>CM067842.1:753091121-755591121 GCA_034509565.1 Triticum monococcum | reverse complement strand
TTGTCAATTGTGGAGCATCAAGAAATGAAAAGGATTTTCAAGAGCATCAACCCTGTGGCTAACACAGTCTCCCATAGTGATATGGAGGAACATTTGTTTGATCTATTTCAGAAGGAAAAGATGAATGCCGGGGATAAAATTGCGCTTACCTCCCGGCGCGTCTCTCTGTCAGCAAGCATCTGGACTGGCGATGGACCTGAGCCAACGGTAAAGTACCTCTGTTTGACAGCACATTTCATCGGCGATGACTGGAAAGTTCACAGAAGAATAATAAAGTTTGGCATGTATTGGTGCTCACCTACTAATTTGGAAAGGACCATACACTGCAAGGAGGCCTGTGTTCCACAGTCTGAAAGTGGATCTTACAATGTAATATGGGATGCGATCAGAGATTGGAATCTTGATCAGAAGATCCTGAGCTTGACTTCAGTTGGTGAAATCAAGAACGATGCGAATACCGCGAGGCTCAAGGCGATGCTCATGGAGAAGAAGTGGCTTCCCATTAGTGGCAAGCTATGCAACATCGCTTGCTTGGACGGCATGATAAACAGTGTTGTCGACGAAGGACAATCAGACATACTTCTCCTTATTGGTGATGCAGTAATGGAATTTTTTGTGGCACATGCATCTTCACCATTGCCCCAGCAGAAGCTGCTGGAGGTCATTTCACAGATGAGTTTTAAGTGTCCACGGGAAGATGCCAAGTGGTGGCACAAGTTTTATTTTAGGCTTGAACTTCTGCTGCAATTCAAGAAGTTATTTCCTGATGAAGAAGTGCTGTCTCCAGAAGATATGGGAGTTATTGAGTCCATTTGCAAGATTTTGAGAACGTTTTATCGTGCCATCGAAGTGATTTCTGGCCCAAGCTCTCCGACGGCAAATATATACTTTAGCGAGGTATGGAAAGTGAGGACTGTTCTGCAGGAAGAAGCATCAAATGAGAATGTCGAAATTGCTACATTGGTCATGGTGATGCAGCACGCATTCGATGAGTACTGGCAGAACTCATACGTGTGGTTGTCAATATCTGTTGTCCTCGACCCTAGATTCAAGATGAGCTTCATCGAATTCCGTCTGCGACAGGCTTACGGCGCAGGCTCAGCGAGCTACTTATCTGAAATACGCGGTGCGGTGCAGGAACTCTTCAGTGAATACTACAAACCTATGGATCAGCCAAGTGGCGCCGTTGTTTCCAGGAGTGCAGATGGTAAAGATTCATTGGAAGATTGGGATGAGCATCTCAGTAGTCAGATGTCTTCAGAGCTTGATGACTACCTTGGGGAAGGCCTAGTCCCAAGAGAGGATGATTTTGACATTCTGAAATGGTGGATGGAACATGCCACCAAGTATCCCACTCTTGCAGCTATTGCGCGGGACGTCCTGGCCATGCCGGCGTCTGCCGTTCACTCTGAAGCGGCATTTAGCAGCACTGGGCCGGTGATCCCGAAGCACCATAGTGCACTGAGCATCAGGACGATTGAGGCGCTCGTCTGTTCTCGAGATTGGATGAGATGAAATGGCAAAGATTATATAAGCCGCTCGACGCAACTATCATAGATCCAGTAGCGTGATGCAACTATCTTTTGTAGAACTTTTGCATGTTCATGTAACGTTAGTAGCCTAGTTCCACAGTCAGGCTGTTCAGTTTCATGTTTGACTAGATGCTACCTTTTAAATTTGTTATTTATATGTCACGGCCACAAAACCCCATTGCAATGCAGAAGGTTGTACCAACTATCAACCTATTTTTGTGTGCTAGCATGCATGATTCAGAAGAGCAACATCCTGGTGTAATCCTCAAGGATGGGGAGCCTCTGCTCATCGTCATAGCTATACATGAAGCGGACCATCCTTGCAAAGTTGAGTGACGCCCGGATGAAGGTATGCGATAGTGTTGATGTTGTCCCAGAGAAGCATTCCCTATTCAGATCCTGCCATTCACTCGCGATCATGTCCAGCATGTGCTTCTCCGCGTCACCATGAGGATTTTCTCTGTGGTACAACTCCTTGTAAGATCCGTCGAGCCCTGCTTGTGATTCATCCTGCATGGGGTGAAGGCATGCCTAATTTGGTCAATGTTGATGTGGATGCACACCCACATGGATATGTACTGACTTAATTCATGTACAATTTTTTTTTGCGTGGAATGCATGTACAATTATTGGTAGTGCTAATCCTGCAGTCTTATGTGATAAAGTTCTTGGTATGTTATAACCTTTGCGCTGCCCATGTCGTCCCAAAGCCTCATAATCTTTGCAGTGCAGGAGATGATCCGAAGGATGCGGTCATTGTTGCCCTCTGTAAAATCATGCCCTAGCAAGAAGAAAAGATGCAGGAATACTAGTGGTGCTCCTGAAGTGACGATACCGTTTCTTAGGTAGTCCTCTGATGTAGGGGCCTGATTAGTATATAACCATTTTCCCTCGATCATGAATCCATCAAACAAAGCTGCCCACTGTAAGAGTAAAATGAAGGAAGGTAAGATGAATGCTTCTAGTGTTATTTTATTGTTCTCTTTGTAAATACAATAAGGTAATTAAATGGCTCGTGCATTGTAACAGGGCACAAAAACTTTCTGTGCAATCAATGTGACTTACTTGACATTTTAGTATTAATGTGATTACTTATCAAAAATGGATTTTAGCCGCTAATTCAATCAGTAGTTTTTGGCTTGCCAAAGAAAACATGATTTTATTTGATAAGCAAATAAGGCATGTGCAGTTGAGATGGTTTTCAAGGAAAACCGATGGGGAAAATTGTCAAACCTGGAAATGGAGAAGGTGTGGGTGGGGAGGGAGAGGGCAGACGAAATAAAGGAACGTAACACAAAAACTTGAGTATTTTTGAAGTAGGAGAGATTATCACAAATTATATACTACACATAAATATGTGAGGTATTAGTGTTAATATATTTAGCTCCTTGGGGAAATTAAATTAAAGAAAAATGAAGAATCATTCCAGTAGACATACAGCTTGCTTGAGATGAGTGATAGGGTTCAGTCCATGCTCTTTTCTAACCATAGCGGCTATATCATTTGTGACAGTGTAAAGAGCCTTGTAACATGATATCATGTAGCTCGGGAGTGAATCAACAGCAGCAGCAGGATCCCACCTGTCAAAATGTGCAATCTGTGTGTGAAACTTCTATAAGATACACTTTTATACCATGTATAAGGTCTTAACTAATCCATGAGTTTTTTATTCCATTAGCAAGGTAGATGTGATCTTGGGCATAAACAATCTCTAATATGCAATGTTTTCGCTTCATTGTATGATTATAGAATAAATAATTAGAAAACTATTAATCTATGAAGATCTTTCTCATAAAGACGCAATATTTATTTCGAATTAATCTTAAAGAAGTCTGAATATCCGGTTGGACATATATAATATGTCATTTATTTACAAAGTAAGGTGACTATATTGCTTCCCTAAAATAAATTAATCTTAATTATTATGCGAACAACAATGCAATGCTCACATTTTGATTGCCTCATTGAAAAGAGAGAGCTCATTCTGTGTGGCGACAAGATCAAAGATGTCATCCACAATGTAGACCATGGAGATGATCTTTGTGATCTCAATCCGATATCTAGAGAAGGACAAACCCTCAAGGACAGTCATGGGCCACATGTACCATTTAAGTACTTGGTCCCTTGCAGCCGGTATTTCTTTAGCCAATCCCAAATCCATCCACCATCTGTGTGAAAAGGAAGTTTTCACATAGTGAAAACCACCACTCTATTAATTGAGTGAATACATGAGCAATAAGAAAAATACTAATTAATAAAATTGGGCCAACAGTTCTACTAGCGTTTCTCTCTTATCAAGAGAGTGAGCATATTGAACATCTTCAATAAAATTAATCATGGAAGAAGAGTAGTTTATTATGTTTATATATATACCTCTTAACCTCTTTAATTTCTCTCTGATGCTGCAACTTCTTAATCTGAAACTCTGCAAGTGCCAGATTCTCAATTGATGTGTTCCTAGTGGGCAAGTTCTGGAGGTAACTCAGATGGTGCCTTGCCTTGTACTGCATCAGGCTCACATGATAGGGATGGTCTAGTGACCGCCTCACATATCTTGCAAGGCTTGGCTCCAAATACTTAATTGCAAGTCTAAGGTGCTTGGCTGAGAATTCTTTTGCCTTGTACAGTGATGATTCTCCCATGTTGAGGTATGACATGTCTTGCAAGCTCAACATCCCTCTAATGTCTTTGGTGAGCCCATGGTTGAAATCACCATTATCATTTGTGAACTTCCGAAGAACATCATCTGCCATGTTGTGGGGAAGGGGTCTTTAGGCATAGGTCATACATAGTGACAACATACGTCCCAAGGGAGGTAATTATACCCTTTTTTTTGCGGGATAAGGGAGGTACTTATATGCTCCACAAGAAAACGCTAGAATTTATTTTAGACTTCGGCTATGAAGATTTCTTTTACAGCAAAGTTATCACATAAAATTTATTTCATAGACCAAATCGTACCGAAGCTTCCCAAATTATTGTGTTTATCTTACATGACACACTAAGATTTTCCTTTACTTACCTGCCGAAACATAATATCCAGCTTCTCTCATTAGCCTCAGTGAAAGGGTTGCATCAAGTAGATCATCACTATGAACGAGATCCACACATGCATCCATGACATTGTCGATCTCGTCTTGGAAATAATGATCGATGCAGAGGCGCTTGAGGTGATCAACAGTGGTCAACATGGCTCGTCTACTCTTCGGATGTTGATGCAATAACGCTTGAACATTCGCTAGGCTTTCCTTGTGTCACACAAAGAGCAAACTTCTTTAAAAAAATACATAATTTACAAAAGTGCAATAGATATCATATATTATCTCAATTCGTAAGTAGATGACATTGTAAAAAAAGCATGCACCAAAACTTCTCCAGCTTTGACTATTAATATAAAAAAAATACTCAGGTTGGCCAGGCGATAGCACTTACAATAATTAGTTTTTTCAATAAAAATACTTTTATGATACCTTAGGTTTATATTCTGTTAACATATTATGAGAATTAACAATCAAAGACATATGCATATAAAAAATTGTGCTCATTCAGAAAATATGTCAATAATTTGTGAATCAAGTACACATCTTCTGTTTCTCATCAGTTCCGGAGTAGGTGTCACTCTAGGATGTTACACAAACAAACAAAAGTTATCTTGAAAAAAAATCATGAATTGCTAGCTTGAGGTTAGGAGATTCTTTTGGTGGAATGTGACGCTCATGTTGACAACGAGACATTCGTGGTGAAACTGAAAGAGCTAGCCTCGGCACTATCTTTGAAATCTACCCCCAAGGTAGCTAGAAAACGGAGGTAAACATGCATGCTAATTTTAATCATATTTTAGGTTGAATTTTGACCATGATTTGACTAAAAAAATATAAGTTATATCTCACAAAATGTTATACTGTTAGATTCATACTAGCAAGAAGTTCCGTGGTATTATTTTTGTGACATACGACATATATGTTGCTGAAAACTATTATTAAAATTTGAGTCAAAATACGAGTGAGACTAATAAACCAAACAGAGGAGGTAAGAAAAATGAAGCAAACGACTGTATCTCATGTGCTTGTACAACGTGACCGGTTAAGCAATACCAATACTAATTGTTGTGATCCAAGAACTATACCGCAACAATATCTATACCTGCAAGTCAAAATCGTGCAACAGCTCATGAGACGCAGGCTCCCACCCAGGATATATCCCCGGCGAAGGGCGGAAGAAGCCACGGTTGCGACTGGTCTGGCCAGCATTCCCAGCCACCGGTGAAGCCGAATGGAGCAGTGGCTTAACGGAGCAGAAGGAGAAGAAGGTAGGGGCAGCAGCCATCAGTTTCTTAATGAATGGTAGTCGGCTAGCTAAGTGTGGCGTGTCACGTACAGATGATAACTTACTAGCCTGGATGATAGGAGATGAGCATGTGCAGCAGCTATGCTTTATGGACGGATGAAGGATATGAGTTATCTATGCATGCCTCCAGGTTTATATAGGGGGGGGGGGGGGGGGGGGGGGGAGGCGGGGGGGATTGGGACTGTACCATCCATGGTTGTTGTTGTTTATTTTCCCAAAAACAAAAATAACACCCCAGCCATCATGATTGATCAATAATTGGAGTTATGAGTTTGGATCAATAATTGAAGTTATGAGTTTGTCATAAGTCAATCTTTTTTAAATTTGACCAAGCCTATAGAGACATATATTGACATCTAGAACACCAAATTAGTTTCATGAAATTCTTTATTTATGAAATATATTTTTGTACAGGTCTTACCATATCTTTCTTTGGGGGGGGAGCTTGAAGCTGCATCGATCCATACTCCAGTGAGTGACTGATGTGTGAATTGGGACTGTACCATCCATCGTTGTTGTTGTTGTTGTTGTTTTTTTTTTCCGAAAACAAAAATAACACCCCAGCCCTCATGTTTGATCAATAATTGGAGTTATGAGTTTGGATCAATAATTGAAGTTATGAGTTTGTCATAAGTCAATCTTTTAAAAATTTGATCAAGCCTATAGAGACATATATTGACATCTAGAACACCAAATTAGTTTCATGAAATTCTTTATTTATGAAATATATTTTTGTAATATGTATCTAGTTTTGTACAGGTCTTACCATATCTTTCTTGATACTTAGGCCCTGTTTGGTTCAGTTTTTATCGACGGATTCCACTGCCGCGCAGCAGAATCTGAACCAAAGGGCGAACCCAGCAGAATCCTATTCCAGAAATCCGCTGCCAAAATCTGAACCAAAAGCGGAAGCAGCCCAGGACGTGCTTTCACAGGGCCTAACCAAACAGGGCCTTAGTCAAACTTCAGTTATATTTCAATAGTACAAAAATATAGGGAACGAGTCCATTAAGTTTCATAAAGAATCTCATAAGATAAACATAGAACTTAAATTATTTTGAAACGGAGGAAGTAGTTACTAGCAACAAGTCCATTAAGTTTACTCAGTCCCCTCACGCATGTCATCTTGTTATAAGCGCGTCTAGTTTATCACCTACGCCCTTTGCCCCGAATTACTTGTTGCTCATATGAATGTATCTAACACCCCGATGTGCATATGCATGCATGTATGTATGATTGTGCTTAAAAAAACCAGATAAATATTGCATCATGGTGCACACGTACACTTTGTCCCTCTGCAGTCGCAACTTGCTACATCCACACATGTGCGCATATTATATATTTATATATGTATGTCTCATGTAGCTTTTTCGATATATTTATATATGTATGTCTCATGTAGCTTTTTTGATAAAAACGTCTCATGTAGCTATACAACAAAAGAACCTGAGTACCTCTTGGAGAGAATTTGGTTGTCAGTGGAGTATGGAAAAGTCTACCGATGGGCGAGTTCTCGATGGGTTGCTATTGCCTAGTACTCTCGAGTCATGACAATGTATTTTTTTTCTTCCGAGGGAACGAGTCATGACAATGCAGGTGATTAGAGCATCTTCAATAGTTGTCCTATAAAAAGGAATCAAAACTTGTTGTAAAATTTAGGGTAAAAAAAGAAGCCTTTTTAGGGCATGAGAAAGAGTGTCTCAAGAGATGCTCCAAAATAGGGCACCCAAAACATCGAACTCCTTCAACAAAACGAATATCCAAATAGGGCTTGAAGCTGCATCGATCCATACTCCAGTGAGTGATTGCTGTGTGAATTGGGACTGTACCATCCATAGTTGTTGTTTTTTTTTGTCCCGAAAACAAAAATAACACCCCAGCCCTCATGATTGATCAATAATTGGAGTTATGAGTTTGTCATAAGTCAAACTCGTTTATATTTGACCAAGCCTATAGGAACATATATTGACATCTAGAACACCAAATTAGTTTCATGAAATTATTTATTTATGAAATATATTTTTGCACTATATGTATGTAGTTTTGTACAAGTCTTACCATATTTTTCTTCATAGTTAGTTAAACTTCAATTATATTTCAATAGTACAAAATATATATAGTACAAAAATATAGGGAATGAGTCCATTAAGTTTCATAAAGAATCTCATAAGATAAACATAGAACTTAAATTATTTTGAAACGGAGGAAGTAGTTACTAGCAACAAGTCCATTAAGTTTACTCAGTCCCCTCACGCATGTCATCTTGTTATAAGCGCGTCTAGTTTATCACGTACGCCCTTTGCCCCGAATTACTTGTTGCTCAGATGAATGTATCTAACACCCCGATGTGCATATGCATGCATGTATGTATGACTGTGCTTAAAAAAACCAGACAAATATTGCATCATGGTGCAGACGTACACTTTGTCCCTATGCAGTCGCAACTTGCTACATCCACACATGTGCGCATATTATATATTTATATATTTATGTCTCATGTAGCTTTTTCGATATATTTATATATGTATGTCTCATGTAGCTTTTTCGATAAAAACGCCTCATGTAGCTATACAACAAAAGAACCCGAGTACCTCTTGGAGAGAATTTGGTTGTCAGTGGAGTATGGAAAAGTCTACCGGTGGGCGAGTTCTCGATGGGTTGCTATTGCCTAGTACTCTCGAGTCATGACAATGTATTTTTTTTCTTCCGAGGGAACGAGTCATGACAATGCAGGTGATTAGAGCATCTTCAATAGTTGTCCTATAAAAGGGAATCAAAACTTGTTTTAAAATTTAGGGTAAAAAAAGAAGCCTTTTTAGGGCATGAGAAAGAGTGTCTCAAGAGATGCTCCAAAATAGGGCACCCAAAACATCAAACTCCTTCAACAAAACGAATATCCAAATAGGGCTTGAAGCTGCATCGATCCATACTCCAGTGAGTGATTGCCGTGTGAATTGGGACTGTACCATCCATAGTTGTTGTTTTTTTGTCCCGAAAACAAAAATAACACCCCAGCCCTCATGATTGGTCAATAATTGGAGTTATGAGTTTGTCATAAGTCAAACTCGTTTATATTTGACCAAGCCTATAGGAACATATATTGACATCTAGAACACCAAATTAGTTTCATGAAATTATTTATTTATGAAATATATTTTTGCACTATATGTATGTAATTTTGTACAAGTCTTACCATATTTTTCTTCATAGTTAGTTAAACTTCAATTATATTTCAATAGTACAAAATATATATAGTACAAAAATATAGGGAACGAGTCCATTAAGTTTCATAAAGAATCTCATAAGATAAACATAGAACTTCAATTATTTTGAAATGGAGGAAGTAGTTACTAGCAACAAGTCCATTAAGTTTACTCAGTCTCCTCACGCATGTCATCTTGTTATAAGCGCGTCTAGTTAGCACGTACCCCCTTTGCCCCGGATTACTTGTTGCTCAAATGAATGTATCTAGTGTTGAAATATGAGATGGGCCTAGAGCCCATATGAGAATTTCAGATTTGATCTCTAAGGGCCCATGTAGGTGGCATGACAAGGTGGTGGGAAGTTTAGTCCCACCTTAGAAGTGGAAGGAGAGTTGGAGTGGTTTATAAGGGATTCTCTTCCTCATGCTATTGGAGCTTGAGAAGAGATGAGGCCCTCGCGCACTCCTCCTCCACCGCTCGCCTCGCCACGACGTGCCGCGGGTTGCGGGATTGAGACGAGCTGAGCTCACTCCTATGCGCTTCTTTTTGCCAGTCAGGAATGGAGAGTCTTTGACAGGTGGGCCCATGATCTGAGACGTCGGATCATGGGCTACCGACTTGGACGTGGGTTCAGCCCACGTCTCTCCACGCGCAGCCGCACATATATATGTGGGGCGCTGCCAACCCTAGCTGCCACGAAACAGAACGCATCTCCGCCTCCACGCCCATGTCGTTCCTCTGCTGCTGCTGCCGCCGGCGACTTCGTCCCGTTCAGCGCGTACACGGTTAACGGGAGAGCAGGCCTCCGAAACCCCGTCTCTCCGGATCCTGTACGGAAAAGGGGCGATTAGGTTTTTGGGTAGCGATTACGCGACTGCTCGCTTCTGTTCATCTACGTCTGCATCACCTTCGTCATCACCATGTCAACCGACGCCGACCGTGCTGCTGCTGAGAAGGCCGAGGCCGACAAGAAGGCCGCCAAGGATGCCGCGGCTACTGCCGCCGCTACCGCCGCCGCATGGCCAATTGGAGGGTATACATCGTTTATCCCTCTCATGTTTCTTTCTGTTGTAGCAGTACTAGCGATATGCGTAGATGTTTCTACTATATGCATAGTACATGCTTTGTTAGATCGTAACCAGTGTGTTATCAATGCTGTCAATGTCATGCTCATGATTTATTCATGGATTAATTTAATCGGAGAAATGCCTATCTTCTTATCAATCCAAAAACCTAATATGTGTAGGAGTTTTTCGAATTCTGGTTTTGCTGCTGCACTGAAACCGTCGCCGTTTACGGGGACGTACTTTAAGCGTTGGCAGACTAAAACCACCTTATGGCTCACTACCATGAATGTGTTTTGGGTCGCCGGTGTGACTCCCACAGGAACGATCGCTCCTGATCAGGAGAAGGCGGTCAAGGAGGCCACTGTCGTGTTCCTCGGGGCAGTTCTGAGCGTGATTGGAGATAAGCTGGTTGACGCATATTTGCATGTGCGGTCTGCCAAGGACTTGTGGGAGGCGCTCGAATCTAAGTTCGGGGCTGCCGATGCAGGGAGCGAGATGTATATTATAGAGCAGTTCCATGATTACAAGATGGTTGAAAACCGTCCTGTATTGGAGCAGACTCATGAGATAATATGCATTGCTAAGGAGCTTGAGCTTCTTAAGTGCGAGTTACCAGGCAAGTTTGTCGCGGGCTGCATAATCGCTAAGCTTCCCAATTCCTGGAGGAACTTTGCCACCACTCTGAAACATCAGAGGCGTGAATTCTCTATGGAGGATGTCATTGGCCATCTAAGTGTTGAGCAGAATTCAAGGGCAAAGGACTCGCACGGAAAAAGGGTCGAAGGAACTTCTGTGGCCAACATGGTGCATCAGAAGAACTCCAATTCCCACAAGCCCAAGGAAAAGAACGGTGTCCAACAGAGTGCCGACTTTAAGAAGAAGGGTAAGAAGACCTTCAAGAAGAACAAGAAGGATGAGGGCTGCTTTACTTGTGTTTCACTTGAACATTGGGCCAACAAGTGCCCAAACAAGTATAAGAAGCAAGGGCAGGACTCCAAGTCTGTCAATATGATTGTGAGCAACAATGAGAGTGGTGCATCTGGGTACGGTAATTTATTTGCTGTATTTTCAGTTTGGCCGTCCACCGATTGGTGGGTCGACACAGGTGCAGGTGTTCATGTGTGTGCTTCATTGTTTTCTTCTTACCAGGCCACAGGTCACGGGTCCGTACTGATGGGGAATGGCGCGAGTGCTTCCGTTCTTGGTGTTGGCACGGTCGATCTGAAGTTTACTTCGGGAAGGATCGTGCAGCTGAAGAACGTGCAGCATGTCCCCGCCATCAAGAAGAACCTCGTTAGTGGCTCCCTTCTATGTAGAGAAGGGTTTAAGTTGGTATTCGAGTCTAATAAATTAGTTGTTACGAAATATGGACTATTTGTTAGAAAGGGTTATGAATGCGGAGGCATGTTCCGCCTTTCTCTTGCAGATCTATGTAATAAAGTCGTGAACAATACTCATTTGAGTGTTAATGAATCTGAAGTATGGCATTCACGTCCTTGTCACATTAGTTTCGGTGTTATGACGCAGCTAGCAAAATCGAATTTAATCCCGAGTTTCACTTTAGCCAAAGGTTCTAAGTGCCATTCGTGTGTGCAATCTAAGCAACCTCGCAAGCCTCACAAGGCAGCAGAGGAGAGACACTTGGCGCCACTGGAACTCATACATTCTGATCTTTGTGAGATGAATGGTGTGTTTGTTGGGGAACGTAGTAATTTCAAAAAATTTCCTACGCACACGCAAGATCATGGTGATGCATAGCAACGAGAGGGGAGAGTGTTGTCCACGTACCCTCGTAGACCGAAAGTGGAAGCGTTATATCAACGCGGTTGATGTAGTCGTACGTCTTCACGATCTGACCGATCCAAGCACCGAAACTACGGCACCTCCGAGTTCTAGCACACGTTCAGCTCGATGACGATCCCCGGACTCCGATCCAGCAAAGTGTCGGGGAAGAGTTCCGTTAGCATGACGGCATGGTGACGATCTTGATGTTCTACCATCGCAGGGCTTCGCCTAAGCACCGCTACAATATTATCGAGGATTATGGTGGAAGGGGGCACCGCACACGGCTAAGAGAACGATCACGAAGATCAACTTGTGTGTCTATGGGGTGCCTCCTACCCCCGTATATGAAGGAGTGGAGGAGGGGAGGGCCGGCCCTCTCTATGGCGCGCCCTAGGGGAGTCCTACTCCCACCGGGAGTAGGATTCCCCCTTTCCTAGTCCAACTAGGAGTCCTTCCAAGTATTAGGAGTAGGAGACAAGGAAGGGGAAGAGGGAATAGAAGGAAGGAGGGGGCGCAGCCCCTCCCCCTAGTCCAATTCGGACTAGGCCTTGGGGGGGCGCGCGGCCTGCCTCTCCCTCTCCCCTAAAGCCCAATAAGGCCCATATACTTCTTTTCCCGTATTTCTGTAACTCCCCGGTACTCCGAAAAATACCCGAACCACTCGGAACCTTTCCGATGTCTGAATATAGTCGTCCAATATATCGATCTTTACGTCTTGACCATTTCGAGACTCCTCGTCATGTCCCCGATCTCATCCGGGACTCCGAACTCCTTCGGTACATCAAAACTCATAAACTCATAATATAACTGTCATCGAAACCTTAAGCGTGCGGACCCTACGGGTTCGAGAACAATGTAGACATGACCGAGACACGTCTCCGGTCAATAACCAATAGCGGAACCTGGATGCTCATATTGGCTCCCACATATTCTACGAAGATCTTTATCGGTCAAACCGCATAACAACATACGTTATTCCCTTTGTCATCGGTATGTTACTTGCCCGAGATTCGATCGTAGGTATCTCAATACCTAGTTCAATCTCGTTATCGGCAAGTCTCTTTACTCGTTCCGTAATACATCATCTCGCAACTAACTCATTAGTTGCAATGCTTGCAAGGCTTATGTGATGTGCATTACCGAGAGGGCCCAGAGATACCTCTCCGACAATCGGTGTGACAAATCCTAATCTCGAAATACGCCAAACCAACATGTACCTTTGGAGACACCTGTAGAGCACCTTTATAATCACCCAGTTACATTGTGACGTTTGGTAGCACACAAAGTGTTCCTCCGGCAAACGGAAGTTGCATAATCTCATAGTCATAGGAACATGTATAAGTCATGAAGAAAGCAATAGCAACATACTAAACGATCGGGTGCTAAGCTAATGGAATGGGTCATGTCAATCAGATCATTCACCTAATGATGTGATCCCGTTAATCAAATAACAACTCTTTGTCCATGGTTAGGAAACATAACCATCTTTGATTAACGAGCTAGTCAAGTAGAGGCATAGTAATGACACTCTGTTTGTCTATGTATTCACACATGTATTATGTTTCCGGTTAATACAATTCTAGCATGAATAATAAACATTTATCATGAAATAAGGAAATAAATAATAACTTTATTATTGCCTCTAGGGCATATTTCCTTCAGTCTCCCACTTGCACTAGAGTCAATAATCTAGATCACATCACCATGTGATTAACATCGATAGTTCACATCATCATGTGATTAACACCCATAGTTCACATCGGCATGTGACCAACACCCAAAGGGTTTACTGGATTCAGTAATCTAGTTCACATCGCTTATGTGATTAACACCCAAAGAGTGTTGGGGAACGTTGCAGAAAACAAAAATTTTCCTACTCGTTTCACCAAGATCCATCTAGGAGTTCATCTAGCAACGAGTCATGAGATGCATCTACATACCTTTGTAGATCGCGTGCGGAAGCGTTCAACGAACGGGGATGATGTAGTCGAACACGACGTGATCCAAATCACCGATGACCGAGTGCCGAACAGACGGCACCTCCGCGTTCAACACACGTACGGGACGGGAGACGTCTCCTCCTTCTTGATCCAGCAAGGTGGAAGGTGTTGGAAATATGCCCTAGAGGCAATAATAAAAGCATTATTATTATATTTCCTTGTTCATGGTAATTGTCTTTATTCATGCTATAATTGTGTTTTCCGGAAATCGTAATACATGTGTGAATAACAGACACCAACATGTCCCTAGTAAGCCTCTAGTTGACTAGCTCGTTGATCAATAGATAGTCATGGTTTCCTGGCTATGGACATTGAATGTCATTGATAACGAGATCACATCATTAAGAGAATGATGTGATGGACAAGACCCAATCATAAACATAGCATAAAGATCGTATAGTTCGTCTGCTAGAGTTTTGCAATGTCAAGTATCTTTTCCTTAGACCATGAGACCGTGTAACTCCCGGATACCGTAGGAGTACTTTGGGTGTGCCAAACGTCACAACGTAACTGGGTGACTATAAAGGTAGACTACGGGTATCTCAGAAAGTATCTGTTGGGTTGACACGGATCAAGACTGGGATTTGTCACTCTGTATGACGGAGAGGTATCACTGGGCCCACTCGGTAATGCATCATCATAATGAGCTCAAAGTGACCAAGTGTCTGGTCACGGGATCATGCATTACAGTACGAGTAAAGTGACTTGCCGGTAACGAGATTGAACGAGGTATTGGGATACCGACGATCGAATCTCGGGCAAGTAATATATCGATTGACAAAGGGAATTGCATACGGGGTTGATTGAATCCTCGACATCGTGGTTCATCCGATGAGATCATCGTGGAGCATGTGGGAGCCAACATGGGTATCCAGATCCCGCTGTTGGTTATTGACCGGAGAGTCGTCTCGGTCATGTCTGCATGTCTCCCGAACCCGTAGGGTCTACACACTTAAGGTTCGGTGACGCTAGGGTTGTGAAGATATGTATATGCAGTAACCCAAATGTTGTTCGGGGTCCCGGATGAGATCCCGGACGTCATGAGGAGTTCCGGAATGGTCCGGAGGTAAAGAATTATATATAGGAAGTGCTGTTTCGGCCATCGGGACAAGTTTCGGGGTTACCGGTATTGTACCGGGACCACCGGAGGGGTCCCGGGGGTCCACCGGGTGGGGCCACCTATCCCGGAGGGCCCCATGGGCTGAAGTGGGAAGGAACCCAGCCCTTAGTGGGCTGGGGCGCCACCCCCTAAGGGGCCCATGCGCCTAGGGTTAGGGGAAACCCTAAAGGGGGGGCGCCCCCTTGCCTTGGGGGGCAAGCCCCCCACCCTTGACCGCCGCCCCCCTAGGAGATCCATCTCCTAGGGCCGGCGCCCCCCCCTTGGCACCCCTATATATAGTGGGGGAGAGGAGGGACTTTGGGCTACGGCTTTGGTGCTTCCCTCTCTCCCTGTTACATATCCCTCTTGCGTAGTATAGGCGAAGCCCTGCTACTGTGACGCCCTGCATCCACCACCACGCCGTCGTGCTGCTGGATCATCACCAACCTCTCCTTCCACCTTGCTGGATCAAGAAGGAGGAGACGTCTCCCGTCCCGTACGTGTGTTGAACGCGGAGGTGCCGTCCGTTCGGCACTCGGTCATCGGTGATTTGGATCACGTCGTGTTCGACTACATCATCCCCGTTCGTTGAACGCTTCCGCACGCGATCTACAAAGGTATGTAGATGCATCTCATGACTCGTTGCTAGATGAACTCCTAGATGGATCTTGGTGAAACGAGTAGCAAATTTTTTGTTTTCTGCAACGTTCCCCAACAGTGGCATCATGAGCTAGGTCTATGCGTAGTTCTTCTTGCGCGAGTAGAACACAATTTGTTGTGGGCGTGGATTTGTCAACTTTCTTGCCGCTACTAGTCTTTTCTTGCTTCAGCGGTATTGTGGGATGAAGCGGCCCGGACCAACCTTACACGTACGCTTACGTGAGACCGGTTCCACCGACTAACATGCACTAGTTGCATAAGGTGGCTGGCGGGTGTCTGTCTCTCCTACTTTAGTTGGAGCGAATTCGATGAACAAGGTCCTTATGAAGGGTAAATAGAAGTTGACAAATCACGTTGTGGCTTTAACGTAGGTAAGAAAACGTTCTTGCTAGAACCCTAATTCAGCCACGTAAAACTTGCAACAACAATTAGAGGACGTCTAACTTGTTTTTGCAGCAAGTGGTTTGTGATATGATATGGCCAAAGTTGTGATGAATGATGAATGATCTATATGTGATGTATGAGATGTTCATGCTATTGTAATAGGAATCACGACTTGCATGTCGATGAGTATGACAACCGGCAGGAGCCATAGGAGTTGTCTTTATTCTTTTATATGACCTGCGTGTCATTGAGAAACTCCATGTAAATTACTTTACTTTATTGCTAAACGCGTTAGCCATAGTAGTAGAAGTAATAGTTGGCGAGCAACTTCATGGAGACACGATGATGGAGATCATGATGATGGAGATCATGGTGTCAAGCCGGTGACAAGATGATCATGGAGCCCCAAGATGGAGATCAAAGGAGCTATGTGATATTGGCCATATCATGTCACGTTTATTATTTGATTGCATGTGATGTTTATCATGTTTTGCATCTTGTTTACTTAGAACGACGGTAGTAAATAAGATGATCCCTCATGTTAATTTCAAGAAGTGTTCCCCCTAACTGTGCACCGTTGCGACAGTTCGCTGTTTCAAAACACCACGTGATGATTGGGTGTTTTATTCAGACGTTCACATACAACGGGTGTAAGACAGATTTACACATGCAAACACTTAGGTTGACTTGACGAGCCTAGCATGTACAGACATGGCCTCGGAACACAGAAGATCGAAAGGTCGAGCATGAGTCGTATAGAAGATACGATCAACATGAAGATGTTCACCGATGTTGACTAGTCCGTCTCACGTGATGATCGGACACGGCCTAGTTAACTCGGATCATGTTATACTTAGATGACTGGAGGGATGTCTATCTAAGTGGGAGTTCATTATTAATTTGATTGGATGAACTTAATTATCATGAACTTAGTCTAAAATATTTTACAATATGTCTTGTAGATCAAATGGCCCACGTAGTCCTCAACTTCAACGCGTTCCTAGAGAAAACCAAGCTGAAAGACAATGGCAGCAACTATACGGACTGGGTCCGGAACCTGAGGATCATCCTCATAGCTGCCAAGAAAGATTATGTCCTACAAGCACCGCTGGGTGACGCACCTGTTCTCCCTGCAGAACAAGACGTTATGAACGCTTGGCAGGCACGTACCGATGACTACTCCCTCGTTCAGTGCGGCATGCTTTACAGTTTAGAGCCGGGGCTCCAAAAGCGTTTTGAGAGACACGGAGCATATGAGATGTTCGAAGAGCTGAAAATGGTTTTCCAAGCTCATGCCCGGGTCGAGAGATATCAAGTCTCCGACAAATTCTTCAGCTGTAAGATGGAGGAGAATAGTTCTGTCAGTGAGCACATACTCACTATGTCTGGGTTGCATAACCGCTTGACTCAGCTGGGAGTTAATCTCCCGGATGATGCGGTCATTGACAGAATCCTCCAGTCGCTTCCACCAAGCTACAAGAGCTTTGTGATGAACTTCAATATGCAGGGGATGGAAAAGACCATTCCTGAAGTATTTGCTATGCTGAAATCAGCAGAGGTAGAAGTCAAGAAGGAACATCAAGTGTTGATGGTGAATAAAACCACTAAGTTCAAGAAGGGTAAGGGTAAAAAGAACTTCAAGAAGGACGGCAAGGAAGTTGCCGCGCCCGGCAAACAAGCTGCCGGGAAGAAGCCAAAGAATGGACCCAAGCCCGAGATTGAGTGCTTTTATTGCAAGGGAAACGGTCACTGGAAGCGGAACTGCCCTAAATACTTAGCAGACAAGAAGGCCGGCAAAACAAAAGGTATATGTGATATACATGTAATTGATGTGTACCTTACTAGTGTCCGTAGTAGCTCCTGGGTATTTGATACCGGTGCAGTTGCTCACATTTGTAACTCAAAGCAGGGGCTGCAGAATAAGCGGAAACTGGAAAAGGACGAGGTGACGATGCGCGTCGGGAATGGTTCCAAGGTCAATGTGATCGCCGTCGGCACGCTGCCTCTACATCTACCTTCGGGATTAGTTTTAAACCTTAATAATTGTTATTTAGTACCAGCTTTGAGCATGAACATTGTATCGGGATCTCGTTTAATTCGAGATGGCTACTCATTTAAATCCGAGAATAATGGTTGTTCTATTTATATGAGAGATATGTTTTATGGTCATGCTCCTATGGTGAATGGTTTATTCTTTATGAATCTCGAACGTAATGCTACACATGTTCATAATGTGAGTGCCAAAAGATGCAAGGTTGATAATGATAGTCCCACATACTTGTGGCACTGCCGCCTTGGTCACATAGGTGTCAAACGCATGAAGAAGCTCCATGCTGATGGACTTTTAGAGTCTCTTGATTATGAATCATTTGACACGTGCGAACCATGCCTCATGGGTAAAATGACCAAGACTCCGTTCTCAGGAACAATGGAGCGAGCAACCAACTTATTGGAAATCATACATACTGATGTGTGCGGTCCAATGAGTGTTGAGGCTCGCGGTGGCTATCGTTATGTTCTCACCCTCACTGATGACTTAAGTAGATATGGGTATATCTACTTAATGAAACACAAGTCTGAAACCTTTGAAAAGTTCAAGGAATTTCAGAGTGAGGTTGAGAATCAACGTGACAGGAAAATCAAGTTTCTCCGATCAGATCGTGGAGGAGAATACTTGAGTCACGAATTTGGCACACACTTAAGAAAATGTGGAATAGTTTCACAACTAACGCCGCCTGGAACACCTCAGCGTAACGATGTGTCCGAACGTCGTAATCGCACTCTATTAGATATGGTGCGGTCTATGATGTCTCTTACTGATTTACCGCTATCTTTTTGGGGCTATGCTTTAGAGACTGCCGCATTCACTTTAAATAGGGCTCCGTCGAAATCCGTTGAGACGACACCGTATGAATTATGGTTTGGGAAGAAACCTAAGCTGTCGTTTCTAAAAGTTTGGGGATGCGATGCTTATGTCAAGAAACTTCAACCTGAAAAGCTCGAACCCAAGTCGGAAAAATGCGTCTTCATAGGATACCCTAAAGAAACTATTGGGTATACCTTCTACCTCAGATCCGAAGGCAAGGTCTTTGTTGCCAAGAATGGATCCTTTCTAGAGAAGGAGTTTCTCTCGAAAGAAGTAAGTGGGAGGAAAGTAGAACTAGATGAAGTATTGCCTCTTGAACCGGAAAATGGCGCAACTCAAGAAAATGTTCCTGAGGTGCCAGCACCGACTAGAGAGGAAGTTAATGATAATGATCAAGATACTTCTGATCTAGCTCCTACTGAAATTCGAAGGTCCACAAGGACACGTTCCGCACCAGAGTGGTACGGCAACCCTGTCTTAGAAATCATGTTGTTAGACAACGGTGAACCTTCAAACTATGAAGAAGCGATGGCGGGCCCGGATTCCGGCAAATGGCTAGAAGCCATGAAATCCGAGATAGGATCCATGTATGAAAACGAAGTGTGGACTTTGACTGACTTGCTCGTTGAACGGCGAGCCATAGAAAATAAATGGATCTTTAAGAAGAAGACAGACGCGGATGGTAATGTGACCATCTATAAGGCTCGGCTTGTCGCTAAGGGTTACCGACAAGTTCAAGGGGTTGACTACGATGAGACTTTCTCACCGGTAGCGAAGCTGAAGTCCATCCGAATCATGTTAGCAATTGCCGCGTTTTACGATTATGAAATATGGCAAATGGACGTCAAAACGACATTCCTTAATGGTTTCCTTAAGGAAGAATTGTATATGATGCAGCCGGAAGGTTTTGTCGATCCTAAGAATGCTGACAAGGTATGCAAGCTCCAACGCTCGATTTATGGGCTGGTGCAAGCATCTCGGAGTTGGAACATTCGCTTTGATGAGATGATCAAAGCGTTTGGGTTTACGCAGACTTATGGAGAAGCCTGTGTTTACAAGAAAGTGAGTGGGAGCTCTGTAGCATTTCTCATATTATATGTAGATGACATACTTTTGATAGGAAATGATATAGAACTCTTGGACAGCATCAAGGCCTACTTGAATAAGAGTTTTTCAATGAAGGACCTTGGAGAAGCTGCTTATATATTAGGCATCAAGATCTATAGAGATAGATCAAGACACCTCATAGGTCTTTCACAAAGCACATACCTTGATAAGATATTGAAGAAGTTCAATATGGATCAGTCTAAGAAGGGGTTCTTGCCTGTACTGCAAGGTATGAAATTGAGCTCGGCTCAAAGTCCGACCACGGCAGAAGAAATAGAAGAGATGAGTGTCATCCCCTATGCCTCAGCCATAGGTTCTATTATGTATGCCATGCTGTGTACCAGACCTGATGTAAATCTTGCCGTAAGTTTGGTAGGAAGATACCAAAGTAATCCCGGCAAAGAACACTGGACAGCGGTCAAGAATATCCTAAAGTACCTGAAAAGGACTAAGGAGATGTTTCTCGTTTATGGAGGTGACGAAGAGCTCGTCGTAAAGGGTTGCGTCGATGCTAGCTTTGACACAGATCTGGATGACTCAAAGTCACAAACCAGATACGTGTATATTTTGAATGGTGGGGCACTAAGCTGGTGCAGTTGCAAGCAGAGCGTCGTGGCGGGATCTACATGTGAAGCGGAGTACATGGCAGCCTCGGAGGCAGCACATGAAGCAATTTGGGTGAAGGAGTTCATCACCGACCTCGGAGTCATACCCAATGCGTCGGGGCCGATCAAGCTCTTCTGTGACAACACTGGAGCTATTGCACTTGCCAAGGAGCCCAGGTTTCACAAGAAGACAAGGCACATCAAGCGTCGCTTCAACTCCATTCGTGAAAATATTCAAGATGGAGACATAGAAATTTGTAAAGTACATACGGACCTGAATGTAGCAGATCCGTTGACTAAACCTCTCCCTAGGGCAAAACATGATCAACACCAGAATTCCATGGGTGTTCGATTCATCACAATGTAACTAGATTATTGACTCTAGTGCAAGTGGGAGACTGTTGGAAATATGCCCTAGAGGCAATAATAAAAGCATTATTATTATATTTCCTTGTTCATGGTAATTGTCTTTATTCATGCTATAATTGTGTTATCCGGAAATCGTAATATATGTGTGAATAACAGACACCAACATGTCCCTAGTAAGCCTCTAGTTGACTAGCTCGTTGATCAATAGATAGTCATGGTTTCCTGGCTATGGACATTGAATGTCATTGATAACGAGATCACATCATTAAGAGAATGATGTGATGGACAAGACCCAATCATAAACATAGCATAAAGATCGTATAGTTCGTCTGCTAGAGTTTTGCAATGTCAAGTATCTTTTCCTTAGACCATGAGACCGTGTAACTCCCGGATACCGTAGGAGTACTTTGGGTGTGCCAAACGTCACAACGTAACTGGGTGACTATAAAGGTAGACTACGGGTATCTCCGAAAGTATCTGTTGGGTTGACACGGATCAAGACTGGGATTTGTCACTCCGTATGACGGAGAGGTATCACTGGGCCCACTCGGTAATGCATCATCATAATGAGCTCAAAGTGACCAAGTGTCTGGTCACGGGATCATGCATTACAGTACGAGTAAAGTGAGTTGCCGGTAACGAGATTGAACGAGGTATTGGGATACCGACGATCGAATCTCGGGCAAGTAATATATCGATTGACAAAGGGAATTGCATACGGGGTTGATTGAATCCTCGACATCGTGGTTCATCCGATGAGATCATCATGGAGCATGTGGGAGCCAACATGGGTATCCAGATCCCGCTGTTGGTTATTGACCGGAGAGTCGTCTCGGTCATGTCTGCATGTCTCCCGAACCCGTAGGGTCTACACACTTAAGGTTCGGTGATGCTAGGGTTGTGAAGATATGTATATGCAGTAACCCGAATGTTGTTCGGGGTCCCGGATGAGATCCCGGACGTCACGAGGAGTTCCGGAATGGTCCGGAGGTAAAGAATTATATATAGGAAGTGTTGTTTCGGCCATCGGGACAAGTTTCGGGGTTACCGGTATTGTACCGGGACCACCGGAGGGGTCCCGGGGGTCCACCGGGTGGGGCCACCTATCCCGGAGGGCCCCATGGGCTGAAGTGGGAAGGAACCCAGCCCTTAGTGGGCTGGGGCGCCACCCCCTAAGGGGCCCATGCGCCTAGGGTTAGGGGAAACCCTAAAGGGGGGGCGCCCCCTTGCCTTGGGGGGCAAGCCCCCAACCCTTGACCGCCGCCCCCCTAGGAGATCCATCTCCTAGGGACGGCGCCCCCCCTTGGTACCCCTATATATAGTGGGGGAGAGGAGGGACTTTGGGCTACGGCTTTGGTGCTTCCCTCTCTCCCTGTTACATATCCCTCTTGCGTAGTATAGGCGAAGCCCTGCTACTGTGACGCCCTGCATTCACCACCACGCCGTCGTGCTGCTGGATCATCACCAACCTCTCCTTCCACCTTGCTGGATCAAGAAGGAGGAGACGTCTCCCGTCCCGTACGTGTGTTGAACGCGGAGGTGCCGTCCGTTCGGCACTCGGTCATCGGTGATTTGGATCACGTCGTGTTCGACTACATCATCCCCGTTCGTTGAACGCTTCCGCACGCGATCTACAAAGGTATGTAGATGCATCTCATGACTCGTTGCTAGATGAACTCCTAGATGGATCTTGGTGAAATGAGTAGGAAAATTTTTGTTTTCTGCAACGTTCCCCAACAGAAGGAGAGGTTGGTGATGATCCAGCAGCACGACGGCGTGGTGGTGGATGCAGGGCGTCACAGTAGCAGGGCTTCGCCTATACTACGCAAGAGGGATATGTAACAGGGAGAGAGGGAAGCACCAAAGCCGTAGACCAAAGTCCCTCCTCTCCCCCACTATATATAGGGGTGCCAAGGGGGGGGGGGCGCCGGCCCTAGGAGATGGATCTCCTAGGGGGGGGCGCCAAGGGTGGGGGGCTTGCCCCCCAAGGCAAGGGGGCGCCCCCCCTTTAGGGTTTCCCCTAACCCTAGGCGCATGGGCCCCTTAGGGGTGGCGCCCCAGCCCACTAAGGGCTGGGTTCCTTCCCACTTCAGCCCATGGGGCCCTCCGGGATAGGTGGCCCCACCCGGTGGACCCCCGGGACCCCTCCGGTGGTCCCGGTACAATACCGGTAACCCCGAAACTTGTCCCGATGGCCGAAACAACACTTCCTATATATAATTCTTTACCTCCGGACCATTCCGGAACTCCTCGTGACGTCCGGGATCTCATCCGGGACCCCGAACAACATTCGGGTTACTGCATATACATATCTTCACAACCCTAGTGTCACCGAACCTTAAGTGTGTAGACCCTACGGGTTCGGGAGACATGCAGACATGACCGAGACGACTCTCCGGTCAATAACCAACAGCGGGATCTGGATACCCATGTTGGCTCCCACATGCTCCACGATGATCTCATCGGATGAACCACGATGTCGAGGATTCAATCAACCCCATATGCAATTCCCTTTGTCAATCGATATATTACTTGCCCGAGATTCGATCGTCGGTATCCCAATACCTCGTTCAATCTCGTTACCGGCAACTCACTTTACTCGTACTGTAATGCATGATCCCGTGACCAGACACTTGGTCACTTTGAGCTCATTATGATGATGCATTACCGAGTGGGCCTAGTGATACCTCTCCGTCATACGGAGTGACAAATCCCAGTCTTGATCCGTGTCAACCCAACAGATACTTTCGGAGATACCCGTAGTCTACCTTTATAGTCACCCAGTTACGTTGTGACGTTTGGCACACCCAAAGTACTCCTACGGTATCCGGGAGTTACACGGTCTCATGGTCTAAGGAAAAGATACTTGACATTGCAAAACTCTAGCAGACGAACTATACGATCTTTATGCTATGTTTATGATTGGGTCTTGTCCATCACATCATTCTCTTAATGATGTGATCTCGTTATCAATGACATTCAATGTCCATAGCCAGGAAACCATGACTATCTGTTGATCAACGAGCTAGTCAACTAGAGGCTTACTAGGGACATGTTGGTGTCTGTTATTCACACATGTATTACGATTTCCGGATAACACAATTATAGCATGAATAAAGACAATTACCATGAACAAGGAAATATAATAATAATGCTTTTATTATTGCCTCTAGGGCATATTTCCAACAAAGAGTACTAAGGTGTGATCATGTTTTGCTTGTGAGAGAAGTTTAGTCAACGGGTCTGCCATATTCAGATCCGTATGTATTTTGCAAATTTCTATGTCAACAATGCTCTGCACGGAGCTACTCTCAGCTAATTGCTCCCACTTTCAATATATATCCAGATTGAGACTTAGAGTCATGTAGATCAGTGTCAAAATTTGCATCGACGTAACCCTTTACGACGAACCCTTTTTGTCACGTCCATAATTGAGAAACATATCCTTATTCCACTAAGGATAATTTTGACCACTGTCCAGTGATCTACTCCTAGATCACTATTGTACTCACGTGCCAAAATCAGTTTAGGGTATACAATAGATCTGGTACACAGCATGGCATACTTTATAGAACCTATGGCCAAGGCATAGGGAATGACTTTCATTCTCTTTCTATCTTCTGTCGTGGTCGTGTTTTGAGTCTTACTCAATTTCACACCTTGTAACATAGGCAAGAACTCTTTCTTTGACTGTTCCATTTTGAACTACTTCAAAATCTTGTCAAGGTATGTACTCATTGAAAAAACTTATCAAGCGTTTTGATCGATCTCTATAGATCTTGATGCTCAATATGTAAGTAGCTTCACCGAGGTCTTTCTTTGAAAAACTCCTTTCAAATACTCCTTTATGCTTTGCAGAATAATTCTACATTATTTTCGATCAACAATATGTCATTCACATATATTTATTAGAAATGTTGTAGTGCTCCCACTCACTTTCTTGTAAATACAGGCTTCACCGCAAGTCTGTATAAAACTATATGCTTTGATCAACTTATCAAAGCGTGTATTCCAACTCCGAGATGCTTGCACCAGTCCATAGATGAATCGCTGGAGCTTGCATATTTTGTTAGCACCTTTAGGATTGACAAAACCTTCTGGTTGCATCATATACAACTCTTCTTTAATAAATCCATTAAGGAATGCAGTTTTGTTTATCCATTTGCCAGATTTCATAAAATGCGGCAATTGCTAACATGATTTGGACAGACTTAAGCATAGATACGAGTGAGAAACTCTCATCGTAGTCAACACCTTTAAACTTGTTGATTTTTTTGCGACAATTCTAGCTTTGTAGATAGTAACACTACTATCAGCGCCCGTCTTCCTCTTGAAGATCCATTTATTTTCTATGGCTTGCCGATCATCGGGCAAGTCAACCAAAGTCTACACTTTGTTCTCATACATGGATCCCATCTCAGATTTCATGGCCTCAAGCCATTTTGCGGAATCTGGGCTCATCATCGCTTCCTCATAGTTCGCAAGTTCGCCATGGTCTAGTAACATGACTTCTAGAACAGGATTACCGTACCACTCTGGTGCGGATCTCACTCTGGTTTACCTACGAGATTCGGTAGTAACTTGATCTGAAGTTACATGATCATCGTCATTAGCTTCCTCACTAATTGGTGTAGTAGTCACAAGAACAGATTTCTGTGATGAACTACTTTCCAATAAGGGAGATGGTACAATTACCTTATCAAGTTTTCTACTTTCCTCCCACTCACTTCTTTCGAGAGAAACTCGTTCTTTAGAAAGTATCCATTCTCAGCAACGAATGTCTTGCCTTCAGATCTGTGGTAGAAGGTGTACCCAACAGTCTCCTTTGGGTATCCTATGAAGACATATTTCTCCGATTTGGGTTTGACCTTATCAGGATGAAACTTTTTCATATAAGCATCACAGCCCCAAACTTTAAGAAACGACAACTTTGGTTTCTTGCCAAACCATAGTTCAGATTGTGTCGTCTCAACGGACTTAGATGGTGCCCCTTTTTAACGTGAATGCAACTGTCTTTAATGCATAACCTCAAAAACGATAGTGGTAAATCGGTAAGAAACATCATAGATTTGCACTATATCTAATAAAGTACGGCTATGACGTTCGGACACACCATTATGCTGTGGTGTTCCAGGTGGCACGAATTTGTGAAACTATTCCACATTTTTAATTGAAGACCAAACTCGTAACTCAAATATTTGTCTCCGCGATAAGATCGTAGAAACCTTATTTTCTTGTCACGATGATTTTCCACTTCACTCTGAAATTCTTTGAACTTTTCAAATGTTTCAGACTTATGTTTCATCAAGTAGATATATCCATATCTTCTCAAATCATCTGTGAAGGTCAGAAAATAATGATACCCGCTGCAAGCCTTGATATTCATCGGACCACATACATCAGTATGTATGATTTCCAACAAATCTGTTGCTTGCTCCATTGTTCTGGAGAATGGCGTTTTAGTCATCTTGCCCAAGAGACATGGTTCGCAAGCATCAAGTGATTCATAATCAAGTGATTCCAAAATCCCATCAGCATGGAGTTTCTTCATGCGCTTTACACCAATATGACCTAAACGGCAGTGCCACAAACAAGTTGCACTATCATTATTAACTTTGCATCTTTTGGCTTCAATATTATGAATATGTGTATCATTACAATCGAGATCCAACAAACCATTTTCATTGGTGTGTATGACCATAGAAGGTTTTATTCATGTAAACAGAACAACAATTGTTCTCTAACTTAAATGAATAACCGTATTGCAATAAACATGATCAAATCATATTTATGCTCAACACAAACGCCAAATAACACTTACTTAGGTTCAACATTAATCCCGAAAGTATAGGGAGTGTGCGATGATGATCATATCAATCTTGGAACCACTTCCAATACACATCGTCACTTCATCCTTAACTAGTCTCTGTTTATTCTGCAACTCCCGTTTCGAGTTACTAATCTTAGCAACTGAACTAGTACCAATTACTGAGGGGTTGCTATGAACACTAGTAAAGTACACATCAATAACATGTATATCAAATATACCTTTGTTTACTTTGCCATCCTTTCTTATCCACCAAATACTTGGGGTAGTTCCACTTCCAGTGACCAATCCCTTTGCAGTAGAAGCACTTTGTCTCAGGCTTCGGACCAGACTTGGATTTCTTCACTTGAGCAGCAACTTACTTGCCGTTCTTCTTGAAGTTCCCCTTCTTCCTTTTGCCCTTTTCTTGAAACTAGTGGTCTTTTCTATCATCAACACTTGATGTTTTTCTTAATTTCTACCTTCGTCGATTTTAGCATCACGAAGAGCTTGGGAATCATTTTCGTTATCCCTTGCATACTATAGTTCATCATGAAGTTCTACTAACTTGGTGATGGTGACTAGAGAATTCTGTCAATCACTATCTTATCTAGAAGTTTAACTCCCACTTGATTCAAACGATTGTAGTACCCAGACAATCTGAGTACATGCTCACTGCTTGAGCGATTCTCCTCCATCTTGTAGCTATAGAACTTGTTGGAGACTTCATATCTCTCAACTCGGGTATTTGCTTGAAATATTAACTTCAACTCCTGGAACATCTCATATGGTCCATGACGTTCAAAACGTCTTTGAAGTCCCGATTCTAAGCCGTTAAGCATGGTGCACTAAACTATCAAGTAGTCATCATATTGAGCTAGCCAAACGTTCATAACGTCTGCATCTGCTCCTGCAATAGGTCTGTCACCTAGCGGTGCATCAAGGACATAATTTTTCTGTGCAGCAATGAGGATAAACCTTATATCACGGATCCAATCCGCATCATTGCTACTAACATCTTTCAACATAGTTTTTCTCTAGGAACATATCAAAACAAACATAGGGAAGCAACAACGCGAGCTATTGATCTACAACATAGATATGCTAATACTACCAGGACTAAGTTCATGATAAATTTAAGTTTAATTAATCATATTACTTAAGAACTCCCACTTAGATAGACATCCCTCTAATCATCTAAGTGATCACGTGATCCAAATCAACTAAACCATGTCCGATCATCACGTGAGATGGAGTAGTTTTCAATGGTGAACATCACTATGTTGATCATATCTACTATATGATTCACGCTCGACCTTTCGGTCTCTAGTGTTCCGAGGCCATATCTGCATATGCTAGGCTCGTCAAGTTTAACCTGCGTATTCCGCGTGTGCAAAACTGTCTTGCACCCGTTGTAGATGGACGTAGAGCTTATCACACCCAATCATCACGTGGTGTCTGGGCACGACGAACTTTGGCAACGGTGCATACTCAGGGAGAACACTTTTATCTTGAAATTTAGTGAGAGATCATCTTATAAAGCTACCGTCGAAATAAGCAAAATAAGATGTATACAAGATAAACATCACATGCAATCAAAATATGTGACATGATATGGCCATGATCATCTTGTGCCTTTGATCTCCATCTCCAAAGTACCGTCATGATCTCTATCGTCACCGGCATGACACCATGATCTCCATCATCTTGATCTATATCAATGTGTCGTCACGTGGACGTCTCGCCAACTATTGCTCCTGCAACTATTGCTATCACATAGCGATAAAGTAAATCAATTGTTTGGCGCTTGCATCTTATGCAATAGAGAGACGACCATAAGGTGTTTGCCAGTTGCTGATAACTTCCACAAAACATGATCATCTCATACAACAACTTATATCTCATCACGTCTTGACCATATCACATCACAACATGCCCTGCAAAAACAAGTTAGACGTCCTCTACTTTGTTTGTTGCAAGTTTTACGTGGCTGCTATGGGCTTAAGCAAGAACCAATCTTACCTACGCATCAAAACCAGAACGATAGTTTGTCAAGTTGGTGCTGTTTTAACCTTCGCAAGGACCGGGCGTAGCCACACTCGGTTCAACTAAAGTTGGAGAAACTAACACCCGCTAGTCACCTGTGTGCGTAGCACGGCGGTAAAACCAGTCTCGCGTAAGCGTATGCGTAATGTCGGTCCGGGCCGCTTCATCCAACAATACCGCCGAACCAAAGTATGACATGCTGGTAAGCAGTATGACTTATATCACCCACAACTCACTTGTGTTCTACTCGTGCATATAACATCAACACATAAAACCTAGGCTCGGATGCCACTATTGGGGAACGTAGTAATTTCAAAAAAAATTCTACGCACACGCAAGATCATGGTGATGCATAGCAACGAGAGGGGAGAGTGTTGTCCATGTGCCCTCGTAGACCGAAAGCGGAAGCGTTATATCAACGCGGTTGATGTAGTCGTACGTCTTCACGATCCGACCGATCCAAGCACTGAAACTACGGCACCTCCGAGTTCTAGCACACGTTCAGCTCGATGACGATCCCCGGACTCCGATCCAGCAAAGTGTCGGGGAAGAGTTCCGTCAGCACGACGGCATAGTGACGATCTTGATGTTCTACCGTCGCAGGGCTTCGCCTAAGCACCGCTACAATATTATCGAGGATTATGGTTGAAGGGGGCACCGCACACGGCTAAGAGAACGATCACGAAGATCAACTTGTGTGTCTATGGGGTGCCCCCTATCCCCGTATATAAACGAGTGGAGGAGGGGAGGGCCGGCCCTCTCTATGGCGCGCCCTAGGGGAGTCCTACTCCCACCGGGAGTAGGATTCCCCCTTTTCTAGTCCAACTAGGAGTCCTTCCAAGTATTAGGAGTAGGAGACAAGGAAGGGAAAGAGGGAAGAGAAGGAAGGAGGGGGCGCAGCCCCTCCCCCTAGTCCAATTCGGACTAGGTTTTGGGGGGGCGCGACCTGCCTCTCCCTCTCCCCTAAAGCCCAATAAGGCCCATATACTTCTTTTCCCATATTCCCGTAACTCCCCGGTACTCCGAAAAATACCTGAACCACTCGGAACCTTTCCGATGTCCGAATATAGTCGTCCAATATATCGATCTTTACGTCTCGACCATTTCGAGACTCCTCGTCATGTCCCCGATCTCATCCGGGACTCCGAACTCCTTCGGTACATCAAAACTCATAAACTCATAATATAACTGTCATCGAAATCTTAAGCATGCGGACCCTACGGGTTCGAGAACAATGTAGACATGACCGAGACACGTCTCCGGTCAATAACCAACAGCGGAACCTGGATGCTCATATTGGCTTCCACATATTCTACGAAGATCTTTATCGGTCATTCCGCATAACAACATACGTTGTTCTTTTTGTCATTGGTATGTTACTTGCCCGAGATTCGATCGTAGATATCTCAATACCTAGTTCAATCTCGTTATCGGCAAGTCTCTTTACTCGTTCCGTAATACATCATCTCGCAACTAACTCATTAGTTGCAATGCTTCAAAGGCTTATGTGATGTGCATTACCGAGAGGGCCCAAAGATACCTCTCCGACAATCGGAGTGACAAATCCTAATCTCGAAATACGCCAACCCAACATGTACCTTTGGAGACACCTGTAGAGCACCTTTATAATCACCCAGTTACGTTGTGACATTTGGTAGCACACAAAGTGTTCCTCCGGCAAACGGGAGTTGCGTAATCTCATAGTCATAGGAACATGTATAAGTCATGAAGAAAGCAATAGCAACATACTAAACGATCGGGTGCTAAGCTAATGGAATGGGTCATGTCAATCAGATCATTCACCTAATGATGTGATCCCGTTAATCAAATAACAACTCTTTGTCCATGGTTAGGAAACGTAACCATCTTTGATTAACGAGCTAGTCAAGTAGAGGCATACTAGTGACACTCTGTTTGTCTATGTATTCACACATGTATTATGTTTCCGGTTAATACAATTCTAGCATGAATAATAAACATTTATCATGAAATAAGGAAATAAATAATAACTTTATTATTGCCTCTAGGGCATATTTCCTTCAGTGTTGACTAAAGGTGGAAAGAAATATTTCATGACTTTGATAGATGATTCCACTAGATATTGCTATGTGTATCTGTTAAATACTAAAGATGAGGCTCTACACTATTTCGAAATCTATAAGGCAGAAGTTGAGAATCAACTTGAAAAGAAAATTAAACGAGTCCGGCCAGATCGTGGTGGAGAGTACTTCTCGAAAGAGTTTGATGCCTTTTGTGCGGAACACGGCATTATTCACGAGAGGACACCTCCCTACTCACCCCAGTCAAATGGGGTTGCCGAGCAGAAAAACTGTACTCTAACTAATTTGGTTAACGGCATGTTAGATATGTCGGGTTTATCCAAGGCATGGTGGGGGGAGGCTATAATGACATCCTGTCATGTCCTGAATAAAGTTCCGACAAAGGATAACGAGATCACTCCTTACAAGAAGTGGACCAAGAGAAGGACAACACTCTCGTACTTACGTACCTGGGGCTGCTTGGCGAAAGTTAATGTGCCGATCCCCAAAAAGCGTAAGCTTGGACCAAAGACTATGGACTGTGTTAATTTGGGCTACGCTATGAATAGTGTTGGCTATAGATTTCTAGTAGTGAAATCTGAGGTACCTGACATGAAAGTCGGTACAATTATGGAGTCTAAAGATGCTACATTCTTTGAGGACATTTTTCCCATGAGAGATGTACAAAGCACTTCTAGACAGGAATCCGAGGAGACTCCTGAACCTGCCATTCCGATGGAATATTATAATCAAACACATGATGAAAATCCTGAGGAGGATAATGAGGAATCCCTTGGTAGGGGCAAGAGACAAAGGACTATAAAGACCTTTGGTGATGATTTCTTCATATACCTCATGGAGGATAATCCCACTTCTATTTCAGAAGCGTATGCATCTCCAGAAGGTGACTACTGGAAGGATGCGGTCCATAGAGAGATGGATTCCATCATGGCTAACGGGACTTGGGAGCTTACTGAACGTCCTTATGGTTGCAAACCATTGGGATGCAAGTGCGTGTTCAAGAAGAAGCTTAGGCCCGATGGTACGATAGAAAAGTACAAGGCTAGGCTTGTGGCCAAGGGCTACGCCTAGAAAGAAGAAGATTTCTTCGACACTTATTCACCTGTGGCCAGACTGACCACCATTCGAGTATTACTCTCGTTGGCGGCCTCGCATGGTCTTCTCATTCATCAGATGGATGTTAAGACGGCTTTCCTGAACGAAGAGCTAAAGGAGGAAATCTATATGCAACAGCCTGATGGCTTTGTGATGGATGGTTAGGAAGGAAAGGTGTGTAAGTTGGTGAAATCTTTGTATGGCCTGAGACAAGCACCTAAGCAATGGCATGACAAGTTTAATGAAATGTTGACATCTATTGGCTTTGTTGTGAATGAGGCTGACAAATGTGTATACTATCGCTATGGTGGGGGCGAAGGAGTTATACTGTGTTTGTATGTTGTAGGACCTTAAAGTAGATGTGCCTAGAGGGGGGGGGGGGTGATTAGACACTTAGTGCTAAAGTTGTAGTTTTTAAGCCTTTTCGGTTTAAGTGGAGTTTAGGCACAATTTCAACATTCATAATACATATCAAGCAAGCATGCAAAGAGTATATAGGCAGCGGAAAGTAAAGCATGCAACTTGCAAGAATGTAAAGGGAAGGGTTTGGAGAATTCAAACGCAATTGGAGACACGGATGTTTTTCCCGTGGTTCGGATAGGTGGTGCTATCCTACATCCACGTTGATGGAGACTTCAACCCACGAAGGGTAACGGTTGCGCGAGTCCACGGAGGGCTCCACCCACGAAGGGTCCACGAAGAAGCAACCTTGTCTATCCCACCATGGCCATCGCCCACGAAGGACTTGCCTCACTAGCGGTAGATCTTCACGAAGTAGGCGATCTCCTTGCCCTTACAAACTCCTTGGTTCAACTCCACAATCTTGTCGGAGGCTCCCAAGTGACACCTAGCCAATCTAGGAGACACCACTCTCCAAGAAGTAACAAATGGTTGTTGATGATGAACTCCTTGCTCTTGTGCTTCAAATGATAGTCTCCCCAACACTCAACTCTCTCTCACAGGATTTGGATTTGGTGGAAAGAAGATTTGAGTGGAAAGCAACTTGGGGAAGGCTAGAGATCAAGATTCATATGGTAGGAATGGAATATCTTGGTCTCAACACATGAGTAGGTGGTTCTCTCTCAGAACATATGAGTTGGAAGTGTAGATGTGTTCTGATGGCTCTCTCCACGAGTGAAGAGGAGGTGGAGGGGTATATATAGCCTCCACACAAAATCTAACCATTGCACACAATTTACCAATCTCGGTGGGACCGAATCGACAAACTCGGTCGGACCGAAATAGTAAACCTAGTGACCGTTAGAGTTTTCGGTGGGACCGACTGGATCAACTCGGTGGGACCGATGTGCTAGGGTTAGGGTAAATCCAAAACTCGGTTTGACCGATTACTCAAACTCGGTGGGACCAATTTGGGTAATAAGCGAAACAGAGAGTTGGCCAAGCAAACTCGGTGGGGCCGATTGCATATCTCGGTGGGACCGAAAGTATTGCAATAGGTAACAGAGAGTTTGCAAGCCCATCTCGGTGAGACCGACATCCCATCGGTGAGACTGAATTGATTAGGGTTTTGGCAGTGGCTATGACATCTGAACTCGGTGGCCCCGGATAGAAGAAATCGGTGGGGCCGAGTTGGATTTGGGTTTAGGTCATATGTGGAAGTGGGAAAGTAGCTGAGGATTTTGGAGCATATCATTAAGCACTTGAGCAAGAGGCTCATTAAGCAACACCTCATCCCTCCTTGATAGTATTGGCTTTTCCTATGGACTCAATGTGATCTTGGATCACTAAAATGTAAAATGAAGAGTCTTGAGCTTTAAGCTTTAGCCAATTCTTTGTCCTTAGCATCTTGGAGAACTTCCCACAACCTTTAGTCCATGCCACTCCATTGTTGAACTTATCTGAAACATACTAGATAGAAACGTTAGTCCAACAAGAGATATGTTGTCATTAATTACCAAAACCACCTAGGGAGCACTTGTGCTTTCAATCTCCCCCTTTTTGGTAATTGATGGCAACATACATCAAAGCTTTAGATAAAGATATAAAGAACAACAAGTAAAGCTTTGGAAGGACATGTAACAAGTAAAGGCTCCCCCTACACGTATGCACTCATGTAAATGTGAAATATAGAGGCATGTGAGAGCATAACCATGACAGAGTAGGAAATGTGTTACATGTATCTTGGCCATATGCATCAGAGCAAAAGATTATCAAGGAAAATACCTTCATGCTCATGAGTCCTTCTTGCAAACAGTATGTACATAAGCAAGAATTCCTCATACTCATGATTTTGATGCATACACTTACCTTGTAGTCTTTAGCTGGCTTAGGATGGAATGAACCTGCACAAACAAGGTTAGATAACACAGGTACCTCCACTAGCCAAAGCAAACCAAAGAAGCCACAAGAGAACCAAGACTGGGATGACATGTAGAGAGTGAGTACAAGGTACCACATTGGATTCAACATGTCCCCAAGAGTAAAGATATGCAATGAATTTGACTGATTTCTTTCCCTTAGGTGTCTTGCTCCCCCTGAATCTTACATGGGATATTGGGAGAAGATAGGGAACAGAAAATCAGAGCTGAAAGATACAAATGGATAGAACTTAATGCAAATAAGCACATATGAACATGTCTTTCCCCCAAAAAGACATGTGACATCTCTCCTCTTGAACATCAAGCATTTGGGACATCTAGGATCCTTGAGTATTCTCTCCCCTGGAAATCTCTTTCTCCCCCTTAATACTTTCTCCCTTGTAGGTGATAAGCTTTGATGTGATCTCTCTCTCCCCCTTTGACATCAATTTCCAAGAAGGGCTTTCTGGAATCCGTCGTATAGGTTTGGTCCTTGAGACTCAGCACAAAGCAATGGATAAAACTGTGATGCTTGTAGAGGACAAGATTCATTGAGTAGAGCTGGATCAGAAGAAATATAGCACAAGTGGCAAACTGTTTTTCCTGTTGCGAAGTCGGTGGCACCGAGTGGCATGTTTCGGTGGTACCGAAAAGATTCGGTTGGACCAAAAACTACAAGTCGGTGAAACCGAGTTCAACACAGAGAAAAACACTTGTCACCTCAGCTCACTAAACATGTAGGATCTCACAAAGATTTGCAATGAATTAAATACAAAAGCAAAAAGAAAAGAGAAGAAACTGAAAGATCTAGATGAAGAACACAAGAGAACTTCATCTAGAGTTGGGCGGTGACATAGTCACCTATGTTAGAGTATATTGACTTAGGAGTCAAGTGAGAACACTTGATCATAGGTCATACTCATCGTTTAAGCTTAAAGTGGGGTTACCATTTTTTCGTTTAAGCATCTTGATGTATTCACATCTTGGTGAGTTGCTTTGACTCATGTCTTGGAGTAAAGCTTCTCTAAGATGGAATAACATACCTTGGGTGGTGGTGTGGGTCTTGCTCATGTAGTTGAACTTGTGTGGGTGCTCAAGGTTGATGTAGCTCATCAAGAGTTGGGAGCACCACTTGGAGTTTGAGTTCATCTACCTACATGGGTTAGTTCTTGCAAGGAAGAGCACTTGTGTATCCAAAAATGACAATCATGAAGCTCAACATAGAATTTGTCAAAGGATATGTTTGAATGTTTTTGTGCTTCCTTGTCTTCAACCACCATTGTGTAGAGACTTGGTAATGTAGAGATTGCTCAAGATGTGAGTGAGTCGCAATCTCATGGAATTAGATTCAACCAAGCACCTACATGATTTAGATAACATGCAAGGTACAAATATATCCAAGACATAAGATAGTCATCATAAGAGATATATCATGAATTAGTCATAAGCTCATGTCTTGCATGTATCCAATGGAGTTCCTACTCCAAGTTCGAAGCATCAATAATGTTCAATTCACCTCTCAACCTGAAAAATACTTTCTCGTCAAGAGGTTTAGGAAATATATCCGCTAATTGCTTATCGGTGCAAACATGCTTAAGATCAATGTCACCCTTAGCAACATGGTCTCGAATGAAATGATGACGTACTTCAATATGCTTAGATCGAGAATGTTGTACGGGATTATGACCGATTTTGATAGCACTTTCATTGTCACAAAGCAGTGGAACATGTTTCACATAGATCCCATAATCTTTAAGAGTTTGGGTCATCCAAAGTAATTGAGCACAACATGAACTAGCGGCAATGTATTCCGCTTCGGCGGTGGATAAGGATACCGAGTTTTGTTTCTTGGACGACCAAGACACAAGAGACCTACCAACAAATTGACAAGTACCTGAAGTGGACTTTCTATCAACCTTGTCTCCGGCATAATCCGAGTCGGAATAGCCAAAAAGATCAAAAGAAGACCTCTTAGGATACCAAATGCCAAAGTTTGGTGTATGCATTAAGTATCTCACTATCCTTTTCACGGCCTTAAGATGACATTCTTTAGGAGCAGCTTGATATCGTGCACACATGCACACACTTAGCATAATGTCGGGATGTGAAGCACATAGGTATAACAAAGAGCCAATCATAGAGCGATAAACCTTTTGATCAACTGGTTCACCATCTTTGGTCAAATCAAGATGTCCACTAGTAGGCATGGGTGTAGGCATACCTTTGCATTCTTGCATACTGAACTTCTTGAATAAGTCCTTGGTGTACTTCGTTTGAGAGACAAATGTACCTTCCTTAGTTTGCTTGATTTGCAAATCAAGAAAGAATTTGAGTTCACTCATCATAGACATCTCAAACTTCTCTGACATTAGCTTTCCAAACTTTTCACTAAAGAGAGGGTTAGTTGAACCAAATATGATATCATCAACATAAATTTGGCATACAAATAGTTATCCATTAACCCTTTTAGTAAAAAGAGTAGAATCAATTTTACCAATTTCAAAACCACTTGCAATAAGGAACTTGGTCAAGCATTTATACCATGCTCTAGGAGCTTGTTTAAGACCATAAAGAGCTTTGTGAAGTTTGTAAACATGATTTGGTTTCTTAGGATTGATAAAGCCGGGAGGTTGTTTGACATAAACTTCCTCCTCTATTTCACCATTAAGAAAAGCACTTTTAATGTCCATTTGGTACAAGGTGATATTATGGTGATTATCATAGGCAAGTAAGATGCGAATGGACTCAAGTCTAGCAACGGGAGCATATGTCTCACCATAGTCCATACCTTCGACTTGTGTGTACCCTTGGGCGACGAGACGTGCTTTGTTGCGAACCACTTGTCCATCTTCATCTTGCTTGTTGCGAAACACCCATTTGGTACCAATGATGTTGTGGTTGTTGTCGGGCTTCTCAACCAATGTCCAAACTTGGTTTCTCTCAAAGTTGTGTAGCTCTTCATGCATAGCGTTTATCCAATCCGGATCTTCCAATGCTTCTTCAACCTTCATAGGTTCAATGCTAGAGATGAATGAATAGTTTTCACAAAAGTTAGATAAACGAGTTTTTGAGCGAGTGATTCTCCTGGTTTGTATATCATTGTAGATTTGCTCGACGGGATGATCTTTGGCAATTCTTGCTCGAACTCGTGAGAGTTTTTGCTTGGGTCTTCGTTGAACATCTTCTTCATCTTGTTCTTCTTCTTGGCCTTCTTCATTGTCGACGTTGTCGTTCTCTTGTCATGGTGGAGAAGGAGGTTGTTGATGTTCGTCTTGATGCATTTCCTTGTCTTCTTCATCTTGGTGTGTCCCACTTGTGGATGCTTCCGTATCAATTCTTGGTTCACCTTGTCGTGAAGTAGAAGCTTCCACTTGGACGGACGAGGTACTCTCCTTCACCTCCGTTGGACGAATTTTGCTAATAGACAAGTCTTGGATTGCTTCTGAAGGGTCTTTGTCTCCTACATCGATTGGCAATTGCTCTACTTGCGAGCCATTAGATTCATCAAACTTCACATCTACCGTCTCTTCAACCTTTCGGGTGAAATTGTTGTAGACACGGTAAGTGTGAGAGTTTGAGCCATAACCAAGTAGAAAACCTTCATGAGATTTAGGAGCAAACTTTGAACGACGATGCTTGTCAAGAATGTAGCACTTAGAGCCAAATACTCGAAAGTATCCAACTTGGGGTTTGTTACCGGTGAGGAGCTCGTATGCCGTCTTGCCGAGTAGTTTGTGAAGATACAAGAGATTTGTTGCATGACAAGCTGTCTCAACTGCTTCTTCCCAAAAGTGCTTCGGCGTCTTGTACTCATCAAGCATCGTTCTCGCCATCTCGATGAGAGTCCGATTCTTCCTCTCAACAACTCCATTTTGTTGAGGTGTGTATGTAGCCGAGAACTCGTGTGAAATCCCTTCTTCGTCTAGAAAGCTGTCCACATTTGCGTTCTTGAACTCCGTTCCATTGTCACTCCGAACCTTCTTGATCTTCACGTCAAACTGATTTTGGGCCTTCCTAGCAAAGTTTTTGAAGATCTTCTGGACCTGCGACTTGTCATCAAGAAAGAACACCCATGTAGATCTTGAAAAATCATCAACTATAACTAGACCAAAAGAATTTCCACCGAGACTCTTGTAGGCGTTGGGACCAAAAAGAACCATATGAAGTAGCTCGAGTGGCCTCCTTGTGGTCATGATGTTCTTCACGGGATGCCTTCCTCCAACCTGTTTACCTGCTTGACAAGCACTGCAAAGTCTATCCTTATCAAATATGACATCGTTAACTACAAGGATATGATTTCCTTTAATAAGCTTGTCAAGGTTTCTCATGCCAACGTGACCTAGTCGTCTATGCCACAACCAACCTTTTGAGGATTTAGCAATAAAGCAAGTTTTAGGTTGTGCCCTTTTAGAGAAATCGACAATGTAAAGATCACCTCTACGCATACCGGTAAAAACCATTTTATGATTGTCTCGACGAAACACTTGGCAATCTAACTCAGTAAATAGGACATTCAAACCAAAATCAGCAAGTCTAGATACTGAAAGTAAGTTGTAGCCGAGAGATTCAACGAGCATGACATTTTGAATGGAACTATCATGTGAGATGGCCACCTTACCAAGGCCAACCACTTTACCCTTTGAGTTATCACCAAAGGTGACATATTTTCGAGGGCCGTCATTTTCAGCAAGCTCACGGAACATCTCTTTATCTCCGGTCATATGATCAGTACATCCACTATCAAGAACCCATTCCTGTCCTCCTGACACATATCCCCGAAGATTTGCCGTAAGACCAAAATGTCTCATTGCATCATCAAGATCGAAGTCACTATCATCATCATCATAGTATCCATGTTCACCATGATCTTGTGACTCATCATTTCCTAGAGAGGGTAATTCATTAGATAAATGATCATCAAAGTGGTCACCTTTATGAATTCTTATAGCTTCGGATATAATATCACTAATGATTCCAACATCTCCTCTAGCATGCTTGAGATTGGTAAGCTCAAATAGACAATCACCAAGACTAGCACTACTAGAAAAAGGGCTATAGATGGGATTGACACTAATGGCGCACCTAACAAGCGGTGTGCCATTAGTATATACTAATGGCGCACCACCATCTGATACGCCATTAGAGTTGAAACTACTAATGGCGCACCTGGCACAGGGTGCGCCATTAGTATCAATTTTTTTTGAACTAGTGCGCCTGTCCAAACATACTGATGGCGCATCCAGACAAAGTGCGCCATTACTAGTTGTAACTAGTAACGGCGCACCTGTCGGAAAGTGCGCCACTAATGTTGTTTTTTTATTATATTTTTTATTCCCTTTTTTGCAAAACTACTAATGGCGCACTGTTCCACCATGCGCCATTACTAGTTCAAACTAGTAATGGCGCACTGCGGGACAGTGCGCCATTAGTAATTTTTTTTTTGCAAAACTACTAATGGCGCACCACCAGATGGTGTGCCATTAGTAACCTGGATTACTAATGGCGCATTTGGAGTTGGTGCGCCATTAGTAAGTGGGCAGCAACAAGATATTTTGGGGAGCCTCTCCTACCCACACTCACTTTCTCCCCACTTCATTCTCTCCACCTCCTCCTTGTCTCGGGTGCCTCCTCTTTTTCACCTCATTTCCACCATAGATTCATTCAATTTAAGTGGTTAAATTACCTTGTTTTGATAGGTAAGTAATGGGGGAAGCTATATTTATGTATTTCTCCCTACAACAATGTGCACATGCACTTTTTATGGCCTAGCTAGATCTATGTATGTTCGTGGTGTTGCATATGTTTGTGGTGTTGCATATGTGTTTGTGTTTGGAGGTGTACCGGTATTTGAAATGCGATAGTTGCCAATATTTTGCCGGAATGTTGATTCATTTCCGTTTCGGCGAGAATTTTGGCATTAAGCATTCTTTTTGGTCCTATTTTTAGGGAAAGTCATGCCAAATTTTTTCTTGGTTCTAAAATATCGTTTTGCTCTACCCCGCAGGCGACCATGGTCCGCATGATGACCGAAGGCATCGTGAATAGGTTTCTGAGGTCCGCGAAGGCCGAGATGCTTCAAAAGAATGAGACGGAGATAAGATGTCCGTGTCAAAGATGCAAGCTGAAGAGCCTTATTGCGGACCCGGAATCCGGGCAGGTGCGGGACCACCTGCTCTTGTGTGGTTTCATGGATGGCTATCGGTGGCAAGGTGATGAAGATGACTACGACGTCGTCCATGGGGGTCGGGCAAGAAGTGAGGAAGGGCAGCAAGACAACCACCGCGGCTCGGGCGGGCGAGAAGACGAAGAATCCCTAGGAGATGATCACGACGGTGATGCTGTACACAGTCATCATGTAGAAGATGCAGGACATGATGATGAGGAAGATGCCGGAGGAGACGACGGGCATGATCATGAAGATGATGATGCCGGCGGAGCAGACGACGCTGGACCATCGATGGGCTGGGTGCAGGACCCTCATATTCAAGAGCTGCTTCTCAAGCAGACGGATGACGCAAGAGCTGCCGCCCGAGAGAAAGCCAAGATGGATCAACTTGAGTTAGATGCGGTCACTCCATTGTATGAAGGATGCAGGCCCGAGGATACCCGCCTGAAAGTAACGCTCATGGCTCTGGAGATGAAGGTAAAACACAAAATGACCGACACATGCTTCGACAAGAACATGTCATTCTGGCACGAACGTCTTCCCAAGGGGAACAAGTGCCCGACCAGTTTGGAGGAGGCGAAGAAAATCGTGTGTCCTCTGGATTTACCGCACGTCAAATACCATGTGTGCATGAACAATTGCATCATTTATCGGGACGAGCACGCGGAGTCTACCATATGTCCGGTGTGCGTTGTCACTCGATACAAGAAGAGGAAGAAAGCTCCTCGAAAAGTGGTGTGGTACTTTCCGATCACTCCTCGTCTGCAGCGGTATTTCGCGGACCCTAAGGTAGCAAAGCTCCTGCGTTGGCACGCGGATAGGGAGGAGAAGAAGCGAGAAGATGACGCAAATGATCCGGAGATAGATAAAAAAGACAAGATGCTGAGTCACCCTAAGGATGCGAGCCAGTGGCAAGCGTTGAACTTCGAAGACCCAGAATTTGGGAACGATCCAAGGAACATCATGCTGGGCGCGAGCACCGATGGAGTCAATCCGTTTGGCAGCCAGAGAAGCACACATAGCACCTGGCCTGTGTTTGTGTGGATGTACAACCTTCCCCCTGGTTGTGCATGAAGAGGAAGTACATTCACATGAGTATGCTAATTGAAGGACCGAAACAACCAGGGAACGACATCAATCTGTATCTGGGGCTGCTAAAAGAGGAGCTTGACACGCTGTGGAAAACGCTAGCCAATACGTGGGACGCCGCAGAGAAAGAATATTTCCCTATGAGAGCAACGCTGCTCACGACGGTGCACGACTATCTCGGTTACGGATATGTCGCGGGGCAGGTGGTCCACGGATTTTCTGGATGCGTCAGGTGCATGGATGACACAACGTATCGCCAGCTAGATAGAGATCCCGGGTCTTTGAAAACCGTGTTCATGGGACATCGAAGGTGGCTTCGCGACGATGACCCGTGGAGAAAACGCAAGGATCTGTTCGATGGTGAAACCGAACCCCGAGGACGCCCGCGTACGAGGAACGGCGAGGAAATAGACGAGCTGTTGAAAAATTGGAAAGACTGCCCACTGCCGGGAAAGAAGCAAAAGTCGCCAGAGCCGGGAAAGAAGCGAAAGGCGCCAGAGCCGGTGCTGAAGGTATGGAAAACGAGGTCTGTTTTCTAGGACTTGCTGTACTAGAAGATCCACCGTGTGCCTCACAGCCTTGATGTCATGCATATCACGAAGAATGTGTGCGAGAGTCTGCTTGGTACCCTGCTCAACATGCCAGAGAGGACCAAAGATGGGCCGAAAGCAAGGGCAGACTTGAAATCAATGGGCATCAGGCAGGAGCTTCACACTATATATGATGATGATGATGAGGCGAAGCAGGACACGGAAAGTCGTCGCAAAGGCAAGAAGGCCAAGAAGACCGGAAATGACTACCCTCCCGCGTGCTTCACTCTAAGTCAGGAGGAGATCGAGCAGTTTTTCACCTGCCTCGTAGGAGTAAAACTTCCTTACGGTTACGCGGGGAAGATAAGCAGATACCTAGACCCAGCGAAGCAGAAGTTCAGCGGGATGAAGTCTCACGACTGTCATGTGCTGATGACGCAGATACTTCCAGTTGCAATCCGTGGGATCATGGACGCGCACGTCCGTGAAACCCTATTTGGCCTATGCAACTTTTTCGACATCATCTCTCGGAAGACTGTTGGCGTGAGGCAACTCAGAAGGCTACAGGAAGAGATCGTGGTGATACTATGCGAGCTTGAGATGTACTTCCCGCCTGCATTCTTCGACGTTATGGCGCATCTGCTGGTCCATATCGTGGACGATATCATCCAACTCGGGCCGACGTTCCTGCACAGCATGATGCCGTTCGAAAGGATGAATGGTGTCATCAAAGGATACGTTCGCAACATGTCACGTCCAGAGGGAAGCATAGCCAGGGGCTTTCTGACCAAAGAGTGCATCTCCTACTGCACGAATTATCTAGGCATCGAGAACCCCGTTGGTCTGCCCGTCAATAGGCACCTCGGCAGGCTCACTGGATGGGGTCACCGTGAGGGTCGTCGCGAAATGCATGTCGACTTCGAGGGTCGACTCGCCGACTTTGAAAGAGCAAACCTAGTCGCGCTACAACACATAGACGTGGTCGATCCTTGGGTGGTAGAGCACAAAACCTTTATTAAGAAGACGTACAATGACCGAGGCCAACAGAGGACGGACGGAGATATACTCAAAGAGCACAACTCATGTTTCACGTGTTGGTTCAAGCAGAAGCTTCTGTCGTACCCTTTACATGAGGATTCTTCCGCGGAAGAACAACTCATATTCGCCTTGTCATAGGGCGCCGAGCACAACCTGATGACCTATGAGGCGTACGATATCAACGGCTACACATTCTACACCGAGGCCAAGGACATGAAGAGCGATGGTTATCAGAACTCCGGGGTAACGATGGAATCCTACACCGGTAGCGACAAGGACAGATACTACGGAAGGATCGAGGAGATCTGGGAGCTGAGCTACGCTGGAGAGAAGGTCCCGATGTTCCGTGTCAGATGGGCCAAGAGCGTCCTAAAAGAAGACCGGTATTTCACCACCATGGTTATACCCGAAGCCAAATCCAAGACCGCGGGCGCAAACGTCACCGCGAAAAATGAGCCATGGGTACTTGCTTCCCAAGTGGACCAATGCTTCTTCATTACCGACCCGTCAAAGCCCAGTCGTGTTGTCGTGATGAGAGGCAAAAGGAAGATCATCGGAATGGATGGAGTAGCCAATGAGCAAGACTTTGACAAGTACGGCGACCCGAGGATCGAACATGACGACGATGATGAAGTAGCAGCATACACCACAAGAAGAAGCAGGACCACCCTACCTAAAGGACGTCCGTTCCACAGAAGAACTCCATTTGCGAAAAAGAAGGGCAAGAAGATTGTGAACAGATAGCTAGCTAAGATCGATTGTATTTAAATCGTAGCCTTCATTTCTCGATTGTATTTCATGGGCACTTTTTGAACTATCATGAATATTTTTAAATTTCATGGACACTTGATCTCGATCCCCCTCCATCTCGATCGCTATCCCACCTCGCCAGATCCGGCCCCCCTCGCCGCCGAGCACCCCCCGGTCCACCGGCCGCCACCAACGACCCCCCGCACCCTCGATTCCCCTACTCAACCGCCGCCGCCGACCCCCCGCACCCCTCCCCTACTCAACTGCCGCCGCCGACCCCCCGCACCCTCCCCTACTCAACCAACGCCGCCGACCCCCCGCACCCTCGATTCCCCTACTCAATCGCCGCCGCCGACCCCCCACACCCCTCCCCTACTCAACCGCCGCCGCCGACCCCCCGCACCCCCCGCACCCTCCCCTACTCAAGCGCCGCCGCCGACCCCCTGCACCCCTCCCCTACTCAACCGCCGCCGCCGACTGTCTTATAAAAAAATATTACTGTTACTGTCTTATAAAAAAATATTACTGTTATGATTTAAACAAGTTTAAAAAATTATTACTGTCTTATAATTTAAATAAGTTTAAAAAATATTACTGTTATGATTTAAATAAGTTAAAAAAGTACTAATGGCGCACCACGGTGAGGTGCGCCATTAGTATGGATGTACTTATGGCGCACCGAGGGGTGGTGCGCCATTAGTATTGTGCCCGATCCCCCCTTCCTTCTCCCCCTCGCTTCAGCTCGGGTGCATTCTCCGGAGCACCGTCTCGATCAACACCGAGAACCTCAGGCATCCTGACCGAGGGAATTTGCGCAACCTCCTCTTCACGAAGCTGCACGAATGATACAAGTTCCCCGCTGAATTTGAACACACAAGCCTCAAAGGGAATAAAGTGAACAATGCTGCCCTCACGAAGATGAGCACGGCCCTGTCTACTTGGAAAAGCAATGTGAAGAAAATGATCGAGAAAGGTGAGAGTTATGAGAAGATCAAGGAGAAAAATACTTCAATCACCGAAGATGACTACAACGACTTCAAGATCAATTGCTCGAGCACCGCAAGCTCCGAATCAAGTAAGTGGGGGAAAGAAATGCGGGAGCTGAACTTAGGGGAACACACACTCGGTCCCAGCGGTTACAGAGTGGCAGAGCCTATATGGGACAAGGAGGAGGTGGACCGTGCCGAGCAAGGCCTACCGCCCCTCTTCGATAAATACGGTGACAAGCAGACCAGGAACTTTGTCAGGGCCCGGTACAAGAAGGACCCGAAAACAAAGGAGCTTACCACGGATCCGAAGACCAGGGAGCTTGAGCTTGTTCTGGTAAGGAATACACCCCCGCGTAATTAGCTTCATATGGTTGCATTCTAATTAATGAAGCCAAATTTCTAAATGGCTCGCATTCCTTCCGCAGGCGACTGAAAGCAGTAGCGCGGGGTCGACTAAGAGCAACCCTTGGGACACCACTCTAAATAGGGCGTTGAATGTAATGAAGAACAAGGATAAGCTCAGTAAGCCGACGTCAGCTGGTCGTGTGGCCGGCAAAGGCTTGTCGACAAAATGGTCGTCATACTATAACACTGGTGGGCGAAAGGAGAAAAAGACCAGCTCAGAAAGCCAGGCGCGCGAGGTTCAAGAACTCAGGGCACAGGTGGCGCGGATTCCGGAGATGGTCCAAGAGCAAGTGGAACAACAACTCGGAAGGACGATCACCGCCATTGTGCCTACCTTGATCCAGGGGATTAGTGCGTGGATTGCGGGCGGCCAACAGGGGCCGCCCCCGATTCCTAGCTTCACGGCTAGCAACTCACAGAATGCGATGGCGGGGCCATTGGTGTCTCCGGCGGAGGCGGCATTGGTGTCTCCGACGCCGGCACGGGAGCTTAATGCACCCGGGTGTACGCCGGCCGGCACCTCTGCAGCAAGCGGCCCCTCCGTCAACTGCACGCCCGCCGTTGGCGGTGCCTCGACATTAGCCGAGCTCGACGCCATCATCACGGTAACTAATTAAGCCTCTCTCGGCCGAGGACTTCATCTCCTTGCCTTTGACTGGGCATCCCTGACGCCCTACATGTTTTCGCAGGGCGCCGCCGATGTTCCGTGCACTCTCCTGCACTTCGTGAACAACGAGTTGGTCGATGTCGCCAAGGGCAAAATCGTTCAACCGGGCAACCTCTTGTTCCACGGTACCCAGATGCCACCCAACTTGTTTAGGGTTCAACTGGTTCGGGTGCTGCCAGGCTGCGATGAGTTGTTACCTCCGATTCGACCCGTCGTGGCCGACGATGATGATGTGATGACCCTCAGCGCCTGCCTGAGCTGGCCCCTGCTTTGGCCGAAGAGCCAGATTCGTTTGGGGGCGGGGGACACCACCCCAAAGACAACACCGCCAGTCGTGCCGGCGCCAAGTCGGCCCCATGGCAAGACCGCCGCAACGGTGCCAGACATCCCTATGCCACTGGATCCAACCATGCATATGGCACAGGATCAGAACGACGACGACGACAACGATACATTTGCCAACGTCGATCAGTACTTTGCCGATCATGGGTACGGTGGCGACTTCATGGGCCTCCTTCTCAAGAACCCAACCCAACAAAAGACGTGCGCGATCTAGCTGGTACCGCGGAGAAGCCAAGTTGCAACAGGCATCGTCTAGCGTTCAGCTCTCAGGAGACGCCTGCAGCTGCCGACTTCACCGAGCCTCAGATAGGCGAGGAGCGAAATATTATCAGCCCCAACACACTCAAGAAGGCGGTCTGTGAGCAGAACTCGGTCCCATTACAGGAGAAGAAGAAGGCACGCAAAATAAAGACTAACAAGGGTGCGGGCCAGCCGGCACCGAGTACGATCCGTGCTCAGGACGGGCCACCTGCACCTGAGGATATCTCGAGGAGGGTGCATGTGGCGGGTAGGCCGATGCTACCGAGAAATATGCTCGATGCTGCAACCGGTGCTATGCAGAGTCTGCATGACAGTGTTCTTTCTTTAGAGAAGCGGCGTCTCGGAGAGAAGGATGTGGCATACCCGGTTTTCGTGGCCAAGGTGCCAGAGGGCAAGGGCTTTGTGGATAACCCCATCGGGGGTACGATCGTCCTGCGGTTTGATGACATCCACGCTATGTTGAACCTTCATCCGCTGCACTACACTTTCGTTCGGCTATTTTCGCTGAGTATGGAGATGCAGATCATTCGCGACAAGACCCCGAACATCGTGATAGTCGACCCCTTCTACATGCGTGCCAAGATCTTGGGCAGCGCTGGGGACCGGCAAGTCGCGAGTTCTTACCTCGAAGGCATCATTCTGGCAAACCAAGATAAGGATAACTTCCTCGTGCCTTACTTTCCCGAGTAAGTCCTCCCCTCAACCGACCCGTAACATATGAATTCTTAGATTTCGATCGTTTTTCTTTTAACATTCCGTGTTTTCTGCAGTGACACACGTTGCACGCTCATCCTCCTAAGCCCCAAATATTCCATGGCCACATATTTCGACCCGGACCATCAGTCGAACATAGACTACACAAATGTCAAGAAGGTTCTTGATGATGTTCTCCCCGGCTACGTCAAATCTGGAGGCACCTTCACCAGGCCTATTCGTAAGTACGGCAAGCACGTGTTCTCCCACAATACGATGTTCTGCTGCGTCAAGCAGCCAACTGGCGGTCAGAAGGGTGCCTACTACACCATCCATCACATGCGGGCGATCGTACGGGACCATCATCAGCTTCTGCTACCGAGTAGACTCAAAGATTGGGCCACGAGCGTGTCGGCAATCCAGGACGCGGACATCAGACAAGAATTCTTTCGCATCCAGTCGGAGTTTGCGGAAATCATCCATCAAGATGTCCTTCGTACCTCGGGGCAGTTCTACCTCAGAAACCAACCGTCCAACAGTGACATCGACACACTCCTACAAATGCAGGCTGACAACGCCCGTTGTTTCATGACTCCCACGACAGACGGGAGCTTCATCCACGCTCCGGTCCCTTGAGTCGAGTCAAAAACAGTGATGCTGTGTCTAGTTCTGAAACATCGATTGGCTCATGTTGTAATTAAACTTTAATGAACTTGTAGTATGTCTCTTTGGTTTCGAGAGTCGTTCAACTTAGATGTAATCGATGCTATTAATGTTTTGCTTTTCTCTTCCGATCATTCTATTGCATACTTATATGTTGCTTATGTATTGTCTGTGAATTGGTACTAACGTTTCGTTTGGCTACTGCATAGCGATGCCGTGGTATGTCGTGTACAAGGGTAAGGTTCCCGGAGTCTACAACGACTGGGAGGAGTGTCGGAGACAGGTTCACCGATTCAGCGGTAACAGTTACAAAGGGTACACCACTAGGGCCGAGGCCGAATCTAGATACGCCCGCTATCTAGCGGGAGAGGGGAGGGAGCGTTGGAGGAACCGGATGAAGACGAGTTTCATCGTGATGATGCTCATCGTGATCACAGCAGCTCTCTTCTATGTGATGGTAGTTTAGATGATCGATATCAACTTGTAATGTGAAGACAAACTCGCGGTCTCGAGACTTGTAATATAATGTTCTATCTTTGTTCGGTCTTTTCAATTCGGAGACTAATATGATGAATTGTATTCGGAGACTAAAATGATGAATTGTATTCAGAGACTAATCTTCTATTTTATTCGATGAATCTGTTGTTGATGTGTGCTGTCTATATTTTGTCCAATTATACATTTTGTAACCTGTGCAAAAAACAGAAAATAAAAAAATAAAAAAAACCTAATATTCATACTAATGGCACATCACATCATAGTGCGCCATTAGTATGCCAAAGGATACTAATGGCGCATCATTAAATAGTGCGCCATTAGTATGCCGAAGTTACTAATGGCGCATCCTGTTGCTGTGTGCCATTAGTATGCCAAAGCACCTGCGTATACATGGCCCCCTAGGAGGCATACTAATGGCGCACTATTGTATATACTAATGGCGCATCCTAGGTGCGCCATTAGTATACCAGATACTAATGGTGCACCAGTGGTGCGCCATTAGTAAAATATACTAATGGCGTGGTACTAATGGCGCACCACTAATGCGCCATTAATGGCCAAATTAGGTGCGTCATTAGTAGGCCTTTTCCTAGTAGTGTAGGATCACTAGAGTTCATCTTACTCAAGGCAATAGATTTATGGAGAATTTCATCCAATTTTTTTAAGGAATAATCGGGAAATCGTTCCTCAAGAAATTTCCATATAGTATAGGCACAATTAAGAGTAGGCAAACTAGCAATCAAATTTTTGGGCAATCCTCTAATGATGAGCTCAACAGTTCTAAGATTGCGAATTATGTCAATATCTTCATCTAGAGTAGGATGCAACGGATCAATATGAGGTGCACAAGGGTTAGCAATATACTTGTTCAAATGATATTGATTGAAAATTACAAGCATCTAGGAGACACCACTCTCCAAGAAGTAACAAATGGTGTGTTGATGATGAACTCCTTGCTCTTGTGCTTCCAATGATAGTCTCCCCAACACTCAACTCTCTCTCACAGGATTTGGATTTGGTGGAAAGAAGATTTGAGTGGAAAGCAACTTGGGGAAGGCTAGAGATCAAGATTCATATGGTAGGAATGGAATATCTTGGTCTCAGCACATGAGTAGGTGGTTCTCTCTCAGAACATATGAGTTGGAAGTGTACATGTGTTCTGATGGCTCTCTCCATGAGTGAAGAGGAGGTGGAGGGGTATATATAGCCTCCACACAAAATCTAACCGTTACACACAATTTACCAATCTTGGTGGGACCGAATTGACAAACTCGGTCGGACCGAAATAGTAAACCTAGTGACCGGTAGAGTTTTCGGTGCGACCGACTGGATCAACTCGATGGGACCGATGTGCTAGGGTTAGGGTAAATCCAAAACTCGGTTTGACCGATTACTCAAACTCGGTGGGACCAATTTGGGTAATAAGCGAAACAGAGAGTTGGCCAAGCAAACTCGGTGGGGCCGATTGCATATCTCGGTGTGACCGAAAGTATTGCAATAGGTAACAGAGAGTTTGCAAGCCCATCTCGGTGAGACCGTGATCCCATCGGTGAGACCGAATTGATTAGGGTTTTGGCAGTGGCTATGACATCTGAACTCGGTGGCCCCGGATAGAAGAAATCGGTGGGGCCGAGTTGGATTTGGGTTTAGGTCATATGTGGAAGTGGGAAAGTAGCTGAGGATTTTGGAGCATATCATTAAGCACTTGAGCAAGAGGCTCATTAAGCAACACCTCATCCCTCCTTGATAGTATTGGCTTTTCCTATGGACTCAATGTGATCTTGGATCACTAAAATGTAAAATGAACAGTCTTGAGCTTTAAGCTTTAGCCAATCCTTTGTCCTTAGCATCTTGGAGAACTTCCCACAACCTTTAGTCCATGCCACTCCATTGTTGAACTTATCTGAAACATACTAGATAGAAACGTTAGTCCAACAAGAGATATGTTGTCATTAATTACCAAAACCACCTAGGGAGCACTTGTGCTTTTATATGTTGATGACATACTGATATTTGAGACTAATTTCAAGTTGATCGAGGAAGTTAAGTCTTTCCTATCTCAGAACTTTGAGATGAAGGACCTTGGAGTGGCTGATGTTATCTTGAACATCAAGCTATTGAGAGATGATGAAGGTGGGATTACACTTCTGCAATCCCATTATGTTGAGAAGGTGTTGAGTCGTTTTGGATATTCGGACTGCAAACCATCTCAAACACCATATGATCCTAGTGTGCTGATTCGAAAGTCTAAAGGCACAGCTATAGATCAATTGAGATACTCTCAGATTGTTGGTTCACTCCAGTATCTAGCGAGCGCAACGAGGCCTGACATCGCATTTGCTACTAGCAAACTAAGCCGATTTGTTTCCAAACCGGGTGATGTACACTGGCGTGCTCTTGAGAGAGTTATGCGCTATCCGAAAGGTACTATGAACTATGGACTTCACTATACCAGATAGCCATCGGTACTTGAAGGGTATAGTGATGCAAATTGGATCTCTGATACTGATGAGATGAAGGCCACAACTGGGTATATATTTACTCTTGGAGGTGGTGCTGTTTCCTGGAAGTCTTGCAAGCAAACGATCTTAACAAGATCGACAATGGAAGCAGAATTAACAACATGAGACACATCGGGTGGTGAAGCAGAATGGCTTCGAGATCTGTTGATGGACTTGCCAGTGGTTGAGAAGCCGGTTCCGGCCATCCTTATGAACTGTGACAATCAAACAGTTATTGTCAAAGTGAAGAGTTCAAAGGACAACATGAAGTCCAACAAACACATAAGAATGAGATTGAAAGCTGTCAGAAAATTGAGGAACTCCGAAGTGATAGCGTTGGATTATATTCAAACGGCTAAGAATCTGGCAGATCCCTTTACTAAAGGGCTATCACGTTTTGTGATAGATAACGCATCAAGGGAGATGGGTATGAGACCGACATGAGTTGCCATGGTAGTAACCCAACCTATGTGATCGGAGATCCCGTGAAGTAGGACCTGGGAAAACAAGCCAGTGGTGGACTGAGGAGAGTAACTTTACTAACCCACTCCGTTGGAGATGCAATACTCTCTGAAACTGTGTGGAAGGATGACTACTGTCTTAATGTGTTCCAAGGCTTATATGCATAAGTAAGATGCTATCCTACAGAGCGATCTTTGGAGGAACACACCTATATGAGCCCGACTGCTGGTCACAGTCTATGAGATTGGGGTGATCTCTAGCAAGCTCATGAACAGGCCAGGAGTGTGACTAATATGCTCCACCCGAGGGGTCGGCCTTCGGCAGCCTCGTATCAGTGAGACTTGTGGTGAAACTTCTTGACGCCAAACTGACAATTCAAGGCATAGTCCATTGTTCAGTTGTGAAGGAGTGTAACTACTTGGTCTAGGTGGAGCTCAACCTTAATCGGTCTCCACTGAGATGCTGGTATATCAAAACAGCGTTTGGAACAAAGGACAAACTGGGCCCCTGAGATCTGGTGGGGGATTGTTGAAATATGAGATGGGCCTAGAGCCCATATGAGAATTTCAGATTTGATCTCTAAGGGCCCATGTAGGTGGCATGACAAGGTGGTGGGAAGTTTAGTCCCACCTTGGAAGTGGAACGAGAGTTGGAGTGGTTTATAATGGATTCTCTTCCTCATGCTATTGGAGCTTGAGAAGAGATGAGGCCCTCGCGCACTCCTCCTCCTCCGCTCGCCTCGCCACGCCACGCCACGCCTCATCACGACGCGCCGCGTCACGGGTTGCGGGATTGAGCCGAGCCGAGCTCACTCCTATGCGCTTCTTTTTGCCGGTCAGGAACGGAGAGTCTTTGACAGGTGGGGCCACGATCTGAGACGTCGGATCGTGGGCTACCGACTTGGACGTGGGTTCAGCCCACGTCTCTCCATGTGTAGCCGCACATATATATGTGGGGCGCTGCCAACCCTAGCCGCCACGAAACAGAATGCATCTCCGCCTCCACGCCCATGTCGTTCCTCTGTTGCTGCTGCCGCCGGCGACTCCGTCCCGTTCACCGCGTACACAGTTAACGGGAGAGCAGGCCTCCGAAACCCCGTCTCTCCGGATCCTGTACGGGAAAGGGGCGATTAGGTTTTTGGGTAGCGATTATGGGACTGATCGCTTCTGTTCATCTACGTCTGCATCACCTTCGTCATCACCATGTCAACCGACGCCGACCGTGCTGCCGCTGAGAAGGCCGAGGCCGACAAGAAGGCCGCCGAGGATGCCGCGGCTACTGCCGCCACCACCGCCACCGCCACCGCCGCCGCATGGCCGATTGGAGGGTATACATCGTTTATCCCTCTCATGTTTCTTTCTGTTGTAGCAGTACTAGCGATATGCGTAGATGTTTCTACTATATGCGTAATACATGCTCTGTTAGATCGTAACCAGTGTGTTATCAATGCTGTCAATGTCATGCTCATGATTTATTCATGGATTAATTTAATCGGAAAGCTGCCTATCTTCTTATCATCTAGCATCCCGATGTGCATATGCATGTATGTATGTATGATTATGCTTAAAAAACAGAGAAATATTGCATCATGGTGCACACTATGCTTTGTCCCTCTGCAGTCGCAACTTGCTACAGCCACACATGTGCGTATATTGTATAAATATATTTATATATGTACGTCTCATGTAGTTTTTTCGATAAAGACATCTCATGTAGCTATACAACAAAAGAACTGAGTACCCCTTGGAGAGAATTTGGTTGTCAGTGGAGTATGGAAAAGTTTACCGATGGGCGAGTTCTCGATGGGTTGCTGTTGCCTAGTACTCTCGAGTCATGACAATGTATTTTTTTCTTCTGAGGGAACGGGTCATGACAATGGAAGTGATTAGAGCATCTTCAATAGTTGTTCTATAATAGGGCATCAAAACTTGTTGTAAAATTTAGGGTAAAAAGCCTTTTAGGGCATGAGAAAGAGCGTCTCCAAGAGATGCTCTAAAATAGGGCACCCAAAACATTAAATTCCTTTAAAATAACGAATATCCAAATAGGGCTTGAAGCTGCATCGATCCATACTCCAGTGAGTGACTGCCGTGTGAATTGGGACTGTACCATCCACCGTTGTTGTTTTTTTGTCCCGAAAACAAAAATAACACCCAGCCCTCTTGATTGATCAATAATTGGAGTTATGAGTTTGGATCAGTAATTGAAGTTATGAGTTTGTCATAAGTCAAACTTGTTTATATTTGACCAAGCTTATAGAAACATATATTGACATCTAGAACACCAAATTAGTTTAATGAAATTATTTATTTATGAAATATATTTTTGTACTATATGTATCTAGTTTTGTACAAGTCTTACCATATTTTTCTTGATAGTTAGTCAAACTTCAATTATATTTCAATAGTACAAAATATATATAGTACAAAAATATAGGGAACGAGTCCATTAAGTTTCATAAAGAATCTCATAAGATAAACATAGAACTTCAGTTATTTTGAAACGGGGGAAGTAGTTACTAGCAACAAGTCCATTAAGTTTACTCAGTTTCCTCACGCATGTCATCTTGTTCTAAGTGCATCTAGTTTAGCGCGTACGCCCTTTGCCTCGAATTACTTGTTGCTCAAATGGATGTATTTAGCACCCCGATGTGCATATGCATGTATGTATGTATGATTGTGATGAACAAGATACATATCTTCTTCTTAAAAAAAAGACAAATATTGCATCATGGTGCACGCGTACGCTTTGTCCCTCTGCAGCCGCAACTTGCTACAGCCACACATGTGCGTATATTATATATTTATATACATACGTCTCATGTAGCTTTTTCCATAAATACATCTCATGTAGCTATACAACAAAAGAACCTGACTACCTCTTGGAGAGAATTTGGTTGTCAGTGGAGTATGGAAAGGTCTACTGATGGGTGAGTTCTCGATGGGTTGCTGTTGCCTAGTACTCTCGAGTCATGACAATGTATTTTTTTTCTTCCGAGGGAATGAGTCATGACAATGCAGGTGATTAGAGCATCTTCAATAGTTGTCCTATAATAGAGCATCAAAACTTGTTGTAAAATTTAGGGTAAAAAAGCCTTTTAGGGCATGAGAAAGAGCGTCTCCAAGAGATGCTCTAAAATAGGGCACCCAAAACATCAAACTCCTTTTAAGAAAACGAATATCCAAACTACTTCAATCTCACATTGCATGCTTTAATTCAAACTTTCAAACATGTAAAGTTTAAACATACAACTAGGTAAACCTCTAAACACTCAAACTTTTAGACTAACCGAAGCAGTACGAACATGGAGTGCAAGAGTAAAAGCCAAAAGCCAAAATGTGTGCTACTAGAAGTTTACGTGCTAGTCCCGGGGCAGTTCAAACTATTGAGTTAGGGTAGTCCACTGTTCATTTAGGAGTTCGAACAACAAAAGTTTCGATATCATTTTTGGCATTTTAGAAAACTGCTCTTAAACAGCGATGATCATTTTAAATAATATTCTAAATCTGGTCCGAGAAGTTAATTATTCAAAGCTAAAACAAAAGAGGTTCATAATAATTGAAAAAAATGGTGTGAAGTTCAAAATAATATGAACGAGTTCTTTGTGTTTTAAAAAGTATCAAAAAGCCACGTGAAAAACAAATCAAAGTTCACTGAATAAAAAAACAATTACACGAGAAAGCCTGAAAAGTTCGCGGAACACAAATCCGGGAGTCTGGGGACGAAAAATATGAAAAATTTAAAATAAAATAAAGTCCATGATGATTTTTTTATGGTTTAGATGCAGCACCTAGAGAAACTCAAACAATATTAATCAAAACAAACTTGGTAGTTGAAAAAAAACATTTGAAATTTCACTAGACAAAAATACAGAAGCTCATAGTTGTAAAAAGTAAACGGAAGTTCAGAAACAATTGAGGCATCCCGTCGAGATGCATACGATAATGCTGATTATAGAAGAACCAAAATAAAACAAGAGCTCAACCATACGATTTATGTGTGTAGGTGCGGCGAAAAGTGTAAAATGAGGACGGGCTAATTGGAGGTCATTTTAGAAAAACATATTTTCCACGTCACATTTCTTTTGAAAAAAACACAAATACATAGTATATAACACGTTCAAGGTAACTTTCATAACAATATACTCTACTTTCGTACGTGGTGTAGACAAAAAAAACAAATACATGCATGAAAATTGGTCTCTTTTTTTGTTGTCGGGCCGGGATTTTGTGTGTGTGTGTGTGTGTGTGTGTGTGTGCAGCCTGCAAATCATAATATTTTTTTGACGGAATTTTACAGATCCTCGTGGATATGTATAAGTTTTCACAGATTTATTTTTGGATTTCTTTAAAAAACTTGAATTTTTGAATATATCGTTTTCGAGCTATCGGCATCTAGGTAGCTTGTGTAGGTGGAGAGCCTGCGGCTGATATTGCAGTTTGTTCGTGGCCAAGCAACCATCCGATGGAGCTGTTTCACCTCGCAGCGCGAGTGAGCGACGGGTCTCGTTCGGCGTACGCGCAACCGGAGTCACCATCAGAGAGCACGTTTGCTAGGTGCGCCGGTACGTTCCCTGGCCTGATACGCCGCGCGCAGGGGGGTCTCACGTTGCGGCCTCGAGGGCACATGAATGTTCTCTCTCAATCTTCTGTCCGCGGGGAGACACATGGATAGTCTCTTGGTGGGTTACGTGCGCACGGAGTCCTCTTGTGTCCGATATGCCGGAGTGGTCGATTCCTCGAGGACACAGGAATAGTCTCTTGACGGCCAAGTTCTCGCGCGGTTACCATCTGACGATCAGATCGAATCTACAGGATTTAGGTATAGGGGGGCCAAACCAAGTAGATAGAAAAAATCCAATGCAAAAGATAATTATAAAAAATAAGGTCGAGAACTTGCACAACAATCTCATTAACAATTTCAGTATATCAAGAATTCGAAGAAACCGGCCGTGAAAACAAATTAATTTTAATGGTGTTTGGAGTTGTTTTTTTCTCTTGGTAGTTGACGAATTTCAGTTTTATAAGTAACCCACTTAAAAAACAAATTAAGTGAAACTGCTTTCTCTCGTGCGTGATTACGTGGGTCAGATTAGGCGTCGCTGCCGCCCGTCGTGTGCCCCATGCGGCCCTGCCGCCGTCATGTGCCCATCTGCCTTTGATCTCTTTGCTCCGTCGCTCACGATCTGATCTGTACTGTGAATAGAAAATCCTATTTCATTGCTTCACGTAACGAACTAGTAGGTTAACACTATACTTATCTCTCTCATCGCAATTCCCATCTCGTATTAGTGTTGAAATTATACATTAGATTTTATTTGCTTTGTTTTTTTATTTGAGATGCTATCAAAAATTCATATCTCGTACGTGTCCTAGAAATTATCGTGATGCAAATTATCTTGTACGATGTCCTATTTGTGATGCAGAATTTTCCTATGTTCACTGTATATAGTATAGCTAATTTCTGAAATTGAAATTCCTAAACTATGAATAGAAAAGGAACTACCAAACACCATTAAGATTAATTTGTTTTCTAAGTTGGTTACTTATAAAACTGAAATTCGTCAACTACAAAGAGAGAGAAAACAACTCCAAACACCATTAAAATTAATTTGTTTTCACGGCCGGTTTCTTCGAATTCTTGACATACTGAAATTGTTTTTTGACGCGTCAACGGCGGGCTTACGCCTGCCTGAACCTTTATTAACCACCGTCAAAGTGTCCCAAGCATAGGGAACAGAAATACAGGGGGTTTTGGGGAAAGGAAAAGCAGAAGGAAAAGATTACATTATGCCATGGGACTATATTCTCCCGGCTAGATGGAACAACATGGAGCCCCAGTCACGGAGCATAATTTGCCTCTGTGGTTTCTTGCAACGATGTGACCAAAGTCGGAGATCGTCAGCTGTCGAACTAGCAATAATGTGGGGTTGGAGTTGTTGGTTTCGGAAGACCTTGGCGTTTCGTCTCTTCCAAATGTTCCAGAGAACGGCCATCATAACTGTCGATCGTGTCTTGTTGTTGAAATCACCCTCCCAAGCATGTAGTAGTCCATGCGGTGTGTGATGGCAAAGGCTGTTTAGTTCTGCCCAGAGCGGAGCTAGGTGTCGGCATTGAAAAAGAAGGTGCTCAATGGTTTTACATTGGTTGCAGAAGGGGCAGTCAGCGTTGGTGGCAATGCCCCGTCTGAAACGCCTAGCCTTCGTGAACAAGCGATCCTTGTGGGCAAGCCAGACAAAAATTCGGCATTTATTTGGTGCGTAGTTTCTCCAAATGGCCGGCGCAAGGTTGTCCTGGGGCCGCGACTTCCAAACCGCTTGATAGACCAGCTTGGTGGTTAACAGCTTACCTGCCTCCCTCGAAATTCTTCTGTCAGCAACCTGCAAATTCACGTTTACCGAAGCCAGAGCATTACAAAGATCAACAAACTCGCACTCAGTCATGTGAGACAGCCTGAGGGTCAGGTCCAAGGTTAGGTTGTGCGAGCCCATAGCACGAGCCACCGGAGTGTGGATCCGATTGGAGTGAGAGAACAAAGCCGGGAAAAGTTGTGCTAGGGTTTGGGTGGTGTTAGGGAGCCAAAGGTCGAGCCAGAATGCGGTAGTAGCGCCGTTGCCAAGTTGCACTCGAGTGTTTGAATGAAAGAAATCAAGGCCTTTCATGATGTCCCGCCAGATAGGGGTAGAATGACTATCGTCCATGCCCACGTCATGGGTGCTAGACCATCCGTACTTGGAGACAAGGTAGGAAGGTTGTCGCGAAGCCGCACCGTCGTGTAGCTTGGAAATGTGTTTGAGGAGGAGGCAAACATTCATTTGCGTTAGAGAGAGGAAGCCGAGGCCTCCATTAGTGAAAGGAGCGCACACGATGTCCCAGGCAACTTTGCAGTTACCCCCGGTAACCGTGTCTTGGCCCGTCTAGAACAAGGCGTGACAGCGTTTCTCAATCTCATGGACAGTGCCGGCGGGAAGAAGAAGAACGCTCATAGCATAGATTGGCAGGGCCCGGAGAACGGAGCGTACAAGAATTGCCTGCCCGGCTAAGGACAAAAGAATTCCCCGCCAGCCGGCCAAACGTCGGTCGACCTTATCAATGATAAAGAAAAAATCTGCTAGAGTGAGTTTGTGGGTGGAGAGAGGCAATCCTAAGTAAGATTGCGGAAAGGAAGCGACCGGGCAACCAAGAATGACCGCAAGGTTGTTAGATAGCTCCGGGTCGACGTGAATAGGCGCGAAGGTGCGTTTGTGGAAATTGATGGTAAGGCCGGTGGCCTCGGAGAACTGAAGTAGGATTTGCTTGAGGGTCCGCAGTTGCGCTGCATCTGGAGGAAGGACAATAAGAGTGTCGTCGGCATATTGCAAGACGGTGCAAGGGATATCGTCCGCAATTGGGTGGGAAAGAAGGCCGTTTGAGGAGGCCTGGAGGATTAGGCGCTTGAGTACATCAGCAACTATAATGAAAAGATAGGGGGAGAAAGGGTCACCCTGCCGAAAGCCTTGCCGACACGGGAACCAAGGGTCCGGCTTGCCGTTTAGTAACACGGCCGAGGTGGACGAAGAGTTTAGGTGGTCAACCCAATGGCACCAGGACGGTGGAAAGCCTTTGGTGCGTAAGATCGCGGCAAGGGCGACCCAAGACACCGAGTCGAAAGCCTTGTGGAAATCGAGCTTGATGACGATTGCGGGGAGACGTCGTTTAAAACAAGTTTGGACAATGTTCGCAGCATGAACAAAGTTTTTGGCGATCCCACGGCCCCGAATAAAACCCGTTTTCTCGTCATGAATGAGGTGGTCAATTAGAGGCTGGGCCCGAAAGGCGAGGCACTTAGACGCAAGCTTGACGGAGCAGTTCTGAAGGGACACAGGGCGATAGTTTTCTGGCTTAGCAGCGTCGAACTTCTTTGGAAGGAGCACGATGTGAGCTGTGTTCAAACGCATAAGGTCTGCTGAGCCAGCATGAAAGTCATTAAGCAAATTGAGAAGATCCAATTTAACAAGATCCCAGTTGCTTTTGTAGAAAGTGGGGCCAAAACCATCCGGCCCTGGGCTTGCATCGTCCTTCATGGCCCAAAGAGCAGCCTTTATTTCCTCCAAGGTAAAAGGAGAAGACAAGTTGGAAGCCTGAGCGGAAGTAATTGAGTTTGGGAGAAGTAGTCTATCGAGATCAAAGGCAAAGGAGACCAGATGGCATACGCCAATCAGGTTCTTAAAGAAGTTCAGAAGAACAGCCTCCTTGTCACAATGCGCAGTAAAGGTAGTGCCATTGTTTTCAAGGGATTTGATTTGGTTTTTACGGTGTCTGACCGAGGCACAAATATGAAGGTATGCTGAGTTTTCGTCACCGAAGACGCAATCCTTAACCTTTGCCCGTTGCCTCCAGTAGGCTGCAATGGCAGCATTATGTCGGTGCAGTGAAAGCTTGACCGCAAGCCGAAGATCGGATTCAAGAGATGACAGCGTCCTGGCCTCTTCCAGCTTGTCAAGGAAGTTGATAGTGGTATGGCAGTTTAAGGCTAAGATCTTAGGCGATCTCCTGTTGGACAACCACTTTTTTGCCATATCCCTGGTACGCTTTAATTTGAGGGAAAGAATTCCAGCAGATCCAAGGTGAGCATGTTGAGGACCGACGCTTCCCCAATTAGCGGCCACCCGTTCCTTGAATAAAGGGATGTTGAGGAGAGAGCGGTCCAGTCGGAAAACCGTAGATCTGGGGATGGAAGTGGCTGCCGTTAGACGGATGGGAACGTGATCGGATGTTGTCCTGGCAAGAGAAGAAAGAGAGGTATCCGGAAATTTTGAGGCCCAGTCGACGCTTGCCAGAGCCCGGTCAAGCCGAACAAGAATGGGCACCTCCTGCTGGTTGGACCAAGTAAAGCGTCTGTCGAGGAGAGGTAGATCCTGAAGCCAGAGAGTGTTGATAGTTGAGGCAAACATACTAAAATTGTTAATGAGATTGTTGTGCAAGTTCTCAACCTTGTTCTTTATAATTATCTTTTGCATTGGATTTTTTTCTATCTACTTGGCTTGGCCCCCTCTATAAATCCGGGCTCCGTCCCTGTCGTTGTACTGGTTCAAAGCATCACTCAGGGGGGGGGGGGGGGGGCTGGCCCCTGCTCGTCCCCTGGCTCCGCCACTGCAACTCAAGCCTTAGGGCCTCTTTTTTTGTGGCAAAAGCCTTAGGGCCTCTTTGATTCACCAGATTGTGAAAGCGCAGGAATAGAAAAACACAGAATTAGAATGTTATGCCTATTGAGTTCCTAGGATTTGAGTTTGTTCGATTGTATTATAGGTAAAACAAAAAGATTTCTTCCAAGACGTTGGAGTGGATGTTAGAATTTCTATGAAATGTAGTATAAATGATTCCTTGGGAAAGATTTTGTCAGGATTTAACCCTATGAATCAAACAACTAATATGAAAAAAAGATCCTAAGGATTCTAACCCTCCAAAAATCCTATAAAAATCCTTTGAATCAAGGAGGCCCTTACGGTTCTGCCATGAACTTGAGGATTTTAGCACTTCAGCGCCACCCTAAAGTCTTAGTAGCAATTTTATAGGGAAAAAATGCTTATGTTCACCCGATTGATCACCTTACGTTTGTTCATTTGCATAACTTTAGCCAAGATGTGATTATTTTGGCGCAATGCCCTATGCCGGCAGACCCAATCGGATAAAAAACCCAGACAAATTCCGTGTCTGCTTGGGTCAGACGACTGGAGTTGCCCTAAGTACTGCACGACAAAATCTGATGGAAAATTAGAGCAAAGATGGGAAAATGGAGGACAATGAAATGGAGAGGAAGTTGTTAGGAGCTAGGGTTCTAGGGCGGAGATTGTAGGGAAAGGAGGGAGCAGGGCGAGGGCTGGAGCGCGGCGGCCGGCGGCGAGGCGCCGTCCTTGCGGCTGAGCGGCGGCGGCGCAAGAGAGAGACGGCTAGGGTTTAGGGTTCCGGCTCCTCTGGGAGCCGGGCAATAGAATAGTCTTATTGCTTGATTCTCAAAATAGTCTTACAACTTGTATATATAACCATAATCTGAAAATAAACTAAGATAACTTGGGCCTTAAGCCTGCCCAATGGGCCCCCGGCGGCCATAGACCTGGCCGGTCATAACATCTCTCCCCGCCTGCGCAAACAGCTCGTCCTCGAGCTGAAAGTTGGGGTAGTGTTGGCGGAACTCCTCGCGTTGTTCCCAAGTAGCGTCCTCCTCTGGTAGCCCAGCCCACCGAATCAAAACGTACCAGGAGCCGCGGCGTAGCTGAGCCTTCAGCGCCTTCTCCGGTGCAGGAAGGAGACGCCCGTCCGTGATCGGCGGAAGCGCCGGCGGTGCCGCGGGTGGATCGCCGCGGAATGGCTTGAGCAGCCCGACATGGAAGACATCATGGATCCATGCGCCTGCCGGAAGCTGAAGACGGTACGCCACCTTGCCAATGTGTTCTGGGATAGCAAAGGGACCGACATAGCGAGGACCGGGCTTCTTCCTCGCGCGTGGGTCCAACGACTGCGTAGAGCGGTGAAGTAGACGCAGCCAGACCCAATCACCCACCATGAACTCCGCCTCGCGATGGTGGCCATCATAGTATCGTTTGGCCAACTGCTGGGCCTGGAGAATTCGTTGTTGGACCTCCGCGAGCATCTCATCACGGCTCCTCAGAAGAGCCCCGGCTGCCTCGGTCCGCGCCGACGCCGGGTCAACCGGCAGAATCGGCGGGGGCGGCCGGCCATACACAACCTCAAAGGGCGTCGCACGGAGGGCGGAGTGGTAAGAGGTGTTATAGCAGTACTCCGCCCACGAGAGCCAGTCCACCCACGCGCGAGGGCGATCACCTGTAACACAACGCAAATACATGGCAATCACTGAAGGAAATATGCCCTAGAGGCAATAATAAAGTTATTATTTATTTCCTTATATCATGATAAATGTTTATTATTCATGCTAGAATTGTATTAACCGGAAACATAATACATGTGTGAATACATAGACAAATAGAGTGTCACTAGTATGCCTCTACTTGACTAGCTCGTTAATCAAAGATGGTTATGTTTCCTAACCATGGACAAAGAGTTGTTATTTGATTAACGGGATCACATCATTAGTTGAATGATCTGATTGACATGACCCATTCCATTAGCTTAGCACCCGATCGTTTAGTATGTTGCTATTGCTTTCTTCATGACTTATACATGTTCCTATGACTATGAGATTATGCAACTCCCGTTTGCCGGAGGAACACTTTGTGTGCTACCAAACGTCACAACGTAACTGGGTGATTATAAAGGAGCTCTACAGGTGTCTCCAAAGGTACATGTTGGGTTGGCGTATTTCGACATTAGGATTTGTCACTCCGAATGTCGGAGAGGTATCTCTGGGCCCTCTCGGTAATGCACATCACTTAAGCCTTGCAAGCATTGCAACTAATGAGTTAGTTGCGGGATGATGTATTACGGAACGAGTAAAGAGACTTGCCGGTAACGAGATTGAACTAGGTATTGGATACCGACGATCGAATCTCGGGCAAGTAACATACCGATGACAAAGGGAACAACGTATGTTGTTATGCGGTCTGACCGCTAAAAGATCTTCGTAGAATATGTAAGAACCAATATGGGCATCTAGGTCCCGCTATTGGTTATTGACCGGAGATGTGTCTCGGTCATGTCTACATTGTTCTCGAACCGTAGGGTCCGCACGCTTAAGGTTTCGATGACAGTTATATTATGAGTTCATGAGTTTTGATGTACCGAAGGAGTTCGGAGTCTCGGATGAGATCGGGGACATGACGAGGAGTCTCGAAATGGTCGAGACGTAAAGATCGATATATTGGACGACTATATTCGGACATCGGAAAGGTTCCGAGTGATTCGGGTATTCTTCGGAGTACCGGAGAGTTACGGGAATTCGCCGGGAGAAGTATTAGGCCTTATTGGGCCATACGGGAAAGAGAGAGGGGCTGCCTAGGGCAGGCCGCGCGCCCCCCCAAAGCCTACTCCGAATTGGACTAGGGGGGGGGGCTGCGCCCCTTCCTTGTTTCCTACTCCTACTACATGGAAGGACTTCTAGTTGGACTAGGAAAGGGGGAATCCTACTCCCGGTGGGAGTAGGACAACCCTAGGGCGCGCCATAGAGAGGGCCGGCCCTCCCCTCCTCCACTCCTTTATATACGGGGGCAGGGGGCACCCCATAGACACACAAGTTGATCTTCGTGATCGTTCCTTAGCCGTGTGCGGTGCCCCCGTCCATGATATTACACCTCGATCATATTGTAGCGGTGCTTAGGCGAAGCCCTGCAACGGTTAAACATCAAGATCGTCACCACGCCGTTGTGCTGACGAAACTCCTCCCCGAAAGCTTTGCTGGATCGGAACCCGGGGTGCGTCATTGAGCTGTACGTGTCTCAAGAACTCGGAGGTGCCGGAGTAACGGTGCTTGGATCGGTTGGACCGGGAAGACGTACGACTACTTCCTCTACGTTGCGTCAACGCTTCCGCTTCGGTCTACGAGGGTACGTAGCCAACATTTCCCCTCTCGTTGCTATGCATCACCATGATCTTGCGTGCGCGTAGGAAATTTTTTGAAATTACTACGTTCCCCAATAGTGGCATCCGAGCCTAGGTTTTATGGTTTGATGTTATATGCACGAGTAGAACACAAGTGAGTTGAGGGCGATATAAGTCATACTACCTTCCAGCATGTCATACTTTCGTTCAGCGGTATTGTTGGATGAAGCGCCTGTTGGGGAACGTAGTAATTTCAAAATTTTCCTACGCACACGCAAGATCATGGTGATGCATAGCAACAAGAGGGGAGAGTGTTGTCTACGTACCAACGCAGATCGACTGCGGAAGCGATCACACAACGTAGAGGAAGTAGTCGTACGTCTTCTTCCCGATCCGACCGATCCAAGCACCGTTACTCCGGCACCTCCGAGTTCTTAGCACACGTACAGCTCGATGACGATCCCCGGGCTCCGATCCAGCAAAGCTTCAGGGAGGAGTTCCGTCAGCACGACGGCGTGGTGACGATCTTGATGTACTACTGACGCAGGGCTTCGCCTAAGCACTACAACGGTATGATCGAGGTGGAATTTGGTGGCAGGGGGCACCGCACACGGGTAAGGAACGATCTCAAGGATCAACTTGTGTGTTTATGGGGTGCCCCCTGCCCCCGTATATAAAGGAGCAAGGGGAGGAGGCGGCCGGCCAAGGTGTGGCGCGCCAAGGGGAGTCCTACTCCCACCGGGAGTAGGACTCCTAGTTGGACTAGGAGAGAAGGGGGAGAATAGGAGGAAGAGAGGAAGGAAAGGGGGGCGCCGGCCCCCTTCCCTTGTCCTAATCGGACTAGGAAGGGGAGGGGCGCGCGGCCACCTCTTGCCTCCTCTCCTCTTCTCCCTAAAGGCCCATGTTGGCCCAATAACCCCTCGGGGGGTTCCGGTAACCCCCCCGGTACTCCGGTAAAATGCCGATTTCACACGGAACAATTCCGATGTCCAAATATAGGCTTCCAATATATCAATCTTTATGTCTCGACCATTTCGAGACTCCTCGTCATGTCCGTGATCACATCCGGGACTCCGAACTAACTTCGATACATCAAAATGCATAAACTCATAATTACTGTCATCGTAACGTTAAGCGTGCGGACCCTACGGTTTGAGAACAATGCAGACATGACCGAGACACGTCTCCGGTCAATAACCAATAGCGGGACCTGGATGCCCATGTTGGCTCCTACATATTCTACGAAGATCTTTATCGGTCAGACCGCATAACAACATACGTTGTTCCCTTTGTCATCAGTATGTTACTTGCCCGAGATTCGATCGTCAGTATCCAATACCTAGTTCAATCTCGTTACTGGCAAGTCTCTTTACTCATTCCGTAATACATCATCTAACAACTAACATATTAGTTGCAGTGCTTGCAAGGCTTATGTGATGTGCATTACCGAGAGGGCCCAGAGATACCTCTCCGACACTCGGAGTGACAAACCCTAATCTCGAAATACGCCAACCCAACATCTACCTTTGGAGACACCTGTAGTACTCCTTTATAATCACCCAGTTACTTTGTGACATTTGGTAGCACCCAAAGTGTTCCTCCGGTAAACGGGAGTTGCATAATCTCATAGTTATAGGAACATGTATAAGTCATGAAGAAAGCAATAGCAACATACTAAACGATCGGGTGCTAAGCTAATGGAATGGGTCATGTCAATCAGATCATTCACCTAATGATGTGACCTCGTTAATCAAATAACAACTCTTTGTTCATGGTTAGGAAACATAACCATCTTTGATTAACGAGCTAGTCTAGTAGAGGCATACTAGTGACACTCTGTTTTGTCTATGTATTCACACATGTATTATGTTTCCGGTTAATACAATTCTAGCATGAATAATAAACACTTATCATGGTTTTAAGGAAATAAATAATAACTTTATTATTGCCTCTAGGGCATATTTCCTTCAGTCTCCCACTTGCACTAGAGTCAATAATCTAGTTCACATCACCATGTGATTTAGCAGCAATAGTTCACATCACCATGTGATTAACACCCATAGTTCACATCGTCATGTGACCAACACTCAAAGGGTTTACTAGAGTCAGTAATCTATTTCACATCTCTATGTGATTAACACCCAAAGAGTACTAAGGTGTGTTCATGTTTTGCTTGTGAGATAATTTTAGTCAACGGGTCTGTCATATTCAGATCCGTAAGTATTTTGCAAAATTCTTTGTCTATAATGCTCTGCAAGGAGCTACTCTAGCTAATTGCTCCCACTTTCAATATGTATCCAGATTGAGACTTTTAGATTCATCTAGATCAGTGTCAAAAACTTGCATCGACGTAACCCTTTACGACGAACCTTTTTGTCACCTCCATAATCGAGAAACATATCCTTATTTCACTAAGGATAATTCTGACCGCTGTCCAGTGATCTACTCCTAGATCACTATTGTACTCCCTTGCCAAATCAGTGCAGGGTATACAATAGATCTGGTACATAGCATGGCATACTTTATAGAACCTATGAATGAGGCATAGGGAATGACTTTCATTCTCTTTCTATCTTCTGCCGTGGTCGGGCTTTGAGTCTTTACTCAACTTCACACCTTGTAACACAGGCAAGAAACTTTTTCTTTGACTGTTCCATTTTGAACTACTTCAAAATCTTGTCAAGGTATGTACTTATTGAAAAACTTATCAAGCGTCTTGATCTATCTCTATAGATCTTGAAGCTCAATATGTAAGCAGCTTTACCGAAGTCTTTCTTTGAAAAACTCCTTTCAAACACTCCTTTTATGCTTTACAGAATAATTCTACATTATTTCCGATCAATGATATGTCATTGACATATACTTATCAGAAATGCTGTTGTGATCCCACTCACTTTCTCGTAAATACAGACTTCACCGCAAGTCTGTATAAAACTATATGCTTTGATCAACTCATCAAAGCGTATATTCCAACTCCGAGATGTTTGCACCAGTCCACAGATAGATCGCTGGAGCTTGCATATTTAGTTAACACCTTTAGGATCGACAAAACCTTCTAGTTGCATCGTATACAACTCTTCTTTAGCAAATCCATTAAGGAATGCAGTTTTGTTTATCCATTTGCCAGATTTCATAAAATGCGACAATTGCTAACATGATTCGGACAGACTTTAAGCATAGATACAAGTGAGAAAATCTCATCGTAGTCAACACCTTGAACTTGTCGAAAACCTTTTGCGACAATTCTAGCTTTGTAGATAGTAACACTACTATCAGCGTCCATCTTCCTCTTGAAGATCCATTTATTTTCTATGGCTTGCCGATCATCGGGCAAGTCAACCAAAGTCCATACTTTGTTCTCATACATGGATCATATCTCAGATTTCATGGCTTCAAGCCACTTTGCGGAATCTGGGCTCACCATCGCTTCTTCATAGTTCGTAGGATCATCATGATCTAGTAGCATGACTTCCAGAATAGGATTACCATACCACTCTGGCGCAGATCTTTACTCTGGTTGATCTACGAGGTTCAGTAGTGTCTTGTTCTAAAGTTTCATGATCATCATCATTAGCTTCCTCACTAACTGGTGTAGGTGTCACAGAAACATTTTTCTGTGATGTACTACTTTCCAATAAGGGAGCAGGTACAGTTACCTCGTCAAGTTCTACTTTCCTCCCACTCACTTCTTTCGAGAGAAACTCCTTCTCCAGAAAGTTTCCGAATTTAGCAACAAAAGTCTTGCCTTCGGATCTGTGATAGAAGGTGTATCCAACAGTTTCCTTTGGATATCCTATGAAGATGCACTTCTCCGATTTGAGTTTTGAGCTTATCAGGATGAAACTTTTTCATATAAGCATCACAACCCCAAACTTTAAGAAACGACAACTTTGGTTTCTTGCCAAACCATAGTTCATAAGGCGTCGTCTCGACGGATATAGATGGTGCCCCTTTTTAACGTGAATGCAGCTGTCTCTAATGCATGACCCCAAAAACAATAGTGGTAAATCGGTAAGAGACATCATAGGTTGCACTATATCCAATAAAGTACGGTTATGACGTTCGGACACACCATTATGATGTGGTGTTCCAGGTGGCGTGAGTAGTGAAACTATTTCACATTGTTTTAACTGAAGACCAAACTCGTAACTCAAATATTTGTCTCCACGATCAGATCGTAGAAACTTTATTTTCTTGTCACGATGTTTTTCACTTCACTCTGAAATTCTTTGAACTTTTCAAATGTTTCAGACTTATGTTTCATCAAGTAGATATACTCATATCTGCTCAAATCATTTGTGAAGATCAGAAAATAATGATACCTGTCGCGAGCCTCAATATTCATCGGACCACATACATTAGTATGTATGATTTCCAACAAATCTTTTCTCGCTCCATTGTTCCGGAGAACGGCGTTTTAGTCGTCTTGCCCAAAAGGCATGGTTCGCAAGCATCAAGTGATTCATAATCAAGTGATTCCGAAAGCCTATCAGCATGGAGTTTCTTCATGCGCTTTATACCAATATGACCTAAACAGCAGTGCCACAAATAAGTTGCACTATCATTATTAACTTTGCATCTTTTGGTTTCAATATTATGAATATGTGTATTATTAAGATCGAGATCCAATGAACTATTTTCATTGGGTGTGTAACCATATTAGGTTTTATTCATGTAAACAGAACAACAATTTATTCTCTTACTTAAATGAATAACCGTATTACAATAAACATGATCAAATCATATTCATGTTCAACGCAAACACCAAATAACACTTATTTAGGTTCAACACTAATCCCTAAATTATAGGGAGTGTGCGATGATGATCATATCAATCTTGGAACCACTTCCAACACACATCGTCACTTCACCCTTAACTAGTCTCTGTTTATTCTGCAACTCCCGTTTCGAGTTACTACTCTTAGCAACTGAACTAGCATCAAATACTAAGGGGTTGCTATAAACACTAGTAAAGTACACATCAATAACATGTATAGCAAATATACTTATGTTCACTTTGCCATCCTTCTTATCCGCCAATCACTTGGGGTAGTTCCGCTTCCAGTGACCAGTCCCTTTGCAGTAGAAGCACTTAGTCTCAGGCTTAGGATCAGACTTGGGCTTCTTCACTTGAGCAGCAACTTGCTTGCCGTTCTTCTTGAAGTTCCCCTTCTTCCCTCTGCCCTTTTCTTGAAACTAGTGGTCTTGTCAACCATCAACACTTGATGTTTTTCTTGATTTCTACCTTCGTTGATTTCAGCATCACGAAGAGCTTGGGAGTTGTTTCCGTTATCCCTTGCATATTATAGTTCATCACGAAGTTCTGCTAACTTGGTGATGGTGACTAGAGAATTCTGTCAATCACTATCTTATCTGGAAGATTAACTCCCACTTGATTCAAGCGATTGTAGTACCCAGACAATCTGAGCACATGCTCACTAGTTGAGCGATTCTCCACCATCTTTTAGCTATAGAACTTGTTGGAGACTTCATATCTCTCAACTCAGGTATTTGCTTGAAATATTGACTTCAACTCCTGGAACATCTCATATGGTCCATGACATTCAAAATGTCTTTGAAGTCCCGATTCTAAGCCATTAAGCATGGTGCACTAAACTATCAAGTAGTCATCATATTGAGCCAGCCAAACGTTCATAACGTCTGCATCTGCTCCTGCAATAGGTCTGTCACCTAGCGGTGCATCAAGGACATAATTCTTCTGTGCGGCAATGAGGATAAACCTCAGATCACGGATCCAATCCGCATCATTGCTACTAACATCTTTCAACATAATTTTCTCTAGGAACATATCAAAATAAACACAGGGAAGCAACAACGCGAGCTATTGATCTATAACATAATTTGCAAAATACTACCAGGACTAAGTTCATGATAAATTTAAGTTCAATTAATCATATTACTTAAGAACTCCCACTTAGATAGATATCCCTCTAATCCTCTAAGTGATCACGTGATCCAAATCAACTAAACCATAACCGATCATCACGTGAGATGGAGTAGTTTTCAATGGTGAACATCGTTATGTTGATCATATCTACTATATGATTCACGCTCGACCTTTCGGTCTCTGTGTTCCGAGGCCATATCTGTATATGCTTGGCTCGTCAAGTATAACCTGAGTATTCTGCGTGTGCAACTGTTTTGCACCCGTTGTATTTGGACATAGAGCTTATCACACCCGATCATCACGTGGTGTCTGGGCACGACGAACTTTGGCAACGGTGCATACTCAGGGAGAACACTTCTTGATAATTTAGTGAGAGATCATCTTATAATGCTATCGTCAATCAAAGCAAGATAAGATGCATAAAAGATAAACATCACATGCAATCAATATAAGTGATATGATATGGCCATCATCATCTTGTGCTTGTGATCTCCATCTCTGAAGCACCGTCATGATCACCATCGTCACCGGCGCGACACCTTGATCTCCATCGTAGCATCGTTGTCGTCTCGCCAATCTTATGCTTCCACGACTATCACTACCGCTTAGTAATAAAGTAAAGCATTACATCGCGATTGCATTGCATACAATAAAGCGACAACCATATGGCTCCTGCCAGTTGCCGATAACTCGGTTACAAAACATGATCATCTCATACAATAAAATCAGCATCATGCCTTGACCATATCACATCACAACATGCCCTGCAAAAACAAGTTAGACGTCCTCTACTTTGTTGTTGCAAGTTTTACGTGGCTGCTACGGGCTTAAGTAAGAACTCATCTCACCCACGCATCAAAACCACAACGATAGTTCGTCAAATAGACTCCGTTTTAACCTTCTCAAGGACCGGGCGTAGCCACACTTGGTTCAACTAAAGTTGGAGAGACAGTCTTCCGCAAGCCATCTATGTGCAAAGCACGTCGAGGGAACCGGTCTCGCGTAAGAGTACGCGTAAGGTTGGTCCGGATCGTCTCATCCAACAATACCGCCGAACCAAAGTATGACATGCTGGTAGGCAGTATGACTTGTATCGCCCACAACTCACTTGTGTTCTACTCGTGTAAATAACATCAAACCATAAAACCTAGGCTCGGATGCCACTGTTGGGGAACGTAGTAATTTCAAAATTTTCCTACGCACATGCAAGATCATGGTGATGCATAGCAACGAGAGGGGAGAGTGTTGTCTACGTACCAACGCAGACCGACTGCGGAAGCGATCACACAACGTAGAGGAAGTAGTCGTACGTCTTCTTCCCGATCCGACCGATCCAAGCACCGTTACTCTGGCACCTCCGAGTTCTTAGCACACGTACAGCTCGATGACGATCCCCGGGCTCCGATCCAGCAAAGCTTCAGGGAGGAGTTCCGTCAGCACGATGGCGTGGTGACGATCTTGATGTACTACCGACGCAGGGCTTCGCCTAAGCACTACAACGGTATGATCGAGGTGGAATTTGGTGGCAGGGGGCACCGCACACGGCTAAGGAACGATCTCAAGGATCAACTTGTGTGTTTATGGGGTGCCCCCTGCCCCCGTATATAAAGGAGCAAGGGGAGGAGGCGGCCGGCCAAGGTGTGGCGCGCCAAGGGGAGTCCTACTCCCACCGGGAGTAGGACTGCTAGTTGGACTAGGAGAGAAGGGGGAGAATAGGAGGAAGAGAGGAAGGAAAGGGGGGGCGCCGGCCCCCTTCCCTTGTACTATTCGGACTAGGAAGGGGAGGGGCGCGCGGCCACCTCTTGCCTCCTCTCCTCTTCTCCCTTAAGGCCCATGTTGGCCCAATAACCCCCCGGGGGGTTCCGGTAACCCCCCCGGTACTCCGGTAAAATGCCGATTTCACCCGGAACAATTCCGATGTCCAAATATAGGCTTCAAATATATCAATCTTTATGTCTCGACCATTTCGAGACTCCTCGTCATGTCTGTGATCACATCCGGGACTCCGAACTAACTTCGGTACATCAAAATGCATAAACTCATAATTACTGTCATCGTAACGTTAAGCGTGCGGACCCTACGGTTCGAGAACAATGCAGACATGACCGAGACACGTCTCCGGTCAATAACCAATAGCGGGACCTGGATGCCCATATTGGCTCCTACATATTCTATGAAGATCTTTATCGGTCAGACCGCATAACAACATACGTTGTTCCCTTTGTCATCGGTATGTTACTTGCCCGAGATTCGATCGTCGGTATCCAATACCTAGTTCAATCTCGTTACTGGCAAGTCTCTTTACTCGTTCCATAATACATCATCTAACAACTAACATATTAGTTGCAGTGCTTGCAAGGCTTATGTGATGTGCATTACCGAGAGGGCCCAGAGATACCTCTCTGACACTCGGAGTGACAAACCCTAATCTCGAAATACGCCAACCCAACATCTACCTTTGGAGACACCTGTAGTACTCCTTTATAATCACCCAGTTACGTTGTGACGTTTGGTAGCACCCAAAGTGTTCCTCCGGTAAACGGGAGTTGCATAATCTCATAGTTATAGGAACATGTATAAGTCATGAAGAAAGCAATAGCAACATACTAAACGATCGGGTGCTAAGCTAATGGAATGGGTCATGTCAATCAGATCATTCACCTAATGATGTGACCTCGTTAATCAAATAACAACTCTTTGTTCATGGTTAAGGAACATAACCATCTTTGATTAACGAGCTAGTCTAGTAGAGGCATACTAGTGACACTCTGTTTTGTCTATGTATTCACACATGTATTATGTTTCCGGTTAATACAATTCTAGCATGAATAATAAACACTTATCATGGTTTTAAGGAAATAAATAATAACTTTATTATTGCCTCTAGGGCATATTTCCTTCAGCGCCCCGGACCGACATTACGCGTATGCTTACGCGAGACTGGTTCTACCGCCGTGCTTTGCACAAAGGTGGCTGGCGGGTGTCAGTTTCTCCAACTTTAGTTGAACCGAATGTGGCTACGCCCGGTCCTTGCGAAGGTTAAAACGGCATCAACTTGACAAACTATCGTTGTGGTTTTGATGCGTAGGTAAGATTGGTTCTTACTTAAGCCCGTAGCAGCCACGTAAAACTTGCAACAAACAAAGTAGAGGACGTCTAACTTGTTTTTGCAGGGCATGTTGTGATGTGATATGGTCAAGACATGATGCTAAATTTTATTGTATGAGATGATCATGTTTTGTAACTGAGTTATCGGCAACTAGCAGGAGCCATATGGTTGTCGCGTTATTGTATGCAATGCAATCGCGCTGTAATGCTTTACTTTATCACTAAGCGGTAGCGATAGTCCTGGAAGCATAAGATTGGCGAGACGGCAACGATGCTACGATGGAGATCAAGGCGTTGCGCCGGTGACGATGGTGATCATGACGGTGCTTCGACGATGGAGATCACAAGCACAAGATGATGATGGCCATATCATATCACTTATATTGATTGCATGTGATGTTTATCTTTTTATGCATCTTATCTTGCTTTGATTGACGGTAGCATTATAAGATGATCTCTCACTAAATTATCAAGAAGTGTTCTCCCTGAGTATGCACCGTTGCCAAAGTTCGTCATGCCCAGACACCACGTGATGATCGGGTGTGATTAGCTCTACGTCCATCTACAACGGGTGCAAGCCAGTTTTGCACATGCAGAATACTCAGGTTAAACTTGACGAGCCTAGCATATGCAGATATGGCCTCGGAACACGGAGACCGAAAGGTCGAGCGTGAATCATATGGTAGATATGATCAACATAATGATGTTCACCATTGAAAACTAACCCATTTCACGTGATGATCGGTTATGGTTTAGTTGATTTGGATCACGTGATCACTTAGAGGATTAGAGGGATGTCTATCTAAGTGGGAGTTCTTAAGTAATATGATTAATTGAACTTAAATTTATCATGAACTTAGTCCTGGTAGTATTTTTCATATTATGTTGTAGATCAATAGCTCGCGTTGTTGCTTCCTTGTGTTTATTTTGATATGTTTCTAGAGAAAATTGTGTTGAAAGATGTTAGTAGCAATGATGCGGATTGGATCCGTGATCTGAGGTTTATCCTCATTGCTGCACAGAGGAATTATGTCCTTGATGCACCGCTAGGTGACAAACCTATTGCAGGAGCAGATGCTGACGTTATGAACGTTTGGCTAGTTAAATATGATGACTACTTGATAGTTTAGTGCACCATGCTTAACGGCTTAGAATCGAGACTTCAAAGACGTTTTGAACGTCATGGGCCATATGAGATGTTCCAAGAGTTGAAGTTAATGTTTCAAGCAAATACCCGAGTTGAGAGATATGAAGTCTCCAACAAAGTTCTATAGCCACAAGATGGAGGAGAATCGCTCAAGCAGTGAGCATGTACTCAGATTGTCTGGGTACTACAATCGCTTGAATCAAGTGGGAGTTAATCTTCCAGATAAGATAGTGATTGACAGAATTCTCTAGTCACCATCACCAAGTTAGTAGAACTTTGTGATGAACTATAGTATGCAAGGGATAACGGAAACGATTCCCAAGCTCTTCGTGAGGCTAAAATCGACGAAGGTAGAAATCAATAAAAACATCAAGTGTTGATGGTTGACAAGACCACTAGTTTCAAGAAAAGGCCAAAGGGAAGAAGGGGAACTTCAAGAAGAACGGCAAACAAGTTGCTGCTCAAGAGAAGAAACCCAAGTCTGGACCTAAGCCTGAAACTGAGTGCTTCTACTGCAAGCAGACTGGTCACTGGAAGCGGAACTGCCCCAAGTATTTGGCGGATAAGAAGGATGGCAAGGTAAACAAAGGTATATTGGATATACGTGTTATTGATGTGTACTTTACTAGTGTTTATAGCAACCCCTCGGCATTTGATACTGGTTCAGTTGCTAAGAGTAGTAACTCAAAACGGGAGTTGCAGAATAAACAGAAACTAGTAAAGGGTGAGGTGACGATGTGTATTGGAAGTAGTTCCAAGATTGATATGATCATCATCGCACACTCCCTATACTTTCGGGATTAGTGTTGAAACTAAATAAGTGTTATTTGGTGTTTTCGTTGAGCATGAATATGATTTGATCATGTTTATTGCAATACGGTTATTCATTAAAGTCAGAGAATAATTGTTGTTCTGTTTACATGAATAAAACCTTCGATGGTCATACACGCAATGAAAATAGTTTGTTGGATCTTGATCGTAGTGTTACACATATTCATAATATTGAAGCCAAAAGATGCAAAGTTAATAATGATAGTGCAACTTATTTGTGGCACTGCCGTTTAGGTCATATTGGTGTAAAGCGCATGAAGAAACTCCATGCTGATGGGTTTTTGGAATCACTTGATTATGAATCACTTGATACTTGCGAACCATGCCTCATGGGCAAGATGACTAAAACGCCGTTCTCCGGAACAATGGAGCGACCAACTGACTTATTGGAAATAATACATACTGATGTATGCGATCCGATGAGTGTTGAGGCTCGCGGCGGGTATCGTTATTTTCTTACCTTCACAGATGATTTGAGCAGATATGAGTATCTCTACTTGATGAAACATAAGTCTGAAACATTTGAAAAGTTCAAATAATTTCAGGGTGAAGTGGAAAATCATCGTGACAAGAAAATAAGGTTTCTACGATCTGATCACGGAGACAAATATTTGAGTTACGAGTTTGGTCTTCAATTAAAACAATGTGGAATAGTTTCACAAACTCATGCCACCTGGAACACCACGGTATAATGGTGTGTCCGAATGTCATAACCGTACTTTATTAGATATGGTGCGATCTATGATGTCTCTTACCGATCTACCACTATCATTTTGGGGTTATGCATTAGAGACAGCTGCATTCACGTTAAATAGGGCACCATCTAAGTCCGTTGAGACGACACAATCTGAACTGTGGTTTGGCAAGAAACCAAAGTTGTCGTTTCTTAAAGTTTGGGGTTGTGATGCTTACATGAAAAAGTTTCATCCTAATAAGCTCAAACCCAAATCGGAGAAATATGTCTTCATAGGATACCCAAAGGAGACTGTTGGGTACACCTTCTATCACAAATCCGAAGGCAAGACTTTTGTTGCTAAATTCGGAGTTTTTCTAGAGAAGGAGTTTCTCTCGAAAGAAGTGAGTGGGAGGAAAGTAGAACTTGATGAGGTAACTGTACCTGCTCCCTTATTGGAAAGTAGTTCATCACAGAAATCTGTTCCTGTGACTACTACACCAATTAATGAGGAAGCTAATGATGATGATCATGTAACTTCAGATCAAGTTACTACCGAATCTCGTAGGTAAACCAGAGTGAGATCTGCATCAGAGTGGTACGGTAATCCTATCCTGGAGGCCATGTTACTTGACCATGACGAACCTACAAAGTATGAGGAAGCGATGATGAGCCCAGATTCCGATAAATGGCTTGAGGCCATGAAATCTGACATAGGGTCCATGTATGAGAACAAAGTGTGGACTTTGGTTGACTTGCCCGATGATCGGCAAGCCATAGAAAATAAATGGATCTTCAAGAGGAAGACGGACGCTGATAGTAGTGTTACTATCTACAAAGCTAGAATTGTCGCAAAAGGGTTTCGACAAGTTCAAGGTGTTGACTATGATGAGATTTTCTCACTCGTATCTATGCTTAAGGTCTGTCCGAAACAGGTTAGCAATTGCCGCATTTTATGAAATCTGGCAAATGGATAAACAAAACTGCATTCCTTAATGGATTTACTAAAGAAGAGTTGTATACGATGCAACTAGAAGGTTTTGTCGATCCTAAAGGTGTTAACTAAATATGCAAGCTCCAGCGATCCATCTATGGACTGGTGCAAGAATCTCGGAGTTGGAATATACGCTTTGATAAGTTGATCAAAGCATATAGTTTTATACAGACTTGCGGTGAAGCCTGTATTTACAAGAAAGTGAGTGGGAGCACTACAACAATTCTGATAAGTATATATGAATGACATATTGTTGATCGGAAATAATGTAGAATTATTCTGCAAAGCATAAAGGAGTGTTTGAAAGGGGTTTTTCAAAGAAAGACCTCGGTGAAGCTGTTACATATTAAGCATCAAGATCTATAGAGATAGATCAAGACGCTTGATAAGAGTTTTCAATAAGTACATGAAGGAAATATGCCCTAGAGGCAATAATAAAGTTATTATTTATTTCCTTATATCATGATAAATGTTTATTATTCATGCTAGAATTGTATTAACCGGAAACATAATACATGTGTGAATACATAGACAAACAGAGTGTCACTAGTATGCCTCTACTTGACTAGCTCGTTAATCAAAGATGGTTATGTTTCCTAACCATGAACAAAGAGTTGTTATTTGATTAACGAGGTCACATCATTAGTTGAATGATCTGATTGACATGACCCATTCCATTAGCTTAGCACACGATCGTTTAGTATGTTGCTATTGCTTTCTTCATGACTTATACATGTTCCTATAACTATGAGATTATGCAACTCCCGTTTACCGGAGGAACACTTTGGGTACTACCAAACGTCACAACGTAACTGGGTGATTATAAAGGAGTACTACAGGTGTCTCCAATAGTAGATGTTGGGTTGGCGTATTTCGAGATTAGGGTTTGTCACTCCGATTGTCGGAGAGGTATCTCTGGGCCCTCTCGGTAATGCACATCACATAAGCCTTGCAAGCACTGCAACTAATATGTTAGTTGTGAGATGATGTATTACAGGAACGAGTAAAGAGACTTGCCGGTAACGAGATTGAACTAGGTATTGGATACCGACGATCGAATCTCGGGCAAGTAACATACCGATGACAAAGGGAACAACGTATGTTGTTATGCGGTCTGACCGATAAAGATCTTCGTAGAATATGTAGGAGCCAATATGGGCATCCAGGTCCCGCTATTGGTTATTGACCGAAGACGTGTCTCGGTCATGTCTACATTGTTCTCGAACCGTAGGGTCTGCACGCTTAACGTTACGATGACAGTTATTATGAGTTTATGCATTTTGATGTACCGAAGGTTGTTCGGAGTCCCGGATGAGATCACGGACATGACGAGGAGTCTCGAAATGGTCGAGACGTAAAGATTGATATATTGGAAGCCTATGTTTGGGCACCGGAAGTGTTCCGGGTGAAATCGGGATTTTACCGGATTACCGGGAGGGTTACCGGAACCCCCCGGGAGGCAAATGGGCCTATTGGGCCTTAGTGGAAAAGAGAGAAGGGGCAGCCCACAGGCTAGCCGGCCGAACCCCCCTTCCCTAGTCCTATTAGGACTAGGAGAAGGGGCCGGCCCCCCTCTCTTCTCTTTCTCCCGAAGAGTCCTATTAGGAAAAGGATTTGGGGGAAGGAGTCCTACTCCCGGTAGGAGTGGGACTCCTCCCTGCGCCTCCCTCCTAGCCGGCCGACCCCCTTGCCCCTGGCCTTTATATACGGGGGCAGGGGGCACCCCATAGACACACAACTTGATCCTTGAGATCGCTCCTTAGCCGTGTGCGGTGCCCCCTGCCACCAAATTCCACCTCGATCGTACCGTTGTAGTGCTTAGGCGAAGCCCTGCGTCGGTAGTACATCAAGATCGTCACCACGCCGTCGTGCTGACGGAACTCCTCCCCGAAGCTTTGCTGGATCGGAGCCCGGGGATCGTCATCGAGCTGAACGTGTGCTAAGAACTCGGAGGTGCCGGAGTAACGGTACTTGGATCGGTCGGATCGGGAAGAAGACGTACGACTACTTCCTCTACGTTGTGTGATCGCTTCCGCAGTTGGTCTGCGTTGGTACGTAGACAACACTCTCCCCTCTCGTTGCTGTGCATCACCATGATCTTGTGTGTGCGTAGGAAAATTTTCGAAATTACTACGTTCCCCAACAGTACATACCTTGACAAGATTTTGAAGTAGTTCAAAATGGAACAGTCAAAGAAAGAGTTCTTGCTTGTTTTACAAGGTGTGAAGTTGAGTAAGACTCAAAACCCGACCACGGCAGAAGATAGAAAGAGAATGAAAGTCATTCCCTATGCCTTGGTGTGTACCAGATCTATTGTATACCCTACACTGGTTTTGGCAAGGGAGTACAATAGTGATCTAGGAGTAGATCAATGGACATCGGTCAAAATTATCCTTACTGGAATAAGGATATGTTTCTCGGTTATGGAGGTGACAAAAGGTTCGTCGTAAAGAGTTACGTCGATGCAAGTTTTGACACTGATCCAGATGACTCTAAGTCTCAATCTGGATACATATTGAAAGTGGGAGCAATTAGCTAGAGTAGCTCCATGCAGAGCATTGTTGACATAGAAATTTGCAAAATACATGCGGATCTGAATATGGCAGACCCGTTGACTAAACTTCTCTCACAAGCAAAACATGATCACTTTTTGGGTCTTAATCACATAGCGATGTGAACTAGATTATTGAATCTAGTAAACCCTTTGGGTGTTAGTCACATGGAGATGTGAACCAATCACATAAAGATGTGAACTATTGATGTGATCTAGATTATTGACTCTAGTGCAAGTGGGAGACTGAAGGAAATATGCCCTAGAGGCAATAATAAAGTTATTATTTATTTCCTTATATCATGATAAATGTTTATTATTCATGTTAGATCTTCGTAGAATATGTAGGAACCAATATGGGCATCCAGGTCCCGCTATTGGTTATTGACCGGAGACGTGTCTCGGTCATGTCTACATTGTTCTCGAACCGTAGGGTCCGCACGCTTAAGGTTTCGATGACAGTTATATTATGAGTTTATGAGTTTTGATGTACCGAAGGAGTTCAGAGTCCCGGATGAGATCGGGGACATGACGAGGAGTCTCGAAATGGTCGGGACAGAAAGATCGATATATTGGATGACTATATTCGGATATCGGAAAGGTTCCGAGTGATTCGGGTATTTTTCGGAGTACCGGAGAGTTACGGGAATTCGCCGGGAGAAGTATTGGGCCTTATTGGGCCATACGGGAAAGAGAGAGGGGCTGCCTAGGGCAGGCCACGCGCCCCCCAAAGCCTAGTCCGAATTGGACTAGGGGGAGGGGCTGCGCCCCTTCCTTGTTTCCTACTCCTACTACATGGAAGGACTCCTAGTTGGACTAGGAAAGGGGGAATCCTACTCCCGATGGGAGTAGGACTCCCCTAGGGCGCGCCATAGAGAGGGCCGGCCCTCCCCTCCTCCACTCCTTTATATACGGGGGCAAGGGGCACCCCATAGACACACAAGTTGATCTTCGTGATCGTTCCTTAGCCGTGTGCGGTGCCCCCGTCCACGATATTACACCTCGATCATATTGTAGCGGTGCTTAGGCGAAGCCCTGCAACGGTTAAACATCAAGATCGTCACCACGCCGTCGTGCTGACGAAACTCCTCCCCGAAAGCTTTGCTGGATCGGAGCCCGGGGTGCGTCATTGAGCTGTACGTGTGTCAAGAACTCGGAGGTGCCGGAGTAACGGTGCTTGGATCGGTTGGACTGGGAAGACGTACGACTACTTCCTCTATGTTGCGTCAACGCTTCCGCTTCGGTCTACGAGGGTACGTAGACGACACTCTCCCCTCTCGTTGCTATGCATCACCATGATCTTGCGTGTGCGTAGGAATTTTTTTGAAATTACTACGTTCCCCAACAATCACCTTGTTAACGATCTCAGACTGGCCGTCCGTCTGAGGGTGGAAGGCGGTACTCAGGCGGAGCTTTACGCCCGCCAGTCGGAAGAGGTCGCGCCATACATGGCCCGTGAACACAGGATCCCGATCATTGACGATCAAAGAAGGGAACCCGTGGAGACGGACAATGCCATCGAAGAAGGCCCGCGTGACAGATGCCGCTGAATATAGATGGCCAAGGGCGATGAAATGAGCATACTTGGAGAAGCGGTCGACCACCGTGAGAATGACGGATTTGCCGCCCACCTTGGGAAGGCACTCGATGAAGTCCATGGAGATGTCCGCCCAAACCTGAGATGGGACCTCCAAGGGCTGAAGCATACCAGCTGGCCGCAGTGTCTCCGTTTTGTTGCACTGGCACGTCACACAAGACCGCACCCAGTCACGGACCAGGGCACGATCACCTGGAATGTAGAAGTCGGCGCGGAGGCGATGGAGCGTCTTCTGCACTCCCTCATGGCCCGCCGAGTGGGCGAGACGCAGCACCTGCTGACGAAGATCGTGGTGTGCCGGAACGAAGACGCGGCGTTCGTGGAGAAGCAGGCCGTCGGCTAGACGCCACGGCTCCTCCAGCTCGCCCGCCGCCAGCTGCTGCTGCAGGAGGAGGGCGTCGCCCGCGGTAGCGGTCGCCTGGCGGATGTCGACGTAGAGGGCGAAAGAGGGGCCAGTGATGATGCAGAAGGCTGCCCCTTCCACAGCACCGTCGTCCACATCGGCGTCACGCCGCGACAGGGCGTCGGCGACGGTGTTGAGGCGACCTGGCCGGTACTCGACGGTGAAATCAAAGCCAAATAGTTTACTGATCCACTGGTGCTGGGGAACCGTCGAGAGCCTCTGATCCAGCATGAACTTGAGGCTGTAGTGGTCCGCGGATCCGGAAGGAATGGCCCCAAAGATAGGGCCTCCAATGGCGTACTGCCTGCACCAACCCAATGAGCTCACGCTCATACGCCGCCAACTTAAGATGGCGAGCAGCAAAGGAGCGGCTGAAGAAGGCGAGGCGTCCATCGCCTTGGTGCAGGACCGCACCAAACCCCGCACCGGAGGCGTCGTAGTCGACAGTGAAGGGAAGGTCGAAGTCCGGCATCTGCAGTATGGGTCCCGTCGTGGAGGGAGATGACAAGGGCCGTAGCCGGCGCGGGCGCGGGTGCCGGCGCGACCTCGGCGGCGGCTGGGTCGCCGAGTCCATCTAGGGTCCTCTGTCTCGTCGACTGTCTCCAAGTAGAAGAGGCGCGGGCAGACATGGCCCGGGGCATAGGGCGCATCATAGTTAAAGCACAGCCCCAGGCGGCGGCGCTCGAGCTGCTCGGCCTGCGAGAGGCGCCGAAAGGGCCGCGTCGCGGCCGGAGTGGCCGCCGGTGAGGCGGCTGAAGGAGCTGGCGCGGCCGGCGGTGGACGTGGAGGCACTCGGCTCCCCCGAGGTGGTGCGGGTCGTGTTAAGGCCTGGGCGCGCTGCTCGAAAGCCCGAGCATAGTACATGGCCGTCTGCAGGTTCAAACAACAAAAGTTTCGATATCATTTTTGGCATTTTAGAAAACTGCTCTTAAACGGCGATGATCATTCTAAATAATATTCTAAATCTGGTCCGAGAAGTTATTTATTCAAAGCTAAAACAAAAGAGGTTCATAATAATTGAAAAACTGGTGTGAAGTTCAAATTAATATGAACGAGTTCTTTGTGTTTTAAAAAGTATCAAAAAGCCACGTGAAAAACAAATCAAAGTTCACTGAATAAAAAAACAATTACATGAGAAAGCCTGAAAAGTTCGCAGAACACAAATCCGAGAGTATGGGGACGAAAAATATGAAAAATTTAAAATAAAATAAAGTCCATGATGATTTTTTTATGGTTTGGATGCAACACCTAGAGAAACTCAAACAATATTAATCAAAACAAACTTGGTAGTTGAAAAAAACATTTGAAATTTCACTAACAAAAATACAGAAGCTCATAGTTGTAAAAAGTAAACGGAAGTTCAGAAACAATTGAGGCATCCCGTCGAGATGCATACGATAATGCTGATTATAGAAGAACCAAAATAAAACAAGAGCTCAACCATACGATTTATGTGTGTAGGTGCGGCGAAAAGTGTAAAATGAGGACGGGCTAATTGGAGGTCATTTTAGAAAAACATATTTTCCACGTCACATTTCTTTTGAAAAAAACACAAATACATAGTATATAACACGTTCAAGGTAACTTTCATAACAATATACTCTACTTTCGTACGTGGTGTAGACAAAAAAAACAAATACATGCATGAAAATTGGTCTCTTTTTTTGTTGTCGGGCCGGGATTTTGTGTGTGTGTGTGTGTGTGTGTGTGTGCAGCCTGCAAATCATAATATTTTTTTGACGGAATTTTACAGATCCTCGTGGATATGTATAAGTTTTCACAGATTTATTTTTGGATTTCTTTAAAAAACTTGAATTTTTGAATATATCGTTTTCGAGCTATCGGCATCTAGGTAGCTTGTGTAGGTGGAGAGCCTGCGGCTGATATTGCAGTTTGTTCGTGGCCAAGCAACCATCCGATGGAGCTGTTTCACCTCGCAGCGCGAGTGAGCGACGGGTCTCGTTCGGCGTACGCGCAACCGGAGTCACCATCAGAGAGCACGTTTGCTAGGTGCGCCGGTACGTTCCCTGGCCTGATACGCCGCGCGCAGGGGGGTCTCACGTTGCGGCCTCGAGGGCACATGAATGTTCTCTCTCAATCTTCTGTCCGCGGGGAGACACATGGATAGTCTCTTGGTGGGTTACGTGCGCACGGAGTCCTCTTGTGTCCGATATGCCGGAGTGGTCGATTCCTCGAGGACACAGGAATAGTCTCTTGACGGCCAAGTTCTCGCGCGGTTACCATCTGACGATCAGATCGAATCTACAGGATTTAGGTATAGGGGGGCCAAACCAAGTAGATAGAAAAAATCCAATGCAAAAGATAATTATAAAAAATAAGGTCGAGAACTTGCACAACAATCTCATTAACAATTTCAGTATATCAAGAATTCGAAGAAACCGGCCGTGAAAACAAATTAATTTTAATGGTGTTTGGAGTTGTTTTTTTCTCTTGGTAGTTGACGAATTTCAGTTTTATAAGTAACCCACTTAAAAAACAAATTAAGTGAAACTGCTTTCTCTCGTGCGTGATTACGTGGGTCAGATTAGGCGTCGCTGCCGCCCGTCGTGTGCCCCATGCGGCCCTGCCGCCGTCATGTGCCCATCTGCCTTTGATCTCTTTGCTCCGTCGCTCACGATCTGATCTGTACTGTGAATAGAAAAGCCTATTTCATTGCTTCACGTAACGAACTAGTAGGTTAACACTATACTTATCTCTCTCATCGCAATTCCCATCTCGTATTAGTGTTGAAATTATACATTAGATTTTATTTGCTTTGTTTTTTTTTATTTGAGATGCTATCAAAAATTCATATCTCGTACGTGTCCTAGAAATTATCGTGATGCAAATTATCTTGTACGATGTCCTATTTGTGATGCAGAATTTTCCTATGTTCACTGTATATAGTATAGCTAATTTCTGAAATTGAAATTCCTAAACTATGAATAGAAAAGGAACTACCAAACACCATTAAGATTAATTTGTTTTCTAAGTTGGTTACTTATAAAACTGAAATTCGTCAACTACAAAGAGAGAGAAAACAACTCCAAACACCATTAAAATCAATTTGTTTTCACGGCCGGTTTCTTCGAATTCTTGACATACTGAAATTGTTTTTTGACGCGTCAACGGCGGGCTTACGCCTGCCTGAACCTTTACTAACCACCGTCAAAGTGTCCCAAGCATAGGGAACAGAAATACAGGGGGTTTTGGGGAAAGGAAAAGCAGAAGGAAAAGATTACATTATGCCATGGGACTATATTCTCCCGGCTAGATGGAACAACATGGAGCCCCAGTCACGGAGCATAATTTGCCTCTGTGGTTTCTTGCAACGATGTGACCAAAGTCGGAGATCGTCAGCTGTCGAACTAGCAATAATGTGGGGTTGGAGTTGTTGGTTTCGGAAGACCTTGGCGTTTCGTCTCTTCCAAATGTTCCAGAGAACGGCCATCATAACTGTCGATCGTGTCTTGTTGTTGAAATCACCCTCCCAAGCATGTAGTAGTCCATGCGGTGTGTGATGGCAAAGGCTGTTTAGTTCTGCCCAGAGCGGAGCTAGGTGTCGGCATTGAAAAAGAAGGTGCTCAATGGTTTTACATTGGTTGCAGAAGGGGCAGTCGGCGTTGGTGGCAATGCCCCGTCTGAAACGCCTAGCCTTCGTGAACAAGCGGTCCTTGTGGGCAAGCCAGACAAAAATTCGGCATTTATTTGGTGCGTAGTTTCTCCAAATGGCCGGCGCAAGGTTGTCCTGGGGCCGCGACTTCCAAACCGCTTGATAGGCCAGCTTGGTGGTTAACAGCTTACCTGCCTCCCTCGAAATTCTTCTGTCAGCAACCTGCAAATTCACGTTTACCGAAGCCAGAGCATTACAAAGATCAACAAACTCGCACTCAGTCGTGTGAGACAGCCTGGGGGTCAGGTCCAAGGTTAGGTTGTGCGAGCCCATAGCACGAGCCACCGGAGTGTGGATCCGATTGGAGTGAGAGAACAAAGCCGGGAAAAGTTGTGCTAGGGTTTGGGTGGTGTTAGGGAGCCAAAGGTCGAGCCAGAATGCGGTAGTAGCGCCGTTGCCAAGTTGCACTCGAGTGTTTGAATGAAAGAAATCAAGGCCTTTCATGATGTCCCGCCAGATAGGGGTAGAATGACTATCGTCCATGCCCACATCATGGGTGCTAGACCATCCGTACTTGGAGACAAGGTAGGAAGGTTGTCGCGAAGCCGCACCGTCGTGTAGCTTGGAAATGTGTTTGAGGAGGAGGCAAACATTCATTTGCGTTAGAGAGAGGAAGCCGAGGCCTCCATTAGTGAAAGGAGCGCACACGATGTCCCAGGCAACTTTGCAGTTACCCCCGGTAACCGTGTCTTGGCCCGTCCAGAAGAAGGCGCGACAGCGTTTCTCAATCTCATGGACAGTGCCGGCGGGAAGAAGAAGAACGCTCATAGCATAGATTGGCAGGGCCCGGAGAACGGAGCGTACAAGAATTGCCTGCCCGGCTAAGGACAAAAGAATTCCCCGCCAGCCGGCCAAACGTCGGTCGACCTTATCAATGATAAAGAAAAAATCTGCTAGAGTGAGTTTGTGGGTGGAGAGAGGCAATCCTAAGTAAGATTGCGGAAAGGAAGCGACCGGGCAACCAAGAATGGCCGCAAGGTTGTTAGATAGCTCCGGGTCGACGTGAATAGGCGCGAAGGTGCGTTTGTGGAAATTGATGGTAAGGCCGGTGGCCTCGGAGAACTGAAGTAGGATTTGCTTGAGGGTCTGTAGTTGCGCTGCATCTGGAGGAAGGACAATAAGAGTGTCGTCGGCATATTGCAAGACGGTGCAAGGGATATCGTCCGCAATTGGGTGGGAAAGAAGGCCGTTTGAGGAGGCCTGGAGGATTAGGCGCTTGAGTACATCAGCAACTATAATGAAAAGATAGGGGGAGAAAGGGTCACCCTGCCGAAAGCCTTGCCGACACGGGAACCAAGGGTCCGGCTTGCCGTTTAGTAACACGGCCGAGGTGGACGAAGAGTTTAGGTGGTCAACCCAATGGCACCAGGACGGTGGAAAGCCTTTGGCGCGTAAGATCGCGGCAAGGGCGACCCAAGACACCGAGTCGAAAGCCTTGTGGAAATCGAGCTTGATGACGATTGCGGGGAGACGCCGTTTAAAACAAGTTTGGACAATGTTCGCAGCATGAACAAAGTTTTCGGCGATCCCACGGCCCCGAATAAAACCCGTTTTCTCGTCATGAATGAGGTGGTCGATTAGAGGCTGGGCCCGAAAGGCGAGGCACTTAGACGTAAGCTTGACGGAGCAGTTCTGAAGGGACACAGGGCGATAGTTTTCTGGCTTAGCAGCGTCGAACTTCTTTGGAAGGAGCACGATGTGAGCTGTGTTCAAACGCATAAGGTCTGCTGAGCCAGCATGAAAGTCATTAAGCAAATTGAGAAGATCCAATTTAACAAGATCCCAGTTGCTTTTGTAGAAAGCGGGGCCAAAACCATCCGGCCCTGGGCTTGCATCGTCCTTCATGGCCCAAAGAGCAGCCTTTATTTCCTCCAAGGTAAAAGGAGAAGACAAGTTGGAAGCCTGAGCGGAAGTAATTGAGTTTGGGAGAAGTAGTCTATCGAGATCAAAGGCAAAGGAGACCAGATGGCATACGCCAATCAGGTTCTTAAAGAAGTTTAGAAGAACAGCCTCCTTGTCACAATGCGCAGTAAAGGTAGTGCCATTGTTTTCAAGGGATTTGATTTGGTTTTTACGGTGTCTGACCGAGGCACAAATATGAAGGTATGCTGAGTTTTCGTCACCGAAGACGCAATCCTTAACCTTTGCCCATTGCCTCCAGTAGGCTGCAATGGCAGCATTATGTCGGTGCAGTGAAAGCTTGACCGCAAGCCGAAGATCGGATTCAAGAGATGACAGCGTCCTGGCCTCTTCCAGCTTGTCAAGGAAGTTGATAGTGGTATGGCAGTTTAAGGCTAAGATCTTAGGCGATCTCCTGTTGGACAACCACTTTTTTGCCATATCCCTGGTACGCTTTAATTTGAGGGAAAGAATTCCAGCAGATCCAAGGTGAGCATGTTGAGGACCGACGCTTCCCCAATTAGCGGCCACCCGTTCCTTGAATAAAGGGATGTTGAGGAGAGAGCGGTCCAGTCGGAAAACCGTAGATCTGGGGATGGAAGTGGCTGCCGTTAGACGGATGGGAACGTGATCGGATGTTGTCCTGGCAAGAGAAGAAAGAGAGGTATCCGGAAATTTTGAGGCCCAGTCGACGCTTGCCAGAGCCCGGTCAAGCGGAACAAGAATGGGCACCTCCTGCTGGTTGGACCAAGTAAAGCGTCTGTCGAGGAGAGGTAGATCCTGAAGCCAGAGAGTGTTGATAGTTGAGGCAAACATACTAAAATTGTTAATGAGATTGTTGTGCAAGTTCTCAACCTTGTTCTTTATAATTATCTTTTGCATTGGATTTTTTTCTATCTACTTGGCTTGGCCCCCTCTATAAATCCGGGCTCCGTCCCTGTCGTTGTACTGGTTCAAAGCATCACTCGGGGGGGGGGGGGGGGGGGGCTGGCCCCTGCTCGTCCCCTGGCTCCGCCACTGCAACTCAAGCCTTAGGGCCTCGTTTTTTGCGGCAAAAGCCTTAGGGCCTCTTTGATTCACCAGATTGTGAAAGCGCAGGAATAGAAAAACACAGAATTAGAATGTTATGCCTATTGAGTTCCTAGGATTTGAGTTTGTTCGATTGTATTATAGGAAAAACAAAAAGATTTCTTCCAAGACGTTGGAGTGGATGTTAGAATTTCTATGAAATGTAGTATAAATGATTCCTTGGGAAAGATTTTGTCAGGATTTAACCCTATGAATCAAACAACTAATATGAAAAAAAGATCCTAAGGATTCTAACCCTCCAAAAATCCTATAAAAATCCTTTGAATCAAGGAGGCCCTTACGGTTCTGCCATGAACTTGAGGATTTTAGCACTTCAGCGCCACCCTAAAGTCTTAGTAGCAATTTTATAGGGAAAAAATGCTTATGTTCACCCGATTGATCACCTTACGTTTGTTCATTTGCATAACTTTAGCCAAGATGTGATTATTTTGGCGCAATGCCCTATGCCGGCAGACCCAATCGGATAAAAAACCCAGACAAATTCCGTGTCTGCTTGGGTCAGACGACTGGAGTTGCCCTAAGTACTGCACGACAAAATCTGATGGAAAATTAGAGCAAAGATGGGAAAATGGAGGACAATGAAATGGAGAGGAAGTTGTTAGGAGCTAGGGTTCTAGGGCGGAGATTGTAGGGAAAGGAGGGAGCAGGGCGAGGGCTGGAGCGCGGCGGCCGGCGGCGAGGCGCCGTCCTTGCGGCTGAGCGGCGGCGGCGCAAGAGAGAGACGGCTAGGGTTTAGGGTTCCGGCTCCTCTGGGAGCCGGGCAATAGAATAGTCTTATTGCTTGATTCTCAAAATAGTCTTACAACTTGTATATATAACCATAATCTAAAAATAAACTAAGATAACTTGGGCCTTAAGCCTTCCCAATGGGCCCCCGGCGGCCATAGACCTGGCCGGTCATAACATCTCTCCCCGCCTGCGCAAACAGCTCGTCCTCGAGCTGAAAGTTGGGGTAGTGTTGGCGGAACTCCTCGCGTTGTTCCCAAGTAGCGTCCTCCTCTGGTAGCCCAGCCCACCGAATCAAAACGTACCAGGAGCCGCGGCGCAGCTGAGCCTTCAGCGCCTTCTCCGGTGCAGGAAGGAGACGCCCGTCCGTGATCGGTGGAAGCGCCGGCGGTGCCGCGGGTGGATCGCCGCGGAATGGCTTGAGCAGCCCGACATGGAAGACATCATGGATCCGTGCGCCTGCCGGAAGCTAAAGACGGTACGCCACCTTGCCAATGCGTTCTGGGATAGCAAAGGGACCGACATAGCGAGGACCGGGCTTCTTCCTCGCGCGTGGGTCCAACGACTGCGTAGAGCGGTGAAGTAGACGCAGCCAGACCCAATCACCCACCGCGAACTCCGCCTCGCGATGGTGGCCATCATAGTATCGTTTGGCCAACTGCTGGGCCTGGAGAATTCGTTGTTGGACCTCCGCGAGCATCTCATCACGGCTCCTCAGAAGAGCCCCGGCTGCCTCGGTCCGCGCCGACGCCGGGTCAACCAGAAGAATCGGCGGGGGCGGCCGGCCATACACAACCTCAAAGGGCGTCGCACGGAGGGCGGAGTGGTAAGAGGTGTTATAGCAGTACTCCGCCCACGAGAGCCAGTCCACCCACGCGCGAGGGCGATCACCTGTAACACAACGCAAATACATGGCAATCACTGAAGGAAATATGCCCTAGAGGCAATAATAAAGTTATTATTTATTTCCTTATATCATGATAAATGTTTATTATTCATGCTAGAATTGTATTAACCGGAAACATAATACATGTGTGAATACATAGACAAACAGAGTGTCACTAGTATGCCTCTACTTGACTAGCTCGTTAATCAAAGATGGTTATGTTTCCTAACCATGGACAAAGAGTTGTTATTTGATTAACGGGATCACATCATTAGTTGAATGATCTGATTGACATGACCCATTCCATTAGCTTAGCACCCGATCGTTTAGTATGTTGCTATTGATTTCTTCATGACTTATACATGTTCCTATGACTATGAGATTATGCAACTCCCGTTTGCCGGAGGAACACTTTGTGTGCTACCAAACGTCACAACGTAACTGGGTGATTATAAAGGAGCTCTACAGGTGTCTCCAAAGGTACATGTTGGGTTGGCGTATTTCGACATTAGGATTTGTCACTCCGAATGTCGGAGAGGTATCTCTGGGCCCTCTCGGTAATGCACATCACTTAAGCCTTGCAAGCATTGCAACTAATGAGTTAGTTGAGGGATGATGTATTACGGAACGAGTAAAGAGACTTGCCGGTAACGAGATTGAACTAGGTATTGGATACCGACGATCGAATCTCGGGCAAGTAACATACCGATGACAAAGGGAACAACGTATGTTATTATGCGGTCTGACCGATAAAAGATCTTCGTAGAATATGTAGGAACCAATATGGGCATCTAGGTCCCGCTATTGGTTATTGACCGGAGACGTGTCTCGGTCATGTCTACATTGTTCTCGAACCGTAGGGTCCGCACGCTTAAGGTTTCGATGACAGTTATATTATGAGTTTATGAGTTTTGATGTACCGAAGGAGTTCGGAGTCTCGGATGAGATCGGGGACATGACGAGGAGTCTCGAAATGGTCGAGACGTAAAGATCGATATATTGGACGACTATATTCGGACATCGAAAAGGTTCCGAGTGATTCGGGTATTCTTCGGAGTACCGGAGAGTTACGGGAATTCGCCGGGAGAAGTATTAGGCCTTATTGGGCCATACGGGAAAGAGAGAGGGGCTGCCTAGGGCAGGCCGCGCGCCCCCCCAAAGCCTACTCCGAATTGGACTAGGGGGGGGGGGGGCTGCGCCCCTTCCTTGTTTCCTACTCCTACTACATGGAAGGACTTCTAGTTGGACTAGGAAAGGGGGAATCCTACTCCCGGTGGGAGTAGGACAACCCTAGGGCGCGCCATAGAGAGGGCCGGCCCTCCCCTCCTCCACTCCTTTATATACGGGGGCAGGGGGCACCCCATAGACACACAAGTTGATCTTCGTGATCGTTCCTTAGCCGTGTGCGGTGCCCCCGTCCACGATATTACACCTCGATCATATTGTAGCGGTGCTTAGGCGAAGCCCTGCAACGGTTAAACATCAAGATAGTCACCATGCCGTTGTGCTGACGAAACTCCTCCCCGAAAGCTTTGCTGGATCGGAACCCGGGGTGCGTCATTGAGCTGTACGTGTCTCAAGAACTCGGAGGTGCCGGAGTAACGGTGCTTGGATCGGTTGGACCGGGAAGACGTACGACTACTTCCTCTATGTTGCGTCAACGCTTCCGCTTCGGTCTACGAGGGTACGTAGCCAACATTTCCCCTCTCGTTGCTATGCATCACCATGATCTTGCGTGCGCGTAGGAAATTTTTTGAAATTACTACGTTCCCCAACAGTGGCATCCGATCCTAGGTTTTATGGTTTGATGTTATATGCACGAGTAGAACACAAGTGAGTTGAGGGCGATATAAGTCATACTACCTTCCAGCATGTCATACTTTCGTTCAGCGGTATTGTTGGATGAAGCGCCTGTTGGGGAACGTAGTAATTTCAAAATTTTCCTACGCACACGCAAGATCATGGTGATGCATAGCAACGAGAGGGGAGAGTGTTGTCTACGTACCAACGCAGACCGACTGCGGAAGCGATCACACAACATAGAGGAAGTAGTCGTACGTCTTCTTCCCGATCCGACCGATCCAAGCACCGTTACTCTGGCACCTCCGAGTTCTTAGCACACGTACAGCTCGATGACGATCCCCGGGCTCCGATCCAGCAAAGCTTCAGGGAGGAGTTCCGTCAGCACGACGGCGTGGTGACGATCTTGATGTACTACCGACGCAGGGCTTCGCCTAAGCACTACAACGGTATGATCGAGGTGGAATTTGGTGGCAGAGGGCACCGCACACGGGTAAGGAACGATCTCAAGGATCAACTTGTGTGTTTATGGGGTGCCCCCTGCCCCCGTATATAAAGGAGCAAGGGGAGGAGGCGGCCGGCCAAGGTGTGGCGCGCCAAGGGGAGTCCTACTCCCACCGGGAGTAGGACTCCTAGTTGGACTAGGAGAGAAGGGGGAGAATAGGAGGAAGAGAGGAAGGAAAGGGGGGCGCCGGCCCCCTTCCCTTGTCCTAATCGGACTAGGAAGGGGAGGGGCGCGCGGCCACCTCTTGCCTCCTCTCCTCTTCTCCCTTAAGGCCCATGTTGGCCCAATAACCCCCCGGAGGGTTCCGGTAACCCCCCCGGTACTCCGGTAAAATGGTGATTTCACCCGGAACAATTCCGATGTCCAAATATAGGCTTCCAATATATCAATCTTTATGTCTCGACCATTTCAAGACTCCTCGTCATGTCCGTGATCACATCCGGGACTCCGAACTAACTTCGGTACATCAAAATGCATAAACTCATAATTACTATCATCGTAACGTTAAGCGTGCGGACCCTACGGTTCGAGAACAATGCAGACATGACCGAGACACGTCTCCGGTCAATAACCAATAGCGGGACCTGGATGCCCATATTGGCTCCTACATATTCTACGAAGATCTTTATCGGTCAGACCGCATAACAACATACGTTGTTCCCTTTGTCATCAGTATGTTACTTGCCCGAGATTCGATCGTCGGTATCCAATACCTAGTTCAATCTCGTTACTGGCAAGTCTCTTTACTCATTCCGTAATACATCATCTAACAACTAACATATTAGTTGCAGTGCTTGCAAGGCTTATGTGATGTGCATTACCGAGAGGGCCCAGAGATACCTCTCCGACACTCGGAGTGACAAACCCTAATCTCGAAATACGCCAACCCAACATCTACCTTTGGAGACACCTGTAGTACTCCTTTATAATCACCCAGTTACTTTGTGACGTTTGGTAGCACCCAACGTGTTCCTCCAGTAAACGGGAGTTGCATAATCTCATAGTTATAGGAACATGTATAAGTCATGAAGAAAGCAATAGCAACATACTAAACGATCGGGTGCTAAGCTAATGGAATGGGTCATGTCAATCAGATCATTCACCTAATGATGTGACCTCGTTAATCAAATAACAACTCTTTGTTCATGGTTAGGAAACATAACCATCTTTGATTAACGAGCTAGTCTAGTAGAGGCATACTAGTGACACTCTGTTTTGTCTATGTATTCACACATGTATTATGTTTCCGGTTAATACAATTCTAGCATGAATAATAAACACTTATCATGGTTTTAAGGAAATAAATAATAACTTTATTATTTCCTCTAGGGCATATTTCCTTCTGTCTCCCACTTGCACTAGAGTCAATAATCTAGTTCACATCGCCATGTGATTTAGCAGCAATAGTTCACATCACCATGTGATTAACACCCATAGTTCACATCGTCATGTGACCAACACTCAAAGGGTTTACTAGAGTCAGTAATCTAGTTCACATCTCTATGTGATTAACACCCAAAGAGTACTAAGGTGTGTTCATGTTTTGCTTGTGAGATAATTTTAGTCAACGGGTCTGTCATATTCAGATCCGTAAGTATTTTGCAAAATTCTTTGTCTATAATGCTCTGCAAGGAGCTACTCTAGCTAATTGCTCCCACTTTCAATATGTATCCAGATTGAGACTTTTAGATTCATCTAGATCAGTGTCGAAAACTTGCATCGACGTAACCCTTTACGACGAATCTTTTTGTCACCTCCATAATCGAGAAACATATCCTTATTTCACTAAGGATAATTCTGACCGCTGTCCAGTGATCTACTCCTAGATCACTATTGTACTCCCTTGCCAAATTAGTGCAGGGTATACAATAGATCTGGTACATAGCATGGCATACTTTATAGAACCTATGAATGAGGCATAGGGAATGACTTTCATTCTCTTTCTATCTTCTGCCGTGGTCGGGCTTTGAGTCTTTACTCAACTTCACACCTTGTAACACAGGCAAGAAACTTTTTCTTTGACTGTTCCATTTTGAACTACTTCAAAATCTTGTCAAGGTATATACTTATTGAAAAACTTATCAAGCGTCTTGATCTATCTCTATAGATCTTGAAGCTCAATATGTAAGCAGCTTTACCGAAGTCTTTCTTTGAAAAACTCCTTTCAAACACTCCTTTTATGCTTTACAGAATAATTCTACATTATTTCCGATCAATGATATGTCATTGACATATACTTATCAGAAATGCTGTAGTGATCCCACTCACTTTCTCATAAATACAGACTTCAACGCAAGTCTGTATAAAACTATATGCTTTGATCAACTCATCAAAGCGTATATTCCAACTCCGAGATGTTTGCACCAGTCCACAGATAGATCGCTGGAGCTTGCATATTTAGTTAACACCTTTAGGATCGACAAAACCTTCTAGTTGCATCGTATACAACTCTTCTTTAGCAAATCCATTAAGGAATGCAGTTTTGTTTATCCATTTGCCAGATTTCATAAAATGCGGCAATTGCTAACATGATTCGGACAGACTTTAAGCATAGATACAAGTGAGAAAATCTCATCGTAGTCAACACCTTGAACTTGTCGAAAACCTTTTGCGACAATTCTAGCTTTGTAGATAGTAACACTACTATCAGCGTCCGTCTTCCTCTTGAAGATCCATTTATTTTCTATGGCTTGCCGATCATCGGGCAAGTCAACCAAAGTCCATACTTTGTTCTCATACATGGATCATATCTCAGATTTCATGGCTTCAAGCCACTTTGCGGAATCTGGGCTCACCATCGCTTCTTCATAGTTCGTAGGATCATCATGATCTAGTAGCATGACTTCCAGAACAGGATTACCGTACCACTCTGGCGCAGATCTTTACTCTGGTTGATCTACGAGGTTCAGTAGTGTCTTGTTCTAAAGTTTCATGATCATCATCATTAGCTTCCTCACTAACTGGTGTAGGTGTCACAGAAACATTTTTCTGTGATGTACTACTTTCCAATAAGGGAGCAGGTACAGTTACCTCGTCAAGTTCTACTTTCCTCCCACTCACTTCTTTCGAGAGAAACTCCTTCTCCAGAAAGTTTCCGAATTTAGCAACAAAAGTCTTGCCTTCGGATCTGTGATAGAAGGTGTATCCAACAGTTTCCTTTGGATATCCTATGAAGATGTACTTCTCCGATTTGAGTTTTGAGCTTATCAGGATGAAACTTTTTCATATAAGCATCACAACCCCAAACTTTAAGAAACGACAACTTTGGTTTCTTGCCAAACCATAGTTCATACGGCGTCGTCTCGACGGATATAGATGGTGCCCCTTTTTAACGTGAATGCAGCTGTCTCTAATGCATGACCCCAAAAACAATAGTGGTAAATCGGTAAGAGACATCATAGATTGCACTATATCCAATAAAGTACGGTTATGACGTTCGGACACACCATTATGATGTGGTGTTCCAGGTGGCGTGAGTAGTGAAACTATTTCACATTGTTTTAACTGAAGACCAAACTCGTAACTCAAATATTTGTCTCCACGATCAGATCGTAGAAACTTTATTTTCTTGTCACGATGTTTTTCACTTCACTCTGAAATTCTTTGAACTTTTCAAATGTTTCAGACTTATGTTTCATCAAGTAGATATACTCATATCTGCTCAAATCATTTGTGAAGATCAGAAAATAATGATACCTGTCGCGAGCCTCAATATTCATCGGACCACATACATCAGTATGTATGATTTCCAACAAATCTTTTCTCGCTCCATTGTTCCGGAGAACGGCGTTTTAGTCGTCTTGCCCAAAAGGCATGGTTCGCAAGCATCAAGTGATTCATAATCAAGTGATTCCGAAAGCCCATCAGCATGGAGTTTCTTCATGCGCTTTATACCAATATGACCTAAACAGCAGTGCCACAAATAAGTTGCACTATCATTATTAACTTTGCATCTTTTGGTTTCAATATTATGAATATGTGTATTATTAAGATCGAGATCCAATGAACTATTTTCATTGGGTGTGTAACCATATTAGGTTTTATTCATGTAAACAGAACAACAATTTATTCTCTTACTTAAATGAATAACCGTATTACAATAAACATGATCAAATCATATTCATGTTCAACGCAAACACCAAATAACACTTATTTAGGTTCAACACTAATCCCAAAATTATAGGGAGTGTGCGATGATGATCATATCAATCTTGGAACCACTTCCAACACACATCGTCACTTCACCCTTAACTAGTCTCTGTTTATTCTGCAACTCCCGTTTCGAGTTACTACTCTTAGCAACTGAACTAGCATCAAATACTAAGGGGTTGCTATAAACACTAGTAAAGTACACATCAATAACATGTATAGCAAATATACTTATGTTCACTTTGCCATCCTTCTTATCCGCCAATCACTTGGGGTAGTTCCGCTTCCAGTGACCAGTCCCTTTGCAGTAGAAGCACTTAGTCTCAGGCTTAGGATCAGACTTGGGCTTCTTCACTTGAGCAGCAACTTGCTTGCCATTCTTCTTGAAGTTCCCCTTCTTCCCTCTGCCCTTTTCTTGAAACTAGTGGTCTTGTCAACCATCAACACTTGATGTTTTTCTTGATTTCTACCTTCGTTGATTTCAGCATCACGAAGAGCTTGGGAGTTGTTTCCGTTATCCCTTGCATATTATAGTTCATCACGAAGTTCTGCTAACTTGGTGATGGTGACTAGAGAATTCTGTCAATCACTATCTTATCTGGAAGATTAACTCCCACTTGATTCAAGCGATTGTAGTACCCAGACAATCTGAGCACATGCTCACTAGTTGAGCGATTCTCCACCATCTTTTAGCTATAGAACTTGTTGGAGACTTCATATCTCTCAACTCGGGTATTTGCTTGAAATATTGACTTCAACTCCTGGAACATCTCATATGGTCCGTGACGTTCAGAACGTCTTTGAAGTCCCGATTCTAAGCCATTAAGCATGGTGCACTAAACTATCAAGTAGTCATCATATTGAGCCAGCCAAACGTTCATAACGTCTGCATCTGCTCCTGCAATAGGTCCGTCACCTAGCGGTGCATCAAGGACATAATTCTTCTGTGCAGCAATGAGGATAAACCTCAGATCACAGATCCAATCCGCATCATTGCTACTAACATCTTTCAACATAATTTTCTCTAGGAACATATCAAAATAAACACAGGGAAGCAACAACGCGAGCTATTGATCTATAACATAATTTGCAAAATACTACCAGGACTAAGTTCATGATAAATTTAAGTTCAATTAATCATATTACTTAAGAACTCCCACTTAGATAGATATCCCTCTAATCCTCTAAGTGATCACGTGATCCAAATCAACTAAACCATAACCGATCATCACGTGAGATGGAGTAGTTTTCAATGGTGAACATCGTTATGTTGATCATATCTACTATATGATTCACGCTCGACCTTTCGGTCTCTGTGTTCCGAGGCCATATCTGTATATGCTTGGCTCGTCAAGTATAACTTGAGTATTCTGCGTGTGCAACTGTTTTGCACCCGTTGTATTTGGACGTAGAGCTTATCACACCCGATCATCACGTGGTGTCTGGGCACGACGAACTTTGGCAACGGTGCATACTCAGGGAGAACACTTCTTGATAATTTAGTGAGAGATCATCTTATAATGCTACCGTCAATCAAAGCAAGATAAGATGCATAAAAGATAAACATCACATGCAATCAATATAAGTGATATGATATGGCCATCATCATCTTGTGCTTGTGATCTCCATCTCTGAAGCACCGTCATGATCACCATCGTCACCGGCGCGACACCTTGATCTCCATCGTAGCATCGTTGTCGTCTCGCCAATCTTATGCTTCCACGACTATCACTACCGCTTAGTGATAAAGTAAAGCATTACATCGCGATTGCATTGCATACAATAACGCGACAACCATATGGCTCCTGCCAGTTGCCGATAACTCGGTTACAAAACATGATCATCTCATACAATAAAATCAGCATCATGCCTTGACCATATCACATCACAACATGCCCTGCAAAAACAAGTTAGACGTCCTCTACTTTGTTGTTGCATGTTTTACGTGGCTGCTACGGGATTAAGTAAGAACTCATCTCACCCACGCATCAAAACCACAACGATAGTTCGTCAAATAGACTCCGTTTTAACCTTCTCAAGGACCGGGCGTAGCCACACTTGGTTCAACTAAAGTTGGAGAGACAGTCTTCCGCAAGCCATCTATGTGCAAAGCACGTCGAGGGAACCGGTCTCGCGTAAGAGTACGCGTAAGGTTGGTCCGGATCGTCTCGTCCAACAATACCGCCGAACTAAAGTATGACATGCTGGTAGGCAGTATGACTTGTATCGCCCACAACTCACTTGTGTTCTACTCGTGTAAATAACATCAAACCATAAAACCTAGGCTCGGATGCCACTGTTGGGGAACGTAGTAATTTCAAAATTTTCCTACGCACACGCAAGATCATGGTGATGCATAGCAACGAGAGGGGAGAGTGTTGTCTACGTACCAACGCAGACCGACTGCGGAAGCGATCACACAACGTAGAGGAAGTAGTTGTACGTCTTCTTCCCGATCCGACCGATCCAAGCACCGTTACTCTGGCACCTCCGAGTTCTTAGCACACGTACAGCTCGATGACGATCCCCGGGCTCCGATCCAGCAAAGCTTCAGGGAGGAGTTCCGTCAGCACGACGGCGTGGTGACGATCTTGATGTACTACCGACGCAGGGCTTCGCCTAAGCACTACAACGGTATGATCGAGGTGGAATTTGGTGGCAGGGGGAACCGCACACGGCTAAGGAATGATCTCAAGGATCAATTTGTGTGTTTATGGGGTGCCCCTGCCCCCGTATATAAAGGAGCAAGGGGAGGAGGCGGCCGGCCAAGGTGTGGCGTGCCAAGGGGAGTCCTACTCCCACCGGGAGTAGGACTCCTAGTTGGACTAGGAGAGAAGGGGGAGAATAGGAGGAAGATAGGAAGGAAAGGGGGGGCGCCGGCCCCCTTCCCTTGTACTATTCGGACTAGGAAGGGGAGGGCGCGCGGCCACCTCTTGCCTCCTCTCCTCTTCTCCCTTAAGGCCCATGTTGGCCCAATAACCCCCCGGGGGGTTCCGGTAACCCCCCCGGTACTCCGGTAAAATGCCGATTTCACCCGGAACAATTCCGATGTCCAAATATAGGCTTCAAATATATCAATCTTTATGTCTCGACCATTTCAAGACTCCTCGTCATGTCCGTGATCACATCCGGGACTCCGAACTAACTTCGGTACATCAAAATGCATAAACTCATAATTACTGTCATCGTAACGTTAAGCGTGCGGACCCTACGGTTCGAGAACAATGCAGACATGACCGAGACACGTCTCCGGTCAATAACCAATAGCGGGACCTGGATGCCCATATTGGCTCCTACATATTCTATGAAGATCTTTATCGGTCAGACCGCATAACAACATACGTTGTTCCCTTTGTCATCGGTATGTTACTTGCCCGAGATTCGATCGTCGGTATCCAATACCTAGTTCAATCTCGTTACAGGCAAGTCTCTTTACTCGTTCCATAATACATCATCTAACAACTAACATATTAGTTGCAGTGCTTGCAAGGCTTATGTGATGTGCATTACCGAGAGGGCCCAGAGATACCTCTCTGACACTCGGAGTGACAAAACCTAATCTCGAAATACGCCAACCCAACATCTACCTTTGGAGACACCTGTAGTACTCCTTTATAATCACCCAGTTACGTTGTGACGTTTGGTAGCACCCAAAGTGTTCCTCCGGTAAACGGGAGTTGCATAATCTCATAGTTATAGGAACATGTATAAGTCATGAAGAAAGCAATAGCAACATACTAAACGATCGGGTGCTAAGCTAATGGAATGGGTCATGTCAATCAGATCATTCACCTAATGATGTGACCTTGTTAATCAAATAACAACTCTTTGTTCATGGTTAGGAAACATAACCATCTTTGATTAACGAGCTAGTCTAGTAGAGGCATACTAGTGACACTCTGTTTTGTCTATGTATTCACACATGTATCCGGTTAATACAATTCTAGCATGAATAATAAACACTTATCATGGTTTTAAGGAAATAAATAATAACTTTATTATTGCCTCTAGGGCATATTTCCTTCAGCGCCCCGGACCGACATTACGCGTATGCTTACGCGAGACTGGTTCTACCGCCGTGCTTTGCACAAAGGTGGCTGGCGGGTGTCAGTTTCTCCAACTTTAGTTGAACCAAATGTGGCTACGCCCGGTCCTTGTGAAGGTTAAAACGGCATCAACTTGACAAACTATCATTGTGGTTTTGATGCGTAGGTAAGATTGGTTCTTACTTAAGCCCGTAGCAGCCACGTAAAACTTGCAACAAACAAAGTAGAGGACGTCTAACTTGTTTTTGCAGGGCATGTTGTGATGTGATATGGTCAAGACATGATGCTAAATTTTATTGTATGAGATGATCATGTTTTGTAACTGAGTTATCGGCAACTAGCAGGAGCCATATGGTTGTCGCGTTATTGTATGCAATGCAATCGCGCTGTAATGCTTTACTTTATCACTAAGCGGTAGCGATAGTCGTGGAAGCATAAGATTGGCGAGACGACAACGATGCTACGATGGAGATCAAGGCGTCGCGCCGGTGACGATGGTGATCATGACGGTGCTTCGGCGATGGAGATCACAAGCACAAGATGATGATGGCCATATCATATCACTTATATTGATTGCATGTGATGTTTATCTTTTTATGCATCTTATCTTGCTTTGATTGACGGTAGCATTATAAGATGATCTCTCACTAAATTATCAAGAAGTGTTCTCCCTGAGTATGCACCGTTGCCAAAGTTCGTCATGCCCAGACACCACGTGATGATCAGGTGTGATTAGCTCTACGTCCATCTACAACGGGTGCAAGCCAGTTTTGCACATGCAGAATACTCAGGTTAAACTTGACGAGCCTAGCATATGCAGATATGGCCTCGGAACACGGAGACCGAAAGGTCGAGCGTGAATCATATGGTAGATATGATCAACATAATGATGTTCACCATTGAAAACTAATCCATTTCACGTGATGATCGGTTATGGTTTAGTTGATTTGGATCACGTGATCACTTAGAGGATTAGAGGGATGTCTATCTAAGTGGGAGTTCTTAAGTAATATGATTAATTGAACTTAAATTTATCATGAACTTAGTCCTGGTAGTATTTTTCATATTATGTTGTAGATCAATAGCTCGCGTTGTTGCTTCCTTGTGTTTGTTTTGATATGTTTCTAGAGAAAATTGTGTTGAAAGATGTTAGTAGCAATGATGCGGATTGGATCCGCGATCTGAGGTTTATCCTCATTGCTGCACAGAGGAATTATGTCCTTGATGCACCGCTAGGTGACAAACCTATTGCAGGAGCAGATGCTGACGTTATGAACGTTTGGCTAGTTAAATATGATGACTACTTGATAGTTTAGTGCACCATGCTTAACGGCTTAGAATCGAGACTTCAAAGACGTTTTGAATGTCATGGGCCATATGAGATGTTCCAAGAGTTGAAGTTAATGTTTCAAGCAAATACCCGAGTTGAGAGATATGAAGTCTCCAACAAAGTTCTATAGCTACAAGATGGAGGAGAATCGCTCAAGCAGTGAGCATGTACTCAGATTGTCTGGGTACTACAATCGCTTGAATCAAGTGGGAGTTAATCTTCCAGATAAGATAGTGATTGACAGAATTCTCTAGTCACCATCACCAAGTTAGTAGAACTTTGTGATGAACTATAGTATATGCAAGGGATAACGGAAACGATTCCCAAGCTCTTCGTGATGCTAAAATCGACGAAGGTAGAAATCAAGAAAAACATCAAGTGTTGATGGTTGACAAGACCACTAGTTTCAAGAAAAGGCCAAAGGGAAGAAGGGGAACTTCAAGAAGAACGGCAAACAAGTTGCTGCTCAAGAGAAGAAACCCAAGTCTGGACCTAAGCCTGAAACTGAGTGCTTCTACTGCAAGCAGACTGGTCACTGGAAGCGGAACTGCCCCAAGTATTTGGCGGATAAGAAGGATGGCAAGGTAAACAAAGGTATATTGGATATACGTGTTATTGATGTGTACTTTACTAGTGTTTATAGCAACCCCTCGGCATTTGATACTGGTTCAGTTGCTAAGAGTAGTAACTCAAAATGGGAGTTGCAGAATAAACAGAAACTAGTAAAGGGTGAGGTGACGATGTGTATTGGAAGTAGTTCCAAGATTGATATGATCATCATCGCACACTCCCTATACTTTCGGGATTAGTGTTGAAACTAAATAAGTGTTATTTGGTGTTTTCGTTGAGCATGAATATGATTTGATCATGTTTATTGCAATACGGTTATTCATTAAAGTCAGAGAATAATTGTTGTTCTGTTTACATGAATAAAACCTTCGATGGTCATACACGCAATGAAAATAGTTTGTTGGATCTTGATCGTAGTGTTACACATATTCATAATATTGAAGCCAAAAGATGCAAAGTTAATAATGATAGTGCAACTTATTTGTGGCACTGCCGTTTAGGTCATATTGGTGTAAAGCGCATGAAGAAACTCCATGCTGATGGGTTTTTGGAATCACTTGATTATGAATCACTTGATACTTGCGAACCATGCCTCATGGGCAAGATGACTAAAACGCCGTTCTCCGGAACAATGGAGCGACCAACTGACTTATTGGAAATAATACATACTGATGTATGCGATCCGATGAGTGTTGAGGCTCGCGGCAGGTATCGTTATTTTCTTACCTTCACAGATGATTTGAGCAGATATGAGTATCTCTACTTGATGAAACATAAGTCTGAAACATTTGAAAAGTTCAAATAATTTCCGGGTGAAGTGGAAAATCATCGTGACAAGAAAATAAGGTTTCTACGATCTGATCACGGAGACAAATATTTGAGTTACGAGTTCGGTCTTCAATTAAAACAATGTGGAATAGTTTCACAAACTCATGCCACCTGGAACACCACGGTATAATGGTGTGTCCGAATGTCATAACCGTACTTTATTAGATATGGTGCGATCTATGATGTCTCTTATCGATCTACCACTATCGTTTTGGGGTTATGCATTAGAGACAGCTGCATTCACGTTAAATAGGGCACCATCTAAGTCCGTTGAGACGACACAATCTGAACTGTGGTTTGGCAAGAAACCAAAGTTGTCGTTTCTTAAAGTTTGGGGTTGTGATGCTTACATGAAAAAGTTTCATCCTAATAAGCTCAAACCCAAATCGGAGAAATTTGTCTTCATAGGATACCCAAAGGAGACTGTTGGGTACACCTTCTATCACAAATCCGAAGGCAAGACTTTTGTTGCTAAATTCGGAGTTTTTCTAGAGAAGGAGTTTCTCTCGAAAGAAGTGAGTGGGAGGAAAGTAGAACTTGATGAGGTAACTGTACCTGCTCCCTTATTGGAAAGTAGTTCATCACAGAAATCTGTTCCTGTGACTACTACACCAATTAATGAGGAAGCTAATGATGATGATCATGTAACTTCAGATCAAGTTACTACCGAATCTCGTAGGTAAACCAGAGTGAGATCTGCATCAGAGTGGTACGGTAATCCTATTCTGGAGGCCATGTTACTTGACCATGACGAACCTACAAACTATGAGGAAGCGATGATGAGCCCAGATTCCGATAAATGGCTTGAGGCCATGAAATCTGACATAGGGTCCATGTATGAGAACAAAGTGTGGACTTTGGTTGACTTGCCCGATGATCGGCAAGCCATAGAAAATAAATGGATCTTCAAGAGGAAGACGGACGCTGATAGTAGTGTTACTATCTACAAAGCTAGAATTGTCGCAAAAGGGTTTCGACAAGTTCAAGGTGTTGACTACGATGAGATTTTCTCACTCGTATCTATGCTTAAGGTCTGTCCGAATCAGGTTAGCAATTGCCGCATTTTATGAAATCTGGCAAATGGATAAACAAAACTGCATTCCTTAATGGATTTACTAAAGAAGAGTTGTATACGATGCAACTAGAAGGTTTTGTCGATCCTAAAGGTGTTAACTAAATATGCAAGCTCCAGCGATCCATCTATGGACTGGTGCAAGAATCTCGGAGTTGGAATATACGCTTTGATAAGTTGATCAAAGCATATAGTTTTATACAGACTTGCGGTGAAGCCTGTATTTACAAGAAAGTGAGTGGGAGCACTACAACAATTCTGATAAGTATATATGAATGACATATTGTTGATCGGAAATAATGTAGAATTATTCTACAAAGCATAAAGGAGTGTTTGAAAGGGGTTTTTCAAAGAAAGACCTCGGTGAAGCTGTTACATATTGAGCATCAAGATCTATAGAGATAGATCAAGATGCTTGATAAGAGTTTTCAATAAGTACATGAAGGAAATATGCCCTAGAGGCAATAATAAAGTTATTATTTATTTCCTTATATCATGATAAATGTTTATTATTCATGCTAGAATTGTATTAACCGGAAACATAATACATGTGTGAATACATAGACAAACAGAGTGTCACTAGTATGCCTCTACTTGACTAGCTCGTTAATCAAAGATGGTTATGTTTCCTAACCATGAACAAAGAGTTGTTATTTGATTAACGAGGTCACATCATTAGTTGAATGATCTGATTGACATGACCCATTCCATTAGCTTAGCACACGATCGTTTAGTATGTTGCTATTGCTTTCTTCATGACTTATACATGTTCCTATAACTATGAGATTATGCAACTCCCGTTTACCGGAGGAACACTTTGGGTACTACCAAACGTCACAACGTAACTGGGTGATTATAAAGGAGTACTACAGGTGTCTCCAATAGTAGATGTTGGGTTGGCGTATTTCGAGATTAGGGTTTGTCACTCCGATTGTCGGAGAGGTATCTCTGGGCCCTCTCGGTAATGCACATCACATAAGCCTTGCAAGAACTGCAACTAATATGTTAGTTGTGAGATGATGTATTACAGGAACGAGTAAAGAGACTTGCCGGTAACGAGATTGAACTAGGTATTGGATACCGACGATGGAATCTCGGGCAAGTAACATACCGATGACAAAGGGAACAACGTATGTTGTTATGCGGTCTGACCGATAAAGATCTTCGTAGAATATGTAGGAGCCAATATGGGCATCCAGGTCCCGCTATTGGTTATTGACCGGAGACGTGTCTCGGTCATGTCTACATTGTTCTCGAACCGTAGGGTCCGCACGCTTAACGTTATGATGACAGTTATTATGAGTTTATGCATTTTGATGTACCGAAGGTTGTTCGGAGTCCCGGATGAGATCACGGACATGACGAGGAGTCTCGAAATGGTCGAGACGTAAATATTGATATATTGGAAGCCTATGTTTGGGCACCGGAAGTGTTCCGGGTGAAATCGGGATTTTACCGGATTACCGGGAGGGTTACCGGAACCCCCCGGGAGGCAAATGGGCCTATTGGGCCTTAGTGGAAAAGAGAGAAGGGGCAGCCCACAGGCTAGCCGGCCGAACCCCCCTTCCCTAGTCCTATTAGGACTAGGAGAAGGGGCCGGCCCCCCTCTCTTCTCTTTCTCCCGAAGAGTCCTATTAGGAAAAGGATTTGGGGGAAGGAGTCCTACTCCCGGTAGGAGTGGGACTCCTCCCTGCGCCTCCCTCCTAGCCGGCCGACCCCCTTGCCCCTGGCCTTTATATACGAGGGCAGGGGGCACCCCATAGACACACAACTTGATCCTTGAGATCGCTCCTTAGCCGTGTGCGGTGCCCCCTGCCACCAAATTCCACCTCGATCGTACCGTTGTAGTGCTTAGGCGAAGCCCTGCGTCGGTAGTACATCAAGATCGTCACCACGCCGTCGTGCTGACGGAACTCCTCCCCGAAGCTTTGCTGGATCGGAGCCCGGGGATCGTCATCGAGCTGAACGTGTGCTAAGAACTCGGAGGTGCCGGAGTAACGGTACTTGGATCGGTCGGATCGGGAAGAAGACGTATGACTACTTCCTCTACGTTGTGTGATCGCTTCCGCAGTCGGTCTGCGTTGGTACGTAGACAACACTCTCCCCTCTCGTTGCTGTGCATCACCATGATCTTGCGTGTGCGTAGGAAAATTTTCGAAATTACTACGTTCCCCAACAGTGGTATCAGAGCCTAGGTTTTATGGTTTGATGTTATATGCACGAGTAGAACACAAGTGAGTTGTGGGTGATACAAGTCATACTGCCTACCAGCATGTCATACTTTGGTTCGGCGGTATTGTTGGTTGAGACGATCCGGACCAACCTTACGCGTACTCTTACGCGAGACCGGTTCCCTCGATGTGCTTTGCACATAGATGGCTTGCGAAAGATTGTCTCTCCAACTTTAGTTGAACCAAGTGTGACTACGCCCGGTCCTTGAGAAGGTTAAAACGGAGTCTATTTGACGAACTATCGTTGTGGTTTTGATGCGTGGGTGAGATGAGTTCTTACTTAAGCCCGTAGCAGCCACGTAAAACTTGCAACAACAAAGTAGAGGACGTCTAACTTATTGTTGCAGGGCATGTTGTGATGTGATATGGTCAAGGCATGATGCTGATTTTATTGTATGAGATGATCATGTTTTGTAACCGAGTTATCGGCAACTGGCAGGAGCCATATGGTTGTCGCTTTATTGTATGCAATGCAATCGCGATGTAATGCTTTACTTTATTACTAAGCGGTAGTGATAGTCGTGGAAGCATAAGATTGGCGAGACGACAACGATGCTACGATGGAGATCAAGGTGTCGCGCCGGTGACGATGGTGATCATGACGGTGCTTCGGAAATGGAGATCACAAGCACAAGATGATGATGGCCATATCATATCACTTATATTGATTGCATGTGATGTTTATCCTTTTATGCATCTTATCTTGCTTTGATTGAAGGTAGCATTATAAGATGATCTCTCACTAAATTATCAAGAAGTGTTCTCCCTGAGTATGCACCGTTGCCAAAGTTCGTCGTGCCCAGACACCACGTGATGATCGGGTGTGATAAGCTCTACGTCCATCTACAACGGGTGCAAGCCAGTTTTGCACACGCAGAATACTCAGGTTATACTTGACGAGCCTAGCATATGCAGATATGGCCTCGGAACACAGAGACCGAAAGGTCGAGCGTGAATCATATAGTAGATATGATCAACATGACGATGTTCACCATTGAAAACTACTCCATCTCACGTGATGATCGGTTATGGTTTAGTTGATTTGGATCACGTGATCACTTAGAGGATTAGAGGGATGTCTATCTAAGTGGGAGTTCTTAAGTAATATGATTAATTGAACTTAAATTTATCATGAACTTAGTCCTGGTAGTATTTTGCAAATCATGTTGTAGATCAATAGCTCGCGTTGTTGCTTCCCTGTGTTTATTTTGATATGTTGCTAGAGAAAATTGTGTTGAAAGATGTTAGTAGCAATGATGCGGATTGGATCCGTGATCTGAGGTTTATCCTCATTGCTGCACAGAAGAATTATGTCCTTGATGCACCGCTAGGTGACAGACCTGTTGCAGGAGCAGATGCAGACGTTATGAACGTTTGGCTAGCTCAATATGATGACTACTTGATAGTTTAGTGCACCATGCTTAATGGCTTAGAATCGGGACTTCAAAGACGTTTTGAACGTCATGGACCATATGAGATGTTCCAGGAGTTGAAGTTAATATTTCAAGTAAATACCCGAGTTGAGAGATATGAAGTCTCCAACAAGTTCTATAGCTGAAAGATGGAGGAGAATCGCTCAACTAGTGAGCATGTGCCCAGATTGTCTGAGTACTACAATCGCTTGAATCAAGTGGGAGTTAAATCTTCCAGATAAAAAAGTGATTGACAGAATTCTCTAGTCACCATCACCAAGTTAGTAGAACTTCGTGATGAACTATAATATGCAAGGGATAACGGAAACAACTCCCAAGCTCTTCGTGATGCTGAAATCAACGAAGGTAGAAATCAAGAAAAACATCAAGTGTTGATGGTTGACAAGACCACTAGTTTCAAGAAAAGGGCAAAGGGAAGAAGGGGAACTTCAAGAAGAACGGCAAGCGAGTTGCTGCTCAAGTGAAGAAGCCCAAGTCTGATCCTGAGCCTGAGACTAAGTGCTTCTACTGCAAAGGGACTGGTCACTAGAAGCGGAACTACCCCAAGTGATTGGCGGATAAGAAGGATGGCAAAGTGAACATAAGTATATTTGATATACATGTTATTGATCTGTACTTTACTAGTGTTTATAGCAAACCCTCAGTATTTGATACTAGTTCAGTTGCTAAGATTAGTAACTCGATACGGGAGTTGCAGAATAAACAGAGACTAGTTAAGGGTGAAGTGACGATGTGTGTTGGAAGTGGTTCCAAGATTGATATGATCATCATCGCACACTCCCCATAATTTCGGGATTAGTGTTGAACCTAAATAAGTGTTATTTGGTGTTTGCATTGAACATGAATATGATTTGATCATGTTTATTGCAATATGGTTATTCATTAAAGTCAGAGAATAATTGTTGTTCTGTTTACATGAATAAAACCTTCGATGGTCATACACCCAATGAAACAAGTTCGTTGGATCTCGATCGTAGTGATACACATATTGAAACCAAAAGATGCAAAGTTAATAATGATAGTGCAACTTATTTGTGGCACTGCCGTTTAGGTCATATTGGTATAAAGCGCATGAAGAAACTCCATGCTGATGGGCTTTCGGAATCACTTGATTATGAATCACTTGATGCTTGCGAACCATGCCTTTTGGGCAAGATGACTAAAACGCCATTCTTCGGAACAATGGAGCGAGCAACAGATTTGTTGGAAATCATACATACTGATGTATGTGGTCCGATGAATATTGAGGCTCGCGACAGGTATCATTATTTTCTGATCTTCACAGATGATTTGAGCAGATATGAGTATATCTACTCGATGAAACATAAGTCTGAAATATTTGAAAAGTTCAAAGAATTTCAGAGTGAAGTGGAGAATCATCGTGACAAGAAAATAAAAGTTTCTACGATATGATCGCAGAGAAAAGTATTTGAGTTACGAGTTTGGCCTTCAGTTAAAAACAATGTGAAATAGTTTCACTACTCACGCCACCTGGAACACCACAGCATAATGGTGTGTCCGAACGTCATAACCGTACTTTATTGGATATAGTGCAATCTATGATGTCTCTTACCGATTTACCAATATTATATTTAGGGTCACGCATTAGAGACAACTGCATTCACGTTAAATAGGGCACCATATAAATCCGTTGAGACGACACCGTGTGAACTATGGTTTGGCAAGAAACCTAAGCTGTCGTTTCTTAAAGTTTGGGGTTGCGATGCTTATATGAAAAGTTTCATCCTGATAAGCTCAAACTCAAATCGGAGAAATGTGTCTTCATAGGATATCCAAAGGAAACTATTGGATACACCTTCTATCACAGATCCGAAGGCAAGACTTTTGTTGCTAAATTCGGAAAATTTCTAGAGAAGGAGTTTTCTCTCGAAAGAAGTGAGTGGGAGGAAAGTAGAACTTGACGAGGAAACTGTACCTGCTCCCTTATTGGAAATTAGTACATCACAGAAAACTGTTTCTGCGACACCTATGCCAATTAGTGAGGAAGCTAATGATGATGATCATGAAGCTTCAGGACAAGATACTACTGAACCACGTAGATCAACCAGAGTGAGAACCGCACCAGAGTGGTACGGTAATCCAATTCTGGAAGTCATGCTACTAGATCATGATGAACCTACGAACTATGAAGAAGCGATGGTGAGCCCAGATTCCGCAAAGTGGCTTGAGTCCATGAAATCTGAGATGGGATCCATGTATGAGAACAAAGTATGGACTTTGGTTGACTTGCCCGATGATCGGCAAGCAATTGAGAATAAATGGATCTTCAAGAGGAAGACGGACGCTGATAGTAGTGTTACTATCTACAAAAGCTAGAATTGTCGCAAAAGGTTTTCGACGAGTTCAAGGTGTTGACTACGATGAGTTTTTCTCACTCGTATCTATGCTTAAGTCTGTCCGAATCATGTTAGTAATTGCCGCATTTTATGAAATCTGGCAAAAGGATAAACAAAACTGCATTCCTTAATGGATTTATTAAATAAGAGTTGTATATGATGCAGCAGAAGGTTTTGTCAATCCGAAAGGTGCTAACAAAATGTGCAAGCTCCAGCGATCCATCTGTGGACTGGTGCAAGCATCTCGGAGTTGGAATATACGCTTTGATGAGTTGATCAAAGCATATAGTTTTATACAGACTTGCGGTGAAGCCTGTATTTACAAGAAAGTGAGTGGGAGCACTACAGCATTTCTGATAAGTATATGTGAATGACATATTGTTGATCGGAAATAATGTAGAATTATTCTGTAAAGCATAAAAGGAGTGTTTGAAAGGAGTTTTTCAAAGAAAGACTTCGGTAAAGCTGCTTACATATTGAGCTTCAAGATCTATAGAGATAGATCAAGACGCTTGATAAGTTTTTCAATAAGTACATACCTTGACAAGATTTTGAAGTAGTTCAAAACGGAACAGTCAAAGAAAAGTTTCTTGCCTGTGTTACAAGGTGTGAAGTTGAGTAAAAACTCAAAGCCCGACCACGGCAGAAGATAGAAAGAGAATGAAAGTCATTCCCTATGCCTCATTCATAGGTCCTATAAAGTATGCCATGCTGTGTGCCAGATCTATTGTATACCCTGCACTGATTTGGCAAGGGAGTACAATAGTGATCTAGGAGTAGATCACTGGACAGCGGTCAGAATTATCCTTAGATAAGGATATGTTTCTCGATTATGGACGTGACAAAAAGGTTCGTCGTAAAGGGTTACGTCGATGCAAGTTTTTGACACTGATCCAGATAAATATAAAGTCACAATCTGGATACATATTGAAAGTGGGAGCAATTAGCTAGAGTAGCTCAGTGCAGAGCATTATAGACAAAGAATTTTGCAAAATACTTACGGATCTGAATGTGACAGACCCGTTGACTAAAATTATCTCACAAGCAAAACATGATCACACATTAGTACTTTTTGGGTGTTAATCACATAGATATGTGAACTAGATTACTGACTCTAGTAAACCCTTTGAGTGTTGATCACATGGTGATGTGAACTATTGCTGCTAAATCACATGGCGATGTGAACTAGATTATTGACTCTAGTGCAAGTGGGAGACTGAAGGAAATATGCCCTAGAGGCAATAATAAAGTTATTATTTATTTCCTTATATCATGATAAATGTTTATTATTCATGCTAGAATTGTATTAACCGGAAACATAATACATGTGTGAATACATAGACAAACAGAGTGTCACTAGTATGCCTCTACTTGACTAGCTCGTTAATCAAAGATGGTTATGTTTCCTAACCATGAACAAAGAGTTGTTATTTGATTAACGAGGTCACATCATTAGTTGAATGATCTGATTGACATGACCCATTCCATTAGCTTAGCACACGATCGTTTAGTATGTTGCTATTGCTTTCTTCATGACTTATACATGTTCCTATAACTATGAGATTATGCAACTCCCGTTTACCGGAGGAACACTTTGGGTACTACCAAACGTCACAACGTAACTGGGTGATTATAAAGGACTACTACAGGTGTCTCCAATAGTAGATGTTGGGTTGGCGTATTTCGAGATTAGGGTTTGTCACTCCGATTGTCGGAGAGGTATCTCTGGGCCCTCTCGGTAATGCACATCACATAAGCCTTGCAAGAACTGCAACTAATATGTTAGTTGTGAGATGATGTATTACAGGAACGAGTAAAGAGACTTGCCGGTAACGAGATTGAACTAGGTATTGGATACCGACGATCGAATCTCGGGCAAGTAACATACCGATGACAAAGGGAACAACGTATGTTGTTATGCGGTCTGACCGATAAAGATCTTCGTAGAATATGAAGGAGCCAATATGGGCATCCAGGTCCCGCTATTGGTTATTGACCGGAGACGTGTCTCGGTCATGTCTACATTGTTCTCGAACCGTAGGGTCCGCACGCTTAACGTTATGATGACAGTTATTATGAGTTTATGCATTTTGATGTACCGAAGGTTGTTCGGAGTCCCGGATGAGATCACGGACATGACGAGGAGTCTCGAAATGGTCGAGACGTAAAGATTGATATATTGGAAGCCTATGTTTGGGCACCGGAAGTGTTCCGGGTGAAATCGGGATTTTACCGGATTACCGGGAGGGTTACCGGAACCCCCCGGGAGGCAAATGGGCCTATTGGGCCTTAGTGGAAAAGAGAGAAGGGGCAGCCCACAGGCTAGCCGGCCGAACCCCCCTTCCCTAGTCCTATTAGGACTAGGAGAAGGGGCCGGCCCCCCTCTCTTCTCTTTCTCCCGAAGAGTCCTATTAGGAAAAGGATTTGGGGGAAGGAGTCCTACTCCCGGTAGGAGTGGGACTCCTCCCTGCGCCTCCCTCCTAGCCGGCCGACCCCCTTGCCCCTGGCCTTTATATACGGGGGCAGGGGGCACCCCATAGACACACAACTTGATCCTTGAGATCGCTCCTTAGCCGTGTGCGGTGCCCCCTGCCACCAAATTCCACCTCGATCGTACCGTTGTAGTGCTTAGGCGAAGCCCTGCGTCGGTAGTACATCAAGATCGTCACCACGCCGTCGTGCTGACGGAACTCCTCCCCGAAGCTTTGCTGGATCGGAGCCCGGGGATCGTCATCGAGCTGAACGTGTGCTAAGAACTCGGAGGTGCCGGAGTAACGGTACTTGGATCGGTCGGATCGGGAAGAAGACGTACGACTACTTCCTCTACGTTATGTGATCGCTTCCGCAGTCGGTCTGCGTTGGTACGTAGACAACACTCTCCCCTCTCGTTGCTGTGCATCACCATGATCTTGCGTGTGCGTAGGAATTTTTTTGAAATTACTACGTTCCCCAACAGTACATACCTTGACAAGATTTTGAAGTAGTTCAAAATGGAACAGTCAAAGAAAGAGTTCTTGCTTGTGTTACAAGGTGTGAAGTTGAGTAAGACTCAAAACCCGACCACGGCAGAAGATAGAAAGAGAATGAAAGTCATTCCCTATGCCTTGGTGTGTACCAGATCTATTGTATACCCTACATTGGTTTTGGCAAGGGAGTACAATAGTGATCTAGGAGTAGATCAATGGACATCGGTCAAAATTATCCTTACTGGAATAAGGATATGTTTCTCGGTTATGGAGGTGACAAAAGGTTCGTCGTAAAGAGTTACGTCGATGCAAGTTTTGACACTGATCCAGATGACTCTAAGTCTCAATCTGGATACATATTGAAAGTGGGAGCAATTAGCTAGAGTAGCTCCATGCAGAGCATTGTTGACATAGAAATTTACAAAATACATGCGGATCTGAATATGGCAGACCCGTTGACTAAACTTCTCTCACAAGCAAAACATGATCACTTTTTGGGTCTTAATCACATAGCGATGTGAACTAGATTATTGAATCTAGTAAACCCTTTGGGTGTTAGTCACATGGAGATGTGAACCAATCACATAAAGATGTGAACTATTGATGTGATCTAGATTATTGACTCTAGTGCAAGTGGGAGACTGAAGGAAATATGCCCTAGAGGCAATAATAAAGTTATTATTTATTTCCTTATATCATGATAAATGTTTATTATTCATGTTAGAATTGTATTAACCGGAAACATAATACATGTGTGAATACATAGACAAACAGAGTGTCACTAGTATGCCTCTACTTGACTAGCTCGTTAATCAAAGATGGTTATGTTTCCTAACCATGGACAAAGAGTTGTTATTTGATTAACGGGATCACATCATTAGTTGAATGATCTGATTGACATGACCCATTCCATTAGCTTAGCACCCGATCGTTTAGTATGTTGCTATTGCTTTCTTCATGACTTATACATGTTCCTATGACTATGAGATTATGCAACTCCCGTTTGCCGGAGGAACACTTTGTGTGCTACCAAACGTCACAACGTAACTGGGTGATTATAAAGGAGCTCTACAGGTGTCTCCAAAGGTACATGTTGGGTTGGCGTATTTCGAGATTAGGATTTGTCACTCCGAATGTCGGAGAGGTATCTCTGTGCCCTCTCGGTAATGCACATCACTTAAGCCTTGCAAGCATTGCAACTAATGAGTTAGTTGCGGGATGATGTATTACGGAACGAGTAAAGAGACTTGCCGGTAATGAGATTGAACTAGGTATTGGATACCGACGATCGAATCTCGGGCAAGTAACATACCGATGACAAAGGGAACAACGTATGTTGTTATGCGGTCTGACCGATAAAAGATCTTCGTAGAATATGTAGGAACCAATATGGGCATCCAGGTCCCGCTATTGGTTATTGACCGGAGACGTGTCTCGGTCATGTCTACATTGTTCTCGAACCGTAGGGTCCGCACGCTTAAGGTTTCGATGACAGTTATATTATGAGTTTATGAGTTTTGATGTACCGAAGGAGTTCAGAGTCCCGGATGAGATCGGGGACATGACGAGGAGTCTCGAAATGGTCGAGACATAAAGATCGATATATTGGATGACTATATTCGGATATCGGAAAGGTTCCGAGTGATTCGGGTATTTTTCGGAGTACCGGAGAGTTACGGGAATTCGCCGGGAGAAGTATTGGGCCTTATTGGGCCATACGGGAAAGAGAGAGGGGCTGCCTAGGGCAGGCCGCGCGCCCCCCAAAGCCTAGTCCGAATTGGACTAGGGGGAGGGGCTGTGCCCCTTCCTTGTTTCCTACTCCTACTACATGGAAGGACTCCTAGTTGGACTAGGAAAGGGGGAATCCTACTCCCGATGGGAGTAGGACTCCCCTAGGGCGCGCCATAGAGAGGGCCGACCCTCCCCTCCTCCACTCCTTTATATACGGGGGCAAGGGGCACCCCATAGACACACAAGTTGATCTTCGTGATCGTTCCTTAGCCATGTGCGGTGCCCCCGTCCACGATATTACACCTCGATCATATTGTAGCGGTGCTTAGGCGAAGCCCTGCAACGGTTAAACATCAAGATCGTCACCACGCCGTCGTGCTGACGAAACTCCTCCCCGAAAGCTTTGCTGGATCGGAGCCCAGGGTGCGTCATTGAGCTGTACGTGTGTCAAGAACTCGGAGGTGCCGGAGTAACGGTGCTTGGATCGGTTGGACTGGGAAGACGTACGACTACTTCCTCTACGTTGCGTCAACGCATCCGCTTCGGTCTACGAGGGTACGTAGACGACACTCTCCCCTCTCGTTGCTATGCATCACCATGATCTTGCTTGTGCGTAGGAATTTTTTTGAAATTACTACGTTCCCCAACAATCACCTTGTTAACGATCTCAGACTGGCCGTCCGTCTGAGGGTGGAAGGCGGTACTCAGGCGGAGCTTTACGCCCGCCAGTCGGAAGAGGTCGCGCCATACATGGCCCGTGAACACAGGATCCCGATCACTGACGATCAAAGAAGGGAACCCGTGGAGACGGACAATGCCATCGAAGAAGGCCCGCGTGACAGATGCCGCTGAATATAGATGGCCAAGGGCGATGAAATGAGCATACTTGGAGAAGCGGTCGACCACCGTGAGAATGACGGATTTGCCGCCCACCTTGGGAAGGCACTCAATGAAGTCCATGGAGATGTCCGCCCAAACCTGAGATGGGACCTCCAAGGGCTGAAGCATACCAGCTGGCCGCAGTGTCTCCGTTTTGTTGCACTGGCACGTCACACAAGACCGCACCCAGTCACGGACCAGGGCACGATCACCTGGAATGTAGAAGTCGGCGCGGAGGCGATGGAGCGTCTTCTGCACTCCCTCATGGCCCGCCGAGTGGGCGAGACGCAACACCTGCTGACGAAGATCGTCGTGTGCCGGAACGAAGACGCGGCGTTCGTGGAGAAGCAGGCCGTCGGCTAGACGCCACGGCTCCTCCAGCTCGCCCGCCGCCAGCTGCTGCTGCAGGAGGAGGGCGTCGCCCGCGGTAGTGGTCGCCTGGCGGATGTCGACGTAGAGGGCGAAAGAGGGGCCAGTGATGATGCAGAAGGCTGCCCCTTCCACAGCACCGTCGTCCACATCGGCGTCACGCCGCGACAGGGCGTCGGCGACGGTGTTGAGGCGACCCGGCCGGTACTCGACGGTGAAATCAAAGCCAAATAGTTTACTGATCCACTGGTGCTGGGGAACCGTCGAGAGCCTCTGATCCAGCATGAACTTGAGGCTGTAGTGGTCCGCGGATCCGGAAGGAATGGCCCCAAAGATAGGGCCTCCAATGGCGTACTGCCTGCACCAACCCAATGAGCTCACGCTCATACGCCGCCAACTTAAGATGGCGAGCAGCAAAGGAGCGGCTGAAGAAGGCGAGGCGTCCATCGCCTTGGTGCAGGACCGCACCAAACCCCGCACCGGAGGCGTCGTAGTCGACAGTGAAGGGAAGGTCGAAGTCCGGCATCTGCAGTATGGGTCCCGTCGTGGAGGGAGATGACAAGGGCCGTAGCCGGCGCGGGCGCGGGTGCCGGCGCGACCTCGGCGGCGGCTGGGTCGCCGAGTCTATCGTCGGTGGTAGGGTCCTCTGTCTCGTCGACTGTCTCCAAGTAGAAGAGGCGCGGGCAGACATGGCCCGGGGCATAGGGCGCATCACAGTTAAAGCACAGCCCCAGGCGGCGGCGCTCGAGCTGCTCGGCCTGCGAGAGGCGCCGAAAGGGCCGCGTCGCGGCCGGAGTGGCCGCCGGTGAGGCGGCTGAAGGAGCTGGCGCGGCCGGCGGTGGACGTGGAGGCACTCGGCTCCCCCAAGGTGGTGCGGGTCGTGTTAAGGCCTGGGCGCGCTGCTCGAAAGCCCGAGTATAGTACATGGCCGTCTGCAGGTTCAAACAACAAAAGTTTCGATATCATTTTTGGCATTTTAGAAAACTGCTCTTAAACGGCGATGATCATTCTAAATAATATTCTAAATCTGGTCCGAGAAGTTATTTATTCAAAGCTAAAACAAAAGAGGTTCATAATAATTGAAAAACTGGTGTGAAGTTCAAATTAATATGAACGAGTTCTTTGTGTTTTAAAAAGTATCAAAAAGCCACGTGAAAAACAAATCAAAGTTCACTGAATAAAAAAACAATTACACGAGAAAGCCTGAAAAGTTCGCGGAACACAAATCCGAGAGTATGGGGACGAAAAATATGAAAAATTTAAAATAAAATAAAGTCCATGATGATTTTTTTATGGTTTAGAGGCAACACCTAGAGAAACTCAAACAATATTAATCAAAACAAACTTGGTAGTTGAAAAAAACATTTGAAATTTCACTAACAAAAATACAGAAGCTCATAGTTGTAAAAAGTAAACGGAAGTTCAGAAACAATTGAGGCATCCCGTCGAGATGCATACGATAATGCTGATTATAGAAGAACCAAAATAAAACAAGAGCTCAACCATACGATTTATGTGTGTAGGTGCGGCGAAAAGTGTAAAATGAGGACGGGCTAATTGGAGGTCATTTTAGAAAAAACATATTTTCCACGTCACATTTCTTTTGAAAAAAAACACAAATGCATAATATATAACACGTTCAAGGTAACTTTCATAACAATATACTCTACTTTCATACGTGGTGTAGACAAAAAAACAAATACATGCATGAAAATTGGTCTCTTTTTTTGTTGTCGGGCCCGGATTGTGTGTGTGTGTGTGTGTGTGTGTGTGTGTGTGTGTGTGTGCAGCCTGCAAATCATAATATTTTTTTGACGGAATTTTACAGATCCTCGTGGATATGTATAAGTTTTCACAGATTTATTTTTGAATTTCTTTTAAAAACTTGAATTTTTGAATATATCGTTTTCGAGCTATCGGCATCTAGGTAGCTTGTGTAGGTGGAGAGCCTGCGGCTGATATTGCAGTTTGTTCGTGGCCAAGCAACCATCCGATGGAGCTGTTTCACCTCGCAGCGCGAGTGAGCGACGGGTCTCGTTCGGCGTACGCGCAACCGGAGTCACCATCAGAGAGCACGTTTGCTAGGTGCGCCGGTACGTTCCCTGGCCTGATACGCCGCACGCAGGGGGGTCTCACGTTGCGGCCTCGAGGGCACATGAATGTTCTCTCTCAATCTTCTGTCCGCGGGGAGACACATGGATAGTCTCTTGGTGGGTTACGTGCGCACGGAGTCCTCTTGTGTCCGATATGCCGGAGTGGTCGATTCCTCGAGGACACAGGAATAGTCTCTTGACGGCCAAGTTCTCGCGCAGGGGGGCCAAACCAAGTAGATAGAAAAAATCCAATGCAAAAGATAATTATAAAAAATAAGGTTGAGAACTTGCACAACAATCTCATTAACAATTTCAGTATATCAAGAATTCGAAGAAACCGGCCGTGAAAACAAATTAATTTTAATGGTGTTTGGAGTTGTTTTTTTCTCTTGGTAGTTGATGAATTTCAGTTTTATAAGTAACCAACTTAAAAAACAAATTAAGTGAAACTGCTTTCTCTCGTGCGTGATTACGTGGGTCAGATTAGGCGTCGCTGCCGCCCGTCGTGTGCCCCATGCGGCCCTGCCGCCGTCATGTGCCCATCTGCCTTTGATCTCTTTGCTCCGTCGCTCACGATCTGATCTGTACTGTGAATAGAAAAGCCTATTTCATTGCTTCACGTAACGAACTAGTAGGTTAACACTATACTTATCTCTCTCATCGCAATTCCCATCTCGTATTGGTGTTGAAATTATACATTAGATTTTATTTGCTTTGTTTTTTTTATTTGAGATGCTATCAAAAATTCATATCTCGTACGTGTCCTAGAAATTATCGTGATGCAAATTATCTTGTACGATGTCCTATTTGTGATGCAGAATTTTCCTATGTTCACTGTATATAGTATAGCTAATTTCTGAAATTGAAATTCCTAAACTATGAATAGAAAAGGAACTACCAAACACCATTAAGATTAATTTGTTTTCTAAGTTGGTTACTTATAAAACTGAAATTCGTCAACTACAAAGAGAGGAAAAACAACTCCAAACACCATTAAAATTAATTTGTTTTCACGGCCGGTTTCTTCGAATTCTTGACATACTGAAATTGTTAATGAGATTGTTGTGCAAGTTCTCAACCTTGTTCTTTATAATTATCTTTTGCATTGGATTTTTTCTATCTACTTGGATTGCCCCTCCCTATACCTAAATCCTGTCTCCGCCCCTGTCGTTGTGGCCACCGGTTCGAAGCATCGCTCGATGGTTGGGGGGGGGGGGGGGGGCTGGCCCCTGCTCGTCCCCTGGCTCCGCCACTGCAGCTCAGGCCTTAGGGCCTCTCTTTTTTGCGGCAAAAGCCTTAGGGCCTCTTTGATTCACCAGATTGTGAAAACGCAGGAATAGAAAAACACAGAATTAGAATGTTATGCCTATTGAGTTCCTAGGATTTGAGTCTGTTCGATTGTATTATAGGAAAAACAAAAAGATTTCTTCCAAGACGTTAAAGTGGATGTTAGAATTTCTATGAAATGTAGTATAAATGATTCCTTGGGAAAGATTTTGTCAGGATTTAATCCTATGGATCAAACAACTAACATGAAAAAAGAATCCTAAGGATTCTAACCCTCCAAAAATCCTATAAAAATCCTTTGAATCAAAGAGGCCCTTACGGTTCTGCCATGAACTTGAGGGTTTTAGCACTTCAGCGCCACCCTAAAGTCTTAGCAAATTTATAGGAAAAAATGCTTATGTTCACCTGATTGATCACCATATGTTTGTTCATTTGCATAACTTTAGCCGAGATGTGATTATTTTGGCGCAATGTTCTATGCCGGCGTGAATTCTAGCTTTATTTTGCTATCTACTTGCTATGTTTGATGATGAAAATAAGTTTGTTGGAAAAAAACGGCCAAGGCGAAATAAATGGGTCAGCTGATTGGACGCACTGCCTCGAAAATCACAGACAAGGGGCGGATGCAGGGGAAGCTGGACCCCCCCCCCCCCCCTAAACTATGAAATTGAAATTCCTAAACTATGATTGGAAAAGGAACTGCCAAACACCATTAAGATTAATTTGTTTTCTAAGTTGGTTACTTATAAAACTGAAATTCGTCAACTACGAAGAGAGAAAAAACAACTCCAAACACCATTAAAATTATTTTGTTTTCACGGCCGGTTTCTTCGAATTCTTGACATACTGAAATTGTTAATGAGATTGTTGTGCAAGTTCTCAACCTTGTTCTTTATAATTATCTTTTGCATTGGATTTTTTCTATCTACTTGGATTGGCCCTCGGGGGCTGGCTCCGCCACTGCAGCTCAAGCCTTAGGGCCTCTCTTTTTTGCGGCAAAAGCCTTAGGGCCTCTTTGATTCACCAGATTGTGAAAACGCAGGAATAGAAAAACACAGAATTAGAATGTTATGCCTATTGAGTTCCTAGGATTTGAGTCTGTTCGATTGTATTATAGAAAAAACAAAAAGATTTCTTCCAAGACGTTGAAGTGGATGTTAGAATTTCTATGAAATGTAGTATAAATGATTCCTTAGGAAAGATTTTGTCAGGATTTAATCCTATGGATCAAACAACTAACATGAAAAAAGAATCCTAAGGATTCTAACCCTCCAAAAATCCTTTGAATCAAAGAGGCCCTTACGGTTCTGCCATGAACTTGAGGATTTTAGCACTTCAGCGCCACCCTAAAGTCTTAGCAATTTTATAGGAAAAAATGCTTATGTTCACCCAATTGATCACCATACGTTTGTTCATTTGCATAACTTTAGCCGAGATGCGATTATTTTGGCGCAATGTTCTATGCCGGCATGAATTCTAGCTTTATTTTGCTATCTACTTGCTATGTTTGATGATGAAAATAAGTTTGTTGGAAAAAAAACGGCCGAGGCGAAACAAATGGGTCGGCTGATTGGACGCACTGCCTGGAAAATCACAGACAAGGGGCGGATGCGGGGGGGGGGGGGGGGGGGGGGGGGGGGACGGACGAGGGGGGGCCCCACCGATCGCCTCGTCCCTTACAGGTATGACTTGCTCGCTGATCTTTTTTGCCTGTGCACTTGATCGTGATTGCTTCGCCCCCCCATCCCTCTTCAACCTGTTAATTAACGTGCAGCCCGAGCCCATGTACAGCCCAATGCTAAGAATGCTAAGCAGGCCATCGTGGATGTTAGTTGCAGTGGGCTAATAAAATTATATTAGCAGCCATATCGGTTTGGAAAAAGGCCATCGTGGAACCACGCACGCATATATGGCTGCTAACTTCTTCGTTTCCAAGCCGCCAGGGGCTGCTGCGATCGGATCTTTTCATCGCGCGGTTGCGCCGCCAGGGATTGCTGTGATCGAATCTTTCCCATCGCGCGGCCGCACCACCACCAAGAAGCGGAGAAGGGAAGGGGACGCCGGAACAGGGAGGCGTCGATCTACGGACCACAGACACGTTGCCGGACGGCTTAACGCACTGACGAACCGCAAAAACATGAGCGGAAAAAGGTAGTTTATATTCAAATTAGTTTAGTTCGTGCCTTCACAAATTATAGATTTATAGTCATACAGACTGTAGGCACTAAAAATCAATTATACATTTTCTGTTTTTTATTTGTGCTTGTGTAGACAGTAGACATGAAAAGGAAGAAAGCGGAATTGATTCAAGCTCTCAACCGTCGAAACATGATGCCAGTGCAAACAACGTGCAACCTAGCGAAGGGGAGCAGCCTAATCCACAAAGTAAGTCTAAAGATTTTTATTGATGTCATGAGGTAAGCAAGAATGATTTAATTCCAAACATTTATAATTTCTATGTCTCTTTAGAGGAAATAATGAATCGAGGATTCCCAGAACCAAGGAATTGATTTTTATATACAAACTTCTAATCCCAAAATTATACCACTATAAAATTTAAAGAATCTACATCTCTTATGTCGTTGTATTTCTATTAGTGCTCAGATTTGCTATCTATTTTTTCTTTAATTCTGTTAAGAGATTGGTGCAAAGGAGGTTAACACCCCCCCCCCCCCCCCCCCCCATGCTCAAATCCTGGCTCCGTCTCTGGGCGGATGCCACCCCTACCGTCGACCCAAATGGACAAAAAAAAACAAAAAAATCCCGTGTCTGTGTTGTGTCAGACGGTTGGAGTTGCCCTAAGTAATGCATGACAAAATCTGATGAAAAATCAGAGCAAAGATGGGAAAATGGAGGACAATGAAATGGAGAGGAAGTCCGGTGTGCAAAGTACTCTCGTCCATGACAACTAAGTACAGATGCAAAGGGATAGAATTAAGTCACTGGTAGCTTCATTTGCACTATAGGTAATACCAAAATGAGAATGACAGTAGAAAAATGAGTTCTGATAAGAAAAATCATGGGGGTGCTTTAAATAGCTCCAATATGTGGAGGCAAAGATACGAATTAGACCTTACAAAGTGGGTCAGAGATTGTGCGGGGTCAATCACAAGACGCGCTGAACTATCTAAATTTGAGACAGTGAGTAGCCATTGGGAAGCATGTGCTCAGTTTCTTACATCTGCGTTCTTTCACTTTCTCTGCAATATTCAGTGTTGATGGCCTATATGTTTTTAAAAAAGTGAAGTTTACTAAACTGACCAGCAAATGCGCAAGAAATGCACACAGTATCTGCTCTGATGCTTAGCTATTTTCTTCTTATGATGCTCTGAATTTTGGTTCCTGATTTTCTTCTTGTTATTTTCTGAATTTTGATGAAAAAAAGAAACAAAGAAATGAATAGAAAGTGCAGGAGGGACGCGACAGTGAAAATGAGGGGACTCAAGTGAAAAGGAAACTAAGAGAGGCCCCCGGAAATAGTAGTTCCAAACTATAAATACAGTAGTATGAAAAACATAAATGAAACTAGATTGCATGCTGGATTAATGATGAGTGTTAGTTGTCCGGTTTCATGGTGATAATGAAATGGCTTATACTCCCTCCGTTCCTAAATACTTGTCTTTCTAGACATTTCAAATGATTACTACATACGGATGTATGTAGACATATTTTAGAGTGTAGATTCACTTATTTTGCTTTGTATGTAGTCACTTGTTGAAATGCCTAGAAAGACAAGTATTTAGGAACGGAGGGAGTACATCTGTCTGTAGGTTCGGATAACTTGTTTTGTTCCTACAGTACTGTTCCTCTTTGCCAAATTAAATCAATAGTAATTTTTGTGGAATACAGTCAAGTGGAGGGAAAATAAAGAGCAACCACTCATGTGAAGGAAAATAAATAACAGAAACTGGGAACTCGCTGAGTTAGTTTGCTCAAAATGACACACAGAGACAGACATAGACAGAGATACATGTATGTGCTAGATATCTCATCACATATGACAATTTGAATTAATTGGTAAATACAAGTGTCAAAAACGCTCTTATATTATGGGACGGAGGGAGTAGTACTCTCTCCGTTCCTAAATACTCCCTCCGTCCGGAAATACTTGTCATCGAAATGAACAAAAGGGGACGTATCTAGATGTATTTTAGTTCTAGATACATACCCTTTTATCCATTTTGATAACAAGTATTTTCGGACGGAGGGAGTATAAGTCTTTGTAGAGATTTCACTATGAACCACGTACGGATGTATATAGACGCATTTTAAGTGTAGATTCGTTCATTTTGCTCCGTATGTAGCCCACCTAGAGGAATGTCTACAAATACTTATACTCCCTCCGTCCCGAATTACTTGTCGCAGGTATGGATGTATCTAGATGTATTTTAGTTATAGATACATCAATTTCTATCCATTTCTGCGACGAGTAATTTGGAACAGAGGGAGTACTTAGCAACAGAAACATGTTTTCTTGCAACTATTAAAACCATTCACCTGTGCATCAAAGGCGACCACTGGCGATAGCCACGTCGATTTTACTGTACCGAAATAAAACACGCGAGAGAAAAGAAAGAAGAAAGGGATCGGGGTTTGTCTATCGTGGCAAATTTGACTATTTTGACCTGTGGACGAAATCAATTCACAAAATGAACTGCCCGTGAAACAATTTCACACCCCTGACCTTTTTGTGCAGCGCCCGCCACGACGGCGCCACACCCTACGGTGCAACGCCTAGCTCGGAGGCGTTGCACTTTAGTCCACCGTGGCAGCCCCTGGGCCCGCACCCAGCAGTGCAGCGCCTCCGAGCTAGGCGCCACACTGTAATGTGCAGCGCCCGGCCCGTAGGCGTCGCACATTGACTTAGATGCAGCCGCCGCGCGCTAGGCCTCCCCCACCCACCCCATTATTGAGCAGTTACAGAAACTTCTTTGCGGCGGCTGGCTCCTCTCCCCCTCTCAATCCCCTCTTAAAAAATCTTCAGATCTGACGATTTGGCCCGTGGATTCCTTCACCAATCCATCCTAGAAGGTACTTTTCTCCGATACCCTTCTTTCTATCCATAGAATGTATGCTATTTCGGAGATTTGAGGAACCCTTGTTTGAATCTTGTGTGTATTAGATTTGGGGAATTTTTGTTTGAATCTTGCATGTATTAGATTTGGGGAACCCTTGTTAGACTAGAATGTGGTTTGGATACATAGGTTGACATGTTATTTATATAGTTTGGATACATAGGTTGACATTTTATTATATGGAAAAGATATTTGTATTGAATCTTGCATGAGGTAGGCTTAGTTTAGTTTATTGAAATTACATTTGTATTGGCAAGAATGGTTTGGATATATATGCTTTGTATTTTGCATCTAGTAGGCGTACTTTAGTTTATTTGTATTCAAAAGATAATCGTGTTGACAAGAAAGCTTTCTTTCAAAATTGTTAGGATGGTTTGGCTTCTCGATGATCACTGGGACAAACAACACCGGTCGTACGCTATGGCGGTGGAGCAGCGGGTAATAATGAATTTCGTATTTATTTCAAACACAAATGCCCCATATGTAATGTTATGAATTGTTTGTTTGTAGGAGCTTGCACCTTTGAAGCTTCGTTCTCACGGGGTCACCCTTGGGTGGATGCGCTATGATGAGCGATACACACCGTATGTAAGGGAGACAGGACTTCTCCCTTTCATTCATATGGTCAGACGGTCGACGCCACCCAACAATGCTCCAGCACTCACCGCGCTTATTGATCATTGGCGGCCGGAGACACATAGTTTCCATCTACGGACCGGGGAGATGACAGTGACGCTCCAGGATATTGCTATGATCACCGGTCTTCCTATCGATGGGAATCCTCTATGTATGAGCACCGATTCCGATGGGTGGCGCACGCAGATGCATGCCCTTATCGGTATGGTTCCTCCGGAGCCTCCGGAACCAGCAGCAGAAAACAAGAAGAAGGAAAGAGTCGCAGCCGGTGCTACTTTCACGTGGATTACTGAGCACTTTAGTACTTGCCCACCGGAAGCTGATGAGGACACGGTCAAGACATATGCTTGTGTCTACATGTGGTATGTGATATCCAGGACTATGTTTGCTGATGGCACATGCAAGAATGCTCCATGGATGTGGCTGAAGGCGTTGACCGTCTTCGATAGCAAATGGAGTTGGGGTTCGGCGACACTTGCTTACTTGTATAGACAGGTATGAAGTTGTTTCTTTTTCACTTCATTGCTACATTATGAATGCGATCTTGCTCTTAATTGAACCATGTTCTCTTTTATGTGCAGTTGGACGAAGCCTGTTGTAGGTCATCTGGAGGTATTGGTGGTTGTTTGCTCGCACTTTCCATATGGAGCTGGGAGCGTTTGCCGGTTGGACGTCCGAAGAAGGTGAAGTACGATGATTGGGACGACAAAGGCGACCTACTACGGCTACCCACCTGGGCTTACAAATGGGATCTGATAAATGAGACGACAGATGATCCCTCGGTCATGTACAAGTTATACCAGAGCGAGCTTGACGCGATCACGCCTGAGCAGGTGAATTGACATGGCATAAGTGATTATGATGCTTCTATTGCAACTCGATATCAATTTTGCATTCTATCCCATTTTGCAGGTGATATGGGAGCCGTATGGAACAGGAGATAGTTTTGGTAACCCTTTAGAGTTCAGGCTGAATCCGATGTGCACTAGGGATAGGGATCTCTGGCGTATGCGGTGCCCACTCATATGCAACTGGGCGGTTGAGCTTCACCTCCCACATCGAGTGCGCCATCAGTTTGGTTTGTTCCAGGCACATCCGCCGGAGTGGGAGGACACGGACAAGTTGCTACACGCGTAAGATATAATTAACCTTGAGTACTTAGCAGCTTCTCGGCGTTTTCGATGCTACTAATATTATGTTTCTAACTTGCAGGTTGGATAGGAAAAGGCAGCAGAAGATTAAGGATTGGGACAAGCATCACAGAAAGTATGTCGTACAGTTTGCTAATAGTGTGGAGCAAGCTAGGGCTGGAAAAGGAGTCCATCTTCGTGAGCACTGCCCTATAGTGTTCAACAACTATCTCACGTGGTTTCTTGCAAGTACCCGTGTGGAGGTATGCAAGCCGGCGTATGCTGAGGAGATTTTGGAAGAACCCACTATGATGAGGTAGCCCAACACCAGTACAACGCATTAGTCAGGAAAGGCAACTCAGTGATCCCTTCAGCTCCAATGATGAACTTTGTGGTATTTTCCCTCTTTGCTTTTCATTCACACTATTCACATCTTCGCTTGCCTAACACGTTAATACCATTTCTGTTCATATCGTGCCCAGATCAAGAAAGCAGCTGATGAGACCGAGACTATTCTTGAAACAACCCCGGCTGGCAAAAGCGATGGAGAAGGTGCACTTCGAGCATTCATCAAGGTTCACATCTCCTTCAAACTAGCACTTAACATGTGTTGCTACGTTCGATGTCTCATTCACTTGTACATGTTGCAGCGCCAGGGCCAAAAGTTAAGGCGGCTATCAAACCTTTTTGGTTGTCGTGACCCCGAGTATGTATCACCAGAACGGTCTAGGTCGGCGACACCATCAGACCCCGCTTCGGGTCAGAGCCATGGTGATCATTTGGAGGATGAGGATGTGGGTGTGGTCACCCAAGAGGTATGGCATGAGCATATATATCCAATTATTGATGCATTGCTAACTATATCCTCACACACGGTCTTTCCATATCTTTTGTTGATGCATAGGTTGTTGATGATGATATGATCTTGGGGACGTACCAGGCTAGGTCTGCATACATGCTAAAGCCTAGGAAGGGAATCAACAAGTACACACCTGAAGACTTCACCGAAAGAGGCAAAAGGACGGTCGGCACCTCGCGGATGGCGGCTTTGGATGACTATTTGGATGACGATGTCAATGACGTGGAGGAACCGGAGCCGGAGCGGGAGCGTGTTCCTCTTCCTAGGAAGGTGAAGAAGTTAGCCAGCAAGAGGGGGGAGCAGCCAAAAAGCGCTCAAGGAACTTGTACTTGTACTTGCGCGGGTTCTCACCCGCTATCTGTGCATCAGTTTCCATTGAGTACTTTAGAAAGTACGCATTCATCTTGTCAAATGTGTATTGAACTATTGCCGTCACGGGTAATCCACGTGCACCTTTGAGCACCATATTGAAGCATTCGGCCATATTGCTTGTCATTTGACCGTATCTTCGGCCATCTTCATCAAAAGCACGTGCCCACTTGTTCCGGTGGGGAATGTGCCAATTCATAAAGTCTTGACCCCCATGATCAAGTTTTTGTGTGCTAGCAATTTGTTCAATAAAGTGGCGAACCGCTTCTCGGAGAAAGCAAGACAACAATCTTGAAGATCATCGGCCAACTCCTTAAGGCCACATGCCCTATATAAGTTCGAACAAAAGTGCCTCATGCACCATCGATGGTGCAACGGAGCATGCCCGGGAATGTCAATCTCCACTGCGTTAAGAATCCCTGCATGCCGATCCGATATGACACAAATTTCCCTTTGAGTGGGTAACACCTTCGTCCTCAAAAGACGCATAAACCACTCCCAGTTGTCATTGTTCTCCGCCTCAACCAAAGAAAATGCCAATGGCAACACCCGGTTATTGGCATCACTTGCTATCGCAACCAACAAGGTGCCCTTGTATTGTCCGGTCAAGAACGTGCCATCAATGGCGATGACCGGCCTACAGTGTTCGAAAGCCCTCACGCATTGCTCGAATGCCCAAAATGTACGGCCAAATACTCGGACTTTCTTTCCTTCATAAACCGTTGTTTGGTGCCCATGAGGCTCGACAACATGAACCATGCCCGGGTTTGTGGCGGCCAACAACCTAGGGATTCGGTTGTATGCTTCCTCCCAAGTACCATACAACATCTTAAATGCGGCTTGCTTCGCCTTCCATGCCTTCCCGTACTTCACCTTGTAATGAAAGATGGCTTTCACAAGGTCAATGACATGTTGGACGCTCATTGTTGGAAGTGTGGATATTGAGTTGGAGAGCCTGTAAGCGATGAACTCGGACGTGAGTTGTCTGTGGTCTTGGGACACAATCTTGCCATCCACCCTTTTGCCTCGGCACATGTGAGTTGGCACACAACTCACTACGTGCCAAGCGGGACCTCCTTTCCATGGTCTTGCACGCACAATCCACGGACATATTTCATCTTCACATGCACATGCAACCGTGTAGCACACATTGACGTCCGAATGCACCACCTTGTGTGGACGATAATGCGTAACCGAGTAGTTGTCGAGCCACATCTTCAATTCCAAGAAGGTTTCGAACTTACACCCTTTACCAATCCGGTTCTTGTCGTCTCCCAAATCACGGTGAGAGCTTGGCCTAACCCCAAGAGATATAGATTTGCCACCATCCACAACGGCTTCATCCGCGAGGCTAACATCCTTGAACAATGGTGTCTTGTGATCCCGACTGAATACCTTCTCGAAAGCTTCGGCCTCCTTCACCGTGAACCCCTCCTCATCAACTTGTTCATCGGGACCTTCGTCATCGGAATCCGATGCATATGCACGGGAAAAAGGGATGGAATGGTCCATTGTCTCTTGCAAATGATATTTGTCAAGATCACCCACATTGTTGTCATGGAGATCAACTTCATTGTCATCGTCTGCATACTCATCATTGTCCTTTTGCAAAGCTTCATCTTGGTTGTTTGTAAACGGGCTCAATGTTGGCCTCACTTCTTGGGTCAAAAGAGGTTCAACAATTTCATCTCGCTTCAAGGGTGGGGGGCTACTAGCAACCAAAGGGGAGGGTTTCCGGTTCAAGTCCAAATGCAAATTTGAATCAACCTTCTTCGTTGCAAATAACTCAAGAGCCTTGTCAAGTGAATCGGCCACCGTTTCCTTGTATGCAACCCAACGTTGCTCCGAGTTGATACGCATTGTCTTCCAACGGATGTGCATTCCAAAACCTACATTATGCCTTCCCTCCAACTCAACGATATCACTAGGGTCCATCCAATTCAAATCTTTCCTCACTTGTTGCAAGAGCTCCGCATAGCTAGGACTACTATAAAACACCATATCTAGCTCATCCGGATCCGGTTCAATATTGCCTTTCAAGAAGGCGTCTTTGTCCCCATGATGAACAAACACACATGTTCTTCCCATCCCTATAAGCATTCAAACAACACAACGTAACATTGCTTCCATGAGTACTAATTTAAGGATTAACACGGAATACAAACCCTAATATATATATATATATATATATCAAACAACAACCCTAACCCTAACCATAACCATAACCCTAACCCTAACCATAACCCTAACCCTAACCATAACCCTAACAATAACCCTAACCATAACCATAACCCTAGCACCAACATAAGAACACCCATAAGAATAACCCTAACATACTAACAAAGCCTAATCATAGGAAATTGGCAAACAAAGATCTCACATCTCCATGCAAATCTCTAGATCCAAATAAAACTAGGGTTTCCCAAACTAGCATTACTTGGATCAAAACAAGGGGATCGGAGAAGATTACCTTGAGGGAGGGTATGACTTCGAAATCCACGGACAAATTCTTCAAATTTGCAAGTTTTGGGAGAGGATTTGAGAGGGGGAGAGAGTGGGAGAGGGGGCAAAGCTCGGGTTGGTGTGTGTGGGGTGGGGGGAGTGGGGGAGGGGGGGCCAGCCGCTGGATAAGTCACAGTGCAACGCCTACGGGCCGGGCGCTGCACATTACATGTGTGGCGCCTAGCTCGGAGGCGCTGCACTGCTGGGTGCGGGCCCAAGGGCTGCCACGGTGGACTGAAGTGCAACGCCCCGAGCTAGGCGCTGCACCGTAGGGTGTGGCGCCGTCGTGGCGGGCGCTGCACAAAAAGGTCAGGGGTGTGAAATTGTTTCACGGGCAGTTCATTTTGTGAATTGATTTCGTCCACAGGTCAAAATAGTCAAATTTGCCGTCTATCGTTCCCTCTCCCACACGCCTCCTCACACGACCCCACCTCGCACCCCCGATGCTGCGCCGACACCTCCTCCCCTTCTCTCACGGCCTCTAAGAGCATCCACAAATCCTCCCTCTTCCCTAATCTCCGTCCTTTTGCCTCTCAATCATGAATCAGGATCCATGGAGGTGTCCGACAAGTGCTACTCGATCTGCTATACGGCAGCGGCGGGGAACACCGGCCGTCGGTTTGCCTCTCGCTGCTCATCCTCCGGGAGGCTGTGCGCGGAGGGAACTCATTGTTGGCGAGGTTCCGCGGAGTACCAAGTAGGTGCTCTTCGCCGGCGGGGATGAGCATGACCTTCTCTTCCCCGGCCTCTTCACCCCCAAGGGCACCGGCCCCAGGAAGATCCCTAGGTTGCCCTACAAGGTTGGTTGATTAATTAGCCTAGCTTGCCTACAGATTTAATGGTTTCTTCTTGATTTGCTTTCCTGGGTGGGGTTTTCCTTGGACAGAAATTTTTTCTATTTATCGGCCTTGGAAATTTTTCTAGTCATGATCTGATTTGATTATTGAAGCACAGAACCTAGAGTGGCGGCTGCGAGGAGGTGGCCGATGGGGTTCAGCGACCGGACGGGGGCATGGGCGTCGGTCTTCCTCCTCCTGCTCCCAGTCGCAGGCGCGGCCACCATCGACCAGACCATCACCACGATCCCTCGCACCACCTTGCCGCCGCTGTGTCCTCTAGGACTGAGCTGTAGGAGGAGTGCCTACGGAAGGCCACAGAGCGCAGGCCATCGCCCACGCCCTCTTCTCATTGCTGGCCACCAAGTATATGAGGTACAGAACTTCAACTCCTGCCCACCACAGATATATTCTTCCTCTTTTTATAGTTTTGGCATGGTGAGGCCAGTCCATCAGAGTGGGGAAATTTCATGAAGTGGAGGAAGATCATATATGTTGCAGCCCTCACACACTGTTGATGGCGTCAACGAAAGTGCACATTGAGATTCTGATTCATTCAGATTTGCTTTTGATACACTAGCTCATGGATTCCGAGCTCGTATCTGCTGCTCCTAGGTTAAGCGGTAGTTTCACTTAGTCTCTGATTTACCTGACTGTCTCTAGGATTAGTCCATGGATTATATTGCTTTAGTTTGGTCATTGCATTCATTCTTCGCTTCAGGATTAATTACACCAATCCTTAGCTGTAAGCATCATGCCTAAAGTACTTGTAGTTTTAAAATATTTGATTCATGCCTCTCAGGGTTCTGCATGGACTTGTGTTTTTTCTAAATTATTTACCTAACTTGTTTCTATGAATTTCCTGCTCTATTCTTGATATGTCCGATGGTTATATGAGCCCTTTAATCTACCGACGCATCGAAAATAATAGTTACTACAAGATCTTATCCCTGCTTACACATTTCTCAAAGAGATGATATAGGTGACACGATTATGTTGACAACATAGAGCATGTATGTTTGTTGTCATTGTGCTTCTGTTTTGTCAACCGAGCGTGATAAATTCTCTATGTTTGCAGCTTTCTGTCTCTTTTTTTCAATCTTTGCTCATATGGACACATCCTCTGCTAACTCTCTAATTCCATTTAACTTAGAGCCTGTTCGGCAACACTCCACTCCTCTAATTTCTAAACTCCACTCCTTACTTCTCAACTCCCAACTCTACTTGCATATTTTAGAATTTTGCAAAACGTTCGGCACCCAACTCCAGCTCTTCTACGTGTGCGCATGGAGAAAGGGAATCGGGGCAAGCGGGGAGTACGAGAGATTTGTGGGGTTTTGTTTCCTGTTTTTTCTCTCAAACCGGTAAGTGACGTGTAAAAATTGGTACGAGCCATCGAGACGGAGCATGCAGAGCGTCACTTTCCCGACTCCAGCGATTTGTACAACGGGCCGCTCCGCTTTCGATTATGAAATCTACGGAGTTGACTCGTTCGGTGCGGCTCAGCCGGCTCCCGTAGCGGAGTTGAGGAGCGGAGGGCTCCCGAACACCCCCTTAATCTCTATCTCCATTCAACTTGTTGATATAGTACCACCTCCATTACAAACCATTCTTTTGATATGCTGCTCTCCTTTATTTCTTTCCATTTTATCTTACTTCCAATTATTAATTTGAGGTTAAAATCCTGAAAGTTAGTGATGTAATGCACCAAAATTGGGGTAGTTTTTTTATTTATCACAAGAAATGAGTGCTACTATTATGCGTTTATTCTTGTTTTGTCATTATTCTACAATGATCAGCCATGACTGTTCTTTCAAAGTGAGCTTCATTTCTCTATAGTCAACTCTCTCAATGGTATTCTTTTGAATATTTTTAGTGCCATGTTTACTTATTTTACACACTATACAGTGATGGTGAAAGACTTGAAGTAGATCATGCTAGCATTTTCCCAATGTGATGACTATGACCAATAGTCATCCTGCACATCTTACTTTCAATGTCTGCCCATATGGATACACCCTGTGCTAATTCTCTATTTTCGTAAGTTCCTGATATACTACCAGCTAAATGAAAAAGGCTTCTTTTTAGCTGCCACTCTCCTATGATTCTTTTCTTTTTACCAGTTAAGTGAAAAAGGTTTCTCTATAGTCTTCTCCAAAACAATTCCTACCTTTTATTGGAACTGCAGCTAACATAAAACACAAAACAAATGCAGGCACGCCTGGTGGTGTCAAGTACTTTGGCGAGCTGGAGGAACATTGCTTTCTAGGGCAATGAAGTGAAGCTCTACGAATACCATGTGGATAAGCTCTTCACAATGTTTGGACACAAAGAGCCAAAGATCGACTATTATGTCTGCACCATCAACAAGACGTTTTCCAAACCAGGCCAGGGCATGGTATGCTCAAATACGTAGCCTGGTCAATGTTTACTACTTCGTGATGTAGCAAGTTGTATCTCCATACTATAGACTTAGACTCAAACTTTTTATCCATTTTTTTAACAGAAAACATGTTGATTGATTCTCACTAAGTATCTGTGCTTTTAACTTTATCTTTTGAACACCACTACTGATGCTTTAGTGCCATGCCCACACTGTATGTGAAAATGACAAATTTGCTTTGCTATGTCTATCTGTAAGCCCAATTTTCTTTTGTCGGTATTTTATCTCACTCTAATACTTTGTTATACTCAATGAGATTCATTCAACTCTCTTTTGCAATATTACTTGTTTCTTCCAGAATTCTATAATCTGTTGTGCTCGGCCATTCGATTACCCGCACATCTATTTTTAGCTCAGTATAAAAAAATCTTGTTATGTTCATACTACTTAACAGTCAACAGTTTAGTCATCTTACAAAAACCAATTATGTTCCCTTTCTCACTCCATACAAGATAGGCCAAGACCTGGGCCATTGTTATTTTTCTCCTGCCATTTTGGAAGTCTTTTACTTGATCTTTTCTAGCTTACTATATGACCTGCGTTGTTGTCATCTTGCTTACTACTCCCTCCGTTCCTAAATATTTGTCTTTATAGAGATTGCATATAGCAGATCTCAAGAGAGATTTCACTGAAATTTCAGCATTCTTCTCCAGTATAGCTTCAGTATTTTGTTTTGTCTTCATGCAAATCGTGTAATACGTAATTTCCATTGCTTGCTGAGGTCGGAAAGCATTGAGTTTGATTGTTTGTGTTGTGCAGATAATGAGCGTTTTAAAAGATTGCACATGAAAACCTTATTCAAGTTCACAAACCAAGTAGATGGCTACGACGCTATCTGTGGCGTCCCTTGGTCCCTTCTCCCTGGAACAAACGTTCTTGACGATATGGTCTTCCTCCTCTTCGCCATTTGCTATTTTAAGGGGATTTACAATACTAGATAAGCAAGTTCTATATGAACCAATTTTGTATTGCCATTTTTCTTTTTGATTACTATGTTTAGACTTTGAACTTCCAAATTAGATCTATAGTCTATAAAGGTAAATTTAGAAGCAAGTCCTGTACAGTCATTTTTTAGAGCTCTTGTCTCATAAGTATATTGGAGTGGGACAACTTTGCAGTTACTGATGGACAAATAAAGTCGTCAAGCACTTGTGCTTTTGCTTTTGGGAGTGGATCTCATACGTCTTAGGAAAGCATCAATGTTAGAAGATAATGAAGTTGCTGAAATTCTGAATGAGATATCATGACAAATTGTTCGGTGCGCTCTTGCCAGTTCCTCAAAAAAATTACAAATTGTTCGGGGAAAAGGTATTTTTATTCTTCTATTGAACGGGTACTCTTAGAGAACACATAGTATTTCCTAAACATTCAAGATTCTGTTTGTTGTGAACTATTAGTCTGCAGGATAATGCTCAACATATTATATATTGTTGTGAACTATTGTCTTCCTTGTATTTGGTAGGAGTGATAATTTAGTTTGATTCACAATTAAATTTGATGTGTAAGATTATGGTTGCACAATGCTAGAGCGCTGACTGCTGAGGATATTTTGTGTTTTATGATATTGCAGGTCCAATAGTTATGGACTTATCTGGGTTTATACATAACCAGGAAGCATAAGCATGTTGTGCATACATTGTTCGGAAAAGTCATGTACTTATCATAGGTAAGCTGTTGGTATCGACTCTCGGTTGCACTTGAGAATTTTATTGACTCTAAAACAGAGTTAAAATGTTTTAGATGTCATGATGTTGTACTATAATGTATTCAGCTCCTTACTTAACTCATTATAACTGAATATGTGTGAATTATCGAACTCCAAAAGTTCTGTTCTGGGGACAGCTCGCTTGTTCTCAAAGAAATCTTTGGAGTTATAGAGTATGGCTAAATCTTTGTTGTGCATTATCATCACAAATTTTATACCTCAACTGGTGCTTTCAATATACTACCATAACCATTTTTTTCTTATCCTATTTTCATCTAAGAAGTGGATGAGCTCGAGAAGGTGTTCTACGAGGCCCCACGCCCCTTGTCCCTTCCCCTGCTTCTCCGGCACCGCCTCTTTCTCTGCCAAATCCACATCACCGCCGTGCCCGTTGCTGGGACAGGATAGGGGTGGATGCGAGGGAGAGAGGGGGGTTGCCTCGGCAGCGCCACCTAGCAGTGTATGAGGTGTCTAGAGGAGGGCAGTGCGGCAGGGTAAAGTCCTCTCCCACTGCAGAGCAGTCCACGGCGCGGTCACTGTCGTCCTCACCTTCTAGCCGTCTGTGATGTCGTCGCCATCGCCAAGCCCCCTTGCCACGCGGTACACATAGATGGGAGAAGCGGTAGGATGCAGCAGCTCGCAAATTCCTTGGTCGGTGCTGATGCCAAGCAAGAAGACAAGGTGATTTTGAATCCGTGTCTTTCTTTTTGCCTCGTCCCTCCCATGAATTTTGCTTGGATCTTGGTGAGCTCCTCAACCATCTGATTTCTTCTTATTTCAAGTGTGCACACCTCTAGCTCGACTTGTGCCGGCGGTGGATATTACTGAAGCGGAGGCACCTTTCGTTTTTCGTCCTCTTCGTAGGTGGGAAGGCGAAGCGGGTTGGAGGAAGAAGCCATGCAAACTTGGTGAGAGAGGAGATGGGGTAGGGCAAGAAGCTGTGTGGGACGATTTGGCACTGGTGGACGCCTACGATCACACCGTCGCCACCTAAAAGGTATGCGCCCTCGCCCCCTTTTATTCTCTTGCCCTTTCCGCCTTGCTGGGAGAAGATGTATGTGTGTTCTGTTTTAGACAATGGTGTTCATGTAAGCGTGTTCACGTCATGTTCCATTCTGCAATGCACAAGTACTATGTTCTCTTTTATTTCTGGAATCATGTCTATTCGCACAAGTACTATGCACACAGCAACACATGGTCTATACTGCTGCAAATTGTTCTGCGTTAGCTTTGAATCTGTTAGTGAAGTTGTTATTGTATGGTAACAGTGTACTTTTATGGGCTGATTAATAGAATGGATCTGTATGTGCTATAGATAGCTAATCCTTTGCAACAATTTAATAAGATGCTGAAATCAAAGGCGTGACCTCTATTTGATCAGCACGGTATGCTATAAAACCAAGAAGAAGAGGAGGAGTATGGGTGTGATTTGCTTCTGTTTTCGTTATATAATTGTAGGCTCTGTTGGTACCAATTTTTTTTCTGGTGTAAATTTTTGCTCTTGCGATTTGTCTCTTGTAATTATCTTGAATCCTACAGTCAGTTGCATTTTTGGTTCCTACAGTCAGTTGCATTTTTGGTACCAAGTGAGAGTTTGGTCCTGCAATTCGGTTCCTACAGTCAGTTGCATTTTTCTTGTATGAAATTAAAGTGTCATAGTTTATCAATATAACCCGAATTGTACCATCTGACATTTCCTAAGCTTTATCAGTACTATGTTCTCTCCAACTGAAGGTTTGCTCTCAGTTTCAGATCTCCCTGAGTTATTCTAGAATCTATTATGCTCTTTTACATTGAATTCCTTGGGTTGAAACTGTGAGTTGTGCCTATTTTTAATTCTAAAATATATCTGGTCTGTCTAGAGAAGGTAGAACGACAAGGTGATTCAGATGTTTTACAGTATCTGATATGCCCCTTAATTAGTATGGTGGGCTCACAAGCTTGGGTCCTGAGCCACAAGAACACGAGATACGATTTCTCATGGTGGGTTCTACATTCTTAGGAGACATGCTGAAAAGTGTCTTCCTCTGCCAACTAGCATTGAGAACATGTTTTTTACTCCAGTTGATGTCTACACAATTTCTGGCTTATTGAATTGTATGGTTTCTTTGCAGGACATGTCTCAGAATCCCTCATGTCAACAACTGGTAGCCAAAGATCTTCATGGAACTGAGTGGCATTTTCATCACATTTTTTGTGGTGATTTTACAATTTGAGTATTCAGCTTGAACACCCTTTAAACTTTCCGTCGTTCTGTTATTGTTTTCGTATAGCGGTAGATGTCACAATTGAATGTTGAATTCTTGTCACTGCAGAAAATTGCAGCATATAGTGATTCATTACTTCTTGAATATGTTGAACTGTATCCCTGTCTGGTTCTATCTCATGCCTTCCGGTGTTTTGTGTTTCAGATGCTATCTTTGTATTTAAGTGTCATTTATTTAGTTCTTTCAAAATTTGTTGTTGCAACTTCTTACATCCAATGTCCATGTGTTATAAGATAGCAACAAAGCAAATGAAATGGGTGCTCAATATAGCAACAAAGCAAATGGAATGGGCGATTGCCAACTTGGCGCCGCCCAACTTCCTTTCAAGAGGCGCCACCAGGTGGCGCCCCAACCCCTAGTTCGTATGCAAAAGTTGTGGGACTACTGCTGTTTAAATGCAGCTTACAACTGAACATTACCAACAGTAACGCCAGATAACAGCATAGAAACATTTCTTGCATAACCACGGGCAGAACTAAATGAATGATGCACTGGACTAGACATAAAACTCTGCTAAAAACTGCATACAAACAGGAATTTGTCTGAATGCTTAGCTAGCTCCGCGACTGAATCTAGCTTTTAATGTAACCAAAGTTTCAGTAAACATACAAGAATGAAGCCTTTTCCAGAGCCTTTCTAATCCACCCGAATTCCTTGCAAACTCAGTTGACATCTAAATGACGTTGTTCATTGAAGATTCAGCAAGAACATAAGAATGGTTCGCCTTCAACTAATTTCAGCGCACATGTCAGGTAAGCCGGGACCAAGATATGAACGGAGAAGGTAAAGGCTGCAGGTTGGATTGTTGGAACCCTTACTGTCGCAGAGCAGTACGCAAAACTGAGAGGACCGTGACTGAAGAGGTATGCACACTGCAGTGTACAAGATCACGAAATTTTCGTCAAGCAAATGCTTTGGTTCCTTCTCTTTTGTCACCCGATCTGCAGACTTAAGTGAAAGTTCAGTCACACCAGTAAATTCTTGGCCATACTATTACCTACATCATGAGGAAAAATAGTTGAATCTTAAATGAAGTAAAGCAGAAAGAAATCATACTTACTTCTCTCACCTTTATACAACAAGTTCCACCAGTACATTTGGCAGCAGCATAGAGTATAGGAGATTTCAGCATGAGCACTGAGAATTAAGTAAATCCACCATTGCATACATAGCAGAACACTGAGAGTGACATTGCTAAAAATACATGCAAATAAAGGAACGGGACCGTTTTACATAGATTACAAAATCACAGCTGGCTCAACAACCATTGCCGTTTTCCACAGCGGAAAAGCAGCATAGCCATCCATTTTAGAAAGGTGGCCCCTCAGGTGATGCAGATGCGTTGATTTCAATGGGTATGAGCTGCTCTACTAACAGAGCTGTAATTCTCGCAAATAGGTGTATTTTGATAAATGCTGCAATGAAATTTCCATGTAACTATCTCATATTATTGTTTGTTGGATTCAAAATAGTTTCTGATTTTCAGAATGTCTGAAATATGCGTCCACAGGTATTTCGAAGTCACTCAATCTGGTTTGTTTCCTACAACACATACTCTTTCTGTAGAGACAGTGAAGCGTCATGCATAAAATTGGATATCTTAAGCAGGCAGGAGGGCCTTACGCAAACAAAAAATTCAATTGTGCTTTCAGAGGAGTTAGTCTCAAATTCAACATATCAACTAGTCAACTAAATCTGTCGAAAAATTGATACTTTGCAGGGAGCAATTTCATGTTCTCCTGATATTTGCCTTTCCTTGAAAAGAGAGACAACATCAATGAAGTAGTTTTAGCTTCAAGTGAGATGCTCTTCCCATCAACTTTAGACAAATAATATCCGGCCTTGGCGATCTCACCTTTTGCCAGAAACATTCTGAGAACATCATTTATAAAATGAGAGCTGGGACCTATACCACTCTTTTCCATCGACGAAAGCATATTGTTAGCATCTTCCACTGCTCCATCTTTTAGAAAATTTCTTATCATTACTACGTAAGTAGATTCATTAGGCACCAACCCACTAGTTGATATTGCAGAAAACAGTTCCTTAGCTTCTTCTCTTTTTTGAACCTTGTACATTGCATTAATCATGGTATTGAGTATTGCAATACTAAACTTCACATTCATTGCACCTAATTTCTGGAACAGAGCAATAGCTTCGTCTGCACAATTATTTCTACAAAGACCTCTTAGTATTACTAGCAAATATGCATGTGCGTTGCAACGAAAGAAAAACAATCAAATTATACAGATGTGGTAGAGATAAAAAAAATCTGAATCAAATGCCAGGATTTTTTTTTAGAAAAGGAGGAACACCCCCGGCCTCTGCATCTGGACGATGCATACGACCAATTTATTAATAATTAACACAAGACCTTACAAAGTCGTACAACAGTAAGACCAAAGCCACCATCTCAGCAACCTCTGTCGCTACTCCTATCTAACTGATGAAGGGGCGCTGATGGTCTAGGCCTAATAGCAAAACAGACCTTGCAGTCAAACCTAACATCTAAGACCTGAGGTCCCAACCAGGACGCCTGCTGGGCATGGGCACCCACCAGTCCGGCGTGCTCCTCAACCAGGACGTCTGCCGGGTATGAGGCCGCCACAGCCACCTGCCACATATCCATCTTCAGAGCTGTATTGTTGCATCGGCCTTGCCTGGTCTCGCTGCCGTCGACGCCACCACGACGCCAAACAACGTCGACCTCCTACGCGTGTCCGTCACCACACATCTGACGCCAAGCCTCCGCTGCTCCATGCCGCCAAGAGCCGTCTCCAAGAATATGTAGAAAGAAACACCGCTCCATCAAAAGGGAGGCGGCACACCCCCACCCCTCACCTGCAGACCCTCCCATCCGATCCCAATGTCCTTGGCGCCGCCACCAGGAAGGTTACGGTGCACGGGGTGCCACTGACGCCCGATCCGCATCGGATCTTGGGCTTTCACCCAGACATGGGTCGGAGTGGAGAGATGGTGCCCTCAGCAGCGCCCCCAAGGAGGAAAGCGGCGCCAAAAGGCGGCATCGCCGCTGCCGGCCAGCCAAAGCGGCCAAGGTTTCCCTCGGACACCAATCTGCTCCACCAGAACACACCGGAGGTGGATCCGGCAAGATCCAAACCGAACCGGGGACTGAGAAGGGATGCATGGAAGGGAGGGGGCAATACCTCCAGATCTGGCACGCCTGCAGCTCACCGTCCTCACGGCCGAACCCTCAGGCACGCCGCACGCCACGCCAGCAGGGGCCGCCGCCCCTGGATCCGATGGCCTCCACGAAGAAGGAGCACCGAAGACCCCGCCGCCACCTTCCCCGGCGCCCGCGCGGGCTTTCCCGGCGGTCGTCTCCGGTGGCGGCAAGGAGGATGGGGGGAGGCGGTGGGGGAAAACCCTAGACTCCCCCGAGTCGCCCTAGGGGCGATGTGAGGGACGGGACGAGGGATGAGATAAGGATTTTCAATATGTCATTTCACAAACTATGTCTGAGTGCTGTCATGATGAGAATGGACTTTTAAAAAGTCATTTCAAAAACTGAAAATGTGACGGTCTCATCACGACTTGATTTCCTAAGGCGCCACAATGAAATATTTTTTTTGTTGAGCAAACTACATTGATGGACCCATGTCTGAGCTAGACTGATGCATGATGTTTCTCGCCTTGACGCGGAAACCTTTTTTACCCGACGCGCGAGGGACTAAATAAAATCATAAAACGACCTCTATAGATCCAGTAATAAAACCTATACCTAAGCGATGGTTCGTTTTGTTCGTTACTTACAAATCAGTTTTTATTTTTGTGGACATTTTCTAAAATTTCATGGATAAAATTTTCAAATTCCTGAATATGTTTTGAATACACGATCATATTTTAAATATCATGAGCATTTTTTACTTCATTTTTTTTGAAATCTTGCTTTTTTATAATATGCAAACAATTTTTGAAATCACGAACATTTCATGATTTTCTGAATGTTTTTGGGAGTCACAAACATTTTATGATTTATTTATATATGTTTTCAGTACTCATAACTTTTCGAAATTTGAATTTTTTGTAAATCCCGGATTAATTTAAAGAAGGAAAAACAGATGCAAAAAAGTGGAAGGAAAAAGAAAAAACAGGGGGCGTCACGACCGGCATATGGACCGCCCCTGCAAATTCACAAACAATTTATGATCTATCTATATATTTTTTCAGTACTCTCAACTTTTTGAAATTTGGATTTTTTTGGAAATCCTGGATTAATTTAAAGAAGGAAAAATAGATTGAAAAAATAGAAAGGAAAAAGCAAAAAAAAAGGGGGCGTCACGACAGGCATATGGGACGCCCCTGCAAATTCACAAACAGTTTATGATTTATCTATATATATTTTCAGTACTTGCACTTTTTGAAATTTGATTTTTTTTGGAAATCCCGGATAAATTTAAAGAAGGGGAAAGAAAAAGAAAAAAAGAAGAGGGGCATCACGCCCGGCATATGGGCCGGCCCATTATGGCATGCTATATATAGCACATTTTATGATTTATCTATATATATTTTTAGTACTCACAACTTTTTGAAATTTGAATTTTTTGGAAATCCCGGATAAATTTAAAGAAGGAAAAACAGAAGAAATAAATGAGAAAGAAAAAGGCAAAAAAAGAAGAAGAGGGGCTTCATGACCGGTCCATTACGGCCTGCCATATATAGCAGAAAAGGGGATAAAAGGGGATTCAGCATGAATAAAAAGGGCCAATCCGATGACCGGTGGCTTCATGCTTCTAATATATGGTGTGTCAGGTTCTATAAGAACCCAATCCGGCGGCGCTTTTGAAAAAATCAAATTGTTTTCTTTACTTTTTACTTATGGGTGGCATAGTGGGTAATTTATGGCAATCTTATGACGGACGACCAGAAGCAATAACCCCTTTATTATTAGATAGAGAGGTAGAGATACCGTATGTGGAAATGCTCACTGTTATTCCATTTTCGGTCATCTCATGAAATATTTTCCTTGCAGTAACAGTTCTCCCAGAATGAAATAACCCACCCAGTATGGTCTCATATGTAACAGTACCGGGCTTAATTCTTTTACTTGCCATTTGTCTAAACAGAGTCAAACCACATCGGTCCTTTTTTCTAGAATAGCCACTAATAAGAGTATTATATGTAACCACATTAGGCTCGCCAACTGATATCATGGAATCAAGCACTCTGAGTGCTTCACCCATCTTGCCGACTAAGCAATATCCGTTAATTAATGAACCGAGTGTAATGACATCTGGCCTCTCACCCATGTCTATAACCAAGTCAAAAATAGCATGTGCATCCATAACCTTCCATCTTTGCATAAACTATTTATTATTGAGCTGAAGAAGACAATGCTAGGACGAGGCATACCTTTGTTCATCATTTCAGAAACCAACTCATTGGCTTTAACCAGATCACCATTTAAACATAAACCCCTAATTAGGGAGTGATAAACAGCTGTGTTGGATTGAACTCCCGTGGCAATCATCTGACTGAACTTGCCCATGGCATCGGTCAATCTAGCCATTCTAGAAAGTGCGGCTATTATAGTGGAATAGGTGACTACATCGGGACTTACTCCTTTTTTCCACATTTCTGTAAATATGAGCATAGCTTCATCCATCATCCCATGTTTAGCATATGCATCAATTAATATGTTGAAAACATAGCAGTCGGCTACAATACCGCTGCTTTCCATTGAATTACAGAGATCAATCATATCAGCAAAGCATCCTTCAGTAGCATATCATGAAGCAAAATGTGGTATGAGACGATATCCAGTTTTGTGGCCCTTGGCAGTCATGGATTCAAAAAATTCTGCAGCTTCTTTGCTTCTTCCAAGCTTGCAAAGGGAGGCCAGGAACGAGTTGCAAGTAACAATATCTGGTATAAGACCCCGGCCTGTCATTTCTCTTAACAATTTAGTGGCCTCTTTCAACCGCCCAGATGTGGAATATCCATTGATCATGCAACTATATGTCATTGTATCGGGCTGAGCACCATTAGCAACCATCTGCCAGAGGACTAGCTCTGCCTTCTCCATTGCTCTGGCCTTGCACAAAGCGTCAATAATCGAGATATATGTCACCACACTGGGCGCAACATCTTGCTGCACCATTTCATGGAATAGATTGCATGCCTTGCCTGTTTCGCCCTCCATAAAGAGGCCATGGATGACCGTGTTATATGCCACCACATCAGGGAAGCAGCCACCTCCTTCTTTCGCGATCATCTGGAGCAGTTCGAGCGCCCGTTGGCTCATGCTATAGTCGCAGAAGCTCTTCAGAACAATGTTGTATGAGAAGGCATTAGGCACGCAGCCGAGCTCAGGCATCCTATGAAGCAGCACATTCACAGCCTCGTCCATCCTTTTCGCATAGCAGAGGCACTTGAGGAAGGTGTTGACAATGATCTGGTTTGTCTTCAGGCCTTTCCTCAGGAAGAGGCTGAATAAGGTAAGCACTAGCTTCGGGCGATGCACACGGCAACAGCAGTCCATGAGGATGTTGTAGGTGCAAAATGTGAGCTCCGCCACCTACGGGTCGGCTTCCTCTCTGCATACACGGTTGAAGAGAGACATTGCCAGGGCGGGGCCATCCCTGATGCAGGTGCACGGGCGAGGGTGGCAAGAAAGTCGTTCAGGGGGCGGTGGTGGATCAAGGTGGCCTTCCGTAGCAATTAGTCAAGCAAGTTGTGTGCGTCTTCGGGTCTGAGCATCCCGGTGCATACGCGCTTCGTGGCCGCGGCAAAGGCAGCATGTGGGGACCAGGAGCGTGAAGGCAACGACTAGAGGGTGGAGGTGGAGGAGAAGTTTCGGCGGAGGAGGTAGAGGCGGGTGCTACCTCTTGAGCACTGCGTTGGTTTTCCCTTGAAGAGGAAAGGTTGGTGCAGTAAAGCAGCGTAAGTATTTCCCTCAGTTTTTGAGAACCAAGGTATCAATCCAATAGGAGACCACGCGCGAGTCACCTCATACCTACACAAACAAATAAGAACCTCGCAACCAACGCGATAAAGGGGTTGTCAATCCCTTCACGGCCACTTGCAAGAGTGAGATCTGATAGAGATGATAATAATAAGATAGGTATTTTTGGTATTTTTATGATATAGATTGAAAGTAAAGATAGCAAAATAAAATAGATTGGAAACTTGTATGATGGAAAATAGACCCAAGGCCATATGTTTCACTAGTGGCTTCTCTCAAGATAGCATAAGTATTACGGTGGGTGAACAAATTACTGTCGAGCAATTGATAGAAAAGCGAACAATTATGAGACTATCTAGGTATGATCATGTATATAGGCATCACGTCTGTGACAAGTAGACCGACTCCTGCCTACATCTACTACTATTACTCCACACATCGACCGCTATCCAGCATGCATCTAGAGTATTAAGTTCATAAGAACAGAGTAACGCCTTAAGCAAGATGACATGAAGTAGAGGGATAAACTCATGCAATATGATATAAACCCCATCTTTTTATCCTTAATGGCAACAATACAATACGTGTCGTTTCCCTTTCTGTCACTGGGATCGAGCACCGCAAGATTGAACCCAAAGCTAAGCACTTCTCCCATTGCAAGAAAGATCAATCTAGTAGGCCAAACCAAATTGATGGTTCGAAGAGACTTGCAAAGATAAACCAATCATACATAAAAGAATTCAGAGAAGATTTAAATATTGTTCATAGATAAACTTGATCATAAACCCACAATTCATCGGATCTCGACAAACACACCGCAAAAGAAGATTTCATCGAATAGATCTCCAAGAGAATCGAGGAGAACTTTGTATTGAGATCCAAAGAGATAGAAGAAGCCATCTAGCTACTAGCTATGGACCCGAAGGTCTGAGATATACTACTCACACATCATTGGAGGGGCCATGGAGTTGATGTTGAGGCCCTGCGTGATCAATGCCCCCTCCGGCGGAGCTCCGGAAAAGGCCCCAAGATGGGATCTCTTGGGTACAGAAGGTTGCGGCGGTGGAATTAGATTTTCGTGGTGCTCCTGGATGTTTGCAGGGTATATAGATATATATAGGAGGAAGAAGTAGGTCGGTGGAGCAACGAGGGGCCCATGAGGGTGGAGGGTGCGCCTAGGGGGTGGGCGCGCCCCCTGCCTCGTGGCCTCCTCGATTGTTTCTTGACGTCCACCCTAAGTCTCGTGGATCACGTTTGTTCCAAAAATAACGCTTCCGAAGGTTTCATTCCGTTTGGACTCCGTTTGATATTCCCTTTCGGCGAAACTCTAAAATAGGCAAAAAAATAGCAATTTGGGTTGGGCCTCCGGTTAATAGGTTAGTCCCAAAAATAATATAAAAGTGTAAAAATAAGCTCATTAACATCCAAAATAGATAATATAATAGCATGGAGCAATCGAAAATTATAGATACGTTGGAGACGTATCAAGCATCCCCAAGCTTAATTCCTGCTCGTCCTCGAGTAGGTAAATGATAAAAACGGAATTTTTGATGTGCAATGCTTCCTAACATATTTCTCAATGTAATTTTTCTTTATTGTGGCATGAATGTTCAGATCCGAAAGATTCAAGATAAAAGTTTAATATTGACATAGAAATAATAATACTTCAAGCATACTAACTAAGCAATCATGTCTTCTCAAAATAACATGGCCAAAGAAAGTTATCCCTACAAAATCATATAGTCTGGCTTTGCTCTATCTTCATCACACAAAATATTAAATCATGCACAACCCTGATGACAAGCCAAGCAATTGTTTCATACTTTTGATGTTCTCAAACTTTTTCAATCTTCACGCAATATATGAGCGTGAGCCATGGATATAGCACTATGGTGAAATAGAATGGTGGTTGTGGAGAAAAAAAAGGATAAGATAGTCTCACATCAACTAGGCATATCAAAGGGCTATGGAGATTCCCATTAATAGATATCAATGTGAGTGAGTAGGGATTGCCATGCAACGGATGCACTAGAGCTATAAGTGTATGAAAGCTCAACAAAAAAAACTAAGTGGGTGTGCATACAACTTGCTTGCTCACGAAGACCTATAGGGCAATTTGAGGAAGCCCATCATTGGAATATACAAGACAAGTTCTATAATGTAAAATTCCTACTAGTTTATGAAAGTGACAACATAAGAGACTCTCTACCATGAAGATCATGGTGCTACTTTGAAGCACAAGTGTGGAAAAAGGATAGTAACATTGTCCCTTCTCTCTTTTTCTCTCATTTCATTTTTTCTTTTTTTATTTGGGCCTTCTTCTTTTTTTTGGCCTCTTTTTTTTCGTCCGGAGTCTCATCCCGACTTGTGGGGGAATCATAGTCTCCATCATCCTTTCCTCGCTGGGACAATGCTCTAATAATGATGATCATCACACTTGTTTTTACTTACAACTCAAGAATTACAACTCAATACTTAGAACAAAATATGACTCTATGTGAATGCCTCTGACGGTGTACCGGGATATGCAATGAACCGAGAGTGACATGTATGAAAAAATAATGAACGGTGCCTTTGCCACAAATACGATGTCAACTACATGATCATGCAAAGCAATAGGGCAATGATGAAGCGTGTCATAGCAAACGGAACGGTGGAAAGTTGCATGGCAATATATCTCGGAATGGCTATGGAAATGCCATAATAGGTAGGTATGGTGGCTGTTTTGAGGAAGGTAAATGGTGGGTTTACGGTACAGGCAAAAGTTGTGCGGTAGTAGAGAGGCTAGCAATGGTGGAGGGGTGAGAGTGCGTATAATCCATGGACTCAACATTAGTCATAAAGAACTCACATACTTATTGAAAAAATCTATTAGTTATCGAAACAAAGTACTATGTGCATGCTCCTAGGGGGATAGATTGGTAGGAAAATACCATCGCTCGTCCCCGACCGCCACTCATAAGGAAGGCAATCAATAAATAAATCATGCTCCGACTTCATCACATAACGGTTCACCATACGTGCATGCTACGGTAATCACAAACTTCAGCACAAGTATTTATCAAATTCACAACTACTCAACTAGCATGACTCTAATATCACCATCTCCATATCTCAAAACAATCATCAAGTATCAAACTTCTCTTAGTATTCAATGCACTTATATGAAAGTTTTTATTATGCCTAAAAGCAAATTGCCATGTTGTTCTAAAGGACTCTCAAAATAATATAAGTGAAGCATGGGAGATCAATTATTTCTATAAAATAAAACTACCACCGTGCTCTAAAAGATATAAGTGAAGCACTAGAGAAAAAACTATATAGCTCAAAAGATATAAGTGAAGCACATAGAGTATTCTAATAAATTCCAATTCATTGTTGGGGAATGTAGTAATTTCAAAATTTTCCCTACGCACACACAGGATCATGGTGATGCATAGCAATGAGAGGGGAGAGTGTGTCCATGTACCCTCGTAGACCGAATGTGGAAGCGTTATGACAACGCGGTTGATGTAGTCGTACGTCTTCACGATCGACCGATCCTCAGTACCGAACGTACGGCACCTCCGCATTCAGCACACGTACAGCTCGGTGACGTCCCGCGAACTCATGATCCAGTAGAGCTCAGGGAAGATTTTCGTCAGCATGACGGCGTGGTGATGATGTTGATGAAGATACCGCAGCAGGGCTTCGCCTAAACACCGCTACAGTATGACCAAGGTGGATTATGGTGGAGGGGGGCACCGCACACGGCTGGGAGAGATCTTTGTGATCAGCTTGTGTGTCTAGAGGTGCCCCCCCGCCCTTGTATATAAAGGAGCAAGGGGGAGGCCGGCCGGCCCTTGTTGGTGCGCCAGGAGGAGGAATCCTCCTCCTAGTAGGAGTAGGATTCCTCCCTTTCCTACTCCTACTAGGAGGGGAAAGGAAGGGGAAGACAGAGAAGGAAAGGGGGCCCCCCCCTCTCCTAGTCCAATTCGCACCAGAGGGAGGGGGCGCACTTCCTGCCCTAGGTCGGCCCCTCTCTCTTTCGCTTATGGCCCAACAAGGCCCATTAGCCCCGGGGGGGGGGGGGGGGGGGTTCCGGTAACCCCTCCGGTACTCCGGTAAAATCCCGATTTTACCCGGAACTCTTCCGATGTCCAAATGTAGGCTTCCAATATATCAATCTTTATGTCTCGACCATTTCGAGACTCCTCGTCATGTCCATGATCATATTTGGGACTCCGAACTACCTTTGGTACATCGAAACATATAAACTCATAAAACTGATCGTCACAGAACTTTAAGCGTGCGGACCCTACGGGTTCGAGAACTATGTAGACATGACCAAGACATGTCTCTAGTTAATAACCAATAGAGGAACCTGGATGCTCATATTAGCTCCTACATATTTTACGAATATCTTTATCGGTCAAACCGCATAACAACATACATTGTTCCCTTTGTCATCGGTATGTTACTTGCCTGAGATTCGATCGTCGGTATCTCAATACCTAGTTCAATCTCGTTACCGGCAAGTCTCTTTACTCATTCCGTAATACATCATCCCGCAACTAACTCATTAGTTACAATGCTTGCGAGGCTTATAGTGATGTGCATTATCGAGAGGGCCCAAAGATACCTCTCCGACAATCGGAGTGACAAATCCTAATCTCGAAATACGCCAACTCAACAAGTACCTTCGGAGACACCTGTAGATCACCTTTATAATCACCCAGTTACGTTGTGACGTTTGGTAACACACAAAGTGTTCCTCCGGTAAACAGGAGTTGCATAATCTCATAGTCATAGGAACATGTATAAGTCATGAAGAAAGCAATAGCAACATACTAAACGATCAAGTGCTAAGCTAACGGAATGGGTCAAGTCAATCACATCATTCTCCTAATGATGTGATCCCGTTAATCAAATGAAAATGCATGTCTATGGCTAGGAAACTTAACCATCTTTGATTCAACGAGCTAATCAAGTAGAGGCATACTAGTGACACTCTGTTTGTCTATGCATTCACACATGTATCAAGTTTCCGGATAATACAATTCTAGCATGAATAATAAACATTTATCATGAAATAAGGAAATAAATAATAACTTTATTATTGCCTCTAGGGCATATTTCCTTCAGTCTCCCACTTGCACTAGAGTCAATAATCTAGATTACACAGTAATGATTCTAACACCCGAGGAGCCTTGGTGTTTGATCATGTTTTGCTCGTGGAAGAGGCTTAGTCAACGGGTCTGCAACATTTAGATCCGTATGTATCTTGCAAATCTCTATGTCTCCCACCTGGACTTGATCCCGGATGGAGTTGAAGCGTCTCTTGATGTGCTTGGTTCTCTTGTGAAATTGGGATTCCTTTGCCATGGCAATTGCACCAGTATTGTCACAAAAGATTTTCATTGGACCCGATGCACTAGGTATGACACCTAGTTCGGATATGAACTCCTTCATCCGGATTCCTTCATTCGCTGCTTCCGAAGCAGCAATGTACTCCGCTTCACATGTAGATCCCTCCACGACACTGTTGGGGAACGTAGTAATTTCAAAATTTCTCCTACGCACGCACAGGATCATGGTGATGCATAGCAACAAGAGGGGAGAGTGTCGTCCACATACCCTCGTAGACCATTAAGAGGAAGTGTTATGACAACGCGGTTGATGTAGTCGTACGTCTTCACGATCGACCGATCCTTAGTACCGAACGTACAACACCTCCGCGTTCAGCTCGGTGACGTCCCGCGAACTCACGATCCAGTAGAGCTCGGGGAAGAGTTTCGTCAGCACGATGGCGTGGTGACGATGTTGATGAAGCTACCGCAGTAGGCCTTCGCCTAAACACCGCTACAGTATGACCGAGGTGGATTATGGTGGAGGGGGCACCGCACACGGCTGGGAGAGATCTTTGCGATCAACTTGTGTCTTGGGGTGCCCCCTGCCCCCGTATATAAAGGAGCAAGGGAGGAGGAGGCCGTCCCTAGGAGGGGCGTGCCAAGGGAGTAGGATTCCTACTCCTAGTAGGAGTAGGTTTCCTCCTTTCCTAGTCCAACTAGGAGAAGGGGGGAGAGGAGGGGAGTGGAGAAGGAAGGGAGAGGGGGGCCGCACCCCAAACCCCTTGTCCAATTCGGACTGGGCTTGGGAGGGGCGCGCGCCACCTCCTAGCTGTTGCCTCTCCTTCGCACTACGGCCCATTAAGGCCCAATATAACTTCCCCGTATTCTCGTAACTCCCCGGTACTCTGAAAAATACCCGAATCACTTGAAACCTTTTTGATGACCGAATATAGTCGTCCAATATATCGATATTTACGTCTCGACCATTTCGAGACTCCTCGTCATGTCTCCGATCTCATCCAAGAATTCGAACTACCTTCGGTACATCAAATCACATAACTCATAATACAAATCATCACCGAAACTTTAAGCGTGCGGACCCTATGGGTTCGAGAACTATGTAGACATGACCGAGACACGTCTCCGGCCAATAACCAATAGCGGAACCTGGATGCTCATATTGGCTCCCACATATTCTATGAAGATCTTTATCGGTCAAACCGTATAACAACATACGTTGTTCCCTTTGTCAACAGTATGTTACTTGCCCGAGATTCGATCGTCGGTATCTCAATACCTAGTTCAATCTCGTTACCGGCAAGTGTCTTTACTCATTCTGTAATACATCATCCTGCAACTAACTCATTAGTTACAATGCTCGTGAGGCTTCTAGTGATTTGCATTACCGAGAGGGCCCAGAGATACCTCTCCGACAATCGGAGTGACAAATCCTAATCTCGAAATACGCCAACTCAACAAGTACCTTCGGAGACACCTGTAGATCACCTTTATAATCACCCAGTTACGTTGTGACGTTTGGTAACACACAAAGTGTTCCTCCGGTAAACGAGAGTTGCATAATCTCATAGTCATAGGAACATGTATAAGTCATGAAGAAAGCAATAGCAACATACTAAATGATCAAGTGCTAAGCTAATGGAATGGGTCAAGTCAATCACATCATTCTCCTAATGATGTTATCCCGTTAATCAAATGACAACTCATGTCCATGGCTAGGAAACTCAACCATCTTTGATTAACGAGCTAGTCAAGTAGAGGCATACTAGTGACACTCTGTTTGTCTATGTATTCACACATGTATTATGTTTCTAGTTCATACAATTCTAGCATTAATAATAAACATTTATCATGAAATAAGGAAATAAATAATAACTTTATTATTGCCTCTAGGGCATATTTCCTTCAGCACCCCACTTGCACTAGAGTCAATAATCTAGTTTTTTTCACATCGCCATGTGATTTAACACCAATAGTTCACATCACCATGTAATTAACACCAATAGTTCACATCGTCATGTGACCAACACCCAAAGGGTTTACTAGAGTCAATAATCTAGTTCACATCGCTATGTGATTAACACCCAAAGAGTACTAAGGTGTGATCATGTTTTGCTTGTGAGAGAAGTTTAGTCTACGGGTCTGCCACATTCAGATCCGTGTGTATTTTGCAAATTTCTATGTCAACAATGCTCTGCACGGAGCTACTTTAGCTAATTGCTCCCACTTTCAATATGTATCTAGATCGAGACTTAGAGTCATCCAGATAGGTGTCAAAGCTTGAATCGACGTAACTCTTTACGATGAACCTTTTGTCACCTCCATAATCGAGAAACATATCCTTATTCCACTAAGGATAATTTTGACCGCTGTCCAGTGATCTACTCCTAGATCACTATTGTACACCCTTACCAAGAATAGTGTAGGGTATACAATAGATCTGGTACATAGCATGGCATATGTCGGTGTCAAAACCGGCGCATCTCGGGTAGGGGGTCCCGAACTGTGCGTCTAAGGCGGATGGTAACAGGAGGCGGGGGACACGATGTTTACCCAGGTTCGGGCCCTGTTGATGGAGGTAATACCCTACATCCTGCTTGATTGTTCTTGATGATATGAGTATTACAAGAGTTGATCTACCACGAGATCAAAGAGGCTAAACCCTAGAAGCTAGCCTATGGTATGATTGTATGTTGTCCTACGGACTAAAACCCTCCGGTTTATATAGACACCGGAGGGGGCTAGGGTTACACAAGGTCGGTTACAAAGGAGGAGATATACACATCCGTATTGCCTAGCTTGCCTTCCACGCCAAGTAGAGTCCCATCCGGACACGAGACGAAGTCTTCAATCTTGTATCTTCATAGTCCAACAGTGCGGCCAAAGGATATAGTCTGGCTGTCCGGAGACCCCCTAATCCAGGACTCCCTCAGTAGCCCCTGAACCAGGATTCAATGACGATGAGTCCGGCGCGCAGTGTTGTCTTCGGCATTGCAAGGCGGGTTCCTCCTCCGAATACACCATGGAAGAGTTTGAATACAATGACAGTGTTCGACCCTGCAAAATAAGTTCCACATACCACCGTAGAGAGAGTAATATTTCCACAAATCTAATCTGCTGATACATTTTGACAGCATGACATCACGCCATGGCCCGGTCATTATTCGAACCGTTTTTTCTCAACCAGCTCCGCACATAGCGTGAGGCGGTTTTCTAAAGCAGAGATCGTGTCCCCCTTATCACGGGATTCTCATCAATACAAACGTGGGTAACCCAACCGTGCCTATTGGTATGACTCCTAGATCTTAGGCAAGTCCCAAACGGCCACGAGGAGGATGCCTGATATTCACCCTCTTTATAAAGGGGACAAGGCTCTTTCTTTTTTCCCTCCCGCGCTCAATCGAATCCTTTCCCCGCCTCGAGTTCTAACACCCAAAGCTCAGGTCAGGTGCCTCGGACCTTCAACTATGTCCGAATCCAACCTTCAAGGTTGGTGGATGCCTTCCTCCGTCACAGAGGAGGACATCAAGAAGTTGAGAGAGGCCAGATATCTGACCGCCGAAATTTCGCATAGGCTGCCCGCCCGAGGGCAGGTCGTCCCTACTCCCGAACCCAACGAGAGCGTTGTGTTCATCTCCCACTTCCTCCGAGGACTAGGCCTCGCTCTGGATCCCTTTGTTAGGGGTCTTATGTTCTATTATGGGCTGGATTTTCACGATCTGGCCCCGGATTCCCTTCTTCACATCTCGTCATTTATTGTCGTATGTGAGGCCTTCCTTTGCATTACCCTCACTTCGGCCTGTGGCTCAAGACCTTTGATGTGAAGCCGAAGATGATCGAGGGGCAGCACGCTGCGTGCGGAGGTGCTTTAATAAGCAAAATCGCTGACGCTCCATGGCCAGAGGGTTCCTTCCCAGAGGTGTCCGGATTGTGGCAGCGGGGGTAGTTTTACGTCATAGCTCCCCGAAGTGCCAAGTGGGTAGCTGCCCCCACCTTTCGCTCAGGCCCCCCACTGCAACTGATGTCATGGATCAGCAGGGGGCTGAGCTGGGGTCCAACAAAGGACGTGCCAATACTGCAGAGCCGCATCCGAGATCTCTTTGAGAGAGATTTTAGTATGGTTATGGTAATGCAAGTTATGCTAGTTCGTCAAATCCAGCCTTGCAAACGCCGACCCACTCTGCATGTGGGAATTCAACCCGGAAGGACCGCGAGCTATTCAGCATTTCCACTGCATAACGCTCGAAGAGATGTACAAACCGTTCTTCGGACCCCAAATAGAGTGTCTGAACACCATCGAGGACGTGGGTCTGAGCTGCAACCGCCCCGCTTCCCAAGTAAGTAATCCCATGTCGAACCTACTGTCCTTTTATTTATCATGGCATCATTCTAAAGAGCCGCTTTTTGACCAGGACTGGATAACAAAGGCGATGATGATCAGGTGTTTGGCCCCCCTTCCTGAGGGCTTGGACAATCCAATACTGGACAAGATGCTCGAGCCGGTGCCTTATCCAGTGCCTTCAAAGGAAGATGATGGGGGGAATAAAGAGGGCAAAAGCGGGCCTCACTCGCTACTTATTCCAGCCGGGGGAATGAGCACCTCCGCGAGGGAGGACAATCAAAGGGAAGAATCTGACATTCTCTCTCCCCGGGGAAGGAAGAGGACTACCTCTGAAGATTTGAAAACTAAGGTTTCCAAACGGGAGAAGAAATCTTCATCAGAGGGTCCTGCCTCGGAGGGTATTCTTGCCGCACAATGTCCGCACGGGGATCAGGCCTCTACCAAGCCGTAAGTAATCGAAAAGTACTTAATAGTGGAAACATCCTACCTTGCTTCCGAAGACAATAACCGACGCTTATAAATTGTAGTCCGGATCATATCCCTTCTCGACAGAGTTCATCTTCGGGGGATCTTCTTCCAGAGATGATGGAGAGCGAAGCGCCTCCCCCGGACACCCCGCCTCATGAAGCGGGCGACCTTGAAGTGTCATCGCGAAGGGTATCTCCGGATCCACTAAGGCCAGAGGATAACCCTTTGGCTACCCGGAATCCCCAGTATCCGGCTCCTAAGGAGAGCGACAGCAAGGGTCCGTACAGTGTGTGGTCGGACGCGCTAAAGGATCTTCTAGGGCAAGCGGCCATCTCGGAAGCGGATCGTACGCTAATGGGTACGGTAATTGAAAGGATTTCATCCGCTGAAAGCGGTTTGCATGAAGCCTTTATGAGTCTGCTGAAAGGCTTCGGGGTACGTGAAATAATGTATGTTTTTAACAGTACCGCACACATTAGGTATGCCCTATGCAGATAGTAGCCCCTGAGACTCTGGTTGTCGTCAGAAACGGCGGCAAACAGAGCATCATAGTCCCAGGTAATAACCAGACTGCCTTTATGTGCAGGTGGCTGAAGCTCCGATGGCTAGCCGAACTGATGGGTTTGCCGAGCTAAAGCAGCAACTTGAAGCAGCAGATGCCGACATCGTGCTTGTCAACAAGCGGCTTGACGAGGCACATGGTGAGTGATTTCTTTGGTGATTGTCACATAATAAGAGTAGCATGATGCCAGTATCTTTAATATGTTGTGACTGCAGATGGAGCTGCCACCATGGAGACCCTTCGGGTGGAGCTTGCCCGAGCCAAGGAGCAAGCAAGGAGTAGGAATGCGGCCGCTCTAAAGGCGGCCGAAGAGTTAAGGGCCGAACTGGCCGCACATTGCGAGAGCAAGGAAAAATAGCCAAGATGGATGTAGACCGTTACCAGCTTCTTGAAGAATAAAACCGGGCAAAGGCGACGGACCTGGAGAAGGCCCTGATGGCTGCCAAGGAAGCCCGCTCCAAAATTAGAGCGATGAAGGAGGTGCTGAATCAAGCTGCAGATATCGTGTCTGGGAAGCCCTTCTTGTTGCGGACTAAGTTCGGAGATCCGAAGTATGCTCCTCTGAACCGGATATGGAGTTCTGCGGACGCCTACATGGGTTTGGCTGCAAGTGCTGCTGATGCGGCCGAGTACTTCAAGGATCAGAAAGGCCCCGAAGGGGAAAAGCTGTTCTGGTCACAGTTTCACGCTCCAGTCCGTCCGCTGCTGTTGAATGAGCGATTGGCCGAGTGGGCCGAGCTCCATAGGTTGTCCAGACTTGCCATGAGGTCCGTTGTGGATCACCTGCGGCCGGGAGGGCCAAGGCCGAATAGCTACTTTAGTTTAGTGCAACAATTCCTTGGTGTCGTGCCACGCATCGATGCTGTAAAGAGATCAGCGTGCATAGAGGGTGGGCAGATGGCCCTTGCCCGTGTCAAGACATACTGGGCGGAGATGGAGGCCACCACTGTTGTGACACAGGGTTCGACCATAGGCAGAGTGGCTGCTGAGCACTACTTTGAAGAAGTTCTTGAAGGCGCTCGTTCGATAGAGGCTCAGTGCTCGAAGAATATTATGTTCTAATGACATGTATTCCCATTGTAAAAACAATGTTTTACTGAATTATCAAGGATGTATTTATATTTTTTGCCCGAAAGTACTATGATGCATGTTGTGCGGTCGTTTATGTATATATGTATATAACCTGAAAGTTTGCAGTCGTCGGCTTCCGCCCCCAAGCATATAATGCGGGGGTGTTCGCAGAAAATTTGTATCCACACTTGATCCAACGTCTTGGTCCGTTAAGGAGGTGATAGCACAACGAACGAGGCAATCGGACTATATTGCTTTAACACTTTCACTTAGCCATAGGAGTTTGACGGTGGGGCTACTATATAGCCCCTAGTACTTCTGCGCTCGTCCGAATACGAGGCGCGTATGTACATGACTGAGAAACGTCCCTTTGTTAATGCGGAGGAATCCCAAAGATTCTGATGAGTCATCGAGTGGTTGACCAGTCTCTTGCTATATCATGACAGTCAATTTTCGGCTTTCTCTACTGAGGTGCTCATCCGGATGAACCAGGGCACAATCGCAGTAGTTCTCCTAGTGCTACCTTAGCCGATATAACGGAACATAAGGTACCAAAACGTGGGAGCCGGGCAAACCCAACATGTGACCAAAGACATGATTCGGAGCTGATGCATATAGGGCCAAACTCGCGATGCCGAACACTCCCTAAGGTGTTCGGTCTTTATAACATATACCGGGCTAAACAATGCCCTTAATAAGAAACCCCATGTGTCCAGGTACGTGCAAAATCCTGACATGGCCACATGCCAATAACGTCAGCATCCTTCTCGGTTGTGTGGAGTATTCGGAGGATGTGAGCAACAAGAGACAGTAAAAAAAGGTTTATGCAGGGTCTTAATCTAAAAAGAAACCTTTGGATGAGTCCCTGCTGCACGTCTGCGCCTGTGTCTCCATTGTGCCGTGTCCTGTACGGGTGTAGCACGATTGTCATCTGCAAAAGGAAATAACTTAGGTGAAAGTTGCCGTGCCAAAAATAAGAATTGGTTATTATCAATGAACTATCAAAATTCAATAGAAGCCAAGTTGAGCCGGGCTGGCACTGATTACACGCGGGAAGCCCCTGGTATCGTTTATGAGGGTTTGATAATCAAACCAATCTCATGTATATATGATGGAACACCGGATTCGTTTGACCATGTCTGTGGTCTTGACGACCTGCCATTTTCCTGGTTGGTGAGGCCGTCTAGTTTGCGGCTGCTAGAGCCGCCGCATCCTCTCCCGTACGTGGGAAATGTTCGGTATTTCCGCTAACTGAGATGATGCCACGTGGACCAGGCATCTTAAGCTTGAGAAAAGCATAATGCGGTATTGCGTTAAAACAAGCGAAAGCCGTTCTTCTGAGTAGTGCTTGATAGCCACTTCGGAATGGGGCGATGTGAAAAGTTAACCTTTCGCTTCGGAAGTTATCAAGAGAACCGAATACCACCTCTAGTAGTAGAGAGCCCATACAGCGGGCCTCTTGGTCTGGTAGTACTCCCTTGAAGGTAGTATTACTGTGGCTTATTTGTGTCGGGTCTATCCCCATTTTGCGGACTATGTCCTGATATATCTGATTTAGATCACTGCAGTCGTCCATGAGGACTCGTGTTAAATGGTACCCATTTATTATTGGGTCTAACACCAAGGCCGTTAGTCCTTCATGCCGGATATTTGTCTTGTGATCCCTACGATCAAAAGTGATCGGGCAGGCCAACCAGGGGTTGAACCTAGGGGTGACGGGCTCTATGGCGCGTGTGCCTCGGAGTGCATGCTTGCTTCTCCTCTTTGTCACATGGATCACGTTTACTGTTTTAACCTCTAGTGGGAACTTTTTCTGTCCTCCGGCGCTTTGCTAGCGAGGCTCATCCTCATCTTTGCTTGGTGTCTCTTCCCCTTTGTGTTCGGCGTTTAGCTTACCGGCCTGCTTGAAGACCCAACATTCTCTGTGGGTATGATTTGCAGGTTTGTCTGGGGTGCCGTGAATCTGACAGAGTTTGTCAAGAATTTGTTTAGGCCAGATTGTCCTTCTCTGCTGCCTTTGAAAGGCTTTTTCCGCTGACCTGGTCGGGAGCCCCTGAATCCGGCGCTTACCACGGTGTTATCTGGGCTACCTTCTTTATTTCGACGCTTGTTTTTGTTGCGTCGTGGTTTACCATTGCCATCCCTAACTTCGGATGTGCTTGGGTTGCTGGTGCTGCTACGGGCCAACCAGCTGTCCTCGCCTGCACAAAAGAGGGTCATGCGGCTTGTTAGGGCTGACATTGTTCTCGGTTTTTCTTGACCGAGGTGTCTAGCGAGCCATTCGTCTCGGACGTTGTGTTTAAAAGCTGCTAAGGCTTCGGCGTCCGGACAGTCAACAATTTGGTTCTTCTTGGTGAGGAACATGTTCCAAAGCTTTCGGGCAGACTCTCCGGACTGTTGGATTATATGACTTAAATCGTCTGCATTCGGAGGTCGGACATAAGTCCCTTGAAAATTGGCCCGAAAAGCGTCCTCGAGCTCCTCCCAACTTCCAATTGAGTTTTCGGGGAGGCTTTTCAGCGAGTGCCGAGCTGGCCCTTTAAGCTTGAGGGGCAAGTATTTAATGGCATGGAGATCGTATCCACGAGCCATATGAATATGGAGGATGAAGTCCTCTATCCAGACTCCAGGGTCTGTGGTCCCGCCGTATGCCTCTATGTTCACCGGTTTGAATCCCTTTGGGAATTCGTGATCCAGCACCTCATCGGTGAAACATAAGGGGTGTGCGGCACCCCTGTATTGGGATGCGCCATGGTGTTTGGATGATTGTAGTATTCGGTGTTGGTTTTGTACCGTAGCGCGCTTCCTAGATCCATAGATGGATCTAGTCGCGCTGGATTTTTTACGCAAGTTCTCATGTAGATTGTGTGTTGACTTATGCACGAATTTGTTAGCCGGTCTATCGCGTTCACAAGGTGGTGGATCCGGCCGGTTGGTCGTATCACTCTTCGGCTGTATCGGCTCTAAGGCCTCATCGTTGAATTCCGGTAATAGCTTGCGCTTTGGATAGCTATTTTTATGATAACTCCCACCATACTTTGTTACTTTGTTCCACTTGCTGTTGAGCGTATCTTGTGCGACCTTGAGCCTTTGCTTCTGTTTCTTCAGGCTCCTCGCTGTGGCAATAAGCCTTCAACGGAGGTTTTCTTGCTCCAAGTGCATTTCTGGGATGATGTGTGCATCTTCGTCCGGACTGTTTTCTTCCCCAGACGGGGTTTGATGAGGCTTATCCTTGGCGTAGTCGTGTTCGGACCTCGGATCCGTACTATGTTTGCAGTTTGCATCTTGATCGTGCTCTGCCACCGGGGTGGTGCAGTCGTCGTTTCTTCTAGAGTCGACTGGACTATTATTTCCTCTTGCGCTGTTACCGCTGTTTTTGCTATGGCGGGACTTAGAGTGGCGCCGTTGACGTCGGTGCCTGGGTTGCTTGGAGGGGGCATCCTCCGCTGTCTCTTTGCCATTGCCCTCTCTGGGTATATCCACCATCTATACGTCATGTGATGAAGTGGCGGTCCAGCGCCCTGTGGGCGGTGGTTCCTGTTCGTCTCCTGCATCGTCGTCCATACCGTCGATGTCTTCGGAGTCGAAGTCGAGCATGTCGGTTAAGTCGTCGACAGTGGCTACTAAGTGGGTGGTGGGTGGGAAGCGAATTTCTTCGTCGTCCGCATCCCATTCTAGCCGGACATAGTTCGACCAAGGTTCTCTTGACAGGGAGAGAGACCTTAATGAATTTAGCACATCTCTGAAAGGTGAGTGCTGAAAGATATCCACGGAGGTGAACTCCATGATCGGCGCCCCGTCGGATTCGACAGGCACGAATGTAGGCAGCTCGGAGTCCGTGGCCGGGGATAAATCCAGTGGTTCGGCGAAGCGGCTCTCGAAAGGTGTGAAGTCAGTATCTGGCTCTATCGCCACTGAGAGTGCGGCCTCCATGGCGGGGTCTATCCCTCCGTTCTCGGATGGCACGATTTGCTCCGGATTAACGGCCGGAGTAGTTGCGGATGCGATCTCCCGAACACTGTCCGACGGCAGAGTTACGTCTTGCTCGTCGCGACTGTGCGGCGCGTCCGACATGGGCTCGAATCCATCGAAGATCAAGTCTCCGCGGATATCGGCCGTGTAGTTCAAGTTTCCAAATCTGACCTGATGGCCAGGGGTGTAGCTCTCGATCTGCTCCAGATGGCTAAGCGAATTGGCCCGCAGTGCGAAGCCACCGAATACGAAGATCTGACCGGGGAGGAAAGCCTCACCCTGTACCGCATCGCTAACGATGATCGAAGGAGCCATCAAGCCTTATGGTGACAACACAGTGGAACTCTCAATGAAAGCACCAATGTCGGTGTCAAAACCGGCGGATCTCGGGTAGGGGGTCCCGAACTGTGCATCTAAGGCGGATGGTAATAGGAGGCAGGGGACACGATGTTTACCCAGGTTCGGGCCCTCTTGATGGAGGTAATACCCTACGTCCTGCTTGATTGTTCTTGTTGATATGAGTATTACAAGAGTTGATCTACCACGAGATCAAAGAGGCTAAACCCTAGAAGCTAGCCTATGGTATGATTGTATGTTGTCCTACGGACTAAAACCCTCCGGTTTATATAGACACCGGAGGGGGCTAGGGTTACACAAGGTTGGCTACAAAGGAGGAGATATACATATCTGTATTGCCTAGCTTGCCTTCCACGCCAAGTAGAGTCCCATCCGGACACGAGACGAAGTCTTCAATCTTGTATCTTCATAGTGCAACAGTCCGGCCAAAGGATATAGTCCGGCTGTCCGGAGCCCCCTAATCAGGACTCCCTCAGCATACTTTATACAACCTATGGCTGAGGCATAAGGAATGACTTTCATTCTCTTTCTATCTTCTTCTGTGGTCGGGCTTTGAGTCTTACTCAATTTCACACCTTATAACACAGGAAAGAACTCTTTCTTTGACTGTTCCATTCTGAACTACTTCAAAATCTTGTCAAGGTATGTACTCAATGAAAAAACTTATCAAGCGTCTTGATCTATCTCTATAGATCTTGATGCTCAATATGTAAGGAGCTTCACCAAGGTTTTTCTTTGAAAAACTCCTTTGAAAAACTCCTTTATGCTTTGTAGAATAATTCTATATTATTTCCGATCAACAATATGTCATTCACATATACTTATCAGAAATGTTGTAGTGCTCCCACTCACTTTCTTGTAAATACAGGCTTCACCGCAAGTCTGTATAAAACTATATGCTTTGATCAACTTATCAAAGCGTATATTCCAACTCCGAGATGCTTGCACCAATCCATAGATGGATCGCTGGAGTTTACATATTTTGTTAGCACCTTTAGGATTGACAAAACCTTCTGGTTGCATCATATACAACTCTTTCTTTAATAAATCCTTTAAGGAATGCAGTTTTGTTTATCCATTTGCCAGATTTCATAAAATGCGGCAATTTGCTAACATGATTCAGACAGACTTAAGCATCGCTACGAGTGAGAAAATCTCATCATAGTCAACACCTTGAACTTTGTCTAAAACCTTATTCGACAAGTCTAGCTGTAACATTCCAAATTTTCAATTTGGAATGTTATACATTAGATCATCATGCATATCATATTTTATTTGCTTTTGGGTTTTGATCCTAAAAAAAATTCTAAGCAACTCAAGGACCCACGGAGAGAGTTGGGGATTTCGTTATTTTCATATTTGAGTTTTCTCAAATTTTTAGAATAGGATCATTTGAATTTATTTATTTTTATCATCAATTATTTCTATTACAAAAATATGAGAGAGGGAATAAAATGACTTTCCCAAAATATAGAAATATTGAGGATTTAATAATAAAATCAAATAAGTTTTATTTCGGAGTTTTTCGATATTTTTATTTGAATTTAGGAAAAATGCGCGTTTTTCAAAATTTCATTTAGGGCCCAAATAAATGTTCACTTTGTCGGGCATGATTTTAGAAGCCCGGGAAAATTTATTTCGGGATTTTTGGAGTCCATTTAGTATTTCTTTTTATTGTTTTTCCGAGCGTAATTATTTAAAAAAAAGGAACCGACTTTGGGCCGTACTCGGCCAGGACTCCGCCTGGCCGGGGCCTTTATAAGGCGCACCCGAGGCCCAAGTAGCCCGCCCCAAACCCTAGCCGCGCCCCAGCCCCAGCCCCGCCACCGCCGCGCTGCGCCGCCCGAGGTTCGCCGCCGCCTCGTTTTCCGTGTTGTTTTCTTTAAAAAAATCCGTTCGTCGTTTTTCTTTTTTCGTTGGATTTTCCGCGGTTATTTTCTGATCGCGATTTCTGATCCGATTTTCGTTTTAGTTTTATCTTTTCGCTCGTTTATCGGAATCAGGCGATTCAAGCGCCTGGAGTTTCGTCTCAAAACCCTCTATCCGAATAATCAACTTAAACAAGTTTTTGCTACTGTAAAAATTTGACTTAGATTCAGATTACTAGAAAGAAGTTGTTTTCTATCACCGTTTGACTTTCTTTGCTTCGTTCGATTTGATTTCTTTTGCCAACCGGAGTTCTTAAATTGAACCTTCTGGTTAAATCTTTTATTTGAGTTTTACCTGTGCATTAGATGAGTACTTATTGTATGCTTGTTTGTCTGTTTGCGATAGAGTACCCGGAGTGCGCCGCCTGTTACTTCGAATCGTTAGGTTTCGCGGATCATCAGCAAGGCAAGTAACACTTTAATCATACCTTTTCTACAACCCAGTTTTTTGCATTAGATCAATCTTCACACATTGCATGATTAAGATCTAATTAAATTGTGGGATGGGAAGTAGATGAGGTAGTACCTATTACCTGTTTATTGTCAAACCTTTGGGAGTTACTTCTACGTTTGCTTATTCTGCCATGCTATGCTAGTAGATGTGGATTGGGTGAGTGATTTCCATGACAGATGTGAGATTGATAAGTAATGGTTTATCTAAGGTGGCAACTTAAACACACATCTGGGTGGATTGAGGCACCTGGGTATTCCAGGACATGCCTGTTTTCTTTTGGACCGCCACCCAGGCTCAAAGGGATCATGAGATTATTCATACTAGAAACTTCCGTGTGCAGCCACAAGCAATTATGGGCTCTGGCATAGTTGATTAAATCGTGCAAACTCTTACAGGGTAGACTAGCAGATGTAGAGGAAAGTAGGTGTACCGGTCTATCCATCGTAAGGTGCTAGTGCTTCTGAAAGACTGTGTCTCGGTCATCCATTTCTCAAACACCATGTTGTGCGAGAAATCCAACGGAGGCGATCGAGTCTTGTGGGGAAAAGTGCGCAAACCTCTGCGGAGTGTAATAAACTAATCATGGTTAGCCATGTCCCCGGTTATGGACATCTTGAGTATCTAGTATCTGGATTGTCATGTGAATCTCAACATGTTACTCTAAAATTAATTTTGTTGGGTTATGTAAATGATGATGCTTAATTGGGATTGAGAATGCTGTCAACCATTCTCAATGTTTAACAACCACCATGATAGTAATTAAATTTATTCCTTTGAAGTAGGGAAAATTGGCTTTACGCAAAAACTGTAACCATAGAGCTTTCCACCTGCCAAATATGCATACAGTATAGCTATTTCATTCCATTACCCTCTATGTGTTACTTTGCCAGCATATTCCATGTGCTGACCCGTTTTTGGGCTGCAACGTTAATGTTGCAGACTTTTCAGATGACGATTAAGGAGTTTTTAGGTCGTGGTTCTGTACAGTGATGCCGTTGGAGTTGATGGACTCACTTATCTTCCAAGCCTTCCGCTATTATCGTTATTAGATGGCCTTAAGCCATATTTATTGTAATAAGTTCTCTTTTGAGACACTCGATGTAATAAGTGTGTGATTGCTACTCCGCTATAAATCCTCCGAGTACTGTGTGGTGTCAGCATTACTGATCCAGGGATGACACCGGAGCACAGAGATCAGACTGTTTGAGGTCTGGTCGCTAAAGAGATGGTATCAGAGCACACGCTAACTGTAGGACATGACCACTAAGCTAAAGACCTAGATCACTACTCACTCTCTTCTCTTCTGACCTCTCATCTTTTCTACCCTTTAGGATGGCGGATGCAAGGAACAAGTTCACCCAACCGGACGAAGATACACCCTTTGGACGCCACTTCAAGGAAGTCACTAGATGTGACACCCCAAAATTTTGACCTTGTTTTAATGAATTAAATTTCTGCCAGGAATTAAAACTTTGAATTTCTGAGCTCCTTTTTGATTTTGTTTAATCATTTTCCTTCCCTGTTATGAGGAGTTTTTCCCAAAGAGAAAACTTTTCAAATATGTTGTTGGACTTATTTAATCTCTCAAGAGAAACTTTTCCTTATTTAATATAACTAATTAAATAATTAAGTTGCTTGATCTTTACTTTCTTGAAAATGGATTTTCAAGGTTAAATGGCCATATTTGAACTACAACCATTTGATAAATTCACTTAAAATTTCCACAAAAATTTGGAGATGTCATGTGATGTTTTTAAATCACCTTTGTATAAAAACATCTTTATTTTATGAAATATTTTGAGCTCTACACCCTTTTTTCTTCTCTGGTCCAGTGGGTAATTTTGCACTACAACTCTTTTAAATGATTCCTTCTAGCCTCCACCAAAATTATGGGATATCAGTAGTACCATATGATTCAACATTTTGCAAAAACCTAGTGCTGTTCTTTGAAAAATTTGAGTGAATCAACCTCATTTTTATTCTGGTCCAACTTGAGGATTTGTACAGCAACTACATCTTAAGTTGCTCCTTTACCCATGATTCCTTTTCCTGCTTGTAGACCACCCTACCAAACCCCTAAATCCAGGAGCATGCACCCATTGGTACATTTTTGGTTCATGAAATAATGCCATTGATTTCCTGTCCAGAATTGTAGTTTTGCAAAGCTTGCACTAACAAGTTTCTGCTTTTGGCCAAATAACCTCACCACCTTCTCATACATCTAAGGAGACCCTGATCTGGAGGTTTTGGCCACCCCAAGAGTAGCCTAGGTGCCTGTGGCATTTTATCAAACACCCTGTGTGCATGGCCAGATTTGGCATGGATTCAAGTTTGCATTGTAAACTTGGCCACCTGACCTAACCACCATGCCCATTTCCCCTCTATCTAACCCTAACCTAGCCCTGTTTCTTCCCAGCCTCAACTGCGACCTCTAGCGTGCTCTGGCATTGTGTCGAGCACATCCCGTGCGTGCCCAGAGCGCGAGCAGAGCGTGCGTTTGGCACGTGTTTTGCACATGCCGCGCCCGAGCCGACACGCTGCCCCCTGGCTTTGGCCCACTCGGCAATACCTCGCCACGCACGTCCCTCCTCACCGCTACGCGCCAAGCCGCCCCTCGCCACGCCTGACAGGCCAGGAGCTAGCCGCCACGGCCGCCGATAGCCCCTGCTCCATTCAGCGCCACCGAGCCTCCCCCGCTCGCCACCTGCCTTCTGGAGCAGTGCGTGCTCATCCGCAAGCTTGTCCCCTAGCGCTCGTCGCCGCCACGTCGCCCTGCCGCTACAGAGAGGCGGTTCGCCGGCATCCTCATCCGCCGCCGCGGAACCGACCTCGACGGGCTATAAAAGGAGGTCCCCGAGCTTCCCCGAGCACGCAGGCGACCTCATGCCACCCCATTGGCGCTCCCCTAGCTCGCATTCGACCCAGGGAGGCCTCCTTCCTCATCTCCGGCAACTCCTGCCGCCGCCACCGCCCCGGCCAATCCGGCACCTCCAGTACCTCCCCCTCTCCATTCTCTTCGCCAGAAACTTCCTCATCCTCCCGTGAACCCGTTCCCCTACTCAATCTTGATCGAGAACCACCGTAGCCCCAAATCCACCTTGCTCCCGAAGCTTCCCTCCACCGCGGAGCTCACCGCCAGCGATTTCCTCCACTTCCGACGACCCTACGACTACCGGAGTGACCGTATTGATCCCCTGAGCATGCCGATGGCCTCCGTTCCCCGAACGGTGCCGTCATTCGCCGGTGAGCCTCGCCGGAGGCCCGCCCCGCTCGGGCAGAGGAGGGAGAAGACGCGGGCGACTGGTCAAACCTGACCAGTGGGCCAGGCGGGCCCACCGTCAGTGACCCAGCGCCGGTCCACGTGGGCTAAGTGAAAGCACAAAACCTCCAGTACATTTTCCCCGCTTCGAAAGCGTATTACCCTCTGAAACGTTTTCTTTTCTGTTTTATTTTAAATAACAGATTTTGACCAAATCTTTGACTGGCTATAACTTTTTAAATATAACTCCAAATGAGTTGATTCTTTTTCCTACCTTCCTCAAATTTGGTCTAGTTTATTTTAAGATTTTTTTGAAAAAATTTCCAAACAACTTTTTGTACTGTTTTTGAAACGTGTGTTGATTCAAATATATTTTAAAATAGGATTTTGGAGAGAGAGAAGAAACTTTCAAAAGTTTTGGAGAGCACCTCACCCCTCCACAACTTAAAGGCAAGCATTCTGAACCCTGGTATAATGTTTTTGGTGTATTATTTGACACGTTTATAACACCACCTTATTTCGGAGGACTTGTTATTTTATGTGATATGATCATATGCATGGAAGCATATCAGTGATTTCCTTGCTGTTGGAAATGAATACTTTTGTGATGGTAATCATCCTCATGTTCCTTGCATGCATGCCGGAACGGAATCCGGGAAAGCCTCAGCCTTGGGTAGGCGTGAGCTTGTCACCGGTCCCCGTCGGGACGGTTATGTCCGGTATGGCATGGTAAGGTATATTGAGTGGTGATTTCGTCGGTTGTAATATATTTGATATACATGTCATGCAGGGAACTTATAAACCTCCTGAGTCGACCGCAGATCGAGTCTTGTTCCAGTAACCCCCATACTTGCCTCGTACTACCACTCGTCCCTGCCGCAGGTAGGGTACGGTTCAGTAAGACGTCAACCCCTTTCCAGCACACACCGTACAGAGAGGCCATGGTGGAAGATATCGGTTGTAGCCGGTAGGCAGGCCACCTGGTCCGGGGGCATGGGTGTTTCCGGTTGGGACCGAGAGGGGAGGCCACCCCTTAGAGCGCGCGATATAAATTTGATCCCATGCTACGCGAGGTTGTAGCCTCCCCACATAGAGTTTTGCTTAACAAGTGTCGTGGGTGATTCCAGACACCGATGAGTTAAGCTGGTGTGTGCAAGGTTAGGCGTGTTTTCAACTAAAAGGCCGTAGACGGAATTAGTCCCGATGGACTAAAGGAAACCGTTACTCGTGGGTAAAGAGTACACCCTCTGCAGAGATTAAAACCTATTCGAATAGCCGTGTCCATGGTTAAGGATTACAGTCTGGGATGGGTCAAGTGTTGGTCTTAGTGTCGGTCTTCGGAGGTGAAATTGTTAAACCAAACTTGGATACTGATCGGTGACTTGTGAGGACCATGATTATTATTTTGTGATGGACTAACCTATTGTATTATTTGTATTATCAAGTATCCCTGGAATGGTTCTACCCCCTGGATATTCATGGTGATTATTTATTTCTAAGCCCGGTTAAATGTTTACTCCTGTGGATGGACTAACCCTTTTATTATCATGAACTAAATATTTATTATGAGTATTATTTATTTGTGACTTAAAGACCTTTCTGTGATGTCGCTTAGACGTCCGACTGTGGCATTTCTTTTAAAGCCCTTTCTATGATGTCGCTGAGACGTCCGACTGTGGCATTTCTTTTAAAACCCTTTCTGTGATGTCGCTCAGACATCCGACTGTGGCATTTCTTTTAAAGCCCTTTCTGTGATGTCGCTCAGACGTCCGACTGTGGCATTTCTTTTAAAACCCTTTCTGTGATGTCGCTCAGACGTCCGACTATGGCATTTCTTTTAAAGCCCTTTCTGTGATGTCGCTCAGACGTCCGACGGTGGCATTTCTTTTAAAACCCTTTTTGTGATATCGCTCAGACGTCCGACTGTGGCATTTCTTTTAAAGCCCTTTTTGTGATGTCGCTCAGACGTCCGACTGTGGCCTTTCTTTTAAAGCCCTTTCTGTGATGTCGCTCAGACGTCCGACTGTGGCATTTCTTTTTAAGCCCTTTCTGTGATGTCACTCAGACGTCCGACTGTGGCATTTCTTTTACAGCCCTTTATGTGGTGTCGCTCAGACGCCCGACTGTGGCATTTCGGCATTTTTTTCCACTCCATTATTGCTTATTTATGTTGCATATAAATAACCGCTTGCATGCATAAAAGATATTTTATTTGTGACCGACGATGTGATCATAGAATATTTCAGTGCATAGATATCAATTATATTATCCTAGTGTTCATGATGTTTGCGAGTACATTCAAAGTACTCACTGGCTTGTCCCTGGCTATTGTCTTGGCCAGATTTCTGCATGGAGAGGAGCGTTGCGATGACAGCCCCGGAAACTAAGCAGCAATTATAGCAGCCTCGCGAAGATAGGAGTTAACCTGGTCAGCTGTTCCCGTTGGAAATGGATGTCCCTCACACTGATGATTCACAAAACCGCTTTCGCCATCGACCACTAGAAAACCATTTGATGTACTCACAGGCCACAATGGTCTTGTACTACACATTTTGTACTTGCGCTTGGAATTTCTGTAACAAGTTGGTGCTTCATCAGCTAACAGTAATCCTGGGGCTGGTGAGCACAACGGCCATTTTCTGGAAATTTATGTCCGGAAAACCGGTCGTGACAGACTTGGTATCAGAGCCAGGCTGACCATTGGCTAATCCTGTCTTAGCCAGGTCAATAAACCTAAGTAAACCAGCCCACCAGACTTTGACCAAACCCCAGTCAAGCTTCCCTAGCAAGATAGCCACACCGAGACCCGACACCTTTTGGCAGTCGGTGCCCTTCCTATCCATCTAACCCGTCAATCATGCACCAGTGACCAAGTCCTAAATAGTCCTTTTTCGCAAGCGTGCGAAGGAAGACTCCGTCCCCTTTTTCCTATAAAAAGGGCACGCTAGCCCCAACCCAGCACATCACAGCCGCTACCCCAAACCGAGCCACAATGCCTGGACCCGTCATGCATAGTGAGACCACAGCAACCAACCTTGGAGGCTTTGTGACCATACTCGCAAACCTCACCCGTCGTGCCTATGCGTTAGAAAAGCCCCCAGAATATGTTGTGTACCAAGGACCCATGAGCGGCGAGAGCCGTCAATTCTGGGCCACTGTGCACATTTATGGTAGGGGACTAGAGCCCGAGCGCCCCTACAGGTTCACCAGAAGGACAACTTCCTTTGAGCCACAAGCCATCCAACTAGCTGCTCGAGAAGCTATAGTTCATCTTCGACACTTGTCGCCCAGAGTTAACTGTCGCTCGTTCCACTACTACCCCAGGTGTGAAGGGTATGGTAGACCACCCCAAGTTGTCAACGGAGATCACGAGACAGATCCTGCATTGTTGCACCTAGTGCGCTATGTAAGTGCACTAGAGGAGCTATGCGATCAAATCACGATTGATCTAATCGCAGCTTGTGGAGAGCTGGTTCGTCGAACCTCGGCGAGAGAAGAGATCGAGCCCAACATCAACAACCCAGTCGTGCTGTTTGGACACCCGATCGAGCCCCGGAGATCTGCCCCAGCCATCGGCCAAGGTGCCGCGATAACCCAGAAGTGCTTCGCCGCATATTGGAAGCACACTCCAACGGGGTTGTGGCCAACAATCCCCGAGATGGTCATCATCGCTACCCCGAGCCTGCAACCCCTCAGACCACTCCAGTTAATTCAGACGACGAGACCCGAAGAGAAGCCTCGACATCCACAAGGCACGCCCTCTTGGATATAAATGAGGTAGACTAAGTCACCCAAATCGTATCGAGTCCCAGTGTACCCTTGCTTTGTAATCGTGTGGCCTTGTTTTTAAACGCCGCCTGTTGTCATGCCTCTGTTTTAAATAGTATCCCCTGCATGGGTATGTCAGTACCCAGTTGCATATTTTTCCGGACACAACTACCCAAAAACCTTCCCCGACAACCCCCACAGTAACACATCACTATAGTGAAATGTGTGAATCTGTGGCTTGACCCCGACCTTGGAACAGAGCTGAAAATTTTCTTTACCATTCACCACGGTAAAAATGATCCAGCTCCAGTGCTATAAAAGGCCACCGCGTGACCTTGCCAAGCACCCCTTATCTTGTGCACCATTCCCACAATCAATTCTTGCCATGCCGAGCCCCAACATTTACCTGAGAACCCCAGATGCAACCCAGGGTAGTTTTGTCAAGTTATTGTGGGATTTTACCTGTAGTACCATGGGCGCTACCCAGCCACCCCAGTACGAGCTGTTCAAATCGAGGATCACCTCTTCCACCTCAAGATATTGGGCAGCAGTGCACATCCCTCCCTTAAACTCAAACCAAGACCCCACAGAGGTCTCCTTCGTGGGGAAATCTATGCCAACCCCACAGATGGCCATAGAAGCTACTGCATATGAAGCGCTTGCTCGCCTTCGATTCGCAGTGCCTTATGCCAGCGAACGAGGATACTATTACTTTCCGAGCCATGCAGAACCCGGAGGAGTAACATCTTTTCCTGGCGGACGAATTGAGAGAGACCCAGTCCTGGCCAACCTTGTCCAGTACGTCATCGCTCAAGAGCGTTTAACCCAACGTGTGATGGGTTATCTCCAGAGCCTCGCAGATTTAAATCCTCAAATCGCCATAGGCAGAGCACTAAGGCCCGACCGGGAGAGACACGTGCATCGACTGGTCAATCCACTTTCTCCGATAGAAGAGGAGTGTATCCCAGTACCAGAGACGTTTTCTAGGGACCCCGTCCAGTTACCATTCCCATTTTAGGTGTTGCTGCGGTGCTCACTATTACACCACTTATTTATGTGTGTGACTTATGCGTAATGCCCTGAGTTTGTACGACAAGTTAATTAATTGGCTTCTACTAATGGATGTAGTTTTGTTATGGTTCATGCCCTTTTAAATTAACTGTTTTTCCCTCACAAAATCCTGGAGTGAGATTTCCTTTTCCTGAGTTGCCACATCCGCACCTTCTCACGACGTGGATTTATTAATTTCACACAGCACCACGGCAGCAGACTCACAACCATAATCATTCGAGCACATAGACTGTTTGCAAAACTTTGCAACGGTGTTGCATCCAGCTAATCACCCCCTAACAACGGTTAGCACCTAGCACACCCCATCTACTCCTCGTGATCACCACCACCGCGGAGAGCCAACACCCGAGCAGCAGCGTCGCGACGATCGTCGAGGATCATCGCGCACAGGAGCACGGAGAGCCCCAGTAGTGTCGCCAGCCCTCCGAATATCAGGATCGCAAACCAGTCCGGCATCGCCTCCGCCATCAGAGCCTCACCCGAGCTTCTGTAAGCAGTAATGGAAGGAGAAGAAGAGGCTGACAGTGGGCCTCGGGTCCACCTGTCGGCCAGGGAGAGCACTGTGCTCTCAGGTACGACCAGCGTATATTTAAATTTAGAAGTTATTCTAAATTTATATCCAGCTAGGAATCTCACGTTTTGTCCCGAACCGTAGATTTCTCACGCAGCACCAGTATCCACACTGTGATTTTTACGCCACTTATTGCCCTCTCACTGTAGCCACATCTTTGTTGCAAAAAAATATATTTTGAAACAGCTTTTGGCAAATCTCGAGGACGAGATTTTTCTTAAGGGGGGTAGTGTTGTGACACCCCAAAATTTTGACCTTGTTTTAATGAATTAAAATTTTTGCCAGGAATTAAAACTTTGAATTTCTGAGCTCCTTTTTGATTTTGTTTAATCATTTTCCTTCCCTGTTATGAGGAGTTTTTCCCAAAGAGAAAACTTTTCAAATATGTTGTTGGACTTATTTAATCTCTCAAGAGAAACTTTTCCTTATTTAATATAACTAATTAAATAATTAAGTTGCTTGATCTTTACTTTCTTGAAAATGGATTTTCAAGGTTAAATGGCCATATTTAAACTACAACCATTTGATAAATTCACTTAAAATTTCCACAAAAATTTGGAGATGTCATGTGATGTTTTTAAATCACCTTTGTATAAAAACATCTTTATTTTATGAAATATTTTGAGCTCTACACCCTTTTTTCTTCTCTGGTCCAGTGGGTAATTTTGCACTACAACTCTTTTAAATGATTCCTTCTAGCCTCCACCAAAATTATGGGATATCAGTAGTACCATATGATTCAACATTTTGCAAAAACCTAGTGCTGTTCTTTGAAAAATTTGAGTGAATCAACCTCATTTTTATTCTGGTCCAACTTGAGGATTTGTACAGCAACTACATCTTAAGTTGCTCCTTTACCCATGATTCCTTTTCCTGCTTGTAGACCACCCTACCAAACCCCTAAATCCAGGAGCATGCACCCATTGGTACATTTTTGGTTCATGAAATAATGCCATTTATTTCCTGTCCAGAATTGTAGTTTTGCAAAGCTTGCACTAACAAGTTTCTGCTTTTGGCCAAATAACCTCACCACCTTCTCATACATCTAAGGAGACCCTGATCTGGAGGTTTTGGCCACCCTAAGAGTAGCCTAGGTGCCTGTGGCATTTTATCAAACACCCTGTGTGCATGGCCAGATTTGGCATGGATTCAAGTTTGCATTGTAAACTTGGCCACCTGACCTAACCACCATGCCCATTTCCCCTCTATCTAACCCTAACCTAGCCCTGTTTCTTCCTAGCCTCAACCGCGACCTCTAGCGTGCTCTGGCATTGTGTCGAGCACATCCCGTGCGTGCCCAGAGCGCGAGCAGAGCGTGCGTTTGGCACACGTTTTGCACATGCCGCGCCTGAGCCGACACGCTGGCCCCCTGGCTTTGGCCCACTCGGCAGTACCTCGCCACCCACGTCCCTCCTCACCGCTACGCGCCAAGCCGCCCCTCGCCACGCCTGACAGGCCAGGAGCTAGCCGCCATGGCCGCCGACAGCCCCTGCTCCGTTCAGCGCCGCCGAGCCTCCCCCGCTCGCCACCTGCCTTCTGGAGCAGTGCGTGCTCATCCGCAAGCTTGTCCCCTAGCGCTCGTCGCCGCCACGTCGCCCTGCCGCTACAGAGAGGCGGTTCGCCGGCATCCTCATCCGCCGCCGCGGAACCGACCTCGACGGGCTATAAAAGGAGGTCCCCGAGCTTCCCCGAGCACGCAGGCGACCTCATGCCACCCCATTGGCGCTCCCCTAGCTCGCATTCGACCCAGGGAGGCCTCCTTCCTCATCTCCGGCAACTCCTGCCGCCGCCACCTCCCCCTCTCCATTCTCTTCGCCAGAAACTTCCTCATCCTCCCGTGAACCCGTTCCCCTACTCAATCTTGATCGGGAACTACCGTAGCCCCAAATCCACCTTGCTCCCGAAGCTTCCCTTCGCCGCGGAGCTCACCGCCGGCGATTTCCTCCACTTCCGACGACCCTACGACTACCGGAGTGACCGTCTTGATCCCCTGAGCACGCCGATGGCCTCCGTTCCCCGAACGGTGCCGTCATTCGCCGGTGAGCCTCGCCGGAGCCCCGCCCCGCTCGCGCAGAGGAGGGAGAAGACGCGGGCGACTGGTCAAACCTGACCAGTGGGCCAGGCGGGCCCACCGTCAGTGACCCAGCGCCGGTCCACGTGGGCTAAGTGAAAGCGCAAAACCTCCAGTACGTTTTCCCCGCTTCGAAATTACCCTCTGAAACGTTTTCTTTTCTGTTTTATTTTAAATAACAGATTTTGACCAAATCTTTGACTGGCTATAACTTTTTAAATATAACTCCAAATGAGTTGATTCTTTTTCCTACCTTCCTCAAATTTGGTCTAGTTTATTTTAAGATTTTTTTGAAAAAATTTGCAAACAACTTTTTGTACTGTTTTTGAAACGTGTGTTGATTCAAATATACTTTAAAATAGGATTTTGGAGAGAGAGAAGAAACTTTCAAAAGTTTTGGAGAGCACCTCACCCCTCCACAACTTAAAGGCAAGCATTCTGAACCCTGGTATAATGTTTTTGGTGTATTATTTGACATGTTTATAACACCACCTTATTTCGGAGGACTTGTTATTTTATGTGATATGATCATATGCATGGAAGCATATCAGTGATTTCCTTGCTGTTGGAAATGAATATTTTTGTGATGGTAATCATCCTCATCTGCCTTGCATGCATGCCGGAAAGGAATCCGGGAAAGCCTCGGCCTTGGGTAGGCGTGAGCTTGTCACCGGTCCCCGTCGGGACGGTTATGTCCGGTATGGCATGGTAAGGTATATTGAGTGGTGATTTCGTCGGTTGTAATATATTCGATATACATGTCATGCAGGGAACTTATAAACCTCCTGAGTCGACCGCAGATCGAGTCTTGTTCCAGTAACCCCCATACTTGCCTCGTACTACCACTCGTCCCTGCCACAGGTAGGGTACGGTTCAGTAAGTCGTCAACCCCTTTCCAGCACACACCGTACAGAGAGGCCATGGTGGAAGATATCGGTTGTAGCCGGTAGGCAGGCCACCTGGTCCGGGGGCATGGGTGTTTCCGGTTGGGACCGAGAGGGGAGGCCACCCCTTAGAGCGCGCGATATAAATTTGATCCCATGCTACACGTGGTTGTAGCCTCCCCACTTAGAGTTTTGCTTAACAAGTGTCGTGGGTGATTCCAGACACCGATGAGTTAAGCTGGTGTGTGCAAGGTTAGGCGTGTTTTCAACTAAAAGGCCATAGACGGAATTAGTCCCGATGGACTAAAGGAATCCGTTACTCGTGGGTAAAGAGTACACCCTCTGTAGAGATTAAAACCTATTCGAATAGCCGTGTCCATGGTTAAGGATTACAGTCTGGGATGGGTCAAGTGTTGGTCTTAGTGCCGGTCTTCGGAGGTGAAATTGTTAAACCAAACTTGGATACTGATCGGTGACTTGTGAGGACCATGATTATTATTTTGTGATGGACTAACCTGTTGTATTATTTGTATTATCAAGTATCCCTGGGATGGTTCTACCCCCTGGATATTCATGGTGATTATTTATTTCTAAGCCCGGTTAAATGTTTACTCCTGTGGATGGACTAACCCTTTTATTATCATGAACTGAATATTTATTATGAGTATTATTTATTTGTGACTTAAAGCCCTTTCTGTGATGTCGCTTAGACGTCCGACTGTGGCATTTCTTTTAAAGCCCTTTCTGTGAGGTCGCTCAGACGTCCGACTGTGGCATTTCTTTTAAAACCCTTTCTGTGATGTCGCTCAGACGTCCGACTGTGGAATTTCTTTTAAAGCCCTTTTTGTGATGTCGCTCAGACGTCCGACTGCGGCATTTCTTTTAAAACCCTTTCTGTGATGTTTCTCAGACGTCCGACTGTGGCATTTCTTTTAAAGCCCTTTCTGTGATGTCGCTCAGATGTCCGACGGTGGCATTTCTTTTAAAACCCTTTTTGTCATATCGCTCAGACGTTCGACTGTGGCATTTGTTTTAAAGCCCTTTTTGTGATGTCGCTCAGACGTCCGACTGTGGCCTTTCTTTTAAAGCCCTTTCTGTGATGTCGCTCAGACGTCCGACTGTGGCATTTCTTTTTAAGCCCTTTCTGTGATGTCGCTCAGACGTCCGACTGTGGCATTTCTTTTATAGCCCTTTATGTGGTGTCGCTCAGATGCCCGACTGTGGCATTTCGGCATTTTTTTCCACTCCATTATTGCTTATTTATGTTGCATATAAATAACCGCTTGCATGCATAAAAGATATTTTATTTGTGACTGACGATGTGATCATAGAATATTTCAGTGCATAGATATCAATTATATTATCCCAGTGTTCATGATGTTTGCGAGTACATTCAAAGTACTCACTGGCTTGTCCCTGGCTATTGTCTTGGCCAGATTTCTGCATGGAGAGGAGCGTTGCGATGACAGCCCCGGAAACTAAGCAGCAGTAATAGCAGCCTCGCGAAGATAGGAGTTAACCTGGTCAGCTGTTCCCGTGGGAAATGGATGTCCCTCACACTGATGATTCACAAAACCGCTTCCGCCATCGACCACTAGAAAACCATTTGATGTACTCACAGGCCATAATGGTCTTGTACTACACATTTTGTACTTGCGCTTGGAATTTCTGTAACAAGTTGGTGCTTCATCAGCTAACAGTAATCCTGGGGCTGGTGAGCACAACGGCCATTTTCTGGAAATTTATGTCCGGAAAACCGGTCGTGACACTAGATACCTGAACATAGGAGTACCAAGCTTCACGGGAACCTACAACGCCACTTTACTTGAAGAAGAGCGCTGGATGATTCAAGTTCAAGTTCCAGGAAGGACGTTCATGCCAGTCATTGAGCCCATAGAGTTTTCTTTTGATGCACCAACTTGGAGTCTAGGAAAGAGTATGACAACTCACATCGCCATGGGACGCATTGGAGAAGTCTACCGCAAGGATCTCAAGGATACTATCTACCAGATTTGTGGGCGCCGAGATGAACACTGGGAGATGATTAGCACCAGGAAGGATAGATCAATTGCAGCTTTTATCCAGGAGTTAAACCAGCACATTCGACGACAGGAGAATCAGATGTGCGCCGACATGATAGATCTGAAGAAGGCTAAGACTAGAATCAAGGAACTGGAGGAAGAACTCAAGGCTACACGTGAAGATTATGAAGAAGAAATTGAAGTATTGGTGAGAAGAATGACGACCTGATCAAGAAGATTGGAATATTTATGGGAGGCCCGACACCAGTAGATGAAGACGAAGAACCCAAGGAGATTAACCCGGAAGACTACATCATCATCGACGGCACCGACTCGGAAGCAGATAGTAGCGAAGATGACTATGTTGATGAAGCAGGAGCAGATATCATGGAGTCTACAACCGTAGAATATTTCTAGTAGACCACCTCATCAGTAGTAGTAGTCCACCATGTAAATATAGTAGTCCGAGAACTTTGCGATAGCTAGATCGATTGTATGCCTTTGTTTGATTGAATGAAGTGAATTGTTTGCTTTTGCCTCATGTGCATATGGGTAGTGTTTTCTCTTTAGACACCCTCTAATCTTATATCTCATCTTTTCTAAACCCTCAGATGCCTCTGAGATGTGACCCCGGATTTGCCTTTCCGTCGGAACTCACCCAGTTGATCCAGCAGCAGAACACCTTGATGCAGTTGCTAGTCCAGAATCAGAATCAGGGGAACAACAACAACAACCCACCACCACCACCACCACCTGTTGACCACTTAGCCCGTTTTCTTAGGCTGAATCCGCCGGTGTTTTCCAGTAGCACCGAGCTGATAGTAGCAGATGATTGGCTCCGCAAGACAGCTAGGGAGTTGACCACAGCAGGATGCAAAGATGCGGAGAAGGTGAAGTTTGTCGCACATCAGTTAGAAGGACCCGCAGCATCATGGTGGGAGAATTTCACAGCCACCTTCCCAGTCGACATTGTCACATGGGACCAGTTTTAGCAGGCTTTCCGTACTGCCCATGTTTCAGCAGGAGCAATGGCCATGAAGAAGCGTGAGTTTCATAACTTGCGCCAAGGAGGACGGACCGCTGACCAGTATGTGGAGGAGTTTAGTAAGCTAGCACGTTATGCCCCAGATGACGTTGCTACGGATGCAGCTAAGCAGGAGAAGTTCCTGGAAGGACTGAATGATGAGTTGAGTATGCAGTTGATGGTAGCCACCTTCAAAAACTACCAGGAGTTTGTAGACCGTGCTCTTATGATTGAAGGGAAGCAGCAGCAAATTGAGAACCGCAAGAGGAAGTATGGACAAGGAAAGTATAATTAAGGAGCTCAGCAGTAGCCACGTTTTACCCCTAGACCGGGAGGACATTTTCAGCATACCCATGGAGTAGGTAGCTCGCACAATCACAATGGCACCAAGAATGGTAATGGGAATGGAGGAAGCAATGGCCAGAACCGCAACACCCCATCAACCCCAGCCAAGAGAGATCTGAGTCAAGTCACCTGTTTCAAGTGTTCCAAGACCGGACATTATGACAATGAATGTCCTGAAGGCCAAAACGGCAATGGAAGCTCTGGAAAGAAGCCGAACCCTTTCAATAGGGGACAGGTGAACCACGTTAATGTGGAGGAGGTTGAAGCTTAGCCCGATGCAGTAATAGGTAAGTTTTTGGTTAAGTCATTTACTGCCCTCGTTCTTTTTGATACTGGTGCATCGCATTCATACATATCAAGGGGATTTGTGGAAAAGTATAGCCTACCCACTAGGATTCTCAAAACACCTATGCTAGTAAGCTCACCAGGAGCAGAGTACATGGCCAGTCAAGGATGCTTTCAAGTGCCATTAAGTATAGGACGGCATGTTTTCCCAACAGATTTAATTATTCTAGAATCTCAAGGTCTGGATGTGATTCTTGGTATGGATTGGCTGTCGATGTATGGAGGAAACATCGATTGTGCTAGTAAGTCAATTTTGCTTACCACCCCAGAAGGGAGAAGGATCAAGTATGTATCCCGGCATGCGCCAAACAAGACACAAGTAAATCCATTAACAGGAATTGTGTAGGAGGAAGTACCAGTGGTAAGGGAATTCCCTGATGTATTTCCAGAGGAGTTGCCAGGCATGCCACCGGATAGAGATATTGAGTTTTTGATTGAGCTATTGCCAGGCACAGGGCCAATATCAAAGAGACCATATAGGATGCCAGCAAATTATTTGGTGGAAATTAAGAAACAGATTAAGGAGTTACTGGATAAGGGATATATTTGCCCAAGTTCTTCACCTTGGGGATCACCAGTACTTCTAGTGGAGAAGAAGGATGGATCGTTAAGGATGGTTGTTGATTATCGAGGATTGAATGAAGTAACAGTCAAGAACAAGTACCCACTACCAATGATCAATGATCTGTTTGATCGACTGCAAGGAGCTAAGGTATTTTCCAAGATCGATTTGCGATCAAGGTACCACCAGTTGAAGATTCGAGAACAAGATATTCCGAAGACAGCTTTTACCACCAGGTATGGGCTGTATGAGTATACCGTTATGTCATTTGGTTTGACTAACGCGCCTGCCTATTTTATGAACATGATGAACAAAGTGTTTATGGAGTTTTTGGATAAGTTCTTCGTAGTATTCATTGATGATATCCTGGTTTATTCGAAGAATGAAAAGGAGCATAAGGAGCATTTGCGTTTGGTACTTGGGAAGCTCAGAGAATATCAATTATATGCCAAGTTCAGCAAATGTGAGTTTTGGTTGAAGGAAGTAGGATTCCTCGGACACGTTATATCAGGAGAAGGTATAGCAGTAGTGTTGGGGAACGTAGTAATTTCAAAATTTTCCTACGCACACGCAAGATCATGGTGATGCATAGCAACGAGGGGAAGAGTCTGATCTACGTACCCTTGTAGATCGCAACGGAAGCATTGACACAACATAGAGGAAGTAGTCGTACGTCTTCTTCCCGATCCGACCGATCCAAGCACCGTTACTCCGGCACCTCCGAGTTCTTAGCACACGTTCAGCTCGATGACGATCCCCGGGCTCCGATCCAGCAAAGCTTCGGGGAGGAGTTCCACAGCACGACGGCGTGGTGACGATCTTGATGTACTACCGACGCAGGGCTTCGCCTAAGCACTACAACGGTATGATCGAGGTGGAATTTGGTGGCAGGGGGCACCGCACACGGCTAAGGAATGATTTCAAGGATCAACTTGTGTGTCTAGAGGTGCCCCCTGCCCCCGTATATAAAGGATGAGAGGGGGAGGGCTGGCCGGCCAAGCTTGGAGGCGCAGGAGGAGTCCTACTCCCACCGGGAGTAGGACTCCCCCCTCCAATCCTATTCCAACTAGGATTCCTTAAAGGGGGAGAGAGAGAGAGAGGTGGCCGACCCCTTCTCCTAGTCCTAATAGGACTAGGGGGAGGGGAAGGTGCGCAGCCCTTGTGGGCAGCCCTCTCACCTTTCCACTAAGGCCCATGTAGGCCCATTTGGCTCCCGGGGGGTTCCGGTAACCCTCCCGGTAATCCGGTAAAATCCCGATTTCACCCGGAACACTTCTGATGTCCAAACATAGGCTTCCAATATATCAATCTTTATGTCTCGACCATTTCGAGACTCCTCGTCATGTCCGTGATCACATCTAGGACTCCGAACTACCTTCGGTACATCAAAATGCATAAACTCATAATAACTGTCATCGTAACGTTAAGCGTGCGGACCCTACGGTTCGAGAACAATGTAGACATGACCGAGACACGTCTCCGGTCAATAACCAATAGTGGGACCTGGATGCCCATATTGGCTCCTACATATTCTACGAAGATCTTTATTGGTCAGACCGCATAACAACATACGTTGTTCCCTTTGTCATCGGTATGTTACTTGCCCGAGATTCGACCGTCGGTATCCAATACCTAGTTCAATCTCATTACTGGCAAGTCTCTTTACTCGTTCCGTAATACATCATCTCACAACTAACATCTTAGTTATAATGCTTGCAAGGCTTATGTGATGTGTATTACCGAGAGGGCCCAGAGATACCTCTCCGACAATCGGAGTGACAAACCCTAATCTCGAAATACGCCAACCCAACATCTACCATTGGAGACACCTGTAGTACTCCTTTATAATCACCCAGTTACGTTGTGACGTTTGGTAGTACCCAAAGTGTTCCTCCGGTAAACGGGAGTTGCATAATCTCATAGTTATAGGAACATGTATAAGTCATGAAGAAAGCAATAGCAACATACTAAACGATCGGGTGCTAAGCTAATGGAATGGGTCATGTCAATCAGATCATTCAACTAATGATGTGACCTCGTTAATCAAATAACAACTCTTTGTTCATGGTTAGGAAACATAACCATCTTTGATTAACGAGCTAGTCAAGTAGAGGCATACTAGTGACACTCTGTTTGTCTATGTATTCACACATGTATTATGTTTCCGGTTAATACAATTCTAGCATGAATAATAAACATTTATCATGATATAAGGAAATAAATAATAACTTTATTATTGCCTCCAGGGCATATTTCCTTCAAGTAGATCCCGCTAAAGTTGAAACTGTGACCAAGTGGGAAGCCCCAACAATAGTTGGAGAGATCCGGAGTTTTCTTGGACTCGCAGGATACTACCGGAGGTTTATTGAGAATTTTTCAAAGATTGCGAGGCCTATGACGGAGTTGTTGAAGAAAGATACCAAGTTCATATGGACTGAGCAGTGTGAGGCTAGTTTCCAGGAGTTGAAGAAACGCTTGGTTACCTCACCACTGTTGATTTTGCCAGACCAGACCAAGGATTATGAGGTGTATTGCGACGCTTCACGTCGAGGACTTGGAGCAGTGCTTATGCAGGAAGGGAGAGTCGTTTCATATGCCTCAAGACAACTGAAGCCCCATGAGTTGAATTATGCTATGCATGACTTGGAGTTAGCAGCCGTAGTGCATGCTTTGAAGACGTGGAGATATTTCCTCATTGGAAATCATTGTGAGGTGTACACGGATCATAAGAGTTTGAAGTACATTTTCACACAGAAGGAGTTGAATCTCAGACAAAGGAGATGGTTGCAGCTTATCAAGGATTATGATATGAGATTGCATTATCATCCCGGGAAGGCTAATGTAGTAGCTGATGCATTAAGCGGCAAGAGCCATGTGAATACATTAATGACAGGAGAAATACCCAAGGAGTTAGCAGAAAATCTTCGTGAACTATGTTTGGAAATAGTTCCGAGAGGCTATGTAGCAGCATTGGAAATTCAGTCAACTTTGATGGACATAAGCAGGGAAACTCAGAAGACTGATAAGGAGATTGCTTCCATAAAGGAGAAAATGAAAGAAGGAAAAGCTAAAGGATTTTGTGAGGATGAGCACGATACCCTATGGTTTGAAGACCGTGTCTATGTGCCCAATGACCCGGAGATTAGGAAGTTAATTCTGCAAGAGGCACATGATTCACCCTATTCGATTCACCCAGGGAATACCAAGATGTATCTGGATTTGAAGGATATTTTCTGGTGGACCGGAATGAAGAAATACATAGCGTAGTATGTAGCAGTTTGTGATGTATGACAGAGAGTAAAGGCAGAGCATCAGAAGCCAGCAGGATTGTTACAACCATTGCCGATACCCGAATGGAAGTGGGATAAGTTAGGCATGGATTTTATCATGGGATTGCCCAGGACTCGTTCAGGCTATGACTCGATTTGGGTTGTATTCGATCGATTGACGAAAGTAGCTCATTTCATCCCAGTAAAGACCACTTATACCAGTGCTAAGTTGGCAAAAATATACATGACCAGAATAGTATGTCTGCATGGAGTTCCGAGGAGTATCGTATCAAATAGAGGAACCCAGTTTATCTCAAAGTTCTGGAAGCAGTTGAACAAAACTTTGGGAACCAGGCTAGAATTCAGTACAGCTTTTCATCCGCAGACAGATGGACAGACCAAGAGAGTCAATCAGATTTTGGAAGATATGCTGAGAACTTGTGCGCTAGATTATGGATCTAGTTGGGACGATAATTTGCCATATGCAGAGTTCTCTTACAATAACAGTTACCAAACCAGTTTGAAGATGGCCCCTTTCGAAGCTTTGTACGGAAGGAGGTGCAGGACACCATTGTCGTGCGACGAAGTTGAAGACCGTCAGTTGTTTGGACCTGACTTGATTAAGGAGTCTGAACAGAAAGTGAAGTTGATTCGCGATAGGCTCAAGGTAGCCTAGTCCAGACAAAAGAGTTATGCAGATTCTAAATGCAAGGAGACAGTTTACGAAGTTGGAGACAGAGCTTATCTTCGAGTATCTCCACTTCGGGGAACAAAGCGTTTTGGAGTTAAAGGGAAGTTAGCGCCACGATTTATAGGACCATATCGAATTTTGGAGCGTATGGGAGAAGTGGCCTACAAGTTGGAATTGCCCGAAGGATTGTCAGGAGTTCATGATGTGTTCCACGTTTCCCAGTAAAAGAAGTGTCACGCGGAGATAGCTGACATACCATTGAGAGACACAATGCCTTTGGAAACCATTCAGTTGGATAACGATTTGACCTACGAGGAGAAACCAGTTAAGATCCTCGAGTTTGCCAGCCGAGTTACCCGCAGCAAAGTTATCAAGTTTTGCAAGGTTCAGTGGAGTCACCACACGGAGGATGAAGCCACCTGGGAACGAGAGGAAGATTTTCTCAAAGACCACCCTCACCTATTTTCTAGCCAACCCGAATCTCGAGGGCGATATTCATCTTAAGGGGGGTAGGTTTGTAACATCCCAAATTTTCAATTTGGAATGTTATACATTAGATCATCATGCATATCATATTTTATGTGCTTTTGGGTTTTGATCCTAAAAAAATTCTAAGCAACTCAAGGACCCACTGAGAGAGTTGGGGATTTCGTTATTTTCATATTTGAGTTTTCTCAAATTTTGAGAATAGGATCATTTGAATTTATTTATTTTATCATCAATTATTTCTATTACAAAAATATGAGAGAGGGAATAAAATGACTTTCCCAAAATATAGAAATATTGAGGATTTAATAATAAAATCAAATAAGTTTTATTTCGGAGTTTTTCGATATTTTTATTTGAATTTAGGAAAAATGCGCGTTTTTAAAAATTGCATTTAGGGCCCAAATAAATGTTCACTTTGTCGGGCTTGATTTTAGAAGCCCGGGAAAATTTATCTCGGGATTTTTGGAGTCCGTTTAGTATTTCTTTTTATTTTTTTCCGAGCGTAATTATTTTTAAAAAAAGGAACCGACTTTGGGCCGTACTCGGCCAGGACTCCGCCTGGCCGGGGCCTTTATAAGGCGCGCCCGAGGCTCGAGTAGCCCGCCCCAAACCCTAGCCGCGCCCCAGCCCCGCTGCCGTCGCCGCCGCGACCTGCCGCCCGAGGTTCGCCGCCGCCTCGTTTTCCGTTTTGTTTTCTTTAAAAAAAATTCCGTTCGTCGGATTTTCCGCGGTTATTTTCTGATCGCGATTTCTGATCCGATTTTCGTTTTAGTTTATCTTTTCGCTCGTTTATCGGAATCAGGCGATTCAAGCGCCTGGAGTTTTGTCTCGAAACCCTCTATCTGAATAATCAACTTAAACAAGTTTTTGCTACTGTAAAAATTTGACTTAGATTCAGATTACTAGAACGAAGTTGTTTTCTTTCGTCGTTTGACTTTCTTTGCTTCGTTCAATTTGATTTCTTTTGCCAACCAGAGTTCTTAAATTGAACCTTCTGGTTAAATCTTTTATTTGAGTTTTACCTGTGCATTAGATGAGTACTTATTGTATGCTTGTTTGTCTGTTTGCAATAGAGTACCCGGAGTGCGCCGCCTGTTACTTCGAATTGTTAGGTTTCGCGGATCATCAGCAAGGCAAGTAACACTTTGATCATACCTTTTCTACAGCCCAGTTTTTTTGCATTAGATCAATCTTCACACATTGCATGATTAGGATCTAATTAAACTGTGGGATGGGAAGTAGATGAGGTAGTACCTATTACCTGTTTATTGTCAAACCTTTGGGAGTTACTTCTACGTTTGCTTATTCTGCCATGCTATGCTAGTAGACGTGGATTGGGTGAGTGATTTCCATGACAGATATGAGATTGATAATTAATGGTTTATCTAAGGTGGCAACTTAAACACACATCTGGGTGGATTGAGGCACCTGGGTATTCCAGGACATGCCTGTTTTCTTTTGGACTGCCACCCAGGCTCAAAGGGATCATGAGATTATTCATACTAGAAACTTCCGTGTGCAGCCACAAGCCATTATGGGCTCTGGCATAGTTGATTAAGTCGTGCAAACTCTTACAGGGTAGACTAGCAAATGTAGGGGAAAGTAGGTGTACTGGTCTATCCATCGTAAGGTGCTAGTGCTTCTGAAAGACTGTGTCTCGGTCATCCGTTTCTCAAACACCATGTAGTGCGAGAAATCCAACGGAGGCGACCGAGTCTTGTGGGGAAAAGTGCGCAAACCTCTACAGAGTGTAATAAACTAATCATGGTTAGCCGTGTCCCCGGTTATGGACATCTTGAGTATCTAGTATCTGGATTGTCATGTGAATCTCAACATGTTACTCTAAAATTAATTTTGTTGGGTTATGTAAATGATGATGCTTAATTGGGATTGAGAATGCTGTCAACCATTCTCAATGTTTAACAACCACCATGATAGTAATTAAATTTATTCCTTTGAAGTAGGGAAAAATTGGCTTTACGCAAAAACTATAACCATAGAGCTTTCCACCAGCCAAATATGCATATAGTATAGCCGTTTCATTCCATTACCCTCTATGTGTTACTTTGCCAGCATATTCCATGTGCTGACCCGTTTTCGGGCTGCAACGTTAATGTTGCAGACTTTTCAGATGATGATTAAGGAGTTTTTAGGTCGTGGTTCTATACTCAGTGATGCCGTTGGAGTTGATGGACTCACTTATCTTCCAAGCCTTCCGCTGTTATCGTTATTAGATGGCCTTAAGCCATATTTATTGTAATAAGTTCTCTTTTGAGACACTCGATGTAATAAGTGTGTGATTTCTACTCTGCTATAAATCCTCCGAGTACTGTGTGGTGTCAGCATTACTGATCCAGGGATGACACCAGAGCACAGAGATCAGAGTGTTTGAGGTCTAGTCGCTACACTAGCTTTGTAGATAGTAACACTACTATCAGCGTCCGTCTTCCTCTTGAAGATCCATTTATTTTCTATGGCCGTCCGATCATCGGGCAAGTCAACCAAAGTCCACACTTTGTTCTTATACATGGATCCCATCTCAGATTTCATGGCCTCAAGCCATTTCACGGAATCTGGGCTCATCATCGCTTCCTTATAGTTCGTAGGTCTGTCATGGTGAAGTAACACGAACTCCAGAATAGGATTACCGTACCACTCTGGTGCGGAACATACTCTGGTTGACCTACGAGGTTCGCTAGAAACTTGATCCGAAGCTTTCATGATCATCATCATTAACTTCCTCACTAATTGGTGTAAGCATCACTGGAACTGATTTCAGTGATGAACTACTTTCCAATTCGGGAGAAGGTGCAATTACCTTATCAAGTTCTACTTTCCTCCCACTCACTTCTTTCGAGAGAAACTCCTTCTCTAGAAAGGATCCATTCTCAGCAACAAGTATCTTGCCTTCGGATCTGTGATAGAAGGTGTACCCAATAGTTACTTTTGGGTATCCTATGAAGACGCACTTCTCCGACTTGGGTTTGAGCTTATCAAGATGAAACTTTTTCACATAAGCATCGCAACCCCAAACTTCAAGAAACGACAGCTTAGGTTTCTTGTTAAACCACAGTTCATATAGTCTCGTCTCAACGGATATAGATGGTGCCCTTTTTAATGTGAATGCAGTTGTCTCTAATGCATAACCCCAAAACGATAGTGGTAAATCAGTAAGAGACATCATAGATTGCACTATATCAAATTAAGTGTGGTTATGACCTTCGGACACACCATTACGCTGTGGTGTTCCAGGTGGCATGAGTTTGTGAAACTATTCCACATTGTTTTAATTGAAGACCTAACTTGTAACTCAAATATTCGCCTCTGCGATCAAATCGTAGAAACTTTATCTTCTTGTTACGATGATTTTCCACTTCACTCTGAAATTTTGAACTTTTCAAATGTTTCAGACTTATGTTTCTTGAAGTAGATATACCCATATCTGCTCAAATCATCTGTGAAGGTCAGAAAATAACGATACCCGCCGCGAGCCTCAACACTCATCGAACCTCATACATCAGTATGTATTATATCCAATAAGTCAGTTGCTCGCTCCATTGTTCCGGAGAACGAAGTCTTAGCCATCTTTGCCCATGAGGCATGGTTCGCAGGCATCTACTGATTCATTAATCAAGTGATTCCAAAAGCCCATCATCATGGATTTTCTTCATGCGCTGTACACCAATATGATCTAAATGGCAGTGCCACAAATAAGTTGCACTATCATTATTAACTTTGCATCTTTTGGTTTCAATATTATGAATATGTGTATCACTACAATCGAGATCCAACAAACCATTTTATTGGGTGTATAACCATAGAAGGTTTTATTCATGTAAACAGAATAACAATTATTCTCTAACTTAAATGAATAATCGCATTGCAATAAACATGATCAAATCATATTCATGCTCAACGCAAACACCAAATGACATTTATTTAGGTTTAACACTAATCCCGAAAGTATAGGGAGTGTGTGATGATGATCATATCAATCTTGGAACCACTTTCAACACACATCGTCACTTCACCCTTAACTAGTCTCTATTCATTCTGCAACTCCCGTTTCGAGTTACTACTCTTAGCAACTGAACCAGTATCAAATACCAAGGGGTTGCTATAAACACTAGTAAAGTACACATCAATAACATGTGTATCAAATATAGCATTTGTTCACTTTGCCATCCTTCTTAACCGCCAAATACTTGGGGTAGTTCTGCTTCGAGTGACCAGTCCCTTTGCAGTAGAAGCACTTAGTCTCAGGCTTAGGTCCAGACTTGGGCTTCTTCACTTGAGTAGCAACTTGCTTGCTATTATTTTTGAAGTTCCCTTTCTTTCCCTTTGCCCTTTTCTTGAAACTAGTGGTCATGTTAATCATCAACACTTGATGCTCTTTCTTGATTTCATCATCATGAAAAGCTCGGGAATCATTTTCATCATCCCTTGCATACTATAGTTCATCACGAAGTTCTACTAACTTGGTGGTGGTGACTAGAGAATTCTGTCAATCACTATTTTATTTGGAAGATTAACTCCCACTTGATTCAAGCGATTGTAGTACCCAGACAATCTGAGCACATGCTCATTGCTTGAGCTATTCTCCTCCATCTTTTAGCTATAGAACTTGTTGGAGACTTCATATCTCTCAGCTCGGGTATTTGCTTGAAATATTAACTTCAACTCCTGGAACATCTCATATGATCCATGACGTTCAAAACGTCTTTGAAGTCCTGATTCTAAGCTGTCTAGCATGGTGCACTAAACTATCAAGTAGTCATCATATTGAGCTAGCAGAACATTCATAACGTCTGCATCTGCTCCTGCAATAGGTCTGTCACCTAGCAGTGCATCAAGGACATAATTCTTCTGTGCAGCAATGAGGATAATCCTCAGATCACAGATCCAATCTGCATCATTGCTACTAACATATTTCAACTTAGTTTTCTCTAGGAACATATCAAAAATAAAACAGAGGAGCTAAACGCGAGCTATTGATCTACAACATAGATATGCTAATACTACCAGGACTAAGTTCATGATAAATTAAAGTTCAATTAATCATATTACTTAAGAACTCCCACTTAGATAGACATCTCTCTAATCATCTAAGTGATCACGTGATCCAAATCAACTAAACCATAACCAATCATCACGTGAAATGGAGTAGTTTTCAATGGTGAACACCACTATGTTGATCATATGTACTATATGATTCACGCTCGACCTTTCGGTCTTAGTGTTCCGAGGCATATCTGCATATGCTAGGCTCGTCAAGTTTACCCCGAGTACTCTGCGTGTGCAAAACTGGCTTGCACCCGTTGTAGATGGACGTAGAGCTTATCACACCCGATCATCACATGGTGTCTCGGCACGATGAACTTTGGCAACGGTGCATACTCAGGGAGAGCACTTTTATCTTGAAATTTAGTGAGAGATCATCTTATAAAGCTACCGCCAAACTAAACAAGATAAGATGTATAAAAGATAAACATCACATGCAATTATAATATGTGACATGATATGGCCATCATCATCTTGTACCTTTGATCTCCATCTCCAAAGCATCGTCATGATCTCCATCGCCACCGGCATGACACCATGATCTCCATCATCTTGATCTATATCAATGTGTCGTCACATGGTCGTCTCGCCAACAATTGCTCTTGCAACTATTGCTATCGCATAGCGATAAAGTAAAGCAATTATTTGGGCTTGCATCTTATGCAATAGAAAGACAACCATAAGGATTTTGCCAGTTGTCGAAAATTTCAACAAAACATGATCATCTCATACAAGAACTTATATCTCATCACGTCTTGACCATATCACATCACAACATGCCCCGCAAAAACAAGTTAGACGTCCTCTACTTTGTTGTTGCAAGTTTTACGTGGCTGCTACGGGCTAAGCAAGAACCGTTCTTACCTATGCATCAAAACCACAACGATAGTTCGTCAAGTTAGTGCTATTTTAACCTTCTCAAGGACCGGACGTAGCCACACTCGGTTCAACTAAAGTTGGAGAAACTGACACCCGCCAGCCACCTGTGTGCAAAGCACGTCGGTAGAACCATTCTCGCGTAAGCGTACACGTAATGTTGGTCCGGGCCGCTTCATCCAACAATACCGCCGAACCAAAGTATGACATGCTGGTAAGCAGTATGACTTGTATCGCCCACAACTCACTTGTGTTCTACTCGTGCATATAACATATACGCATAAAACCTAGCTCGGATGCCACTGTTGGGGAACGTAGTAATTTCAAAATTTCTCCTACGCACAAACAGGATCACGGTGATGCATAGCAACGAGAGGGGAGAGTGTCGTCCACGTACCCTCATAGACCGTTAAGAAAAAGCGTTGTGACAACGCGGTTGATGTAGTCGTACGTCTTCACGATCGACCGAACCTCAGTACCGAACGTACGGCACCTCCATGTTCAGCACACATTCAACTCGGTGACGTCCCGCAAACTCACGATCCAGTAGAGCTCGAGGAAGAGTTTCGTCAGCATGACGGCATGGTGACGATGTTGATGAAGCTACCGCGGCAGGCCATCGCCTAAACACCGCTACAGTATGACCGAGGTGGATTATGGTGGAGGGGGGCACTGCACACGGCTGGGAGAGATCTTTGCGACCAACTTGTGTCTTGGGGTGCCCCCTGCCCCCGTATATAAAGGAGAAAGGGAGGAGGAGGCCGGCCCTAGGAGGGGCGTGCTAAGGGAGTAGGATTCCTACTCCTAGTAGGAGTAGGTTTCCTCCTTTCCTAGTCCAACTAGGAGAAGGGGGGAAAGGAGGGAAGTGGAGAAGGAAGGGAGAGGGGGGCCGCGCCCCAAACCCATTTTCCAATTCGGACTAGGCTTGGGAGGGGCGCGCGCCACCTCCTGGCTGTTGCCTCTCCTTCCCACTAAGGCCCATTAAGGCCCAATACTACCTCCCCGTATTCCCGTAACTCCCCGGTACTCCGAAAAATACCCGAATCACTCGAAACCTTTCCGATGTCTGAATATAGTCGTCCAATATATCGATCTTTACGCCTCGGCCATTTCAAGAATCCTTGTCATGTCCCCGATCTCATCTAGGACTCAGAACTACCTTAGGTACATCAAATCACATAACTCATAATACAAATCGTCACCGAAACTTTAAGCATGCGGACCCTACGGGTTCGAGAACTATGTAGACATGACCGAGACACGTCTCCGGCCAATAACCAATAGCGGAACTTGGATGCTCATATTGGCTCCCACATATTCTACGAAGATCTTTATTGGTCAAACCGCATAACAACATATGTTGTTCCCTTTTTAGACCGTATGTTACTTGCCCGAGATTCGATCGTCGGTATCTCAATACCTAGTTCAATCTCGTTCCTGGCAAGTCTCTTTACTCGTTCTGTAATACATCATCCCGTAACTAACTCATTAGTTACAATGCTTGCAAGGCTTATAGTGATGTGCATTACCGAGTGGGCCCAGAGATACCTCTCCGACAATCAAAGTGACAAATCCTAATCTTGAAATACGCCAACCCAACAAGTACCTTTAGAGACACCTGTAGAGCACCTTTATAATCACCCAGTTACATTGTGACGTTTGGTAGCACACAAAGTGTTCCTCCGGTAAACGGGAGTTGTATAATCTCATAGTCATAGCAACATGTATAAGTCATGAAGAAAGCAATAGCAACATACTAAACGATCAAGTGCTATGCTAACGGAATGGGTCAAGTCAATCACATCATTCTCCTAATGATGTGACCCCGTTAATCAAATGACAACTCATGTCCATGGCTAGGAAACTCAACCATCTTCGATTAACGAGCTAGTCAAGTAGAGGCATACTAGTGACACTCTGTTTGTCGATGTATTCACACATGTATTATGTTTCCGGTTAATACAATTCTAGCGTGAATAATAAGCATTTATCATGAAATAAGGAAAACAATAATAACTTTATTATTGCCTCTAGGGCATATTTCCTTCAGACGCTCTGTTTAGAACTGCTCCAACTGAAAGCTCCACCGTTTAATATAAACACGTATCCGGTTTGCGATTTAGAATCATCCGGATCAGTGTCGAAGCTTGCATCAACGTAACCATTTACGATGAGCTCTGTGTCACCTCCATAAACGAGAAACACATCATTGGTCCTTTTCAGGTACTTCAGGATGTTCTTGACCGTTGTCCAGTGATCCACTCCTGGATTACTTTGGTACATCCCTGCTAGACTAATGGCAAGGCACACATCAGGTCTGGTACACAACATTGCATACATGATAGAGCCTATGGCTAAAGCATAGGGAACACTTTTCAATTTATCTCTATCTACTGCAATGGTCAGGCATTGAGTCTTACTCAACTTCACACCTTGTAATACAGGCAACAACCCTTTCTTAGCTTGATCCATTTTGAACTTCTTCAAAACTTTATCAAGGTATGTGCTTTGTGAAAGTCCAATTAAGCGTCTTGATCTATCTCTATAGATCTTGATGCCCAATGTATAAGCAGCTTCACCGAGGTCTTTCATTGAAAAACTCTTATTCAAGTATCCTTTTATGCTATCCAGAAATTCTATATCATTTCCGATCAACAATACGTCATCCACATATAATATTAGAAATGATACGGAGCTCCCACTCACTTTCTTGTATATATAGGCTTCTCCAAAAGTCTGTATAAAACCATATGCTTTGATCACACTATCAAAAAGTTTATTCCAACTCTGAGAGGCTTGCACGAGTCCATAAATGGATGGCTGGAGCTTGCACACTTTGTTAGCTCCCTTTGGATCTATAAAACCTCCAGGTTGCATCATATACAACTCTTCTTCCAGAAATCCATTCAAGAATGCAGTCTTTACATCCATTTACCAAATTTCATGATCATAAAACGCGGCAATTGCTAACATGATTCGGACGGACTTAAGCATCGCTATGGGTGAGAAGGTCTCATCGTAGTCAACTACTTGAACTTGTTGAAAACCTTTCGCAACAAGTCGAGCTTTGTAGAAAGTAACATTGCCGTCAGCGTCTGTCTTCTTCTTGAAGATCCATTTATTCTCGATGGCTTGCTGCTACCTCTTGAGCACTGCGTTGGTTTTCCCTTGAAGAGGAAAGGGTGATGCAGCAGAGCAGCGTAAGTATTTCCCTCAGTTTTTGAGAACCAAGGTATCAATCCAGTAGGAGGCCATGCATGAGTCCGTCACACCTACACAAACAAATAAACTCCTCGCAACCAACGCGATAAAGGGGTTGTCAATCCCTTCACGTCACCTACGAGAGTGAGATCTGATAGATATGATAAGATAATATTTTTGGTATTTTTATGATAAAGAGAAATAAAGATGCAAGTAAAATAAATGGCAAAGGAAATAACTAAGTATTGGAAGATTAATATGATGGAGAATAGACTCGGGGGCCATAGGTTTCACTAGAGGCTTCTCTCGAGAGCGTAAGTACTACGGTGGGTAAACAAATTACTGTTGAGCAATTGACAGAATTGAGCATAGTTATGAGAATATCCACTACACAACCTTCTTCTTGTAGACGTTATTGGGCCTCCAAGTGCAGAGGTTTGTAGGATAGTAGCAAATTTCCCTCAAGTTGATGACATAAGGTTTATCAATCCATAGGAGGCGTAGGATGAAGATGGTCTCTCTCAAGCAACCCTGCAACCAAATAACAAAGAGTCTCTTGTGTCCCCAACACACCCAATACAATGGTAAATTGTATAGGTGCACTAGTTCGATGAAGAGATGGTGATACAAGTGGTATATGGATAGTAGATAAAGGTTTTGTAATCTGAAAATATAAAAACAACAAGGTAACTAATGATAAGTGAGCACAAACAGTATTGCAATGCGTTGAAACAAGGCCTAGGGTTCATACTTTCACTAGTGCACGTTCCCTCAACAATAATAACATAATTGGATCACATAACTATCCCTCAACATGCAACAAAGAGTCACTCCAAAGTCACTAATAGCGGAGAACGAACGAAGAGATTATGGTAGGGTACGAAACCACCTCAAAGTTATTCTTTCCAATCAATCCGTTGGGCTATTCCTATAAGTGTCACAAACAGCCCTAGAGTTCGTACTAGAATAACACCTTAAGACACAAATCAACCAAAACCCTAATGTCACCTAGATACTCCAATGTCACCTCAAGTATTCGCGGGTATGATTATACGATATGCATCACACAATCTCAGATTCATCTATTCAACCAACACAAAGTACTTCAAAGAGTGCCCGAAAGATTCTACCGGAGAGTCACGACGAAAACGTGTGCCAACCCCTATGCATAGTTTCATGGGCGGAACCCGCAAGTTGATCACCAAAACATACATCAAGTGGATCAATAGAATACCCCATTGTCACCACGGGTATCCCACGCAAGACATACATCAAGTGTTCTCAAATCCTTAAAGACTCAATCCGATAAGATAACTTAAAAGGGAAAACTCAATCCATTACAAGAGAGTAGAGAGGGAGAAACATCATAAGACCAAACTATAATAGCAAAGCTCGCGATACATCAAGATCGTGCCACCTCAAGAACACGAGAGAGAGAGAGAGAGAGAGATCAAACACATAGCTACCGGTACATACCCTCAGCCCCGAGGGAGAACTACTCCCTCCTCGTCATGGATAGCATCGGGATGATGAAGATGTCTGCCGGAGAGGGATTCCCCCCTCCAGTAGGGTGCCGGAACGGGTCTAGATTGGTTTTCGGTGGCTACGGAGGCTTCTGCGGCGGAACTCCCGATCTATTGTGCTCCCCGAAGTTTTTAGGATATATGGGTATATATGGGAGGAAGAAGTACGTCGATGGACCTCCGGGCTGTCCACGAGGCAGGGGGCGCGCCCCCCACCCTCGTGGGCAGCCCGGGACTCTCCTGGTCCATCTCCGATACTCCGTGGGCTTCTTCTGGTCCAAAAATAAGTTCCGTGAAGTTTCAGGTCAATTGGACTCCGTTTGATTTTCCTTTTCTGTGATACTCTAAAACAAGGAAAAAACAAAAACTGGCACTGGGCTCTGGGTTAATAGGTTAGTCCCAAAAATAATATAAAAGTGTATAATAAAGCCCATAAACATCCAAAGTTGATAATATAATAGCATGGAACAATAAAAAAATTATAGATACGTTGCAGACGTATCAGCATCCCCAAGGTTAATTCCTGCTCGTCCTCGAGTAGGTAAATGATAAAAACAGAATTTTTGATGTGGAATGCTACCTAACATATTCATCATGTATTTATCTTTATTGTAGCAAGAATAATCAGATCCATAAGATTCAAGACAAAAGTTTAATATTCACATAAAAATAATAATACTTCAAGCATACTAACCAAGCAATCATGTCTTTCTCAAAATAACATGGCCAAAGAAAGCTATCCCTACAAAATCATATAGTCTGGCTATGCTCCATCGTCACCACACAAAATATTTAAATCATGCACAACCCCGATGATAAGCCAAGCAATTGTTTCATACTTTCGATGTTCTCAAACTTTTTCAATCTTCACGCAATATGTGAGCGTGAGCCATGGACATAGCACTATAGGTGGAATAGAATGGTGGTTGTGGAGAAGACAAAAAGGAGAAGATAGTCTCACATCAACTAGGCGTATCAACGGGCTATATGGAGATGCCCATCAATAGATATCAATGTGAGTGAGTAGGGATTGCCATGCAACGAATGCACTAGAGCTATAAGTGTATGAAAGCTCAAAAAGAAACTAAGTGGGTGTGCATCCAACTTGCTTGCTCACAAAGACCTAGGGCATTTTGAGGAAGCCCATCCTTGGAATATACAAGCCAAGTTCTATAATGAAAAATTCCCACTAGTATATGAAAGTGACAACATAGGAGACTCTCTATCATGAAGATCATGGTGCTACTTTGAAGCACAAGTGTGGTAAAAGGATAGTAGCATTGTCCCTTCTCTCTTTTGCTCTCATTTTTTATATTATTTTTTATTTGGACATTTCTCTTTTTTTATGGCCTCTTTTTTCTCTTTTTTTATTTGGGCTTCTTTGGCCTCTTTTATTTATTTTTATTTTTTTGTCCGGAGTCTCATCCCGACTTGTGGTGGAATCATGGTCTCCATCATCCTTTCCTCACTTGGGGCAATGCTCTAATAATGAAGATCATCACACTTTTATTTACTTACAACTCAAGAATTACAACTCGATACTTAGAACAAGATATGACTCTATATGAATGCCTGCGGCGGTGTACCGGGATGTGCAATGACTCATGAGTGACATGTATGAAAGAATTATGAACGATGGCTTTGCCACAAATACAATGTCAACTACATGATCATGCAAAGCTGTATGACAATGATGGAGCATGCCATAATAAGCGGAACGGTGGAAAGTTGCATGGCAATATATCTCGGAATGGCTATGGAGATTCCATGATAGGTAGGTATGGTGTCTGTTTTGTGGAAGGTATATGGTAGGTTTAAGGTACCAGCGAAAGTTGCGCGATACTAGACAGGCTAGCAATGGTGGAAGGGTGAGAGTGCGTATAATCCATGGACTCAACATTAGTAATAAAGAACTCACATACTTATTGCAAAAATCTATTAGTTATCGAAAAAAGTACTACGCGCATGCTCCTAGGGGGATAGATTGGTAGGAAAATACCATCGCTCATCCCCGACCGCCACTCATAAGGAAGACAATCAATAAATAAATCATGCTCCGACTTCATCACATAACGGTTCACCATACGTGCATGCTAAGGGAATCACAAACTTCAACACAAGTATCTCTCAAATTCACAACTACTCAACTAGCATGACTTTAATATCACCATCTTCATATCTCAAAACAATCATCAAGTATCAAACTTCTCATAGTATTCCATGCACTTTATATGAAAGTTTTTACTATATCCATCTTGGATGCCCATCATATTAGGACTAGTTTCATAACCAAAGTAAATTACCATGCTGTTCAGAGACTCTCAAAATGATATAAGTGAAGCATGAGAGTTCATCTATTTCTTCAAAATAAAACCACCACCATGCTCTAAAAAGATATAAGTGAAGCACTAGAGCAAAAGACAAACTACTCCAAAAGATATAAGTGAAGATCAATGAGTAGTCGAGTAATTATGCAACTATGTGAAGACTCTCTAACATTTAATATTTTCAGATCTTGGTATTTTATTCAAACAGCAAGAAAAACTAAATAAAATAAAATGACGCTCCAAGCAAAACACATATCATGTGGTGAATAAAAATATAGCTCCAAGTAAAGTTACCGATGAATGAAGACGAAAGAGGGGATACCTTCCAGGGCATCCCCAAGCTTAGGCTCTTGGTTGTCCTTGAATATTACCTTGGGGTGCCTTGGGCATCCCCAAGCTTAGGCTCTTGCCACTCCTTATTCCATAGTCCATCGAATCTTTACCCAAAACTTGAAAACTTCACAACACAAAACTTAATAGAAAACTCGTAAGCTCCGTTAGCGAAAGAAAACAAAACACCACTTAAAGGTACTATAATGAACTCATTATTTATCTATATTGGTGTTAAACCTACTGTATTCCAACTTCTCTATGGTTTATAAACTCTTTTACTAGCCATAGATTCATCAAAATAAGTAAACAACACATGGAAAACAGAATCTGTCAAAAACAGAACAGTCTGTAGTAATCTGTAACTAACGCAAACTTCTGGAACCTCAAAAATTCTAAGATAAATTGATGGACGTGAGTAATTTATCTATTAATCATCTTCAAAAAGAATTAACTAAATAGCACTCTCCAATAAATACTGGCAGCAATTCTCGTGAGCGCTAAAGTTTCTGTTTTTTACAGCATGATCGCAAAGACTTTCCCCAAGTCTTCCCAAAGGTTCTACTTGGCACAAACACTAATTAAACACAAAAAACACAACCATAACAGATTCTAGATAAATTATTTATTACAAAACAGGAACAAAAATCAAGGAACAAAAATAAAGTTGGGTTGCCTCCCAACAAACGCTATCGTTTAACGCCCCTAGCTAGGCATGATGATTTCAATGATGCTCACATAAAAGATAAGAATTGTAACATAAATGGGGCATCATGAAGAATATGACTAGCACATTTGAGTCTAGCCCACTTCCTATTCATAGGTATTTTGTGAGCAAACAACTTGTGGGAACAAGAATCAACTTGCATAGGAAGGTAAAACAAGCATAACTCCAAAATTTTAAGCACATAGAGAGGAAACTTGATATTACCGCAATTCCTACAAGCATATGTTCCTCCCTCATAATATTTTTCAGTAGCATCATGAATGAATCCAACAATATAACCATAACATATAGCATTCTTATCATGATCTACAAGCATAGAAAATTTACTACTCTCCACATAAGCAAAATTCTTCTCACTCGGAATAGTGGGAGTATCATAAGAGACTCGAATACTATAAATTGTTTCCACATTAAAAGAGTAATATTCAGAAAAGGGTAATCATAATCATGACAAGTTTCATAAATATAATCATCACTACTTTTTATAGCATAAGTTTCATCACAATAATCATCATAAGTAGCAACTTTGTTCTCATCATAATCAATTGAAACCTCTTCCGAAATAGTGGATACATCACTAAATAAAGTCACACTAGTAGAAAATGGAGCTTTAAAACCGGTTTGTAAGGGCCTTTAGTGCCGGTTATGGAACCGGCACTAAAGTGTGGGCACTAAAGCCCCCCCCCCCCCGTTTAGTACCGGTTCGGCACGAACCGGCGCTAAAGTGCCACCACGTGGCGTGAGCTCGCGCCTTGGTATGGGGGACCTTTCGTACCGGTTGGTGTTACCAACCGGTACTAAAGGTTTTTTTTGAATATTTTTTTGAAAATTTTGGAATTTTTATTTTTCGATTTTTAATTTTTCTGAATTATTTGATGATTTAGTCTCTAATCACCTCTCTTAACTGCTCAAGTGTGGATCACTCATTCCAAATCATCTAACTTCCCGACGGGTCACCCATCCCTCTCACTACTCCAGCCCGAGAACGCTTAACTTTCAGGTTCTATTCTCCTTCGTTTCCAAGTCTGCACTTGTTGTTTTCCTGACAATAGTAAGATGTCAATCCTATTAACCCTCAGGAGTTTAGCTTGAGCATGAAGTCACACATTTCACCGTTTGAGTTTGAAACTATTATTCTAAAAAACAGTAATTATTTAGTAACGCTAATATTTCTTGAATAAGTTTGACCATAGTTTGACCACAGTTTGACCATAGTTTGACCAGATTTGACCAAAATTTAAAAAATTGAAATAATTATTTAGTAACACTAATATTCTTGAATAATTATGTAGTAACACTAATATTTCTTGAAAAGTAGTTTGACCATAGTTTGACCACAGTTTCACCAGATTTGACCAAGATTCAAAAAAAAACTAAGATACTTATTTAGTAACACTAATATTATTGCATAATTATTTAGTAACACTCTATATTTCTTGAATCAGTTGTTTGACCGGTTTGACAAGATTTAACCAAAATTCAAAAAAACATAAATTAGAGCATATCTTTTTTTCCTTTTACAATTTTGTCATTTAAAAAATTGTCCTAAACCCTAAACCCGGGACTTAAAACGTCGGAATCTCTATGCTAAATAGTAAAAACTAAGGGTTTAAACCATAAAACCTAACCTAAACTCTGAAATCTAAACCCTAGCACTAAACGCTAAAAATGTCTAAAACGCCCAAAAACTCTATTTTCCCTTTGGAATTTTGTGATTTTAAAAAATTGTCGAAACGGAAAACTGGTTGTTTCAGCGGATCAATCTTTTTGTTCTGCAAATTTTGATATATTATATGTATTTTTCTGAATTAGGATGATTTAGTTATGATTTTTTCAAGTTTGTGACTCCAACCGGGACTATAGGTTAGACACCTTTAGTGCCGGTTCGTGGCACGAATCGGTACTAAAGGTTGTCCCTTTAGTACCGGTTTGTGCCACAAACCGGGACTAAAGAGGCTCGTGGAGCCCCGGCCTGATGCCAGCCTGCCACCACCCCTTTAGTACCTGTTCGTGCCACGAACCGGTACTAAAGGTTCAACACGAACCGGCATTAATGCAAATCTGTTCGAACCGGCACTAATGGTACCATTAGTACCGGGCCAGAATCAAACCGGCACTAATGTGCTTCACGTTTGACCCTTTTTCTACTAGTGTCATGACCTCTCCAAATCCACTTTCATAAATATTATAATCATCATTAGTAGGAGGCATGCTATCATCATTATAAATTTGCATATCAAAACTTGGGAGACTAAAAATATCATCTTCATTAAACATAGCATCCCCAAGCTTGGGACAAATATTAATTACAACAAATATATTCTCAAAAACATCATCTTCTTCAAACATAGCATCCCCAAGCTTGGGCCTTTTCATATCATAAGCATAATCACTCTCACCATTAATAGTATGGATGGCACCAATAGTATAGCAATTATCATATTCTTCCAAGCAAGTGCCAAAAATATTTTAAAGATCATAAGGAGTATCACTATCTTCCCAATCATAATCATCACAATAAGCAATAGGCATAACGAGATCATCATCAAGTGCATCATCTTCCACAATTATTTTTGATTCATTTTCATGAGGCACAACAATAATAGGAGGAACGTTATTTGGGAGAGATATCTTTTCACCTCTCTTCCTTTTTCTTTTCTTCTTGTTCACCACATCATGTGTGGGTTCAATCCTCTTTTTGGAGCTCCTTTTTAATGATATTGGTTGAATAGGGGGCTCCTCCTCGTTACATGATTCATCATAAGAAATAATAGGAGGGTATTGGGAAGTCGCTTCCCTTTCATTAGTATTCTCTTCATCTTCTATTTCTTTTCTTTTCTTTATGTAGTTGACAATATAAGGATTTTCAATATAATTCACCGCACAATACATATAAATTTCCTCTAGATCAAAGCCAAGAAGTTTATCACGGGCAAATATTGGAATATAGTTAGTTATACGTTTCATTTCTTCGTAGCCCATAAGCAAACTAAGTTCATTATGATGTGCAAGAGAAATCAAGTCATCACAATTTTTGGAAACGACTAGATCATGAAACAATTTGCACCGGATGGTTAAATGACCACGTTCATTGCAAAGTTCACAAGTACGGCCAATAGAATTTAAATTTTCAGCACAAACATCTAGCCTTTCTTGCAACCATTTAATTTCTAAATGCTTATGCCTCTTGCAATATCTATCTTCCCTATTTGGTGTGTACTTGCAAACCCAATGCACTCCACAAAAATTGACATGTTTATAGGAGGCATTTTCATCATAACTAGTGCAATCATTATTAGTACTATGGATATTCAAGGAGTTCATGCTAACAACATTGCAATCATGCTCATCTATAGGTGCCAGAAAAGAGCTTGATGTCTACTACACAACCTTCTTCTTGTAGACGTTGTTGGGCCTCCAAGTGCAGAGGTTTGTAGGACAGTAGCAAATTTTCCTCAAGTGGATGACCTAAGGTTTATCAATCCGTAGGAGGTGTAGGATGAAGATGGTCTCTCTCAAGCAACCATACAACCAAATAACTAAGAGTCTCTTGTGTCCCCAACACACCCAATACAATGGTAAATTGTATAGGTGCACTAGTTCGGCGAAGAGATGGTGATACAAGTGGTATATAGATAGTAGATAAAGGTTTTTGTAATCTGAAAATATAAAAACAGCAAGGTAACTAGTGATAAAAGTGAGCACAAACGGTATTGCAATGCGTTGAAACAAGGCCTAGGGTTCATGCTTTCACTAGTGCAAGTTCCCTCAACAATAATAACATAATTGGATCACATAACTATCCCTCAACATGCAACAAAGAGTCACTCCAAAGTCACTAATAGCGGAGAACGAATGAAGAGATTATGGGTGGGTACGAAACCACCTCAAAGTCATTCTTTCCAAACAATCCGTTGGGCTATTCCTATAAGTGTCACAAACAGCCCTAGAGTTCGTACTAGAATAACACCTTAAGACACAAATCAGCCAAAACCCTAATGTCACCTAGATACTCCAATGTCACCTCAAGTATCTGTGGGTATGATTATACGATATGCATCACACAATCTCAGATTCATCTATTCAACCAACACAAAAGTACTTCAAAGAGTGCCCCAAAGATTCTACCGGAGAGTCAATACGAAAACGTGTGCCAACCCCTATGCATAGGTTCATGGGCGGAACCCGCAAGTTGATCACCAAAACATACATCAAGTGGATCAATAGAATACCCCATTGTCACCATGGGTATCCCACGCAAGACATACATCAAGTGTTCTCAAATCCTTAAAGACTCAATCCGATAAGATAACTTCAAAGGGAAAACTCAATCCATTACAAGAGAGTAGAGGGGGGAGAAACATCATAAGACCCAACTATAATAGCAAAGCTCGCGATACATCAAGATCGTGCCACCTCAAGAACACGAGAGAGAGAGAGAGAGAGATCAAACACATAGCTACTGGTACATACCCACGGCCCCGAGGGAGAACTACTCCCTCCTCGTCATAGAGAGCATCGGGATGATGAAGATGGCCACCGAAGAGGGACCCCCCCTCCGGCAGGGTGCTGGAATGGGTCTAGATTGGTTTTCGGTGGCTACGGAGGCTTCTGGAGATGGAACTCCCGATCTATTGTGCTCCCCAAAGTTTTAGGGTATATGGGTATATATGGGAGGAAGAAGTACGTCAGTGGACCTCCTGGCTGTCCATGAGGTAGGGGGGCGCGCCCAGGCGGGTGGGCGCGCCCCCCACCCTCGTGGGCAGCTCGGGACTCTCCAGGTCTATCTCCGATACTCCGTGGGCTTCTTCTGGTCCGAAAATAAGTTCCGTGAAGTTTCAGGTCAATTGGACTCCGTTTGATTTTCCTTTTCTGCAATACTCTAAAACAAGGAAAAAACAGAAACTAGCACTGGCATTGGGCTCTGGGTTAATAGGTTAGTCCCCAAAATAATATAGAAGTGTATAATAAAGCCCTTAAACATCCAAAGTTGATAATATAATAGCATGGAACAATAAAAAATATAGATACGTTGGCGACGTATCAATAGGCATCACGTCCGAGACAAGTAGACCGACTCCTGCCTGCATCTACTACTATAACTCCACACATCGACCGCTATATAGCATGCATATAGGGTATTAAGTTCAAGAGAACAGAGTAACGCTTTAAGCAAGATGACATGATGTAGAGGGATAAACTTGATACGTCCATTTTGCATCATGCTTTTATATCGATATTTATTGCATTATGGGTTGTTATTACACATTATGTCACAATACTTATGCCTATTCTCTCTTATTTTACAAGGTTTACATAAAGAGGAGAATGCCGGCAGCTGGGATTCTGGGCTGGAAAAGGAGCAAATATTAGAGACCTATTCTGCCCAGCTCCAAAAGCCCTGAAACTTCACGAAAGACGTTTTCATAATATATAAAAAATACTGAGCGCAAGAAGTTCACCAGGGGGGCACACCCTGCCCACAAGGGTGGGGGCGCGCCCTACCCCCCTAGGCGCTCCCCCTACCTCATGGGCCCCCTGGTGGCCCTCCGATGGCCATCTTCTGCTATATGGAGTCTTTCGATGAGGAAAAAAAATCATAAGCCATCTTCCCGGACGAGACTCCGCCGCCACGAGGTGGAACCTTGACGGAACCAATCTAGGGCTCTGGTGGAGCTGTTCTGCCGGGGAAACTTCCCTCCGGGAGGGGGAAATCATCGCCATCGTTATCACCAACGCTCCTCTCATTGGGAGAGGGCAATCTCCATCAACATCTTCACCAGCACCATCTCCTCTCAAAACCCTAGTTCATCTCTTGTATCCAATTCTTGTCTCCAAGTCCGGGATTGGTACCTGTGGGTTGCTAGTAGTGTTAATTACTCCTTGTAGTTGATGCTAGTTGGTTTATTTGGTGGAAGATCATATGTTCACATCCTATATGCATATTAATACCCCTCTGATTATGAACCTAAATATGCTTTGTGAGTAGTTACGTTTGTTCCTGAGGACATGGGAGAAGTCTTGCTATTAGTAGTCATGTGAATTTGGTATTCGTTCGATATTTTGATGAGATGCATGTTGTCACTCCTCTAGTGGTGTTATGTGAACGTCGACTACATGAAACTTCACCATTATTTGGGCCTAGAGGAAGGCATTGGGAAGTAATGAGTAGATGATGGGTTGCTAGAGTGACAGAAGCTTAAACCCTAGTTTATGTGTTGCTTCGTAAGGGGCTGATTTGGATCCATATGTTTCATCCTATGGTTAGGTTTACCTTAATACTTTTGTTGTAGTTGCGGATGCTTGCAATAGAGGTTAATCATAAGTGGGATTCTTGTCCAAGTAAGGGCAGCACCCAAGCACCAGTCCACCCACATACCAAATTATCAAAGTATCGAACGCGAATCATATGAACGTGATGAAAACTAGCTTGACGATATTCCCATGTGTCCTCGGGAGCGCTTTACATCATATAAGAGTTTGTCCAGGCTTGTCCTTTGCTACCAAAAGGATTGGGCCACCTTGCTGCACTTTATTTACTTTTGTTACTTGTTACTCGTTACAAATTATCCTGTCACAAAACTATCTGTTACCTATTATTTCAGTACTTGCAGAGAATACCTTGCTGAAAACCGCTTATCATTTTCTTCTGCTCCTCGTTGGGTTCGACACTCTTACTATCGAGAGAACTACGATAGATCCCCTATACTTGTGGGTCATCAAGACTCTTTTCTGGCGCCATTGCCGAGGAGTGAAGCGCCTTTGGTAGGTGGAATTTGGTAAGGAAAAGTTTATATAGTGTGCTGAAATTTACTATCACTTGTTACTATGGAAAGTAATCCTTTGAGGGGCTTGTTCGGGATATCTTCACCCCGACCAGTAGAGCAAAGAGTTGCTCCTCAACCTACTGAACCTACTGAAAATGAAAATGTCTGCTTTGAAATTACTTCGGGTATGATAGAAAAACTGCTAGCTAATCCTTTTGCAGGAGACGGAACAATTCATTCTAATGAGCACCTAATATATGTGGATGAAGTTTGTGGATTATTTAAGCTTGCAGGTGTACTCGGAGATGTTATTAAGAAGAAGGTCTTCCCTTTATTTTTGAAGTAAGATGCATTGACATGGTATAGGCTATGTGATGATACGGGGTCATGGAACTACAAAGGATTGAAATTGGAATTTCATCAGAAGTTTTATCCTATGCATCTTGTTCATCGCGATCGCAATTATATATATAATTTTTGGCCTCGCGAAGGAGAAAGCATCGCTCAAGCTTGGGGAGGCTTAAATCAATGTTATATTCATGCCCCAATCATGAGCTCTCAAGAGAAATGATTATTCAAAATTTATATGCTCGGCTTTCTGATAACAATCGCACCATGCTCGATACTTCTTGTGTTGGCTCTTTTATGATGAAGACTATTGAATTCAAATGGGATTTATTGGAAAGAATTAAACGCAACTCTGAAGATTGGGACCTCGACGAAGGTAATGAGTCAGGTATGACACCTAAATTTGATTGTGTTAAATCTTTTATGGATACCGATGTTTTCCGTAAATTTAGCACTAAATATGGACTTCACTCTGAGATAGTAGCTTCTTTCTGTGAATCTTTTGCTACGCATGTTGATCTCCCTAGGGAGAAGTGGTTTAAATATCATCCTCCCATAGAAGTAAAAGTAGCTGCACCTATTAAAGTTGAAGAAAAGACTATCACTTATAATGATCCTATTGTTCCTACTACTTATGTTGAGAAACCACCTTTTCCTGTTAGGATAAAAGATCATGCTAAAGCTTCAACTGTGGTTCATAAAAGCAATATTAGAACTTATACACCTGCTGAGCAAATTAAAGTTGAACCTAATATTGCTATTGTTAAAGATCTCTTGTCTGATAATATTGATGGGCATGTTATTCATTTCCGTGATGAGACTGCTAGAATTGCTAAACCTTGTGCTAAAGATAAACCTAGATCTTTGGTAGGCATGCCTGTTATTTCTGTTAAAATAGGAGATCATTGTTATCATGGCTTATGTGATATGGGTGCCAGTGCTAGTGCAATACCTATTGACTTGTACAGAGAAATTATGCATGACATTGCACCCACTGAGTTAGAAGATATTGATGTCACAATTAAACTTGCCAATAGAGATACTATTTCACCAATGGGAATTGTTTGAGATGTTGAAGTCTTGTGTGGGAAAACTAAATATCCTGCTGATTTTCTTGTTCTTGGTTCCCCACAAGATAGCTTTTGTCCCATTATATTTGGTAGACCCTTGTTGAACACTGTTAATGCTAAGATAGATTGCAAAAAGGATGTTGTTACTATTGGTTTAGGTGATATGTCTCATGAATTTAATTTCTCGAAATTTCGTAGACAACACCATGAAGAGGAATTGCCTAGTAAAGATGAAATTATTGGTCTTGCTTCTATTGCAGTACCTCCTAGTGATCCTTTAGAATAATATTTGCTAGACCATGAAAATGATATGTTTATGAATGAAAGAAAGGAAATAGTGTTGGGGATCGTAGCAGAAATTTAAAATTTTCTACGCATCACCAAGAACAATCTATGGAGTAATCTAGCAATGAGGGGAAGGGGAGTGCATCTACATACCCTTGTAGATCGCTAAGCGGAAGCGTTGCAAGAACGCGGATGAAGGAGTTGTACTCGTAGTGATTCAGATCGCGGTTGATTCCGATCTAGCGCCGAACGGACGGCGCCTCCGCGTTCAACACACGTACAGCCCGGGGATGTCTCCTCCTTCTTGATCCAGCAAGGGGAGAGGAGAAGTTGAGGGATAACTCCAGCATCACGACGGTGTGGTGGTGGAGCTTGTGGTATTCCTGCAGGGCTTCGCCAAGCTCTACGGAGGAGGAGGAAGAGTTGGAGGAGGGAGGGCTGCGCCAGGGAAGAGGTCAAGGCTGCCCTCCCACCCCTCCACTATATATAGGGGCAAGGGGAGAGGGGGAGGCGCCCTAGGGTTTCCCCTAGGAGGCGGCGGCTAGGCAGATTGGATCTCCCTAGGGAAAATCCTAGGGAGACTTGCCCCCCAAGCCAAGCAGGTGGAGGCTTGCCTCCCAAGCCAGGTGGAGGCGCCCCAACCCCCCAAGTAACGTGGGAAAGGGTGTGGGGGCGCACCACCCCTTAGTGGGATGGTTTGCCCCTTCCCCTTTGGCCCATGAGGCCCTCCCACACTTGCCGGGGCTCCCGAAACACTTTTCGGTCATGCTGGCCATAGCCTGATACCCCCGGAACACTTCCGGACTCCAATACCCTTCGTCCAATATACCGATCTTCACCTCCGGACCATTCCGGAGATCCTAGTCATGTCCGGGATCTCATCCAGGACTCCGAACAACCTTCCGTAACCACATACTATTTCCCATAACAACTCTAGCGTCACCGAACCTTAAGTGTGTAGACCCTACGGGTTCGGGAACCATGCAGACATGACCGAGACAACTCTCCGGCCAATAACCAACAGCGGGATCTGGATACCCATGTTGGCTCCCACATGTTCCACGATGATCTCATCGGATGAACCACGATGTCGAGGATTCAATCAATCCCGTATACAATTCCCTTTGTCCAGCGGTATTGTACTTGCCCAAGATTCGATCGTCGGTATCCCGATACCTTGTTCAATCTCGTTACCAGTAAGTCTCTTTACTCGTTCCGTAACACATCATCCCATGATCAACTCCTTGGTCACATTGTGCACATTATGATGATGTCCTACCGAGTGGGCTCCATTATACGTATCCGGTATCTCTACTCAGAGTTATCCGTATAGGTGTTAGGCTTGCATCGACATAACTCTTTACGTCGAACTCTTTATCACCTCCATAACCGAGAAACATTTCCTTATTCCTCTAAGGATAATTTTTGACCGCTATCTGGTGATCTACTCCTAGATCACCTTTGTACCCTCTTGCCAGACATGTGGCAAGGCACACATCAGGTGCGGTACTTCAGCATGGCATACCGTATAGAGCCTATGACAAAAGCATAGGGGACGACCTTCGTCCTTCCTCTTTCTTCTGCCGTGGTCAAGCTTTGAGTCTTACTCAACTTCACACCTTACAACTCAAGTAAGAACCCCTTCTTTGACTGATCTATTTTGAACTCCTTCAAAAACATGTCAAGGTGTGCGTTCTTTGAAAGTACCATCAGGCGTCTTGATCTATCTCTATAGATCTTGATGCCCAATATGTAAGCAGCTTTATCTAGGTCTTCCTTTGAAAAACACTCTTCAAACAACCGTTTATGCTTTCCAGAAATTCTACATTATTTTGGATCAACAATATGTCATCCACATATACTTATCAGAAATGTTGTAGTGCTCCCACTCACTTTCTTGTAAATACAAGTTTTTAGCAAACATTCTATAAACCTAAAAGCTTTGATCACTCCATCAAAACATATATTCCGATTCCGAGATGCTTGCTCTAGTCCATAGAAGGATTGCTGGAGCCAGCATACCTTTTAGCATCCTTAGGATCGACAAAACCTTTTATTGTATCACATACAACTTTTCTTACGAAAATTGGTAAGAAAACTTGTTTTGACATCCATCTGTAAGATTTCATAATCAAAAAATACAGCTAATGCTAACATGATTCCGACGGACTTAAGCATCGCTACGGGTGAGAAATTCTCATCATAGTCAAATCCTTGAACTTGTGAAAAGACTCTTTCCCACAAATCGGGCTTCATAGACGGTAACATTACCGCCCATTTCCGTCTTCTTCTTTAAAGATCCATTTATCTCAATGGCTTGCTGATCAACGGGCAAGTCCACCAAAGTCCATACTTTGTTCTGATATATGGATCCTATCTTGGATTTCATGGCTTCTAACCATTTGTCAGAATACGGGCCCACCATCGCTTCTCCATAGCTCATAGGTTCATTGTTGTCTAACAACATGATATCTAAGACAGGATCACCGCACCACTCAGGAGTAGCACATATCCTTGTCGACCTACGAGGTTTGATAGCAACTTGATCCAAAGCTTCATGATCACTATCATTAACTTCCTATTCAACAGACGTAGGCGCCACAGAAAACATCTTTCTGTGTTGCATCACTTTCTGGTTGAAATAAAGGTTCAACAACCTCATCAAGTTCTATCTTCCTCCCACTCAATTCTTTCGAGAGAAACTCCTTCTCGAGAAAGGACCCGTTCTTTGCGACAAACAATTTGTCCTCGGATCTGAGATAGAAGGTATACCCAACTGTAACCTTTGGGTATCCTATGAAGATGTGTTTGTCCGCTTTGGGTTCAAGCTTCTCCGGCTGAAGCCTTAAGCATCGCTACCCCAAACATTAAGAAACGACAATTTTGGTTTCTTGCCAAACCAATGTTCATATGACGTCGTCTCAACGGACTTATATGGTGTCCTATCTAAAGTGAATGCAGTTGTCTCTAATGCATAACCTCAAAATAATAGCGGTAGATCGGTAAGAGACATCATAGATCGCACCATATTTCATAAGGTTCGATTACAATGTCCGGACACACCATTAACCTGTGGTGTTCCAGGTGGCTTCAACTGTGAAACAATTCCACAATGTCTTAAGTGTTTGCCAAACTCATAACTCAGAAATTCTCATTGATCAGATCGTAGGAATTTGATCTTCTTGTTATGATGATTCTTAACTTCACTCTGAAATCGCTTGAACTTTTCAAATGTTTCAGACTTGTGCTTCATTAAGTAAATATACCTATATCTACTCAAATCGTCAGTGAATATGAGAAAATAGCGATATCCACCGCACGCTTCAATTCTCATTGGATCACACGTATCAGCATGTATGATTTCCAACAAGTCACTTTCCCGTTTCATTGTACCTGAAAACGGGGTCTTAGTCATCCTGCCTATGAGGCATGGCTTGCATGTGTCAAGTGATTCAAAATCAAGTGACTCAAAACATCCATTGAAATGGAGTTTCTTCATGCATCTTACGCCAATATGACCTAAGCGGCAGTGCCATAAGAAAGTGGTACTATCTACATCTTTTGGCGTGAACATGTGTATTACTACGACCGAGATTCACTGAACCATTCACATAGGGTGCATGACCATGGAAGGTATTATTCATGTAAACAGAATAACCATTATTCTCTAACTTAAATGAATAACCGTATTGCAATGAACATGATCTAACCATATTCATGCTACACGTAGACACCTGATAACATTTATCTAGGTTCAATACTAATCCCGAAGGCAGATGGAGCGTGCGATGGTGATCTCATCAACTTTGGAAACACTTCCAACACACATCGTCACCTCACCCTTAGCCAGTCTCCGTTTAGTCCGTAGCTTTTGCTTCAAGTCACCAATAATAGCAACTGAACCGGTATCCAATACCCAGGTGCTACCAGGAGTACTAGTGAGGTACACATTAATAACATGTATATACTTTGCTGAAGTTGCCAGCCTTCTTATCTACCATGCATCTGGGGTAATTCCGCTACCAGTGACCGTCCCCCTTACAATAGAAGCACTTAGTCTCGGGTTTGGGTTCAACCTTGGGTTCCTTGACTGGAGCGGCAACTGGTTTCCATCCATGAAGTTTCCCTTCTAGCCCTTGCCCTTCTTGAAACCAGTGGTCTTGTTAAACCATCAACACTTGATGCTCCTTCTTGATTTCTACCTTTTGCGGTCTTAAGCACCGCGAACAGCTCCGGGATCAACTCCATCCCTTGCATGTCATAGTTCATCACGAAGATCTAGTAGCTTGGTAATAGTGGCTAGAGAACTCTATCAATCACTATCTTATCTGGAAGTTTAACTCCCACTTGATTTAAGTGATTGTAGCACCCAGACATTCTGAGCACATGCTCACTAGCTGAGCTATTCTCCTCCATCTTGTTGGCAAAAGAACTTGTCAGAGGTCTCACACCTCTCAACACCGGCATGAGCCTGAAATCCCAATTTCAGCTCTTGGAACATCTCATATGTTCTATGGCGTTCAAAACGTCATTGGAATCCTGATTCTAAGCTGTAAAGTATGGTGCCCTAAACTATCAAGTAGTCATCAGGATGTGTCTGTCAGGTGTTCACAACATCCACAGACGACGTTGTAGGGGTTTGCACATCGAGCGGTGCATCAAAGACGTAAGCCTTCTATGTAGCAGTGAGGACACTCCTCGGACTACGGACCTAGTCCGCATCATTGCTTACAATATCTTTCAACTTAATCTTTCTCTAGGAATGTATTGAAATAGGGAGCTACAACGTGAGCTATTTATCTACAACATATTTGCAAAGACAATTTAGACTATGTTCATGATAATTGAGTTCATTTAATGAACTCCCACTCAAATAGACATCCCTCTAGTCATCTAAGTGAAACATGATCCGAGTCAACTAGGCCGTGTCCGATCATCGCGTGAGACGGACTAGTCAACATCGGTGAACATCTTCATGTTGATCGTATCTTCTATACGACTCATGCTCAACCTTTCGGTCTTCCGTGTTCCGAGGCCATGTCTGTACATGCTAGGCTCGTCAAGTCAACCTAAGTGTTTTTGCTATGTAAATCTGGCTTACACCCATTGTATTCGAACGTTAGAATCTATCACACCCGATAATCACGTTGTGCATCGAAACAACAAACCTTGGCAACGGTGCACAGTTAGGGGGAACACCTTTCTTGAAATTTTAGTGAGGGATCATCTTATTTAAGCTACCGTCGTTCTAAGCAAATAAGATGTAAAACATGATAAACATCACATGCAATCAAATAGTGACATGATATAGCCAATATCATTTTGCTCCTCTCGATCTCCATCTTCGGGGCTCCATGATCATCGTTGTCACCGGCATGACACCATGATCTCCATCATCATGATCTCCATCATCGTGTCTTCTTGAAGTTGTCTCATCATCTATTACTTCTACTACTATGGCTAACGCTTTAGCAATAAAGTAAAGTAATTACATGACGTTTATGTTGACACGCAGGTCATAAATAAATAAAGACAACTCTTATGGCTCCTGCCGGTTGTCATACTCATCGACATGCAAGTCGTGATTCCTATTACAAGAACATGATCAATCTCATACATCACATATATCATTCATCACATCCTTTTGGCCATATCACATCACAAGGCATAAGCTGCAAAAACAAGTTAGACATCCTCTAATTGTTGTTGCAAGTTTTTAGGTGGCTGCTATAGGTTTCTAGCAAGAACGTTTCTTACCTACGCGAAAACCACAACGTGATATGGCAATTTCTATTTACCCTTCATAAGGACCCTTTTCATCGAATCCGATCCGACTAAAGTGGGAGAGACAGACACCCGCTAGCCACCTTATGCAACTAGTGCATGTCAGTCGGTGGAACCAGTCTCACGTAAGAGTACGTGTAAGGTCGGTCCGGGCGCTTCATCCCACGATGCCGCCGAATCAAGATAAGACTAGTAACGGCAAGTAAATTGACAAAATCGACGCCACAAATGCTTTGTGTTCTACTCGTGCATAGAAACTACGCATAGACCTAGCTCATGATGCCACTGTTGGGGATCGTAGCAGAAATTTAAAATTTTCTACGCATCACCAAGATCAATCTATGGAGTAATCTAGCAACGAGGGGAAGGGGAGTGCATCTACATACCCTTGTAGATCGCTAAGTGGAAGCATTGCAAGAACGCGGATGAAGGAGTCATACTCGCAACGATTCAGATCGTGGTTGATTCCGATCTAGCGCCGAAGGGACGGCGCCTCCGCGTTCAACACACGTACAGCCAGGGGATGTCTCCTCCTTCTTGATCCAACAAGGGGAGAGGAGAAGTTGAGGGAGAACTCCAGCATCACGACGGCGTGGTGGTGGAGCTTGTGGTATTCCTGCAGGGCTTCGCCAAGCTCTACGGAGGAGGAGGAAGAGTTGGAGGAGGGAGGGCTGCGCCAGGGAAGAGGTCATGGCTGCCCTCCCACCCCTCCACTATATATAGGGGCAAGGGAAGAGGGGGAGGCGCCCTAGGGTTTCCCCTAGGAGGCGGCGGCTAGGCAGATTGGATCTCCCTAGGGAAAATCCTAGGGAGACTTGCCCCCCAAGCCAAGCAGGTGGAGGCTTGCCTCCCAAGCCAGGTGGAGGCGCCCCAACCCCCCAAGTAACTTGGGAAAGGGTGTGGGGGCGCACCACCCCTTAGTGGGCTGGTTTGCCCCTTCCCCTTTGTCCCATGAGGCCCTCCCACACTTGTCGAGGCTCCCGAAACACCTTACGGTCATGCTGGCCATAGCCTGATACCCCCGGAACACTTCCGGACTCCAATACCCTTCGTCCAATATACCGATCTTCACCTCCGGACCATTGCGAAGCTCCTAGTCATGTCCGGGATCTCATCAAGGACTCCGAACAACCTTCGGTAACCACATACTATTTCCCATAACAACTCTAGCGTCACCGAACCTTAAGTGTGTAGACCCTACGGGTTCGGGAACCATGCAGACATGATCGAGACAACTCTCCGGCCAATAACCAACAGCGGGATCTGGATACCCATGTGTCGGGGGTGTCTGATCCCTCGCACACCTATGGGGATCGGCGGACCGAGCCCCTTTTGGTTCGGCAGGGGGCGGTGGATGCACAAAGAGCAGATCGAGGCGAACGCACGAGCGAGACGATCGGTTTACCCAGGTTCGGGCCGCACGGATGCGTAAAACCCTACTCCTGCTTTGGTGGTTGTATTGAGTTTTGGCTCGGGAGCGACGAGTGCTACAGTACACTCAAGCAGCTGGCAAGACCGAGCGTGAGAATGGCCGTCCTCCTCCCACAGTTGCGCATGGGCCTCCTTTTATATGTCTAAGGGGTCACCGACATGTGGCAACAGAGGAGAGGGTAAAAATGTAAAAGGGGTGGTAGCTGGCGCCATCACCTGCTACAGTCACATCCTACCTAACCCTGACGGCAGGGGACAAAGGCATTAAATGCCTGTCTGTGTCGCTTAGACGGGGCAGAAGGGGACCATCAGGGGCGCCACCGTTTGCCACGATGGCTCCTTGTCAGCGCTTGCTTGCCACCGCATGCCCCCGGCTGCACAGCCTCCCGCCACGTGCGCCAGGAGTGGTCCCAGGGCGACACGTTGGTGGGTGAGCTGGAGCGCGGGCTGCGGGTTAGTAGCTTGCCGCGGCCAGCGCCTTGCCGCGGATGTTGCCTTGTCGCGTCCGGGAGCTTGTCGCTCACCGGGTCTTGTCGGGGCGCGCAGTGCGCCGCAGCGATCTTCTTGAGATGCTTGGGTTGGTCTTCCCGGCAAGCTCCTCTTGCCGGGGTCTTGTCTCCTTCCCGGCAAGCTCCTCTTGCCGGGGCCTTGTCTCCTTCCCGGCAAGCTCCTCTTGCCGGGATCTTGTCTCCTTCCCGGCAAGCTCCTCTTGCCGAGGCCTTGTTTTGCTCTTGGATACTTTGTTCTTGAATGGCTCCAAAGGAACCACGGAGGGTCTTGGCGGTCGCCCGGCAAGCCTTGCCGCGGGTCGCTGCGACTGCCCGTGCACAAGTTCGGGATACTAAGGTACCCCTACTTTAGTACACCGACAGGAGCCCCCGGGCCTGGGCCATACACGGTGCCGAGCGCTGTTGGGCCAGGCCCAAAACAGTGCACGGGCACGCGCGGCCTAGGGCACGCCATAACCCACTCCGCATCCACCGCGCCCTCCCCGAACGGCACGCGTCAAACGCGGCATCGTGGGAGGGCTCGTGGGCGGTTTTCGAGGTGCCCACTCCCCACGGTCACGGGGTGGGGAGAGGCCGCCCCATCCGTCGCCTCAGTTCTGCACGCCTGCCACGCGGCTCCCATGCACTTGGGATCGCGGACGGCGGAGGCGGGAAACGGGGTCGTCGTGGGTCGAGGCAGCGCGCCGGCCCCAGCTCCCTGTCTTCCCACGTCTTGATTCGCTGAGCGGGGCGGCCGAGCCCCCACCCTGCTCCTTTATAAAGAGCGGGAGGGGAGGACGGAAGCCTGCATTCTCCCATCTTCTCCTCCCTTCAGTTCCTGCTCCCCTTCCTCCCATTCGCCAAGGAGAAAGGGAACCCCGGCCCTTCATCAGTGGCAGCGAGGGTTGCCGCCAGACAACGCCTCCCTCCTTCTCCCGCACCCGTGGCGGCGGAGCCAGCCATAAGGGGAAGAGGGAGGGGGCGAGGTCGTGGACGAGGTCGAGGACGAGGCCGTGGCGCTCGGGGACGAGGTGGACGAGGCGGCGCATCGGCTTCGCCTCCGCCGGCGGCTCTTCTTCCCGCGGTGGCCCTTGCCGGGGACGACCCTTGCGAGTTCTTCGTCAGGCTGCGCCGGGCGCCTCGTCGTCGCCTCCGACTCCTAGATCCGTTTGCAGAAGTGGTGGAGTTGGACCCGCCCGAGACGCTGAGGCTACACATGAGGGGCTGTGGAATTAGCGGCACGCGAGTCCGCGTCGAATTCCCAGCCCCTGGTGTGATGTATCTTGGCCAAGGGTGGAAGACGTTCGCCCGCATCCATAGCTTGACGCCGGGGCTCACCCTCCACTTTAAGTTGGTGGAGGGCGATCTCCTCTCCGTCAAGGTCTTCGGGTGCTTCGGCGTCCGAGCCCGGTGCTGCGTGGAGAGCTCCTCCGATAGCGAAGGCTCCTCCTCGAGCGAGAGTGACGAGGAGGGGAGTAACAGCGACGACGAGGGGAGCGGGCGGCAGGATGGCGGGTCCGACTAGGTGTCGGGCGCCGCTCCGTGCGGCACCGGCAACCCCATCATCGGTGTCGCCGGCTCCTTGAACTCCCCGGGGTCGTCTCCTTGGGCGGCTAGCGTAGGGAGGCTGCGGAAGAGGAAGAGGGCTGGCGGCAAGGCCGTCAGGTCGGAGTACGATGGCGTGGTGCCCTCGACAGGATGCTGACGTCCTACCGCCTCGTCTTCGAGCCCCGCTTCCGGCGCCGCCATCACCGTCCAGCCTTGACGGCCCCCGGGATGTTCTCTTGGTGTCTTCTGGCACCCGTAGTTCGCCTAGGCGCTCCTTTTGCCCTTCTCACCTCCTTGACCTACCTCCTGAAGAGAGGGACAGGAAAAGGATTACGGGCATCTTATCTTTTTAGTTTGTAAGCCCTCGGGCCTTAGTTGCATTTAAAACTTGTAATCCTCTCTTTCATGTTTTTCATCCTCTATGGACTATACCTGTGTGGAATGTTTTTAATGAAAAGGGGATGTTTGCCGGGCCATTTGTCTCGCGGGTAGAACCCACGCCAAGGAGCAAATCCTTGGTATCTTTCAGATAGACACTCCTTCCCCGGCAACATGCCCTGCCGGCTTCCCACGTCGCTCGACCTTTCTCACACTTTCGGCGGAGGCAGGGACGAGGCGGGTGCGGCCCCTCGTTTCCTCCCTTTGCTGCCGCGACTACGACCAATACTTGGCCCTGGGGCCCAGGGCCCAGAGCTAAGGGAGCACGGTAGCTTTCGGGAAGAAACGAGGCTTCGTATTCCCAGTACATAAGAGAATGCATGAAGAGGGATGAAAGACTTATCTGAGATTGCAGCCCCCGGCAACTCTGGCTTGCCGTGGGCGAACTTTGGTACTTGCAGCCCCCGGCAACACTGGCTTGCCGGGGTCCAGATGCTGGCACGTCCTTCTGCTCCTTTTCGTCCCCAGGCGGTCCGGCAAGGGTATGCGAGCCCTGCGAACAAAAGGACACGAAAGACAGGCAAAGGGACGCGCACTCGACCTCTAAGTTAGGGGTTAGCTGCTGTTAGGCACTATCAACACTAACCGAGGACCTGACTCGACCTAGCATGCATGCTATAACTCTGGGCGCCAGCGCTTCATTTACTTGTGCTCAGGGTCTGCGCCTGGCTTTGTACAAAGGATTACATGCAACAGCGGCAAGACTTGTACAAATGGGTGGTTGCCGGACAGGGTCCGACAACCGCGCCTTACGGGTAAAACTTACGAAGAAGCTCAATATTCCAGGAGTTGCTCACTGGTACGCCATCTTCGGTCTCCAGGCGGACAGCGCCAGGCCTGGTGACTCGTTTCACCCGGTAAGGGCCTTCCCACTTCGGCGTCAACTTGTTGGAATTCTTGGCGGACTGAACGCGCCGAAGAACAAGGTCGCCTTCCTCGAGACTTCTGACGTTAACTTTGCGGCTATGATAGCGGCGCAAAGCTTGCTGGTAGCAAGCGGCTCGCACAGCAGCCTGAAGACGATCTTCCTCAAGGAGCAGCGCGTCATCTTGCCGCAGCCGCTCTTGCTCAAGCTCATCATAAGCGAGCACTCGAGGTGACCCGTATACGAGTTCCGTGGGGATAACTGCCTCCGCTGCATGGATTGGAGCGAAGGGTGTGGCGGGCGGCGGCGGCGAACGGTGCAAGGAGCGAGGTATGCTCGGACTTCTAACTGCGTTAGAAGGAGCAGTACCTCATCCAAGCGACCGTGCCACGTTCGTGTCGGCATGTTGGCGTGCATGCCGGCCTCGAGCGCTCCGGGACCCGCCAGCCTGATCTTGGCCCAGCAGGCGTATGGTACCGTGGGTACCATGACGCCGCTGGTGCCACGCCTCCTGGGACGGGCGCGGTGCACGTACTGACGCCGAGGTCTTGGAGTGCGCGCGGTCGTTGTGGGAGGCGACCGCGCCGCCGACGTGCAGCGCAGCCTGGTCCTGGGACCTGGCAGCGCCACGAGTCTCCCCGTCGGCGCCTGCTCTTCCGCCGGCGCCTGCTCCACCAGTCGTCCGCTCCCGCGATGGCGGGTTCGGCGCAGACGGAGCGGCTACCTCCGAAGCCTTCTTCTTCGGCAGCATGTTGATGAAGATGATGAAGATTCGGCTCGCGCTAACGCTGGATCAGGTTCGCACAACCTCGACGCACCCCCCTACCTGGCGCGCCAAAGATGTCGGGGGTGTCTGATCCCTCGCACACCTATAGGGATCGGCGGACCGAACCCCTTTTGGTTCGGCAGGGGGCGGTGGATGCACAAAGAGCAGATCGAGGCGAACGCACGAGCGAGACGAAAGTTTACCCAGGTTCGGGCCGCACGGATGCGTAAAACCCTACTCCTGCTTTGGTGGTTGTATTGAGTTTTGGCTCGGGAGCGACGAGTGCTACAGTACACTCAAGCAGCTCGCAAGACCGAGCGTGAGAATGGCCGTCCTCCTCCCACTGTTGCACATGGGCCTCCTTTTATATGTCTAAGGGGTCACCGACATGTGGCAACAGAGGTGAGGGTAAAAATGTAAAAGGGGTGGTAGCTGGCGCCATCGCCTGCTACAGTCACATCCTACCTAACCCTGACGGCAGGGGACAAAGGCATTAAATGCCTGTCTGTGTCGCTTAGACGGGGCGGAAAGGGACCGTCAGGGGCGCCACCGTTTGCCATGATGGCTCCTTGTCAGCGCTTGCTTGCCACCGCATGCCCCCGGCTACACAGCCTCCCGCCACGTGCGCCAGGAGTGGTCCCAGGGCAACACGTTGGTGGGTGAGCTGGAGCGCGGGCTGCGGGTTAGTAGCTTGCCGCGGATGTTGCCTTGTCGCGTCCGGGAGCTTGTCGCTCACCGGGTCTTGTCGAGGCGCGCAGTGCGCCGCAGCGATCTTCTTGAGATGCTTGGGTTGGTCTTCCCGGCAAGCTCCTCTTGCCGGGGTCTTGTCTCCTTCCCGGCAAGCTCCTCTTGCCGGGGCCTTGTCTCCTTCCCGGCAAGCTCCTCTTGCCGGGATCTTGTCTCCTTCCCGGCAAGCTCCTCTTGCCGAGGCCTTGTTTTGCTCTTGGATACTTTGTTCTTGAATGGCTCCAAAGGAACCACGGAGGGTCTTGGCGGTCGCCCGGCAAGCCTTGCCGCGGGTCGCTGCGACTGCCTGTGCACAAGTTCGGGATACTAAGGTACCCCTACTTTAGTACACCGACACCATGTTGGCTCCCACATGTTCCACGATGATCTCATCGAATGAACCATGATGTCGAGGATTCAAGCAATCCCGTCTACAATTCCCTTTGTCCAGCGGTATTGTACTTGCCCGAGATTCGATCGTCGGTATCCCGATACCTTGTTCAATCTCGTTACCGGCAAGTCTCTTTACTCGTTCCGTAACACATCATCCCATGATCAACTCCTTGGTCACATTGTGCACATTATGATGATGTCCTACCGAGTGGGCCCACAGATACCTCTCCGTTTACACTGAGTGACAAATCCCAGTCTCGATTCGTGCCAACCCAACAGACACTTTCGGAGATACCTGTAGTGTACCTTTATAGCCACCCAGTTACGTTGTGACGTTTGGCACACCCAAAGCACTCCTACGGTATCCGGGAGTTGCACAATCTCATGGTCTAAGGAAATGATACTTGACATTAGAAAAGCTTTAGCAAATGAACTACACGATCTTGTGCTAGGCTTAGGATTGGGTCTTGTCCATCACATCATTCTCCTAATGATGTGATCCCGTTATCAACGACATCCAATGTCCATGGTCAGGAAACCATAACCATCTATTGATCAACGAGCTAGTCAACTAGTGGCTTACTAGGGACATGGTGTTGTCTATGTATCCACACATGTATCTGAGTTTCCTATCAGTACAGTTCTAGCATGGATAATAAACGATTATCATGAACAAGGAAATATAATAATAACAAATTTATTATTGCCTCTAGGGCATATTTCCAACAAATAGATGAAGTATTCTTTAAACAGGAACCCATCCTAAAACACAATTTGCCTGTTGAAATCCTAGGGGATCCTCCTCCACCCAAGGGTGATCCCGTGTCTGAACTTAAACAGTTACCTGATACTCTTAAATATGCTTATCTTGATGAGAAAAAGATATATCCTGTTATTATTAGTGCTAACCTTTCAGAGCATGAAGAAGAGAGATTATTGAAAACTCTGAAGAAGCACCGTGCCGCTATTGGATATACTCTTGATGATCTTAAGGGCATTAGTTCCACTCTATGTCAACACAAAATAAATTTGGAGGAAGATGCCAAACCAGTTCGTGATCATCAACGACGGCTGAATCCTAAGATGAAGGAAGTGGTGAGAAAGGAAATACTAAAGCTTCTTGAGGCAGGTATAATTTATCTCGTTGCTGATAGTCAGTGGGTAAGTCCTGTCCATTGTGTCCCTAAGAAGGGAGGTATTACTGTCATTCCTAATGATAAAGATGAGTTGATCCCGCAAAGAATTATTACAGGTTATAGGATGGTAATTGATTTCCGCAAATTAAATAAAGCTACTAAAAAGATCATTACCCTTTACCTTTTATCGATCAAATGCTAGAAAGATTATCCAAACATACACATTTTTGCTTTCTAGATGGTTATTCTGGTTTCTCTCAAATACTTGTGTCGGCCAATGATCAATCAAATACTACTTTTACTTGCCCTTTTGGTACTTTTGCTTATAGACGCATGCCTTTTGGTTTATGTAATGCACCTGCTACCTTTCAAAGATGCATGATGGCTATATTCTCTGACTTTTGTGAAAAGATTTGTGAGGTTTTCATGGACGATTTTTCCGTCTATGGATCCTCTTTTGATGATTGCTTAAGCAACCTTGACCGAGTTTTGCAGAGATGTGCAGAAACTAATCTTGTCTTGAATTGGGAAAAGTGCCACTTTATGGTTAATGAAGGTATTGTTTTGGGGCATAAAGTTTCTGAAAGAGGTATTGAAGTTGATAAAGCCAAGGTTGATGCTATTGAAAAGATGCCATGTCCCAAGGACATCAAAGGTATAAGAAGTTTCCTTGGTCATGCCGGTTTCTATAGGAGGTTCATTGAGGACTTCTCCAAAATTTCTCGGCCTCTGACTAATTTATTACAAAAAGATATACCATTTGTTTTTGATGATGATTGTGTAGAAGCATTTGAAATACTTAAGAAACCATTAATCTCCGCACCTATTGTTCAGCCACCTAATTGGAATTTACCTTTTGAAATTATGTGTGATGCTAGTGATTATGCTGTAGGTGCTGTTCTAGGGCAAAGAGTTGATAAGAAACTAAATGTTATTCAATATGCTAGTAAAACTCTAGACAATGCTCAGAGAAATTATGCTACTACTGAAAAAGAATTCTTAGCAGTTGTATTCGCTTGTGATAAGTTCAGACCTTATATTGTTGATTCTAAAGTAACTATTCACACTGATCATGCTGCTATTAAATATCTCATGGAAAAGAAAGATGCTAAACCTAGACTTATTAGATGGGTTCTCTTGCTACAAGAATTTGATTTGCATATTATTGATAGAAAGGGAGCTGAGAATCCCGTTGCAGACAACTTGTCTAGGTTAGAAAATGTTCTTGATGACCCACTACCTATTGATGATAGCTTTCCTGATGAACAATTAAATGTCATAAATGCTTCTCATACTGCTCCATGGTATGCTGATTATGCTAATTACATTGTTGCTAAATGTATACCACCTAGTTTCACATACCAGCAAAAGAAAAGGTTCTTCTATGATTTGAGACATTACTTTTGGGATGACTCACACCTTTATAAAGAAGGAGTAGGTGGTGTTATTAGATGTTGTGTACCTGAGCATGAATAGGAACAGATCCTACGCAAGTGTCACTCCGAGGCTTATGGAGGACACCACACTGGAGATAGAACTGCACATAAGGTATTACAATCTGGTTTTTATTGGCCTACTCTCTTCAAGGATGCCCGTAAGTTTGTCTTGTCTTGTGATGAATGTCAAAGAATTGGTAATATTAGTAGACGTCAAGAAATGCCTATGAATTATTCACTTGTTGTTGAACCATTTGATGTTTGTGGCTTTGATTATATGGGACCTTTTCCTCCCTCTAATGGATATACACATATTTTAGTTGTTGTTGATTACGTTACTAACTGGGTAGAAGCTATTTCAACTAGTAGTGCTGATCATAACACCTCTATTAAGATGCTTAAAGAAGTTATTTTTCCAAGGTTTGGAGTCCCTAGATATTTAATGACTGATGGTGGTTCACATTTTCTTCATGGTGCTTTCCGTAAAATGCTTGCTAAATATGATGTTAATCATAGAATTGCATCTCCTTGTCACCCACAGTCTAGTGGTCAAGTAGAATTGAGTAATAGAGAACTCAAATTAATTTTGCAAAAGACTGTCAATAGATCTAGAAAGAATTGGTCCAAGAAACTTGATGGTGCATTATGGGCCTATAGAACTGCATATAAACATCCTATGGGTATGTCTCCGTATAAAATGGTCTATGGAAAAGCATGTCACTTACCTCTCGAACTAGAACATAAGGCTTATTGGGCTATTAAAGAGCTCAACTATGATTTCAAACTTGCCGGTGAGAAGAGGTTATTTGACATTAGCTCACTTGATGAATGGAGAACCCAAGCCTATGAGAATGCCAAATTATTTAAAGAAAAAGTTAAAAGATGGCATGACAAAAGGATACAAAAGCGTGAGTTTAATGTAGGTGACTATGTATTGCTATACAACTCTTGTTTAAGATTTTTTGCAGGAAAACTTCTCTCTAAATGGGAAGGTCCTTACGTTATCGAGGAGGACTATCGTTCCGGTGCCATAAAAATCAACAACTTCGAAGGCACAAATCCGAAGGTGGTGAACGGTCAAAGAATTAAACATTATATCTCAGGTAATCCTCTAAATGTTGAAACCAATGTTATTGAAACCATAACCTTGGAGGAATACATAAGGGACACTTTCCGGAACGTTTTAGACTCCGAAAAGGAATAGGTATGTGGTACGGTAAGTAAACCGACTCCAAAAAAGTTCTAATGGCAATTTTCTTCCGTTTTGGAATGTTAGACAAATAGAAAAGTAAGAAGCAGTCCGAGAAGGACACGAGAGCTCCATGAGGGTGGAGGGCGTGTTGGAAATATGCCCTAGAGGCAATAATAAATTGGTTATTATTATATTTCCTTGTTCATGATAATCGTTTATTATCCATGCTAGAATTGTATTGATAGGAAACTCAGATACATGTGTGGATACATAGACAACACCATGTCCCTAGTAAGCCTCTAGTTGACTAGCTCGTTGATCAATAGATGGTTACGGTTTCCTGACCATGGACATTAGATGTCGTTGATAACGGGATCACATCATTACGAGAATGATGTGATGGACAAGACCCAATCCTAAGCCTAGCACAAGATCATGTAGTTCGTATGCTAAAGCTTTTCTAATGTCAAGTATCATTTCCTTAGACCATGAGATTGTGCAACTCCCGGATACCGTAGGAGTGCTTTGGGTGTGCCAAATGTCACAACGTAAGTGGGTGGCTATAAAGGTACACTACAGGTATCTCCGAAAGTGTCTGTTTGGTTGGCACGAATCGAGACTGGGATTTGTCACTCCATGTAAACGGAGAGGTATCTCTGGGCCCACTCGGTAGGACATCATCATAATATGCACAATGTGATCAAGGAGTTAATCACGGGATGTTGTGTTACGGGACGAGTAAAGAGACTTGCCGGTAACGAGATTGAACAAGGTATCGGGATACCGACGATCGAATCTCGGGCAAGTATCGTACTACTAGACAAAGGGAATTGTATACAGGATTGATTAAGTCCTTGACATCGTGGTTCATCCGATGAGATCATCGTGGAGCATGTGGGAGCGAACATGGGTATCCAGATCCCGCTGTTGGTTATTGACCGGAGAACGTCTCGGTCATGTCTGCATGGTTCCCGAACCCGTAGGGTCTACACACTTAAGGTTCGATGACGCTAGGGTTATAGGGAATAGATATATGTGGTTACCGAATGTTGTTCGAAGTCCCGGATGAGATCTCGGACGTCACGAGGAGTTCCGGAATGTTCCGGAGGTAAGGATTTATATATGGGAAGTCCTGTTTTGGTCGCCGGAAAAGTTTCGGGTTTTATCGGTAATGTACCGGGACCACCGGGAGGGTCCCGGTGGTCCACCAAGTGGGGCCACCAGGCCCGGAGGGCTGCATGGGCCAAGTGTGGGAGGGGACCAGCCCCAGGTGGGCTGGTGCGCCCCCCCACCAAGGCCCAAGGGGCAAGGGAGAGTGGAAGGGGGCAAACCCTAGGCTCAGATGGGCCTAAGGCCCACCTAGTGGTGCGCCCCCCTCTCTCCCCCTTGGCCAACCCCCCTAGATGGGATCTAGGGCTGGCCGCCACCCCTAGGGGTGGAAACCTAGGTGGGGGCGCAGCCCCTCCTCTTCCCCTATATATACTTGAGGTTTTGGGCTGCCATAGACATGATTCGATCTCCCTGTCGGCGCAGCCCTACCCCTCTCCCTTCTCGTCTCTTGCGGTGCTTGGCGAAGCCCTGCTGGAGTACCACGCTCCTCCACCACCACCACGCCGTCGTGCTGCTACTGGATGGAGTCTTCCCCAACCTCTCCTTCTCCCCTTGCTGGATCAAGGCATAGGAGACGTCACCGGGTTGTACGTGTGTTGAACACAGAGGTGCCGTCCGTTCGGCACTAGGATCATCAGTGATTTGGATCACGACGAGTATGACTCCATCAACCCCGTTCACTTGAACGCTTCTGCTTAGCGATCTACAAGGGTATGTAGATGCACTCTCCTTCCCCTTGTTGCTAGATTACTCCATAGATTGATCTTGGTGATGCGTAGAAAATTTTGAATTTCTGCTACGTTCCCCAACAGTGGCATCATGATCTAGGTCTATGCGTAGTTACTATGCTCGAGTAGAACACAAAGTAGTTGTGGGCGTCGATATTGTCAATTATCTTGCCGTTACTAGTCTTATCTTGATTCGGCGGCATCGTGGGATGAAGCGGCCCGGACCAACCTTACACATACGCTTACGTGAGACCGATTCCACCGACTGACATGCACTAGATGCATTAGGTGGCTGGCGGGTGTCTGTCTCTCCCACTTTAGTCGGATCAGATTCGATAAACAGGGTCCTTATGAAGGGTTAATAGAAATTGGCAATTCACGTTGTGGTTTTGGTGTAGGTAAGAAATGTTCTTGCTAGAAACCTATAGCAGCCATGTAAAAACTTGCAACAACAATTAGAGGACGTCTAACTTGTTTTTGCAGCAAGTGTTTTGTGATGTGATATGGCCAAAGGATGTGATGAATGATATATATGTGGTGTATGAGATTGATCATGTTCTTGTAATAGGAATCACGACTTGCATGTCGATGAGTATGACAACCGGCAGGAGCCATAGGAGTTGTCTTAATTTATTTATGACCTACGTGTCAACATAAAACGTCATGTAATTACTTTACTTTATTGCTAAAGCATTAGCCATAGTAGTAGAAGTAATAGATGACGAGACAACTTCAAGAAGACATGATGATGGAGATCATGATGATAGAGATCATGGTGTCATGCCGGTGACAACGATGATCATGGAGCCCCGAAGATGGAGATCAAGAGGAGCAAAATGATATTGGCCATATCATGTCACTATTTGATTGCATGTGATGTTTATCATGTTTTACATCTTATTTTATTAGAACGACAGTAGCTTAAGTAAGATGATCCCTCACTAAAATTTCAAGAAAGGTGTTCCCCCTAACTGTGCACCGTTGCGAAGGTTCGTTGTTTCGAAGCACCACGTGATGATCGGGTGTGATAGATTCTAACGTTCGAATACAACGGGTCTTGACGAGCCTAGCATGTACAGACATGGCCTCGGGACACATGCGAAACACTTAGGTTGACTTGACGAGCCTAGCATGTACAGACATGGCCTCGGAACACGGAAGACCGAAAGGTCGAACATGAGTCGTATAGAAGATACGATCAACATGAAGATGTTCACCGATGATGACTAGTCCGTCTCACGTGATGATCGGACACGGCCTAGTTGACTCGGATCATGTAATCACTTAGATGGCTAGAGGGATGTCTATCTGAGTGGGAGTTCATAAGATGAACTTAATTATCCTGAACATAGTCAAAAGGTCTTCGCAAATTATGTCGTATAGCTCGCGCTTCAGTTCTACTGTTTAGATATGTTCCTAGAGAAAATTTAGTTGAAAGTTGATAGTAGCAATTATGCGGACTAGGTCCGTAAACTGAGGATTGTCCTCATTGCTTCATAGAAGGCTTATGTCCTTAATGCACCGCTCAGTGTGCTGAACCTCGAACGTTGTCTGTGCATGTTGCGAACATCTGACATACACATTTTGATAACTACGTGATAGTTCAGTTAAACGGTTTAGAGTTGAGGCACCAAAGACGTTTTGAAACGTCGTGAAACATATGAGATGTTTCGAGGGCTGAAATTGGGATTTCAGGCTCGTGCCCACGTCAAGAGGTATAAGACCTCCGACGATTTTCTTAGCCTGCAAACTAAGGGAGAAAAGCTCAATTGTTGAGCTTGTGCTCAGATTGTCTGAGTACAACAATCATTTGAATCGAGTGGGAGTTGATCTTCCAGATGAGATAGTGATGTTTCTCCGAACTCATTACCACCAAGCTGCTAGAGCTTCGTGATGAACTATAATATATCAGGGACATATATGATGATCCTCGAGATATTCGCGATGTTTGACACCACAAAAGTAGAAATCAAGAAGGAGCATCAATTGTTGATGGTTGAACCACTAGTTTCAAGAAGGGCAAGGGCAAGAAGGGATACTTCATGAAATGGCAAATCAGCTGCTGCTTTAGTGAAGAAACCCAAGGTTGAACCCAAACCCGAGACTAAGTGCTTCTGTAATAAGGGGAACAGCCACTGGAGCAGAATTACCCTAGATACTTGGTAGATGAGAAGGCTGGCAAGGTCGATAGAAGTATATTGGATATACATTGTGTTAATGTGTACTTTACTAGTACTCCTAGTAGCACCATGGTATTGGATACCGGTTCGGTTGCTAAGTGTTAGTAAACTCGAAATAAAAGGCTGCGGAGTAACCGGAGACTGGCTAAAGGTGAGCTGGCGATATGTGTTGGAAGTTTTTCCAAGCTTGATGAGATCAAGCATCGCACGCTCCCTCTACCATCGAGATTGGTGTTTGTGTTGAGCATAGACATGATTGGATTATGTCTATTGCAATACGGTTATTCATTTAAGGAGAATAATGGTTACTCTACTTACTTGAATAATACCTTCAATGGTCTTGCACCTAAAATGAATGGTTTATTGAATCTCGATCATAGTGATACACATGTTCATGCCAAAAGATATAAGATAGTAATGATAGTACCACCTACTTGTGGCACTGCCACGTAAGTCATATCGGTATAAAACGCATGAAGAAGCTCCATGTTGATGGATCTTTGGGCTCACTCATTTTTGAAAAGTTTGAGACATGCGAACCATGTCTATTGGTGTATATGCATGAAGAAACTCCATGCAAATGGACCATTTGGACTCACTTGATTTTGAATCACTTGAGACATGCAAATCATACCACATGGCAAGATGACTGAAAGCCTCGTTTTCAGTAAAATGGAACTAGAAAGCAACTTGTTGGAAGTAATACATTTTGTTGTGTGCAGTCCAATGAGTGAGGCGTGTAGTGGATATCGTTATGTTCTTACTTCACTGATGATTTGAGTAGCTGTTGAGTGTATTTACTTGATGAATCACGAGTCTGAATTATTGAAAGGTTCAAGTAATTTCAGGGTGAAGTTGAAAGATCGTCGTGACAAGAGGATAAAATATCTATGATATGATCATAGAAATGAATATCTGAATTACGAGTTTGGCACAGAATTAAGACATTGTGGAAATTGTTTCAAAACTAATACAGCCTGGAACACCATAGTGTGATGGTGTGTCCGAACATCATAACTGCACCCTATTGGATATGATGCATACCATGATGTCTCTTATCGAATTACCACGATAGTTTATGGGTTAGGCATTAGAGGCAACCACATTCACTTTAAATAGGGAACCACGTAATTCCAATGAGATGACACCGTATTAACTATGGTTTAGAGAAACCTAAGCTGTCATTTCTTAAAAGTTTGGGGCTGCGACGCTTATGTGAAAAAGTTTCAGGCTGATAAGCTCGAACCCAAAGCGGATAATGCATCTTCCTAGGACACCCAAAACAGTTGGGTATACCTCCTGTCTCAGATCCGAAAGCAATAAGGGATTGTTTCTAGAATCGGGTCCTTTCTCGAGGAAAAGTTTCTCTCGAAAGAATTGAGTGGGAGGATGGTGGAGACTTGATGAGGTTATTGAACCGTCTCTTCAACTAGTGTGTGGCAGGGCACAGGGAGTTGTTCCTGTGGCACCTACACCAATTGAAGTGGAAGCTTATGATAGTGATCATGAAACTTCAGATCAAGTCACTACCAAACCTCGTGGGATGACAAGGATGCTTACTACTTTAGAGTGGTACGTAATCCTGTCTTGGAAGTCATGTTGCTAGACAACAATGAACCTACGAGCTATGGAGAAGCGATGGTGGGCCTGGATTCCAAAATGGCTCGAGGCCATATAATCCGAGAGAGGATCCATATATGAAAACAAAGTGTAGACTTTGGAAGAACTACTTGATGGTCGTAAGGCTGTTAGGTACATATGGATTTTAAAAGGAAGACAGACAATGATGGTAAGTATCACCATTAAGAAAGCTCGACTTGTCGTTAAGATGTTTTCCGACAAGTTCAAGGAGTTGACTACGATGAGACTTTCTCACTCGTAGCGATGCAAAGAGTCTGTTGGAATTATATTAGCGATTACTGCATTATTTATGAAATCTTGCAGATAGGATGTCAAAACATTGTTTCATCAACGATTTTCTTGAGGAAAGGTTGTATGTGATACAACCGGAAGGTTTTGTCAATCCTGAAAGATGCTAACAAGTATGCAAAGCTCCAGCAATCCTTCTAAGGACTGGAGTAAGCATCTCAGAATTAGAATGTATGCTTTGATGAGATGATCAAAGATTTTGGGTGTATACAAAGTTTATGAGAAACTTGTATTTCCAAAGAAGTGAGTGGGAGCACTGTAGAATTTCTGATGAATATATGTTGTTGACATATTGTTGATCAGAAATGACGCGGAATTTCTGGAAAGCATATAGGGTTATTTGGAAAGTGTTTTTCAATGGAAATCCTGGATTAAGCTACTTGAACATTGAGCATCAAGATCTATAAGGATAGATCAAAACGCTTAATGGTACTTTCAAATGAGCACATACCTTGACATGATCTTGAAGGTGTTCAAGATGGATCAGTCAAAGAAGGAGTTCTTGCCTGAGTTGTGAGGTATGAAGTTAAGACATAAAGCTCGACCACGGCAGAAGAAAGAGGAAGGACGAAGGTCGTCCCCTATGCTTTTGTCATAGGCTCTATACGGTATGCCATGCTGAGTACCGCACCTGATGTGTGCCTTGCCACATATCTGGCAAGAGGGTACAAAGGTGATCTAGGGGTAGATCACCAAATAGCGGTCTAAATTATCCTTAGAGGAATAAGGATATGTTTCTCGGTTATCGGGGTGATAAAGAGTTCGACATAAAGAGTTACGTTGATGCAAGCTTAACACCTATCCGGATAGCTCTGAGTAGAGATACCGGATACGTATAATGGAGCAACAATTTAGAATAGCTCCAAGTAGAACAGTTATTTGAAATGGCTCCAAATGTAGCGTAGTAGTTGCATCTACAAGATGACATAGAAATTTGCGAAGTACATACGGATCTGAATGTTGCAGACCTGTTGACTGAAACCTCTCACACAAGCATAACATGATCAAACCCAGAACTCTTTGGGTGTTAGTCACATGGGGATGTGACCTCGAGTGTTAATCACATATTGATGTGAACTGGATTATTGACTCTAGTGCAAGTGGGAGACTGTTGGAAATATGCCCTAGAGGCAATAATAAATTGGTTATTATTATATTTCCTTGTCCATGATAATCGTTTATTATCCATGCTAGAATTGTATTGATAGGAAACTCAGATACATGTGTGGATACATAGACAACACCATGTCCCTAGTAAGCCTCTAGTTGACTAGCTCGTTGATCAATAGATGGTTACGGTTTCCTGACCATGGACATTAGATGTTGTTGATAACGGGATCACATCATTAGGAGAATGATGTGATGGACAAGACCCAATCCTAAGCCTAGCACAAGATCATGTAGTTCGTATGCTAAAGCTTTTCTAATGTCAAGTATCATTTCCTTAGACCATGAGATTGTGCAACTCCCGGATACCGTAGGAGTGCTTTGGGTGTGCCAAACGTCACAACGTAACTGGGTGGCTATAAAGGTACACTACAGGTATCTCCGAAAGTGTCTGTTTGGTTGGCACAAATCGAGGCTGGGATTTGTCACTCCATGTAAACGGAGAGGTATCTCTGGGCCCACTCGGTAGGACATCATCATAAATGCACAATGTGATCAAGGAGTTAATCACGGGATGATGTGTTACGGGGCGAGTAAAGGAACTTGCCAGTAACGAGATTGAACAAGGTATCGGGATATCGACGATCGAATCTCGGGCAAGTATCGTACTACTAGACAAAGGGAATTGTATACAGGATTGATTAAGTCCTTGACATCGTGGTTCATCCGATGAGATCATCATGGAGCATGTGGGAGCCAACATGGGTATCCAGATCCCGCTGTTGGTTATTGACCGGAGAACGTCTCGGTCATGTCTGCATGGTTCCCGAACCCGTAGGGTCTACACACTTAAGGTTCGATGACGCTAGGGTTATAGGGAATAGATATACGTGGTTACCGAATGTTGTTCGAAGTCCCGGATGAGATCCCGGACGTCACGAAGAGTTCCGGAATGTTCCGGAGGTAAGGATTTATATATGGGAAGTCCTGTTTTGGTCGCCGGAAAAGTTTCGGGTTTTATCGGTAATGTACCGGGACCACCGGGAGGGTCCCGGTGGTCCACCAAGTGGGGCCACCAGCCCCGGAGAGCTACATGGGCCAAGTGTGGGAGGGCACCAGCCCTAGGTGGGCTGGTGCGCCCCCCCACCAAGGCCCAAGGCGCAAGGGAGAGTGGAAGGGGGCAAACCCTAGGCTCAGATGGGCCTAAGGCCCACCTAGTGGTGCGCCCCCCTCTCTCCCCCCTTGGCCATCCCCCCTAGATGGGATCTAGGGCTGGCCGCCACCCCTAGGGGTGGAAACCTAGGTGGGGGTGCAGCCCCTCCCCATCCCCTATATATACTTGAGGTTTTGGGCTGCCATAGACATGATTCAATCTCCCTGTTGGCGCAGCCCTACCCCTCTCCCTTCTCGTCTCTTACGGTGCTTGGCGAAGCCCTGCTGGAGTACCACGCTCCTCCACCACCACCATGCCGTCGTGCTGCTGCTGGATGGAGTCTTCCCCAACCTCTCCTTCTCCCCTTGCTAGATCAAGGCGTCGGAGACGTCACCGGGCTGTACGTGTGTTGAACACGGAGGTGCCGTCCTTTCGGCCTAGGATCATCAGTGATTTGGATCACGACGAGTACGACTCCATCAACCCCGTTCACTTGAACGCTTCTGCTTAGTGATCTACAAGGGTATGTAGACGCACTCTCCTTCCCCTCGTTGCTAGATTACTCCATAGATTGATCTTGGTGATGCGTAGCAAATTTTGAATTTCTGCTACGTTCCCCAACAGGGCGCGCCCTACCCCCCGGGTGCACCCCCCTACCTCGTGGGCACCTCGTGTGCTCTCCAGACTCTGTTTTCATACACGACACGTATTTTGGTCGGTAAAAATTCATTATATATTCTCCCGGTGGTTTTGACTCCCGTATCACGCAAAAAATCTCTTGTTCTTGTTTCGAGCTGTTTTCTGCCAGGGTTGTCAAAGCTAAGCATCATGTCGTCTCCCTCCTCCTCCAACAATGAGGGCAACGACACTTGGCTAATGAAGATAGAGCTGAAAAGAGAAGAACCCATGGAGATCAACAAGGATGAAGGGATCAAGAAGGCCACGGAGGACCAAGTTCCGGTGACAGAAGACGTCCTTCAACTTGATCAAAATCTTCTTACCCCAACTGAGATTGAAGATTTCAAGATGACCGAGTTAGCTCGTATACAAAATAAGTATCTCACACGTGAAAATATTTTGTTGAAGGAGCATATTATCGCACTCAAAGGCATTATCAGCAAGTTAGAAGACCTCCTACGCTCGATGTGCGACTATCCATCACCAACAACTCCACCTTCTTCACCAACAAAGGAGACATAATCACATGGGTATGTGCACTCCCCTTGGCAACTGCCAAGCTTGGGGGAGTGCCCCGGTATCGTATCACCATCACTTTTATCTTTACCGTTTTTCTTAGTTCAATCCTTTTGGTAATATTTTGATCTAGCAGAATAAAAGTTCTTAGTATGATCCAGTTGTGAGTTTTGCTTTATGATCCTTCTATGTAATCGAGTCCGTGAGCTATATAATAAAGATTAGTGTTGAGTCAAGGGCTTGATTATTTTGCCATGATCTTAAGTGAATAAAAGAAAAGAGAAAGAAATAAAGAAACAAAGAGATCATATGGATCTTATGGAGAGTAATGAGCTCACATAGAAAAAGTATGATGAATAAAAGCTGTTGAGAGTTGACAGACATAGTTTTGGTCATTGTTTCAATTAATAGGAAGTAATAAAGAAAGAGAGGTCTTCACATATAAATATACTATCTTGGGCATCTTTTATGATTGTGAGCACTCATTAAAATATGACATGCTAAAGAGTTGACGTTGGACAAGGAAGACAACGTAGTGGGTTATGTTTTCTTACATCTGAGATAAATTATATTATCATGGATCATCCAACATGATTGAACTTGCCTTTCTCCCTCATGCTAGCCAAATTCTTTGCACCAAGTAGAGATACTACTTGTGCTTCCAAACACCCTTAAACCAGTTTTGCCATGAGAGTCCACCATATCTACCTATGGATTGAGTAAGATCCTTCAAGTAAGTTGTCATCGGTGCAGGCAATAAAAATTGCTCTCTAAATATGTATGATTGATTGGTATGAGGAAATAAGCTTTAAACGATCGTGTGATATGGAAGAAATAAAAGCGATAGACTGCATAATAAAGGTCCATATCACAAGTGGCAACACAAAGTCACGTTCTTTCGCATTAAGATTTTGTGCATCCAACCATAAAAGCGCATGACAACCTCTGCTTCCCTCTGCGAAGGGCCTATCTTTTACCTTTATCTCCTACCTTACATAAGAGTCATGGTGATCTTCACCCTTCCTTTTTACATTTTATCTTTTGGCAACCACAACATGTTGGAGAGATCCTGGTATATATGGCTAATTGGATGTGAGTTTTCATGAACTATTATTGTTGACATTACCCTTGAGGTAAAACGTTGGGAGGCAAAACTATAAGCCCCTATCTTTCTCTGTGTCCGATTAAAACTCCATACCCATAAGTATTGCGTGAGTGTTAGCAATTGTAGAAGACTATATGATAGTTGAGTATCTGGACTTGCTGAAAAGCTCTTATATTGACTCTTTCCTATGTTATGATAAATTGCAATTGCTCCAATGACTGAGATTATAGTTTGTTAGTCTTCAATGAAGTTTATGATTCATACTTGAAATTATGATTGAATTATTACTCTAGCATAAGAGATCATATGACAAGAATTATATAAGTTGCTATTCGAAGAATGATCATGATGCTCTCATGTCCGTATTTTATTTTTATCAACACCTCTATCTCTAAACATGTGGACATATTTTTTGATTTCGGCTTTCCCTTGAGGACAAGCGAGGTCTAAGCTTGGGGGAGTTCATACGTCCATTTTGCATCATGATTTTATATCGATATTTATTGCATTATGGGCTGTTATTACACATTATGTCACAATACTTATGCCTATTCTCTCTTATTTTACAAGGTTTACATAAAGAGGGAGAATGCCGGCAGCTGGGATTCTGGGCTGGAAAAGGAGCAAATATTAGAGACCTATCCTGCGCAGCTCCAATAGTCTTGCAACTTCACGGAAGACGTTTTCAGAATATATAAAAAATAATGAGCGCAAGAAGTTCACCAGGGGGCCACACCCTGCCCACGAGGGTGGGGGCGCGCCCTACCCCCCTGGGCGCACCCCTACCTCATGGGCCCCCTGGTGGCCCTCCAATGGCCATCTTCTGCTATATGGAGTCTTTTGATGAGGAAAAAAATCATAAGCCATCTTCCCGGATAAGACTCCGCCGCCATGAGGCGGAACCTTGGCGGAACCAATCTAGGGCTCTGGCGGAGCTGTTCTGCCAGGGAAACTTCCCTCCGGGAGGGGGAAATCATCGCCATCGTCATCACCAACACTCCTCTCATTGGGAGAGGGCAATCTCAATCAACATCTTCACCAGCACCATCTCCTCTCAAAACCCTAGTTCATCTCTTGTATCCAATTCTTGTTTCCAAGTCCGGGATGGGTACTTGTGGGTTGCTAGTAGTGTTAATTACTCGTTGTAGTTGATGCTAGTTGGTTTATTTGGTGGAAGATCATATGTTCAGATCCTATATGCATATTAATACCCCTCTGATTATGAACATGAATATGCTTTGTGAGTAGTTACGTTTGTTCCTGAGGACATGGGAGAAGTCTTGCTCTTAGTAGTCATGTGAATTTGGTATTCGTTCGATATTTTGATGAGATGTATGTTGTCTCTCCTCTAGTGGTGTTATGTGAACGTCGACTACATGACACTTCACCATTATTTAGGCCTAGAGGAAGGCATTGGTAAGTAATAAGTAGATGATGGGTTGCTAGAGTGACAGAAGCTTAAACCCTAGTTTATGTGTTGCTTCGTAAGGGGCTGATTTGGATCCATATGTTTCATGTTATGGTTAGGTTTACCTTAATACTTTTGTTGTAGTTGCGGATGCTTGCAATAGAGGTTAACCATAAGTGGGATGCTTGTCCAAGTAAGGGAAGCACCCAAGCACCGGTCCACCCACATACCAAATTATCAAAGTACCGAACGCGAATCATATGAACGTGATGAAAACTAGCTTGACGATATTCCCATGTGTCCTCGGGAGCACTTTACATCATATAAGAGTTTGTCCAGGCTTGTCCTTTGCTACAAAAAGAATTGGGCCACCTTGCTGCACTTTATTTACTTTTGTTACTTGTTACTCGTTACAAATTATCCTATCACAAAACTATTTGTTACCTATTATTTCAGTACTTGCAGAGAATACCTTGCTGAAAACTGCTTATCATTTCCTTCTGCTCCTCGTTGGGTTCGACACTCATACTTATCGAAAGGACTACGATAGATCCCCTATACTTGTGGGTCATCAAAACTCATGCAATATGATATAAACCCCATCTTGTTATCCTCGATGGCAACAATACAATACGTGCCTTGCTGCCCCTACTGTCACTGGGAAAGGACACTGCAAGATTGAACCCAAAGCTAAGTGCTTCTCCCATTGCAAGAAAGATCAATCTAGTAGGCCAAACCAAACTGATAATTCAAAGAGACTTGGAAAGATAACCAATCATACATAAAAGAATTCAGAGAAGATTCAAATATTGTTCATAGATAAACTTGATCATAAACCCACAATTCATCAGTCTCAACACCACAAAAGAAGATTACATCGAATAGATCTCCACAAGAGAGGGGGAGAACTTTGTATTGAGATCCAAAAAGAGAGAAGAAGCCATCTAGCTAATAACTATGGACCCGTAGGTCTGAAGTAAACTACTCACACTTCATCGGAGGGGCTATGGTGTTGATGTAGAAGCCCTCCGTGATCGATACCCCCTCCGGCGGAGCTCCGAAAAGGCCCCAAGATGGGATCTCATGGATACAAAAAGTTACGGCGGTGGAATTAGGGTTTTGGCTCCGTATCTGGTAGTTTGGGGGTACGTAGGTATATATAGGAGGAAGGAGTACGTCGGTGGAGCAACGTGGGGACCACGAGGGTGGAGGGCGTGTCTAGGGGGTAGGCGCCCCCCCCCCCTACCTCGTGCCTTCCTGGTTGATTGCTTGACGTAGGATCCAAGTCCTCTGGATCATGTTCGTTCCGAAAATCATGTTCCCGAAGGTTTCATTCCGTTTGGACTCCGTTTGGTATTCTTTTTCTGCGAAACCCTAAAATAGGCAAAAAAACAGCAATTCTGGGCTGGGCCTCCGGTTAATAGGTTGGTCCCAAAAATAATATAAAAATGTATAATAAAGCCCAATAATGTCCAAAACAGGATATAATATAGCATGGAACAATAAAAATTATAGATACGTTGGAGACGTATCAAGCCCAAGCTTAATTCCTGCTCGTCCTCGAGTAGGTAAATGATAAAAACAGAATTTTTGATGTGGAATGCTACTTGGCATAATTTCAATGTAATTCTCTTAATTGTGGTATGAATATTCAGATCCAAAAGATTCAAGACAAAAGTTCAATATTGACATAGAAATAATAATACTTCGAGCATACTAACTAAGCAATTATGTCTCTTCAAAATAACATGGCCAAAGAAAGTTATCCCTACAAAATCATATAGTCTGGATATGCTCCATCTTCACCACACAAAGTATTTAAATCATGCACAACCCCGATGACAAGCCAAGCAATTGTTTCATACTTTTGGTGTTCTCAAACTTTTTCAATCTTCACGCAATACATGAGCGTGAGCCATGGACATATCACTATATGTGGAATAGAATGGTGGTTGTGGAGAAGACAAAAAGGGAGAAGATATTCTCACATCAACTAGGCGTATCAACGGGCTATGGAGATGACTATTAATAGATATCAATGTGAGTGAGTAGGGATTGCCATGCAACGGATGCACTAGAGCTATAAGTATATGAAAGCTCAACAAAAAGAACTAAGTGGGTGTGCATCCAACTTGCTTGCTCACGAAGACCTAGGGCATTTTGAGGAAGCCCGTCATTGGAATATACAAGCCAAGTTCTATAATGAAAAATTCCCACTAGTATATGAAAGTGATAGCATAGGAGACTCTCTATCATGAAGATCATGGTGCTACCTTGAAGCACAAGTGTGGAAAAAAGGATAGTAGTATTGCCCCTTTTTATTTATTTATTTATTCTTTTTTGGGCCTTTTTTTGGCCTTTCTCTTTTTTATTGGGACAATACTCTATGAATGATGATCATCACACTTCTATTTATTTACAACTCAATGATTACAACTCGATAGTAGAACAAAGTATGACTCTATATGAATGCCTCCGACGGTATACTGGGATAGCAATGATGCATGAGTGACTTATATGAAAGAATTATGAACGGTGGCTTTGCCACAACTAAAATGTCAACTACATGATCATGCGAAGCAATATGACAATAATGGAGCGTGCCATAGTAAACGAAACGGTGGAAAGTTGCATGGCAATATATCTCTGAACGGCTATGGAAATGCCATGATAGGTAGGTATGGTGGCTGTTTTGAGGAAGGTATATGGTGGGTGTATGATACCGGCGAAAGGTGCGCGGTATTAGAGAGGCTAGCAATGGTGGAAGGGTGAGAGTGCGTATAATCCATGAACTCAACATTAGTCATAAAGGACTCACATACTTATTGCAAAAATCTATTAGTTATCGAAGCAAAGTACTATGCGCATGCTCCTAGGGGCATAGATTGGTAGGAAAAGACCATCGCTCGTCCCTGACCGCCACTCATAAGGAGGACAATCAATAAATACATCATGCTCTGACTTCTTAACACAACGGTTCACCATACGTGCATGCTACGGGAATCACAAACTTCAACACAAGCATTTCTCAAATTCACAACTACTCAACTAGCACGACTCTAATATCACCATCTCCATATCTCAAACAATTATCAAGTTTCAAACTTCTCATAGTATTCAACACACTCATAAGAATTTTTTTTATATTAATCTTGAATGCCTAAAATAATTAAAGCAAATTACCATGCTGTTTTGTAGGACTCTCAAAATAATCTAAGTGAAGCATGAGAGAACAAAAGTTTCTATAAAACAAATGCACCATCGTGCTCTAAAATATATAAGTGAAGCACTAGAGAAAAAACTATATAACTCAAAAAGATATAAGTGAAGCACATAGAGTATTCTAACAATTTCCGAATCATGTGTGTATCTCTCAAAAAGGTGTGTGCAGCAAGGATGATTGTGGAAAACTAACAAATAAAGACTCAAATAATACAAGACGCTCCAAGCAAAACACATATCATGTGGTAAATAAAAATATAGCTCCAAGTAAAGTTACCGATAGAAGTAGACGAAAGAGGGGATGCCTTCCGGGGCATCCCCAAGCTTTGGCTTTTAGGTGTCCTTAGATTATCTTGGGGTGACATGGGCGTCCCCAAGCTTAGGCTTTGCCACTCCTTGTTCCATAATCCATCAAGTCCTTACCCAAAACTTGAAAACTTCACAACACAAAACTTAAAGTAGAAAATCTCGTGAGCTCCGTTAGCAAAAGAAAACAAAACACCACTTCAAGGTACTGTAATGAACTCATTCTTTATTTATATTGGTGTTAAACCTACTGTATTCCAACTTCTCTATTGTTTATAAACTATTTTACTAGCCATAGATTCATCAAAATAAGCAAACAACACACGGAAAATAGAATCTGTCAAAAACAGAACAGTCTTTAGTAATCTGCAGCTAACGCAAGTTCTGGAACCCCAAAAATTCTAAAATAAATTTCTGGACGTGGGTAATTTATCTATTAATCATCTTCAAAAAGAATTAACTAAATAGCACTTTCCAAATAAAAATGGCATCAGTTCTCGTGAGCGCTAAAGTTTCTGTTTTTTACAGCAAGATGAAAAAGACTTTCCCCAAGTCTTCCCAACGGTCCTACTTGGCACAAACACTAATTAAACACAAAAACACAACCAAAAAAGAGGCTAGATAAATTATTTATTACTAAACAGGATCAAAAAGCAAGGAATAAAAATAAAATTGGGTTGCCTCCCAACAAGCACTATCGTTTAACGCCCCTAGCTAGGCATGAAAGCAAGGATAGATCTAGGTATTGCCATCTTTGGAAGGCAATCCATAAGTGGCTCTCATAATAGATTCATAAGGTAATTTAATTTTCTTTCTAGGGAAGTGTTCCATGCCTTTCCTTAACGGAAATTGGAATCTAATATTCCCTTCCGTCATATCAATAATTGCACCAATCGTTCTAAGGAAAGGTCTACCAAGAATAATAGGACATGAAGGATTGCAATCTATGTCAAGAACAATAAAATCCACGGGAACATAATTCCTACTTGCAACAGTAAGAACATCATTAACTCTTCCCATAGGTTTCTTAATAGTGGAATCCGCAAGGTAAAAGTTTAAAGAGCAATCATCAAAATCACGGAAACCTAGCAAATCACACAAAATCTTTGGAATCGTGGAAACACTAGCACCCAAATCACACAAAGCATAGCATTCATGATCTTTAATCTTAATTTTAATAGTAGGTTCCCACTCATCATAAAGTTTTCTAGGGATAGAAACTTCCAACTCAAGTTTTTCTTCATAAGATTGCATCAAAGCATCAACGATATGTTTGGTAAAGGCTTTATTTTGACTATAAGCATGAGGAGAATTTAGCACGGATTGCAACAAGGAAATAAAATCTATCAAAGAGCAATTATCATAATTAAATTCCTTGAAATCCAAAATAGTGGGTTCATCAATATTTAAGTTTTTCTTCTTCAATCCCACTTTTAACAATTTTAGCATCAAGATCTAAAGACTCTGAATTTTTGGAATGTCTTCTAGGTAAAGGTGGATCATATTAAGTCCCATCATTATCAAGATTCATATTGCAAAACAAAGATTTAATAGGGGACACATCAATAACTTTTAGATCTTCATCTTTATTATCATGGAAACTAGAAGAACACGCTTTTATAAAGCAATCTTTCTTAGCACGCATCCTAGCGGTTCTTTCTTTGCACTCATCAATGGAAATTCTCATAGCTTTGAGAGACTCATTGATATCATGCTTAGGTGGAATAGATCTAAGTTTCAAAGACTCAACATCAAGAGAAATTCTATCAACGTTCCTAGCCAACTCATCAATCTTAAGCAATTTTTCTTCAATCAAAGCATTGAAATTCTTTTGCGAGGTAATAAATTATTTAATATTAGATTCAAAATCAGAGGGTATATTATTAAAATTTCCATAAGAATTGTTGTAGGAATTACCATAATTATTAGAGGAATTACTAGGATACGTCCTAGGATTAAAGTTTTCTCTATACGCGTTGTTACCAAAATTATTCCTACGAACAAAATTCACATCCAAATATTCATTATTATTCTCAATCAAGGTAGACAAAGGCATATCATTAGGATCAGAACAAACACTTTTATTAGCAAATAATTTCATAAGTTCATCCATCTTACCACTCAAAACATTAATTTCTTCTATCGCATGCACTTTCTTATTAGTAGATCTTTCAGTGTGCCATTGAGAATAATTAACCATAATATTATCTAGGAGTTTAGTAGCTTCTCCTAAATTGATTTCCATAAAAGTGCCTCCCGCGGTCGAATCTAAAAGATTTCTAGAAGCAAAATTCAATCCAGCATAAAAAATTTGTATAATCATCCACAAATTCAAACCATGTGTAGGGCAATTATGTATCATTAATTTCATCCTCTCCCAAGCTTGTGCAACATGTTCATGATCAAGTTGCTTAAAATTCATAATATCGTTTCTAAGAGAGATGATCTTAGCGGGAGGAAAATACTTAGAGATAAAAGCATATTTGCACTTATTCGACGAATCAATACTATTTTTAGGCAAAGACGAAAACCAAGCTTTAGCATGATCTCTAAGCAAAAAAGGAAATAGATTCAATTTAACAATATCATTGTCCACATCTTTCTTCTTTTGCATATCACACAAATAAACAAAGTTGTTTAGATGGGTAGCGGCATCTTCACTAGGAAGGCCGGAAAACGGATCTTTCATGACAAGATTCAGCAAAGCAACATTTATTTCACAAGATTCAGCATCGGTAAGAGGAGCAATTGGAGTGCTAATAAGATCATTGTTGTTGGTATTGGTAAAGTCACACAATTTGGTATTATCTTGAGCCATCGTGACAAGCAAGCAATCCGACACACAAGCAAACAAGAAACGGGCAAAAAGAGGCGAATAGAGAAAGAGAGGGAGGATGGAGAGAGAGAGGGCAAATAAAATGACAAGGGTGAAGTGGGGGAGAGGAAAATGAGAGGCAAATGGAAAATAATGTAATGCGGGAGATAAGGGTTTGTGAAGGGTACTTGGTACGTTGACTTCTGCGTAGACTCCCCAGCAACAGCGCCAGAAATCCTTCTTGCTACCTCTTGAGCACTGCGTTGGTTTTCCCTTGAAGAGGAAAGGGTGATGTAGCAGAGCAGCGTAAGTATTTCCCTCAATTTTTGAGAACCAAGGTATCAAACCAGTAGGAGGCCACGCACAAGTCCCTCGCACCTACACAAACAAATAAACTCCTCGCAACCAACGCGATAAAGGGGTTGTCAATCCCTTCACACTCACCTACGAGAGTGAGATCTGATAGATATGATAAGATAATATTTTTGCTATTTTTATTATAAAGAGAAATAAAGATGCAATTAAAATAAATGGCAAAGGAAATAACTAAGTATTGGAAGATTAATATGATGGAGAATAGACCCGGGGGCCATAGGTTTCACTAGAGGCTTCTCTCGAGAGCATTAGTATTACGGTGGGTAAACAAATTACTGTTGAGGAATTGACAGAATTGAGCATACTTATGAGAATATCTAGGTATGATCATGTATATAGGCATCACGTCCGAGACAAGTAGACCGACTCCAGCCTGCATCTACTACCACTACAGGAATCAGCTACTTTGCCATCTGCCACGGCAGACGGCAAAGGCATGGATGGCTGATGGCAAAGGTCTTTGTCGTCTGCCGCGGACGGCAAAAGTGGACGGTAAAGTAAGGTTCGGCAAAGAGCTACTTTGCCGTCTGCTTCGGGCGGCTGACGGCAAAGGGGCCTTTGCCATCAACAGCGGACGGCAAAGAGTGCAGATGGCAATAAATGTGTTGTTACTCCGTTAGGTGGTTAACGACAGGCCTTTGCCGTCCGCCGCTGACGGCAAACTTTGGAAGGCCTTTGCTGTCCGCCGAATGATGTCAGCCGACGTCACTACACGGCAGGCCTTTGCCGTCCGCCACTGTAGGCAATGTTTTTACTCTTTGCCGTCCGCCCTCGACGGCAAAGCCTTTGTCGTCAGCCACTATAGGCAAACTGACCAAATTGGTCGGCCTCCCAGGAAGCACAGTTGCCTGCCACGTGGCCTCTTTGCCGTCGGCTGCTGACGGCAAAGAGCCTGCATATTGTCTCTTTTTCTGTTTTTTTTAATCCAACAATTTTCACAGCAAATATATATGACATATATAGATATATTTAACAGCAAACATATCACATATCCAGCACATAATTCCATATACATATTACATAGCAAAGTTTCATCAACATAGCAAGTTCCATCAAGTTCAATCCATACACATTGTTCCATATACATATTACATAGCAAATTTTCATCAACATAGCAAGTTCTATCATAGCAAGCTAGATACAATGCAAAGTTTTAGCAAAGAAAAAGCAAGCACTCCATCATAGCAAGCTAGCTTCCATGAAGTGAGTGAAATCTGCAAAATGGTAAATAAGAAAGTTAGAAATAGGTGAATAGAACAAGAAGAAGACTAGAACAAGATGTATATGTCATTTATGACCTAACTTAGGTGAAATGGATCATATATGAGCTAACTAAGTTGAAATGGGTTGTTTATGAGCTAACTTAGTTGAAATGGATCATTTATGAGCTAACTTAGTTGAAATGGGTCGTTTATCAGCTAATTAAGGTGAAGGGCATCATTTTTGAGCTAACTAAGGTGAAATGGATCGTTTTTGAGCTAACTAAGGTGAAATGGATCGTTTTTGAGCTAACTAAGGTGAAATGGATCATTTTTGAGCTAACTAAGGTGAAATGGATCGTTTATTAGCTAACTTAGGTGAAATGGATCATTTATGAGCTAACTTAGGTGAAATGGATCATTTATGAGCTAACTTAGTTGAAATGGGTCGTTTATGAGCTAACTAAGGTGAAATGCCACGTTTTTGAGCTAACTAAGGTGAAATGGATCGTTTTTGAGCTAACTTAGGTGAAATGGATCATTTAAGAGCTAATTTAGGTGAAATGGATCGTTTAGGAGCTACTCTAGGTAAATTGGCTCATTTTAGAGCTAACTTGGATAAACTGGATCATTTATAAGCTAACCTAGGTAAGATGGGTCATTTTGGAGCTAACCTAGGTGAAATGGGTCATTTTGGAGCTAACCTAGGTGAAATGGGTCATTTTAAAGCTAAAGTAGGTAAAATGGATCATTTAGGAGCTAATCTACGCAAAATGGGTCATTTTAGAGCTAACTTGGATAAATTGGATCGCTTATAAGCTAACTGACGTAAAATGAGTCATTTTAGAGCTAACTTAGGTAATATGGATCGTTTATGAGCTAACTAGGTTAATTATGCAATTTTTGACATAAGTAAGCTAAGTACATATCGTTTTAGAGCTAACTTAGGTAAAATGGATGGTTTATGAGGTCAGTAAGCTTATTAAGTCATTTTGGAGGAAAAGAAGCTAACTAGGTCATTATGGTAAGCATATTGGAGGAAATAAAGATAAGTCTAGGTCTTTATGCATTTGTTAAGCAAAACACTAGAGAAACTTACCGTGATCACGGAGGTGTAGGAGCGGGCTGGCTCGCACCGGTAGCTGGAGAAGGATCGTGCGATGCGTTTCTGGAGTTAAGCCGCACCAAAGATCATTTCCAATGTCTCGTTAGCATTATGACCCTCAAATGTTAAGACTAGCAAGTAATGTCCATTCAAATTAAACTCACCGTGCTCCCAGGAGCAATCACTGGCATCGGTGGAGCGGTCTGACCGGACTTCTCGCACACAGACTGCACATTTGGTTTTCACAACAGAGTCATACTAGTTAGTGATGAGACTCAAATGTTAAGACTAGCAAGTAATCTGCAGAAGAAACTTACCACAAGGAGCTCGTACATGGCCCTTGCCTGCATGTCATTCAGTGCCCTCTCCTCCTCCAAGATCTTTGTCGTCCTCTCCTCCAACTCTCGCTGCCTCTCCGCCGCCTCCGCCAGAAGTTTCTCCGTTCTATCTCTCTCACTCTGTATAGCAGCCTACAACACCACTCACATGACCATTTGTAATCATTGATGGAAGCGCACACAATGTAATGGAGAAAGATAGCTGAGTACGTATAACTAACCTTGAAGGAGAGTTGGACTGGCCGTTCACGAGGCCTTATCTCAGGAGCGGAGCTCGACTGGCGCGCCTTGATCTCCGGGAGAGTGCTAGGACAACGGATAAGTCCATCTCCCATGGCTATGGAGCCATGGGACCTCCTGCCACCAGCTATCATCAGCAGCTCTGTATCAATGGGACCCTGGCTCGGGTTAAAGTCCTCCCCTTTCCTCGCCTTCCCCTGATCTCTATATTGCACAAGCTTGTCGTGGGCGGAGATGTTGGTGAAGTTCTTTGGATCATCGAGGTCAGATGCAGAGAATGCCTTGACTTTCTTGTAAGGGCCAGTGTGGACCATGGCATACAGGTCGTACACCTCTGGCACCTTATCCGCCTTATTGTAGCGTGCCTGAAATAGAGAAACAAAGTAAATTAGTAATTAAAGGGCTAAAGCTAGCATGATGAATGAATTGCATGAATCATGAAGCAAACCACATACCCAGTTTCGCCCGTACTGAAATAAGTTGGAGCTGCCTTGGTGGTGTGGCACACCTTCCATTTGGGCACGTTTGTCCTTGGCCTCTTTGTGGGTGGCCAGCCATTCTTTTGAGCACCACGCATTGACCAACACCTCCCAACAATCCATCCGATCCGCACACCATCTCGGAGGGGCCTAAGTTAGCAAATAGAAACTTGAGCGCTACGGCTATGAATTACTAAATGAAGGAAGTAAGTACAAGCCCTTAAGAATTACCTTCATGTACTTCTCCTTACTCAAGAACTTATCACGGCACTCCTGCTTGGGCTTCTTGATACCATGCTCGGCGTAGTAGTCTCGAACAGCCTGCACCCGAACCTCATGCCGTAAGTTCTGAAGTAGGCGCTTGCACTCCTTGTGGATAACATCTGCCGCCTCCTCCTCGTATCCCTCCTCACACATGTAGAATGTCTGCAATCAAATGAGACAATATTGATTAGTACAATTAATAACTAGCTAGTTGAAGATTTTTAATTGTGTAAAGGAGCAATTACCCAGAACTTTCTGATCACCACGTCTGCCCTTGTCTTGCACAAGACACCGTCGATAATCTCACCCGGCGGGGCCGGGGTAGCCAAGTAGTGCTCCCAAGTCAATCCAACCTCTGGAAGCCGACCCTCACCAGGCAACGTGACAAACCCCGGGAAGTTTTGCCGAATCAGAACTCCAAGGACGGAGTTGGGCCGGCGGACACTTTCATGGTGGTCCCAACCCCTGCAGCATGACAAGGCCAACACATCAGTTATTTGAAGAAATGTGAATGTAGAAGGTACAAAACGATTAAATGCACTTACCTCTCCCCATCAGGGAAAATCAACCACCTCTGTTCGCGGGTCGCCGGCACGGACGGGAGTCGTGTAGCACCACGCTGGTAGACGTTGCCCCCCTCCTCCCCCTCCTCATCAGTCGGCTCCCTGCCATCATCAGCATGGCCACTCGGCTCCCCGCCATCATCAGCATGGCCACTCGGCTCCTCAGGCTGACCCGACCAGTTACCCCATCCAGACGTGTGCTCCTCCAGGGTCTTGTGGGCCCAAGTCTTGTGGGCCGAAGGCCCATCGACCCGAGGCTCGTGGGCCGAAGACCCATGGACCAGAGGCTCGTGGACCGGAGTCCGTGCAGCCTCCTCCTCAGACGAGTCCACCCTAGCAGTCACGTGCTCAGGTGAAACAGTTGGGGGCGGCGGCGAGGAAGGCGTCGTAAGAGTCACCCTACCTCCTCTCCCGCGACCACGTGCTCCACCTCCTCTCTTCTTCTTACCTCGTCCCCTGCTGGGCACCGCGGTCGACGAAGAAGGGCCCGGCGATGTCGCCATACTGTCCAGCAATGCTCGGCGGAGAGGTGCGTGTGGAATGGAAGACCTCGCGCCACGCGCCGATGAAGAAGGGGCCTCGGCGCGCTCCCGACCAGCGCCCACCATCTTTCAACACCTGCCATGACAAAGAATAAACGAAATTAGTACAACATAAAAAAGTACCAACATGAATAATAATATGTCTATCACTTAAGTGTATCATCATCAAGTACAACATAAAAAAATTGAATACCTGACACTACTAATAATCTCGATCAGTATCATCAATAAATGCATAATCATCATCATCACTATAATCAATGATGGGCTCATAGGGTTCATTGGCATCAACATGTGCAAGGCCACCTTGACGTAATCGGTCAAGCATTGACAGGTCATCCGTAGTAGTAACCTCTTCTTGTTTCGGCTCTTCTTGTTCCTCCTCTGGGGTGATGTCGGATTCATTGTCGCTGTCTACTTCAATGTTTTGGGGTGAAGTATAGCGGTTCTTGAAACGCTTTTTGGAAAGACGTGTCTATTGGAAGAATTCTCCTTCATATGTGTCTGGGTTAATGTGAGGTTCATAATCCTCTTCCTTTGGGGGAGAAAGTCTAGCACGTGGCGGCACTTCATAAACGACATCCCAACCTTTCAGATTTGGATTAGTTTGGCAGGCCCACGGTAGATAGAATACTTGGGTCGCCTGTTGAGCCTTAATATAGACATCAGGAACATCTAAATGGGTGCTTTGGTTGATTTCAACTAGCCCTGTATGTTCATGAGTCCTTCTAGTCTCCTTTGGCTGAAACCAATAACATTTGAAGACTACGACATTCGGTGGGTTTTCACCATAGAACAGAAGTTCATAAATTGCTTCAACTCTCCCATAATACTCGGTACCTCCTTCACCGATAGCAGATACACAACAATTTGTAGACTTTCGGTCGGCCATAGATAGCTCTTTGCCATAGGTACAAAAGCGATACCTGTTGATGTCGTACTTGTCAAATGAACGGACCTTATAGTCAAAACCATTAGCGACTTGTCTCAATTCGGTGTCCATAGACTCTGAATTAGCCTACAAGTTTATTATGAAAGGATTGTTGCATTACGCACAAATTAGCGAATGAAATGAAATTGTCTAATAGAAATTACCGTTTGTTTGAACCAAGAGATGAAACTAGGATAGCCGCCTCCTTGATTTGCGAGAAGCTCATACTCTTCGATGGAATCCTTTTGGATCTCCGCTCCATACGAGAATATGGCGACGTAGCGACTGTATGACATATCCAGGAATAAGAGCAGTTCAAAGGAAATAGAAGTTGCGAAACAATGTACCGAGAACTTATTCGATGTACGGCCGCACTTCTATCAGGTTGTTGAAGATATACAACGAAATGGTCCGCCATTCTTCGTTATCCAAAGATACTGGATGTGAAACACTAGCTGGTGCGAGATTCCCTTTGAATAGGCTGAGGTTGGATCCACCCTTTTTAGGGTCGTCAGCATTGTACCGAGGCTTTGGATTATGCAAATGATGATTTTTTGCTTCGTAGTGCGCTTTTATGAAGTTTGCCGCGTCCTCTGTGATGAATGCCTCAGCCATTGATGCTTCAATTCTACGTTTATTTTTACATTTTTCTAGAAGCGTCTTCTGCATCCTCTCAGTTGGGTAGCACCAACGATTTTGCACGGGCCCCCCCAATCTTGCCTCGGTCGGGAGATGCAAAATCAAATGCTGCATTAGATTAAAGAAGCCCGGCGGAAAGATCTTCTCTAACTTGCAGATCAACTCTGGCGCCAACTCTTCCATTTCTTCTAGCACGCCAGGCGATAGTTCATTCGCACAAAGAACACGGAAGAAATAGCTGAGTTCTGCCAGTACTAGCCATTCATCCTCAGGGATGAAGCCACGCAACATCACCGGCATTACCCGCTCAATCCATATGTGCCAATCATGACTCTTGAGACCAAATATCTTCAGTTTATCAAGATTCACTCCCCTCTTTAGATTCGCTGCATACCCATCGAGGAACATCAACTGCTGTTGCACCCACAAGATAATTTCCCTCATAGCTGGCCTTCCAAGATTGAACCATGCCTTTGGCTTTGTCTAGTTCTGCTTTCCTTTCGGTTCTTTCATGTTTTGTAACGGCCTATCACATAGCGCCTCCAGATCGACTCTAGCCTTAGTATTATCCTTTGACTTCCCATCTATGCCGAACAATGTACCAAAAAGTGCCTCGGCGATATTCTTCTCAGTGTGCATCACATCGATGTTGTGTGGGCAAAGGAGGTCTTTGAAGTAAGGCAGATCCCATAAGCATGTTTTGTGAGTCCACGCGTGCTTAGTATTATACCCCTTGAAGTACCCTGGACGTTATGGATCTGGCTCGAGAGCGTTTAACTGATCCAGGGTCTGTTGGCCTGTCAATGCAGGTGGTGCAGAGTTTTTGACAACTCTACCCCTGATGAAGTTCTTCTTGTCTTTCCTGAACTTATGGTGAGGATCCAGGAACTGTCTATGCATGTCGAAGCAAGAAAACTTGCGACCGTCCTGAAGCCAACGAAACTCAAGAGCTCCCTTGCATGTGGGGCACGGGAACCTTCCATGCACACACCAGCCAATGAATAGCGCATACGCCGGCAAGTCATGCGTAGAGTACATGTACCAGACACGCATTATGAAGTTCTGTTTGCTAAAGGCGTCGTATTTCTTGAACCCATTATCCCAGGCTTCTTGCAATTCGTCCTTAAGCGGCTGCATGTACACATTCATATTTTTCCCCAGATAGTTGGGCCCTGGAATTATCAACCTCGGGAAAATGTTCTTTCTTTGCATAATCTGTCTGGGGGGAGATTGAGTGGAAAGACAAATACGGGCCAACAACTGTATTGGGCTGCCGTCATACCAAACACACTGAACCCATCCGTGCTGATGCCGACTCAAGGATGCCTCGGATCTACCGCTTTGTCAGCATGTAATTCATCAAACTTTTTCCACGCAACACCATCTGATGTGTGTACCATCATCAGATTCCCATCTGCATCTAGTTTGGTTCTTTTGCCTGTTTTGTGCCATGTCATCTGTCTGGTCGTCTCTTCTACCATGAAAAGACGTTGAAGTCTTGGTACGATTGGCATATACCGAATAACACTAACGGGGATTTTGGTCTGTGTCTTCTCACCCATACCGTTGTCTACCACAATATACCTGGAAGACTTGCAAATGGGATAATAGTTCAAGTCTGCATAGTCAAGCCTAAATAAGGCACATCCTTTCTCACAGGCATGTATCTTCTCATAGGACATCTTCAGTGCACGGAGGATTTTGTCCGACTGGTACAGGTTTGCAGGCATTACATGGCCTTTGGGTAGAAAGCGTCCAAATACTGTCATAATTGCGTCATAGCATTCTCTGCCCAAGTTGAACTGAGCCTTCAGAGCCATTACTTGTGAGATGGCATCCAACTGACAAAGCTCAGTATGCTCGTGGAGCGGACGTTTTGAAGACTCCAACATTTCATTGAAGGCCTTTGCAGATTCCTCCATCTCCTCGTCCGAATCCCGAGCATCATCATAGTCTTGCACCATGTTTTCCATCCCGGTACCATGCTCGTCGGTGCGACGACGATCCACCTCAGCTCGGTCACGTTGGGCAGACTCACCATGAAATGTCCACACCGTATAATCGGGCGTAAAACCACTCTTCTGCAGGTGTTTGCCCATTTCAGCCTCTGTCTTCTTTTCCCAATTGCCGCACCGGAAACAGGGGCACCAGGTTTTCTTCTGGCCATTTGCAAATGCGGCTTGCACAAACCCCTTGGTTTTTGTGAACCATTCAGCGCTCCATTTGTTCTGACCAGTGTGACCGGTATACATCCATGCACGGTCACTCATCTTGACTTTCAGAGCTACTGGACACACAACAATTATATATGTAATTCACCGTGTATATATTCATCAGTTGATCTACTTTGTCAATTTTATTACGTCCATGCAACCTACACTCTAATAGGTAATGATAGGTCCTAATCCCACCTGTGTATGTGTAGATTGGGTTCATTTTCCCATGCTATGCTCCGAATCCGACGCAAAATTTTGGCAGCACCTCCCCGCTGTTCTCCTGATACACGTCTCTGCAATAAACAGAGAGGATGTGTACCCGGAGAACAACAGGGGAGACACTGACGAAATTTATGCTTCGGATCCGGAGCAAAGCATATGGGAAAACGAACCCAATCTACACATCCTCGGGCTGTCCATGGATAGCGTTGGACAATTCGAAAGAATCAAGGTTATAAATATGCAAATGCATGCATATTTATAACTATGACACTTTCGAACGGGAGACACATATTGGTTACGCATACTGATGATTCAAGACACATATATAGCTAGCTATCAAGTTTCATCGGAATAGATCAAATAATTAATGGGGGAGGAGGACATGTCATTTGTGCTCACCCACGAACGAAGGGGCAGAGCTCGTCAAACGCACGGCGAGGTCGTCGAACACCAAACCTCGCAGCGATGAAACAACTGCACATTTAAAACTACCCGATCAACACAATTAGATATGATGTTTTTCATAACAAAATCGAAAAATATATGACCTAACTAATAATTCACAAATATATGACCCCGTCGGCCTCTGCAAGGCCAAAGAACACCTTTTTGGGAGGTGTCAGGGGTCGGGGTGTCGTGTCGGTGTCGGGGTGCCGTGTCGGGGTCGGGGTGCTGTTTCGGGGTCGGGGTGTCGTGTCGGTGTCGGGGTAGTGCCGTGTTGGGGTCGGGGTGCTGTTTCGGGGTCGGGGTGTGGTGTCGGGGTCGGGGTGTCGGGTCAGGCTCGGGGTCGGGGTGTCGGGTCAGGCTCGGGGTCGATCGGGGTGTCAGGGTCGGGGTCGGGGTGTCGGGTCGGGGTGCCGGGTCGGGGTCGGGGTGCCGTGTCGGGGTCGGGGTGTCGGGTCAGGCTCGGGGTCGGGGTGTCGGGGTCGGGGTCGGGTTCTCGGGGTCGGGGTGTCGGGTCTCGGGGTGCCCGGTCAGGGTCGGGGTGCCGTGTCGGTGTCGGGGTCGGGGTGTCGGGTCAGGCTCGGGGTCGGGGTGTCGGGGTCGGGGTGTTGGGGTCGGGGTGTCGTGTCGGGGTGCCGGGTCGGGGTCGGGGTACCGTGTCGGGTCGGATTTTTTTCCTCTTTTTTTCCTTTTCTTCTTATTCCTCTTCTTCCTTTTCTTTCTTTTTTTCCTTCTTCTTCTTCTTCTTCTTCTTCTTCTTCTTCTTCTTCTTCTTCTTCTTCTTCTTCCTCCTCCTCCTTTCCTTTTTCCTCTTCTTCTTCTCCTCCTCTCCTCTTTTTTCTTCTTCTTCTTCCTCTTCTTTTTTCTTCTCCTCCTCCTCTTCTTCTTCTTCCTTTCCTTTTTCCTCTTCTTCTTCTCCTCCTCTCCTCTTTTTCTCTTCTTCTTCTTTCCTAAAACTAAACCTAAAACTAAAACTAAAAAAACTAAAAAGGAAAAAAACTAAATCTAAACCTAAAACTAAAACTAAACCTATAAAACTAAAACTAAATCTAAACTAAATCTAAACTAAACATAAACCTAAAACTAAAAAACAGAAAAAAGGAAAAAAAAAAGAGGCAGAGCTCACCTGGGGTGGAGGAGGGGGCGGGGCGGCCTGGGGTGGCGGCGCCGGGCGGCAGTGGCGACGGGGCCGGGCCCGGCCGGCGCGGTGGGGCGCGGGGGGCCGGGGCGCCGGGGCGCGACGGCGCCCAGACGGCAGGGCAGCGGGGGCGGCGGGGCGGGGGGAAGGTGGGGCGCCGAGCGGCAGCGGCGACGGGGCGGGGGCGGTGGGGCGGCGCGCGGGGTGGTGGGGCGACGGGGCGGCAGCGAGTGCTGGGGGCGGCGGCGCGCGTGTGAAGAAGAGAAAGAGAGAGAGAGAGGGGTGGGGTGGGGCGCGGTCGTTAATGTTAGTGGGGCCCCTCCCTCTTTCCCGTCCGCCCCCCTTTGTCGTCCGCTTATTTTATCTTTGCCGTCTGCTAGCGGACGGCAAAGAGGGGCGCCGTTAGGTTTTTTTTAAGCAGCTCGTCAGTGGGGCCCCCTCCCTCTTTGCCGTCCGCTAGCCGACGGCAAAGAACTGGCTGATGGCAAATTAGGTCTTTGCCATCAGCCACTTCTTTGTCGTCTGCTTTTTGGTAGGTGATGGAAAAGAGCTTCTTTGCCGTCCGCTAGCTGACGGCAAAGATCTGGCAGATGGCAAAGTACCTGATTCCAGTAGTGTACTATTACTCCACACATCGACCGCTATCCAGCAAGCATCTAGAGTATTAAGTTCAAGAGAATAGAGTAACGCTTTAAGCAAGATGACATGATGTAGAGGGATAAACTCATGCAATATGATATAAACCCCATCTTGTTATCCTCGATGGCAACAATACAATATGTGCCTTGCTGCCCCTACTGTCACTGGGAAAGGACACCGCAAGATTGAACCCAAAGCTAAGCACTTCTCCCATTGCAAGAAAGATCAATCTAGTAGGCCAAACCAAACTGATAATTCGAAGAGACTTGCAAAGATAACCAATCATACATAAAAGAATTCAGAGAAGATTCAAATATTGTTCATAGATAAACTTGATCATAAACCCACAATTCATCGATCTTAACAAACACACCGCAAAAGAAGATTACATCGAATAGATGTCCACAAGAGAGGGGGAGAACTTTGTATTGAGATCCAAAAAGAGAGAAGAAGCCATCTAGCTAATACTATGGACACGTAGGTCTGAAGTAAACTACTCACACTTCATCGGAGGGGCTATGGTGTTGATGTAGAAGCCCTCCATGATCGATACCCCTTCCGGCGGACCTCCGGAAAAGGCCCCAAGATGGGATCTCGTGGATACAGAAAGTTACGGTGGTGGAATTAGGGTTTTGGCTCCATATCTGGTAGTTCGGGGGTACGTAGGTATATATAGGAGGAAGGAGTACGTCGGTGGAGCAACATGGGCCCCACGAGGGTGGAGTGAAAGTGCAACTATCCCTAGGTGGTTTTGGTAATTCCTAACAACATATAGCTCATTGAGCTAATGCTATTCCAAGATTAATATTTCAGGAAAAGCTCAATGAATGGCATGGCATGGATGAGGAATGTGGACCCCTCAAAATATTAAGGACAAAAAAATTGGCTCAAGCTTAAAGCTCAAGACTCTACATTTTATATTTTAGTGATCCAAGATCACATTGAGTCTATAGGAAAAGCCAATACTATCAAGGAGGGATGAGGTGTTGTTTAATGATGTTCTTGCTTCATAGTGCTTAGTGATATGCTCCAAAACCCTCAGCTACCTTCCCACATCCACATATGACCTAAACCAAAAGTCAAACTCGGGAATATCGATTCTTTCTATCCGGCGCCACCGAGTTTCAAATGTCATAGCCACTGCCACAAACCCTAGGCAAATCGGTCTCACCGATAGGGATTTCGGTCACACCGAGATGGGGTTGTAATCTCTCTGTTTCCCTTCGTAACGTTTCGGTCCTACCGAGATGAGCGATCGGTCCCAACGATATTGCAATGTAAACTCTCTGTTTCTCTTTTGTAACATGTTGGTCCCACCGAAATGAGCGATCGGTCCCACCGAGTTTACCTGACCAACTCTCTGGTTAGCTTATTACCAAAATCGGTCCCACTGAGTTTGTGTAATTGGTCACACCGAGATTACGTTATGCCCTAACCCTAACCATATAGGTCCTACCGAGTTGCATCTCAGTCCCACCGAAAATCCTAACGGTCACTAGGTTTGCTGAATCGGTCTGACCGGGTCTTTCACTTCGGTCTCACCGAGATTGGTAAATTGTGTGTAACGGTTAGTTTTTGTGTGGGGGCTATATATACCCCTCCACCTACTCTTCATTCGAGGAGAGAGCCATCAGAACATACCTACACTTCCAATACACATTTTTTGAGAGAGAACCTCCTACTCATGTGTTGAGGCCAAGATTCCATTCCTACCATATGAATCTTGATCTCTAGCTTTCCCCAAGTTGCTTTCCACTCAAACCTTCTTTCCACCAAATCCATATCCTATGAGAGAGAGTTGAGTGTTGGGGAGACTATCATTTGAAGCACAAGAGCAAGGAGTTCATCATCAACACACCATTTGTTACTTCTTGGAGAGTGGTGTCTCCTAGATTGGCTAGGTGTCACTTGGGAGCCTCCGACAAAGATTGTGGAGTTGAACCAAGGAGTTTGTAAGGGCAAGGAGATCGCCTACTTTGTGAAGATCTACCTCTAGTGAGGCAAGTCCTTCGTGGGCGATGGCCATGATGGGTTAGACAAGGTTGCTTCTTCGTGGACCCTTCGTGGGTGGAGCCCTCTGTGGACTCGCACAACCGTTACCCTCCGTGGGTTGATGTCTCCATCAACGTGGATGTACGATAGCACCACCTATCGGAACCACGACAAAAACATGCGTGTCTCCAACTGCGTTTGAATTCTCCAAATCCTTCCCTTTACATTCTTGCAAGTTGCATGCTTTACTTTCCGCTGCTCATAGACTCTTTGCATGCTTGCTTGAATTGTGTTAAGATTGCTTGACTTGTGCTAAGATAGCTAAAATCTGCCAAAGACTAAAATTGGGAAAAGGATAGATTTTTATTTGGTCAAGTAGTCTAATCACCCCCCCCCCCTCTAGACATACTTTCGATCCTACATGGAGGGCGTGCCTGGGGGGTAGGCGCGCCCCCTACCTCGTGCCTTCCTGGTTGATTGCTTGACAGAGGATCCAAGTCCTCTGGATCATGTTCATTCCGAAAATCACGTTCCCGAAGGTTTCATTCCATTTGGACTCCGTTTGATATTCTTTTTCTGTGAAGCCCTAAAGTAGGCAAAAAAACAACAATTCTGGGCTGGGCCTCCAGTTAATAGGTTAGTCCCAAAAATAATATAAAAGTGTATAATAAATCCCAATAATGTCCAAAACAGGATATAATATAGCATGGAACAATAAAAAATTATAGATACGTTGGAGACGTATCACTTGCCGATCATCGGGCAAGTCAACCAAAGTCCACACTTTGTTCTCATACATGGATCCCATCTCAGATTTCATGGCCTCAAGCCATTTTGCGGAATCTAGGCTCGTCATCGCTTCCTCATAGTTCGTAGGTCCATCATGGTCAAGTAACATGACCTCTAGAACAGGATTACCGTACCACTCTGGTGCGGATCTTACTCTGGTTGACCTACGAGGTTCGGTAGTAACTTGATCTGAAGTTTCATGATCATCATCATTAGCTTCCTCACTAATTGGTGTAGATGTCACAGGAACCGGTTTCTGTGATGAACTACTTTCCAATAAGGGAGCAGGTACAGTTACCTCATCAAGTTCTACTTTCCTCCCACTCACTTCTTTCGAGAGAAACTCCTTCTCTAGAAAGGATCCATTCTTAGTAACGAATGTCTTGCCTTCGGATCTATGATAGAAGGTGTACCCAATAGTTTCCTTTGGGTATCCTATGAAGACACATTTCCCTGATTTGGGTTCGAACTTATTAGGTTGAAGCTTTTTCACATAAGCATCGCAACCCCAAACTTTAAGAAACGACAACTTTGGTTTCTTGCCAAACCATAGTTCATAAGGCGTCGTCTCAGCGGATTTTGATGGTGCCCTATTTAACGTGAATGCTGTCGTCTCTAAAGCATAACCCCAAAACGATAGCCGTAAATCAGTAAGAGACATCATAGATCGCACCATATCTAGTAAAGTACGATTACGATGTTCGTACACACCATTACGCTGTGATGAAAATGCATATTCTTGGACATAACCCCGCCGTTTGGGCTATTGTGTGTGTTGGCTTGCAAGGTGAATTCTTTGATGGGAAAGAACCGAATCGTGAAGCTACCACGGATGAGATGAAGATGCTACAATACAATGCTCAAGCTTGTGATATCCTCTTCAATGGATTGTGCCTCGAAGAATTCAACAAAATCAGCCGTCTTGAGAATGCAAAGGAAATTTGGGATACTTTGATTGATATGCATGAAGGTACCGACTCCGTCAAGGAATCCAAGTTGGATGTGCTTCAAAGTCAACTCGACAAGTTCAAAATGAAGGATGGTGCAGGTGTCGCTGAAATGTACTCTAGGCTTGCTCTTATCACAAATGAGATTGACGGCTTATGAAGTGAAGAGATGACCGACAAATTCATCATCAAGAAGATCCTAAGAGCCTTGGATGGAAAATACAATACCGTATGCACATTGATCCAAATGATGCCAAATTACAAAGATCTCAAGCCAACGAAAGTCATTGGAAGAATTTTTGCTCATGAGATGTCACTCAAGGATAAGGAGGAGCTCCAGAACAAGTCAAGTGGTGCTTACAAAGCCTCATGTGAAGCCCCCACATCATCAAGTGAGAAACAAGCCTTCAATGAAGAATTGAGCCTAATGGTGAAGAACTTCAACAAGTTCTACAAAAGTAGAAGCAAGGAGAGAAGTTCCAAGTCAAGGTCCTACAATGACAAAAGATCTTCTAGTCAAGAGCGAAACTGCTACAATTGTGGAAGACCCGGACACTACTCCAATGAGTGTACGGCTCCCCACAAGAGAAGGGAAGATTCTCCCAAAATAAGAAGTAGAAGAGAAGAATCACCATCAAGGGAGAGAAGGAGTAGGGATAATAGATATGAACGAAGACACCCTCGGAGAAGCAAGGATTCGAAAAGGAAGGACAAGTCATCAAGGAGCTACACAAAACAAAGACATCAAGCTCATGTTGGTGAATGGGTATCCGGCTCTGACTCCGACAATGACTCCGAGAGAAGCTATCACTCCGACTCCGAATATACTCAAGGTGAAGGTGTTGCCGGACTAGCACTTGTGTCAACCAACTCCTACAACATATTTGATTCACCAAATGAAGGAATTGGAAGATGCTTCATGGCCAAAGGTCCAAAGGTATCACACCCCGAGTATGTTGATTTCAATAGTGATGATGATGACTTGTTAGGTGATGATGAGTTACTTGTTGACAACTATAGTGATGAATACTATAATGAAACGAATGACAATGATAAGGAGAAGATTGAGTCTCTAACTAAAGAACTAAACACTCTTAAGTTAGCTCATGAAACTATCTTAGGAGATCATCAAGAACTTTTAAGGACTCATGAGAAATTACGTTTTGAAAAGCTCAACCTTGAGCAAGAGCATGAGTTCTTAAAGGCAATCAATGATGATCTTCGCAAGAAAAGTTCTTCTTACATTGCCAAGCGTTTACTCTTATCCACTTACATGCCTCAAGTCAAGTCTAGTAACAAGAACAAGAAAGATTCTTCCTCTAGTAGTGTCGGGGGTGCTGATCCCACGGACACCTATGGGACCACGGCGGACCGGGCCCCTTTCGGTTTGGCAGGGGGCGGAGAGAGCACGAAGAGCAGATCGAGGCGAGGCGCACGAGCAACACGATCAGTTTACCCAGGTTCGGGCCGCATGGATGCGTAAAACCCTACTCCTGCTTTGTGGTTGTATTGTGTTCTTGCTCGGGAGCGCTGATTGCTACAGTACACACCAGCAGCTAGCTAGACCGAGCGTGAGAGTATTCTGTTGGCCGACCCTTTCTACGTTGTGCATGGGCCTCCTTTTATACGCTCAAGGGGTCACCGACAGGTGGCAACATAGATGAGGGTAAAAATGGAAAAGGCGTGGCGGTTGGCACCGCCGCCTACTACAGTGCATCATACCTAACCCTGACGGCAGGGGACAAAGGCATTAAATGCCTGTCTGCGTCGCCTAGACGGTGCAGAAAGGGACCACCAGGGACACCATTGCTTGCCACGATGGCAATCTTGTCAGCGCCGCTTGCCACCGTGTACCTCTGGCTGCACAGCTTCCCACCACGTACACTCTGGAAGGGTCCCAGAGCGACACGTTGGTGGATGTGCTGGAGCGTAGGTACAGAGTGGGGGCTTGCTACAGCAAGTGCCTTGCCGCGGTCGTTGTCTTGTCGCATTCGGGAGCTTGTCGCTCACCGGGCCTTGCCGGGACGCGTGGTGCGTTGCGGCAAGTTCCTTAAGATGCCTTGGTTGGCCTTCCCGGCAAGCTCCTCTTGCCGGGGTCTTGTCTTCTTCCCGGCAAGCTCCTCTTGCCAGGGTCTTGGTACTTTGTTCTTGAATGGCTCCAAAAAGGAACCACTGAGGACCTTGGCGGTCACCCGGCAAGCCTTGCCGCGGGACGCTGTGACTGCCCGTGCACAAGTTCGGGATACTAAGGTACCCCTACTTTAGTACACCGACAGGAGCCCCCGGGCCTGGGCATACACGGTGCCGAGCGCTGTTGGGCCAGGCCCAAAACAGGGCACGGGCACGCGCGGCCTAGGTTATGCCGTATCTCACTCCGCATCCGCCGCACCCTCCCCGCACGGCACGCGTCGAACGCGGCGTCGTGGGAGAGATCGTGGGCAGTTTCTTTATTAGGAAAGGCGGAACGTCCTCTCCCTCCTCCATTACAAGCAGGGAAAGCAGGGGTAGTGCGCCCACTCGCCCCCTTTCCACTCCAATCTCAGAAGCCTCCGCCGCGCCCCCGTCTTCTCAAAGCAGCAAGAGAGCAGCGCCCTGCCCCCCCCCCCCATTGCCACCAGCACCACCAACGCCGTCGACCTCCTCCACCACCTCCGCCATGGCTCCGAAAGCCGACAAGGGGAAGGCCGTGAAGTCGACCGAGGCGCAGCAGCTTGCCGCGCTGTGGAAGGAGCGGGCCATCTTCCCCCCAAGCTTGCCGCGAAGGAGTTGAGGGAGTACTACTACCTCTTTTGGTCGACGAAGACGCGAGCACATCCGAGCACCAAGGTACTTCCAGCCACTGCTCACAAAATGGCTCCGCAAGGATATCCCTTCTTCGCCGTGTTCTTCTATTGCGGGCTCTGCCCGCCTTTCTCTGAATTCTTTTGCGACATCATGAACACCTACGGTCTCTGCCTCCTTGACTTCACCCCCAACGCCGTCCTGACCATGGCAGTTTTCGCACACCTCTGCGAAAACTTTGTCGGAGTCCACCCAGACGTAGCTCTTTTCCGCCATTTCTTCATGCCCCGAGTAGAGAGAGGAGAGCCTCTATCCGGCGGAATCGCCTGGATCTCAAGGGCCAGCAAGAAGGACTCATATCTGGAGGGCGAATTCCGCGGCAAGTGGGAGGAGTGGAGAGCAGATTGGTGTTGGATTGTTGAGGAGAACCCGCAGCCATTTACCGCCCGGCGCCAAGTAGCAGCAGTGCGCGGCAGCGATTGGAGCGACGTGGCCCCGGAGGACGACAGGCTGAGGATTGCCGTCACCAGGATCCAACGCCTCAGGCTTGCCGGACTCACTATAGGCGCCATTGGCGCAGACTTCCTTCGCCGCCGCATCGCCCCCTGCAGGAACGGAGGAGGCCCGCCTGGGAGTTCAAGAACGCGGCGGATATCATGAGGCTGCGCCCGGGCCTCAATTATAACTTCACTGTCTTGGAGCTCAACGCAATGCTTCAGGAGCTCTTCAAGTATGATCCTGATCATCGTGAAGTATTTAGGTTGCTGCAGGGCGCCGTCCCGCTGTGTAACAATTCTGCACTTGACCGCATCCGTGCAATGATGCCGCTGTGCGACTCGCATGGTCTTGTGCCAACTTGGCAAGAGCCTGCAGACGAGGTTGTGCAGGAATTCTTCGACAACTTGGTGGAAGTGCCGATCCGCCCCGATGAGAAGAATGGCCTCACTCGCGACACCACTAATGCGGAGTTGAAGTGCATCGCCACCAGGCTAGAAGAGGCGGCGGCAGCCACAGCGGCGGGCGAGTTTGGTTTCACCTTGGAGGAGGCAGAGGCAGCAGAGGTGGCAAACCGTGCCGAGTGAGAGGATCTTGCCGGCAAGAAGGAGCTTGCCCAGCAAGAGGAGCTTGCCGGCAAGAAAGATCTTGCCGGGCGTGACGCCGAGCCGAGCGAGCCCGCCGAGGACACGAGCGGCTCGCTAAATATCAACTCCACTTCCTCTTCATCTTCAGACAGCTCACCGCAAGCAGAGCCTCCATCTCCACCAAGAAGGCGTCTTCGCAAGGTCGGGGACGTGGCGAGGCGGCAGGCGAGCCGACAGTCGCCGCGCCGCGCGACACGCTCCACCGCGGCAAGCACTGTCACCGCAGGAGCGCCTCACGCTGCTGCAGCAACTGGAGCGGGGTCCTCTCGGACCACTGCTTCTGCTCCCGCCAAGCGGCCAAGGGAACCCACTCCTCCGCCTTCCCGCGCCGGGCGTGAGCCGGATTTTGACTTCTCCGCGTTCAGCTCCGATGAGGAAGAAGCAGAAGAGTAAGATTCACTATCTGTACTTGCAGTGCTTCAATCCGTGCTGTTTTTGTCTTGCATCTCACTTGTTTTACTCCGAACCTGCTCCTTTTCAGGACTCTGGCCCAGAGGGCAGCAAAGAGAGCCAAGGCGCCGGTGATTGTCATCGAGGACGAACCCACCGCGTCAGCAGGGGATGCGCCCGAGACAACCTTGCTAGACCCGGCAACTGTTCTCCAGAGCAGCCCCCAGCTTAAGTATCTTGTTTGCTTTCCGCTGTCGGGCGCGCACGAAGATTCTTGCTTTGCTGATATCTGTTTGTTGACTTGTGCAGGAGCAGAGCAGCCCCACCAGGAGAGCCCGGAGGCCGCTCCCGAGGCGGCAAGGGAGAGGTCCCCGGCAAGGGAGGGGTCTCCGGCAAGGGACAGCACCAGCGGCCCCCTGGCGGCGGAGACCACGAGTGCAGAACCTGGCACATGTACTCTCCTTGCTCCAAAACTTCCCTTGGCTTCTTCTTCTTTTGATCTTCTTCTTCTTTCTTTTTCTTGGATATTTGCTTGACTCTTCTCCCCTTTTCCGGTTGTCAGATCCATCTGCTGCCGAGCCGATGGAGACCGAAGCTGCCGCCGACGACATCGTTGCCGCCGAGGAAGCAGCCGGCGCTGATGAGCCCACCGGCGAAGAGGCTACCAGGGCTGCCGCTGCAGAAGCAGGCGGGGGATCTGGCGATCGTACTGACGACCCAGAGGCCGTAGGAGCGCCAGGCGCTGCACCGACTGCCGATCCCTCCGCCGCTGCCGCAGCGCCAGGCTCTGAGGAGCCCCAGCCTGGCGTCTACTTGAAGGCCGGCAACGACATCTTCATCAACCTCCCCTGGGCGTCAAGCTCCAGGGCGCCAGTCGAAGGAGAGAGTTTCGATGGAGAAGTGCTTGCCTCCGCCGGGCTGGTGCTTGTCGACGCGCCAAGCAGCAGCAGCGGCGAGCCTGAGGAGGAGCGGCTGCTGCGGAAGCTGGTGTCGCTCTACCGCGCCTAGCAAGCCAAGTTAGAATCCCGTGAAGCGCTTGTCGCCAAGGCGGGAGTCGACATTGAGAAGCACACGGAGGAGCTCCGGGGTCAAAACCAGGAAGCTCTCCGGTCCTTGGCAGCGGAGTGGGAGCAGCTTGTCGAGGAGCAGAGGGCTTTCCTCCTTGATAAGGCAGAAGTTGAAGAGCAACAAAGGCTTGCCGCTGAGAAGCTGTCCGTGCAAGAGGGCGAGCTGGTGCAGCGGAAAGTTGATCTTGACAGCCATGAGGAGGAGCTTGCCGCGCGTGAGCGGACGCTTGGCGGAGCCCTCAAGCAAGCAGAAGACGTTGCCGCAGCTGCCGAGGCCGCCAAGAAGGAGTTGGAGGCGAAGGTGGCGCGGCTGGAGGCCGATCTCAAGGCGAGCGGTGACGAGCTTGCCGCGCTCAAGCTTGAGCGGGAGAAGGACGCCAACAGCTATTCGGAGCTGCAGACCCGCCTCGCCGAGAACAGCAAGGAGCTTGACGCCGCCAAAGACTCCAATGCGGATCTCGAGTTGAAGCTGATCGCTTTGACCAAGACGCTAGACGGCGCCAAGGAGCGGGAGACGGCCCTGAAGGAGGAAGTCAAGGCCGGCAAGGCACTGCTGGCGAGTGCTGCTGCCGCCCAGAGCACTTTCCGGGAGAACGTGGAGCATTGGACGGAGGGTCTCGTGGATGTTGCCGGAGACATCGATAAGGAGCTGGCGCAGCTGGGAATGGAGGATCTCAGGTATCCTTCCGACGAGAACCTCCAACCCAGCGGCAAGCTCACTTTGTTCTTCAAGGGCGTGGCGATGGCTCTCCGGCGACTCCGGGAGAGGATCCCAAAGCAGCTTGCCGACGAGTCGCGCAAGATCTGCACAGGAGCTCTTCAGAAGGTGCTGGTGAAGGTGGCCTTCCGCAATCCGGGCCTTAACCTCACCAATGTCCTCAGGTCCTTGCCGCCGGATGCTGATCTGGAGGCGCTCAAGACCCTTGTCGCACCCATTGTGGACAAGGTGAGCGGAATCAAGAGGGTTGAGGGCGACCGCGTAGACTAGGCTTCCCATTTTCTTCTCTTCTTGTCACTGCTAGTCATGTTATGCAAACAATCTGTTAGAGCTGCGACAAGCTACTTTGTAATATAACTTTATTTCGGGCAATGATTGCAATGTTATTTCCTCTACTTGATTCCTTCCTTTGTATGTTTTTGCCCTATGCTTTTAGGGAACTTGCCGGCGCAGGCACCTTTGCCGCGAGCGCTGAGTGCGGGACGTCAGCAGCCTGCTGGCGGTGCCGCTGCCGACAAGAAACCTTGTCGCAGAGCTAGTCGCAGCTCACTTAAGTTGTTGAGCGGACTCGAAACAACAGTAAGGGTGCAACTAGCTACGAGTTGGTTCCTCCGCGCACAGGTTTTCCATACAAAGGACGGTCATTCAAGGAAGATAACTTAAAATTTTAAAAATCTGATTGCTCAAACTTTGGCAACTTATCTTTTCTGTCGTTTGCTTCCCGGCAAGGCGAACTTTCTTGAACGACGCCTGGTCCATACCATTATCTTCTCCTCCCCCCCCCCCCCGGCAAACTTGTGCGCGAGGGAACCTTCCTTTCCTTGAGAGAAAAAAAAGAAGAAGGAGAAAAAGATATGGAGCCTTAGGGCTCGTTGTTGCTTACCGGGTGTAAGTGCTGCACAAAGTGTCAGATAACACATGCAAAATGATAAAAAGCATGAAGTCGACAAGGTGTGCAGAGCACATAATCTTTATGCACGCGATCTGCGCCCGGCTTTGTACAAAGGATTACATGCAACAGCGGCAAGACTTGTACAAAAGGTGGTTGCCGGAACGGGTTCCGGCAACCGCGCCCTATGGGTAAAACTTATGAAGATGCTCGATATTCCAGGAGTTGCTCATTGGGATGCCATCTTCGGTCTCAAGGCGGACAGCGCCAGGCCTAGTGACTCGTTTCACCTGGTAAGGGCCTTCCCACTTCAGCGTCAACTTGTTGGAATTCTTGGCGGACTGAACGCGCCGAAGAACAAGGTCGCCTTCCTCGAGACTTCTGGCATTAACTTTGCGGCTATGGTAGCGGCGCAAAGCTTGCTGGTAGCGAGCAGCTCGCACAGCAGCCTGAAGACGGTCTTCCTCAAGGAGCAGCGCGTCGTCTTGTCGCGGCTGCTCTTGCTCAAGCTCATCATAAGCAAGCACTCGAGGTGACCCGTATACGAGTTCCGTGGGGAGAACTGCCTCTGCTCCATAGACTAGAGCAAAAGGTGTCTGGCCAGTGGCTCGATTTGGCGTCGTCCTGATCGACCAAAGAACCACCGGCAGCTCCTCGATCTAGTTTCTTCCGCACTTGTGCAGCCTGTCGAAAGTTCTGGTCTTGAGCCCGCGCAGCACTTCAGCATTTGCCCTCTCCGCTTGACCGTTGCTTCTCGGGTGAGCAACAGAAGCGAAGCAGACCTTGGCGCCAAGATCTTGGACATACTACATGAAGGTGCGGCTCGTAAATTGCGTACCATTGTCGGTGATTATCCTGTTAGGGATCCCGAAACGGCAAACAATCGACCTGAAGAACTTGACTGCTGACTGTGCTTTCACCTTCCTCACTGGTTCCACTTCCGGCCACTTTGTGAACTTGTCGATTGCAATGTACAAGTACTCAAAGCCCCCGACTGCTCGGGGAAAGGGGCCGAGGATATCGAGCCCCCAGACCAAAAATGGCCAGGATAAAGGGATCGTCTGGAGAGCTTGAGCTGGCTGGTGTATCTTCTTGGAATGGAACTGGCACGCTTCACACTTGGTTACTTGTGCAGTTGCATCCTGAAGGGCTGTCCGCCAAAAGAAACCTTGCCGGAATGCTTTGCCGACAAGTGCTCTTGCGCCAATGTGGTGACCACATATGCCTCCATGTATCTCTGCCAACAGCTTTTGTCCATCTTCCCGAGGAATACACTTCAATTTCACACCGTTGAGTCTTCTTCTGTACAGTATGCTGTCGACAAACTGGTACATACTTGACTGCCGGGCTACTCTTTCCGCTTCTTCTTGCTCTTCGGGAAGTTCTCCTGTCTGAAGGAAACGAACAATCTGTTGTGCCCATGTTGGAGCTTGCGGCTCGACAACAAGGACTAAAGGCATATCTGCGGCTGCGGGAACATCCGCTTCTACGGCAAGAACCTGCGGCTCTGCCGGAGCTTGACGTTCCCCGGCAAGCTTGCCAGAGCAAAACTTGTCAGGAGTGTCTGCTTCAACGGAACAAACCCTAAGGCTTGCCGGAGCAGACTGCTCCTCAGCACTCTTGGTGTTGATCTTGGGGACCTTCTTGGCGGCGGCTTCGGGAAGCTCTGCCGGATAATAGTCACCAGAAATCAACTTCCTCTTCTTGCTCTGTCCAGTTGACGGCGTTACAGACGGTTGAGTGAGCTTGAGCACAAAAATCACTGGTTCCATGGGTAACTTAAGTGCGGCGCACTTTGACAGGCCATCGGCAATGTCGTTCTGAGCTCTTGGAACATGCTCCATTTGCAGGCCGTCAAAGTGCTCTTCTAGATTTCTCAATTCATCAACGTAGGATTCCATCAACGGACTTTGATAATTCTTGTTTACTTGGCGGATGACAAGCTGCGAGTCACCCCTGACAATGAGCTTCTTAATCCCAAGGTCTGCCGCGATCCTGAGACCGGCAAGCAAGCCTTCATACTCTGCAGTATTGTTTGTCGCTTGCTCCTTGGGAAAGTGCATCTGGATTACGTACTTGAGGTGCTCTCCGGTGGGTGCGACAAGCAGCATGTCAGCACCGGCGCCTTGCAGCAAGAAGGAACCGTCAAAGTACATGAGCCACTCTTTGCTCGCTTCCTTGACGGGGATGCTCGTCTCTGGAATTTCTTCATCTAGTGTTGGCGTCCACTCTGCTATGAATTCTGCCAATGCTCTGCTTTGGATAGTTGAAGTACTTTCAAACTTGAGGCCAAAGCTTGACAGTTCCAGTGCCCACTCGACAATCCTGCCTGTTGCTTCTGGATTCTGCAGTATCCTCTTCAGCGGAAAGCGAGTGACAACTGTGATCTCATGTGCTTGGAAGTAATGGCGCAGCTTTCTCGAGGCCATGAGAAGGCCGAAAAGCAACTTCTGCACACTAGAGTACCTTGACCTAGCCCCCTGCAAAAGGGAGCTGACAAAGTAAACTGGGCGCTGCACCATTTTCTTCTGTATCTCTTCGCGCACCTGCGCAGTTCCATCCTTGTTGGGACCAGAGCTTGTCGGGGAAGCCCCCTGCTTGTCGCTGGATGCGCTTGCCGCGGTCGCTGGCTCGTCATCTGCCTCCCTCTCCGCTACTAATGCAGCACTAACCACTTGATTGGTTGCCGCTATATACAGCAACAACTTCTCTTGTGGCTTAGGTGCGACAAGTGTTGGAGTGGAGGACAGGTATCTCTTTAAGTCCTGCAGCGCAGCCTCCGCTTCCGGAGTCCATTTCATTGGACCTGCCTTTTTCAAAATTTTGAAAAACGGCAGGGCGCACTCAGCAGACCAAGAGATAAACCTGCTGAGAGCAGCCATGCAACTGGCAAGCTTCCGTACATCCTTGACGCGCTTTGGTGCTTCGATCTGCTCAATGGCCTTGATCTTGTCGGGATTGGCTTCAATTCCTCGCTGAGACACAAAGAACCCGAGAAGCTTGCCGGAGGGGACTCCAAACACACACTTCTCGGGGTTGAGCTTGAGGTTGATCTTGCGCAGATTTGCAAAAGTCTCGTCTAAATCTTGAATCAGAGTTGCCCTGTCCTTGCTCTTGACCACTATATCATCCATGTAGGCTTCCACATTTCTGTGTATTTGTGGCTTAAGAGTGACATGGACTACTCTTGCAAATGTTGAACCAGCATTCTTTAATCCGAAAGGCATCTGTATGAAATAGTACGTGCCACATGGAGTAATGAATGCGGTTTTCTCCTCATCTTCTTCTGCCATGAAGATCTGATGGTATCCTGAGTATGCGTTAAGAAACGAAAGCAAATCACATCCGGCCGTGGAGTCAACAATCTGGTCAATGCGCGGCAAGGGAAATGGGTCTTTGGGACAAGCTTTATTAACATCAGTAAAGTCGATACAAAGCCTCCATTTCCCGTTTGCCTTGCGCACGACTACAGGATTGGCCAGCCACGTGGGATGGAGCACTCCTCTGACAAGGCCTGCTGCTTCCAATTTCTTGATCTCTTCTGCTATGAATTCTTGGCGCTCCACTGCTTGCTTCCTGACCTTCTGCTTAACGGGCCGCGCATGAGGACAAACGGCAAGGTGGTGCTCAATTACTTTCCTGGGAACATCAGGGATGTCAGACGGTTGCCACGCAAACACGTCGACATTCGCCCGCAGGAAAGCAATGAGCGCGCTTTCCTATTTAGGGTCGAGAGTGGCACTGATGGTGAAGGTACCACCAGTGCCGTCCTCCTTGGCGGACACCTTCTTAGCATGTGGCGGAGCTGCCATTGCCTTCTTACACTTGCCAGTGGAGCTCGATGGTGCGTCCTCGATGGTAGCGCAGCACTCCGAAGAGGTGCGCTTGCCGGAGTGGGCATCAGAGCTCTTGCCGGACTTGGTCTTCTTCTTCCCCCCGGGAGCTTCAGCGGCAAGTGTCTTGCGATCTGTTGCAGCTGCTGCTTCCCGGTAGATCTTGTCGGCGCAGATAAGGGCATCCTTCTTGTCGCCAGGGACAGAGATGACGCTTATCGGGCCCGGCATCTTGAGCATGTTGTATGCGTAGTGAGAGGCTGCCATGAACTTGGCGAGTGCTGGACGGCCTAGTATCCCATTGTAAGGCAATGGAAAATCGGCAACGTCAAAAGTGACCCTCTCAGTCCTAAAGTTCATCTCGCTACCAAATGTTACCGGCAACGTGACCTTCCCTTTCGGCTTGCTCCTTCCCGGGTTGATTCCTTGGAATGTACCGGTCTCTTCGAGCTCGCTGTTAGGGATCTGGAGTTTCTGGAGTACAGCGGAGGAGATCAGGTTCAAGCCGGCCCGCCGTCAACTAGCATCTTGGTGACCTTGAGGTTGCAGATAGTTGGTAAAACCAACAACGGCAAGCACCCGACCACAGTTGTGCGATCAGGGTGGTCCTCAATGTCAAAGATGATAGGCGTGCTAGACCATTTCAGAAGCTTGCGCGATTCGACAGGTGGCTCTGCCGCATTAACTTCCCGCAGCCACTGCTTGAGTTGGTGGTGGGAAGTATGCAAAGAAGCACCGCCGTCAACGCACAAGACTTCTATAGCTCTCTGAAACTCCTGCTCACTGTTCTCGACATCATCCATGTCTTCGTTGTCGTCATCGTCATCATCCTTGTCGCGGCCGCGGGGAGGTCTGTCTCCTTGCCGCTGCTTGGCCTTGCCGCGGCGTCCTCCCCGGCCAGCGCGCTTCTTCCGGCTTCTCCAGCACCTCCTTGGGCTCTCTCCTTGTCGTGCCGCTCGTACTCAGCTTTTTGCTGCTGGACAAGCTGCTCGACCTTCTTGCAACTCTGGAGGTCATGGCCCTTGGTGCGGTGGATCTTGCAATACTGCTTGTTGGTGCCGTCCTGCTTGTCGGCGGCCGCCACAGCCTGGTAGTTGGTGCATGCGGCAACCTCCTTGCCGGAGCTACCAACTTTGGCTTTCTTGGCGCTACCGCCGTTGCCGGATTGCTCAACGACTAGCACCTCTTTGCCTTTCTTCTTCCTGTTATTGCGTTGCCGGTTTTTCTTTGCCAGGGCAGCATCTTTGCTGTCAGATCCTCCTGCTCCTGTACTCTCTCCGGGGAGTTTCCTCCCTTCCTCAGCACGTGCACACTTGTCGGCCAGGGCATAGAGCTCACTGACGTCTCTGATCCTGCGCATCGCCATCTCCTCCCGCATCCTGCGGTTACGCACGTTCTGATGGAACGCGCTGATGACTGCGGCAGGGTGGATATCTGGAATGTTGCGCTGTACACGGCTGAATCTCTGAATGTACTTGCGCAGGGGCTCTCCTTCCTTCTGGGCGAGCAGGTGAAGATCACTTTCTTGGCCATGAGGTTTGTGGCCGCCTGTAAAGGCGCTGACAAACTGATGGCACAGATCTGCCCAAGAGGATATGGAGTTGTCCGGCAAGTGCATGAGCCAGGACCTGACATCGGGCTTGAGCACCAGCGGGAAGTAGTTGGCAAGGACCTTGTCGTCTCGCCCCCGGCAGCTTGCACTGCAATGGTGTAGATGCTGAGGAACTCCGACGGGTGCGACTTGCCGTCGTACTTCTCTGGTACGTCTGGCTTGAAATTCTTCTGGCTGGGCCACTGGACTTGCCGCAGCTCATGGGTAAACGCAGGGCAACCTACCGCGTACGGCAAGTCGCCTGGTTCCCCTGACGCATGCATATCGACAGAAGGCTCAGCGCGCAGGTCTGATTGACGTCGCGCTTCTCTTCGGTGCTCGATGCGAGTACGAGCGTCTTCTTGCTGTCGTTCGTGAAGAACTTGGCACTGATCGCGACGAGCTCGTGGATCCGATGACGCGGTGGAGTCGCTGTCGTGGTGGATCCGGTGAGTCGGCGATCTTGGCCTTCGAGGCGGAGAGTGCACAGTGGTTGCACCCCCACCGGTCTTGTCGCCACCGGCTTGCGCCTGGCTGACTTGCCGCGGCAGCAAAGTACTCGGCTGCCGTGGATTGTCGCCGTTGGCGAAGCCGATGAGGCTCTGAATGGTGGCCCTCCAGTCGTCGATCTTGTCTGCCGCTGGAGGGTAGTCTAGGAGCAGTTGAGCTCGCGCCAAAGCTTCTGCTGGAGTGGTGGGCGGCGGCGGCGAACGGTGCGAGGAGCGAGATATGCTCGGACTTCTAACCATGTTAGAAGGAGCAGTATCTCATCCAGGCGACCGTGCCCCGCTCGCGCCAGCACGTTGGCGCGCATGCTGATCTTGAGCGCTCCGAGATCCACCAGCTCGATCTTGATCCAGCAAGCGTATGGTACCGTGGGTATCATGACGCTGCCAGTCTCGCGCCTCCTGGGATGGGCGCGGTGCGTGTACGGACGCCGAGGTCTTGGAGTGCGCCCGGTCATTGTGGGAGCCGAATGCGCTGCCGATGTGCAGCGCAGTCTTGTCCTTGGACCTGGCGGCACCATGAGCTCCCTCATCGCCGCCCATTCTTCCGTCGGCGTCTACCCCACCAGACGTTCGCTCCGGTGATAGTGGGCTTGGCGCAGACGGAGCAGCCGCCTCCGAAGCCTTCTTCTTTGGCGGCATGTCGATGAAGACGATGAAGATTTAGCCCGTGCGAACGCCGGATCAGGTTCACACAACCTCGATGCTCCCCTACCTGGCGCGCCAAAGATGTCGGGGGTGCTGATCCCACGGACACCTATGGGACCAAGGCGGACCGGGCCCCTTTCGGTTCGGCAGGGGGCGGAGAGAGCACGAAGAGCAGATCGAGGCGAGGCGCACGAGCAACGCGATCAGTTTACCCAGGTTCGGGCCGCACGGATGCGTAAAACCCTACTCCTGCTTTGTGGTTGTATTGTGTTCTTGCTCGGGAGCGCTGATTGCTACAGTACACACCAGCAGCTAGCTAGACCGAGCGTGAGAGTATTCTGTTGGCCGACCCTTTCTACGTTGCGCATGGGCCTCCTTTTATATGCTCAAGGGGTCACCGACAGGTGGCAACGTAGATGAGGGTAAAAATGGAAAAGGAGTGGTGGTTGGCACCGCCGCCTACTACAGTGCATCATACCTAACCCTGACGGCAGGGGACAAAGGCATTAAATGCCTGTCTGCGTCGCCTAGACGGTGCAGAAAGGGACCGCCAGGGACACCATTGCTTGCCACGATGGCAATCTTTTCAGCGCCGCTTGCCACCGTGTACCTCTGGCTGCACAGCTTCCCGCCACGTACGCTCTGGAAGGGTCCCAGAGCGACACGTTGGTGGATGTGCTGGAGCGTAGGTACAGAGTGGGGGCTTGCCGCAGCAAGTGCCTTGCCGCGGTCGTTGTCTTGTCGCATCCGGGAGCTTGTCGCTCACCAGGCCTTGCCGGGACGCGTGGTGCGTTGCGGCAAGTTCCTTAAGATGCCTTGGTTGGCCTTCCCGGCAAGCTCCTCTTGTCGGGGTCTTGTCTTCTTCCCGGCAAGCTCCTCTTGCCGGGGTCTTGGATACTTTGTTCTTGAATGGCTCCAAAAAGGAACCACGGAGGACCTTGGCGGTCACCCAGCAAGCCTTGCCGCGGGACGCTGCGACTGCCCGTGCACAAGTTCGGGATACTAAGGTACCCCTACTTTAGTACACCGACAAGTAGTAACAATAATCATGCTAAATCCAATGTTGTTGCTTCTAGTAGTTCTCTTGATTCCACTAATGATTCTCTTAGCCAAGTTACACTTGAGCAAGAAAATAGCTTATTGAAGGGAATTATAGAGAAAGGTGTTTACAAGAGCCTTGCCGGGAGTAAGCAATTCGAGGAAAGTGTACGCAAGCAAGGAAGGCACCGGAAGAATCAAGGTATTGGTTTTGAACGAAAGTTCAATGCCAATGGAGTTGAGTGGGAAGAAGATCAATACCCCAAGACGAAGTTTGTTCCTCAACAAGAGAAGTATGATCCTACTTCATCCAAAGGGACACAAGCTCAAGATGATCTTCCACCACAAGACCACAAGCAAAAAGGCAAGGACAAGCTTCAAGAGGAAATTTCTGCATTTGAAGAAGCTCCTAAGGCCTTGGTGAAGGAAATATGCCCTAGAGGCAATAATAAAGTTATTATTTATTTCCTTATATCATGATAAATATTTATTATTCATGCTAGAATTGTATTAACCGGAAACATAATACATGTATGAATACATAGACAAACAGAGTGTCACTGGTATGCCTCTACTTGACTAGCTCGTTAATCAAAGATGGTTATGTTTCCTAACCATGGACAAAGAGTTGTTACTTAATTAATGGGATCACATCATTAGATGAATGATCTGATTGACATGACCCATTCCATTAGCTTAGCACCCGATCGTTTAGTATGTTGCTATTGCTTTCTTCATGACTTATACATGTTCCTATGACTATGAGATTATGCAACTCCCGTTTATCGGAGGAACACTTTGGGTACTACCAAACGTCACAACGTAACTGGGTGATTATAAAGGAGTACTACAAGTGTCTCCAATGGTAGATGTTGGGTTGGCGTATTTCGAGATTAGCGTTTTGTCACTCCGATTGTCGGAGAGGTATCTCTGGGCCCTCTCGGTAATACACATCACATAAGCCTTGCAAGCATTATAACTAAGATGTTAGTTGTGAGATGATGTATTACGGAACGAGTAAAGAGACTTGCCAGTAACGAGATTGAACTAGGTATTGGATACCGACGATCAAATCTCGGGCAAGCAACATACCGATGACAAAGGGAACAACGTATGTTGTTATGCGGTCTGACCGATAAAGATCTTCGTGGAATATGTAGGAGCCAATATGGGCATCCAGGTCCCACTATTGGTTATTGACCGGAGACGTGTCTCGGTCATGTCTACATTGTTCTCGAACCGTAAGGTCCGCACGCTTAACGTTACGATGACAGTTATTATGAGTTTATGCATTTTGATGTACCGAAGGTTGTTCGGAGTCCCGGATGTGATCACGGACATGACGAGGAGTCTCAAAATGGTCGAGACGTAAAGATTGATATATTGGAAGGCTATGTTTGGACATCGGAAGTATTCCGGGTGAAATCGGGATTTTACCGGAATACCGGAAGGGTTACCGGAACCCCCCGGGAGGCAAATGGGCCTATTGGGCCTTAGTGGAAAAGAGAAAAGGGGCAGCCCATAGCTGGCCGCGCCCCCCCCCCTTCCCCAAGTCCTATTAGGACTAGGAGAAGGGGCCGGCCCCCCTCTCTCTCCTTTCCCCCTTGGGAGTCCTAGTTGGAATAGGATTGAGGGGAGGAGTCCTACTCCCGGTAGGAGTAGGACTCCTCCCGCGCCCTCTCCTTGGCCAGCCGAACCCCTCCCCTTGCTCCTTTATATACGGGGGCAGGGGCACCCCATAGACACACAATTGATCATTGTTGATCGTTCCTTAGCCGTGTGCTGTGCCCCCTGCCACCAAAATCCACCTCGATCATACCGTTGTAGTGCTTAGGCGAAGCCCTGCGTCGGTAGTACATCAAGATCGTCACCACGCCGTCGTGCTGACGGAACTCTTCCTCGACGCTTTGCTGGATCGGAGCCCGAGGATCGTCATCGAGCTGAACGTGTGCTAAGAACTCGGAGGTGCCGGAGTAACGGTGCTTGGATCGGTCGGATCGGGAAGACGTACGACTACTTCCTCTATGTTGTGTGATCGCTTCCGCAGTCGGTCTGCGTTGGTACGTAGACAACACTCTCCCCTCTCGTTGCTATGCATCACCATGATCTTGCGTGTGCGTAGGAAAATTTTTGAAATTACTACGTTCCCCAACAGTGGCATCCGAGCCTAGGTTTTTATGGTTTGATGTTATTTGCACGAGTAGAACACAAGTGAGTTGTGGGCGATACAAGTCATACTGCCTACCAGCATGTCATACTTTGGTTCGGCGGTATTGTTGGACGAGACGATCCGGACCAACCTTACGCGTACTCTTACGCGAGACCGGTTCCCTCGACGTGCTTTGCACATAAATGGCTTGCGGAAGACTGTCTCTCCAACTTTAGTTGAACCAAGTGTGGCTACGCCCGGTCCTTGAGAAGGTTAAAACGGAGTCTATTTGACAAACTATCGTTGCGGTTTTGATGCGTAGGTGAGATGAGTTCTTGCTTAAAGCCCGTAGCAGCCACGTAAAACTTGCAACAACAAAGTAGAGGACGTCTAACTTGTTTTTGCAGGGCATGTTGTGATGTGATCTGGTCAAGGCATGATGCTAAATTTTATTGTATGAGATGATCATGTTTTGTAACCAAGTTATCAGCAGCTGGCAGGAGCCATATGGTTGTCGCTTTATTGTATGCAATGCAATCGCGATGTAATGCTTTACTTTATTACTAAGCGGTAGTGATAGTCGTGGAAGCATAAGATTGGCGAGACGACAACGATGCTACGATGGAGATCAAGGTGTCGCGCCGGTGACGATGGTGATCATGACGGTGCTTCAGAGATGGAGATCACAAGCACAAGATGATGATGGCCATATCATATCACTTATATTGATTGCATGTGATGTTTATCCTTTTATGCATCTTATCTTGCTTTGATTGACGGTAGCATTATAAGATGATCTCTCACTAAATTATCAAGAAGTGTTCTCCCTGAGTATGCACCGTTGCCAAAGTTCGTCGTGCCCAGACACCGCGTGATGATCGGGTGTGATAAGCTCTACATCCATCTACAATGGGTGCAAGCCATTTTTGCACACGCAGAATACTCAGGTTAAACTTGACGAGCCTAGCATATGCAGATATGGCCTCGGAACACAGAGACCGAAAGGTCGAGCGTGAATCATATAGTAGATATGATCAACATAACGATGTTCACCATTGAAAACTACTCCATCTCACGTGATGATCGGTTATGGTTTAGTTGATTTGGATCACGTAATCACTTAGAGGATTAGAGGGATGTCTATCTAAGTGGGAGTTCTTAAGTAATTTGATTAACTGAACTTAAACTTATCATGAACTTAGTCCTGGTAGTATTAGCATATCTATGTTGAAGATCAATAGCTCGCGTTGTTGCTTTCATATGTTTATTTTGATATGTTCCTAGAGAAAATTGTGTTGAAAGATGTTAGTAGCAATGATACGGATTGGATCCGTGATCTGAGGTTTATCCTCATTGCTGCACAGAAAAATTATGTCCTTGATGCACCGCTAGGTGACAGACCTATTGCAGGAGCAGATGCAGACGTTATGAACGTTTGGCTGGCTCAATATGATGACTACTTGATAGTTTAGTGCACCATGCTTAATGGCTTAGAATCGGGACTTCAAAGACGTTTTGAACGTCATGGACCATATGAGATGTTCCAGGAGTTGAAGTTAATATTTCAAGCAAATACCTGAGTTGAGATATATGAAGTCTCCAACAAGTTCTATAGCTAAAAGATGGAGGAGAATCGCTCAACTAGTGAGCATGTGCTCAGATTGTCTGGGTACTACAATCGCTTGAATCAAGTGGGGATTAATCTTCCAGATAAGATAGTGATTGACAGAATTCTCTAGTCACCATCACCAAGTTAGCAGAACTTCATGATGAACTATAATATGCAAGGGATAACGGAAACAACTCCCAAGCTCTTCGTGATGCTGAAATCAACGAAGGTAGAAATCAAGAAAAACATCAAGTGTTGATGGTTGACAAGACCACTAGTTTCAAGAAAAGGGCAGAGGGAAGAAGGGGAACTTCAAGAAGAACGGCAAGCAAGTTGCTGCTCAAGTGAAGAAGCCCAAGTCTGACCCTAAGCCTGAGACTAAGTGCTTCTACTGCAAAGGGACTGGTCACTGGAAGCGGAACTACCCCAAGTGATTGGCGGATAAGAAGGATGGCAAAGTGAACATAAGTATATTTGATATACATGTTATTGATGTGTACTTTACTAGTGTTTATAGCAACCCCTTAGTATTTGATGCTAGTTCAGTTGCTAAGAGTAGTAAACTCGAAACGGGAGTTGCAGAATAAACAGAGACTAGTTAAGGGTGAAGTGATGATGTGTGTTGGAAGTGGTTCCAAGATTGATATGATCATCATCGCACACTCCCTATAATTTCGGGATTAGTGTTGAACCTAAATAAGTGTTATTTGGTGTTTGCGTTGAACATGAATATGATTTGATCATGTTTATTGTAATACGGTTATTCATTTAAGTAAGAGAATAAATTGTTGTTCTGTTTACATGAATAAAACCTAATATGGTTACACACCCAATGAAAATAGTTCATTGGATCTCGATCTTAATAATACACATATTCATAATATTGAAACCAAAAGATGCAAAGTTAATAATGATAGTGCAACTTATTTGTGGCACTGCTGTTTAGGTCATATTGGTATAAAGCGCATGAAGAAACTCCATGCTGATGGGCTTTCGGAATCACTTGATTATGAATCACTTGATGCTTGCGAACCATGCCTTTTGAGCAAGATGACTAAAATGCCGTTCTCCGAAACAATGGAGCGAGAAAAGATTTGTTGGAAATCATACATACTGATGTATGTGGTCCGATGAATATTGAGGCTCGCGACAGGTATCATTATTTTCTGATCTTCACAAATGATTTGAGCAGATATGAGTATATCTACTTGATGAAACATAAGTCTGAAACATTTGAAAAGTTCAAAGAATTTCAGAGTGAAGTGAAAAACATCATGACAAGAAAATAAAGTTTCTACGATCTGATCGCGGAAACAAATATTTGAGTTACGAGTTTGGTCTTCAGTTAAAACAATGTGAAATAGTTTCACTACTCACGCCACCTGGAACACCACATCATAATGGTGTCTGAACGTCATAACCGTACTTTATTGGATATAGTGCAATCTATGATGTCTCTTTCCGATTTACCACTATTGTTTTTGGGGTCATGCATTAGAGACAGCTGCATTCACGTTAAAAAGGGGCACCATCTATATCCGTCGAGACGACGCCTTATGAACTATGGTTTGGCAAGAAACCAAAGTTGTCGTTTCTTAAAGTTTGGGGTTGCGATGCTTATATGAAAAGGTTTCATCCTGATAAGCTCAAAACTCAAATCGGAGAAGTGCATCTTCATAGGATATCCAAAGGAAACTGTTGGATACACCTTCTATCACAGATCCGAAGGCAAGACTTTTGTTGCTAAATTCGGAAACTTTCTGGAGAAGGAGTTTCTCTCGAAAGAAGTGAGTGGGAGGAAAGTAGAACTTGACGAGGTAACTGTACCTGCTCCCTTATTGGAAAGTAGTACATCACAGAAAAATGTTTTTGTGACACCTACACCAGTTAGTGAGGAAGCTAATGATGATGATCATGAAACTTCAGAACAAGACACTACTGAACCTCGTAGATCAACCAGAGTAAAGATTCGCGCCAGAGTGGTACGGTAATCCTGTTCTGGAGGTCATGTTACTTGACCATGACGAACCTACGAACTATGAGGAAGCGATGATGAGCCCAAATTCCGCGAAATGGTTTGAGGCCATGAAATCTGAGATATGATCCATGTATGAGAACAAAGTTTGGACTTTGGTTGACTTGCCCGATGATCGGCAAGCAATTGAGAATAAATGGATCTTCAAGAGGAAGACGGACGCTGATAGTAGTGTTACTATCTACAAAGCTGGAATTGTCGCAAAAGGTTTTCGACAAGTTCAAGGTGTTGACTACGATGAGAGCTTCTCACTCGTATCTATGCTTGAGCCTGTCCGAATCATGTTAGTAATTGCCGCATTTTATGAAATCTGGCAAATGGATAAACAAAACTGCATTCCTTAATGGATTTATTAAAGAAGAGTTGTATATGATGCAACAGAAGGTTTTGTCAATCCGAAAGGTGCTAACAAAATGTGCAAGCTCCAGCGATCCATCTGTGGACTGGTGCAAGCATCTCGGAGTTGGAATATACGCTTTGATAAGTTGATCAAAGCATATAGTTTTATACAGACTTGCGGTGAAGCCTGTATTTACAAGAAAGTGAGTGGGAGCACTACAACATTTCTGATAAGTATATGTGAATGACATATTGTTGATCGGAAATAATGTAGAATTATTCTGTAAAGCATAAAGGAGTGTTTGAAAGGATTTTTTCAAAGAAAGACTTCGGTGAAGCTGCTTACATATTGAGCTTCAAGATCTATAGAGATAGATCAAGACGCTTGATAAGTTTTTTCAATGAGTACATACCTTGACAAGATTTTGAAGTAGTTCAAAATGGAGCAGTCAAAGAAAGAGTTCTTGCCTGTATTATAAGGTGTGAAGTTGAGTAAGACTCAAATCCCGACCACGGCAGAAGATAGAAAGAGAATGAAAGTCATTCCCTATGCCTTGGCCATAGGTTCTATAAAGTATGGCATGCTGTATACCAGATCTATTGTATACCCTGCACTGATTTGGCAAGGGAGTACAATAGTGATCTAGGAGTAGATCACTGGACAGCGGTCAGAATTATCCTTAGTGAAATAAGGATATATTTCTCGATTATGGACGTGATAAAAAGGTTCGTCGTAAAGGGTTACGCTGATGCAAGTTTTGACACTAATCTAGATGACTCTAAGTCTCGGTCTAGATACATATTGAAAGTGGGAGCAATTAGCTAGAGTAGCTCCATGCAGAGCATTGTTGACATAGAAATTTGCAAAATACATGTGGATCTGAATGTGGCAGACCCGTTGACTAAGATTCTCTCACAAGCAAAACATGATCACACCTTAGTACTCTTTGGGTGTTAATCACATAGCGATGTGAACTAGATTACTGAATCTAGTAAACCCTTTAGGTGTTGGTCACATGCCGATGTGAACTATGGGTGTTAATCACATGATGATGTGAACTATCCATGTTAATCACATGGTGATGTGATCTAGATTATTGACTCTAGTGCAAGTGGGAGACTGAAGGAAATATGCCCTAGAGGCAATAATAAAGTTATTATTTATTTCCTTATATCATGATAAATATTTATTATTCATGCTAGAATTGTATTAACCGGAAACATAATACATGTGTGAATACATAGACAAACAGAGTGTCACTGGTATGCCTCTACTTGACTAGCTCGTTAATCAAAGATGGTTATGTTTCCTAACCATGGACAAAGAGTTGTTATTTGATTAATGGGATCACATCATTAGATGAATGATCTGATTGACATGACCCATTCCATTAGCTTAGCACCCGATCGTTTAGTATGTTGCTATTGCTTTCTTCATGACTTATACATGTTCCTATGACTATGAGATTATGCAACTCCCGTTCACCGGAGGAACACTTTGGGTACTACCAAACATCACAACGTAACTGGGTGATTATAAAGGAGTACTACAGGTGTCTCCAATGGTAGATGTTGGGTTGGCGTATTTCGAGATTAGGGTTTTGTCACTCCGATTGTCGGAGAGGTATCTCTGGGCCCTCTCGGTAATACACATCACATAAGCCTTGCAAGCATTATAACTAAGATGTTAGTTGTGAGATGATGTATTACGGAACGAGTAAAGAGACTTGCCAGTAACGAGATTGAACTAGGTATTGGATACCGACGATCAAATCTCGGGCAAGTAACATACCGATGACAAAGGGAACAACGTATGTTGTTATGCGGTCTGACCGATAAAGATCTTCGTGGAATATGTAGGACCAATATGGGCATCCAGGTCCCGCTATTGGTTATTGACCGGAGACGTGTCTCGGTCATGTCTACATTGTTCTCGAACCGTAGGGTCCGCACGCTTAACGTTACGATGACAGTATGAGTTTATGCATTTTGATGTACCGAAGCTTGTTCGGAGTCCCGGATGTGATCACGTACATGACGAGGAGTCTCGAAATGGTCGAGACGTAAAGATTGATATATTGGAAGGCTATGTTTGGACATCGGAAGTATTCCGGGTGAAATCGGGATTTTACCGGAATACCGGGAGGGTTACCGGAACCCCCCGGGAGGCAAATGGGCCTATTGGGCCTTAGTGGAAAAGAGAAAAGGGGCAGCCCATAGCTGCCCCCCCCCCTTCCCCAAGTCCTATTAGGACTAGGAGAAGGGGTCGGCCCCCCTCTCTCTCCTTTCCCCCTTGGGAGTCCTAGTTGGAATAGGATTGAGGGGAGGAGTCCTACTCCCGGTAGGAGTAGGACTCCTCCCGCGCCCTCTCCTTGGCCGGCCGAACCCCTCCCCTTGCTCCTTTATATACGGGGGCAGGGGGCACCCCATAGACACACAATTGATCATTGTTGATCGTTCCTTAGCCGTGTGCGGTGCCCCCTGCCACCAAAATCCACCTCGATCATACCGTTGTAGTGCTTAGGCGAAGCCCTGCGTCGGTAGTACATCAAGATCATCACCACGCCGTCGTGCTGACGGAACTCTTCCTCGACGCTTTGCTGGATCGGAGCCCGAGGATCGTCATCGAGCTGAACGTGTGCTAAGAACTCGGAGGTGCCGGAGTAACGGTGCTTGGATCGGTCGGATCGGGAAGACGTACGACTACTTCCTCTACATTGTGTGATCGCTTCCGCAGTCGGTCTGCGTTGGTACGTAGACAACACTCTCCCCTCTCGTTGCTATGCATCACCATGATCTTGCGTGTGCGTAGGAAAATTTTCGAAATTACTATGTTCCCCAACACTTGGTCAAGTGGGTTCTCAAGACTACATCAAGTTCCACTTCATCAAGTACAACTACAACTCCGACGATTCCCATCAAGATGGTGTGGATCCCGAAGAAGAAGAACTAGAAGAGTTCTTGAGGGTGACTCGCCAATGTACTTCACTCTTATCATTTTGGCAAGAACAAGTGCAATCAACTTCCACATCTTGCACTAGTTCAAGGAGTCACAAACCCTCTTGTTGGTAAGACAAGGGACAAGGTAACCTAAAGTTTTCATAGACATCATCTTGTGTGTGCATCACTCTATGTCTATGGATACCCTTGTTTGTTCCTTGTGGGACTAACCCGTGTAGGTATTGAAAGTGCAACTCACTCCAAAGGATAGCTCCAAATGATCTACCTCAACATAGAGCATCCACATCTTCAACACCTACATGAAGTCATCATTGACAAAACCCAAGGTTAGTTCATCCCTCTTAGGGGGGATCTCACATCTAGGGGGGCTTTACTCTAACAATTGAGTTAAAGCAACTCTAATGGTGTGAACACAACAACGCTTTATGTAAAAGTGGTAACCCCACTTGTGCTTAAACGATGAGTATGACCTATGATCAAATGTTCTCATTTGACTCCTAAGTCAATATACTCATATATAGATGACCTAGTCATCGCCAATTGCTTGATAGATGCTAGAATTGTTTGTGCATGCTTTGCCACATATTTCATTTGCCATTTTATTGTGTGAGCATGTTGGTCGCATAATTTACTCATTCGAGGACATCCACTTGTAGTTTTGATTGATTGGTTTCCTTTTCTTTTGGCCAAGTGGATGGACAAGAATGCCTAAGAACCTTCTCTAGATATCTATGATTTTCTCGTCTCAAACTCTATTCATGCTGCATCACAAAATTTGATCAAGTCAGATTCGAACCACTCTGTGTGAGGAGCACTCGGAGTCCCCGATTCGTCATAGACTTAAACTTCCAAAACTTCTTTGTGCGTTTCGGTATGACCGATTCACCCATTTCGGTCATACCGAGATCACTAAGTCAATCTAGGTTTTCAACCTCGGTGCAAACGATTCGAACCTTTCGGTCACACCGAGTTTCAGTAACTGCTTGCAGTTATGAATCTCGATGCCACCGAGTTGTTCCACTCGGTCACACTGACAGGGTCGGGCTATATATATCCACGGGTCAAATTTTGGAAAACTTTCTAAACCCCCTCGACCTGCGCTTAGCCCGCTCTGCCTCCAGGGTCTCCGGGTCATCTTCCTCGTCGCCAGCCGCCTCCTACCGCTGGTCTCCGCCGCCGTCAACGAGAATCATCCCCGCCGTTGCCGCCGTAGCGAGTTCTTCGCCGAACTAGGGTACGAACTCGATCACTCTGCTATCCCCATCTGATTCCTAGCACATTGTGTTCGCCATGTATCTTGCCACGATTGAGATCATTCTTATCCAGTCAAAACACTCCGTAGTTTAGTCGTGAATTGAGAATTTAGGGTTAGGTTTCCGCCGAAACCATCTCGGACCCACCGAGTTGTGGAACTCGGTACCACCGATTCGGCTCAGGCCATTGCGCATGTAATTTTTGGTCTGACCGAGAATTGCAAATCGGTGTGATCGAGTTCAGGACTTTGTGAAACCCTAGCAGTCTCGGTGCCACTGAACTGTGACTCGGTCTGACCGAGTTCACTAGTTTAGGTTCCAACAACTGCTTCGGTATCACCGAGTTTACAAACCGGTTGATCCGAAATGCTTTCTGTGGAAAACTAAAACTAAGTTTTTGACTCATTCTTTTGCAAAAACCTCTGCATTTTGTGATGCTTATCCAATCTATCTCATCTATATCTATTCATAGGGTATGCTGTCAGTGTTTGCAATATGTCTGATCAGAGTGACAGCCTAAACAGGTCAGAGGAGCAGGTTCACTTGAGTGAGGGCACTAGTCCCTCTAGCAGCTCAGATGATGGCAGCAGGAGCACCCCGAGCAACTTACCCAAAGCTGCCACCAGGGCTAGCAAGAAAAGAACTTCAAAGTTAGAGGATGAGGACTATGTGGCTGAGGAAGAAGAAACCACCTCAAAGAGAAAAGTCCTGAAGAAGGAATATGGCACAGCTGCTGCCACCAAGCCAGGCATGAAGCAAAAGGTTCCTGCCAAGAGAATTCCAATGTCTAAGGCCAGAGCATCTACTCAAGAGACTTTGGGATCTGCACCCAAAGAGCAGGTTGTGGCAGAGAAGAAGAGGAAAGAGAGGGTCAAGAAGACCACTGCCAGAGTGCTTGGGAGATCCTCAATCATGAGAAATTCTGAAGAAGAGGAGGAAGAAGATGCTGCACCAGCACCCAAAGCTCAGAAGCTTATGGGTGATGCCATCAGAGCAGGGGCTGTTCCATCTAAGCCTAAGACTGCTCCAAAGGCTGCTGCTCCAGCTCCAAAGCCAAAACCGAAGAGGAGCACCAGGAACATCCCTGCTGAGGAAAAGAACAAGGCCCCAGTGCCTGAAGCTGAAATGGAAGAAGAAGATGATGAGTCACATGTCTTGAGGAAGCTGAAGCCAAAAATCCCAGATCACAATGATGCTCATCCAGTTGCTGAGAACATGAAGATCAGGAAGGACTCAGGTCTGAGGCTATGGAGAGAGTCTGATCCATATGCCACCAGGAAAAGGACTGTTGTGGTCTACAGGTTCCATACAAAGGAACAGCAGGACTTCTATGAGACAGTGTTGCTTGACAAGAAGCCCATAGTGTGTGACATGAGATGGGTCGATTGGGACTACATCAAGGAGAATGAGGATCACTATCCAAGTGTACATGACAGTTTCAAGGCTTGTGGAGTCGATGAGTTTGTGGCTCAGAAGCTCACAAAATGGAATGATGAGCTCATCATGCAGTTCTACTCCACAGCTCATTTCTACCCAGATGGAAGGATTGTCTGGATGTCTGAAGGTACGAGGTACCAGTCCACGGTTGCTGAATGGGCGAAGTTGATCAATGCCCAAAAAGAGAGTGAAGATGACTTGGATGTCTATGCCAACAGGAAGAAGGATCACAACACAATGGCACACATGTACAAGGAGATCCCAGATGCTGCTCTTGAGACACATAAGTTTGGATCTATACATTACCTTCTGTCAGGCTTGCCAACCATCAACTGGATCCTCAGGCACACTCTCTTGCCAAAGTCAGGTGATCACAAGATGATCAGAGGCCATGCAATTAACTTGCTTCACATCTTTGATGTCCCACAGAAGTTCAAAGTCATGAGCCTAATAGTTGAAGCTATCAAGAGGACAGCTGGAGATCAGAAGAGGAGTTGTGGGTATGCCCCGCAGATCCAGGAGCTGATCAACTCCAAGATGGGCATTGGTACATATCTGCTAGACAAGGAGCACATGCCTATTTATCCAGACTTTGAGGACAACACTGTGGTTATGAATGAGGATGAACCATCTTCTGTGCACGCACAAGCCAAGAAGGAGAAGGCAAAAGCTGAAAAGGCTGCAAGGATGCCAACTACTGAAGAAGCATCTCAGTATCTCCTAAAGAGCAAGCAAGATCAGCTTGGCTACCTAATTGCATCCACTCTGAGGATTGAGAAGGGACTGGCCACCCTGACTCAAAACTAGGAGAGCTTGGGAAGGATTGTGGAGCAAAAATTCTATGACTTGGATGTGAAGGTAACTGAGATTCAGTCTGTTGTGGAGCAACTTCAAGATGATATGTAGGAGAGGAAGGGTAAGACAACCACTGATGCATTTGCCAGAGTGCCTAGAGCTCACAGGTCTCTTGCAGTGCCTATTCCAGACACCAGAGCCACGTCATCTGCACCAGCTATAGCTTCAGTGCCACCAGCTCCAGCACCTACTCCATCAGCTCCATCTACTTCGACTGAAGCCTTTGTTCTTGGAGTTATCCGGACACCACCACCTGAAGACCAAGCTTGAGAGACGATCTAGTGCTATGCATTTTCTAGGAACTTTTTGGTAACTTGTTGCCAAAGGGGGAGAAAAATGTATAGATCATAGGCTTCGAGAGAGAGCGTTGCCTTTTATTCTCTCTTGCTTTGGTGGTTGAACTTTATTTGCTTTGCTTGTTTGAGATACCTTTTGTCTTTGTGATACTTGGATGATCATGTGTTTGATCATATGCTACATTAATGCTTGTTGGATGACATTATCCTTTTATCCCTATATAATGCTTGGTGATGAGTGCATGCATTTAATTATTATCATTTTGAGCGCTCCACCAAGATGTATGTGACATGGAAGAGTAACCCATGAGCCTAACTCTTTGTGCATTTGCAGTCCAAAGCAAACCATAAACTATGCACAAATTTAGGGGAGCTCTTGCTCTTCACATACTTCTCAAAGCGACAATATATTTCACTCTTATTATCATTTGTCGAAGCTTTGATCTATATGTTGTCATCAATTACCAAAAAGGGGGAGATTGAAAGTGCAACTATCCCTAGGTGGTTTTGGTAATTCCTAACAACATATAGCTCATTGAGCTAATGTTATTCCAAGATTAATATTTCAGGAAAAGCTCAATGAATGGCATGGCATGGATGAGGAATGTGGACCCCTCAAAATATTAAGGACAAAAAGATTGGCTCAAGCTCAAAGCTCAAGACTCTACATTTTATATTTTAGTGATCCAAGATCACATTGAGTCTATAGGAAAAGCCAATACTATCAAGGAGGGATGAGGTGTTGTTTAATGAGGTTCTTGCTACATAGTGCTTAGTGATATGCTCCAAAACCCTCAACTACCTTCCCACACCCACATATGACCTAAACCAAAAGTAAAACTCGGCCCTACCGATTCTTTCTATCCGGCGCCACCGAGTTTCAAATGTCATAGCCACTGCCACAAACCCTAGGCAAATCGGTCTCACCGATAGGGATTTCGGTCACACCGAGATGGGGTTGTAATCTCTATGTTTCCCTTCGTAACGTTTCGGTCCTACCGAGATGAGCGATCGGTCCCACCGATATTGCAATGTAAACTCTCTTTTTCTCTTTCGTAACATTTCGATCCCACCGAAATGAGCGATTGGTCCCATCGAGTTTACCTGACCAACTCTCTGGTTAGCTTATTACCAAAATCGGTCCCACCGAGTTTGTGTAATCGGTCACACCGAGATTATGTTATGCCCTAACCCTAACCATATCGGTCCTACCGAGTTGCATCTCAGTCCCACCGAAAATCCTAACGGTCACTAGGTTTGCTGAATCGGTCTGACCGAGTCTTTCACTTCGGTCTCACCAAGATTGGTAAATTGTGTGTAACGGTTAGTTTTTGTGTGGAGGCTATATATACCCCTTCACCCACTCTTCATTCAAGGAGAGAGCCATCAGAACATACCTACACTTCCAATACACATTTTCTAAGAGAGAACCACCTACTCATGTGTTGAGGCCAAGATATTCCATTCCTACCATATGAATCTTGATCTCTAGCCTTCCCCAAGTTGCTTTCCACTCAAACCTTCTTTCCACCAAATCCATATCCTGTGAGAGAGAGTTGAGTGTTGGGGAGACTATCATTTGAAGCACAAGAGCAAGGAGTTCATCATCAACACACCATTTGTTACTTCTTGGAGAGTGGTGTCTCCTAGATTGGCTAGGTGTCACTTGGGAGCCTCCGACAAAGATTGTGGAGTTGAAACAAGGAGTTTGTAAGGGCAAGGAGATTGCCTACTTCATGAAGATCTACCTCTAGTGAGACAAGTCCTTCGTGGGCGATGGCCATGATGGGTGAGACAAGGTTGCTTCTTCGTGGACCCTTCGTGGGTGGAGCCCTCCGTGGACTCGCGCAACCGTTACCCTTTGTGGGTCGAAGTCTCCATCAACGTGGATGTACGATAGCACCACCTATCGGAACCACGACAAAAACATGCGTGTCTCCAATTGCGTTTGAATTCTCCAAACCCTTCCCTTTACATTCTTGCAAGTTGCATGCTTTACTTTCCGCTGCTCATAGACTCTTTGCATGCTTGCTTGAATTGTGTTAAGATTGCTTGACTTGTGCTAAGATAGCTAAAATCTGCCAAAGACTAAAATTGGGAAAATGATAGATTTTTATTTGGTCAAGTAGTCTAATCACCCCCCCCCCCCTCTAGACATACTTTCGATCCTACATGGAGGGCGCGCCTGGGGGGTCACGCCCCCTACCTCGTGCCTTCCTGGTTGATTGCTTGACGTAGGGTCCAAGTCCTTTGGATCATGTTCGTTCCGAAAATCATGTTCCCGAAGGTTTCATTCCGTTTGGACTCTGTTTGATATTCTTTTTCTGTGAAGCCCTAAAATAGGCGAAAAACAACAATTCTGGGCTGGGCCTCCGGTTAATAGGTTAGTCCCAAAAATAATATAAAAGTGTATAATAAATCCCAATAATGTCCAAAATAGGATATAATATAGCATGGAACAATAAAAAATTATAGATACGTTGGAGACGTATCACTTGCTGATCATCGGGCAACTCAACCAAAGTCCACACTTTGTTCTCATACATGGATCCCATCTCAGATTTCATGGCCTCAAGCCATTTTGCGGAATCTGGGCTCATCATCGCTTCCTCATAGTTCGTAGGTTCGTCATGGTCAAGTAACATGACCTCCAGAACAAGATTACCGTACCACTCTGGTGCGGATCTTACTCTGGTTGACCTACGAGGTTCGGTAGTAACTTGATCTGAAGTTTCATGATCATCATCATTAGCTTCCTCACTAATTGGTGTAGATGTCACAGGATCCGGTTTCTGTGATGAACTACTTTCCAATAAGGGAGCAGGTACAGTTACCTCATCAAGTTCTACTTTCCTCCCACTCACTTCTTTCAAGAGAAACTCCTTCTCTAGAAAGGATCCATTCTTAGTAACGAATGTCTTGCCTTCAGATCTGTGATAGAAGGTGTACCCAACAGTTTCCTTTAGGTATCCTATGAAGACACATTTCTCCGATTTGGGTTCGAGCTTATCAGGTTGAAGCTTTTTCACATAAGCATCGCAGCCCCAAACTTTAAGAAACGACAACTTTGGTTTCTTGCCAAACCATAGTTCATAAGGCGTCGTCTCAACGGATTTTGATGGTGCCCTATTTAACATGAATGATGCCATCTCTAAAGCATAACCCCAAAACGATAGCCGTAAATCAGTAAGAGACATCATAGATCGCACCATATCTAGTAAAGTACGATTACGATGTTCGGACACACCATTACGCTGTGGTGTTCCGGGTGGCGTGAGTTGCGAAACTATTCCGCATTGTTTCAAATGTAGGCCAAACTCGTAACTCAGATATTCTCCTCGACGATCAGATCGTAGAAACTTTATTTTCTTGTTATGATGATTTTCCACTTCACTCTGAAATTCTTTGAAATTTTTAAATGTTTCAGACTTATGTTTCATTAAGTAGATATACCCATATCTGCTCAAATCATCTGTAAAGGTGAGAAAATAACGATACCCGCCGCGATCCTCAATATTCATCGGACCACATACATCAGTATGTATGATTTCCAACAAATATGTTGCTCGCTCCATAGTTCCGGAGAACGGCATTTTAGTCATCTTGCCCATAAGGCACGGTTTGCAAGTACCAAGTGATTCATAATCAAGTGATTCCAAAAGTCCATCAGTATGGAGTTTCCTCATGCGCTTTATACCAATATGACCCAAACGGCAGTGACACAAATAAGTTGCACTATCATTATCAGCTCTGCATCTTTTGGCTTCAACATTATGAATATGTGTATCACTACTATTGAGATTTAACAAAAATAGACCATTCTTCAAGGGTGCATGACCATAAAAGATATTACTCATATAAATAGAACAACCATTATTCTTAGATTTAAATGAATAACCGTCTCGCATCAAACAAGATCCAGATATAATGTTCATGCTTAACGCTGGCACCAAATAACAATTATTTAGGTCTAAAACGAATCCCAAAGGTAGATGTAGAGGTAGCGTGCCGACGGCGATCACATCGACTTTGGAACCATTTCCCACGCGCATCGTCACCTCGTCCTTAGCCAGTCTTCGCTTAATCCGTAGTCCCTGTTTCGAGTTGCAAATATTAGCAACAGAACCAGTATCAAATACCCAGGTGCTACTGCGAGCTCTGGTAAGGTACACATCAATAACATGTATATCACACATACCTTTGTTCACCTTGTCATCCTTCTTATCCGCCAAATGCTTGGGGCAGTTCCGCTTCCAGTGACCAGTCTGTTTGCAGTAGAAGCACTCAGTCTCAGGCTTAGGTCCAGACTTGGGTTTCTTCTCCTGAGCAGCAACTTGTTTGCCGTTCTTCTTGAAGTTCCCCTTCTTCTTCCCTTTACCCTTTTTTCTTAAAACTGGTGGTTTTGTTAACCATCAACACTTGATGCTACTTTTGATTTCTACCTCCGCAGCCTTTAGCATCGCAAAGAGCTCGGGAATTGTCTTATTCATCCCTTGCATATTATAGTTCATCACGAAGCTTTTGTAGCTTGGTGGTAGTGATTGAAGAACTCTGTCAATGACACTATCAACAGGAAGATTAACTCCCAGTTGAGTCAAGTGATTATGATACCTAGACATTTTGAGTATATGCTCACTGACAGAACTATTCTCCTCCATCTTGCAGCTATAGAACTTATTGGAGACTTCATATCTCTCAATCCGGGCATTTGCTTGAAATATTAACTTCAACTCCTGGAACATCTCATATGCTCCATGACGTTCAAAACGTCGTTGAAGTCCCGGTTCTAAGCCGTAAAGCATGGCACACTGAACTATCGAGTAGTCATCAGCTTTGCTCTGTGAGACGTTCATAACATCTGGTGTTGCTCCTGCAGCAGGTTTGGCACTTAGCGGTGCTTCTAGGACGTAATTCTTCTGTGCAGCAATGAGGATAATCCTCAAATCACGGATCCAATCCGCATCATTGCTACAAACATCTTTCAACTTAGTTTTCTCTAGGAACATATCAAAATAAACAGAGGAGCTAAACGCGAGCTATTGATCTACAACATAGATATGCTAATACTACCAGGACTAAGTTCATGATAAAATTAAAGTTCAATTAATCATATTACTTAAGAACTCCCACTTAGATAGACATCCCTCTAATCATCTAAGTGATCACGTGATCCATATCAACTAAAACCATAACCGATCATCACGTGAAATGGAGTAGTTTTCAATGGTGAACATCAGTATGTTGATCATATCTACTATATGATTCATGCTCGACCTTTCGATCTCAGTGTTCCGAGGCCATATCTGCATATGCTAGGCTCGTCAAGTTTAACCCGAGTATTCTGCATGTGCAAAACTGGCTTGCACCCGTTGTAGATGGACGTAGAGCTTATCACACCCGATCATCACGTGGTGTCTCGGCACGACGAACTTTGGCAATGGTGCATACTCAGGGAGAACACTTTTATCTTGAAATTTAGTGAGAGATCATCTTATAATGCTACCATCAAACAAAGCATAATAAGATGCATAAAGGATAAACATCACGTGCAATCAATATAAGTGATATGATATGGCCATCATCATCTCGTGCTTGTGATCTCCATCTCCAAAGCACTGTCATGATCACCATCGTCACCGGCGCGACACCTTGATATCGATCGTAGCATCGTTGTCGTCTAGCCAACTATTGCTTCTACGACTATCACTACCGCTTAGTGATAAAGTAAAGCAATTACAGGGCGATTGCATTGCATACAATAAAGCGACAACCATATGGCTCCTGCCAGTTGCCGATAACTCCGTTACAAAACATGATCATCTCATATCACATCATAACATGCCCTGCAAAAAAAAGTTAGACGTCTTCTACTTTGTTGTTGCAAGTTTTACGTGGCTGCTACGGGCTGAGCAAGAACCGTTCTTACCTACGCATCAAAACCACAACGATAGTTCGTCGAGTTAGTGTTGTTTTAACCTTCTCAAGGACTGGGCGTAGCCACACTCGGTTCAACTAAAGTTGGAGAAACTGACACCCGCCATCCACCTATGTGCAAAGCACGTCGGTAGAACCAGTCTCGCGTAAGCGTACGCATAATGTCGGTCCGGGCCGCTTCATCCAACAACACCGCCGAACCAAAGTATGACATGCTGGTAAGCAGTATGACTTGTATCGCCCACAACTCACTTGTATTCTACTCATGCATATAACATGTACGCATAAAACCAGGCTCTGATACCACTGTTGGGGAACGTAGTAATTTCAAAATTTTCCCTACGCACACACAGGATCATGGTGATGCATAGCAACGAGAGGGGAGACTGTGTCCACGTACCCTCGTAGACCAAATGCGGAAGCGTTATGACAATGCAGTTGATGTAGTCATACGTCTTCACGATCGGCTGATCCTCAGTACCGAACGTATAACACCTCCGCGTCCAGCACACGTTCAGCTCGGTGACGTCCCGTGAACTCACGATCCAGTAGAACTCGGGGAAGAGTTCCGTCAGCACGACGGCGTGGTGACGATGTTGATGAAGCTATCGCAGCAGGGCTTCGCCTAAACACTGCTACAGTATGACCAAGGTGGATTATGGTGGAGGGGGGCACCGCACACAGCTGGGAGAGATCTTTGTGATCAACTTGTGTGTCTAGAGGTGCCCCCTGCCCCTGTATATAAAGGAGCAAGGGGGAGGCCGACCGGCCCTTATTGGTGCGCTAGGAGGAGGAATCCTCCTCCTAGTAGGAGTAGGATTCCTCCCTTTCCTACTCCTACTAGGAGGGGGAAAGGAAGGGGAAGAAAGAGAAGGAAAGGGGGGCGTCGCCCCCCCCCCCTCTCCTAGTCCAATTCAGACCAGAGGGAGGGGGCGCGCTGCCTGCCCTAGGTCGGCCCCTCTCTCTTTCCCTTATGTCCCAACAAGGCCCATTAGCCCCCGGGGGGTTCCGGTAACCCCTCCGGTACTCCGGTAAAATCCCGATTTTACCCGAAACTCTTTCGATGTCCAAATATAGGCTTCCAATATATCAATCTTTATGTCTCGACCATTTCGAGACTCCTCGTCATGTCCGTGATCATATCCAGGACTCCGAACTACCTTCGGTACATTGAAACATATAAACTCATAAAACCAATCGTCACAGAACTTTAAGCGTGCGAACCCTATGGGTTCGAGAACAATGTAGACATGACCGAGACATGTCTCTGGTCAATAACCAATAGCGGAACCTGGATGCTCATATTGGCTCCTACATATTCTACGAAGATCTTTATCGGTCAAACCGCATAACAACATACGTTGTTCCCTTTGTCATCGGTATGTTACTTGCCCGAGATTCAATCGTCGGTGTCTCAATACCTAGTTCAATCTCGTTACCGGCAAGTCTCTTTACTCGTTTCATAATACATCATCCCGCAACTAACTCATTAGTTACAATGCTTGCAAGGCTTATAGTGATGTGCATTACCGAGAGGGCCCAGAGATACCTCTCCGACAATCGGAGTGACAAATCCTAATCTTGAAATACGCCAACTCAACAAGTACCTTCGGAGACACCTGTAGAGCACCTTTATAATCACCCAGTTACATTGTGATGTTTGGTAACACACAAAGTGTTCCTCCGGTGAACGGGAGTTGCATAATCTCATAGTCATAGGAACATGTATAAGTCATGAAGAAAGCAATAGCAACATACTAAATGATCAAGTTCTAAGCTAACGGAATGGGTCAAGTCAATCACATCATTCTCCTAATGATGTGATCCCGTTAATCAAATGACAACTCATGTCTATGGCTAGGAAACTTAACCATATTTGATTCAACGAGCTAGTCAAGTAGAGGCATACTAGTGACACTCTGTTTGTCTATGCATTCACATATGTATCAAGTTTTCGGTTAATACAATTCTAGCATGAATAATAAACATTTATCATGAGATAAGGAAATAAATAATAACTTTATTATTGCCTCTAGGGCATATTTCCTTCATTCATGTGTCTCTCTCTCAAAAGGTGTGTACAACAAGTATGATTGTGGTAAACTAAAAAGCAAAGACTCAAATCATACAAGACGCTCCAAGCAAAACACATATCATGTGGCGAATAAAAATATAGCTCCAAGTAAAGTTACCGTTGAACGAAGACAAAAGAGGGGATGCCTTCCGGGGCATCCCCAAGCTTAGGCTTTTTGGTGTCCTTGTATTTTACCTTGGGGTGCCATGGGCATCCCCAAGCTTAGGCTCTTGCCACTCCTTATTCCATAATCCATCAAATCTTTATCCAACACTTGAAAACTTCACAACACAAAACTTAACAAGAGAATCTCGTGAGCTCCGTTAGTGAAATAAAACAAAACACCACTTCAAGGTACAGTAATGAACTCATTATTTATTTATATTGGTGTTAAACCTACTGTATTCCAACTTCTCTATGGTTTATAAACTCTTTTACTAGCCATAGATTCATTAAAATAAGCAAACAGCACATGAAAAACAGAATCTGTCAAAAACAGAACAGTCTGTAGTAATCTGTAACTAACGCAAACTTCTGGAACCCCAAAAATTCTAAAATAAATTTCTGGACGTGAGTAATTTATCTATTAATCATCTGCAAAAAGAATTAACTAAATAGCACTCTCCAATAAAAAATGGCAGCAATTCTCGTGAGCGCTAAAGTTTCTGTTTTTTACAGCAAGATCAAAAAGACTTTCGCCAAGTCTTCCCAACGGTTCTACTTGGCAAAACACTAACTAAACACAAAAAACACAACCAAAACAGAGTCTAGATAAATTATTTATTACTAGACAGGAGCAAAAAGCAAGGAACAAAAATAAAATTGGGTTGCCTCCCAACAAGCGCTATCGTATAACGCCCCTAGCTAGGCATAAAAGCAAGGATAGACCTAGGTATTTCCATGATAATGATAAGATAAATCGCAAAAGCTCATCTCATACTCCCTATGTTCAGCAGCAGGCTTCCTTTGTGGCAAGCAAAAATAATCAAAAGGACTAAAATTAATGGGACAAAAGTCCCCAAGATCAAGCTCGGGAGGTATTGGTTCCTCCTTTGGCCCCTCATATTTCACAATCAATTCATCATTATAAGTATTCTTTTGGCAAAAAGTCACGAGTCTTTGTTCAAGGGAAAAACCTAGCCCATTGTCCTGGATGGCAAAATTATCATTAAGTTCAGAGATCCTATTAACAAGAGCATCGGTAGGAACCTTTTTTCTAAGGTTTTCATTAAAAGCAACATGATCTAAAGATCGTAAACGCATAATATCTTCTTGATAGAAAAGAATTGCTTCTATGGGAGGACGGCCGGCATCCACCCTATAATGCGCAAAAATTTCATTGGCCTCTTTTATTATAAATCTGAACTCATGAGCTAAAAAGATGGTCGCTGCTCGCTTAACAGAGGAATGCTCAATATTAGAAAATTCTAGGAAAATCCTTTGTATGGAAGGATGCATATGTAAAAATTGTCTCTCGAGTTCAACTATGAGCAAGGATATAGCATCTGCGAGACTACTAGTTTTATGAAGGATAGATCCACTCATAGTGGGCAAAGCACCGGCACAAGTAAAAAAATCTTGAATAACTCCCTTCCCAATAATATTACCGCTGCCAATACGAAACTTTTTAGTGTGCAAAATAATAGGATTTTCAAGAGGATCATCAATAGCATCAAAGTTTTCCATATTATTATCCTTATCAATGACAACCTCCCCAGTTTTAGACATGATGGCAACAAATTGCAAAAAGAACGAGCACACAGAAGGCAAGAAGGAAAAAGAGGCGAACGAAAAAGAGGGCAAATAAAACGGCAATGGTGAAGTGGGGGAGAGGAAAGCGAGAGGCAAATGGCAAATAATGTAATGCGAAGGATAAGAGTTGTGATGGGTACTTGGTATGTCTTGACTTGGCGTAGATCTCCCCGGCAACGGCGCCAGAAATCCTTCTTGCTACCTCTTGAGCACTACGTTGGGTTTCCCTTGAAGAGGAAATGGTGGTGCGGTAAAGTAGCGTAAGTATTTCCCTAAGTTTTTGAGAACCAAGGTATCAATCCAGTAGGAGACCACGCGCGAGTCACCTCGTACCTACACAAACAAATAAGAACCTTGCAACCAACGCGATAAAGGGGTTGTCAATCCCTTCACGTCCACTTGCAAGAGTGAGATCTGATAGAGATGATAATAATAAGATAAGTATTTTTGGTATTTTTATGATATAGATTGAAAGTAAAGATTGCAAAATAAAATAGATTGGAAACTTGTATGATGGAAAATAGACTCGGGGGCCATATGTTTCACTAGTGACTTATCTCAAGATAGCATAAGTATCACGGTGCGTGAACAAATTACTGTCGAGCAATTGATAGAAAAGCGAATAATTACGAGAATATCTAGGCATGATCATGTATATAGGCATCACGTCCGTGACAAGTAGACCGACTCCTGCCTGCATCTACTACTATTACTCCACACATCGACCTCTATCAAGCATGCATCTAGAGTATTAAGTTCATAAGAACAGAGTAACGCCTTAAGCAAGATGACATGATGTAGAGGGATAAACTCATGCAATATGATATAAACCCCATCTTTTTATCCTCGATGGCAACAATACAATACGTGTCGTTTCCCTTTCTGTCACTGGGATCGAGCACCGCAAGATTGAACCCAAAGCTAAGCACTTCTCTCATTGCAAGAAAGATCAATCTAGTAGGCCAAACCAAACTGATGATTCGAAGAGACTTGCAAAGATAAACCAATCATACATAAAAGAATTCAGAGAAGATTCAAATATTGTTCATAGATAAACTTGATCATAAAGCCACAATCCATCGGATCTTGACAAACACACCGCAAAAGAAGATTACATCGAATAGATTCCAAGAGAATCGAGGAGAACTTTGTATTGAGATCCAAAGAGAGAGAGAAGAAGCCATCTAGCTACTAGGTACGGACCCGAAGGTCTGAAATAAACTACTCACACATCATCGGAGGGGTCATGGAGTTGATGTAGAGGCCCTCCGTGATCAATGCCCCCTTCGGCGGAGCTCCGGAAAAGGCCCCAAGATGGGATCTCTTGGGTACAGAAGGTTGCGGCGGTGGAATTAGGTTTTCGTGGTGCTCCTGGATGTTTGCGGGGTATATGGATATATATATATATATATATATATATATATATATATATATAGGGTGGGTCTATTCTCATAACACCCCTTAAGACCTTATTCTCATAACAAAGGCCTTATTCTCATAACACCCCCCACTTAACATAGGTTTCTAGCGCGGCAGCGCCCCGAGGACAGCAACCCCCTCCCCACCCCCGCCTTCTAGCACGGCGGCGCCCGTAGACGACGGCCCCCTCCCCATCCCGCCTTCTAGCGCGGCAGCGCCCCCGCGGCCGGCGGCGACCCCCTCCCCTCCCCACCTTCTTGCGCGGAGCGCCGGCGAATGGCGGCCCAGGAGGATGCAGATTGAATCACGCGACCCTTCTTCGGGGGCAGCGCCTAATCAGCGCCGCCGCCCCTCTCGTCCGCCCAATCGCCGCCGGAATCGCCGCCGCTCCTCTCCTCCGCGAAATCAGCATGGACAGCGCCGGCGGCACGCTTCTGCGCTCCTACTACCGCAATATGACTGGTACGCCGCCTCCTCAAGCACCGCCAGCTGCAGCACCCCCGCGGATCGGAGCCTCTCGCATGGGGGATCTGCCGCCGTTCACCCAGTTGAAGCATCCAGCCTCGATAATGCATGGCAGGGGGAAGAGAACTGCAAGGATGCCTTCTCCATCGCAGTCGTCGTGGATGCGAACTGCAATGGTGCCCATCCAGCCTGTAGCCGCAAGGACCCCTTTGTGGTTCACTTGGTGATCCAAAAACAAAAACACATCAGAAAGCAGCTCACTTCTCAACACTTCTCAACGCGCGTAAAAAATTAATTAGTACAAAAAAAGACAAACAGCAAATCATGAGGTTCACTTTTGGTAGTGTTCCGCTTCACTTTCGGGAGTGTTGTGGTCCACTTTCCTTCGAAAAAAAAGTTGGAAAAAAGTAAACAAAACTCCTCTGAGAAAAATCTACGTCCAACAAGAGAAATCATGAAGTTCACTTCATTGTCTGATGCAGTGCGTTCTTCAGTTTGAAGCAGTGCGCTTTCTGTCCGATGCAGTGCAGGCGTCGATTTTGTTGTCGCGAAAAATAGAGTTTCCGCGGTTTTGTAATTTCAAAACTGCTCTTAAACCGTAATGAATTAGAGGGAGTGTTCTGTATGAAAAAGTAGCGTCTCGACGATATCTTTCCAACGGTGTATCAGTTGGATCATTTCGACCAACGTTTTGTAAAAATTTCACGAAAAAACGGCCGCTGCCATTCGTTGTGAGCCGCACGATTTTCGAAACTGCTCTTAAACTATGATGAATTTTGAAAAGTGTTCAACATGGCGAAATTGCGTCTACTCCATAGTTTTTCAACGGTATATTACACGCATAATTCCGATAAACGGTTAAAAAACTAGAGCAAAAAGGTACCAAAAAACCACACGTACAGTTTTTTCAAACATGAAGTTCGCTGGTCTCTGTGGTGCAGTGCGCATAGCTTTCCAATGCAGTATTACAATGCAGTTCGGAAGTGTTATGAGAATATTATTCTCATAATGTTATGAGAATAGACCGGCTGCATATATATCGGTGGAGCAACGAGGGGTCCACGAGGGTGGAGGGCGCCCCCTACCTCGTGGCCTCCTCGATTGTTTCTTGACGTCCACTCCAAGTCTCTTGGATCACGTTTGTTCCAAAAATAACGCTCCCGAAGGTTTCATTCCGTTTGGACTCCATTTGATATTTCTTTTCGGTGAAACTCTAAAATAAGCAAAAAAACAGCAATTTGGGCTGGGCCTCCGGTTAATAGGTTAGTCCCAAAAATAATATAAAAATGTAAAAATAAGTCCATTAACATGCAAAAAAGATAATATAATAGCATGGAGCAATAAAAAATTATACATACGTTGGAGACGTATCACTCTCACCGCCGCAGTAGCTCCTGGACGTCGCGGTGGATGGAGCCGGGGTCGTCCTCGTCGTCGGGCTCTGGCTCGCCGGCCGCGCTCCGCCCCGTCAAGCCTGAGCCGGAGGAGACGCCGCTCGGGCGCCGCACCCGCAACGGCTCTCTCGTCATCAACGAGGGTGCCCGGCCCACCCCGCCTGCTCCGGCTCCGGGGAGGCGCTCCCTTCGCCTGGTCCGGCTGAAGCTCGAGCCGGGGCTGCTCCCAGTGAAGCCGGAGCACGCCGAGATGGCAGCCCCCGACGATGAGTCCGCCCTCAAGTGGGCGAAGGAGGACTACGTCCGGGAGCAGGTCCGTCGCCAGCGCCGGGCGTACGCGGAGCTCCAGCGCGCCACCACGCCTTGGCGACCCTGGCCAGGGCTGCAGCAGGGACGGCGCCGGCCCAAGCCAGCCGCGCGACGATGACGGCGACGGCGGCGACTACACCCGCTTCTACAGGCTTCTTGGCATGTAGACGACGGCGGCGGCGATGGCGGCGATTACACCCGCTTCTACAGGCTTCTCGGCATGTTGACGACGACGGCGGTGGCGGCTAGGCGTAGTTTGGCATAGTTTAGGCGTAGTTCAGGCGTAGTTTGCATGTTTTTGATGTTTTCTGTTCAAATTTCAACGAAGTTTCGCCGAGTTCATGCAAAAGTCGCCGAGTTTGCACATATTTTCGTACGCAAGATCGCCGAACCGGGGCGATCTGTGGGCCACAACCATAGTTTTAAATAGCCCGCTATAGCCTTTTTAGTAGGGTGCCGCTAAATGGTCGTCTTTATAAATAACCCGCTTTAGCTCGCTATAACTCCGTTATAGCTGATTCGGAGGCCCGCCGCTATTTTTCATAGCCCGCTATTTAAAACATTGACCACGACTGGGAGCTAGGTCGCCCCCACGTGCCAATCTAGCGTCGGCTCAGGCTCTTTTTCGGCATCCTGGGAGGCCGAACGGCCGGAGATGCTCTAATGATTTATCCTTCTAACCAAACACAATATGGGCTAACTTTATCCACACAACCAAACAAAAAAATGGCTATCCCGGTCCAGTTGAAGGGTTGGATAGGATAGGAGAAAGACGAGCAGAGTAGGCAGTGAAGGAGTGAGGCGTCCTCTGGTCTTCTTCCACCGACCACACCCACCGATCAGCACTCAGCAGCCGCCAGTGTGAGCGACTGACACTGGACGAATCGCCAATGAAGTGAGAGGCGAAGCCACCCAGCCACCGCCCAGAAACCCCAGCCAGGCCAATCCCCAAGCTTTCTCCTGCAAACCCTAGCAATGGCGATGCCGCTGTGAGTCGGATCTGGTCCTAGCGGATCCAAGATGGGCTCTTCCCGAGGTAACCGCAACGCGAGGGCACGGCGGGCCGTGAAGGCCATGAAGCTCCTCGGCATCTCCAGGGAGCAGACCGCCCCCGTCCTCAGGCGCCTGGTCGAGCTCTACGACGACAACTGGCAGCTCATCGAGGCCGAGTCCTACCGCGCCCTCGCCGACGCCATCTTCGACGAGCAGGTCCCTCCCTTTCTTCCTTCCTTCCTGCCCCCCTTTCGGCATCCATCCATACCGAGAACCCCCGCTGTCGGAGGAGCCGATGAAATGGTTGCTCTGTTTTCAGGCCAACGGCGGCCCAGCCAATGGCGGGGATCAGGTGCAGGGGCAGGAGGAGCTCGATCTGGAGCTGGAGGAGACAGGCACCATGCCGGAAATGTTCACGCCGGAGGACGACGACCAGCGCCCTTCCACCTCCCTCGCCGTCGTCCGCAAGGACCCGGATAACCGCATCACCGCACCACGCTCGAGGACTGGTTCCAGAGCAAACCCCCTTGGCCCTGACCCAACTCAAGCCGCTTCGCCTACACAGACCAGAGCGCTGAGCAAGCGGAGGCAGATGCAGATGCAGATGATGGATGGAGATTTTCAGCAGCCTGTCTTCCTGAGAGAGCCCAAGCCTGAACCTGTCGACATGGATGCGGTGGACTGTCTGAATGTGCAACCTGGCTTGATTCATCGTTCGCGCAAGCGCAGTGCGCCCTCCTCAGAGTTTCTGGCATTGCCTCCGCCTGAACAAACTCCTACACAGATTTCAGAAGGTTCGCACTGACAATCTGAACTCATTCATCATTTTGTCCCGATGCTATAGACGTTAAGCATATTGCCTGTCTTTTATTTTCAGATCATGACATTTCGACATTGTCTATGCATTCGGTGGTCATTTTAGCGTTTAAACCAATTGAGCAGTAGTGCTTATGTTGTACAGTAGAAGAAAGGATTTTCGCTTCGTGCTATCCTGGCCTTATATCATGCTTAAAATATACACTTTCTGTTCAGTAAGCCACTTGTCCTTTAGCATCCCTGCAATTGAAGATATGTTAAGTACAGAATCAGGATTTGTTCATACAATTTGTGATATACCTTTCCACATGCATAATGTTGGGGTTGCTAGCATCATTTAGAGAACATACACCTTTCAATTGATGGGTTCAGTTTCGTATATTGTTATCTGGACTCTTATATTCACAAAAATTGCTCCCAACACTGGTTGCAACCTTTGCTTGGTAACTTAACATGTTAAATAAGGCTTTCTGCACTTTTGAGGTTCCACCTGCCGAACCTTTGCTTTAACATGTTAAATAAGTCTTTAATCAATCACATCTTGCTGTTATTTTTCTTCTTCTGAGCAATGGTCTTACTCTTTTGAACTTTTAACTTTATATAGGTGATAAAAACAGGACAACTCAGCATTGCAGAAATAGGGAAATGCCTACTTTGTCGGTAGAGCCAGCAAACAGCACAATGAACAATGGAACGGGATCTGGAGATGGAAATGTGCAGGAAGCACCTTGTTTAGATGTTGATATAGCATCATCCCCTAGGGGTGATGTTAAGATGTCTCTGAAATTCTGTATAGACCCATCAAAGTTCCACATGCCTGCTTTAGAAGCAGTTTTAAAGATGGTTGAGGACAAATGTCTTCGCTCTCACAAGGTTCTTCCTCCTGATTTTTCCATTCGCGGCCTCATGACTGAGATGTGCCAGTGTGTTGTGCAACTGGGCACTAAACATACTGCAGAGCATAATACGCAATCAGATACTGTCGGTAATGGCAGCTTGTCAGAGAATGCTATAAATAGGAAACGGAAAGCTAGAGAAGAACCGTTGGTTTCGAAAGGCTCGGAGAGTGGTCCAGCAAATTCAACCCTTGCCCAGCAACACCATTTGGCACTTTCTGTATCGAAGACCATCCATGACATAACTGATATATCCAAGGGAGAAGAAAATGTGAGGATATCGATTGCAGATGAATCTGGCAGAGAGAAATGCCCACCTTCCTTTTATTATATGCCAACAAACGCTGTATCCCAGAATGCTCTTGTTAGCATATTTCTTGCAAAGATTGGCAGTGAAGACTGTTGCCCTGAATGCTTTGGCAACTGCTTGTCCGCACCGGCACCATGTGCTTGTGCAAGAGAAACTGGGGGTGAATATGCATACACACTGGACGGTTTGGTTAAGCCAGCATTCATTGATGAATGTGTCTCTATGAACCGATTCCCAGAAGAACATCACAGGGTGTTTTGTAAAACTTGCCCGCTTGAGAGGTCTAGAAACAAAGCTTCACCAGAGCCTTGCAGGGGCCACCTTGTTAGGAAATTCATCAAGGAATGCTGGAGCAAATGTGGCTGTAACATGCAATGCGGTAACCGTGTGGTTCAACGTGGCATAAGATGCAATCTGCAGGTAACATTTAATGTTTTTGAAAACGTAGACTGTTGGGGCACTATAATGGCACATTTCCTTTATTTGCCGTGTGCAGCATCCTGACTGGTACTTTTATTATCTACTAGGTGTTCTTTACCGAAGAAGGGAGGGGTTGGGGGCTCCGCACACTCGATGATTTGCCAAAAGGCACTTTTGTTTGTGAATATGCTGGGGAGATACTAACAAATACAGAACTGCATGAAAGGGCCATTCAAAATATGCAGAATGCTAGGTATACACATCCAATACTTTTGGATGCCGGTTGGTGTTCTGGAGGGGAGCCGAAGGATGAAGAGGCTTTATGCCTAGATGGAACATTCTATGGGAATGTTGGCAGATTCATCAACCACAGGTGTGCGCTTGTTCTTAACAGTCATGTTTATGATGCTCATTTTAAATGACAGCAAAGAGAAAGAGGCTTAACTTTAAATTGTCTTTAAAAAAAACTTCTTGTAACATTCCATGTAGATGCTGTGATGCAAATCTAGCCATGATTCCTGTTGAAGTGGAGACTCCTGATCATCAGTATTATCATGTAAGCTACACTCAACAACTTTGTTATGTACCCGTACCAGTACCTGAAAATACCATAAGATGGGCACACCAAGGTGATGATCTTATTTTTATTTTCTTGTTCTGTTCATAAAACAGGTTGCATTCTTCACAAGCAAGAAGGTGGAGGCTTTTGAGGAACTGACATGGGTATGTGCATTATATAGTTTCTTGATATTGATGCAGCATGTATGCAACTTTTGTTCATATAGACAAATGTCTCAATGAGCAAGACTACCAAATCCTGTGTACCTGCAAAGGTTAATGAATCTCATGGTATAGGTTGTTGTTGTCTAAGTGAGGTTGAGGTTGCTGTTCTATTTGTCAAGTCTTCTCTCTGAATGCATGTATATCCAGTGATCAATTTCTTTGTAGAATTTCCTTCACATAACCGCCTCAATGCCAGTACTATGTCTCTGATCGCAACCATATGTGTTTACAACTGTTGGCTTTATCTTCCGTTTACTGATCCCATCCCCAAGAATTTGTTTTCGTCCACCGGTACTTATCTTTTAAGTAGAAAGTGCGTCTCTGCTGCAAGATGAAAAAAATAAATTATATTTACACTTTGGACACTAGAGCCGCAACAGAAGAGAAATGCTTAGTGAGATGTTGTTTGCTGGTTTCAGGACTACGGCATCGATTTCGACGACGAGAGGCAGCCCATGAAGGCGTTCGAGTGCCTGTGCGGAAGCAGATACTGCCGGGGAGGTCGGCGTCACCTTCTAAGTACGGGCCTGTTTGTTTGTCGTCTCATCGCTTGTCCTGGAAGTGTGTTGGCATTTTGTTTGTTTTGAAGGCGTACCTAGTACTGATTGTTTTGGGGGTTGTTTTGCAGGGAAGGAGAGGAGGAGGAGCAGAGTTACCGGTACCGCGGGATGAGCTGAGGTATTAGAAGGTTGTTGATGCGATGCGATGCGATGGTCGTTTGTTTAGGAAGGGTTAATTAGCTAACTAGCTAGGGTAATCAAGTAGTAGTGTCACAAGCAAGGTGCTGCAGGTGGAAGAATGTATGTATGTAGTAGGTAGTTTGGCGTGTGCATTTTGGATGGATGGTATGGTAAGGGTAAGGCGGAGGAGATGATGGCTCTTCTCTTCTCCTCTCCTCTCCTCTGTGTAGAAGTAAAATGTGTATGGATCAAGTGACCTCGCTCGCTCTTAATATTAGTAGAACAAGATGCACTACCTACTAGTCCAGATGTGTATATACATTTCATGGGTATTTGTATGTTACACCTGGCACTCAACTGGAAACAATCCTAGTGGGCTGAGTTAGTTTGCTATTGAACTGAAACCGTTTCTTTCAGCTGCTGTGCTCCAGTACAAACTTGCTGGTTGTAACTCAGCTCATTATCCCTCCCCTAAGGAGTAGCACAGCCACAACATACGCAACACATGCAGCAGCACATTCTCCCTCTCCTGCACTGCTGCCGTGCCGGTTCCTTCCCTTCCTACTTGTGTTTTTTGTGCTACCTCTCCTTTTGGATTGTTGTCAGATCTGTTATAAACGTTAACCACAAGCACAAAACATCCCAAATATAGTAAAAATTTGTGAGAGCCCGGCTTAATAGGAACTATAGACTACTCATATTAACCAGGAACTCCTTTTCCGGGAGCCCTTTTGAAAAGAACTGCTGCACGAGTGAGGACAAAGTGCAAAGAAAGGCCAATGTTGGTCTGTGGGGTCAGTCTTGATCCCTGCCAGGCGTAACAGGGTGTTAGAAAATTACATCGAGATTTTTGGGCGATTGAATGTCCACTGCCATCACTAGAATGAGCCCGTTGACGCGTAGTTGTCGCTGCTCCCGAACCGGAGCCGGCCCGGCCTTTGTCAATGACAGGTGAGAAGTTTTCGTGCACGTGCCCCTAAGAACCAATCCAGAAGCCGCAGTCGTCACCGTTGAAGCCTTAAGCTGGTGTGAAGAACCTGCCACCAAATCTCGCAGTTGTGTATGCATGAGGAGAAATGCTAACCTCGTCGCCATGAGCATATTGTTGCTACATGAGCCCGTTATTGCAACATGGTGATCCATCTATAGATATGTACAAACAAAACAAATTTACAAAGATGGAAACTCATTAAGAAATATATTAAAACAATTAATTGTTTTATATCCATGCAAACAAATTTCAGGGCGACCAAATTTGTATCTGTCCTTAGCTTTCTTTGTTTTACTACTAAACGTGCACGTGCAACGCACGTATTACCATGTAGTTTGTTTTATCATTCGTCCTAGGAAAGAAAAATATATCAATAAAATGAACAATAGTATAAGCAAGGCAATAAAGTTGTTTAACAATTTTAAAAATAATCACAACTTCATGTAAAATAAGATCACAAATTGCATAAAGTAAAATAAGATCACAACTTGCAAAAAATAACCTAAACTTGCCAAAATAATAAAGAATGTACATGTATCTTCTAGAACTTCTAGAAACTAAAGCTGCTTCAAGAATGTACAATACTAACATTTTTTTTCTTTAAGAAACTAAAAGGATCTTCTAGAAACTAAAGTTTCTTTCTTTATGGTAGACGCTTGAGGTGCGCAACACTGAACAAAAGAGCCTACAGCTATAGGAACATGTAGTGTCTTTGGCACAAAAGAAGTTGTACAGAAGCTGATATGAGGAGAAGAACTTGCTAGAGGACAGGTCTTAAAGGCATCTGCGTATGGTCACTCCAGCTGCAGTTACACTCCAATGCACAGACAAACACTGTGTGATTGTAAAACACATTGTGGTTTTCACAATATATTGCAGAAAACTGTAAACACACGCTCACGCCCTTACGGGTGGGATCCCACCACGTCACACTATCAATTCCTGCCGTACGTTGTCATCCTGACTGGTAGGCCCAGCTTCTTCCAAGGGTCCATTTGTCGGTGACGTGTGGACCGGCGACTCGATGTCCGGCGTTAGCGTAGTGAGAGCCGAGGGGGTGACACAAACAGAGTCTAAATCGTGTCTTCAAATAAGTCTATGAATTAATCCAATCCTTGTTCTGCACAATCTAGTAAATCCCAAGTAACACATGCACACTGAGATGCATGGTACATTACCTTTACATCAATGGGGCCTACCTAAGTCACCCTACCTCGGTAAGTCCTACGGAAAGTATACTTTGCTGAATTTTGCGTCTACCGATTAGTGAGCCTCACTAAATTAAGCAAACACACATCAGTACAGAGAACGCCCGCTCATGCAAAGCTGCTAAATGACCAATTCAGTTTGAATATAGAAAAATTTAGTACAACTCATAGTTCAAAGCGATCGTACAACTGATATGGCTGCTCCGCTGTGCGCCCGCGGTGTGGAGGCGCAACGGCACGTACCACATCGTTCGCCAGCGGGCGCGCTACGTGCGTCCATGTCCAGGGCCGGGGCAGCAGCTCCCGACGTGCCGCATTGCATCAAGGAGTGTGAGTTTCAGTGACAACAGTAATATGAAGAAGTCTAAACAGACAGTAACACCACGAATGAGTTGATTCCGAGACATGTCTTCTTGACGAAAGGCTTGCAAGTGCGTGCACTCTCTAATCTCTACCTTTGCGCATCCATGTGAGGGAAGAAGAAAAGGATTAGGAGGGAAATGGGGTATTGGGGTTGTTCGCCGTACCTGCACATCAGATGTGGTGCCGGTGGACGGGGGCTACACGCGTGACGGGATGCTGCAGGATCAGCCGTGGCTGCTCCTCGCTCGCCTGGATCCTGTAGGTGGTGGAGCTTGAGGACAAGAAGATCTAGTTGCCATGGGAGAGGATGAACAAGAGGAATACGAAGGCGATGGCGAGGCCCCATCGTCGCTCGCGGGAGACGGTAGATCCGTGGTGCCGCGTCGGCAGACAAGTTGAGGACGGGGAGAGACCACGACGGGGGCGCCGACAATCGGTAGCCAGCAATCCCCGGGCGGCGTCCCCAACGGCCGAGGCCACATGAGGCGAGGCGATGGGTGGGGGCGGCACCGAGATGTGAGGGGCGCCATCGCTGAAGCTGCGGCGGGTAGAGTCGATGGTGGCGGCGTCGCTCAAGCTGTGGCGGGTCGAGGCGAGGGGGCGGCTTCCTCAAGGTGTGGCGCTCAATGCGACGGTGCGGCGATTCCACTAAGTGAGTTTCCTTTTGTGTGAATGGGTACGCAAGGAAGGGGAACACAAAGAAAAAGGATTAATTAGCGCTAAACATGTTTAGTCGCTCAACATTAGGATAATAAGGATTGTTGAATTAATGTTAATGGATGGCCGAGATCTGTTGGATCTGTTCTTTTGAGTTTTTTTTATATTAGTATAGATATAGATATAGATATAGATACTACTAAAGATATGTACCCGTGTGTTGTCATGGAGTAATTTTTTTTAACATAATAAGAGAAGAGTACGGGAAAAATCTTGATGCAAGCAAATAGCAAAATATGATTATATGTGTTCGTGACTGATCTATGTTATTAGGTTATTGAACATAAAAGACTGATTGCTATTTAAGTGTTTACTTACGGGTTATGAATTTATTGTTATTTATTGGGTTATTAAGATGCTTGTCCCCCCGCAAAAAAAAAAGATGCTTGGTCGGTATCATATTTTACCATAAGAAATAACTAGTTTATGGGCCGTGAATTTATGGTTGTACCATTGATTGATCTGGTTTATTGGGTTGCCAAAAATTAGTGTGAAAGTCAAAAGGGGATGGAAACCTAAAAAGGAAGAGAGAAGTGCATTTTTCAATCCTGAACTCTTGCCCTAGTCTAATTTACAACCACGAACTTCAATACCATCTTAATTACAACCCTCAACTCTCAAAACCGGTCAGGATTCAACCCTCCCCTCCTTGTTGACTGGTTTTGACCAAGGGCGACCAGTTTTGACCAGTCAACGGGTCCAATCAGCATGCCACATTAGAAAAAATTGAAAATTTCAAGAAAATATAATTAAAAATCTGTAAGATCGAGAAAAAATCTGAAATAAAATTTCCTGGGAAAAAAAGTTTGTGAAAAAAATTCAAGAACTTTTTCTTGTAATTTTCGGGGAAAAATAAAAATAATTACTTTTTTTGAAAATTACTTTTTCTAGAAATTTTAACTTTTTTATTTTACATTTTTAAATATTTTTATTGGGAATTTGAAATTTTTCCCTGGAGTTTTTCTTTTACTTTAACTATTTTTTGGTTTTTCATGGAAATATTGATAATTTTGTTTTTCGGAAATTCGTTTTTTTATTTTTCCCTGGTTTTTTCCTGGAAATTTGAATTTTTTTATTTCTTTTCTTGGATTTTTTTGATTTTACAAATAAAAAAATTGCTTACGTGGCATGCTGACTGGACCTGTTGACTGGTCAAAACCGGTCAACAGAGAGGAGAGGGTTGAATCCTAGCCGGTTTTGAGAGTTGTGGGTTGTAATTTAGACGACATTGGAGTTTGGGGTTGTAAATTAGACCAGGGCAAGAATTCAGAGTTGAAATATGCACTTCTCTCAAAAAGGAATAGTGAAGGGACCGAGTTAGGAATGAGACAGATGTAAGATGCAGACAAAACCATATGTCTTTTTCACGTAGTACTAAGTATGTGCCCGTGCGTTGCCACATAGGCCATTTTTTATCTCCATAACTTTGACATTTGGATAATGCATGGTAAGTAAATTAATGTGATTGAGCGGCATACGAGAAGGTGCGATAAAATATGACATAAAATTAAGCGTCGTAATCACACGTTATATTAATGTGATTGAGCGGCATACTTGAAAGGTGTGGTTAATATGGCGTGGTGGAAATAAAATCGACTGAATGAAAAGAAAAATCAATGGAGGGACGTGATGAGAGGTGGGAACCAGTTGATGAAGAGTTCTGTTCGGTAGGAATAGATATGCTAATTAATATATAAGTCATCTTAGATTGTGCACCATGACCAAGGTGGAGCGAAAAACAAGAAAACTTAATGGTTATTTGCTAATTGATATCATTGCATGCAATGAACTGACCATTGCATGTCGTGCTTGCTAGTCTCAAGTCATTAAAAGCATACACGCCCCACATCTCTTATTGGTTGATTCATTTATCTATGTCAAAAACAAGAAACGGGATGAGAGTTAATGCACCGCGGCTAAGTGTTTTAAGATTATTTTGATTTTCATAAGGTGATTTATACACATAAACGGAGGGAGTACTTATTTTTAAGTAGTATATCAAGATAGAGATGGACATCATCTTCCTCTTTTTATTATTAAAAAAGTGAGTTATGATAGAAACATTGAATATCATCCTTTTGGTATGTTAGATCTAATGACCAATATTGCTCCAATTATATTGTAACAGTTAAAGCATGATAATTAGTATTAGAAACATCATATCAAAACCAATCAAATCACCATAATTAGGATTTCAAATATAAAAATTGTCTCAATCAATCAAAGCATCATAATTAGCAATCCAAAAAACATAGGGGGTGTTTGGTTCAGGGAATTTTTAGTCCCAGAGACTAAAAAAAGTCCCTAAAAAGTCCCTAGGAACCAAACGGGAGGGACTTTTTCTACAGGGACTAGAAAAAGACTCTACTAAAGAGTTTTTTTTAATTAATCCCTGGGACTAGAAAAAGTCCTAGGACTTCTCAACCAAACACCCCCATAGTAATTCAAATCAGTGGACACGATCGCTAAACCACAACCATGAAAGCTGCGAATCGTGCCATCAACGGAGATATTGATATTCACTACTCCCTCCGTCTAGATATGTAAGTCACCTTACGAAAAATCAGATTTTCCCAAAACGTTTAAGCGCCGTTCATTAATTTCTCATCTCGATTCCCTCTCAGCCTTGTTCGCCAGCCAACTTCGTTATCTTCCAGCGATAACCCCTCCTCCCGTTTTTTTTCTCAAGTAATGACCAATGCATGCAACACGTCTATGAGTTGATTAGGCCAGAAATCAATGCGGCTTTGCATGCTAGAAGTATGTGGGCATGCATGGTAGTTAATACGTCGTCCTCTTAATTGTTGTGATTAAATGCTATGTTTAGAAGAAGGAAATCAACGTTTTGATTGGAAGAAGGACCGGTCCAAAATTTTCTTCTCCTCCAATCAGCTCGTACCTAGGTCACAGGGGCGGATCCACTATTGGTCATGGGTGTACAGATGTACACCCAAAATTTACTGCAAAAAAATTCCTACATATAGTTATATGACCGAAATACTAACAGTACTACTTTGAGAGATTACGCAGCAGCTCTCCTGCTGGCAAACAGGCCAATAGTAGCCCATCGGCAGCAGTGGCACAGCCCACTAACCAGCAGCCCAAGAGCAGCAACGTCACCTCTCCGCTCAAAAAACAAAAAGCAACGTTACCTCTGCCCTCACGCACGACTGCACGAGAGATGCTCGGCAGCTCAACTCAAACCACCCCTAAAAAAAAGCTCAGCTCAGTCCAAATGCCCCTTGAAAAAAGAAACTCATTTCAAATTCACCAAATACACTGTTGATTCAAAAACAACAAATGAAGTATCTTTGGATTGATTTCATTAGTAAAAAATAAACAAATGATTTATCTTTAGATTTAGATATATATAGCTCTTTGTAATTTTCTTCGTCTTTTGAGATATTATTGTTATTGTGAACAATTTGTATTGCCGTGGGCTAATGGACTTCTGTATTAGGGTGAATTTTTTTTTGAACACCCAAAGTTGAAATCCTGGATCCGCCACTGCTAGGTCATGATGCACCTTCTAATGTGACTTACACACCTAAACGGAGGGAGTATTTACAAGATTAATTAATCCAAAGAAGCAAAACACATATAAATAAATAAATAAATAAATAAATAAAAATCAGATTTAAAATTTTGGATTATGTGGTTGCACATACATAACAGTTTTTCTTTTTTGAAATCACACACATAACTGATGGTACATACTACCTTCGTCCTAAAATATAAGACCTTTTTACAATTTATGTATGTACTCTTTGTAAACAAATATAAGAGATTTTAGAGTGTAATAATATATTTCTTTTGTCTCATAATGTAAGATTTTTTTGACACTAACATTATTGGACGGAGTATAAAATACACACAAAAGAGATAGAGGTTTTCCACTAAAATAAGAATACAGTATACAGGAGTATTATAATAAAAAAGACAGAGATAGAGATATGTATCCTAGCTGGAAAGAGAATCCCGTGACGTCTGCCTTCCCATCTCCTCCGCCGCCGCGGCGGCGCAGCCGGGTGGCCGATAGTACTACGAAAACGACACCAACAACCACTCCTCGCCTGTCGCCACTCCGCTCTCCCCTCCCCTCTTCCTCCCTCCCTCCTCGCCACCGCTCCGCTCCGCTCCACTCCACACCCCTGTTCCCAGACGCAACCACCGCCGCCGACGACCGACGATGCTTCGCGCCGTCCTCCTCCGCTCAGGTAGATCGCTCCCCTCCCTCCCTCCCTCCCTCCCCGTTCTCCATCCCCTGACGCCGCACGCGGTTCCTGACCCCCTTCCCCGTCGCAGCCTCCGGCCTCCGCCGGTCGCCGATGGCCGCTCCGCTGTCCACCGCCGCCGCCTCGTGGCTCGCCGAGGGGACCTCGTCGCCGGTACGCGCACGCCCCTCCCCGAACCCCCAATCTGTCATTCCTATCCGTGTATGCATCATTTCCGCCTGGTGTGACTCACTGCCGCCTCCACGCGCTCGCAGCCCAGGGTGCGCCTACTCATCGGCGGCGACTTCGTCGAGTCGAAGGCCACCGAGCACGTCGACGTCACCAACCCCGTAAGCCATCCTCCCGCCTCTCGGTCCCTCCCAATCGGTCGACCCTCCAGCCGGAGTTGGTCGATTTTATAGCTGTCGAGATGTGATGTGACGCGGGCATTTCCATGGCGCAGGCGACGCAGGAGGTGGTGTCCCGAATCCCGCTCACCACCGCCGACGAGTTCAGGGCCGCGGTGGACGCTGCCAGGACCGCCTTCCCTGGCTGGCGGAACACGCCCGTCACGGCGCGGCAGCGCATCATGTTCAAGTACCAGGAGCTTATCCGGGCCAACATGGTAGTATTATTTCTGAACTTCTTCCAATGTCCATCAATGGAAACCATCAGTTATTGGTTCCTGCTGCAGTAAATTCTGTGCTTCATTGGTGGTGATTAATTCTGTGCTTATTTGGTGGTGATAAATACTAGGATAAGCTGGCAGAGAACATTACAACCGAGCAGGGAAAGACGCTCAAAGATGCTTGGGGTGATGTATTCCGTGGTCTAGGTTAGTTTTCATGTCATTACACTTGTTTTTGGCCCTTTTCTGCTTGGTTAGATAGATAGTATAATTATCTTGACATCCCAATCGTGTTAGTTGTTGATCCACGGGCAACCCGCAAGCTAGTCTGATGAGTTCACTCTCTCTGTTCATGCTTGGAATATGTAATAACACTATTCCGCTAGAAGGTATACAAACCGGTCAGTAAGCAGAATAAATCATCCATATAATAGCAGGTTATCCTCATGTCGATGCCACCAGTATCTTTTATCTGCCCTTATTACGCTTATTCTGTGAAGTGACATTTTCTTCGTGAGACGCCTCTTGGTTATATTGGCTATTTAACAAACTGGATGTACGTTTTTTGATTTCAAACTTCTAATCTTGTAGAGGTGGTGGAGCATGCTTGTGGAATGGGGTCACTGCAAATGGGCGAATACGTATCTAATGTTTCTCACGGGATTGACACCTTTAGTATTAGGGAGCCACTTGGCGTTTGTGCTGGGATATGCCCATTCAATTTCCCTGCCATGATTCCCCTATGGGTATGCCTGACTTTCACTGTTTCTTTAACATCAAATTTTGTTCTTATTACTTACCAGGACTCTAGAGTGCATCACCTGTACAATTTCCTGACCTTATTCTGTCAGTAACTTTGTTTGTTAATGTCTGCTATTATTCTTTGTAATATAAACTCAGGAGAGAAAATTTGATCGTGCGGGTTTTCTTATGTTCTTTGGATGCAGATGTTCCCCATAGCTGTTACTTGTGGCAATACTTTTGTTCTAAAGCCATCAGAAAAGGATCCAGGTGCTTGCTTTTGCCATCGTATTCTTGCCCAATTTGCTGACTACATTTATTGTTATTGTGGTGTTTACTAACTAAATGCAAAAGTGCATGTGTTCTTGCTTAGCTAACGTTTGAAGATTGGTAACAGTGCTGTATTTCTCGCCATGATTATTACGGCAAATATACCTTTCGGTCTCATAAGGAATTGGTGCATAATAGTTGCAGCCAAGTTTCACATTTTCATTAGTTGTACAATAGCACTATGTACATTTTGGACAGGAATACTGTAGGGGAACCCCCTACGGTGCGTGTCGTAGATTCTTGTAATATAAAATGTAAGGCTACGTTCGGCATCTCCTTTTTTTTTGGAGTTTTAGGAGAATACAGTGGTCTTTTTAGAAAGCATGGTTTTACTTTGATGTGTTTGGCATCAACAAATGCAGCACTTGCATAAACCTAGTATCTCAAATACCATGTTTTTTTGCAGTATTTGAAAAAGAGGTCTCAACCTCTTTCTTAACTGATTGCGAAAAACTGTGATTCTTAGGAACTCTAGTATTCGTTGCCCATGCATTGGAATACTGAGGTTTTTAGATTTTTTAGGGTTTTGAAAAAACTGTGCTGCCAAACTAGGCCTAAACGGCCTAAAATCCTGCTCACAGGGGGCAAAAGGACAAAGATATTGACCAAGAATCCAAAACAGGATATAGAGATGGGCTTAAAGCTACTGCATAATTTATATCACACTTGAAACGTGCTTTCCAACTCTGAAAGGAGGGATTTGATCATTTGCCACGTTTTAAAGTACCATGTATCATTGTAAATAGTGGTCCTTTAAAATGCTTTAATTCTCAGCCATTTTGACAGGAAGACTGCACACGATTAATTTTGAGATTTGATGGTATTATATTTGTCAACAGGGGCTGCTATGATGCTTGCGGAGCTAGCGATGGAGGCTGGTTTACCAAAGGGTGTGTTGAACATTGTTCATGGTACCCATGTACGGTATTCTTAGCTTGTCATTGGGTTTGATAATTTGCTTCTCATGTGCTGCTGATGCTTGGTGTTGTTTCATTTTAGAACACATAAAATGATTGATACTTTGTGGGCAAAGCCTATTGTCTTTACTCTTTGGAACACTGGCAAAGCAGCACATCTTGAAACTTCACACTTCCTCTGGAGAATTATCTGCTCATATTGGATACATGAATCTATTATGCTTTTTCTGTAAAGAACATTCATGGATCTATTATGCCTTTTCTGAAAAGAACATTCACAATCTATTCTGTTGGAGTCCCCAGGCGGTTACCTGGTTCTCATTTTGTTTTACTTTATCAGGATGTTGTCAACAACATTTGTGATGACGAGGCTATTAAGGCAGTATCGTTTGTTGGTTCCAATACAGTAAGTGGATCAACGATCTCCCTGAACCTTGATTTACAAGTACACTTTCCTGCATCGACCATCTAACTAATATTCTGCTCTTCCGATACGTATCAACATATTTGTTTTCCGCTCTTGGGTCATCAACCAGACTCGCTCTAGAAACAAGGATATCCATGCATTCTCAATCACATGCACACATGACAGATCTTTTTATGTGTTATTATAGTGTTTCAAAACTTTTAATTAGCTTACTGTGCTAACCAATAAATTCATTTACCAAGATGCAAATAAGAGTGTTTTGTGCCAATACAGGTATTCTTGCTGTTGATGTATTCGTGTTAATGGCATGTTTTTTTTCCGCGAATACGCAAAGCTTGCGTATCATTGCATTGATAGAAGAAGCGTGTTAATGGCATGTGTTCTCTTGTATTGAGAGATGTGCAGAAAAAAAGAGAGATGTGCAGTTATAACTTATAAGTTCTATTTTTGATCATTTACATTAGATTTTTAATCCCCTATCGGATATTGCTATTGTACTCCTGTTGCTCAGAGCTAGCTAGCAGTTTGCTATCTCTGATCTCTCTCTCCTTCTCAGGCAGGTATGCATATATATTCTAGAGCATCTGCGAGTGGGAAGCGTGTCCAGGTGGGTTTGCTTCTAATCATGACTTCCTGAATAACCTTTTTTCCATGCCTTTTGCATTCTAAGCAGTATAATTCAGAATAACAGTTTCTGTTTCCTTTAGTGTAACATGGGTGCAAAGAATCATGCCATTATCCTTCCTGATGCTGATCGAGATGCCACATTGAATGCCCTTATTGCTGCCGGTTTTGGTGCAGCCGGGCAAAGGTGCATGGCATTGAGCACTGCTGTTTTTGTTGGAGGTTCAGAACCATGGTAGAGTTCTACGACTTCTATCCAAGATTAAATTTTTAGGCTAAAGTTTTTTTGGTCAGATTTTGGGGAAGCATTGTCAACCTTATCTTTTGTTTTAGGGAGGATGAACTAGTCAAACGTGCAAGCAGCCTTGTAGTTAATTCCGGAACAGCGAATGATGCAGACCTTGGTCCAGTGATCAGTACACAGGTTTGCTTTTTTGAGCACATGTTTTTGTATCCATGTTATTCATATTTTCCCACTTATGGATACATACTGATTTTTTTTTAAAATTGAATATGTGAACTTAGGATCTTTTTTTTTGTCGGAAGATGTTCACACTTTTAAATTGAAGGGGTAAAAGGAGATCTTATGAAGTTTAGATCTCCAAAAGGCTGCTTGATTACCTGTTTAAAATTGGACGATAGAACAGTAGTTACTTATTAACCACTCAAGTTTATTTAGAAGAATTAATCATGAAATGTTGAGTGAGTAATCTTCGTATAGCCTCTGTATGGAATATGATCCCAGTGAAAAAAATGCTACACTTGTTTTTAGTGATGATGAACTGTTGACATATGGTATAGCCTTTCTGGAAACATATTAGCTTTTGGGGTTTGACTGTACGTCATGAGCTTTAGATTTACCTTCATAGTCATTGCAATGGTAACTAGTAGTTCCCCTGTCATAATCTCTGCCTGGAGCACATCTATATGCCACTGCCATGTTCGTGATTAACTGAGTTTTTTGTTGTGGGCCTAAGCTACTAGGGCCCACATTTGGACCATAGAAATAAATTATCATAAATATTAGCTTGATAATATAACAGTCAACTTTCTTTTTGGAGGCTTCTCTGTGACCTCAGGATTCATATCACTTACTCCAGTTCACAGATTGTAGACGTTTTGACTCTTTAAAAGTTCTGTCTACCTATATTTTCAAGTATTTGGATTAGAAGTTTAGAACTTAGGAATTATCTTCAAAAGTACTTCCATGATATCATAATTTTGTTAGGATTTATATACAGAGAAACAGTGACCAGAGTTGTGGTTTTAGACCATGTCGATGTCCAAAACTTCTGCTTTTGGGGAACTGGAGGGAGTTTTAGATTGGTATTAGAGCCCTTTGTTTTCTTGGTGAATCTTGTGCCCTAACAGTTTGGTATCAATAGGCCAAGGACCGCATCTGCAAGTTAGTCCAAAGTGGCGCTGACAGTGGTGCTCGACTTGTGCTGGATGGAAGGGAGATTGTGGTAATTTTAAGAATTCAATTGTTGAACTGCCTGTGTGCAATTCCTGTTATGCCTGATAGCTATGCGCTGTGCAGGTTCCTCAATTTGAGGATGGCAACTTTATTGGTCCAACTGTGTTGGCTGATGTTAAAAGTGATATGGAGTGTTACCAGGTATTTTTATAAATGTTTACTTTGCATCAGTTTTAACATATTTTTAGAAAAGAGTTCCCACTTTTTCCTTCCCAAGATAGAATTGGACGACCATTTGCCTTGTTATATTTGATTGAAACCTGGAAAACTTGAAACAGGAGGAAATTTTTGGTCCAGTTCTTCTCTTGATGAAGGTATAACAAACTTGTTTCCTTCTCTTGACACCATTAAATTTTTATTATGCTGATTGTGTTACCAAATTGCAGGCAGAGAGCCTAGATGATGCCATACAAATTGTAAACAGAAACAAGTAATTTTTTTCTCTCCTGTGAGCTCATATAGGCAAAGCATTGATTGCAGTTTAATGATTTACAAATCGTCCTCAGGTATGGCAATGGGGCTTCCATCTTTACCACGTCTGGTGTCTCAGCAAGGAAATTTCAGACGGACATTGAAGCTGGCCAGGTACTGCATAGCATTTGTGAAGGATTAGTTACCTAATCGTGTAAGCTAGTACTCCCTCCGTTCCTAAATAAGCCTTTCTAGAGATTCTAATACGGACTACACACGGAGCAAAATGAGTGAATCTGCACTCTAAAATATGTCTATGTACATCCGTATGTAGTCCGTATTGAAATCTTTAAAAATACTTATATTTAGAAACGGAGGGAGTAGTTGGGTAGTACTCCTACATTACAAGGACTGAAAACGTTTCGGAGAAAATGTCAAACCTAGTCATGTATTGTTTCTTGCTAGATATTGGAATATAACCTGAAGGTAACACATACATGAACATTTAGATATATAACTGGGTGCCTGAAATTCAGCATTCTAAAGTTGAAGTTAACATAAACAAGAAGAGTACTGCCTGTATGAATCACAATGTATCGCTTTCCTTTGTAGGTGGGTATCAACGTGCCGATCCCAGTACCCCTGCCATTCTTCTCCTTCACGGGCAGCAAAGCATCCTTTGCCGGAGACTTGAATTTCTACGGTGCGCCTGCTAATCATCTCACTTGATCCTTCTCCAGCAGATTACTGACCTACTCCAATACAATCGCATCTGGGCATATAAGTAACTAACACGGTGAACATGGATTTGCAGGCAAGGCGGGCGTGCAGTTCTTCACCCAGATCAAGACCATCACGCAGCAGTGGAAGGAGTCGTCTCCCCAGCGCGTTTCTCTCTCCATGCCCACCTCGCAGAAGTGAAGTCACCGGAGCTGACTCATGTATGTGGAAATAAACCCAGGCATTGATGTGGAATTTAAGCTTCACAGGAGTTGCCTTTCATTAAGGGTAACTCTTGTGATGTCTTTCATTGTGCTGCCGGTAATAAGAAAATCCCAGATTAGACGACCGAATCACACGCACAGCAGATCATGTATTTGTACAGGGACCAAATCAATGTGTACATGCAATGGCTCGATATCACATTGTCACTGAACTTGCAGCCAAATCGCCATGTGGGGCATGGCGGCTGGCTATGACTGAGCGGCCTGCCGATCAAAGTTCAAACAGTCGGCGACATCGGCGTCACCGGGGTTTTGAGGCGGCCTAGAAATGAAGCTCTTGCTGGCCTCTACGTGAAATTAGACTTAACCCACACTTTACTTTCCCATTTGATGATCACCCCACCCCTCTCAAGATTGACGGGGCCCTGTAAGTCAGTACCTGTGGCAAATAACCCTGGAGCAAATCATCTAAGACCATGTTTGGTAATCCACCAACTCCCAGAATCTGGAGGAAATTGCAGCTCCGTCATTCTGAACTACAGCTTCACTAGCTTCGGGAGCGGAGTTGTGGAGCAGAGTGACACCGGGCCTAAATCTTGATAGTGTGGCAAATAATCTAAGCGCCTTCTCGGATGATACCTAAACATGGGGTTAACGGAAGATGTTCATGGGCCAAACACCCCTGACCTTCCAGAAAACAATGGAAGAATGTTAATCATGATAGAAAACTTGTGTGTACTAAATCAAACTGAGGCATCCAAAAAATCATGCCCATAACTATTAGTCTATTACAAATACATTGATTTGGATCTAATTTCCAAAATAAATAAATAAAGTACCTTTTATGATTAAGAATTACAATATAATCTTTTAAAATTATCTTTGTTATGCTATCAGTCTCCGCAAGACTTTGGTAAAACGACACTGTCACTTTTTCATCCACACGGACTTGATTGCTAATAAAGGTTTTTGAAAGCCCGTTTAGTCGTCCATCCAAAAAGATGAAAAACCTTAAATGATAACGTACTTGGCCAGAGACGATCCACCAAAATTGCACACTATCAAGTCACAATGTCGATGTAAGATTCCAACTTCACAAATAATCAAACCAGCAAAAACAACTTGACACAATAACATAAACTCATTAGATCTGTATAATCGAATTTGCCAAATAAAATAAAAGAGTAACTTTATTCTCACAAAACTATGATCATCACTAGATGTTGACGAAGAAAACATAACTCTTAAGATTCGAGGTCCTCCACCTCTCAACGCCGAGATGGCAGCCGAAGGTGAAGGGACCGGAATTTCTCCGGCAGCGGCTGCAGTTCTCTGAGTAAACCCTGACATACGACTTACTCCATCCATCCCAAAATAAGTGATGTGGTTTTAGAAATAATAATGGTAGATAGTGATGTAGAAGGACCTGTGAGTGGAAGCCCAGAATAAGAGTTTTTTTGGAAGGACAGAATAAGAGCTTTTTTTTTTGAGACAAGGACAGAATAAGAGCTGAAATCAATATAAGCCCATCCAGCCTTGAATCCAGGCCGAACCAATAGATTATCTGGGTTTTAGCAGGGCCGACCCACCAAGAAGCCCAGCCCAGTGCACGCATCTCGTCTTAGGGGTAGGTGGTTCCTCCTCCAGGAAGCGGAAGCCCATTCTCGCCACCGAAGGAGGGAGGGAAAGATTGGGGGGAAGCGCCCGGCGAGCCCGCCGAGGAGCGGCGGTTTTCCGGCGGGACCACACACCATGCGTCGGCGATCGCTTCCCGGCGGTTCAGGTTAGCCCGCCGTCGCTCTGCTCTGCTTTCCCCCTTGCTCTGTTTCCCCTCGCGCTGCTCAAGAAACCCCCGCGCGCTGTGCTCTGCTACATTACATACGGAGCAAAAGGTGCCATTTTTGGTCGAGTTCTGTGACATTTCGTGCCTCGAAGAAGTTTCCGCTTAGCAGGATGCTTCGGATTGTGGTAGTGTTGGGCGCTCGCGCTCGGTAATCTAGGTTTTAGGCCGGGAGACTGAATCCACAAATATGTGTTTTTTATTTTGGCGGACGGCCGGGCAAGAAGCATATGTATGTGTGTCTGTGTGTCCTTATGGTCTTGAAATTATGGAGGATGTCATGTACTCAGATCGATGTAGGGTTTCTTCTTGGAAATATATGGATTTCATCTTACATACTTACTGAGGTTATGTGAAGCCATCTTCTTGGACTGATATGTGTGTTCTTTTCATACTTGACTGAGTTGCTGTGAAGCTATGGGGAATCCTGGTAAGCATGAGAAGGATGTCAGCATGAAGGCGATGGTTAAATTTGATGGTGCTCACATCTCGCCCAGAAAAAGGCTCAAGAATCAGTCCAAGGTGGCGCCGGAGGAGTTGCAGCCGATCTGGGAGGAGTTCCAGCCGATCTATCTGAATGGGAAGGTTCAGTTTGCAGACTGCCTCCACTGCCACAACCGCCTCAGCTACAATGGGGCTATCTTTCTGCGCCGGCATCTGAAAACCTGCCCAGCCAAACCGGAATCAACGTCGGCCGAAGTGACGGAGTGGATGTCGCCACAGGATTCCTGCCTCCCAATTGGTATGTTCATTTTTGCCTATTCAGGTTCCATGCATTACCTTCTACTTGGCTCAGTGTTTAGTGAGTTCGTAGTTCCCAAATGGTATGTCGTTCTTATTTACTCCCGGTACAAAGTTAATACAAAGTTGGGTCATCTATTTTGGAACGGAGGGAGTAGGTTCCATGCATTACCTGTCTCATGGTGTCCAGTCGACTTTAGCAGTAGTGGTTTGTTTGTTGGCAGTGTGTGGTTTACGATCTGGATACACAGATATTCCTTTATTAAGATAATTGAACTCTGGCACAAAGCAGCTATTCGTATTGTATACAAGGTTTTGGTGAATCAAATTAATCCAGTTTCATCACATGTTTTTGTTGATGAAAATTTTGCAGTGACGATCGACGACATAAGCTCAGCAAGTCCCCTAAAATGGAGGTCAAAAATATGGGAGGGTTTCACACCCATCTTTGTTGAGGGGAAACTGCAGGGTGCAGAATGCATCCATTGCCACAAGCGCCTCAGCAAACACGGAGGCCATCTGAATCGACATGCTCTAGCCTGTTCAAAACGACATGGGCATGACCACAGTCATCATAAGGGTAACCGTTCTAGTCTACCTAAATTAAAGTCCAGGGTACGAGATGAGTCTTCGCCTGCCAGGAAAGCTCAAATCACAAAATGCTCTAGCAAGCTCCGCAGGGCTAGCAGCTCCAGTGTCATCACCTATCAGCCCATTCAAGTGGTGGCAGATCATCTATCCCTACCAGCACCAGATGGTACAAAATGCTCTAGCAAGCTCCGCAGGGCTAGCAGCTCCAGTGGCATCACCTATCGGCCCATTCAAGTGGTGGCAGATCATCTATCCCTACCAGCACCAGATGGTACAGGGCTGAAGAAACAGAAGACCTCGTCTATGACTAATGCAACTGCGATAAGCACCAGAAAGTTTGGTCAAGATTCACCTTATCAAGATATCGCCAGATTGATAACTTTGCATGGTTATCCTTTGTCAATTGTAGAGAATGAAGATATGAGAAGAATTTTGAAGAACATCAGTCCCATGACTAACAAAGTCTCTCTTAGTGATATGGAAGAACATTTACTTGCTCTGTTTCAGAAGAAGAAGATAAACGTCAAGGATGAAATTGCACTTACCTCCCAGCGTATCTCGCTGTCAGCAAGCATCTGGACTCATGATGGACCTGAGCCGACAGTAAATTACCTCTGTTTGACAGCACATTTTATTACCGAAGACTGGAAAATTCACAGATTTGTAATCAAATTCGGCATGTATTGGTGCTCACCTACTAATTTGGAAAGGATAATACACTGCAAGGAGGCTTGTGTTCCAGAGTCGGAAAGTGGATCATACAATGTCATATGGGATGCAATCAGAGACTGGAATCTTGACCAGAAGATTTTGAGCTTGACTTCAGTTGGTGAAATTAAGAATGATGCAAATACCTTGAAGCTCAAGGAGATGCTCATAAAGAAGAGGTGCCTTCCCATCAGAGGCAAGCTGTACAACATTGCTTGTGTGGATGATGTGCTAAACAATGTTGTTTCTGATGGACGATCATATATACTTTTCCTTGTTGGTGACATAGTAAAGGACTTTTTTGGGGCATGTGCATCTTCATCATCGATGCAACAGCAGCTTCTGGAAGTTATTTCACAGATGAGTTTGAAATGTCCGCAAGAAGATGCCAAGTGGTGGCACAAGTTATATTTTAGGCTTGAAGTTGTGCTGCAATTCAACAAGTTGTTTCCTGCTGCAGAAGTGCTGTCTCCAGAAGATATGACAGCTACTTGGTCTATTTGCAAGATTTTGAGGACATTTTATCGTGTTATCGAAGTAATTTCTAGCCCAAGCTCTCCAACAGCAAATGTATACTTCAGCGAGGTATGGAAAGTGAGGACAGTTCTGCAAGAAGAAGCATCAAACGATCACACAGAGATTGTGACTCTGGTCATGGAGATGCAGGAAGCGTTCGATGAGTATTGGCAAAACTCATACGTGTGGCTGTCAATACCTGTCGTGTTAGATCCAAGATTCAAGATGAGCTTCATTCAATTTCGTCTGCAACGGGCTTACAGCACAGACTCGCTGGTCTACTTATCTGAAATACATGATACGGTCCAGGAACTCTTCGATGAATACTACAATGCTACAGAGCAGCTGAGTGGCGTCCGTCTTTTAAGGAGTGCAGCTCTGGATACAGCTGATAATGATCCTTTGGAAGATTGGGATGAGCACCTCAATTGCCAGATGTCTTCAGAACTTGACGACTACCTTGGGGAGGTTCTAGTCCCAAGAAAAGATGATTTTGACATTCTTAAATGGTGGATGGAACACACCACAAAGTACCCCACACTTGCTGCTATTGCCCGGGACGTCTTAGCGATGCCGGCATCTGCTGTTCAATCTGAAGCAGCATTCAGTAGCAGCGGGCCAGTAATTCCAAAGCACCAGAGCACACTGAGCATCGAGACGATTGAAGCACTTGTGTGTAGTCGAGATTGGATGAGATAAATTTGCAACGTCCTATTACTAACACACCTCTCCGTCCTATGATCACCAACCCAGTAGCGCGATGCTGCGGTTGAGTGCAAAAGGGTTTCTGATTGGCAGAATTGATCTTGACTCCGTTTGCTTGTGGTAACAATGCAATGGACTTCCTTGGTTTTGGAAACTACAGCGATACGCAGTGTGCTATGATGGTGGTGCTGAAAGAGTTAGCTTCTTTTAGAACTTTGCATGTTCGTGTTCATCTGTAGTTAGCTGCTAGTAGCTTCGGTAGTTAGGCTGCTTAATCTCATGTTTGCATTAGATGTTACTTTCTTTAATTTATGAAGTTCCATGGCAAGACTGAACTTTTTCGGAAAGGATACCATGTAACTGTTCTCATACTATTTTAAATCCATTTTACGCTTCACATTCTGGTACTTTCATTATCACATCGTTGGTTATAGACTTTCGACAAAATTCTGTCATATATCCTTACTGGAGTGCAGCTGTGTGCTTGACTCTTCTGAAAATTACAAATAATGCTCGTTTCGAATGGAAGGGGATTCGTTCCCCTGCTGAACTGGTATGTTTGTTATACGGACTGTGTGTTCCTGAAATAGTTGGAAGGTTTCCATTCGCCGGAGGACAAACAGGCGTTGGTGGATGGAGGTGAGATTCTCCAGGCACTTGCGCCCAGAAGCCGTGAAAGCTGCATCAAGCTCTGAAGATGAACAAAAAAATTCAGTAAGGGGATCTGGCATCGCCAGTTGCCTGAAGATATCTGCGCGGCTCTTGAAACTAACTCTATCATGGCAAACCGAGGAGGGTTCACGTTCTGTTTTGCGCCTGAGCGAGGGTTGCTAGCTTGGGGGCTGCCGCTGTGGCCTGTCGTGTTCTGTTTTTGGTTTTGGTTCTAGCCTTTTGGGTGCTCCTCATGCTGTTGTGTTGTTCTTCTTCTCCTCACCCCCACACCACCCGCTCACCTAGTGTGGGGGAGTATATGAAAAAAAAAGTACAAGTTCTTTTACTAGAAGATTTATAACATAATTAATACATGAAAGGCTATTTTTCTCTTGGCTGGGCAATTTAGTCTTGGAAAGAGTACAATGATCTGCATATCTCTAGCTGATTTTCACTGGTTCACTAATGGTAGGCTGAAAAGGTTGCTTGATGTTGGTCTGCGTGTTCTTTTTGCAGTTTTACATGACTCGTGTATGAGACTTGAAGGCTTCTTAACAAGAATCGTAGGAGGGACTGAAATTGCCCATAAACCGATGTTCTTAGAGCTACGAACCTTGCTTTGTTATTTAAGTGAGCACTTTTGTTAACTGGTGTGCCATTATCACTATTCATGAAAATATAACTTAATGCATTATGCGCATCTGGATGTGCCAATGCAACAATTTTTATATTGCATGACAGTGCAACCCAACTAAAGTTTGCTAAATCTGAATCTGGTGAGATGTTATGAAGCCAGCCATTGAGATTTGGCTAACTTTATTTTCTACTACAACAACAACACTAGTTTCTCTTCATATAACAAAAATCCAGAGGGGCGCAGCGACCATTACCTTTATATAAATCCTTCAATATTGTCAACATCTAATTTTATGATGGACGCTTTTATGGGCAATGGGCGCCGCGCGCTTAGGCTATGCTAGTCTTCTATTAGTTGGGACTTGGGTTATATATTACTCCCTCCATCTTGAATTAGTTGATGCTTAAACGGATGTATATCTGTAGACTAATTCTTAAGCGGAGGAAGTAAGTGCTATACGTGTAAGAAAGGAAGTATCAAACTGTCACATAGGATTTCATAGCAACGGAGAAGTAGCAAATAAGTTCAAGAGTTCAGCAACACACTTAATATAACTAATAGTTTAAATCTTTCTGACAAGATATAATAATACTACGTAACAAAATATAGATCCAAACAGCAATTACCAACTACTATTACTCTACTGCGATGAAACGATACCAAGCACCACACCCCTATGCGATGAACAAATAACCGTAGCTATTGCCAGAGCTGCCGTCGTAACGATCTCCAAGGCCGCCGTAGTCAAAGATAGAGTAATGACCTCCGTCGCGGCGGTAGCGATATCCATAGTCCGAGATGCCGCCGTAGCCTCCGCCGCCACCGTAGCGATAGCCAAAGCCGATGCCGTAACTTCTTCCGCCGCTCATGCCATAGTCATAGCCTAAGAGGTAGTAGTAGTAACCTAGGCCGCCGTAGTCATAGCCCGAGATGCTGCGGTAGTAACCTCCACGTCCGCCGCCGTAGTCATAGTCTGAGAGGCCGCTGTCATAACCTCCGCCGCCATAGCCGTTGCCATCATAGCCAGAGCTGGTGTCGTAACCTCCGTTGCGGTAGCCGTCGTAAGAGGTGTACGACGAGGCAAAGAGTCGTGCTATGTAGGCTGAGTGGCGAGAGTTGTAGCTGTGCGCTGACGGCGCCGGTGCCGGCGCGGGGGTGGCCTCCTCATGCCGCTCGGACTCATCGTCGACTTGGTCGAGGTCTTGGTCCAACTCGTAGGCTTTCTTGAGGCGGCCTCCGTTGGAGTAGTCAGAGCAGTCGTCTTCGTCTTCCACGGCGTCGGCGTCATCCGCTGCGCCATCACCGGCAGCGTCCGCGGCAACCACCACCTCCGTCGCAGCATCGTCAGGCGCCAGGGCGCAGGCACATACGACAGCCGGCGCCGGTGAAGCCGTCGTCTCTTGGTCACCGTCGATGTACACCCAGTCGTCGTCGTCGTCGCCGCCGGCCATGGTGGAGGCGCTCGTCTTCGGATCGATCTGATGGCTCATGGTTCCGCTCCGTTTCGTCTTATGTTTGCTTTGGTGTTGGTGGCGTACGTCGTGCGGGGATATATATATTTGTAGCGCGTGGCCCGACGCGGCCCCCGATCGATTAGCAACGAACCCTACCAGATCAGAGTGGAAGGCGGAGAAGGCGTACGTCGTCGATCGGGACAACTCCTGCTCGATCTTTACGCGTAACGCCTTTCTTTTTTGAGGGAAACACACGTAACGCCTGGAACACGTAACAATATTACGAGGGCTGATCTTCTTTAGTGCCCGCGACCTTGGTGGGCGTCGCTGGGCCCTCAGGCACTATCCAGCCTACGAAGGAGACGAGCGCTGATGGGCCTGTCCAATAGGTGTCCGGGGGAGCAGTTTTTAGGAAGGATTTTTCATCGGCTTTCCCCGTTTTTGGTGTTTCTTTATCGTTTTTTTATTCTTTTAATCAACACATGCGTACTTTCTTGAATACACATTCTACATTTTTCGTATATATGTTTTTGATACACGTTGATCATTTCTTGAATAATTGATGTACATTTTTTAAAATGCATATGTTCAAATGTTTTTTAATACATGTTAAACATTTTTCAAATGAACATTGAATTTTTTTAGTGCCATCAAACATTTTTTAGGATATGAGAATGTTTTTCTACATTGCACAAGTATTTTAAAAATTACGTGAAGATATTTTTTGAGATGTGTGCACATATTTATAAATTTATCCATGGTACATAGTATTTTATTAATATGTCATGTTTTTTGGAAGCTTGTGAACATTTTTAACGTAAATCTTGTTTACAGCCAATAACATTTTTAAAAGTTTCATGAACTTTTTTTAAGTACTGCATAAACAGTTTCTAAACACTGCGTAAGCATTTCAAATATAAATATTTTTATTTTAGGATATTTTCGAATATGAATAAAATTATGAAAGAAAAGAATAAATCAAAGATAATGAGCGATGAAAGGAAACGAACGAAGTAGCATCCCGCACAGCTACATCTCTTGGTCCAGCCCATTTAGGGAGCGCTGCACGCCGTTGCGCTTGTGGTGGCTATAAGGGATACATAGCTGCACCCGGTAGCGTCTGTGCATACTGTTCATCTTCCACCTCCAGATTCCTTTCCTCAACCATGAATTTCTCTATGATTCCTGTTTGTAATCCCGACCAATGATTGATTCATGTCATAGAAGTAGTAGGGTGCTATCATTTGGTATTCAAAGTCTTAGGCCTTCTTTGGTTTGCAAATTTTTTGTAGGAATCCTATAAATTGGATTTGTATAGGAAATTTTTTTTAGAGCCCTTTGATTTGTAGGAATAGAATCCTATTTCTATGAAGGAATTCTTCCTATCATCCACATTTTATAAAAAATAAACATTAGTCTAGACTCAGTAGAAAAAAAATCATATAATGTGAATCAAAGGGCATCTTCTTTTCTATTCCTATTCATATTCATATGATTTCAGATACATGTCATCTCATTTTCCGTGACTTTCTTATTCCTATGAACCAAAGAATCACCTATTTTGGTTCATAGGATAGGAAAATCATAGGAAGTGAAATAACATGCATCTTAATTCCTATAGAGAAAGAGATGCTATTTGGTGATCCTTTTCAATTGAGTCTAGACTAATGTCTTTTTTTTCCAAAATACGAAGAATTGATTCCTATCCAACATAGGAATAGAAATCAATTCCTATAAACCAAAGGGCCTCAAAGGAATTTTTTCTTTGCAAATCCTATCCTATAGAATTCCTACAAAATTCCTACAAACCAAAGGAGGCCTAATTTTTTTCTCCCACAATCACCATAAATTTGATGCGAGCCATGATTGAAGAGTGCCCAAGGATGAATGCGCTGCACGACATCTTTATGGCAAGCACGAGCAATTCTGAATGGAAGTGGGTGGTGTGTGTCACCCTCCCCCGACCTCGCCTGCCATGACAAGCCCAAGCGCGGCCATGTAGTAGTGACGCCGACTTCATCAACGACGCACTCGACTGCGACTATGCGTCTTTTAAATAGCGTGCGCCCCACCAAGGAATCCCACGAGCCAAAGGTTGAGACCTCCTCTCCTACCTTAGTGTCAGCCAGGTGACTCGGGAGGGCTCCGCCGCCGCCGCCTAGTCCCTCCAGCGCCCTTCTCCCCCTCCGCCGGTGCCGATGGTCGGCGCCGGGCAAAGCCCGTGCGTGCGACGGCGGCGGCGGAGGGTCTCTCCTCCCATTCCCGGATCCGCGGCGGCGTGGGCGTCTTGATCGGTGCGGCCCTCCCGACGATGTGGCGGATCCCGGAGGCGGCAGACTCGCAGCGGTGCACGGGTGCCCAGATCCATGGGTGTGGGATTCCCGACAGCGTGCAGGCTCTCGGCGACGGCGGGATCGGTCGACGGCGGGCTTGGGTGATGGCGTACGCCGCGCGGTGCCAGATCTCGTCGCTCGTGGCGGATCTCGCCACTCCGACCTTCGTGGAGGAACCTGGACCAGGGGCGGCGGCCCAGTTAGGCATGGCGACGGCGTCCTCGGCTGGCGACGTTCACAGGGGGTGGATGGATGGCGTCTTGATCGCGTGGGCGGTGAGTCACCGGTGGATCTCCTCCGCGCTACAGGCTCTCTCCCGCTGCACTTGGTGGCTTACGATCACGGTCGTCGGTCTCGGTGCGTTCGCGGGGGCTGGTGGAGGTGACATCGGACCAGAGGAGACTCTGGATGACTCATTCATCACGACGGTGGCGACGACCAGGGTCGCCATTCTCCTACCTGCAGGCGCCGTCGAGGTCCCTTCCCTCCACCCCGACCCATGCCCAGGTGAAAACCCTAAATCTCCTTCTTGGAGGGGCCGCCTGGGTCGTTTGGTGCTTGGTTTGAGGAACTGCAGGCGGAGGGGATGGGACCAGTGGCAGCAGGTGGTGTTTCGCGTCGGAGGAGCGGCGTGGCATCTGGCACGTCAACAACGGCGGGTCTCAGCGGCATGGAGCAGTGGGGTCTCGCCGATGAGCATGTGATGATGGACGAGCACAGGATGGTGGCGTTGTCTGGCGTCGTTGTGGCGTCGACGGCAGCTAGACCGGGCAAGGTAGATGCAGCAGTACAGCAGGTTGAGGAATGCGCCGGACTAGTGGGTGCCCCATACCCGGCAGGCGTCCTGGTTGGGACCTCAGATCTTTGATGTTAGGTTTGGCTACGAGGTCTGTTTGATATTAGACCCAGACTATCAGCATCCCTACATCAACTGGATAGGAGTAGCGACAGATGTTGCCTAGATGGTGGCTTTAGTCTTACTGTTGTATAACGTTGTAAAGTCTTGTGTGAACAATTAATAAAGTGGCTGCATGCATCGTCCAGATGCAGAGGCCGAGGGTCCACTAGTAAAAATGGGCCATTTGTCCGGTTCTGGAACCGGGACTAAAGGGTCGGTACCGGGACTAAAGGCCCTCCACGTGGCCGCTGGCTAGAGCTCCACCTTTACCAACCAGGACTAAAGGTAATTTTACGATTTTTTTTGAATTTTTAAAATGTTTCCTAATTTTTAAATTTCTAAATTATTTTACAATTTAATCTCTAATCACCCATCCCTCCTCACTGCTCAATTTAACCTCTAATCTCTAATAACCGTTCATCATTCCAAATCATCTAACTTCCCGGCCGGTCACCCATCCTCTCACTACTCTCTTGAGCACGCTTAACTTTTGGGTTCTATTCCCCCTCGTTTCCAAGTCTGCACTTGTTGTTTTCCTGACAATAGTAGGATGTCAATCCTATTATAACCCTCAGAAGTTTAGCTTGAGCATGATGTCACACATTTCACTGTTTGAGTTTGAAACTATTATTCTAAAAAACAATAATTAGTTAGTAACATTAATATTTCTTAAATAAGTAGTTTGACCATAGTTTGACCAGATTTGACCAAAATTCAAAGAAGCTGAAATAATTATTTAGTAACACTAATATTGTTGAATAATTATTTAGTAACACTAATACTTCTTGAATAAGTAGTTTGACCAGATTTAACTAAAATTCAAAAAATGAAATTTGAGCATAACTTTTTTTCCTTTTAGAATCTGAGGATTCTAAAAAATTGCAAACAGGTCAAAAACGGATGCGGATTTTCGTGCTGAACATTTTGATGTATTATACGTTTTTTTCGACATCGTATGCAAAAGTTATAGCCATTTTACTTTTTCATAACACTTTTTTGCAAACATGTCCAAATTTAAGTTTTTAAATTTTCCTAACTAGTAGATGTAGTAATATAACTACATCTCGAAGGATTTTATTTTTTGAAGTTTTTATCGTTTTATTTTGTTTTTTTCAAAACTAAAATGGCGATTTGAGACATGAACCGGGACTAAAGGGCATCGCATCATTTAGTCCCGGTTCATATCTCAAACCGGGACTAAAGGTCTAATCTTTAGTCCTGGTTTGAGACACGAACCGGGACTAAAGGGTGTGATGCCCTTTAGTCCCGGTTCGTGTCTGAAAATTTGTCTTTTTTGCACAGCCCTCATTTCAATGTATTTCGTCCTAAAAATTTACACACTATGCCTTCATCTATGTCTATATTTTTTCAGAATGTTTTGAAATGTAAAAATATGAATTTTTATGAATTTTGAATTTTGCATTTGTAGGCCTTCATGAAGCTCAGCCTCCAAAAGCAATTTCCGTAATTTTGCTCCTTATCAAAACAAAGACCAAACGGGATGTAGCTCGTGAAGCTGCATTCCTAGTCTTCCTGATCCTAGCAATCATCAATACATTAGCATGGCAGAAAATGTTCCTACCTAACGGTTGCACTTGCAATGACAAAGACTGTCTTTTATCTTCTTGTTTGCAGCACGACATATATTCACTGTCGGCTTGTATCAACAGCCCACACCCGCGAGTATGAAAACATTTTTTTCCATATTTCAGTGAAACTTTCCGCCACCTCCCTCTATAACATCTGTATGCAATTGCAGTTTATCATCTTCTTCAACAAAGATTCGTTGATATACACCACTAAACTGAACGATGCCGATCTATTGGAGAACTCGGGTGTTTCTGGTGTACTCTGGACCACCTCTGGTTAAAATCTGCACTTGTCACACCTCTGAAATCAGGATCTCGACAATTAGTATCAGCCATTGAACTACTTGCATGGAGCATTAAGCACCTTCACAATAAGGACTCAATCCAATTGTTCGCGAGTAATCTTGGCAGGGGAATGCAGAATGCTCCTCCTTCAAAGGGATGAAACCAGCTCGAATCCCTGACGAGAAACACCCAATTGGCGATTGCAGAGACCATCTTCAGGAACAAGTGGCAGTCCCCAAATACCCTCAGGTTCTTCATCACCACAATCTCAACATCCACTGCTTTCAGCATAGAGAATGGTACGCTTTTTGTTATACGTTTTGATATATTATATACGTTTTTTTCCGACATCATATGCAAAAGTTATAGCCGTTTTATTTTTTCATAACACTTTTTTGCAAAACATATTCAAATTAAAATTTCCGACATCGTATGCAATAGAAGTTTTTATCATTTCTTTTTCCAAAACTGAAATGGCGATACACCGGGCGGGGGGGGGGGGGGGGGGGGGCAGGGAGGGTAGAGTTTGAGAAATGGGCCCTTTAGTCTCGGTTCGTCTTTAGTCCCGGTTTGAGACACGAACCGGGACTAAAGTGTGCGATGCCCTTTAGTCTTGGTTCGTGTCTCAAACCGGGACGCGAACCGAGACTAAAGGTCCCATTTGAACCAGGGTTGATGCCTTTAGCCGCTTGAATCGGGACTAATACTCATATTAGTCCCAGTTCATAATGCAACCGGGACTAATATGTATATTGAGCTGTGACCAAAGCCTTATTTTCTACTAGATCCTCCTCCATTTCTAAATAAAAAAACTAGTGCAGGAACCCTTCATAAGATTTTGGTAATAGCAAAGTCTAGCAAAAATGACACGCCGTCGCAAGCTTGGCAAAACACAAGCAGTGTTTAGCTAAAAAATGCATGCTATTGTTGTCATATTACTAGCAGTGTTCCAAAAAATTACACGTTGCTGCTAAGATACACAAAGGGGGCTCTTATGCCAAGAACTACCAGCAACGATTCAATACAAAGGCTCGCCACTAGTATCTACTCCTTCCATTTCAAAATAAATGACTCAACTTTGTACTACAATGAACTAGCAGCGCACGGTCAGAAATGGTCACCACTAATATCATTTGCATCCCACATTTACTGGTCTGCCTGTGTGGGTTCAAAGTACAAGTGGTGATCATCGCCAGTGCAAGTACAGGTTAACAGCGTGTACATCGTCCACAGACTGCTGGCATGTTCTCAGACTTAAAGAACCCGCAAAAGTGTGTTGCCGCCCGGACAGACACCGGTGAGGCGGTGAGCCGTCGATGTGGTGACCCCAATGGAGGACCCTCGCCATGGCAGGGGGTGGGCGAGGTGTTGGGTAACGTAGTAATTTCAAAAAAATTCATACGCACACGCAAGATCATGATGATGCATAGCAACGAGAGTGAAGAGTGTTGTCCACGTACCCTCGTAAACCGTAAGCGGAAACGTTATGACAACGCGGTTGATGTAGTCGTACGTCTTCACGATCGACCGATCCTAGTACCGAACGTACGGCACCTCCGCGATCTGCACACGTTCAGCTCGGTGACGTCCCACGAACTCACGATCCAGTAGAGCTTTGAGGGAGAGCTTCGTTAGCACGACGGCGTGATGATGGTGATGATGAAGCTACCGGAACAGGGCTTCGCCAAAGCACCGCTACGATATGACCGAGGTGGATTATGGTGGAGGGGGGCACCGCACACGGCTAAGATATCAATGATCAACTTGTGTGTATATGGGATGCCCCCTCCCCCGTATATAAAGGAGTGGAGGAGGGGGAGGGCCGGCCCTCCTATGGCGCGTCCCATGGGGATTCCTACTCCCACCGGGAGTAGGATTCCCACCTTCCCTAGTTGGACTAGGAGTGGAAGGAAGGGGGAGGAAGGAGGAAGGAAAGGGAGGGCCGGCCCCCCTCCCAATTCGGATTGGGCTTGGGGGGGAGGGGGCGCCCCCTCCTTTGCTCCTTTCCCCTCTCTCCCACTAAGGCCCAATAAGGCACATATACCTCCCGGGGGGTTTCGGTAACTTTCCGGTGCTCCGGTATACTCCCGATCTCACCCGGAACCATTCCGATGTCCAAATATAGTCGTTCAATATATCGATCTTTATGTCTCGACCATTTTGAGACTCATCGTCATGTCCATGATCACATCCGGGACTCCGAACTACCTTCGGTACATGAAAACACATAAACTTACCTTCGGTACATGAAAACACATAAACTCATAATACCGATCTTCACCGAACGTTAAGCGTGCGGACCCTACGAGTTCGAGAACTATGTAGACATGACCGAGACTCATCTCTGGTCAATAACCAATATCTCAACCTGGATTCTCATATTGGTTCCTACATATTCTACGAAGATCTTTATCGGTCAAACCGCATAACAACATACGTTGTTCCCTTTGTCATCGGTATGTTACTTGCCCAAGATTTGATCGTTGGTATCTCAATACCGAGTTCAATCTCGTTACCGGAAGTCTCTTTAGTCATTCCATAATGCTACATCCCATAACTAACTCATTAGCTACATTGCTTGCAAGGCTTATTGTGATGTACATTACCGAGAGGGCGCAGAGATACCTGTTCAACAATCGGAGTGACAAATCCTAATCTTGATCCATGCCAACTCAACAAACACCATCGGAGACACCTGTAGAGCACCTTTATAATCACCCAGTTACGTTGTGACGTTTGGTAGCACACAAAGTGTTCCTCCGGTATTCGGGAGTGGCATGATCTCATAGAGATAGGAACATGTATAGTTATGGAGAAAGCAATAGCAACAAACTAAACGATCATCGTGCTAAGCTAACGGATGGGTCAAGTCAATCACATCATTCTCTAATGATGTGATCCCGTTAATCAAATGACAACTCATGTCTATGGTTAGGAAACATAACCATCATTGATTCAACGAGCTAGTCAAGTAGAGGCAAACTAGTGACACTTTGTTTGTCTATGTAATCACACATGTACTAAGTTTCTGGTTAATACAATTCTAGCATGAATAATAAACATTTATCATGATATAAGGAAATATAAATAACACCTTTATTATTTCCTCTAGGGCATATTTCCTTCAGTCTCCCACTTGCACTAGAGTCAATAATCTAGATTACATTATAATGATTCTAACACGCATGGAGTCTTGGTGCTGATCATGTTTTGCTCGTGAGAGAGGCTTAGTCAACGGGTCTGCAACATTCAGATCCGTATGTATCTTGCAAATATCTATGTATCCCTCCTTGACTTGATCGCGGATGGAATTGAAGCGTCTCTTGATGTGCTTGGTTCTCTTGTGAAATCTGGATTCCTTTGCCAAGGCAATTGCACCAGTATTGTCACAAAAGATTTCATTGGACCCGATGCACTAGGTATGACACCAAGATCGGATATGAACTCCTTCATCCAGACTCCTTCATTTGTTGCTTCCGAAGCAGCTATGTATTCCACTTCACATGTAGATCGCGCCACGACGCTCTGCTTGGAACTGCACCAACTGACAGCTCCACCATTTAATAAAAACACGTATCCAGTTTGTCACTTAGAGTCATCCAGATCAGTGTCAAAGCTTGCATCGACGTAACCGTTTACGACGAGATCTTTGTCACCTCCATATACGAGAAACATATCCTTAGTCCTTTTCAGGTATTTTAGGATGTTCTTGACTGCTGTCCAGTGATCCACTCCTGGATTACTTTGGTACCTCCCTGCTAAACTTATAGCAAGGCACACATTAGGTCTAGTACACATCATTGCATACATGATAGAGCCTATGGCTGAAGCATAGGGAACACCTTTCATTTTCTCTTTATCTTCTGTAGTGGTTGGGCATTGAGTCTGCCTCAACTTCATACCTTGTAATACAGGAAAGAACCCGTTCTTTGCCTGATCCATTTTGAACTTCTTCAAAACTTTATCAAGGTATGTGCTTTGTGAAAGTCCAATCAAGCGTCTTGATCTATCTCTATAGATCTTGATTCCCAATATATAAGCAGGTTCACCGAGGTCTTTGATACGTCTCCAACGTATCTATAATTTTTGATTGTTCCATGCTATTATATTATCAACGTTGGATGTTTTATATGCATTTATATGCTATTTATATGATTTTTGGGACTAACCTATTAACCTAGAGCCCAGTGCCAGTTTCTATTTTTTTCCTTGTTTTTGAGTATCGCAGAAAAGGAAAACCAAACGAAGTCCAAATGACCTGAAAATTGACGGAGCTTATTTTTGGAACAGAAGAAGCCCACGGAGCATCGGAGATGGGCCAGAAGGTTCCCGAGGCACCCACGAGGGTGGGGGGGCGCGCCCCACCCCCTGGGCGCGCCCCTTGCCTCGTGGCCGCCTCGGGGACCCCCTGACTTGTTCTCGATGCCAACACCTCTTATATATACGGAAACCTCCAGAAAATAACCTAGATTGGGAGTTCCGCCGCCGCAAGCCTCTGTAGCCACCAAAAACCAATCGGGACCCTGTTTCGGCACACTGCCAAAGGGCGGATCCATCACCGGTGGCCATCTCCGTCATCCCGGCGATCTCCATGACGAGGAGGGAGTAGTCCACCTGTTGAGGATATAACCTCTGAGGGTAAACCGCCCAGGAGGGGCCGGTTCACCTTCAGCTATACTGAAGCCCAAGGAAACCCAGAAGGTGGCGCTTTACGGATGAAGCTTAGAGGCCCAGAGCCCGCAGGCGATTTAGGGCTCATGATAGTAAACCGCCATGATTGTATAAACTTGCATTATAAGATAGGAAAGAAGAGACCGAGGTGGACACTTGTATGAGCCAACCTCGGGACTCTGTAGACCGGCCAGGGTCCTCCCGGGTATATAAAGGGGTGACCCGGCGGCGGTTTAGGGACAGGAAAAATAACAACTCGAAGCCAGACAAAGCGGATTCGCTCCCTGGCCTTCGAACCCCCAGCAATACCAATCACAACTAGACATAGGCTTTTACCTTCATCGAAGGGGCCGAACTAGTATAAACTCTCGTGTCCCTTTGTCCGGTTTAACCCTTTCAAGCTAACCCGTAGTGATGGCTCCACGACTAAGTCCTTTCATGAGGACATCTGCCGTGACAATTCCATGATAGTTGGCGCCCACCGGCCGGGGGAGGTGCTAATGCGCAAGATGTTGTAGACCACGGCCACGCACGGCGGGAGGCCGAGTTGACAGTTCGACATGAAGCACGACATCATACTCCGGTTCACCCCACTGCCTCCATGGAGCCAGCGGTAATGTTCAGTTCCCTAGGGGTGCCATGTTTAACTCCCGCATTGCGTAATGTGCGATTGCCCAAGGATTTTGAGGGACCTCGTAAGGTACCAAATTATACCGCCGATTTGCAGCCAGAGGCGTGGGTGGAGAGCTATGAGATGGCAATGGAGATGTTAGATGTGGATGAGGCGGTTTGTGCTAAATATTTCACCATGATGCTGGAAGGAACAACTCGCACTTGGTTGAAGAGCTTGCCAACCAACTCTATCGACTCATGGGCTGAATTAAAGCGCCGGTTTATCCAGAACTTCAAGGATACGTGCAAGCAGTCGATGTCAATTGTAGATCTGGCCGCTTGTGTACAAGAGGAAGGGGAGTCCACGACCCATTGGGTTAAACGAGTCTCGACAATTTTGCATTCATCAGATCGTATTAATGCAGACACCGCCGTATTAACGTTAGAGGGCAATTGCCGTTTCAAGCCGTTGAAACAGAAGTTGGGAAGGCTCAAACGTCATTGCAACGACATGTCAACACTCATGGCCGCTTTAGTTAAGTATGTCGATTCAGATAATACCAAGGATCCGGATTCAGAGGAGGACAAACCGGAGAAGGGAAAGAAGAACGGCAGTGCAAAAGGGCAGCACCACAACCAAGGGGGCCATGGGAATAACAGTAAGCGTAAAGCGGATAATTCAGATTTGGTGGCTAACACAAATATGCAAGGCCACAAAGGTAAACCGCCCCAGCGCGGTGGAGGGATGAATCTGGAGCGTTTGTTAAACCAACCCTGCCCAAAGCATGGGACCAAGGAGGCCCCTTCCACACATCTTTGGAAAGATTGTCATATAATGAGGGAGTTCAAAAAATTCTGATTTATACCGGTATGATCAGGATCCACCGGGCGGTTCAGGCCCAGGTTTCCATGGGGGCGGCGGTTGAAGCTCTGGATTTCAGAACAACCAGGGCCATTAGAACAACCATGGTAATAACCAGCAGAGTAACCAAGGGAATCAGCAACAGTCAGGTTACCAAAGTCACCCCAAGCAGTTGAACAGCGGATAGTATCATGTGTTCACTACCAGCCTGTGCAAGCGGGATCAAAAACTTCACAAGAGGGCAGTAAATACTGTTGAACCAGCCGTACCACATTATCTACGATGGTCGGAGCAGCCTATTATGTGGAGCAGAGAGGATCGCCCGCCCTGGGTTGACAATCCGGGCCAACTAGCCTTGGTGGTAGCACCTCAGGTGGGGGGCTATAAGTTTACCAAGGTTCTGATGGATGGAGGGACTAGTATCAACATCCTGTACTATGAGACTTTCCGTCGCATGGGTTTGATGGATAACAATCTTAAACCGTCAAACACTATTTTTCATGGTGTGGTACCAGGTAAATCGGCCTACCCTGTGGGAAAGATTGCTTTGGAAGTTGTGTTTGGAGATGAGCTTGATTCCAGGTCTGAGACTTTGACCTTTGAAGTGGTGAAAATCCAGAGTCCATATCACGCGCTATTTGGACGGCTGGCTTACGCGAAATTCATGGCGAGGCCCTGTTATGTCTATCTACAGCTCAAAATGCCAGGTTATAAGGGGACGATCACAGAACATGGGAGCCGAAAGATTGCCTTGGATTGCGAGGAAGGTGAAGCGGCCTATGCAGAATCGGTTTGTGCCACAGAGGAGCTGAAATTCTATAAAGACAATGTTGATCCGGCGGATATGACCCCTCTGAAGAAACCTACGACTGAACATGACCCAGCCCTGATGTTCAAACCGACTAATGAGACTAAGCTTGTTGACTTCGTCCCTGGTGATTCATCCAAGTAGTTTAGTATCAGTGCAAATTTGGATCCAAAATAGGAAAGCACGCTCATCGAGTTCATCCGTGAGAACCGGGACATCTTTGCATGGAAACCTTCTAACATGCCAGGTGTACCGAGGGAACTCGCTGAGCACACCCTAAATATTGATCCTAAGTTTAAACCGGTCAAGCAGTACCTTCGCCGCTTTAACGAAGAAAGACGCAAGGCCATCGGTGAAGAGGTAGCCCGGCTACTGGCAGCTGGGTTTATTGTCGAAGTGTTTCATCCCGAATGGTTGCCTAATCCGGTGCTTGTTCTTAAGAAAAATGGCACTTTGCGTATGTGTGTGGACTACACTGATTTGAATAAAGCTTAGCCGGCAGATCCTTTCGCTCTCCCGCGTATTGATCAGACCATTGATGCAACGGCAGGTTGTGAGCGCCTGAGTTTCCTGGATGCTTATTCAGGTTATCATCAGAGTAAGATGGCAGTTAAGGACCAGGAGAAGATAGCCTTCATCACTCCCTTTGGAGCCTTCTGCTATGTTTCTATGCCCTTTGGGCTCAAGAGTGCCCAAGCAACCTACCAGTGCTGTGTGCAAAATTGTCTTCACAAGAAGATCGGGCGTAATGTTCATGCCTATGTGGATGACATTGTGGTGAAATCCAGGAAGCAGGAAACCCTGATAAATGATCTCAAGGAGACGTTTGACAATCTTCGGGTTTACCAAATGATGCTCAACCCGGACAAATGTGTTTTTGGTGTTCCGGCAGGCAAACTCTTGGGTTTTCTTGTGTCTAACAGAGGTATTGAGGCAAATCCGGAAAAGATCAAAGAAATCACATCCTTGGCTAAACTGGCATGTATCAATTATGTTCAGCGTCTGGCGGGCTGGATTGCAGCCCTCAGCTGATTTATCAGCCGTTTGGGAGAGAAGGCGATTCCCCTGTATCAGATGTTGAAGAAAACAGATAAATTCATCTGGAGTGACGCCGCTGATGCGGCATTCGAGGAGTTGAAGCGGCAGCTAGCTAAACCGCCAGTCCTCGCTGCTCCAGTTGATAATGAACGTCTACTGTTGTACGTGACTGCCAATGCCCGAGCGGTTAGTGTGGCGATTGTGGTTGAGCGTAAGGAGGCTGGGAAAGAATATCCGGTTCAACGACCAGTTTATTATATCAGTGAAGTACTGATCGAATCAAAGCAATGATATCCGCATTGGCAGAAGCTAGTGTATGGAGTTTTCATGGCAAGTAGGAAACTCAAGCAATATTTTCAAGGCCATCCTATTACCGTGGTTAGTTCTGCTCCCTTGGGCGATATAATCCAGAATAGAGAGGCAACTGGCCAGGTTGCGAAGTGGGCGATCGAGCTTGGTCCCCATGGTTTGAAGTATACACCCCGAACAACCATCAAATCTCAGGCACTTGTGGACTTCATCAATGATTGGACCGAGTTACAGGCACCAGAAGACAAACCGGATAATACATACTGGACCATTCACTTTGATGGATCCAGGCAGCTGGAAGGCTCGGGGGCTGGAGTTGTCCTCACTTCCCCTCGATAAGATAAGATTTGCTAAGTTCTCCGCTTAATGTTTCCTCATACTAACAATGCAGCAGAGTACGAGGCCTTGATCCACGGTCTTCGTATAGCTAAGGAAATGAACTTAAGCCGGGTTCGATGCTTTGGAGATTCTGATATGGTGGCTCAGCAAGTTGCGGGTACTTGGGATTCTAAGGACCCACTCATGGCGGCTTATAAGTGCGAGGTGGATATTGTAGCGGGTCACTTTAAGGGTTATCAGGTGGAACACATCGACCGACGCAAGAATGAAGCAGCAGATGCTCTAAGCCGACTGGGATCTCAGCGTAAACCTGTACCACCTAATACCTTTCTAGATATCTTGCATAACCCATCTGTAAAGTTGCCTACAGAGGAGGATTTAGCTGTTCCTGGTACGGAGGCCCAGTTGGTAGCCGTTTTACATGCCACTCCGGATTGGACGGTTCCATACTTGGCGTATCTAAACTAGGGCGAATTACCAGAAGACGAACTTTTCGCCAGGCAGATAATCCGGCGGTCCAATTCTATGGTTGTTCACAATGGCGAGTTGCACCGTTGTAGCGTTTCAGGCGTATTCCAACATTGTGTTTCTCCTGAAGAAGGACAAGAGATTCTACGGGAAATCCTTGAAGGGGATTGCGGTCATCATGCCGGCTCAAAGTCCTTGGTTGCTAAGGCTTTCCGACACGGGTTCTACTGGTTGACAGCTCATTCTGATGCGGAAGATTTGGTAAAGCGGTGTGATGCTTGTCAGAAATTTTCATGTCGAGCTCATGTTCCTGCTCAGGAGTTACACATGATCCCCATCACTTGGCCGTTTGCTACTTGGGGGCTTGATATGACTGGACCCTTTAAGCATTCTAAGGACAAGAAGACCCACCTGTTGGTGGCGGTTGACAAGTTCACTAAGTGGGTTGAAGCGGAGCCCGTCAGTAAATGTGATGCAGCCACGGCGGTTCAACTTCTCAAAAAGATTATTTTCCGTTTTGGCTTTCCACATAGCATCATCACAGACAATGGTACAAACCTTTCTAAAGGTGAGATGGAGGAGTTCTGCCAACGAGAGCACATCCGGCTTGATGTAGCGTCCGTGGCTCACCCCCAGTCTAATGGTCTAGCTAAGAGGGCGAATCAAGAAATCCTGAAGGGTATCAAGCCTCAGCTCATGGTCCCTTTGAAGCGGACGCCGGGTTGTTGGGTGGAGGAATTACCATCTGTGTTATGGAACATAAATACCACCCCAAACCGATCTACGGGATATACACCATTTTTCTGGTCTATGGGGCTGAGGCTGTCCTCCCAAGTGATATTCGTCACGACTCGCCCCGGGTCGCGAATTATGTTGAAGCGGACAACGAGCAAGCACGCCAAGAAATGCTGGACCTGTTAGATGAGAAGCGAGAAATGGCTTTGGCTCGGTCGGCGGTTTATCAGCAAGACTTGCGGCGTTATCACAGCCGCCGGGTTAAGACAAGAACCTTTCAAGAAGGCGATTTGGTACTTCGGCTCATTCAAGACCAGACTGATATGCACAAGTTATCCCCATCTTGGGAAGGGCCTTTTGTGGTCAGTAAAAATCCGCACAACGGATCATACTACCTCATTGACGTTCGAGAAGACTCACGTAGCTCTGAGGAGGAGACCTGGCGGCCATGGAACATAGCTCTCCTATGGCCTTATTACACTTGAAGCCATAGGCTTTTCATATGTACATATTTCAACAATGTATATATTATGATCAATATAATAAACCGGCATCCTTGCTATCAAGCAGGGCCTCCGCCGTTCTTCCTTCAAATATCTTTAACTTGGGGGCTTCCTGTTCAAACATAGGTGTATTCATCAAAGAGAACATGGCGTTACTACCCTCTTGATGCGGCTATCACGCCACAACAAAGCTTGGGAGCTTCACACCCAAGGGGCCAAAGAGAGTCTTGTTGCTACGCACAACTCAAACATAGGCACCCATTGAGCACAACTCACAAAGTTACATGGGGGCTCTTTGCGTCAAATACCAAAGAGGTTGAAAGGACCCTTGTAGCTGGGTATCGACCCACGGCTTGGAAGCCTGGTGTATTCACCTAAAACCCCGGGTTAACCTGCCTTCATCAAGTAAGCCACTCCTATCTAGGTAATCCTGGCACGACCCGTCGAACGTTTGACAGTTACTCTCATTGAGACCCTGAACTTGTCAAAGTTAAAACGATGATTGGTTAGTTGGAGGGCCATCTTAAAAGGCTTTGTCAAAATGGTTTAACTCAGTGGCTTGGCAGCCCATGAAAAGCCTCGATTTGGGCCTGGCAGCCCTTGAAAAGCCTTGATTTGGGCCTGGCAGCCCTTGAAAAGCCTCGACTATGGTTTTTTGTTTGCTTCTTTGCCAAGTTTTTGTTTTTCGTGAGGTCTACGTTAAACCGGAGTTTTTTAACCCGGCATGGCTTATGGATCTTCTGTTAAAGTATACAATTAAAGGTAATCCGGCATCCTTTAAAACTGGTCTGGCTTTCACACTTTGTCTCCAGCAATCGACCGGTGTTCATCACAACCCGGTTCTATATCATATATATATATATGCCAACGTGGCATGGTGGAAGTTGGGTTGTCCCCCTTCTTCAAATCACAATTGGTAAACCAACATTAATGTTTTCTATCACAGGTATGATTTATTATTGCTGCAACCATAGTTGCTTACCAAGTTGTGTTGGGTATTTTGACCCGTCTGGTGGTAAGCCGCCTGGACAGATTTTCCTTATGCAGGCACAGGGATTGCATAATATTGTAAAAATACATAAAGCAGTACTGAAATTCTCATGACAAATCAACGCAAAGTGTATCCCGCTACACGAGGGCAACGGATCAAAGTATTTTCACTAGCTTATTACAAGGCGCTTGAAGGCCCAAAATATGGTGTTTCCAGCAGAACAAGGTTTATGGAGCATCACTCTGATTGCCGGATTAAGTCTCATTACCATGTTGATGCGAAGTTGATGGATCATCTAGCGTCGGCTCAGCCTCCTCCTCCCCACCCAGCGGCTGGAAGTTGGTAGTGGTCCAGTCAATCCGGGTTAAGGCCTGAAAGATAGCTTCTTCACTGATAAGTTCTGACGGATCAATGTCCGGGGCATAAGTGTGCTTACGGATTCCTGGAATAAGATTTTGTGGCTCCGAAATGACAGGGTTAACCCGTTTGTTGTTGGCATCATAATAAGACTGGTGAATCGTCAAGTTAGCGTCTTCTGCCAGCTGACTTGCCAGAGGACGCATTTCCCTAGTCACTCTTTTAAGGGCTGCATCATCAAAATCTGCCCCGTTTTCTTGTGTGCTTGGAAAGCCTTTGGCAAGGTCAACCGGATCTAAGTCAGCTATCCATGCTTTGGCTCGGGTAAGTGCCAACAACGCGCCGGCCCTGGCAGCAGATCGCTTCACCTCTTCTAGCTGTGCTGGTACCATGGGTAGCCTTGCCAAAGTGTCCTTGATCAGTGTTGCGGCTGGATTGTCATAGGATATTGCGCAGATAACCCGTTGGGCACCGGTGTATAGTTGTTCAAGAAGAGTATATGCTGCTTTCAGCTTCATCCGTACATCTGAGCCTAGATGAGTAATGCGGCTACCTGCAACAGTTTAAGAATTTCATATTTCAACCGGTACCTTACAAGATGGTTATTTCAAATACTTTGCCAGGAGTACTTACCAAACACTGCAGAAGTCATGGCGTTTACTTGATGTTTCAACCCAGAAAGTTCTTCTACTACCAGTTTAAGAGCAGATTCGGCATCTTCAGCCCGTTTCAGCAATGTGCCCTTCTCAGTGTCCCAGTTGGCACGTTCCGTCTTGAATTCTTCTTTCATCTGTTCTATGGAAGTTAAAGCGGCTCGAAGTTCATCTTTGGCTTTGGAAGATTCTTCTTGATGAGATTTGATACTCTCTTGAAGATCAGCAATCTGCGTCCGTTGATGGTTTATGTCAGCCTGCCAAAATCAAGAGGAGCATTTCAACATTTTATCAAAAGTCCCAAGCATACAACTGGTTCTACACTTGGCACTTGGGGGCTAATGTGGATTAATTCTTTCTTACTGCTTATTCAAAGTCCCAAGGATTCATACAAGTTTCAATCCCGGCACTTGGGGGCTAATGCGGATTAATTCTTTCTTACTGCTTATTCAAAGTCCCAAGGATTCATACAAGTTTCAATCCTGGCACTTGGGGGCTAATGCGGATTAATTCTTTCTTACTGCTTATTCAAAGTCCCAAGGATTCATACAAGTTTCAATCCTGGCACTTGGGGGCTAATGTGTGTTTGTTCAAAAAACTTAAAAGTCAACAATGTGCAGTTTGGAAATTCAAAGTCCCGGCTTGTTTTTGCAAATTAAACTGACCCTTGGGGGCTACAGGATACAAGGTAGTGAAAATACAAAGATAAGGAGGAAAATGTTTACCTCATAACGTTCCTTCATCAGATTTACCAAGTCAGCCTCATTGTCTCGGCTAGTATAAAGCCGGTTCAAGAATCCGGAATGAAGATCCTGGGCAGAAAGATTAGCATATTTTGACATATCAGTTTCTGTTTTCCTCTTGCCCATTGAAATAAACTCATCTTTGGCGGTATGTTTTGCCAAGACAACTGGATCACCCAGAGCGGTATAAGCAGTGCCAGTAACAATAACGTCATCGTCTTTGGCTGGGCTTGGCGGATTAGCACTTGACTTCAGTGGATCAGCAACCGGACTTGCAGGTATAGCATGAGGACTTGAGGTATCCTCATGTATGGCTGGATCAGCTTCCGGCGGATTAGCATTGATAATTGGTTCTGGCGGGGTAAAATCATCCGTGAGATTATCAAGATTTTTTTCAAGATCTTCAGGAGCTTTCTCCGGTTCAACTTCACCGGTAGGGGCACTGGTCTTGGCCTTCTTACTCAAACGAGCTTGAGCACTAATATTAAAAAAAAGATTAGCATGGTCAACTGAGTTATGAAAGAGAAGGGAAGACTACACACTTAGCCAGGGACGGTTTTCAGTGGAGGCAGCTGAGTGGTTGATGAACCGCCAGACGAATTAGAAGATGCCTGATAATTTGAATCAGGTGAATTGAGAGGGCATCAGAAGAAACCTTTCAAAAGATAACGTTTTTCAGGAGAACAAGCAACCTCTGGATGATGTTTTCGGTTTGGGGTATGAGGTAAACCGGAAGAAGTGACCTGTTGACCACTGTGCCGGGTTGTGCGACGCCCTTCGGTTTGCTGTGTCTTCAAAGAAAGTTTTTGATCCAAATGAGCAACAAGGTGAGAGCATTTCAGTTTTCGAACTGCACGGCGAAATTGTTGAACCGGCACAAGTTCTGAGTCAGAAAGACAAATTACCTCAATATGATCTGCATGGCTGGCCTCCGCATCATCCTGGGAATAATCATTATCAGTAAGATATATGGATAGAAGTCAAGGGAGTCAAACTTTACCTCATCAGCCGAGTCATCGACATCTTCTGGTGGTTCCGAAGACTCAGCAGTTTTCTTTTTGGCAGCTTTTTTGATGACTTTGGTCTTACCACGAGGAGCTTTAGCTACTTTGTCTTGTGTTTTCTTTTCCAAAAGGAGCTACTGGCCTATGAAATTGCACAAAAGGATTATTATAGCAATGTCGAAGCGGAGAAGGATCAGGAAAAGAACAAGACTAAAATATTTACCACTGGCGGTTTGTTGGAGGCGTAAAAAGGACGCAGACCAATTTGAGTACATACGGCGAGCGGTTCGTCAAGTATCTTCTTTACACTTTCACTGACTTCATCGTCCGTCAGTTCTATTGAATTAAACTGTTGAGGATCATTGGTGTTGTCGGTGTATTCAAACATCAATCCGGACCGGTGGCTTAAAGGGAGAATGCACCATGAAATCCAGCAACGGACGAGATCAACACCAGTTAAACCGTTGGCAAGAAGAGCCCAGAGTTTGGCGAGTTGAGGTGCATAGACTTGTCGATCTTTGGCAGGCAATCTCTGAAGTAAAGGGTGATTATTACTGAGCCGGTGCAGACGGTAGCCCGGCAAGGGATTCTCTTCAGCAGGGGCAGTATTCTGACAATAGAACCAGGTTTGGTTCCAGTCTTTTGGATGGCTGTGAAGTTTGGCGTGAGGAAAATCAACCTCTTTCCTCTTTTGGATTGACACACCGCCAAGTTCAGTATTAGGTCCATCAGAAAATTCCGTCCGGCGGTTTAAGTGAAAGAGATCTAGAAAGTGGTCAACAGTTGGTTCTTCTTGCAGATAAACCTCGCAGAATACTTGGAAATTGCATATGTTGGACACAGAATTTGGTCCAATATCTTGAGGATGAAGTTGGAGCCTGGCAAGAACATCCCGGAAATTTTTTGATCCGGGAGGACTGAAACCTCGAGCTAAATGTTGCAAGAATACAATCACTTCTCCATCTTGAGGTTCAGGGGGGGCACTCAGGGCCAGGAACTCACCAATGGAGGACATTGTTTGAAGCCAAAGCGCCAGTGGTGATATATTCATTGATTTGCGTCTCTGTGATCCGAGACGGAACCCAGTTGCAAGCAGCAAATTGCTTCATCATCTTACAAGGTCTGTAAAAGGAAAATGGACGGTTTACGATTGGCGGTTTGTATGTGTTTGTCAAACTGTTAAACCGACAATTCAAGGTATACGTATGAAGTGAACCGGGCATGGCTATTCAAAGTCTAGATGGCGGTTTACGAGAGGGCTAATGACATACGACGGATTATCAATACTAAGGGATAAACCACCTTTTGGAGGCAGAACCCCAAGCTGGAAATTTGTTAAGTGTGGAACAAACAGGTTTCACAAGTTGAAATTATTATTTTGGATCAAACGGTCGCTCTAGAAGGAAAAATTTCTAGACCTAAAATAGTGCAGAGAAGTTCATACACTCAAAGAGGGCTTCCAAGCAATGGAAATGAGATCTATTTTTATGAAAGATAAGCACAAACAATTGTTGCAGCAGTTCTACGTTGTTTTTACAATCTAAATAGGGCATTGGAGGTGAAAACTAACAAGCGTTTGCATCGGGCGGCAATGACCGCCGACGAAATCAACAAAAGTTCCAATGCAGATCTGAGAAGGGGAAGGAGGAGAACTCACGGATGTGGACGAGCTGCGGAGGTTCACCGTCGATTTCTGGTCAGAGTCAGGTCGATGCAGCGGCCTGAGTCGGTGCGGACTGGAAAGATCAACGATGGCGGCGGCGGCGATGCTTGAGGTCTTTGGGTCGCGAGGAGGAAGACGATGCGGTTTGGAAAGGGGGAAAATGGAAGGCGCCCCGGTCTTATTTATAAGGAAGTGGGATAAAACAGCAGGCGCGAAAATCAAGGAATCAGAAGCGGCAAAAGAGGATGCAGCTGCCGCCTCGATCATCAGGAATTAATTAAAGAGAAGGGAATCTTTATAAAACCTTTTTATATAGGAATGACGTCACAATGATTTACTACAATAGCAGAAGATGATGTCATGGCGATTCACCAAAGTTCACAGGGAAAAGACAATATGGCGGTTTACGAGAATTGCCAGAAATTCAAAGATTGAAGACTGACATGAACAAGTTCAAATCAATCTGGGGCCTAATGTTGAGGATATAACCTTTGAGGGTAAACCGCCCAGGAGGGGCGGGTTCACCTTCAGCTATACTGAAGCCCAAGGAAACCCAGAAGGTGGCGCTTTACGGATGAAGCTTAGAGGCCTAGAGCCCGCAGGCAATTTAGGGCCCATGATAGTAAACCACCATGATTGTATAAACTTGCATTGTAAGGTAGGAAAGAAGAGACCGAGGTGGACACTTGTATGAGCCAGCCTCGGGACTTTGTAGACCGGCCGGGGTCCTCCCGAGAATATAAAGGGGTGACCCGGCGGCGGTTTAGGGATAGGAAAAATAACAACTCGAAGCCAGACAAAGCGGATTCGCTCCCTGGCCTTCGAAACCCCAGCAATACCAATCACAACTAGACGTAGGCTTTTACCTTCATCGAAGGGGCCCAACTAGTATAAACTCTCGTGTCCCTTTGTCCGGTTTAACCCTTTCAAGCTAACCCGTAGTGATGGCTCCACGACTAAGTCCTTTCATGAGGACATCTGCCGTGACAATTCCACGATAGTTGGCGCCCACCGGCCGGGGGAGGTGCTAATGCGCAAGATGTTGTAGACCATGGCCATGCACGACGGGAGGCCGAGTTGACAGTTCGACACGAAGCACGACATCATACTCCGGTTCACCCCATTGCCGTGACAATTCCACGACACCACCCTCGGGGCTGAGGGTATGTACCAGTAGCTATGTGTTTGATCTCTCTCTCTCTCTCTCTTGTGTTCTTGAGGTGATACGATCTTGATGTATCGCGAGCTTTGCTATTATAGTTGGATCTTATGATGTTTCTCCCCCTCTCCTCTCTTGTAATAGATTGAGTTTTCCCCTTGAAATTATCTTATCGGATTGAGTCTTTAAGGATTTGAGAACACTTGATGTATGTCTTGCATGTGCTTATCTGTGGTGACAATGGGATATCGCGTGATCCACTTGATGTATGTTTTGGTGATCAACTTACGGGTTCCGTGACCTTGGGAATCTATGCATAGGGGTTGGCACACGTTTTCGTCTTGACTCTCCGGTAGAAACTTTGGGGCACTCTTTGAGGTTCTATATGTTGGTTGAATAGATGAATATGAGATTGTGTGATGCATATCATATAATCATACCCACGCATACTTGAGGTGACAGTGGAGTATATAGGTGACATTAGGGTTTTGGTTGATTTGTGTCTTAAGGTGTTATTCTAGTATGAGCTCTTGAATAGATCGATTAGAAAGAATAACTTTGAGGTGGTTTCATACCCCTACCATAATCCCTTCGTTTGTTCTCCGCTATTAGTGACTTTGGAGTAGTGACTCTTTGTTGCATGTTGAGGGATAGTTATATGATTCGATTATGTTATTATTGTTGAGAGAACTTGCACTAGTGAAAGTATGAACCCTAGGCCTTGTTTCCTAGCATTGTAATACCGTTTACGCTCACTTTTATCGCTTGATACCTTGCTGTTTTTATATTTTCAGATTACAAAAACCTATATCTACCATCCATTTTGCACTTGTATCATCATCTCTTTGCGAACTAGTGCACCTATACAATTTACCATTGTATTGGGTGTGTTGGGGACACAAGAGACTCTTTGTTATTTGGTTGCAGGGTTGCTTGAGAGAGACCATCTTCATCCTACGCCTCCCACAGATTGATAAACCTTAGGTCATCCACTTGAGGGAAATTTGCTACTGTCCTACAAACAGTTTCTAAACACTGCGTAAGCATTTTAAACATAAATATTTTTATTTTAGGATATTTTTGAATATGAATGAAATTATGAAAGAAAAGAATAAATCAAAGATAATGAGCGATCAAAGGAAACGAACGAAGTAGCATCCCACGCAGCTATATCTCTTGGTCCAGCCCATTTAGGGAGCGCTGCACGCCATTGCGCTTGTGGTGGCTATAAGGGATACATAGCTGCACCCTGTAGCGTCTGTGCATACTGTTCATCTTCCACCTCCAGATTCCTTTCCTCAACCATGAATTTCTCTATGATTCATGTTTGTAATCCCGACCAATGATTCATTCATGTCATAGAAGTAGTGGGGTGCTATCATTTGGTATTCAAAGTCTTAGGCCTTCTTTAGTTTGTAGAAATTTTGTAGGAATCCTATAAGTTAGGATTTGTATAGGAAAAATTTCTTTAGAGCCCTTTGATTTGTAGGAATAGAATCCTATTCCTATGGAGGAATTCTTCCTATCTTTCACATTTCATAGAAAAATAAACATTAGTCTAGACTCAGTAGAAAAAATTCTATAACGTGAATCAAAGAGCATCTTCTTTTCTATTCCTATTCATAGGATTTCAGATACATGTCATCTTATTTCCTGTGACTTTCTTATTCCTATGAACCAAAGGATCGCCTCTTTTGGTTCATAGGATAGGAAAATCATAGGAAGTGAAATAACATGCATCTTAATTCCTATAGAGAAAGAGATGTTATTTGGTGCATAGGATATGAATTTTTCCATTGAGTCTAGGCTAATGTCTTTTTTCTTTCAGAATATGAAGGATTGATTCCTATCCTACATAGGAATAGGAATCCATTCCTATAAACTAAAGGGCGTCAAAGGAATTTTTTGTTTGCAAATCCTATCCTATAGAGTTCCTACAAAATTCCTACAAACCAAAGGAGGCCTAATTTTTCTCTCCCACAATCACCATGACTTTGATGCGAGCCATGATTGAAGAGTGCCCAAGGATAAAGGCGCTGCACTACATCTTTATGGCAAGCACAAGCAATTTTGAATGGAAGTGGGTGGTGTGTGTCGCCCTGCCCCCGACCTCGCCAGCCATGACAAGCCCAAGCGCGGCCATGTAGTAGTGACGTCGACTTCATCAATGACGCACTCGACTGCGACTATGCGTCTTCTAAATAGTGTGTGCCTCGCCAAGGAATCCCACGAGCCAAAGGTTGAGACCTCCTATCCTACCTTAGTTTCAGCCAGGCGACTCGGGAGGGCTCCGCCGCCGCTGCCACCGACGCCTAGTCCCTCCAGCGCCCTTCTCCCCCTCCGCCACTGCCGATGGTCGGCGCCGGGCAAAGCCCGTGCGTGCGATGGTGGCGACGGAGGGTATCTCCTCTCGTTCCCTGATCCACGACGGCGCGGGCGTCTTGATCGGTGCGGCCCTCCCGACGATGTGGCGGATCTCGGAGGCGGCAGACTCGCAGTGGTGCACGGGTGCCCGGATCCATGGGTGTGGGATTTCCGGCAGTGTGCGGGCACTCGGCGGCGGCGGGCTTGGGCGATGGCGTCGGCTGCGCGTTGCCGGATCTCGTCGCTGGCGGCGGATCTCGCCACTCCGACCTTCATGGACAAACCTGGACCAGGGGCGGCGGCCCTATTAGGCATGGCGACGGCGTCCTCGACTGGTGACGTTCATAGGGGGTGGATGGACGACGTCTTGATCGCGTGGGTGGTGAGTCGCTGGTGGATCTCCTCCGCGCTGTAGGCTCTCTCCCGCTGCACTTGGTGGCTTACGATCGCGGTCGTCGGTCTCGGTACGTTCGTGGGGGCTGGTAGAGGTGATATCGGACTGGAGGAAACTCTGGATGACTCATTCATCCCGATGGTGGCGACAACCAGGGTTGTTATTCTCCTACTTGCAGGCGCCATCGAGGTCTCTGCCCTCCACCCCGACCCCATGCCCAGGTGAAAACCCTAAATCTCCTTAGATTGGGTGGCGGCACTGCGTGTGTCATTCCCTTCTTGGAGGCGCCGCCTGGGGCTTTTGGGTGCTCGGTTTGAGGAACTGCAGGCGGAGGTGATGGGACCAATGGCAGCAGGTGGTGTTTCGCGTCGGAGGAGCGGCGTGGCATCTGGCACGTCGACAACGGTGGGTCTCAGCGGCATGGAGCAGCAGGGTCTCGCCGATGGGCATGTGATGATGGACGAGCGCAGGATGGTGGCATTGTCTGGCGTCATGGTGGCATCGACGACAGCTAGACCGGGCAAGGTAGATGCATCAGTACAACACTGAAGATGGATTGGTGGCAGGTGGCTGCGGCGGCCTCATACCCGGCAGGCGTCCAGGTTGAGGAATGCGCCGGACTGGTGGGTGCCCCATACCCGGCAGGCGTCCTGGTTGGGACCTCAGGTCTTAGATGTTAGGTTTGGCTGCGAGGTCTGTTTGGTATTAGACCCAAACTATCAGCATCCCTACATCAGTTAGATAGGAGTAGCGACAGATGTTGCCTAGACGGTAGCTTTAGTCTTACTATTGTATAACTTTGTAAGGTCTTGTGTGAATAATTAATAAAGTGGCTGCATGCATCGTCCACATGTAGAGGCCGGGGGTCCACTACTAGAAAATGGGCCATTTGTCCTGGTTCAAGAGGGCCTTTAGTCCCGGTTCTGGGGTCGGTACTAAAGGCCCCCCCCCTTTAGTCCCGGTTCTTATACAAACCGGGACTAAAAGGCCATCCACGTGGCCGCTAGCTAGAACTCCACCTTTATTCCCGATTGGTAGTAACACCAACCGAGACTAAAGGTAATTTTACGTTTTTTTTTGATTTTTTTAATTTTCCTGATTTTCAAATTTCTGAATTATTTTACAATTTAATCTTTAATCACCCACCCCTTATCACTGCTCAATTTAACCTCTAATCTCTAATCACCCTTCATCATTCCAAATCATCTAACTTCCCCGTCGGTCACCCATCCTCTCACTACTCCAGCCTGAACACGCTTAACTTTCGGGTTCTATTCCCCCTCGTTTCCAAGTCTGCACTTGTTCTTTTTCTGACAATAGTAAGACGTCAATCCTATTAACCCTCAGGAGTTTAGCTTGAGCATTAAGTCACACATTTCACTGTTTGAGTTTGAAACTATTATTCTAAAAAATAATAATTAGTCAGTAACACTAATATTTCTTGAATAAATAGTTTGACCATAGTTTGGCTAGATTTGTCCAAAATTCAAAAAAACTGAAATAATTATTTAGTAACACTAATACTCTTGAATAATTATTTAGTAACACTAATACTTCTTGAATAAGTAGTTTGACCATAGTTTGACCAGATTTAATTAAAATTCAAAAAAACCGAAATTTGAGCATAATTTTTTTCCTTTTAGAATTTGAGGATTCTAAAAAATTGCAAACAGGTCAAAATCGGATGTGGATTTTCGTGCTGAACATTTTGATACTCCCTCCATTCCACAATGTAGTGCTTCCTCTATCCTCGTGCTTCAACTTTGACCGTAAATTTAACTATCAAGACCGATTGCGGTGGGAGCAAAAGTTATATATCAGTGAATTCGTATTCGAAAGAATTGTTTATAATTATGTAACTTTTTCTCCCCGCCGCAGTCGGTCTCGTTTGTTAAATTTATGGTCAAAGTTAGACCTCAGAAAACGCGGGCGCACTATATTTTGAAATGGAGGGAGTATATTATACGTTTTTTTCCGACATTGTATGCAAAAGTTATAGCCATTTTACTTTTTCATAACACTTTTTTAAAAACATGTCCAAATTTAAGTTTTTAAATTGTCCTAACTAGTAGATGTAGTAATATAACTACATCTCGAAGGATTTTATTTTTTGAAGTTTTTATCATTTTTTTGTTTTTTTTTCAAAACTAAAAAGGCGATAAGGGGATAGAGTTTGAGAAATGGACCCTTTAGTCCTAGTTTGAGACTCGAACTGGGACTAAAGGGCATCACACCATTTAGTCCCGGCTCGTCTCTCAAACCGGGACTAAAGGTCTAATCGTTAGTCCCGGTTTGAGACACGAACCGAGACTAAAGGGCGCGATGCCCTTTAGTCCCGGTTCGTGTCTGCAAATTTGTATTTTTTGCACAACCCTCATTTCAACATATTTTGTCCTGAAAATTTACACACTATGCCTTCATCTATGTCTGTATTTTTTTAGAATGTTTTGAAATGTAAAAATATGAATTTTCATGAATTTTGAATTTTGCATTTGTAGACCTTCTTGAAGGTCAGCCTCCAAAAGCAATTTCCGTAATTTTGCTCCTTATCAAAACAAAGACCAAAGGGGATGTAGCTCGTGAAGCTGCATTCCTAGTCTTCCTGATCCTAGCAATCATCAGTACATTAGCATGGCAGAAAATGTTCCTACCTAACGGTTGCACTTGCAATGACAAAGACTGTCTTTTATCTTCTTGTTTGCAGCACGGCATATATTCACTGTCGGCTTGTATCAACAGCCTACACCCACAAGTATGGAAACATTTTTTTTTCATATTTTAGTGAAACTTTCTACCACCTTCCTCTATAACATCTGTATGCAATTGCAGTTTATCAAAAAAAATTCGGAAAAACTTTCAATCTATTCATCTTCAATCATGACAGTACAACGAACGCCAGAGATCCGTAGACCATCTAGCGACGACTACAAGCACCGAAGCGAGCCGAAGGCGCGCCGCCGTCATCGCCCCTCCGTCGCCGGAGCCGGGCACAACTTGTTGTAGTAGACAGTCGGGAAGTCGTCGTGCTAAGGCCCCATAGGACCAGCACCCCAGAACAGCAACCGCCGCCGATGAAAAATAACGTAGCTCGGAAGGATCCAAACCGAAAACACACGAACGTGGACGAACAATGACGAGATCTGAGCAAACCCACCAAAGATAGATCTACCGAAGACACACCTCCACACGCCCACCAACGATGCTAGACGCACCGCCGGAACCTTGGACTAGGCGGGGAGACCTTTATTCTATCTCCAGGGAGCCGCCGCCGTCTCGTCTTCCTGAGTAGGATACAAACCCTAGCTAAACTGAAAGAAACGACTAAAAATAGAACCCTCCCGCCGGCTCTTGCCAAGATCCACCGCGCCCCCATGGCCCTAGGGCCACCAGAGAGGAGGGACCTGCAGCTGCGCCAGCGGGAGGGAGAAACCCTAGCTTTTTGTGGAGGAGGAGGAGGTGGCTGCTACGCATTGTGTCTCAAACCAGGACTAAAGATCCTATTTGAACCCGGACTAATGCCTTTAGCCGCTCGAACCGGGACTAATGTGTATATTGAGTTATGACCAAAGCCTTATTTTCTACTAGTGATCCTCTCTATTTCTAAATAAAAAAACTAGTGCAGGAACCCTTCATAGGATTTTGGTAATAGCAACGATTCAATACAAATGACACGCCGTCGCAAGCTTGGCAAAACACAAGCAGTGTTTAGCTAAATAAAAGCACGCTACTGTTGTCATATTACTAGCAGTGTTCCAAAAGATTACACGTTGCTTCTAAGATACACAAAGGGGGCTCTTATGCCAAGAACTACCAGCAACGATTCAATACAAAGGCTCGCCACTAGTATCTACTCCATTCGTTCTAAAATAGATGATTCAACTTTATACTAGTATGAACTAGCAGCGCACGGTTAGAAAAGGTCACCACTAATATCATTTGCATCCCACATTTACTGGTCTGCCTGTGTGGGTTCAAAGTACAAGTGGTGAGCGTCGCCAGTGCAAGTACAGGTTTTTTTTTGAACAGAGAAAGGCGCACAAGCGCCAACATTTTTATTCAGCTCAATAACATCTTACAGCGTGAAGTACATAGCCCTGAAAATTGATATTGGAAAGGAGGGAAACTACAGGTTTGAGAGCTAGTCGATTTTCATCTCATATTTCTAAACAATGTCGTCGTTGTGATCTTGAAGAGGATGACATGCATCTCTTTTTTCTTGCACTTTTGCGAGAGCATCTTGGTTTGCTCATCCTTGGTACATCAGAAGTGATCTTCTAACTGAGAATCATCTTTTTATGCAAAGTGTTATTCATGCTCTGCTCAATATAAATCATCCCTATGCATCTATATCTAACATTTTCAATTTCTTTTGGTGCATATGGAAATCTAGAAATGATTGCTTATTTGCTAGAAAAATGCCTCTTCCTCATCAGGTACACATTGCTGCTTCAGCTTTGGCTGAACACAATAATTACTTACAGAATTCAGTCCATGATGGTAAGCAAACTGATCAGCTTCTTACCTCTCATAATATAAGTACCTTACCTCAACAAGGCTGCACTGTGAGGACGGATCTTCTCATTTCATGAGCTAAAATTTATTCTGATGCCGCTTTCAACTGTTTGAAGATTCTAGGACTTGTACATGGAACAACGGCTACTGGAGTTGGAGTGTTTCTCTGTTTTTTGCAGGATCAAGCTGAGGTCAATGTGCAAATTCAAGCTTCCACCCAAAACACAAGCACGCCTCTTCAAGCTGAAGCCCTTGCTTTTCTTCTTGCAGCTCAAATTGCTCACAGGCTTCACATTAATAGGCCTACTTTCCTCACTGATTGTCTCTTCTTGGCAAAAGCGGCAGCAGAAAGAAGTGTTTTGGCTGATTCTACCCCTTGGTCCATCAGGAAATATCTTGCTGAATTTTTCTCTCTTACTAAAGATCTCCAAGCGCAGGTGTTTCATATATCAAGAGAGATTAATGGCATAGCTCACAATGTGGCTCATCATGTTCTTAGATGTTCTATAGAACCTGACATTAGTTGTTTTGCTTCAGCTCATTCACAGAGGACATGCAAGTACAGGTTAACAGCACGTACATCGTCCACATACTGCTGGCATGTTCTCAAACTGAAAAAACCCACAAAAATATGTTGCCGCCCGGACAGACACCGGTGAGGCGGTGAGCCGTCGATGTGGTGACCCCAATGAAGGACCCTCGCCATGGACGGGGGTGGGCGAGGCCTCCCCACTGGATTCATGAAGAGAGGCGTCCGCCACACTCCATTAGCCGTCCGTGAAAACGCACTGTTCACCGTGACAGAGCTCGTGCTCTACCGGCCGAGATCACCACGAGAGAGCTCGCGCTCCAGTGGACGCTATAGAGACAATGAGCCTGCCAGGACAATATGTGGTTTGGACGAAACTATGCCGCCGGTGCACAACACATAGAGAGAAAGTAGTAGCGGGTCCGCTCTCTACAACGCACCATAAACATACTACTAGAAAAAAGCCTGTTAGTGGCACACCTATTTTGTCCATTAATGACGCATTATAGGTGCACCACTATTAACAAATACTAATGACGCATCTCTGGTGCATCATTACTATGTCCAACAGTGCGCCATTACTATGCCTCCTAGGGGCTATATTTACCTTCACATATGCCCCCAAGTGCGCCATTACTATGCCCCATAATGCGCCACTGATATTTAGCCCTGGTGCGCCAGTAATGCTCAATATGGTGCGCCACTACTATGAATATTAGGATTTTTTTTTACTTTTTTGGTATTTGCACAGGTTACATAATATCTAGTATTTACACAGGTTACAAAATACACATTACACATCACACAATAGAATTCATCATATTAGTCTCCAAATTCGAAATAGCGAACAAAGTTCAAACATTAGCCAAGTTTAGGTCTCAAGACATTAGCAAAGTTCATCATATATATTAGCCGTGTTTGTCGTCACATTACAAAGTCGATATCGATCATCTAAACTACCATCACATTGAAGAGAGCTGCGGTCACGATGAGCATCATCACGATGAAACTGGTCTTCACCCAGTTCCTCCTCCGCTCCCTCCTCTCTCCCGCTAGATAGCGCACATATCTAGCTTCCGCCTCCGCCCTAGTGGTGTACCTTTTGTAACTGTTATCGCTGAAACGGTGAACCTGTCTCCGACACTCCTCCCAGTCGCCGTAGACTCCGGAAACCTTACCCTTGTACACGACATACGATGGCATCTCTATGCACTAAACAAACAAAACGTCAGTAGCAATTCACAGACAATATATAAGCAATATATAAGTATGCAACAAAAGGATCGGAAGAGAAAAGCAACACATTAATAGCACGATTCTTGGTCCTACTAATAAATAGCATCGGTTACATATAAGTTGAACGACTGTCCAAACTAAAGAGACATACAAGTTCATTAAAGTTTAATTACAACATGAGCTAATCGATATTTCATAACTACATAGCATCATTACTTTGGACTCAACTCAGGGACCGGAGCGTGGATGAAGCCGCCGTCTTTCGTGATGGTCATGAAATCGCGATCGTTGTCAGCCTGCATTTGTAGCTTTGTTTCTATTTCACTGTTGGATCGTTGATATATGAGGTAGAACTGCCCCGAGGTACGAAGGACATCTTGATGGATGATTTCCGCAAACTCCGACTGGATGCAAAAGAATTCTTGTCTGATGTCCGCGTCCTGGATTGCCGACAAGCATGCGACCCAATCTTTGAGATTAGTTGGTAGCAGAAGGTGATTATGGTCCCGTACGACCGCCCGCATGTGATGTAGGGCGTACTAGGCATCCTCCTGACCGCCAGGCGGCTGCTTGACGCAAGGAAACGTCGTTACGTGGGTGAACACGTGCTTGCCGTACCTACAAATTGGCCTCCTGAAGGTGCCTCCAGATTTGGTGTAGCCGGGGAGAGCATGATCAAGAACTTTCTTGATATTTGTGTAGTCTTTCTTTGACTGACGGTCCATGTCGAAATACATGGCCATGGAATATTTCGGGCTTAAGAGTATGAGTGTGCAATGTGTGTCACTGCACAAAACACGAAATGTTAGAAAAAAAGAACGATCGAAATCTAAGAAATCATATGTTACGGGGAGGTGAGGGGATGACTTATTTGGGAAAGTAAGGCACGAGGAAGTTATCCTTATCTGGGTTCGCCAGAATGACGCCTTCGAGGTATGAACTCGCGACTTGCCGGTCCCCAGCGCTGCCCAAGATCTTGGCACTCATGTAGAAGGGGTCGACTATCACGATGTCCGGGGTCTTGTCTCTAATGATCCGCATCTCCATACTGAGCGAAAATAGCCGAATGAAGGTGTAGTGCAGCGGATGAAGGTTAAACATCGCGAAGATGTCATCAAACCGCAGGACGATTATACCCCCGATGGTGCTATCGACAAAGCCCTTTCCCTATGGCACCTTGGCCACGAAAACCGGGTATGCCACACCATTCTCGGAGAGACGCCACTTCTCCAAAGAAAGAACACTGTCATGCAGACTCTGCATAGCACCGGTTGCAGCATTGAGCAGATTAGTCGGTAGCATCGGCCTACCCGCCACATGCACCCTCCTCGAGATATCCTTAGGTGAATTTGCCGTCCTGAGCATGGATCGTACTCGGTGCCAGCTAGCTCGCACCCTTGTTGTTTTTTCTTTTCCACCCCTTCTGCTTCTTCTGCTGTAATGGGATCAGGTTCTGCTCAGAGACCACCATCTTGAGTGTGTTGGGGCTGATAATATTTCGCACCTCGGCTATCTGAGGCTCGATGAAAGCGGCAGCTGGAGGCGTCTCCTGAGAACTAAACACCAGACGATGCCTATTGCAATTGGGTTTCTCCGCGGTACCAGCTAGATCGCGATCGTCTTTTGCAGGGTTGGGTTCTTGAGAAGGAGGCCCCAAGAATTCCTCATCGTACACATGTCCGTTGAAGTACTTATCGTCGTTGGTAAATGTACCATCGTCGTCGTTCGGATCCTATGCCATATGCATGTCCGGATCACCCGACAGCGGTAGCGTTGCGGCGGTCTTGCCATGGCTTGGCGCCGGCATGACTGGCAGTGTTGTCTGTGGGGTGGTGTCCCCCACCCCCAAACGAATCTGGCTCTTCGGCCAAAGAATGGACCAGCATATGCAGGCGCTGAGGGTCACCACATCATCTTCGTCGGCCCCAGGGGGTCGATACAGAGGTAACAAGTCGTCGCAGCCCCGCAGCACCCGAACCAGTTGAACCCTATACACGGTTGGTGGCATCAGATTACCATGGAACAAGCGGTTGCCCGGTTGAACGATTCTGGCCTTGGCGACATCGATCAACTCGCCGTCCACGTAGTGCAGGAGAGTGCATGGAACGTCGGCGGCGCCCTGCGAAAACATGTAGGGAGTCAGGGATGCCCTGTCAAAGGCAAGGAGATGAAGTCATCGGCCGAGAGGCTTAGTTACCGTGATGGCGTCGAGCTCGGCTAATGTCGAGGCACCGCCAACGGCGGGCGTGCAAGTGACAGAGGGGCCGCTTGCTGCCGAGGTGCCGTCGGCGTATTCTTCCCACACCCGGGTGCATTAAGCTCCAATGCCGGCGCCGACACCGGAGACACCAATGCCGCCTCCACCAGAGACACCAATGGCGCCGCCGGCGCGTTGTGCGAGTTGCTGCCCGTGAAGCTGGGAATCGGGGGCGGCCCTGTTGGCCGCCCGCAATCCACGCATGCAGCTATTGGAAATATGCCCTAGAGGCAATAATAAAATGGTTATTATTATATTTCCTTGTTCATGATAATTGCCTATTGTTAATGATATAATTGTGTTATCCGGAAATCGTAATAAATGTGTGAGACCACAACATGTCCCTAGTGAGCCTCTAGTTGACTAGCTCGTTGATGAATAGATGGTTACGGTTTCCTGACCATGGACATTGAATGTCGTTGATAATGGGATCACATCATTAGGAGAATGATGTGATGGACAAGACCCAATCTTAAGCATAGCACAAGATCGTGTAGTTCGTCTGCTAAAGCTTTTCTAATGTCAAGTATCATTTCCTTAGACCATGAGATTGTGCAACTCCCGGATACCGTAGGAATGCTTTGGATGTGCCAAACGTCACAACGTAACTGGGTGGCTATAAAGGCACACTATGGGTATCTCCGAAAGTGTCTATTGAGTTGGCACGAATCGAGACTAGGATTTGTCACTCCGTGTGATGGAGAGGTATCTCCGGGCCCACTCGGTAAGACATCATCATAATGAGCTCAATGTGACCAAGGAGTTGATCACGGGATGATGTGTTATGGAATGAGTAAAGATACTTGCTGGTAACGAGATTGAACAAGGTATAAGGATACCGACGATTGAATCTCGGGCAAGTATCATACCGGTAGACAAAGGGAATTGTATACGGGATTGATTGAATCCCCAACATCGTGGTTCATTCGATGAGATCATCATGGAACATGTGGGAGCCAACATGGGTATCCACATCCCGCTGTTGGTTATTGGCCGGAGAGATGTCTCGGTCATGTCTGCATGATTCCCGAACCCGTAGGGTCTACACACTTAAGGTTCGGTGACGCTAGAGTTGTTATGGGAAATAGTATGCAGTTACCGAGTGTTGTTCGGAGTCCCGGATGAGATCCCGGACGTCACGAGGAGTTCCGGAATGGTCCGGAGTGATACATCTCCGTCGTATCTACTTTTCCAAACACTTTTGCCCTTGTTTTGGACTCTAACTTGCATGATTTGGATGGAACTTACCCGGACTGGCGCTGTTTCCAGCAGAATTGCCATGGTGTTATTTGTGTGCAGAAACAAAAGATCTCGGAATGACATGAAACTCCACGGAGATTATTTTTGCAAATAATAAAAAATACTGGCAAAGAATCAAGGCCAGGGGGCCCATACCCTAGCCACGAGGGTGGGGGGCGCGCCCCCTGCCTCATGGGCCCCCTGGAGCTCCTCCAACCTCAACTCCAACTATATATATTCACTTTTGGGGAGAAAAAACCCAAAGAGAAGGATTCATCACGTTTTACGATACGGAGCCGCCGCCAAGCCCTAAACTCTCTCGGGAGGGCTGATCTGGAGTCCGTTCGGGGCTCCGGAGAGGGGAATCCATCGCCATCGTCATCATCAACCTTCCTCCATCACCAATTTCATGATGCTCACTGCCGTGCGTGAGTAATTCCATCGTAGGCTTGCTGGAGGGTGATGGGTTGGATGAGATTTATCATGTAATGAAGTTATTTTTGTTAGGGTTTGATCCCTAGTATCCACTATGTTCTGAGATTGATGTTGCTATGACTTTGCTATGCATAATGCTTGTCACTAGGGCCCGAGTGCCATGATTTCAGATCTGAACCTATTATGTTTTCATGAATATATGTGAGTTCTTGATCCTATCTTGCAAGTCTATAGTCACCTACTATGTGTTATGATCCGGCAACCCCGAAGTGACAATAATCGGGACCACTCCCGGTGATGACCATAGTTTGAAGGGTTCATGTATTCACTATGTGTTAATGCTTTGGTCTGGTACTCTATTGAAAGGAGGCCTTAATATCCCTTAGTTTCCGCTAGGACCCCGCCGCCACGGGAGGGTAGGACAAAAGATGTCATGCAAGTTCTTTTCCATAAGCACATATGACTATATTCAGAATATATGCCTACATTACATTGATGAATTGGAGCTAGTTCTGTGTCACCCTAGGTTATGACTATTACATGATGCACCACATCCGGCATAATTGTCTATCACCGATCCATTGCCTACGAGCTTTTCACATATTGTTCTTCGCTTATTTACTTTTCCATTGCTATTGTTACAATCACTATAAAACACCAAAAATATTACTTTTGCTATCGTTACCTTTTGCTACCGTTACCACTACTATCATATTACTTTGCTACTAAATTCTTTGCTGCAGATATTAAGTTTCCAGGTGTGGTTGAATTGATAACTCAGCAGCTAATACTTGAGAATATTCTTTGGCTCCCCTTGTGTTGAATCAATAAATTTGGGTTGAATACTCTACCCTCGAAAACTGTTGCGATCCCCTATACTTGTGGGTTATCACGGAGGTGAAGTTTTATATATGGGAAGTCATCATACGGTCACCGGAAGTGTTCGGGGGTTTGTCGGTATGTACCGGGACCACCGAAGGGGTTCCGGGGGTCAACCGGAAGGGTCCACCTGCCCCGGAGGGCCCTATTGGCTCTATGTGGAAGGGAACCAGCCCCTAAGTGGGCTGGGCGCCATCCCCCTAGGGCCCATGCGCCTAGGGTTGGGGGGAACCCTAAAGGGGGCGCCCCCTTGGCTTGGGGGGCAAGCCCCCTCCCCTTGGCCGCCGCCCCCCCTCTAGATATCATCTAGAGGGGCCGGCCCCCTTCCCCCTTCCCCCTATAAATAGAGGGGTAGAGTGAGGGAAGCAGCACCACATCCAAGGCGCAGCCCTCCCCCTCTCCAACACCCCCCTCCTCCATTGAGCTTGGCGAAGCCCTGCCGGAGAACTGCAAGCTCCACCACCACGCCATCGTGCTGCCGGAGATCTTCCCCAACTTCTCCTTCCCCCTTGCTGGATCAAGAAGGAGGAGATGTCCCCGGGCTGTACATGTGTTGAATGCGGAGGCACCGTTGTTCGGCGCTTAGATCAGAATCAACCGCGATCTGAATTGCTGCGAGTACGACTCCTTCATCCGTGTTCTTGTAACGCTTCCGCATCGCGATCTTTAAGGGTATGAAGATGCACTCCCCTCTCTCTCTCGTTGCTACTCTCTCCATAGATTGATCTTGGTGATGCGTAGATTTTTTTTAATTTCTGCAATGATCCCCAACAGTGGCATCATGAGCTAGGTCTATGCGTAGTTTCTATGCACGAGTAGAACACAAGTTGTTGTGGGCGTCGATTTTGACAATTTACTTGCCGTTACTAGTCTTATCTTGATTCGGCGGCATCGTGGGATGAAGCGGCCCGAACCAACCTTACACGTACGCTTACGTGAGACAGGTTCCACCGACTGACATGCACTAGTTGCATAAGGTGGCTAGCGGGTGTCTGTCTCTCCCACTTTAGTCGGATCGGATTCGATGAAAAGGGTCCTTATGAAGGGTAAATAGAAATTGGCATATCACGTTGTGGTTTTGGCGTAGGTAAGAAACGTTCTTGCTAGAAACCTATAGCAGCCACGTAAAAACTTGCAACAACAATTAGAGGATGTCTAACTTGTTCATGTAGCATATGCCGTGTGATGTGATATGGCCAAAAGGATGTGATGAATGATATATGTGATGTATGACATTGATCATGTTCTTGTAGTAGGAATCACAACTTGCATGTCGATGAGTATGACAACCGGCAGGAGCCATAGGAGTTGTTGTCGGTGTCAAAACCGGCGGATCTCGGGTAGGGGGTCCCGAACTGTGCGTCTAAGGCGGATGGTAACAGGAGGCGGGGGACACAATGTTTACCCAAGTCCGGGCCCTCTCGATGGAGGTAATACCCTACTTCCTGCTTGATTGATCTTGATGATATGAGTATTACAAGAGTTGATCTACCACGAGATCGGAGAGGCTAAACCCTAGAAGCTAGCCTATGGTATGATTGTTGTTGTCCTACGGACTAAACCCCTCCAGTTTATATAGACACCGGAGGGGCTAGGGTTACACAGAGTCGGTTACAAGGGAGGAGATCTACATATCCGAATCGCCAAGCTTGCCTTCCACGCAAAGGAGAGTCCCATCTGAACATGGGAAGAAGTCTTCAATCTTGTATCTTCATAGTCAAATAGTCCGGCCAAAGGATATAGTCCGGCTGTCCGAGGACCCCCTAATCCAGGACTCCCTCAGTAGCCCCTGAACTAGGCTTCAATGACGATGAGTCCCACGCGTAGATTGTCTTCGGCATTGCAAGGCGGGTTCCTCCTCCAAATACTCCATAGAAGATTTTGAACACAAGGATGGTGTCCGGCTCTGCAAAACAAATTCCACATACCACCGTAGAAAGTATAATATTTCCACAAATCTAATCTGCTGACAACTTTTCATAACGTGACATCACGCCACGGCCCCGGTCATTATTCGAACCATTTTTCTCAACCAGCTACTGCACATATAGTGAGGCGGTTTTCTTGGCACGTCTTGTCGAAGTAGAGATCGTGTCCCCTTATCACGGGATCCTCATCGATACGGGTGTGGATAACCCAATCGTGCTCGTTAGTATGACTCCTCGATTTTAGGCAAGTTCCAAACGGCCACGAGGAGGACGCTTGATATTTGCCCTCTTTATAAAGGGGCCAAGGCATGTCCTTTTCTTCACGCGCTCAATCCTTCCCTTCCCCCACCCCGAGTTCCAACACCCAGGGCTTAGGCTAAGCGCTTCAGGCTTTCAACCATGTCCGGATCCAACTTTCAAGGCTGGTGGATGGCTTCCTCTGTCACAGAGGAGGACATCAAGAAGCTAAGGGAGGCTAGGTATCTGACCGCTGAAATCTCGCATAGGCTGCCTGCTTAAGGGCACGTCATCCCCACTCCCGAACCCAACGAGAGCGTCGTGTTTGTTTCCCACCTTGTACGAGGGCTAGGCTTTAGTCTTGATCCCTTTGTTAGAGGGCTTATGTTCTATTACAGGCTCAATTTCCACGATCTAGCTCCAGATTCCATCCTTCACATCTCGTCGTTTATCGTCGTGTGTGAGGCCTTCCTCCGCATCACCCCACACTTCGAATTATGGCTCAAGACCTTCAATGTGAAGCCGAAGATAATCGATGGGCAACACACAGAATGCGGAGGTGCCATAATAAGCAAAGGCATCGATGCTCCATGGCCAAAGGGTTCCTTCCCAGAGGTGTCCAACTTATGGCAGCAGGAGTGGTTTTATATCACAGCGCCCCGAAGTACGAAGTGGGCAGCTGTCCCCGCCTTCCGCCCGGGCCCCCCGCCACAACTGGCGTCATATGGGTCAACAAAGGGCTGGACTGGGGGCCAGTCAATGACGTGCCGACATTGCAAAGTCGCATTCGAGATCTCCTCAAGAGGGATGTCAGTCTAGTCAAGGTAATGGAAGTTATGCTAGTTCATCGGGTCCTTCCATGCCAACGTCGACCTCTCCGTATGTGTGAGTTCAACCCGGAAGGACTGCAAACTATTCAGCAATTCTTCGGCGTGACGCTCGAAGAGATGTATGGATTGTTCTTTGGATCACGAATAAAGTGTCCGAACACCACCGAGGATGCGGGCCTAAACTGCAATCCTCCAGATACCCAGTAAGTAATTCTACGGCCGAACACGCTATCTTTTTATTTGTCACAACATTATTCTGAAAAAATCGCTCTTGGCCAGGACTGGATAAAAAAGGCGAAGATGATCAGCTGTTTGGCCCCCCTTCCCGAAGGCTCGCCGGATCCTGTACTAGCCAAGATGCTGGAGTACACACCTTATGAAGTGCCCTCAGGGGAAGATAAAGGGAGAGATAAAAAAGCCGAAAGCGAGCAAGTACCTCCACGAAGGAGGATAATCGGGGAGAAAATCTGAAATTCGCTCTCCCCCAGGAAGGAAAAGGACCGCTCCTGAAGACTTGGAAACAAAGGCTTCCAACGAGAGAAGAAACCCTCGCCAGGGGGCCCTGACCCGGAGGGCATCCTTACCGCAAAGTGCCCGCAAGGGGGTCAGTCCTCCACCGAGCTGTAAGTGAACAAAAGTACTTTGGTAAATATATTTTGCTTTATCTCCGCGGACAATAACTGAGACGCATGTCTTGCAGTCCGGATCGTAGCCCTTCCCGACAGAGTTCGTCTTCGGGGGATCTTCTTCCAAAGATGGTGGAGAGCGAAACGCCTCCCCTTGTCTCCCCGCCTCCTGGGACGGATGACCCTGAGGTGTCATCACGGAGGATTTCTCCTGCTCCGCCAAGGCCAGAAGGTAACCCTTCGGCCACCCGAAGTCCGGAGTATTCGGCTCCTAAGGGGAGCAACAGAAAGAGTTCGGGATTGTCCGATGCGCAATCGGACGCAATGACGGGTCTTTTGGAGCAAGCGGCTATCTCGGAGGAGCATCGTACTTTAATGGGTATGGTGGTTGAGAGGATCTCATCCGCCACAAGTGGGTTGCATGAAGCTTTTACGAGCCTGCTAAAAGGCTTTGAGGTATGCAAATTAAAAAAATTGATGGTACCGCACACACTAGGTGTGCTCTATACAGATTGTAGCCCCTAAGACTCTGGTTGCTGTCCCTAGGTGGCAAACAGAGGATCATAGTCCCAAGTAATGATCACGCTTCTTTCATGTGCAGGCAGCGGACGGTCTGGTGGCTGGCCGGACTGCTGAGTTGGCCGGACTGATCCGGCAACTGGACGCGGTAGATGCCAACATCGCGCTTGTGAACAAGCGGCTTGACGAGGCATAGGGTATGTATTTTCGGGTGGTTAACAAGTATTAAGAGGAGCATGATGCTAGTATCTAATATATGTTGTGACTGCAGACGGAGCTGCCGCCGTGGAGACCCTTCGGGCGGAACTTGCCCGAGCCAAGGAAGAAGCCAGGAGAAGTGATGCGGCCGCCCTAAAGGCGGCTGAAAACTTAAGGGCCGAATATGCTGCTCATCGCAAGAGCGAAGATAAAATAGCCAAGATGGCTGTTGAGCTGAAGGATGCTGCCGATCGGTACGAGCTTCTTGAAAAGGAAAGGCAGGTGAAAGCGGCGGACCTGGAGAGAGCCACGGTAGTGGCCAAGGAAACCCGCTCGAAAATTAGAGCGGCGAAGGAGGAGCTCCGCCAAGCTGCAGACATCACGGCTGGGAAGCCCTTTTTGTTGTGGACGAAGTTCGGAGGTCCAAAGTATGCCCCTCTGGATCAGCTGTGGAGTTCTGCAGACGCGTACTTGGACTTGGCAACGAGTGCTGCTGATGCGACTGATTTTTTCGAAGATCAAAAGGGTCATGAAGTGGAAAAGTTGTTCTGGTCGCAGTTCAGTGCTCCAACACGTCCGCTGCTGTTAAACGAACAAATGGCTGAGTGGGCTGAGCTCCATAGGTTGTCCGGGTTTGCCATGAGGTCTGTCATGGATCATCTTTGGACGGAAGGGCCAAAGCCGAATAGTTATTTTGGTTTAGTGCAACGATTCCTTGGTGCTATGCAGCATATCGATGCCGTAAAGAGGTCGGCATGCGTAGAGGGTGCGCGGATGTCTCTTACCCGTGTTAAGACATACTAGGCAGAGATGGATGCCACCACTATTACAGCCTGGGGTCCGGCCGTGGGCCATGTCTCGGCCGAGAGCTATTTAGAAGAAGTCCTAGAAGGTGCTCATTTAATAGATGTGCAGTGCTCGAAGAGTACCATGTTCGAGTGACATGTATCCCAATTGTAAAGACAATATGTTTTGAATTATAAAGGCTGTGTTTATACTTTTGCCTGAAAGTATTATGGTGCCTCCTGTGCGGCCATGTATGTATATAACCTGAAAGTTTGCAGTCGTCGGCTTCAGCCCCCACACACATAATGCGGGGGTGTTCGGAAAAGCACATATTCACACTTGATCCAACGTCTTGGTCCATTAAGGAGGTGATAGCGCGGCGAACAAGGCAACCGGACTATATTGCTTTAACACTTTCACTTAGCCATAGGAGTTTGACAGTGGGGCTACTATATTGCCCGTGGTACTTCCGCGCTTGTCCGAATATGGTGCGTGTACATACATGACTGGGAAACTGGTCCTTCGTTAATGCGAAGGAATCGCGAAGATTCTGCTGAGTCCTCGAGTGGTTGACCAGTCTCGCGCTTTATCATGACAGTCAGTTTTCGCCTTTCTCTACTGAGGTGTTCATCCAGATGAACCAGGGCACAATCGCAGTAGTTCTCCTGGTGCCACCTTAGCCGATAGAGTGGAACATAAGGTAGCAAAACACGGGAGCCGGCAAACCCAACATTTGAACAAAGACATGATTCGGAGCTGATGCATATAAGGTCAAACTCGCGACGCCAAACACTCCCTAAGGTATTCGGACTTTACAACATATACTGGCTGAGCAAAGCCCTTGATAATGAACCCTGAATTTCTAGGTACGTGCATCAGTCTGACGTGGAGAAAATGCCAATAACGCCATCATCCCTCCCGGTTGTGCTAAGTATCCGGAGGGCGTGAAGCAATAAGAGACAGTAAGAAAGGTTTACACAGGGTCTTAATATAAAACGAAACCTTTGAGCAGGGCCCTACTTCACGTCTGCGCCTGTGTCTCCATTGTGCCGTATCCTGGAAGGGTGTAGCACGATGATCATCTGTATAAGAAATATCTCAGGTTCAAATCTTCGTGCGAAAAATTGTTTATTCTTAATGAACTCTTAAAATTCAATCTAAAGAAGGTCGAGCCGAACTGTAGTCCTTTTTACATGCGGGAAGCCCCAAGCGCCACCTATGGGGGAATATCCATCGACCCAATCTCAGGTTTATCTGAGCTGCTACACTTAGGGGTGCGCCGGACTCATCTAGCCGTGTCCGCGGTCTTGACGACCGGTCCTTTGTTCTGGTTGGAGAGGTCATTCAGTGTTCGGCTGCCAAAGCCGCCGTACACTCTTCCGCATGTAAGTAATGCTCTGTGCTTCCGCTAACTATGATGGCGCCATGTGGACCGGGCATCTTAAGCTTGAGATAAGTGTAATGCGGCACTACATTATAACGAGCGAAGGTCGTTCTTCCAAGTAGTGGTTGATAGCCGCTTCGGAATGGAGCGATGTCGAAGGTTAACGTTTCACTTCAGAAGTTGTTGGGAGAACCGAATACGACCTCTAGTGCTAGAGAACCCGTGCAGCGGGCCTCTGAGCCTTGTAGTACTCCTTTGAAGGTAGTATATCTTTGGCTGATTCTTATTGTGTCTATCCCCATTTTGCGGACTGTGTCCTGATATATCAGATTAAGACTACTGTCGCCGTCCATAAGGACTCGGGTGAGATGATATCCGTCAATTATTGGATCTAGTACCAAGGCGGCTGATCCTCCGTGTCGGATACTAGTCGGGTGATCCCTGTGATCAAAAGTGATCGGGCAGGCCGACCAAGGGTTGAACTTGGGGGTGACGGGCTCCAAGGCCCGTACGTCTCGGAGTGCGTGTTTGCTCCTCGTTGTGTGAATCATGTTCACTGTTCTGACATCTGGTGGGAATTTTTTCTATCCCCATGTGTTTTGTTGGTGAGGTTCATCCTCGTCTTCACTTGGTGTCTCCCTCCCCTTGTGTTTGGCGTTTAGCTTGCTGGCCTGCTTGAAGACCTAGCATTCTCTATTGGTGTGATTTGCAGGTTTATCAGAGGTGCTGTGAATCTGACATCATTTGTCCAGAATCTTGTTTAGGCTAGACGGTCCATCTCTGCTGCCTTTGAATGGCTTTTTTCGTTGACCGGGTCGAGAGCCCCTGAATCCGGCATTTACCGCCGTGTTGTTTGGGCTGTCTTCGTTGTTCCGATGCTTGCTTTTATTGCGTCGTGGTTTTCCATTGCCATCCCTGACTTCGGATGTGCCCGGGTCGCTGGTGCCGCTACGGGCCAGCCAACTATCCTCGCCCGCGCAAAAGCGGGTCATAAGGCTTGTTTAGGCTGCCATTGCCTTGGTTTTTCTTGGCTGAGGTGTCTGGCAAGCCATTCGTCCCGGACGCTATGTTTGAAAGCCACTAAAGCTTCAGCATCCGGGCAATCGACAATTTGATTCTTCTTAGTGAGGAATCTGTTCCAAAGCTTTCGGACTGACTCTCGTGGCTGTTGAACTATGTGATTTAAATCGTCTACATCCGGAGGTCGGACATAGGTCCCTTGAAAATTAGCCCTAAAAGCATCCTCAAGGTCTTCCCAACTTCCAATTGAGTTTTCGGGGAGGCTCTTTAACCAGTGCCAAGCTGGTCCTTTCAGCTTGAGGGGCAAGTATTTGATGGTGTGGAGATCATCTCCGCGAGCCATGTGGATATGGAGGATAAAGTCCTCGATCCAGACTCCTGGGTCTGTTGTTCCGTCGTATGCCTCTATGTTCACATGTTTAAATCCCTCGGGAAATTCATGATCCAGCACCTCATCAGTGAAGCATAGGGGGTGGGCGGCACCCCTATATGTGGATGTGTCGTGGCGTTCTGACGATTCTGTGCCGGAGCGCGCTTCCTAGATCCGTAGATGGACCTGGTCGGACCGGCTTTTTAGTGCAAGTCCTCACGTAAACCGTGTACTGACTTATGTTTGACATCGTTAGCCGCCCTATCGCGGCCACTGGGTGGTCGATCCGGCTGATCGGCCATTTTATTGTTCGGTTGTGTAGGCTCTAAGGCCTCGTCATCGAATTCAGGCAGCATCTTGCGCTTTGGATAGCTCTTTGTGTGGCGACTGCCACCGTACTTTTCTTCTGTGTCGAGCACTTTATTCCATCTGCTGTTAAGCGTATTATACGTGGTCTTAAGTCTTTGCTTCTGCTTCTTCAGGCTCCCCGCGGTTTCAATGAGCCTTTTATGAAGGTTCTCTTGTTCCAAGTGTCTTTCAGGGATGATGTGTGCATCGTCGGTCGGACTATTCATGTCTCCGGAGACAGGTTGATGATTTTTACCCTCGGGGTTGTCGTGATCGGACAGCGGTTCCGTACTATGTTCGTCATCCGCTGGTTCACCCTGCTCCACCGCTGGGTTCATGTGGTCGTTATCTCTTTTGGGGTCGACCGGGGTGTTACTCCTTCTTGCACTGTTATCACTGATTTTGCCGAGGCGGGATTTGGAGCGGCGCTTACACCATCGCTTTGGTTGCTTCTCGAGGGAATTGTCCTTCACTGCTACCTCCCGTTCCTCGTCATCATTTTCTTTGGGTGTATCCACCATGTATATATCATGTGATGAAGTGGCAGTCGAGCGCCCTACGGGCGGTGGTTCCTGTTCGTCTCCCGCATCGTCGTCCATACCGTCGATGTCTTCGGAGCCGAAATCGAACATGTCGGTTAAGTCGTCGACGGTGGCTACTAAGTGGGTGGTGGGTGGGCAACGAATTTCTTCATCGTCCGCTTCCCACTCGAGCCGGACATAGTTCGGCCAAGGGTTTCCTGACAAGGAGAGAGACCATAATGAGTTTAGCACGTCACCCAAGGGTGAGTGCTGAAAGATATCCGCGGAGGTAAACTCCATGATCGGTGCCCAATCGGATTCGATAGGCACGGACGCGGGCGGTTCGGAGACCGTGGCCGGGGACGAATCCAAGGGTCCGGCAACACATGTCTCGTAGGAGGTGAAGTCAGTATTCGACTCTATCGCCGCTGAGTGTGTGGCCTCCAGGGCAAGGTCCATCCACCCGTCCTCGGACGGCGCTATCTGCTCCGGATCAAGGGCCGGAGTCGCCACAGGTGTGATCTCCCGAACACTGTTCGGTGACAGAGCTAAGTCATGCCCGTCGTGACTGTGCGGCGCACTTGACGCAGGCTCGAATCCGTCGAAGATCAAGTCTCCACGGATGTCGGTAGTATAGTTCAAACTTCCAAACCTGACCTAATCGCTAGGGGCGTAGCTCTCGATCTGCTCCAGATGGCCAAGCGAGTTGGCCCGCAGTACAAAGCCACCGAATACGAAGATCTATCCGGGGAGGAAAACCTCACCCTGGATTGCATCATTGCCGATGATTGAAGGAGCCATCAAGCCTTATGGTGACGACACAGTGGAACTCTCAATGAAAGCACCCATGTCGGTGTCAAAACCGACGGATCTCGGGTAGGGGGTCCCGAACTGTGCGTCTAAGGCGGATGGTAACAGGAGGCGGGGGACACAATGTTTACCCAGGTTCGGGCCCTCTCGATGGAGGTAATACCCTACTTCCTGCTTGATTGATCTTGATGATATGAGTATTACAAGAGTTGAGCTACCACGAGATCGGAGAGGCTGAACCCTAGAAGCTAGCCTATGTTATGATTGTTGTTGTCCTACGGACTAAACCCCTCCGGTTTATATAGACACCGGAGGGGCTAGGGTTACACAGTGTCGGTTACAAGGGAGGAGATCTACATATCCGAATCGCCAAGCTTGCCTTCCACGCAAAGGAGAGTCCCATACGAACACGGGATGAAGTCTTCAATCTTGTATCTTCATAGTCCAACAGTATGGCCAAAGGATATAGTATGGCTGTCCGAGAACCCCCTAATCCACGACTCCCTCAGTTGTCTTAACTTATTGTATGACCTGCGTGTCACTGAAAAGCCATGTAATTACTTTACTTTATTGCCAACCGTTAGCCCTAGTAGTAGAAGTAATAGTTGGCGAGACAACTTCATGAAGACACGATGATGGAGATCATGATGATGGAGATCATGGTGTCACGCCAGTGACGATGATGATCATGGCACCCCGAGGATGGAGATCAAAAGGAGAAAAATGATATTGGCCATATCATGTCACTATTTGATTATATGTGATGTTTATCATGTTTTACATCTTATTTTCTTAGAACGGCGATAGCTTAAATAAGATGATCTCTCACTAAAATTTCAAGAATTGTGTCCCCCCTAACTGTGCACCGTTGCTAAGGTCCATTGTTCCGAAGCACCACGTGATGATCGGGTGTGATAGGTTCTAACGTTCGCATACAACGGGTGTAAGCCAGATTTACACACGCAATACACTTAGGTTGACTTGAGAAGCCTAGCATGTACAGACATGGCCTCGAAACACGGAAGACCGAAAGGTCGAACATGAGTCGTACAGAAGATACGATCAACATGAAGATGTTCACCAATAATGACTAGTCCGTCTCACGTGATGATAGGACACGGCCTAGTTGACTCGGATCATGTATCACTTAGATTACTAGAGGGATGTCTATCTGAGTGAGAGTTCATTGAATAATTTGATTATATGAACTTAATTATCATGAACTTAGTCTAAAATCTTTGCAACATGTCTTGTACATCTAATGGTGTTGGGGAACATAGTAATTTCAAAAAATTTCCTACGCAAACGCAAGATCATGGTGATGCATAGCAACGAGAGGGGAGAGTGTGATCTACATACCCTTGTAGACCGATAGCGGAAGCGTTAGCACAACGCGGTTGATGTAGTCGTACGTCTTCACGGCCCGACTGATCAAGCACCGAAACTATGGCACCTCCGAGTTCTAGCACATGTTCAGCTCGATGACGATCCCCGGACTCTGATCCAGCAAAGTGTCGGGGAAGAGTTCCGTCAGCACGACCGCATGGTGATGATCTTGATGTACTACCGTTGCAGGGCTTCGCCTAAGCACCGCTACAATATTATCGAGGATTATGGTGGAAGGGGGCACCGCACACGGCTAAGAATATGATCACGTGGATCAACTTGTGTCTCTTTGGGGTGCCCCCTGCCCCCGTATATAAAGGAGTGGAGGAGGGGAGGGCCGGCCCTCTCTATGGCGCGCCCTAGGGGAGTCCTACTCCCACCGGGAGTAGGATTCCCCCTTTCCTAGCACAACTAGGAGTCCTTCCATGTAGTAGGAGTAGGAGACAAGGAAGGGGAAGAGGGAAGAGAAGGAAGGAGGGGGCGCAGCCCCTCCCCCTAGTCCAATTCGGACTAGGCCTTGGGGGGGCGCGCGGCCTGCCTCTCCCTCTCCCCTAAAGCCCAATAAGGCCCATATACGTCTTCTCCCGTATTCCCGTAACTCCCCGGTACTCCGAAAAATACCCGAACCACTCGGAACCTTTCCGATGTCCCAATATAGTCGTCCAATATATCGATCTTTACGTCTCGACTATTTCGAGACTCCTCGTCATGTCCCCGATCTCATCCGGGACTCCGAACTCCTTCGGTACATCAAAACTCATAAACTCATAATATAACTGTCATCGAAACCTTAAGCGTGCGGACCCTATGGGTTCGAGAACAATGTAGACATGACCGAGACACGTCTCCAGTCAATAACCAATAGCGGAACCTGGATGCTCATATTGGCTCCTACATATTCTACGAAGATCTTTATCGGTCAGACTGCATAACAACATACATTGTTCCCTTTGTCATCGGTATGTTACTTGCCCGAGATTCGATCGTCGGTATCTCAATACCTAGTTCAATCTCGTTAACGGCAAGTCTCTTTACTCGTTCCATAATACATCATCCCGCAACTAAATCATTAGTTGCAATGGTTGCAAGGCTTATGTGATGTGCATTACCGAGAGGGCCCAGAGATACCTCTCCAACAATTGGAGTGACAAATCCTAATCTCGAAATACGCCAACCCAACATGTACCTTTGGAGACACCTGTAGAGCTCCTTTATAATCACCCAGTTACGTTGTGACGTTTGGTAGCACACAAAGTGTTCCTCCGGTAAACGGGAGTTGCATAATCTCATAGTCATAGGAACATGTATAAGTCATGAAGAAAGCAATAGCAACATACTAAACGATCGAGTGCTAAGCTAACGGAATGGGTCAAGTCAATCACATCATTATCCTAATGATGTGATCTCGTTAATCAAATAACAACTCTTTGTCTATGGTTAGGAAACATAACCATCTTTGATTAACGAGCTAGTCAAGTAGAGGCATACTAGTGACACTCTGTTTGTCTATGTATTCACACATGTATTATGTTTCTGGTTAATACAATTCTAGCATGAATAATAAACATTTATCATGAAATAAGGAAATAAATAATAACTTTATTATTGCCTCTAGGGCATATTTCCGTCAGTCTCCCACTTGCACTAGAGTCAATAATCTAGTTTACATCGCCATGTGATCTAACATCAATAGTTCACATCTTTATGTGGTTAACACCCATAGTTCACATCGATATGTGACCAACACCCAAAGGGTTTACTAGAGTCAGTAATCTAGTTCACATTGCTATGTGATTAACACCCAAAGAGTATTAAGGTGTGATCATGTTTTGCCTGTGAGAGAAGTTTAGTCAACGGGTCTGCCATATTCAGATCCGTAAGTATTTTGCAATTTTTATGTCTACAATGCTCTGCACGGAGCTACTTTAGCTAATTGCTCCCACTTTCAATATGTATCCAGATGAAGACTAAGAGTCATCCGGATCAGTGCCAAAACTTGTATCGACGTGACCCTTTTACGACGAACCTTTTGTCACCTCCATAATCGAGAAACATATCCTTATTCCACTAAGGATAATTTTGACCGCTGTCCAGCGATCTACTCCTAGATTACTATTGTACTCCCTTGCCAAAATTAGTGTAGGGTATACACTAGGTTTGGTACACAGCATGGCATACTTTATAGAACCTATGGCCAAGGCATAGGGAATGACTTTCATTCTCATTCTATTTTCTGCCGTGGTCAGGCTTTGAGTCTTACTCAACTTCACACCTTGTAACACAGGCAAGAACTCTTTCTTTATTTTGAACTACTTCAAAAAATCTTGTCAAGGTATGTACTCATTGAAAAAACTTTTCAAGCGTCTTGATCTATCTCTATAGATCTTGATGCTCAATATGTAAGCAGCTTCACCGAGGTCTTTCTTTGAAAAATCCTTTCAAACATTCCTTTATGCTTTGCAGAATAATTCTACATTATCTCCAATCAATAATATACAACTCTTCTTTAAATCCATTAAGGAATGTAGTTTTGTTTATCCATTTGCCAGATTTCATAAAAATGCGGCAATTGCTAACATGATTTGGACAGACTTAAGCATCGCTACGAGTGAGAAAATTTCATCGTAGTCAACACCTTGAACTTTGTTAAAAACCTTTTTCGACAAGTCTAGCTTTGTAGATAGTAACACTACTATCAGCGTCCGTCTTCCTCTTGAAGATCCATTTATTTTCTATGGCTTACCGATCATCGGGCAAATCCATCAAAGTCCATACTTTGTTCGCATACATGGATCATATCTCAAATTTCATGGCCTCAAACCATTTCGCGGAATCTGGGCTCATCATCGCTTCCTCATAGTTCGCAAGTTCGTCATGGTCTAGTAACATGACTTCCAGAACAGGATTACTGTACCACTCTGGTGCGGATCTCACTCTGGTTTACCAACGAGATTCGGTAGTAACTTGATATGAAGTTACATGATCATCATCATTAGCTTCCTCACTAATTGGTGTAGTAGTCACAAGAACTGATTTTTGTGATGAACTACTTTCCAATAAGGGAGCAGGTACAGTTACCTCATCAAGTTCTACTTTCCTCCCACTCACTTCTTTCGAGAGAAACTCCTTCTCTAGAAAGGATCCATTCAAAGCAACGAATATCTTGCCTTCGGATCTGTGATAGAAGGTGTACCCAACATTTTCTTTTTGGGATCCTATGAAGACGCACTTCTCCGATTTGGGTTTGAGCTTATCAGGTTGAAACTTTTTCACATAAGCATTGCAACCTAAAACTTTAAGAATCGACAGCTTAGGTTTCTTGCCAAACCATAGTTCATACGGTGTCGTCTCAACGGATTTAGATGGTGCCCTATTTAACGTGAATGCAGTTGCCTCTAATGCATAACCCCAAAATGATATTGGTAGATCGGTAAGAGACATCATAGATCGCACCATATCTAATAAAGTATGGTTATGACGTTCGGACACACCATTACATTGTGGTGTTCCAGGTGGCGTGAGTAGTGAAACTATTTCACATTGTTTTAATTGAAGACCAAACTCGTAACTCAAATATTTGTCTCCGCGATCAGATCATAGAAACCTTATTTTCTTGTCACGATGATTTTCCACTTCACCCTGAAATTATTTGAACTTTTCAAATGTTTCAGACTTATGTTTCATCAAGTAGATATACTCATATCTGCTCAAATCATCTGTGAAGGTCAGAAAATAACGATACGCACCGCGAGCCAACACTCATTGGATTGCATACATAAGTATGTATTATTTCCAATCAAGTTTGTTGCTCGCTCCATTGTTCCGGAGAACGGAGTCTTAGTCATCTTGCCCATGAGGCATGGTTCGCAAGTACCAAGTGATTCATAATCAAGTGGTTCCAAAAGTCCATCAGTATGGAGTTTCTTCATGCGCTTTACACCGATATGACCTAAACGGCAGTGCCACAAATAAGTTGCACTATCATTATGAACTTTGCATCTTTTGGTTTCAATATTATGAATATGTGTAACACTACGATCGAGATCCAACGAACTATTTTCATTGGGTGTATGACCATCGAAGGTTTTATTCGTGTAAACAGAACAACAATTATTCTCTGATATTAATGAATAACCTTATTGCAATAAACATGATCAAATCATATTCATGCTCAACGCAAACACCAAATAACACTTATTTAGTTTCAACACTAATCCCGAAAGTATAGGGAGTGTGCGATGATGATCATATCAATCTTGGAACTACTTCCAACACACATCGTCACCTCACCCTTTACTAGTTTCTGTTTATTCTGCAACTCCCGTTTTGAGTTACTACTCTTAGCAACTGAACCAGTATCAAATGCCGAGGGGTTGCTATAAACACTAGTAAAGTACACATCAATAACACGTGTATCCAATATACCTTTGTTTACCTTGCCATCCTTCTTATCCGCCAAATACTTGGGGCAGTTCCACTTCCAGTGAGCAGTCCCTTTGCAGTAGAAGCACTTAATCTCAGGCTTAGGATCGGACTTGGGCTTCTTCACTTGAGCAGCAACTTGCTTTCCGTTATTCTTGAAGTTCCCCTTCTTCCCTTTGCCCTTTTTCTTGAAACTAGTGGTCTTGTCAACCATCAACACTTGATGTTTTTCTTGATTTCTACCTTCGTTGATTTCAGCATCAAGAAGAGCTTGGGAGTTGTTTCCGTTATCCCTTGCATATTATAGTTCATCACGAAGTTCTACTAACTTGGTGATGGTGACTAGAGAATTCTGTCAATCACTATCTTATCTGGAAGATTAACTCCCACTTGATTCAAGCAATTGTAGTACCCAGACAATCTGAGCACATGCTCACTAGTTGAGCGATTCTCCTCCATCTTTTAGCTATAGAACTTGTTGGAGACTTCATATCTCTCAACTTGGGTATTTGCTTGAAATATTAACTTCAATACCTGGAACATCTCATATGGTCCATGACGTTCAAAACATCTTTGAAGTCCCGATTCTAAGCCGTTAAGCATGGTGCACTAAACTATCAAGTAGTCATCATATTGAGCTAGTCAAACGTTCATAACGTCTGCATCTGCTCCTGCAATAGGTCTGTCACCTAGCGGTGCATCAAGGACATAATTCTTCTGTGCAGCAATGAGGATAAACCTCAGATCACGGATCCAATCCGCATCAGTGCTACTAACATTTTCAACACAATTTTCTCTAAGAACATATCAAAATAAACACAGGGAAGCAACAACGCGAGCTATTGATCTACAACATAATTTGCAAAATAGTACCAGGACTAAGTTCATGATAAATTTAAGTTCAATTTAATCATATTACTTAAGAACTCCCACTTAGATAGACATCCCTCTAATCCTCTAAGTGATCACGTGATCCAAATCAACTAAACCATGTCCGATCATCACGTGAGATGGAGCAGTTTCATTGGTGAACATCACTATGTTGATCATATCTACTATATGATTCACGCTCGACCTTTCGGTCTCCATGTTCCGAGGCCATATCCTGATATGCTTGGCTCGTCAAGTATAACCTGAGTATTCCGCGTGTGCAACTGTTTTGCACCCGTTGTATTTGAACATAGAGCCTATCACACCCGATCATCACGTGGTGTCTCAGCACGAAGAACTTTCGCAACGGTGCATACTCAGGGAGAACACTTCTTGATAATTAGTGAGAGATCATCTTATAATGCTACCGTCAAACTAAGCAAAAATAATATGTATAAAAGATAAACATCACATGCAATCAATATAAGTGATATGATATGGCCATCATCATCTTGTACTTGTGATCTCCATCTCCGAAGTACGGTCATGATCACCATCTTCACCGGCGCGACACCTTGATCTCCATCGTAGCATCGTTGTCGTCTCACCAATCTTATGCTTCCACGACTATCGCTACCACTTAGTGATAAAGTAAAGCATTACAGCGCGATTGCATTGCATACAATAAAGCGACAACCATATGGCTCCTGCCAGTTGCCGATAACTCGGTTACAAAACATGATCATCTCATACAATAAAATTTAGCATCATGTCTTGACCATATCACATCACAACATGCCCTGCAAAAACAAGTTACACGTCCTCTACTTTGTTGTTGCAAGTTTTACGTGGCTGCTACGGGCTTAAGCAAGAACCAATCTTACCTACGCATCAAAACCACAACGATAGTTTGTCAAGTTGGTGTTGTTTTAACCTTCGCAAGGATCGGGTGTAGCCACACTTGGTTCAACTAAAGTTGGAGAAACTGACACCCGCTAGCCACCTTTGTGCAAAGCACGTCGGGAGAACCGGTCTCACGTAAGCGTACGCGTAATGTCGGTCCGGGCCGCTTCGTCCAACAATACCGCCGAACCAAAGTATGACATGCTGGTAAGCAGTATGACTTATATCTCCCACAACTCACTTGTGTTCTACTCGTGCATATAACATTAACACATAAAACCTAGGCTCGGATGCCACTGTTGGGGAACGTAGTAATTTCAAAAAAATTCCTACGCACACGCAAGATCATGGTGATGCATAGCAACGAGAGGGGGGAGTGTGATCTATGTACCCTTGTAGACCGACAGTGGAAGCGTTAGCACAACGCGTTTGATGTAGTCGTATGTCTTCACGGCCCGACCGATCAAGAACTACGGCACCTCCGAGTTCTAGCACACGTTCAGCTCGATGACGATCCCCGGACTCCGATCCAGCAAAGTGTCGGGGAAGAGTTCCGTCAGCACAATGGCGTGGTGACGATCTTGATGTACTACCATTGCAGGGCTTCGCCTAAGCACCACTACAATGTTATCGAGGATTATGGTGGAAGGGGGCACCGCACACGGCTAAGACTATGATCACGTGGATCAACTTTTGTATCTTTGGGGTGCCCCTGCCCCCGTATATAAAGGAGTGAAGGAGGGGAGGGCCGGCCCTCTCTATGGCGCGCCCTAGGGGAGTCCTACTCCCACCGGGAGTAGGCTTCCCCCTTTCCTAGTCCAACTAGTAGTCCTTCCATGTAGTAGGAGTAGGAGACCAGGAAGGGGAAGAGGGAAGAGAAGGAAGGAGGGGGCGCAGCCCCTCCCCCTAGTACAATTCGGACTAGGCCTTGGGGGGGGGGGGCGCGTGGCCTGCCTCTCCCTCTCCCCTAAAGCCCAATAAGGCCCATATACATCTTCTCCCGTATTCCCGTAACTCCCCGGTACTCCGAAAAATACCCGAACCACTCGGAACCTTTCCGATGTTCGAATATAGTCGTCCAATATATCGATCTTTACGTCTCGACCATTTCGAGACTCCTCGTCATGTCCCAGATCTCATCCGGGACTCCGAACTCCTTCGGTACATCAAAACTCATAAACTCATTATATAACTGTCATCGAAACCTTAAGCGTGCGGACCCTACGGGTTCGAGAACAATGTAGACATGACCGAGACACGTCTCCGGTCAATAACCAATAGCGGAACCTGGATGCTCATATTGGCTCCTACATATTCTACGAAGATCTTTATCAGTCAGATCGCATAACAACATACATTGTTCCCTTTGTCATCGGTATGTTACTTGCCCGAGATTTGATCGTCGGTATCTCAATACCTAGTTCAATCTCGTTACCGGCAAGTCTCTTTAGTCGTTCCATAATACATCATCTCGCAACTAACTCATTAGTTGCAATGCTTGCAAGGCTTATGTGATGTGCATTACCGAGAGGGCCCAGAGATACCTCTCCGACAATCAGAGTGACAAATCCTAATCTCGAAATACGCCAAGCCAACATGTACCTTTGGAGACACCTGTAGAGCTCCTTTATAATCCCAGTTACGTTGTGACGTTTGGTAGCACACAAAGTGTTCCTCCGGTAAACGGGAGTTGCATAATCTCATAGTCATAGGAACAAGTATAAGTCATGAAGAAAGCAATAGCAACATACTAAACGATCGAGTGCTAAGCTAACGGAATGGGTCAAGTCAATCACATCATTCTCCTAATGATGTGATCCCGTTAATCAAATAAAAACTCTTTGTGTATGGTTAGGAAACATAACCATCTTTGATTAACGAGCTAGTCAAGTATAGGCATACTAGTGACACTCTGTTTGTCTATGTATTCACACATGTATTATGTTTCCGGTTAATACAATTCTAGCATGAATAATAAACATTTATCATGAAATAAGGAAATAAATAATAACTTTATTATTGCCTCTAGGGCATATTTCCTTCAAATGGCCCACGCTAATGTTGCCCTAAACTTCAACACGTTCCTAGAGAAAAACAAGTTGAAAGATGATGGTAGCAACTACACAGACTGGGTCCGTAACCTGAGGATTATCCTCATAGCTGCCAAGAAAGCATATGTCCTTGAAGCACCGCTAGGTGACGCACCTGTTTTCCCAGCAACTCAACACATTATGAACGCCTAGCAGTCGCTGAGTGATGATTGCTCCCTGGTTCAGTGCGGCATGCTTTACAGCTTAGAACCGGGGCTCCAAAGGCGTTTTGAGCAACACGGAGCATATGAGATGTTCCGAGAGCTGAAAATGGTTTCCCAAGCTCATGCCCGAGTCGAGAGATATGTAGTCTCCGACAAGTTCTGCAGTTGTAAGATGGAGGAGAATAGTTTTGTCAGCGAGCACATACTCAAAATGTCTGGGTTGCACAACTGCTTGTCTCAGCTTGGAGTTGATGTCTACTACACAACCTTCTTCTTGTAGACGTTGTTGGGCCTGCAAGTGCAGGTTTGTAGGACAGTAGCAAATTTCCCACAAGTGGATGACCTAAGGTTTATCAATCCGTAGGAGGCATAGTATGAAGATGGTCTCTCTCAAGCAACCCTGCAACCAAATAACAAAGAGTCTCTTGTGTCCCCAACACACCCAATAAAATGATAAATTGTATAGGTGCACTAGTTCGGCGAAGAGATGGTGATACAAGTGCAATATGGATAGTAGATAATAGTTTTTGTAATCTGAAATAATAAAAACAGCAAGGTAGCAAGTGATAAAAGTGAGCGTGAACGGTATTGGAATGTGTGGAAACAAGGCCTAGGGTTCATACTTTCTCTAGTGTAAGTTCCCTCAACAATACTAACATAATTGGATCACATAACTATCCCTCAACATGCAACAAAGAGTCACTCCAAAGTCACTAATAGCGGAGAACGAACGAAGAGATTATGGCAGGGTACGAAACCACCTCAAAGTTATTCTTTCCAATCAATCCATTGGGTTATTCGTGTAAGTGTCACAAACAGCCCTGGAGTTCGTACTAGAATAACACCTTAAGACACAAATCAACCAAAACCCTAATGTCACATAGATACTCCAATGTCACCTCAAGTATCCGTGGGTATGATTATACGATATGCATCACACAATCTTAGATTCATCTATTCAACCAACACAAAGGACCTCAAAGATTGCCCCCAAGATCTACCGGAGAATCACGACGAAAACGTCTGCCAACCCCTATGCATAGGTTCATGAACCCGCAAGTTGGTCACCGTAACATACATCAAGTGGCACACAGTATCCCATTGTCACCACAGATATCCACGGCAAGACATACATCAAGTGTTCTCAAGTCTTTAAAGACTCAATCCGATAAGATTACTTCAAAGGGGAAACTCAATTCATTACAAGAGAGAAGAGGGGGAGGAGAAAAATAAGATCCAACTATAATAGCAAAGCTCGCGATACATCAAGATCGTATCATCTCAAGAACACGAGAGAGAGAGAGATCAAACACATAGCTACTGTTACATACCCTCAGCCCCGAGGGAGAACTACTCCCTCCTCATCATGGAGAGCACCGGGATGATGAAGATGGCCACCGGTGAGGGTTCCCCCCTCCAGCAGGGTGCCAGAACAGGGTCCCAATTGACTTTTGGTGGCTACGGAGGCTTCTGGCAGCGGAACTCCCGATCTATGTTGGGTTTTGGAAGTTTTAGGGTATATGGAGTTATATAGGCAGAAGAAGCACGTCAGGGGAGCCATGGGGGCCCCACGAGGCAGGGGGGCGCGCCCCCCACCCTCGTGGGTAGCTCCCATATCTTCTGACGTGGGGTCCAAGTCCATCAGGTGTGTTTCCTTCCAAAAATAACTTCTCCAGTTGATTTCATTCCGTTTCGACTCCGTCTGATATTCCTTTTCTTCAAAACACTGAAATAGGCATAAAACAGCAAATCTGGGTTGGGCCTCCGGTTAATAGGTTAGTCCCAAAAATAATATAAAAGTGGATAATAAAGCCCAATATTGCCCATAATAGTAGATAATATAGCATGGAGCAATCAAAAATTATAGATACATTGGAGACGTATCAAGCATCCCCAAGCTTAATTCCTGCTCGTCCTCGAGTAGGTAAATGATAAAAAAGATAATTTTTGATGTGGAATGCTAGTTGGCATAATTTCAATGTAATTCTTCTTACTTGTGATATGAATATTGAGATTCGAAAGATTCAAGACAAAAGTTTAATATTGACATAAAAACAATAATACTTCAAGCATACTAACTAAGCAATCATGTCTTCTCAAAATAACATGGCCAAAGAAAGCTATCCCTACAAAATCATATAGTTTGGCTATGCTCCATCTTCACCACACAACATATTTAAATCATGCACAACCCCGATGACAAGCCAAGCAATTGTTTCAAACTTTTGATGTTCTCAAACTTTTTCAATCTTCACGCAATACATGAGCGTGAGCCATGGACATAGCACTATAGGTGGAATAGAATGGTGGTTGTGGAGAAGACAAAAAGGAGAAGATAGTCTCACATCAACTAGGCGTATCAACGGGCTATGGAGATGCCCATCAATAGATATCAATGTGAGTGAGTAGGGACTGCCATGCAACGGATGCACTAGAGCTATAAATGTATGAAAGCTCAACGAAAGAAACTAGTGGGTGTGCATCCAACTTACTTGCTCGCGAAGACCTAGGGCAATTTGAGGAAGCCCATCATTGGAATATACAAGCCAAGTTCTATAACGTAAAATTCCCACTAGTATATGAAAGTGACAACATATGAGACTCTCTATGTGAAGAACATGGTGCTACTTTGAAGCACAATATATGAGACTCGCTATAACATGGTGCTACTTTGAAGCACAAGTGTGGAAAAAAAGGATAGTAGCATTGCCCCTTTTTATTTATTTTCTTTTTTGGGCCTTTTTTGCCTTTCTCTTTTTTTATTTGGCCTTTCTTTTTTTATTTGTCCTTTCTTTTTTTGGGACAATGCTCTATTGAATGATGATCATCACACTTCTATTTATTTACAACTCAATGATTACAACTCGATACTAGAACAATGTATGACTCTATATGAATGCCTCTGGCGGTGTACCGGGATATGCAATGAATCAAGAGTGACAAGTATGAAAAAATTATGAACGGTGGCTTTGCCACAAATACTATGTCAACTACATGATCATGCTAAGCAATATGACAATGATGAATGTGTCATGATGAACTAGATGGTGGAAAGTTGCATGGAAATATATCTCGGAATGGCTATGGAAATGCCATAATAGTTAGGTATGGTGGCTGTTTTGAGGAAGGTATATGGTAGGTGTATGATACCGGCGAAAGTTGCGCGGTATTAGAGAGGCTAGCAAGGGTGGAAGGGTGGGAGTTCATATAATCCATGGACTCAACATTAGTCATAAAGAACTCAAATACTTATTGCAAAAATCTATTAGTTATCGAAACAAAGTACTACGCGCATGCTCCTAGGGGGATAGATTGGTAGGAAAAGACCATCGTTCGTCCCCGACCGCCACTCATAAGGAAGACAATCAATAAATAAATCATGCTCCTTCTTCATCACATAACGGTTCACCATACGTGCATGCTACGGGAATCACAAACTTCAACACAAGTATTCCTCAAATTCACAACTACTCAACTAGCATGACTCTAATATTACCATCCTCATATCTCAAAACAATCATCAAGCATCAAACTTCTCATAGTATTCAACACACTCATAAGAGAATTTTGTTATTAATCTTGTATACCTAGCATATTAGGATTTTAAGCAAATTACCATCCTATTTAAAACTCTCAAAATAATATAAGTGAAGCATGAGAGTTCATCTATTTCTTCAAAATAAACTACCACCATGCTCTAAAAGATATAAGTGAAGTACTAGAGCAAATGACAAACTACTCCGAGAGATTTAAGTGAAGATCAATAAGTAGTCGAATAATTATGCAACTATGTGAAGACTCTCTAACATTTAATAATTTAATATCTTGGTATTCTATTCAAACAGAAAGCAAAGAAAAATAAAATGACATCTAAGAATAGCAAACATCATGTGAAGAAGCAAAAACTTAGGATCAACCGATACTAATCGATAGTTGTTGAAGAAGAAAGGTGGGAAGCCAACCGGGGCATCCCCAAGCTTAGACGCTTGAGACTTCTTGAAATATTATCTTGGGGTGCCTTGGGCATCCCCAATCTTGAGCTTTTGTGTCTCCTTAATTCCTCTCATATCATGGTCTCCCTAAATCTCAAAAGCTTCATCCACACAAAACTCAACAAGGACTCGTGAGATAAGTTAGTATAAACAATTGCCAAAACCTTATCATACTCTACTGTAGCAAATCACTAAAATTATTATTCAACATTGCATACTAAAGGCCTCTTCATATTTAATAGTCATATCCTCAAATAGAATCGTTAAAGAAGCAAACATATGCAAACAATGCAAACATAACAGCAATCTGCCTAAACAGGACAATCTGTAAAGAATGCAGCAACATCCATACTTCCCTAGCTCCAAAAATTATGAAAGAAAATTCCCACTGTGGTAAATTTATCATATCTTAATATGCACAAGTTTTCAACATTTTATCACATTCTGACTTTTCTAGGGAATTATTGCAACAGCGGTAAACTTTCTGTTTTCAAACAGCAACATGTGGACTTCTAAAATAGGCATAGTAAAGTCTATCAATGCCACTTTTATTGAAAATAAAGATGCAAAAAATTATTCTAAATAACATCAAGAAAATTCTAACAAAATAAATTGACGCTCGAAGCAAAACACATATCATGTAGCGAATAAAAATATAGCTCCAAGTAAAGTTACCGATGAACGAAGACGAAAGAGGGGATGCCTTCCGGGGCATCCCCAAGCTTAGGCTCTTGGTTGTCCTAGAATATTACCTTGGTGTCGGTGTACTAGAGTAGGGGTACCCTAGTATCCCGAACTTGTGCACGGGCAGTCGCAGCATCCCGCGGCAAGGCTTGCCGAGTGACCGCCAAGGTCCTCCGTGGTTCCTTTGGAGCCATTCAAGAACAAAGTATCCAAGACCCCAGCAAGAGGAGCTTGCCGGGAAGGAGACAAGACCCCGACAAGAGTGGAGGTTTGACACGGTCGTTGTCTTGCCGCATCCGGGAGCTTGTCGCTCACCGGGCCTTGGTTGGCCTTCCCGGCAAGCTCCTCTTGCCGGGGTCTTGTCTCCTTCCCGGCAAGCTCCTCTTGCCGGGGTCTTGTATCCTTCCCGGCAAGCTCCTCTTGCCGGGGTCTTGGATACTTTGTTCTTGAATGGCTCCAAAGGAACCACGGAGGATCTTGGCGGTCACCCGGCAAGCCTTGCCGCGGGCTGCTGCGACTTCCCGTGCACAAGTTCGGGATACTAAGGTACCCCTACTTTAGTACACCGACAGGAGCCCCCGGGCCTGGGCCATACACGGTGCCGAGCGCTGTTGGGCCAGGCCCAAAACAGGGCACGGGCACGCGTGGCCTAGGTTACGCCGTGTCTCACTCCGCATCCACCGCGCCCTCCCCGAAGGGCACGCGTCGAACGCGGCATCGTGGGAGAGATCATGGGTAGTTTCTTTATTAGGAAAGGCGGAACGTCCGCCCACTCCCCCTTTATAAGCAAGGGGAAGCAGGGGTAGTGCGCCCACTCGTCCCCTTTCCACTCCAATCTCAGAAGCCTCCGCCCCGCCTCCGTCTTCCCAAAGCAACAAGAGAGCAGCGCTCTGCCCCCCACCACCACCGGCACCACCAACGCCGTCGACCTCCTCCACCACTTCCGCCATGGCTCCGAAAGCCGACAAGGGGAAAGCCGTGAAGTCTACCGAGGCGCAGCGGCTTGCGGTGCTGCGGAAGGAGCGGTCCATCTTCCCCCCCCCCCAAACTTGCCGTGAAGGAGCTGAGGGAGTACTACTACCTCTCCTGGTCGACGGAGACGGGAGCGCATCCGAGCACCAAGGTACTCCCAGCCACTGCTCATAAGATGGCTCCGAACGGATATCCCTTTTTTGCCGTATTCTTCTACTGCGGGCTCTGCCCGCCCTTCTCCGAATTCTTTTGCGACATTATGAACACCTACGGCCTCTGCCTCCTTGATTTCACCCCTAATGCCGTCCTGACCATGGCAGTTTTCGCACACCTTTGCGAAAACTTTGTCGGAGTCCACCCAAACGTAGCTCTTTTCCACCACTTCTTTATCCCCCGGGTAGAGAGAGGAGAGCCCTTATCTGGCGGAATCGCCTGGGTCTCAAGGACTGGCAAGAAGGACTCTTATCTGGAGGGCGAGTTCCATGGCAAGTGGGAGGAGTGGAGAGCAGACTGGTGTTGGATTGTCGAGGATAACCCGCAGCCATTTACCGCCCGGCGCCAAACAACAGCAGTACGCGGCAGCGACTGGAGCGACGTGGCCCCGGAAGACAGCAGGCTGAGGATTGCCATCACCAGGATCCAACGCCTCAGGCTTGCTGGACTCACTGTAGGCGCCGTTGGTGCGGACTTCCTTCGCCGCCGCATCGCCCCCCTGCAGGAGCGGAGGAGGCCTGCCTGGGAGTTCAAGAACGCGGCGGATATCATGAGGCTGCGCCCGGGCCTCAACTACAACTTCACCGTTTTGGAGCTGAATGCGATGCTTCAGGAGCTGTTTAAGTATGATCCAGATCATCCCGAAGTTTTTAGGTTGCCGCAGGGCGTCGTCCTGTTGTGCAACAACTCTGCGCTCGATCGCATCAGGGCAATGATGCCGCTGTGCGACTCGCATGGACTCGAGCCAACTTGGCAAGAACCTGCAGATGACGTCGTGCAGCAGTTCTTCGACAACTTGGTAGAAATGCCGATCCGCCCCGACGAGAAGGATGGCCTCACTCGCGACACCATCGAAGCGGAGTTGAAGCGCATCGCCACCAGGTTGGAAGAGGCGGCGGCAGCCGCAGCGGCAGGCGAGTTCGGATTCACCTTGGAGGAGGCAGAGGCAGCAGAGGCGGCAAACCGTGCCGAGCGAGAGGAGATTGCCGGCAAGAAAGAGCTTGCCCGGCAAGAGGAGCCTGCCGGCAAGAAAGATCTTGCTGGGCAAGGGGAGACTGCCGGCAAGAAAGAGCTTGCCGGGCGTGACGCCAAGCCGAGCGAGCCTGCCGAGGATACAAGCGGCTTGCTGGAGATCGACTCCTCCTCCTCATCTTCGGACAGCACGCCGCAAGCAGAGCCTCCATCTCCACCAAGAAGGCGTCTTCGCAAGGCCGGGGATGTGGCGAGGCGGCAGGCGAGTCGACAGTCGCCGCGCCGCGCGACACGCTCCACCGCGGCAAGCACCGTAGCCGCGGGAGCGCCTCACGCTGCTGCGGCAACTGGAGCAGGGTCTTCCCGGATCACTGCTTCTCCTCCCACCAAGCGGACAAGGGAACCTACTCCTCCACCTTCCCGCGCCAGACGCGAGCCAGATTTCAACTTCTCCGCGTTCAGCTCCGACGAGGAAGAAGAAGAAGAGTAAGTTTCACTTGTTGTATTTGCAGTTCTTCAATCTTTGCTGTTTTTGTCTTGCATCTCATTTGCTTCAATCTGAACCCATCCCTTCTTAGGACTCTGGCCCAGAGAGCGGCGAAGAGAGCTAAGGCCCTGGTGATGCGCCTGAGACAATCTTGCCGGACCCGGCGACTGATCTCCAGAGCAGCCCCCAGCGTAAGTATCTTGTTTACTTTCCGCTGTTGGGCATGCACGAAGATTCTTGCTTTGCTGATATATGTTTGTTGACTTGTGCAGGAGCAGAGCAGCCTCACCAGGAGAGCCCGGAGGCCGCCCCCGAAGCGCCAAGGGAGAGTCCTCCGGCAAGGGAGAGGTCCTCGGCAAGGGAGAGCTCTTCGGCAAGGGAGACGTCTCCGGCAAGGGAGGGTTCTCCGGCAAGGGATAGCACCAGCGGCCCCCCGACGGCGGAGACCACAGCTGCAGATCCTGGCACGGGGTAATCTTCTTGCTTCAAACTTCCCTTGGGTTCTTTTTCTTTTGATTTTCTTCTTTGGATATTTGCTTGACTCTTCTCCCCTTTCCGGCTGTCAAATCCATCTTCTGCAGAGCCGATGGAGACCGAAGTTGCCGCCGTTGCCGCCGAGGAAGCAGCCGGCGCCGACGAGCCCGCCGGCGAAGAGGCCGCCAAGGCTGCCGCCACAGAAGCAGGCGGGGGGTCTGGCGATCGTACTGACGACCCGGAGGCCGCAGGAGCGCCAGGCGCTGCACCGACCACCGACCCCTTCGCCGCTGCTGCCGCGCCAGGCTCCGAAGAGCCCCAGCCTGGCATCTACTTGAAGGCCGGCGACGACATCTTCATCAACCTCCCCTGGGCGTCAAGCTCCAGGGCACCGGTCGAGGGAGAAAGCGTTGACGGAGAAGTGCTTGCTTCCGCCGGGCTAGCGCTGGTGGACGCGCCAAGCAGTAGCAGCGGCGAGCTTGAGGAGGAGCGGCTGCTGCGGAAGCTGGTGTCACTCTACCGCGCCCGGCAAGCCAAGCTTGAATCTCGCGAAGCGCTTGTCGCCAAGGCAGGAGTCGACATCGAGAAGCGCGCGGAAGAGCTCCGGGGTCAAAATCAAGAAGCTCTCCGGGCTTTGGCAGTGGAGCGGGAGCAGCTTGCCGAGGAGTAGAGGGCCTTCCTCCTCGAGGAGGCAGAAGTCGAAGAGCAACAAAGGCTTGCCGCTGAGAAGCTGTCCGTGCAGGAGGGCGAGCTGGTGCAGCGGAAAGTTGATCTTGACAGCCACGAGGAGGAGCTTGCCGCGCGCGAGCGAACGGTTGGCGGAGCTCTCAAACAAGCCGAAGACGCTGCCGCAGCTGCCGAGGCCGCTAAGAAAGAGCTGGAGACGAAGGTGGCACAGCTGGAGGCCGATCTCAAGGCGGGCGGTGACGAGCTTGCCGCGCTCAAGCTTGAGCGGGAGAAGGACGCCAACAGCTACTCGGAGCTGCAGACCCGCCTCGCCGAGAAGGGCAAGGAGCTTGACGCCGCCAAGGACTCTAATGCAGATCTTGAGTTGAAGCTGATCGCTTTGACCAAGACGCTGGACAGTGCCAAGGAGCAGCAGACGACCCTGAAGGAGGAAGTCAAGGCCGGCAAGGCGTTGCTGGCGAGCGCCGCTGCCGCCCAGAGTACCTTCCGGGAGAATATGGAGCACTGGATGGAAGGGCTCGTGGATGTTGCCGCCGACATCGACAAGGAGCTGGCGCAGCTGGGAATGGAGGATCTCGGGTGTTCCTCCGACGAGAACCTCCAACCCAGCGCCAAGCTCACTTCATTCTTCAAGGGCGTGGCGACGGCACTCCGGCGACTCCGGGAAGGGATCCCAAAGCAGCTTGCCGACGAGTCGCGCAAGATCTGCGCGGGAGCTCTTTAGAAGGTGCTGATGAAGGTGGCGTTCCGCAATCCGGGCCTCAACCTCACCAACGTCCTCAGGTCCTTGCCGCCGGATGCTGATCTGGAGGCGCTCAAAGCCCTTGTCGCACCCATTGTGGACAGGGTGAACGGGATCAAGAGGGTCGAGGGCGACCGCGTAGACTAGGCCGCCCATTTTCTTCTTTTCTTATCGCTTCTGGTCATGTCACGAGAACAATTTATTAGGGCCGCGACAAGTTATTCTGTAATATAACTTTATCCTATGCAATGATTGCAATGTTATTTCCTTTACTTGATTCCTTCCTTTGTATGTTTTTACCCTATGCTTTTAGGGAACTTGCCGGCGCAGGTACCTTTGCCGCGAGCGCTGAGTGCGGAACGTCAGCAGCCTGCTGGCGGTGCCGCAGCTGACAAGAAACCTTGTCGCAACTCACTTAAGTTGTTGAGCAGACTCGAAACAACGGTAAGGGCGCAACTAGCTGCGGGTTGGTTCTTCCGCGCACAGGTTTTCCATACAAAGTACAGTCGTTCAAGGAAAATAACTTAAAAATTTAAAGGAAATCTGATTGCTCAAACTTTGGCAACTTAGCTTTTCTGTCGTTTGCTTCCCGGCAAGGCGAAACCTTCTTGAACGACGCCTGGTCCATACCGTATCTTCTCCTTCCCCCCCCGGCAAACTTGTGCGCGAGAGAACCTTCCTTTCCTTGAGAGAAAAAAGAAGAAGGAGAAAAAGATATGGAGCCTTATGGCTCGTTGTTGCTTACAGGGTGTAAGTGATGCACAAAGTGTCAGATAACACATGCAAAATAAAAACATGAAATCGACAAAGTGTGCGGAGCACATGATATTTATGCACGGGGTCTGCGCCCGGCTTTGTACAAAGGATTAATGCAACAGCGGCAAGACTTGTACAAAAGGTGGTTGCCGGAACGGGTTTCGACAACCGCGCCCTACGGGTAAAACTTGCGAAGATGCTCAATATTCCAGGAGTTGCTCACTGGGATGCCATCTTCAGTCTCCAGGCGGACAGCGCCAGGCCTGGTGACTCGTTTCACCTGGTAATGGCCTTCCCACTTCGGCGTCAACTTGTTGGAATTCTTGGCGGACTGAACGCGCCGAAGAACAAGGTCGCCTTCCTCGAGACTTCTGGCGTTAACCTTGTGGCTATGGTAGCGGCACAAAGCTTGCTGGTAGCGAGCAGCTCGCATAGCAGCCTGAAGACGGTCTTCCTCAAGGAGCAGCGCGTCATCTTGTCACAGCTGCTCTTGCTCAAGCTCGTCGTAAGCGAGCACTCGAGGCGATCCGTATACGAGTTCCATGGGGAGAACTGCCTCTGCTCCATAGACTAGAGCGAAAGGTGTCTGGCCAGTGGCTCGATTTGGCGTCGTCCTGATCGACCAAAGAACCACCGGCAGCTCCTCGATCCAGTTCCTTCCGCACTTGTGCAGCCTATCGAAAGTTCTGGTCTTGAGCCCGCGCAGCACTTCAGCATTTGCCCTCTCCGCTTGACCGTTCTTCTCGGGTGAGCAACAGAAGCGAAGCAGACCTTGGCGCCAAGATCTTGGACGTACTGCATGAAGGTGCGGCTCGTAAATTGCGTACCGTTGTCGGTAATTATCCTGTTAGGGATCCCGAAACGGCAAACAATCGACCTGAAGAACTTGACTACTGACTGTGCTGTCACCTTCCTCACTGGTTCCACTTCCGGCCACTTTGTGAACTTGTCGATTGCAACGTACAAGTACTCAAAGCCCCCGACTGCTCGGGGAAAGGGGCCGAGGATGTCGAGCCCCCAGACCGATAATGGCCAGGATAAAGGGATCGTCTGGAGAGCTTGAGCTGGCTGGTGTATCTGCTTGGAATCGAACTGGCACGCTTCACACTTGGTTACTTGTGCAGTTGCATCCTGGAGGGCTGTCGGCCAGAAGAAGCCTTGCCGGAATGCTTTGCCGGCAAGTGCTCTTGCGCCAATGTGGTGACCACATATGCCTCCATGTATCTCTGCCAACAGCTTTTGTCCATCTTCCCGGGGAATACACTTCAATTTGACACCATTGAGTCTTCTTCTGCACAGTGTGTTATTGACAAACTGGTACATACTAGACTGCCGGGCTACTCTTTCCACTTCTTCTTGCTCTTCGGGAAGTTCTCCTGTTTGAAGGAAATGGACAATCTGCTGCGCCCATGCTGGAGCTTGTGGCTCGACAACAAGGACTAAAGGCATATCTGTTGCTGCGGGAACGTCCGCTTCTACGGCGAGAACCTGCGGCTCTGCCGGAGCTTGATGTTCCCCGGCAAACTTGCCGGAGCAAAACTTGTCGGGAGCGTCTGCTTCAACGAAACAAACCCTAGGGCTTGCCGGAGCAGACTGCTCCTCACCACTCTTGGTGTTGATCTTGGAGACCTTCTTGGCGGCGGCTTCGGGAAGCTCAGCCGGAAAATAGTCGCCAGAAATCAACTTCCTCTTCTTGCTCTGTCCGGTTGACGGCGTTACGGACGGTTGAGTCAGCTTGAGCACAAAGATCCCTAGTTCCACAGGTAACTTAAATGCGGCGCACTTTGACAGGCTATCGGCAATGTCGTTCTGAGCTCTTGGGACATGCTCCATCTGTAGGCCGTCAAAGTGCTCTTCTAGCTTTCTTACTTCGTCAACGTAGGCTTCCATCAACGGACTCTGATAATTCTTGTTCACTTGGCGGACGACAAGCTGCGAGTCACCCCTGATAATGAGCCTCTTGATCCCAAGGTCTGCCGCGATCCTGAGACCGGCAAGCAAGCCTTCATACTTAGCAGTATTGTTTGTCGCTTGCTCCTTGGGAAAGTGCATCTGGACTACGTACTTGAGGTGCTCTCCGGTGGGTGCGACAAGCAGCACGCCAGCGCCGGCGCCTTGCAGCGAGAAGGCACCGTCAAAGTACATGAGCCACTCTTTGTTTGCTTCCTTGATGGGGATGCTCGTCTTTGGAATTTCTTCATCTGGTGTTGGCGTCCACTCTGCTATGAATTCTGCCAATGCTCTGCTTTGGATAGTTGAAGTACTCTCAAACTTGAGGCCAAAGCTTGACAGTTCCAGTTCCCACTTCACAATCCTGCCTGTCGCTTCTGGATTCTGCAGTATCCTCTTCAGCGGAAAGCGAGTGACAACTGTGATCTCATGTGCTTGGAAGTAATGGCGCAGCTTTCTCGAGGCCATGAGAAGGCCGAAAAGAAATTTTTGCACGCCAGAGTACCTTGACCTAGCCCCCTGCAGAAGGGAACTGACAAAGTAAACTGGGCACTGCACCATTTTCTTCTGTCTCTCTTCGCGCATCTGCGCAGACCCATCCTTGTCGGGACCAGAGCTTGTCGGGGACGCCCCCTTCTTGTCGCTGGATGCGCTTTCCGCGCTTGCCGGCTCTTCATCTGCCTCCCTTTCCGCCACTAACGCAGCACTAACCACTTGATTGGTTGCCCCTATGTATAGCAGCAACTTCTCTTGCAGCTTATGTGTGACAAGTGTTGGAGTGGAGGACAGGTATCTCTTCAAGTCCTGCAGCGCAGCCTCCGCTTCCGGAGTCCATTTCATTGGACCTGCCTTTTTCAAAATCTTGAAAAACGGCAGGGCGCGCTCAGCAGACCGAGAGATAAACCTGCTGAGAGCAGCCACGCAACCGGCAGGTTTTCGTACATCCTTGACGCGCTTTGGTGCTTCAATCTGCTCAATGGCCTTGATCTTGTCGGGATTGGCTTCAATTCCCCGCTGAGACACAAAGAACCCGAGAATCTTGCCGAAGGGGACTCCAAACACACACTTCTCGGGGTTGAGCCTAAGGTTGATCTTGAACGGATTTGCAAAGGTATCGTCTAAATCTTGAATTATGGTTGCCCTGTCCTTGCTCTTGACCACTATATCATCCATGTAGGCTTCCACATTTCTGTGCATCTGTGGCTCAAGAGCGACATGGACCACTCTTGCAAATGTCGAACCAGCATTCTTTAATCCGAAAGGCATCCGTATGAAACAGTACGTGCCACATGGAGTAATGAATGCGGTTTTCTCCTCATCCTCTTCTGCCATGAAGATTTGATGGTATCCTGAGTATGCATCAGGAAATGAAAGCAAATCGCACCCGGCCGTGGAGTCAACATTCTGGTCAATGCGCGGCAAGGGAAATGGGTTTTTGGGACAAGCTTTATTAACATCAGTAAAGTTGATACAAAGCCACCATTTTCCGTTTGCCTTGCGCACGACTACAAGATTGGCCAATCACGTAGGATGGAGCACTCCTCTGACAAGGCCTGCTGCTTCCAATTTCTTGATTTCTTCAGCTGTGAATTCTTGGCACTCCACTGCTTGCTTCCTGACCTTCGGCTTGACGGGCCGCGCATGAGGACAAACGGCAAGATGGTGCTCAATTACTTTCCTGGGAACACCGGGGATGTCAGACGGTTGCCACGCAAACACGTCGATGTTCGCCCCCAGGAAAGCAACGAGCGCGCTTTCCTATTTAGGGTCGAGAGTGGCACTGATGGTGAAGGTACCACCAGTGCCGTCCTCCTTGGCGGACACCTTAGTATGTGGCGGAGCTGCCGTTGCCTTCTTACACTTGCCGGTGGAGCTCGATGGTGCGTCCTCGACGGTAGCGCAGCACTCCGAAGAGGTCCGCTTGCCGGAGTGGGCATCATAGCTCTTGCCGGACTTGGTCTTCCTCTTCCCCCAGGGAGCTTCAGCGGCAAGTGTCTTGCGATCTGTTGAGGCTGCTAGTTCCCGGTAGATCCTGTCGGCACAGATAAGAGCATCCTTCTTGTCGACAGGGACAGAGATGACGCTTATCAGGCCTAGCATCTTGAGCATGTTATATGCATAGTGAGAGGCTGCCATGAACTTGGCGAGTGCTGGACGACCAAGTATCCCATTGTAAGGCAATGGAAAATCGGCAACGTCAAAAGTGACCCTCTCAGTCCTGAAGTTCATCTCCATGCCAAATGTTACCGGCAACATGACCTTCCCTTTTGGCTTGCTCCTTCCTGGGTTGATTCCTTGGAACGTGCCGGTCTCTTCGAGCTCGCTGTCAGGGATCTGGAGTTTCTGGAGTACAGCGGAGGAGATCAGGTTCAAGCCGGCCCCGCCGTCAACTAGCATCTTAGTGACCTTGAGGTTGCGTATAGTTGGTGAAACCAACAGTGGCAAGCATCCGACTGCAGTTGTGCGATCAGGGTGGTCCTCAATGTCAAAGATGATAGGCGTGATGGACCATTTCAGAAGCTTGCGCGATTCGACAGGTGGTTCTGCCGCATTGACTTCCCGCGCCCACTGCTTGAGTTGGTGGTGTGAAGTATGCAGAGAAGCATCGCCGTCAATGCACAAAACTTCTGTGGCTTTCTGGAACTCCTGCTCACTGGTCTCGACATCATCCATGTCTTCGTTGTCGTCGTCTTCTTCGTCCTTGTCGCAGCCGCGGGGAGGTCTGTCTCCTTTCCGCTGCTTGGCCTTGCCGCGGCGTCCTCCCCGGCCGGCGCGCTTCTTGCCGGCTTCTCCAGCGCCTCCTTGGGCCTTCTCCTTGTCGCACCGCTCGTACTCAGCTTTTTGCTGCTAGACAAGCTTCTCGACTTTCTTGCAACTCTGGAGGTCATGGCCCTTGGTGCGGTGGATCTTGCAGTACTGCTTATCGGTGCCGTCCTGCTTGTCGGCAACCGCCACAGCCTGGCAGTTGGTGCATGCGGCAACCTCCTTGCTGGAGCTACCAACTTTGGCTTTCTTGGCGGCGCCGTCGTTGCCGGACTTCTCAACGACTAGCACCTCTTTTCCTTTCTTTTTCCTGTTGTTGCGCCGCCGGTTTTTCTTTGCCGGGGCAGCATCCTCACTGTCAGATCCTCCTGCTGCAGTATTCTCTCCGGGGAGTTTCCTCCCTTCCTCAGCACGTGCACACTTGTCGGCCAGGGCATATAGCTCACTGACGTCTCTGATCCTGCTCATCGCCATCTCCTCCCGCATCCTGCGGTTACGCACGTTCTGATGGAACGCGCTGATGACCGCGGCAGGGTGGATGTCTGGGATGTTGCGCTGTACACGGCTGAATCTCTGAATATACTTGCGCAGGGGCTCTCCTTCCTTCTGGGCGAGCAGGTGAAGATCACTCTCCTGGCCATGAGGTTTGTGGCCGCCTGTAAAGGCGCCGACAAACTGGTGGCATAGATCTGCCCAAGAGGATATGGAGTTGTCCGGCAAGTGCATGAGCTAGGACCTGACTTCGGGCTTGAGCACCAGGGGGAAGTAGTTGGCAAGGACCTTGTCGTCTCGCCCCCCGGTAGCTTGCACCGCTATGGTGTAAATGCTGAGGAACTCCGACAGGTGCGACTTGCCGTCGTACTTCTCTGGTATGTCTGGCTTGAAATTCTTCTAGCTGGGCCACTGGACTTGCTGCAGCTCACGGGTAAACGCAGGGCAACCTACCGCGTACGGCAAGTCGCCTAATTCCCCTGGCGCATGCATATCGACAGAAGGCCCAGCGCGCAGGTCAGATTGACGCCGCGCTTCTCTTCGGCGCTCGATGCGGGTACGAGCGTCTTCTTGCTGTTGTTCGTAAAGAACTTGGCGCTGATCGCGACGAGCTCGCGGATTAGATGACGCGGTGGAGTCGCTGTCGTGGTGGATCCGGCGAGTCGGCAATCTTGGCCTTTGAGACGGAGAGTGCACAGTGGTTGCACCCTCCCCGGTCTTGTCTCCACCGGCTCGTGCTTGGCTGACTTGCCGCGGCAGCGAAATACTCGGCTGCCGTGGATTTTCGCCGTTGGCGAAGCCGATGAGGCTCTGAATGGTGGCCCTCCAGTCGTCAATCTTGTCCGCCGCTGGAGGGTAGTCTAGGAGTAGTTGGGCTCGCGCCAAAGCTTCTGCCGGAGTGGCGGGCGGTGGCGGCGAACGGTGCGAGGAACGGGATATGCTCGGACTTCTAACTACGTTAGATCGAGCAGTATCTCGTCCAAGCGACCGTGCCCCGCTCGCGCCAGCATGTTGGCGCGCGTGCTGGTCTTGAGCACTCCGGGATCCACCAGCTTGATCTTGGCCCAGCAAACGTATGGTACCATGGGTACCATAATGCTGCTGGTCCCGCGCCTCCTGGGATAGGCGCGGTGCATGTACGGACGCTGAGGTCTTGGAGTGCGCCCGGTCGTTGTGGGAGCCGACTGCGCTGCCGATGTGCAGTGCAGCCTTGTCCTTGGACCTGGCAGCACCATGAGCTCGATCGTCGACGCCGCTCTTCCGCCGGCGTCTACCCCACCAGCCGTTCGCTCCGGCGATGGTGGGTTCGGCGTGGACGGAGCAGCCGCCTCTGAAGCCTTCTTCTTTGGCGGCATGTCGATGAAGACGATGAAGATTTGGCTCGTGCGAACGCCGGATCAGGTTCACACAACCTCGACGCACCCCTACCTGGCGCGCCAAAGATGTCGGGGGTGCTGATCCCACAGACACCTATGGGACCACGGCGGGCCGGGCCCCTTTCGATTCGGCAGGGGGCGGAGCGAGCACGAAGAGCAGATCAAGGCGAAGCGCACGAGCGACGCGATCAGTTTACCCAGGTTCGGGCCGCACGGATGCGTAAAACCCTACTCCTGCTTTGATTTGTATTGTGTTCTTGCTCGGGAGCGCCGAGTGCTACAGTACACACAGGCAGCTAGCGAGACCGAGCGTGAGAATGATCGTCCCCTCCCCCACGTTGTGAATGGGCCTCCTTTTATATGTTAAAGGGGTCACCGACAGGTGGCAACATAGACAAGGGCAAAAATGGAAAAGGCTTTGCGGTTGGGACCGCCGCCTACAACAGTGTTATCATACCTAACCCTGACGGCAGGGGACAAAGGAATTAAATGCCTGTCTGTGTCGCCTAGACGGTGCAGAAAGGGACCGCCAGGGACGCCACTGCTTGCCACGATGGCGATCTTGTCAGCGCCGCTTGCCACCGTGTACCTTTGGCTGCACAGCCTTCCGCCACGTATGCCTGGAAGGGTCCCAGAGCGACACGTTGGTGGATGTGCTGGAGCGCAGGTACAGAGTGGAGGTTTGCCGCGACAAGTGCCTTGCCGCGGTCGTTGTCTTGTCGCATCCGGGAGCTTGTCGCTCACCGGGCCTTGGTTGACCTTCCCGGCAAGCTCCTCTTGCCGGGGTCTTGTCTCCTTCCCGGCAAGCTCCTCTTGCCGGGGTCTTGGATACTTTGTTCTTGAATGGCTCCAAAGGCACCACGGAGGATCTTGGCAGTCGCCCGGCAAGCCTTGCCGCGGGCCGCTGCGACTGCCCGTGCACAAGTTCAGGATACTAAGGTACCCCTACTTTAGTACACCGACACCCGGACGCGACAAGACAACGACCGCGGCAAGGCGCTTGCCGCGGCAAGGCGCTTGCCGCGGCAAGGCGCTTGCCGTGGCAAGCCACAACTCTGTACCCGCGCTCCAGCACATCCACCAACGTGTCGCTCTGGGACCCTTCCAGGCGTACGTGGCAGGAGGCTGTGCAACCAGCGGTGCACGGTGGCAAGCGGCGCTGACAAGATTGCCATCGTGGCGAGCGGTGGCGTCCCTGACGGTCCCTTTTGCACTATTTGGGCGACGCAGACGGGCATTTAATGCCCTTGTCCCCTGCCATCAGGGTTAGGTATGATACACTATAGCAGGTAGTTGTACCAACCGTAGCACCTTTCCATTTTTACCCTTGCTTACGTTGCCACCTGTCGGTGACCCCTTGAGCATATAAAAGGAGGCCCATGCGCAACATAGAGGGGGAGGTCGGTGGAAGAGAACACTCACGCTCGGTCTCGTTAGCTGCTGGTGTGTACTGTAGCGCACAGCGCTCCCGAGCAAGAACTCAATACAAACCGCAAAGCAGGAGTAGGGTTTTACGCATCCGTGTGGCCCGAACCTGGGTAAACTGCTCGCATGCTTCGCCTCGATCTGCTCTTCGTGCGATCTCCGCCCCCCCCCCCCCCCGCCGAACCAAAAGGGGCTCGGTGCGCCGGCCCCATAGGTGTTCATGGATTAGTTCCCCGACATCTTTGGCGCGCCAGGTAGGGGGTGCGTCGAGGTTGTGTGAACCTGATCCGGCGTTCACACGAGCTAAATCTTCATCATCTTCATCGACATGCCGCCGAAGAAGAAGGCTTCGGAGGCGTCTGCTCCGTCCGCGCCGAACCCACCATCGCCGGAGCAAACGGCTGGTGGGGTAGACGCCGGCGAAAGAACGGGCGTCGACGAGGGAGCTCATGGTGCTGGCAGGTCCAAGGACAAGGCTGCGCTGCCCATCGGCGGTGCAGTCGGCTCCCACAACGAACGGGCGCACTCCAAGACCTCGGCGTCCGTACATGCACCGCGCCCATCCCAGGAGGCGCGGGACCGGCAGCGTCATGATACTCACGGTACCATATGTTTGCTGGACCAAGATCGAGCTGGTAGATCTCGGAGTGCTCAAGACCAGCATGCATGCCAACATGCTGGCACGAGCGGGGCACGGTCGCCTGGACGAGATACTGCTCCTTCTAACATAGTTAGAAGTCCGAGCATATCCCGCTCCTCACACTGTTCGCCGCTGCCACCCGTCACTACAGCAGAAGCTTTGGCGCGAGCTCAACTGCTCCTAGACTACCCTCCAGCGCCAGACAAGATCGACGACTGGAGGGCCACCATTCAGAGTCTCATCGGCTTCGCCAACGGCGACAATCCATGGCAGCCGAGTGCGTCGCAGCCGTGGCAAGTCAGCCAGGCATGAGCCGGTGGCGACAAGACCGGTGGGGGTGCAACCACCGTGCACTCTCCGCCCCGAAGGCCAAGATCGCCGACTCGCTGGATCCACCTTGACAACGACTCCACCGCGTAATCAGATCCACGAGCTCGTCGTGATCAGCGCCAAGTTCTTCACGAACGACAGCAAGAAGACGCTCGTACTCGCATCGAGCGTCGAAGAGAAGCGCGGCGTCAATCACACCAGCGCGCTGGGCCCTCTGTCGACATGCATGTGCCAGGGGAACCAGGCGACTTGCCGTACACGGTAGGTTGCCCTGCATTTACTCGTGAGCTGCGGCAAGTCTAGTGGCCCAGCAAGAAAAATTGCAAGCCAGGCGTGCCAGAGAAGTACGACGGTAAGTCGCCTCCGTCGGAGTTCCTCAACATCTACACCATCGCGGTGCAAGCTGCCGGGGGGCGGGACGACAAGATCCTTGCCAACTACTTCCCGCTGGTGCTCAAGCCCAACGTCAGGTCCTGGCTAATGCATTTGCCGGACAACTCCATATCCTCCTGGGCAGAGCTATGCCATCAGTTTGTCGGCGCCTTTACAGGCGGCCACAAACCTCATGGCCAAGAGAGTGACCTTCACCTGCTTGCCCAGAAGGAAGGAGAGCCCCTGCGCAAGTACATTCAGAGATTCAGCCATGTACAGCACAACATCCCAGATGTCCACCCTGCCACGGTCATCAGCGCGTTCCATCAGAACGTGCGTAACCGCAGGATGCGGGAGGAGATGGCGATGTGCAAGATCAGAGACGTCAGTGAGCTGTATGCCCTGGCCGACAAGTGTGCACGTGCTGAGGAAGGGAGGAAACTCCCCAGAGAGAATACAGGAGCAGGAGGATCTGACAGCCAGGATGCTGCCCCTGCAAAGAAAAACCGGCGGCGGAACAACAGGAAGAAGAAAGGCAAAGATGTGCTAGTCATGGAGCAGTCCGGCAACGACGGTGGCGCCAAGAAAGCCAAAGCTGGTAGCTCCGGCAAGGAGATTGCCGCATGCACCAACTGCCAGGCTGTGGCGGTCGCCGACAAGCAAGACGGCGCCGACAAGCAGTACTGCAAGATCCACCGCACCAAGGGCCATGACCTCCAGAGCTGCAAGAAGGTCGAGCAGCTTGTCCAGCAGCAAAAGGCTGAATAAGAGCGACGCGACAAGGAGAGGGCCCAAGGAGGCGCTGGAGAATCCGGCAAGAATCGCGCCGGCCGGGGAGGACGCCGCGGCAAGGCCAAACAGCGGCAAGGAGACAGACCTCCCCGTGGCCGCGACAAGGATGAAGATGACGACTACGACGAAGACATGGATGATGTCGAGACCAGTGAGCAGGAGTTCCAGAAAGCCACAGAGGTCTTGTGCATTGATGGCGGTGCTTCTCTGCATACTTCGCACCGCCAACTCAAGCAGTGGGTGCGGGAAGTCAATGCGGCGGAACCACCTGTCGAGTCACGCAAGCTTCTGAAATGGTCCAGCACACCTATCATCTTTGATATTGAGGACCACCCTGATCGCACAACTGCGGTCGGGTGCTTGCCGATGTTGGTTTCACCAACTATCCGCAACCTCAAGGTCACTAAGATGCTAGTTGACGGCGGGGCCGGCTTGAACCTGATCTCCTCCGCTGTACTCCAGAAACTCCAGATCCCTGACAGCGAGCTTGAAGAGACCGGCACATTCCAAGGAATCAACCCGGGAAGGAGCAAGCCGAAGGGGAAGGTCACGTTGCTAGTAACATTTGGCAGCGAGTTGAACTTTAGGACTGAGAGGGTCACTTTTGACGTTGCCGATTTTCCATTGCCTTACAATGGGATACTCGGCCGTCCAGCACTCGCCAAGTTCATGGCAGCCTCTCACTACGCATACAACATGCTGAAGATGCCTGGCCCGATAAGCGTCATCTCCGTCCCTGGCGACACGAAGGATGCTCTTATCTGCACCGACAAGATCTACCGGGAAGCGGCAGCCGCAACAGATCGCAAGTCACCTGCCGTTGAAGCTCCCGGGGGGAAGAAGAAGACCAAGTCCGGCAAGAGTTCTGATGCCCACTCCGGCAAGGGCACCTCTTCGGAGTGCTGCGCTACCGTCGAGGACGCACCATCGAGCTCCACCGGCAAGTGTAAGAAGACAATGGCAGCTCCGCCAGAGACCAAGAAGGTGTCCGCCAAGGAGGACGGCACTGGTGGTATCTTCACCATCAGTTCCACTCTTGACCCTAAATAGGAAAGCGCGCTCATTGCTTTCCTGCGGGCGAACGTCGACGTGTTTGTGTGGCAACCGTATGACATCCCCGGTGTTCCCAGGAAAGTTATTGAGCACCATCTTGCCGTTTGTCCTCATGCGCGGCCCGTCAAGCAGAAGGTCAGGAAGCAAGCAGTGGAGCGCCAAGAATTCATCGCAGAAGAGATCAAGAAATTGGAAGCAGCAGGCCTTGTCAGAGGAGTGCTCCATCCTACGTGGTTGGCCAATCCTGTAGTCGTGCGCAAGGCAAACGGGAAATGGAGGCTTTGCATCGACTTTACCGATGTTAATAAAGCTTTTCCCAAAGACCCATTTCCCTTGCCGCGCATTGACCAGATTGTTGACTCCACGGCCGGATGTGACTTGCTTTCATTTCTTGACGCATACTCAGGATACCATCAAATCTTCATGGCAGAACAAGATGAGGAGAAGACCACACTCATCACTCCATGTGGCACGTACTGCTTCATACGGATGCCTTTCGGTTTAAAAAATGTTGGTTCAACATTTGCAAGGGTAGTCCATGTCGCTCTTGAGCCACAAATACACAGAAATGTGGAAGCCTACATGGATGACATAGTGGTCAAGAGCAAGGACAAGGCAACTCTGATTCAAGATTTAGACGAGACCTTTGCAAATCTGCGCAAGATCAACCTCAAGCTCAACCCCGAGAAGTGTGTGTTTGGAGTCCCCTCCGGCAAGCTTCTCGGGTTCTTCGTGTCTCAGCGGGGAATTGAAGCCAATCCCGACAAGATCAAGGCCATTGAGCAGATTGAAGCACCAAAGGGCGTCAAGGATGTACGAAGACTTGCCGGTTGCGTGGCTGCTCTCAGCAGGTTTATCTCTAGGTCTGTTGAGCGCGCCCTGACGTTTTTCAAAATTTTGAAAAAGGTAGGTCCAATGAAATGGACTCCGGAAGCGGAGGCTGCACTGCAAGACTTGAAGAGATACCTGTCCTCCACTCCAACACTTGTCGCACCTAAGCCACAAGAGAAGTTGCTGCTGTATATAGCGGCAACCAAGCAAGTGGTTAGTGTTGCGTTAGTAGCAGAGAGGGAGGCAGATGACGAGCCAACAACCACGGCAGGCGCATCCAGCGACAAGCAGGGGGCTTCCCTGACAAGCTCTGGTCCCGACAAAGATGGATCTGCGCAGGTGCGCGAGGATATACAGAAGAGAATGGTGCAGTGCCCAGTTTACTTTGTCAGTTCCCTTCTACAGTGGGCGAGGTCAAGGTACTCTGGTGTGCAGAAATTGCTTTTCGGCCTTCTCATGGCCTCGAGAAAGCTGCGCCATTACTTCCAAGCACACGAGATCACAGTTGTCACTCGTTTTCCGCTGAGGAGGATACTACAGAATCCAGAAGCAACAGGCAGGATTGTTGAGTGGGCACTGGAACTGTCAAGCTTTGGCCTCAAGTTTGAGAGTACTTCAACTATCCAAAGCAGAGCATTGGCAGAATTCATAGCAGAGTGGACGCCAACACCAGATGAAGAAATTCCAGAAACGAGCATCCCCGTCGAGGAAGCAAGGAAAGAATGGCTGATGTACTTTGACGGTGCCTTCTCGCTGCAAGGTGCCGGCGCTGGCGTGCTGCTTGTCGCACCCACCGGAGAGCACCTCAAGTACGTAGTCCAGATGCACTTTCCCAAGGAGCAAGCAACAAACAATACTGCAGAGTATGAAGGCTTGCTTGCCAGTCTCAGGATCGCGGCAGACCTTGGGATCAAGAAGCTCATTGTCAGGGGTGACTCGCAGCTTGTCGTCCGCCAAGTGAACAAGAGTTATCAGAGTCCGTTGATGGAAGCCTACGTTGGCGAAGTGAGAAAGCTAGAAGAGCACTTTGACGGCCAACAGATGGAGCATATCCCAAGAGCTCAGAACGACATTGCTGATGGCCTCTCAAAGTGCGCCGCACTTAAGTTACCTGTGGAACCAGGGGTCTTTGTGCTCAAGCTGACTCGACCGTCCGTAACACCGTCAACTGGACAGAACAAGAAGAGGAAGTTGATTTCTGGTGACTATTTTCCGGCAGAGCTTCCCGAAGCCGCCGCCAAGAAGGTCCCCAAGATCAACACCAAGAGTGCTGAGGAGCAGTCTGCTCCGGCAAGCCCTAGGGTTTGTTCCATTGAAGCAGATGCTCCCGACAAGTTTTGCTCCGGCAAGCTTGCCGGGGAACGTCAAGCTCCGGCTGAGCCACAGGTTCTCGCCGTGGAAGCGGATGCTCCCGCAGCAGCAGATGTGCCTTTAGTCCTTGTTGTCGAGCCACAAGCTCCAGCATGGGCACAGCAGATTGTCCGTTTCCTTCAGACAGGAGAACTCCCCGAAGAGCAAGAAGAAGCGGAAAGAGTAGCCCGGCAGTCAAGTATGTACCAGTTTCTCGACAATACACTGTACAGAAGAAGACTCAATGGTGTGAAATTGAAGTGTATTCACCGGGAAGATGGACAAAAGCTATTGGCAGAGATACATGGAGGCATATGTGGTCACCACATTGGCGCAAGAGCACTTGCCGGCAAAGCATTCCGGCAAGGCTTCTTCTGGCCGACAGCCCTCCAGGATGCAACTCCACAAGTAACCAAGTGTGAAGCGTGCCAGTTCCATTCCAAGCAGATACACCAGCCAGCTCAAGCTCTCCAGACGATCCCTTTATCCTGACGATTTTCGGTCTGGGGGCTCGACATCCTCGGCCCCTTTCCCCGAGCTATCGGGGGCTTTGAGTACTTGTACGTTGCAATCGACAAGTTCACAAAGTGGCCGGAAGTGGAAGCAGTGAGGAAGGTGACAGCACAGTCAGCAGTCAAGTTCTTCAGGTCGATTGTTTGCCGCTTCGGGATCCCTAACAGGATAATCACCGACAATGGTACGCAATTCACGAGCCGCACATTCATGCAGTACGTCCAAGACCTTGGTGCCAAGGTCTGCTTCGCTTCTGTTGCTCATCCGAGAAGCAACGGTCAAGTGGAGAGGGCAAATGCTAAAGTGCTGCGTGGGCTCAAGACCAGGACTTTCGACAGGCTGCACAAGTGCGGAAGAAACTAGATTGAGGAGCTGCTGGTGGTTCTTTGGTCGATCAGGACGACGCCAAATCGAGCCACTGGCCAGACACCTTTCGCTCTAGTCTATGGATCAGAGGCAGTTCTCCCCACGGAACTCGTATACGGGTCACCTCGAGTGCTCGCTTATGATGAGCTTGGGCAAGAGCAGCTGCGACAAGATGATGCGCTGCTCCTTGAGGAAGACCGTCTTCAGGCTGCTGTACGAGCTGCTCGCTACCAGCAAGCTTTGCGCCGCTACCATAGCCGCAAAGTTAACGCCAGAAGTCTCGAGGAAGGCGACCTTGTTCTTCGGCGTGTTCGGTCCGCCAAGAATTCCAACAAGTTGACGCCGAAGTGGGAAGGCCCTTAGCGGGTGAAACGAGTCACTAGACCTGGCGCTGTCCGCCTTGAGACCGAAGATGGCATTCCGGTGAGCAACTCCTGGAACATTAAGCATCTTCGTAAGTTTTACCCATAAGGCGTGGTTGCCGGAACCCGTTCCGGTAACCACCTTTTGTACAAGTCTTGCCGCTGTTGCATGTAATCCTTTGTACAAAGCCGGGCGCAGACCCCGTGCATAAAGCTCATGTGCTCCACACATCTTGTCAATTTCATGCTTTCTATTTTTTGCATGTGTTATCTGACACTTTGTGCAGCACTTACCCCCGGTAAGCAACAACGAACCATAAGGCTCCATATCTTTATTTTTTCAAGGAAAGGAAGGGTCCCACGCCCACAAGTTTGCCGGGGGGGGGGGAAGGAGAAGATAATGGTATGGACCAGGCGTTGTTCAAGAAAGTTTCGCCTTACCAGGAAGCAAACAACAGAAAAGCTAAGTTGCCAAAGTTTGAGTAATCAGATTTTTTAAGTTTTTAAGTTATCTTCCTTGAACGACCATGCTTTGTATGGAAAACCTGTGCGCGGAGGAACCAACTCGTAGCTAGTTGTGCCCTTTGTCGTGGTATTTCTCATGGGGGGCTTGCGAGTCGATAGATGCCACAAGGGCTTAGTGTGTGGGTAGGACTGCTGCAGATAGGACCGGGAGCGGGTATGCGAGTAGCACGCGGTGGTTTACCCAGGTTCGGGGCTCTCTAGAGAGATAATACCCCTACTCCTGTGTCATGGTATTTCTCACGGGGGTCTTGCGAGTCGACAGATGCCACAAGGGCTTAGTGTGTGGGTAGGACTGCTGCTGATAGGACCGGGAGTGGGTATGCGAGTAGCACGCGGTGGTTTACCCAGGTTCGGGGCTCTCCGGAGAGATAATACCCCTACTCCTGCGTGTCTGAGTATGTATCTGAGGTGTACATCGGGCAGTACAAAGTGCTCCTGGAGCTGTATCTGGAGTCAGTGCCATAGGCATCTGACTTGGTATATATGCATATGAGCTGGTGGCTGCACGTGACTGAGCCTGCATGCGTGAGTGGCCTTGCGGCCGGCCAAGTGCATGTGGCATGTGTGCATGCGTGAAGGAATCCCTCCTCCCTGGATGGATGGGTGTGTGGTATATATATAGTGTGAGGTAGCTTAGCATGTAAGCTTGCTGGTGGCGTTGGATGTAAGCAACCTTGGGTAGCTTACATGCCAAGCCATGTAGGCATGGCTAGAGGCATGGTACATGTCATGCTTGTCCCCTGGGATACTTTATAAATTAGTACCCAGGGACGCGGTACACTGTAGATGACGGCATTGCGGTACGTTTGTCTCGTCGATGTCGGGTCGGGCTGCAGTCGGCAGCCGGCTGGTTGGCGTAGTCGGCAGCCGGCTGGTTGGCCTAGTCGGCAGCCGGCAGTCGGTAGCCGGCCGGGTAGTGCAGTCGGACGGGGAGCCGGCAGGAGCGGCCGGGCAGTCGGACTGAGGGGCTTTGCTAGCCCCGATGTCTTGAAATATCATCTTGCCGTCCTCGGGGTACCTGTGGTCCATTACTCCGTCACCCTTACTTTGTTTCGAGTCCGCTCAACAACTTAAGTGAGCTGCGACTAGTTGCGACAAGGTTTCTTGTCGGTAGCAGCACCGCCAGCAGGCTGCTGACGTCCCGCACTCAGCACTCGCGGCCAAGGTGCCTGCACCGGCAAGTTCCCTAAAAGCATAGGGCAAAAACATACAAAGGAAGGAATCAAGTAAAGGAAATAACATTGCAATCATTACCCGGAATAGAGTTATATTACAAAGTAGCTTGTCGCGGCTCTAACAGATTGTTCTCATAACATGACCAGCAACGACAAGAAAAGAAGAAAACGGGCGGCCTAGTCTACGCGATCGCCCTCAACCCTCTTGATCCCGCTCACCTTGTCCACAATGGGTGCGACAAGGGTCTTGAGCGCCTCCAGATCAGCATCCGGCGGCAGGGTCTTGAGGACGTTGGTGAGGTTGAGGCCCGGGTTGCGGAAGGCCACCTTCACCAACACCTTTTGAAGAGCTCCCGCGCAGATCTTGCGCGAATCGTCGGCTAGCTGCTTTGGGATCCTCTCCCGGAGTCGTTGGAGGGCTGTCGCCACGCCTTTGAAGAACAAGGTGAGCTTGGCGCTGGGATGGAGGTTCTCGTCGGAGGGATACCCGAGGTCCTGCATCCCTAGCTGCGCCAGCTCCCTGTCAATGTCTGCGGCAACATTCATGAGACCCTCCGTCCATTGCGCCACATTCTCCCTAAAAGTGTTCTGGGCGGCAGCAGCACTCGCCAGCAGTGCCTTGTCGGCCTTGATCTCCTCCTTCAAGGCCGCCTCCTGCTCCCTGGCGCCGCCCAGCGTCTTGGTCAATGTAGTCAGCTTCAACTCAAGATCTGCGTTGGAGTCCTTGGCGGCGCTAAGCTCCTTGCCCTTCTCAGCGAGACGAGCCTGCAGCTCTGAGTGGCCGTGGGCGTCCTTCTCCCGCTCATGCTTGAGCACGGCAAGCTCTTCACCGCTCGCCTTGAGATCGACCTCCAGCTGCACCACCTTTGTCTCCAGCTCCTTCTTGGCAGCCTCGGCAGTTGCGGCGGCATACTCTGCTTGCTTGAGGGCTCCGCCGAATGTTCGCTCGCGCGCGGCAAGCTCCTCCTCATGGCAGTCAAGGTTGACCTTCCGCTGCGCCAGCTCGCCCTCCTACGCAGACAGCTTTTCAGTGGCAAGCCGTTGTTGCTCTTCGACTTCAGCCCTCTCGAGGAGGAAGGCCTTCTGCTCCTCGGCGAGTTGCGCCCGCTCCTCTGCCACGGACCGGAGAGCTTCCTGGTTGAGACCTCGGAGCTCCTCCGCGCGCTTTTCGATGTCCACTCCCGCCTCACGGGATTCCAGCTTGGCTTGCCGGGCATGGTAGAGCGACACCAGCTTCCGCAACAGCCGCTCCTCCTCAGGCTCGCTGCTGCTGCTGCTCGGCGCGTCAACCAGCGCCAGCCCAGCGGAGGCGAGCACCTCTCCGTCGAAGCTCTCTCCTTCGACCGGCGCCCTGGAGCTTGACGCCCAGGGGAGGTTGATGGAGACGCCATCGCCGGCCTTCAAGTAGACGCCTGGCTGGGGCTCTTCGGAGCCTGACGCTACGGCAGCAGTGGAGGGATCGGCGGTCGGCGTAGCGCCTGGCGCTCCTGCGGCCTCAGGGCCGTCAGTGCAATCGCCAGACCCCCCGCCTGCTTCTGCGGCGGCAGCTTTGGCGGCCTCTGCGCCGGCGGGATCGTCAGCGTCGACTGCTTCTTCGGTGGCAGCGGCGTCGTCGGCGGCAACCTCGGTCACCATCGGCTCCGCAGCAGATGGGTCTGACGGCCGGAAAAGGGAGAAGAGTCAAGCAAATATCCAAAACAGAAGATCAAAAGAAGAAGAACCCAAGGGAAGTTTTGAAGCGAGAGGATTACCTGTACCGAGTTCTGCAGCCGTGGTCTCCGCCGCCGGGGGGCCGCTGCTGCTGTCCCTTGCCGGAGAACTCTCCCTTGCCGGAGACTTCTCCCTCGCCGGAGAATTCTCCCTTGCCGGAGACTTCTCCCTTGCCGGAGAACTCTCCCTTGCCAGAGAACTCTCCCTTGTCAGAGGACTCTCCCTTGGCATTTCGGGGGCGGCCTCCGGGCGCTCCTGGTGGGGCTGCTCTGCTCCTACACAAACCAACAGTCAGATGTCAGCAAAGAAAGAGTATCCATGCGCGCCTAACAGCGGAAAGCAAGCCATATACTTACGCTGGGGGCTGCACTGGAGAACAGTTGCCGGATCCGGCAAGGTTGTCTCGGACGTCTCCCCTGCTGTGGCGGTGGGTTCATCCTCGATGATAATCACCGGGACCTTGGCTCTCTTCGCTGCTCTCTGGGCCAGAGTCCTAAAAAGGAATAAGTTCAGAGTAACGCAAATGAAATACAAGACAAAACAGCAAGAATTGAAGAACTACAAGTACAACAAGAGAATCTTACTCTTCTTCTTACTTGTCGGAGCTGAACGTGGAGAAATCGAAGTCCGGCTCACGTCCGGCGCGAGGGAGCAGAGGAGTATGTTCCCTTGGCCGCTTGGCGGGAACAGTGGCGGTGGCGTGAGACGACCCCGCTCCGGCTGCCGCCGCGGCGTGAGAAGCAGCAGGAGCAGAAGCGGTGGTCCGGGTGGACCCCGCTCCAGTTGCCGCAGCAGCGTGAGGTGCTCCCGCGGCAACAGTGCTTGCCACGGTGGAGTGTGTCGCGCGGCGCAGCGACTGTCGGCTCGCCCACCGCCCCGATACGTCCCCGGCCTTGCGGAGACGCCTTCTTGGTGGAGCTGGGGGCTCTGCTTGCGGCGAGCTGTCTGAAGATGAAGAGGAAGAGGAGTTGATCTCCAACGAGCCGCTCGTATCCTCGGCGGGCTCGCTTGACTCGACGTCATGCCCGGCAAGCTCTTTCTTGCCGGCAAGCTCCTCTCGCTCGGCACGGCTTGCCGCCTCTGCTACCTCTGCCTCCTCCATGGTGAATCCAAACTCTCTCGCGGCTGCGGCTGCCGCCGCCTCTTCCTGCCTGGTGGCGATGCGTTTCATCTCCGCATCGGTGGTGTCGCGAGTGAGGCCTTTCTTTTCGTCGGAGCGGACCGGCACTTCTACCAAGCCGTCAAAGAACTCCTGCATGACGTCATCTGCAGGCTCTTGCCAAGTTGGGACAATTCCATGCGAATCGCACAGCGGCATCATTGCACGGATGCGGTCGAGCACGGAATTGTAGCACGGCGGAACGACACCCTTCGGCAACCTGAACACTTCGGGATGCTCAGGGTCATACTTGAACAGCTCCTGGAGCATCGCGTTAAGCTCCAGAATAATGAAGTTGTAGTTGAGGCCCGGACACAGCCTCATGATATCCGCCGCATTCTTGAATTCCCAGGCGGGTCTCCTCCGTTCCTGCAGGGGGGTGATGCGGCGGCGAAGAAAATCTGCGCCAACAGCGCCTACAGTGAGCCCGGCAAGCCTGGGGCGTTGGATCCGGGTGACGGCAATCTTAAGCCTATCGTCTTCCGGGGCCACGTTGCTCCAATCGCTGCCGCGTGCTACTGGGGCTTGGCGCCGGGCGGTAAACGGCTGCGGGTTCTCCTCGACAATCCAGCACCAGTCTGCTCTCCATTCCTCCCACTTGCCGCGGAACTCTCCCTCCAGATAAGCGTCCTTCTTGTCGGCCCTCGAGATCCAGGAGATTCCGCCGGATAAAGGCTCTCCTCTCTCTACTCGGGGCATAAAGAAGTGGCGGAAAAGGGCTACATTTGGATAGACTCCGACAAAGTTTTCGCAGAGATGTGCGAAAACTGCCATGGTCAGAACAACATTGGGGGTGAAGTCAAGGAGGCGGAACCCGTAGGTGTTCATGATATCGCAGAAGAACTCAGAGAAAGGCGGGCAGAGCCCGCAGTATAAGAACACGGCGAAGAAAGGATATCCATTTGGAGCCATTTTCCAAGCGGCGGCTGGATGTACCTTCGTGCACGGATGCGCTCGCGTCTCCGTCGACCAGAAAAGGTAGTAGTACTCCCTCAGCTCCCTCGCGGCGAGCTTGGGGGGGGGGGGGAGATTGCCCGCTCCTTTCGCAGCGCCGCAAGCCGCTGCGCCTCGGTCGACTTCACAACCTTCCCCTTGTCGGCTTTCGGAGCCATGGCGGAAGTGGTGGAGGAGGTCGACGGCGTTGGTGGTGCTGGTGGCGATGGGGGGCAGGGCGCTGCTCTCTTTCAGCTTTGGGAAGACGGGGGAGCGGCGGAAGTTTTCGAGATTGGAATAGCAACCGGCAAATGGGCGCACTACCCCTATTTCCCCTGCTTATAAAGAGGGAGCAGGCGGACATTCCGCCTTTCCGAATAAAGAAACCACCCACGATCTCTCCCACGACGCTGCATTCAACGCGTGCCGTTCAGGGAGGGCGTGGTGGATACGGGGAGAGATACGGCGTAACCCAGGCCGCGCGTGCCCGTGCCCTGTTTTGGGCCTGGCCCAACAGCGCTCGGCACCGTGTATGGCCTAGGCCCGGGGGCTCCTGTCGGTGTACTAGAGTAGGGGTACCCTAGTATCCCGAACTTGTGCATGGGCAGTCGCAGCATCCCGCGGCAAGACTTGCCTGGTGACCGCCAAGGTCATCCGTGGTTCCTTTGGAGCCATTCAAGAACAAAGTATCCAAGCTAAGGAGACAAGACCCCGGCAAGAGGAGCTTGCCGGGAAGGCCAACCAAGGCATCTCAAGGAACTTGCCGCGACGCGCCACGCGTCCCGGCAAGGCCCGGTGAGCGACAAGCTCCCGGACGCGACAAGACAACGACCGCGGCAAGGCGCTTGCCGCGGCAAGCCACCACTCTGTACCCGCGCTCCAGCACATCCACCAACGTGTCGCTCTGGGACCCTTCCAGGCGTACGTGGCAGGAGGCTGTGCAGCCAGCGGTGCGCGGTGGCAAGCGGCGCTGATAAGATTGTCATCGTGGTGAGCGGTGGCGTCCCTGACGGTCCCTTTTGCACTATTTGGGCGACGCAGACGGGCATTTAATGCCCTTGTCCCCTGCCGTCAGGGTTAGGTATGATACAATGTAGCAGGTAGCTGTACCAACCGCGGCACCTTTCCATTTTTACCCTTGTCTACGTTGCCACCTGTCGGTCACCCCTTGAGCATATAAAAGGAGGCCCATGCGCAACGTAGAGGGGGAGGTCGGTGGAAGAGAACACTCACGCTCGGTCTCGTTAGCTGCTAGTGTGTACTGTAGCGCACAGCGCTCCCGAGCAAGAACTCAATACAAACCGCAAAGCAGGAGTAGGGTTTTACGCATCCGTGCGACCCGAACCTGGGTAAACTGCTCGCGTGCTTCGCCTCGATCTGCTCTTCGTGCGATCTCCGCCACCCGCCCCCCCCCCCCCCCCCCCCGCCGAACCAAAAGGGGCTCGGTCCGCCGGTCCCATAGGTGTTCGTGGACTAGTTCCCCGACACTTGGGGTGCCTTGGGCATCCCCAATCTTAGGCTCTTACCACTCCTTATTCCATAGTCCATCGAATCTTTCCCCAAAATTGAAAACTTCACAACACAAAACTTAAAGTAGAAAACTCGTAAGCTCCGTTAGTATAAGAAAGTAAATCACCATCATAAGGTACTGTAATGAACTCATTCTAAATTCATATTGGTGTAATATCTACTGTATTCCAACTTCTCTATGGTTCATACCCTCTGATACTACTCATAGATTCATCAAAATAAGAAAACAACACATCGAAAACACAATCTGTCAAAAACAGAACAGTCTATAGTAATCTGGAACAAACGTATACTTCTGGAACTCATAAAATTCTCAAATAAATTTCTGAACCTGAGGAATATATCTATTAATCTTCTTCAAAAATAATTAACTAAATATCACTCTCCAAATAAAAATGGCAGCAATTCTCGTGAGCGCTAAAGTTTCTGTTTTTTTACAGCATGATCAACAAGACTTTCTCCAAGTCTTCCCAAAGGTTCTACTTGGCACAAAAACTAATTAAACAACTAAAACCACATCTAAACATAGGCTAGATGAATTATTTATTACTAAACAGGAACAAAAAGCAAGGAACAAAAATAAAATTGGGTTGCCTCCCAACAAGCGCTATTGTTTAATGCCCCTAGCTAGGCACGATGATTTCAATGATGCTCACATAAAGGGTAAGAATTGAAACATAAAGAGAGCATCATGAAGAATATTACTATCACATTTAAGTCTAACCCACTTCCTATGCATAGGGATTTTGTGAGCAAACAACTTATGAGAACAAGGGTCAACTTGCATAGGAAGGTAAAACAAGCATAACTTCAAAATTTTAAGCACATAGAGAGGAAACTTGATATTATTGCAATTCCTACAAGCATATTTTCCTCCCTCATAATAATTTTCAGTAGAATCATGAATGAATTCAAAAATATAACCAACACCCAAAGCATTATTTTCATGATCTACAAGCATAGAAAATTTACTACTCTCCACATAAGCAAAATTCTTCTCATTAATAGTAGTGGGAGCAAACTCAACAAAATAACTATCATGTGATTGAAAATTAAGATCAAGATGACAAGTTTCATGGTTATCATTATTCTTTAAAGCATACGTTGATTAAGATCCAGATCACTCTAAGTCTCAATCTGGATACATATTGAAAGTGGGAGCAATTAGCTAGAGTAGCTCCATGTAGAGCGTTGTTGACATAGAAATTTGCAAAATACATGCGGATCTGAATGTGGCAGGCCCGTTGATTAAGATTCTCTCACAAGCAAAACATGATCACACCTTAGTAATCTTTGGGTGTTAATCACATAGCGATGTGAACTAGATTACTGAATCTAGTAAACCCTTTGGGTGTTGGTCGCATGGCGATGTGAACTGTGGGTGTTAATCACATGATGATGTGAACTATCGATGTTAATCACATGGTGATGTGATCTAGATTATTGACTCTAGTGCAAGTGGGAGACTGAAGGAAATATTCCCTAGAGGCAATAATAAAGTTATTATTTATTACCTTATATCATGATAAATGTTTATTATTCATGCTAGAACTGTATTAACCAGAAACATAATACATGTGTGAATACATAGACAAACAGAGTGTCACTAGTATGCCTCTACTTGACTAGCTCGTTAATCAAAGATGGTTATGTTTCCTAACCATAAACAAAGAGTTGTTATTTGATTAACGGGATCACATCATTAGTTGAATGATCTGATTGACATGACCCATTCCATTAGCTTAGCACCCAATCGTTTAGTATGTTGCTATTGCTTTCTTCATGACTTATACATGTTCCTATGACTATGAGATTATTGAACTCCCATTTACCGGAGGAACACTTTGTGTGCTACCAAACTTCACAACGTAACTGGGTGATTATAAAGGAGCTCTACAGGTGTCTCCAAAGGTAGATGCTGGGTTGGCGTATTTCGAGATTAGGATTTGTCACTCCGATTGTCGGAGAGGTATCTCTGGGCCCTCTCGGTAACGCACATCACATAAGCCTTGAAAGCATTGTAACTAATGAGTTAGTTGCGGGATGATGTATTACAAAACGAGTAAAGAGACTTGCCAGTAACGAGATTGAACTAGGTATTGGATACCGACGATCGAATCTCGGGCAAGTAACATACCGATGACAAAGGGAACAACGTATGTTGTTATGCAGTCTGACCGATAAAGATATTCGTAGAATATGTAGGAGCCAATATGGGCATCCAGGTCCCGCTATTGGTTATTGACCGGAGACGTGTCTCGGTGATGTCTACATTGTTCTCGAACCGTAGGGTCCGCACGCTTAAGGTTTTGATGACAGTTATATTATGAGTTTATGAGTTTTGATGTACCGAAGGAGTTCGGAGTCCCGGATGAGATCGGGGACATGACGAGGTGTCTCAAAATGGTCGAGACGTAAAGATCGATATATTGGACGACTATATTCGTACATCGGAAATGTTCCGAGTGATTCGGGTATTTTTCGGAGTACCGGAGAGTTACGGGAATTCGCCGGGAGAAGTATTGGGCCTTATTGGGCCATACGGGAAAGAGAGAGGGGCTGCCAAGGGCAGGCCGCCCCCCCCCAAGGCCTAGTCCGAATTGGACTAGGGGGAGGGGCCGCGCCCCCTCCTTCTTTCCCTTCTCCCTTCCCTTTCCTTGTCTCCTACTCCTAACACTTGGAAGGACTCCTAGTTGGACTAGGAAAAGGGGGAATCCTACTCCCGGTGGGAGTAGGACTCCCCTAGGGCGCGCCATAGAGAGGGCCGACCCTCCCCTCCTCCACTCCTTTATATACGGGGGCAAGGGGCACGCCATGGACACACAAGTTGATCATTGAGATTGTTCCTTAGCCGTGTGCGGTGCCCCCTGCCACCATATTCCACCTCGATCATATCATTGTAGTGCTTAGGCGAAGCCCTGCGTTGGTAGAACATCAAGATCGTCACCACGCCGTCGTGCTGACGGAACTCCTCCCCGACGCTTTGCTGGATCGGAGCCCGGGGATCGTCATCGAGCTGTACGTGTGCTAAGAACTCGGAGGTGCCGGAGTAACGGTGCTTGGATCGGTCGGATCGGGAAGACGTACAACTACTTCCTCTACGTTGTGTCAACGCTTCCGCTGTCGGTCTGCGTGGGTACGTAGACAACACTCTCCCCTCTCGTTGCTATGCATCACCATGATCTTGCGTGTGCGTAGGATTTTTTTTGAAATTACTACGTTCCCCAACAGTGGCATCCGAGCCTAGGTTTTATGGTTTGATGTTATATGCATGAGTAGAACACAAGTGAGTTGTGGGCGATATAAGTCATACTGCCTACCAGCATGTCATACTTTGGTTCGGCGGTATTGTTGGATGAAGTGGCCCGGACCGACATTACGCGTACGCTTACGCGAGACCAGTTCTCCCGACGTGCTTTGCACACAGGTGGCTTGCGGGTGACTGTTTCTCCAACTTTAGTTGAACCGAGTGTGGCTACGCCCCGTCCTTGCGAAGTTTAAAACGGAGTCTATTTGACAAACTATCGTTGTGGTTTTGATGCGTAGGTGAGATTGGTTCTTGCTTAAGCCCGTAGCAGCCACGTAAAACTTGCAACAACAAAGTAGAGGACGTCTAACTTGTTTTTGCAGGACATGTTGTGATGTGATATGGCCAAGACATGATGCTAAATTTTATTGTATGAGATGATCATGTTTTGTAACCGAGTTATCGGCAACTGGCAGGAGCCATATGGTTGTCGCTTTATTGTATGCAATGCAATCGCGATGTAATGCTTTACTTTATCACTAAGCGGTAGCGATAGTCGTGGAAGCATAAGATTGGCGAGACGACAACGATGCTACGATGGAGATCAAGGTGTCGCGCCGGTGACGATGGTGATCATGACGGTGCTTCGGAGATGGAGATCACAGGCACAAGATGATGATGGCCATATCATATCACTTATATTGATTGCATGTGATGTTTATCTTTTATGCATCTTATCTTGCTTTGATTGACGGTAGCATTATAAGATGATCTCTCACTAATTATCAAGAAGTGTTCTCCCTGAGTATGCACCGTTGCGAAAGTTCTTCGTGCTGAGACACCACGTGATGATCGGGTGTGATAGGCTCTACGTTCAAATACAACGGGTGCAAAACAGTTGCACACGCGGAATACTCAGGTTATACTTGACGAGCCAAGCATATACAGATATGGCCTCAGAACACGGAGACCGAAAGGTTGAGCGTGAATCATATAGTAGATATGATCAACATAGTGATGTTCACCGTTGAAACTACTCCATCTCACGTGATGACCGCACATGGTTTAGTTGATTTGGATCACGTGATCACTTAGAGGATTAGAGGGATGTCTATCTAAGTGGGAGTTCTTAAGTAATATGATTAAATTGAACTTAAATTTATCATGAACTTAGCCCTGGTAGTATTTTGCAAATTATGTTGTAGATCAATAGCTCGCGTTGTTGCTTCCCTGTGTTTATTTTGATATGTTCTTAGAGAAAATTGTGTTGAAAATGTTAGTAGCACTGATGCGGATTGGATCCGTGATCTGAGGTTTATCCTCATTGCTGCACAGAAGAATTATGTCCTTGATGCACCGCTAGGTGACAGACCTATTGCAGGAGCAGATGCAGACGTTATGAACGTTTGACTAGCTCAATATGATGACTACTTGATAGTTTAGTGCACCATGCTTAACGGCTTAGAATCGGGACTTCAAAGATGTTTTGAACGTCATGGACCATATGAGATGTTCCAGGTATTGAAGTTAATATTTCAAGCAAATACCCAAGTTGAGAGATATGAAGTCTCCAACAAGTTCTATAGCTAAAAGATGGAGGAGAATCGCTCAACTAGTGAGCATGTGCTCAGATTGTCTGGGTACTACAATTGCTTGAATCAAGTGGGAGTTAATCTTCCAGATAAGATAGTGATTGACAGAATTCTCTAGTCACCATCACCAAGTTAGTAGAACTTCGTGATGAACTATAATATTCAAGGGATAACGGAAACAACTCCCAAGCTCTTTGTGATGCTGAAATCAACGAAGGTAGAAATCAAGAAAAACATCAAATGTTGATGGTTGACAAGATCACTAGTTTCAAGAAAAGGGCAAAGGGAAGAAGGGGAACTTCAAGAAGAACGGCAAACAAGTTGCTGCTCAAGTGAAGAAGCCCAAGTCTAGTCCTAAGCCTGAGACTAAGTGCTTCTACTGCAAAGGGACTAGTCACTGAAAGCGGAACTACCCCAAGTGATTGGCGGATAAGAAGGATGGCAAAGTGAACATAAGTATATTTGATATACATGTTATTGATGTGTACTTTACTAGTGTTTATAGCAACCCCTCAGTATTTGATACTGGTTCAGTTGCTAAGAGTAGTAACTCGAAACGGGAGTTGCAGAATAAACAGAGACTAGTTAAGGGTGAAGTGATGATGTGTGTTGGAAGTAGTTCCAAGATTGATATGATCATCATTGCACACTCCCTATAATTTCGGGATTAGTGTTCAACCTAAATAAGTGTTATTTGGTGTTTGCGTTGAGCATGAATATGATTTGATCATGTTTATTGTAATACGGTTATTCATTTAAGTAAGAGAATAAATTGTTGTTCTGTTTACATGAATAAAACCTTATATGGTTACACACCCAATGAAAATAGTTCATTGGATCTCGATCGTAGTGATACACATAATCATAATATTGAACCAAAAGATGCAAAGTTAATAATGATAGTGCAACTTATTTGTGGCACTGCCGTTTAGGTCATATTGTTGTAAAGCGCATGAAGAAACTCCATGTTGATGGGTTTTTAGAATCACTTGATTATGAATCACTTGATGCTTGCGAACCATGCCTTATGGGCAAGATGACTAAAAACGCCGTTCTCCGGAACAATGAAGCAAGCAATAGATTTGTTGGAAATCATACATGCTGATGTATGTGGTCCAATGAATATTAAGGCTTGCAGCAGGTATCATTATTTTCTGACCTTCACAGATGATTTGAGCAGATATGGGGATATCTACTTGATGAAACATAAGTCTGAAACATTTGAAAAGTTCAAAGAATTTTAGAGTGAAGTGGAGAATCTTCATAACAAGAAAATAAGGCTTCTATGATCTGATCGCGGAGACAAATATTTGAGTTACGAGTTTGGTCTTCAATTAAAACAATGTGGAATAGTTTCACAAATTCGTGCCACCCGGAACACCACAGCATAATGGTGTGTCCGGACGTCATAACCGTACTTTATTGGATATAGTACAATCTATGATGTTTCTTACCGATTTACCAAATATCGTTTTGGGATCATGCATTAGAGACAGTTGCATTCACGTTAAATAGGGGACCATCTAAATCCATTGAGACGACACAATCTGAACTGTGGTTTAGCAAGAAACCAAAGTTGTCGTTTCTTAAAGTTTGGGGTTGTGATGCTTATGTGAAAAAGTTTCATCCTGGTATGCTCAAAACCAAATCGGAGAAATATGTCTTCATAGGATACCCAAAAGGAGACTATTGGGTACACCTTCTATCACAGATCCTAAGGCAAGACATTCGTTGCTTATAATGGATCCTGTCTAGAGAAGGAGTTTCTGTCGAAAGAAGGGAGTGGGAGGAAAGTAGAACTTGATAAGGTAATTATACCTTCTCCCTTATTGGAAAGTAGTTCATCAAAGAAATCTGTTCCTGCGACTACTACACCAATTAGTGAGGAAGCTAATGATGATGATCATAAAAACTTCAGATCAAGTTACTACCGAATCTCATAGGTAAACCAGAGAGAGATCCGCACCAGAGTGGTACAGTAATCCTGTTCTGGAAGTCATGTTACTAGACCATGACGAACTTGCGAACTATGAGGAAGCGATGATGAGCCCAGATTCCGCAAAATGGCTTGAGGCCATGAAATCTGAGATGGGATTCATGTATGAGAACAAAGTATGGACTTTGGTTGACTTGCCCGATGATCGGCAAGCCATAGAAAAATAAATGGATCTTCAAGAGGAAGACGGACGTTGATAGTAGTGTTACTATCTACAAAGCTAGAATTGTCGCAAAAGGTTTTCGACAAGTTCAAAGTGTTGACTACGATGAGAGTTTCTCACTCGTATCTATGCTTAAGTCTGTCCGAATCATGTTAGCAATTGCTGCATTTTATGAAATCTGGCAAATGGATAAACAAAACTGCATTCCTTAATGGATTTCTTAAAGAAGAGTTGTATATGATGCAACCAGTAGGTTTTGTCAATCCTAAAGGTGCTAACAAAATATGCAAGCTCCAACGATCCATCTATGGACTGGTGCAAGCATCTCGGAGTTGGAATATACGCTTTGATAAGTTGATCAAAGCATATAGTTTTATACAGACTTGCGGTGAAGCCTGTATTTACAAGAAAGTGAGTGGGAGCACTACAGCATTTCTGATAAGTATATGTGTATGACATATTGTTGATCGGAAATAATGTAGAATTAGTCTGCAAAGCATAAAGGAATGTTTGAAAGGATTTTTCAAAGAAAGACCTCGGTGAAGCTGCTTACATATTGAGTATCAAGATCTATAGAGATAGATCAAGACGCTTGATAAGTTTTTTCAATGAGTACATACCTTGACAAAATTTTGAAGTAGTTCAAAATGGAACAGTGAAAGAAAAAGTTTCTTGCCTATGTTACAAGGTGTGAAGTTGAGTAAGACTCAAAGCCCGACCACGGCAGAAGATAGAAAGAGAATGAAAGTCATTCCCTCTGCCTCAGCCATAGGTTCTATAAAGTATGCCATGCTATGTACCAGATCTATTGTATACCCTACACTGATTTTGGCAAGGGAGTACAATAATGATCTAGGAGTAGATCACTGGATAGCGGTCAAAATTATCCTTAGTGAAATAAGGATATGTTTCTCGATTATGGAAGTGAAAAAAGGTTCGTCGTAAAGGGTTACGCTGATGCAAGTTTTTGACACTAATCTAGATGACTCTAAGTCTCAATCTGGATACATATTGAAAGTGGGAGCAATTAGCTAGAGTAGCTCCATGCAGAGCGTTGTTGACATAGAAATTTGCAAAATACATGCAGATCTGAATGTGGCAGGCCCGTTGATTAAGATTCTCTCACAAGCAAAACATGATCACACCTTAGTACTCTTTGGGTGTTAATCACATAGCGATGTGAACTGGATTACTGAATCTAGTAAACCCTTTGGGTGTTGGTCGCATGGCGATGTGAACTGTGGGTGTTAATCACATGATGATGTGAACTATCGATGTTAATCACATGGTGATGTGATCTAGATTATTGACTCTAGTGCAAGTGGGAGACTGATGGAAATATGCCCTAGAGGCAATAATAAAGTTATTATTTATTTCCTTATATCATGATAAATGTTTATTATTCATGCTAGAATTGTATTAACCGGAAACATAATACATGTGTGAATACATAGACAAACAGAGTGTCACTAGTATGCCTCTACTTGACTAGCTCGTTATTCAAAGATGGTTATGTTTCCTAACCATGAACAAAGAGTTGTTATTTGATTAACGGGATCACATCATTAGTTGAATGATCTGATTGACATGACCCATTCCATTAGCTTAGCACCCGGTCGTTTAGTATGTTGCTATTGCTTTCTTCATGACTTATACATGTTCCTATGACTATGAGATTATGCAACTCCCGTTTACCGGAGGAACACTTTGTGTGCTACGAAACGTCACAACGTAACTGGGTGATTATAAAGGAGCTCTACAGGTGTCCCCAAAGGTAGATGTTGGGTTGGCATATTTCGAGATTAGGATTTGTCACTCCGATTGTCGGAGAGGTATCTCTGGGCCCTCTCGGTAATGCACATCACATAAGCCTTGCAAGCATTGCAACTAATGAGTTAGTTGTGGGATGATGTATTACAGAACGAGTAAAGAGACTTGCCGGTAACGAGATTGAACTAGGTATTGGATACCGACGATCGAATCTCGGGCAAGTAACATACCGATGACAAAGGGAACAACGTATGTTGTTATGCGGTCTGACCGATAAAGATCTTCGTAGAATATGTAGGAGCCAATATGGGCATCCAGGTCCCGCTATTGGTTATTGACCGGAGACGTGTCTCGGCCATGTCTACATTGTTCTCGAACCGTAGGGTCCGCACGCTTAAGGTTTCGATGACAGTTATATTATGAGTTTATGAGTTTTGAGGTACTGAAGGAGTTCGGAGTCCCAGATGAGATCGGGGACATGACGAGGAGTCTCAAAATGGTCGATACGTAAAGATCGATATATTGGACGACTATATTCGGACATCAGAAAGGTTCCGAGTGATTCGGGTATTTTTCGGAGTACCGGAGAGTTACGGGAATTCGCCGGGAGAAGTATTGGGCCTTATTGGGCCATACGGGAAAGAGAGAGGGGCTGCCTAGGGCAGGCCGCGCCCCCCCCCCCCAAGGCCTAGTCCGAATTGGACTAGGGGTAGGGGCCGCGCCCCCTCCTTCTTTCCCTTTTCCCTTCCCTTTCCTTGTCTCCTACTCCTAACACTTGGAAGGACTCCTAGTTGGACTAGGAAAAGGGGGAATCCTACTCCCGGTGGGAGTAGGACTCCCCTAGGGCGCGCCATAGAGAGGGCCGGCCCTCCCCTCCTCCACTCCTTTATATACGGGGGCAAGGGGCACCCCATGGACACACAAGTTGATCATTGAGATCATTCCTTAGCCGTGTGCGGTGCCCCCTGCCACCATATTCCACCTCGATCATATCGTTGTAGTGCTTAGGCGAAGCCTTGCGTTGGTAGAACACCAAGATCGTCACCACGCCGTCGTGCTGACGGAACTCCTCCCGACGCTTTGCTGGATCGGAGCCCGGGGATCATTATCGAGCTGTACGTGTGCTAAGAACTTGGAGGTGCCGGAGTAACGGTGCTTGGATCGGTCGGATCGGGAAGACGTACGACTACTTCCTCTACGTTGTGTCAACGCTTCCGCAGTCGGTCTGCGTGGGTACGTAGACAACACTCTCCCCTCTCGTTGCTATTCATCACCATGATCTTGCGTGTGCGTACGAATTTTTTTGAAATTACTACGTTCCCCAACACCTATACGTGTCACAAACAGCCCTGGAGTTCGTACTAGAATAACACCTTAAGACACAAATCAACCAAAACCCTAATTTCACCTAGATACTCCAATGTCAGCTCAAGTATCCGTGGGTATGATTATACGATATGCATCACACAATCTCAGATTCATCTATTCAACCAACACAAAGGACCTCAAAGAGTGCCCCAAAGATCTACCGGAGAATCACGACGAAAACGTGTGACAACCCCTATGCATAGGTTCATGAACCCGCAAGTTGGTCACCTTAACATACATCAAGTGGCACACGGTATCCCATTGTCACCACAGATATCCACGGCAAGACATACATCAAGTGTTCTCAAGTCTTTAAAGACTCAATCCGATAAGATTACTTCAAAGGGGAAACTCAATTCATTACAAGAGAGAAGAGGGGGAGGAGAAACATAAGATCCAACTATAATAGCAAAGCTCGTGATACATCAAGATCGTATCATCTCAAGAACACGAGAGAGAGAGAGAGAGAGATCAAACACATAGCTACTGGTACATACCCTCAGCCCCGAGGGAGAACTACTCCCGCCTCGTCATGGAGAGCACCGGGATGATGAAGATGGCCACCGATGGGGGTTCCCCCTCCGGCAGGGTGCCGGAACAGGGTCCCGATTGACTTTTGGTGGCTAAAGAAGCTTCTGGCGGCGGAACTCCCGATCTATGTTGCGTTTTGGAAGTTTTAGGGTATATGGAGTTATATAGGCAGAAGAAGCACGTCAGGGGAGCCACGGGGGCCCCACGAGGTAGGGAGGCTTGCCCTAGGGGGGTGTGCGCGCCCCCCACCCTCGTGGGCAGCTCCCGTATCTTCTGACGTGGGGTCCAAGTCCATCAGGTGTGTTTCCTTCCAAAAATAACTTCTCCAGTTGATTTCGTTCCGTTTCGACTCCTCTGATATTCCTTTTCTTCAAAACACTGAAATAGGCATAAAACAGCAAATATGGGCTGGGCCTCCGGTTAATAGGTTAGTCCCAAAAATAATATAAAAGTGGATAATAAAGCCCAATATTGACCAAAACAGTAGATAATATAGCATGGAGCAATCAAAAATTATAGATACGTTGGAGACGTGTCAGGAGTCAATCTCCCGGATGACGCAGTCGTTGACAGAATTCTTCAGTCGCTTCCACCTAGCTACAAGAGCTTTGTGATGAACTTCAATATGCAGGGGATGGAAAAGACCATTCCTGAGGTATATTCAATGCTGAAATCAGCAGAGGTGGAGATCAAAATGGAACATCAAGTGTTGATGGTGAATAAAACCACTAAGTTCAAGAAAGGAAAGGGTAAAAAGAACTTCAAGAAGGACGACAAGGGAGTTGCCGCGCCCGGTAAGTAAGCTGCCAGGAAGAAGCCAAAGAATGGACCCAAACCTGAGACTGAGTGTTTTTATTGCAAGGGAAACGGTCACTGGAAGCGGAACTACCCCAAGTACTTAGCGGATAAGAAGGCCGGCAATACCAAAGGTATATTTTATACACATGCTATTGATGTGTACCTAACCAGCGCAAGTAGTAGCTCCTGGGTATTCGATACTGGTCCGGTTGCTCATATTTGTAACTCAAAACAGGAGCTGCGGAATAAGCGGAGACTGGCGAAGGAAGAGGTGACGATGCGCGTCGGGAACGGTTCCAAGGTCGCTGTGATCGTCCTCGGCACGCTACCTCTACATTTACCTACGGGATTAGTTTTAAACTTCAATAATTGTTATTTAGTGCCAGCTTTGAGCATGAACATTGTATCTGGATCTCGTTTAATGTGAAATGGCTACTCACTTAAATATGAGAATAATGGTTGTTCTATTTATATGAGAGACATGTTTTATGGTCATGCCCCGCTGGTCAATGGTTTATTCTTATTTAATCTCGAATGTGATGTTACACATATTCATAGTGTGAATGCCAAAAGATGTAAGGTTGATAATGATAGTCCCACATACTTGTGGCACTATCGCCTTGGTCACATTGGTGTCAATCGCATGAAGAAACTCCATGCAGATGGACTTTTGGAGTCTCTTGATTATGAATCATTTAACATGTGCGAACCATGCCTGATGGGCAAAATGACCAAGACTCTATTCTCTAGAACAATGGAGCAAGCAACCAACTTATTGGAAATCATACATACTGATGTGTGCGGTCCAATGAGCGTTGAGGCTCGCGATGGTTATCATTATGTTCTCACCCTCACTGATGACTTGAGTAGATATGGGTATGTCTACTTAATGAAACACAAGTCTGAGACCTTTGAAAAGTTCAAGGAATTTCAGAGTGAGGTTGAGAATCAACGTGACAGGAAAATAAAGTTCTTATGATCAGATCATGGAGGGGAATATTTGAGTCACGAATTTGGCACACACTTAAGGAAATGTGGAATTGTTTCACAAATCACGCTGCCTAGAACACCTCAGCGTAATGGTGTGTCCGAGCGTTGTAATCGCACTCTATTAGATATGGTGCGATCTATGATGTCTCTTACCGATCTACCGCTATTATTTTGGGGTTATGCTTTAGAGACTGCCACATTCATTTTAAATAGGGCTGCGTCGAAATCCATTGAGACGACACCGTATGAATTATGGTTTGGTAAGAAACCTAAGCTGTTGTTTCTGAAAGTTTGGGGATGCGATGCTTATGTCAAGAAACTTCAACCTGAAAAGCTCGAACCCAAGTTGGAAAAATGCGTCTTCATAGGATACCCTAAGGAAACTATTGGGTATACCTTCTACCTTAGATCTGAACGCAAGATCTTTGTTGCCAAGAATGGATCCTTTCTAGAGAAAGAGTTTCTCTCGAAGAAGTAAGTGGGAGGAAAGTAGAACTTGATGAAGTACTGCATCTTGAACCGGAAAGTAGCGCAGCTCAGGAAAATGTTTCTGTGGTGCCTGCACCGACTAGAGAGGAAGTTAATGATAATGATCAAGGAACTTCGGATCAAGTTACCACTGAACTTCGTAGGTCCACAAGGACACGTTCCACATCAGAATGGTATGGCAACCCTATCCGGAAATAATGTTGTTAGACAACGGTGAACCTTCGAACTATGAAGAAGCGATGGCGGGCCCAGATTCCAACAAATGGCTTGAAGCCATGAAACCTGAGATAGGATCCATGTATGAAAACAAAGTATGGACTTTGACAGACTAGCCCGATGATCGGCGAGCCATAGAAAATAAATGGATCTTTAAGAAGAAGACGAACGCGGATGGCAATGTGACCATCTATAAAGCTCGGCTTGTCGCTAAGGGTTATCGACAAGTTCAAGGGGTTGACTACGATGGGACCTTCTCACCCGTAGTGAAGCTGGAGTCCATCCTAATCATGTTAGCAATTGCTGCATTCTATTATTATGAGATATGGCAAATGGACGTCAAAACGGTATTCCTTAATGGTTTCCTTAAGGAAGAATTGTATATGATGCATCTAGAAGGTTTTGTCGATCCTAAGAATGCTGACAAGGTATGCAAGCTCCAACGCTCAATCTATGGGCTGGTGCAAGCATCTCGGAGTTGGAACATTCGCTTTGATGAGATGATCAAAGCGTTTGGGTTTACGCAGATTTATGGAGAAGCCTGTGTTTACAAGAAAGTGAGTGGGAGCTCTGTACCATTTCTCATATTATATGTGGATGACATACTATTGATGGGAAATGATATAGAATTCTTGGACAGCATAAAGGCCTATTTGAATAAGTGTTTTTCAATGAAGGACCTTGGAGAAGCTGCTTACATATTAGGCATCAAGATCTATAGAGATAGATCGAGACGCCTCATTGGTATTTCACAAAGCACATACCTTGACAAGATATTGAAGAAGTTCAATATGGATCAGTCCAAGAAGGGGTTCTTTCCTGTATTGCAAGGTATGAGATTGAGCATCGCTCAATGCCCGACCACGGTAGAAGATAGAGAAAAGATGAGTGTCATCCCCTATGCCTCGACCACAGGATCTATTATGTATGCCATGCTGTGTACCAGACCTGATGTAAACCTTGCCGTAAGTTTGGTAGGAAGGTACCAAAGTAATCCTGGCATGGAACACTGGACAGCGGTCAAGAATATCCTAAAGTACCTGAAAAGGACTAAGGATATGTTTCTCGTTTATGGAGGTGACAAAGAGCTCATCATAAAGGGTTGCATCGATGCTAGCTTCGACACAGATCTGGATGACTCCAAGTCACAAACCGAATACGTGTATAATTTGAATGGTGGGGCAGTCAGCTGGTGCAGTTGGAAGGAAAGCATCATGGCGGGATCTACATGTGAAGCGGAGTACATGGTATTCTTGGAGGCAACACATGAAGCAATCTGGATGACGGAGTTCATTAGTGACCAAGGAGTTATTCCCAATGCGTCGGGCCCGATGGCTCTGTTCTGTGACAACACTGGAGCTATTGCCTTGGCCAAGGAGCCCAGGTTTCACAAGAAGACCAGGCATATCAAGCGTCACTTTAACTCCATTCGTGAAAATGTTCAAGATGGAGACATAGATATTTGTAAAGTGCATACGAACCTGAATGTCGTAGATCCATTGACTAAACCTCTTCCACAAGCAAAACATGATCAACACCAGAACTCTATGGGTGTTCGATTCATCACAATGTAACTCGATTATTGACTCTAGTGCAAGTGGGAGACTGTTGGAAATATGCTCGAGAGGCAATAATAAAATGGTTATTATTATATTTCCTTGTTCATGATAATTGTCTATTGTTCATGCCATGATTGTGTTATCCGGAAATCGTAATACATGTGTGAATACATAGACCACAACATGTCCCTAGTGAGCCTCTAGTTGACTAGCTCGTTGATCAATAGATGGTTATGGTTTCCTGACCATGGACATTGGATGTCGTTGATAACGAGATCACATCCTTAGGAGAATGATGTGATGGACAAGACCCAATCCTAAGCATAGCACAAGATCGTGTAGTTCGTCTGCTAAAGCTTTTCTAATGTCAAGTATCATTTCCTTAGACCATGAGATTGTGCAACTCCTGGATACCGTAGGAATGCTTTGGGTGTACCAAACGTCACAATGTAACTGGGTGGCTATAACGGCACACTACGGGTATCTCCGAAAGTGTCTGTTGAGTTGGCACAAATCGAGACTGGGATTTGTCACTCGTGTGATGGAGAGGTATCTTTGGGCCCACTCGGTAAGACATCATCATAATGGGCTCAATGCGACCAAGGAGTTGATCACGGGATGATGTGTTATGGAATGAGTAAAGAGACTTGCTGGTAACAATATTGAACAAGGTATAGGGATACCGACGATCGAATCTCGGGCAAGTATCATACCGGTAGGCAAAGGGAATTGTGTACGGTATTGATTGAATCCCCGACATCATGGTTCATCCAATGAGATCATCATGGAACATGTGGGAGCCAACATGGGTGTCTAGATCCCGCTGTTGGTTATTGGCCGGAGAGATGTCTCGGTCATGTCTCCATGATTCCCGAACCCGTATGGTCTACACACTTAAGGTTCGGTGACGCTAGAGTTGTTATGGGAAATAGTATGCAGTTACCGAATGTTGGTCGGAGTCCCGGATGGGATCCCGGACGTCACTAGGAGTTCCGGAATGGTCCGGAGGTGAAGATTTATATATGGGAAGTCATCATGCGGTCACCGGAAGTGTTTGGGGGTTTATCGGTATTGCACTGGGACCACCGAAGGGGTTCCAGGGGTCCATCGGGAGGGTCCACCTGCACCGGAGGGCCCTATGGGCTGTATGTGGAAGGGAACCAGCCCCTAAGTGGTCTGGGAGCCATCCCCCTAGGGCCCATGGGCCTAGGGTTGGGGGGGGGCCCTAAAGGGGGCGCCCCCCTTGGCTTGGGGGGAAAGCCCCCTCCCTTGGGCCGCCGCCCCCTCTAGATCTCATCTAGAGGGCCGGCCCCCTTCCCCCTTCGCCCTATAAATAGAGCGGTGGAGGGAGGGCAACAGCACCACTTCCAAGGCGCAGCCCTCCCCCTCTCCAACACCACCTCCTTCTCCGTTGGGCTTGGCGAAGCTCTGCCAGAGAACTACAAGCCCCACCACCACGCCGTCGTGCTGTCGGAGCTCTTCCCCAACTTTTCCTTCCCCCTTGCTGGATCAAGAAGGAGGAGACGTCCTCGGGCTGTACGTGTGTTGAACGCGGAGGCGCCGTTGTTCGGTGCTTAGATCGGAATCAACCGCGATGTGAATCGCTGCGAGTACGACTCCTTCATCCGCGTTCTTGTAACACTTCCGCATCGCGATCTTCAAGGGTATGAAGATGCATTCCCCGCTCTCTCTCTTTGCAAGTCTCTCCATAGATTGATCTTGGTGATGCGCAGAAATTTTTTAATTTCTGCAACGATCCCCAACAACAACCCCTCAATCAAGGTAGGCACAATGGCGGTGATCGTCGCTCCCAGTTGGTCTCGCACTTGCTCTTCGACTATCTCTGGAATCCGCGCCACTTGTGCCTTGAGTTCTTGAACCTCGCGCTCCTGGCTTTCCGAGCTGGTCTTTCTCTCCTTTCGCCCAGCGTTATAGTATTCCGACCATTTCAAGGACAAGCCTTTGTCGGCCACACGACCAGCTGACGACGGCTTACTGAACTTATCCTTGTGTTTCATTACGTTCAACGCCCTATTTAAAGTGGTGTCCCAAGGGGAGCTTTGAGACAACCTCGCGCTACTATTTTTAGTGTCCTGCGGAAGGAACGTGAACCATTTAGAAATTTGGCTTCATTAATTAGAATGCAACCATATGGAGCTAATTACGTGGGGGTGTATTCCTTACCAGAACAAGCTCAAGCGCCTTGGTCTTCGGATTTGTGGTAAGCTCCTTTGTTACCGGGTGCATCTTGTACCGGGCCCTGACATAGTTCCTGGTCTGCTTGTCACGGTATTTATCGAAGAGGGGCGGTAGGCCTTGCTCGGCACGCTCCGCGTCCTCCTTGTCCCATATAGAATCCGCCACTCTGTAACCGCCGGGACCGAGTTTGTGGACCCCTAAGTTCAAGTCCCTCATATCTTTCCCCCATTGACTTGATTCCGTAGATGCATTTCTCTCGCACTTGATCTTGAACTCCAGGTAGTCAGCTTCGCTGATCAAAGGATTTGTCTCCTTGATCTTCTCATAACTATCACCGCTTAGAATCCTTCTCTTCACCGCGGCTCTCCAAGTAGCCAGGGCCGTGCTCATCTTCGTGAGGGAGGAACTGTTCACTTTATTCCCTGAGAGGCGTGTGTTTGCAAAGTCACCAGGGAACTTGTATCGTTCGTGCAGCTTCATGAAGAGGAGGTTGCGCAAATTCCCTCGGTCACGATGCCTTAGGTTCTCGGTGTTGATTGAGATGGTGCTCCGGAGAATGCACCCGAGTTGTCTCGCATACCCACTGACTAATTCTTTGGGCACCGTTGGATGCCCACTGGAGGACACTTCAGTAAATTCCTCCTTGACGATGCCGAGCACGTTCGGGCGCCGGTCCTTCCGTTGCCTCTTCGGTTGGCTGCCATCTATGCGTGCGCTGCCATCATCAATGGTGGCATCCTCGGCGGCACCATCAGTGGTGTCATCCCCGACGCCACTAGGGGTTGTGTAGTCGGCATAGGTGTCTTCCACGGTGTCCTGATAGCGGTGAGGTTCTTCCTCCATCTCCTGGGACAGCTCCCAGAATTGCTTGCCCGAACCGCTGGCCTCATCGTTGTTGGCCATGTTCGCTCTAAATAGGAAAAAAGTTTGGTCAAAAAGTTGGTTATTGTCAAGGAACAAGATCTCTAAGTTGACCAAATAACCTAATTCTCAAGGAATGTCGCCAAAAAGTTGGTTATTGTCAAGGAATAATTGAGAGATGTTTGTGATATTGCCTAGGTGTTTTGGGATGGAACCTGTTAGTGTGTTGTTGCTAAGGTCCAAGTCCACGTTCTCAAGGTAACCTAGTTCTTGAGGGATGTGTCCAGAAAGTTGGTTGCTGCAAAGATACAAGGCTGTGAGTTTGGTCAAATTGCCTATGTTGTTTGGGAGGGAACCTGTTAGTGTGTTGTAGCAAACAAACAACTTCTCTAAGTTCTCAAGATAACCTAGTTCTCGAGGGATGTGTCCAGAAAGTTGGTTTCTTTGAAGATCCAAGGTTGTGAGTTTGGTCAAATTTCCTAGGAAGTTTGGGATGGAACCTGTTAGTGTGTTGTAGCAAAGCCACAACTCCTGTCGAGGGATGTGTCTAGAAAGTTGGTTAATGTCAAGATACATGCTGATTAATTTTTGTTTCGGTTGAGAATCGGGCACCTTCTAGGTCAAGAAAATTGGGCATGACCTTTGCTAATTTTCTTGACCTAGGAGTGCCCCATTCTCAAACGAATCGGAAGTTAATCAACATTTCAGGAGAAAGGGGTGTGAACAAGTAGATTTTACTCCGGAGAGTTCTTGCAGGTGCGTACGAACTGCAACATCTCAAAGCAGATAACAACATAGCAACAAATGAAATTCTAGAACTGAATGCTCTACTTCTTCTCATACCCTCCAAAGAACTTTAACCAGCAGCAGCAGATAACAACAGTAGCAGTAGCAAGAATAAGAAGCGGTACAACAACCAGAATGTTAACCAAGGAAGCTAGTGAGTCTCTCATTATTATTTTGCATAGTAATAATCCTGAATGGCTCATGACCTGACAATGAGCCTGCACTAATACAGATGATAATGATAGCAACCAACCGTATCTCGGGTCAGCATGAACTAGCTATTCAGTCAAAATTCTGATGCAAGCTAACATTTTGTTTGTGTCATGGAAAATCAACACTGAGTTTCAGTCTCTTGAAACAGAATTCCACCACACTTGTTGTATATCTGTTCCGTTGTGTTTGTGGGTGTTCTGTCAAAGTAATTTTCTTCTCTGTGTGCATATAGCTTAGTTAGCTGTTGCAGTGCTGCTAGTGGGTTTAGCTACTGTACTACTCAGGCTTATCTGAATATAGACTTATTATTACTTAATAGTGGGTGTTCAAAAACCATTGTCAGTTTCAATGCTACTGCTTCTCATGATCAAAATACAAGACATGCTGATAACCATCTTGAACATGTTTGCTTAATTGCAATTGAGTAATATAATTCAGGTGGGGTAAAATTGAAAAAAAATCAGGTGGGGCGGCTTGCCCCGTAGCGATTCATCAAAAAAATAACAGGAGGGGATCCCTAACTACAAGCATGCTGATAACTAAAATCAAACAGAAAATTAACTATACTACACAAGGCATAAGGTATACCTAACCAAGATCTATAACTAATAGGGGGAAAATAGATAAAAAAACAAAAGAGAATAAGTGATTAATAACACATACCTGAAGGCTCACTGAGTGCACCTCCAAGAAAGCAGCGAAAACCCTAACACTCACACCACCTCAAAATCAAAATGCCTACAAAAGATCTCAAAACCAACAAACAAAGCTCAAAATAGATGGCTATATCTAACCCTAGTTGAGTGCCCACAGCATGAACTACAGAAGAAAGAGGAACTGGAAAGACTAACATGTCGAAACAAAAGCATCTGCGCATCCGAAGAAGATTCAAAGTACATACAATTCATAAATATTTGCCCCTTGCAAGCATTATCACAAACACCTACCAAGCAAAAATCCTTTCACATGTAATGGACTCGAACATCTACGGCAGGTGCTCATCCAGTGCAGAAATCAGGGGGGAATTTTGAGCGAGCAGAGGATGCAATAGGAAGGAGGGAGGGGGAGGGAGGAGGAAGGAGGGGTGGTGGCTACCTGCCTATGGACCGGTCGCCGGTGTAGCTCCGGGTGGCGGCGTTGCTGGGCGGGGGCGGCTGCTCCGGGGATGGGGAGGGAGGCGCTGCGATGCCGGAGGCGGGGCCGCGGAGGCTGGGCGCGTGTGGCTGCCCGGCTCGTACATCGCTGGTGTCTCCCCGCGGCCGGTGACCAATGTGCAGAGGTGGTTGTCCGGGACGTGGCGACGACGGCGAGGCTTTCTGGGCTCTGGAGGAGAGGAGAGGGCGAGGGGAAGCGCGAGGGGGCAAGTGGGGAGGGGGCCCGAGGAGGCAGGGCGGCGGCGGTGGAGCGGGTGCGGGCGGACGGAGGCGTGCTCCCACGGGGGTCGTCGGGTTAGGTGTGGGGCGAGGTGGATCTGGCGAGGGAGGGAGAGAGGCCAGAGGGAGAGGGGAGCAAGTGGAGTGGGGGTAGGGTTAGCAATGGCGCACCTTTTAGGGGTGCGCCATAAACATACGTATACCAATGGCGCACCTTCTAGGGGTGCGCCATAAGCACCGTCATAGCAATGGCGCACCTTCCCCTAGTGCGCCATTACTAACTTTTTTTTTGGATTTTTAGTTGCATGTAATAATTTTTTAGAAAATGACCATACATTTTAAAATGTTACGAGATAAGTAGTTATTACTAATTTTCAAATACTTGCGTTGCAAAACATTTGTGAATTGGTAAAACATTTATGAATATGAAAAAAATTCATCACATTTGAAAAAATATTCATGAATTCAAAAAGTGCCCATGAAATTTAAAAATATTCATGAGTTCAAAGAATATTAACAAATTCAATACTTTTTTGAGTTAGAAAAATGTTTGCATTTTCAAAAAATGTTTGCAAATTTAAGCTGGAAAAAGAACACTGGAAAATAAAATACTAGAATAAACATAAAATAAAAATTGGTATATCAATGGCGCACCTCCTAGGGGTGCGCCATAAATACCTTGATAACAATGGCGCACCTTCTCCTGGTGCGCCATTACTAACTTTTTTATTATTTTTACCGGAATAAACATAAATAAAAACAATTAAAATACCAGAAGAAAACATTAATCCCCACTGTTTTGAACAAAAGAGGTTACTAGATAGAGGACTAGAATAGAAGAAATGCCATTTCCATATGTCGAAATACAATCGAGAAATGAAGACTACAATTTAAACCATTGTGCAAAGATTTAGAATTAGATCGATGACATGGTTGAAATCAAGTGATACATGTAATAATTGTTGCATGTAATAATTGAGCTTGCCACTGACACACACACACACACACGCGCAGCCGACACGTCGTCATTCGATCTTAGCTATCTTTTCACAATCTTCTTGCCCTTCTTTTTCGCAAATGGAGTTCTTCTCTTGAACGGACGTCCTTTAGGTAGGGTGGCCCTACTTCTTCTTGTGGTGTATGGTACTTCATCGTCGTTGTCATGTTCCATCTTTGGGTCGCCGTACTTGTCGAAGTCTTGCTCATTGGCGACTCCATCCATTCGGATGATCTTCCTTTTGCCTCTCCTCACGACAACACGATGATGTCTACTACACAACCTTCTTCTTGTAGACGTTCTTGGGGCTCCAAGTGCAGATGTTTGTAGGATAGTAGCAAATTTCCCTCAAGTGGATGACCTAAGGTTTATCAATCCGTGGGAGACGTAGGATGAAGATGGTCTCTCTCAAACAACCCTGCAACCAAATAACAAAGAGTCTCTTGTGTCCCCAACACACCCAATACAATGGTAAATTGTATAGGTACACTAGTTCATTGAAGAGATGGTGATACAAGTGCAATATGGATAGTAGATAAATGTTTTTGTAATCTGAAAATATAAAAACAACAAGGTAACTAATGATAAAAGTGAGCACAAACGGTATTGCAATGCTAGGAAACAAGGCCTAGGGTTCATACTTTCACTAGTGCAAGTTCTCTCAACAATAATAACATAATTGGATCATATAACTGTCCCTCAACGTGCAACAAAGAGTCACTCCAAAGTCACTAATAGCGGAGAACAAACGAAAAGATTATGGTAGGGTACGAAACCACCTCAAAGTTATCCTTTCTGATCGATCTATTCAAGAGTCCGTAGTAAAATAACGCGAAGCTATTCTTTCCGTTCAATCTATCATAGAGTTCGTACTATAATAACACCTTAAGACACAAATCAACCAAAACCCTAATGTCACCTAGATACTCCAATGTCACCTCAAGTATCCGTGGGTACGATTATATGATATGCATCACACAATCTAAGATTCATCTATCCAAACCAACACAAAGTACTTCAAAGAGTGCCCCAAAGTTTCTACCGGAGAGTCAAGACGAAAACGTGTGCCAACCCCTATGCATAGGTTCATGGGCGGAACCCGCAAGTTGATCACCAAAACATACATCAAGTGGATCAATAGAATACCCCATTGTCACCACGGGTATCCCACGCAAGACATACATCAAGTGTTCTCAAATCCTTAAAGACTCAATCCCATAAGATAACTTCAAAGGGAAAACTCAATCCATTACCAGAGAGTAGAGGGGGAGAAACATCAAAAGATCCGACTATAATAGCAAAGGTCGCGATACATCAAGATCATACTACCTAAAGAACACGAGAGAGAGAGAGAGAGAGAGAGATCAAACACATAGCTACTGGTACATACCCTCAGCCCCGAGGGAGAACTACTCCCTCCTCGTCATGGAGAGCACCGGGATGATGAACATGGCCACCGGAGAGGGATTCCCCCCCCCTGCGACAGGGTGCCGGAACGGGTCTAGATTGGTTTTCGGTGGCTACGGAGGCTTCTGGCGGCGGAACTCCTGATCTATTGTGCTTCTCGATGGTTTTAGGGTGTATGGATATGTATAGGTGAAAGAAGTCGATCAGGGGAGACACGAGGGGCACACAAGGGTGGAGGGCGCGCCCAGGGGGGTGGGCGCGCCCCCTTGCCTCGTGCCTTCCTCGTTGCTTCCCTGACGTACACTCCAAGTCTCCTGGATTGCTTCCATTCCAAAAGTAACTCTCCCGAAGGTTTCATTCCGTTTGGACTCCGTTTGATATTCCTTTTCTGTGAAACACTGAAACAAGGGGAAAATAGAAACTGGCACTGGTGTCGGTGTCTAAATCGGCAGATCTCGGGTAGGGGGTCCCGAACTGTGCGTCTAAGGCGGATGGTAACAGGAGGCGGGGGACACAATGTTTTACCCAGGTTCGGGCCCTCTTGATGGTGGTAAAACCCTACGTCCTGCTTGATTATTCTTGATAGTATGAGTAGTACAAGAGTTGATCTACCACGAGATCGGAGAGGCTAAACCCTAGAAGCTAGCCTATGGTATGATTGTATGTTGTCCTACGGACTAAAACCCTCTTGTTTATATAGACACCGGAGGGGGCTAGGGTTACACAAGCTCGGTTACAAAGGAGGAGATATACATATCCGTATTGCCTAGCTTGCCTTCCACGCCTAGTAGAGTCCCATCCGGACATGGGACGAAGTCTTCAATCTTGCATCTTCATAATCCAACAGTCCTGCCAAAGGATATAGTCCGGCTGTCCTGAGACCCCCTAATCCAGGACTCCCTCAGTAGCCCCTGAACTAGGCGTCAATGACGATGAGTCCGGCGCGCAGTGTTGTCTTCGGCATTCCAAGGCGGGTTCATCCTCCGAATACACCGCGAAAGAGTTTGAATACAAGGATAGTGTCCGACCCTGCAAAATAAGTTCCACATACCACCGTTGAGAGAATAACATTTCCACAAATCTAATCTGCTGACACGTTTTGGCAGCATGACATCATGTCATGGCCCGGTAATTATTCGAACCGTTTTTCTTTAACTAGCCCCGCACATAACGCGAGGCAGTTTCTTAACACGTCTTCTCAAAGTAGAGATCGTGTTCCCCTTATTATGGGATTCTCATCAATACGGACGTGGGTAACCCAACCGCGCCATCAATTACGACGCTTGGGGGATAAGAGAGTTTTACCAGGCTAGTGGGGGCGCATAGTTTAGTCCGCCCTTATAAAGGGATAAGATCCCACCTTTTTCTTCCCACGCCTTCTTCCTCCTTGCTCATCCATTCTCGCACACTCGAGCTCCAATGCCCAAGTCCACATCCTTCTCCTCAACTCTCTCCGAACATGTCCGGAGCGGGAGGCAAGTGGTTGGCCTCCTCCGTCAAGGAGGGACACATCAAAAAGCTACGTGGAGCCGGATACTTAGCCGCGGATATCGCGCACCGGCTGCCAGCCATGGGGCAGGTCATCCCTACCCCAGAACCTCACGAAAGGCAGTTTTCCTCCCCTACTTCATCCGCGGACTAGGGTTTCCCCTCCATCCATTTGTCCGCGGCCTCATGTTCTATTATGGGCTGGACTTTCATGATCTGGCCCCAAACGTCATCCTTAAAATCTCGGCATTCATCGTCGTGTGCGAGGCCTTCCTCCGTATCCGGCCCCACTTCGGCCTGTGGTTGAAGACCTTCAATATCAAGCCGAAGGTGGTGGGCGGCCAACAAGCGGAATGCAGCGGAGCCATGGTGGGCAAGATGCCCAACGTTATATGGCTCGAGGGCTCCATCGTGGAGACCATAAAGGGGTGGCAATCGGGGTGGTTCTACATCACCGAGCCGCGCGACACCAACTGGGTGGCGGACCCCGAGTTTCGACTCGGAATCCCCATGTGGCTCACTTCCTGGAAGGAGAAGGGCCTGGCTTGGGGTTCATCGGTGGAGCTGGACGGACTCGAGAAGTGTATCTGGAACATGACAAGCAAGAAACTTAAGCTTGTCAACATAGTCCAGGTCATGCTCTTCCGCCGGATCCTCCCGTGTCAGCAACGGGACTTCAACTTATGGGAGTTCGACCCGGCCCAGCACCAGACCCTCAGCGAGCTCTTCGACACGATGCATAAAGACGTCTGGAGGGTGCTGTTCAAGGGAGCCGATGTCCCTCCTTCTCTTACCGAGGACCACGGGCTAAGCGCGAAGCGCCATGCGAATCCGGTAAGTTCTATACATCTGGCAAGGTATTTATTTCCCATAGCTTAACCATGTGCGGGGTCTGAGCTCCCATGCCTTTGACAGGACTGGGTGGAGACATCAGAGCAGATCAACTGTCCGGCCCCTCTGCCCGAAGACCCTGCGGACGCTCTCCTGACGGAGATGCAGACTCCGGCTCCTTATGAGGTGCCGGACAAGACCAAGAAGAAGGCCAAGGGAACCCGAAAGAGTTCCCAACGCCAGGTGGTATTGGACTCATTGTCCAATAACACCGAGACACCCTCCTCCCGTGAAAACAAGGAGAAGGATGATGAAGATTCTCCCCCTCCAGCCGGGGGAGACAAGAAAAGGAAGGCCGCCCCAACCGGGGAGGCCGAAGGATCCAAGAAGGGAAGGAGTCTCCTTCCGGACTGCTCCACCACCGCCGCCGATGACGAAGACGAGTGGCTGCTCAGGGCCAAGCCCCTGGCGAAGTCGTAAGTATTCGGATAGGAGAGTAACTCATAGTATACCTTTCTCGCACTGCTTCTCCTAACATTGAATATGATTATGCAGTCCACCCCAAGCCCGTATCGATGTATCATCGTCGGACGGTTCCTTGGACTCGTTGGACATGAATAGTGATACACTTCCAACCGCCTCCTCCCCTTTCCCTACGGACAATGCCGAGGTATTGTCTCAAGGGGTACCGAGCCGGGGGAGACAGTCCTGGAGGTGCCTCAAGGCGACCTTCTGGACTCCAGGAGTAAAGGGAGCAAGGCTGCCCGGGGCTCCCAGTTCGGCCCTCAGCCGAACACCGCGCCGGAACCTCCAGTGGTTCCGGACTCGGGCAGGCGGCCCCCTTCCAAAAGGGGCAAGACGACTGTGCCGGTGACCTCTATCCATCCAGAGGCATCGGACAACCTGCTGGGAGCGCTTCGCGGCACTTCCATCAACGAAGAGCACCGCACTATTATGAGTGTAGTGATCAAGAAGGTTCAGTCCGCCAAAAGCGGACTGACTGAAGCCTGTGCCAGCCTTCTAACAGGCTTTGAGGTAAGTATTTAAAATATAGGAAAAATATTACCACATAGACAGTAGCCCCTGATGCTCTGTTTGGTGTTCACAAAGAAACGCCGAATAGAGGATCAATAATATCTGTAGGAGTCTAATATAAGTATGTCTGTATGCGTACGCATGCTTCGTTGCTGACCTCTGCCGCACTGACTGCGAAGGTCGCCACACTGAAGCAGGACCTCGAGGGGTCCGAGAAAGAGCTCGGCCTTGCCAAGAGGCAGCTCGAGGAGAACAAAGGTAAGTGATACCTTGTCTATATATAAAAGAAAATGTGGTTGCGAAATGACAGGATCATCATGAATGTGCCAGGGGCCACGACCGAAGTGGCGACCCTGAAGCAAGCGCTATCTGAGGTTGATGACAAAGCGGCCAAGGAGCGCACCGAGCGGAGGCAAGAGGCACGGGTGAGCGAGGTGCAGCAAGAGCTCCAGGCTCTCGTGAAGAAGCATGAGGCGTTGGAGCTTGACTCGAAGACGCGAGAGTCCGAGCTTGCCGCGGCCCTCGAGAGCACAAAGCATGCCAAGGCCGAAGCCCAAAATGCCCTCCAGGAAATTGAGGCGATGAGGAAGATAGCGGCGGGTAAGGCATTCAATATGCAAAGCAAGCATGTGAAAGTGAATTACTTATTGCTTACCCGAGTCTGGAGCTCTCCAGGAGCATTCGCAGATTTGCCCTGCAGCGTGTCGGATGCAGCGAAGTATTACCAGGCCAAGGAGGGCAGCTCGACGGAGAAGTTGTTCTAGTCTCAGTATACTGGGACTGAACACCCGATGCCTATGAGCGACCAGCTGAAGCAACTGGTCGAGCTGCACAAGGCGGCCAAATAGGCCATGAAGGGCTTTATAGTCCGGATGTGGCCTGGCGACTCCCTTCCCAACAGCTACTTCGGCCTGGTGAGGCGGCTTGTGGATGCCTGCCAATGGCTGGAAGTCATCAAGCGATCCGTCTACATCGAAGGTGCCCGCCGGGCTTTTGCCCGTGCAAAGCTGCACTAGGCTAAGATGGACGCCGAGAAGCTGGTGAAGGAGGGGTCGCCGCAGGGCAAGGAGCATCGCCACCTTGAGATGTATTATGAGGGTGTCCTGAAGGGTGCCCGTCTTGTAGCGGACGCGTGTGTGAAAGATGTAATATTTGAATGAACTTTCTCGTGTGATCTTGTATTATGAAAACTTGTCCATATGCGCTATGCAACGCTTGTTTGAATTTAAAATATTACCTTCTATTCGGCTGTTTATCAAATCTGAGAGATGGCTAGTCGTCGGCTTCTGCCCCCATGCCACGAGTACTGGGGTGTTCCGGATAAACCTGAGCACTCTTTTTCCCATTTTGGGTCCTTCGAGGGAGGTGCTCAGCACAACGAACAAGGCAATCGGACTATAATGCTTTATCACTCTCACTTAGCCATATAATTCTATAATTTTATATTTTGGCGAAGTCCCTAGTATTCGGAAGGCCGAATTCGGGGCGCTATACACGCCTTAAGCCGGATAAAGCCGACTCCTCGCTCTAAGCGGCATAAGTCTTTAGATACTCGAAACCTCTCGAACAGCGACCAGCTCTTGCCTTATCATGACAGTCAGTTTTAGCTTTCTCTACTGAGGTGCTTAGCCCAGCTGAATTGGGGCACAATCGCAGTAGTTCTCCTAGTGCTACCTCAGCCGATATAGCGGAACGTAAGGTACCAAAACAAGGGAGCTGGGCAAACCCAACTATTGACCCAAGACATGATTCGGAGCCGATGCATATAATGCTATAAGTTCGGGGTGCTGCACTGTCGAAAGTGTTCGGACTTCTCACACCGTATTATGGGGTATGCTTAAGCCCCTAGCGTACTGGCCGTACCAGAGTGTACGGGTGCTGGATGTCATGGATGAACACACACACACACACACACATATATATATATAGAAGAATAGAGAATGCGGTAATAGTCTAGTGCTATGCATTGTTTATTCAAAAAGGTGTGTTAAAGTAGAATGATACAAGTAGTGCGATAAGTAGAAAGTAGGACTATTTGACATGTCCCCTTCAAGGGCAAGCTGAGGAATGGTATTTAAAGCAAGTATTTCACTCGTTATCGGAATCCACCTTGGAGTTCAGTGGTGCTACATAGCTTTCTGCCTCCTTGGTTGCTGCATCATGTGTCCGGCAATCATATTGCCGGACAGGGTTTCTAGAGATTAAAGTCCTGAAAGAGAGAAAAATAACAAAGCGGGAAGCCCCTAGTGCTGCTGAGCCGCGTCTTGGGGCGTGCCGTAGTCGTGCCCCCCTCCCCACCTGTGCCCATGGTATTTTCAATGTGTAATTGTGTACGCGTGGCACGGATTTTGCTGTTTGGCTGGGGCTGGGGCGGGGGGGGGGGCGCATTGCTATGCGAGCTCGGAACGTGCCAGGCGGTCTTGTTGCCAATTACTCCGGGCGTGCTTGAAGGTGTCCGGGTTTTTAATCGCCGAACTGGCGGATTGCCTTAAGAGGCTGCTTTGCGCTTCTGCTGTGAGGGCCGCAGTGTGCTCGTCCGTGCGGAGAGAGCGCTCTGTGTTTCCATTGACTGTGATGACCCCCCGAGGTCCTGGCATCTTGAGTTTGAGGTATGCATAATGCGGTACCGCATTGAATCTCACAAATGCGGTTCGCTCGAGCAGTGCATGATAGCCACTGTGGAACGGGACTATATCGAAGATTAACTCCTCGCTTCGGAAGTTATCCTGGGATCCGAAGACCACTTCCAGTGTGACTGAGCATGTGCAATGGGCCTCTACACCTGGTATGACACCTTTGAAGGTCGTTTTTGTGGGATTGATCCTTGAGGGGTCTATACCCATTTTGCGCACTGTGTCCTGATAAAGCAGGTTCAGGCTGCCGCCGCCATCCAAAAGGACTCGAGTGAGGTGAAATTCATCAATGATTGGGTCTAGGACCAGTGCGGCGAATCCGCCATGATGGATACTAGTGGGGTGGTCCCTGCGATAGAAGGTGGTCGGACAAGAGGACCATGGGTTGAACTTTGGGGCGACTGGCTCCAACGCATATATGTCCCTTAGCGCACGCTTCCGCTCCCTCTTGGGGATGTGGGTTGCGTATATCATGTTCACCGTTCGCACTTGTGGGGGGAACCTCTTCTGTCCTCCGGTGTTCGGCTGCCGAGGCTCCTCCTCGTCATCGCTATGTGCCCCCTTATCTTTGTTTTCGGTGTTTAACTTGCTGGCCTGCTTGAACACCCAACAATCCCTGTTGGTGTGGTTGGCTGGCTTGTAGGGGGTGCCGTGTATTTGACACGAGCGGTCGAGTATACGGTCCAAACTGGACGGGCCCGGAGTGCTTCTTTTGAATGCCTTTTTCCACTGACCGGGTTTAGAGCCTTTGAATCCGGCATTGGCTGTCGTATCCTCGGTATTGTTGTTGTTGATGCTGAGCTTGTGTTTGTTGCGACGTGACCTGCCATTGCCATCCTTGGTATCCGAAGTACCGTGGTTCTTTGATATGTTATTGCTGCGAGCCAGCCAGCTGTCTTCTCCCGCGCAAAAGCGGTCATGAGTGTCGCGAGGGCTGCCATAGATTTCGGCTTTTCTTGGCCAAGGTGCCGAGCGAGCCACTCGTCGCGGATGTTGTGCTTAAAAGCTGTTAGGGCCTCTGCATCCGGACAGTCGATGATTTGATTTTTCTTTGTTAGGAACCGAGAGAGATCAAACACATAGCCACTGGTACATACCCTCAGCCCCGAGGGAGAACTACTCCCTCCTCATCATGGAGAGCACCGGGATGATGAAGATGGCCACCGAAGAGGGATTCCCCCTCTGGCAGGGTGCCAGAACAGGTCTAGATTGGTTTTCGGTGGCCACGAAGGCTTCTGGCGGTGAAACTCCCGATCTATTGTGCTCCTCGATGGTTTTAGGGTATATGCATATATATATAGGCGAAAGAAGTCGGCCAGGGGGCCCACGAGGGGCCCACGAGGGTGGAGGGCACGCCCAGGGGGTGGGTGCGCCCCCTGCCTCGTGCCTTCTTCATTGCTTCCCTGACGTACACTCCAAGTCTCCTAGTTTGCTTCCGTTCCAAAAATAACTCTCCCGAAGGTTTCATTCCATTTGGACTCTGTTTGATATTCCTTTTCTGCGAAACACTGAAACAAGGGGAAAACAGAAACTGGCACTAGGCTCTGGGTTAATAGGTTAGTCCCAAAAATAATATAAAATAGCATATAAATGCATATAAAACATCCAAGGTTGATAATATAAACATCCAAGGGGAAAACATTTATATTACGGGTCAGTAATGAAGAAGCATTGGTCCACTTGGGAAGCCAGTACCCATGGCTCATTTTTGGCGGTGACGTTTGCGCCCGTGGTCTTGGATTTGGCTTCGGGTATAACCATGGTGGTGAAATACCGGTCTTCTTTTAGGAAGCTCTTGGCCCATCTAACACAGAACATCGGGACCTTCTCTCTAGCGTAGCTCAGCTCCCAGATTTCCTCAATCCTTCCGAAGTATCTGTCCTTGTCGTTACCGGTGTAGGATTCCATAGTTACTCTAGAGTTCTGATAATCATCGCTCTTCATGTCCTTTTCCTCGGTGTAGAATGTGTAGCCGTTGATATCGTACTCCTCATAGGTCATTAGGTTGTGCTCGGCACCCTGTGACAAGGCGAATATGAGTTTTTCTTCCGCGGAAGAATCCTCATGTAAAGGGTACGATAGAAGCTTCTCCTTGAACCAACGTGTGAAACATGAGTTGTGCTCTTTGATTATATCTCCGTCCGTCCTCTGTTGGCCTCAGTCATTGTATGTCTTCTCAATAAAGGTTTTGTGCTCTACCACCCAAGGATCGACCACGTCTATGTGTTGTAGCGCGACTAGGTTTGCTCTTTCAAAGTCGGCGAGTCGACCCTTGAAGTCGACATGCATTTCGCGGTGACCCTTGCAGTGACCCCGTCCAGCGAGCATGCCGAGGTGCTTGTTGACGGGCAGACCAACGGGTTTCTCGATGCCTAGATAATTCGTGCAGTGGGAGATGCACTCTTCGGCAGAAAGCCCTTGGCTATGCTTCCCTCTGGACGTGACATGTTGCAAATGTATCCTTTGATGACATCATTCATCCTTTCGAAAGACATCATGCTGTGCAGGACGTCGGCCCGAGTTGGATCATATCGTCCATGATATGGACCAGCAGATGCACCATAACATCGAAGAATGCGGGCGGGAAGTACATCTCAAGCTCGTATAGTATCACCACGATCTCTTCCTGTAGCCTTCTGAGTTGCCACATGCCAACCGACTTCCGAGAGATGACGTCGAAAAAGTTGCATAGGCCAAATAGCGTTTCACGGACGTGCACATCCATGATCCCACGAACTGCAACTGCAAGCATCCGTGTCATCAGCACATGACAGTCGTGAGACTTCATCCCGCTGAACTTCTGCTTCGCTGAGTCTAGCTAACTGCTTATCTTCCCCGTGTTACCGTAAGGAAATTTTACTCCTATGAGGCAGGTGAAAAACTGCTCGATCTCCTCCTGACTTAGAGTGAAGCACGCGGGAGGGCAGTCATTTCCGATCTTCTTGGCCTTTTTGCCTTTGCGTCGACTTTCCATGTCCTTCGCCTCATCATCATCATCATTAGCGTGAAGCTCATCCCTGATGCCCATTGATTTCAAGTCTGCCCTTGCTTTCGGCCCATCTTTGGTCCTCTCTGGCATGTTGAGCAGGGTACCAAGCAAACTCTCGCACACGTTCTTCGTGATATGCATCACATCAAGGCTGTGAGGCACACGAAGGATCTTCTAGTACAGCAAGTCCCAGAAAACAGACCTTGTTTTCCATACCTTCAGCAGCGGCTCTGGCGCCTTTCGCTTCTTTCCCGGCTCTGGCGCCTTTCGCTTCTTTCTCGGCGGTAGGCACTCTTTCCAATTTTTCAATAGCTTGATAATTTTCCTCGCCGCTCCACGTACGCGGGCGTCTTCGGGGTTCGGTTTCACCATCGAACAGATCCTTGTGTTTTCTCCATGAGTCATCGTCGCCAAGCCACCTTCGATGTCCCATGAACACGGTTTTCGAAGACCCGGATCTCTATCTAGCTGGTGATACGTTGTGTCATCCATGCACCTAATGCATCCAGAAAATCCGTGGACCACTTGCCCCGCAACATATCCGTAACCGAGATAGTCGTGCACCGTCGAGAGCAGTGCGGCTCTCATAGGTAAATATTCTTTCTCTGCGTTGTCCCACATATTGGCTGGCATTTTCCACAATGTGTCTAGCTCCTCTTTCAGCAGCCCCAGATACAGATTGATGTCGTTCCCTGGTTGTTTTGGCCCTTCAAATAGCATACTCATGTGAATGTACTTCCTCTTCATGCACAACCCGGGGGGAAGGTTGTACATCCACACAAACACAGGCCAGGTGCTATGTGTGCTTCTCTGGCTGCCAAACGGATTGACTCCATCGGTGCTCGCGCCCAGCATGATGTTCCTTGGATCGTCCCCAAATTCTAGATGTTCGAAGTTCAACGCTTGCCACTGGCTCGCATCGTTAGGGTGACTCAGCATCTTGTCTTTTTTATTTATCTCCGGATGATTTTCGTCATCTTCTCACTTCTTCTCCTCCCTATCCACAAGCCAACGCAGGAGCTTTGCTAGCTTAGGGTCTGCGAAATACCGTTGCAGACGAGGAGTGATCAGAAAGTACCACACCACTTTTCGAGGAGCTTTCTTGCTCTTCTTGTATCGAGTGACGCTGCACACCGTACATATGGTAGACTCCGCGTGCTCGTCCTGATAAATGATGCAATTGTTCATGCACACATGGTATTTCACGTGCGATAAATCCAGAGGACACACAATTTTCTTCGCCTCCTCGAAACTGGTCGGGCACTTGTTCCCCTTGGGAAGACGTTCGTGCCAGAATGACATTTTCTCGTGGAAGCACGCGTCGGTCATTTTGTGTTTTACCTTCATCTCCAGAACCATGAGCATTACTTTCAGGCGTGTATCCTCGGGCCTGCATCCTTCATACAATGGAGTAACCACGTCTATCTCCAGTTGATCCAGCTTGGCTTTCTGTCGGGCGGCAGCTCTTGCGTTATTCGTCTGCTTGAGAAGCAGCTCTTGAATATGAGGGTCCTACACCCAGCCCACCAATGGTCCATCATCGTCTGCTCCGGCATCTTCATCTTCATGATCATGCCCTTCGTCTTGATCTTCCTCATCATCATGTCCGGCATCTTCTACATGATGACTGTGTACTGCATCTACTTCGTGATCATGTCCTGGAGATTCTTCGTCTTCTCGCCTGCACTCGCCGCGGTTGCCTTGCTGCCATTCCTCATTTCTTACCCGGCCACCATGGACGACTTCATAATCATCTTCATCACCTTGCCGCCAATAGCCATCCATGAAACCATGCAAGAGCAGGTGGTCCCGCACCTGTACAGAATCCGGGTCCATAAGGCTCTTCAGCTTGCATCTTCGACACGGACATCTTATCTCCGTCTCATTCTTTCGAAGCTTCTCGGCCTTCGTGGAGCTCAAAAACCTATTCACGGTGCCTTCGGTCATCGTGCGGACCATGGTCGCCTGCGGGGTAGAGCAAAACGATATTTTAGAACCCAAAAAATTTTGGCATGACTTTGCCTAAAAATAGGACCAAAAAGAATGCATAGTGCCAAATTTTCGCCGAAATGGAAATGAATCAACATTTCGGCAAAATATTGGCAACTATCACATTTAAAATACCGGTACCTACAAACACAAACATATGCAACGCCACAAACATATGCAACACCACAAACATACGTAGATCTAGGCCTTAAAAAGTGTGTACGTTGTTGGAGAGAGAAAAAATTAGATCTAGAACATAAAGAAAGCTTTCCCCTTACTTACCTATCAAAAAAAGGAAATTTAACCACTTAATTTGGGTGAATCTATGGTGCAAATGAGGTGACGAGGAGGAGGCAGCCGAGACCAAGCTTGATAGAGGTGGAGAGAATGAAGTGGGCAAAGTGAGTGTGGTAGGTGGCTGTCCAAAATATCTAGCTGCTCCTAGGTAACCAATGGCGCAGCACCAAAGAATGCGCCATTAGTAACCAGGGCTACTAACGGCGCACCTGGTGTGTGGTGCGCCATTACTAGTTTTGAAAAAATATATAAAAAAACATGTTAGTAGTGGCGCACCAGTGGTAATGGCGCACTATCCCCTAGCGCGCCACTGCTAACAATTTTTTATCTTTCTTTTCAAAACTAGTAATGGAGCACCACACACCAGGTGCACCATTAGTAATGTAGCCAATAATGGCGCACCACATACATGGTGCGCCATTAATATCCATATTAGCTATAGTCGTTTTCCTAGTAGTGACATAATTACTTACTACTCCCTCCATTCAAAAATAGATGACTCAACTTTGTAAAAAAGAAATCGCAGGGTGAAAGTAATTTTATTCCATAGTCATAGGGTTACAATCGAGAGGCAGAAGCTCCTCAATACATGGTGGTCCTAATTGAAGCCATACTATAGTGCAACTCTCAGTGCGACTATACGATGCCAGTCGATCTGCTACCCTATTTTGTTCCCATTTAATTTTCATGGAAATAAAAACTCTCAAATTCATGAGGTGCTTGATTTCAGAGACAAGATGGCCATAAGCTGATCGTACGAAACCCTCTCCGGACAAAGTAGCAAGTGCCTCAGAAGAATCCGATTGTACAATCACTGGTCCTTCCATATGTTGTAATGCTAGTGCCATGCCTTGCATTAACGCATGAATTTCAGCCTCTAAAGCATCATTGCAGTTGAATAAAAACCTATATGTAGCAAATATAACACTTTTGTCAGGCCTTCTTAGAATCATACCAGCCGCCGCCGTCCCATCCGCTGCTAAAAATGCCCCATCAATGGACAAGGCCACCTGTCCAGCCTATGGTGGCGGCCATCTTAGCGCAGGCTCAGCCTTCTTCATTTCCTTCACTAGTCCAACATCATCTACTATCATTTTGCCTTTTATAATTTCGTCTATACTGAATACTCTTACCAGTTGTAATGATCTCATATAGCTCTGAAGAAATTCAGCGGAAGCCTCTGGTGGAGCAGCATCTTTACCATGTACCAAGTCCATGCAAACCGACCAAATCTGCCAAAGGAGCATAATTAACATATCCCATACCGGCTCAACACAGCTTACTAGAAAATTCAAAGGGAAACTTTATGGTGCATTATAATACACCAGAGCACGTGTATTATATGGGCGATCTAACGGATAACAATAACTGGGCCTTTTTTAGCCCAAGGGTATTTTTGACCTAAATTTTTTTTGTATCTTTAATCGGCCCAATTAGTTCCAGGGGTATTCTCGTCCAAAATTTTTTGATTCAATTAATTGCATTAATAAAGCACTTCATTATAGAGGTCCCATCATCATGCGTACTCTTTTGAATTTCGGTTCGAGCGGTTCGTCCTCTCTCCTCCTCTCGAGCCCTAACCTCGGGTCCCCTCGATCGCCTCCGGCGCCCTCGATCGCCGCCGATCGCACCCGCCATGTCTACCCCTCGTGCTCCTACTCCCCTCCCCCCTCCATCTCAAGTCACCCCACTCGGGTCGCGGCGCCAGATCTTCCGACGAGCCGCTAATCCACTCCTTCCCCGAGCGGACGCCACCTTCCCCGACCCGAGAGGCCACATCAGCCTCATCGACATGCATCAACTTTTTCACGCCAGATCTTTGCTGTAAGTGCCTAGCCATCTCAAATATTTTCTGGTCCCTTCTGCATATAGCACCAATAGGGGTTGGATTTGATTCGGGTTTAGGATATGTCATGTGAGGTTTAGGGTTTATCGTTTCAGAAAGTTGTGACGAGATTTCGGTCGGATTTGGTTAGGGTTTAGGATATGTCATGTGACGATTAGGGTTTATGTTTTCAGAAAGTTGTGACGAGATTACGATTGAAAGGAAGTGTAAGTCGGATGTAGCTAGGACATATTGAAGGACTTAGTTAGGATTATGTGGCATGAGAAAGTTGTCAGCAGATTTGGATTCAAAGAAAGTTATTTTGGATTTAGTTAGGAGATACTTTTCAATTGAATTTCGAGATATTTTGGATTTAGTAAGGAGATAGTTATTTTGTATGGAGTTTGGACTTATTTTGGATTTAGTTAGGAGATAATTTGGATTTAGTTAGGACATACTTTTGGATTCTGTTAGGAGCTAATTTGGATTTAGTTAGGAGATAATTTTGAATGGAGTTTGGAGATAATTGATCTATCAGGGTGGATCTATCAAGGCATTTGAAGGACTCGTGGACTTTGGATTTAGTTAGGAGATCATCAGTTAGAGCTAGCACAATCAATTACAAATTTCTGGATTTAGTCAGGGCATATTTACCTACATCTTTTGAAAGACTGAGTTAGGTACATGAATCCGATATGAAAAATTAAATCAATTATTTAAGCAGAGTAGTGCATAATTTCTATAACGTATGCTATCCATCTGTAACATTCACTATTTGTTTTTGCTGGCAGCATACTGACATGGATGATAAAGGCAACAATGGCAAAAACTTGGGTGATACAGGCAACGATGACCAGGACATGGGTCATAGAGGCAACGAAGGCAAAGGCATGGATGATAAGGACAATGATTTGGTAGCCATGGACCCCAAAGGGATGGATGGTATGTGCATGGATGATAAGGATAATGAGGATGCAGGCAAGGATGGCATAGACATATGGATGATGTACACATTCAAGGTAAAGGAATTGATAATAAAGGCATGTCTGGTTCAGACCTGAATGAGTGTATGGAATACTTAGAGAATGTGAAGAAGACGTTCAGGACTGAGAAAGAAGCCTACATGTTCTACGTAGGCTATGCGAGAAAAAAAAGGATTTGGTGTTAGAAAGGATGATCTAAAGTACAAGGGTCCGGGTCCGAAACAAAATGCATACAGAAGGACATACAAGTGCTGCAAACAAGGATGGCGGGCCCTTAAGCACTTTAGAAGAGCTGAAAGAAAAAGAACACCGAGGGGTGTTTCTTGGTGTGGGTGTCCCGCTCTTTTTCAGGTTGAGCTACAAGATAGCAGTGGCCTCTGGTTCGTCAAGAATTTTGTGGACAAGCATAACCATCTGTTTGTCCCTGCTGACCTGACTCCGTACTTATCGGCTCATCATAGAATGACTGACGCATAAAAGGCCAATGTCATCGAGTATGCTGCTGGTGGACTTCGAACACATCAGATTATGAATGTAATGGAGAAGAATGCCGGAGGTCTCGACAAGCTTGGATTTATAGATCGAGATCTATACAACCATGTTTCAATCCAGAAGAAGCGCAATATAGAAGGCAGTGACGCTAGATATTTGCTCACCTATATGATTGCATAGAAAAAAGCAGACCCGGAATTCTTTTTCAAATACACAAAAGACAGCGAAGACCATTTGAGGAACATATTCTGGGCTGATTCACAATCCCGGATTGACTATGTTGCCTTTGGTGGTGTCGTGGTGTTCGACAGTACATATCGGTCTAACAAGTACAGGCTTCCGTTTGTTCCATTTGTTGGTCTGAACCATCACCGCAACACAGTTTTGTTTGGGGTTGGTCTAGTGTCAAACGAGACAGTTGTATCATACCAGTGGCTTCTTCATGTATTTTTGGAGGCAATGTCCTAGACGGCACCCATTTCAGCAATCACTGATGGGGATGGTTTAATGGCTAAAGCAATAGCTACTGTCTGGACGGGAACAGATCATCGTTTGTGCACGTGCCATATCGAGGAGAATATGGTGATCCACCTCCGCAACAAAAAGCTTGAGGAATTTAGGGAATTCATTTACCGTCGTTGGGATGTTGATGAGTTTGAGAAAAGATGGGAGGCTTATAAGGTTAGGTTCAAAATAAAACCAACAGGCAAGAGGTCGTCATGGGTTAACAGGATGTACGAGCTGCGACACAAATGGGCTGCTATGTACACAAAGGGTAGATACTTCCTAGGCATGATGAGTAATCAGAGGAGTGAGTCTCTCAACTCAAGGCTTCATGTGCACCTGAACAGGAAGATGCAACTTGTTGATTTGTTGCAGCATGTTGAGCACTGTGTATCCATAATGCGTAAGAATGATGCAGCATTAGACACAGTAGCGACACATATGATACCCTTCACTAAGCTGAATGCACACCCTCTGGAGATTACTGTCTCTTATATTTATACAACTGTGATGTTTCCACGGGTAAAGCGTTAGATTGTCGAAGGAACAAATTGGCAGGTCACATACCGGGTAGCGTGTGATGGTTTGGTCGTGTTTGGAGTTTTGCGCAAAGTCCCATATGGCAGGGATGCTAGAGAATTGCAACGTAAGGATGGTAACGACTCGAATGCTAAGGTTCCTACAGACTTGGAAGGTAAGGATGATGAGGACTTGCATGCAAAAAACTTGGATGCTGAGCATCCAAATGACTTGGAAGGCAAGGATGGTGTGGGATTGCATGCAAAAAACCTAGATGCTATGGATCCCAATGACTTGGAAGGTAAGGACAGTGAGGAGTTGGATGCACAAGGCATGGATGCTAAGCCTGTGAATTTTATATATCACGTGACTTGTGTGTTTACAGGAGCAAGAGTGGACGCTGCAGCTTGTAAATGTAAAAAGTTGGAAAGTCGGGATTACCCATATGCACATATATTCTGCGTTCTGGATCATCTTGGCGTACGCACATTTCCAAAAAAATTGTGAAGAAAAGATGGACAATGCATGCCAAGCCAGGGTTCCCTTCCTCGAGGACTGCGAATACTCATGTATGGTCTGATCACATGAATAAGTATCATCAACTATGCAACATGGCTAGTCATGCTTTATTCACAGCCGCAGCTAGCGATTCACAGTCAGAACAGGTGATGGAGCTCCTCCGAAGTATATTGGTTGATGGAGAAAAAACTAATTTGGATGAAGGCCAGAAATCGTTTGTTCCTTTGCCAGCATACTACTCTACTGCTCGCGAATGCTGCACTGATGATGTGGAAAATCCAATCAAAATAATTCCAAAAGGGAGACCAACTACCGAAGAATCGAACAAGCGGATGAGAGGGAAAAAAGCAACAAAGTTAGTGCACATGTTAATCTCATTGTTCATTTCCATACATGCTTACAGAGTTAATATGTTCTCCCGAAGAGTGTTCACCTGTTTTCCTTCAATTTAAGCAGGAAAAAATCAGGGAAATCAAAGGTCACAAGGAGGAAGAAGCAAAAAGAGAAAGACTTAGAGACAGAAGAAGACACGGAGTCAGATACATAAGAAGAGGAAGCTTCTAAAAAGCAACAAAGTTAGTGCACATGTTAATCTCATTGTTCATTTCCATACATGCTTAAAGTGTTAATTTGTTCTCCGGGAGAGTGTTCACATGTTTTCCTTCAATTTATGCAAGAAAAAAGCAGGGAAATCAAATGTCACTAGGTGGAAGAAGCGAAAAGAGAAAGACTCAGAGACAGAAGAAGACACAGAGTTAGATACAGAAGAAGAGGAAACTTCAAAAAAATCAACAAAGTTAGTGCACATGTTAATCTCATTGTTCATTTCCATACATGCTTACAATGTTAATATGTTCTCCCGAAGAGTGTTCACATGATTTTTTTAAGTTTACGCAAGAAAAAAGCAGGGAAATCAAAGGTCACAAGGAGGAAGAAGCAAAAAGAAAAGACAGAGTCAGATACAAAAGAAGAGACAGAGGCAGACACAGAAGAAGAGACAGACGCAGATACAGAAGAAGAGGAAGATTCAGGTACAGAAGAAGAGGAAGATTCAGATGCAGAAGAAGAGGGAGATTCAGCTGTAGAAGAAGAGGAAGATTCAGTTGCACAAGAAGAGGAAGATTCATATGTAGAAGAAGAGGAAGATTCATATGTAGAAGATGGTGGGCTGAGGAGGCCTAGGAAGAGACCATTGGAGGTTGCAGAAGAGGATTATGCAAAACCTAATAAGTGGGCATTACCACAATTGTGCGTGCTTAAACATGTTTTCGGATGCTGGCTGCAGATTCATCTATTTCATTTTTTGTAGGAAACGCAAGGGCGCTCCAAATGTCAAAGCTGGTAGGAAGAAAAATAATGATGACAAGGGTGCGCGAGGAAAACCAGTGAAGTTAGTGTCTGTACTTACATGTCCGCTCTACAACTCAGGTCTTTGCTAGTACTATTTTGACGTTTCTTAACTTTTCCATGAAAGACTCTAGGAAGGGTGGTAAAGAACATGCCAAAGGGGTGATGAAGACAGAAAGGCCTGCTAGGAATGTACCAAAGGCTGAGTGAATAAGAGCTCTCAAGTAAGCTTCTGCAAATATGAAGAGAAAATCAGTGAACTTAGTGTTTTTTGTGTTCAAGTGTACTGTACATGCTCAAATCTTCTTTGCTATCCTATTAACAAATGTCGTTTCATGCAGGAAAGCTAAAGTGAAGTCGAGACAGGATGTTTAGATGCACAGGGTCAGGCAGATAAAACAAAAGTATTTCTGGGGTCGAAAAAATTAGAACAAACGGAATTGTTTCCATGCCGTGATCCACCTTGTTTATGATGTATTAGACCTATTTGATGGACTGCCGCTATTTTTTTGAATACCTCATTTGATTGGTACACCCTCATTTTATTATGAATGGGCCGACATGGTCGGCAAGTTATGATTTATCAACATCTATCAAACAATGCATTTTTAGTGAAGTTGGTTTTCTGTATTTTTTTCATTTTCTACATAATATATTGCTGAAATTTGTTAAAAGTGTAGTTAAATTTCATACTTGAAATATAAAATAGAAACAGAAAAATTATATGTATATATATATACGAAAATATAACATTGGATTTCCTTAGAAACCTACTTGAAATCAAAATAGAAACCTCTTTTTCAAAAAACCTTGAAAATCATTTATTTTGAAATAGTAAATAAGCATACTGATTTTTAAAAAATAGCATTCTCATTTGAAAAAAGCATGTTCATTTGAAGATAGAATGAATATGCAGATTTAAAAGTAGCATGCTGCTTTGAATATGCTGTTTTTAAAATAGCATGCTGATTTTCAAAAATATAATGCTGAATTTAAAAATAGCATGTTGATTTTAAAAATACCATGCTGATTTTCAAAAAATAACAACCTGGTTTTAAAAATATAATGCTGATTTTAAAAATACCATGCTGATTTTGCTGTTTTCAATATCCTGTTTTTTAAAATAAGCATGCTGATTTCAAAAATAGCGTCTATTTTCAAAATCAGCATGCTATTTTCAATATGTTGTTTTTAAAATAGCATGCTGATTTCAAAAGTTACATGCTTTTTTAAATATGCTGTTTTGAAAGTAGCATGCTAATTTTGAAAACAGACGTTGCTTTCAAAGATTTTCATATTAAGTCTGGATGGGCTTGCTACCATGTATGATTTGTGCTGCTAGTTGATTACTTTAGTTTCTAGCCGTAGTTTGTATCAGGGGCTTGAAAGACCATGTGGTTTCTGTTAATGGAAAATCAGAGAGGGCGACCCTTCTTTTGATTAAAAAAATGAACTTTCTCTATGCAATTAAAAAATAAAATTTCTCTATTCAAACCCAGTTGAGAACAGTATTCATTATAAATCTGAAATAATCTTTTGGTAAAAAATGGCTATCGCATTCTGTATCATAGCTAGCGGAACCGAAACAAAATAAACCTCTTAAGTATAATATCTCGTGAACATGGATCAAACTAGGCAAGACTGCTAGAATAAAGGATGATTCAACTTGCAGGAAATTTGAACTTGCGACTTACTAGCAGTATAATAAAGTTTACAGACTATCAGCTAGATAAATAGAAGAAACATTTTAGGTTGATTCATTCTTGCTTCCGGACTTCTTTGACCGCCTAGATGGTTTGGCGAGATGCTGGCGCTGACTCTCGAACCCCTTCCGGAAGTTCACCAAGCGCCTGTATACATCATAGGTGGCATACGCGTCCATGGAAGCATAATAGATGTTCTTCAAGGGCAAGGGCGCTTCTGCCCATATATGGTGGTCATCTTCTGTGATAGCATACTTCATCTTGTTGTAGCTGTGGTGGGTGATGGAACCAGCGGAGTCAGCCAAGCTATACTTTGGCTTAATCGTCACTGGATCATGCACTCTCCACATATTCTGGATATCCACAAAGTTTTGTACCACCTGACCAGCAAGCTTGAGTTTTTTCTCGTCATTGTTGATGTCCACCCCAACAAAGGTGTACTCCTCATCGAGCAGGAAGGCGGCAAGCAGGCCACAGTGCTCATCAGCAACGCTTATGTGGTACACGAGGATGTAGATGCCAACACATAACTGGACCACGGCAGCCATCTATGTCGGACCACGAGGCCAAGTGTACTCCACATCCAGTGCAACTATCTTCTGGTCGTTGTTCCGCAGCCAGTATTTGAATCTGCCAATGCAGTACTCAACACAGCTAGCCTTGTTCGTGTACTTCACAAAAATTTCGGTATTTCCATCTGCCATAGCAGCATAATCTTTCTCGAACGCCATGCCGAAGGACTGTAATTGATGAAACTAGTATAAGACATGAAGCATGACAATAACATGATAACAATAAGCCGAGATGAATATGACGGCAGATAGTATAGTAATTCTGGCGCTATTGAAAGTTTATGTAAACAAGTGCATGAACAATTCAAACTAAACAAGTACTCCCTCTGTAAAGAAATCACTAAAGCAGTGAACCAAAAGTTGTTATATTTCCTTGCAGAGGGAGTATATGCGAATTAACAATCAAAATTTACGCTCTTGGAATATTTATTTAAACAACTGCATCAACAATCAAGAATAAACATGTATCTATGAATTGTTCATCGGCCATGCAGATGAAAATGTGTGTACAAACTAAAGAAGCAGGAGAAAAACAAGAAATTGACAAGACAACAGACTAGATGTTGCATGCAGATGAATCTGTGTGCAAAATTCTCATAAGGCAACGGACTACATTTTGCAGGCAGATGAATCTATGCACACAAAATAAAGAAGCAAGAGAACAAGAAATTGACAAGAAGAAGGCCATCGTATGTGCTGCTACTAGAGAATTACTAACATAATTGACAGGAAGGAGAACTCACCATTCCAGAAGCCAGATTGTTGGGAGAGTGGACGACGCAGAGAAGAGGGAATCGAGAGGACGCAGAGGCAGAGGAACCGTTCTTGGAGAGTCATGGCAATGAGGACGAACCGCCCTCGCGCATGCCCGTCCTAAATAATTGGGACGGGGCTCGTCGCGGCTGTTGGAGTCCTAGCTTCCTTTCTCATGTTCACATTTAAAATGGGCTTATCCCATTATAATAGGCCCATATAAGAAAGCACAAGAAGCCCAAACGCTTCACGGTTGAGATTACTGATTTAACTTGCTAAAATTTCTCAAAATAAAAAAACTAGCTGAAAAACATTACGTGATCTAAAACTACCTCTTCGTGAGATCCCAAATTCCCGATATTTCCTTGTGGTTGGTTGTTAGAGAATCCCCTATAAATAAACATTACGTGATCTAAAACTACCTCTTCGTGAGATCGCAACTTCCCAATATTTCCTTGTGATCGGTTGTTATAGATTCCCCTATAAATACGAAGCTTTTCACGGCATAGATCGTATACTTCCACCCCACGCCTCCCATACCTAGCCTTCCATGACTACACCGAATTACCACCCCACGCTGCCCAAAGTAGCTCCCAGGTCGGTGAAACCGACGGAGCCGTCATCTTTGAAGCCTGCATCGGCGAATCCTGGGATGAAAGAGAAGGGCACGTCAGATAAGCCGAAGAAAGAGAAGGGCACATCGGAGAAGCCGGCGAAGCAAAAGATGAAAGCGAACGACAATGGAGCCAGTCACCATCAAGAGAATCCTCCGGTAAGGATCGATATCCTTGTATTTTGTATACTCCCTCCTTCCCAAGTCTGCATGCAATCCCATTGTTTACGGCGCACTTCCTTTTTGTTCTCGTTTAGTTACAGCCATAACGAACTATCCCTATTTACCGAAGGGAGATGGGTGTGTCTAGAAAGAAAAGAAGAAAGGACAAAAAAAGGCTTCCATGAATCTTAGCATAAAATCAATGACATAGGACTTAGATAAGCAATACTTAGAGCACATCTAGATGTGCTTTAGCAAAACTTAAGGGAGATCGTGGATGCCTTCAGTTTTTAGTCGTGAATGCCTCTCTCTGTAATGAAACCTGCGCTAATTTTCATGCTAGAAAGTTCTACGTGCAACGATATGGAAAGGAAGGACTAGTAATTTAACTTTGTTTAAAACCAGCAACCGAATCAACAAAATAATCATAGTACTCCTAAATGTCTGATCAAATACGCAGTTGACAGAATATAATGTAGTTTTGTACGTAAGTTGCACGCCTCACTTATTTGGCACGTCTCAATCTGATGGGAACTAAGGAGTGTGCTCTTGAATGCTTGCAATGGAACTTCTACATTCCTTTTTTGAGATTATCTATAAACTATTGATCTTCTAATCATGTATGCAATTATTTTCGTAAGTGTGACGCCTGAAACTTTAGTAGTGTACATAGACCAAAGTCTGATCTTTGTACTAAAAATTTGTACTATCATCAGTCAATTTGCCGACAGAGATAGCTTGTTTTTCTATGTCTGTTGTTCATTATAGGGCCTAGAAGCTCTATGATTTCATGCAGTACTGTAGAGCACAATTTTGATATTGGCATAGATTACATCTAGTCGGTTCTATGCGTGTTTAAATGAATACCATACATAATCTAATCACACTATTTGTACATTCAGGGAACTCAGGTTGCTTCATTGCTGCAATACAAGAAGTTCATAAAAGAATTAAATGCAAAACAACTGACGTACATCAAGTTGATTGGACTGGGTGAACTTCTCAAGACTCCTGGCATGAGAATGAGACGTCTACTGTGTCAGGCCATCGCTTATTCATATGATGCAAAGCAGGATGCCTTTATAATTAATGGGAGGCCATGTAGGATCACACTAAAAGACGTGGAGCATATAACAGGCCTGCCCTGCATGGGGAAGAATCACGTCTCTTCAAATCACAATGATACTTTGGAGTTTGTGGAAGGAACTGAAAGACTCCACTGACACAAAAGTAACTTTGAAAGGATTGCTAGCCAAGATGAAAGGCGACAGCACACCTAATTTTGTCAGGCCATTTGTCTTGTACACCATAGGCAAATATGTATGCCCGACAACACAGTAGTATGTGGACAACAGATACCTTGCGATTGTTAGAAACGTTGAGACAATAAAGAGCACCAATTTTGGACAGCTTACACTTGACCATCTTATGGCTAGCGTCAGGAAATTTGTAAATGGTGGAGCAAATCTGGAGGGCAACCTACCACTACTGCAAGTAATACAATCATTACTAACATACCATACATTTAATTTTATGGAAAATTTTCTAAGCTATTTTTGTTGTAATGCAGATGTGGTACTACGAGAAGTGGAGGGTGCACCAATCGGACTCTACCATCTCGTATGCATCAAGGTTAAGGCCACTGATCCAAAACTGGAGTGACGAGAAGGCACAGAAGGTTGACAACATAATCAAAAAAATTATATAGGGGTTGGAGAGGTAAAGTGTTAGTACTGTGTGCCTGGATTATCTACCACATGTTTTGAATGATACTAACGACACTAACATGGAGTATGTCGATGACCTGTTGCGGCCTTTCAATCCGCCACCAGTTGGGACGCTGGTCAAACCAAAGACTGGCGGTTAGGTAAATGATGAACATCAGGCACAAAAATATATTGTAACTTTGCAAGTACAATCGAAGTCATATGCTTCTAACTGCTTGTAATTTGCAGGATAAGGCACTCATGTGACGTGTATTGGCTGATTTGAGAGAAGTTGCCTCCATTGTGCGGGAGGCCAGCGCACAACAATTTGATAGGATGTTCACCCTTGAAAAAAATGGACGAGTACCTTAGGAGTACACTTGCGAATGGCAGAAGCACGGACGACCTCATCACAGAATTCAATGTAAGTATACCATTATGAGTTTCTATAAATAATTTTACTATCAATACTCTCCACACTAACACATTTTTTAAAGAACCACCGCTATGGAATATTTGATGCTGATCGCCCAGGAATAGAGGACATACATCTATCTGACCTGGGAGTACCTGCGGACCCAATGGAGGTCCCAGGAGAGAATACTACTCGCCAGCAAAAACAAAAAGATGACACGGAGGTCATTGCCAAAGGCATTTCTGCTAAGGGAATACAAAAAGATAACATGGATGCCCCCATGAAGAACGTAGCTGAAGATTTGCAGCCTGCTCCTAGTTTGCAATCGCGAAAGCATTCAAAAACCACCACAAGCCTTGAAGCTTTCATGGTGATACACATTTCACATCTAACTGATTTTGTTCAAGTTAATGCAGATTCGTAGCTAACATATAGTCTTCCACGTTCAGGATGAAGAAGACAGAGTTGTTGCTGCAGCTTGCAAGGAGAGTCTCAAGAATGTTTCATAGCTTTATAAAGAGTTGGATGCTTCGCAAGGTGCTACGAGTTTGAATTCGTGAAAGCATTCCAAAGCCACCACAAGCCTTGAAGCTTTCCTAGTGATGCACATTTTACAGTTAACTGGTTTTTTTATTTCGCGCATATTGCAAGCTAACAAGTGCTTTATTTTGAATCACAGGATACTCTGAATGGAGGCACAATGAGAATGTGCGAAAGGCTGAAGAAAGAAGAGATCAAGATGATGAAGATGTCAGTATTGAGGTGGGGGGAGAGGCAGGTACCAAAAGCAAACACCGGTCTGCCAAGGCTAAGGGAATAAGGGAGCCAGAAGAGCCCCATTTCTTCCCAGTTGATGAGGACAACTATGATGATTCTTTAGCAAAGCAGCGACAAGATAGTGTGGTTGATTCCATGGTACCAACTCGTGCGAGCATCCGGAAAAGAGTGGCATCTTCATTATTGTGCAATGAAGATTATGTTCTGTACGATAGTGATAAGAAGAGAAAGAAAAATAGGACTCCATCGGAGTCTACCAACGATTCCAAGGACACAAAGAATACAAAGAGGGAAAACCGTGCAAGCAATTTAAAAGATACAGACACAGGTGCTTCGAGGCTGGAGACCGACCTTGACAAGTTTCGACAGAATTACGTGGCCGAAATTGTCAACACCTCAGATCTTGATCAAAAATTGGTGGTAATTGGTGACACTGTTCTACTACAGAAGCATTTGCAATGCCTCACCATGACAGATGGAGTTTTAGATGACAAATGGTTCGGTGAAGAAGTAAGATATTTGCCAAATTGTTTTATCAATTTTCTTTTGGACAGTATAATTAACTTGAATTTTGTTTTAGTCGGTAGATGATGTGATTCAGATCATGCATCATGATCATCCTAAGGACATAAGGGACGGACAACTGGTTTACATTGAGAGGGTGGCCGGCATCGCTATGCTCGAAAGAGATGGTAAGGTAGAGAACTGCCACGAGGCCGCTTTGGCGGGCAGTCATGGAACAACAAAAGGAGACAACTACCTCAGAGATGATCTGGTACCATCTAACCATGACATAAACACATTTATTTTTCTAATTATTATGCATGTTGATGTGATCATCTTTGTTGTCCAGGTTTTTCTACCTACGAACATGGCGAACACCCACTGGTTCCTTGTGGTCGTAAACCCCAGAAGGAGGGAGATTCAGATTCTTGATTCACTTTTCAGCTACGTAGTAACACAAGTGGTTCACGTGGTGAGATTTTAAACGTCTTTCAATATAACACATGATTTAGCATCATACCTAACCATGAACCATGAGCAACTTCTCATACCATGGACTTTGGCAGATACGTGGGGTGGAAGGACATCTGAGAGCATCGCTGCGAATCAGTGGACCACAAAGCCATGCATGGCAAGACATTAACATGACCCAATGGACAATACAGCATGTTCCTGTGCCAAGACAAGATAACAAGTCAGTCAACAGTATTAGCTTCTAAATATGTTTTTGTCAGAACCCCGATTCCAAGTCACATCGATCTAGCCGGTAACACCTCATATCACTTTGCGGCCTCAGGCACGATATCCCACGGGTGTCGCCTTACCATGGCCCGGGACCGGTTGTGCCTTTTGGCTCACGTATATGATAGTGTTGCTAGCATCCATATGACAGAGAACCCGGGCCGACATGGCTAGTCGTGAACCCAAAGCGGCACTAACCTATGGGGACAGGCATACATGATTCACATCAAGCGTATCGGTCAACAGCGTGTGAATCTGGGCTGTAGCACTAGGCAAACAGGACTCCGGGAACCTGGGCTATAGCGGGCTAAGCAGGACTCCGGATGTCACTGCGTGACATTTCCCCGAAGGGACAGACACAGGAACAAAGTGAAACACATGCCGGCCGGTCAAGTGTCCTGAGCAGTAGTGCTGGGAGCCCAGAACTCCGGTGAACCGGGCTGTAGCGGACTACTATGGCTCATGGAAGCACTAGACTACATTTCCCCATAAGAGAGACTGCCAAGGATAAACAACTAGATTGTCAGATCCCACACATACCAAGCATTTCAATCGTACATACAATATGCTCAATATGTGTAAATACAACATGGCATCACAACATAACTCTACAACTCAAGTATTTATTCATTAGGCTCCGAGGAGCGAGATATTACAAACATGGGTCTCATGACCCAAGAATCATAGCATACAAGTCAAAGCACATGCGGAAGCTTAACATGTCTGAGAACAGACATCTACAAATGAAAAGGGCTAAGGAGCCTGACTATCTACCAGATCCTGCCGAGGGCACAAGATCATAGCTGATGTATCAAGCTAAACATCGAAGTCCATGCGGAACTACTAGCGAGACTGAAATCTCTCTACAAAACATAAATTAAGCAAACGTGAGTACAAAGGTACTCAGCAAGACTTACATTAGATCTAAACTACATATGCATCGGTATAAACAAGGGGGGTGGAGTTTAATTGCAGCAAGCCAGCTTTGACTCAGTGGCTAACCTGAACTACGATTGCAAGCAACTCTTTTGAGATGGCGCACACGAGTCCACATATTCACCATTCAATACACCACTATGGATCCGCTCCCGTCTCCCTACGAGAAGGCCATCCATAGCACTCACACTTATCTTGCGCATTTTAAAGTATCCACTTTCACTTGTCTATGAACTGTTATAGCCAACCCAGAAGTCCTTTACCGCGGACATGGCTATTCGAATAGATGATGTTAACCCTGCAGGGGTGTACTTCTTCACACACACACTCTCACCACTTACCGCCGTTTACACGACATGTACTCGGCAACCTTCAAGCGGAAGCCCAACGAGGGTGTCGGCCACGGCCTACCTAAGCACTCAAGTCTCTAGTCTAGGTTTATCGCCTATCCAGGTTCCATCCGCAGGGAGTCCGGCCGAGGTTTCCACATACGGCCCCGGACGATGTGTACAGGGTTCCGAGACACCAAACGGGCGCCCGGCATGCCCGGCCACGGTGTATCTACCGCATCATAGCCCACCCCTAGGGTCAGCGCTACTCACGGCCGCCAACACATATCCTATAAACACCAGAAACTAGTTGCAACTCCTGGACAGAGGACAAGGGTGATCAAGAAGCCGAGAGGGTCCATTGGTTTCGGGCCCAATGCGTGGTAGTAACTGTTTCATGGATCACAAACACAGAACTCAGTTCCTGAGGACGGCTTCAATGAGACAACCCACCATGTACTCCTACATGGCCTCTCACCGCTACCTTTACCAAATCGTGTTCACACATTTAGCTCTCAACAGTAGAACATGTTCACACACCTCCGATTCATTCCCGATGAATCAGACCTGACACAACTCTATGCAATAGCAGGCATGACAACAAGCATGAATGAGTAGGCACATCAGGGCTCAAACAACTCCTACTCATGCTCGTGGGTTTCATCTATTTACTGTGGCAATGACTGGTCATGCAGAGGATAAGGGGTTCAACTACCGCAACAAGTAACAGATGAATCGTTGTTGTCCTAATGCAGTAAAAGAGAGAAGGAGCGAGAGAGTGGGTTTGTATCGGAATGAACAAGGGGGTTTTGCTTGCCTGGCACTTCTGAAGATATCATTGGGTCTTCATCAGTGTCAACGATCACAGCGTCGGTACAACGTCTATCGAGAGGGGACAACCACCGACAACAGAGAAGGAACACAATCAATGCAATGCACAACATGATGCATGATAATGACATGGCAATATGTTGTTGATTGAGCTAATGCAAGTAGCAACACAATTAAATGAAGTTGGTTTGAACCCAAAGTTCAAATTCAAACTCCACATGTGGTTATTAAATACCATTCATTTGATTTGTCCTAAACAGTGCCCTTTAGTTGTTCTAACATGCATGAAAATGGTACAGATGGATTCCTTGAATTTTTCTGATAATTTTACATATATAATTTATTTTATTTGGAGCTATGGTTGAATTTCTATGATTTTTAGAAGTTTAGGCAATTTTCTGGAATTTTCTGAATGAACTTAAATCCAGAAAGTGATTTACTGCGTCAGCATGACCTCATAGTGACGTCAGCAAGTCAACGGCTTTGTCCAGGTCAAACCTGACGTGTGGGGTCCACACATCAATGACACAGTTAACTAATAGGGTAATTAAAATTAAACTAAACCTAATCTAGTTTAGTTAAGGCCTGGGCCCACATGTCAGAGACTAACCTATCTAACTAAGTTAATTAACACTAATTAATCTATTGCTTAATTAAGCAGGGGCCTGGCCCACACATCAGTGAGTCAGGGGGGAAGTCAACCCAGCCAACCGGGGTCAAAACACGCAGGAGTTGACCCGCGGCTCGCCGCCGGCGAGGCCAGAGACGGCAGATGCGCTCGGGATTCATCCTCCGGCGTCCAAAACGACGGACAAGGCCATCTACGGAACGAGGAGACTCGTCTGCGTTGAACTGTGCGAGCGGAACGGGCAGGGGTGGAGCAAGCACGCCGGACTCGAGCTCGTGGCGGCGGCCGGAGCTCGGGTGATGATGGATTCGTTGCTATGGTGCACTAGAGGGGAAACCGAAGGGTGCTGCGGGCTCCTGGGAGTGCAGCGAACACGGTGACGTGCTCAGGCGCAAGCTGGGGTGGCCTTTGCCATGGCGGTGAGAAACTACGATGGCGATGAGCTCTCGGGTCCGGCGGGCAGCTAGCTAGGGGACGAAATCGAGTGCACGGAGTGAGGGGAGACGAAGAGGAGCTCACGAGGAGTCGGATGAGACGCTAAGTGGGCTCGGGGACAGCTTGGTGACGACGGAACGGCAGTGGCGATCTCTGAGCAGAGGCGGCGGGGACGAGCTTGATGGCGATACTTTCGGGCATACAGGCTTGCTTTCGTCGTCGAGGAGATGTAGTAGACGATGGCGGAGCTCCCGGAGATGGAGAGGGGTCGAGGGGTGGCCGGTGGACGCCGTGGCAGCGAGCAGCGGCGATGGGCACGCTCGGTGGTGGGGAAGAGAGCAAGACAGGGGAGGGGAGAGAGAGCAGTGAGTGAGGGGGAATGATTGAGGGGGTCCAGGGGGTGTCGTGGCGCTCGGGGTAGTCTCCAGCAGCGGCGAGCAAGCAGGACGTGGCTCGCGCGTGGACGCGCGCGGCGAGCACACGCCTTCGTCCTCCTGGCAGGGGAGGAAGATGACGGGGAGGAGGCCAGTGGGCTGGCCAGCGAGCTGGGCCGGCCAGGCAAGTGGCCCGGGTAGGTCCTTCTCTCTCTCTCTTTCTTTTATTTCTATTTTTCTTTTGTTCTGTAAGTTTGTGGCATTACTAAAAATATCTAGCATGGAACATTTTGGTTTGGGATTATTTGGGCATTCTAAATATTTTATAGTATTTAAGTGCCCAAATTCAAATAGCATATGATTTAATTCAGTGACCCAATGCTGTCCTAGAAAAATGTGAACCATTTTTGTCAACGGTTTTAGACCAAGACAAAGATGATGAGCATTTTTGAAGGGCATTTCAGGATCATTGAAAAAATATTTTAGTAACCCTAGTTGGATTAAGTGGTGCTGGGGTTTCTACCATCCCCATTTCAACTTTCTGAGGAAAAGTAAACATGATGCATGGAGGTTATGCAAGGATAGGCAAGACTAAGCTAGGGTTGTGACAGCTCACCCCCGCTAAACAAGAATCTCGTCCCGAGATTCAAGTCGTGAGGTAAGAAGACAGAGGGGTCGCAAGCTATCACAATCTTCTCAATCCAACTGCCCTTCTCAAAGAAGTAGCTTCATTGCATCATATTGATCTTGACGTCCTCGCTTTTGAGATCTTCATCCAACACGATGGCGACAGAAATAAACTCTATAGGAAATGATCTCCTCGAAGATCGAGCATTTAGGATCAACTCGTGGAATGAGATGTTAGAACATCTTGAGTTGAGGCACAAAACACATCGAGAGGGACGGAAGAACAAACAACGAGGTTTGATTTGGTGGGCAATAATTCAACACTTAGAGAGATGGTGGATCGTGTCAAGGTGGCGAGGAAATAATTGCCATGATTCCACAACGGGGCACCTTGGGAAAGGTGACTCGTAGAATTATTCCCTTAAGTGGCAAAAAGAATTACTTTTGATACAGAGATCATTGAAACTCTTTATGCCAGCCTGAGGAAATTCACAATTGATCGTTTGAAGGAAGTCAAAGAATGGCATACTCGGACCAGAATGGATGATGTGGACTACCTTGTTGAAGACAACACAATGAGTGATTTTTGCTTATCAGCGGAAATGGATGGGACCCATGGAAGGACCACTTTTGAAGATGATCCTAAATGGGAATTACTAAGGAGACAGCCCATAGTGAAATGGCACAAAGATTGTGCAAGCTAGGAACAAAATGCAAATGCTAGGAATGATTCTGGTAACTGGGAAATGACTCAACAGTCGAGAGTGATTCCACCGTATGAATGGTTATAGCAAAATCAAGGAAAACTGATAGCACAAGAATCCCTAAGGAACAACTCCTAGAATAAGTCGCACGGAATCCTCATGGAGAAGAGGGTCAAATAGCTCAATTAAGATACTACAATGATAGATCTTCCGGCTAGGTGTGTCGGCCAGACATCAACCTTGTCGGGACCTACATAACAGATCTTGGAAAAGTTCCAACCATCATATCTGCCTGAGATTCAGATCTGGTTGTTAACGGAATATTTGAGACAGCCTGTCTGGAAAAGAAAGTTTGCAACACAAATCGACGAGATGACGTTGCGAGATTCTCGGAAAATGAACTACGATAGCAAGCTACAAAACATGAGCTGGTTCTGCTACAAACCTGTGAACATGCTGTCCAAGACAAGCATGACCACGTAGTAGTCTCATAATAAAACACTACCAAGTTCAGGTGGAGAACCATCATCTAGGGTAACGGAATCTTGTGCATGACCTAGGATTTGCACAACAACTCCTTTTCGTTGAACAGATCAATCAGTGGCTTGGTGTGCTAGGGATACATATAGAATGAAGGTTGCAAGTCTCCAAACCACGGTCCACTTCGTACATATGCATGACTGACTTGGGATGATTCCAAGGGAAACAAAACAAACCTTTCTCAAATTCATGGCGGCAACTTACACCTAATGCACGTGAATTTGAGGAAGTCACTTCTTCCATCCAAGCGTAAGCTTCATGAACGGAACACGAAGGCATTTCTTACAAAGTTTCCAACACTAGGTTGATGTTCAACATGAATCATGGGGGAGACAAAATGTTGTTGATGGGCTCAATAGCAACTCATCAGAATTTCCATATCACTAGACTTCCACCATCATGTGAACACGGTGATAGCATTGGTCAGACCAAAAGATATAATGGTGTATGCCTGAGGGATCAACCACGAGTAAGACAACATTACGAACATCGTTGGTTCTGATTTGATTTGACGGCAGCCCATACTCAAATCAAAGATTGGGTAAGACAATAGGTCCAACAATTGATCACGAGGACCAATTGATGAAGATATCATCTTTCTTCAACACACACATAGAAGATATCCCTTAGAGATGAACTAAGTTAAGCAAAGCTTTTACCTTCCCACTCTCCAAGTTGTTGTCTAGCTTAACCAACTAGCTTAGGGATATCCAACACAGATTCTTGGAGAAGGGGTGATTTATAAGAAAACCAACTTGATCATGAACTCAACATAGCAGTCAGGTGTCAACCAGGTAATACTTCCGAGAAGATATTCAAAAAATCACGAACCACCGATATGTTACTAAGCTCGAGAACAACCTTGCTTTTCAGGGCAAGATGATATGATCAAGAGGGTGAGGGATTGACACAATCCTAACTCATTGATCGAAGAGTGCACCAGAAATAAGGACTAGGTAGCACGTTCAATCTTAGGATGACGATTTAATAACCAACACGCTAAGAATGAGAATATTGTCCATTAACTACCAAGCAACACGGTTGCTAGGAGTATTGATTTCACACATCATGGTTCACTTGTCGGCATTCCGGTTGTGACAACACAGGAACCGAGGAATGAACAATGATGGCAAGAAGTATTACTGCGTTAAGAATTCATAAGAGGTGGTGTGCAATTCCTATGACTTTCTTGACATAAAGAGGTTAATACTCCAGGGTAGAACAGAACAAAAGCTGGATTGGCATGTTGATCTACAGAATACAATTGCTTTGACCCAATCCTCGAAATGGACAAGGTACTAGAGTTTGTTTCTCCTAGTCATTCTGAACTAGAATGGCTTGACGAACCACAAGAATACTAGGCATCGATGAACACGAATGCACAAATACTCCTGACTATCAATTGATAGACGAAGGTCAGAAAACAACTAAACAGGGACAACTCAAGGAACATATGACTTTCTGAGTTGTGGATGCATAGATTAGCATGCCGAACGAGTTCAACATATTTCTTCTGGATAAGCCATGCAGAAAGGTAGAACTGGAAGAATCACAATTATGGATGGAGAACTCCTCAAGAGTACTCTGATTGTGATCTTTTGGTTCAAAGAACTTCTGCCTTAATGGTTCATGCTATTTGGAAGAAGGAGATACCACGGACCTGGAGCACTATCACAAAGGTTACTAATATCCTAAAGGTACGAGCAACACTATCAACACGAGGTAAGTAGAGTGAATCTTGGGTCAAGAACCCAGGAGTAGAATGCCTACTAACTAAATGGCATCATGGGATGCTTTCGAGAATGGTGGTCAGAATCATCACACCGGAAACACAAAACATGGTTAGGTTACTAGGTGACTCCCTAAAACACCTAGGGTCATACTAGTAACTCCGACATATATGTCGAGGCAATAGAGTACCTCAACTGACCGGTTAGTGTGCTTATTCTAACCAAAAGGACATCGGAAATGGAGAGAAAGGATTTGCAAATGCATCAGACTATTTAGAGACCTAGGATGACTCGGACAGCATAACGGCTGTAAATGCTCAAAATGATTTGAGACATCCTGCAAAATGGTGGCATAACCACTCAGAAGCACAATATCAAGGTTTCGAGACCAACTATGAACACACAAAAGTAGTAGAAACTGAACTAGGCTTAAATCCAACAACCTTATAAGTCTATGGATTAGTAACACGTCATCCTGATAGATAGATGAGAAAGCCTAGTTCTTAATCCCCGTAGAAAAGAAGAGGCTGACTCAGATCAGAAGGGCATGAGGTATAAGGAGTAAAAAGAGCCTTACGTTCCCTTCCACAATCAATTCCCTTACATAACTAAAGCATTTCTAGACCCAACTTCGACCAGTTTGGCTTGGTAATCCTACAGGCAGTCAGGCTCTGATACCAACGCTGTCAGAACCCCGATTCCAAGTCACATCGATCTAGCCGGTAACACCTCATCTCACTTTGCGGCCTCACGCATGGTATCCCACGGGTGTCGCCTTACCATGGCCCGGGACCGGTTGCTCCTTTTGGCTCATGTATATGATAGTGTCGCTAGCATCCATATGACAAAGAACCCGGGCCGACATGGCTAGTCGTGAACCCAAAGCGGCACTAACCTATGGGGACAGGCATACATGATTCACATCGAGCGTGTCGATCAACAGCGTGTGAATCCGGGCTGTAGCACTGGGCTAACAGGACTCCGGGAACCCGGGCTATAGCAGGCTAAGCAGGACTCCGGATGTCACTGCGTGACATTTCCCCGAAGGGACAGACACAGGAACAAAGTGAAACACATGCCGGCCAGTCAAGTGTCCTGAGCAGTAGTGCTGGGCTAACAGGACTCCGGTGAACCGGGCTGTAGCGGACTACTATGGCTCATGGAAGCACTAGACTACATTTCCCCATAAGAGAGACTGCCAAGGATAAACAACTAGATTGTCGGATCCGACACATACCAAGCATTTCAATCATACACACAATATGCTCGATATGTGTAAATACAACATGGCATCACAACATAACTCTACAACTCAAGTATTTATTCATTAGGCTCCGAGGAGCGAGATATTACAAACATGGGTCTCATGACCCAACAATCATAGCATACAAGTCAAAGCACATGCGAAAGCTTAACATGTCTGAGAACAGACATCTACAAATGAAAAAGGCTAAGAAGCCTGACTATCTACCAGATCCTGCCGAGGGCACAAGATCGTAGCTGAGGTATCAAGCTAAACGTCGAAGTCCACGCGAAACTACTAGCGAGACTGAAATCTCTCTGCAAAACATAAATTAAGCAAATTTGAGTACAAAGGTACTCAGCAAGACTTACATTAGATCTAAACTACATATGCATCGGTATCAACAAGGGGGTGGAGTTTAACTGCAGCAAGCCAGCTTTGACTCAGTGGCTAACCTGAACTATGATTGCAAGCAACTCTTTTGAGGTGGCGCACACGAGTCCACATATTCACCATTCAATACACCACTATGGATCCGCTCCCGTCTCCCTACGAGAAGGCCATCCATATCACTCACACTTATCTTGCGCATTTTAAAGTATCCACTTTCACTTGTCTATGAACTATTATAGGCAACCCAGAAGTCCTTTACCACGGACACGGCTATTCGAATAGATGATGTTAACCCTGTAGGGGTGTACTTCTTCACACACGCTCTCACCACTTACCGCCGTTTACACGACATGTACTCGGCAACCTTCAAGCGGAAGCCCAACGAGGGTGTCGGCCACGGCCTACCTAAGCACTCAAGTATCTAGTCCAGGTTTATCGCCTATCCAGGTTCCATCCACATGCAGTCCGGCCGAGGTTTCCACATACGGCCCCGGACGATGTGTACAGGGTTCCGAGACACCAAACGGGCGCCCGGCATGCCCGGCCATGGTGTATCTACCGCATCATAGCCCACCCCTAGGGTCAGCGCTACACACGGCCGCCAACACATATCCTATAAACACCAGAAACTAGTTGCAACTCCTGGACAGAGGACAAGGGTGATCAGGAAGCCAAGAGGGTCCATTGGTTTCGGGCCCAATGGGAGGTAGTAACTGTCTCATGGATCACAAACACAGAACTCAGTTCCTGAGGACGGCTTCAATGAGACAACCCACCATGTACTCCTACATGGCCTCTCACCGCTACCTTTACCAAATTGTGTTCACACATTTAGCTCTCAATAGTAGAACATGTTCACATACCTCCGATTCATTCCCGATGAATCAGACCTGACACAACTCTATGCAATAGCAGGCATGACAACAAGCATGAATGAGTAGGCACATCAAGGCTCAAACAACTCCTACTCATGCTAGTGGGTTTCATCTATTTACTGTGTCAATGACAGGTCATGCAGAGGATAAGGGGTTCAACTACCGCAACAAGTAACAGATGAATCGTTGTTGTCCTAATGCAGTAAAAGAGAGCAGGAGCGAGAGAGTGGGTTTGTATTGGAATGAACAAGGGGGTTTTGCTTGCCTGGCACTTCTGAAGATATCATTGGGTCTTCATCAGTGTCAACGATCACAGCGTCGGTACAACATCTATCGAGAGGGGACAACCACCGGCAACAGAGAAGGAACACAATCAATGCAATGCACAACATAATGCATGATAATGACATGGCAATATGTTGTTGATTGAGCTAATGCAACTACCAACACAATTAAATGAAGTTGGTTTGAACCCAAAGTTCAAATTCAAACTCCACATGTGGTTATTAAATACCATTCATTTGATTTGTCCTAAACAGTGGCCTTAAGTTGTTCTAACAAGCATGAAAATGGTACAGATGGATTCCTTGAATTTTTCTGATAATTTTACATATATAATTTATTTTATTTGGAGTACGGTTGAATTTCTATGATTTTTAGAAGTTTAGGCAATTTTCTGGAATTTTCTGAATAAACTTAAATCCAGAAAGTGATTTACTGCGTCAGCATGACCTCATAGTGACGTCAGCAGGTCAACGGCTTGGTCCAGGTCAAACCTGACGTGTGGGGTCCACATGTGAGTGATACAGTTAACTAACAGGGTAATTAAAATTAAACTAAACCTAACCTAGTTTAGTTAAGGCCTGGGCCCACATGTCAGAGACTAACCTATCTAACTAAGTTAATTAACACTAATTAATCTATTGCTTAATTAAGCAGGGGCCTGGCCCACACATCACTGAGTCAGGGGGGAAGTCAACCCAGCCAACCGGGGTCAAAACACGCCAGAGTTGACCCGCGGCTCGCCGCCGGCGAGGCCAGAGACGGAGATGCGTTCGGGGTTCGTCCTCCGGTGTCCAAAACGACGGACAAGGCCATCTACGGAATGAGGAAACTCGTCCGCATTGAACTGTGCGAGCGGAAGGGGCAGGGGTGGAGCAAGCACGCCGGACTCGAGCTCGTGGCGGCGGCCGGAGCTCGGGTGATGATGGATTCGTCGCTACGGTGCACTAGAGGGGAAACCGAAGGGTGCTGCGGGCTCCTGGGAATGCAGCGAACACGGTGATGCGCTCAGGCGCAAGCTGGGGTGGCCCTGGCCACGGCGGTGAGAAACTATGACGGCGATGAGCTCTCGGGTCCGGCGGGCAGCTAGCTAGGGGACAAAATCGAGTGCATGGAGTGAGGGGAGAGGAAGAGGAGCTCACGAGGAGTCGGATGAGACGCTAAGTGGGCTCGGGGACGGCTTGGTGACGACGGAATGGCAGCAGCGATATCCGGGCAGAGGCGGCAGGGACGAGCTTGATGGCGACACTTCCGGGCATCCGGGCTTGCTTCCGTCGTCGAGGATATGTAGTGGACGATGGCGGAGCTCCCGGAGACGGAGAGGGGTCGAGGGGTGGCCGGTGGACATCGTGGCAGCGAGCGGCAGCGATGGGCACGCTCGATGGTGGGGAAGAGAGCAAGACAGGGGAGGGGAGAGAGAGCAGCGAGTGAGGGGGAAAGATTGAGGGGGTCCAGGGGGTGTCGTGGCGCTCGGGGTAGTCTCCAGCAACGGCGAGCAAGCAGGAGGTGGCTCGCGCGTGGATGCGCGCGGCGAGCACGCGCCTTCGTCCTCCTGACAGGGGAGGAAGATGACGGGGAGGAGGCCAGTGGGCTGGCCAGCGAGCTGGGCCGGCCAGGCAAGTGGCCCAGGTAGGTCCTTCTCTCTCTCTCTTTCTTTTATTTCTATTTTTCTTTTGTTCTGTAAGTTTGTGGCATTACTAAAAATATCTAGCCACTTTCAAAAATCACCAAACTGTGCATGCCCAATGTTTAGAAAATATCAAACATGGAACATTTTGGTTTGGGATTATTTGGGCATTTTAAATATTTTATAGTATTTAAGTGCCCAAATTCAAATAGCATATGATTTAATTCAGTGACCCAATGCTGTCCTAGAAAAATGTGAAGCATTTTTGTCAAGGGTTTTAAACCAAGACAAAGATGATGAGCATTTTTGACGGGCATTTCAGGATCATTGAAAAAATATTTTAGTAACCCTAGTTGGATTAAGTGGTGCTGGGGTTTCTGCCATCCCCATTTCAACTTTCTGAGGAAAAGTAAACATGATGCATGGAGGTTATGCAAGGATAGGCAAGACTAAGCTAGGGCTGTGACAGTTTTTCATTGTTAATACGTGAAATGCTGCTAACAGAATTAATTGTTGTAGTTCTTCTTGTGCACTCTACATGCTGAAGAACATCGAATTCTTTACTGAAGAAGATCTTACGCTGCGTTATGACCAAGTACGTAGAGTAACACCTAAAATTCTGTCAATTTTGTAAACGTATGGAATGATACTAACATATCCTCCCATGCAGGCATACATTGACAATTATAGAAGAGAGCTGCCTGTTGTCCTTCTTAATTCGCCCTACAACAAATTGAAGTCCATGAAAAGGCTGAAGAAGCACAATGCTAGCCTATCGGATGTAGCTGCAATTGAAGATCATGAAGATGCAAGCAGTTAGTCCAGCAGTGGTTGATTCTTAGATCTGGAGTGTACACTTGATTATGAAGCGGTAGAGTAGGGTGTGGTTTGGTTTTAGTCCCGAATAAGGTTTCCTAGCCATGTTCTTAGTCCAGTGCGGATTAATCAAGTTGTGATATTTCACAGTACTGGTTCCAAATACTATTCTTGAAATAAATTTGGTCTGCAAGGGAGACGCTGAAACATATATTTGCTTCTTACAACCGAACTTTTGAAGCTTAGGAAGGTTAACTGAATTCTTAAATTTATATTTAAGTTTCGTCGGAGTCTGGACAAGATTCAAAAGAATTACATCGCTAGTTAGAAGTTTCAGAATTTTTTTAACATCGCTAGTTAGAAGTTTCAGAAAAATTTCAGCGAGTGCTGAAATATTTTGGCCGAAATTCGGTGAGGCTGAAATATTTTGGCTGAAAGGCAAATATTGCAGTGAGTGCTGAAATGAATGAAGTTCAGTTATATCATCGAAATCTCACCGAAGTGAAAACCATGGTGTCGTGCCATCTTGAGCAGCACCAGACATGATTCAGTATTATTAACAAAATTTTGTCTCACATATACGAGGAAAAAACGTATGAGCATGAGCATGGAAGATCGGATGGGCAATAAAATAGCTTCACAAGAGAGTAAAATACTTCACGTGTGAAGACTCAATCCTAGTTGACTTTAGAACCAGTTTTCATCCTAAAAGAGGTCCAGTGAACTACTTATAACCAATAATAAAAGCGGTCCAGTTCTTTTGGCTGATTTTCAAAGAAACGGGAACGATATCTTTTTGATGATCATGATTCTCAGGAGACCTACGTGTTGTTATGCAACTTACCTTGGGGTTTTTTAAACCATAACTTACCTTTGCTAAACTCTCCACGCCCCTCTAATATTCAACCAGGTGGGTCCCCTCCCTTGATTTCCTCCAACCAAAGAAATCTATACGTAGATATATGCCCGGGTTGTTACGATCTCTATAAATAGGGATCATTTGAAACCTTGTAGATCATAGTCGTCCTTCTGCGCCGCCCAAACCAGCAAGACAGAAGGACGGAGCAACCCAGGAATCCAGCAAGACCGAACAACGGAGCCAAACATGAATCCTCTGGTAACTCCCCACGATCTCAGCCGCGGCTATTTTTCGTGCCACGATCTTCCTCCCATGATCTCTTGTTGCAACCCCACTTGTTGTTTGCATATTCATGTAACTCAGCACGTTTTTAAACAAATTAAGTTGGGGGCGTTAGGGGAGGGCGCTAGGATTTGTTTCCTACCAGATTGGCAGTTGATTGATTAATTCCAGGCTAAATCTTAGCGTCTCGTCTTGTCGATGCCAATTAGTGAAGTGGGCTCTTGCCTTCTTTTTTCCTTCCGCACGAGTTATGGAAGGCATCGATGGCCCATGTTTTAATTCCATACTACTGCCCATGGTTAACGCCTAGAGTTGAGGAGACCACAGTTGGATATTTTTTTTATTTTCCAATCTTTATTTTATTTCAGATAAGTGCCTTGCAATGGAGATTACCTTAGATGACCGTTCAAACGTAACCAAGCTGAATCACATGATAGTATTTGCACATACATGGAACTCAGCATGCTTGTACCTCATGCAGTAGCGTAGAGCACAATATTTATGTTGGTATATATAAGATGTACTCGTCTGTATGAGTGTTTAAATTGTATACCATGTTGAATCTAATCACACTTGCACATCCATTGAACCTAGGATGCTTCTTTGCCGCCATATGAGGAGTTCATAAACGGATTAAACATGCAGCAAAGGATGTACATCCAGTTGATAGGACTGGGTGGACTTCTGAAGACACCTAGCATTAAAATTAGACGTGTACTATGCCTGGCCATCGCTAATTCATATGACGCAGAGCAGGATGCCTTTATCATTAATGGGATACCATGTAGATTCACACTAAAAGATGTAGCGCATATAACAGGCATGCCCTGCCATGGGAAGAAGCACGTCCCTTCAAATCTTGATGATAATATGCAGTTGTGGAAGAAACAAAAAGACCGTAATAACACCAAAATAACTTTCAAAGGATTGCTAGCCAAGATGAAAGTCGACAGCACACCAAATTTTGTCAGGCCATTTGTCTTCTACACCATAGGCCAATATGTATGTTGAACAAAAGAGGAGTATGTGGGTAACAAATATATTGGGATTGTTAGAAACATAGAGACGATAAAGGGTACAAATCTTGGACAGCTAACGCTTGACTATCTTATGGATAGCGGGAAGAATTTTGTAAATGGTGAGGCAATTCTGGAGGGGAATCTACCAATGTTGCAGGTAATTCGCAGTTGTGCAATTATCAGTTACCTAACATACATTACATAATGTACGAGAATGTTTGTGAACTGCTTTTGTTGTCATGCATACATGGTACTACGAGAAGTTCAGAGTGCACCAATTGGACTCTAGCATCTTGTATGAATCAAGGTTAAGGCCACTAATCCAAAACTGGAGCGAGGGGTAGGCAAAAAAGGTTGACAATATAATCTAGAATAATTATCTGGGAGTTGGAGAGGTAAAATGTCACCACATTGCCTGGATTATGTAACATATACATTTTCTAAATCATACTAACGACACTAAATTGCAGTATGTTGAGGACCTGATGAGGCCTTTCATTCCAGCACGAGATGGTACGCTGGCCAAACCTAAGACTGGCGCTCGGGTAAATGAGTTACATCATGCACAAATATATATTGTAACATTCCAACTAGTATGAAGTTATATGATTCTAATTGTTTCAAAGTCTCAGATTAAGGTACTCGTCGGACATGTATTGACTGATTTGCAAGAAGTTGCCTCCCTCGTGCGGGAGGCCAGTGCAGAACAAGTCGATAGGATGTGCACCCTTGAAAAGAAAATGGATGAGTGCCTTAGGCGTACCTGTACAAATGGCAAGCTCATGGAGGACCTCATCAAAGAATTGAACGTAAGCCTAGAATTATGAGATTAGTATATATAATTGGAAATTTACGTGTACAGGTTTTTTTCTAAATTAGTTCACTATTAAAACACTGCAGACTAACATGTATTTTTTAAAGAAAAAACGCGATCGAATATTTCCAAGAGTGGAGGACATACATCTATCTGACCTCGGGGCACCTTCACACCTAAAGGAGGCCTCTGTTGAGAATGCTGAGCAGGCTTGTGACCAGGCGAAACAAAAGGATGTCATGGAGGTCGCTGCTAAGCACGATTGTAAGCAGGGAATAAAAAATGATGACATGGAGCCCCCCATGAAGAACCTTGATCACTAGTGCAGAACCGGGCAATAGCACCGGTTCGTAAGGCCCTTTAGTGCCGGTTCCATAACTGGCACTAAAGTTTGGGCACTAAAGGCCCCCCCCCCTTTAGTACCGGTCCAGCACGAACCGGTGCTAAAGGGAAACCACGTGGCACGAGCCAGCTCCGGGGGCCGGGAGCCCTTTAGTACCGGTTGGTAACACCAACCAGTACTAAAATGTTTGGGGGGTTTTTGGTTTTATGATTTCTTTTTCATTTAATTTTGTGTTTTCCATTTTAATTCTTTTTCATTTGCTGGTATTTTATAATACTACACATTGTACACGTTATGCATATATATGGTAGCAAGTAGAACCAATCATATATATAGATCATCAATGTCTCACAAACCACCATATTAATTCACACATACACACATGTATAGCTATATACAATTTCTCGTACATATGCATGTTGCCTTCGGAGCCAGTTGCATTAGCCTAATTGGTGCCTTTGGAGCACGATGACAAATTGGAAGTGGTTCATGACCTGGTCGATGGGGGCGGTAGCGGGTAATATTATTCTCCCTTCGGATTTATGACCTGGTCAAGCAAAAATCCCGCTATTTCCTCTTGAAGTGCTTCTACGCGCTCCGTTTCTAGGAGCTTGTCCCGCACCTTTGTGAACTGTTAAGAAGGAGATCAATATGCATGTGTATTAGTTGTGTGACTAGATATCGATAATGGTGCACAAATTGTGAATAGTGTTCTAACAAGCGTACCCATTCCTGTCTTTGAGATCTGCTCCTTTCTCGCAAACGCAGTATGCACACAGATCAGTCCCCTGCGCCTGCTTTATGGCCTTTACGAGAATGGAATTTAATTTGATCAGATAATAATTAATCAAGCATGATAATATTAAAAAAGATGGCACCTAGCTAGCACTACTTAATTACTTACCTTGGGTCGAAGCCATCTCAGCTGTCGTTTCCATTCGCCTTCCGTTTTGCTGATGAACCTTGCCCAAGCCCTGCCCGCCGACAAAGAAAATGAATAAAGGGGTTATTAAATAGTTCATATCATGAAATGACGAACTAAATAGGCCGAGATATATAGTTACTAATGATTGAAATTACCTGTTGACTATCCCAAACAAGATGTTATAGTCACTATTTTCTTTGAGTAGTGAGTCCAGTATTTCAATTGTTCCTTCGTCAACTTTAATGATACACAAGATCCAGTGAAATCTGCATGCACACACGTTTGCATGTCTTAATTAAGCGGGCATATATAAGGAAAAACATGTAGCTAGCTAGCTAGTAGGCAAAAAGCAGAGAATTTGTAGTACAAGAAAGTGTGACTCACTGGAAGTTGTAAGGAAGTAGTGTATCTTCATTGTATTTGAGGCGCTTCAAGAACTCGAACATGCTGTCCTCTACCTGCTTTTCATAATGCTTGCTTATTTTCCATGTGTATTCATTAACGGTGTTTGGGTCAATGAACCCAATGCCATAGCGTCCACCTTTTTTCATTTCATACATCTTCATCCTGCATAATACCACAGAAAAGAATATATTGAGGATAATTACAGGTAATGATTGATCAAAAGTATCAATACAGCTAGCTTGAGACTTAAATTACAGAAAGAAATCACTTACAGACAATAGCAACTGACGATAGATTTGTCGAGTGCGTCTTGATTGTATAACTGAAACAGTTCAGAATACTCAACGGTCACAGGTTTCTCATGGTAGTAATGATCCTTGTTGACTTGCACCATGAGGGACTGTCGATCGGATCTCTTGGTAATGTCCATGTACCATTGATGCAATTCATACATTCTCGTTGGGAGCTTCTTGACATCTTCTGGCTTGACCAAAGGTTGGCCCCGGACATATTTCCATTTTATTTCCTCCTCTGTAAGCACAGGCATGTCCTCGATCTCAAGGAGTTGTCCAACAGTGACCTTGAGTTCTTCAGCCTGCGTTATATGCTGCTGGGTTATTACAACATCGCCCACCTGGGGAACGTAAACTGTTTGCCCACAATAATATTGGCCGCGCGTACTGTCACGTGTTGTTGGCGGCACAACAAGCGGGGGGGTCGGTTGCGCCCACTGTTCTCCCAGCTGGGCAACGGTTCTCCCGCATTTTTTGACAACTGCTTGTTGCTGTTTGCTCGAGCTCGAGCTCGCCTCCTTCTGTAGACATTGTCTATGTAACTTCCTGATGTGGCGCTCATAGTCTGTGTCAACAGGCTTAGGAGCTGGTGGTTCAGCCATACGAACGGAGTGGTCAAGAACTTCCACAGGCACTTTCTCCCTTGGTGGCAGTGGCGGTTTCGGTCCAAAATGGGCTTCCACCTCGGCCTTCAATATGGTTGTGTTTTCCTCCTCGGACTTGTTGTAAGGCCTCTGCGGAAGAGGTGCGAGGCTGCTTGGACCATATTGAAATCGCTTGCCTCGGCCTGTACCTCCAGTACTACCTCGACTTGTACCGCTACGCACCATAGCTGAGGCGGCTCTCTTCCGTGATTGTTGAGGTGGCGAAGACAGCTGACGTGGCTGAGTTGGAGGAGGAGGAGTGGCCTGAAGCTGTGCCGGACTTGGAGGAGGAGTAGCCTGACACTTTGCCGGACTTGGAGGAGGAGTGGACGTCTGACGCTGTGTCGGACTTGGAGGAGGAGTGGCCGGACACTTTGCCGGACTTGGAGGAGGAGGAGTGCCCTCAAGCGTTCGTGGACTTGGAGCGGGAGTCTGCTGACTCGGTGGTGGACTTCGGCGAGGCGTCGGGTGACGCGGTGTCGGTGGCCTTCGAAAGATGATGCAATCCTTTCTCCATAGGATGACATGATGTATGGCCTCTCCCAATGTGTGCTCGTCGTCACCTCCAGGAATGTCAAGCTATAGCTCCAAATATGGGTCCACCACCTCATCAACCAAGACACGAGCATAGCCCGCTGGAATCGGGTTGCAATGGAAGGTTGCCTCGGGGGAATTTGAAAAAGCAACGGCGTCCGTCACCTTCATGGATATGTTCTTCATTTTGAAGTGTAGCTCGTAGTTAGTGTTCTCCATGATTTCATCCACGGGGTATCTATCCAGCACTGCGTCGCCCGGGGCGGAACCCACGCTGCTTCTCGGCATGGATGGGGCGGTGCTATCCAATGCTGGATCATCCGCTAGCTGCTGCAGCTGCTAAGACCCCCTTTGCTGGCTAAGTGAGTCAATCTGCTCCTGCTGCCGCTGGAATTTAACTGCTAATTCGGCTTGACTTGCTTCTAGGCCTTGAAGGCGTTCATAGTCCCGCTTCCTCTGCTCCTCCTCCATCTTCCTCTTCTTCTCCTCCGCAATCTTCTTAATCGCACGGGTTCCGTAGTTGGCGTTCCAGTCCGAAAACCCCTCATACCATGGAATAGCGCCCTTGCCTCGTGTTCTTCCCGGGTGTTCAGGATTTCCCAGGGCATGCGTAAGCTCGTCGTTCTCTCTGTTGGGATGGAACACCCCCGATCGAGCCTCTTCTATTGCAACAAGTATCGCATCGTCGGCTCCATTCAGACATGCCTTCGTCGAAACATTGCTTGTCTTCGGGTCCAACTCCCCCCCCATGCACATAGAACCAAGTCCTGTACCTGGCGGGCCAGCTCTTAGTAACCGGAGTGGCACCTGCATCCTCCATCTCTTTCTCAGACTTATCCCACTTAGGCATTGCCACCGCGTAGCCACCAGGCCCCAGCTTATGGAACTTATCCTTTTTTCGGCATTCTTCTTGTTTATTCTCAACCGTTCCTTAGCTAATTCTGAATCCTTGAATTTCACGAAATCGTCCCAATGGGCACTTTGATTCTCTAGTATCCCCTCGAATACTGGAGTCTTCCTTCCTCCCTTGACGTACTTCTCCCATGTCGTTCTCTTGTGGTTCTTGAATGCAACCGCCATCTTCCTAAAACCAGCGTCCTTGACTTTCTGCACATCTGCTTCTGTGAAATGATCTGGTAGGGTGAAATGTTCCATGAGAGTATCCCAAAGCAGTTTTTTTTGATTCTCGTCGACAAAAGTAACATCTGGACGTGGCTTTGCTGGCTTTCTCCATTCTTGAAGGGAGATCGGGAGTTGGTCCTTCACAAGAACTCCGCACTGACGAACGAACTTGTCCGCAATCTTCTTAGGCGCTAATGGTTCGCCATTAGGTTTGAATGCCTCGATATTGTACTTTACGCCCTCTGTCAACTTTTTGTTCGGGCCTCGTTTCGTCCTTTTGCCTGAAGATTTGCTCGATCCGGATGGCTGAAAGAAGAAAGATCGATTCGTTAATATATCTTCAACTCATTTAAAACATGCGATGATCACCAGATTCCTGCTTATATAAATATATATACCTCGCCGATGTTTGTTGTTTCCGGGTCAACATATTCTTCGTCGTAGTTCATGACTTCATCCATTCGGTCGTCGCGATCGAATATCATATCACCCTCTCCGGTGTTGTTTAGAAATTCGGAGCCGTCAAAATCTTCTTCATTCTGATCATCATCTGGCCCGCGTATGATATCGAACATGGTCTGTTCTCTCTCTCTGTCGGTATTGTCCGCCATAGCTTTTATTTAACTATGCCAAAAGAAGTATAAAACAATTTAGTATTCAAATTACATCGTCTCGAATAATAGATATAATCTTGAATACATCATCTCGAATAATAGATATAATGTCAAATACATCGTCTCAAATAATAGATATAATCTCAAATACATCGACTTGAATAATAGATATAATCTCGAATACATCGTCTCGAATAATAGATATAATCTCAAATACATCGTCTCGAATAATAGATATAATCTCGAATACATCGTCTCGAATAATATATAATATTGAATAGTACATCACTGGCTAGGTAGCTAATTAAAGATCGAATACTGCGGCGCGGGCGGTGGACACCCAAAGAGAAGGAACCCTCACAGGATCATAGCTGAAGTGAGATCCCTGAAGAAACTGCAAGGTATTGGAGAACCTGCCGCCCTCTAATGCAACCATGTAGCGATGGACGTGCTCGTCCTCCTCCCTGACACGGCGATGTACCACCTCCGGCGGGACCGGCTCCCTCCGCACCGAAACTGGCCCACGCGAACGCCACCAAACGAGATCAGGGTCGACGACTGGACCCGGGGCCGGGTTCCTCATCAAGCGGCGCGCCCCTCCAGGCAGCACCTCCTAGTGCCAGCCCGGCGGAGCCCAGTCCCGGACATGGGTCAGTCGGACATCGTCGCGGACGGGTTGACGGCGAGGATGCGGGCCGGGCATCGTCGAGAACAAATACTAGCTATATGCCCGCAAAAGGTAACATTTTTCTAATGATTGGATTTTGATAACTAAAATTTCTAACATTTCTATATAACACTAATTATGCTATCATTGCATATGTCAAAATTCTATATGCTATTTCATACTAATTAAGCATCTAACACTAAAAACAGAAAACACAACTTTTATACATCCATTAAAAAACTGAAAAACAACATTATATAAAAAATTTCCATACTAATTAAACACTAATTATATCCATCTAACATGCATTCATACATATATACTAGTGAAAAAAAATAATCTAAAAAATCTAAACTAACTAAACATACAAAATACGTATATACTAATATATACATGCATTAATTCATACATATGTACGTGTGTGTGTGTGTGTTCATCATGCTTTTGTGTGTGTGTGTGTATGGGCTCAGGGAGGGGCGGCGCCCATGGTGGCCGATGGGGGCGAGGGAGAGGGGTTAGAGGGGGAGAGCTCACAGCGGGGCGACGGCGACGGCGAGGCAACGGCCGGGGGCGGCGACGGGCCGGGGCGTGACGCGGGGGCAGCGACGCGGGGACGGCGCGACGGGGAAGGGCCCGGGGCAGCGACGGAGATGAGGGCGGCGACGGGGACGGAGGCGGCGACAGGGATGGGGGCGGCGACGGGGACGGGGCGGCGACGGCGTCGATCGATCGGGGCGCGCGGGTAGTGCTTCAATGGGGAAACAGAGGAAGAAACAAAGGGAGAATGAAATTTTCGTAAGTGTTGTATATATAGAAGGCACCTTTAGTACCGGTTGGAGCCACCAACCGGTACTAAAGGCCTGTTTTGGCCAGGCCAAGCGGCGGGAACCGCACCCCCTTTAGTACCGGTTGGTGGCTCCAACCGGTACTAAAGCCCCCCATTTAGTACCGGTTGGTGCCATGACCCGGTACTAAAGGGTGTGCGCTGCCAGGCGAGGGGCACAAAAGTTTAGTCCCACCTCGCTAGCCGAGGGGCACTCGCACCTGCTTATAAGCCCCGCCGTCGCTGCTGTCTCGAGCTCCTCTCTTAAGCAGGCCTTCTGGGCCTACCTCTTCTGTGATGCCCTGTTGGGCCTACTGGGCTAGCGGGCCTGCATCCTGGCCCAACTTGAATTTGGGTTTCTAGTCGTATGCAGGCCGTTGTGGCCCAGTAGGTCGGATTTTTTTTCTTTTTTTTTGCTTTATTTATTTTTGTGAATAACTTAACTTTGAAAATAGATTTTTCAGTGATTCTTTTTTATTATGTTTAATATTATTGCGTTTTATCATTATATTCAATTTGGTAATGCTTAGGTTATTTAAAAAATGAAATGCCTTTGTAACGGATGAGTTTTCGTCCGAAACCCTGATACTTCGAAACAGATTGTCCATTTTGTACACGAAGTGCATCCAGTTTTTGCGGTAACCCTCTCTACTTTTTTGCACATGCTATGTGGGTGAAATTATGATACCATGCCAACTTTCTATCTTTTCTGAGTTCATTTGAAATGCTTTTCAATTTCAGGGTCATTTAGCTGAAAAAATCAGTAAATGCATGAAAGAATTTGCTTGCACATAAAATTTCTTCGCGTTTCAAATGCCAAAACACATAACTAGCTACCCTAACTATTACAGAGATTCCCTCCTGGGTGTGAAACACAGAAGAAAGTGATGATAGTTAAGCCGATCACATCCCAGATCTTTGGGTGTGAAACTTTTTCTTCGCGTGTGTCCCTTTGCATCATAGCCATGGAAAATCTTCATCATTTAACGGGATGCTCGGGTCAATATTCACTGTGATGTCACGACCGGTTTTCCAATAAAAATATTTATTGAGAAACCAATCTTTGAGTCCAGTATGAGAGAAAATCCTCCTCACTGGTAGACAAATACTTGATACAATAAGCCAGTAGCATAGAATATATTACAGGGTTGAGCTAGGGCTGCACAACAAATTATTACAAGCGCGCCAATAATTATACATAATGGCGGATATAACACAATGGTGTGGTAGCATACTACTGACTCGAGGATTTAGTGGTGGTGGAATAACACAGTGGGAAGTGTGGTAACACGACTCTCAAACTGGCATCTCATCGAGCGTCGAGGTGAGGCTCGATAAATTTATTCGGGTTGCGGAAGCAGATATAAAACAGTGACCAAGACCAGGGTCGCACGGGACTGACTGGGATTCCTCTAGGCGTCGGACTCGCTATCGAACTCTTCATCCATGAGATCACCTTCGTCAGTATCTGGCCAAATCAACAAGCCAGTGAGTACTTTGAAAGTACTCGCAAGACAGTTCGGACATAAGATATAACAAATGCATGCATGAATGCGCCATGAATCATCTTTCCAATGCACAATTAAAAATTTGCATAGTGAAATAAGTATGAGGGAGACGGCGGTAGTCCGCCTGAAATCCCAACAAAATATAAATGAGAACCGATCGGGTGTCTGGAGCGACGCCTCGAAAGGTGAACAAATAATAACAGGAAATTATGCCACAGTCGGGCGTCTTAGCGACACCACATAAAGGGCTTTAAAAGAGATGCCACAGTCGGACGTCTGAGCGACATCACAGACAGGGCTTAAAAAGAAATGCCACAGTCGGACGTCTGAGCGACATCGCAGAAAGGGCTTTAAAAGAAATGCCACAGTCGGATGTCTGAGCGACATCACAGAAAGGGCTTTAAAAGAAATGCCACAGTCGGACGTCTGAGCGACATCACAGAAAGGGCTTTAAAAGAAATGCCACAGTCGGACGTCTGAGCGACATCGCAGAAAGGGCTTTAAAAGAAATGCCACAGTCGGACGTCTGAGCGACATCACATAAAGGGCTTTAAAAGAAATGCCGCAGTCGGACGTCTGAGCGACATCACAGAAAGGGCTTTAATCCACAAGTAAATAATACTCATAATAAATATTCAGTTCATGATAATAAACGGGTTAGTCCATCCACAGGAATAAACTTTTAACCGGGCTTAGTGCTCACGAGATTCACCGGAGTATCTGTCACCAAAAACTGGCACTTGTCAAAATAAGTCAGCGCAAAATTTGGATATGGATAGGATGATTTGGAGATTTATGACTCTGCAGAGTTTGTACAAAAATTTCCCATAGCTAACGGATTTCCGTAGTCTCGAAGGACTAGTTCCGTTTACGGTATTTCGGAAGTAAACACAGCTAACCAGTACACACCCATCCTATCTCTCGATGCCTGGACTCACCCTAGACATCGTCCAAGAAAAACTTTGAGACGGGGAGATCACAATCTCGAATAGCATGGGATCAAATTTATATACGCGCGCTCTAAGGGGTGCCCCCCTCTCGGTCCCAACCGGAAACACCCATGCCCCCTGACCGGATGACTGGCTTTAATCCAGGGCCATGGAACCATCATCCCGGCCTCTCCTTTTGGTGTGTACCAGGAAAGCAGTTTGCAACTTACTAAGCCATATTCCTTGCGGAAAACATGTGGTAGTACGAGGAAGGAAAAGGGAGGAACTGGACCGATAAAACTTGACACTGCAGCCAAATAGTCTGGCATAAGACTGGCATGCTACAACACTGCCATCTTACCCATCCTCATGCCAACCCATGGCCTTTCATACTCACATCCATCCACTTATGGATCATCGAGCTCACTTACCTTGATCATGCATGAAAATAAAGTTCATGGGTATACTCATCAACATTCCATGAAACTAACTAAATGCAAAACATGCCAAGACACTCATCATATCAAAAGTTCAAACATGCTTGCCTGGTTCAGAGTAGTCGGAGCCTAGCTCGGTGAAGTTCGCGGCTCCGTCACCTCCTTCGGTATCTACGGTATACAGAAAATATAGGCGCTATCGTAAATACCAAGAAGTGCACAAAAAGTATTCCAAAAATTTTCCAAATAAATCTGATAAAAAACTAGACAAATTTTCAAAGAGAACAGAAAAAGAATCAATCAAAAATACTTTTCTGTTTAAAAGTTATAAGGGTTTTAGTCCAGGGACTCATCTGTAATGAAACAGAATATTTCCAGGGGCTAACTCATAAAAACTGAAAACCCTTCGGCAGAGAATACGCCAGCCCAGGAGGAAAACGCATTTGGCAGAATACGCTTTCAGAAACGGTTCGTTTAGAAAGAGACAGAGAGGCTGACGGGCAGGTCCCACCCGTCAGGTTTGAAAATTCAAAACGGGCGGCCGAGCTCGATGGAGCCCGAGAGCCGCGGTGGTCGCCGGTGGCGATCCACGGCGAGGCAAGGGGATCGGAGGGTACCTCCTTGCTCAGGACGTCCTTCCGCGTCGGTTGGTGGTGGTGGTGGTCGCCGGCGAGTACCACGTCGACGGCGAGCCTTGCTCCGGCGGACGGCGGCTCGGGTGGAGTTGGACTTCGCCGGGGAGAGCTGCGAAGGTCAAATTGGTGCTTGGGTTAGCTCACTGGATGCTCGAGGAAGCTATTGACGAAGTTTGGGCGCCGGGGACGGCCTCACCGGAGCGAATCGAGGTGGAGGCCGAGGCGGAACGGGGCGGCCGGAGTCGAGGAAGAAGGGCCCCTTGAGGCTCTTCTAGTTGTTGGTCGGGGTCCAGAGAGGTAGTGGAGGTGTGCGGGGGCGAGAGGGAACCTGGGGGTGCTATATATAGCCGGCCCGAGGCGGTTGCCGCGTACGGGATAAGTCCGGCGAGCGATTACGGCGGCGCCGGGGTTGGGCAGTGGGATTAGGGGTTTAGGCATCGTGTAGGTGGAGTAGAGGTTCCATTCCAGGGTCCAGCTCAGCACGGCAGGGGAGTTCTACGGCCGGCTCCAACGGAACGGCCGTGCGGCACTTCGGCGGCAGGGAGCGCGTTCTGTGCTTGCCGGGCCACGGTGACTGTGCAGCGGGGCTGCGCTGGCATGCATGTGCCACGCGGAGAGCCAGGGAGAGTTGGGCGGCGCCGAACGGCGTTGCGCCGCCATTTTGCTTCCGGTCGGCCGTTACGGTGGATCGGCCGCCGCGGGACACGCCGGCGCAGGCGGGCCAGGGCGCCACCAACGCCCGGAAGGCGCCAAGCGCGCGTGCGGCACTCCAGACAAGAGGGAGAGGCGGCGAGGATCGTGCCAAGTGCACTGTCCACGCGTGACTGAATCTGGCGAGGAGAAAACGACACTCAACTCTGAACTTTACTGAATTACTGAAAGTGCAAAATTCAGTGTATGCAAGGTGTTCGACAGAATGATATAGGTCTCTAGGGATTTTTCCTAGAGTTGATTTTTGGTGGAGTGGCTACTCATTGCTCCAGTAGGCTGCCTGAATTTTTGTAGAATTTTTGGGTAAGTGTAGATATGAATTTCACCAAATTTCGCAAATCTGGTCCAAACTTGCAGAGGCTGAAATTTGAAAAATTTGAAAAGAAGTAGAGTGGATCAAGATGGTTCTGAGTTGTGGATGCAAAGGACAATCCAGAGGAGTTGCTTTGAGATCAAAACTCAAAGGAAATAAGGTACTTGCTTTGTAAATGGTTCAGACTCCACATAATTGACAAAAATGATTTGAGATGAAAAAATGTTTGAAAAAAATACAAAACTTGTTTGGTTTAGTTGGGACAGAGAACTTAGGTAGTTCCAAGAGGGAGGGGAGGTTTTGGAGTGGTTTTACCACCTGTGACAAACAAAATCATGGGTGGTTTCAAAAGAAAGAAGTCCCAAAACCCCTAGGGTTTCTTTTTAAATGAAAAATAAATAAGTTTGAGAGGGAAACAACCAGAAGAAAAGCTTCCAAAAATTCAACACCAAAGTTGAAAAGGAAAGGAAATCCTTGCCAAAGGTGAAAGGAAGTTTTTAAAGAGGAAGGATTTCTGGAAAGGAAAAAAATTTAAATGCCCTCTTTTAGAATCCAATAAAGTTTTTTTTTTGATGAAAACCAAATCAAAAATTTTGGAGTGTCACAACACCTACCCCCTTAGGAAAAATCTCGTCCCCGAGATTTCAGCTGATCCTTAAATAAGTGTGGATGCTCTGTCCGAAGAAAGTCCTCTCTTTCCCAAGTTGCTTCACTGTCGGTGTGATTGCTCCACTGTACTCTGAAGAATTTGGTGGTCTTATGTCGGGTCCTCCTTTCAGACTCCTCTAATATTCTTACTGGGCATTCCCGATAAGTGAGATCTGGCTGCACGTCAATGCTCTCATGGGATACTTGTTTCTCTGGGTTGCTCACGCACTTCCTCAATTGCGAGACGTGGAACACGTCGTGGACATCGGATAATTCTTTTGGTAAGTCTAGCTGGTAGGCTACCGTGCCTCTTCGGGCCATTATACAGAACGGTCCAATGAATCTTGGTGCTAGCTTCCCTTTTATCTTGAATCGTTGCAATCCTCTCATAGGAGATACTTTCAAGTATATGAACTCACCGGGCTTGAAGCTGACCCTACGATGTTTCTGATCATAATAACTTTTCTGTCGACTTTGAGCGGTCTTAAGTCGGTCTCTGATTAGCTTGACTTTTTCCTCGGCTTCTCTGAGCATGTCCGGTCCGAAGATGCGGCTGTCTCTGGTCTCTGACCAATTCAACGGGGTACGACATCTCCGTCCGTATAAAGCCTCAAATGGTGCCATTTGCAGGCTGGCCTGGTAGTTATTGTTGTACACGAACTCGGCGTATGGCAGGCTTTCTTCCCAACTAGTTCCATATGTGAGGACACATGCTCTCAGCATGTCTTCTAAAATCTGGTTTACGCGTTCTGTTTGTCCATCAGTCTGTGGGTGGTATGCGGTACTGAAGGCTAGTTGAGTTCCCAGAGCCTGTTGTAAATGCTCCCAAAATCTTGAGACGAACTGAGTGCCTCTGTCGGATATTATAGTCTTCGGGACTCCATGCAGACAGACTATACGGGAGAGATAAATCCTGGCAAGCCGCTGAGTGTTGTAGGTTGTCTTTACTGGAATGAAATGTGCCACCTTGGTTAACTTGTCAGTGATGACCCAGATGGCATCATTCCCATGCTGTGACCGAGGTAGTCCGACAATGAAATCCATCCCTATTTCATCCCATTTCCACTCAGGTATTTTGTTTGGTTGCAGTAGTCCGGCCGGTCTCTGATGCTCAGCTTTTATGCGCTGACACGAGTCGCAACGTGCAATAAAGGTGGCTATGTCCCTCTTCATACCGTGCCACCAAAATCTTTCCTGAATATCTTTATACATCTTGGTCCCGCTAGGGTGGATCGAGTACGGGGCGGTGTGGGCTTCAGCTAGGATTTGCTGTTTAAGGTCTTCTATGTTAGGCACGCAGAGTCTTTCTCCGTACCACAATATTCCTCCATCGTCTATGACGAACTCCGAGGCCTTGCCCATACTCACCTTTCTTTTGATGCCTTCAATGCTGGGGTGGCCGGGCTGAGCTCCTTTAATTTCCTCCACAAGGTCGGGTTGTATTTCCAAGTTTGATATGGTGCCTTCCACGACCATTAACAAATTGAGCTTGGCAAATTCTTGTTGGAACTCGGGCCTCAAGCTTTGCAGGTTGTTTTCGTCGGAGTTGGGGTTCCGACTGAGAGCATCGGCCACTACATTTGCTTTTCCTAGATGGTAATGAATACCAACATCATAATCCTTTACCAATTCCAACCAGCGTCTCTGTCGTAAATTTAGTTCTGGCTGCGTGAAAATATATTTTAGACTTTTGTGATCTGTATATATTTCACATCGGTTCCCAAGTAAGAAATGCCTCCATTCCTTGAGTGCATGAATGACCGCTGCCATTTCTAAGTCATGAGTGGGATAATTTTCCTCATGCTTGTGAAGTTGCCTTGAAGCATAGGCGACAACCTTGCCTTCCTGTTGGGGAACGCAGTAATTTCAAAAATTCTCCTACGCACACGCAAGATCATGGTGATGCACAGCAACGAGAGGGGAGAGTGATGTCTACGTACCAACGCAGACCGACTGCGGAAGCGATCACACAACGTAGAGGAAGTAGTCGTACGTCTTCTTCCCGATCCAACCGATCCAAGCACCGTTACTCCGGCACCTCCGAGTTCTTAGGACACGTTCAGCTCAATGACGTTCCTCGGGCTCCGATCCAGCAAAGCGTCGAGGAAGAGTTCCGTCAGCACGACGGCGTGGTGACGATCTTGATGTACTACCGACGCAGGGCTTCGCCTAAGCACTGTAACGGTATGTTCGAGGTGGAATTTGGTGGCAGGGGGCACCGCACACGGCTAAGGAACGATTAACTTGTGTGTCTTGTGGTGCCCCCTGCCCCCGTATATAAAGGCCAGGGGCAGGGGGTTCGGCCGGCTAGGAGGGAGGCGCAGGGAGGAGTCCTACTCCCACCGGGAGTAGGACTCCTTTCCCCCAATCCTATTCCAACTAGGATTCTTGGGGAAGAAGGAGAAAGAGGGGGCCGGCCCACCTCTCCTAGTCCTATTAGGACTTGGGAAAGGTGGGGGGCGCCGGCCAGGTGTGGGCTGCCTCTTCTCTCTTTTCCACTAAGGCCCAATAGGCCCATTTACCTCCCGGGGGGTTCCGGTAACCCTCCCGGTAATCCGGTAAAATCCCGATTTCACCCGGAACACTTCCGGTGCCCAAACATAGGCTTCCAATATATCAATCTTTACGTCTCGACCATTTCGAGACTCCTCGTCATGTCCGTGATCTCATCCGGGACTCCGAACAACCTTCGGTACATCAAAATGCATAAACTCATAATAACTGTCATCGTAACGTTAAGCGTGCGGACCCTACGGTTCGAGAACAATGTAGACATGACCGAGACACGTCTCCGGTCAATAACCAATAGCGGGACCTGGATGCCCATATTGGCTCCTACATATTCTACGAAGATCTTTATCGGTCAGACCGCATAACAACATACGTTGTTCCCTTTGTCATCGGTATGTTACTTGCCCGAGATTCGATCGTCGGTATCCAATACCTAGTTCAATCTCGTTACCGGCAAGTCTCTTTACTCGTTCCGTAATACATCATCTCACAACTAACTTATTAGTTGCAGTGCTTGCAAGGCTTATGTGATGTGCATTACCGAGAGGGCCCAGAGATACCTCTCCGTCAATCGGAGTGACAAACCCTAATCTCGAAATACGCCAACCCAACATCTACCATTGGAGACACCTGTAATACTCCTTTATAATCACCCAGTTATGTTGTGACGTTTGGTAGTACCCAAAGTGTTCCTCCGGTAGATGGGAGTTGCATAATCTCATAGTTATAGGAACATGTATAAGTCATGAAGAAAGCAATAGCAACATACTAAACGATCGGGTGCTAAGCTAATGGAATGGGTCATGTCAATCAGATCATTCTACTAATGATGTGACCTCGTTAATCAAATAACAACTCCTTGTTTATGGTTAGGAAACATAACCATCTTTGATTAACGAGCTAGTCAAGTAGAGGCATACTAGTGACACTCTGTTGGTCTATGTATTCACACATGTATTATGTTTCCGGTTAATACAATTCTAGCATGAATAATAAACATTTATCATGATATAAGGAAATAAATAATAACTTTATTATTGCCTCTAGGGCATATTTCCTTCAGTCTCCCACTTGCACTAGAGTCAATAATCTAGATTACACAGTAATGATTCTAACACCCATGGAGCCTTGGTGCTGATCATGTTTTGCTCGTGGAAGAGGCTTAGTCAACGGGTCTGCAACGTTCAGATCCATATGTATCTTGCAAATCTCTATGTCTCCCACCTGGACTAAATCCCGGATGGAGTTGAAGCGTCTCTTGATGTGTTTGGTCCTCTTGTGAAATCTGGATTCCTTTGCCAAGGCAATTGCACCAGTATTGTCACAGAAGATTTTCATTGGACCCGATGCACTAGGTATGACACCTAGATCGGATATGAACTCCTTCATCCAGACTCCTTCGTTCGCTGCTTCCGAAGCAGCTATGTACTCCGCTTCACATGTAGATCCTGCTAGGACGCTTTGTTTAGAACTGCACCAACTGACAGCTCCACCGTTTAAAGTAAACACGTATCCGGTTTGCGATTTAGAATCGTCCGGATCAGTGTCAAAGCTTGCATCAACATAACCTCTTACGGTGAGCTCTTTGTCACCTCCATATACGAGAAACATATCCTTAGTCCTTTTCAGGTATTTCAGGATGTTCTTGACCGCTGTCCAGTGATCCATTCCAGGATTACTTTGGTACCTCCCTGCTAAACTTATAGCAAGGCACACATCAGGTCTGGTACACAGCATTGCATACATGATAGAGCCTATGGCTGAAGCATAGGGAACATCTTTCATTTTCTCTCTATCTTCTGCAGTGGTCGGGCATTGAGTCTTACTCAATTTCACACCTTGTAGCACAGGCAAGAACCCTTTCTTTGCTTGATCCATCTTGAACTTCTTCAAAATTTTGTCAAGGTATGTGCATTGTGAAAGTCCAATTAAGCGTTTTGATCTATCTCTATAGATCTTTATGCCTAATATGTAAGCAGCTTCTCCGAGGTCTTTCATCGAAAAACTTCTATTCAAGTATCCCTTTATGCTATCCAGAAATTCTATATCATTTCCGATCAGCAATATGTCATCCACATATAATATCAGAAATGCTACAGAGCTCCCACTCACTTTCTTGTAAATACAGGCTTCTCCAAAAGTCTGTATAAAGCCAAATGCTTTGATCACACTATCAAAGCGTTTATTCCAACTCCGAGATGCTTGCACCAGTCCATAAATGGATCGCTGGAGTTTGCATACTTTGTTAGCTCCTTTAGGATCGACAAAACCTTCTGGTTGTACCATATACAACTCTTCTTCCAGAAATCCATTCAGGAATGCAGTTTTGACATCCATTTGCCATATTTCATAATCATAAAATGCGGCAATTGCTAACATAATTCTGACGGACTTAAGCATCGCTACGGGTGAGAAGGTCTCATCGTAGTCAACCCCTTGAACTTGTCGAAAACCTTTTGCGACAAGTCGAGCTTTATAGACAGTAACATTACCGTCAGCGTCAGTCTTTTTCTTGAAGATCCATTTATTCTCAATTGCTTGCCGATCATCGGGCAAGTCAACCAAAGTCCATACTTTGTTCTCATACATGGATCTCATCTCAGATTTCATGGCCTCAAGCCACTTTGCGGAATCTGGGCTCACCATCGCTTCCTCATAGTTCGTAGGTTCATCATGATCTAGCATCATGACTTCCAGAACTGGATTACCGTACCACTCTGGTGCGGATCTCACTCTGGTTGATCTACGTGGTTCAGTAGTATCTTGTTCTGAAGCTTCATGATCATCATCATTAGCTTTCTCACTGATTGGTATAGGTGTCGCAGAAACAGTTTTCTGTGATGTACTACTTTCCAATAAGGGAGCAGGTACAGTTACCTCGTCAAGTTCTACTTTCCTCCCACTCACTTCTTTCGAGAGAAACTCCTTCTCTAGAAATGATCCATTCTTAGCAACGAATGTCTTGCCTTCGGATCTGTGATAGAAGGTATACCCAACAGTTTCCTTTGGGTATCCTATGAAGACACATTTCTCCGCTTTGGGTTCGAGCTTATCAGGTTGAAGCTTTTTCACATAAGCATCGCAGCCCCAAACTTTGAGAAACGACAACTTTGGTTTCTTGCCAAACCATAGTTCATAAGGCGTCGTCTCAACGGATTTTGATGGTGCCCTATTTAACGTGAATGCGGCCGTCTCTAAAGCATAACCCCAAAACGATAGCGGTAAATCAGTAAGAGACATCATTGATCGCACCATATCTAGTAAAGTACGATTACGACGTTCGGACACACCATTACGCTGTGGTGTTCCGGGTGGCGTGAGTTGCGAAACTATTCCACAATTTTTCAAATGTACACCAAACTCGTAACTCAAATATTCTCCTCCACGATCAGATCGTAGAAATTTTATTTTCTTGTTACGATGATTTTCAACTTCACTCTGAAATTCCTTGAACTTTTCAAATGTTTCAGACTTATGTTTCATTAAGTAGATATACCCATATCTGCTTAAATCATCTGTGAAGGTGAGAAAATAACGATATCCGCCGCGAGCCTCAATATTCATCGGACCACATACATCGGTATGTATGATTTCCAACAAATCTGTTGCTCTCTCCATAGTACCGGAGAACGGTGTTTTAGTCATCTTGCCTATGAGGCACGGTTCGCAAGTACCAAGTGATTCATAATCAAGTGATTCCAAAAGCCCATCAGTATGGAGTTTCTTCATGCGCTTTACACCGATATGACCTAAACGGCAGTGCCACAAATAAGTTGCACTATCATTATTAACTTTGCATCTTTTGGCTTCTACATTATGAATATGTGTATCACTATCTTCGAGATTCAACAAGAATAGACCACTCTTCAAAGGTGCATGACCATAAAAGATATTATTCATATAAATAGAACAACCATTATTCTCTGATTTAAATGAATAACCGTCTCGCATTAAACAAGATCCAGATATAATGTTCATGCTCAACGCTGGCACCAAATAACAATTATTTAGGTCTAATATTAATCCCGAAGGTAGATGTAGAGGTAGCGTGCCGACCGCGATCACATCGACTTTGGAACCGTTTCCCACGCGCATCGTCACCTCGTCCTTTGCTAGTGTCCGCTTATTCCGTAGTCCCTGTTTCGAGTTGCAAATATTAGCAACAGAACCAGTATCAAATACCCAGGTGCTACTGCGAGCTCTAGTAAGGTACACATCAATAACATGTATATCACATATACCTTTGCTCACTTTGCCATCCTTCTTATCCGCCAAATACTTGGGGCAGTTCCGCTTCCAGTGTCCAGTCTGCTTGCAGTAGAAGCACTCAGTTTCAGGCTTAGGTCCAAACTTGGGTTTCTTCTCTTGAGCAGCAACTTGCTTGCTGTTCTTCTTGAAGTTTCCCTTCTTCTTCCCTTTACCCTTTTTCTTGAAACTAGTGGTCTTGCTAACCATCAACACTTGATGCTCCTTTTTGATTTCTACCTCCGCAGCTTTCAGCATTGCGAAGAGCTCGGGAATAGTCTTGTTCATCCCTTGCATATTATAGTTCATCACGAAGCTCTTGTAGCTTGGTGGTAGTGATTGGAGAATTCTGTCAATGACGCAATCATCTGGAAGATTAACTCCCATCTGAATCAAGTGATTATTATACCCAGACATTTTGAGTATATGCTCACTGACAGAACTGTTCTCCTCCATCTTACAGCTATAGAACTTATTGGAGACTTCATATCTCTCAATTCGGGCATTTGCTTGAAATATTAACTTCAACTCCTGGAACATCTCATATGCTCCATGACGTTCAAAACGTCGTTGAAGTCCCGATTCTAAGCCGTAAAGCATGGCACACTGAACTATCGAGTAGTCATCAGCTTTGCTCTGCCAGACGTTCATAACATCTGGCGTTGCTCCAGCAGTAGGCCTGTCACCCAGCGGTGCTTCCAGGACGTAATTCTTCTGTGCAGCAATGAGGATAATCCTCAGGTTACGGACCCAGTCCGTGTAATTGCTACCATCATCTTTCAACTTTGCTTTCTCAAGGAACGCATTAAAATTCAACGGAACAATAGCACGAGCCATCTATCTACAAGCAACATAAACAAGCAAGATACTATCAGGTACTAAGTTCATGATAAGTTTAAGTTCAGTTAATCAAATTACTTAGGAACTCCCACTTAGATAGACATCCCTCTAATCTTCTAAGTGATCACGTGATCCAAATCAACTAAACCATAACCGATCATCACGTGAGATGGAGTAGTTTTCAATGGTGAACATCGTCATGTTGATCATATCTACTATATGATTCACGCTCGACCTTTCGGTCTCTGTGTTCCGAGGCCATATCTGCATATGCTAGGCTCGTCAAGTATAACCTGAGTATTCTGCGTGTGCAAAACTGGCTTGCACCCGTTGTAGATGGACGTAGAGCTTATCACACCCGATCATCACGTGGTGTCTGGGCACGACGAACTTTGGCAACGGTGCATACTCAGGGAGAACACTTCTTGATAATTTAGTGAGAGATCATCTTATAATGCTACCGTCAATCAAAGCAAGATAAGATGCATAAAAGGATAAACATCACATGCAATCAATATAAGTGATATGATATGGCCATCATCATCTTGTGCTTGCGATCTCCATCTCCGAAGCACCGTCATGATCACCATCGTCATCGGCGCGACACCTTGATCTCCATCGTAGCATCGTTGTCGTCTCGCCAATCTTATGCTTCCACGACTATTACTACCGTTTAGTAATCTAGTAAAGCATTACATCGCGATTGCATTGCATACAATAAAGCGACAACCATATGGCTCCTGCCAGTTGCCGATAACTTAGTTACAAAACATGATCATCTCATACAATAAAATCAGCATCATGCCTTGACCATATCACATCACAACATACCCTGCAAAAACAAGTTAGACGTCCTCTACTTTGTTGTTGCAAGTTTTACGTGGCTGCTACGGGCTTAAGTAAGAACTCATCTCACCTACGCATCAAAACCACAACGATAGTTCGTCAAATAGACTCCGTTTTAACCTTCTCAAGGACCGGGCGTAGTCACACTTGGTTCAACTAAAGTTGGAGAGACAGTCTTCCGCAAGCCATCTATGTGCAAAGCACGTCGAGGGAACCGGTCTCGCGTAAGAGTACGCGTAAGGTTGGTCCGGATCGTCTCAACCAACAATACCGCCGAACCAAAGTATGACATGCTGGTAGGCAGTATGACTTGTATCGCCCACAACTCACTTGTGTTCTACTCGTGCATATAACATCAAACCATAAAACCTAGGCTCGGATGCCACTGTTGGGGAACGCAGTAATTTCAAAAATTCTCCTACGCACACGCAAGATCATGGTGATGCACAGCAACGAGAGGGGAGAGTGATGTCTACGTACCAACGCAGACCGACTGCGGAAGCGATCACACAACGTAGAGGAAGTAGTCGTACGTCTTCTTCCCGATCCAACCGATCCAAGCACCGTTACTCCGGCACCTCCGAGTTCTTAGCACACGTTCAGCTCGATGACGTTCCTCGGGCTCCGATCCAGCAAAGCGTCGAGGAAGAGTTCCGTCAGCACGACGGCATGGTGACGATCTTGATGTACTACCGACGCAGGGCTTCGCCTAAGCACTGTAACGGTATGTTCGAGGTGGAATTTGGTGGCAGGGGGCACCGCACACGGCTAAGGAACGATTAACTTGTGTGTCTTGTGGTGCCCCCTGCCCCCGTATATAAAGGCCAGGGGCAGGGGGTTCGGCCGGCTAGGAGGGAGGCGCAGGGAGGAGTCCTACTCCCACCGGGAGTAGGACTCCTTTCCCCCAATCCTATTCCAACTAGGATTCTTGGGGAAGAAGGAGAAAGAGGGGGCCGGCCCACCTCTCCTAGTCCTATTAGGACTTGGGAAAGGTGGGGGGCGCCGGCCAGGTGTGGGCTGCCTCTTCTCTCTTTTCCACTAAGGCCCAATAGGCCCATTTACCTCCCGGGGGGTTCCGGTAACCCTCCCGGTAATCCGGTAAAATCCCGATTTCACCCGGAACACTTCCGGTGCCCAAACATAGGCTTCCAATATATCAATCTTTACGTCTCGACCATTTCGAGACTCCTCGTCATGTCCGTGATCTCATCCGGGACTCCGAACAACCTTCGGTACATCAAAATGCATAAACTCATAATAACTGTCATCGTAACGTTAAGCGTGCGGACCCTACGGTTCGAGAACAATGTAGACATGACCGAGACACGTCTCCGGTCAATAACCAATAGCGGGACCTGGATGCCCATATTGGCTCCTACATATTCTACGAAGATCTTTATCGGTCAGACCGCATAACAACATACGTTGTTCCCTTTGTCATCGGTATGTTACTTGCCCGAGATTCGATCGTCGGTATCCAATACCTAGTTCAATCTCGTTACCGGCAAGTCTCTTTACTCGTTCCGTAATACATCATCTCACAACTAACTTATTAGTTGCAGTGCTTGCAAGGCTTATGTGATCTGCATTACCGAGAGGGCCCAGAGATACCTCTCCGTCAATCGGAGTGACAAACCCTAATCTCAAAATACGCCAACCCAACATCTTACCATTGGAGACACCTGTAATACTCCTTTATAATCACCCAGTTACGTTGTGACGTTTGGTAGTACCCAAAGTGTTCCTCCGGTAGACGGGAGTTGCATAATCTCATAGTTATAGGAACATGTATAAGTCATGAAGAAAGCAATAGCAACATACTAAACGATCGGGTGCTAAGCTAATGGAATGGGTCATGTCAATCAGATCATTCTACTAATGATGTGACCTCGTTAATCAAATAACAACTCCTTGTTTATGGTTAGGAAACATAACCATCTTTGATTAACGAGCTAGTCAAGTAGAGGCATACTAGTGACACTCTGTTGGTCTATGTATTCACACATGTATTATGTTTCCGGTTAATACAATTCTAGCATGAATAATAAACATTTATCATGATATAAGGAAATAAATAATAACTTTATTATTGCCTCTAGGGCATATTTCCTTCACTTCCTGCATCAACACGCATCCGAGACCCTTTCTGGACGCGTCACAAAACACTTCAAAATTCTTGTGTATGTCTGGCACAATTAATACTGGTGCTATTGTTAATTTTCGCTTTAGCTCTTGGAAACTCTTTTCGCAGGCTTCTGTCCATTCGAACTTCTTGTCCTTCTTGAGTAACTGCGTCATAGGCTTGGCTATGGTGGAAAATCCTTCAATAAATCTGCGGTAATATCCTGCCATTCCTAAGAAACTACGTATATCTGTTACGCTTGCTGGCGACTTCCAGCCAAGTATGGCCTTGACTTTCTCTGGGTCCACTGCGATACCGTCTTGGGTTAGCACGTGGCCTAGAAAGCCTACTAGTCTTAGCCCAAATTCGCACTTGCTGAACTTGGCATACAATTGGTGTTTCCTGAGTTCTCCTAGCACAATCCTGAGATGTTCTGCGTGCTCTTCCGGTGTTTTGGAGTATACCAGAATATCGTCGATGAATACCACGACGAACTTGTCCATATATTTCATAAATACTTTGTTCATGAGGTGAACAAAATATGCAGGGGCATTTGTTAATCCAAATGGCATTACTGTGAACTCATACAGCCCATATCTGGAAGTGAAGGCTGTTTTTGGGATATCTTCTGTTCGCACCTTTAATTGATGGTATCTAGATCTTAAGTCAATTTTTGAAAATACCTTGGCCTGAGCAAGTTGATCAAACAAATCGTTTATCCTTGGCATCGGGTATTTGTTCTTAATTGTGACCATGTTGAGTGCTCGATAGTCAATACACAATCTCAGTGTTCCATCCTTCTTTTTGGCAAATAAAATTGGTGATCCCAAGGTGAGGAGCTGGCTCGAATATATCCTTTGTCCAGCAATTCTTTTATTTGTTTTTTCAATTCAACCAACTCGGATGGTGCCATTCGGTATGGTTTCTTGTAGATGGGGGTGGTTCCTGGTGCGAGCTCAATGCAGAACTCTATCTCTCGATCTGGTGGCATGCCTGGTAATTCTTCAGGGAATACATCTGGAAATTCACATACCACTGGAACCTTGTTTAGCTCAGAAATGTCTACCTTATTCAATCTTGGTTGCCGGGGTATTTTTCCTTCCTTGGCTGACACTCTTATTGTCTTCCCGTGGTGGTGTGTGAGGATTACGGTCCGGTTGAAACAGTCAATAAAACCTTTGTTGGCGGTCAGCCAGTCCATCCCTAAGCTGACATCCAGTCCTTTGTTTTCCAACACAATAAGATTTGCGTGAAACTCCAATCCTTCAACTCAATGACCACATTCTGACAGTAATTCTGACTAACTTGCTGAATCCCAGGGGATTTGATGATCATGGATTTCTCCAAAGGAAGCATCAAAAAATTATTTTGCAAAGCAAAACTTTTCAAAATGAAAGAGTGAGAAGCTCCAGAATCAAACAAAACCGTTGCGGGTATTGTGTTGACAGGAAACGTACCGAGTACGATATCCGGAGCATTTTGTGCCTCCTCTTTGGTTACGTGGTTCAGATGACCCTTCCTGTGGTTGTTGCTGGGATTAAAATTGTTTCGCTTGGGCGCTGAACTATTGCCGCCGTTGTTTGGGGTTGAGTTTCTAGGCTTGGGACACTACTTGGCATAGTGCCCTTCTTCTCCACAGGCGTAACAAGTAACGCCGAGGCGATATATGAACTCCTTGTCCCTTGCATGAAAATTCTTGATTTGGCGTGAGACATTTGATGGGAATTTGTGTGTCCCACCCTTTTGAAAATCTGTCTTGCTTCGGGGATTGCGAGCATGGTTGGTCTGGTCCCTCTTTCGCTTGCGGATATCTTCCAGACTGCGTCTCTCATTTTCCAGAGTAATGGCCTTGTCCACCAGTGTCTTAAAATCGGGAAAATTGTGCACGACTAGTTGGCATTTAAGCGCGGGCGCTAGACCGTCAAGGAATTTCTCCATCTTCTTGCTTTCAGTCATACGATCTTCATTGGCGTAGCGAGACAATAGTGTAAATTGACTGTTGTAATCTGCCACTGTCAAGTTCCTTTGTTTGAGGTCATAAAACTCTCTCTTTTTTATTTTCATAATACTCTTAGGAATGTGTGCACCGCGGAAACCTTCCTTGAAATCATCCCAGGTTATGTCACCTTCGTTTGGATGCATGTGCAGAAAATTCTCCCACCAAGATGCGGCTGCTCCTGTGAGATAGTGCGGAGCATACAACACCTTCTCGGGATCTGAACATTTTGCAATAATTAATTTCCTCTCCATATCCCGAAGCCAGTCCTCGGCTTCAAGAGGCTTGTCAGTATGAGAAAATGTTTGGGGACGCGTCTTCTGTAGCTCCGATAACTTGGAATGCTGCGGATACTGTCCATGGTAATTTCCCATGTTGATGACTTGATTCATCATTTCACGATGTTGTTGCTGACTCTGTTCATAAAGTCGGCACATTTGGGAAAGTGCCGTTTCACTGCCCTGTTGACTCGACTGCCCTTGCGTGAAATTGTTGCCTGGTTGAGTGTCCAAATTTTCCTCTGGCGGAGTAGGCATGGAGCGAGTCCAAGGACGAGACATTTTTCACTCTGGGGATATATTTTGTAAAATTCATAAGAAAAATGAAGATGGACGTCAAAAACAACTCCAAAAATAAAAATGCACAAGGATGGCAATTAATTTAAAAGTCCAAGATCACTTAAGAAAACAAATTGATTTGCGCATGGAGAAGGACTGCTCATTACATATCTTACACGCGGGCGATAATTATACAGTACATCACTCAGGATATGCGTACATAATCCTGACATGTTATTTAGGCTAGTTCACTCCTCCAGTTCTACATGATGCGCAAACAAGCTAGTTCTCACAACATATCTTACAAAGCGGTACATCGCATGACGGGCAAACGCACTCAGCCAGAAATGTCGATGATCTCCTTGGCCCTGCCAAGGGTGAGGCGCAGTGAGGCTGGGGACTCGACCTCCTCCTCACTAATAGGCTCCAGGCGTGAAGAGCCGCGTCGGGTAGATGGAACGGGTGCCAGGGGCCGAGCAACACGAATAGGAGTGGGCACAGCGGGTGGTGCAGTGTGCGCTGGAGTGGGCGCAAAGGCCTGGGTGAACCCTCCGGTGGTAGGCAGGTGACGAGTAGGTGCATGCGATGCTGAAGACGAGACAAAAGTCAGTGGCGGTGCGGTGAGTAGGAGCTCCCTCCTGTTGGCGGCACAGCCATGGACTGAGTCCATGCGGGCAGCCACGAAGTCGTCCACCAGGTTGTCGAAGGCTGCCTCTAGAGCCCGGAGATACTCAATAAGCATCTCAAAAGCCTCGTCTCGTTCTCCTCTGGGGCAGGAGAATGCGTAGTGGCAGGTGTAGGGCACATGGCATGGGAGATAACGGTAGCGACGAGTCTTCATCGCGGGAAGGACATCCCTGAGGCGGGCTATCGCCTCACGGGCTGCCATCTGCATAGCATGCCTCTCCGTAGGCATGGCTCTTCCCACGAACAGGTAGCAGCGTAGCTCACCACGCCCTCCCTTGAACTGCACCGTGGCCTGGTGCATGGTCAGACCGTCGTTGACTCTGTGCTGGCGGAGTGTGAAGACTGGGCGCATGGATGGCCCCATCGCGACCTGAACAATGAAGGAGAGAAGCTTGACGAACCCATCGAGTACGTTGGCGAAGGTCTGAGACTCGCAGTTGTTGTCGGCCATCTACAAAAGTAGGCAACAATCCTGAATGGTCAGATCATAAATTTATGCTGACTGTCAGAAAATGACTACAATTGCAAAAAAAATCGCTCTACCATGCTAATAACCGCTTAGCGTTCACACCTAGTGGCTTCCTACAGTCAGCCTGGCTCTGGTACCAAGCTTGTCACGACCGGTTTTCCAATAAAAATATTTATTGAGAAACCAATCTTTGAGTCCAGTATGAGAGAAAATCCTCCTCACTGGTAGACAAATACTTGATACAATAAGCCAGTAGCATAGAATATATTACAGGGTTAGGCTAGGGCTGCTCAACAAATTATTACAAGCGCGCCAATAATTATACATAATGGCGGATATAACACAATGGTGTGGTAGCATACTACTGACTCGAGGATTTAGTGGTGGTGGAATAACACAGTGGGAAGTGTGGTAACACGACTCTCAAACTGGCATCTCATCGAGCGTCGAGGTGAGGCTCGATAAATTTATTCGGGTTGCGGAAGCGGATATAAAACAGTGACCAAGACCAGGGTCGCACGGGACTGACTGGGATTCCTCTAGGCGTCGGACTCGCTATCGAACTCTTCATCCATGAGATCACCTTCGTCAGCATCTGGCCAAATCAACAAGCCAGTGAGTACTTTGAAAGTACTCGCAAGACAGTTCGAACGTAAGATATAACAAATGCATGCATGAATGCGCCATGAATCATCTTTCCAATGCACAATTAAAAATTTGCATAGTGAAATAAGTACGAGGGAGACGGCGGAAGTCCGCCTGAAATCCCAACAAAATATAAATGAGAACCGATCGGGTGTCTGGAGCGACGCCTCGAAAGGTGAACAAATAATAACAGGAAATCATGCCACAGTCGGGCGTCTTAGTGACACCACATAAATGTCTTTAAAAGAGATGCCACAGTCGGACATCTGAGCGACATCACAGACAGGGCTTAAAAAGAAATGCCACAGTCGGACGTCTGAGCGACATCGCAGAAAGGGCTTTAAAAGAAATGCCACAGTCGGACGTCTGAGCGACATCACAGAAAGGGCTTTAAAAGAAATGCCACAGTCGGACGTCTGAGCGACATCACAGAAAGGGCTTTAAAAGAAATGCCACAGTCGGACGTCTGACCGACATCGCAGAAAGGGCTTTAAAAGAAATGCCACAGTCGGACGTCTGAGCGACATCACATAAAGGGCTTTAAAAGAAATGCCGCAGTCGGACGTCTGAGCGACATCACAGAAAGGGCTTTAATCCACAAGTAAATAATACTCATAATAAATATTCAGTTCATGATAATAAACGGGTTGGTCCATCCACGGGAATAAACTTTTAACCGAGCTTAGTGCTCACGAGATTCACCGGAGTATCTGTCACCAAAAACTAGCACTTGTCAAAATAAGTCAGCGCAAAATTTGGATATGGATAGGATGATTAGGAGATTTATGACTCTGCAGAGTTTGTACAAAAATTTCCCACAGCTAACGGATTTCCGTAGTCTCGAAGGACTAGTTCCGTTTACGGTATTTCGGAAGTAAACACAGCTAACCAGTACACACCCATCCTATCTCTCGATGCCTGGACTCACCCTAGACATCGTCCAAGAAAAACTTTGAGACGGGGAGATCACAATCTCGAATATCATGGGATCAAATTTATATACGCGCGCTCTAAGGGGTGCCCCCCTCTCGGTCCCAACCGGAAACACCCATGCCCCCTGACCAGATGACTGGCTTTAATCCAGGGCCATGGAACCATCATCCCGGCCTCTCCTTTTGGTGTGTACCAGGAAAGCGGTTTGCAACTTACTAAGCCATATTCCTTGCGGAAAACATGTGGTAGTACGAGGAAGGAAAAGGGAGGAACTGGACCGATACAATTTGACACTGCAGCCAAATAGTCTGGCATAAGACTGGCATGCTACAACACTGCCATCTTACCCATCCTCATGCCAACCCATGGCCTTTCATACTCACATCCATCCACTTATGGATCATCGAGCTCACTTACCTTGATCATGCATGAAAATAACGTTCATGGGTATACTCATCAACATGCCATGAAACTAACTAAATGCAAAACATGCCAAGACACTCATCATATCAAAAGTTCAAACATGCTTGCCTGGTTCAGAGTAGTCGGAGCCTAGCTCGGTGAAGTTCGCGGCTCCGTCACCTCCTTCGGTATCTACGGTATACAGAAAATATAGGCGCTATCGTAAATACCAAGAAGTGCACAAAAAGTATTCCAAAAAATTTCCAAATAAATCTGATAAAAAACTAGACAAAATTTCAAAGAGAACAGACAAAGAATCAATCAAAAATACTTTTCTATTTAAAAGTTATAAGGGTTTTAGTCCAGGGACTCATCTGTAATGAAACAGAATATTTCCAGGGGCTAGCTCATAAAAACTGAAAACGCTTCGGCAGAGAATACGCCAGCCCAGGAGGAAAACGCATTTGGTAGAATACGCTTTCAGAAACGGTTCATTTAGAAAGAGACAGAGAGGCTGACGGGCAGGTCCCACCCGTCAGGTTTGAAAATTCAAAACGGGCGGCCGAGCTCGACGGAGCCCGAGAGCCGCGGTGGTTGCCGGTGGCGATCCACAGCGAGGCAAGGGGATCGGAGGGTACCTCCTTGCTCAGGACGTCCTTCCGCGTCGGTTGGTGGTGGTGGTGGTCGCCGGCGAGTACCACGTCGACGGCGAGCCTTGCTCCGGCGGACGGCAGCTCGGGTGGAGTTGGACTTCGCCGGGGAGAGCTGCGAAGGTCAAATTGGTGCTTGGGTTAGCTCACTGGATGCTCGAGGAAGCTATTGATGAAGTTTTGGTGCCGGGGACGGCCTCACCGGAGCGAATCGAGGTGGAGGCCGAGGCGGAACGGGGCGGCCGGAGTCGAGGAAGAAGGGCCCCTCGAGGCTCTTCTAGTTGTTGGTCGGGGTCCAGAGAGGTAGTGGAGGTGTGCGGGGGCGAGAGGGAACCTGGGGGTGCTATATATAGCCGGCCCGAGGCGGTTGCCGCGTACGGGATAAGTCCGGCGAGCGATTACGGCGGCGCCGGGGTTGGGCAGTGGGATTAGGGGTTTAGGCATCGTCTAGGGGGAGTAGAGGTTCCATTCCAGGGTCCAGCTCAGCACGGGAGGGGAGTTTTACGGCCGGCTCCAACGGAACGGCCGTGCGGCACGTCGGCGGCAGGGAGCGCGTTCTGTGCTTGCCGGGCCACGGTGACTGTGCAGCAGGGCTGCGCTGGCATGCCTGTGCCACGCGGAGAGCCAGGGAGAGTTGGGCGGTGCCGAACGGTGTTGCGCCGCCGTTTTGCTTCCGGTCGGCCGTTACGGTGGATCGGCCGCCGCGGGACACGCCGGCGCAGGCGGGCCAGGGCGCCACCGACGCCCGGAAGGCGCCAAGCGCGTGTGCGGCACTCCAGACAAGAGGGAGAGGCGGCGAGGATCGTGCCAAGTGCACTGTCCACGCGTGACTGAATCTGGCGAGGAGAAAATGACACTGAACTCTGAACTTTACTGAATTACTGAAAGTGCAAAATTCAGTGTATGCAAGGTGTTCGACAGAATGATATAGGTCTCTAGGGATTTTTCCTAGAGCTGATTTTTGGTGGAGTGGCTACTCATTGCTCCAGTAGGCTGCCTGAATTTTTGTAGAATTTTTGGGTAAGTGTAGATATGAATTTCACCAAATTTGGCAAATCTGGTCCAAACTTGCAGAGGCTGAAATTTGAAAAATTTGAAAAGAAGTAGAGTGGATCAAGATGGTTCTGAGTTGTGGATGCTAAGGACAATCCAGAGGAGTTGCTTTGAGATCAAAACTCAAAGGAAATAAGGTACTTGCTTTGTAAATGGTTCAGACTCCACATAATTGACAAAAATGATTTGAGATGAAAAAATGTTTGAAATAAAATACAAAACTTGTTTGGTTTAGTTGGGACAGAGAACTTAGGTAGTTCCAAGAGGGAGGGGAGGTTTTGGAGTGGTTTTACCACCTGTGACAAACAAAATCATGGGTGGTTTCAAAAGAAAGAAGTCCCAAAACCCCTAGGGTTTCTTTTTAAATGAAAAATAAATAAGTTTGAGAGGGAAACAACCAGAAGAAAAGCTTCCAAAAATTCAACACCAAAGTTGAAAAGGAAAGGAAATCCTTGCCAAAGGTGAAAGGAAGTTTTTACAGAGGAAGGATTTCTGGAAAGGAAAAAATTTTAAATGCCCTCTTTTAAAATCCAATAAAGTTTTTTTTTGATGAAAACCAAATCAAAAATTTTGGAGTGTCACATGTGAATGGAGCAATTTCATCAAACTTTTCATAATCTTCTGACTTGTCTGTCTTGTCATCCACTCCCATGATGTTTCTCTTCCCAGAAAGAACTATGTGCCACTTTGGCTCATCGTACGATGCATTCGCTTCCTTATCTTTTCTTTTTCTTGGCTTGGTAGACATGTCCTTCACATAGAAAACCTGTGCCACATCATTGGCTAGGACGAATGGTTCTTCTGCATATGCAAGATTGTTGAGATCCACTGTTGTCATTCCGTACTGCGGGTCTTCCGTTACCCCGCCTCGTGTCATATTGACCCATTTGTACCGAAACAAAGGGACCTTCAAATCACGTCGATAGTCAAGTTCCCATATGTCCTGTATATAACCATAATATGTTTCCTTTCCCGTCTTGGTTTCTGCATCAAAGCGGACACCACTGTTTTGGTTGGTGCTCTTCTTATCTTGGGCGATCGTGTAAAATGTATTACCATTTATCTCGTACCCTTTGAAAGTCATTATATTCGAAGATGGTAACTGGGACAGCAAGTACAGGTCATCTTCAATAGAGGTGTCATGCATGGTACGTGCTTGCAACCAGCTGGCGAAACTCCTGGTTTGTTCACGTGTAATCCGGTCATCAGACCACTCCGGGTGTTTGGAGCGTAGCAAATTCTTGTGTTCATCCATATACGGAGCCACCAAGGCAGAATTCTGTAGAACTGTGTAGTGTGCTTCAGTGAGAGAATGTCCGTCCATACATATTATTTGTTCCCCTCCTAGCGTGCCTTTTCCATCCAGTCTGCCCTGATGCCGCGATTCAGGAACACCAATCGGCTTAAGGTCAGGAATAAAGTCAATACAAAACTCAATGACCTCCTCATTTTGACGGCCCTTGGAGATGCTTCCTTCTGGCCTAGCATGGTTATGAACATATTTCTTTAAGACTCCCATGAACCTCTCAAAGGGGAACATATTGTGTAGAAATACAGGACCCAAAATGTTAATCTCTTCGCATAGGTGAACTAGGACGTGCGTCATGATGTTGAAGAAGGATGGTGGGAACACCAACTCGAAACTAACAAGACATTGCACCAAATCATTCTGTAACCTTGGTATGATTTCTGGATCGATTACCTTCTGAGAGATTGCATTGAGAAATGCACATAGCTTCACAATGGCTAATCGAACGTTTTCCGGTAGAAGCCCCCTCAATGCAACTGGAAGCAGTTGCGTCATAATCACGTGGCAGTCATGAGACTTTAGGTTCTGGAACTTTTTCTCTGCCATGTTTATTATTCCCTTTATATTCGACGAGAAGCCAGACGGTACCTTAATACTGAGCAGGCATTCAAAGAAGATTTCCTTCTCTTCTTTGGTAAGAGCGTAGCTTGCATGACCCTGATGTATGTCGTCTTTTCCGTGCATACGTTGCTGGTCCTCCCGTGCCTCAGGTGTATCTTTTTTCTTCCCATACACGCCCAAGAAGCCAAGCAGGGTCACACAAAGATTCTTCGTCACGTGCATCACGTCGATTGCGGAGCGGACCTCGAGGTCTTTCCAATAGGGCAGGTCCCAAAATATAGATTTCTTCTTCCACATGGGTGCGCGTCCGTCAGCGTCATTCGGAACAGGTTGTCCACCAGGACCCTTTCCAAAGACCACCTTCAAATCCTTGACCATATCATGTACATCAGCACCAGTACGGTGGCGAGGCTTCATCCGGTGATCCTCCTCACCTTTGAAATGCTTGCCTTTCTTTCTTACGGGATGCCTGCTCGGAAGAAATCGACGATGTCCCAGGTACACATTCTTATTAGCCAAATATATACTGTCGGTATCGTCCAAACAGTGTGTGCATGCGCGGTATCCCTTGTTTGTCTGTCCTGAAAGGTTACTGAGAGCAGACCAATCATTGATGGTCACGAACAACAACGCCTTTAGGTCAAATTCTTCCCCCATGTGCTCATCCCACGCACGTACACCTGTTCCATTCCATAGTTGTAAGAGTTCTTCAACTAATGGCCTTAGGTACACATCAATGTCGTTGCCGGGTTGCTTAGGGCCTTGGATGAGCACTGGCATCATAATGAACTTCCGCTTCATGCACAACCAAGGAGGAAGGTTATACAAACATAGAGTCACTGGCCAGGTGCTATGGTTGCTGCTATGCTCCCCAAAAGGATTAATGCCATCTGCGCTTAGACCAAACCATACGCTCCTTGTGTCATCTGCAAACTCCTTCCCATACTTTCTTTCGATTTTTCTCCAATGCGACCCGTCAGCGGGTACTCTCAACTTTCCGTCTTTCTTACGGTCTTCTCTGTGCCATCGCATCGCCTTGGCATGCTCTTTGTTTTGGAACAAACGTTTCAACCGTGGTATTATAGGAGCATACCACATCACCTTGGCAGGAATCTTCTTCCTGGGGCGCCGGCCCTCGACATCACCAGGGTCATCGCGGCTGATCTTATAGTGCAATGCACCACATACCGGGCAAGCGTTCAAATCCTCATACTCACCGCGGTAGAGGATGCAATCATTAGGGCATGCATGTATATTCTGCACCTCTAACCCTAGAGGGCAGACAGCCTTCTTTGCTTCGTACGTACTCTCGGGCAATTCGTTGTCCTTTGGAAGCATATCCTTTATCATTACCAGCAACTTTCCAAATCCCTTGTCAGATACACCATTCTCTGCCTTCCATTGCAGCAATTCCAGTGTGGTGCCCAGCTTTTTCTTGTCACCTACGCGATTCGGGTACAACAATTTTTTGTGATCCTCTAACATGCGCTGCAACTTCTGCTTCTCCAAATCACTTGCGCAGTTTCTCTTTGCATCGGCAATGGCCCGACCTAGATCATCAACGGGCTCATCTGATGCCTCTTCTTCAGCTTCTTCCCGCATTGCCGGCTCAGCTTCTTCCCGCATTACCGGCTCAGCTTCTTCCCCCATTTTTGTATCATCGTATTCAAGGAACCCATGGCCAGGATAGATGTCGTCGTCCTCTTCTTCTTCATTGTCTTCCATCATAACCCCTCTTTCTCCGTGCTTGGTCCAAACATTATAGTGGGGCATGAAACCGGACTTAAACAGGTGGACGTGAATGGTTCTTGACGTAGAGTAATTGTGACCATTTTTATAGCGAGCACATGGACAAGGCATAAAACCATCCGCCCGCTTGTTTGCCTCAGCCGCAAGCAGAAAAGTATGCACGCCCTCAACGAACTAGGGAGAGCATCGGTCATCGTACATCCATTGACGGCTCATCTTCATTACACAACACCGAATAGACCAAATTAATACAAGTTCATACATAAAGTTCATACAACACTTAAATGCAACAAACAAATAACTCTCTAGCTAAAGCATTTAAATGCAACAACAAATACGATCAAGATCGCAACTAAGGTAACAATGGATCCAACAGCATAATGATACCAAGCCTCACTATCGATGGCATATTTTCTAATCTTTCTAATCTTCAACCGCATTTTCTCCATCTTGATCTTGTGATCATCGATGACATCGGCAACATGCAACTCCAATTCCATCTTCTCCCCCTCAATTCTTTTCAATTTTTCTTTCAAGTACTCGTTTTCTCTTTCAACTAAATTTAACCTCTCGACAATAGGGTCGGTTGGAATTTCCGGTTCACATACCTCCTAGAAAAAATTGCATATAAATCAAATACTAGCATATATATATATATCCTCCCAAATTACTAAACTCACAAATTAATCACTATATAAAGCATTGCAAGAGCTAATCTAGCAATGAGAGATGAAAGGACAAAGTTGCTAACCTTTGTGATCATTTGAATGGATGGGGGCCTTCAAATCTTGACAAATTTTGGGCAAAATGTGTGATGAGCTTGAGAGGAAGAGGGGAAGAACAGAGAGAAGAGAGGGGAAAGGGGAAGAACGGAGCGAGCTCGGGTGGACGAAGGGTTTATGTAGGACGACCTTTAGTACCGGTTTGTGCCAAGAACCGATACTAAAGGGGCTGGAGGGGCCCCAGTCTGACAACATCCTACCACCACTCTCATTAGTACCAGTTCGTGGCACGAACCGGTGCTAAAGGTTCGCCACGAACCGGTACTAATGAAAGCGGCCCGGCTAGCCGTTGGAACCGGCACTAATGTATACATTAGTGCCGGCTCAAATACAAACCGGCACTAATGTTCTTCACGTTTGACCCTTTTTCTACTAGTGGATGAAGATTTTGACGTATGCATGCATGTTAACTTAATTATGAAATAATCAATGTCGTTTCAGACATAACATGTGATCTTCCATGTACAGGATGAAGCATTCGAAAGAGCTACTGTAAAAATCAAACATGATCTCAGTGGTGTCATAAGCTTTTGAAAGAGGTGGATGATATCGAGGGACCTCCTAGTTTTGATAAGCAAATGCATTCCAAAGCCACCACAAGCCTTGAAGATTTCCAGGTGATGCACATTTTACCTATATTGAGCAAGAATCTGCTAAAGGCTAACACGCGGTTTATTTCGTATGACAAAATCCGTTCAACAGATGGAGTAACCAACACTCTCTAAAGGCTACCGGATCGCGAGATCCTGAAGAGCCCCGTGCCTTCACAGATGATGGTAGCCATGATGAATCCTTTTGAAAGCAGCAACAAGAAAGTGTGGTTGAATCGACGCCACCAAATCATGGGGGCGAAAAGAAAAGGGTGGTGTTGCAATTATTTAAGAATGATGAGTATGCTTCGTACGACATTGAGAAGAAAAAAAGGAAAAACAAGACTCCATCAGAGTGTACAGATGATTCGGAGGACACGAACAATAAACACAGGAAAATCGGCTCTAGCAACTTTAAAAAGAGGTCAGAAGTTCCTGAAACCCAGAGGGACCAGCTAGACATGGTTCGAGAGGATTTTGTGTCGTCACTGATCAACACTACAAATCGTGAAAAACAAATGGTCTTAGTTGATGACATTGTCGTGCTATCAAAGCATTTGCAATGCCTCACCCATAAAGATGAATCTGAAGATGGCGTATGGTTGGGTGACGAAGTAATATAGTATTTGACAAATTAGTTTATGAAGTTTCATTTTTGTACAATATAATTAACTTGATTATTGTTGTAGGTGGTTGATGCTGCGATCCAGCTCATGCGTCATGATGAACCAATTGACACAAGGGACGGCCAACTGGTTTACATTGAGAGGGTGGCCGGCATCGCTAAGCTCGAAAGAAATGGTAGGATAGAGGAGTGCTACGAGGATGCTTTGGCAGGCATTCCTGGAACAACACAAGACGCCACCTACCTGAAACATGATATGGTATTTTAACCTGAAGTAGAACAGATTTTTATTATTACTATGCACGTTCATCTAATTATCTATGCACTCCAAGTTTTCCTACTTACGAACAGTCTAAATGTCCACTGGTTCCTTGTGGTCGTAAACCCCAGAACGAAGGAGATTCATGTTCTTGATTCACTTTTCCACTGTATGGTACCCAAAGAAGTAAATAACGTGGTGAGAATTTCAACATATTTAATTATAAGAAAAGATTTAACATCGTATGTAAGTATTAGTCGTAGGCAACTTCTCATCACATTGGGGTTGTAGGTACGTGGGATGGAAGCACATCTGAGAGCAGCGATGCGAGTCAATGGGATTGAAAGTAATGCATGGAAAGACATTAACGTGACGCAATGGCCAGTACGGAATATTAATGTGCCAAAATTCGATGAGACGTTAGTCAACAATATTAGCTTTTGTTTTTGTTTTAGATTGTTAATATCTGAAATGCTGATCTAACAACATAAAATGTTGCAGTTCTTGTTCTGCACTGTACATGCTGAAGAACATCGAATTATTTACGGGAGTAAAACTGAGGTTGCAATATGACGAAGTACATAGAGTAACACCTAAAATTCTGTCATTTTCTAAAACGTATGGAACAATACTAACATATCCTCGCATGCAGGCCTACATCGACAAATTCAAAAGAGAGCTACCTATTGTGCTTATCGATTCACCCTACAACAAAATGAAATACAAGAATAGGTTCAAGCAGTACCATGCTAGGCTATCGGATGCAGCTGCGGTTGAAGACGACGAGGATGCAAGCAGTTAGTCCAGCATTGTGGTTCATTCTTACATGTGGAGTGTACACTTGGCCATAAAGCGATAGAGTAGGGTGTGATCGGGTTTTAGTCCCTAAGAAGGTTTCCTAGCCGTGTTCTTAGTCCATTGCGGATGAGTCAAGTTGTGAAACTTTAATAATATTGGTTACAATACTTTGCTTGAAATAAATTTGGTCTCTACGGGATATCATAGAAATCTATATTTGCTTTTTACAACCATGTGACAGTAACAGTGCCTGGGCAAGGTTCGGACCAATTACAGTGCACGGGCAACCCTAGAAGAATAATGGATTATGACATGTCTATTTTCATATGAGAGAAAAAGGTACGAGCATGAGCATAGCCTCACAACAGAAGAAAAAATACTGCACGAATCAACGCGCAATCCCAAAAAATGGCACAGTCAATGTCTCGTAGGCAGGCCGCAAAGCCAATAAAAGAGAGCATCAGGATAACTAGAGTAAAGCACGTACCATAGGGGGCCTCTGCATGTGCTGCAACGACCATGGTGTGGCATGGTATGACGTGCGCTGAATTGAAGGGATCACCTTCAGGAGCACAGTGGGGTGGCCATGGTACATCCATCCTGCCTCAGGGAATCACATAGCATGTTCTGTCATAGCCCTGCAAAACAGAGGAAAGACTACTACTTGTACTAACCTTCTCAAGTGTGTGCATGTAACAAATGTTGGACATAACTAAACATGGAAGAATGAAATATGCAACATATGGAAGAATCGAATACTCATTCCTTTCTCTCTGCTTTTTGCGAGGATCATTACTCTCGGTGTAACAAGGCTAAAACATCATAATAAGAATTAACACCAATGTTCAAACGATGGATATCCCATGTGAATCTAATTTTTCTAATAAAGCACATGCCAATTCTGTTGATCCCAGTCCAACAATTGCACAAGAAGAAGCGAGCATCATACATATTGAGCAACATAAGCTATGAATTGTTTATAGTACATTCCAAAATTAACAGCTTATCATCTCTATTGATCTCCAAATCTCACCTACGAGCCAAATTGAAAGAATACATGTTGAATGAAATGTATAAGTGTATGAATGCAACGATTGAACGTTCGTAGATCTTGCAGTCGGGGCTGGACGAATGGGGCTGGCCATCGAGGCCGGCGGCCGGCTTCATCTAGTCCCGCAGAACATGATCCATACCCAACCACGTTGCCTAAAGGATGCATGGCCAGATCAAAGTTGTGGCCATGGCAGAGAGGCGTAGAGGACGCAAACAACCAATTGGGGTATGGGAAAGAGGTTGCCTATAACCTTGTGGCTGTAGGCACCTGCATGGAGGACTGGGAGGTGGGTTAGCGCCGAATCTTCGCCGGTGGCCGCCGCGGAGAGGGATGTGCGCCTCCTCTCGTGTTCTTCATTGAAAAGGTTGTTCTGAGATCATGAGGGAATTGGGTGGAGGGAGGGAGGGGCCGCGACGCGCGGCTGGATCCTGCCGGCGAGGATTAGCCATCATTTTACCCTAGCAGCGGCGAGGAATAAAACCCTACCGGCGGCGAGGAATAAACCCTACCGAACGGGATAAAAATCGAACCAAAATAGCCCTGAAATTTGTACCGAGAATACCCTTGAAATATTTGGGAGGGAAAATCTGATCAATTCAAAAAAAAATTCTCCCAAAAATGCCCCTCGGGGTCTGATATAATACACGTGACATCAACGTATTGCATCGGATCTGAACCATCAAATTCGCTCCGATGAACGGTCCATATTGTCTGAATGCACTGTAAAATGACTCAATTCAAAACCTATTCATGCCCAGACTCAACCAGCAACGAGTTGCTAGGTAACGGCCACACCTCACGCATCAAATCCCATAGCCTACGTGCATGGTCACAAGTCACCAAGGCGTGGAAACTAGATTCAATATCTTTTCCACATATCAAACATAAATCCCGTTCAGACAAATGTCTATACTTCTTGCATTGATTAGTAGCTAGTGAACCCGTCGCGACCTTCCATACTGTAATTTTCATTTTCTCTGGAACTCTGGACCCCCATAGGCACCGCCAAATCGGCGAGTCCCCTGACGAATTACTGCTAGATGCACCTTGCTCGGCCCCGCTGGCCAGGTTCGAGGCAAGATGGTATGCGCTTCTGACAGTAAACTGGCCACTTTTCTCAGCAAACCAAGCAAAAAAGTCTTGTCTATTTCTTAGTGATGTCTGAATTTTAACAATTTCCAGGATATCCATCTCCCAAAAATGTTCCTGTAACCTTTGAGTATTTCAAGCTCCAAAAAATCTGTGCCTTCCACACATTACCCTTCCACACATCTCCCAAAAATCTCCACGCCATACTCAATACCCTTCCACACAACCGATGCGTTGCCTGAAAAAATTGTATCCAACATGTTACCATTTGGATAGTATTTAGCTCTTAATAGGCTAGCAAACAAACTGAGCGGGGAGTTCAAAAGACGCCAAGCTTGTAACGGAGGGAGTACTAGCAGTGCTCACAATCAACACACCATGGTACTAAGTACTCCCCCTGTAAACTAATTTAAGAGCGTTTAGATCACTACTTTAGTAATCTAAACGCTCTTATATTAGTTTACATTGTAGTAGCAGCATGCATCAGTGCTGGGACGTTGCTAATAAGAATTGATGTAGCTCTTTAAAAATTCAGAAAAAAGTGAAAGAGTGAGGACGCTGTATGAAAACCAAAATTCAGAGTTGGTGTCTTTGCACTATTCAATTACTTGCATCAAAAACACCTAAATGTATACTCAAACACTGCTAGTGACAAGATTATATTAAATTGCCTTTATATAGCAAAACAACCTCATATAAATCACACGGATTGGAGATGTAAATGAGAACTGTGTACATTACATGCACGTACTTAAAAAATTTAGGTCACAATAATAACAACATTAACATGTCTCCTTCAACACGGAACATTCACCCCCTTCGAAACTATGAATCCCCCTCCCCTCCCTCGGATATCGACCCCTTTGGTTTGTAAGCAACATATATCAAAACTCTTGTGTAACAATTTGAAATTTTAACCTCTTATTCAAGTGGGCACATAATGACACCATGCAAAGTTTCAATTTTTCTAGACACCGTTTAATTTTTTAAATTCAAAAACTATTACAAAAAATGATGTGTTTGAATAATCCTATACAAATATTTGGATTTTTTATTAATTTCTGTTGGAAATATGCCCTAGAGGCAATAATAAAATGGTTATTATTATATTTCCTTGTTCATGATAATTGTCTATCGTTCATGCTCTAATTGTGTTATCCAGAAATCATAATACATGTGTGAATACATAGACCACAACACGTCCCTAGTGAGCCTCTAGTTGACTAGCTCGTTGATCAATAGATGGTTACGGTTTCCTGGCCATGGACATTGGATGTCATTGATAACGGGATCACATCATTAGGAGAATGATGTGATGGACAAGATCCAATCCTAAGCATAGCACAAGATCATGTACTTCGTCTGCTAGAGCTTTTCTAAGTGTCAAGTATCATTTCCTTGGACCATGAGATTGTGCAACTCCCGGATATCGTAGGAGTGCTTTGGGTGTACCAAATGTCACAACGTAACTGGGTGGCTATAAAGGTACTCTACAGGTATCTCCAAAAGTGTCTGTTGGGTTGGCACGAATCGAGACTGGGATTTGTCACTCCGTATGACGGAGAGGTGTTTCTAGGCCCACTCATTAATGCATCATCATAATGAGCTCAGTGTGACTAAGTAGTTGGTCACGGGATCATGCATTACGGAACGAGTAAAGTGACTTGCCGGTAACGAGATTGAACAAGGTATTGGGATACCGACGATCGAATCTCGGGCAAGTAACGTACCGATTGACAGAGGGGATTGTATACGGGATTGCTTGAAGCGACATCGTGGTTCATCCGATGAGATCATCGTGGAACATGTGGGAGTCAACATGGGTATCCAGATCCCGCTGTTGGTTATTGGCCGAAGAGTTGTCTCGGTCATGTCTGCATGGTTCCCGAACCCGTAGGGTCTACACACTTAAGGTTCGATGACGCAAGGGTTATTAGGAAGACTTGTATGTGATTACCGAATGTTGTTCGGAGTCCTGGATGAGATCCCGGACGTCACAAGGAGTTCCGGAATGGTCCGGAGGTGAAGATTTATATGTAGGAAGTTGTCATACGGTCACCGGAAAGGTTCAGGGGCATATCGGTATTGTACCGGGGCCACTGGAGGGGTTCCGGGGGTCCACCGGGAGGGGCCACCTCTCTCGGAGGGCCTAATGGGCCGTAGAGGAAAGGGGACCAGCCCTACATGAGCTGGGCGCATCCCCCCCATGGGCCCATGCGCCTAGGGTTGGGGGGGAAACCCTAAAGGGGGCGCCCCCCTTGCTTGGGGGGCAAGCCCCCTCCCCTTGCCCCCCCCCCCCCCTCTAGATATCATCTAGAGGGGGCCGGCCCCCTTCCTCCTTCCCCTATAAATAGAGGGGCAAGGGGAGGGCTGCTCACCACATCCAAGGCGCAGCCCCTCCCCTCCCCAACACCTCTCCTCCTCCACAAGAGCTTGGCGAAGCCTTGCCGGAGTACTGATGCTCCACCACCACCGCGCCATCGTGGTGCTATTGGAGCCCGCTTCCTCAACCTCTCCATCCTCCTTGCGGGATCAAGGCGCGGGAGACGTCCTCGCTCCGTACATGTGTTGAACACGGAGGTGCCGTCTGTTTGGCGCTAGGATCATCGGTGATTTGGATCACGACGAGTACGACTCCATCATCCCCGTTCTCTTGAACGCTTCCACTCGCGATCTACAAGGGTATGTAGATGCACTCCTCTTCCCCTCATTGCTAGATGACTCCATAGATTGATCTTGGTGATGCGTAGAAAATTTTAAATTTTTGCTACGATCCCCAACAGTGGCATCATGAGCTAGGTCTATGCGTAGTTTCAATGCACGAGTAAAACACAAGTTGTTGTGGGCGTCGATTTTGTCAATTTACTTGCCGTTACTTGTCTTATCTTGATTCGGCGACATCGTGGGATGAAGCGGCCTGGACAGACCTTACACGTACGCTTACGTGAGACTGGTTCCACCGACTGACATGCACTAGTTGCATAAGGTGGCTAGCGGGTGTCTGTCTCTCCCACTTTAGTTGGATCGGATTCGATGAAAAGGGTCCTTATGAAGGGTAAATAGAAATTGGCATATCACGTTGTGGTTTTGGCGTAGGTAAGAAACGTTCTTGCTAGAAACCTATAGCAGCCACGTAAAAACTTGCAACAACAATTAGAGGACGTCTAACTTGTTTTTGCCGCATATGCCGTGTGATGTGATATTGACAAAAGGATGTGATGAATGATATGTGTAATGTATGAGATTGATCATGTTCTTGTAATAGGAATCACGACTTGCATGTCGATGAGTATGACAACCGGCAGGAGCCATAGGAGTTGTCTTAATTTATTTATGACCTGCGTGCAACTTATACGTCATGTAATTACTTTACTTTATCGCTAACCATTAGCCATAGTAGTAGAAGTAATAGTTGACGAGACAACTTCATGAAGAAACGATGATGGAGATCATGATGATGGAGATCATGGTGTCATGCCGGTGACGACGATGATCATGGCGCCCCGAAGATGGAGATCAAAAAGAAGCAAAATGATATTGGCCATATCATGTCACTATTTGATTGCATGTGATGTTTATCATGTTTTACATCTTATTTGCTTAGAACGACGGTAGCATAAATAAGATGATCCCTCACAATAATTTCAAGAAAGTGTTCCCCCTAACTATGCGTCGTTGCTAAGGTCCGTTGTTCTGAAGCACCACGTGATGATCGGGTGTGATAGGTTCTAACGTTCGCATACAACGGGTGTAAGCCAGATTTACACACGCAAAACACTTAGGTTGACTTGACGAGCCTAGCATGTACAGACATGGCCTCAGAACACGGAAGACCGAAAGGTTGAACATGAGTCGTATAGAAGATACGATCAACATGAAGATGTTCACCGATGATGACTAGTCCGTCTCACGTAATGATCGGACATGGCCTAGTCGAATCGGATCATGTATGAATTAGATGACTAGAGGGATGTCTATCTGAGTGGGAGTTCATTAAATAATTTGATTAGATGAACTTAATTATCATGAACTTAGTCTAAAAATCTTTACAATATGTCTTGTAGATCAAATGGCCCACGCTAATGTTGTCCTCAACTTCAACGCGTTCCTAGAGAAAACCAAGCTGAAAGACGATGGTAGCAACTATACGGACTAGGTCCGGAACTTGAGGATCATCCTCATAGCTGCCAAGAAAACATATGTCCTTGAAGCACCGCTAGGTGAAGCACCACCCCCAGCAAACCAAGACGTTATGAACGCTTGGTAGTCCTGTGATGATGATTACTCCCTGGTTCAGTGCGGCATGCTTTACAGCTTAGAACCGGGGCTCCAGAAGCGTTTTGAGCAACACGGAGCATATGAGATGTTCCAAGAGCTGAAAATGGTTTTCCAAGCTCATGCCCGGGTCGAGAGATATAAAGTCTCCGACAAGTTCTACAGTTGTAAGATGGAGGAGAACAGTTCCGTCAGCGAGCACATACTCAAAATGTCTGGGTTGCACAACCGCTTGTCTCAGCTGGGAGTTAATCTCCCGGATGATGCGGTCGTTGACAGAATCCTTCGGTCGCTCCCACCTAGCTACAAGAGCTTTGTGATGAACTTCAATATGCAGGGGATGGAAAAGACCATTCCTGAGGTATATTCAATGCTAAAATCAGCGGAGGTGGAAATCAAAAAGGAACATCAAGTGTTGATGGTGAATAAAAACACTAAGTTCAAGAAAGGCAAGGGTAAAAAGAACTTCAAGAAGGACGGCAAGGGAGTTGCCGCGCCCGGTAAGCAAGCTGCCGGGAAGAAGCCAAAGAATGGACCCAAGCCCGAGACTGAGTGTTTTTATTGCAAGGGAAGTGGTCACTGGAAGCGGAACTGCCCCAAGTACTTAGCGGACAAGAAGGCCGGCAACACCAAAGGTATATGTGATATACATGTTATTGATGTGTACCTTACCAGTACTCGTAGTAGCTCCTAGGTATTTGATACCGGTGCGGCTGCTCATATTTGTAACTCAAAACAGGAGCTGCGGAATAAGCGGAGACTGGCAAAGGACGAGGTGACGATGCGCGTCGGGAATGGTTCCAAGGTCGATGTGATCGCCGTCGGCACACTACCTCTACATTACCTACAGGATTAGTTTTAAACCTTAATAATTGTTATTTAGTGCCAGCTTTGAGCATGAACATTGTATCAGGATCTCGTTTAATACGAGATGGCTACTCATTTAAATCCGAGAATAACGGTTGTTCTATTTATATGAGAGATATGTTTTATGGTCATGCCCCGCTGGTCAATGGTTTATTCTTATTTAATCTCGAACGTGATGTTACAAATATTCATAGTGTGAATACCAAAAGATCTAAGGTTGATAATGATAGTCCCACATACTTGTGGCACTGCCGCCTTGGTCACATTGGTGTCAAACGCATGAAGAAACTCCATGCAGATGGACTTTTGGAGTCTCTTGATTATGAATCATTTGGCACGTGCGAGCCATGCCTCATGGGCAAAATGACCAAGACTCCGTTCTCCGGAACAATGGAGCGAGCAACCAACTTATTGGAAATCATACATACTGATGTGTGCGGTCCAATGAGTGTTGAGGCTCGCGGTGGCTATCGTTATGTTCTCACCCTCACTGATTACTTGAGTAGATATGGGTATGTCTACTTAATGAAACACAAGTCTGAGACCTTTGAAAAGTTCAAGGAATTTCAGAGTGAGGTTGAGAATCAACGTGACAGGAAAATCAAGTTCTTGCGATCAGATCGTGGGGGAGAATATTTGAGTCACGAATTTGGCACGCACTTAAGGAAATGTGGAATAATTTCACAACTCACGCCGCCTGGAACACCTTAGCGTAATGGTGTGTCCGAACGTCGTAATCGCACTCTATTAGATATGGTGCAATCTATGATGTCTCTTACCGATCTACCGCTGTCATTTTGGGGCTATGCTTTAGAGACTGCCGCATTCACTTTAAATAGGGCTCCATCGAAATCCGTTGAGACGACACCATATGAATTATGGTTTGGGAAGAAACCTAAGCTGTCGTTTCTAAAATTTGGGGATGCGATGCTTACGTGAAGAAACTTCAACCTGAAAAGCTCGAACCCAAATCGGAAAAATGCGTCTTCATAGGATACCCTAAAGAAACTATTGGGTATACCTTCTACCTCAGATCAGAAGGCAAGATCTGTGTTGCCAAGAATGGATCCTTTCAAGAGAAAGAGTTTCTCTCGAAAGAAGTAAGTGGGAGGAAAGTAGAACTTGATGAAGTATTGCCTCTTGAACCGGAGAGTGGCGCAGCTCAGGAAAATGTTCCTGAGGTGTCTGCACCGACTAGAGAGGAAGTTAATGATAATGATCCTGAAACTTCAGATCAAGTTGCTACTGAACTTCGTAGGTCCACAAGGACACGTTCTGCACCAGAGTGGTACGGCAACCCTGTCCTAGAAATCATGTCGTTGGACAATGGTGAACCTTTGAACTATGGCGGGCCCAGATTCCGACAAATGGCTGGAAGCCATGAAATCCGAGATAGGATCCATGTATGAAAATGAAGTATGGACTTTGACTGACTTGCTCGATGATCGGCGAGCCATAGAAAATAAATGGATCTTTAAGAAGAAGACAGATGCGGAGGGTAATGTGACCATCTATAAGGCTCAGCTTGTCGCCAAGGGTTATCAACAAGTTCAAGGGGTTGACTACGATGAGACTTTCTCACCCATAGCGAAGCTGAAGTCCGTCCGAATCATGTTAGCAATTGCCGCATTATATGATTATGAGATATGGCAAATGGACGTCAAAACGGCATTCCTTAATGGTTTCCTTAAGGAAGAATTGTATATGATGCATCCGGAAGGTTTTGTCGATCCTAAGAATGCTGACAAGGTGTGCAAGCTCCAACGCTCAATCTATGGGCTGGTGCAAGCATCTCGGAGTTGGAAAATTCGATTTGATGAGATGATCAGAGCGTTTGGGTTTACGCAGACTTATGGAGAAGCCGGTGTTTACAACAAAGTGAGTGGGAGCTCTGTAGCATTTCTCATATTATATGTGGATGACATACTATTGATGGGAAATGATATATAATTCTTGGAAAGCATAAATGCCTACTTGAAAAAATGTTTTTCAATGAAGGATCTTGGAGAAGATGCTTATATATTAGGCATCAAGATCTATAGAGATAGATCGAGACGCCTCATTGGTCTTTCACAGAGTACGTACCTGGACAAGATATTGAAGAAGTTCCATATGGATCAGTCAAAGAAGGGGTTCTTGCCTGTGTTGCAAGGTATGAGATTGAGCACGGCTCAATGCCCGACCATGGCAGAAGATCGAGAAAAGATGAGTGTCGTCCCCTATGCCTCGGCCATAGGGTCTATTATGTATGCCATGCTGTGTACCAAACCTAATGTAAACCTTGCCGTAAGTTTGGTAGGAAGGTACCAAAGTAATCCCGGCATGCAACACTGGACAACGGTCAAGAATATCCTTAAGTACCTGAAAAGGACTAAGGATATGTTTCTCGTTTATGGACGTGACGAAGAGCTCATCATAAAGGGTTACGTCGATGCTAGCTTCGACACAGATCTGGATGACTCCAAGTCACAAACCGGATACGTGTATATTTTGAATGGTGGGGCAGTCAGCTGGTGCAGTTGCAAGCAAAGTGTCATGGTGGTATCTACATGTGAAGCGGAGTACATGGCAGCCTCGGAGGCAGCACAAGAAGAAATCTGGGTGAAGGAGTTCATTACCGACCTAGGAGTTATTCCCAATGCGTCGGGCCCGATGACTCTCTTTTGTGACAACACTGGAGCTATTGCCCTTGCCAAGGAGCCCAGGTTTCACAGGAAGACCAGGCATATCAAGCGTCGCTTCAACTCCATTCGTGAAAATGTTCAAAATGGATACATAGATATTTGTAAAGTGCATACAGACCTGAATGTCACAGATCCGTTGACTAAACATCTTCCTCGAGCAAAACATGATCAACACCAGAACTCTATGGGTGTTCGATTCATCACAATGTAACTAGATTATTGACTCTAGTGCAAGTGGGAGACTGTTGAAAATATGCCCTAGAGGCAATAATAAAATGGTTATTATTATATTTCCTTGTTCATGATAATTGTCTATTGTTCATGCTATAATTGTGTTATCCGGAAATTGTAATACATGTGTGGATACATAGACCACAACATGTCCCTAGTGAGCCTCTAGTTGACTAGCTCGTTGATCAATAGATGGTTACGGTTTCCTGACCATGGACATTAGATGTCATTGATAACGGGATCACATCATTAGGAGAATGATGTGATGGACAAGACCCAATCCTAAGCATAGCACAAGATCGTGTAGTTCGTCTGCTAGAGCTTTTCTAAGTGTCAAGTATCATTTCCTTGGACCATGAGATTGTGCAACTCCCGGATACCGTAGGAGTGCTTTGGGTGTACCAAACGTCACAACGTAACTGGGTGGCTATAAAGGTACTCTACAGGTATCTCCGAAAGTGTCTGTTGGGTTGGCATGAATCGAGACTGGGATTTGTCACTCCGTATGACGGAGAAGTATCTCTGGGCCCACTCGGTAATGCATCATCATAATGAGCTCAGTGTGACTAAGTAGTTGGTCATGGGATCATGCATTACGGAACGAGTAAAGTGACTTGCCGGTAACGAGATTGAACGAGGTATTGGGATACCGACGATCGAACCTCGGGCAAGTAACGTACCGATTGACAAAGGGAATTGTATACGGGATTGCTTGAATCCTCGACATCGTGGTTCATGCGATGAGATCATCGTGGAACTTGTGGGAGTCAACATGGGTATCCAGATCCCGCTGTTGGTTATTGGCCGGAGAGTTGTCTCAGTCATGTCTGCATGGTTCCCGAACCCGTAGGGTCTACACACTTAAGGTTCGTGGACGCTAGGGTTATTAGGAAGACTTGTATGTGATTACCGAATGTTGTTCGGAGTCCCGGATGAGATCCCGGACGTCACGAGGAGTTCCGGAATGGTCCGGAGGTGAAGATTTATATGTAGGAAGTTGTCATAGGGTCACCGGAAAGGTTCGGGGGCATATCGGTATTGTACCGGGGCCACTGGAGGGGTTCCGGGGATCCACCGGGAGGGGCCACCTCTCTCGGAGGGCCTAATGGGCCGTAGAGGAAAGGGAACCAGCCCTACATGAGCTGGGCGCATCCCCCCCATGGGCCCACGCGCCTAGGGTTGGGGGGAAACCCTAAAGGGGGCGTCCCCCTTGCTTGGGGGGCAAGCCCCCTCCCCTTGCCCCCCCCCCCCTCTAGATCTCATCTAGAGGGGGGCCGGCCCCCTTCCTCCTTCCCCTATAAATAGAGGGGGCAAGGGGAGGGCTGCTCACCACATCCAAGGCGCAGCCCCTCCCCTCCCCAACACCTCTCCTCCTCCGCAAGAGCTTGGCGAAGCCCTGCCGGAGTACTGCTGCTCCATCACCACCACGCCGTCATGCTGCTGTTGGAGCCCTCTTCCTCAACCTCTCCCTCCTCCTTGCTGGATCAAGGCGCGGGAGACGCCCTCGCTCCGTACGTGTGTTGAACGCGGAGGTGCCGTCCGTTCGGCGCTAGGATCATCGGTGATTTGGATCACGACGAGTACGACTCCATCATCCCCGTTCTCTTGAACGCTTCCGCTCGCGATCTACAAGGGTATGTAGATGCACTCCTCTTCTCCTCGTTGCTAGATGACTCCATAGATTGATCTTGGTGATGCGTAGAAAATTTTAAATTTCTGCTACGATCCCCAACAATTTCATCAAACACGACAAAATGTACAATATAAAACTTTTATAGCATAAACTTGGAACACAAATATCCCATAATTGTGCTTAAAATCCAAATATTAAAATATTTCTAGCGGCGTCCATGTACAAGCTCTTTTTTTGCGGGAAAACTTCATATCTATTCATCTTCAATCATGGCAGTACAACAAACACCAGAAATAAAAATTACATCTAGATCCGTAGACCACCTAGCGACGACTACAAGCATTGAAGCGAGTCGAAGGCGCGCCGCCGTCATCGCCCGTCCATCACCGGGGTCGGGCAAAACTTGTTGTAGTAGACAGTCGGGAAGTCATCGTGCTAAGGTCCCATAGGACCAACACCCCAGAACAGCAACCGCCGCCGATGAAAAATAACGTAAATAGGAAGGATCCAAACCGAAGACGCATGAACATAGACGAACAATGACGATATCTGAACAAATCCACCAAAGATAGATCTGGTGGAGACACACCTCCACATGCCCACCAACGATGCTAGACGCATCGCCGGAACGGGGGCTAGGTGGGGAGACATGTATTCCATCTTTAGGGAGCCACTGTCGCCGCAGGGAGACGAGGCGGATTTGTGCCGGCGCCGACGAGAGGTACGAATCCTAACTTTCTTTCTTGGAGGAGGAGGAGGTGTCTATGTAAGCACTAGCAGCACGCCGACGAGTAGGGAATCTGCTAATGACCATTGATGTAACTATTTTAATATTCCAAACCAAAATTCAAATATTTGGTGTGCTTGAATTTTTCAATTACTTTCATCGAAAACAACTAAATGTATGTTAATTTTTTTAACATAAAGCCCATAATCATGTTTGAAATTCTGAAATGCTAAGATGTGCACTGCTAGTATACAAGCTAACATCGTCTACGTTTAGTTAAACGCCACGAATAACAAAATTACATTAAATTGCTTTAAAATAGCAAAACAACCTCATATAAATCTCAAGATTGGAGATGTAATTGTGAATTGTATACATTGCATGTATACAAATGTTTTAAGTCACGAAAATAACAACACTACTATGTCTCTCTCAAACCGGACACTTCCCCCCTTCGAAACTACGAATCTCCCCATGGATATCGATCCCTTCGGTTTGGAAGCAACATATATCAAAACTAGCGAGTAACACTTTGAAATTTTAACCACTTAATTAAGTGATCAGATAACAACACTATGCAAAGTTACAATTTTTCCAGGCACAACTTATGCTTGATAATATGATTAAAAGAAAATAGACCTTAACTACGGCAGGAGTATATGCTTGATATACACTCCACTTGGTTGGAGTTAAGAAAGCACCGCACATGTTGCTGGCATTGATCACCGCACCGCCTGATCAGTACATATGCCGGTGGAAATTAATACTTGACTAGTCATAGATCCTAACTTTGCTTTTAAAGATGCATGGCATGGTAGATGCATAGATCGGTCGTACTCAAAATTTACTCATATCGTGTCCATGTCCGTCCCTCTTTTGTGTTTGACGACGACGGCCTACCTACTCACCACTGGCCTTCTTCCAGATCTGCACACTACACTGTGGACTGTGGTAGCTCGCGCACAGGTTCCATACGTTCACACGCGAAGAAATTCACGTCGGAATTATTTGCAGAAGCTTCTGCTCATACTAATATGTAGCTAGATGTGAGCACTTTTCGAAAGTAAAAAATGTAGATATGAACAAAGAAGCGTCACATGCGTGCAGTGGAGTGGACGCGACCGATCGGGCCATGGTCCATCGTACGGTCCCCAGCGCCCAACCACCGGCACACGCATATGCATGCCCCACTAGCTACGTTCAGCGTACGCGCATGGACACGTGCATGCACACACCATCGTCCGTCACCCTGCAATGCAATGCCGCAACATTCTTTCTTAGGTGGTTTTCACGAACTTTTCTTTGAATGTTGGTTTTCATGTGATATTCTCTCATGAAAGTCAACATTTGGTGCAACCCGATGAAAACCACATGAAAAAGATGGTTTGAAGTTTCAAAAGATTCTCAAAAAATATGAGATGTTAAGAGAGTGATGTTCTATTGACATGTCAAATTCCAAGTTCAAACGCATTACCGGATGAGAGCTATAAAAATAACAAAATCAACATTAAATAGTGCCAAACAGTGATGTCACTATTCACTGTAAATCTATTTTTCACATAGATCGCATCCTATAATGTTTTTCAACTTGGAATTTCGCATAACAATAGAACATCACCTGCTTAACATTCCATATCTTTTTTCACATTTTTAAAAACTTCTAAAGATGGTTGCCACGAAAATATTGGTTTTCATATGATATTCTCTCGTAGGAGTATGCTTGATATACGCTCCACTGGGTTGGAGTTAGGGCCTGTTTGGTTCCAATAAGTCATCTGACTTATAAGTCGGATGACTTAAAACCAGTGACTTATAAGTCACGTCTGTTTGGTTGTCACCTGACTTATAAGTCACCTAACCACACTTTCCCATCTGATTTTTTTATGTAAAGGTGGTGGGACCCACGCAAACGGGGGTGACTTATAAGTTTTAAGTTAAGGTGGAGCAACTTATGACTTATAAGTGGGGGTGACTTATAATTTGGATCTGATTAGCAAAATAAATCACTTTTTCCACTTTTTAACTTATAAGTTAGTGATTTATTTGAAACCAAACAGGCTCTTAAGAATGAAGCACCGCATGTTGCTGGCATTGATCAGTCTGCACCGCCTGATCAGTACATTTGTCGGTGGAAATTAATACGTGCCTCACTAGTCATAGATCCTAGCTTTGCTTTTCTCAATGCATCTTATGGTAGATGAACATATCGATCGTACACAAAATTTACTCCGTATCATGTTAATGTCCGTCCCATTTTTGTGTTTGATAACGACGGTCCGCCTACTTACCACTAGCCCGCCCTTCTTCCAGATCCGCACACCACACTGTGCTAGCTCGCACACAGGCTCCATACGTTCACACGAAGAAATCACATCGAAATTATTTGCATGCAGAAGTTTTCGCATCATATGCATGCCCCAGTAGCTAGTATGCACGACGCACGTGCATGCACTCACCACCGTCCGCCACCCTGCAATGCAATGCTGCAAGAACACCTACGCCAGAACGGTGGTGACCTGCGGCGACGTGACGTCCGCGATCGCACCGTGCATGTCCTACGCGATGGGGAAGGCGTCGGCACCGTCGGCTGGGTGCTGCAGCGGGGTGAGGACCCTGAACAGCAAGGCATGTCCACGGCGGCCGACCGGCAGGCGGCGTGCCATTGCCTGAAGAACCTGGCGGGGTCGTTCAAGGGCATCAGCTAGCTTGGGCAACGCCGCCAGCATCCCCGGCAAGTGCGGCGTCTCCGTCTCCTTCCCCATCAGCACTAGCGTCAACTGCAACAAGTACATTCAAATTCAAAAGGTTAAAAGGTTAAAAAAATGGAAAAAAAAGATTGTGAATATTCACATGTGTCTACAATCTCGAAAATTTTCAAATCCGAATGCGTGCAGTGGAGTGGACGCGACCGATCGATCCATGATCCATCGTACGGTCCCCAGCGCCCAACCACCGGCATGTGCATGCATGCATCAATGCATGCCCCACTGGCTACGCACGGCGTACGCGCATGGACACGTGCATGCACGCACCACCGTCCGTCCGCCACCCTGCAATGCAATGCCGCAACACCTATCCTCTTCTCCCTAGCCATCTCTCGCCCGCCGGCTATTTATACCCCGCTCCACGGAGTTCCATCTCCACCACCACCACACAAGCTAATCAAGCTCTCAGCTCCTTCCCAGCTCCACGGTTTCCAGCAAGCAAACCGAAGCACTAGATCCTCGATGGCTCGCGTGGCACTGGTCGCCGTGTTCGCCGTGCTCGCGGCACTGGCGGTGGCGGAGATGGCGTCCGGGGCGGTGACCTGCGGCGACGTGACCTCCGCCGTCGCGCCGTGCATGTCCTACGCGAGGGGGCAAGCGTCGGCACCCTCGGGGGCGTGCTGCAGCGGGGTGAAGACCCTGAACGCCAAGGCGTCCACCCCGGCCGACCGGAAGGCGGCGTGCAACTGCCTCAAGAACCTGGCAGGGTCGGGCATCAGCATGGGTAACGCCGCCAACATCCCCGGCAAATGCGGCGTCTCCGTCTCTTTCCCCATCAGCACCAAAACCAACTGCAACAAGTACATCCTCAAATCCTAACTTGAAATATTATATTTTAAGTACTCATTAGCCATTTTATCTTAGTTCGTAAGTACTATAAATAGTAAGACTAATCGTTGAGCTTTTGTGTCTGTGTGTTTGCAGCCTTCACTAAGTTATCTACCAGCATCATCATCACACCAGGCTAGCTATAGCCCACTCGGTGTCTACTGTTCCTGCTCTCTGAGTGTGTTCGTTGTTGTTTTCTCCATGTGTTCGACCTCCATCTGTTGCCCTTATTACAGATCGAGCAGATTACTGATCGAATCATCAATAAAATAATGTGTTGAGCTTTATTTTGTATGAAATTCACTGTTATCAATAATGATTATAAACTAATCCATCTGTAAAGAAATATAAGAGTGTTTAGACCACTATTTTAATGATCTAAATGCTCTTATATTTCCTTACGGAGGGAGTAGTTTCTTGCCCGCATGTTGCTGCTGGAAATTTTAGCAAGTTTTATTAATGTCTTGATACCAACATGGCACATTTGTAAATTTTCCCTAAATGCAAGGGAAAAAACTTGACAATGTCAACTTGCCGAATCCAGTGATAATTTTCTGACTGGCAAAGACAACATAACTAACTTACATATGATTCTTATACGAGACCAAATGAAGATGTCGTGTTCATCCCCTCCAAAGTAACAACAGTCTGCAACATGGGAGATACTATCAAAAGCTTTTACAACGGTACAACAACCAGACCAGCGGCACCACTCCCCATATACCTACACAAAATCGACCAACTTTCAAGATTTTCAAAAGCCCCTTTAGTTTCCCATCCAAAGAGGTGGAAATTGGTGAGCATTGAAATGTACTTGGGCCAAGGATGATCCACGAGATTAGAGGTCGCCGAACACAAAATCTCCATGAAAAAGCCTGAGAAGCACTCCAAGAATCCAAGAAGGCACAAAAGAACATACCAACAAAAGCAGAAGATACAATAATACAAGCTCATCAAATCCTCATGAATGCATCTGCAAGAACATAAACCCAAAACCCATAAGACCAAACCCGCAGAGACACAATATCTATCATTAATTCTATGGCGATGTTCAGTAAGGCACCGGTGCATCAAAGAAAGAGCCAGAGCGCTTCTATTCTCAACAGTATTGCACACTTTGGGTGAATATCGCCGACAAGGACCATAAAGTTTATAATACCGTAAACTTCTAAACATTCCAAGGAGGACCCAAGGTCCCCCCACCCCACCCTGCCTTCTCGCGCATGGCTAGAGGTGAGGGAACCCGTGAGATCTTAGTCGCGTCTCAAACTCTCGTCGTTGTCGCCTTGTTTATTTTCCTAGGTAACGTTCAAGAGGAGAAAAGCCGAGTTGGCCTGACTAGGCCCAGTTTGGGTTTTGGATAAGTATTAATCTATTCATTTTTCTTATTATTCCTCAACTCTTTTAAATAGTTAAATACATAATTTTCAATGCTTAAAACTCCAATAAAAATCCATAGGTTTCATATATGTTATTTCTGATTACTATGAAACTTTCAAAAAAAATCCGATGAGTATTTGACTGTCATTTACATTCAAACTAAGTTCTGCCCCAAGTTTTGATTTGAAATGAAGTAGGTGAAATGACCTCAAAATTGACGAAATTTTACTAGAACTAATCACTACCATATAAAGCCCCAAATATTTATTTTCATGAAATCTCATCAAGGGACTTATCACCAACGACATAATTTTATAATTCTATCAATATTTGAATTTGAACAATTATCACTTTATTCAAATATCAGAATTAGTCTATATAATTGAAATTAATCAAAGGGGTTTATTATGGCACGGAGGGCCTAGGATAAATACTAGGTCGATTGTTAGGTCACATTTATTTCACAACACCAATTAATTTAAGAACTCATTTGAGTAATTATGCAAGGTTTTTGGTTTACTAATAATGTTTTAACTATGCATTTATATGAGGATAGCATGAATTGAGATATAATACATGTTGACTTCAAAGTCCCCATCAATAAGGCGGAGGTGCTTGCCGCCATAAATAAAATCTTTAGAGGCTTCATCTGGGCAGGGAGCTCGGCGGCGAATGGTGGGTAGTGCATGGTTGCCTGGAACGTCGTCTGCACACCTAAGTGGACTAGTGGCCTAGGGTTACCTGACTTGTATTGGATGAATACAACATTAAGGGTTATATGGTTGTGGCTGCGGAGGGTTAACAGGGAGAGGCCGTGCGCGGAGTTTGACATCAGTATTTTCAGCAAAATACTTGGCAGTTTATCGAGCGGCAGTTTTTGTTGATGTAGGGAATGGAAGAGGGACATGCTTCTGGGAAGAGAGTTCAGGAGATCGCCCCAATACTTTATGTGCGCATATGTCCCAGAGTAAGGAGCTCCAGGACAGTGGATGAGGCCCTAGCTGGACTTTGGCCGAGAGGTATTTGGTTGGATCTTAGTGCTGAGGAGATTGGGGATTACTTGCAGCTGTGGCACCTGGTGTCAGGAGTGGAACTTAGACACGATGTGGATGATGTAGTGCGCTAGGCTTGGGAGGCTTCTGGAAAATATTCGGCCAAGTCAGCTTATGCGAGTCATTTTGACGTTCGTGAACATGACCTTGCAGCAAGGATGGTTTGGGAATGCCGGGCTCCGTTGCATTGCAAGTTGTTTGCGTAGCTTGCTTTCAAGAATAGGTGTTGGACCTCTGATCAGCTGGCGAGGCGGGGATTGCCACATCAGGATGTTTGCCCGCTATGCGCTCAACTGCCGCACACCATTGATCATCTGTTTGTTGCCTGCGGTTTCGCAAGTGTCGTCTGGCATCCGGTGTCAGCGTGGGGTATCAAGGCTTGGGCACCACAAGGAATAGATCGTCTCCTGTCGTGAACAGCTTCATTGTAGACTACACCTCCGATGAGGAAGGACCTGCATACTCTCACTCTTCTCGTGTGCCGAGAAATCTAGAAGCGCCGCAATGCAATCATCTTTTGACAATGCTTCTCCTTCCATCACGGTGGTGCTCGGCATGATCTATGAGGAGGGGCGGACTTGGGCTGCAGTGAGGTTGTTTCATGGAGACATGTCCTTACTTTTTGTCTGAGGTTGTTTAGGCGGGTCTTTAGCGAGTAATCCATGTAATCTGGGCTAAGTGCCCCGTTGTAGTTCTGTGGACGGATGTCTTACCATTTCTTCTATGAATATATGATACATATGCTTAATTATGCGTATTCTAGAAAAAGAAACAACATGGTCACTAAACACGGGGTTGGTCCGGCTAAAAGCATCTCCAACAGCCGCGCTAAACTAGCGCCGCGCCGCAAAATAGGCCGTTTTTGCGCGCGCGCAACGCGGCGGGTCGCTCCAGCAGGCGCGCAAAAACGGCACGCGCGCTATAACGGGTTGGGCGCGCGGGCAAAAACGCTTAGCAGCGCGGTGTATTTGGGACGCCAGCTGCAGCGCGCGGCACACTTCAGCGCTCGCGCCCGCACATCCTCTCCCACTTCCACCCCCTGTCCGGTCGCGCCGCCGCCGCCGCCCGCGCCCCCGGCGACCGTTCAGGCTTCCCCGGTCTATCCCCGCGCGCCCGCGCTTCCGCCCCTTCCCCTCCTAGTCCCGCCGGCCATCGCGCGCCTCCGTCGTCCGAGGAACAGCGCCCGAGCGCTCGCTGCCGCGCCACGCCCGCAAGTTGTTTGACAAAACGCCTACAAGGTATGTATTGCTCAAACTTCATGAATTTGATGCATGTTTTGAATTGTAGTTTTTATAGTATAGTATTGAACATTGTAGATGAGTTCGTCGTATGATTCTTCTGAAGAAGAATTTGATATGGAAGAGGAGGAGGATCTTGCAATGATCCTAGCTATGCATATAAAAAAAACCGAAGCACGGTGGTTCGGTTATGGGTCGGCAGAAAATTTGGAGGGACAGGATCGATGCCCATAACAGATTGATCAGGCATTATTTTGCGGAGAATCCCATATACCCCGAGTCGTATTTTCGTCGCCGGTTTAGGATGAGCACCGAGTTGTTCAAGCGCATTGCAGAGAAACTAGCGAGCCATGACCGTTTTTTTCAGCAAAGGAGGAATGCCGCCGGAGAGCTCGGGCATAGCACCTTTCATAAGGTGACAGCCGCTTTGCGTATGTTGGCATACGGTATACCAGCTGATCTTGTTGATGATCACTTGGCTATGGGTGAGAGCCAAGCCATCATGTGTGTCAAGCGTTTTGCAGTGGGAATTGTGCAAGTGTTTGGCTAGGAGTATTTGAGAGCTCCCAATGCTGAAGACGCCGCAAGGCTATTGGCGATGAACAAAGCTCGCGGATTTCCTGGCATGCTTGGCTCAATAGATTGCATGCATTGGAGTTGGAAGAATTGTCCAAAGGCATGGCATGGGCAATTCCACGGCCAAAAAAAGGGTTCCACTATAATCCTTGAAGCGGTGGCCGATCAGGAGACTTGGATTTGGCATGCATTCTTTGGAATGCCTGGATCTCTGAATGACATCAATGTTGTCAACCGGTCACCACTTATGAATAAGATTGCAAACGGTGAGTTGCCACCTGTGCAGTTTGTAGCAAATGGTCGTACGTACAACTATGGCTACTATCTAGCGGATGGCATCTATCCAAAGTGGCAAACCTTCGTGAAGCTGTTGAAAAAGCCGGAAGGTAAGAAATATCTTGACTTCCACAATGCTCAGGAGGCGGCTAGAAAAGATGTGGAAAGAGCATTTGGAATTTTGCAAGCCCAATTTGCTATTGTGAGAGGACCGGCTAGATTTTGGGATCAAAAAATGCTTTGGTACATCATGCACGCTTGTGTGATCATGCACAACATGATCATTGAGAATGAGCGCGGCCAAGATTTAGACTACTCACAGTATGAGCTCTTGGGAAATCCCGTGCGAGTGCGACGGAGGGCTGAAAGGGTAGCCTGTTTTGTTGCCTCCTATCATGCCATTCGGTGTCAATCAACGCACAATGAACTTCAAAATGATTTGATTGAAGAGTGGTGGGCATGGCATGGACGACAAAGAGCATGATGATATCTGCATTCGACATTGTATTGTTCATGAACTATTTGTTGTGTTTATTGCATTTGTTGTACTGAATGATAAACTATTTGTTTGAGTTGTAATGATAATGAAATTGAACTATTATTGTTGATTTATTTTGTTTGTTTGATCATTTTTGCTATGTATATGTGGTTTGTGCGGCGCGCGCGCTGTATTTTTGCGCTTTGCTGGAGCGGCGCGCGCGCTGCATTATAGCGCGGCTGCTGGAGCCAGCGCAGGCGGGCGCGCCAAACCAGCCGAAACGCGCGCGGCAACCAGGTTTTTTGCGCGCGGCGCATAGCGCGGCTGTTGGAGATGCTCTAAAGGAGGCAAACTGGGTTCTGGTGTGGGAAAATCGCTAGTAGAATAAACACGGCGTGGCACGCCACACATAACCGGCAGATGGGACCAACCTGGTAGATTACTCTAAAAATATTTGGAGTATAAAATGGGCAATTTTTTTTGTTAAATGGGGCAATCTGGATGAGGAGTTGTTGTGGGCTGATTGCTATAAAAAATGTCAAAGTAAGGAGCAAAAACTGAAATTCACTCGTATTATAATGTCATGAATATGCCTTTCGAGACTAATCTAAACATATGATTTACAAATACTCCATTGAGGTTTATAAAGTTTGACTCAAGACATATAGAAAAAGTTACTGTTTGTGATGTGCAGGGAACATAATACGTACTCATTAGGAGTACGTATTACAAATACTGCGTACAAATCTTCGTGATGTACTCCGTATGAAGTCACTACAGTAGGAGTATATGATTGATGTATACTCCACTGGATTGGAGTTAAGAGAGAGAGAGAAAGAGGGAGAGACGCATGTTTCTGGCATTGATCACTCTGCACCGCCTGATCAGTACAGATGCCGGTGGAAATTAATAAGTACTTCACTAGTCATAGATCCTAACTTTGCTTTTAACGATGCATGGCATGGTAGATGGATAGATCGATCGTACACATAATTTACTCCGTATCATGTTCATGTCCGTCCCTTTTTTGTGTTGACAACGACGGTCCAGATCTGCACACTGCACTTTTTTTTTAGTGATGAATCTGCACACTGCACAGTACTGGCTCGATACAGGTTTCACACGTTCACACGAGCAAAATCACATTGGAATTATTTGCACGCAGAAGCTTTTGTGAATCTGCACACTACACAGTATGGACTTAACCATGTATTGGAGGAGTAGTAGATGTGAATAAAAAAGCGTCACATGCGTGCAGTGGACGCGACCAGTTGATACATCGTACGGTCGGCAGCGCCCAACCACCCTCACCTCATGCGCATGCATGGACGCCTCATTAGCTACGTAGTACGGCGTACGGCGCATGCACGCACCACCGTCCGCCACCCTGGAGTGCAGTGCTGCAAGAACACCTATCTTCTTCCTAGCCATCTCTCGCCCGCCGGCTATTTATACCCCGCTCCACGGAGTTCTATTCCATCTCCACCACCACCACACAAGCTAATCAAGCTCTCAGCTCCATCCCAGCTCCACGGTTTCCAGCAAGCAAGCCGAAGCACTAGATCCTCGATCGATGGCTCGCGTGGCACTGCTCGCCGTGTTCGCCGTGCTCGCCGCACTGGCGGTGGCGGAGATGGCGTCCGGGGCGGTGACCTGCGGCGACGTGACGTCCGCCGTCGCGCCGTGCATGTCCTACGCGACGGGGCAAGCGGTCGGCGCCCTCGGCGGGGTGCTGCAGCGGGGTGAGGACCCTGAACGCCAAGGCGTCCACCTCGGCCGACCGGCAAGCGGCGTGCCGCTGCCTCAAGAAGCTGGCCGGGTCGGGCATCAGCATGGGTAACGCCGCCAACATCCCCGGCAAGTGCGGTGTCTCCGTCTCTTTCCCCATCAACACCAAAGTCGACTGCAACACGTACATCCTCCACCCCTAACTTGAAAGATTATATTATATAATTCTAAGTACTCATTGGCTATTAAACCTTAATTCGTAAGTATAAACAGTAAGATTAATCGTTGAGCTTTTGTGTCTGTGCGTTTGCAGCCTTCACTAAGTTATCTGTCAGCATCATCATCACACCAGGCTAGCTAGCCGACTGGGTGTCTACTGTTGCTGCTCTCTGCATGTGTTCGCTGTTGTTTTGTGCATGTGTTCGACCTCCATCTGTTGCCCCCTGTTACAGATCGAGCAAGTGAAATAAAATAATGTGTTGAGCTTAATCTTGTACTCCTATGACATTCGCTGTTATCAATAATGATTATAAAGTAGTTTCATGCCCGCATATTGCTGCTGGAACTTTTAGCAAGTGTTATTAACGTGTTTGATACCAACACGGCACATTCGTAAATCGTAATTTTGTAACTAAGGGCAAGGGAAAAAAACATTGATGTCAACTTGCTGAATCCAGTGATGATTTTCTGACCGGCAAAGACAACATAACTAACGACTTACATATGATTCTTATACGAGACTACTTCTCATACATATGCTTGTTGTGGGGTGAAAATTGTGCAGAGGAGAATGTATGTGGTCTATCGTCCTGCCCTCTGGGGAAAGTATCATGTGATACAATGATCTCACTGCATAAAATTAAAATTCGGAAGTTTAAAAAAATCTGAAAAATTGTGAATGCTCACATATCTACAATCTCTAAAAAAAATACAAATTCTCTATCTAAATAGAAATGAAAAGATAAATCTAGACGTGAATAGTGTCCAGTGGTGCAACCAAAGCAAACCCTGTGAGTTTTATTCTATTGTCTTGTTGCATTTTGTTCTATCGCCCATGTGCAGGTACGGTCTACCATAAGTCTTAATTTGTATGCTTTTCCTATTCAATTTTGTCAACTGTAGTTTTAATCAAGTGCGCCAAAGTCGCAAAAGCAGAAGCTGATGCTGTATGAGGTTCTACAAACAACAACGACGTATGGGGTGCCATCGCAGCACCCCCAACGAATGTTGGGCATCTGGCAACTGTGATTCATCCTCAAATGGACATTTCAACCTTCTTTTCAAACTTCTAAATTCAAATTAAAACACACCATACGGTCCAAATGAAGCATATATTCTGAATAAACATGATGATTCACTGTGCGCATGCCATGTCGTATAACGGCAAATTTGACAATTTTGATCTCGGGACGAAATCAAATTATAGAATGAACTGTCCGTGAAACTATTTTATGCGGTTGACCTTTTCGTGTGGCGTCCGACACGCAGGCACCAAATCCTACGGTGCAGCGCCTAGCTCTGGGGCGTTGCACCTCTATCCACCATGGCAGCCCCTGGGCCCGCACCCATCAGTGCAGCACCTCCGAGCTAGGCGTCACACATGTAATGTGCAGTGCCTAGCGTTTGGGCGCTGCACTGTGACTTATCCAGCCGCGGCGGCCCTCCTCCCCCACCCACCCCATTGCAGCAGTTACAGAAACAGATTTGTACGCGGCGGCGGCCCTTTCCTCTCCCCCTCTCAATCCCCTCTCCCAAATCCTTCAGATCTAACGATTTGGTCTGTGGATTCCTTCACCAATCCATCCTAGAAGGTGCTCTCCTCCGATCCCCTTCTTTCTATCCATAAAATGTATGCTATTTTGAAGATTTTGGGGAACCCTTGTTTGATTAGATTAGATTAGAATGTTGCATGTATTAGATACCTAATTTTGCAACCCTAGTTCAGTTGATTTTATTGAAAAGATATGGTTTGGATACATAGGTTGACATGTTATTTTATATGGAAAATATATTTGTATTTAATCTTGCATGAAGTAGGCCTAGTTTAGTTTATTTGTGTTGGAATTATATTCGTATTGACAAGAATGCTTTGGATACATATGCTTTGAATTTTGCATATAGTAGGCATACTTTAGTTTATTTGTATTCAAAAGATAATTGTGTTGACCAGAAAGCTTTGTTTGAAATTTTTAGGATGGTTTGGCTTCTCGATGATCACTGGGACCATCAACACCAGTCGTACGCTATGTCGGTGGAGCAGCGAGTAATAACGATAGTGGCCGGTGTTATGAATTTCGTGTTTATTTGAAACACAAATGCCCCATATGTAATTTTATGATTTGTTTGTTTGTAGGAGCTTGCACCTCTGAAGCTTCGGTCTCACGGGGCCAACCTTGGGGGATGCGCTATGATGAGCGATACACACCGTATGTAAGGGAGACATGACTTCTCCCTTTCATTCAATTGGTCAGCCGGTCGACACCACCCCACAATGCTGCAACAATCACCGCGCTTATTGATCGTTGGAGGCCGGAGACACACAGTTTCCATCTTCGGACCGGGGAGATGACCGTGACGCTCCAGGATATTGCTATGATCACCGGTCTTCCTATCGAGGGGAATCCTTTATGTATGAACACCGATTCTGATGGGTGGCATGCGCAGATGAATGCGCTTATTGGTATGGTTCCTCCGGAGCCTCGGGAACCAGAAGCAGAAGACGAGAAGAAGGAAAGAGTCGCGGCCGGTGCTTCTTTCAGTTGGATTGCATGGAACTTTGGTACTTGCCCCGAGGAAGCTAATGAGGATGAGGTCAAGACATATGCTCGTGTCTACGTGTGATGCGTTATATCCCGGACTATGTTTGTTGATGGCACATGCAAGAATGATCCATGGATGTGGCTGAAGGCGTTGACCGTCTTCGATAGCGAATGGAGTTCGGGTTCGGCGACACTGGCTTACTTGTATAGACAGGTATGAAGTTGTTTGTTTTCACTTCATTGCTACATTATCAATGCGATCTTCCTGTTAATTAAACCATTTTCTCTTTTTGTGCAGTTGGACGAAGCCTGTTGTAGGCCATCTGGAGGTATTGGTGGTTATATGCTCGCACTTTCCATATGGAGCTGGGAGCGTTTGCCGGTTGGATGACCGAAGATCGTGAAGTACGAGGATTGGGACGACAAAGACGACCCACTACAGCTCCCCACTTGGGCTTACAAGTGGGATGTGTTAAATGAGACGACGGATGATCCCTCGGTCATGTACAAGTTGTACAAGAGCGAGCTGGACATGATCACGGCTGAGCAGGTGACTCGACATTGCATAAGTGATTCTCATGCTTCTATCGTAACTCGAAATCAATTTTGCATTCTATGCTATTTTGCAGGTGGAATGGGAGCTGTATGGAAGAGGGGATAGTTTTGGTGACCCTATAGAGTTCAGGGTGAATCCGATGTGCACTAGGGATAGGGATCTTTGGCATATGCGGTGCCCACTCATATGCAACTAGGCGATTGAGCTTCACCTGCCACATCGGGTGTACAGCCAGTTTGGTTTGTTCCAGCCACACCCCCGGAGTGGGAGGACACGAACAAGTTGCTACACGCGTAAGATATAATTAACCTTGAGCACTTAGCAGCTTCTCGGCGGTTTGGATGGTGCTAATATTCTATTTCTAACTTGCAAGTTGGATAGGAAAAGGCAGCGGAAGATCAAGGATTGGGCCAAGCATCACAGGAAATATGTCGTGCAGTTTGCGCTTAGTGTGGAGCAAGCTAAGGTTGGAAAATGAGCCCAGCTTCGTGAGCACTGTCCGATCGCGTTCAACAACTATCTCACATGGTTTTTTGTAAGTACCTGTATGGAGGTATGCAAGCCAGCATATGCTGAGGAGATTTTGGAAGATCCCACCATTTTCGATGAGCTAACTTAGCACAAGTACAATGCATTAGTCAGGAAAGGCAACTCAGTCCCTTCAGCTCCAATGATGAACTTTGTGGTATTTTCCCTTTTTGCTTTTCCATTCGCACTATTCACATCTTCGCCTGCCTAACACGTTAATGTCGTTTATGTTCATAGTATGCCCAGATCAAGAAAGCAGCTGATGAGACCAAGACTATTTTGGAAACAATCCCAATTGGGAAAAGCGATGGGGAAGGTGCACTTCGAGCATTCATTAAGGTTCACATCTCCTTCAAACTAGCACTTAACATGTGTTGCTACGTTCGATGTCTCATTCACTTATACATGTTGCAGCGCCAGGGCCAAAAGTTAAGGCAGCTATCAAACCTTTTCTTGTCGTGACCCCGAGTATGTATCACCAGAACGGTCTAGGTCGGCGACACCATCAGATCCCACTTCTGGCCATGGTGATCCTTTGGAGGATGAGGATGTGGGTGTGGTCACCCAAGAGGTATGGCATGAGCATATATTCAATTGCTGATGCATTGCTAACTATATCCTCACACACGGTCTTTCCATATCTTTTGTTTTTGTAATAGGTTCTTGATGATATGACCTTGGGGACCTATCAAGTTCGGTCAGCATACGAGTTAAAGCCTAGGAAGGGAATCAATAAATACACACCTGAAGACTTCACCCAAAGAGGCAAAAGGACGGTCGACACCTCGCGGATGGCAGCTTTGGATGACTATGTGGATGATGGGGAGGAACTGGAGCCGGAGCTGGAGCGTGTTGCTCTTCCTAGGAAGCAGAAGAAGATAGCCAACAGGAGGGGGTAGGAGCCAAAAAGCATACAAGGAACTAGTTGTCGTCCTCTATTTGTTATGTAACTCGCCTGGTGGGCATTTTGCTTATGTCGAACTTGTTATGTCGTTGAACTTAGAGTGGGGTAGCTCTTAGTAATGTTGAACTTGATGTATGTCCTAGTAATGTTGAACTTGAAGTGATGGTCACTCGAAGAATTCTGGTCTTTGTTGAAGTTGAAGATGTGTTGAAAATGTCATAATAAATATCATTACTGTTTATTATGTGATGCAAGTATATGTGCTTGAAAATGTGCCAGAAATGACCCAGTATGAGGAATAAAAAAACACCAAGTGTTGGTGTGGCGCCTAGCCCGGAGGCACCACACGAAGCAATGCAGTTCCTAGCTCGTGGGCGTTGCACTGCTTCGTGTGGCGCCTCCGTGCTAGGCGACACACAAACACTTAGCGAATTTTTTGACCACAAACAGGATGTAAATTTTCTGTTGCTCTCTGGATAGCTCTTCCCAGGCATGCAACGCCTCAGAGCTAGACGTCACACGAAGCAGTGCAACGCCTAGCTCTGAGGCGCTGCACACCTGGGAAGAGCTATCCAGAGAGCAACAGAAAGTTTGCAAGTTACAGGCTGGTATGGCGCCTAGCCTGGAGGCGCCATACGAAGCAAACTTTCTGTTGCTCTGAGGCGTTCTGAGGCGTTGCACGCCTGGGAAGAGCTATCCAGAGAGCAACAGAAAGTTCGCAAGTTACAAGCTGGTGTGGCGCCTATCCTGGAGGCGCCACACGAAGCAGTGCAACGCCCACGAGCTAGGCACTAAACTTGGACTTAGCGAATTTGTTGGCAAACCTAGTATTGTGAAGATAGCATATGCACACATAGTATACATAGCAAGCGGGAAAACAACTATGAAGGCAGCATATGCACAAAGTACTTCATGACACATAGTAGTTCATAACATATAGTATTTCAACTTGAGGAGTAGTTCATACAACCAAATCAAGGAGGAAATACATAGTACTTCATGACACATAGTGGTTCGCAACCAAATTGAGGAGGAGTCCAAAATACATAATAGTTCATGACACATAGTAGTTTACAACCAAATCGAAGAGCATAGTTTAGAGGATAACATGATCATCATCCACAAGCAAGTTGAAGATGATATCGCTCTATTGCGTAGAGAAAGGCCTCTTTCCCTTCTTCTTCTTCCTCTCTTCTTCCTCTTCCTCCTCCCTTTTCCTTATGCGGTGAGCCTCCTTAACCACCCTCTCCATGAATATCTTGTTCTCCCTCTTTTTTTTCATCTTCAAATACCCAAAATTTCAAGGTTCTTTCTTCAAAATCCTTGGCATGCTTCTTCTGTGCCTCCTCACATTTCCTCTTCAATGCATGGTCCCTAGCGCGACACTCACGGTACATTCTCTCTATATCCTTCCTCTTCTCTTCGAGCTCCTCTTCCTTCTTCTTCTTTAGTGTGGCTGCATCCTCCTCTCTCGGCTTCTTCGCAGCCTTTTCCCACCATCCTGCCATCTCATCTTTGCCATCCTCCTTCATTGTTGGTTTGTTGGGTTGAGATGTCGCCATACCTACATTGAGTGAAACATAATAGTTAGTAATGACAATAAGAACAAATGGAAGAACATGTACATTGCAACATATTAGTGAATAAGGACAACAAGAATATATGGAACATTATAGTTAGTGAGTAACATACGAAAATAGTCCATCGAGGTATCCAAACATTCCTCTATAACGACCTTGCCCTTGACCACCACCACGGCCAAGTCCACCACCAAGGCCAAGACCATCACCACGGCCAACACCACCACCACGAGCTCTACCATCACCACCACCATGGCCTCTTGTAAGTCCTAGTTGTCGCCCTCTTTATTGCCTAGATCCTCTTTGGCTACCACTTGGTTGGCTTGGCACTTGTTGGCTACCACTTGGTTGCCTTGGCACTTGTTGGCTACCACTTGGTTGCCTTGGCACTTGTTGACTACCACTTAGTTGCCTTGGCACTTGTTGGCTACCACTTGGTTGGCTCCCTTGTGTAGATCCTTGTTGGCTTGTGCTTGCATCATTTTTCTTGGACCTTTTCCTTGGTTGGCTACCACTTGCTTGCCTCGGCACTTATTGTCTACCACTTGGTTCGCTCCGTTGTGTAGCTCCTTGTTGGCTTGTGCTTGCATCATTTTTCTTGGACCTTTTCCTTGTTTTCGTACATTTTATTTTGTTGTGGCCATGACCTTTGCATTCCCCACAACTGGAGCTCTCACGAGGCTCTTGGAATTGGTCGCTGCCCGCTTCGCAGCGGCCACCATGGCCCCATCCGTCCATGTCTCCTCTAAGACGCTTTGTCTTACGTCTACCCCGTTTAACAACCTTCAACTCTAGATCCGACCATAGTTGAATTCCATGGTACTCTGGCCATTGTGATTGGTCAAAGTATGGGTGAAAGCGGGGAGCCCATGTTTTCTTGACGGTCATAATTGAGAACTCTGACTCCCTCACGGTGAGTGGGTGATTTACGTCCACATTCCTAACGCGACCGGCGGTATACAAGTGTGAGCATGGGAGATGAAGCAACAATGGCCTCCCATAAGAGCAATCACAACGTGTTAGCAACACCTTGAAAGCCCGGCCTCCATGTTGGCGGCCATCGTTTTGTGGTTCCTCCTGGCTCTTTCACTTCGTACTTCCACTCTTCGTTGTCATATAGTATAGCTTCTTGTGAGTCCGCCTTCCGTGATTGAAATTCCAACCATTCATCAACCTTGGGTGGGAACTTGTACTTGTACTTGCGATTGTTCCCACCCGCTATTTGTGCATCCGTTTCCATGGAGTACTTTAGAAAGTATGCATTCATCTTGTCAAATGTGTATTGAACTATTGCCGTCACGGGTAATCCACGTGCACCTTTGAGCACCCTATTGAAGCATTCAGCCATATTGCTTGTCATTTGACCGTATCTTCGGCCATCTTCATCAAAAGCACGTGTCCACTTGTTCTGGTATTGAATGTGCCTATTGAGAAAGTCTTGACCACCGGGATCAAGTTTTTTTGTGCGAGCAATTTGTTGTACAAAGTGGCAAACCACTTTTTGGAGAAAGCGAGACAACAATCTTGAAGATCATCGGCCAACTCCTTAAGGCCACATGCCCTATAGAAGTTGGAACAAAAGTGCCTCATGCACCATCGATGGTGCAACGGAGCATGCCCGGGAATGTCAATCTCCACCGCGTTAAGAATTCCTTGATGCCGATCTGATATGACACAAATTTCCCTCTGAGCAGGTAACACCTTCGTCCTCAGAAGACGCAAAAACCACTCCCAGTTGTCATTGTTCTCCACTTCAACCAAAGCAAATGCCAATGGCAACACCCAGTTATTGGCATCACTTGCTATCGCAACCAACAAGGTGCCCTTGTATTGTCCAGTCAAGAACGTGCCATCAATGGCAATGACCATCCTACAGTGTTCGAAAGCCCTCGCGCATTGCTCGAACGCCCAAAAAGCATGCACAAATACTCAGACTTCCCTTCCTTCATGAACCGTTGTTTTTCCCCATGAGGCTCGACCATATGATCAATGCCCGAGTTTGTGGCGGCCATGGCTAACAACAACCTAGGGATTAGGTTGTATGATTCCTCCCAAGTACCATACAACATCTTAAAATGCAGCTTGCTTCGCCTTCCATGCCTTGCCGTACTTAACCCTGTAATGAAAGATGGCTTTCACAAGGTCAATAACATGTTGGACGCTCATTGTTGGAACTGTGGATATTGAGTTGGAGAGCCTGTAAGCGATGAACTCGGACGTGAGTTGTCTGTGGTCTTGGGACACAATCTTGCCATCCACCCTTTTGCCTCGGCACATGTGAGTTGACACACAACTCACTACATACCAAGTGGGACCTCCTTTCCATGGTCTTGCATGCACAATCCACAGACATATTTCATCTTCACATGCACATGCAACAGTGTAGCGCACATTGACGTCCGAGTTCACCACCTTGTGTGGACGATAATGCGTAACCGAGTAGTTTCGAGCCACATCTTCAATTCCAAGAAGGTACGAACTTAGACCCTTTAGCAATCCCGTTCTTGCCGTCATCCAAATCACGGTGGGATCTTGGCCTAACCCTAAGAGATATACCTTGGCCACCATCTACCATGGCTTCATCCGCGAGACTAACATCCTTGAACAATGTAGTCTGATGATCATGACTGAATACCTTCTCAAAAGCTTCGGCCTCCTTCACCGTGAACCCCTCCTCATCAACTTGTTCATCGGGACCTTTGTCATCTGAATCCGATGCATTGCCACGGGAATAAGGGATGGAATGTTCCATTGTCTCTTACAAATGATATTTGTCGAGATCACCCACATTGTTGTCATGGAGATCAACTTCATTGTCATCGTCCGCATACTGATCATTCTCCTCTTGCAAATATTCATTTTGGTTGTTTAGAAACGTTCTCAATGTTGGCCTCACTTCTTGGGTCAAAAGAGGTTCAACAATTTCATCTCGCTTCAAGGGTGGGGGGATACAAGCAACCAAAGGGGAGGGGTTCCGGTTCAAGCCCAAATGCAAACTTGAATCAACCTTCTTCGTTGCAAATAACTCAAGAGCCTTGTCTAGTGATTCGGCCACCGTCTCCTTGTATGCAACCCAACGTTGCTCCGAATTGACACGCATTGTCTTCCAACGGATGTGCATTCCAAAACCAACATTATGCCTTCCCTCCAACTCAACGATATTACTAGGGTCCATCCAATTCAACTCTTTCCTCACATGTTGCAAGAGCTCCGCATAGCTAGAACAATAATGTGTTGAGCTTTATTTTGTATGAAATTCACGGTTATCAATAATAATAATAAACTAGTTTTTTTAAAGGAATAGTAAACTAGTTTCATGCCCACATGTTGCTTCGCCGGTCATACCTAGCAATGGCGGTATTTTGATATCGTTACCTTGTTGAAGGCATTGTATGATGTTGCTTAGTTCTTCTTTCAGGGTGAAAACTCAGGATTTAGTATTTGACTGAATTCGGCAACAGTGACACTTGTGTGTCCTTATCTTTTTGAAGACGTTGCTTTTGAAGAACCTACTCGCAGCCCGTGTGCTGTCACCAGTGGCGGAGCTTGACGAAAATACAAGGGCGGGCCGACTGGTCCTAGCTGAAGGAAATTACTGCTAGGTTGTTATTCCATGGCTGAATAGTAGGCGTAGATTTGCACAAGCTGGGTGGGCCAAGACACGGGTTGGCACAGTCGTAGCTCCGCCAGTGGTTGTTACGATAGTGCTTGGTATCGTTGTTGGTTACGGCGTGCCTTAAATCTTCGTTTTTTGCTTCTATTATTTTTTTCTCTTATTTTTTTGGTTGTGTGCATTCTTGATACCTCGAGTTGCTCGTGGCATTGAGTTGTTGCAGAGACTGGATGTACTTGATATCATCTTGATATTAATATATTACCCTTTGTCGGAAAAAAAATGTCCGCATGTTGCTGCCGGAATTTTTAGCAAATGTGATTAACATCTTTGAGACCAACATGGCATATTTCTAAAGGGATTTTGTACCGACTAAATGCAACCTAAAAAACTTGACGATGCCAACTTACTGAAACCAGTGATGTTTTTTTCACCGGCAGAGACAACACAACTAGCTTGCATGTGTCTTAACGAGACTAAATGAAGATTGGGTGTTCACTCCTTCCAAAACAATCCATGATTAAGCTCCCAAGAGTGGATAAGGAAAGGAAAATTTGGTGCCATCTCCTTAAAACAAAGGGAAACTACGGAGAAAAGAAACTTATGTTCAGTTGCCATGGAAATCACTGCGATCTTACTATTTCTTAATGCATGCATATGCTTGTTGTGGGATAAAAATGTGCAGACTAGGAAGTATGTGGTCAACCATTCTGAGCACTCGCGTAAGTATGCAGTGATGCCATAATACCAACACACAAAATTCAAATTCAAAAGGTTAAAAGGATAAAAAATGAAAAAAAAATGTGAATGCTCACATGTGTCTATTGTCTACAATCTCTAAAATTTTCAAATCCAAATTCAATCAACACATAGAGAAGAAAAAAGATACTCCAAATGTGAATAGTGTTGAGTGGTGCAAGCAAAGCAACCCCATGAGTTTTATTCAGTTGCCCTAGTGCATTGGTTCTATCCAAAGTAAGCCCAGTGTAGGTCTACCATAAGTCTTAATAATCTATATGCTTTTGCTATTGAATTTTGTGAAATGTATTTTCAAACTCATGAAGATCAAATCCACCCAAGGTGCCAAAAGTGGAAGATGATGCTCTATGGGGTTCTATAGTTGTTCCAGTGCCAAAAAATACGTTGAAGGTTGCAAACATCAAGACCTCGACATTGCCCAGTGAGGATGATGAACTCTGGGATTCAATAGCTACACCTCCACCAAAATACTCTAGGAAGCCTTTGAAGCCAGCAACTAAAAACAACTAGGGGCGGAGCCCATTGGGCCGACCCTGATGCACAGGAATACGGGTCCAACTAGTTTTCTAGCGGTACTTATCATCTGAAAACGGCCTGCGCATCAGGTTGGGCCTTGGGCAGTGCATCAGGGTCAAATTTGCCAGCCCGCACACCCAAGTCCGAGCGCGTGTGCGTCTGAGCCCACGTCCGCACGCGTGGTCGTTTAGGTCGTGCGATCGTATGATCCCCTCGTGTTAGGGTTCTTGTTTCCTCTCGGCGACTCCTCGAGCCGCCGTTGAGACCAACTCATCCCCTCACCGGCTTTCCTCCGATTCCCAGCCAGGCTAGGACCGATCAGGGCGGTCTTGTATCGTCTCCGGTCTTGATCTCGGTAGGGCTTGTGGATGCAGGAAGGCAGATAGGGTTCCGTCAAAACCTGGTGATCCGCTGTTGTCGTCAGGTCAGGGTTTGGAGATATGGCAAGCCGCACGTCGGGTTCTGGTGCGGAGGCTCAGGATGTTGAGGACATGATGAAGAATCTGGGCATCACTGAGGATGACTTGGATGACGTGGTCTTCGAAGAGCAAGATGTTCCTGCGGATGCGGCAGTGCGGTGGATGGCAATCGCGAGAGTTCACACACCAAAGAGCTACAACCAGTATTGGTTCTTTCGCAATATGAGGGCTGCCTGGGATCTTGCGCAGGAGGTGAAGATTCGCCCGCTAGAAGAAAATCTCTACACAATGCAGTTCTCTTGCCTGGGTGATTGGGAACGCATCATGGTGGAGGGACCTTGGACCTTCAAAGGGAACGCTGTGGTGCTTGCAGAGTATGATGGGTTCACTAAGCCATCAGAGGTAAATCTGGACATGCTGGATATATGGGCTCAAATACACGACTTCCCTGATGGTTATTTCCCGATGATCAAAGCTTTAGCAGGGAAGATCGGTCAGTTTATATACGCCGAACCGAAGTCACAAGATTTTGAAGGTAATTTTGTCCGGGTCAGGGTCAAGATCAATGTCCACCGTCCACTAAAAATGCAGTTTCGGTGGTGAAAGAAGGTAAAGGGAAAAAAATTCTGGTGAAATACGAACGCTTACCTGACTGGTGCGCCGTCTGTGGCCACCTTGGTCATCAATTTAAAGAGCACGGTGACGGTGTTCACCCCCTGAGGCTTTGGTTTACAAGAATCTCCGGGCATCATGGTTCAGAGGACCTGGCTGGGGACCGGGAGAAACAAGAGGACGCGGCAGATCAGGACGGGGTCGCGGTCAAGGCCGTGCCCCATCCCAGAGGAGCCAGGAGATGTGGACAAAGCAAGATGATCCAGAAAGTATGAGGGGGGATGTTGCTATGGATGATGCTGACAACAACAGGAAGAGGAGCTCCCTTGTGGTGTCGGACCCGAAGGGCTCTGCCAGTTCCACACCTATTGTCCAACCAAGCAACGCTCTTCTCTTGCAGCAAAACCAAGATGCACATGCGAGTTCTCCTTCAAAGCAGGAGCCCAAGAGGAACAAACTGTCACTACCGGCCCCAGATAATGCTATGGTTAAGAACCTAGTCCTGACAATAAAGAATGATGCGCGTTTGGCGGGCTCCCATGGGGAGTCGCGCCATGCGCAATGACTCTATTATGTTGGAACTGTCGCGGGGCTGGCAAACCCGCGACAGTTCGAGAGCTTTGTGATCTTACGAGGCAACTTGCCCCCTCTGTATTATGCATTATTGAAATTCAGATCGAGGGCTCTCGAGTAGAGAATTTAGCAGGCTCATTAGGTTTTACCAATAGTTTTGCAGTTAGCAGTTCTGGCAGAAGTGGTGGACTTGGTATTTTTTGGAATGATGAAATAAAGCTCGTGGTTGATGGCTACTCGAAGTATCATATTAATGTTGTGATTGATGATTTGGATAACATAAAATCAAGGGTCACCTTCGTCTACGGGGAAGCTCAAGTATCGGAAAGATACAAAACGTGGGACATGTTGCGTAGCATTGTCGGAGCCAACGATCTGCCATGGTTGGTTATGGGCGATTTCAACGAGGTGTTATACCCGCACAAGCATGATGGAGTGGCAAACAGAAGCCAGGCACAGATGGACGCGTTCAGAGATGCACTTGACACGTGCGGTTTGTTAGATATAGGGTTCAACGAGATCAATTGGACTTTTGAAAAAAAGGTGACAGGAGGAACCTACACCAGAGTACGCCTGGACAGATGTGTTGCGAATCCAGCTTGGTCACTGGCCTTCCCATTAGCATCGGTAGAACACAAACATGCGGCTTCGTCTGATCATATACCTATTTTTCTCCAGCTCAACACGTTGCATGCATGTTCATGAGGACCGAGGCAATTCAGGTACGAGATGTGCTGGGAGCGGGATCCCATGCATGCAAATGTAATTGGTGAGGGGTGGGCCTCACAGAATTTGGACCAGGCACGACCGCTGGAGCAGGTTCGACAGAAGCTACAACGAGTGTCGGGGGACCTTTCTGCATGGGATCGTGAGCACTTTGGTAACGTTAGGCGACAGATCGCTCAGCTGCAGTGACAACTACAGGAGATGCGCGGCCTCCCAGGTAGATCTGCACCCAATCACCTGGAGTTGAAAATAACAGAAAATCTGGTGGAGTTATATCATCGCGAGGAAATTTTATGGCGATAGAGGGCAAGGCTTGAGTGGCTGATGCACAGAGATAAAAACACGTATTTTTTCACTTACGTGCGAGCAGAAGGAGACGCAAAAATCAGATCAGGGCTCTACAGAAGGAGATGGGGCAGATCACTGAGAATAGAGAGGAGATGGAAGAGATGACCACCGCGTTTTATAAAAACTTGTACACCTTTGAGGGGGTGCAGGACATGGAGAGCGTCCTCTCAACCGTGCCTTGCAAAGTCACACAGGGCATGAATGACATGTTGAACGAGCCCTACACCCAAGCAGAAGTCAAAAAAGCCCTTTTCCAAATGTTTCCTACAAAGTCACCGGGACCGGATGGGTTCCCAACCCACTTTTTTCAATGCCATTGGGAGATCTGTGGTGAGGATGTAACAAAAGCAGTGCTTGATATTGTGGAGGGCAAGGAGTCAGCAAGAAGCATTAACGAGACAGTTCTCGTGTTGATCCCAAAGGTGAAAAATCCTATTTTACTGTCACAGTTTCGGCCCATCAGCCTTTGCAATGTCCTCTACAAAATTTCATCCAAGGTAATATCTAGCCGACTAAAAATCATTTTACCTGAGATCATCTCAGAGGAGCAGTCAACTTTCGTTCCGGGGAGATTGATATCTGACAACATTGTGACGGCTTACGAGTGTCTGCACTTCATGAAGAGGAACAAAGCAAATAAACATCAATCATGTGCGCTAAAACTGGACATGATGAAAGCCTACGATAGACTGGAGTGGGAGTACTTGCAAGCTATAATGCTGAAACTTGGTTTCTCTCAAAGATGGGTGGATATTGTTATGGGGCTGGTATCTTCAGTCACTTTTTCAGTCCAGTTTAATGGGAAGAGGTTGGAGGAGTTTACACCAACACGTGGAATCAGACAAGGGGACCCGATATCTCCATACTTGTTCTTGTTAGCAGCAGAGGGCCTTTCGTGCCTGTTAAAATCAAGAAGTGAGTCATTCAACATGAGTGCTTTACAAGTGGCGCCTTCGGCACCCAAGGTGAACCATTTATTATTCACAGATGACAGCCTGCTGTTTTTCAAGGCAAATAGTATGGGTGCTACCGAGGTGAACCTAGTACTAGACAGGTATTGTTCGGCTTCAGGACAACGTATTAATTACAACAAGTCATCGGTTTATTTCAGCAAAGGAGTTCCTGATAGCATACGGACAGAGGTGAAGGCGGTGATGCAAATCCCAAATGAGACTCTAAATGAGAAATACTTAGGAATGCCCTCGGACATTGGCTCATCAAAAAACGGTGCCTTCAAATATTTGAAAGACCGCCTCTGGAGTAAAGTGCAAGGTTGGATTGAGAGCACAATGTCTTCTGCAGGTAAAGAGGTGTTGGTCAAGGCTGTGGGCCAAGCAGTTTCGGTCTTCTCTATGTCATGTTTCAAATTGCCACGAGGTCTATGCGAACACCTAAATATGTTAATCCGGAAATTTTGGTGGGGGAGCAAAGAAGGAAAGCGTAAACCACACTGGGTTTCGTGGAAAACTATGACTCAACCAAAAGGTATGGGGGGGTCTCGGTTTCAAGGATTTTGAACTTTTTAACTTGGCTATGTTAGCCAAGCAGGCTTGGAGGCTATTGCAGGATCCGGACTCTCTTAGCGCGCGTATGTTAAAAAGCATATATTATCCAAACTGTTCGATTCTGGAAGCTCCTTTAGGGAATCACCCTAGCCAGATTTGGAGAGCATTTGTAGAGGGCCGTGACACATTGAAAGTTGGCTTGATCAAGCGCATTGGTACCGGAGAGACGACAAGGATCTGGGAAGATAATTGGATGCCGAGGGAGGAGATGATGAAACCGTACGGGTGTATCACCCAAAACCCGCCGCTCCTCGTTTCTGAGCTCATAGATAGCACATCAGCTGTGTGGGATAGAGAAAAAGTGGAGTCTGTTTTTATGCCGATGGATACTCAAGTTATTCTTCGTATCCCATTATGCACTCGCAATATCCCAGATTTTTGGAGCTGGCATTATGAAAAGAATGGCCTCTTCTCGGTCCGCTCGGCATATCGCATGCTTGTGGCTACGAGATCTAGAAGAGAAGCGTGGCTGGAAAATAACTCGGGCACCTCAAGCGCGCTGATGGAGGAAAGATCTTGGAAGAATTTGTGGAACACTAGAGTACCTGGAAAGGTCAGGATGTTTCTCTGGAGGTTGTCAAAGCATTCGATCCCAACTAATGATGTTCGGGTCAGAAGAAATATGGCACAATCAAACTCTTGTAGTCTATGCGGGGCACCTGATTCGTGGAGGCATTCACTCCTAGATTGCACAATGGCTCGGTGTACCTGGGCGCTCGTAGAAGGAGATCTGTCACAAAAAATGGCAGCGACAACAGAGCCAAAGGCTAAGCATTGGCTTTTCAGTTTAATGGAGATTTTATCTCACGCTGAATTTGTTAAGCTCTCGGTGACGTTATGGGCTATCTGGACGGCAAGGCGGAAGGCTATTCATGAAGGCATGTTTCAGAGCCCACATGCGATCATGTCGTTTGTTGAAAGGTACATCAATGAGCTGGAGACGATCAATGTGAGACAGGAACCGGATCGGATTGAACCCAGGGTGGTACCATCCGGCGGAAGGAAACCAAAAGCTCCGCCAGCGGGCTTTGCAAAGATAAACGTCGATGCGGGATGCAGAACAGGAAGCAGGGGAACAGTAGTGGTGGTCTGCAGAGATAACATGGGGACGTATCTTGGAAGCTCGGCCCTGGTAATTAGAGGAGTGGATGATCCCGCGACACTGGAGGCAATTGCATGTCGGGAAGGCTTGGCACTCACTGCGGATTTACACATAAATCAGTTTGTCATTTCTTCAGACGCAAAGGAGGTGGTAAGGGCTATCCACAACGACAGCAATGGATCTTATGATGCCATCATCAAGGAGATTAGAGTCCAACAGTTATCCTTTTTATGTAATTTTTGTTTTGAAGGTCGTTTAAACAACTTAGAAGCTCATAAGTTAGCCAAGCATTCTTTATCCTTGGGTCTGGGACGTTACGTTTGGTTTGGCCAGCCCCATGACCCGAACTTTATCCCACTTCATGTGGTTTTCGATGGATAAAACTTGGCTATTTCCCTCAAAAAAAAAGGTCGTGCGATCGTGTCCCGTTCCCTGATTTCTTTCTTTCCATCAATCGCTCCGCCGTCTCGCCTGCTGCTCTATCTAGCGTTTCCTTCCGTGTATTGGTACATGGCTTGTTCGTTTGTTCGATCCCCATCTCCGGAAGTCCTGATCTCCCGCACCCAAGCTCCATCGCCCCCAGGCTGATAGACATAAGGAGGCGAGTACGCCGGCAAGCCCACGCGCAGCCACACACTGCGGCCGGGCCGCCGACACGCTGCAATTCCATCCCCTCTCTACAACTCTTCATCAGTTGGTCAATCGCCCCATCGGATACTACAAGTGATCCCAATCCTGTCATGGTAGCGCCCTTGCCTCTCCATGAATTTTCTATTCTCAACATTTTTATGAATTTATAGCTAGTAGATTTCGGCCAACACGTCGACTGTTGGCTAGGTTTTTTAACTCCTAATTTGAGTGTACATTATTCACTTAGACAAATTTTCATACCGCGCGTTATTTTGCATTTGTCAAAATGTAGGTAGACTAGTTATCTAAAAAAATTGTTTGCACGCTACAGATATTTTTTTCCTCAATATAAAATCACCATCCGCAAGATGCTCCAGGAGACATGAATTTTAAAATGCAAGACCTATTTTCAAGTATATACTCCCTCCGTCTGGAAATACTTGTCACCAAGATAAATAAAAGGAAATGTATCTAGACATATTTTAGTTCTAGATGTATTCCTTTTTATCCATTTTAATGACAAGTATTTTCGGATGGAGAGAGTATAAGTAAGCATTTTTACTGCTACTTTTTTTACTTCTACACTGTCTTTTATTGTGTCCGCTCATCTGTGCTAAAAGTTATGAAACACATTTTTTATTTAGTGCAAAGTTGCTTGAAATTTTTTGCAACATAGTAAAGTAGTGCATCAGGGTAAATTTAGCTCCAGCTCCACCCCTGAAAACAACGACGACCTATGGGTGCCATCGCATCACCCCACCATCAACGAAAGCTAGGCATCTAGCATCATCAAGGCAACTCTAATCCATCCCCAGAAGTTAGTGCCCAAAAATCAATCCCCAAAACGTAACTCCGAAAATTCCTAGGTATTGGGAGGGTTCCATCTAACCTACCCTCAAAATGTAGTTCATAAAAGTTTCCTTTACCTTTTCCCAATTTGTTTTGGTAAGTTTTAGACCCCATTTGAACGGATTTCCACAACATAGTAGTTCAAACATTGATGTCAATGATGCAAATATTTGAACAATATTTCAAACTCATTCTTTTCAAACTTATAAATTCAAATTTAAACACTACATGGGTTCTAAATGAAGCAAATGTTCTAATTCATGACAGATTTATTGTCCAAGACATTGCTAGTGGTGCTTCGTAAGGTCTTCCTGTAGTATCACATGAGTTTGCTTATCTTTGATTTGCTGATGCACTTCAAGAAACCTAGAGTCTAGATGCATTAAACAGAGGTGTGAAATGATCTTGATTGGGATCAAAATCCAAGTTGTGTGGTTGGCATCTCTCATTTTCTATGATCATGTTGTGAAAGGTCACACAACATGTCATGATCATCCATGGTGCTTTTTGTGTTCCAATATGTAGAGGTCTACCAATAATTGCAAAACAAGCTTGCAACACATCAAAAGCCCTCCCAACATCTTTTCTCACAGATTCTTGAGCGAAGACAAGGTGAGCTCTCTTGTTGCCTTCTACATTTAAATTTGTCTTGACAAATGTGGACCATGATGGGTAGGTACCATCTGCTAGATCATAGCCCTTATCACACTTGTGACCGGTCACTTCCAAGTTGGAATGTGGAGTTTCCCCTGCAACAAGCCTTACAAAAAGATGACTTCTTTGCAAGACATTGTTTTTATTGTGAGGTCTAGGCATACCAAAGTAACAATGCCAAATCCATTGATCATCAGAGGCAACAACTTTGAGTATGATGGTTAGGTCGTGGAAATGCCTAGTAAACTGCCCACTCCATCTCGTAGGACAATTCTTCGATGTCTATTCCATGCAATTGATGTTTCCAAGCGTCCTAGGGAACCCTCTCATTGCATCAATCACTAGTAGAAAACAGGGCTTTGGCCCAAGCTCGATCTACACATTAGTCCTAGTTGCATTACGAACGGGGACTAATGTGAGCATTAGTCCCGGTTCGAGGGGTTAGGGTGCCGGGCAGGCATTAGTCCCGGTTCACATGGGACCTTTAGTCCTGGTTGGAGACACCAACCGGGACTAAAGGGTGCGATGCCCTTTAGTCCCGGTTGGTATCTCCAACCGGGACTATAGATTAGACCTTTAGTCCCGGTTGGAGCCACCAACTGGGACTAAAGGGGTTGAGGCTTTAGTCCCGGTTGGTGTCTCCAATAGGGACTAAAGGTTAGACCTTTAGTCCCGGTTGGAGCCACCAACTGGGACTAAAGGGGTTCTTAAATTGTCTTTTGTTTTTGTTTTTAGTTTCTGTTTTAAATTGCTTATAGGATATTTGATGTTTTTGTTTTTGTTTTTAGTTTTAAATTGTTTTTAGTTTCTGAGCCACCAAATGGGACTAAAGGGGTTCTTATATCTTTTAGGATATTTGATGTTTTTGAGTGATTCTTTTTTGCATTAGATTCAAAATTTTGTCTAGTTTCTGTATGTGCCATTAGTTTTCAAATTTAAATGATTTAAATTTGAATTTGTTCAAAATGCTTAAAACCCTAGATTGTGAATAATTTGAGTTTAAAAATAGTTTTTAATTTAATTCTTTTTGCTCCTAGTCACATGTTAGATTGTTGTCACGGTAAGATTTATTTGGTTGTTTTTAGAACAATTTAAATTAGGACTTTAATTAAAACAGTATTGTTTTGCTTATATAGTTGTCTTAGTCCTTTAATTGTTGTTTTCAATTAGTTTTAGTTAGTTCTTTATGTAGATTTTAACATGTTGTAATATGCTTCTGTTAGACAACAGTAGATAAATTTTTGTAAATAGTTAATATTAATTTTGCTACTGTTTTGTATTAATAGTTGTTTAGCCTTTAATAATAGTTGATAAAATTAGTTTTGCTATATCAAAAAGTAATTCTTTTTGCCACTTCAATAGAACGTGACTCTAGCTTGGTTAACCTTAGTTGTGACTCTGGCTGGGACGGTGCTAGCAGATGTAGTCGGCGGTAGGACTGGATGGACACCATCCCGGACTAAAGGGGTCCTGCAATTTCCAAACTCTACCCCCTATCGCCATTTCAGTTTTGAAAAAAAAGAAAATGATAAAAACTTCAAAAATTAAAATCCTTCGAGATGTAGTTATGTTACTCATCTACTAGTTAGGAAAATTAAAAAAACACAAATTTCGTCATGGTTTGCAAAAAGGTGTTATGAAAAAGTAAAACGGCTATAACTTTTGCATACGGTGTCGAAAAACGTATAATATATCAAAATGTTCAGCACGAGAAGCCAGTTCCAATTTTGACGGCCGTAGGCCGTTTCGCAAATGTTTAGAATCCTCAAATTCTGAAAGGAAAAAAGTTATCCTCAACTTTAAGTTTTTTTGAATTTTTGGTCAAACTACTTATTCAAGAAATATTAGTGTTACTAAATAATTATTGTTTTTTAGAATAATAGTTTCAAACTCAAACGGTGAAACGTGTGACTTGATGCTCAAGTTCAACTCATAATGGTTAATAGGATTGACAGCTTACTATTGTCAGGAAAACAACAAGTACAGACTTGGAAACAAAGAGGAATAGAACTCGGAAGTTAAGCGTGCTTAGGCTGTAGTAGTGAGAGGATGGGTGACCGATCGAGAAGTTAGACGATTTGGAATGAGTGCTCCACACTTGAGCAGTGATGAGGGGTGATTAGATTAAATTGTCAAATAATTCAGAAATATAAAAATCGGAAAAAGTTCAAAAAAAATTCCTTTAGTCCCGGTTGGTAGCACCAACCGGGACTAAAGGTCCTCCAGCCCCGCTCCAGACAGAGGCCACGTGGAGCTCCTTTAGTCCTGGTTCGTAACAACCAGGACTAAAAGTAATGGCCATTAGTCCCGATCGTTTTGTCCTGGTTGCAGAACAGGGACTAAAGGCCCACTGGAACCGGTAGTAATGGCATGTTTTCTACTAGTGAATATCCAGTAGCCTTAGTGTGTCATTTTCATTGGCTGTTATTAGGTACTAGTAGCCTTAGTGTGTCATTTTCATTGGCTGTTATTAGGTACTAGTAGCCTTAGTGTGTCATTTTCATTGGCTGTTATTAGGTACTATTCTCCGAACATCTCAACCACATGCTTTGCAAACCTCTTCATACACATAATGATAAGATCTTTGCAAATTTGGACATATTCATATGCCAAGTCACTTGGGACTGCGCCAATACATGCATTGTTGCACAACAATTCTAAATTGCACTCGCACTAAGTTTTCTCGCAGCATCCACCTTTTGCAAGAGACAATAGTCATGTGCTTCGACCGCAGCCCCAGAAAGAGTGTTGTCGGCATTCTAAGACATCGTGTGAACAAGTTTGCCCGATACACTAAACTTTCCATGAAATAATATCTCATGATTTTGGAAATATTTGAGCATATTCCCTATTATGACAAATGTACCTACGAGCCAACTGAGAACTGCTTCCTTCTTCCTCCATGGTCATCATCAAGACCCTATCGAGGTCATCATCATCTTTCCTCCTCTGATGATGAGTTATGAAAGAACTCTTGATCAAGCCAACTCCCCCTATGGACCACCTTCGAATAGGTTGGGGGCATGACAGAGGAGGTCATGTGGCGGTAGGTTCGGCCAGTCATCCCAACTTGTGTTCACCGGGAGGAAGTTGTCACCCTATCATGTGCTCCCTGATTGACGCGACATGGGAGCTTGTCATTTCTTAGGTCAAGAGGCGGTGGTGGAGAGAGCGACACGACAATAGAGGACACCATCATAGATTGAGGTTATTGGCAACATCTACTTAGAGGTGGGGCACAAACATTATGCAACATGTAGCTCAAGCGGTGAGCATCGGCGATCCGGATTGCGGACCAGGTTGGGGGGTGATTCCGTTGGTGGCGAGTGACAAGGGAAGGAAGGGCGAGGTCAATGGGGCAGATTGGGTTGCGGCAGCCGGTGGCGTGGCTAGAGACAAGCCCGGTGTGGTAATCACAGCGGTAGTGGGTGGAATTGAGGATTGTTTGGGGGAACCACCACCACTTGTCATGGTTGAAAAGAGAAAGGTTGAGAAGGAAATGAACAAAAGACCACCAAGTTGAATTTTATAAGTGGGAAGGATATTGTTTGTTGAATTTTATAAGTAGGAAGGATATTTTTTATCTAAAATTTAAATTGATTATGTCTAATGAAGAGTGCGTCGTGCCTAACTCTATGACGACTTTAGCAATACCAACAATTTGGCCTTTCTCCAACTTGCTCGAACCCTCCCAATTTGGAAATATTTGAGCATTAGTGGATTAATTTTGCAATTCATACATCATACTAGGAATTATATATATACAACTCATTACATTGTTGAGACATATAGTCAGGCACAACATATTCTAATGCATATATAGATTGGGCTTTTATAGATAAGGCCCCCGCCCAGGGGCCTTATCACCCTAGCTTAGAGCATCTCCAACTAGACTTACCTAATTGCCCCCCTGTATGTGTGGGGACGTGTCGGTGAATAGGAGTGGGTCAACCCCAATTTGTCCGCTCAGGTTACAATGCTCTTCATTTACGAACCCTCAAATCCATACAAAGTTATGGAACATCGATTAACATATACATTGATAACATACATAGGACATAGTTCAAACACCGGATGACATAAGACAACAAAAGTTAAACAAGGACACCATAGTAAAACAAAGAAAATATTTAACTAAGACCAGATTGTTCGATGGTATAAATAAACTAGATAGGGGAAGTTCACTGAGGGCCGCCCTTGCCCTTGTCGTCTTTGTTGCAGAATTAGTGGTCCAAGGCAGCGTTGGAGTCGAGGTGAATCTGCTCATGGCCGAAGTTGGATGTGTAGACGGAGGTAGCGGACATGTTCTCGTCTGATTCCAGAGGCATGCCGGCGATTGCACGACCGGCCCAAGTTTGTTGCCTCATGAGGATGTATGCACGGGCTTCCTCCGCATCCTGTTCTTCAGGGCGCAGCGCGGTCCGACTTCTATGTTGTCTTCAACCGCTAGTTCCCTGGCGTCCAAGGAGTCGACCGTGAGCAAATCCGCCGGTGATGGCGCGCGTCCGAGTCCTTGGACGTTAGGGACCGCTGCTTGGCGGCCTGAAGAACGGGTCCTCATCGGATCTAGTTGAAGATGCTTTTAGGGCTGGTTCTAGCGTGTGCATGTCCCTGCTCCGATGGTAAGCAATAACGCAGGTTGACAAGTTTTGGAAAAAAAGGACGCCGATATCCACCACACGTGTGGCATAATAGGCATTCACTCACACACCGTGTGTGACATGAGCAGGGGGCAGCCCACACGGGCTGTGTGTGGGCGAATAGTAGAATTGTCCACACATGTGGGCACAACTACTTCGTGCCACGTGCCCAACAAGTACTACTCATCCCCGTCTCGTGCGTGTGGCACGAAGCAAATATGCCCACACGTCCTAACGCGGCTATATTAGGTATCCACGGGATGACGATTTGGTTGCCATCCAAGATGGCAGATGTAGTTATCCGGGATGACAAATATGGTTGTAAAAGCATGACAACTCTCTCTGTTTTGGTTAACTATAGTTGCCATATCTAATTTATGATAGTTGCCGTGTGTAATCAAACTATAGTTGTCGTGTGTGATTAACTACTTACCACATATGGTCAAACAATAGTTGCCATGTGTGTTTACCTAGTTGCCACGTGTGGTTAATCACAGTTGCCATGTATGTTTATCTGATTGCCACGTACGTGCAACTGCAGTTGCCGTCTAGCAAACGAATCATAGTTGCCATATACGCGCAATTGCAGTTGCCATCCAACAACGTACGGCTGTTGTATGGGCGAAAAGCAGTTCGCCCACACACGCGTGGACTAGGTGGTGGTTGTGTGGACAGAAATTAGTTTGCCCACACAGCGCAGCTGGCAACCGTGTGTTGTGGGGCGTGTGGGCGACCTCTCCAACGCCCACAGACCGGCCTTGTCCTACGTGGCACGCAAAAACTGTCTCGGTGCGTCAAGATTTGTGCAAACTTAACTAGACGGTGATCCAAGCATGTGGGCGAGTTACAATGTTGCCACACGTGTGGGCTTTAGTGTTTTCAAAAAAAAAAACATAGGTTGACAGACACGGACATCACACTGTCAATGGTGATATACATCAACGGAGTGGATCAGCGTGCAACTTAACAGGTGAGCAGCTGCAACAGGGCCTACTCACTGACCTGTCCTTTTGCATCCAAGCCCAACTCAAACTGAGCTCAACCAACAAACAGCGGGATAGTGTAATAGTATAATTTTGCGAGAATGGCATTTTGGCTCTGGACCTTCATGGAGGCCGATTGTTTGAAAAAAACTCAAAATTCAAAATTTTGGTTTTGTAAAAATCTGAAAAAAAAATTGTACAAGTAAATAAGGATGTGAGGTTTATGTGTGTAAAATTTCAGGATGAAACACGTTGAAATGCGACCTGTACAAAAAAGACAAATGCATGGTCTGGAAGGATGAATACTATCATGTGTTAAAAAGCCTCAAACTTGTCTTTTTTGCACAGCCCTCATTTCAACGTATTTCGTCCTGAAAATTTACACACTATGCCTTCATCTATCTCTGTATTTTTTTTCAAAATGTTTTGAAATGTAAAAATATGAATTTTCATGAATTTTGAATTTTGGCATTTGTAGGCCTTCATGGAGCTCAGCCTCCAAAAGCAATTTCCGTAATTTTGCTCCTTATCAAAACAAAGACCAAACGGGATGTAGCTCGTGAAGCTGCATTCCTAGTCTTCCTGATCCTGGCAATCATCGGTACATTAGCATGGCAGAAAATGTTCCTACCTAACAGTTGCACTTGCAATGACAAAGACTGTCTTTTATCTTCTTGTTTGCAGCACGACATATATTCACTGTCGGCTTGTATCAACAGCCCACACCCGCGAGTATGAAAACATTTATTTCCATATTTCAGTGAAACTTTCCGCCACCTCCCTCTATAACATCTGTATGCAATTGCAGTTTATTATCTTCTTAAACAAAGATTCGTTGATATACACCACTAAACTGAACGATGCCAATCTATTGGAGAACTCGGGTGTTTCTGGTGTACTCTGAACCACCTCTGGTTAAAATCTGCACTTGTCACACCTCTGAAATCAGGATATTCTACAATTAGTTATCAGCCATTGAACCAGGAGTACAAGACCAGCCTGTCGGGAAACTTGCAGTTTGGTCAACTCATTGGCCAGCATTAGGACAAGAGTCTTCGGATCTGAACCACAGGTTCTACTCAACACATCGTAGCCCGATCTTTACATAGTTGAGCATCACATTATGTGGGTACTGGGTGTCTCTGATGTTGTTTGTCCAGTCCCTAATGTCCCCATACCTCCAGTACTACGTGATATTAGTGTTGTAATTTTCAGCAATCAAGCATGTTTCATGTCGTACAGAAGATTTGAGCAAAAGCTAGCTTACGAACTATAAATAATGCTTTTGGTATCCAGTGCAACCAGCTAAGCCTTCCTTCACAGTGAAGACCAAATCCAATTATTCATCAGTAATCTTTGCAGGAGCATGCTCTACCCTCGAAGCGATGAAAGCAGCTCAAATCCCTGACAAGAAACACCTGGTTGGCAATTGCAGAGACCATCTTGAGGAACGAGTGGCCGTCCCCACACGCCCTCAGGTTCTTCATCACCACAATCTCAACATCCACTCTGTTCAGCAATCAGCATAGAGAATGGTACGGCGAGCTTCTCACTGTGAGTGCCAACCAACGGTACAGCTACCTTCTTGTCAAGCACTCAGTTTTCCCCCATTCCTGCTGTGCCATTCATCTTCTCCTTGACAATCTGCTCAAGTTCAATCACAAGCACGTAAATTCTCTTCGCCTGTGGATGCGAGTTGTCGTCGCCCATTAACAGGTGAACTCTCCCCTTGTGTTTGAGGTAGCTACACCGGGCTCCTTCTTCAGCCCAAGCTCTGTCATCATGGCACGCACCCTTGCAACACCATCCTGTTGTCCACTGTCAGTGTACATGTTAGCCATGAGCACGTAGTAGCCCACATTGCTTGGTTCGAGCATAATAACATGCTTGAAAGCCTCCTCCCCTGTCTCCACATTTTTATGTATCTTGCACGCCCCAAGAAGGGCACCCCACACAGAACCGTCAGCTGGCATGGGCATCAACGAGATAAGCTCTCGTGCCTCCTCGAGACGGCCTGCCCGTCCAAGGAGGTCCACCATGCAGGCGTAGTGCTCCAGTGTAGGCCGCAGCTTGTAGGTGCTCTCCATTGCAAAGAAGTACTTGCGCCCCTCTTCATACTTCCCGGCGTGGCTGCACGCCGACAAGAGCGCGACCATTGCGACATTATCTGGCCGTAAGCCTTCTGACAGCATCCTTTGGAAGAGATTAATGGCCATGTCACCATGTCCATGCATGCCATACCCGGTGATCAGCGCCGTCCATGAAACAATGCTCTTCTTGGGCATTTCGTCGAACAGCTGCTGCGCCTGGGGCAAGCTGCCGCAGCGCGCATGGAAGTTGATAAGCGCACTGCAAAGCTGTATATTTGCTTGAAACCCCGGTAGTCTCTCCCGCACGTAGCGATCCACGTGCAGGCCAACACTACGCGCGGCAAGGTGTGCGCAGGAGGAGAGCACGCCCACGAGCGTCAGAGCGTCTGGTTCCACACCATGGCCACGCATGCGGCGGTAGAGCTCGAGGGCGTCCACAGCGAGACCATTCTGAGCGTGGGCTGAGAGCACGGCAGTCCATGAGACGAGATCACGGGAGGCCAGCGGCATCTCATCAAAAACCTGCCGAGCAAGAGCTGCGCTGCTGCGGCCGTACACAGATATGAGGCAGTTGGCCACGGTAGTGCCGGAGGCGAGTCCCGCTCGAGCCGCGAGGGCGTGGAGCTGCGGCACGACAGTCGTTGGAGCGGCCGGGAGCAACGCAAGGAGCGTGACGGTGTTGAAGTGGACGCCGGCCACGTGCACGCGCATGCGGCGGAAGAGGGCGAAGCAGGCAGGGGTGAGGGCGTGGAGCGCGCATCCGGAGATGAGGGAGTTGAAGGCGGAGAGGACGGTGGCTGGAGGCGTGGACGCAGGGGGCATTTCGTCGAGCAGCCGCCGCGCGCAGCGGAGGAGGCCGAGGCGGGAGTAGGAAGAGAGCAGCGCGGAGAGGAGGTACGCGTCGGTGGCAGGGAGGAGGCCGCGCTTGGCAGCGAGCGCGTGTACCTGCGCGACGCCGGAGGGGAGGGAGAGCGCCGCGCAGCAGATGGCCGCGGATGGCAGCGCCATGGCGTGCGGCGGCGGCGAAGGGTCGGCATGGCGTAGGACCGCAAGGGCCTCCCGGTGCCTTCGGAGGCGCGTCAGGGTGCACACCCGCGCGTACCATGGCTCGGTGGGGTCAAATTCGCCGGCGACGGCGGCGGAGGTGGACTGCTCGGTCGCCTTGGCCTTGGTTGGGTGCGGAGGTGGAAGATGGTCATGCATGTAGCCCATCGCTAGAACTGGGGCCGGTTTGTCAGGCATGGGCTACACGAATGCGTTCTTTCGGCTAGTGTTCGTCTACAAGAAGTTTCAGAAAAATGGTGTATACGCGAAAAGAAAGCCTATTGATTTTCTCTGGAGTCAAGCGATGCATACTTTAATCGTGTTTGTAGGGAATATCCACAACAATTTTTATAACACCGAATAGAGATATTGAGTTAATTGCAGGGAAGTACCACACTTGAGGCAGCTGTAACGAGTCAGTACCATTATTCAGATTTTTTGCAAGTCAGTACCACGTTTGAGGCTAGTCGTTGCAATACGGGCTAAGTCGCGTATAACTCTGTATTGATGATGTATCTGACAACCCGGCCCCACCAGTCAGTTGACCAGCCGCCGAACCGGCTCGGTCGGTCTACCTGGTCGAACCCAACTCCCTCGAACCCAACTCACTCACTCCCCATGAACCCTAGCCCTCTCCCCGCTCGAGCTCTCACCCGCCGATTCGCCGCCGACCGCCGCGCATTCCCCCGCCGCCACCGCGCCATGGTCCACGAGGATAAGAGCAGCGACGACTACTCCAGCCTGCAGTATATGAACTCCGACGACGACGACAACATGTTGTACCGGGTTAGTGGTTTAGCTAGGGTTAGGGTTAGTGTTCCTGCTTTGGGGATTTGCTCTTTGATTTGGGGGGTTTTGGTTCATTTTGCTACTACAGATCCCTGCCAGCATTGAAGACCAAGACTACATGGGCATTGAGACTGAAACCATTGTTCCCTGCCAGCATCATGGGCTGCCATGTGAGAGGCGTGTAGCCTTTGAGGGATTTGACACGGGCAGGAGGTTCTTAGCCTGTTCTCTGAAAGTAAGATTCTGCACTTTCTATGTTCTGTTTATTAAAATGAGTTGGTAGTAGCCCCACAGTATTTTTAATTAGTAGTAGTTTGGTCCAAGTTAGATTATCTTCTTGTGATTGCCATTCTTTATCCAATTACTAGTACTGATGCATTGTAATGCCCCGTGTGTAACCTTCCCCAATTGTACTCCGACTCTTGCCGTTTCCGGCATTAAGTTATATTTAATTCTCGGGTTCGAGTCCTTGTCTCCGTGTGTTGTTTTTGTTTTCGCGCATCTCATATCATGTCATCACGTGCATTGCTTTTGCATACATGTTCATCTCATGCATTCGAGCATTTTCCCCGTTGTCCGTTTTGCATTCCGGCGCTTCGTTCTCCTCCAGTGGCCATTTCTAGCTTTCTTTCGTGTGTGGGGATTAAACATTTTCGGATTGGGCCGAGACTTTCCATGCGGCCTTGGTTTACTACCGGTAGACCGCCTGTCAAGTTTCGGGTCATTTGGGCTTCGTTTGATACTCCAACGGTTAACCGAGGGACCGAAAAGGCCTCGTGTGTGTGCAGCCCAACACCCCTCCAATTTGGCCCAAAAACCCACCAAACTCAGCTCCATCGTCTCGGTCGTTCGATCACGATCGTGTGGGCGAAAACCGCACCTCATTTGGACACTCCTAGCTCCCTCTACCTCTATAAATAGACCCCCCCGAAATTCGGATCTCTTCCCCCTCTCGAAACCCTAGAAAACCTCCGCGGCGCGCCGGACGTGTCCGCCGCCGCCGGACATTTCTCCGCCGCCAGTCCCGCCTTGCCACGTGGCAAGTCGCCGCCGCCACCTCCCGCGGCCCGGCCGGCCCGTGGTCGGCCCGCCCCGCCGCCCGACCGGGCCACTCGCCGCGCCCCGCCGCCAGGGGATCCCGCCGCCACCTTCGCCGGATCCGGCCACCGCCGGCCGCCACCGACCTCGCCGGAGCAGCGTGCGCCACCGCGCCCGAGCTCCGTCACCGTCCGCCTCGCCGGGCGCCGCGCCGCCCCGCACCGCCGACCACCGCCCGCGACGCCCTCGCCGTCCCCGGCCACCACCGCGCCTCGCCGGCCGCTGCTCCTCCCTCCTCCACGCCGGCCGCCGTCGACGCCATTTCCGGCGAGCCGGGTCGCCCGCTACAGTGCCCAGCTACAGTAACCGGCCGGATCTGAGATCCGGATCCAAATCAAACCCTAGGGGTTGACTTTTGCTCTCCCCGTTAATTTTTTTCTTGCTACTTTGACCTGTCATATCTCCTTATCCGTAGCTCCGATTTGGGCGTATGATATGTCAAATTCTTCGCCTCGACGAGTACATCATTTCATTACATTGCATCATTTGCATTTGAGGTCACTCTGGTGCCCAAAATGCTGTTGGAAGGAGGCATGTTGAGTTAAACTGCAGATCCGTTAATCCAACATGCACTTTTGTCATTTTTGCCATATTTAATCCATGCATGATGTGCCTGTGCCCCTTTGGGATGAATTGTTAAGCATGTTGTATTCTTTCAAGAGGTGCCTTCCATGTATTTTTAGGATGTGTGTGTTGTCTTGTGCAAGCTTGCGAAGAGGACTACCTGAGATTTCAGATTTCAGGGACTTAGTGATTTTCACTAAGTCTGAGCCGTTTTAGTTCACAATGCTATATGTCCGGCTTGTTTCCTAGTGATCCGTGCCTCTTTTGAGGATGATCAGTAAGAGTTATTTGTTATGCTTGTTGTGCTTAATCCATCCATGTCTTTACTTGTTATGTTAGAGCACTCTAGATTGACTCAATCGAGATCAACTTTTGGATAGTTGCTGTTTTGGGCAGATCGTTAACTCTTTTGCGATTTTGCCGGAGTGATTGCTAGTGATCCATGCATGCTATGCCATTGTTCTTGCCATGTCTAGCTAGAATTTTGTGCCTTCTTTATGGATATATGCTTACCTTGCCATGACTTGCACCGTAGTGAGAGCATCGAGCTCGTTTACATGCCTCCGTGAGTTATTATTTCAGCATGTCCCAGTTTTCACTAAGTCTGAAAACTGATTGTGTTTCATCAATGTTCGTGTGCTCGGTAGAGTATTTTGTGAACCCTTTTGGCCCTAGGTCATGTTGGGTGTTTTGTTAAGCTTGTTGAGTATCTCCATGCCATGCTCTTACTTGCCATGTTCAGGTTTTACTTCATGTTGTTTTGCTGCTCCGAAGAGAGCATCGTGGTCTGAAATTCCAGACTGGCGTTAATTTCGCTAAGTCTGAAATCTGTTTTGCTTATTCAGTTTTTCCATGCTTGTTTGAAGCCCTTAATGGATGAATTTGCCTATGCCTCAGTCATGATGATTTGTTAAGCTTGATGAGTACATCACTGCCATGCAATTTGTTTTCATGTTGGGTGGCTGTAGCATGTTCATTTTGTTGCATTTAGGAGCCTACTTGCTGTAAATCGCAGATCGGTTCGTTTAGTAAATCGCTTGCCATTTCTTTACCGTAGCTCCGATTGCCATGATCTTTATATCGTTTTCAGGGGATTTCTTCCCCTCTATCCAGTGGCACACTTGGATTTCCAAGTTGAGGCCAGGTTTATGCATTTCCTGTTACATGTTGCATTCTTGCATCCCGCATAGCATATCATCTTTGCATCTTATTGGTTGCCTTTGCACGTGGTTGATTGTATCCTTGTTGCTTGTTTGTGTTGTTGGGTAGAGCCGGGAGACGAGTTCGCTAATGAGGAGCCCGTTGAGTTTGCTTTTGAGGATCCAGTCAATTCTGACAACTGTGCAGGCAAGATGATCACACCCTTGAAATCACTACTATCTTTGCTATGCTAGTTTGCTCGCTCTTTTGCTTTGCCAATGCTACGATGCCTACCACTTGTTTGTCAGCCTTCCAATTGCCATGATTGAGCCTCTAACCCACCTTTGTCCTAGCAAACCATTGATTGGCCATGTTACCGCTTTGCTCAGCCCTTCTTATAGCGTGGTTAGTTGCAGGTGAAGATTGGAGCCGTTCCTTGTTGGAACATTTATTTACTTGTTGGGATATCATTATATTGCTATGTTATCTTTATTCATCTATATACTTGGTAAAGGGTGGAAGGCTCGGCCTCTCGCCTAGTGTTTTGTTCCACTCTTGCCGCCCTAGTTTCCGTCATATCGGTGTTAAGTTCCCGGATTGTTGCGTCCCTTACGCGGTTGGGCTATAATGGGAACCCCTTGATAGTTCGCCTTGATTAAAGCTTTTCCAGCAATGCCCAACATTGGTTTTACCATTTGCCACCTACCCCTTTTTCCCTTGGGTTTCCGGAGCCCGAGGGTCATCTTTATTTTAGCCCCCCACGGGCCAGTGCTCCTCTGAGTGTTGGTCCGAACTAGAGCCCCTTGCAGCGCCACCTCGGGGGAACCCGAGGGCTGGTTTTAGTTGTACGGATTGCTTATCTGAGTGTGCCCTGAGAAAGAGATATGTGCAGCTCCTATCGGGATTTGTCGGCGCATTCGGGCGGTGTTGCTGGACTAGTTTTGACCTGTCGAATCATCTTGTTGTACCGGGATACCGAGTCTGATCGGTGGGTCCTGGGTGGAGGTCTATTCCTTCGTTGACCGTGAGAGCTTGTTATGGGCTAAGTTGGGACCCCCCTGCAGGGATTGAACTTTCGAAAGCCGTGCCCGCGGTTATGGGCAGATGGGAATTTGTTAATGTCCGGTTGTAGATAACTTGAACTTAATTAATTAAAATGAATCAACGGCGTGTGTTGCCGTGATGGCCTCTTCTCGGCGGAGTCCGGGAAGTGGACACGGCGTTGGAGTTATGTTTGCGTAGTCCGCTCTATTTAGTTTTCCGCTCGTGCTTTGCCTTCTCTTCTCGCTCTCTTTTGCGAATAAGTTAGCCACCATATATGCTAGTCGCTTGCTGCAGCTCCACTCACATTACCCCTTCCTTACCTATTAAGCTTAAATAGTCTTGATCGCGAGGGTGCGAGATTGCTGAGTCCTTGTGGCTCACAGATTACTATTACACCAGATGCAGGGACCGATGGTACTCCTCCGGATGGCGCGTTCGAGCTGAAGTGGGAGTACGACGAGGACTCTCAGCGATACTATGTCTCTTTTCCTGATGATCAGTAGTGGTGCCTGCTCGGGGTTCGATTCAGGGATTAGTCGCATGCTGGGGAGTCTTTTCTATTTTGGCGCCGTAGTCGGGCCATGAGTGTTTGTATGATGGATGCTATTTATGTACCTTGATGTGACGTGGCGAGTGTAAGCCAACTATTATTATTATTCCCCACTTATATTTATATGTACATGGGTTGTGTGAAGATTGCCTCACTTGCGACTTATGCCTTCAATGCGATTATGCCTCTAAGTCGTGCCTCGACACGTGGGAGATATAGTCACATCGAGGGTGTTACAAGTTGGTATCAGAGCCTTCCCCGACCTTAGGAGCCCCATTGCTTGATCGTTTCTAGCAGCCGAGTTGTGTCTAGAAAAATGTTTTGAGTCGTTAGGAATTATATATCGGAGAGCTTAGGAATTCTTTTTACTTCCCAGTCTCCTCATCGCTCTGGTAAGGCATCCTGACGTAGAATTTTGACTCTTCTCTTCTCAAATTTCACTAAATTTTTTTTGGATCACGCGAGTATCTTGGTTTTGTTCCGATGGCTTATGATGAGAATACTGTCTTGGTGCCTCCTGTCAGGGGTTTAGTGGAAGTGTCCCGGGGAGTTGAGCTCTGAGGTGTTGTCATCATAATTCTATCGTTGCAATTCTGGCATACTTGAGATATGTGCGCGACATCGAAAATCTCTTTTATGCAGTTCGTTGGTGAGATAACCTCGACGCCACCCAGTACTGGGGCGGGAGTTCGGGAGTATCGCCATAACTTGTATAACGGATGCTTTTCGAAGGTTGAGATAGATGGTTTCCGAAGGTTTCTTGGTTATGTGTTGAAGGATGGATGCAGCTGGATGTAGGATTTGCTAGCTTGGGTGAGATATTATGCTTCCCCTGTATCCTCAACACCTGATTGCATAACCGGAAAGTTTCGGGAATTTCATAGGTGGGAATTCTAGTAGCCTTAGGATATCTTTCCAATAGATGTGTGATATGAAATTGGGGTTCGACGTCTAGTGGTTCGCCTATTCACGGTCGTTTTTACAGTGGCCTCGTTGTGTCTTAAAGAGTCCTTGGCTATGCTGACTCGGGGACGCTTCGTATGTCATGTGCACTGCCTTGTACATGATGGTGCTGTACGGTCGAGCCCGTGTAGGTCCTACCACGAACACTTCGGACGGAATTTCTATCATGTGTTTGTTCCGGCTTATTCCGCAAGCCAACCCTTGGTTTTATTTCGAGTTGTGGTATTCGTTCTTCTTCGACGTCATATGTTGATTCCATCCCTCGTTGAAGTACCTATTCTACCTGATTCTGCGTGGCTTCGCAATTTAGGAATATGTGACCACTTCAAGAGAAGTGCATTCGTTCATTTTGTTCGGATGTGAAGACTTATGTTGCAATTTTCATTCCGTTGGATTCACCTTCTATATTTCTCTATTTGTGTGCTAATGGTGGTCAACCTCTTCAGGATGGCTCCCGCTAAGAGCACCAGTCAGAACCAGAATCAAGATCCTCCGCCACCTCCGCCTCCTCCGGAAGCATGGCAGGCTGTGATGGCTGCTACTAATGCAAATACTCAGCTGATCATGCAAATCATCCAAGAGCGGAATCAAAGCAGTCAAGTGAATCAAGGCAGCAACCAGAACCAGTTTGCAACTCTGAATCAGTTCCTCGCTAATGGTCCAAAGACGTTCAGTAACTGCGTTGAGGCTACCGATGCTGATGATTGGTTAGTCGATCTGGGCAAGCATTTTGAATGTAGCAACGTCAGACCTGAAGATTTCGTCAAGTTCGCGTCTTTCCAGCTCAAGGATCAGGCCGCAAAGTGGTTTCAGCAGTACCGGGATTCCAGAGGTGGACGTTTGATCACTTGGGATGATTTCCGTCGTGATTTTCGAGCTCATCACATTCCTCAAAGTGTGACTGAAAGCAAACGTGAAGAATTCCGCAATCTGAAGCAAGGTTCTTTGTCTGTCTATGACTACAACAAGTTGTTCCAGAAGCTCGCCCGTTTTGCCAAGCAGGATGTTCCTGATGAGAAGAGCATGATCTATCAGTTCAGGGGTGGTCTTCGTGAAGAAATTCAGCTCGCTCTTGTCCTCTTCGAGCCGCTGAGATACGATGAGTTCTACAACATGGCACTGAAGCAAGAGGCTGCTCAGCTCAGGTGTGATGCTTCCAGGAAGCGAGTCAGAGACACTTCGTCTTCGTCCTCTACTCAAGTGGCCAAGCAGCAGAAGTATTGGCTTCCTCCTCCTCCGTTCCGTCAGTCGTATCAGCAGAAGAGCAAAGGTGGCAGTGGTTCTTCCCACCCACCCAACCCAGGCTTTCAGAACAAGTCTTCGTCTCAAGCTCCAAGATCAAGTGCTCCGTATCACCGTCTGCTCTCAGAGGTCACGTGCAACAAGTGTTTCAACCAGAGGCGTCTTCCTCCTCCTCCTCCTGTCAGATCGGCAAGTACAGCTGTGGTCAAGCATAATCCCAAGCACGCCAAGGTCAATATGGTGAATGCAGCTCAAGCAGAGGATTCGTCAGATGTGATCATGGGTAACCTTCCTGTTAACAATATTCCTGCAAGGGTTCTTTTTGACACTGGTGCATCGCATTGTTTCATGTCGAGACCTTTTGCATCTAAGCATGATTTTGTTACTCAAGTGTTGTCGAGACCATTGGCTATTGTTTCTCCGGCCCGTCAAATGACATCTCGAGTATGTGTTCCGTATGTCACTATCACTTTGGGCGATCATAAGTTCTTGGCTTCTCCAAATGTTCTCGGCGATTCTGATATCGACCTCATTCTTGGGATGGACTGGCTCTCTAAACACAAGGCTCACCTCGATTGTGCAGCCAGGCAGATTCAACTGACTCATTCTTCTGAAGATGTCATTGTTTTTGCTGCTCGGGATAATACCATCCGGTTATTCTCTCTCAATGAAAAGGGTGAATTGGATGCTATTTCGCAGATTCCGGTTGTTTGTGAGTATCAAGATGTCTTCCCTGAAGAACTTCCAGGCATGCCTCCAAACCGGCCCGTTGAATTCGTTATTGAACTTGAGCCCGGTACGGAACCGGTGTGCAAACGGCCTTACAAGCTCGGCCCCGAAGAGTTGAAGGAGTTGAAGAAACAGCTCGATGTGCAAGAAAGAATGGGTCTCATTCGGCCTAGTACTTCTCCGTGGGGTTGTGGTGTTCTTTTTGTGAAGAAGAAGGATGGAACGGACCGACTTTGTGTTGATTATCGTCCATTGAACAAGAAGACCATCAAGAACAAATATCCACTTCCCAACATTAATGAGCTATTCGAACAACTCAAGGGTGCCCAAGTATTCTCCAAGCTTGATCTCCGTATGGGTTATCATCAAATTCGCATTCGTGAACAAGATATTCCAAAGACGGCGTTCAGAACAAGCTATGGGTCATATGAATACACTGTTATGTCTTTTGGCCTCGCTAATGCTCCTCCGACGTTCTCTCGCATGATGAACTTCATCTTCAACCCCTACACCAACGACTTCGTTTTGGTCTATCTCGATGATATCCTGGTTTTCTCGAAGAACAAGGAAGATCATGCCAAACACTTGCGTTTGGTTCTTGACAAGCTAAGGGAACATCAATTCTATGCCAAGTTCTCTAAGTGTGAGTTTTGGCTCGATGAAGTTCTTTATCTTGGTCATATTATCTCTGCCAAGGGCATTTCCGTGGATCCTGAGAAGGTGTCTGCAATTGTTAATTGGGAACCTCCTCAGAATGTGAAGCAACTCCGTAGCTTCCTCGGTCTTGCAAGTTATTGCCGAAGATTCGTTGAAAACTTCTCCAAGATCGCGAAGCCTCTCTCAAATCTTCTTCAGAAGCACGTCAAGTACGTTTGGTCTCCGGAGTGTGATGTTGCTTTCAACGCTTTGAAAGAGAAATTGATCACTGCTCCAGTTCTAACTCCGCCTGATGAAACCAAGCCGTACGAGGTCTTTTGTGATGCCTCTCTCCAAGGTCTCGGTGCAGTACTGATGCAAGAGAAGAAAGTTGTTGCTTATACCTCTCGCCAGTTGAAGCCAAATGAGAAGAACTACCCCACTCATGATCTTGAGTTGGCGGCAGTTGTGCACGCATTGTTGACTTGGAGACATCTTCTCTTGGGAAGGAAAGTGGACATTTTCACTGATCACAAGAGTCTCAAGTACATCTTCACTCAGCCTAATCTCAACCTCAGGCAGACTCGATGGGTCGAAATGATTCAAGAGTACAATCCGAGTATCGAGTATACTCCAGGCAAGGCTAATGTGATTGCTGACGCTTTGATCAGAAAAGCGTATTGCAACAGTCTAATTCTCAAGCCTTATCAACCCGAGCTGTGTGAAGCCTTCCGCAAACTTAATCTGCAAGTTGTTCCTCAAGGTTTCCTTGCCAACCTTCAAGTTTCTCCTACCTTGGAAGACCAGATTCGCCAAGCCCAGCTTCTTGATGCTATGGTGAAAAAGGTGAAGATTGGTATTGCAAAGAGTCAGTCCAAGTACAAGTGCTACCGACTTGATGACAAGGACACTCTCTTCTTCGAGGATCGAATTGTTGTGCCCAAAGGTGAACTTCGTAAAGTGATCATGAATGAGGCTCACAACTCTCTCCTCTCCATCCACCCTGGTAGCACGAAGATGTATCAAGACCTGAAGCAAACTTATTGGTGGACTCGAATGAAGCGCGAGATCGCTCAATTCGTGAATGAATGTGATGTCTGCAGAAGAGTGAAAGCAGAACACCAAAGGCCAGCAGGTCTCCTCCAACCTCTCGCCATTCCAGAATGGAAGTTTGACCACATTGAAATGGACTTCGTGACTGGGTTTCCTAAGTCCAAGCGTGGCAATGATGCTATATTCGTTGTCATCGACAAGTTGACCAAAGTGGCTCATTTCTTGCCTATCAAAGAGTCTATCACTTCAGCTCAATTGGCGGAGCTCTACACCTCCCGCATTGTCTCTCTGCACGGTATTCCTCAAGTGATATCTTCAGACCGTGGCAGCATCTTTACCTCCAAGTTCTGGGATTCTTTTCAGAAGGCCATGGGCACCAACATTCGCTTCAGCACTGCTTTCCATCCTCAAACAAGCGGTCAAGTCGAGCGTGTCAACCAGATTCTTGAAGATATGCTCAGAGCTTGTGTTATCTCCTTCGGCATGAAGTGGGAGGATTGCCTTCCTTATGCTGAATTCTCGTACAACAACAGTTTCCAAGCAAGCTCCGGCAAGGCCCCGTTTGAAATTCTGTATGGTAGGAAGTGCCGTACACCTCTCAACTGGTCTGAAACCGGTGAACGTCAGCTGCTGGGTAATGACCTAATCACAGAGGCAGAAGAAATGTGCAAGGTCATTCGTGATAACCTCAAAGCAGCCCAATCTCGTCAGAAGAGCTACTACGACAGCAAGCACCGTGATTTGGCTTTCGAGATCGGAGATCATGTCTACCTCCGCGTCTCTCCTATGAAAGGGACTCGTCGCTTCGGTATCAAAGGGAAGCTTACCCCCAGATACGTCGGGCCTTTCAAGATCGTCAGCAAGAGAGGCGACCTCGCCTATCAACTCGAGCTTCCTGCAACCTTTGCCAATGTTCATGATGTGTTCCACGTCTCGCAACTCCGAAAGTGCTTCAAGACGCCTGAGCGCACCGTCAACTTCGAGGACATTGAGCTCCAAGAAGATCTCTCCTACCGTGAGCACCCAGTTGCAATCCTTGAAGAGACTGAACGCAAAACTCGCAACAAGTCAATCAAGTTTCTCAAAGTAAAGTGGTCACACCATTCCGACCGTGAAGCTACCTGGGAACGCGAGGATCACCTCCGTTCTGAGTACCCGGAGTTCTTTCAGTCCTAGATCTCGGGACGAGATCTTTTCGTAGTGGTGGAGTGTTGTAACGCCCCGTGTGTAACCTTCCCCAATTGTACTCTGACTCTTGCCGTTTCCGGCATTAAGTTATATTTAATTCTCGGGTTCGGGTCCTTGTCTCCGTGTGTTGTTTTTGTTTTCGCGCATCTCATATCATGTCATCACGTGCATTGCTTTTGCATACATGTTCATCTCATGCATTCGAGCATTTTCCCCGTTGTCCGTTTTGCATTCCGGCGCTTCGTTCTCCTCCGGCGGCCATTTCTAGCTTTCTTTCGTGTGTGGGGATTAAACATTTCCGGATTGGGCAGAGACTTGCCATGCGGCCTTGGTTTACTACCGGTAGACCGCCTGTCAAGTTTCGGGTCATTTGGGCTTCGTTTGATACTCCAACGGTTAACCGAGGGACCGAAAAGGCCTCGTGTGTGTGCAGCACAACACCCCTCCAATTTGGCCCAAAAGCCCACCAAACTCAGCTCCATCATCTCGGTCGTTCGATCACGATCGTGTGGGCGAAAACCGCACCTCATTTGGACACTCCTAGCTCCCTCTACCTCTATAAATAGACCCCCCCGAAATTCGGATCTCTTCCCCCTCTCGAAACCCTAGAAAACCTCCGCGGCACGCCGGACATGTCCGCCGCCGCCGGACATTTCTCCGCCGCCAGTCCCGCCTTGCCACGTGGCCAGTCACCGCCGCCACCGCCCGCGGCCCGGCCGGCCCGTAGTCGGCCCGCCCCGCCGCCCGACCGGGCCACTCGCCGCGCCCCGCCGCCACCTTCGCCGGATCCGGCCACCGCCGGCCGCCACCGACCTCGCCCGAGCAGCGCGCGCCACCGCGCCCGAGCTCCGTCACCGGCCGCCTCGCCGGGCGCCGCGCCGCCCCGCACCGCCGACCACCGCCCGCGGCGCCCTCGCCGTCCCCGGCCACCACCGCGCCTCGCCGGCCGCCGCTCCGCCCTCCTCCATGCCGGCCGCCGTCGACGCCATTTCTGGCAAGCCGGGTCGCCCGCTACAGTGCCCAGCTACAGTAACCGGCCGGATCTGAGATCCGGATCCAAATCAAACCCTAGGGGTTGACTTTTGCTCTCCCCGTTAATTTTTTTCTTGCTACTTTGACCTGTCATATCTCCTCATCCGTAGCTCCGATTTGGGCGTATGATATGTCAAATTCTTCGTCTCGACGAGTACATCATTTCATTCCATTGCATCATTTGCATTTGAGGTCATTCTGGTGCCCAAAATGCTGTTGGAAGGAGGCATGTTGAGTTAAACTGCAGATCCATTAATCCAACATGCACTTTTGTCATTTTTGCCATATTTAATCCATGCATGATGTGCCTGTGCCCCTTTGGGATGAATTGTTAAGCATGTTGTCTTCTTTCCAGAGGTGCCTTCCATGTATTTTTAGGATGTGTGTGTTGTCTTGTGCAAGCTTGCGAAGAGGGCTACCTGAGATTTCAGATTTCAGGGACTTAGTGATTTTCACTAAGTTTGAGCCGTTTTAGTTCACGATGCTATATGTCCGGCTTGTTTCCTAGTGATCCGTGCCTCTTTTGAGGATGATCAGTAAGAGTGATTTGTTATGCTTGTTGTGCTCAATCCATCCATGTCTTTACTTGTTATGTTAGAGCACTCTAGGTTGACTCAATCGAGCTCAACTTTTGGATAGTTGCTGTTTTGGGAAGATCGTTAACTCTTTTGCGATTTTGCCGGAGTGATTGCTAGTGATCCATGCATGCTATGCCATTGTTCTTGCCATGTATAGCTAGCATTTTGTGCCTTCTTTATGGATATATGCTTACGTTGCCATGACTTGCACCGTAGTGAGAGCATCGAGCTCGTTTACATGCCTCCGTGAGTTATTATTTCAGCATGTCCCAGTTTTCATTAAGTCTGAAAACTGATTGTGTTTGATCAATGTTCGTGTGCTCGGTAGAGTATTTTGTGAACCCTTTTGGCCCCAGGTCATGTTGGGTGTTTTGTTAAGCTTGTTGAGTAGCTCCATGCCATGCTCTTACTTGCCATGTTCAGGTTTTCCTTCATGTTGTTTTGCTGCTCCGAAGAGAGCATCGTGGTCTGAAATTCCAGACTGGCGTTAATTTCGCTAAGTCTGAAATCTGTTTTGCTTATTCAGTTTTGCCATGCTTGTTTGAAGCCCTTAATGGATGAATTTGCCTATGCCTAAGTCATGATGATTTGTTAAGCTTGATGAGTACATCACTGCCATGCAATTTTTTTTCATGTTGGGTGGCTGTAGCATGTTCATTTTGTTGCATTTAGGAGCCTACTTGCTGTAAATCGCAGATCGGTTCGTTTAGTAAATCGCTTGCCATTTCTTTACCGTAGCTCCGATTGCCATGATCTTTATATCGTTTTCAGGGGATTTCTTCCCCTCTATCCAGTGGCACACTTGGATTTCCAAGTTGAGGCCAGGTTTATGCATTTCCTGTTACATGTTGCATTCTTGCATCCCGCATAGCATATCATCTTTGCATCTTATTGGTTGCCTTTGCACGTGGTTGATTGTATCCTTGTTGCTTGTTTGTGTTGTTGGGTAGAGCCGGGAGACGAGTTCGCTAATGAGGAGCCCGTTGAGTTTGCTTTTGAGGATCCAGTCAATTCTGACAACTGTGCAGGCAAGATGATCACACCCTTGAAATCACTACTATCTTTGCTATGCTAGTTTGCTCGCTCTTTTGCTTTGCCAATGCTACGATGCCTACCACTTGTTTGTCAGCCTTCCAATTGCCATGATTGAGCCTCTAACCCACCTTTGTCCTAGCAAACCATTGATTGGCCATGTTACCGCTTTGCTCAGCCCTTCTTATAGCGTGGTTAGTTGCAGGTGAAGATTGGAGCCGTTCCTTGTTGGAACATTTATTTACTTGTTGGGATATCATTATATTGCTATGTTATCTTTATTCATCTATATACTTGGTAAAGGGTGGAAGGCTCGGCCTCTCGCCTAGTGTTTTGTTCCACTCTTGCCGCCCTAGTTTCCGTCATATCGGTGTTAAGTTCCCGGATTGTTGCGTCCCTTACGCGGTTGGGCTATAATGGGAACCCCTTGATAGTTCGCCTTGATTAAAGCTTTTCCAGCAATGCCCAACATTGGTTTTACCATTTGCCACCTACCCCTTTTTCCCTTGGGTTTCCGGAGCCCGAGGGTCATCTTTATTTTAGCCCCCCACGGGCCAGTGCTCCTCTGAGTGTTGGTCCGAACTAGAGCCCCTTGCAGCGCCACCTCGGGGGAACCCGAGGGCTGGTTTTAGTTGTACGGATTGCTTATCTGAGTGTGCCCTGAGAAAGAGATATGTGCAGCTCCTATCGGGATTTGTCGGCGCATTCGGGCGGTGTTGCTGGACTAGTTTTGACCTGTCGAATCATCTTGTTGTACCGGGATACCGAGTCTGATCGGTGGGTCCTGGGTGGAGGTCTATTCCTTCGTTGACCGTGAGAGCTTGTTATGGGCTAAGTTGGGACCCCCCTGCAGGGATTGAACTTTCGAAAGCCGTGCCCGCGGTTATGGGCAGATGGGAATTTGTTAATGTCCGGTTGTAGATAACTTGAACTTAATTAATTAAAATGAATCAACGGCGTGTGTTGCCGTGATGGCCTCTTCTCGGCGGAGTCCGGGAAGTGGACACGGCGTTGGAGTTATGTTTGCGTAGTCCGCTCTATTTAGTTTTCCGCTCGTGCTTTGCCTTCTCTTCTCGCTCTCTTTTGCGAATAAGTTAGCCACCATATATGCTAGTCGCTTGCTGCAGCTCCACTCACATTACCCCTTCCTTACCTATTAAGCTTAAATAGTCTTGATCGCGAGGGTGCGAGATTGCTGAGTCCTTGTGGCTCACAGATTACTATTACACCAGATGCAGGGACCGATGGTACTCCTCCGGATGGCGCGTTCGAGCTGAAGTGGGAGTACGACGAGGACTCTCAGCGATACTATGTCTCTTTTCCTGATGATCAGTAGTGGTGCCTGCTCGGGGTTCGATTCAGGGATTAGTCGCATGCTGGGGAGTCTTTTCTATTTTGGCGCCGTAGTCGGGCCATGAGTGTTTGTATGATGGATGCTATTTATGTACCTTGATGTGACGTGGCGATTGTAAGCCAACTATTATTATTATTCCCCACTTATATTTATATGTACATGGGTTGTGTGAAGATTGCCTCACTTGCGACTTATGCCTTCAATGCGATTATGCCTCTAAGTCGTGCCTCGACACGTGGGAGATATAGTCGCATCGAGGGTGTTACATGCATTGATGCTGGTCATTGGGGTAGGCATATGTTAATTTAATATGTGGCCAAGAGCTTAGTTTCGAGTGCACAGCATTGTTTAAGCTTTGATCCTGATAGTTTAGTGCTTTATGAGTGCTTTATAGTTGATGTACTTTTTGTTATGATTAAATAATGTGGCTATGTGATTTGGTTGCCGTGCACATTGTGACATCCGGATAATTACACTATAGTAATTCCTTACTAATGATGGCATGTCACCTCTGACACTATAGTTAGTCTCGGGTTAGATCAAAACAGATTCAAATTCAAAATTGAGTTAAAATCAAACAATTAAAGTTTTCAAAAAGTCAAACTAAAATGTTCGGAGTGAGCCATGTAATGCATAGGTAATTATAATGAAGAAACCAAACTTTAATAAAATGTTTAAATAATCAAATGATAATAAAGCGATAGTAAAAACTATTATTTAAATACTTTTAAATAATAAATAATTATGAAACTAATTTATTTAGTTACCCAAATTGATGTGGCAGTAGTAAATATAGTGATACTAATTTAGGAATCATTTCTATATTTTATAAAACTATAACCATTTTAAGAAATAAAAGAAAACAGAAAAAAGGAAAATAAGAAAAAAAAATAAAACGAAAGAAAAAAATAAAAATAAAAGAGAACCCCCTCCCCCTCACTGGGCTTTAGCCCAGTCGACCGGCCCGCCTCCCACCACTTAACCTCCCCGCACCCCGTAACCTAGATCGAACCCCCACTCCCCATCGCACGTTCCCCTCTCCTCCCTCACTCCCCCTCGATCCGGATCGGGCCCCGACCCCGGTGCCCACCTCGCCGTTGGCGTCTCCCAACGCCGCCCCGCCGTTGCCGCCTCGACCCCGTCGCACCCCTCTCTCCTCTGGATCTGGAGACAGCCGCGCCCCGACCCTGCCGACGCCGATGCCGCGCGCCACCCCGTCGCTCCTCGTCGGCGCCCCGGAACCCGCTGCCATCGCCGGATCGACCTCGTCGTGGCCTCCTCGACCTCCTCCCCAAGCACCGCTGCCCGAACCCCTGCAACCCCTTGTGAGGACCCCCTTCCCTCCCCATTTCCCTCTGCCATTGGTGCTGTTTGCGACGCCCCGACCTCCTCTACCGCACGCTCACCGCGGTCGGGCCGCGCCCTGGCCGCGCGCCGCTCTGTCCAGACGTGCCGGTCGCCCCGTGCCGACGCGACTCGCATGCACCGCTCGCTCACCGCGCGTCGCGTCACCGCCCCGTTTTCCCCCGCTGCACCGCGCCCTCGCCACGGTCGCGCACCTCCCTCCGTCCTCCCGCGCGCGCTGCCTCTGCTCGCCCGCGCTCCGGCTCCCTCCGCTGCCTCTGTTGCTGCTGCTGCTCCACCATTTCCCCGCTCCGGCCCCTCCCGCTCGCCGCGCTGCTCTGTTCCCTGCGCCGTCCGCCGCCCGCATCGTGGCGGCGCTCTGTCTCGCCGGCGAGCAGTGCCCGAGGCCAGCGCCCGGGTTTACCCCCCCCCCCCCAATCGGGCGCCCACCGCCCGTTAACTCGCATCAGCCCCCTAGGGCCTATGACGAACGAGGCCCACGCCCAGAATGAAAATGATAAAAAAAGAATTAAAAATAATAATTAATAATAAAATTAATCAATTAATTAATTAACTTAATTAATCATGTTTAGTTAGCTAATTAACTTAATTAACCTATGTTAGTTAAACTAATAACCTAATTAGTCTTTTTAATCTGTTAGGTTAGTAAAACAGTGTATGACAAGGGGGCCCCACCCCCTGTTGACCAGTCAAAGCTTGACTGGTCAACTAGGACCCCTTGGACCCACATGTCAGCCCCTCTGGTACACTTATGTGTACCCAGAGCTGGGTGCACTTAGCAATTCACCTTTATTTCGAATTAAAATAATCTGATAATTTTAAAAAATGAATTAAAACTTTAAAAATTAATATAAAATAAACTGTAGCTCGGATGGAAAAACTTTGTACATGAAAGTTGCTCAGAACGACGAGAAGAATCCGGATACGCAACCCGTTCGTCCGCCATGCATCCCTAGCATACCGAACACGCAACTTTCCCCCTCCGGTTCATCTGTTCGAAAACGCGAAACACCGGGAATACGTTCCCGGATGTTTTCCCCCTTCACCGGTACCACCTCGTACCGCGTTAGGGCACACCTAGCACCACGCTTTGTCATGTCATGCATCGTCATGCATTTGTTTGCATTATATTTATTGTTTCTTCCCCCTCTTCTCTCGCTAGACACCGAGACCGACGCCGCTGCTACCCAGTACGACTACGGTGTTGAGGACCCCTCCTTCTTGCCCGAGCAACCAGGCAAGCCCCCCCCCTTGATCACCAGATATCGCCTACTCTCCTCTATACTGCTTGCATTAGAGTAGTGTAGCATGTTACTACTTTCCGTTAATCCTATCCTGATGCATAGCCTGTCATTGTTGCTACAACTGTTGATACCTTACCTGCAATCCTAAATGCTTAGTATAGGAAGCTAGTTTATCATCAGTGGCCATACATTCTTGTTCGTCTGCCATGCTATACTATCGGGCCGTGATCACTTGGGAGTTGATCACGGGTATATACCTATACTTTATACATGATACATGTGATGACTAAAGTCGGGTTGGCTCGAGGAGTACCCGCGAGTGATTCACGGATTGGGGGCTGAAAGGACCTTTGTCCCGACGGCCCTCTGGGTGGATCTTTGTGGCGGAGCAACAGGGCAGGTTGAGACCACCTAGGAGAGAGGTGGGCCTGGCCCTGGTCGGCGTTCGCGGTGTCTTCAAGATAACACACTTAACGAGATCTTGGTATTGTTGGAAATATGCCCTAGAGGCAATAATAAAAGCATTATTATTATATTTCTTTGTTCATGATAATTGTATTTATTCATGCTATAATTGTGTTATCCGGAAATCGTAATACATGTGTGAATAAGAGACACCAACATGTCCCTAGTAAGCCTCTAGTTGACTAGCTCGTTAATCAACAGATAGTCATGGTTTCCTGGCTATGGACATAGGATGTCATTGATAACGAGATCACATCATTAGGAGAATGATGTGATGGACAAGACCCAATCCTAAACATAGCATAAAGATCGTATAGTTCATTTGCTAGAGTTTTTCCAATGTCAAGTATCTTTTCCTTAGACCATGAGATCGTGTAACTCCCGGATACCGTAGGAGTGCTTTGGGTATACCAAACGTCACAACGTAACTGGGTGACTATAAAGGTAGACTACGGGTATCTCTGAAAGTGTCTGTTGGGTTGACACGGATCAAGACTGGGATTTGTCACTCCGTATGACGGAGAGGTATCACTAGGCCCACTCGGTAATGCATCATCATAATGAGCTCAAAGTGACCAAATGTCTGGTCATGGGATCATGCATTACGATACGAGTAAAGTGACTTGCCGGTAACGAGATTGAACGAGGTATTGGGATACCGACGATCGAATCTCGGGCAAGTAATATATCGATTGACAAAGGGAATTGCATACGGGGGTTGATTGAATCCTCGACATCGTGGTTCATCCGATGAGATCATCGTGGAGCATGTGGGAGCCAACATGGGTATCCAGATCCCGCTGTTGGTTATTGACCGGAGAGTCGTCTCGGTCATGTCTATATGTCTCCCGAACCCGTAGGGTCTACACACTTAAGGTTCGGTGACGCTAGGGTTGTGAAGATATGTATATGCGGTAACCCGAATGTTGTTCAGAGTCCCGGATGAGATCCGGGATGTCACGGGGAGTTCCAGAATGGTCCGGAGGTAAAGAATTATATATAGGAAGTGTTGTTTCGGCCATCGGGACAAGTTTCGGGGTTACCGGTATTGTACCGGGACCACCGGAAGGGTCCCGGGGGTCCACCGGGTGGGGCCACCTATCCCGGAGGGCCCCATGGGCTGAAGTGGGAAGGGACCCAGCCCATAGTGGGCTGGGGCGCCACCCCCTAAGGGCCCATGCGCCTAGGGTTTAGGGGAAACCCTAAAGGGGGGGCGCCCCCTTGCTTGGGGGGCAAGCCCCCCACCCCTTGGCCGCCGCCCCCCCCCTAGGAGATCCATCTCCTAGGGCTGGCGCCCCCCCCCTAGGCACCCCTATATATAGTGGGGGAGAGGAGGGACTTGATGCTACGGCTTTTGGTGCATTCCTCTCTCCCTGTTACGTCTCTCTCTCTTGTAGTAAAGGTGAAGCCCTGCTACTGTGACGCCCTGCATCCACCACCACGCCGTCGTGCTGCTGGATCATCATCAACCTCTCCTTCCCCCTTGCTGGATCAAGAAGGAGGAGACGTCTCCTGTCCCGTACGTGTGTTGAACGCGGAGGTGCCGTCCGTTCGGCATTTGGTCATCGGTGATTTGGATCACGTCATGTTCGACTACATCATCCCCGTTCTTTGAACGCTTCCGCACGCGATCTACAAAGGTATGTAGATGCATCTGATGACTCGTTGCTAGATGAACTCTTAGATGGATCTTGGTGAAACGAGTAGGAAAATTTTTGTTTTCTGCAACGTTCCCCAACAGTGGCATCATGAGCTAGGTCTATGCGTAGTTCTTCTTGCGCGAGTAGAACACAACTTGTTGTGGGCGTAGATTTGTCAACTTTCTTGCCGCTACTAGTCTTTTCTTGCTCCAGCGGTATTGTGGGATGTAGCGGCCCGGACCAACCTTACACGTACGCTTACGTGAGACCGGTTCCATCGACTAACATGCACTAGTTGCATAAGGTGGCTGGCGGGTGTCTGTCTCTCCTACTTTAGTTGGAGCGGATTCGATGAACAGGGTCCTTATGAAGGGTAAATAGAAGTTGACAAATCACGTTGTGGCTTTCACGTAGGTAAGAAAACGTTCTTGCTAGAACCCTAATTCAGCCACGTAAAACTTGCAACAACAATTAGAGGACGTCTAACTTGTTTTTGCAGCAAGTGGTTTGTGATATGATATGGCCAAAGTTGTGATGAATGATGAATGATCTATATGTGATGTATGAGATGTTCATGCTATTGTAATAGGAATCACGACTTGCATGTCGATGAGTATGACAACCGGCAGGAGCCATAGGAGTTGTCTTTATTCTTTTATATGACCTGCGTGTCATTGAGAAACGCCATGTAAATTACTTTACTTTATTGCTAAACGTGTTAGCCATAGTAGTAGAAGTAATAGTTGGCGAGCAACTTCATGGAGACACGATGATGGAGATCATGATGATGGAGATCATGGTGTCAAGACGGTGACAAGATGATCATGGAGCCCCAAGATGGAGATCAAAGGAGCTATGTGATATTGGCCATATCATGTCACGTTTATTATTTGATTGCATGTGATGTTTATCATGTTTTGCATCTTGTTTACTTAGAACGACGGTAGTAAATAAGATGATACGGTAGTAAATAAGATGATCCCTCATAACAATTTCAAGAAGTGTTCTCCCCTAACTGTGCACCGTTGCTAAAGTTCGTCGTTTCGAAGCACCACGTGATGATCGGGTGTGATAGATTCTTACGTTCACATACAACGGGTGTAAGACAGTTTTACACATGCAAAACACTTAGGGTTAACTTCACGAGCCTAGCATGTGTATAGACATGGCCTCGGAATACAGAAGACCGAAAGGTCGAACATGAGTCGTATAGAAGATACGATCAACATGAAGATGTTCACCGACGTTGACTAGTCCGTCTCACGTGATGATCGGACACGGCCTAGTTAACTCAGATCATGTTATACTTAGATGACTAGAGGGATGTCTAATCTAAGTGGGAGTTCATTATATAATTTGATTAGATGAACTTTATTATCATGAACATTAGTCTAAAATATTTTACAATATGTCTTGTAGATCAAATGGCCCACGTAGTCCTCAACTTCAACGCGTTCCTAGAGAAAACCAAGCTGAAAGACGATGGCAGCAACTATACGGACTGGGTCCGGAACCTGAGGATCATCCTCATAGCTGCCAAGAAAGATTACGTCCTACAAGCACCGCTAGGTGAAGCTCCCGGCCCACAGAACCAAGACGTTATGAACGCTTGGCAGACACGTGTTGACGACTACTCCCTCGTTCAGTGCAGCATGCTTTACAGTTTAGAGTCGGGGCTCCAAAAGCGTTTTGAGAGACATGGAGCATATGAGATGTTCGAAGAGCTGAAAATGGTTTTCCAAGCTCATGCCCGGGTCGAGAGATATGAGGTCTCCGACAAGTTCTTCAGCTGTAAGATGGAGGAAAATAGTTTTGTCAGTGAGCACATACTCACTATGTCTGGGTTACATAACCGCTTGACTCAGCTGGGAGTTAATCTCCCGGATGATGCGGTCATTGACAGAATCCTCCAGTCGCTTCCACCAAGCTACAAGAGCTTTGTGATGAACTTCAACATGCAGGGGATGCAAAAGACCATTCCTGAGTTGTTTTCAATGCTGAAATCAGCGGAGGTAGAAGTCAAAAAGGAACATCAAGTGTTGATGGTCAATAAAACCACTAAGTTCAAGAAAGGCAAGGGTAAAACGAACTTCAAGAAGGACGGCAACGAAGTTGCCGCGCCCGGCAAGCAAGCTGCCGGGAAGAAGCCAAAGAATGGACCCAAGCCCGAGACTGAGTGCTTTTATTGCAAGGGAAGCGGTCACTGGAAGCGGAACTGCCCCAAATACTTAGCAGACAAGAAGGCCGGCAAAACAAAAGGTATATGTGATATACATGTAATTGATGTGTACCTTAGCAGTAATCGTAGTAGCTCTTGGGTATTTGATACCGGTGTAGTTGCTCACATTTGTAACTCACAGCAGGAACTACGGAATAAGCGGAGACTGGCAAAGGACGAGGTGACGATGCGCGTCGGGAATGGTTCCAAAGTCGATGTGATCGCCGTCGGCATGCTACCTCTTTATTTACCTACGGGATTAGTTCTAAACCTCAATAATTGTTATTTAGTACCAGCTTTGAGCATGAACATTGTATCAGGATCTCGTTTAATTCGAGATGGCTACTCATTTAAATCCGAGAATAATGGTTGTTCTATTTATATGAGAGATATGTTTTATGGTCATGCTCCTATGGTGAATGGTTTATTCTTTATGAATCTTGAACGTAATGCTACACATGTTCATAGTGTGAGTACCAAAAGATGTAAGGTTGATAATGATAGTCCCACATACTTGTGGCACTGCCGCCTTGGTCACATAGGTGTCAAACGCATGAAGAAGCTCCATGCAGATGGACTTTTAGAGTCTCTTGATTATGAATCATTTGACACGTGCGAACCATGCCTTATGGGTAAAATGACCAAGACTCCGTTCTCAGGAACAATGGAGCGAGCAACCAACTTATTGGAAATCATACATACTGATGTGTGCGGTCCAATGAGTGTTGAGGCTCGTGGTGGCTATTGTTATGTTCTCACCCTCACTGATGACTCGAGTAGATATGGGTATGTCTACTTAATGAAACACAAGTCTGAAACCTTTGAAAAGTTCAAGGAATTTCAGAATGAGGTTGAGAATCAACGTGACAAGAAAATCAAGTTTCTACGATCTGATCGTGGAGGAGAATACTTGAGTCATGAATTTGGCACACACTTAAGAAAATGTGAAATAGTTTCACAACTCACGCCGCCTGGAACACCTCGGCGTAATGGTGTGTCCGAACGTCGTAATCGCACTCTATTAGATATGGTGCGGTCTATGATGTCTCTTACCGATCTACCGCTATCTTTTTGGGGCTATGCTTTAGAGACTGCTGCATTCACTTTAAATAGGGCTCCGTCAAAATCCGTTGAGACGACACCGTTTGAATTATGGTTTGGGAAGAAACCTAAGTTGTCGTTTCTGAAAGTTTGGGGATGCGATGCTTATGTCAAGAAACTTCAACCTGAAAAGCTCGAACCCAAGTCGGAAAAATGCGTCTTCATAGGATACCCAAAAGAAACTATTGGGTATACCTTCTACCTCAGATCCGAAGGCAAGATCTTTGTTGCCAAGAATGGATCCTTTCTAGAGAAAGAGTTTCTCTCAAAAGAAGTAAGTGGGAGGAAAGTAGAACTTGATGAAGTGTTACCTCTTGAACCGGAAAATGGCGCAACTCAAGAAAATGTTCCTGAGGTGCCTGCACCGACTAGAGAGGAGGTTAATGATGATGATCATGAAACTTCTGATCAAGTTGCTACTGAACTTCGAAGGTCCACAAGGACACGTTCCGCACCAGAGTGGTACGGCAATCCTGTCTTGGAAATCATGTTGTTAGACAACGGTGAACCTTCGAACTATGAAGAAGCGATGGCGGGCCCGGATTCCGACCAATGGCTAGAAGCCATGAAATCCGAGATAGGATCCATGTATGAAAACGAAGTATGGACTTTGACTGACTTGCCCGTTGAATGGCGAGCCATAGAGAATAAATGGATCTTTAAGAAGAAGACAGACACGGATGGTAATGTGACCATCTATAAAGCTCGGCTTGTCGCTAAGGGTTATCGACAAGTTCAAGGGGTTGACTACGATGAGACTTTCTCACCGGTAGCGAAGCTAAAGTCTGTTCGAATCATGTTAGCAATTGCCTCGTTTTACGATTATGAAATATGGCAAATGGACGTCAAAACGGCATTCCTTAATGGTTTCCTTAAGGAAGAATTGTATATGATGCAGCCGGAAGGTTTTGTCAATCCAAAGAATGCTGACAAGGTGTGCAAGCTCCAACGCTCGATTTATGGGCTGGTGCAAGCATCTCGGAGTTGGAACATTCGCTTTGATGAGATGATCAAAGCGTTTGGGTTTACACAGACTTATGGAGAAGCCTGCGTTTACAAGAAAGTGAGTGGGAGCTCTGTAGCATTTCTCATATTATATGTAGATGACATACTTTTGATGGGAAATGATATAGAACTCTTGGACAGCATTAAGGCCTACTTGAATAAGAGTTTTTCAATGAAGGACCTTGGAGAAGCTGCTTATATATTAGGCATCAAAATCTATAGAGATAGATTGAGAGCCTCATAGGTCTTTCACAAAGCACATACCTTGATAAGATATTGAAGAAGTTCAATATGGATCAATCTAAGAAGGGGTTCTTGCCTGTGTTACAAGGTATGAAATTGAGCTCGGCTCAAAGTCCGACCACGGCAGAAGAAATAGAAGAGATGAGTGTCATCCCCTATGCCTCAGCCATAGGTTCTATTATGTATGCCATGCTGTGTACCAGACCTGATGTAAACCTTGCCGTAAGTTTGGTAGGAAGGTACCAAAGTAATCCCGGCAAGGAACACTGGACAGCGGTCAAGAATATCCTGAAGTACCTGAAAAGGACTAAGGAAATGTTTCTCGTTTATGGAGGTGACGAAGAGCTCGTCGTAAAGGGTTACGTCGATGCTAGCTTCGACACAGATCTGGATGACTCAAAGTCACAAACCGGATACGTGTATATTTTGAATGGTGGGGCAGTAAGCTGGTGCAGTTGCAAGCAGAGCGTCGTGGCGGGATCTACATGTGAAGCGGAATACATGGCAGCCTCGGAGGCAGCACATGAAGCAATTTGGGTGAAGGAGTTCATCACCGACCTCGGAGTCATACCCAATGCGTCGGGGCCGATCAAGCTCTTCTGTGACAACACTGGAGCTATTGCACTTGCCAAGGAGCCCAGGTTTCACAAGAAGACAGGGCACATCAAGCGTCGCTTCAACTCCATTCGTGAAAATGTTCAAGATGGAGACATAGATATTTGTAAAGTACATACGGACCTGAATGTAGCAGATCCGTTGACTAAACCTCTCCCTAGGGCAAAACATGATCAACACCAGAATTCCATGGGTGTTCGATTCATCACAATGTTACTAGATTATTGACTCTAGTGCAAGTGGGAGACTGTTGGAAATATGCCCTAGAGGCAATAATAAAAGCATTATTATTATATTTCTTTGTTCATGATAATTGTCTTTATTCATGCTATAATTGTGTTATCCGGAAATCGTAATACATGTGTGAATAAGAGACACCAACATGTCCCTAGTAAGCCTCTAGTTGACTAGCTCGTTAATCAACAGATAGTCATGGTTTCCTGGCTATGGACATAGGATGTCATTGATAACGAGATCACGTCATTAGGAGAATGATGTGATGGACAAGACCCAATCCTAAACATAGCATAAAGATCGTATAGTTCGTTTGCTAGAGTTTTTCCAATGTCAAGTATCTTTTCCTTAGACCATGAGATCGTGTAACTCCCGGATACCGTAGGAGTGCTTTGGGTATACCAAACGTCACAACGTAACTGGGTGACTATAAAGGTAGACTACGGGTATCTCCGAAAGTGTCTGTTGGGTTGACACGGATCAAGACTGGGATTTGTCACTCCGTATGACGGAGAGGTATCACTGGGCCCACTCGGTAATGCATCATCATAATGAGCTCAAAGTGACCAAGTGTCTGGTCATGGGATCATGCATTACGGTACGAGTAAAGTGACTTGCCGGTAACGAGATTGAAGGAGGTATTGGGATACTGACGATCGAATCTCGGGCAAGTAATATATCGATTGACAAAGGGAATTGCATACGGGGGTTGATTGAATCCTCGACATCGTGGTTCATCCGATGAGATCATCGTGGAGCATGTGGGAGCCAACATGGGTATCCAGATCCCGCTGTTGGTTATTGACCGGAGAGTCGTCTCGGTCATGTCTATATGTCTCCCGAACCCGTAGGGTCTACACACTTAAGGTTCGGTGACGCTAGGGTTGTGAAGATATGTATATGCGGTAACCCGAATGTTGTTTGGAGTCCCGGATGAGATCCCGGACGTCACGAGGAGTTCCGGAATGGTCCGGAGGTAAAGAATTATATATAGGAAGTGCTGTTTCGGCCATCGGGACAAGTTTCGGGGTTACCGGTATTGTACCGGGACCACCGGAAGGGTCCCGGGGGTCCACCGGGTGGGGCCACCTATCCCGGAGGGCCCCATGGGCTGATGTGGGAAGGGACCCAGCCCATAGTGGGCTGGGGCGCCACCCCCTAAGGGCCCATGCGCCTAGGGTTTAGGGGAAAACCTAAAGGGGGGGGCCTTGCTTGGGGGGCAAGCCCCCCACCCCTTGGCCGCCGCCCCCCCCCCCCCCTAGGAGATCCATCTCCTAGGGCCGGCGCCCCCCCTAGGCACCCCTATATATAGTGGGGGAGAGGAGGGACTTGATGCTACGGCTTTTGGTGCATCCCTCTCTCTCTGTTACGTCTCTCTCTCTCTTGTAGTAAAGGCGAAGCCCTGCTACTGTGACGCCCTGGATCCACCACCACGCCGTCGTGCTGCTGGATCATCATCAACCTCTCCTCCCCCCTTGCTGGATCAAGAAGGAGGAGACGTCTCCCGTCCCGTACGTGTGTTGAACGCGGAGGTGCCGTCCGTTCGGCATTTGGTCATCGGTGATTTGGATCACGTCGTGTTCGACTACATCATCCCCGTTCTTTGAACGCTTCCGCACGCGATCTACAAAGGTATGTAGATGCATCTGATGACTCGTTGCTAGATGAACTCTTAGATGGATCTTGGTGAAACGAGTAGGAAAATTTTTGTTTTCTGCAACGTTCCCCAACAGGTATTTGATCTAAGTCTGGCTACTGGCCTATAGGCACTAACCATCTACGCGGGGACAGTTATGGGCACTCGACGTCGTGGTATCAGCCGAAGCCTTCGTGACGTCAGTGACTGAGCGACGCGCGCCGGGTTGGACCGCGTAACACAACTTCCTTTGTAATGGAGGTTGCTAGGTCTGCTCACCGGCCGCGTTCGCAACGTGCAGGTGTGCAAAGGGCGATGGGCCCAGACCCCTGCGCCATAGGATTTAGACCGGCGTGCTGACCTCTCTGTTGTGCCTAGGTAGGGCTGCGACGTGTTGATGTTCCGAGGCCGGGCATGACCCAGGAAAGTGTGTCTGGCCAAATGGGATCGAGCGTGTTGGGTTATGTGGTGCACCCTTGCAGGGAAGTTAATCTATTCGAATAGCCGTGATCTTCGGTAACAGGACGACTTGGAGTTGTACCTTGACCTTATGACAACTAGAACCGGATACTTAATAAAACACACCCTTCCAAGTGCCATATACAACCGGTGATCGCTCTCTCACAGGGCGACGAGGGGAGGATCATCAGTTAGGATTATGCTATGCGATGATACTTGGAGGACTTCAGTCTACTCTCTTCTACATGCTGCAAGACGGAGGCTGCCAGAAGCATAGTCTTTGAAAGGACTAGCTATCCCCCCTTATTCCGGCTTTCTGCAGTTCAGTCCACATATAATAGCCTTATTCCAGTTGATACCAATGCATACATATGTAGTGTAGCTCCTTGCTTGTGAGTACTTTGGATGAGTACTCGCGGTTGCTTTTCTCCCCCGTTTCCCCTTTCCTATACCCGATTGCTGCGACCAGACAATGGAGCCCAGGAGCCAGCCGCCACTGACGATGACGACTACTACTACTCGGGAAGTGCCTACTACTACATGCAGCCCGCTGACGGCGACCAGGAGTAGTTTAGGAGGATCCCAGGCAGGAGGCATGCGCCTCTTTCGATCCGTATCCCAGTTTGTGCTAGCATTCTTAAGGCAAACTTGTTTAACTTATGTATGTACTCAGATATTGTTGCTTTCGCTGACTCATCTATGATCGAGCTCTTGTATTTGAGCCCTCGAGGCCCTTGGCTTGTAATATGATGCTTGTATGACTTATTTTATTTGTAGAGTGGTGTTGTGATATCTTCCCGTGAGTCCCTGATCTTGATCGTACACGTTTGCGTGTATGAGTAGTGTACGGTCCAATCGGGGGCGTCACACACATGTTGTGTTGTTCTTCACTTAGTTCTGTTGTTCTTTAGTTCTTTACTTAAGATCATATTATTTAATTGTAATATTTAGTGTAGTTGTGATGTTCTTTACAATCAAATCCTTTAACAAATATAGGTGCTGAATATATTGCAGGAAGGTCAGAACTGTGGCTCTGTTGAATGGGTTGACCCAAAGTGGCCTCCTATAATGCAGAATGCATTGTTGAAGCTATGGAAAATGTATCAAGATAGTAGGAGTGATAGGAGGAAGGATAACCTGGAGAGTTCACTCACTATTCACAATTTGACAGAAGAAAAAAATAAACTAGAGGCCAACTATGACAAATTAGTTGAAGATGTTCATCAACTTTTGAATGCCCAAGAGGATAGGGTGCTGGATTTCAGATATTTGCAGTCTAAGATGGAGAGTGCATAGGAGAGGAAAGCTGAGGTGACCAACTCAGTTGTCTCAGACATGAAGACTGAGATGGAGAAGAAAGATGCAGAGATATTCAAGCTACAAGGGAAGTATGAAGTCCTGATGAACCTGACAAAAGCCCAAGGCACTGTCATCAGGAACATGAAGTTCAACCATTTGAAAGAGAAGGAAGTGCATAGTGCAGCCATGAGGAACTTGCAGTTCCAGGTTGAAGAACTAACTAAGTCTATGGAGAAGCTCAAGCAAGAGAATCTGAAGCTGATGCAGGTTGATGAAGTCACTAAGTCTCAGGAAGAGCTCACCCAAGAGAATCTGAAGCTGAAGGATCACATTGGTGATCTGAAAAAGGGACATGATAAGCTCATCCAAGAGAATCTCCAGTTAAAGGGTCACATGGGTGATCTAAACAAGGGACACGACAAGCTCACTAAAGACAGGGCTCAGCTCAAGCTTCAGATTGCTGATATGTTGAAGGCAGAGGAGAAGAACAAGCAGAAGATGAAGGGGATCCAGGCCATCTTGGATGAATGAACAAGATGAAGAGGCTGCTTAGCTGAACTTTTGTGAAGTAGTATCAATGGATCTGTTCTGTATGTGTGTATGGTTCTGTAAGAATCTATTAAGTATGTTGAACTCCAGTTTGAATTATGGGTCTGTTAGAAGTTATGAACTATGTTGAACTCCAGTATGTTGCTGTAAGAATCTATTACGGTTATGTTCTGTGTGGATCTATTAGTTGGAATTATCTTGCTTTCATATATGCTTCATAGAATGGTGAAGTTAAGAAGTTTTGTCATCTTTGTTTCATGGATGTAGATAGATAGATAGATAGATAGATAGAATGGAAAAGCTATATTGGGTTCCGTCGATGTTGACAACCCCTAAAGTCTAAATTTTGGCTATGTTGGGTTCTGTCGACGTCGACAACCCCTAAAGACTACACTTTGGCTATTTTGGGTTCCGTCGACGTCGATAACCCCTAAAGACTAAAATTTTGGCTATTTTGGGTTCCGTCGACGTCGACCACCCCTAAGGACTAAAACTTTGGCTATATTGGGTTCCGTCGACGTCGACAACCCCTAAAGACTAAAACTTTGGCTATGTTGGGTTCCGTCGACGTCGACAACCCCCAAAGACTAAAACTTTGGCTATTTTGGGTTCCGTCGACGTCGACCACTCCTAAAGACTAAAACTTTGGCTATCTTGGGTTCCATCGACGTCGAGAACCCCTAAAGACTAAAACTTTGGCTATGTTGGGTTTCGTCGACGTCGACAACCCGTAAAGACTAAAACTTTGGCTATTTTAGGTTCCGTCGACGTCGACAATCCCTAAAGACTAAATTTTGGCTATGTTGGGTTCCGTCGACGTCGACAACCCCTAAAGACTAAAATTTTGGCTATTTTGGGTTCCGTCAACGTCGACAACCCCTAAAGACTAAAACTTTGGCTATGTTGGGTTCCGTCGACGTCGACAACCCCTAAAGACTAAATTTTGGCTATGTTGGGTTCCGTCGACGTCGACAACCCCTAAAGACTAAAATTTTGGCTATGTTGGGTTCCGTCGACGTCGACAACCCCTAAAGACTAAAACTTTGGCTATTTTAGGTTCCGTCGACGTCGACAACCCCTAAAGACTAAATTTTGGCTATGTTGGGTTCCGTCGACGTCGACAACCCCTAAAGACTACACTTTGGCTATTTTGGGTTCCGTCGACGTCGACAACCCCTAAAGACTAAAACTTTGGCTATTTTGGGTTCCGTCGACGTCGACAACCCCTAAAGACTAAATTTTGGCTATGTTGGGTTCCGTCGATGTCGACAACCCCTAAAGACTACACTTTGGCTATCTTGGGTTCCGTCGATGTCGACAACCCCTAAAGACTAAAACTTTGGCTATATTGGGCATAACTGACATAGTTTAGATTCATGAATAATAACAGATAGAGTACTCTAATAGATAGCATGCATAACTTGCCCCTCATCTCTTGGGGCATCACTGATATAGTTTAGAAACATGACTCATACATAATAGAAACAGTACTCCTCTAGAAAGCATGTCAACCCAAAATGATAACTGTTTTGAAACATAAATAACTTGCCCCCTCATATCTTGGTCATAACTGACATAGTTTAGAAACATGAGACATGACAGTTAGGTATTTCCACTTGCAGTAAAAAAGGCCATCCATCCAGTATGACTTGTAGGGCTAGCAGAAGTGGAAGCACCAGAAGTGGAAGCCCCAACAGCAGCTCTTGGTGCAGAGAATGGCCTTGAATGCCTTGCAGCACCATGCCTTGCATAAGGATGTGCTCTTCCTGGTGCAGCCTGTGCTCTTGCTGGTGCTCTTCCTGGTGCAGTCTGTGCTCTTGCTGGTGCAGCCTGTGCTCTTGCTGGTGCTCTTCCTAGTGCAGCATGTGCTCTTGCTGGTGCAGCCTCTGCTCTTGCTGGTGCTCTTGCTGGTGCTGCCTGTGCTTCATCAACATTCCTTGATCTTCTAGATGCCTTGCAAAAATGAAGGAAACATGAAGAGAAGGAAACATACAATAAATACAAAACATATATAGTACTAGTTAACAAGGTGCTTACCACATGCTTATTTTTTTCTCAAAGCCAACTCTGGTTTCAATTGTTTGCTGCAGCTGGTATATCTATGGCCTTGGAGCCCAGAGTTGCTGCATGTTATAGTGACCATTCTTGAACTCTCTTTTGGCTTTGGAACCTCAAATCTGCCCTTTATCCTCTTCTCTTTCCTTCTTCCCTTCTTCACATGAAATTTAGGTGGCTCTATGTCTGGTCCTGTTGTCTTTGTCCAATCATGTTCACCAGGAACAGGATATATCATTGGTTCATATGCTGCTAGGTAAAATGGTTTTTTGAAGAATTTGCACACATAGTCCTCTGGAAACCTTTTTGCCTTGTTAATTGCTGATATTGCATGGTTGCATGGTGTGCCACTCAGGTCCCACTTTCTACAACCACATGTATGAAGTTCCAAGTTGACAGCATGTGTTTGCTGCCCACTGGTTACTTGCCATAGATTAACACCAGCTTGAATGGGTTTACAGAATCTGGCCCTTTCCTTTTCCACCTCTAACTTCTCAGCATAATGGGGTGTGATCTCCCACAGAGCTGCCTTTCCACTCTCTCTATTCCTATGCCACCTCACCATCTGCTTATTCTTAATACCATCAATCATAGTCCTAATGGTTTTTTTTTCCTAAAATCAAGGATGTACTTGTTGAACACCTCAGATAGGTTGTTAACAACCAAGTCTGTCTTACAGTTTGTATCAAAAGCATGCCTAGCCTAGAATCTTGCAGGTATTCCACTCAGCCACTTCCAAGCTTCCTCACTCTCATTTTTTAGATCATTCATTGCAATGTCAAACTTGTGTTGGTTATAAGCATAACTAGCATTATCCATGCATTTCTTAAGATCTTCTCCCCTAAACGCAGCATTCTGGAAGTTTGCGTACAAGTGCCTAAGGCAAAATCTTTGGTGGCAGTTTGGAAATACTTGATTAATTGCATTTAGTAGGCCCTGTTGACATAGCATATCATACTAAGCTACTGACATCATAGTATAAGGAACAAATTTGCATAAAGATAAACAAGGGGATGCATTCATACCTTCTGTCTATCAGGCATGATAGTATAAGTTCTAAATTGTCCAACTTCTCCTCCTAGACATATCTTAAGTTGGTGCAGAAACCAACACCAATTTGCTGTATCCTCTTGTCCAACAATACCAAATGCCAGTGGGAAAATGTTGTTGTTGCCATCTCTACCAGTGGCAGCAAGTATTTGAGCTCTAGTGGTGAGCTTAATAAAGCAGCCATCAACACCTATATTGCATTTGTAAGATCAAATTCAGTAACTACATGAAAATATCAAACTATTCTATATATGTCATCTACAAGAATGGATACACAATTCTATATATGTCATAAAAAGCAATGAGCAAGTTCATTCACTATATAACACTACTAAACATACTTAAGTTGTACATGTCACTAACCTACTAAATAAAGCACTAAAATAAAGCATATAAAACATGCCACTAACCTATGAATGGTCTGCATCCACTAAGAAAGCCCTCCCTTGCTCCATTGATGCAGAAGAACATAGCATGAAACCTTGGTCCTGGATGTGGTATTTTTGTAGTAGGTTTTGGAGTTACAGTTGTAACTATAACTCTACTCCCAGGGTTTGTATCCATGATTTTTTGAGCATAGTCCCTCAGCCTGGGATACTGTTTCTTGTGCTCTCCTAAAACTGTTGGGGAACGTAGCAGAAATTCAAAATTTTCCTACGTGTCACCAAGATCTATCTATGGAGAGACTAGCAACGAGGGGAAGGAGAGTGCATCTACATACCCTTGTAGATCGCTAAGCGGAAGCGTTCAAGTGAACGGGGTTGATGGAGTCGTACTCGTCGTGATCCAAATCACCGATGATCCTAGTGCCGAACGGACGGCACCTCCGCGTTCAACACACGTACAGCCCGATGATGTCTCCCACACTTTGATCCAGCAAGGAGAGAGGGAGAGGTTGAGGAAGACTCCATCCAGCAGCAGCACAACGGCGTGGTGGAGGAGCGTGGCAATCCTGGAGGGCTTCGCCAAGCACCACGGGAGAGGAGAAGGACTAGGGAGAAGGGGAGGGCTGCACCAAAGGCAAAGGTCAGAAGTCCTCCATCTCCCCCACTATATATAGGGGGGCCAAGGGGGGGCGCCGGCCCTAGGAGATCCAATCTCCTAGGGGGCGGCGGCCAAGGGAGGAATCCCTCCTCCCCAAGGCACCTAGGAGGTGCCTTCCCCTTCTAGGACTCTTCCTTTAGGGTTTCCCCACACTAGGCGCATGGGCCATAGGGGAAAGTGGCGCCCCAGCCCACTTTGGGCTGGATCCCTTCCCACTTCAGCCCATGGGACCCTCGGGAATAGGTGGCCCCACCCGGTGGGCCCCCGGGACCCTTTCGGTGGTCCCGGTACAATACCGATGACCCCGAAACTTGTCCCAATGGCCGAAATAGGACTTCCTATATATAAATCTTTACCTCCGGACCATTCCGGAACTCCTCGTGATGTCCGGGATCTCATCCGGGACTCCTAACAACATTCGGTAACCACATACAAACTTCCTCTATAACCCTAGCGTCATCGAACCTTAAGTGTGTAGACCCTACGGGTTCGGGAACCATGCAGACATGACCGAGACGTTCTCCGGTCAATAACCAACAGCGGGATCTGGATACCCATGTTGGATCCCACATGTTCCACGATGATCTCATCGGATGAACCACGATGTCAAGAACTTAATCAATCCCATATACAATTCCCTTTGTCTATCGGTACGATACTTGCCCGAGATTCGATCGTCGGTATCCCGATACCTTGTTCAATCTCGTTACTGGCAAGTCTCTTTACTCGTTCCATAACACATCATCCCGTGATCAACTCCTTGATCACATTGTGCACATTATGATGATGTCCTACCGAGTGGGCCCAGAGATACCTCTCCGTCACACGGAGTGACAAATCCCAGTCTCGATTCGTGCCAACCCAACAGACACTTTCGGAGATACCCGTAGTGTACCTTTATAGCCACCCAGTTACGTTGTGACGTTTGGCACACCCAAAGTATTCCTACGGTATCCGGGAGTTGCACAATCTCATGGTCTAAGGAAATGATACTTGACATTAGAAAATCTTTAGCATACGAACTACACGATCTTGTACTATGCTTAGGATTGGGTCTTGTCCATCACATCATTCTCCTAATGATGTGATCCCGTTATCAACGACATCCAATGTCCATGGTCAGGAAACCGTAACCATCTATTGATCAACGAGCTAGTTAACTAGAGGCTTACTAGGGTCATGGTGTTGTCTATGTATCCACACATGTATCTGAGTTTCCTATCAATACAATTCTAGCATGGATAATAAACGATTATCATGAACAAGGAAATATAATAATAACCAATTTATTATTGCCTCTAGGGCATATTTCCAACAGTCTCCCACTTGCACTAGAGTCAATAATCTAGTTCACATCGCCATGTGATTAACACTCACAGGTCACATCGCCATGTGACTAACACCCAAGAGTTTACTAGAGTCAGTAGTCTAGTTCACATCACTATGTGATTAACACTCAATGAGTTCTAGGTTTGATCATATTGCTTGTGAGAGAGGTTTTAGTCAATGGGTCTGCAACATTCAGATCCGTATGTACTTCGCAAGTTTCTATGTCATCTTGTAGATGCAACTACTACGCTACATTTGGAGCCATTTCAAATAACTGTTCTACTTGGAGCTATTCCAAATTGTTGCTCCATCATACGTATCTGGTATCTCTACTCAGAGCTATCCGGATAGGTGTTAAGCTTGCATCGACGTAACTCTTTACGACGAACTCTTTTACCACCTCCATAATCGAGAAAATTCCTTAGTCCACTAGTTACTAAGGATAACTTTGACTGCTGTCCTGTGATCCATTCTTGGATCACTCATGTACCCCTTGACTGACTCATGGCAAGGCACACTTCAGGTGCGGTACACAGCATAGCATACTGTAGAGCCTACGTCTTAAGCATAGGGGTCGACCTTCGTCCTTTCTCTCTATTCTGCCGTGGTCGAGCTTTAAGTCTTAACTTCATACCTTACAACTCAGGCAAGAACTCCTTCTTTGACTGATCCATCTTGAACACCTTCAAGATCATGTCAAGGTATGTGCTCATTTGAAAGTACCATTAAGCGTTTTGATCTATCCTTATAGATCTTGATGCTCAATGTTCAAGTGGCTTAATCCAGGCTTTCCATTGAAAAACACTTTTCAAATAACCCTATATGCTTTCCAGAAATTCTACATCATTTCTGATCTATGATATGTCGACAACATATATTCATCAGAAATTCTATAGTGCTCCCACTCACTTCTTTGGAAATACAAGTTTCCCATAAACTTTGTATACACCAAAATCTTTGATCATCTCATCAAAGCATACATTCTAACTCCGAGATGCTTACTCCAGTCCTTAGAAGGATTGCTGGAGCGTTGCATACTTATTAGCATATTTCAGGATTGACAAAACCTTCCGGTTATATCACATACAACCTTTCCTCAAGAAAATCGTCGAGGAAACAATGTTTTGACATCCTATCTGCAAGATTTCATAAATGATGCAGTAATAGCTAATATAATTCCAATAGACTCTTAGCATCGCTACGAGTGAGAAAGTCTCATCGTAGTCAATTCCTTGAACTTGTCGGAAAACATCTTAATGACAAGTCGAGCTTTCTTAATGGTGACATTTACCATCGTTGTCCGTCTTCCTTTTAAAATCCATATGTACCCAACAGCCTTACGACCATCAAGTAGTTCTTCCAAAGTCCACACTTTGTTTTCATATATGGATCCTTCTCTCGGATTATATGGCCTCGAGCCATATATCGGAATCCGGGCCCACCATCGCTTCTCCATAGCTCGTAGGTTCATCGTTGTCTAGCAACATGACTTCCAAGACAGGATCACGTACTACTCTGAAGTAGTACGCATCCTTGTCATCCTACGGGGTTTGGTAGTGACTTGATCTGAAGTTTCATGATCACTATCATAAGCTTCCACTTCAATTGGTGTAGGTGCCACAGGAACAACTTCCTGTGCCCTGCCACACACTAGTTGAAGAGACGGTTCAATAACCTCATCAAGTCTCCACCATCCTCCCACTCAATTCTTTCGAGAGAAACTTTTCCTTGAGAAAGGACCCGATTCTAGAAACAATCCCTTATTGCTTTCGAATCTGAGACAGGAGGTATACCCAACTGTTTTGGGTGTCCTATGAAGATGTATTTATCCGCTCTGGGTTTGAGCTTATCGGCCTGAAACTTTTTCACATAAGCATCGCAGCCCCAAACTTTTAAGAAATGACAGCTTAGGTTTCTCTAAACCATAGTTCATATGGTGTCATCTCATCGGAATTACGTGGTGCCCTATTTAAAGTGAATGTGGTTGTCTCTAATGCCTAACCCATAAACTATCGTGGTAATTCGATAAGAGACATCATGGTATGCATCATATCCAATAGGGTGCAGTTATGATGTTCGGACACACCATCACACTGTGGTGTTCCAGGCTGTATCAGTTGTGAAACAATTTCCACAATGTCTTAACTCTGTGCCAAACTCATAATTCAGATATTCATCTCTATGATCATATCATAGATCTTTTATCCTCTTGTCACGATGATCTTTCAACTTCACCTTGAAATTACTTGAACCTTTCAATAATTCAGACTCATGATTCATCAAGTAAATATACTCAACATCTACTTAAATCATCTATGAAGTAAGAACATAACGATATCCACTACACGCCTCAGCACTCATTGGACTGCACACATCAAAATGTATTACTTCCAACAAGTTGCTTTCTAGTTCCAACGAGGCTTTCAGTCATCTTGCCCATGTGGTATGATTTGCATGTCTCAAGTGATTCAAAATCAAGTGAGTCCAAACGGTCCATTTGCATGGAGTTTCTTCATGCATATACACCAATAGACATGGTTCACATGTCTCAAACTTTTCAAAAACGAGTGAGCCCAAAGATCCATCAACATGGAGCTTCTTCATGCGTTTTATACCGATGTGACTTACGTGGCAGTGCCACAAGTAGGTGGTACTATCATTACTATCTTATATCTTTTGGCATGAACATGTGTATCACTACGATTGAGATTTAATGAACCATTCATTTTAGGTGCAAGACCATTGAAGGTATTATTCAAATAAACAGAGTAACCATTATTCTTCTTAAATGAATAACCGTATTGCGATAGACATAATCCAATCATGTCTATGCTCAATGCAAACACCAAATAACAATTATTTAGGTTCAACACCAATCTCAATGGTAGAGGGAGCGTGCGATGCTTGATCATATCAACATTGGAAACACTTCCAACACATATCGTCAGCTCACTTTTAGCTAGTCTCCTTTTATTCCGTAGCTTTTATTTCGAGTTACTAACACTTAGCAACTGAACCGGTATCTAATACCCTGGTGCTACTAGGAGTACTAGTAAAGTACACATCAACACAATGTATATCCAATATACTTCTATCGACCTTGCCAGCCTTCTCATCTACCAAGTATCTAGGGTAATTCTGCTCCAGTGGTTGTTCCCCTTATTACAGAAGCACTTAGTCTCGGGTTTGGGTTCAACCTTGGGTTTCTTCACTAGAGCAGTAGCTGAATTGCCGTTTCATGAAGTATCCCTTCTTGCCCTTGCCCTTCTTGAAACTAGTGGTTTCACCAACCATCAACAATTGATGCTTCTTCTTGAAACTACTTTTGTGGTGTCGAACATCGCGAATATCTCAAGGATCATCATATGTGTCCCTGATATATTATAGTTCATCACGAAGCTCTAGCAGCTTGGTGGTAATGACTTCGGAGAACTATCACTATTTCATCTGGAAGATCAACTCCCACTTGATTCAAGCGATTGTTGTACTCAGACAATCTGAGCACAAGCTCAACAATTGAGATTTTCTCCCTTAGTTTGCAGGCTAAGAGAATCGTCGGAGGTCTTATACCTCTTGACGTGGGCACGAGCCTAAAATTCCAATTTCAGCCCTCGAAACATCTCATATGTTTTGCGACGTTTCAAAACGTCTTCGGTGCCTCAACTCTAAACCGTTTAACTGAACTATCACGTAGTTATCAAAATGTGTATGTCAGATGTTCGCAACATCCACAGACAACGTTCGAGGTTCAGCACACTGAGCGGTGCATTAAGGACATAAGCCTTCTATGAAGCAACGAGGACAATCCTCAGTTTACGGACCTAGTCCGCATAATTGCTACTATCAACTTTCAACTAAATTTTCTCTAGGAACATATCTAAACAGTAGAACTAAAGCGCGAGCTACGACATAATTTGCAAAGTCCTTTTTACTATGTTCAGGATAATTAAGTTCATCTTATGAACTCCCACTCAGATAGACATCCCTCTAGTCATCTAAGTGATTACATGATCCGAGTCAACTAGGCCGTGTCCAATCATCACGTGAGACGGACTAGTCAACATCGGTGAACATCTTCATGTTGATCGTATCTTCTATACGACTCATGCTCGACCTTTCGGTCTTCTATGTTCCGGGGCCATGTCTGTACACATGATAGGCTCGTCAAGTCAACCTAAGTGTTTCGCGTGTGTAAATCTATCTTACACCCGTTGTATGTGAACGTTAGAATCTATCACACCCGATCATCATGTGGTGCTTCGAAACAACGAACTGTCGCAACGGTGCACAGTTAGGGGGAACACTTTCTTGAAATTTTAATGAGGGATCATCTTATTTACTACCATCGTTCTAAGTAAACAAGATGTATAAACATGATAAACATCACATGCAATCAAATAGTGACATGATATGGCCAATATCATATTGCTCCTTTTGATCTCCATCTTCGGGGCTCTATGATCATCTTGTCACCGGCATGACACCATGATCTCCATCATCATGATCTCCATCATCGTGTCTTCATGAAGTTGTCTCGCCAATGATTACTTCTACTACTACAGCTAACGGTTAGCAATAAAGTAAAGTAATTACATGACGTTTATGTTGACACGCAGGTCATAAATAAATTAAGACAACTCCTATGGCTCCTGCCGGTTGTCATACTCATCGACATGCAAGTCGTGATTCCTATTACAAGAACATGATCAATCTCATACATCACATCCTTTTGGCCATATCACATCACATAGCATACCCTGCAAAAACAAGTTAGACGTCCTCTAATTGTTGTTTGCATGTTTTACGTGGCTGCTATGGGTTTCTAGCAAGAACGTTTCTTACCTACGCAAAACCACAACGTGATATGCCAATTGCTATTTACCCTTCATAAGGACCCTTTTCATCAAATCCGTTCCGACTAAAGTGGGAGAGACAGACACCCGCCAGCCACCTTATGCAACTAGTGCATGTCAGTCGGTGGAACCGGTCTCACGTAAGCGTGCGTGTAAGGTTGGTCCGGGCCGCTTCATCCCACGATGTCGTCGAAACAAGATTGGACTAGTAACGGTAAGCATATTGAACAATATCAACACCCACAACTACTTTGTGTTCTACTCGTGCATAGAATCTACGCAATAGACCTAGCTCTGATACCACTGTTGGGGAACGTAGCAGAAATTCAAAATTTTCCTACATGTCACCAAGATCTATCTATGGAGAGACTAGCAACAAGGGGAAGGAGAGTGCATCTACATACCTTTGTAGATCGCTAAGAGGAAGCGTTCAAGTGAACGGGTTTGATGGAGTCGTACTCGTCGTGATCCAAATTACCGATGATCCTAGTGCCGAACGGACGGCACCTCCGCGTTCAACACACGTACAGCCCGATGATGTCTCCCACGCCTTGATCCAGCAAGGAGAGAGGGAGAGGTTGAGGAAGACTCCATCCAGTAGCAACACAACGGCGTGGTGGTGGTGGAGCAGCGTGGCAATCCTGCAGGGCTTCGCCAAGCACCACGAGAGAGGAGAAGGACTAGGGAGAAGGGGAGGGCTGCACCAAAGGCAAAGGTCAGAAATCCTCCATCTCCCCCACTATATATAGGGGGGCCAAGGGGGGGCGCCGGCCCTAGGAGATCCAATCTCCTAGGGGGCGGCGGCCAAGGGAGGAATCCCTCCTCCCCAAGGCACCTAGGAGGTGCCTTCCCCTTCTAGGACTCTTCCTTTAGGGTTTCCCCACATTAGGCGCTTGGGTCATAGGGGAAAGTGGCGCCCCAGCCCACTTTGGGCTGGATCCCTTCCCACTTCAGCCCATGGGACCCTCCGGAATAGGTGGCCCCACCCGGTGGGCCCCCGGGACCCTTCCTGTGGTCCCGGTACAATACGGATGACCCCGAAACTTGTCCCGATGGCCGAAATAGGACTTCCTATATATAAATCTTTACCTCCGGACCATTCCGGAACTCCTCGTGACGTCCGGGATCTCATCCGGGACTCCGAACAACATTCGGTAACCACATACAAACTTCCTTTATAACCCTAGCGTCATCGAACCTTAAGTGTGTAGACCCTACGGGTTCGGGAACCATGCAGACATGACCGAGACATTCTCCGGTCAATAACCAACAGCGGGATCTGGATACCCATGTTGGCTTCCACATGTTCCACGATGATCTCATCGGATGAACCACGATGTCAAGGACTTAATCAATCCCGTATACAATTCCCTTTGTCTATCGGTATGATACTTGCCAGAGATTCGATCGTCGGTATCCCGATACCTTGTTCAATCTCGTTACTGGCAAGTCTCTTTACTCGTTCCGTAACACATCATCCCGTGATCAACTCCTTGATCTGTTGGGGAACGTAGCAGAAATTCAAAAAATTTCCTACGTATCACCAAGATCTATCTATGGAGAGACTAGCAACGAGTAGAAAGAGAGTTGCATCTACATACCCTTGTAGATCGCTAAGCGGAAGCGTTCAAGTGAACGGGGTTGATGGAGTCGTACTCGTCGTGATTCAAATCACCGATGACCAAGTGCAGAACGGACGGCACCTCCGCGTTCAACACACGTACAGCCCGATGACGTCTCCCACGCCTTGATCCAGCAAGGAGAGAGGGAGAGGTTGAGGAAGACTTCATCCAACAGCAGCACAACGGCGTGGTGGTGGTGGAGGAGCGTGGCTATCCTGCAGGGCTTCGCCAAGCACCACAGAAGAGGAGGGAGAGAGAGATGCAGGGCTGCACCAAACGAGAGATCTAATCGCGTGTTGTGGGCAGCCCCTAGGCCTCATATATATAGGGGAAGGGGAGGGCTGCGCCCCCTCTAGGGTTTCCCACCCCTAGGGGGGGCGGCAGCCCTAGATGGGATCCAAAGGGGCGGCCAAGAGGGGGAAGAGGGGAAGGAACCCACTAGGTGGGCCTTAAGGCCCAACTGGACTAGGGTTTGCCCCCTCCCACTTATCCTTGCGCCTTGGGCCCCTTGTGGGGGGCGCACCAGCCCTCCTAGGGGCTGGTCCCCTCCCACACTTGGCCCACGCAGCCTTCTGGGGTTGGTGGCCCCACTTGGTGGACCCCCGGGACCCTCCCGGTGGTCCCGGTACGTTACCGATAAACCCCGAAACTCTTCCGGTGTCCAAAACAGGACTTCCCATATATAAATCTTTACCTCCGGACCATTCCGGAACTCCTCGTGACGTCCGGGATCTCATCCGGGACTCCGAACAACATTCGGTAACCACATACTAACTTCCTTTATAACCCTAGCGTCATCGAACCTTAAGTGTGTAGACCCTACGGGTTCGGGAGACATGCAGACATGACCGAGACGTTCTCCGGTCAATAACCAACAGCGGGATCTGGATACCCATGTTGGCTCCCACATGTTCCACGATGATCTCATCGGATGAACCACGATGTCAAGGACTTAATCAATCCCGTATACAATTCCCTTTGTCTATCGGTACGATACTAGCCCGAGATTCGATCGTCGGTATCCCGATACCTTGTTCAATCTCGTTACCGGCAAGTCTCTTTACTCGTTCTGTAACACATCATCCCGTGATCAACTCCTTGATCACATTGTGCACATTATGATGATGTCCTACCGAGTGGGCCCAGAGATACCTCTCCGTCACACGGAGTGACAAATCCCAGTCTCGATTCATGCCAACCCAACAGACACTTTCGGAGATACCTGTAGTGCACCTTTATAGTCACCCAGTTACGTTGTGACGTTTGGTACACCCAAAGCATTCCTACGGTATCCGGGAGTTGCACAATCTCATGGTCTAAGGAAATGATACTTGACATTAGCAAAGCTTTAGCATACGAACTACACGATCTAGTGCTATGCTTAGGATTGGGTCTTGTCCATCACATCATTCTCCTAATGATGTGATCCCGTTATCAACGACATCCAATGTCCATGGTTAGGAAACCGTAACCATCTATTGATCAACGAGCTAGTCAACTAGAGGCTTACTAGGGACATGGTGTTGTCTATGTATCCACACATGCATCTGAGTTTCCTATCAATACAATTATAGCATGGATAATAAACGATTATCATGAACAAGGAAATATAATAATAACTTATTTATTATTGCCTCTAGGGCATATTTCCAACAGTCTCCCACTTGCACTAGAGTCAATAATCTAGTTCACATCGCCATGTGATTAACACTCACAGGTCACATCGCCATGTGACTAACACCCAAGAGTTTACTAGAGTCAGTAGTCTAGTTCACATCACTATGTGATTAACACTCAATGAGTTCTAGGTTTGATCATGTTGCTTGTGAGAGAGGTTTTAGTCAACGGGTCTGAACCTTTCAGATCCGTGTGTGCTTTACAAATCTCTATGTCATCTCCTAGATGTAGCTACCACGTTCTATTTGGAGCTATTCCAAATAACTGTTCTACTTGGAGCTATTCTAAATTGTTGCTCCATTATACGTATCCGGTATCTCTACTCAGAGCTATCCGGATAGGTGTTAAGCTTGCATCGACGTAACCCTTTACGACGAACTCTTTCACCACCTCCATAATCGAGAAAATTCCTTAGTCCACTAGTTACTAAGGATAACTTTGACCGCTGTCCTGTGATCCATTCTTGGATCACTCTTGTACCCCTTGACTGACTCATGGCAAGGCACACTTCAGGTGCGGTACACAGCATAGCATACTGAAGAGCCTACGTCTTAAGCATAGGGGACGACCTTCGTCCTTTCTCTCTATTCTGCCGTGGTCGAGCTTTAAGTCTTAACTTCATACCTTACAACTCAGGTAAGAACTGATCCATCTTGAACACCTTCAAGATCACGTCAAGGTATGTGCTCATTTGAAAGTACCATTAAGCGTTTTGATCTATCCTTATAGATCTTGAAGCTCAATGTTCAAGTAGCTTAATCCAGGTTTTCCATTGAAAAACACTTTCCAAACAACCCTACATGCTTTCCAGAAATTCTACGTCATTTCTGATCAACAATATGTCAACAACATATACTTATCAGAAATTCTATAGTGCTCCCACTCACTTCTTTGGAAATACAAGTTTCTCATAAACTTTGTACACACCAAAATCTTTGATCATATCATCAAAGCATACATTCCAACTCTGAGATGCTTACTCCAGTCCTTAGAAGGATTGCTGGAGCTTTGCATACTTATTAGCATATTTCAGGATAGACAAAAAACTTTCCGGTTGTATCACATACAACCTTTCCTCAAAAATCGTCGAGGAAACGATGTTTTGACATCCTATCTGCAAGATTTCATAAATGATGCAGTAATTGCTAATATAATTCCAACAGACTCTTAGCATCGCTACGAGTGAGAAAGTCTCATCGTAGTCAACTTCTTGAACTTGTCGAAAACATCTTAATGACAAGTCGAGCTTTCTTAATGGTGACAATTACCATCATTGTCTGTCTTCCTTTTAAAATCCATCTGTACTCAACAGCCTTACGACCATCGAGCCATTCTGCCAAAGTCTACACTTTGTTTTCATGTATGGATCCTCTCTCGGATTATATGGCCTCGAGCCATTTATCGGAATCCGGGCCCACCATCTCTTCTCCATAGCTCGTAGGTTCATTGTTGTCTCGCAACATGACTTCCAAGACAGGACTACGTACCACCCTGAAGTAGTACGCACCCTTGTCATCCTACGAGGTTTGGTAGTGACTTGATTTGAAGTTTCGTGATCAATATCATAAGCTTCCACTTCAATTGGTGTAGGTGCCACAGGAACAATTTCCTGTGCCCTGCCACACACTAGTTGAAGAGACGGTTCAATAACCTCATCAAGTTTCCACCATCCTCCCACTCAATTCTTTCGAGAGAAACTTTTCCTCGAGAAAGGACCCGATTCTAGAAACAATCCCTTATTGCTTTCGAATCTGAGACAGGAGGTATACCCAACTGTTTTTGGGTGTCCTATGAAGATGAATTTATCCGATTTGGGTTCGAGCTTATCAGCCTGAAACTTTTTCACATAAGCGTCACAGCCCCAAACTTTTAAGAAATGACAGCTTAGGTTTCTCTAAACCATAGTTCATACGGTGTCATCTCATCGGAATTACGTGGTGCCCTATTTAAAGTGAATGTGGTTGTCTCTAATGCCTAACCCATAAACTATCCTGGTAATTCGATAAGAGACATCATAGTATGCATCATATCCAATAGGGTGCAGTTATGATGTTCGGACACACCATCACACTATGGTGCTCCAGGCTGTATCAGTTGTGAAACAATTTCCACAATGTCTTAATTCTGTGCCAAACTCGTAATTCAGATATTCATCTCTATGATCATATCATAGATACTTTATCCTCTCGTCACGACGATCTTTAAACTTCACCCTGAAATTACTTGAACCTTTCAATAATTCAGACTCGTGATTCATCAAGTAAATATACTCAACAAAATCATCTGTGAAGCAAGAACATAACGATATCCACTACATGCCTCAGCACTCATTGGACTGCACACATCAAAAATGCATTATTTCCAACAAGTTGCTTTCTAGTTCCATTTTACTGAAACCGAGGCTTTCAGTCATCTTGCCCATGTGGTATGATTTGCATGTCTCAAGTGATTCAAAAATCAAGTGAGTTCAAACGGTCCATTTGCATGGAGTTTCTTCATGCACATACACCAGTAGACATGGTTCGCATGTCTCAAACTTTTCAAAAATGAGTGAGCCCAAAGATCCATCAACATGGAGCTTCCTCATGCGTTTTATACCGATATGACTTACGTGGCAGTGCCACAAGTAGGTGGTACTATCATTACTATCTTTTGGCATGAACATGTGTATCACTATGATCGAGATTCAATAAACTATTCATTTTGGGTGGAAGACCATTGAAGGTATTATTCAAATAAACAGAGTAACCATTATTCTCCTCAAATGAATAACCGTATTGCGATAGACATAATTCAATCATGTCTATGCTCAACGCAAACACCAATCTCGATGGTAGAGGGAGCGTACGATATTTGATCATATCAACATTGGAACCACTTCCAATACATATCGCCAGCTCACCTTTAGCTAGTCTCCATTTATTCCGTAGCTTTTATTTCGAGTTACTAACACTTAGCAACCGAACCGGTATCTAATACCCTAGTGCTACTAGGAGTACTAGTAAAGTACACATTAACATAATGTATATCTAATATACTTCTATCGACCTTGCCAGCCTTCTTATCTACCAAGTATCTAGGGTAATTCTGCTCCAATGGCTGTTCCCCTTATTACAGAAGCACTTAGTCTCGGGTTTGGGTTCAACCTTGGGTTTCTTCATTAGAGCAGCAACTGAATTGCTGTTTAATGAAGTATCCCTTTGTGCCCTTGCCCTTCTTGAAACTAGTGGTTTCACCAACCATCAACAATTGATGCTCCCTTTTTTTTGATTTCTACTTTCGCGGTTTCAAACATCGCGAATAACTCAAGGATCATCATATATGTCCCTGATATATTATAGTTCATCACGAAGCTCTAGCAGCTTGGTGGTAATGACTTCGGAGAAACATCACTATCTCATCTTGGAGGATCAACTCCCACTTGATTCAAATGATTGTTGTACTCAGACAATCTGAGCACAAGCTCAACAATTGAGCTTTTCTCCTTAGTTTGCAGGCTAAGAAAATTGTCGGAGGTCTTATACCTCTTGACATGGGCACGAGCCTGAAATCCCAATTTCAGCCCTCAAAACATCTCATATGTTTCGCGACGTTTCAAAACGTCTTCGGTGCCTCAACTCTAAACCGTTTAACTGAACTATCATGTAGTTATCAAAACGTGTATGTCTGATGTTCGCAACATCTACAGACGACGTTCGAGGTTCAGCACACTGAGCGGTGCATTAAGGACATAAGCCTTCTAAGAAGCAATGAGGACAATCCTCAGTTTACGGACTTAGTCCGCATAATTGCTACTATCAACTTTCAACTAATTTTCCTCTAGGAACATATCTAAATAGTAGAACTATAGCGTGAGCTATGACATAATTTGCAAAATCCTTTTGACTATGTTCAGGATAATTAAGTTCATCTTATGAACTTCCACTCAGATAGACATCCCTCTAGTCATCTAAGTGATTACATGATCCGAGTCAACTAGCCCGTGTCCGATCATCACGTGAGACGGACCAGTCAACATCGGTGAACATCTTCATGTTGATCGTATCTTCTATACGACTCATGCTCAACCTTTCGGTCTTCTGTGTTCCGAGGCCATGTCTGTACATGCTAGGCTCGTCAAGTTAACCCTAAGTGTTTTGCGTGTGTAAATCTGTCTTACACCCGTTGTATGTGAACGTTAGAATCTAACACCCGATCATCACGTGGTGCTTCGAAACACGAACTGTCGCAACGGTGCACAGTTAGGGGAGAACACTTCTTGAAATTTTAATAAGGGATCATCTTATTTACTACCGTCGTTCTAAGCAAATAAGATGTATAAACATGATAAACATCACATGCAATCAAATAGTGACATGATATGGCCAATATCACTTTGCTCCTTTTGATCTCCATCTTCGGGGCTCCATGATCATCATCGTCACCGGCATGACACCATGATCTCCATCATCATGATCTCCATCATCGTGTCTTCTTGAAGTTGTCACGTCATCTATTGCTTCTACTACTACAGCTAACGGTTAGCAATAAAGTAAAGTAATTACATGACGTTTATGTTGACACGCAGGTCATAAATAAATAAAGACAACTCCTATGGCTCCTGCCGGTTGTCATATTCATCGACACGCAAGTCGTGATTCCTATTACAAGAACATGATCAATCTCATACATCACATATATCATTCATCACATCCTTAGGCCATATCACATCACATAGCATACCCTGCAAAAACAAGTTAGACGTCCTCTAATTGTTGTTTGCATGTTTTTTACGTGGCTGCTATGGGTTTCTAGCAAGAACGTTTCTTACCTACGCAAAGACCACAACGTGATATGCCAATTGCTATTTACCCTTCATAAGGACCCTTTTCATCAAATCCGATCCGACTAAAGTGGGAGAGACAGACACCCGCTAGCCACCTTATGCAACTAGTGCATGTCAGTCGATGGAACCGGTCTCACGTAAGAGTACGTGTAAGGTTGGTCCGGGCCGCTTCATCCCACGATGCCGCCGAATCAAGATCAGACTAGTAACGGCAAGCATATTGAACAAAATCAACGCCCACAACTACTTTGTGTTCTACTCGTGCATAGAATCTACGCAATAGACCTAGCTCTGATACCACTGTTGGGGAACGTAGCAGAAATTCAAAAAATTTCCTACGTATCACCAAGATCTATCTATGGAGAGACTAGCAACGAGTAGAAAGAGAGTTGCATCTACATACCCTTGTAGATCGCTAAGCGGAAGCGTTCAAGTGAACGGGGTTGATGGAGTCGTACTCGTCGTGATTCAAATCACCGATGACCAAGTGCAGAACGGACGGCACCTCCGTGTTCAACACACGTACAGCCCGGTGACGTCTCCCACGCCTTGATCCAGCAAGGAGAGAGGGAGAGGTTGAGGAAGACTTCATCCAACAGCAGCACAACGGCGTGGTGGTGGTGGAGGAGCGTGGCTATCCTGCAGGGCTTCGCCAAGCACCACAGAAGAGGAGGGAGAGAGAGATGCAGGGCTGCACCAAACGAGAGATCTAATCGCGTGTTGTGGGCAGCCCCTAGGCCTCATATATATAGGGGAAGGGGAGGGCTGCGCCCCCTCTAGGGTTTCCCACCCCTAGGGGGGGCGGCAGCCCTAGATGGGATCCAAAGGGGCGGCCAAGAGGGGGAAGAGGGGAAGGAACCCACTAGGTGGGCCTTAAGGCCCAACTGGACTAGGGTTTGCCCCCTCCCACTTATCCTTGCGCCTTGGGCCCCTTGTGGGGGGCGCACCAGCCCTCCTAGGGGCTGGTCCCCTCCCACACTTGGCCCACGCAGCCTTCTGGGGTTGGTGGCCCCACTTGGTGGACCCCCGGGACCCTCCCGGTGGTCCCGGTACGTTACCGATAAACCCCGAAACTCTTCCGGTGTCCAAAACAGGACTTCCCATATATAAATCTTTACCTCCGGACCATTCCGGAACTCCTCGTGACGTCCGGGATCTCATCCGGGACTCCGAACAACATTCGGTAACCACATACTAACTTCCTTTATAACCCTAGCGTCATCGAACCTTAAGTGTGTAGACCCTACGGGTTCGGGAGACATGCAGACATGACCGAGACGTTCTCCGGTCAATAACCAACAGCGGGATCTGGATACCCATGTTGGCTCCCACATGTTCCACGATGATCTCATCGGATGAACCACGATGTCAAGGACTTAATCAATCCCGTATACAATTCCCTTTGTCTATCGGTACGATACTAGCCCGAGATTCGATCGTCGGTATCCCGATACCTTGTTCAATCTCGTTACCGGCAAGTCTCTTTACTCGTTCTGTAACACATCATCCCGTGATCAACTCCTTGATCACATTGTGCACATTATGATGATGTCCTACCGAGTGGGCCCAGAGATACCTCTCCGTCACACGGAGTGACAAATCCCAGTCTCGATTCGTGCCAACCCAACAGACACTTTCGGAGATACCTGTAGTGCACCTTTATAGTCACCCAGTTACGTTGTGACGTTTGGTACACCCAAAGCATTCCTACGGTATCCGGGAGTTGCACAATCTCATGGTCTAAGGAAATGATACTTGACATTAGCAAAGCTTTAGCATACGAACTACACGATCTAGTGCTATGCTTAGGATTGGGTCTTGTCCATCACATCATTCTCCTAATGATGTGATCCCGTTATCAACGACATCCAATGTCCATGGTTAGGAAACCGTAACCATCTATTGATCAACGAGCTAGTCAACTAGAGGCTTACTAGGGACATGGTGTTGTCTATGTATCCACACATGCATCTGAGTTTCCTATCAATACAATTATAGCATGGATAATAAACGATTATCATGAACAAGGAAATATAATAATAACTTATTTATTATTGCCTCTAGGGCATATTTCCAACATGATCACATTGTGCACATTATGATGATGTCCTACTGAGTGGGCCCAGAGATACCTCTCCGTCACATGGAGTGACAAATCCCAGTCTCGATTCGTGCCAACCCAACAGACACTTTCGGAGATACCCGTAGTGTACCTTTATAGCCACCCAGTTACGTTGTGACGTTTGGCACACCCAAAGTATTCCTACGGTATCCGGGAGTTGCACAATCTCATGGTCTAAGGAAATGATACTTGACATTAGAAAAGCTTTAGCATACGAACTACACGATCTTGTGCTATGCTTAGGATTGAGTCTTGTCCATCACATCATTCTCCTAATGATGTGATCCCGTTATCAACGACATCCAATGTCCATGGTCAGGAAACCGTAACCATCTATTGATCAACGAGCTAGTCAACTAGAGGCTTACTAGGGACATGGTGTTGTCTATGTATCCACACATGTATCTGAGTTTCCTATCAATACAATTCTAGCATGGATAATAAACGATTATCATGAACAAGGAAATATAATAATAACCAATTTATTATTGCCTCTAGGGCATATTTCCAACAAAAACAGCCTCTACAGCAAGGTTTTTGGCCCTATAGGCCATGTGCTTGGGCACATCAACACCATACTTCTCATTGCAGTTGTCAATCAGAGTCAAAATACTTGTGTTTGGATCAGACCTGAACAGTGACTCATATGTTTGTGCAAGCCACTTTGCACTAACCCTTGATGTCTCTGTACTGCTAGGGCAAGTGTGCTGCAGCCTCATTTTTCTATTGAAAATGTCTTCTCCCCTTTGATAACTGCTGCAACTATGAAGAACTAACAATGCTCTTGTTTGCAGCAAACAATTATCCTTTTGTCTGAGTTTCTATGATACCTGAAATTTCTGGCCTGTGTAATGTGCAAGCTCAATAGAGCATCTCTGAATTGTTGCTGATTTTTGAAACACATGTGCATACATAACTATTGATGTGGTTGCTCCAGTTTTGCATTATATCATATCCTTGCTGGCCTTTTCAATGCCCTACTCTTCCTTCCTTTTGGTAGGAAAAATGCTAGTGGCTCAAATTGATCATCTTCACTATCCAATAGCAACCCAGTATCTTCTTCATCTGATGATGGTCTGAAATCTGGTTTCAATTCCTCTAACACATTAGAATGTGTCCTACTGGTGGGCCCTCTCCTAACTGGCAGCTTTTGCCTCTTTTTACCAGCTGCTTTCATGGGTGGTTCCTTCTCCTTCTCAGAATCTTCCTCCTCATCCTCCTCAATCTCAAACAACTCCTCAACCTCAGTGTCACCCTCATAGTGTAGTTGTTCCTTATCTGAATGTTCATCTGTTTCTTCATCTGAATCTTCATCCTCTTCTAGTTCTTCATCTACTAGCCTCTTTCCCTCTATTATCTCTGTGTCTTCAGCAATCCTGTACTTCTTCATGCAGAAAGGGTTGTTGTCACCGTCATATGCCCCTTGAGAGTCATCACTTCTCTTATATCCCTCCTCTTCCTCTTCTTCCATCACAGATTTGAGCTTTCTTAAGCTGACATTTCTGCTCTCTTGTGTGCACATACCAATAGGTTGTACTAGTGCACTACTGTTGCTTCTTTGACTCTCATAAACAACACCATTATCATTAACAACAAGCACAGGAGGATCTCTCAGATCATACACAACAGGTTCTTGATATAAAACTGTGGCTCATTTTTCCTCACTAACATAAGATGCAGTACTGACAAATGATGTGGCCCTGACTAACAAGTTCAGAACTAAACTGTCCTCATTCTGCTTGTTAATTTCCTGCAACTTGATGTTTGTGTTTATCAAATCTAGGCCATGCTCTCTCTGCACTCCTATGCCTGTATTACCCATGTGGTACAATTCATCACTGAAGTTAAATCCTTGTGTTCGCATCAGTGCATACAAATTCAAATATGTGACATCTGAGTTGCATATCTTCCTATCCAAATTATGCCGAGCATCGAAATGAATCCTAACATCCCAAACAGCATCATCCAAACTACAATGGACAACAAAATTGCACAGTTTCAGTTCAGTAAACCTAACCCTAGTCTGAATCATGGCACAGAGAGTAGAGAGGGAGAGAAGAGAGCACTTACAGCAGGCCACCCAATCCATGGCTCCAGTGATGGCTCGTGGTTGGGTTGGCCACCCAGATCTCAGCCAACCGCATCCGCTGCTCCATGGACAGCGGCGCCTCCATGCCCTCGTCGTCGTTGCTGTAGTAACCTGACGAACTGGACACCCCACCCTCGACTTCGATTCCTCTGTGCGCATCGCTCTCGAGTCTGGGGAGGTCTCCGTACCCGCCCACAACGCCACCGCTGCTCCGGCCACCGCCACCGCCGCCGCCGCCGCCCAGACTAGCCATCACGAGAAGAGGGAGAGGGAGAGGGAGAGGAGAGAACTGCTAGGGTTTGACCGAGCCAAGACCGACCAAGCCGGGTCCGTCCTAGCCAGCCGAGCGACGCACAGGTTTGGCGGCTGGTCAACTGACTGGTGGGGTCGGGTTGTCAGATACAGCGTCAATACAGAGTTATATGTGGCTTAGCCCGTATTGCACCGACTAGCCTCAAACGTGGTACTAACTTGCAAAAAATCTGAATAGTGGTATTGACTCGTTACAGCTTCCCCAAGTGTGGTACTTCCCTGCAATTAACTCAGAGATATGATATGAAACTATGGCCCTGATCGTTTGAGTTTCAGGAACCAGATTCAGCCTTGCTAGTGAAACTGCATATGAAATCTGAAAAAAACAACTATTGTGAATTAGCTTTTCCAGTGAAGCCATCTTTGTTTGTGAAGCTGGAACGGGAATATGAAACAAACAGCCATTTCGCATCAGCTTTGCCAATAAAGTTGAATTCAGATTCGGGCCATTTTTAGTGCAATTTGTCGAAGCATCTTAAAGTGTACTTCGGTGACGAAGCTGCGAATCAGCTTTACCACTGAATCAAATCTACAGGTGATTCGAATCCAATTAAAATTGAAACAAACGGGGTCTTATATAACGGTGAATCTGCTTTGCTATGGAAGTTAATCCCCAGGTGATTGGAACTAAATCAAAACTAAAACAAACATGACCTATATTTGTTGTATATTTAATGATATTAGGGCATCCCAACGCTATCCTCTAAAACGGACACACTATCCGTCCGTGGACCACATCGAGAATGACAGGATACAGGAACCGTTCACCCAACCATGTCGCTCAAATAGGCATCAAATTCGAACAGCAGAGGTGGGCCAGCGGACCTAGAGGACAAAGGGCATGGGATGGTAGTACATGTGGTCCAACTGACAATGGACCATGAGGACCTCCGTATGGTGTCTGTGCCAGTGTTTTGGTTACCGCTCGGTATATTCGGTTACCGTGCGGTTACCGCATTTACCGATGCCCCATGAGAAACACTCGCACCAAGTAAAAAATTTCGAATATTTTGAAATCAAACACTCAACTTTTGGTCAAATAAGTTGCATCTTTTCTACAGTGACATAACTACTCATGGCTTAGTGACAATGGCATGTTTGCCCCGACAGTGAGTCATGGGTTTGAATCTTGCCAGCACTTTTTTGTAATTTCTTTTTGAGAATGCAAAAATAAAAATATCTATCAAATTGTGGTTAGCTTTGTGAATTTGCTTTGCCGGTGAAGCCATCTTTGTTTGTGAAGCTGGATCGGGAATGTGGAACAAACAGCCATTTCGAATCAGCTTTGCCAGTAAAGCTGAATCTGGATTCAGGCCATTTTTACTGCAATTTGCTGAAGCACCTTAAAGTGTACTTCGGTGACGAAGTTGCGAATCAGCTTTACCACTGAATCGAATCTACAGGTGATTTGAATCCAACCAAAACTGAAACAAATGGGGTCTTATATAACTGTGAATCTGCTTTGCTACCGAAGTTAATCCCAGGTGATTGGAACTAGATTAAAACTGAAACAAACATGACCTATATTTATTGTATATTTAATGATATTAGGGCATCCCAAGCTATCCTCTAAAACAGACACACTATCCGTCCATGAAACACGTCAAGAATGACAGGATACAAGAACTGTTCACCCAACCATGTCGCTCAAATAGGCATCAATTCCACACAACAGAGGTGGGCCAGGCGGACCTAGAGGACAAAGTCATGGGATGTGAGTAGATGTGGTCCAACTGACAATGGACCATGTGGACCTCCGTATGATGTCTGTACCAGCGTTTTGGTTACTGCTCGGTATATTCGGTTACCGCAAATACCGATGCCCCACGAGAAACACTCATACCAAGTAAAAATTTCCGGATATTTTGAAATCAAGCACTCAGCATTTGGTCAAATAAGTTGCATCTTTTCTACAGTAACAGAAACTACTCATGGCTTAGTGACAATGGCATGTTTGCCCTGGCAGTGAGTCATGGGTTCGAATCTTGCCAGCACTTTTTTGTAAAAATTTTGAGAATGCAAAAATAAAAATAGCTATCAAATTGTTGTTAATACCAGCGGTCGAACTCGGGACGTATTCTCCTAGCGGCGGCAACAGGTGAACAACCACTGTGATAAGGCAAGATTCCTGTGAAAAGTCAGAGTTAAATAGAAGTAGTTATCTATATAGACTTAAAAAATTGAATTTAAAACTTGATTTTAAGGTGGTGTTTGGTTCTCTAGTCTTAGGACTTTTTCTAGTCCCTAGGACTTTTTGAAAAAGACTCTCAAGGAGGTGCTTCTAAGGACTTTTAGCAAAAAGTCTCAAAAAAGTCCCACACTGTGTTTGCTAGGGACTTTTTCTAGTCCCAATACAAAAAAGTCTCTGGAACCAAACACCCCCTAAATTTCGCTTGGGATCCAAAACGTTGGTCTGTACTCCCACAAAGCCCCGCCTCCTCCCCCTCCGAGTTTGCTTCTGGTTTGGAGGAAACGGACATGCAAAGTGGTCTGCGGACATTTAGGGGACTGCATGGGATGGCAAAATGTGTCAGGATCATATGATCTGAATGTTTTGCGGGAGGTTTGAGGTACAACTTTGGAAATGCCCTGAACTTGGTATTGGAGTTCCTAATCATTTTTTCTGTGAACTTAGTCAAACCTTACAACATTTGAATTCTAAAAAACTTATATGCCTTTTAACACAGTTTTGTCAAAACACACTCCACCAATGTGAGTTTTGACAAACACATGTGCAAGGCATATAAATTATAGATGTCTCTTTACTCCCAAATCATTTCTAGATATCATTATTAAAATGAGTTGTGTAGGGATCAAGAGTTGTCTTGGTCTGACCATGTTAGAGCAACTTCAACAGATTTGTCATATCGTTCATGATCATAATGCAGATGGAGAGTGCTTCATATGGATATAGAGACTTTCGAGTTGTCATAATGGTTGCCTCCATATAGTGGGACATCCTTTTTCCCCCGATATCCAATACGTATTCGGTAAAACAACAACATTCAGTTAAACCCAAGAATGATGGTGAAGGCTTCAATGACCACGAGCGGGATGGCGAGGACAATTGCGACGACGAATTCGGTACCGATTCCGATGGCAACTCGATTCCCAAGTTCATGCTCGAAATTATGATAAGCATTCAGGCAGACATCCACGCAGATGTCCCACATAATGCTTATCAACATTTTGAACAAAGGCATCGATTTTGGCAGCAAGGTTGACTCAGTTTTGGTGGCGACTCAATTTGAAGGGCGACGACGAGATCGATTCACTCCCCCAATGGTAAATTTTAGGTGGGGCACATACAGTAATCCTTGCGGAGATGCTTACGTGTCTCCCCAAATGGTTGGTATAACTTTTACCATTGGTTATCCTCCTTCGAGAATAACACCAATTTCGTCGACGATGATGGTGGAGGTTGTGGGCAGCTAGAAGGGAAGAGGGGCTTTATAGCTACAAGCAGCGGGGAAACTTGGCAAGAGGCGGGAGGCGATGAGGGAGCTGAAACTTCGATGCCGACTTGGGGTTGTCACTCCATGTCCAACGTTCGACTTCTTCTCTAGGTCGATGATGCGTACTTGGTTGAGATCAGTCGTGAATCTACCAGAGGGGCTTTAACAGGCTCGAATCTCTACTCCAGTGCTGCAAATTGTTTTCTACTACTAGTCTCAACTAGTCAATGTGTACGTGCAATGCACATTAATTTGGAAGTATATTAGGTGCATGTGGATATTAAGTAGAATATTTTTCACGTGCTATTATGTGATTAGCACTATTTTTGGCATGAAATTAACTGCACGCTAAACGTGTTGAGCGCTCGACATCGAAGCAGTCTAGGTCGTTGGATTAACATGATTTAATGACCGAGATTAATTGAATCTGTCCCTTTGGGTCTTTTTATATTGGTATAGATATAGGTGCCAAGCCCATCCACTTGTCAACCTAGCCCAACACATATTCGCACGACAAAGGCTACCGAGCCCCCCCCCCTCCCCCCCCCCCCCCCTTCCATTTTGTTTCTGGATTCGCCGTTATAGTTACAATGGCCCCGTTGCTCTAGCGATGAATGGCTGGTGCAGCATCGAGCAAAGCTCACGGCGCGCCAACGGCAGGAGCAGGTCAGTGGCATTTGCTACTCCCTCCTTCCATCTATATAGGGCCTAATGCGTTTTTCAAGACCGCCTTTGACTATTGATAAAATTAATACTACATGACATGTATAATGTGAAAATTATATCATTGAAAACTTCTTTCACATACGAATTTGATGATGTGCTTTGTGTAAGTTGCATGTCATATATTATTGCTCTAACATTTTGTCAAAGTTAGCCTAGATGAAAGGAGGGAGTATGTTTATTTCCTTGAGGTTGTTCTTGTGCAGTCTTCAGTTCTCTTGTGTTTAATGTGATACGAGTCTCGGTGAGCGCTAGGGTTTTATGGGCCGAACCCGTCAATGCATGGCACTATCAAGCTAGTGACTAGGTGGCGTATTAATTGATAAAGAAACCCTTGGCGCCACCAGCTTTGGGCCTGGAAAGATAGGCAAGATCATAAGACAAGACCAGTGAGAGCAGCTCGAAATATTATTTTCAAGCTGATCCAACAACGAAACTATTGATGCACATGGAGTTGTATTAATACCTCGCAGTTGCATGTCGTGATCAACCCAAGTTGGATGCCTTCATATAGCTGAATCTTTGGGACCCAACAACGAAAGAAAACAGTAAAAAAATTCTGTACCTCTGTGGTCAGATCACTGCAAATTACAGTACGTTTGCTCCATGGCATATGCCTAATGATGAACACTCCTTTAGTTAATCTCGACCTATATATACGCATACGCGCACCGCAAAGCTAATCGTAAACAGGAGTCCTTGATTAATTAGCCCCTTGCGTGCGTACGAGGCCATCCTATCGGTTCAATTAATGCGCTAGCTAGCTATAGTGTGGTGTGACAGTGACAGTGACACTGTCATCCCCCTCGCTGTCGGATCTGAGAACAGGAGCGCTTTCCCTTCGGCGACACGGCCGCTCAGGCTCAAAAGGCATCTTAATTCGCATGCACGTGTGTTTCTTCCAAGCTGCTGGAGCTGGTCGAACTAGCTACGTAGAGGCCACGATCACTGCTCTAAATTTTGTTTTTCGTGGGCATAACCTTGGTTAACTTCAGTGAAACTAGAATTGCATGTCGAAGCAAGCACACTTGTTGGATTTTACAGCTTCTTCTTTCAGCTATAAACAGTACAGTACAGTATTATGAACATTTGCAGGGATTTGAAGGTATTGATTGAAGGACGTAAAATTCGATTAAAAAAACCGGCACGCGGTATCACTATCAGTCGACAAGGTGTTGATACGGTCGTCGCGATAATTTATGAGGAAAAGGATCACGCAAGAAATGGTCGCTAGTTAATGCCCACAAAAGTAGTTGCTGAGATGTGGCCTTGAGTTCGCGTACGATATCATTTTCCAATTCGTCCGGTCCTGACGAGTGATTCGTGGCTACATTTCGGTGCTTGCGAACTTTCTTGTGCCATATTTTCTTCGTCCGGAAATACTTGTCGTCAAAATGGATAAGATACAGGAAATAGTATTTTTCAGCAAAGTGGAAGCACATGCATGCGCGCGGCAGCCAGCGGTTGAACGTCGTATCGTATGTACGCCTCTATGACTTTCCCGACTCTGCAGTTTGCACCAGCTAGACTCTCCGCTGGAGCTAGCGGCTGAGTACACACCATGCATGCGTTCACTTGCGTGGTAGTCTGCACGAAAGCATGGGCGAGCTCTTCAACATCGTCCACGATTCCTATGAAAGAAACCGCACTCGCAACACCCGCATTGCTTCTATCATCGAACGTGCATGAACTTCACTGAAACTGATATCCATGTGCTGGCCGTCAGGACAACTCCAATGTGGTTCATCAAAACGAACACCACCAAATACCTGCGGACATGATATAGGTGTGGAGGCCATCTAACGGCAGTCATCAGTTGTTCGCTACAAGTTTTTTTTTATACCTGGACCAAGCACAATTCTTAAGCAACCGAAAGATAAATATTTCAATGCAAAAATAATTCAAAATAAAAATATTACAATCCAAACATGAAGTTTTGAAATAAAATAGTTCAAGTTTGAATTCATCTTAGTCGGATATGAAACACCCAAACCAGATCATTCTGCAGCTGCTCATTAGTTCCTCGATATGAGCGGACTCTGCTCTGGAAGCTGGATAGGATCACCTACGTTTTGAAGATTCAGACCGTGGCGAACTCCATCACCCTTGCCCTCCATAATCATGTTGTACATGATCACACAAGTTGTCATCACCTTCCACAAAGTCCCCCCATCCCATAATTTAGTAGGCCCGCAAACAATTGAAAAGCGGGCTTGGAACACTTCAAATGCCCTTCGACATCCTTTCTGGCAGATTCCTGTTTTTGGGAAAAGTGACATCTTTTGTTACCCCTTGGTTTGGAGATGGTCTTGATGGAAGTCGCCCACGGAGGAGATATCATCACAAATATAATACCTCGTGCTATACTCATAACCGTCGTTGGTATAATTGCACTAAGGAGCTTCACTCGCACACAACCTTGCAAACAATGGAGACTATTGCAGCACGTTGATGTCATTGTGAGACCTAGGCATGCCAATGAAAGAGTGTCAAAATGCATAGGTCATGTGATGCAAGTGCTTCAAGAATGATGGTGTGCTTTTTTGCAATGGCCATGGTGCCCTCTTGCTTCTCCAATTGCCATGAGCTTTGTTCTGTCTGCGGGAGTTGGTTCTCTCAAGTACTCCGGTTCAAACACCTTCACCATTGTAGTAGCAAATCTGACCATGGCTTTGAGGCACGTGCTTTCAAACATCCGGAGATACTCGCCCCATGAATATGCGACCGTGCCATAGGTAAGCATCCTCATTGTAGCGGTGCACTTTTGGTAACCAAAGAACCTAATGGTTCCAATGGCATCCTTCTTCAAGGTGAAGTAATCATCGTAAGCCAGATACCATGATAGAGGAGATCAAACACTTGCCGCCGCATCCAAAAAATAACGGCAAAAATAGGGCTCGATAGTGCATCGGGGGCAAAGTACTCGTTTCCCAACATCATATGCCTTCGTGCCCGATTCCTGTTCAACACTTGATGTCCATTTGTTGGATCCTTGTAATTGAGAACATGCTCCTTCGCATGCCTGGGTGGAGTATTTTGGTTGGGCCGGTCATATCGGAGTCCGATGTCGTGGAGGTCCAAATGCCCTCAAACCTCCCTTACTTTTGGTTTTTGGTTGTGGGACTTCGAACATCCGAACCGATCCAAACAAATTTGGTGACCAGTGTTGGATGGCAAAAAAATGTCCAGATAATTGGGTCAGGACATTTTTGGCGATTTGGTGAATAGCGTTGGAGTTGCCCTTATGACAGGATACAATGATACTCTATAATATCATCGAACGTGCATGACAGTTAATGAGATGGAACTGGCATCAATTGCACCTTCACTATGGCTCCATACAGAACCTCTAGTACTAGCACTCCTATATAAGTAGATGTAGCTAACTAGGAAGCTGCAGCTACAAGCAAACCGCGTACGCACTGAGACAACCGAAACATGCTGGCGATGAGGAGGAGCTGCAGGACGGCCCTCGTCGCAGCGGTGGTGGTGGTGGCCCTGGCGATGGCGCCGCCGGGTGTGTGCGAGAAGAAGGGGCCGCTGGTGACGGCGGTGATCGTGTTCGGCGACTCCATCATGGACCCCGGCAACAACAACGGCCTCCACACGGTGGTGAAGGCGAACCACGCGCCCTACGGCAAGGACTTCGCCAACCACGAGCCCACCGGCCGCTTCTCCAACGGGCTCATACCCACCGACTTCATGGGTAAGTATCTATACGCACGTACTAGCGTATGTGTCTTCCTTTTCTGTATGTGTATACCTTCCATGCATGCATGCTCACCGTATACACTACATGCACCACTCCAAATTAACTCCACTGACAGAGCTCGCGAGAGGATAATCTAGCCAGTGTGTGTACTGTATACGGTATCCCCCCCTCCATGTGAGGAGGATCTTAATTCCTCCATGTGCCATGCCATCTCGAGGCATACATGGAAAATGGAATTGCTTAATGCAGTAGTGTATGAATACCTTGGTGTCTTACCCATACCTGTGGGACTTACTGCTGCCATTTGAAAATTGTTACTGTAGCGTCTTCTCCTGATTAATGAATTGCCTACTCTTCTGCCGACACTGAAAAAAGGTGCTTGAAACATGTGTGGTTGCAAATCGGTTAACTCCGTGCGTGTCGGTGCATATTACTACTATAATTGTATAGCGAACACGCACGTACATGCATGCACAGTTCCAGCTAATTGCTGAAAAAGTTGCTCCGACGTTGCTGAAAACTGAGTGCACATGTGCAACCAACCTCCCACGGAGTAATGACAAACATGTGTACATCAACAAGCTTGTACACCATACTTTTTCAAGTGAGATGACCTTTAAACACTGTAGTACGTTCTACGTTGTACGTCAAGCCTGTTTAATTTCTCTCACTCAATCGTTCATACAACGGTTGTAGTATGTTCTACATCCAGCCAAACTTCGCTGCAGTATTGTCTATACAGATTGTTGAAGTGTATATATCCACCCCTAGGAAGTTACAGTTCACAAGAATGATGTGGTTAAACCTAGCTAAACCAATCATACCCATTACAGGTGAGGGGTGTTCGGCAATCATCTCTCTAACCAAATAGAAATCAATCTCATTGTGTTTGATTCGAGCATGAAAAACTAGGTTAGCTAATAGGCATAGATGTATCTCCTGAGTTTTCACACCATAAACATGGCACTATTGCTGATGATGCTTGGAGTTTCTTTCTTTTTTGCTGGAAATACTTCCGTTATATCCATTAACTGTCAAGGCAAGGCAGTACAAAGAACACAAGAAGTAAAAGAAACTACATCTTGGTCCATAGACCACCAAACGACGACTACAAACACTATAGCGAGCTGAAGGCACGTCACCATCATCGTCCTTCCCTCTTGGAGTGTCTTAAGCAAAGACTTTACCCAAATTATCTTGGCAACCACATTTGCTAATGTTTTGTGTTCAACTTATGTGCTGGACCTTAACATGGTGGCTTGCTTCCTTCCACTCAACCCAGTGAGATTCGACCCAAGAATATTTCAAAACTACATATTGATCTTCTGTCATGGAAACAACATGTTTGTCTATAGCAAAGAAACTACGAACCACGGAAGAAGAAGCCTTTTACAAAGTTAGTTTAGGGTCAACTGTTCATTAGCATATCTAAAAAAGTAACTGTCCGATGACTATCGAAAGGAGCGTGCAAGTACCACGCAACGTTATTGATAGAAAAGCAATTTCATTTCTAGTCAGAAGACCCCAGCCGCCACCTCAACAATGTAAGAGCCAGCGAGGGCGGTGGGGTGGGGGGGGGGGGGGCTCAAACCATCGACATGCGCCGGCTAAGGGTGACCCCCTCCCCCTGCGCACGCGCTGCCACCGCCTAGGTGACAGGGACGACGAGATGGGTGAGAGGGGTGGGACAAGAGGAAGGCGATGGAGGACCGGTGTTGGTGGATGCGGGGTTTCATGTAGTGGCATCTCTCTTTTCAACCAACGTAGTGTGTCTGATTATCTTATTACACCACTAATTACCCTTAACCAATTTGAATTCAATTCAATCACCAATCAATCTCAAAACCAACTTAAATTGGAGCTAAAAAATATGAAGTATATAATAATTTTCATGATTAAATACTAGCTGAATTTTAGACTACTAGGTAATAGAATATCAACAAGTTGGCGTTGCTCTCATGAAAGGGCCAAGCTTTGGCAGATGGCGGGTGAGGGTGAGAGGCGCATTAAGCCGTGAGAGTATGTTGTTGCGCCATTGAGCCATGGTATTATCGTCACCGATGTTTTTGGTCTACAACCCTTTGTATTACAACCCGCAAGAAAAAAAACCTTTGTATTACACACATTGTTGTATTATTATCCATGAAATTAGCAGCTCTCATACTATATGTGTTTGCAAAATAAAAAAATAGCAGCAAATTTAGTCATCATGTTTCTAATGGGCCGAATTGCAGCCCAGGGCCTTAACGTGAAGCAACTACTTCCTCCGTACCTGGGCGTGGAGCACACCCGAGAGGACCTCCTCACCGGCGTCAGCTTCGCGTCCGGCGCCACCGGATTCGATCCTCTCACCCCCGTCATCGTGGTAACTTATTTTCTGTTAACTGATCTGTGCGTGTACGTGCAACTAGTGATCGATATCATACTGATCGACCTACTTCGGTTCATTCCAGAACGTGATCTCGCTGGAGCAGCAGCTGGCCTACTTCGACGAGTACCGCGGCAAGCTGGTGGACATCGCCGGCGAGGAGGAGACGCGGCGGATCATCGACGGCGCGCTGTTCGTGGTGTGCGCGGGCACGGACGACATCGCCAACACCTACTACACCACGCCGCTCCGGAGCGCCCACTACGACATCCCCGCCTACGTGGACCTGCTCCTCGTCGGCGTCGAGTCCTTGCTCCGCAACGTGAGCGCGCGGGGCGCCAAGCGGATCGGCTTCGTGGGGCTCCCGCCCATCGGGTGCGTGCCGTCGCAGCGGACCATGGGCGGCGGCCCCGACCGCGGCTGCGTGCCGGAGCGCAACGCCGCCGCGCGGCTCTACAACGCGAGGGCGCAGGAGCTGATCCGCCGGCTGGGCGAGGAGGACCCGGCCGGGTTCCCCACCCTCGTGTTCATCGACATCTACACCGTGATCCAGGACCTGGTGGACAACGGGGCGCGGTACGGGTTCAGCGAGACGACGAAGGGGTGCTGCGGCACCGGGACGAACGAGGTGGCGGTGCTGTGCGACGCCAGGTTCATGCCAGTGTGCGACGACGTGTCGGAGCATGTCTTCTTCGACAGCTACCACCCCACGCAGCGGGCCTACAAGGTCATCGTCGACTACATCTTCGACCACTACATGCAGTTCCTCAACCTCTGAGACTGCAACATTCATTATTGTCCTTGTATTTTTCAAATAAAGCATTATTATTCATTATTTGTTTCTTTAAATTATGAGGTGTGAGGGCTAAATGTATGTGGAGGTCCAAAGTTGTGTGTCCAATTTTTATTTTTTTTGCGTTGTCGTGTGTCCATCTAGATGAGAATTAATTAACTAAGTCACATCTAACTCCTATGCCTTTTGAATATTCAAGTAAAACAGAAAAGAAAAACGTGCACGAATCTTTGCGTAAAATCAAATGATGTAGAAATTAGATGTGATATAGTTAACTCTCATCTAGATGAGAGCTAGCGTAATGCACGTCTAGATGTGCCATAGACAGTTTTCTTTTTATATAGTACAAAAATGTTATTCCTAAAAATTTGCTGAAATGTTTTTTAATTGTGGGGCTATCCTGATCGCCACCTTACAGAGGCGGTAACCTGATCAAACATAGATACATGCTACCAAACAAACTCTGTGCTCAACATATATCACTAGATAGTCACCAATTATTGATAGACACGGTCTACAAAACACATGGTACTTGTAGGCACTCAACATGTCTCAAGAGGCGAACTAAGCATAACTCAGATGGTTAGGTTCTTTATGATGGAGCCAATCCACTAGAGTTTAAATCTTAGACATGCGCTTGGTGATCGCATCTTTAATGCACTAAATTGCGCCCTCGTGCCGAGTTTACTTTTCCCAAGTCCTCCGTAACCTGGAGAAAAACCCCTAACTACCGCATAGCCCTACCCTTGTGGATTGCTTATGTCAGTCTCCCTTGCCTTCACCATTCAATTTCAATACACGGGAGGTGTCGTGGGAGTAAGTCTGACAGTAAGGATGAGGGTACGTAGGAAGAGGCAAGATCCTAGCTACGGTGAGGTTATGAACGCAAGATGTACGAGTTCATGCCCTTCTCGGAGTAAGTAATAGCCCTACGTCTCGGTGCCCGCAGGCTTGGTCGGCTGGATTATGCGTGAGAGTTACAGAGGTGCGAACCCTTGTACCTGAGGAGGGGGTGGCTTATATAGAGTGCACCGGACCCCTCCCGCCCTTAGTTATTCAGGGTTCAATGTACATTAAGACAAGGCATTACTGGTGACGCTAGCTATAAAGAGATAATAAATGTCCTTTAACGCTACGGAGTGAGTGCCTGGTCGTTACTGTCCTGAGTGGCTTTAGACCTTCTGTTCTCCGAGTGATTCTTCGTGTGGTCGACAGACTCTACCTAGGTCGAATGGAACTGGGATATCCGAGTGGGTAACTGGTCGAGTGGATTACACTCCAAGGTGTTTTCAGTCGGTATCTTCTGTATCTTCTGTCATCCTTTGAGTGTCTTTGACTCTAGGGCAATGCCCTTGTGTAGGGTGTCTAGGTTAGGCCTATGACTCTACCCTAGGTACATGTCAACATCAGGAGGCGCAGGTACTATGGATCTTCATGCTTGAGGGGAGTCTTGGTCTAGTGGGTAAGGTTTTGATGTCCTTGCGTTCTTCGTCCGAGTGGTGGAGGCGACAACACAATGAAATAAGTATCCCGACCATGTCCCTATCATGGTGGCACTGGTTTTGGAGTTACCGCCGTGAGGGTTGGTTTCCCCATACCTGATCGACTGGATTTTGGGGTGAGTTGTCAATCCCAACGCTTCTGTCTTGATCCGCGGTGGCACCATTGATCTCGGCAATAAGAGCCTACGATGATGCTTTTGGCAGTGATGTGGGGTTGGGCCTCGTCGTCCAATCTTTGCCTTTTCTAGATTGATGATCCATGCCTCAGACCTCTCCCAATGCATTGGTGCTAAAGTGGGGTGCTAAGTGTATTAAAATGCTTAGCAACTAATGTCCCCAATGCATCGGTGCTTAGAGGGTGCTTGGATCCAAAGGACTATTTTTAGTCTGACTAAAAGTAGTCTCTTTTAGAGGCTAAAGTTCCAAGCACCTTTGACTAAAGGGAGGCTAGGACTAGTCTTGAGGCTAAAAAATTTTAGTCATAAGAAACCTACTAAAATATGTATTAGCTCTCTCTCTCCTCATTTAATTCCTCTCCTTTAACACATGCGAGTTCTGGATTGGAGGGTTTGGAGGATAATAAATGCTCAATAACTTGATTTTAGTCTCTTTAGTATTTGGATCCAAGCATGAGTGAGGCTAGCAAGTTTTAGTCCCACTACTTTTAGTCATGGGACTAAAACGTATCCAAGCACCCTCTTAGATTTTTGTAGCTAAGCCTCCTCTATTTAATTGTTTAGTAATAAAACTCTTTCATGTATTGGTTGGTAGTCTTTTTGCCTAGGTTCATGTGCTTAGCATTGGTTCTTAGGCTAGTCATAGTGGGGGTAACTTAGATAGTAACTTAACACATCACAAGACAATTTTTCTTATGTGGCAATTATTTAATTAGGAAAAAGATGCTTGTGGTAACATAATATGTTACTGTAACATAGCGCTTCCCGAGGCAAAATGAGTCTATGAGTTAATAAATGAAGCAACCTATGACATTACTACTATGTTACTTTGCACTATGGAGGTAGTAACTTAGACTAGTGTCATATGCATGACACTAATATAAGTTACTCCCCACTATGACCAGCCTTATTGGGGTCACCATAATGCTCTCTCTCCTCTTTAATTGCTTTGCCACATCATTTTTCTGCCTATGTGACATCCTTAGCACCAGTACACCGTGGAGCATTGGGGTCACCATAATGCTCTCTCTCCTCTTTAATTGCTTTGCCACATCATTTTTCTGCCTAAGTGGCATCCTTAGCACCAGTACACCGTGGAGCACTGGGAAGGGCCTCAACGATGCTAACGTCTTCTATGTGTGCTAACTTCTCGACTGCAATTACAACAAATCCTGGCTCGGGGAATGCGGAGCAGGTGCGGCATCGAGCTAGGCTCACAAACACACTATCGGTTTGTGCGGGTTAGGAACTACGACGAGTTCCCCTTGGGCTTGTCTGTAATTTTTATCCTTTTTTCGCGAATGTTCTTAGAAGACTGAGACTTGATTATTATATAAATTCTGGTTTTGTAAAAAAAAAAAAGGATTGTACCTTGTGCCAAGTTCACGGGACAATGGTTCTGTCTATATGTGACTCAAATAAACATTAACAGGAACAAAAATATTCGCACGAATCTTTGTGTAAAATCTAGATGTGCTTTAGCAAAAGCGCATAAAATACATCTTTGCAACTATAATTTCTGCAACATCGTACAGCAAGTGTAATAAATTTCAGCGACAAAGAACATATGAGTACTTCTTTTTTTGACTACCTGCCAATGCTTAGCTGTCTAGTTTCAGAGGGGGGAGGGAAGTTGAACGATACTGTACAATTTGCATCGATCAATGATAAAAACAGATAAATATCTACTCTTTCTTTCTCCATCTAGAAATGCATCATTCCAAGATATGAATAATCAACACTGCTACCCATAAAATCGACCATACGAAGCACATATAAGTTCTGAATTGTCTGGAGCAATACATACAAATTCTGTACAGACACAATCTGATTCAAACAATCAGAAGATATTTACATACACAATCTGATTCACTCTGCTTCCTATTTCAAATCCATCCACAGCAATTAATCTGCCAGTCTCTTTTCAGTTTGTCAGGTATAGAAAACAAATGGGCAAAAGAGAAAGTAAAACCTGAGATATATGAGTCTGAGACGTTGCATCAAGAAACTAACAATACCTGAATTGATAATAGTGAGTGCTCACCGTGAACAGAGAGAGTGAAATACACCATGAATCGGCTAATCAGAGTAGTATGTTTGTGGAAAGCATAATCCATGAAGGTTTGCACAGATCAGAAATACATATACACCACCATCTTGAAACAGGTGTTCCATCTACTTTATTGTACTGGATTCAGGTACACAGAGAGACAAATTTGCAGGAAATGACAGTTGCGAAAACTAGCACATCTATCATACTGAAATATTTATTCCTCTCTTGCCACCTTCAGAATTAGGGGAAAAAATAAACATGTCCACGGCATGTAAAGTTGCATAGAGCACCACAACTTTCATTTACGTGTATCATCCACCTGCAAAAAGCCCAAAAGAAATGCCTTAAAAAACGCAAGCTGTTGATCCTAAAACCATCCTACCAAGCAAGAGAGGCAGCGAAGGACAGAGAGGAAGTCAAAAGTAAGTTAAGCTTGCACGATAAACTCTTTTAACTCTTGAATCCATATAGTAGTACAATAAAACAGAAGGATGTGAAAGGGAGGACAAGAAAAGGGAGAAGGGCATAGCTACGTACCTCACATCCTTTCTTCTGCAGCTCCTTCAGTGTGTTGTCATCTCCGGAGATCAGGGGCATATAGCTCAGGTCCATGTAAGTGAGGGACGGAAGATGCAGCAACCCCTCGGGGAGCTTGCTCATCTTCTTACACCATGCAAATGTCAGGTGGGAGAGCTTTGGCATTGCCCCAATCTCCATCCTCCACTCCTCAATGGAAAACTCAAAAAGTTGTAGCTCTTGCAGACGAGGAAACCTTTGGGCAGAGCAGCACATGGTATGTCCATCATACCCCTGCAACACGAGCACCACAAGACAGGGAAGTTTCTCCAGGATTGGCATCGGGTCTTGCTTAATGACATTAGCAGATAGATGGAGCTCTCGCAGGCTTTGTGGGAAGTGATGGCTCTCCGGAAGTTTATCGAGCACATTGAACTGCTCAAGGTAAATATAAACCAGGTGCGGCATGTTCGCAATGATATTCATCATCTCTGCAGGGCAGTTGGTCGTGTGCCATACGAAGGTTGTCAGTTCTGTCATTAGGCTGACAAACATCACCATGTCACGGTTGCAATATTCAGTGCCAAAGGATCTAACAACTAACCAGAAGGTCTGAAGCTCTTTTTGTTGCAACCTCTTTGGTGGAGAAAACTCCTTATTCAGGTAAACATGCCTTAGAGTAGGAATATCCCAGAGGGAGTTTGGTACTACCGAGTCCAATTCAGTGCCTCTGAGATCTATAGTCTGCAAATAAAGGAGTTTTCCAATTGAAGAAGGGAGAACTACATGTCTGCATCCAGTCAATCTAAGGCACCTTAGGTGAATGGACCCTCCAATTGTCCTAGAAAAATCCTTTAGGATTGAGTTTTGGATGTGAAGAACCCTTAAGGAAGTCATTTTAGGTAGAGATACTGATGAGAGTCCGAAGCCAAAGAGAGTTCGGAGAATAGGAGTTGTTCCATGTAAAATTTGTCCACTCAGGTTTTGGAAAGAAGAACGATGACAAATCATGGTATCATACGATGCTGCACCAGCCTGACCTGCATTTTGTAGAATGCATCCATATGTCAGCTAGATGTCAAATAACAGGACACAATTGACATATATTGAAACATAAAACGGAACTACATATGATGAGAGAGGAAGCTTGACCTGCCCTTTTGTCGATAATATCAAGAAAACCATCTTGTCTTGCTTCTTCTATGCACCAGTCCCGTAAAATATCATGAATCTTTATTGTTTGAATCCATTTATGTGCCCTGCTTCTGTGGACAACTTGAATCAAGTTTCTCTGAGCCAACTCAGTAACATACTTGTGTGCTATTTCTTCTGGTTTATGACTTGGTGTATGCGGAATGAAGCTTTCAGCCATCCATAATTCAATAAGGTTCGGCACATGTATTTCATAATCCTCAGGAAAAGCAGCAAGATAGAGGAAGCAAGTTCTTAAATAGTGACAGGGCAGATCCTTGTAACTACGAGCTAGTATATCTCGCATCATTTGTGTGCTTTTGGTTAACGGCCAGCCAAATAGTACATCAGACCATGCTTGTATGTTCAGATTCTTTGATAGATAACCCCCCAACACTATCAATGCAAGTGGCAATCCATCACATTTATGAGCAAGCTTTCTCCCTACCTCTTCAAACTCATCCACATCACACATGACGGATCTTTTGTATGATGGTAAAGCTTTGCTACTAAAAAGTTCCCAACTTTTCTCTTCATCTAAGTGCTTCAAAACATGAACATGGGTTGGCATCTGAACATGATTTGCAACATCTTCCTTTCGTGTGGTTAGCAGTACTCTACTACCGTTAGATGCGTCTGGAAAGGCTTTAATTGTCCTGTTTATTTGCTCCCATGTGTCTGTTTCCCACACATCATCCAGAACTACTAGGTATCTCTTTTTCAACAGAAAATCACTTATCTTCTTCCCCACATCATACTCCTGCATTTGATCAACTTGCTCATCGTTGGACCCCATTATTTGCTTCATAATATCCCTTAGTAAAGCAATGCCCTTGAACTTTTGAGATACACTCACCCAAGCAATGGTATCAAAATGTTGCTTCACTATAGATGAAGTGCATACTTTTCTTGCAAGTGTAGTTTTTCCTGCCCCACCCATGGCGACTATGGAAACAGCGGTAAGCATGTTTTCTCCATGAACTAATTTATCCACTGTTTCTTTATACTCATCCTGAAAACCAACCATCACAATGTCATCTTCAAAGTTTTGGTGCATAAGACAGTAATCTTGTGGGAACTCATCCTCATCATGACATTTCTCTACTGCACTAGTATCCAAATCAATTTTCAAACGGTGCGCGCTTTCAAATATCTCACTGGTCTTTCTTCTTACACGCTTAACTTGAACACCGACTTGGTGAAGGTTAACCAAATCGGCCGGCAAGCGAGCATACCTTGAAACGGCGCCCACGAATCCCTTCTTGAGCCTGTTACTTTTCTGCATGTGCTCGACGGCCTCGATGACATTTTCGGCCACATACGCCGCATCCCTGATCTGGACCACCAAGATAGCGACTGCTGCATTTCCTGATCTCCGCTTGACATCGGCGTCTTTGAGGTAGCCCTGCAGCCGCATCAGCTCATCTTTCAAGAAGGTGACTTCGACCGTGACTCCACACAAGAATGTGGTCTCCTGAATCAGAGCCTGCTCACGTTCCCAACCACAGCGGTAACAGCGGATTCGGCCATCAGTCGCTCCTCGCCTCCGCTCCTCCGCAGCTCAGAGATCGATGGAATTGATGCTTAACAGTGCGTTCCAAACTCCGGTAGCGCAGGTCAATGGTCGACGCGACAGACCTGGCGGGGGTGAGAGCAAGAAAGTGAGCCCTTGTATCGATGGGGAAATGGGAGACGGGGAAAGGGGAGAGATTCACCGAGGGGAGCGTGGCCTGCGTTCACCTTCAGATTTGCCCGTCGAGCGGCGGCCTGTCCAGGGCATGGGAGCAGGGAGCGTGGCCTGCGTTCTCCTCCCCGTCGAGCGGCGGCGTGCGCGGAGAATGGGAGCAGAGGGGGCGTGCGTGGAGGCGTGGGCGGCGGCTGCTCTGCCGTGCAGGAAGACGGCGTCGAGTGCAGGGCCTTGGAAATTTCCTTGCTCCCTTCTAGCTGCTGGAGATTCCGAGGAGGCGACTAGGGACGCGTCTGCACGTGGCCAAGCTCCCAGCAAGCACCACAAAGTCGCCGGATCATATTTCTCTTTGAAAAAGATTGTTAGTTGCGATGATGCTACAGTTAGAACATCTACTGCCAGGCGCCTCAAACCCGTCGTCTTAAACGCCCGGGCGAGCCGCCGGACATTGACCGGTCACGAAATTTTGACCTAGCTGAGTGTCTCAAACGAGACTGAAACGCCTGGGCTGACCGGCACCCCTCATATCCAGCCCAAATATGGGACGGATATGGGACGCCGGGGCATGCCCGCCACGTCGGACTGACATCGGGGTCCCACACAGAATCGCCCGGAAACCCGGTGGTCTGAAGCTCGTATCCTTCGTCAGACCGATCTCGCCACGTGGCGCCGCTCCGGCGGGTAGCGTAGTGCCTAGCCTGGCTATTTAAGCCAACCACCGACACTGAAATCCTACCCCCCCCCCCCCCCACATTTTCCTCCGCTCGTGCGCCGCCGCCACCACTATCCACTCCTCGTCGCCACCACTAGTAGCCATGCCCCACGCTGCTGGATAAGGGGCTACCCATTTATATCGCCAAGGCACCGTCAGCAGCTCCTTGAGCAGATACGGACAAAGCGCGAAGCCCAGATCGTCGCGGGGCTTCCTCCTGATGCAGTGGATCGGGAGGAGGAGTTGGAGGAGGAGGAGGAGGCTGAGGAGGAGTAGATGTTCACCTACATGGATGAAGTCGAGCATGAGGAGGAGGAGTCGGAGCCCTCGTACGTGCCCGTCCAACCGACGCTAGGCACTGACGTCGTGGGCATATCCGGCGACGAAGATTAGCTAGGGTAGTACATAGTATGTAGTATGCAGAATTTCTTTTGCATGCTTTGTATGGATTTATGGGGTTGAAATATGAGAGATTCGGATGCAGAGTAGCTAATCTGAGGCGTATTTGACATGGAATATTGTCGGGGAACGTAGTAATTTCAAAAAATTTCCTACGCACACGCAAGATCATAGTGATGCATAGCAACAAGAAGGGAGAGTGTAGTCTACGTACCCTCGTAGACCGACAGCGGAAGCGTTATGACAACGCGGTTGATGTAGTCGTACGTCTTCACGGCCCAACCGATCAAGCATCGAAACTACGGCACCTCCGAGTTCTAGCACACGTTCAGCTCGATGACGATCCCCGGACTCCGATCCAGCAAAGTGTCGGGGAAGAGTTCCATCAGCACGACGGCGTGGTGACGATCTTGATGTTCTACTGTTGCAGGGCTTCGCCTAAGCACCACTACAATATTATCGAGGACTATGGTGGAGGGGGACACCGCACACGGCTAAGAGAACGATCTTGAAGATTAACTTGTGTGTCTAGAGGTGCCCCCCTGCCCCCGTATATAAAGGAGCAAGGGAGGAGGCCGGTCGGCCCTTGGGGCGCGCTAATGAGGAGGAGTCCTCCTCCTAGTAGGAGTAGGACTCCCTTCTTTCCTACTCCTACTAGGAGGGGGAAAGGAAGGAGGAGAGGGAGAAGGAAAGGGGGCGCCGCCCCCCTCTCCTAGTCCAATTCGGACCAGATGGGGAGGGGGCGCGCGGCCCACCCTGGCCGCCCATCTCTCTCTCCACTGGGGCCCATAAAGCCCATTACTTCTCCCGGGGGGTTCCGGTAACCCTCCGGTGAAGGAAATATGCCCTAGAGGCAATAATAAAGTTATTATTTATTTCCTTATTTCATGATAAATATTTATTATTCATGCTAGAATTGTATTATCTGGAAACATAATACTTGTGTGAATACATAGACAAACTAAACGTCACTAGTATGCCTCTACTTGACTAGCTCGTTAATCGAAGATGGTTATGTTTCCTAACCATAGACATGTGTTATCATTTGATTAATGGGATCACATCATTAGGAGAATGATGTGATTGACATGACCCATTCCATTAGCTTAGCACCCGATCGTTTAGTATGTTGCTATTGCTTTCTTCATGACTTATACATGTTCCTATGACTATGAGATTATGCAACTCCTGTTTACCGGAGGAACACTTTGTGTGCTACCAAACGTCACAACGTAACTGGGTGATTATAAAGGAGCTCTACAGGTGTCTCCAAAGGTAAATGTTGGGTTGGCGTATTTCGAGATTAGGATTTGTCACTCCGATTATCGGAGAGGTATCTCTGGGCCCTCTCGGTAATGCACATCGCATAAGCCTTGCAAGCATTGCAACTAGTGAGTTAGTTGCGAGATGATGTATTACGAAACGAGTAAAGAGACTTGCTAGTAACGAGATTGAACTAGGTATTGAGATACCGACGATCGAATCTCGGGCAAGTAACATACCGATGACAAAGGGAACAACGTATGTTGTTATGCGGTCTGACCGATAAAGATCTTCGTAGAATATGTGGGAGCCAATATGAGCATCCAGGTTCCGCTATTGGTTATTGACCGGAGACGAGTCTCGGTCATGTCTACATTGTTCTCGAACCCGTAGGGTCCGCACGCTTAAGGTTTCGATGACAGTTATATTATGAGTTTATGCATTTTGATGTACCGAAGTTTGTTCGGAGTCCCGGATGTGATCACGGACATGACGAGGAGTCTCGAAATGGTCGAGACATAAAGATTGATATATTGGAAGCCTATATTTGGATATTGGAAGTGTTCCGTGTGAAATCGGGATTTTACCGGAGTACCGGGAGGTTACCGGAACCCCCCGGGAGGTATATGGGCCTTAGTGGGCTTTAGTGGAAGAGAGGAGAGGTGGCCAGGGCTGGGCCGCGCGGCCCTCCCCCCTAGTCCGAATAGGACAAGGAGAGGGGGCGGCGCCCCCCCCTTCCTTCTCTCTCTCTCCTCTTTCCCCCTCCCGAATCCTATTCCAACTAGGAAGGGGGGGGGGGAATCCTACTCCCAGTGGGAGTAGGACTCCTCCTGGCGCGCCCTCCTCCTGGCCGGCAGCACCCCCCCTTGATCCTTTATATACGGGGGCAGGGGGCACCCCTATACACACAAGTTGATCCACGTGATCATATTCTTAGCCGTGTGTGGTGCCCCCTTCCACCATAATCCTCGATAATATTGTAGCGGTGCTTAGGCGAAGCCCTGCAACGGTAGTACATCAAGATCGTCACCACACCGTCGTGCTGACTGAACTCTTCCCTGACACTTTGCTGAACGTGTGCTAGAACTCGGAGGTGCCGTAGTTTCGGTGCTTGATCGGTCGGGCCGTGAAGACGTACGACTACATCAACCGCGTTGTGTTAATGCTTCAGCTGTCGGTCTACAAGGGTACGTAGATCACACTCTCCCCTCTCATTGCTATGCATCACCATGGTCTTGCGTGTGTGTAGGATTTTTTTTTGAAATTACTACGTTCCCCAACAGTGGCATCCGAGCCAGGTTTTATGTGTTGATGTTATATGCACGAGTAGAACACAAGTGAGTTGTGGGCGATATAAGTCATACTGCTTACCAGCATGTCATACTTTAGTTCGGCGGTATTGTTGGACTAAGCGGCCTGGACCGACATTACGCGTACGCTTACGCGAGACCGATTCTCCCGACGTGCTTTGCACATAGGTGGCTTGCGGGTGACAGTTTCTCCAACTTTAGTTGAACCGAGTGTGGCTACGCCCGGTCCTTGCGAAGGTTAAAACAGCACCAACTTGACAAACTATCGTTGTGGTTTTGATGCGTAGGTAAGATTAATTCTTGCTTAAGCCCATAGCAGCCACGTAAAACTTGCAACAACAAAGTAGAGGACGTCTAACTTGTTTTTGCAGGGCATGTTGTGATGTGATATGGTCAAGACATGATGCTAAATTTTATTGTATGAGATGACCATGTTTTGTAACCGAGTTATCGGCAACTAGCAGGAGCCATATGATTGTCGCTTTATTGTATGCAATGCAATCGCACTGTAATGCTTTACTTTATCACTAAGCGGTAGCGATAGTCGTGGAAGCATAAGATTGGCGAGACGACAACGATGCTACGATGGAGATCAAGGTGTCGCGCCGGTGACGATGGTGATCACGACGGTGCTTCGAAGACGGAGATCACAAGCACAAGATGATGATGGCCATATCATATCACTTATATTGATTGCATGTGATGTTTATCTTTTATGCATCTTATCTTGTTTTGATTGACGGTAGCATTATAAGATGATCTCTCACTAATTATCAAGAAGTGTTCTCCCTGAGTATGCACCGTTGCGAAAGTTCTTCGTGCTAAGACACCACGTGATGATCGGGTGTGATAGGCTCTACGTTCAAATACAACAGGTGCAAAACAGTTGCACACGTGGAATACTCAGGTTATACTTGACGAGTCAAGCATATACAGATATGGCCTCGGAACACGGAGACCGAAAGGTCGAACGTGAATCATATGATAGATATGATCAACATAGTGATGTTCACCAATGAAACTACTCCATCTCACGTGATGATCGGACATGGTTTAGTTGATTTGGATCACGTAATCACTTAGAGGATTAGAGGGATGTCTATCTAAGTGGGAGTTCTTAAGTAATATGATTAATTGAACCTAAATTTATCATGAACTTAGTACCTCATAGTATCTTACTTGTTTATGTTTGATTGTAGATAGATGGCCCGTGCTATTGTTCCGTTGAATTTTAATGCGTTCCTTGAGAAAGCAAAGTTGAAAGATGATGGTAGCAATTACACGGACTGGGTCCGTAACTTGAGGATTATCCTCATTGCTGCACAAAAGAATTACGTCCTGGAAGCATCGCTGGGTGCCAGGCCTGTTGCTGGAGCAACACCAGATGTTATGAACGTCTGGCAGAGCAAAGCTGATGACTACTCGATAGTTCAGTGTGCCATGCTTTACGGCTTAGAATCGGGACTTCAACGACGTTTTGAACGTCATGGAGCATATGAGATGTTCCAGGAGTTGAAGTTAATATTTCAAGCAAATGCCCGGATTGAGAGATATGAAGTCTCCAATAAGTTCTATAGCTGCAAGATGGAGGAGAACAGTTCTGTCAGTGAGCATATACTCAAAATGTCTGCGTATAATAATCACTTGATTCAATTGGGAGTTAATCTTCCAGATGATTGCGTCATTGTTAGAATTCTCCAATCACTGCCACCAAGCTACAAGAGCTTCGTGATGAACTATAATATACAAGGGATGAATAAGACTATTCCCGAACTCTTCGCAATGCTGAAAGCTGCGGAGGTAGAAATCAAGAAGGAGCATCAAGTGTTGATGGTCAACAAGACCACTAGTTTCAAGAAAAAGGGCAAAGGGAAGAAGAAGGGGAACTTCAAAAAGAACAGCAAGCAAGTTGCTACTCAAGAGAAGAAACCCAAATCTGGACCTAAGCCTGAAACTGAGTGCTTCTACTGCAAGCAGACTAGTCACTGGAAGCGGAACTGCCCCAAGTATTTGGCGGATAAGAAGGATGGCAAGGTGAACAAAGGTATATGTGATATACATGTTATTAATGTGTACCTTACTAATGCTCGCAGTAGCACCTGGGTATTTGATACTGGTTCTGTTGCTAATATTTGCAACTCGAAACAGGGACTACGGATTAAGCGAAGATTGGTTAAGGACGAGGTGACGATGCGCGTGGGAAATGGTTCCAAAGTCGATGTGATCGCAGTCGGCACCCTACCTCTACATCTACCTTCGGGGATTAGTATTAGACCTAAATAATTGTTATTTGGTGCCAGCGTTAAGCATGAACATTATTTCTAGATCTTGTTTGATGCGAGACGGTTATTCATTTAAATCAGAGAATAATGGTTGTTCTATTTACATGAGTAATATCTTTTATGGTCATGCATGCACCCTTAAAGAGTGGTCTATTCTTATTGAATCTCGATAGTAGTGACACACATATTCATAGTGTTGAAGCCAAAAGATGCAGAGTTGATAATGATAGTGCAACTTATTTGTGGCACTGCCGTTTGGGTCATATCAATATAAAGCACATGAAGAAACTCCATACTGATGGGATTTTGGAACCACTTGATTATGAATCACTTGGTACTTGCGAACCGTGCCTTATGGGTAAGATGACAAAAACACCGTTCTCCGGTACTATGGAGAGAGCAACAGATTTATTGGAAATCATACATACAGATGTATGTGGTCCGATGAATGTTGAGGCTCGTGGCAGATATCGTTATTTTCTCACCTTCACAGATGACTTAAGCAGATATGGGTATATCTACTTAATGAAACATAAGTCTGAAACGTTTGAAAAGTTCAAAGAATTTCAAAGTGAAGTTGAAAATCATCGTAACAAGAAAATAAAATTCCTACGATCTGATCGTGGAGGAGAATATTTGAGTTACGAGTTTGGTGTACATTTGAAAAAATGTGGAATAGTTTCGCAACTCACGCCACCCGGAACACCACAGCGTAATGGTGTGTCCGAACGTCGTAATCATACTTTACTAGATATGGTGCGATCTATGATGTCTCTTACTGATTTACCGCTATCATTTTGGGGATATGCTCTAGAGACGGCCGCATTCACGTTAAATAGGGCACCATCAAAATCCGTTGAGACGACGCCTTATGAACTGTGGTTTGGCAAGAAACCAAAGTTTCATTTCTGAAAGTTTGGGGCTGCGATGCTTATGTGAAAAAGCTTCAACCTGATAAGCTTGAACCCAAATCGGAGAAATGTGTCTTCATAGGATATCCAAAGGAAACTATTGGATACACCTTCTATCACAGATCCAAAGGCAAGACTTTTGTTGCTAAATTCGGAAACTTTCTAGAGAAGGAGTTTCTCTCGAAAGAAGTGAGTGGGAGGAAAGTAGAACTTGACGAGGTAACTGTACCTGCTCCCTTATTGGAAAGTGGTACATCACAGAAACCTGTTTCTGTGACACCTACACAAATTAGTGAGGAAGCTAATGATAATAATCATGAAACTTCATAACAAGATACTACTGAACCTCGTAGATCAACCAGAGTAAGATCCGCGCCAGAGTGGTACGGTAATCCTGTTCTGGAAGTCATGCTACTAGATCATGATGAACCTACGAACTATGAAGAAGCGATGGTGAGCCCAGATTCCGCAAAATGGCTTGAAGCCATGAAATCCGAGATGGGGTCCATGTATGAGAACAAAGTATGGACTTTGGTTGACTTGCCTAATGATCAGCAAGAAATTGAGAATAAATGGATCTTCAAGAAGAAGACTGGCGCTGACGGAAATATTACTGTCTACAAAGCTCGACTTGTCGAAAAAGGTTTTCGGCAAGTTCAAGGGATTGACTACGATGAGACCTTCTCACCCGTAGCGATGCTTAAGTCTGTCCGAATCATGTTAGCAATTGCCGCATTTTATGATTATGAAATTTGGCAAATGGATGTCAAAACTGCATTCCTGAATGGATTTCTGCAAGAAGAGTTGTATATGATGCAGCCGGAAGGTTTTGTCGATCCAAAGGGAGCTAACAAAGTGTGCAAGCTCCAGCGATCCATTTATGGACTGGTGCAAGCCTCTCGGAGTTGGAATAAACGCTTTGATAGTGTGATCAAAGCATTTGGTTTTATACAGACTTTTGGAGAAGCCTGTATTTACAAGAAAATGAGTGGGAGCTCTGTAGTATTTCTGATATTATATGTAGATGACATATTGCTAATCGGAAATGATATAGAATTTCTGGATAGCATAAAAGGATACTTGAATAAGAGTTTTTCAATGAAAGACCTCGGTGAAGCTGCTTACATATAGGGCATTAAGATCTATAGAGATAGATCAAGACGCTTAATTGGACTTTCACAAAGCACATACCTTAACAAAATTTTGAAGAAATTCAAAATGGATCAAGCAAAGAAAGGATTCTTGCCTGTGTTACAAGGTGTGAAATTGAGTAAGACTCAATCCCCGACCAATGCAGAAGATAGAGAGAAAATGAAAGATGTTCCCTATGCTTCAGCCATAGGCTCTATCATGTATGCAATGCTGTGTACCAGACCTGATGTGTGTCTTGCTATACGTCTAGCAGGGAGGTACCAAAGTAATCCAGGAGTGGATCACTGGACAGTGGTCAAGAACATCCTGAAATACCTAAAAAGGACTAAGGATATGTTTCTCATATATGGAGGTGACAAAGAGCTCATCGTAAATGGTTACGTTGATGCAAGCTTTGACACTGATCCGGACGATTCTAAATCGCAAACCGGATACGTGTTTACATTAAACGGTGGAGTTGTCAGTTGGTGCAGTTCAAAACAAAGCGTTGTGGCAGGATCTACATGTGAAGCGGAGTACATAGCTGCTTCGGAAGTAGCAAACGAAGGAGTCTGGATGAAGGAGTTCATATCCGATCTAGGTGTCATACCTAGTGCATCGGGTAAAATGAAAATCTTTTGTGACAATACTGGTGCAATTGCCTTGGCAAAGGAATCCAGATTTCACAAGAGAACCAAGCACATCAACAGACGCTTCAATTCCATCCGGGATCTAGTCCAGGTGGGAGACATAGAGATTTGCAAGATACATACGGATCTGAATATAGCAGACTCGTCGACTAAGCCTTTTCCACGAGCAAAACATGATCAGCACCAAAGCTCCATGGGTGTTAGAATCATTACTGTGTAATCTAGATTATTGACTCTAGTGCAAGTGGAAGACTGAAGGAAATATGCCCTAGAGGCAATAATAAAGTTATTATTTATTTCCTTATTACATGATAAATGTTTATTATTCATGCTAGAATTGTATTATCGGGAAACATAATACTTGTGTGAATACATAGACAAACTAAACGTCACTAGTATGCCTCTACTTGACTAGCTCGTTAATCGAAGATGGTTATGTTTCCTAACCATAGACATGTGTTGTCATTTGATTAATGAGATCACATCATTAGGAGAATGATGTGATTGACATGACCCATTCCATTAGCTTAGCACCCGATCGTTTAGTATGTTGCTATTGCTTTCTTCATGACTTATGCATGTTCCTATGACTATGAGATTATGCAACTCCCGTTTGTCGGAGGAACACTTTATGTGCTACCAAACGTCACAATGTAACTGGGTGATTATAAAGGATCTCCAAAGGTAAATGTTGGGTTGGCGTATTTCGAGATTAGTTTTGTCACTCCGATTGTCGGAGAGGTATCTCTGGGCCCTCTCGGTAATGCACATCACATAAGCCTTGCAAGCATTGCAACTAATGAGTTAGTTGCGAGATGATGTATTACGAAACGAGTAAAGAGACTTGCCGGTAACGAGATTGAACTAGGTATTGAGATACCGACGATCGAATCTCGGGCAAGTAACATACCGATGACAAAGGGAACAACGTATATTGTTATGCGATCTGACCGATAAAGATCTTCGTAGAATATGTGGGAGCCAATATGAGCATCCAGGTTCCGCTATTGGTTATTGACCGAAGACGAGTCTCGGTCATGTCTACATTGTTCTCGAACCAGTAGGGTCGCACGCTTAAGGTTTCGATGATAGTTATATTATGAGTTTATGCATTTTGATGTACCGAAGTTTGTTCGGAGTCCCGGATGTGATCACGGACATGACGAGGAGTCCCGAAATGGTCGAGACATAAATATTGATATATTGGAAGCCTATATTTGGATATCGGAAGTGTTCCGGGTGAAATCGGGATTTTACCGGAGTACCGGGAGGTTACCGGAACCCCCCGGGAGGTATATGGGCCTTAGTGGGCTTTAGTGGAAGAGAGGAGAGGTGGCCAGGGCTGGGCCGCGCGGCCCTCCCCCCTAGTCCGAATAGGACAAGGAGAGGGGGCGGCGCCCCCCCTTCCTTCTCTCTCTCCTCTTTCCCCCTCCCGAATCCTATTCCAACTAGGAAAGGGGGGGGGGGGGGGGAATCCTACTCCCAGTGGGAGTAGGACTCCTCCTGGCGCACCCTCCTCCTGGCCAGCCGCACCCCCCTTGATCCTTTATATACGGGGGCAGGGGGCACCCCTAGACACACAAGTTGATCCACGTGATCATATTCTTAGCCGTGTGCGGTGCCCCCTTCCACCATAATCCTCGATAATATTGTAGCGGTGCTTAGGCGAAGCCCTGCAACGGTAGTACATCAAGATCGTCACCACGCCATCGTGCTGACGGAACTCTAACCTGACACTTTGCTGGATCGGAGTCCGGGGATCGTCATTGAGCTGAATGTGTGCTAGAACTCGGAGGTGCCGTAGTTTCGGTGCTTGATCGGTCGGGCCGTGAAGACGTACGACTACATCAACCGCGTTGTGTTAACGCTTCTGCTGTCGGTCTACAAGGGTACGTAGATCACACTCTCCCCTCTCGTTGCTATGCATCACCATGGTCTTGCGTGTGCGTAGGAAATTTTTTGAAATTACTACGTTCCCCAACATCCGGCACTTCGGTTTTCTCCGAAATCACCCGGAACACTTCCGGTGTCCGAATATAGCCGTCCAATATACCAATCTTTGTGTCTCGACCATTTCGAGACTCCTCGTCATGTCCGTGATCACATCCGGCACTCCGAACAAACTTCGGTACATAAAAATATATAAACTCATAATGAAACTGTCATCATAACATTAAGCCTGCGGACCCTTCGGGTTCGAGAACAATGTAGACATGACCGAGACATGTCTCCGGTCAATAACCAATAGCGGAACCTGGATGCTCATATTGGCTCCCACATATTCTACGAAGATCTTTTATCGGTTAGACCGCATAACAACATACTTTGTTCCCTTTCTCATCGGTATGTTACTTGCCCGAGATTCGATCGTCGGTATCTCAATACCTAGTTCAATCTCGTTACCGGCAAGTCTCTTTACTCGTTTCATAATACATCATCTCGCAACTAACTCATTAGTTGCAATGCTTGCAAGGCTTATGTGATGTGCATTACCGAGAGGGCCCAAAGATACCTCTCCGACAATCAGAGTGACAAATCCTAATCTCGAAATAAGCCAACCCAACATGTACCTTTGGAGACACCTGTAGAGCTCCTTTATAATCACCCAGTTACGTTGTGATGTTTGGTAGCACACAAAGTGTTCCTCTGGCAAACGGGAGTTGCATAATCTCATAGTCATAGGAACATGTATAAGTCATGAAGAAAGCAATAGCAACATACTAAACGATCGGGTGCTAAACTAATGGAATGGGTCATGTCAATCACATCATTCTCCTAATGATGTGATCCCGTTAATCAAATGACAACACATGTCTATGGTTAGGAAACATAACCATCTTTGATTAACGAGCTAGTCAAGTAGAGGCACACTAGTGACGTTTAGTTTATCTATGTATTCACACAAGTATTATGTTTCCGGATAATATAATTCTAGCATGAATAATAAACATTTATCATGATATAAGGAAATAAATAATAACTTTATTATTGCCTCTAGGGCATATTTCCTTCAAATATTTTTTAACCACGATATCAATATTTTTAACATAGACGCGGATGCTCATACATACACATAGACACTCACCTCTATGAACGCACACTCGCACATTCTACTTGTATGAGAAGCTCCAAAAGACTGAGCTGACATATCATCTTGAGACAGACACTGCTAGGCAAAAGCCTAAGAGCGGCACAGTGCCCATGCTACTAATAGCGCGCTACAACTAACTGGGTAGTAGTAGTGTGGGTGCCATCCCACGCTACTACTAATTATCTGTAGCGCGTGCCTGTGACCCGCGCTACTACTATTAATTTTAATTTTACAAAAAATCTTTTGCGTATTTACGTAGTGTACGGGTTTTCTCGACCCTGTGCGTGCTGTCAATGGCGGCAATAGTTCGATCCAGCGACGAAAGGGGTCGTGGGAGGGGCGGACGGGCAGCGACAGACCAGATCCGTCGATGGCTTCTGGAGAGGGACCGGATCCAGGGCAGAGCAAGGCGAGGTGTGGGGCTACTCTTCACGGCCAAGACGAGAGAGCTCCTGGTCGTCCATGACGACGACCTGCACGGGCATGACCATGGGAGGGTGAGTCAAACCAGAGGGAGAAAGGGAAAAAGAGAAACGAGGGAGAGATAAAGGAGATGTACGGTGCTCCAGCATGGCGGCATGGAGCCGCGGGGAAGATCGGTGAGCTCCTGGACGCTGTTGGCGTGAGGGGGCAGCCTACTTGGGTGCCATGGAGGATGAGGCGCGCATGCGCAGGAGCGCCATGCGAGAGCATAGGGAGAGAGGGGGGAGGGACGGGAGAGAGGAGGGATTAAGGGGAGGAGATGGGATTTCAGGGCTGTTAAAAACCCTGTAACAGGGACCAGTTAGTAGCCGTGCAGGATTTATACCCCGCGCTACTACTATCAACTTAGCAGCAACGCGGGGTTTATACCTCGCGTTTCTACTATGACCTGATCTGGTGGACACAATGAGGACTATTTAGTAACAAAACCCATGCTACTACTAATTAGCGGCACCACGTGCCAGATAACCCGCGTCACTATTAAATGGTTGCCTATAGGATTCTCTTAGTAGTGTGACGAATTCATCACACGTGCCTATGTAATCAACGAAGATATCTCCTCCCACGAAATGAGCATCGCCGGAACACCTGAAATAAGTCCAGAAAAATATGAGCATAAGCACTAAGTCGATCTAGTACTTGAACCATAATGGGCTGGTTTCACCACAAAAAGTCTAATCATTCGAGCTAGACTCAGTTAATAGAACCACATATTATCTTCTTTCCGGCTTATAGGGCTTAATTTAAAAATCTCATCAATCAAGATAGATGGTAAGTGGTGGAATAATTTATGTAGTTTGCAAAAACACTCAATTAATACGTTTGTTTAAAAAAATGTGTTTACCAATATATTAATTGCAATGCACGTATGCATGAAGTACATGCATTGGTCAAATTTTTTTTACCTTGCATGCAATGATTTAATACACCTTGCAATCTGAACATGTGATAAGGAACAATCAAATTAAGACTTATAAAATGGAAAATCTAAAATTTTAGAATAAAGCCTATAAACCAGAAAGGAGAGAGTATCAATTAAAATTGAGGAATACAACGAGTTTACATACGTGAAAACCATACATGACAACCAGAAACACAAGTGTCGTGAAGAACTGCGAAAAGGATTCCAGGAAATTCAAGTCCTTGACACCTCGCCTTACGTCTACCACCGCTGGTTGTCGGCGCCGCCGTTGAGTTGCCGGAACCAGAGCGAGGCCTCCGTCAAACCCAAAATACAAAATAGGAAAGGCACCTTTGCACACGAGCCGTTGAATCGGGCCACCGCAAGCGGCTGGACCAAGACTTTTTGGCGCGACAGCCGGGGATCGTCCGCAAAGACAGATCCACACAAGACTTTGAGACTTTGTGGCCAAGACATTTTTATTCTTATTTCTTCTGTTGTTATTTTAAAGAACCGAATTAACCATATACGAAAGCAAAATGTCAACCCTAAGTTTTAACGTATAAACAAATTCACAGAGCTAAAGCTAAAGACCTGGCTTCCACGCGCAAAAAAAAAACTAAAGACCTGGCAGTGACATGTATTTACCGACGTCTACCACTGGTATATGCTCTTCAATTTTTCTACATCATTTTCACATCATTTATTTCTCTATAGTTAATACACACCTCTGAAATTCTCATGCTTAAATTTGGTGACCTTTTGAGTTGCTTTGCTAATTTTAAAACATTAACTTATTTTTCAGCCATTAAAAAGGGTGAATCGCTCTTCGGTTCAACATAGCATGCAGTCGAGCTCGGAAATGAATGAAACTTGATGGAAAATTTAAGAGCGTTACTGAAAAACTTGATGCACTCTATGTACAAGCTGAACACTCTCCGATGAAATATCAGAGTTTCGAACGAAAACCACCGCGTATCACACACAACTCAATTTTTCTACATCATTTCGACCTCAAACTTTTTTTCATGTTTAATACATAACACTGGAAGTCCCGTGCCCAAAATTTGGACTATTCTGGTTTTAGTAAATATGATTCTTTCAAGCATTTTTCTTACTTACTAAGTATATATTTGGCGAGCGCTCGAGTATGTCCGCCACTGCTAACTTCTGTAAATTTTAGAAAAAATCAGTGCAGGTCAATGAAATATTGTTGTGGCCGCCAAACTTTTGCACACCACTGATGCATGACAAACCAGGGCATGAGTTTGTTGCCCGCCACTACTGCTTTTATCCCGTGACTAAATTTGTAAAAAAAAAGATGAGTTGTAGGTGGTCATTTTGGCCTGCCACTGCTGTCTACGTAGCAGTAACTGGCAACCTTTTTTTACCCGCTACAGCTACTTTTATGATTGTATGAAGTATAAACATTTTTTCCAGACAAATGATAACATTTTAATTTGTGAGTAGAAAATGATAACATTTAAGTATTTTCGCCGGACTGTATGGAAAAAATAATCTTTCCCAGGAAATAAAAACAAACCTTTTTTAAATGGAAATGCCAGAAGAAGAAAGGAAATGATATGCAGGACAAGCCCAGAAGCGTAAACAAGAGCAGCCGACGTTAGCCCACCTTGATCGAACGAGCCCTTTACCCAGCCCACACTAAAAGCGATTACAGACAAGCCCGCTTGAGCCCGTCTTGATAGAACGAGCGAGCCCTTACCCAGCCCAAATCGACGAACTGGGTCTACCCACCCGCCGCCCGCCCGCAGACCCAATTCGATGCCCTAATCGTGCCCGGAATCGCCCCTCCCCGGCCCCCGCAAGGCTCCCCCGGCGATCTCCGTCTCAGGTGACCCCTCCGCCTCGATTTCTACTGCAATTCCTCGATCCGGGCTACTCATGCGCGTTTAATCTTACGATTTGGGGTCTCTAGAGCCCACAATCGATGCGATCCGTCAGTATTTCCCCGCCCCAAATGTGTAGGATTTGGGGGGAGTTCTTGCGCCGATTTCTGGATCCCGAACGCCATCTTACTCGCAGATCTTGTGTTTTTGTAGCCGTTTAGCCTGTTCAGTTCGATGTAGCTGTATGCTACCGTACTATATTGCTAGTAGCAGGCAAGACTAAAATCATGTTTACTGTGCAGCCATGGAGATGGAGCATGCTGTGATCCAGCAGCAGGTCGTGGAGTACCCCGAGGAGCATGAGGTGGAGGTGGATGTGGACAACATCATGAAGACGGAGGTGGCGTACGGTTCTGGGGTTCACAGCACTGCGTTCAGGTACAAGCACAAGAAGAGGTCCAAGGTCTGGGAGGAGTACAAGCCCATCTTCCTCAACGGCAAGGTACAGTTCGCCGAGTGCCTCTACTGCCACAACCGGCTCAGCTGCAAGGACTCCAATGGCACGAGCCACCTGTGGCGGCACCAGAAGATCTGCCCGGCCAAGTCGGAGGCGGCGGCGGAGGGGCAACAGAAGGATTCCTACTTCCCGTATGGTATGCTCCGGTTCTGCCTCGTAGCATGCTGTGTGTGGCTTAGGATCTGCACACATGGATATAACATTGTCAGAACAGTTGACCTCTGGCATACAACTGATGAATGACTTCACATTTTGTGCACAGTTTTGGTGAATGGAGATGGTCCAGTTTCACCAATTGACCCGGTCAATCAGATTATTTCGGAGACGCTTGATGACATCGGCTCAGCAACTCCAAGCAGATTCAAGTCGAAGGTGTGGAAGGAGTTTACACCCATTTATGTTGAGGGGAAACTCCAGGCTGCAGACTGCATTCACTGCCAAAAACGTCTCAGCGCAAATAAGTTTGGAGGGAGAAGCCACCTTAGTCGACATCTCCTAACCTGCCCAGGACGGCTTGAAAGTCTCCACAATCATCATAAGTTTTTGTTTGAGCCTTCGAGTGCATCTAGTTTCAACTCCAGGGCGAATGATGAGCTCTCGCCTGCCTTGACAAATGGGAAGGTTCAGATTGCAGAATACGCTAACAAGCTCCCCAGGATTAGTACCTCTGGTGACACCATCCACACAATCCAGCCCATTCAAATGGTGCCAGCACACCCACCACCAACATCAGATGGTGCAAGCCTGAAGAAGCAGAGGACCTCATTTACGAACATTTCAACTGACAAGAGCGCCGGGAAGTTTTGTCAAGAAACATCTTACCAAGAGCTAGCCAAAATGATAATTCTACATGCTTATCCTTTTTCAGTTGTGGAGCATGAAGAAATGAGAAGAGTTATAAAGAATCTCAACCCTATAGTTGGCATGGTTTCTCATAATGATATGAAAGATCATTGCACTGCTTTATTTCAGAAGGAAAAGGTAAATATTAAGGATGTACTTGCACTTTCCTGCCGACGTGTGTCTCTGTCAGCAAGCATCTGGACTCCTGATGGACCTGAGCCAACAGTAAATTACCTCTGTTTGACAGCACATTTTGTTGGTGATGACTGGAAGGTTCACAGAGTAATAATCAAATTTGGCATGTTTTGGTCCTCACCTACTAATTTGGAGAGGATAATACACTGCAAGGAGGCTTCTGTCCCAGAGTCTGAAAGTGGATCGTACAACGTCATGTGGGATGCAATTAGAGACTGGAATCTTGATCAGAAGATTTTGAGCTTGACTTCTGTTGGTGACGTTAGGAACAATGCAAATACCGTTAAGCTAAAGGAAATGCTCATAGAAAAGAAGTGCCTTCCTATTCGAGGCAAGCTATACAACATTGCTTGTCTGGACGACATCTTAAATAGTGTTGTCTCCGCAGGGCAAGCAGATATACTTCGCTTTGTTGGTGACGCAGTAATGGAATTTTTTGTGGCACATGCATCTTCACCTTCAGCCCAACAGCAGCTTCTGGAAGTCATTTCACAGATGAGTTTGAAGTGTCCACAAGAAGATGCTAAGTGGTGGCACAAATTTTATTTTAGGCTTGAAGTTCTTTTGCATTTCAAGAAGTCATTTCCTTCTGAAGAAGTGCTGAATCTAGAAGATATGAATGTTGCTGAGTCTATTTGCAAGATTTTGAGGACGTTTTATCGTGTCATTGAAGTAATATCTTGCCCTAGCTCTGTCACAGCAAATATATACTTTAATGAGGTTTGGAAAGTGAGGACGGTCTTGCAAGAAGAAGCATCAAATGGTAATGGAGAATTTTCCAGAATGGTTATGGAGATGCAGGAAGCGTTCCATGGGTATTGGCAAAATACGTACTTGTGGTTGTCAATACCTGTTGTTCTGGATCCTAGATTTAAAATCGGTTTCATTGAGTTTCGTCTGAAGCGAGCTTTTGGCACAAATTCCGAGAGCTACTTATCTGACATACGTGAAACAGTCCGCGAACTCTTCAATGAATACTGCAACCCTACAGATCTGCCAAGTGCAGCTTCAAATAGTGCAGCTTTGGATGCGGATAATGATTTATTGGAAGATTGGGATCAGCATCTCAATGAACAAGCAAGTTGTCAGATATCTACAGAACTTGATGACTACCTTGAAGAGGGTCTAGTTCCAAGAAAGGATGAGTTTGACATTCTAAACTGGTGGATGAATCATACCACAAAGTACCCAACGCTAGCAGCTATGGCACAGGACATATTAGCTATGCCAGCTTCTGCTGTCCAATCTGAAGCAGCATTCAACAGCAGCGGACCGGTAATTCCAAAGCACTACAGCACATTGAACATCAAGACTATTGAAGCACTTGTGTGTGCTCGAGACTGGATGAGATAAAATGGTAAGGTCCTATGCACTCCACTATCATAGATAGTGATGCTGTGATTAAGCTCGTGAGAGTTTCTTCTTTTTTGCCAGACATCTATATTTTCTGTATGGGAATCATCAATCATAGTACTTGCTGATAGGATAGTATTTCATATTTGGGAGAATCTTAAAACTTACAACCTTCTGACTGAAGGTGTAAAAGTTTAGACTTTCACATGTTTACGCCATGTTAAAAGCTACCGTAAGCCAGTCCTTGTCAAAATAGAACCTCACCATTTGGTCAACGATATTATCGATACGCCTTGCACTTGGTCTCTTCATGCATCTACGCTTTATGTTTTGTTGCCTATACCGAGCATGCACTTTGTACTAGAAACAACTCCATTCATCATCATATCTTTGCTTATTGCCAGGGCAATTGTACATGGAAAGCCCAGCTTACTGGAATACCGCCTAGTAGATCAGTGCTCTGGTGCTAGCTCATAAGAGTGAAGAGCTTATGACGGCATGAAGAAGGCTCGGAGAATTCTCGCCCCAATGTACCTGTGCCATATGCTGCTACAGTTCTGAACGATGAAGATGCCGATTTGTTTCAGACATCTGTGTAGGTCGTTTTCGACCAAAGACCGGTCGCCAGCCGCGCCGATGATGACCAGCTTGGTGGCTGCTGTTGACATGCCCTGCTTCCTTTCCTGTGGAGACGTGTTCATCGGCGTGTAATTTTTGTACATATCGACTCCGTGCCATTTGGTCGCTGTAAGACGCCTCAGTGCCTATGCAGCTAGTAGGTGGAGTTGTGAGTTTCTGAATGTACTGGGAATATGGGTGTATTGATGTCAGCATAAGAATGTCATGGGAGCAGAAGCGAGTTGCTGCGTGGCTGTGTGCGCGGCCTATCAATGGCTCAGCGCAGTCTGATAATTAAAGCCCATCTAGTTCCCAAAACCGAAGCCTGGTAGGTTTCGGAAAGGACATCCGACCCCTACTCCATCACGGCAATGGCAGGTAGCAGCGGGCATAAAATACAGCCTCGCACGCACGCGCCTAGGAAGCAGTTTATACATTGAAAAACCGCAGGTAGGAACTTGCTTCTATCTCGAGGGAAAAAAGGGTGCACCACGCACAGGGGGAGGAACACACCAAGGAATCATGAACTCGTTTCTGAGCAAAGGAATCATGAACTCGTGCCTGCGCAGCTCGTGCTTCCTCCTTCCGGCAGCCCTCCGTGTCCTGAGACTCGACGTTGGGCATGGTTCGGAGGTCATGGACGCGATCCGAGGTAGACTCGTCCATAAACCGTCCACGTCCATGGCGTCGCATGTTTCTCGGGATTACAGTACCTCCCTGCGGAGGCCGGTCACCGGTCACTTGGCTCCTTGTGGGCTACATGCCTTGTGGAGGGCCACGACGTCAACTATGGCACCGACTTTCCGTGGCGGCACAGGAATCACCATGCACCGTGCATTTCATGTCGAGACAGTGCCATACACTAATCGGACCCGCATGGTCATCTGCTCTCCCAGCGAAGCGCGCGAGCTCGTCGAGTCTCGCTTTGCGGATTTCAAGAAGCAGCACGCCTCCAAGATCCTTGACCCGCACCACCACCAAAGTGTTCGCGTCCACGACATTTGCTGGAAGATTATTGGCGCCATCCATCGTGGCTTGTCCATCAAGAGCAAGATAGAACAGCAAAGACAGGAACCACTACAGATGATGACGCCTTTGGATTGGATCGACGAGCTCAATTGGGAGGTGATAGTCGTTGAAGAAAAAGCCTGGAGGGGACAATGCTATTTCGATGGTAAGATAATAGTCTCCACGGGGTTACTTGATTCCAGCACGGATTCTGAGATTGCATGGGTCCTCGGACATGAGGTACACAAATACGTTCGTTTGTTCATTTTGGATCAGTGAGGCTGTTAGTTTTCAAAGTCGATAGTATTGCTTATTTCTTTTGCATATATACGTAGGTTGGACATGTTATTGCGAGGCATTTCTATGAGATGACCATAATATTCGAGTTGTGGTTCCTGACCCGCCTCCTGGTGACGCCGTTGTTACGAAAGTATATTGATTTCATCACTTGCTTTACCCACACCTTATTCATGCAAGCATCTTAACAAGAACTGATTAGACTAGCCTAGTATATGTATGCATGCAATGCAAGCATTCACGTCATGTTAATTAGAAGATGTTGTTTTTTAAGAGCATGATGTTAATTACCTACTCTATTGTAGGAATGAGCTAGAGGCGGATTACATTGGAATGTCGATAGCCGCTGCGGCTGGTTTTGATCCCCACGCTGCTGCTATATGGCTTGACAAGGCAGGAAAGAGGAAAGGGGAGTCAGCATTTACAAATTTCCTCTCTTTCTTCTCATCCAAAGTTCATCCATCTTGTAAGAAAAGATCACGACTTTTATCGCAACCCAAGGTAATGGAGGAGGCAATGGAATTGTACAGAGAAGCAACCGAAGGTGATGGGCCTGACAATGAAGGATTTGTTGGCATCAATTATGCAAAAGCATGCACGGCTCTCGTCTGTCGCGAGGCCATGGCTTTGGCGACCGATCTCTTGCAAACATGCATAGTCATTGGCTCGGACTGTAAGGAAGTGGTATCGGATATCAAGGAAGGCAGCGGCGGCAAGCATGGCCATATCATTCGCGAGATCAGGATCACATCATCGGAGTTCCAGGATTGCTCTTTCGTTTTCGAAGGAAGGGCCTTGAATACGGAGGCACATAGCCTCGCTGAACATGCGCTTAGTTTATTTGCAGGGCGCCATCTTTGGCCTGTGCAACCCCCTATCAATTGTATTCCACTAAACATTATTGTGTAATACAACATGTGTTAGTTTTTTTAAAAAAAAAATGCACACATGCATTCTCTTGATAGATTTGCGGACTGATGTCAAATGAGTATTCTTTCTATCCATTTATATAGAGCCTAATATGTATTTAGAGATGACGGCTGCTACAAATCCGCCAGTGATTTTCCTGGAAAATCATCCGTATAAATAGCCGTCCGATCTGGCGCTGATGGCCGTTCAATCTCAACAAGGCAACTCACGTCTTCTCTCCTCTGATCTTGTTCAATTTGGCACCCACGCGTCTCGGCGACGTCCTCCGCTACGACAAGGAGGCCTTGCTGCCGCTGATGCTGCATGTGCGCTCGTCGAGGTGAGTCGGAGCACCTCCCTCAACTCCGGCGGCCGCCAACATAATGCTTTGCAACACCACTAGTGCTATGACTAGAGACTGTTGTGGCAAGGCGTCCAATGCTGCTGTTGTTGCAAGGGCTGCTATTGTGTGTTCGTCGGGACACGCCAGGGCATCTTCCTCTACTCTGACGGCCGCCACCGTCGTGCTGCGTTGCAACACCACCCGTGCTGCTGGTGGACGGAGCCACCAGCGAGTGCTGCATCGCAGCACCGCGAGACACCGGGGACTGCTCCATGGCAACACCGAGTGGGACGCCTCCGACGAAGCTTCATTGCAGCTCTGACGGAAGATTCAATGCAGCTCCGACGAAGCTTCATTGCAGCCCTGGCGGAGTCCGTTCCATCCCCACCGTGGCTTCAACAACCCGGTGGCGCTCCAATGCAGCCCGGTCAATGCTCCAATGCAGCCCGTGCGACGCTACATAGCAACAATGGCAACCCCGTCGACGCTGCATAGAAACACCGGCTACCCCGACGACGCAACATAGCAACACTGGCGACCCCCGCGACGCTGCACCACAGCATCGGCAACCCTGGCGATGCTGCATCGCAGCCCCAACGATGCTGCATAGAAAGACCAGTGGCCCCGACGACGCGGCATAGCAACACCGGCGACCCCCGCGACGCAGCACCACAAGACTAGTGGCCCCCGATGACGACTCAGCACCGACGAGCCCCTCGCTGCAGCACCCACAGCTCGCTTGAAGCATGCTTTGGCTTGCAGAAGTGCTTCGTGTTTGAGGCGGGATGCACATCGGCCCCATGGTTGGAAGCAACAGTGGTCAGCCTTTGGATCGAGCCTCTCTCTTCCTCTATGAAGCGTGTGAAAAACTGAGAGAGAGGGGATGGGGAACGATGAAGAAGACGGACGGGAGAGGATAAGGATGGGATGGAGAGCTTTGAGTGGTGAGCGGGCCCTGCATACTAAGGGTCTAGTGGGAGAGGTGGTGCACACACCTGAGATCAACACCGCAGGATCGGCTTTGATCGCACGGCTCGCGACATGGTTTACGCGAGGCAAACATCAGCCGGTTTAAAACAAGGAAAATGTTTACAATCGGCCAGCCTGCTGAAATTTCGGCCGGCTGCCTGGCTCGCTATGCACGTTGGGCTCGTGCACACAAGCCACATCGCGCTAGCCCATCCGCCTCCTCCTATCTCTTCAGACTTCCCCGGCGCCACTCCTCCGCTGGATGCAGCTCATCTGCTCCTCTGACCTCCACTGCCTCGCGCAGGACCCCGGCGCCCCGCATTTTCTGTCTAGCTGGCCGCCACCCCTGCACCACCTCCTCAACCAACTCCCTCCCAGCCATTGCCACACCGCTGGAGATCCAAAGTCTGCCATGGCTGACGCGCCATGTGCTGGAAGGATGCCCTGTTTTTGCTTCAACCATCACAGCAGGGAGCTACAACTAGCACCGTGAGTAGATGGAACCAACTGCTCCAGAGCTGCGATGGCACGCCGGCATTTGCTGGAACCGGCCGGCTCTGTGAGGAGCTACAACTAGCTCGTGGGAGAGCTGCAAGCATGCAGTAGCATGCGGTACTACAACCAACAAAGGTGGCGGGGAGAGAGGGTTTTTTTGCTGGAACCATGTGTAGATTTTGCTACAACCAGCAAATTTTTTTTTGGAACCGGCGATGGACCAGCACGACGATGGAGCTACATCGTCGGGTTTTTGCTGGAACCGGCAAGGTGGATAGCTACATCCAGCAATTCTTTTGTTGCAACCGTTTAGTCTAGGAATTTGCTACCTCGGTGATGGCGGTGACGACGTTTCTCTGCAAGTGTCATCGACTTTTGCTACATCCGTTTCATGGCGGTGCTTCCACATGCATCCACAACGATGGCATTTTTGCTGCAACTATATAACTTCGTTTTTTGCTACGTCATGCGAAGCTTTTGCTACATCCATGCACGGTTACGACAATGGCGAGCAACACGAGATGCTGGTAGAGGGGGGAGGCGCAAGCCGGCCGGCGGCTGGAAGAGATGCACCCGGTAGGAAACCGGCGTCAGGGGAGACATAGCATACCGTGCCCATGTGATGCTACAACGGTGTGTCATGGAGAAGGAGATGGGGGGCTAGACTACGTGCTGCAACGGGAGGGGGGTCCAGGGGAGCTGCGACGAGCGGGGGAGCTATGACGAGAGGTGTCGTGACATGGGATGCAGAGGTGCTGCTGCCCTCGCCGGAGGGCTCGCTGGCTGGGGGCATAATCGAATCGACCTTTTTTCCTGCTTGCGTTGACATAGGGAAGGAAGAAGACGTTTTTTGGGGGCATATCGGACGGGTGCTGGGTGCTGAATCGCACGGCTGCCTGGCAACCGGCCCAAATTTGGGCCGGTGCGCCGGCGCCTGGCAGTGGCCTTAAAACAAACAATTTCCTTTTGAGATACATATGCAACATCAAACAACAAAACAACTCTGATAGTTACTAAAAGACATATATTCTTACAACTCAGCTTCTTCTCAAGTGCACACCTCACTGCGTATGTCCTCTAAGACTCTGGAGGGCGCCTTTATTTTATTTTAATTGGGAAGAAGCACACAAATACCAAGCAACGTCATATTATAGGGACATTATAGTAGCAAATACCAATTATGTCGGCATGACCCCTCTAGGTTAGGCAGATTTAGTTGTAGGCGTCGGGGTTGGCAATGAGGTAGGCCTCGGCGGCCTTGAAGATGGCGGTGACGGATTCCTTGGCCTTGGTGATTTCGTCACTCACCTCCACGCCTGGCAGCAGCTTGTACGTCGAGTCCACCTTCACGATGCTCCCGCCGTTGGCCGCCGGCTCCACCTTGATGTGCGACGTTGCGGTGTCGATGGCTGTGCCGATGCCGCCGCCCTTAGTAGGATTTAGCTAAATCGATATGGGAATTTAAGTCACTTCACCGAATTGCGAAACCGAATAAGCAAAAATCCAAAAGATAAATTGTGTAGTTTCTACGGGAGAAACTTTCGATCTATTCATAATCAATCATGGCAGTAAAGAGAACATCAGAGGTCACAAAAATTATAAGAAAATAATCACCTAGCAACGACTACAAGAACTAGGTCAAGCCAAAGGCATGCCGCCGTCATCACCCCTCCCTCACTTGAGTTTCACAAATCTTGTTATAGTAGACAGCCAGGAAGTCATCGTTCTAAAGCCCCACAGGACCAACACACTAGGGTAGCAACCATCACCGATGAAGAGAATCGTAGATCGAAAGGATCAAACGTCATAAGCACCCAAAGAAATACTAGATTAAAATAGATTCTTCTAAAGACCGTCACCGACTGAATCCCGGGAGATCTGGTGAAGACACACCTCCAAACGCCCTCCAACGATGGTAGATGCACCATGGGGACAGGGATCAAATGTGACCAACATGATTCCTGCTGAGGGACATCGCCACCATCATATAACCCCAACCAAGAGGATGAACCTAACAAGAACGAGAGTGGGCCCGCCGGCGGAGGGTCGAGGTCCTTCGCACCTCCACGGCCCAAAGGCCATCAGAGATGGGGCGAACCGGCAATGGCGCTGACGGGAGGAGGAGGAAACCCGATCGCCCTGGTTCTTTTCTTGGGGAGGAGGAATGAGTGTGTTTATCTTTAGCTTTATCCTAGCTTTGTCAGATAAGTAGCGATTTTAGTAGTTCCCAATATATTTTGGAACCTCAAAATGGAAACAAACATCATTAACGACAAGCAAAATGACCAAAGTTTGATAGGCAGTTGGGAGGAAGGTATCAAATCAGATGAGGGTCTCTAGGCTAGGAGGGGTGATGAAAAGAACCTCCTATTTTAGTAGACAGTAGAAGAGAAACAAAGACTAATTTTCCGTTAGTGTTGCTCTCTTATTTTCGACGATATTATGGGCCCCCGTAAACCTTTTTAGTTTCTCGTATGATATTCCCACCGTCATGCCCATGGCTCAAACAGAATTTGTTAGTCTGATGGTTAAAAGGAGTCACGGGAGAAATGGATAAAAGATCACGGAGTCTCAAAACAAAAAATTAAAAGGCAAGAGAGAAGGTTGTGATAGTTTAAGGACTCGTGATACAATTTGCATTTTATTCATTACACACAAATGTAAGTTCGCTTTGAAAAGGGGATACATGAAGAACGTGGATTTCACTTGCCAACAAGGACCCAATAGATTATAGATGCACTTGTCGAAAAATGGTGCCAAAATAAAACACAATGACATGTCAACTGTCTCTTACAACTTTTAGAACGAAGACGCCAGATGCGTCCGGCTTTAAATTAATAAAGCCCCAACGGCAGTGTAGTACACATCAAGTCTTAATACAACACCAAAAGCCATTCCGGCTCAACCACATAGTGCAAACGAAGCTAAACAAGCCGCAAACAAGATCAGGGCTGGGCCGTACAGAGCACGCAGGCTCGTCAAGCAACCAAAAGGGACCACGGCCGAGACCATACTCATGACTCCCTAGCCATCACGTATACTTGCATCAGACGTTGTTGGGCGGTCTTGATCAGCTCAGCATCCTTGCGCCTCCCCAACGGACTCCACTGCTGCAATAGAAGGTTGCATTTGAAAATAATGTTAGCCGGGTGGTTTGGAAAGCACCCTTCTATAGTGAACTTGTTTCTAGTTAGCCACAAGGCCCAAAGAAATGCCCCTACACAACTCCACATAACCCGATACGCTGGACCCTGAGTCGCAGGTAGGAGGTGAATGAGCTCTGCAGCCGAGCGCGGGTCCCATTGGACACCCGGCGCGGTCCGGACAGCACTCCACGCAAACCTCGCAAGAGGGCATCGGAAGAACACATGATTGGCATCCTCCGGGTCCCCGCACAACGCACATGGGCCTGTGGCCGGTCCATTCCGTTTGGCCACGTTCAAGGAAGTTGGGAGCTTGTCGCGGAACATTTGCCACATGAAAAGTTTGATCTTCAGAGGCAACCACGCTTTTCACAGCCCTGCAACCACGAGCTGTGTCGGCCCTCGACACATCTTGCGGTATAAGGGGTTAACCGAGAACATCCCCGAGTTAGTGAGCGCCCAGCTCACCGTGTCAGGCTGGTCCGAGAGACCCACTGGTTCAATGCGCTGCAACAAGGCCGCAAGGCTAGACTGTTCTTGCCCATTAAGTTCCCACATAAAATGAATCTCCGGTGGCGTAGCGACAAGCGCATCGGCCACCGACATCGCGGTATCGACAGCAATAGTGTACAGATCCCGGAATTCGACCCAAAGAGGTTGAGTACATATCCAAAGATCTGTCCAGAATCACGCCAACCTACCGTTCTCTATCAAGAATTTTGCCCCCATGGAAACGCTGGTTTGATCGCCTGAAGATCATTCCAAAAAGGTGATCCCCTTGCCCTCCCCTCAAAGAAATTCCCGTTAGGGAAATATTTGGTCCTAAGGAGATCAACCCACAGCCCGGAGGCCCCCTGGACGATCTTTCAAATCCATTTGCACATCAGCGCGATATTAAGCCATCTTGAGTTGGTGATCCCAAGGCCCCCCATGTCCTTGGGTCGACACACCCAGGCCCATTTAACCATGTGATACTTATGGTTCGGGCTAGTTCCTTCCCAAAAGAACTTGGCACGAGGCGTGTCCAACTTGGCATGTACCCCTTCTGCAAGCAGAAACAGTCCCATGGCAAACATTGGCAAAGAAGATAGGCTGGAGTTTGTGAGCACTAGCCTAGCCGCTTTCGACAAGAATTTGCCCCGCCAAGGGCAAACCCTACCCCGCACCTTGGCACACAGAGGTTCCCAATCCTCTATTGTGGGCCGTTTGATGTCTACCGGGAGGCCAAGGTATGTAAATGGGAATTTGTCCACTTTGCAGTTAAGCAAATCAGCGATGCGTCTTCCCTCCTCGGGCTCAATCCCCATCTAGAGCACCTCACATTTGTGGAAGTTAATTTTGGGGCCCGACATGAGCTCAAAACTAAGTAGAATCGCCTTGACCGCAGCAATACTATGAAGGTCAGGGCGAAAAGCAGTAGCGTGTCATCGGCATACTGCAAATGAGTCACTCCCCCTGGAATGTGATGGCCCACCAACCCTTTAATATGGCCATCCTCTGCCGCTTTCCGAAGCATAGAGGACAGCGCATCAAAAACAAAGTTGAACAGGAGGGGGGAAATCGGGTCCCCTTGTCTAAGACCCCGTTTGTTCTGGAAGAAGTGCCCTACTTCTCCGTTCACCGAGACTGCAGTTTGGCCTCCCGAGACCAACTGCATGATGCGGTGCACCCAGACAGCGGAAAATCCACGGCTGAGAAGTACCTGATGGAGAAAATCCCAATTCACCCGATCGTACGCCTTTTCGAATTCTAGCTTCAACAGCACTGCCGGTTCCTTAGTGCGTTTGAGTTCGTGGATTATCCCCTGGAGGGCAAGCGGACCCTCGAGAATATTGCAACCGCGGATGAACGCGGATTGATTGCGATGAATCACATGATGGGCAATCGGAACTAACCTAGTCGCACACGCTTTGGCACAAATCTTAAAAGGCACATTAATGAGCGCAATAGGACGGAACTGTCTAATGTCGCCGGCCCCTTGGACCTTCGGAATGAGCGATAAAACTCCAAAGTTAAGACACGATATATCTACCGACCCACGCATAAACCCGTTGCAAATATCAAAAATAGGACCTCTAAGCAAAGGCCAGAAGCGTTTAAACATAGCCACCGGCCAACCATCTGGGCCAGGTGCCGTGTCCGCCTTCATATCCATCAGCGCGACGTCGATTTCTTCGGGGAGGAACGCGAGCCCCAGCCCATCGTTCTCGCATTCCAGAACACGTTGTCCGGCATCCCACACATCCGCGCGCAGGCCAGCCATCTGGTCCTCGCATGTCCCCATCAAGTTAATGTAAAACTCATAGATGTGACGAGAGATGTCCTCTTGTCGCAACAGAAGCCCCTGTTCCGATCGCAACCTAAGGACAGCGCACTTCCGGCGCCGGCCGTTAGCGTAGGTGTGGAAATATTTGGTATTGGCATCCCCTTTAAGGGTCCATTTCAAACCACTACGGCGACGCCAATATTCTTCCTCCGCACGCAAAGACGCCTCGACTTGCCCCTCAAGGACATATCGGTGGGCCCATTCCGTAACGCCTCGACTTGCCCCTCAAGGACATATCGGTGGGCCCATTCCGTCTCCGAAAGGACCCGGATATCAGCCTAGATATCGATCAAAGCGATCTCCGCGAGGATCGCGGCTCTTTGCGCTTTATCAGACCTCCCTAGGTTAGCTCCCCATCCCTTGAGGCTTACCCTGAGCCATCCCCCGACAGCGTTCCAGAACTCCATCGGGCCACGCTGGGGCCCAACTTGATTAACGCACGCCCACCATTTCTCCCTAAAGAGCTCCTCGAAGCCTGGCACATCGAGCCAGGCCGTTTCAAAGAAAAAGTGAGGGCTACGTCGCACTCTGTCCTCCCCCGAAGAGTACACAAGTGGGACATGGTCAGACCCAATGCGAGTCTCTACGACCAAAGTACAAAGGGGAAAACCCATTTCCCAATTCGGAGACATGAACACACGATCCAGCACCGAACGTACAGGGTCTAATTGTTTGTTTGTCCATGTGAACCTAGCGCCCGACCTGGCCACCTCCCTAAGGGCCATAGAGGCGATAGCAGTATTAAACATAGCCACACGAGGCCAATTTATGTTACTGTTATTCTTATCCGCGCCGGACCTGATCAGATTAAAATCCCCTCCCACCAGGATAGGAAGTGTCACCTCAGTCACTGAGTTGACTTTGCCTTGGAGTTCTCCCAAGAACTCCACCGATCGCGAGTGATCGGCCGGCTCATAGACCTGAATAACTACCAACTCGTGAAGCGAGGCCCGAACTCGAACGTGCGCAGCAATGAAGAACGTACCAATATCCCAGTCGATAATCTCATACAAAGCTCGAATTAAGCCCAGCAACATGCCACCCGAGTGACCAACAGCCGGGGCATGTTGCCACTCAAACCGCTCTAATGGGTCTATAGCAAGCAACTCGTGGAAACGAAAATCCCCCTTGATCGTTTCCTGTAGCCCAATGATATCGACGTCCTCTCTACGCATCTACTCCTTAAGTTGAGTCCATCGCCCCGCGTGGCCAAACCCACGGATGTTCCAAAATATGGCTCGCATCTAGATGACACGATTACGGAGCCGGACACCTCTCGAGGTGACCGCCTTAGCCACACGTCTCACCTTGCCTCGGCAAGACGAGGGAGAGGGGGCAACCCCTGTTGCCTAACCCCCTCTTCGGGCACAGCAAGAACCGCGATGACCCCTCCCTCGGGATCACCGGGCCTCTATTCAGCACGCGCTGCAGTAGCAGCCGCGAGCGCTGCCTGTGCCGTCTCCTTGGCGCGGATGAGCGAAATTAACTCCCTGACCCCCCCCATGCACGACGAATCCACACCGCTCGCTTCCAACACCTTATGTAGATGATCATCCGAAAAGGAATCAAGAACCATGAAGCGAGGCAGTGGATTACCTGAGATCTCCATATTCTTCTGCGCCTGAAGGAGTTGCGCCCGCTGCAGTGATGACATGTTGCCCTTGGCCCCCTTGGAGCGCGAGCTAGTGCGCACCGGTGCCGCCGGCGCCGTCTTGGTACGCTTGGCCTCGGAGATCATCGCCGCCTTGGCTGCCTCTTGCAGCAGCGGATCAGTGACGGGAAGCGCAGTCGGGGCCGCCAGAGCCATGACCGACTGCCGTGGAGTGGGGGGCGCCCCCAGTGGTTCCATCGCGTGCACCGCCTCCGCGCTGACCTTGCGCACCGCCGTCTTCTTCATCGGCTTCACCGAGCCGCTCAGGGTGGAGCCATGACCACCGGACGCTGGAGACCCATCTGGACGAAGCCGCGAGGGGTTGGGGGAGGGAGCGATCGGGGAACGGCAGCCGCCCATACCCACAGACGTAGCAGGGGCCGCACCCAAGGGAGGTGAAGATACCGACCCCAGGTTTGACCCATACTGGTTGGGGATCGAGAGCGACATCCCCGCAGGGCCCAACCCCACCGCAGCCCACAGCCCCGCCACCCCCTCACTACTAGAAAAAGGCCTACTAATGGCGCACCTAATTTGGCCATTAATGGCGCATTAGTGGTGCGTCATTAGTAGCACGCCATTAGTATCTGGTATACTAATGGCGCACCACGCGGTGCGCCATTAGTATAGCCCACGGTGCGCCATTAGTATGCCTCCCAGGGGGCCATGTATACCCAGGTGCTTTGGCATACTAATGGCGCACAACAGCAGTATGCGCCATTAGTAACTTCGGCATACTAATGGCGCACTGTGATGTGATGCGCCATTAGTATGAATATTAGTTTTTTTTATTTTTTTTTATTTTCTGTTTTTTGCACAGGTTACAAAATGTATAATTGAACAAAATATAGACAGCACACATCAACAACAGATTCATCGAATACAATAGAAGATTAGTCTCTGGATACAATTCATCATATTAGTCTCCGAATACAATTCATCATATTAGTCTCTGAATTGAAAAAAGACCGAACAAAGATAAAACATTACAAGTCTCAAGACCGCGAGTATCGAGTTTGTCGGAAGTAATACTAATCCTAACAAGTCCTACTAATCATCATCATACAACTTCTACTCGTTATTCATAACAAGTCATACGATCATCATCTTGATAGTCTTCGAACCAACCCTACTTAATTATTCATCAGCACATGATCATCAGTATTAGGGAGGACCTAAATACCCTATTTAAGCTAAAATAGCATAAAACAATATAGACCCTAACTCTCCATTATGGAGAATGGAGAACATCCTGTCTCCAATTCTTGCGCTTCGCTTCCTTTTGCTTCCAAGAAGCTCCTTATGACTGTCCATACATTTTTTCCATCCTTTGATTTTCTTGTCTCCACTTTTTTTAGAAATCTGGTATGGACAGTTGAGATTCGTAGGATGACCTGGCTGTATGTTCAAAACATTAACACTACCTTTCAGATACATCATATGAGGCACACAATTCTCCGGGATTATCTGTTGAAAAACATAGTAATAACTTCATAGTTAGAAATGATGTACTAGTTTTAGAAGTATGCAAAAGATGCACGGATGTCGTAATAGTAAAAATCTTACCAGGGTATCTCCATGGTAGTTACCGTAGTTGAACACATGCACTAGTGGCACGTATTTACCATAATGTTGAGGAATTTGTTTGTGGATAATGTAATTTTCAATGTCAGTACAAAATCCGACCAGATGATTTTTCTCCTTGTAAGTTGTTAATTCGGAGCCATCGGTGTAGTGGGTTTTGTCTACCATCTCCCGCACATTCTTTGAACAATAAAAATAAGCTGTCAATGGAAATAAGCTATCAACTATTTGGAATAAACAATATAAATTAGCTAATAACTATGTTTGAGAAACTCACATAGCGGTAGAACTGGAGGCGTATCAACAAGGACCCAAATGTCCATATTGTCTTGGTTGATGTCAGGATTACCAAGATCCATGGTGATAAGCATACCCTCATCAAAACCATACATCTTGCAAAATGCTTCCCAATTTTTGCAACCAAAATGGGTTACGCTCTCAGAATTATATAGATTTACTTCAAAGTCCACATCGTGATGAGTCCTTAGGTGAATTTTCTTTATTTCAGAAATTTCATGGTCTTCAAAATCCATCCTCTCCAAGACATAGCGTCTTGCATGGCATGGGATAAGCTATACTCGAATTGTAAAAGATGAAAATTACACATTGAAATAGTTGAAGTCATGCTTAATTATGAAAATAACACTTGTCGTCGTTGTGTACCGTTTCAACTTCGAAGGTCTCCTCGAGCTTAATGCTGAAGCGCCGATCATCGTCCAGGTGAGGCATGTCGCACAGACCTCGATCGTCGTGGCACCAGTCGCACTCCCCCGGGAGACTTTCGTCGTCCGATGACGACATATCCTACGTTCATAATTCAAAACTACATCATTTAGGGTTTGTCGACACTGAGGCATCCTAAAAGCCTAAGCTTTTATCATTTATGGTTTGTCAATGCCGAGGCACCCTAAAAGCCTAAGCTTTCATCATTTAGGTTCTTATCGACACCGAGGCACCCTAAAAGCCAAGGTTTTATCATTTAGGGTTTGTCGACGCCAAGGCACCCTAAAAGCCTAAGCTTTCATCATTTAGGTTCTTATCGACACCGAGGCACCCTAAAACCTATGGTAATGCAGCAAGAATAAAGGGGCAGTTGATCCTACTTAATTAAGTACTAAGATACCCCGGCCCATGCATTAGTCGCAAGTACCCCATATGTCCTATTTTTAGCAAAGTCATGCTAAAATTCATGGAAAATTTCAGTATGACCTTTGCTGAAAATAGGACACATGGAGTACCCGAATTTGCCGGAACGGAAGTTAATCGACATTCCGGCAAACTCAAGGGCCTCTCGGGGTATCTGCAAATTCATCATGACACAATGGTCGGAGAGAAAACCCAGCAAACTAGCAAGATGATCATCATCTTTGCAAGTCATTACTTGTCAAACGCAGAAGTGCATAACACAAGCTCACCGACATAGACCAAGATGATCATCAATTTTGAATCAATAGACATACTTCTCAAAAGAGGCATTATCAAATTCTGGTGCCCTTGACTTACTAGTATTTATCTCTTATGATTGATGAATGTGCATTGAGTCCAGAAGCAAAGACTCTACAGTGAAATGAAAAAAACCTTGGAAATATATTTATGATAACTCTAAATGGATCAGAAGGTGCAGATGCACTTGTAAAAAAAGGTATGCATTTGCAGCAGCTTTGTTCTGATTATGACACCATTCTGTTAAGAAGGCAAAATAGCATTATCATCCCAATTCATGGTTGAAGTTGAAGACCCTAAGCTTTAAAATGCCAAGTCTCACTTACGCATGTTAACTTATTTACCAGTTCAGAACTATCACCAGAAAATAGTAAATCCACATTGACCACATAATATTATTTTGCAACCACTCAGTTTGTCCTTGACTGGGACACTTGAAGCACAAAACAACTAATGCAGAGCCTAACCACCTCTACGGTTTGTCCTTGACTGGGATTTTTTACTTAGAAAATACAAAACTTCTGTTATTGTTTTTATTTTTAACCAGAGCCTAACCACCTCTACAGTTTACAAACTAATTAAGATAATCACTAATCAGGCATGGAAAATTATTTTAGCCATGATCCCTGAGGATTAGAGCCTCCACAAGTCAGAGAAAATTAGTGTCTCCACTTATATTGTCAATGCTTGTTGTATGTTTGGCTTAAGGGTTTTCCTTTTCAAATTCTGACTCTGTTTCTAAACAAAGTAGGCTTCTATCCTGTCTAGAATGTAATGAAGATGTCTTGGATAAGCTGAGTGTTGTAATGAAGATGTCTTGGTGAGACTTGATATATGTCCAAAATTAGAGAAATCACAAGGTACTTTCTCTACCTAATAAACTCCATATGACCACACAAAGCCCTGTTTAACACACCTATAAAGAGGAACAACCCCCCTAAGGAGCTAGAAAGCTATATGAAACAAAATTATCAAGCATAGGCATACAAATTCAGTACTGCATGAAACAAAATAGGTACAACAAGTAGCTGCTAGAGGGGGAGAGGGGGAGAGGGGGAGAGGAGGAGGGGGAGCTCACGGGGGCCGGGGAGTGGGGCGCGGGGAGGATGTCGGGGACGAGGTCCGGGTGGTGGTGGTGCTCCGGCGACGGTGGTGTGGACGGGGCAGCGTCCGGGCGGCGGGGTCGCATCGAGGCGGCGGGGCAGCGGCGTCGGGGCGGGGTCGAGGCGGCGTCGGGGCGGCGGGGCAGCGTCGAGGCGGCGTCGGGGCGGCGGGGCAGCGTCGAGGCGGCGGGGCAGCGGCGTCGGGAGAAGAGAGGGGAAGGGGATCGAGGGCGAGGGCGAGGGAGAGAGAGGGGATAGGGAGGGGCCGGCCGGGTGCGCCATTAGTATGGCGCACTTTGTCTAGATGCGCCATTAGTATGTTTGGACAGGCGCACTAGTTCCAAATTTTTTTTGATACTAATGGCGCATCCTGGGCCGGGTGCGCCATTAGTAGTTTCAACTCTAATGGCGCACTAGATGGTGGTGCGCCATTAGTATATACTAATGGCGCACCCCTTGTCAGGTGCGCCATTACTGTCAATCCCATCTATAGCCCTTTTTCTAGTAGTGCCTCCACCGGCGCAGCAGGGCCCGACACAGAGACCCCGAGCTTGTCCCAAGCCGCCGTGTCGATGGAGTCCTCCTCCTCCATGCTGGCATCATGCTCCTGGTCCTTGTCCGTGCGCTTGTCCTTGTCATGATCACCCGGGCCCCGACCACCTGGAGGAAGAGGCGGGGGTGGGAGAGCATGAGCCGCCGGGCGTGGTTGGTCCAACTCCGGCTCGAGCTTGATGGAGTAACCCTCACCATTGAACCAAATCTGCACGGATCCACACAGCTTGTCCGGCGCACGGCACGCAAACCGCATACGCACCGGGCCTGAACGGATCAGAGACAGTTCATCCACCACCAGCGGCCGGCCAATCATAGTCGTGGCCGCTATCAGACGCTCCACACGCCACTGCTTCGGTGGTACGCCCAACAGCTTCACCCATACCTCCGGCATTGACATCGCCTTGGGCTCGGCGAGGACCGCGTCACGGATGTCGGCAGTGATGTTGTTTATGGAGAGGAAGAGTTTCCCGCTGCGCATCGCCATCCGCAACATGACTGGATCCGGGAACGCCACGGAGAAGAAATCCGCGTCGAACGGCGCCACCTGCCAGTCCCACTCGCCCCCAAAGAGATGGGGGAGCTCTGCCTCCAGGATCTCCTTGGTCAGAACACCGGGCGCCGCCGACACCAGGGCCGCGTTTGCCCCCAGCAGCCCCTCCGCCACCACATCCGCATCCTCCGGATACTACAGGCAGAAGAAGCCGCCACCCGCAAAAGCATGACCCATGGTCTGGAGCACCAGCTGTTTGCCACGCGTGGGGCAGTAGGCCGAAGCGTGTCCCTCGTTGCTGCAGAGCACGCACAGCAGCTTGAAGGCGCACTCATTCTGGTAGTGGCCCGTGCGTCCGCAGTGGAAACACTCCCCCCCGCATCCTTGACGGGAATGGGCTCCGCCGCCGTGCCCTTAGAGGCGGAGGGCTTGGAGGCCTTGGAGGGCGCCGTCATCGCCGGCTTGTGCTCCTTCTACTTCTGCTTGGAGTAGGGTTCGCCGACACGGTCGCCGCAGTAGTGGAGAAGCGATTCCTTGTGCTTGGGCTCCAGCCCCTTCTTCTTATATTCCTCCTGCTTTTTCTTCTTTCGCTCTTGCTCCTTGAGCCACCAAGCCGGGGGAGGCCCCCAGCCACCCTCCTCACCGGCGCGCTCTGCCGCGCGCGCCTTTGCTTGGGCGCGCAGATCCCGCTCAAGATGCCGCTCCACCTCCAGATCCGGCTCCGCCCGCTTGTCCGCACGCTTCTCCGCCTTGGAACCCATTGGTACAACCTCTGCGAAGGATTGATCTAGAGGTGGGGGAGGAGGAAGTGGGGAAAGGGAGCATTCGGATCCGCCGAAGCGCCGCACCTCCGATGGGATGGTAGGAAACCCTAGCGAGCTGTCTGAAGCACCGCGGCGGATCAAGAGCCACTTAAGTACTGGCCTCGTCATAGACGGGCCAAGCTTGGGCCTCTCAGCGCAGCCCACCTTCTTAGAGCGGCCCACCACCATTCGCATCCCCTACCCCACTGGACGGACGCCCTGGGCCGCGCACGGCCCAAGCTGGCCCCCTTGGCCCACGTCCGGGTGTTGGCCCACCGGCCCAGCCCGACCAATCTCGCCAACCCTAGGCCAGGGCTGGGCGGGCAGCCGTTTCTGGGCTCTGGCCGAGGTAAGTGACGACGAGGTTTCTGAGGCGGAGGAGAGTGATGGCGAGGCTTGGTGCGTCGAGGGGATGCAGATGACGGTCGGCGCGTTCGTGGCTCGGGCTAAGGAGCTTGGGGGCTCGCTCAAAACCGGGCAGCAGCGTGCTTTTGCGCCCGGGTGCCGGGGTGCTCGTGAAGGAAATATGCCCTAGAGGCAATAATAAAGTTATTATTTATTTCCTTATATCATGATAAATGTTTATTATTCATGCTAGAATTGTATTAACCGGAAACATAATACATGTGTGAATACATAGACAAACAGAGTGTCACTAGTATGCCTCTACTTGACTAGCTCATTAATCAAAGATGGTTATGTTTCCTAACCATGGACAAAGAGTTGTTATTTGATTAACGGGATCACATCATTAGTTGAATGATCTGATTGACATGACCCATTCCATTAGCTTAGCACCCGATCGTTTAGTATGTTGCTATTGCTTTCTTCATGACTTATACATGTTCCTATGACTATGAGATTATGCAACTCCCGTGTGCCGGAGGAACACTTTGTGTGCTACCAAACGTCACAACGTAACTGGGTGATTATAAAGGTGCTCTACAGGTGTCTCCAAAGGTACATGTTGGGTTGGCGTATTTCCAGATTGGGATTTGTCACTCTGATCGTCGGAGAGGTATCTCTGGGCCCTCTCAGTAATGCACATCACTTATGCCTTGCAAGCATTGCAACTAATGAGTTAGTTGTGGGATGATGTATTACGGAACGAGTAAAGAGACTTGCCGGTAACGAGATTGGACTAGGTATTGAGATACTGACGATTGAATCTCGGGCAAGTAACATACCGATGACAAAGGGAACAACATATGTTGTTATGCGGTCTGACCGATAAAGATCTTCGTAGAATATGTAGGAGCCAATATGGGCATCCATGTCCCGCTATTGGTTATTGACCAGAAATGTGTCTCGGTCATGTCTACATTGTTCTCGAACCGTAGGGTCCGCACGCTTAAGGTTTCGATGACAGTTATATAATGAGTTTAAGAGTTTTGATGTACCGAAGGAGTTCGGAGTCCCGTATGAGATCGGGGACATGACAAGGAGTCTCGAAATGGTCGAGACGTAAAGATCGATATATTGGACGACTATATTCGGACATCGGAAAGGTTCCGAGTGGTTCGCATATTTTTCGGAGTACCGAGGAGTTACGGGAATACGGGGGAGAAGTATTGGGCCTTATTGGGCCATACGGGAAAGAGAGAGGGGCTGCCTAGGGCAGGCCATGCCCCCCCAAGGCCTAGTCCGAATTGGACTAGGGGGAGGGGCTGCGCCCCCTCCTTCCTTCCCTTCTCCCTTCCCCTTCCTTGTCTCCTACTCCTACTACATGGAAGGACTCCTAGTTGGACTAGGAAAGGGGGAATCCTACTCCCGGTGGGAGTAGGACTCCCCTAGGGCGCGCCATAGAGAGGGCCGACCCTCCCCTCCTCCACTCCTTATATACGGGGGCAGGGGGCACCCCATAGACACACAAGTTGATCTTCATGATCGTTCCTTAGCCGTGTGCGGTGCCCCCCTCCACCATATTCCACCTCGGTCATATTGTAGCGGTGCTTAGGCGAAGCCCTGCGATGGTAAAACATCAAGATCGTCACCATGCCGTCGTGCTGACGGAACTCCTCCCCGACGCTTTGCTGGATCAGAGCCCGGGGATCGTCATCGAGCTGAATGTGTGCCAAGAACTCGGAGGTGCCGGAGTAACGGTGCTCGAATTGCACACAGGTGGCTGGCGGGTGTCAGTTTCTCCAACTTTAGTTGAACCGAGTGTGGCTACGCCCGGTCCTTGCGAAGGTTAAAACAACACCAACTTGACAAACTATCGTTGTGGTTTTGATGCGTAGGGAAGAACGGTTCTTGCTCAGCCCGTAGCAGCCACGTAAAAATTTGCAACAATAAAGTAGAGGACGTCTAACTTGTTTTTGCAGGGCATGTTGTGATGTGATATGGTCAAGACGTGATGAGATATAAGTTGTTGTATGAGATGATCATGTTTTGTTAAAGTTATCGGCAACTGGCAGAAGCCTTATGGTTGTCGCTTTATTGCATAAGATGCAAGCGCCAAATAATTGCTTTACTTTATCTCTATGCGATAGCAATAGTTGCAAGAGCAATATTGGCGATACGACCATGTGACGACACATTGATATAGATCAAGATGATGGAGATCATGGTGTCATGCCGGCGACGATGGAAATCATGACGATGCTTTGGAGATGGAGATCAAAGGCACAAGATGATGATGGCCATATCATGTCACATATTTTGATTGCATGTGATGTTTATCTTTTATACATCTTATTTTGCTTAGTTCGGCGGTAGCTTTATAAGATGATCTCTCACTAAATTATCAAGGTATAAGTGTTCTCCCTGAATATGCACCGTTGCGAAAGTTCTTGTGCTGAGACACCACGTGATGATCGGGTGTGATAGGCTCTACGTTCAAATACAACGGGTGCAAAACAGTTGCACACGCGGAATACTCAGGTTTAACTTGACGAGCCTAGCATATAACAGTTATGGCCTCGAAACACGGAGACCGAAAGGTCGAGCGTGAATCATATAGTAGATATGATCAACATAGTGATGTTCACCATTGAAACTACTCCATCTCACGTGATGATCGGACATGGTTTAGTTGATATGGATCACGTGATCACTTAGAGGATGAGAGGGATGTCTATCTAAGTGGTAGTTCTTAAGTAATATGATTAATTGAACTTTAATTTATCATGAACTTAGACCTGGTAGTATTAGCATATCTATGTTGTAGATCAATAGCTCGCGTTGTTGCTTTCATATGTTTATTTTGATATGTTCCTAGAGAAAAAATGTGTTGAAAGATGTTAGTAGCAATGATGCGGATTGGATCCGTGATCTGAGGTTTATCCTCATTGCTGCACAGAAGAATTATGTCCTTGATGCACCGCTAGGTGACAGACCTACTGCAGGAGCAGATGCAGACGTTATGAACGTTTGGCTAGCTCAATATGATGACTACTTGATAGTTTAGTGCACCATGCTTAACGGCTTAGAATCGGGACGTCAAAGACGTTTTGAACGTCATGGACCATATGAGATGTTCCAGGAGTTGAAGTTAATATTTCAAGCAAATACCCGAGTTGAGAAATATGTAGTCTCCAACAAGTTCTATAGCTAAAAGATGGAGGAGAATAGCTCAAGCAGTGAGCATGTGCTCAGATTGTCTGGGTACTACAATCACTTGAATCAAGTGGGAGTTAATCTTCCAGATAAAATAGTGATTGACAGAATTCTCTAGTCACCATCACCAAGTTAGTAGAACTTCGTGATGAACTATAATATACAAGGGATGACGAGCTCTTCGCGATACTGAAATTGACGAAGGTAGAAATCAAGAAAGAACATCAAGTGTTGATGGTTGACAAGACCACTAGTTTCAAGAAAAAGGCAAAAAGGAAGAAGGGGAACTTCAAGAAGAACGGAAAGTAAGTTGCTGCTCAAGTGAAGAAGCCCAAGTCTGGTCCTAAGCCTGAGACTAGGTTCTTCTACTGCAAAGGGACTGGTCACTGGAAGCGGAACTGCCCCAAGTATTTGGCGGATAAGAAGGATGGCAAAGTGAACAAAAGTATATTTGATATACATGTTATTGACGTGTACTTTACTAGTGTTTATAGCAACCCCTCAGTATTTGATACTGGATCAGTTGCTAAGAGTAGTAACTCGAAACAAGAGTTGCAGAATAAACAGAGACTAGTTAAGGGTGAAGTGACGATGTGTGTTGGAAGTAGTTCTAAGATTGATATGATCATCATCGCACACTCCCCTATACTTTCGAGATTAGTGTTGAACCTAAATAAGTGTTATTTGGTTTTTGCGTTGAGCATGAATATGATTTGATCATGTTTATTGCAATACATTAAAGTCAAAGAATAATTGTTGTTCTCTTTACATGAATAAAACCTTCGATGGTCATACACCCAATGAAACAAGTTCATTGGATCTCGATCGTAGTGATACACATATTCATAATATTGAAACCAAAATATGCAAAGTTAATAATGATAGTGCAACTTATTTGTGGCACTGCCGTTTAGGTCATATTGGTGTAAAGCGCATGAAGAAACTCCATGCCGATGGGCTTTTGGAATCACTTGATTATGAATCACTTGATGCTTGCGAACCATGCCTTATGGGCAAGATGACTAAAACGCCGTTCTCTGGAACAATGAAGCAAGCAACAGATTTGTTGGAAATCATACATACTGATGTATGTGGTCCGATGAATATTAAGGCTTGCAGCAGGTATCATTATTTTCTGACCTTCACAGATGATTTGAGTAGATATGGGGATATCTACTTGATGAAACATAAGTCTGAAACATTTGAACAGTTCAAAGAATTTCAGAGTGAAGTGGAAAATCATCATGACAAGAAAATAAAAGTTTCTACGATATGATCGCAGAGGTAAAATATTTGAGTTACGAGTTTGGCCTTCAATTAAAACAATGTGAAATAGTTTCACTACTCACGCCACCTGGAACACCATAGTGTAATGGTGTGTCCGAACGTCATAATCGTACTTTATTAGAAATAGTGCAATCTATGATGTCTCTTACCGATCTACCACTATCGTTTTGGGGTTATGCATTAGAGACAACTGCATTCACGTTAAATAGGGCACCATCTAAATCCGTTGAGACGACACCGTGTGAACTATGGTTTGGCAAGAAACCTAAGCCGTCGTTTCTTAAAGTTTGGAGTTGCGATGCTTATGTGAAAAAGTTTCATCTCGATAAGCTCAAACTCAAATCGGAGAAATATGTCTTCATAGGATACCCAAAGGAGACAGTTGGGTACACCTTCTATCATAGATCCGAAGGCAAGACATTCATTGCTAAGAATGGATCCTTTCTAGAGAAGGAGTTTCTCTCAAAAGAAGTGAGTGGGAGGAAAGTAGAACTTGATAAGGTAATTGTAACTTCTCCCTTATTGGAAAGTAGTTCATCACAGAAATCTGTTCCTGTGACTACTACACCAATTAGTGAGGAAGCTAATGAAGATGATCATGTAACTTCATATCAAGTTACTACCGAATCTCATAGGTAAACCAGAGTGAGATCCACACCAGAGTGGTACGGTAATCTTGTTCTGGAAGTTATGTTACTAGACCATGACAAACCTACGAACTATGAGGAAGCGATGATGAGCCCAGATTCCGCAAAATGGCTTGAGGCCATGAAATCTGAGATGGGATCCATGTATGAGAACAAAGTATGGACTTTGGTTGACTTGCCCGATGATCGGCAAGCCATAGAAAATAAATGGATCTTCAAGAGGAAGACGGACGCTGATAGTAGTGTTACTATCTACAAAGCTAGAATTGTCGCAAAAGGTTTTCGACAAGTTCAAGGTGTTGACTACGATGAGAGTTTCCCACTCGTATCTATGCCTAAATCTGTCCGAATCATGTTAGCAATTGCCGCATTTTATGAAATCTGGCAAATGGATAACAAAACTGCAATCCTTAATAGATTTCTTAAAGAAGAGTTGTATATGATGCAACCAGAAGTTTTTGTCAATCCTAAAGGTGTTAACAAAATGTGCAAACTCCAGCGATCCATCTATGGACTGGTGTAAGCATCTCGGAGTTGGAATATACGCTTTGATAAGTTGATCAAAGCATATAGTTTTATACAGACTTGCGGTGAAGCCTGTATTTACAAGAAAGTGAGTGGGAGCACTACAACATTTCTGATAAGTATATGTGAATGACATATTGTTGATCGGAAATAATGTAGAATTATTCTGCAAAGCATAAAGGAGTGTTTGAAAGGAGTTTTTCAAAGAAAGACCTCGGTGAAGTTGCTTACATATTGAGCATCAAGATCTATAGAGATAGATCAAGACGCTTGATAAGTTTTTTCAATAAATACATACCTTGACAAGATTTTGAAGTAGTTCAAAAAATGGAACAGTCAAGGAAAGAGTTTCTTGCCTATGTTACAAGGTGTGAAATTGAGTAAGACTCAAATCCCGACCACGGCAGAAGATAGAAAGAGAATGAATGTCATTCCCTATGCCTTGGTCATAGGTTCTATAAAGTATGCCATGCTGTGTACCAGATCTATTGTATACCCTACCACTGAGTTTGGCAAGGGAGTACAATAGTGATCTAGGAGTAGATCACTGGACAGCGGTCAAAATTATCCTTAGTGGAATAAGGATATGTTTCTCGATTATGGAAGTGAAAAAAGGTTCATCGTAAAGGGTTACGCCGATGCAAGTTTTGGCACTAATCTAGATGACTCTAAGTCTCAGTCTAGATACATATTGAAAGTGGGAGCAATTAGCTAGAGTAGCTCCATGCAGAGCATTGTTGACATAGAAATTTGCAAAATACATGCGGATCTGAATGTGGCAGACCCGTTGACTAAGATTCTCTCACAAGCAAAACATGATCACACCTTAGTACTCTTTGGGTGTTAATCACATAGCGATGTGAACTAGATTACTGAATCTAGTAAACCCTTTGGGTGTTGGTCACATGGCGATGTGAACTATGGGTGTTAATCACATGATGATGTGAACTATCGATGTTAATCACATGGTGATGTGATCTAGATTATTGACTCTAGTGCAAGTGGGAGACTGAAGGAAATATGCCCTAGAGGCAATAATAAAGTTATTATTTATTTCCTTATATGATGATAAATGTTTATTATTCATGCTAGAATTGTATTAATCGGAAACATAATACATTTGTGAATACATAGACAAACAGAGTGTCACTAGTATGCCTCTACTTGACTAGCTCATTAATCAAAGATGGTTATGTTTCCTAACCATGGACAAAGAGTTGTTATTTGATTAACAGGATCACATCATTAGTTGAATGATCTGATTGACATGACCCATTCCATTAGCTTAGCACCCGATCGTTTAATATGTTGCTATTGCTTTCTTCATCACTTATACATGTTCCTATGACTATGAGATTATGCAACTCCCGTGTGCCGGAGGAACACTTTGTGTGCTACCAAACATCACAACATAACTGGGTGATTATAAAGGTGCTCTACAGGTGTCTCCAAAGGTACATGTTGGGTTGACGTATTTCGAGATTGGGATTTGTCACTCCGATCATCGGAGAGGTATCTCTGGGCCCTCTCAGTAATGCACATCACTTAAGCCTTGCAAGCATTGCAACTAATGAGTTAGTTGTGGGATGATGTATTACGGAACGAGTAAAGAGACTTGCCGGTAACGAGATTGAACTAGGTATTGAGATACCGACGATCGAATCTCGGGCAAGTAACATACCGATGACAAAGGGAACAACGTATGTTGTTATGCGGTCTGACCGATAAAGATCTTCGTAGAATATGTAGGAGCCAATATGGGCATCCAGGTCCCGCTATTGGTTATTGACCGGAAACGTGTCTCGGTCATGTCTACATTGTTCTCGAACCGCAGGGTCCGCACGCTTAAGGTTTCGATGATAGTTATATAATGAGTTTATGAGTTTTGATGTACCGAAGGAGTTCGGAGTCCCGGATGAGATCGGGGACATGACGAGGAGCCTCGAAATGGTCAAGACGTAAAGATCGATATATTGGACGACTATATTCGGATATCGTAAAGGTTCCGAGTGGTTCGGGTATTTTTCGGAGTACCGGGGAGTTACGGGAATACGGGGGAGAAGTATTGGGCCTTATTGGGCCATACGGGAAAGAGAGAGGGGCTGCCTTGGGCAGGCCACACGCCCCCCCAAGGCCTAGTCCGAATTGGACTAGGGGGAGGGGCTGCGCCCCCTCCTTCCTTCCCTTCTCCCTTCCCCTTCCTTGTCTCCTACTCCTACTACATGGAAGGACTCCTAGTTGGACTAGGAAAGGGGGAATCCTACTCCCGGTGGGAGTAGGACTCCCCTAGGGTGCGCCATAGAGAGGGCCGGCCCTCCCCTCCTCCACTCCTTTATATACGGGGGCAGGGGGCACCCCATAGACACACAAGTTGATCTTCGTGATCGTTCCTTAGCCGTGTGCGGTGCCCCCATCCACCATATTACACCTCGGTCATATTGTAGCGGTGCTTAGGCGAAGCCCTGCGACGGTAAAATATCAAGATCGTCACCACGCCGTCGTGCTGACGGAACTCCTCCCCGACGCTTTGCTGGATCGGAGCCCGGGGATCGTCATCGAGCTGAACGTGTGCCAAGAACTCGGAGGTGCCGGAGTAACGGTGATTGGATCGGTCGGATCGTGAAGACGTACGACTACATCAACCGCGTTTATATAACGCTTCCGCTTTCGGTCTACGAGGGTACGTGGACAACACTCTCCCCTCTCGTTGCTATGCATCACCATGATCTTGCGTGTGCATAGGAATTTTTTTTGAAATTACTACGTTCCCCAGCAGCTCGTACCCAGGATACTTCAGAAAGTGCGCGTATCCTGCCGGATACTGCCGGATACGTATCCCGTAAGTATCCTGTGATTTATTGATTTTAAAAAAAGAAAATAGTGTTTGATACCTCTGGGATACGTTTTGGATACGGCAACCCCTTCATTCGACGTATAAAACTGAAAACTCCTCGATCCCTTCCTAGCGCCGCCGCACGTCATCAATTCCCAGCTGGCCACCTCGTCCCCTTAACTCTTTGGAGCAGGCGAGCAGCCACAGCCCGCAGGCCTCCAACCGTCCATAACTCTCAGCTCCAGTCCTCTCCTCTCCCACATGTTCTTCTGCAACTCTCCGTCCAATCGACGCTGATCGGTCGCTGGCTCGTCGCCGGCAGAAGACACTAGTAGAAAACAAGGCTTTCGTCCAGGCCGGGTCAGCCCATTAGTCACGGTTCAGTCCAGAACCGGGACCAATGGGGGCATTGGTCCCGGTTCGTGAGCCCAGGGGGCCGGCCGCGCCACGTGGGCCATTGGTCCCGGTTCATCTGGACCTTTTGGTCCCGGTTGGTGGGATGAACCGGGACCAATGGGCCTCGCTCCTGGCCCACCACCATTGGTCCTGGTTGGTGGCTTGAACCGGAACCAAAGGCTCCCCTTTAGTCCCGATTCATATCACCAACCGGGACCAATGAGGTGCCTATATATACCCCTCGCTCGCGAGCAGAGCACCCCAGTGCTCTATTTTTCTCTGGCCGAGGGGAGAGGGCTTGGTGGTGCTCTAGCTCACCTCCTATGCACACAAGGTGTTCGATGGAATGCCCGAGCCACACTACTTAAGCTTTCTCCTCTCCAAACTCGACCTCCAAGTTCCATTTTCCATAATATTTGTCTAGGTTTAGCGGTCTGTCACGCCCCATCCCCGTCGATCACCCGCGCCGAGCTCATCGCCGGCACCACCGTGGTGAGCCTCTTGTTCTTATCTTCTTTCTGAAAGGAAAAATATTCTTACTTGTATGTTTACATAGATACTTGTATTATTTTCTTACTTTTATTATTGCATCTTATATAGTGTGATGGTTTTGGTATCCGCCCCCGTCGGCCCTCGTCATGTCTATGATTCGGATGTGGTATATATATTATCTTTATAACTATTGGTTCATTTATTGTTTATGAAAATTATGCCGACCAACGTGACATAGATTTTATTTATGTAGGATGTATGTGAATCGGAAATGCCAACCGACCCTATTGTCGAGAGGTTAAATTTAGTTGAAGAAGAAAACAATTTGTTGAAGGAAAAAATAAAAAAAATGAGGAGGAGAAGATGATATTGGAGTTGCATGTTGCGGATGTCGTCGATAATCACAAGATCAAGATGGATGCAATGCGCTTGAAGATTAGAAAAATTAGAAAATATGCCATTCATACCGAGGCTTGGTATCATTATGCCGTTGGATCAATTGTTACCTTGGTTGCGATTATGATCGCATTTGTTTTTGCATTGAAATGTTTTACATAGTTTCAATGTATGGTTTAATTAATTAGATGCTCTGGAGAGCTATATGTTGTTAGATGAGAACTATGTATGCACTTTGGTTTTAATGTGATGATGAACTTCTATTAATTTGGACACTTAATTATATATAATGCACGCAGATGAACCGGCAATGGATGTACGGTGATAGACACACCTGCGAGTACATTAAGGGCGTGCATGAGTTTCTCAATGCGGCTGAGGCAAACAAGAAGAATTGTTTTATGTGTTGTCCATGCACTGAATGTCGTAATACGAGGTCTTACTCTAACCGGAAAATCCTTCACTCCCACCTGCTTTACAAGGGTTTCATGCCACACTATAATGTTTGGACGAGGCACGGAGAAATAGGGGTTATGATGGAAGACAACGAAGAAGAAGAGTATGATGACAACTATGTGCCCCCTGTATACGGTGATGCTGCAATGGGGGGAGCTGGTGAAGATCAAGAGGAACCAGAAGATGTGCCCAATGATGCTGCAATGGGTGAAGTTGTTGAAGATCAAGAGGAACCAGACGATGTGCCCGATGATGATGATCTCCGTCGGGTCATTGTCTGTCAGGACCCCGATTCCAAGTCACATCGATCTAGCCGGTAACACCTCATATCACTTTGCGGCCTCACGCATGGTATCCCACGGGTGACGCCTTACCATGGCCCGGGACCGTTTACGCATTTTGGCTCACGTATATGATAGTGTCGCTAGCATTCATATGACAGAGAACCCGGGCCGACATGGCTAGTCGTGAACCCAAAGCGGCACAGACCTATGGAGACAGGCATACATGAATCACATCGAACATGTCGGTCATCAACGAGTGATTCCGGGCTGTAGCACTGGGCTAACAGGACTCCGGTGAACCGGGCTGTAGCAGGCTAGGCAGGACTCCGGAAGTCACCGCGTGACATTTCCCCGAAGGGACAGACATAGGGACGAAGTGAAACACATGCCGGCCAGTCAAGTGTCCTGAACAGTAGTGCTGGGCTAGCAGGACTCCGGTGAACCGGGCTGTAGCGGACTACTATGGCTCAAGGAACACTAGAGTACATTTCCCCATAAGAAAGGCTGCGAAGGATAAACAACTAGATTGTCGGATCCCACTCATACCAAGCATTTCAATCATACACACAAGATGCCCGATATGAGTACATACAACATGGCATCACAACAAAACTCTACAACTCAAGTACTTTATTTAAAGGCTCCAAGGAGCCATACATAACATGTTCATACAGATAGGAGTCACATGACCCGACACTCAAGTCATACAATCATACAGGCACATGCGGAAGCAACTAGTCTGAGTACAGACTCTAAAAAAGAAGGAAGGCTTCTCAAGCCTGTCTATCTACATAGGGCCCTCCATAGCCGGGATCACCACCTGGGTGGCTAGTCACTCGTCGACGTCAAGATCTACATAAAACCCATCGGAGGGGGCAGTGTTGTCGTCTGAAAACAATAATAAACAAACATGAGTACAAAGGTACTCAGCAAGTCTTACATCAGAACCTACTAGACATGCTCATTCTCAGGAAGGTGGTGGGGTTATGCAGCAAGCCAGCTTTGACTCTTGGCTAAGCTATCCTACGGAACCTCTCTAGTAAAATAGTTTTCGCACACGAGTCCACTACTCACCAACACAATACTCCACCGGGGATCCTCCCTCGTTATCCTGCGAGAGGGCCATCCTTGGTACTCACACTTATCTTGAGTCTTTTAGTAGTATCCATTAACTTGTCTATGAACTGTATAGGCAACCAAGTAGTTCTTTACCGCGGACGCGGCTATTCGAATAGTTTTATACCCTTCAGGGGTGTACTTCGTCACACATGTTTCCACCACTTAGCGTCTGCACACGAAATGTGCTCGGCAGACTTCAAGCAAAAACCGACGTGGGTGTAGACCACGACCTGACTAACCTCACAAGTCTCTAGTCCAGGGTCATCGCCTATTCAGGTTCCATCCGCAAGGAAATCCGGCCGGGGTGTCCTCAACGGCCCCGAACGATGTGAACAAGGTTCCCGAGACACCAAACGGGTGACTCGGTACACCGTGCCACGGTGTATCTACCGCAACATAGCCCACCCCTAGGGTCAGCGCTACGCACGGCCGCCAACACTTAACCTACAAACACCAGAAACTAGTTGCAACTCCTGGACTGAGGCGAGAGGGGTCAGTAAGTCGAGCGGGGTCATATTTCAGGGCCCAATGTGTGTTAGTAGCTGAATCTTAAATCACGCATACAGAACTCAGTTCTTAGGGACGACCTCAATGAAACAACCCACCATGTACTCCTACATGGCCTCTCATCGATACCTTTACCAAAACATGTTCAACACATCCCACATATTACCGACACAAGCATTTCACTCTAGCCCATCACCCAGATGAACCAGCCCTGACACAACTCTAAGCATAGCAGGCATAGCAAGGTAGGAATCACAAAACATGGCTCAATCAACTACTACACATGCTAGTGGGTTTCATCTAGTTACTGTGGCAATGACATGTCATGCAGAGGATAAGGGTTCAACTACCGTAGCACACAGCAATTTGAATCGTGTTGTCTTAATGCAGTAACAAGAGCAGGAGCGAGAACATGGGTTGTATCGGAATGATCAATGGTTGCTTGCCTGATGGAGGGGTAACGGGATACTGCCCTTTAGTTGGATACTCGTGAATATCCTCGGAGGCAGAACCTACCACGAAGAACACAACCGAGCACAATCAACACATGACGATATGCAACAATATGATGCATGCTATGACATGGCAATATGAATGTGTTTTGGCCTAATGCAAGCTAAAACAGAAAGGGGTGAACTCATTTGAATCCAAGATTCAAATATTAGCTCATTAGTTATTGCATTTATAGGGCATTTCCTTATTCTGCTTAAACAGCAGGGTAAACTTGTTTTGTCATGCATGAAACCATTACAGATGGATAGATTGAATTTTTCTGATAATTTTTCATATATAATTTATCTCATTTGGAGTTATGGTTGAATTTCTATGAATTTTTGAAGTTTGAACTATTTTCTGGAATTTCCTGAATAAAAATAATTCCAAAAAATGCATTACTGCGTCAGCATTGCGTCATGCTGACCTCAGTAGGTCAAAGGCGCCAGCCCAGGTCAAACCTGACTGGTGGGGCCCTTCTGTCAGCCTCTCAGTGCACTAACTACGTTTAATTAGCCTAATTACTGGGCAGGGCCCACTAGTCAGTGACTGAATAATTAAGATTTAATTAAAACTAATCCTAATTTAGTTAACAGACCGGCCCCACCTGTCATAGACTCAGGGGGGGTCTACCTGGGCCCACCCAGGGGTCAAACTGGGTCAACTCGCCGGCGTTGAGCCGCCGGCGAGGCCCGAGACGGCGGAGGGCTTCGGAAAACGCCCTCAGTCGACCAAAATGGCGGCGGAGATGTGTTACGCGATGCGGGTAGCGAGCCGCATCGTTTGGTGGTCATAGTTGGGCTTGGGGTGGCCGGAAACGACGCCGACGACGAGCTTGGCGGCCGCCGAAGTTCGGGCGAGGTCGGATTCGAGGCTACGGTGCACGGGAGGAAGAACTGGTGGTGGCAACGGGTCCCTAGGGTTGCGCTGATCATGGTGGTGTGCCTGGCTACAAGCCATGGTGGCCCTGGCCACGACGGCGACGAGGCACGACGCCGGCGAGCTTCGGCCGCGGTGGAAGTCGGAGCTACAGGGTGCAAACGAGCAAGGGGAAGGTGGGGATCGAGAGGGAGGCTCACGGGGAGTGCAGCGGTGGCCTCAGCGGGCTCGAGGACGGGCTGGAGAAGAGGTGAGGTCGCCGACGATCTCGGATGCCCGAGGTTGAAGACGAGGGCGAAGGCGGCGTTGCAGGGCTTCCGGCGAAGCGTGGCTCGGTGGGGAGGACGAGGGAGCCGAGGCGAAGCTTATGGACTCGTCGGAGGGGCGAGGGGAGGTCTCTGGCGACGGCTACGGCGATCGGCGGCGAGGGGCGTGCTCGGCCATCGTGGGAGAGGATGAGGGAGACGAGGGGTAGAGTGAGAGAGGACGGGAGAGGATCGAGAGGGTCCCGTGGCGTCTCTAGGCGCCTCCCGGCGTCGGCAGAAGCAGGAGGTGGCCGGCGCGCGGCGAGCACGCGCCCCTGGCTCCTGGCGCGAGGTAGGGGGTGACTGGCGCTGGCCAGTCGGCTGGGCCGAGCCAGGTAAGGCCCAGGTGGGCTTCTTTCCCCCTTTTTGATTTTTGTTTTCTTTTTCTATTATTCTGTAGCTTTAGGGCTTTAATTAAAATACCTAGGCACTTTCTAAAATCCTGAAAATAATTGTGGGCTCTATTGGGATTATTCCTAACAACAAACAATTATTTCCAGAATTATTTGAGCACTTGAATTATTTAATAGCATTTAAATGCCCAAATTCAAATATTTGTGAATTAAATCAGTGACCTTCTGTTGACCTAGAAAAATGTGCACCTATTTTCCCAAAGGTTCTAACCCAAGGCAAAGAGGGTGAACACTTTAGAAGGGCATTTCAGGTTCATTGAATTTATTTTTAGTAAACCCTAGTTGATTTCAGGGGGAGGGGGTGCTGGGGGTTCTGCCTTCCCCATTTCAAGTTTCTGATGAAAGTAAACATGATGCACACTCTAATGCATGGACTAGCTAGGGTGTGACAACTCACCCCCACTCAATAGAATCTCGTCCCGAGATTTAGGATCATCTGGAAAGAAGGTGGGGTACTCGAGTCGAAGACGATCCTCCCTTTCCCAAGTGGCTTCTTCCTCGGAATGGTGTGACCATTGAACCTTGAGAAACTTGATATTATGACGTTGAGTGGTACGCTCGGCTTGATCAAGGATACGAATGGGGTATTCCCGATAAGAAAGGTTATCTTGTAAATCAAGAGTTTCGTGGTCCACTCCACGGATAGGATCCGCGAAGCAACGCCTGAGTTGCGAAACGTGGAAGACATCGTGAACTCTAGAAAGATGCGGAGGTAGTTCCAATTGGTAGGCAACTTCTCCTCGTTTGGCAAGAATGCGAAAGGGTCCAATATAATGAGGAGCCAATTTGCCTTTGATACCGAAGCGATGGGTTCCCTTTAACGGAGTAACCCGGAGGTAAGCCTTCTCGTCAACTTCAAAGGTCAAAGGCTTATGTTTACGATCATATTGACTCTTTTGGCGAGATTGGGCTGTTTTCAATTTCTCACGAATATCGCGAACCTGCTCTTCTGCTTCCTGAATCATATCCGGGCCAAAGAGTTGTCTTTCCCCGGTTTCTGACCAGTTAAGAGGCGTTCGACATTTTCGTCCATAAAGAACTTCGGAGGGAGCTTTGCCCAAACTAGCTTGATAACTATTGTTATAAGCAAACTCCGCAAATGGAAGGCATTTCTCCCATCTCATTCAGAATGAGATAACAGAAGCTCGGAGCATATCTTCCAGAATTTGATTGACTCACTCCACTTGACCACTTGATTGAGGATGGAAGGCGGTACTAAAGGAGAGACGAGTTCCCATAGCATTTTGGAAACTTTCCCAAAATCGAGAGGTGAAGAGGCTTCCACGGTCTGAGTTAATTTCCAATGGGACACCATGAAGAGACACTATTCGGGAGATGTATAAGTCAGCTAGCTGGCTAGCGGTGATACTCTCACAAACAGGTAGAAAATGGGCTACTTTGGAAAGTCGGTTGATCACAACGAAGATGGCATTATTCCCTCTCTTGGTCCTGGGAAACCCAGTGATGAAATCCATACTGATTTTGTCCCATTTCCATTCAGGAATAGCCAAAGGTTGAAGGGTGCCAGCAGGCCGTTGATGCTCTGCTTTAACACGACGACAAACGTCGCAATTAGCAATGTATTGAGCGATTTCTCTCTTCATCCTAGTCCACCAAAACCTCTGGCGTAGGTCTTGATACATTTTAGTACTACCGGGATGAATGGTGAGAGGGGATTCATGAGCTTCCTTAAGGATCATCTGGCGTAGATGTTGTTTCTTGGGAACCACCAGACGGTTCTCGAAGAAGACAACACCTTGTTCATCCATGGAAAAACATTTAGCAACTCCGCTAGCAATGTTTTCCTTAATCCGGGATATGCCCTTATCACGCTTTTGGGCAGCTATGATTTGATCCATAAGGGTAGGTTTCGCCACCAGGGTAGATAGGAATCCTCGAGGAACAATGTGAAGATTAAGCTTACGAAATTCCTCATGGAGAAGTGGTTGACTTTGTTGTAACATTAGGTTGTTACAATAGGACTTACGGCTTAGCGCATCAGCCATGACATTGGCTTTGCCCGGGGTGTAAGTTATTCCTAAGTCGTAATCCGAGATCAACTCGACCCAACGTCTTTGCCTGAGATTCAAATCTGGTTGGGTGAAGATATATTTCAAACTTTGGTGATCGGTGAAGATCTCGCAACGATTACCGAGAAGGTAATGTCGCCAGGTTTTAAGTGCATGGACTACGGCTGCAAGCTCTAGATCATGTGTGGGATAATTTTCCTCATGTGGGTGTAATTGCCGTGAGGCATAGGCAATTACCTGATGATCTTGCATGAGTATGCAACCTAGTCCTTGTCGCGAGGCGTCGCAATAGATAATAAAGTCCTTGGAGGAATCTGGTGGTACCAGTACGGGAGCAGATGTCAGGCGTCTTTTCAGTTCCTGAAAACTGAACTCGCACTGTGGAGTCCACTCGAACTTTTTATCTTTCTTGAGGAGTTCAGTCAGAGGCTTAGCAACCTTGGAAAAGTTCTCGATGAAGCGGCGGCAATAGCTCGCTAGGCAAGAAAACTCCAAACTTGCTTGACCGTTTCAGGTGGAGTCCAATCAAGGACGGCTTGAACTCGCTCGGGATTGACAGCAATACCCTTACCAGAGATTACATGGCCTAGATAGGTCACTTCTGACAACCAAAATTCACACTTGGAGAATTTGGCATAAAGGCGATGCTCTCGAAGTTTCATCAATACCAGCCTTAGATGTTCGGCATGTTCCTCTTCATTCTTGGAGTAGATGAGTATATCATCGAGGTATACTACGACGAATTTGTCCAAGTACTCCATGAAAACCGAGTTCATTAACCGGGAGAAGGTTGCCGGGGCATTGGTTAAACCGAAGGACATAACGGTGTACTCGTATTGGCCATAACGAGTAACAAAGGCCGTTTTGGGAATGTCCCCGTTTCTGATTTTGATTTGATGGTAGCCCAACCTCAAATCCATCTTGGAGAAGACTGAGGATCCAGCGAGCTGATCATACAGGTCGTTGATCCTGGGAAGCGGGTATTTGTTCTTGATAGTGACCAAGTTGATGGGTCGGTAATCTACGACCATTCGATCTGTTCCATCCTTCTTCTTGACGAAGAGGACGGGGCAAGCCCAAGGAGAGGAACTAGGACGGATGAACCCCTTGTTCAAGGACTCATCGAGTTGGTTCTTAAGCTCGGCTAATTCTAAGGGTGCCATCTTGTAGGGTTTTCTAGAAATTGGAACGGTTCCTGGAACAAGGTCTATCACAAACTCGACATCCCTATCAGGTGGAACACCTGGCAGTTCTTCTGGAAACACATCCGGAAAGTCTCGGACTACCGGAACATCCTCAAGGGCTGGAAGAGGGTTGGCATTTAGGGAGTAAAGTTGGCGCTTGGCCACTCGAGTTAAGACATTAACTGTCTTGCCCGAGGGGTGAGTGAGTTGAACAGTTCTAGTGGCACAATCGATCTTGGCATAATGAGATAACATCCAGTCCATACCCAAGATGATGTTTATGTCGGAGGACTTGAGAGCTATTAAAGATGCAAGGAAGACAAGTCTATCGACAAGAATTTCGTTCCCATGGCTTACCCTAGAAGTTTGCCATTTGGAACCCGGAGTTTGAATTACCATGGAAGTGGGCATGTCACAGAATGTCGTGTTATGCAACCGAGCATAATTCTCGGATATGAATGAATGAGATGCTTCAGTATCGAAAAGAACAGATGCCGGATGGCAATTAACAAGGAGCGTACCAAGGACGACGTTGGGATCCTCATGAGCCTCCTCGGCTGAAACATAGTTAACATGGCCACGGGCAGTGGTGGCCGGCTTGGCGTAGAAAGTCTTTCCCGCGGGCTTGCCACGGCCAACGGACTTTCCAGCTTGATTGGGGTTGTTCTGGGGACACTCTCGACTATAGTGACCCGGCTCTCCACACTTGAAGCATGTTACCACAGTGGGGCGTGGAGCAGCATTAGCAGCGGGGCCACCATAGGGCTTGGGCGGTGCGAATTGCTGGTTGGGACGAGGCACCTCAAAGGACGGCCTCGGGATGAATCTGGGTGGCAGTGCTGTGCTTGGAATCCACACCCGGCGCTTCTGAGCTCCAGAGCCGGATGAAGACCCAAAATCATGGGAGTGCTTGTGTGAAGCGTCATAATCAGTCTGGCCTGTCTCAGCACTGATAGCTTTATTGACCAACTTCTGAAAGGATGTGCACTCGTGCAGACGGAGATCGCGGCGAAGCTCAGGGCTAAGTCCCTTGCGGAACCTTGCCTGCTTCTTGGCGTCAGTAGAAACCTCTTCAGGAGCATAGCGTGCCAGGTTCCCAAATTCACGACTATATGCATCCATAGTCAGCCTTCCTTGGGTGAAGTTGCAGAACTCCTCCGTCTTGCGATCCATGAGACCTTCCGGAATGTGATGCTCACGGAAAGCCTCACTGAACTCAGCCCAGGTAGTGATTTGAACGACCGGGCGCATAGCTTCGTAGTTTTCCCACCAATGGCTAACGGGGCCTTCGAGATGATAGGCAGCATAGGTAACCTTGTCGGCTTCGGCTACGTTGGCAGAACGTAGCTTGTGGGTGATGCTGCGAAGCCAATCATCCGCGTCGAGGGGCTCGACGGAATGGTTAAACTTTGGTGGGTACAGCTTGATAAAGTCATTGATTGACACCAAGTCATTTTGTGGGTGGCGTGCAGTGTTCTGCTCAATCCACTCCAGCAGGCGGTTGGTCTCACGCTTGTTTCTTTCTGCCTCCAGCATCACTTCGGCCAGAGAAGGCGGGTGAGGCAGATTTTCACCTCTAGCTGCACTGGCTTCCCCCTGCTCCGGGACAGCAGGGTTGCCGCGGGTGTTGACCATCCTAGGAGAAAACAAGACAACGATTTAGTCAAGGATGGCTCAAACTTAGCAAGGAAGTGCAGAATGTAATGGATAACACGGAATGCAGAGATGCCCATCCGTATGTCATGGTAATATAAAACTACCACATACATACCAACGGTCATCCACATCATACATAGTTTAGTACAAGCCTAGGCTACAGTACAAATATGATGAGAGACGTTACATCTCATCGGAGGCATTCCAAGTTCCTATACATTATTTGTCTACACCTCCGGAATCGATTACACGCAAAGTCATATTCCATAAGTCACGCAGGACAGTGGAGATACAACTACTACAATACTAGTGGTACTACTACTAACTCAGACAGCTCCGTAGTAGTCCTCATAGAAGTCACCTCCATAGCCTGGAAGTTCAACGTGATCATCCGGAAATAGACGGTCCTGATGAGTCTGTGGACTATAGGGGCTAGGATGAGGTCTTGGACCAACAAACGGTGGCCTGCGGGGACCACGGGGTGGGGTGATGCCTCCCACATCACGCCAATCCACCATGTCTGGTAGAGCTGATCTCACAGGATACAGATCCCTTGTATCCATACATCCAGCTTGCACCGCGGGTGCAAACCGAGTCAATGTGGCCCAATGATCAGCACGAGTATTAAAAAGCTCCAGCCTCAAGGCCCGATTCTCTCGGTCCTTATCTTCGAGCATCTCCGCGGTGGTACGAGTTAATGAGTCCTCTTGAGTGGAGTCAGCATAGATAGCCTGAAGATACCCTTGTGCTCCCGGAAGTGAAGCTGGCATGTAACGGAAGTCAGTGTTCCGAAGCAGGCCAGTCCGGACTCGCAAGATGGTCATCATGGAGTAGGCAGCATCCTGCACAGCCATCTCAACGGTAACCCCGAGTCCATAGGAACAGTGAAGGGGCTCGGTAGATCCAGGATAGGAAGGAAATATCCTGACGGTGCAGAAATACTGGCTTTGATTAAAGTCGCGGAACTGCTCTTCGACAGTGTATTCGGGATACCAATGGTATCCTGTCTTGATCATGACCTGGACTAACATAGCAGTATGACCGGGCACGTCGAGGCACCTGGTCAGGCGAACCACTTGGTTTTGAGGACGGTTGGCCATCTGAAAGCACAACCATAAGACAAAGACATCAGAATTCCTAGGGAAAAATGGACAGCATAACGGCTGTAAATGCTCAGAAAAAGATTTGAGACATCCACAACAGTTCACAATACCGCTCAACAACATCATATCAAGGTTCTGAATCAAATAGTAACATACTAAAATAGTAGAAATTGGACTGGGACTTGTAGCAATAATCCTATAAGCTACTACGGATTAGTAACACGTGAACCTGATAGAAGAAGAGAACCTAGTCCTTAATCCACGTTGAATGAGAAGAGAATGACTCAGATCAGAGGCATAGGGTAAAGGAGTAAAAGAACCTTACGTACCCTCCCACAATCAATTCCCTTACATATAACTAAAGCATTTCTAGACTCGACATCGACCAGTTTGGCTCAACGAACCTACAGGCAGTCCGGCTCTGATGCCAACGCTGTCAGGACCCCGATTCCAAGTCACATCGATCTAGCCGGTAACACCTCATATCACTTTGCGGCCTCACGCACGGTATCCCACGGGTGACGCCTTACCATGGCCCGGGACCATTTGCGCCTTTTGGCTCACGTATATGATAGTGTCGCTAGCATTCATATGACAGAGAACCCGGGCCGACATGGCTAGTCATGAACCCAAAGCGGCACAGACCTATGGAGACAGGCATACATGAATCACATCGAACATGTCGGTCATCAACGAGTGATTCCGGGCTGTAGCACTGGGCTAACAGGACTCCGGTGAATCGGGCTGTAGCAGGCTAGGCAGGACTCCGGAAGTCACCGCGTGACATTTCCCCGAAGGGACAGACATAGGGACGAAGTGAAACACATGCCGGCCAGTCAAGTGTCCTGAACAGTAGTGCTGGGCTAGCAGGACTCCGGTGAACCGGGCTGTAGCGGACTACTATGGCTCGAGGAACACTAGACTACATTTCCCCATAAGAAAGGCTGCGAAGGATAAACAACTAGATTGTCGGATCCCACTCATACCAAGCATTTCAATCATACACACAAGATGCCCGATATGAGTACATACAACATGGCATCACAACAAAACTCTACAACTCAAGTACTTTATTTAAAGGCTCCAGGGAGCCATACATAACATGTTCATACAGATAGGGGTCACATGACCCGACACTCAAGTCATACAATCATACAGGCACATGCGGAAGCAACTAGTCTGAGTACAGACTCTAAAAAAGAAGGAAGGCTTCTCAAGCCTGTCTATCTACATAGGGCCCTCCATGGCCGGGATCACCACCTGGGTGGCTAGTCACTCATCGACGTCAAGATCTACATAAAACCCATCGGAGGGGGCAGTGTTGTCGTCTGAAAACAATAATAAACAAACATGAGTACAAAGGTACTCAGCAAGTCTTACATCAGAACCTACTATACATGCTCATTCTCAGGAAGGTGGTGGGGTTATGCAGCATGCCAGCTTTGACTCTTGGCTAAGCTATCCTACGGAACCTCTCTAGTAAAATAGTTTTCGCACACGAGTCCACTACTCACCAACACAATACTCCACCGGGGATCCTCCCTCGTTATCCTGCGAGAGGGCCATCCTCGGTACTCACACTTATCTTGAGTCTTTTAGTAGTATCCATTAACTTGTCTACGAACTATATAGGCAACCAAGTAGTCCTTTACCGCGGACGCGGCTATTCGAATAGTTTTATACCCTGCAGGGGTGTACTTCGTCACACATGTTTCCACCACTTAGCGTCTGCACACGAAATGTGCTCGGCAGACTTCAAGCGAAAACCGACGTGGGTGTAGACCACGACCTGACTAACCTCACAAGTCTCTAGTCCAGGGTCATCGCCTATTCAGGTTCCATCCGCAAGGAAATCCGGCCGGGGTGTCCTCAACGGCCCCGAACGATGTGAACAGGGTTCCCGAGACACCAAACGGGTGACTCGGTACACCGTGCCACGGTGTATCTACCGCAACATAGCCCACCCCTAGGGTCAGCGCTACGCACGGCCGCCAACACTTAACCTACAAACACCAGAAACTAGTTGCAACTCCTGGACTGAGGCGAGAGGGGTCAGTAAGTCGAGCGGGGTCATATTTCAGGGCCCAATGTGTGGTAGTAGCTGAATCTTAAATCACGCATACAGAACTCAGTTCTTAGGGACGGCCTCATTGAAACAACCCACCATGTACTCCTACATGGCCTCTCATCGATACCTTTACCAAAACATGTTCAACACATCCCACATATTACCGACACAAGCATTTCACTCTAGCCCATCACCCAGATGAACCAGCCCTGACACAACTCTAAGCATAGCAGGCATAGCAAGGTAGGAATCACAAAACATGGCTCAATCAACTACTACACATGCTAGTGGGTTTCATCTAGTTACTGTGGTAATGACAGGTCATGCAGAGGATAAGGGTTCAACTACCATAGCACACAGCAGTTTGAATCATGTTGTCTTAATGCTGTAACAAGAGCAGGAGCGAGAACATGGGTTGTATCGGAATGATCAATGGTTGCTTGCCTGATGGAGGGGTAACGGGATACTGCCCTTCAGTTGGATACTCGTGAATATCCTCGGAGGCAGAACCTACCACGAAGAACACAACCGAGCACAATAAACACATGACGATATGCAACAATATGATGCATGCTATGACATGGCAATATGAATGTGTTTTGGCCTAATGCAAGCTAAAACAGAAAGGGGTGAACTCATTTGAATCCAAGATTCAAATATTAGCTCATTAATTATTGCATTTATAGGGCATTTCCTTATTCTGCTTAAACAGCAGGGTAAACTTGTTTTGTCATGCATGAAACCATTACAGATGGATAGATTGAATTTTTCTGATAATTTTTCATATATAATTTATCTCATTTGGAGTTATGGTTGAATTTCTATGAATTTTTGAAGTTTGAACTATTTTCTGGAATTTCCTGAATAAAAATAATTCCAGAAAATGCATTACTGCGTCAGCATTGCGTCATGCTGACCTCAGCAGGTCAAAGCCGCCAGCCCAGGTCAAACTTGACTGGTGGGGCCCTTCTGTCAGCCTCTCAGTGCACTAACTATGTTTAATTAGCCTAATTACTGGGCAGGGCCCACTAGTCAGTGACTGAATAATTAAGATTTAATTAAAACTAATCCTAATTTAGTTAACAGACCGGCCCCACCTGTCATAGACTCTGGGGGGTCTACCTGGGCCCACCCAGGGGTCAAACTGGGTCAACTCGCAGGTGTTGAGCCGCCGGCGAGGCCCGAGACGGTGGAGGGCTTCGGAAAACGCCCTCAGGCGACCAAAACGGTGGCGGAGATGTGCTACGCGATGCGGGGAGCGAGCCGCATCGTTTGCTGGTGATAGTTGGGCTCGGGGTGGCCGGAAGCGACGCCGGCGACGAGCTTGGCGGCCGCCGGAGTTCGGGCGAGGTCGGATTCGAGGCTACGGTGCACGGAAGGAAGAACTGGTGGTGGCAACGGGTCCCTGGGGCTGTGCTGATCACGATGGTGTGCCTGGCTTCAAGCCACGGTGGCCCTGGCCACGACGGCGACGAGGCACGGCGCCGGCGAGCTTCGGCCGCGGTGGAAATCGGAGCTACAGGGTGCAAACGAGCAAGGGGAAGGTGGGGATCGAGAGAGAGGCTCACGGGGAGTGCAGCGGTGGCCTCAGCAGGCTCGGGGACGGGCTGGAGAAGAGGTGAGGTCGCCGGCGATCTCGGATGCCCGAGGTTGAAGACGAGGGCGAAGGCGGCGTTGCAGGGCTTCCGGCGAAGCGTGGCTCGGTGGGGAGGACGAGGGAGCCGAGGCGAAGCTTATGGACTCGTCGGAGGGGCGAGGGGAGGTCTCTGGCGACGGCTACGGCGATCGGCGGCGAGGGGCGCGCTCGGCCATTGTGGGAGAGGATGAGGGAGACGAGGGGGAGAGTGAGAGAGGACGGGAGAGGATCGAGGGGGTCCCGTGGCGTCTCTAGGCGCCTCCCGGCGTCGGCAGAAGCAGGAGGTGGCCGGCGCGTGGCCGGCGCGCGGCGAGCACGCGCCCCTGCCTCCTGGCGCGAGGTAGGGGGTGACTGGCGCTGGCCAGTCGGCTGGGCCGAGCCAGGTAAGGCCCAGGTGGGCTTCTTTCCCCCTTTTTGATTTTTGTTTTCTTTTTCTATTATTCTGTAGCTTTAGGGCTTTAATTAAAATACCTAGGCACTTTCTAAAATCCTGAAAATAATTGTGGGCTCTATTGGGATTATTCCTAACAGCAAACAATTATTTCCAGAATTATTTGAGCACTTGAATTATTTAATAGCATTTAAATGCCCAAATTCAAATATTTATGAATTAAATCAGTGACCTTCTGTTGACCTAGAAAAATGTGCACCTATTTTCCCAAAGGTTCTAACCCAAGGCAAAGAGGGTGAACATTTTAGAAGGGCATTTCAGGTTCATTGAAATTATTTTTAGTAAACCCTAGTTGATTTCAGGGGGGGTGCTGGGGGTTCTGCCTTCCCCATTTCAAGTTTCTGCTGAAAGTAAACATGATGCACACTCTAATGCATGGACTAGCTAGGGTGTGACATTTTTGATGCAAGGACGCAATGCGAAAGTCAAAAGGAGAAGCTGAAGTTCGATCGCATGTTAGAGGATCACAAAAAAGGGTTATACCCCAATTGCGAAGATGGCAACACAAAGCTCGGTACCGTACTGGAATTGCTGCAGTGGAATGCAGAGAATGATGTGGCTGACAAAGGAATTGAGAAGCTACTAAAAATATTGAAGAAGAAGCTTCCAAAGGATAACGAATTGCCCGACAGTACATACGCAGCAAAGAAGGTCGTATTCCCTCTAGGATTGGAGGTGGAGAAGATACATGCATGCCCTAATGACTGCATCCTCTACCGCGGTGCATACAAGGATCTGAACACATGCCCGGTATGCGGTGCATTGCGGTATAAGATCAGACAAGATGACCTTGGTGATGTTGACGGCGAGCCCCCCAGGAAGAGGGTTCCTATGAAGGTGATGTGGTATGCTCCTATAATACCACGGTTGAAACGTCTGTTCAGAAACGAAGAGCATGCCAAGTTGATGTGATGGCACAGTGAGAACCGAAAGAAAGATGGGAAGTTGAGAGCACCCGCTGACGGGTCGCAGTGGAGAAAAATCGAGAGAAAGTACTGGGATGAGTTTGCAAAGGACCCAAGGAATGTATGGTTTGCTTTAAGCGCGGATGGCATTAATCCTTTCGGGGAGCAGAGCAGCAATCACAGCACCTGGCCCGTGACTCTATGTATGTATAACCTTCCTCCTTGGATGTGCATGAAGCGGAAGTTCATTATGATGCCAGTTCTCATCCAAGGCCCTAAGCAACCCGGCAACGACATTGATGTGTACCTAAGGCCATTAGTTGAAGAACTTTTACAGCTATGGAATGGAAACGGTGTACGTACGTGGGATGAGCACATACATGAGGAATTTAACCTTAAGGCGTTGCTGTTCGTGACCATCAACGATTGGCCCGCTCTCAGTAACCTTTCAGGACAGACAAACAAAGGATACCAGGCATGCACGCACTGTTTAGATGACACTGAAAGTATATACCTGGACAAATGCAGGAAGAATGTGTACCTGGGCCATCGTCGATTTCTTCCGACCAACCATCAATGTCGAAAGAAAGGCAAGCATTTCAAAGGCGAGGCAGATCACCGGAAGAAGCCCGCCATGCGCACCGGTGATCACGTGCTTGCTATGGTCAACGATTTACACTTCTTTGGAAAGGGTCCCGGTGGACTAGCTGTTCCGAATGACACTGAGGGACACGCACCCATGTGGAAGAAGAAATCTATATTTTGGGACCTACCCTACTAGAAAGACCTAGAGGTCCGCTCCTCAATCGACGTGATGCACGTGACAAAGAACCTTTGCGTGAACCTGCTAGGCTTCTTGGGCGTGTATGGGAAGACAAAAGATACACCTGAGGCACGGGAGGACCTGCAACATTTGCACGAAAAAGACGGCATGCCTCCGGAGCAGTATAAAGGTCCTGCCAGCTACGCTCTTACGAAAGAAGAGAAAGAAATCTTCTTTGAATGCCTGCTCAGTATGAAGGTCACGACTGGCTTCTCGTCGAATATAAAGGGAATAATAAATATGCCAGAGAAAAAGTTTCAGAACCTAAAGTCTCATGACTGCCACGTGATTATGACGCAACTGCTTCCGGTTGCATTGAGGGGGCTTCTACCGGAAAACGTCCGATTAGCCATTGTGAAGCTATGTGCATTCCTCAATGCAATCTCTCAGAAGGTGATCGATCCAGAAATCGTACCAAGGCTAAGGAGTGATGTGGCGCAATGTCTTGTCAGTTTCGAGCTGGTGTTCCCACCATCCTTCTTCAATATCATGACGCACGTCCTAGTTCATCTAGTCGACGAGATTGTCATCCTGGGGCCCGTATTTCTACACAATATGTTCCCCTTTGAGAGCTTCATGGGAGTCCTAAAGAAATATGTCCGTAACCGCGCTAGGCCAAAAGGAAGCATCTCCATGGGCCATCAAACAGAGGATGTTATCGGGTTTTGTGTTGACTTCATTCCTGGCCTTAAGAAGATAGGTCTCCCTAAATCGCGGTATGAGGGGAGACTGACTGGAAAACGCACTCTTGGAAGAGACTCAATAATATGCAGGGATGGATATTCTTGGTCTCAAGCACACTACACAGTTCTACAGAACTCTTCCTTGGTGACCCCACATGTCGATGAACACAAGAACAGTCTGCGCTTCAAACACCCGGAGCAGAGCGACGACTGGATTACATGTGAACACATCAGGACTTTTAGCAGTTGGTTGGAAACACGTCTCAGAGGTGACAACACTGTTTGTGATGAGTTGTACCTGTTGTCCAGGGGACCATCTTTGACTGTATTGACTTACAAAGGATATGAGATAAATGGGAATACATTTTACATGATCGCCCAAGATCAAAAGACTACCAACCAAAACAGCGGTGTCCGCTTTGATGCGGCAACCGAGAGCGGAAAGGACACATATTATGGTTACATAGTGGACATATGGGAACTTGACTACTGACCTGATTTTAAGGTCCCTTTGTTTAAGTGCAAATGGGTCAATCTGTCAGGCGGCGGGGTACAGGTAGACCCACAGTACGGAATGACAACAGTGGATCTGAAAAATCTTGGGTCACTGACGAACCGTTTGTCCTAGCCAATGATGTGGCACAGGTTATCTATGTGAAGGACATGTCTACCAAACCAAGAAAAAGAAAAGATAAGGAATCGAATACATCATACGATGAGCCAAAGCGCCACATAGTTCTTTCAGGAAAAAGGGACATCCTGGGAGTGGACGGCAAGACAGACATGTCTGAAGATTATGAAAAGTTTCATGAAATTCCTCCCTTCAATGTCAAGGCTGACCCAAGCATCCTGATAAACAATGAAGATTATCCATGGTTACGGCGCAATAAGCAAATGACACCAGCGAAGAAAAAGTGAAGACTTTCTCCTGCAACTATTATGATGATACCATGCCAACTTTGTAACACACGAACATGCTACCATTGTCCATTTTGTACATGCACATGCTATGTGGGTGAAATTATGTTACCATGCCAACTTCCAACTTTTTCAGAGTTTATTTGAAATGCTTTCATGGCACTAACAAAAATTTTATAATTTTTCTAAAACTAATGGCACTAACAGAAAGTTTATAATTTTGCTCCTCGCCGCTGGCCCATGACCATTAGTCCCAGTTTGTGCCACAAACCGGGACTAAAGGGTTGGTCCTCGTTGCGGGCAGAGTTTAGTCCCACCTCGCCAACCGAAGGGGGCTCACACCGGTTTATAAGCCCTTCCCTCTCTGCCTTGTTGAGCTCCTCTCAAAGTGAAAATAGATGCCCTAATAGAGAAAAGTTTAACCTAAATTCATAGTGAATTTCTCTGAAATTCATAGAAATTTAGTATGAATTTAGGTTGAATTTTCTCTATAAGCGCATCTATTCTCATTTTTTAGTAAGTTAATCACAAACTTGTGATTCACACAAATTTCAAAGAATTCAAATTTTAACTATTCAAATTTGTAAACTAATGGCACTAACAGAAAGTTTATAATTTTTTTAAAACTAATGGCACTAACAGAAAGTTTATAATTTTGCTAACCTAAAAGCAAACATAATTAAAAATTAAAGCAAAAAACTAAAGAAAATAAATAATGCAAAAAACAAAACATAAAAACTGGGAAAAATAGCAACAATAAGTATTTTTTTGTAATTAGAAACAAAATAAAATAAATAAAGCAACAAAGAAAAAAAAACAAAAAAACTGTTTTCAAATTTGAAAACTAATGGCACTAACAGAAAGTTTATAATTTTTCTAAAACTAAAACCAAAAAGAATAAAAAAATAAAGCAAAAAACAAAAGAAAATAAATAATGCAGAAAACAAAACAAAAAACTAGAAAAAATAGCAACAACAAGTACTTTGTTGTAAGTAGAAACAAAATAAAATAAATAAAGCAACAAAGAAAACAAAAAAAATGTTTTCAAATTTGAAAACTAATGGCATTAACAAAAAGTTTATAATTTTTCTAAAACTAAAAGCATAAAGGATAAAAAAATAAAGCAAAAAACAAAATAAAATAAAATAAAGCAACAAAAAAACAAAAAATGCCACCTACTGGGACCCCACGGCCTGAATACGACTAGAAACCCATCCAAGGGCCAGGATTCAGGCCTGTAGGAGGCCCAGTAGGCCCACAGGCATAGCAGTGACAATTAGGCCCGTAAGCCTGCAATGGAGAGAAGCTCGAGAGGGGTGCGGCAGTGGGGCTTATAAACCACTGCGCACCCCTCTCAACTAGCGAGGTGGGATTAAACTTTCAACGCAGCAGCCACACAAGGCCTTTGGTCCCGGTTGGTGGCACCAACCGGGACTAAAGGGGGGCACTGGTCACGGTTGGTGACACGAACCGTGACCAATGCCCCCCTTTAGTCCCGGTTGGTGCTACCAACCGGGACCAAAGGCCGCCGCTTCCCGCCCTTTGGGCTGCTGAAAAGAGGCCTTTGGTTCCGGTACCTTTAGTCCCGATTGCTGCCACGAACCGGGACTAAAGGCTCTGCTATATAAGTCCACACTTAGGAAATTTTCACTCTCATCTTGTAGTTGCCGCCCCCGACGACGCCAGGCTGCCCCGACGCCGCCCGCCCCGGCCCGCCCCCGTCGTCGCCGTCGCTCGCGCCCCTACCCCGACGCGTGCCGCCCCGGCCCGCCCCCGTCGCCGTCGCCCGCGTCCCTGCCCCGACGCGCGCCACCCCGGCCCGCCCTCGCCATCTCCCGCGCCGGCCCCTTCCCCGACGCGCGCCGCCCCGGCCCGCCGTCGCCGTCGCCCGCGCCCCCTACCCCGAGCGCGCGCCCACTGCCCCGTCGCCATCCTCGCCGCCGACCCCGCGGTCCTCCTGGTCCGGCCGGCGCCCTCCCTAGCTAGCATTTTTTTCATATATATGCCATTTTTTCTTCTTATATATGCTTGTTTTTTATATATATGTATATATGTTCTCTGTGTATATATATGTTCATGTATATATGCAATAGTTTTTTAGAAAAAATAGGATTTTTTTTCTGTTCATAGATTTTTTGGTAATATTAATTATTGTAAATATGCAAATGTTTGTATATTCATATGAACAATGAATTAGGCAATACTACTTCATGTATTTTTAAGAAGGAAGAAGAAGAAAAAGAATGAGAGGAAAAAGGAAATAAGAAGAGGAAGAAAGGAGAAGAAGAGGGCAGAGGAAGACAAGGAGAAATAAACAAGAAGAAGAAAAAAGAAGAAAAAGAAGAGGAGAAGAAGAAAGGAATAGAGGAGAAGAAGAGAAAAATAGAATATATATTCTATTTTATCTTTTCTCCCCTATTCCTTTCTTCTTCTCCTCTTTTTTTCTTCTTTTCTTTCTTCGACACGTGGGTGGGGGTTGAGAACGTCAGACATTCATGAGAGAGGCGAGGAAGAAGGGGAAGATCAGAGGGAGAAGAAGAGGAGAGGAAGAAGATGAAGTCTTCTCCTCTATTCTTTCTTCTCTTCTTTTTTCTTCTTCTTCTTCCTATATGTATTAGCTTTTTTATTTAGGTTGTTAATTAGTAGATATTAATTTTGTTCATATATGTATGGATGCATGTGATATGTATGTATGTATGTATGTATCGGGTATGTCGTTGTCGATATACCCCCTACCCGATAACTTCGACATGAGGGGGTCGAGAGGGGGTCTAGGGTCGCCGAGGGGTCGAGGGTCGTCGAACATGAGAGGAAGAAGAGGATAAAAAAGAAGAGGAAGAAGAAGAAAAAATGAGGAGAAGAAATAATAAAGGAGTTATTCTTCTCCTCTATTCTTTCTTCTCCTCTTTTTTTTCTTCTTCCTTTTTTTTTATCGGGAACGAGGGTCGTCGAGGGTCGCCGAGCGGTAGAGGAAACCCTAAATAGCAAGTATCGTGGGTGTGAAATACATGTGGCCGTCGGTGTCGGACACTACATCCACGTCCCACAAGTGACGTGGGCGTCAAGCCCACGCCACTTGTGGGACGTGGATGTAGTGTCCGACACCGACGGTACATGTATCTCACACCGATGATACTTGCTATTTAGGGTTCCCTCTACCGTTCGGCGACCCTGACCCTCGACGACCCTCGTTTCCGATAACTTTCTTCTTCTCTTTTTTTCTTCTTCCTCTTCTTCTCTTTTTTTCTTCTTCTTCCGATAAAATAAAGAGGAAGCAGAAGAAAAAAAAGAGAAGAAGAGAAGAAGAAGAAAAAAAAGAGGAGAAGAAAGATTTCTTCTCCTCTTTTTTTCTCCTTCTTCCTCTTCTTCTCTTTTCTTCTTCTTCTTCCTCTTTATTTTATCGGGAACGAGGGTCGTCGAGGGTCAGGGTCGCCGAGCGGTAGAGGAAACCCTAAATAGAAAGTATTGTCAGTGTGAGATACATGTGGCCATCGGTGTCGGACACTACATCCACGTCCCACAAGTGGCGCGGGCTTCGACGCCCACGTCACTTGTGGGACGTGGATGTAGTGTCCGACACCGACGGCCACATGTATCTCACACCCACGATACTTGCTATTTAGGGTTTCCTCTACCGCTCGGTGACCCTCGACGACCCTCGTTCCCGATTAAAAAAAAGGAAGAAGAAGAAAAAAAGAGGAGAAGAAAGAATAGAGGAGTGGAGAAGAAAGAATAGAGGAGTTCTTACTCCTCTATTCTTTCTTCTCCTCTTTTTTTTCTTCTTCCTCTTCTTTTTTTATCCTTGAAGCGTTGTCGAGGCCACCCCAAACCCTAGAGAAGCAATGTCGAGGCCACCCCAAACCCTAGAGAAGCAGCGTCGAGGCCACTAATTAATATTAGTTCTACGTTTGCCACTAATATATCCATCTGTCATGTTTGAATAATAAGTGCCATGTTGTCAATATTTGTAGAAACTATGGACACCGCCCGAGACAAAGTACAAGAAGAGTTGTTGGGGGACATAATCGCACGAGGAACTGATGCCGTCGTCTCGTTGTTTCTCAATGACACCGATGGTCTGGAAGCAGCTGGCTATGATTATGATGGCTCCAGTGACCTAATGCCGGTGCAAGAAGGAGACTGTGAGGACGGCTCCGGTGACCCAATGCCGGTGCAAGGAGACCGTGATGACATCTCCGGTGACCGAACCGAGTCCGGCCAGGTATATATATATATATATATATATATATATATATATATATATATATATATATATATATTAGTTAAGCTTCTGCTGACTAGCTAATTGACGCATTCATTGTTTTGGTATGTACACATATTAATTAAGTCTTTGTTCTTTTTTCTAGCCCTCCGGATCGAGCACAACTTCGGTAAAGAGACGAGGCCCGAAGAAAAAGTTGAGCTCGGATGAAAAGTTTGAGATCATAGCAATCGCGCCCGACGGCCAACCGATTGAACCCCTGCGGACAAAGAGCACATTTGTTGCTCAGTGTGGGGTTTTGGTTAGGGACAAGATCCCGATCAACATCCAGCAATGGTTTAAGCCGGCTACAGAAGACCCTTAGGTGCCTTATGTCAATGATATGCAGAAAAATGATCTTTGGACTGAGCTGAAGTCAAATTTCACCCTACCGCCAGAGGATAATCCAGAGAAGCCAGTTAAAGAGCAATTAATCAAGTCTTTTGCTCTTAAGAGGATGGCAAAACTATCCAGGAGGTGGAAAAAAGAGCTGAATAAGTTTATTGAAAATAATGAGACACCAGAATTCAAGGGCAGATATGAGAAGATCAGAGATCACTGGCCTGCATTTGTGGCCCACAAGACATCGGAAAAGAGTAAGAAGATGTCGGCGACAAACAAGCAAAATGCTGCGAAGAAGAAGCATCACCATCGCACGGGGTCAGGTGGCTACCTCGTAGCCCGGCCTAAGTGGGCCAAGACTGAGAATGATCTGGTTGATAAAGGGATCGAACCAGAGACAATTAACTGGCCAGACCGTTGCCGGACTTGGTTCTTCGGGGCTGGCGGAACCTTGGACCCTGTAACAGAGAAGTGCATTTGGACGAACGATCAAATGGACATACCAGTCAGGAAGCTTCAGCAGTATATCGAAGCAGCGCAGCAAGGGACGTTCTTTCCAGACAGAAAGAACGACGAGCTCACAATGGCCCTCGGGAATCCTGAGCACCCTGGACGGACACGAGGCACGCCAGGCTCCATTCCGTGGAAGGTTGGGTTTCTGGACGCAGGCGGTTACAAATCCCAGGAGAGGAGGAAAAAATTGCAGCTGACCCAAATGCAGGCGCTGCAAGCAAGGGTACAAGCGATAGAGGAATGAGAAGCAAATCGCAGCAAACGTACTGCCGAAGCTTCCCCCGAAGCTACCCCGCCATCTCACCGGAGAAGCAGCGTGGCTTCCACCGAGCTGCTTCAGCCGGAGCATGCCTTGACGGCTCGTGCCAGCTATCCCGTGGATGCTATCACGGAGTCTCAAAATTGCCACCTTATGACGCAATGGATGAATTTGAAGGTCAAGGCGGCTGTTGGCTCTGTTTATCCTACTGAACCCGGCGCAACTTTTCACTGCCGGCCGATTCCAGAAGGATATGCTAGGGTGATGGTGGATGAAATAACGGAGGGATTTGAGGACCTCCAGCTTGACCACCCTATCGGTGAAGGGGAGACTAGGCTGGGATCTGCTCTGAAGACTCCATGCCTATGGCGGAAGGAGCTCATCAACCTTCCGAACTGGACGCCTCCGCCTCCTCCTCCAGCAAGTCAGGGCACTCTGCCTCCTCCTCTGGCGAGTCAGGGCACTCCGCCTCCTCCATCGCCTCCTCCTCCGGCGAGTTAGGGCACCCCGCCTCCTCCACCGCCTCCTCCTCCGGCGAGTAACGATCAGGGCACTCGACCGGCTCCTTCTCCGGCGCGTGGCGGCACTCCGCCTCCTTCTCCGCCTGCGCCGACGCGCCCGAGCAGCCAGCCTCCTCCTTCTCTGCCTCGCCAGCAAGGGCGGAAGAGACCTGCCGCCGCTCCGGCTGCCCCGGCGCGTCGTAGTCCTTCTCCTCCGCCTCGTAAGCAAGTAAAGAAGACAACCGCTCCGTCTGCTCTGCCAGCATCTAGCAATACAGCCAGAGGCAGGAGGAAATACAGATTCGGTCCTTCTTTGAAGACTCCAGAGAAGTTACCATATGAGAGGACCCCGGAGGAGAACGCCGAGATCGCACGAGAAGAAGTGAGGAACTACTTTGAAGGGGTGAAAGCAAAGAAACATCCACCTCCGGAGGAGAAGGTAGATCCGGTGAAAGCGAAGCGCACTCTGGCTGCCCTGACAAAACCACCCAAGTCTCCGCCGAAAGGAAACTATGAGCACATTATTGGAAAGGAATTTGCCGAAGCGGAGCGGTCGGAAAATACTGTCAGTGATCAAAGGCTGAAAGAACGATGAGCTGGGAAACAAATTGCCTAGCTCGGCGAACAAGCGAAGCAATCGTGCCCCCCGCTCAAGGTGCCTAGCGACAACGTCGCTAATGATCCGAGGATGGTGCCCGGTTATAGCAATCTTGGCGATTACCTGCCCGACGATGTACATTATGATTTCATGGAGGTGCAGATACAAAGATACGAGTACGGGAAGCCTCTCGTCAAAGATAAAAGGTCTCTATCAACGATGATGCGAAGATTGCATGATTGGTACTTGAAAATCTGCAGAGACTCTGGGGGAGGAGTACTTTGTATGTGAAAGTTAAAAAGGAGCATGACCTCGTTGGAATTGAACTGTTGCCTGTTTCATTTGAGGAGTTCTTTTAGTTTTTCAATCAATTGGCCCTCGATAAAACAACGGTCACCTGCTACTGTCTGTAAGTAGTACTACTTCTGTCATTAAGTCTCTCTATATAGCTCAGCTCTTTCATTGCATGTATTTATAATCATCCTCACTATATTATGCAGATTGAAGATCGCCAAATTGAAGAAAAAAGACAAGTAGGTGATATTGGGTTCATTAACACATATCTCATAGATGCAACTCAGGTTAAATTTCATGCCGCAGCTACCGAGGCCAACTTGCTACGATCGTTGGTAATAAATGAAAACAAAGATATAATACTCTTTCCTTACAACTTCAAGTGAGTGTTACTATCTTGTGCGTATTCGGTTTCCCTTATATATTAGTCAAGGTTATAGTAATGTAATTGATGAGTTATGCATGCGTGTGCAATTACCACTATATTCTCCTAGAGATTAAGCTTGAGCAGGGACTAGTAACCGTCTTAGACTCAAGACGAAAAGATCCCCAGGACTATGCGGACATGACTCAAATGCTCGAGAAGTAAGTTAAATCGATCATTATCCACCATATCAGCAACTTTGTTCATTTCCTGATATATCAAGTAATTGTTTTCTTTGTCTGGCAGGGTTTGGAAAAAATTCTCCAAAAAAGCTCCAGGACTCCTGAAGAAGCTGCAATTTAGACACCCGAAAGTAAGTACTATAGTAGCATGTTCCGCGCATCTCCTATTGATTTGGCATTCTTGCTTATCAGTTTGATTGACCTCTATTTCTTGTAAAGTGGTTGTGGCAGGAACAAGGGAATGATTTCTGTGGATACTACGTTTGCGAGTCCATCCGCCACATGACCTGTGAGCGGGGCTACACTGACGAACAATATGAAGTACGTAAATAACAACATTCACAATTTTATTTTATTACCATCATTTGTGTTGAGTTTCATTCATTCATATATATATGTATTGACCCCCTTCTTTAAATTAGATGTTTCGGAAGCGGTATGAACTCCTAGCACCAGCTCGCATGCGAGCAAGTCAAGAGGAATTGGCGGCATTCTTTCTTGACCACGTGATCGCTGAAGACGGAGAATACTATGTGGACCATGAGTCCGTATGATTATATTTGTAAGAGATAATTATTGTATATATGTAGCCGGTAGTGTCGGATAGATATACAAAAACTTGTTGTTCGACCAATCTCTCAGAGAAGGAGAGGTGGTCGATATCACTTCTCTCTGTATGCATATATGTTCATGATGATCTTCTGTTTTCTTCGTTTGCTTACTAGCTAGCTAGCGTGTCTAGTCCTCTCTATATGTATGTATAGTACGTAGCGTCGACCAAGCACGGACATAAGAGAGGACACTTCTCTCTATTAATTATAGCTAACTAACATAATATATGAAACACCTAAATTAACCCCCCAAAACCCCCAACCCCCCCCCCCCCCTCCCACTTTTCAAAAAAAAAACCCAGCCACAGAAATGCTGACGCGTGGATACCTATTGGTCCCGGTTGGTGCCACCAACCGGAACCAAAGGGTCTCCTGGCTGGGCTCCGCGCACAGGCCACGTGGAGGCCCATCAATCCCGGTTCTGGATTGAACCGGGACTAAAGGGACAGGGCAGAAACCGGGACTAAAGGCACTTATGAACCGGGACAACTGGCTATTTTTCTACCAGTAAGACATCCGTGTCTCCCTTGCAGGAGGTATGTTCTCATCTCCCTCTCTTTCTCTGATCTCTCTTCTCCGTCTCCTTCTCTGAATTCTGTACGTAGGTGTTTTAGGTTCAGATTTTAAGATTAGATCAGTTTGACTAATCTGTTTTCGTAATCTCCTCCTTTTACTGTGCAGATCGCCATGTCTATTAGGTCTTCTTCAGTTAGAAGAGACGCAGGTAGTGGAGGTAGCGTGGATGCAGTCCATGTATTGGCTACTGCTCGTGTGATTCCAGAAGATGATAATGAGAAGAAGCCTTTGTGGAGGTACGTCCAGATGTTGGAAAATATTGGGAAAGGGAAAGGAGGCAACAAGAGATCCATGCAGTATTTGTTAAGCAATTGTGAAGACTTCAATTTGTTTAATAAAACAGTACATTTCCTACAAAAAAACTCATTATTTTTTCATATATTTAATAATTAATATGTATATACAGACGTATCCCCGTATCCTAGTTTTTAGAAAATTGCCGCATCGGGCGTATCCCCGTATCGTGTATCCGATACGTATTTAAGTATCCGTGCAACGTAGTCCACCGACACCACCGGCGCAAGCCCCAAGCCCCTCGGAGGGGAGGCAGCCCGCACGCCGCCCGTGACAGCCCGCACACCGCCCGTCTCCGCCGCACGCACCATCGGTGCCCAACCCGACACCCCTGGTCGGCGAGCACCCCGGCCGCCGGGCGCAAAAGCGCGCCGCCACCCGGCTTTGAGCGAGCCCCCAAGCTCCTCAGCCCGAGCCATGAACGCGCCGACCGTCATCTGCATCCCCTCGACGCGCCAAGCCACGCCATCACTCTCCTCCGCCTTCGAAACCTTGTCGTCACTTACCTCGGCCAGAGCCCAGAAAGGGCTCCCCGCCCAGCATGGCGCCGCCTCCTCGCCCGAGGCCACCTCCGGAGACTTGCGCGCCGTCCGTCCCGACGCTCGCACCATCGACCAGGCCGCCGACTCGTCGGGGCCAGCGAACAGAGCAGCTACGCCCGCCGCGTTGCCGCCCGAATCGCCAGTCCGTACCAGAGCCGTTGGACTTGCAGCCATACCTCCCACGTTTCCTCTTACAACTTGAAAAGAGAAAACGAAATTATGTTCGACTCCCTCCCCTTCTAAATATAAGGATTTTAGAGATTTTAATTTGGACTACATACATAAGTATACAAATGTATTTTAGAGTTTAGATTCACTCATTTTGCTACTTATGGTATCCATATTAAAATCTCTAAAAGGATTTATATTTAGAAGCAAATGGAGTAGCAAATAAATGTCTTTCTTGGATTCCTATAAACAGACTTTGATGGCATGCAAACATTTTTCTTTTTTGCACATAAGAGTGTTTAGTTTTTCTATTTTCGGGAGAGTGTTTAGGTATTTCACATACATACAGGATTTGTGTAAGAGGTCGACACATAAACTTCCAAATCCAAAAACTCCCTCCGTTCCGTAATTCTTGTTGTGCTTTTAGGTCAAAACTAAAACTATGACAAGAATTATAGAATGGAGGCAGTATATAAGAATGTTTAGGTATTTCACATAAGCAAGCACCAATATCATCAAACAACAGAACCCTTTGGTAGTTACAAATACTCAACTTTTTAACGTCTCACGTCCACACTCTGCTCGGTGCTCTCGCGCTCGGCGTCACTATTATAGCTTAGAGATTGGAGCAGCTTTATTACAACGGGAAGAAAACACACAGAATTCAAACTAGGGACATCATAATCATGTATGATATCTCTCAACAGATTCAGTTGTAGGCGTCGGGGTTGGCGATGAGGTAGGCCTCGGCGGCCTTGAAGATGGCGGTGACGGATTCCTTGGCCTTGGTGATTTCGTCATTTACCTCCACGCCTGTCAACAGCTTGTACGTCGAGTCGACCTTCACGACGCTCCCGCCGTTGGCCGCCAGCTCCACCTTGATGTGCGACGTTGCGGTCTCGATAGCCAAGCCGATGCCGCCGCCCTCGATGAGGGTTGACTTGCACTCGCACTTCTCCTCGTCCAGGAACTCTAGCCTCTCCTTCATGATGCTAAAGGGCATGGCTGCATGATCAACTGCGTGTTATGCTTCCGCTTGACCATGTATAGATACACGCCGGATTTCTAGACTGAGGTGACACGCATGGGTTGTATGGGATTGTGATGCGTACGTACCTGAGGTAAAGTTGAACTGCCTGACGCTGCCGATGCCGCCTTCGCCGTTGACGGGATGGGCGCTGGCGACGATGTGGGGCGCGAGCTTGGGTGCCAGAGTGTGCCAGTCCATGACGCCGGCACGGAACAGGCGCGGTGCCGCGACTGAGGACTCAATCTCGTGGGTCCAGCTGTTGGTGGAGGCCATTGCTGCGGCGATCAACTAGTTAAGACGGGCAGGCGCGAAGGCTATGAGCTCAGTCAGAGCGTTGTGTTGCTAGTGCAAAGTAGTTGCAGTATGTTGCAGCGGCTACTTGGTTGCCGAGAGAGTGCGCGGTGAGAGCTATAAATAGGTGTCCCGGAGCGCGGGGTTGGTGCCGGATGGGGTCTGGTGAGGTCGCCGGTCGCCGAGTTTCCACGAGGGACAGCGGTTCAGACTTAATTATGCAGGCCGGGTTGGCATGGATGGCACCCCTCGTGGCCCTCGTCGTCAACGTTTATTGATTCTGGTGTGCAAAGAATGTGTTCCAGGGAGTAAAATACTGTAATGCCAAACGAAAATAATGGTGACAGGTGTGGTTGGCATATGGCATGGTTGGTGTCTTGGCGGGAAAAGAAAAGGCCACTCTTTCAGTGGGCTACATGTCTGTACGTAAACTACTCTTGCGTGTTTTATTCTAAGTTTTAAAAACTATTTTTATTATGAGTTACTATTTGAGTATACCAGCTGTTCTTTTGAGCATCCTTGACACTACGTTCTGTTGTATTTTCTTTACACCCAATTTCGTTGAAACCGACTATCTTTCCGCAAATTCAATTTGGCTCCCAGGCCTAAAAATAATTTTTTGATTGTGAAAAAAATCAAGACAAATTTTTTATGTGATCTTAGTCACGTAAAAATGCTACCTGCAAATTTTGAGACAAAAAGGTTAAGCATTTTGGCATGTGCAAAATACAAAAACAAATTGAAGACCAAATGTCACCCAAAATTTGTTTTTTCACCAACGAAACATTGTTGCTCCGTTTCACATGAAATTTGTCACGCATGCTTGGCCTCTTCCAATGCATTAACAACCTTAGCAACTAATCTTCTCAATGCATACGTGCTTTGATTTTGTAGCTAAGCTCCTCTCATTTAATTGCATAACACTTAAACTCCTTCGTGCATTGGTTGGTAGCTGTTTAGCATAGTTTCACGCGCTTAGCGTCGTTTCCTTCTGGGGTCATCATAATGCTCTCCCTTCTCTTTAAATGCTATGCCACATCACTTTTTTTGCCTATGTAGCACCCTTAATTAGCACTATTACACCTTGGAGCACCCGGAAGGGCCTAACACAAACATCTACTAGAAAATTCAGTTTTTTTTACATTTTTTTGAATTTACTGTTCACACAGGAGCATATATGCTCCCGGGAACCAAAACGCTCCTCCCTTCTCTTTCTATACATCCAGCAGATTAACCTTGCTGAATCCTACGGGCGTAGTTGCACTAAAGTTACATGCCCGCCCATATAGGGAGGTACCTAAATTATGACTCCAAATTTTGTGTGTGTGTGCTAAATGTGTACATGCTTTGTGCACTCGAATTATCCCACTAAATCTCTAAAGGGACATCCCTTAGTCAGATTGATTATTCACGGAGAAACCACCATCGCCGATGGTCTTACCACCAGTCAAATGGTTTCTATCGGTGATGCGGGTATCGAGGCATTTGTTGGCTTTCTTGGCGGCAAGTGTTGGAAATATGCCCAGAGGCAATAATAATTATGTTTTATTTATTTCTAAATTTATAATTGATGTTTATATTCTATGCTACAATTGCTATGGTTCTCGAATTTGCGAGAACTAAGAGGTTCAGAGAAAAAAAATCACATGCATGTGTAGGACTATAAACGGTAAAGATAAGATTCCTAGTCTTGCCGTTAGGACTAGGTCAAGTGTTGCATGATGATTCTGTTTTCTTGATCATGGTTACAGTTAAGTCTAACGATGATGTCAACAATATCGGGGGCACAATGTTGGAAGAACACTCATGTTGAATTGACCCAAGTTGTATGTTATACTTGAGATGATTTCGTCACATGTTTATAGTCCATAACACAGAAAGTTAACATATGGACAATTCCTTAGCCCATGGGAACATCGAGTCACTTCATATTGGACGATGCACTTTGGGGTTGGTCCAACGTCAATCATAACAGGGTGATCATGGCAACAATTTACATGTTCATAGGAAACGTATGCCAAGTGACTAGATAGCTCGAGACTAAGATTTTCTCCTCGGGCGATGGAAAGATATTCTTCGGGCCCTCTCGGTGTGACAGCACCCATCAATGTCTGGCCAGACATAGCGTGAATTGATCACGGGGATGCCGGAACACGAGAACGAGAAAAGAGAAGAAAATCAATAACAAGGAGATTGATATATAGTGCCAATGTGTTTGACTCATAGGGATGTCGATATATCTGACCTAGGGTTTTGTAAAGTATCATGAAGCAAAAGGAATAGGATACGGTAACCAAGGTTCACTCGAATACAATTCATGTGAGTATAGGGGTCAATATGAATGTTCACAGTTCGATTGCTGAAGCTGGGGATGGACTGTTCAGCGTGGATGCCTAGGCGACTACCCTGGATCCCTACAGCATGGTTTGTTTAGCGACAATGACAACACTGAGGTTCCGCATAATCACCGCATGCTTTGTCATTCAACCTTTTGGATTTGTCCAATGGGTCTTTTCCAGTTTCGTCATCCTTGTGAAGTCGGAGTTGCCGTGGCGGTTTTGCTGGTGACAATGAAACGTGAAGGTGCCCATATCGGGGGGCTAGCTAGGGAGGCGCAAGCCTTACATATTTCTCTTGTAAACCTTGTTGTCAAAGTTGGAGTTATCTATTGTTGGCGCTACGGTGCTCATGCAGATGTCGCAAGGAAAGCGTCGTTGGTAACTGTTTGCGGCAAAGTCAAAATAGCTGGATTGAAGGCGGTTGGTCATGACCATGGTGCTTATGGACAGTCTTGATGGTTGTTCTCTTATTACTTGTGTATTTGTAAGTTTATGTCGGTAGTAATATTGATCGGGGATTCCCTATTGGCAATTTTCATGCTCCATGACGATCGGCCTTTGTGCGTGTAATTTTGGTTTTCGCCTGATTTTCCTCTAATTAACATGACAACTCTGTTCTCTTTAATTAGTTGATTGAGGCCAAGGCCTCCGCGTAAAAAAATCGCGGGCGAACAAAAACCCAAGACTCTTTGACACGAAACAACCAAGAGTTTGAGCAGCTCATGTGGAGGATTTTGTCGACAGTTTTAGATATGGCCAGCAAGAACAAAATCATAAGCTATAACAAGGGGTTGCACTAATATAATCAATGATTCATATTTCCATCAAACTTTGGTTGGATTTATCTAAATCCATATGGGAATTTAAGTCACTTTGCTTAAGTGCGAAACCGAATAAGCAAAAATTCAAAAGATAAATTGTGTATTTTCTGCAGGAAACTTTCGATGTATTCATAATCAATCATAGCAGTAAAGGGAACAGCAGAGGTCACAAAAATTAATAAAAAATTACCACCTAGCAACAACTACAAGCACTAGAGCAAGCCAAAGACACGCCACCATCATCGCCCCTCCCTCACTTGAGTTTCGCAAATCTTGTTGTAGTAGATAGTCGGGAAGTCATTGTGCTAATGCCCCACAGGACCAACACACTAGAGTAGCAACCATCACCGAGAAGAGAATCGTAGATCGAAAGGATCAAACCTCGTAAACACCCAAACAAATACTAGATAAAATATATCTTCTAAAGACCGGCACCGACTGAATCCCACGAGATCTGGTGAAGACACACCTCCAAACGCCCTCCAACGATGGTAGATGCACCATGGGACGGGGATCGAATGTGAGCAACATAATTCCTACTGAGGTACATCGTCACCGTCATACAACCCCAACCAAGAGGATAAACCTAACAAGAACGAGACTGGGGTCCCTCCCGCGGGCGAAGGCTCGAGGTCCTCCACACCTCCATAGCCCAAAGGTCACGAGAGACGGGGCGAACCAACGATGGCGCCGACGGGTGCAGGAGGAAACCTGATCGCCCAGGTTCTTTTCTTGGGAAGGAGGAATGAGTGTGTTTATCCTTAGCTTTATCCTAGCTTTCCTAGATAAGTAGCGATTTTAATAATTCCCAATATATTTTGGAACCTCAAAATGGAAACCAACAACATAATGACAAGCAAAATGACCAAAGTTTGATAGGCAGTTGGGAGGAAGGTATCAAATCAGATGAGGGGCTCTAGCCTAGGAGGGGCGATGAAAAGAGCCTCCTATTCCAGTAGACAATAGAAGAGAAACAAAGACTAATTTTCCATTAGTGTTGCAAACTAAGATATTCCTTGTAGCATGATACTTCCTAATTTATCGATGCTCTTTGGTGTGTGTGTGTTGGGGGGGGGGGGGGGGGTGTTACTATCACAACTTTTCAGTTTGCTCTCTTATTCTCTGCGATATGATGGGGCCCCCTAAACCTGCTTTAGTTTCTCGTATGATATTCCCACCGTTACGCCCATGGCTCACACTCGGTTTCCCATGTCAACATCCACCTAACGGAATTTGTTAGTTTGATGGTTAAAAGGAGTCATGTGAGGAATGGATAATAGATTAGGGAGTCTCAAAACAAAAAATAAATAAAAGGCAAGCCAGAAGGTCTTGAAAGTTTAAGGACTCCTAATACAATTTGCATTTTTGTTACTCATTATACAAAAGTGTAAGTTACCTTCGGGAAGGGCATACATGAGAACTTGAGTTTCACTTGCCAACAAGGGCCCAATAGATTATAGATGCACTTGTCGAAAAATGATGCCAAAATAAAGCACAATGGCATATCGACTGTCTCTTACAACTTGAAAAGAGAAAACGAAATTATGTTCCACTCCCTCTGCTTCTAAATATAAAGCTTTTTAGACATTTCAATATGAACTACATACGGATGTATATATAGACATATTTTAGAGTGTAGATTCGCACACTTTGCTCCGTATGTAATCGATGTTGAAATTTCTAAAACGGCTTATATTTAGGAACAAAGGGAGTAGCAAATAAAAGTCTTTCTTGGATTCCTAAAAAAAGACTTCTTTTTTTGCAGGTGGCCTAAAAAAAGACTTTGACGCCATATAAACATTTTTCTATTTTGTGCATAAGTGTGTTTAGTTTTTCTATTTTCTGGGAGAGTGTTTAGGTATTTCACATACATATAAGAGTTGTGTAAGAGGTCGACAACTAAACTTCCAAATCCAAATACTCCCTCGGTTTCATAATTCTTATCATACTTTTAGGTCAAAACTAACCACGACAATATTATAGAATGGATGCTGTATATAAGAGTGTTTAGGTATTTCACATAAGCAAGCACCAATATCATCAAACAACAGAACCCTTTGGTAGTTACAAATACTCAACTTTTTAACTTCTCACGTCCACACTCTGCTCGGTGCTCTCGCGCTCGGCGTCACCACTATAGCTTAGAGATTGGAGCAGCTTTATTACATCGAGAAGAAAACACACAGAATTCAAACTAGGGACATCATAATCATGTATGATATCTCTCAACAAATTCAGTTGTAGGCGTCGGGGTTGGCGATGAGGTAGGCCTCGGCGGCCTTGAAGATGGCGGTGACGGATTCCTTGGCCTTGGTGATTTCGTCATTCACCTCCACGCCTGTCAACAGCTTGTACGTCGAGTCGACCTTCACGACGCTCCCGCCGTTGGCCGCCGGCTCCACCTTGATGTGCGACGTTGCGGTCTCGATAGCCGAGCCGATGCCGCCGCCCTCGATGAGGGTTGACTTGCACTCGCACTTCTCCTCGTCCAGGAACTCTAGCCTCTCCTTCATGATGCTAAAGGGCATGGCTGCATGATCAACTGCGTGTTATGCTTCCGCTTGACCATGTATAGATACACGCCGGATTTCTAGACTGAGGTGACACGCATGGGTTGTATGGGATTGTGATGCGTACGTACCTGAGGTAAAGTTGAACTGCCTGACGCTGCCGATGCCGCCTTCGCCGTTGACGGGATGGGCGCTGGCGACGATGTGGGGCGCGAGCTTGGGTGCCAGAGTGTGCCAGTCCATGACGCCGGCACGGAACAGGCGCGGTGCCGCGACTGAGGACTCAATCTCGTGGGTCCAGCTGTTGGTGGAGGCCATTGCTGCGGCGATCAACTAGTTAAGACGGGCAGGCGCGAAGGCTATGAGCTCAGTCAGAGCGTTGTGTTGCTAGTGCAAAGTAGTTGCAGTATGTTGCAGCGGCTACTTGGTTGCCGAGAGAGTGCGCGGTGAGAGCTATAAATAGGTGTCCCGGAGCGCGGGGTTGGTGCCGGATGGGGTCTGGTGAGGTCGCCGGTCGCCGAGTTTCCACGAGGGACAGCAGTTCAGACTTAATTATGCAGGCCGGGTTGGCATGGATGGCACTGGCACCCCTCGTGGCCCTCGTCGTCAACGTTTATTGATTCTGGTGTGCAAAGAATGTGTTCCAGGGAGTAAAATACTGTAATGCCAAACGAAAATAATGGTGACAGGTGTGGTTGGCATATGGCATGGTTGGTGTCTTGGCGGGAAAAGAAAAGGCCACTCTTTCAGTGGGCTACATGTCTGTACGTAAACTATTCTCGCGTGTTTTATTCAGAGTTTTTAAAACTATTTATTTATTAGGAGTTATTATTTGAGTACACCAGCTGTTATTTTGACCATCCTTGACACTATGTTCTGTGTATTTTCTTTACACCAAATTTCATTGGAATCGACTATCTTTCCGGAAATTCAATTTGGCTCACGGGAGCACATGCTCCAGGGCCCAAAAATAATTTGTCGAATGTGAAAAAAATCAAGACAAAATTTTTATGTGATCTTAGTCACATACAAATGCTACCTGCAGATTTTGAGGCAAAAAGGTTAAGCATATTGGCATGTGCAAAAAAAAAGAAGACCAAATGTTACCCAAAAATGTGACCCCAAATTTGTTTTTTTCACCGACGAAACATTGCTGCTGTGTTTCGCATGAAATTTGTCACATCTTCCAATGCATTGGTGCTTAGGTGAAATGCTAAGTGCATTAACAACCATAGTAACTAATCTTCTCAATACATAGGTGCTGAACTTTTGTATCGAAGCTCCTCTCATTTAATTGCTTAAAACCCTAAATTCCTTCATGCATGGGTTGGTAGCCATTTTGCACAGTTTCACACGCTTAGCATCGTTTCCTTTCGTGGTCAGCATAATGCTCTTTCTCCTCTTTAAGTGCTTTGTCACATCATTTTTTTATGCCTATGTGGTAGCCTTAGCACCAGCGCACCTTGGAGCACTGGAAGGGACTAACAAAAACATAGACAAAAAAATAGTTTTTTTTCAATTTACTGTTCATCTGGGAGCATATGCTCCAGGGAGCCAAAACACCCCTCCCCTATCTTCCTATATATCCAGCAGATTGAACTTGCTGAATCCTAACGGGCGTAGTTGCACTAAAGTTACATGCCCGCCCATATAGGGAGGTACCTAAATTATGACTCCAAATTTTGTGTGTGTGCTAAATGTGTACATGCTTTCTGCACTCGAATTATCCCACTGAATCTCTAAAGGAACATCCCTTAATCAGATTGATTATTCACAGAGAAACCACCATCGCCGATGGTCTTACCACCCGTCAAATGGTTTCTATCGGTGATGCGGGGATCATGGTTGTTGAATTTCTTGGAGGCAATTGTTGGAAATATGCCCTAGAGGCAATAATAATTATGTTATTATTTATTTATAAATTTATAATTGATGTTTATATTCTATGATAAAATTGCTATGGTTCTCGAATTTGTGAAAACTAAGAGGTTCAGAAAAAAAAATCACATGCACGTGTAGGATTATAAACGGTAAAAATAAGGTTCCTAGTCTTGCCGTTAGGACTAGCTCAGGTGTTGCATGATGATTTTGTTTTCCTGATCATGGTTATAGTTAAGTGTAACGATGATGTCAACAATATCGAGGGCACAATGTTGGAAGAACACTTGTGTTGAATTGACCCAAGTTGTATGTTATACTTCCAGATAATTTCGTCACAGGTTTATAGTCCATAACACAGAAAGTTAACATATGCACAATTTTTTAGACCATGAGAACACCGAGTCACTTCATACTGGATGATGCACTTTGGGGTTGGTCCAACATCAACCATAACAGGGTGATCATAACAACAATTTACATGTTCATAGGAAACGTATGGCAAGGGACTAGATAGCTCGAGACTACGATTTTCTCCTCATGCGATGAAAAGATATTCTTCAGGCCCTCTCGGTGTGACAGCATCCATCAACATCTGGCCAGACACAACGTGAATTGATCACGGGGATGCGGGAACACGAGAACGAGAAAAGACAAGAAAACCGATAACAAGGAGACTGACATATAGTGCCAATGATTTTGACTCACAGGGATGCCGATAATTTTTTTTTGAATAAAAAGGTAGAGCATTTTCTACCTTATGCATTCAAAATGGGCAAAACCCCGGATGACCACAGTCATTTACAAGAAGGTGATGTTGACGCCACACAATTTGTACAACATGCCATCACCAGGCCTATGCTAAGATACATAGTGCAGGATAGAAGAACGGGAGAGAACACATCTTGCTAACTAGGAGCAAAAGCAGTTGCCCAATCCAAAAGGCTCCGCCTAGTATGTTGTGGGGCACGCAAGCTCCATAGTCTGATCAGCTCAGTGACTCCATTGTATACCTGACGCTCTTGCCAAAAAGATCCATCAAACACTTGTGCGTTCCTGGCATTCCAAAGTGTGACCGCACATGCCGCGAAGAGAATATGCCATAGCTTGCCGTGCAGTGCCCTTGGTTGTTCGGAGCATAGGAAAACTTCAGGTTCTATAGAAGGTGTGGCTAGCTCCTGCAGGCCTAAGTTGGACCATTGTAATGGCCTGGCTTATTAGGGATGATAGACTACTCATACCAATAAGGAATTCCTTCTTTTCCGGTAGCCCATTCGGACAGAACTCCAAAGTTAAGCGTGCTCAGCTTGGAGTAGTGTCAGGATGGGTGACTGACCGGGAAGTTGCTCCCGGGTGCGCATGAGTGAGAACAAAGTGCGCAGAAAAGACTAGTATTGATCTGTAGGGCCAGTCTAGATCCTGCCAGGAGTAACGACCACCGGCGGGTGTGTCCGGGGCGTTACAAGTTGGTATCAGAGCCGACCCTCGTGGTTACACGGATGGTTGCGGACAGGTGCGTGGTCATGTTGTTCATGACGGTTGTGACCCATCGTGGCACACGGCATGGCACATGTACTGTACTGGAAGCACAGACGTATGTGCCAAGAGGGAACGTTCCTATGGCCCGACGAGGACGTCGGTTCCTCTGAGTGGGGGTGTATGTAATGGCCTGGCTTATTAGGGATGATAGACTACTCATACCAATAAGGAATTCCTTCTTTTCCGGTAGCCCATTCGGACAGAACTCCAAAGTTAAGCGTGCTCAGCTTGGAGTAGTGTCAGGATGGGTGACCGACCGGGAAGTTGCTCCCGGGTGCGCATGAGTGAGGACAAAGTGCGCAGAAAAGACTAGTATTGATCTGTGGGGCCAGTCTAGATCCTGCCAGGAGTAACGACCACCGGCGGGTGTGTCCGGGGCGTTACAACCATAGTGCTTGTGCTAGTTTGCATCGTAGTAAAATGTGGCTCATTGTCTCCGCAGCTGGGCATAGATCACAACCATTATGTGAAACAATTTTATCCCAATGCTTGCTTAACATATTATCTCTGGTGCCATGTCTGTCCCGTAGCGCAATCCACAGGAAGATGCAGTGTTTGTGGGGTATGATTCTGTCCCAAATGAAGCAGGCTGGTGTATAGTTTTTCCTCGGAAGGTGAGCAACTTGTAGAAATAAGCAGTGCTAAGGCTCTTGTCATCAAGCAGAGGCGTTCTGGTGTCGGGCTTACCATCTTGAGGTTGCACATTGCTCATAATTTCGTCGAGGGCTTCCAGCTCTTGTGCTGCCGTGGAGGAGAGATTTGGGTGGAGCTGAATGTTCCATTGCCCATCTCTAAACTGGGAAGCGACCGTGCAGAACTGGGACACGGAGAATGTATAAAGTGTCGGGAAGGCTGTCATGGGCGGACCAGAGTCGAGCCAGTGGTCATACCAGAAGGCAATTCCCTTACCATTCCCGAGTTTGTATTTGGAAGCTTCCATAACCAGCTGTACGATGGCTCTGAAACCTCTCCAGATAGCAGTATCCCGACTGTGAGGGGACCAAGATATTTCCTTCTAACAATATATCTGTGCAAACCAATTATAACACGGTGCTTCTTCCTGTTGTAGGACCTTTGCCATGAACTTGCATACCAAGGCCTTGTTATGTGCTGCAAGATCTCGCACTCCCAGCCCTCCATTCTCCTTTGGTAGTGTGACCACATCCTATGCGACAAGGCACTATCCCCCATTGGCCTTGTTCTTCCCTTGCCAAAGCAAGCCTCTCAAAATTTGATCAACTTTCTCCAAAGATTGTCTTGGCCACAAGAAACAACCCATGAAATAACTAGGGATCGCTGCCAAGACCGCATTAATCAAGGTGAGGCACCCCCCAGGACAGAAAAGTGGCCAGCCAACCAGACAAACGTTTGTCCACTTTCTGTATCACAGGCATCAACAGTCCGTGCGGTATCTTGTTGAGGGAGAGAGGTAGTCCCAGATAAGTGCAAGGGAAAGCTGCAACCTGGCACTTCAGAACATCAGCAATATCCTGGCAGGCTTGTAACGCCCTCGATGCGGCTATATCTCCCACGTGTCGAAGCACGACTTAGAGGCATAACCGCATTGAAAGCAATGTCGCAAGTGAGGTAATCTTCACACAACCCATGTAATACATAAGGGAAAGAGATACATAGTTGGCTTACAATCGCCACTTCACACAAATACATGAATAAAGCATTACATCATCCAAATACAACCAAGGTCCGACTACGGAACCAAAATAAGAGAAGACTACCCCAAATGCTACACAAATCCCCGATCGTCCCCAACTGGGCTCCACTACTGATCAACTAGAACGAAAACAACATAAAGGACAAGATCTTCAAAGAGCTCCTCCTTGAGCTTGGTTGCGTCATCTGCACGGACTCAACAGCACCTGCAAACTGGTTTTGGAAGTATCTGTGAGCCACGGGGACTCAGCAATCTCGCACCCTCGCGATCAAGACTATTTAAGATTATGGGTAAGGTAAAAGGTATGAGGTGGAGCTGCAGCAAGCGACTAGCATATATGGTGGCTAACTTATTCGCAAAAGAGAGCGAGAAGAGAAGGCAAAAGCACGGTCGAACAACTATGATCAAGAAGTGATCCTAGAACAACCTACGTCAAACATAACTCCAACACCGTGTTCACTTCCCGGACTCCGCCGGAAAGAGACCATCACGGTTACACACGCGGTTGATGCATTTTAGTTAAGGTCAACTTCAGGTTTTCTACAACCGGACATTAACAAATTCCCATCTGCCAATAACCGCGGGCACGGCTTTCGAAAGTTCAAATCCCTGCAGGGGTGTCCCAACTTAGCCCATCACAAGCTCTCATGGTCAACGAAGGATATTCCTTGTAGCGGCAAGACCCGATCAGACTCGGAATCCCAGTTACAAGACATTTCGACAAGGTAAAACTAAACCAGCAACACCGCCCGAATGTGCCGACAAATCCCGATAAGAGCTGCACATATCTCTTTCTCAAGGCACACTCAGATTGTCCAAGGTACGGGTAGGTCATCCCAGAGTTGCCCCTGGTGGCCACCGGCAGCTGACAGGTTGGACCAATACTCAGAGGAGCACTGGCCCGGGGGTTTAAATAAAGATGACCCTTGAGTACGCAAAACCCAAGGGAAAAAGAGGCTAGGTGGCGAATGGTAAAACCAAAGTTGGGCATTGCTGGAAGAGTTTTATTCAAGGCGAACTGTCAAGGGGTTCCCATTATTACCCAACCGCGTAAGGAACGCAAAATGCGGGAACATAACACCGATATGACGGAAACTAGGGCGGCAAGAGTGGAACAAAACACCAGGCATAAGGCCGAGCCTTCCACCCTTTACCAAGTATATAGATGCGTTAATTAAATAAGATATATTGTGATATCCCAACAAGTAAACATGTTCCAACAAGGAACAACATCTCCATGTTCCAACAAGGAACAAACTTCAATCTTCACCTGCAACTAACAACGCTATAAGAGGGGCTGAGCAAAGTGGTAACATAGCCAAACAACGGTTTGCTAGGACAAGGTGGGTTAGAGGCTTGGTTCAACAATATAGGAGGCATGATAAGCAAGTGGTAGGTATCGCAGCATAGGCATAGCAAAAGAGCGAGCATCTAGCAAGCAAAGATAGAAGTGATTTCGAGGGTATGATCATCTTGCCTGAGATCCCGCAAGGAAGAAGAACGAGTCCATGAAGAAGACAAATGGACGTAGTCAAACGGGTCCTCACAAACGCGACGTAATCGGAACCAACCCGAAGAAGCAACACCGGAAAGAAGCACACAACATAGTAAACAACCAACACAAGAACAAGGTATGATATGCGGGATGTGGTATGTGATGCATATGCATGATTTGACAAGGAATGAAATGAACCTGGCCTCAACATGGAAATCCAAGAATGCCACTGGAAAGAGGAGATGATTTCGGTTGAAATCGATATAAAGAACGCCGGAATCAGAGTCACGGTTTGGAAATGGCAAGCAATTCAAATATGGCACCGGGTCTGCGATATACAGCAAGTAGCCATCTAAATATAACAAGTTAAACATGCTACACCACTCAAACATGACAAAAAAATACATGTCAGGGATCCATTCATGATGCTTAACAAAAGATGAACACTGAGCTACGGTCAGTTCATCCATTAATAGGTTCAAACAAGCATGGCAAAAATGCATTTGGTAAACAGATTTCAGACTTAGTGAAATTAACACTTGTCTGGAATTTCAGATCAGGTAGCACACTTTGGAGCATGAAAACTATATGCTACAGGGCCTGAACATGGCAAAGTAAAGCATGGCATGGAGCTACTCAAAGAGCTTAACAAAAGTCCCTTAGTGACCTTAAGCCAAAAGGGATCAGAAAATACATTTACAAGCATGTGAACATGGCAAAAACATAATCAGATTACAGACTTGGAGAAAAACTGGAGCATGCAAATCAGATAACAGTAGGCATGTTTACGAGCTCGGTGCACTCACTACAGAGCAAGGCATGACAAGCTAAGCATACACCCATCAAGAATACACATTATACAAGCTAGACATGGCAAGAACAATAACATATCATGCACAGATCAACTACAACATCCTCGGCAAAATTGCTAACAAGTAGACAATCTGCCCAGATTCACGAAATAGCAAAAGTAGAGCTCGATTGACTCAAGGTAGGGTGCTCCATAATTGCAAACAAAGACATGGATGGATATAGCACTACAAGATTAACAAAACATCCTTACTAATCATCCTCAAAAGAGGCACGGATCACTAGGAAACAACATGAACATATGACATATTGAAATAAACAGATCAAGGACTTAGTGGAATTGCTAAGTCCCTGAAATCAGCATTAGCGAATGAACCACTTTGCAAGCTTGTGCTAGTCACCACACACATCACAAAAATACATGGGTTGCACCTCTGGCTAGATGGCAAAACATATAACAAAACACATGTAGAGCTCAGGGGCATATCATGCACACATTAATCATGGCAAAAATGACAAATATCTAATTGGAGCAGTAGATCTGACAATTATCTCAAATAGCATTCTTCCAACAGCATTTCGGGCATCAAGATGAACTCAAATGAAAATGATACAATGAGATGAAATGATGTACTCTTTGAGACGTACATTTTGATATGCTATATGCCCAAAACGGAGCTACGGATGCGGAGATACAACATGACGAGCATAGCAAAATAATCAGGGTTAGGGACGAAAAAGTCACCTGAAACGATTCCAGATCCAGCCCGAGTGTACTGTAGCAGCGGCGCGGTTCCCCGGGATGGCCGGATTCGTCGCCGGACTTGACGCAGGCGACGGCGGTGGAGGCGGCCGGACGGGGGAGAGGTCGCCGGGGAGGAGTCGCGGCGGAGGGCGGCGGACTCGGGCGGCTCTTGCGGGGCCGGGGCGGCGGCCGGAGCTGCAGCAGCGGTCGCCGGCGGCAAGGGAGTGTGGCGGCCGGCGAGGGGAAGTGCGGCGGCGCGAGGAGGCGAGGCAGACCGGCAGGCAAGGTAGGTGGCAGCGGTGGGCGCGCGGGCCTCGGGGGCCGGCGATGGGCCAAGCGGGCCGGCGGCGCGGGGGCGGTGAGGCACCACGTGGCGCTATGCCACTAGTGCGGGGCAGCGGCACGACTTCGTCTGCCTGGGACGGACGTGTCCGGCGGCGGCGCGATGAGATTTTTTAGGGTTTGGAAGGAGGGGATCCGGAATTTCGAGGAGGGGTCTATATATAGGCATAGAGGGAGCTAGGAGAGTCCAAATGAGGTGCGGTTTTCGGCCACACGATCGTGATCGAATGCTCTAGATGATGGAGAGGGTTTTGGTGGGTTTTGGGCCAAATTGGAAGGGTGTTGGGCTGCAACACACACGAGGCCTTTTCGGTCCCTCGGTTAACCGTTGGAGCGTCAAACGAAGTCCAAATGGTACGAAACTTGACAGGCGGTCTACTGGTAGTAAACCAAGGCCGCTTGGCAAGTGTCGGTCCAATCCGGAAATGTTTAACCCCCGCACAGGAAAGAAAGGTAGAAAGAACCACCGGAGGAGATAGGAGCGCCGTAATGCAAAACGGACAACGGGGAAAAAGCTCGGATGCATGAGACGAACATGTATGCAAATGAAATGCACGTGATGACATGATATGCAATGCATGACACGCAAGCAATGACAAAGCAACAACAGCGAATAACTGGAGGACACCTGGCACATCGGTCAACGGGTGTTACAACACTCCACCACTATGAGAGGATCTCGTCCCAAGATCTAGAATGGCACCGGAGGGACAACGGAAAAGAAAAAGAGAAGAGGTAAACTAAGTTGCTTCTTTGACAAACGAGTGAAGACACGAACCTTGAAGAGGTTAAGCCATTATCGAGAAAAGAATACAACGGAGATGACAAATTTGAAAAAAAAAACACTCCGTTAGAAAAGAGGGACAACGAAGAACAACTTTGGGCAGCACTCCGGTTGAGAAGGGATGCAAGGCTTGATAAGATGAAAAGAGCTTGAGCCGAGGGCACGACAGTCCGGTTAAATGGATAGGCATGAAAAGAACACGATCCAAGATGATGAGAGAAAAGAGCAACATCACAATGACTCCGGAACCAAAAGAGTATAATGGAATGGGATGAACGAAGGGAAACAAGATCTCGAGGGAGCACGTTCACAACGAAAGCTATAATGGAGTTGTTGGAAAAACCCACAACGAAAATAATAAGCTTGATATGGTCTTATGGAATACATCTCAAATTATGAGGTGACAACCTGCCACTCACGGAAAAGAATTGGATTGGAATGAACAAGGAGACGAGAACGCTATTTCACCGGGAGGATAGATGAAGAACTTGGGTCATTTATGAGCACCATATAACAACAATCCTTAGGGAAGGCTTTAGGTGAAATATAACCCAAGGCAATTCCAATGGCGAGATTGATGGATTTAAAATATCTCATTCATGACAACATGTGAATCATGAATTCAAAATATCAAGAATGACATAATACCACCTCCAATGATACGGAAGAAAGAATTGCACTCCGGATTACAATATGAAGAAAGCTTGAGCTTCTTAGAAAATAATGTCGATGAAAAACTTGGAGAAGGAATTAAATCCTTTATGAACCATCATGTAGAACCTCCATGAAGAACTCCGGTAATGAAAGAATGATCAAACAAAAGAAATAGAAGTTGAAAGCACAAGGTGGATCCTTGTAATGATTTAGATGGATCTCCGTGATAATTAGAGCTTTGAACTCCGGGAAAGAAAGACGAGCACTTGAAACCAAGAATTTAATCATCGTGAACAAACTCCGGAAGAAAAGATTAACATATGGATGAAACAATAAGGATTATATTATGCTTAACCTTCATCAATTAAATTGATGACCAACAATGGTTTTGGCACACTACTTATTCTCGAAGAAAGGATTAAGATAGATATCACGCCAACTTGAGAAGGTCTTCAACGAAAACACCGGTGGGATCGAAACAACGGATGAATTGATATGATAACGAAGGAAAAGAACTCTTGAACGAACCACCGTAAAAATTGGAAATGAATGAAGTAGGGGTGAATCACCGGTAAGAATTAGCAAATGAATGAAGATATATGAGAGAGTTTAGATATAAGAGAACGAAGAGATCATGAACTGATTAGAGAACATTTGAATGATGCACCAGTAAGATTAGGAGAACGATAACTGAAAGCTGGGAATGAATAATTATGAGATGATGGACTCCGGAGAAACAAACTGAGAAGACTCTTGAATTGCTCCGGATAGGTGAAAAGAATTCTCGCAATCCAAAAACAACTATGAGAGGATGGCAACAAGCTAGAATCACGAATCTTGAAGAGAATGGAGCAAGATATGGAGGAAAATTATTCTTCGGTCTTCAAGTGTTATGAAAGACGATGAGAGACACCACCATGAATTGTTGAGACACTTCGGAATGAAGAATGGAAAAGGTTGAGCCAACGATGAAAAAAAATTGAAAGATCTTGGAGAAAGGCAATTGACTGATGACAATTCATTCTTACGTCAATTTTGAAATGAATTTGAGAATAACTCCGGAAAAATAAGAAGAGTCAGGTAAGATCCTGGGAAAAGACCTGTGGGTTATGGGCCCACTCAAAAGAAAACACCGTAGAACAACTTAAGAGAGATTTGTACCGGTTGAATTAAAAGTCTTGAATGAGAGAACGTCCTTGAAGATATGTTTGAACGGATCTTGAATGAAAAGACGAGCCTTCAGAGATATCTTTAGCACTCCGGAACAATTAAATAGTGAGAAGTGGATGATTAAGAGGTGCACCGGCATGAGACATATTTAAAACGAGGAAAGGAATATGATCAACAAAGCTTGAATTGAATCCACCGGAGAAGAAACAGAATGAATAAAGATGAACTTGAGGTTCCGTTAGGATCTTCATGAGAATCACCGGATAAGAATATTGATGGAAAATAATGGAGAGACTTCACGTGAATAAAATGGATACTTGATTCAGAAATCTAAGTTCTTGAAGGAAAAGGGTGGGTGGGCGGGAAAAACAAAGGCAACTTGGAGACGGATGAAACAAACACCGTTCAGAAGAAACTGATACTTGATCTTGCGGATGTTGAAATGATCGGATCCACTTGAAGAGAAGCACGCCGGTTAAAAAGGATTGGCATGACAGTCTCGATGACCGAGAAGGATTAGTGTTCACATCAGGGTATGAGAACACCGCTTAGGAAAAAGGTATGGAATCAACATTTGACTTCGAAGCAACTCGAATACCACACTCAAAACAAAACAAAGGATTGGCTTGCAGAATAAGCCGGAACAAACATATGATAGAGATTTCGTCTGAAGTTTTCATGGTGGGGCCTACACGGGCTCAATCGTACAGCACCATCATGTACAAGGCAGTGCACATGACAACGAAGTGTCCCCGAGTCGGCATAGCCAATGACTCTTTAAGACACAACGAGACCACTATAAAACCAACCGTGAATAGGCGGACCACTAGACGTCGAACCCCAATTTCATATCATACATCTGTCGAAAAGATATCCTAAGAGCTACTTGAATTCCCACTTATAAACTCCCGAAACTTTCCGGTTATGCAATCAGGTGTTGGGGATACAGGGGAAGCATAATATCTCACCCAAATCTAGCAATTCCTACATCCAGCTGTATCCATCCTTCAACACATAACCGAGAAAAACTTCGGAAACCATCTACCTCAACCTTCGAAAAGCATCCATTATACAAGTTATGGCAATACTCCCGAACTCCCGCCCCAGTACTGGGTGGCATCGAGGTTATCTCACCAACAACTGCATAAAAGAGATTTTCGATGTCGGTGAAACTAATCTCAGGTATTCCAGAACTGCAACGATAAAATTGTGACGACAACACCTCGGAGCTCAACTCCCCGGGACACTGCCACAACCCCAAAATGACAGGAGGCACCAAGAACAATGTTCTTGTCACAAATCGATCGGACCGATTCCAAGATACCCGCGTGATCCTAAAAAAATTAGTGAAATTTGAGAAGAGAATAGTCAAAACTCTACGTCAGGATGCCTTACCAGAGCGATGAGGAGACTGGGGAGTAAAAAGAATTCCTAAACACTCCGATATATAATTCCTAGATGACTCAAAACATTTTTCTAGACTCAACAACGACTGCTAGTTCGATCAAGCAGTGGGGGCTCCTAAGGTCAGGGAAGGCTCTGATACCAACTTGTAACGCCCTCGATGCGGCTATATCTCCCACGTGTCGAAGCACGACTTAGAGGCATAACCGCATTGAAAGCAATGTCGCAAGTGAGGTAATCTTCACACAACCCATGTAATACATAAGGGAAAGAGATACATAGTTGGCTTACAATCGCCACTTCACACAAATACATGAATAAAGCATTACATCATCCAAATACAATCAAGGTCCGACAGACTACCCCAAATGCTACACAGATCCCCGATCGTCCCCAACTGGGCTCCACTACTGATCAACTAGAACGAAAACAACATAAAGGACAAGATCTTCAAAGAGCTCCTCCTTGAGCTTGGTTGCGTCATCTGCACGGACTCAACGGCACCTGCAAACTGGTTTTGGAAGTATCTGTGAGCCACGGGGACTCAGCAATCTCGCACCCTCGCGATCAAGACTATTTAAGCTTATGGGTAAGGTAAAAGGTATGAGGTGGAGCTGCAGCAAGCGACTAGCATATATGGTGGCTAACTTATTCGCAAAAGAGAGCGAGAAGAGAAGGCAAAAGCACGGTCGAACAACTATGATCAAGAAGTGATCCTAGAACAACCTACGTCAAACATAACTCCAACACCGTGTTCACTTCCCGGACTCCGTCGGAAAGAGACCATCACGGTTACACACGCGGTTGATGCATTTTAGTTAAGGTCAACTTCAGGTTTTCTACAACCGGACATTAACAAATTCCCATCTGCCAATAACCGCGGGCACGGCTTTCGAAAGTTCAAATCCCTGCAGGGGTGTCCCAACTTAGCCCATCACAAGCTCTCATGGTCAACGAAGGATATTCCTTGTAGCGGGAAGACCCGATCAGACTCGGAATCCCGGTTACAAGACATTTCGACAGGGTAAAACTAAACCAGCAACACCGCCCGAATGTGCCGACAAATCCCGATAAGAGCTGCACATATCTCTTTCTCAAGGCACACTCAGATTGTCCAAGGTACGGGTAGGTCATCCCAGAGTTGCCCCTGGTGGCCACCGGCAGCTGACGGGTTGGACCAATACTCGAAGGAGCACTGGCCCGGGGGTTTAAATAAAGATGACTCTTGAGTCCGCGGAACCCAAGGGAAAAAGAGGCTAGGTGGCGAATGGTAAAACCAAAGTTGGGCATTGCTGGAAGAGTTTTATTCAAGGCGAACTGTCAAGGGGTTCCCATTATTACCCAACCGCGTAAGGAACGCAAAATGCGGGAACATAACACCGATATGACGGAAACTAGGGCGGCAAGAGTGGAACAAAACACCAGGCATAAGGCCGAGCCTTCCACCCTTTACCAAGTATATAGATGCGTTAATTAAATAAGATATATTGTGATATCCCAACAAGTAAACATGTTCCAACAAGGAACAACATCTCCATGTTCCAACAAGGAACAAACTTCAATCTTCACCTGCAACTAACAACGCTATAAGAGGGGCTGAGCAAAGTGGTAACATAGCCAAACAACGGTTTGCTAGGACAAGGTGGGTTAGAGGCTTGGTTCAACAATATAGGAGGCATGATAAGCAAGTGGTAGGTATCGCAGCATAGGCATAGCAAAAGAGCGAGCATCTAGCAAGCAAAGATAGAAGTGATTTCGAGGGTATGATCATCTTGCCTGAGATCCCGCAAGGAAGAAGAACGAGTCCATGAAGAAGACAAATGGACGTAGTCAAACGGGTCCTCACAAACGCGACGTAATCGGAACCAACCCGAAGAAGCAACACCGGAAAGAAGCACACAACATAGTAAACAACCAACACAAGAACAAGGTATGATATGCGGGATGTGGTATGTGATGCATATGCATGATTTGACAAGGAATGAAATGAACCTGGCCTCAACATGGAAATCCAAGAGTGCCACTGGAAAGGGGAGATGATTTCGGTTGAAATCGACATAAAGAACGCCGGAATCGGAGTCACGGTTTGGAAATGGCAAGCAATTCAAATATGGCACCGGGTCTGCGATATACAGCAAGTAGCCATCTAAATATAACAAGTTAAACATGCTACACCACTCAAACATGACAAAAAAATACATGTCAGGGATCCATTCATGATGCTTAACAAAAGATGAACACTGAGCTACGGTCAGTTCATCCATTAATAGGTTCAAACAAGCATGGCAAAAATGCATTTGGTAAACAGATTTCAGACTTAGTGAAATTAACACTTGTCTGGAATTTTAGATCAGGTAGCACACTTTGGAGCATGAAAACTATATGCTACAGGGCCTGAACATGGCAAAGTAAAGCATGGCATGGAGCTACTCAAAGAGCTTAACAAATGTCCCTTAGTGACCTTGAGCCAAAAGGGATCAGAAAATACATTTACAAGCATGTGAACATGGCAAAAACATAATCAGATTACACACTTGGAGAAAAACTGGAGCATGTAAATCAGATATCAGTAGGCATGTTTACGAGCTCGATGCACTCACTACAGAGCAAGGCATGACAAGCTAAGCATACACCCATCAAGAATACACATTATACAAGCTAGACATGGCAAGAACAACAACATAGCATGCACGGATCAACTACAACATCCTCGGCAAAATCGCTAACAAGTAGACAATCTGCCCAGATTCACGAAATAGCAAAAGTAGAGCTCAATTGACTCAAGGTAGGGTGCTCCATAATTGCAAACAAAGATACGGATGGATAGAGCACTACAATATTAACAAATCATCCTTAATGATTATCCTCAAAAGAGGCACAGATCACTAGGAAACAACATGAACATATGACATATTGAAATAAACAGATCAAGGACTTAGTGGAATTGCTAAGTCCCTGAAATCAGCATTAGCGAATGCACCACTTTGCAAGCTTGTGCTAGTCACCACACACATCACAAAAATACATGGGTTGCACCTCTGGATAGATGGCAAAACATATAACAAAACACATGTAGAGCTCAGGGGCATATCATGCACGCATTAATCATGGCAAACATGACAAATATCTAATTGGAGCAGCAGATCTGACAATTATCTCAAATAGCATTCTTCTAACAACATTTCGGGTATCAAGATGAACTCAAATGAAAATGATACAATGAGAAGAAATTATGTACTCTCTGAGACGAACATTTTGATATGCTATATGCCCAAAACGGAGCTACGGACGCGGAGATACAACATGACGAACATAGCAAAATAATTAGGGTTAGGGACGAAAAAGTCAACCGAAACGATTCCAGATCCAGATCCAGCCTGAGTGTACTATAGCAGCGGCGCTTTTCACAAGGATGGCCGGATTCGTCGCCGGACTTGACGAAGGCGACGGCGGTGGAGGCGGCCGGACGAGGGAGAGGTCGCCGGGGAGGAGTCGCGGCGGAGGGCGACGGACTCGGGCGGCTCTTGCGCGGCGGGGGCGGCGGCCGAAGCTGCAGCAGCGGTTGCCGGCGGCGAGGTAGTGCGGCGGCCGGCGAGGGGAAGTGCGGCGGCGCAAGGAGGCGAGGCAAGCGGGCAGGCGAGGTAGGTGGCGGCGGTGGGCGCGCGGGCCTCGGGCGCCGGCGATGGGCCAAGCGGGCCGGCGGCGCGGGGGTGGTGAGGCGCCATGTGGTGCTACGCCACTGGTGCAGGGCGGCGGCGCAACTTCGTCCGCCCGGGACGGACGTGTCCGGCGGCGGCGCGATGAGTTTTTTTAGGGTTTGGAAGGAGGGGATCCGGAATTTCGTGGAGGGGTCTATATATAGGCATAGAGGGAGCTAGGAGAGTCCAAATGAGGTGCGGTTTTCGGCCACGCGATCGTGATCGAACGCTCTAGATGATGGAGAGGGTTTTGGTGGGTTTTGGGCCAAATTGGAAGGGTGTTGGGCTGCAACACACACGAGGCCTTTTCGGTCCCTCGGTTAACCGTTGGAGCATCAAACGAAGTCCAAATGGTACGAAACTTGATAGGCGGTCTACCAGTAGTAAACCAAGGCCGCTTGGCAAGTCTCGGTCCAATCCGGAAATGTTTAACCCCCGCACACGAAAGAAAGGTAGAAAGGACCACCGGAGGAAATAGGAGCGCCGGAATGCAAAACGGACAATGGGGAAAAAGCTCGGATGCATGAGACGAACATGTATGCAAATGAAATGCACATGATGACATGATATGCAATGAATGACACACAAGCAATGACAAAGCAACAACAGCGAATAACTGGAGGACACCTGGCACATCGGTCACGGGGCGTTACAAGGCTTCTTGGCCTAGGACAATTGGAACAAATGTGCTCTTGTGATAATTGATCTTCAATCCAGTGAAATTGCTGAAGGCTTCCAGAATCTGTCTGATAATACCCGCTTGCTGGCCATCTCCTTTTAGTAAAATCAGCGTATCGTCAACATACTGCAGGACAGGAAAAGGCCCGTCGGCTCCAAGTGGGTGCTTAAGGTTCCCCTCATGGTACTCCGTCTTGCATAGCTGCTGTAAAACATCTGCCACCAGTATGAAAAGATATGGCGACAGGGCGTCCCCTTGCCGTAGCCCACACCTTGATATGACCCTTTCGCCAAGATTGCCGTTAATAAGAATTCTTGAGGAACTAGTTGTTAGGATATCGTCCACCCACCCAGTCCATATGCTCCCAAAGCCTCTTCCTGCAAAAATGTGTTTTAAGGCATCCCAACTAACACTGTCAAACACTTTCTGGAAATCAAGCTTCAGTACTATCATTGGTGCTTTCCTTTTCCTGGACTGTTGCACTAGTTCGACTCCGAGTGCAAAGTTTTCAATAATGCAACACCCGCAAAGAAATCCAGATTGTAGTGGGTGAATGAGGCTCTGGATCAGCCGCTGTAGCCGGACTGCTAGTACCTTGGTTGCTAGCTTCGGAATACTGTGGACTAGGGAGATTGGTCTGAAGTCCTTAATATCTGTTGGATCTTCTTTCTTCGGAATCAGCACAATGTTGGCAGTGTTGATGCCGTGCAAGTCACTGCCATGCTCGTGGAATTCTTGGAAAAACCTCATTGAATCTTCCTTTAACAATCCAATGAAAATTTTGTAGAATTCAGTTGTGAAGCCGTCTGGCCCCGAGATCTTGTTGTTTGGTGCACTTTGAATTGTAGCTGCAATTTCCCCCAAGTGAAAGGCACACCTAGTGCACTCAGATCAACTGGATCATAAAGATGGGAGGGGTCCAGGGTTGGCATTGAAGCGAGTGTTTTCCAAAGATAGTCGTGAAGAAATCAATTGCAATTCTAAGTTTGTCCTGATCCCTGTAGAAATCTGTACCATCTATAACCAGAATCTTGATTTTGTTTTTTCGGTGTTGACAATTGGCAGCTGCATGAGAAAACCTGGTATTCTCACCCCCAAGGTACAACCTCTTATTTTTGCTCTTCTCCTCCAAATACTAGTCTGCCACAGAATCATCTGTTGTGCTTTTATGTTGGCATGATTTCTAAGGGAGACCTCCATCCTCGAGAGGTGCTTGCTTTCCTCTACAACATTCATGTACTGGACAACATGTTTGCAGTTTGCAAGGATATTCTGCATCGGTGGTGTAGTGCGTTCCCAGGCCCGGATTGCAGCCCTCATTCTTCTTAACTTGAAGTTTAGAAAGGTTGAAATTGAGGCAAAAGGTCTGGTTCCTTTTCCCCAACTATGGCTAATTATATCTCTGACTTCTTGTATGTTTAACCAGTGATTTTCAAACCTGAAAAAGGGCTTTTGGATGTTTCCCTTGAGAATTCCACACCAATGGGCACATGGTCTGATGTTGTAGCAGGCAGGGTGTCGGTGTCAAAACCGGTGGATCTCGGGTAGGGGGTCCCGAACTATGCGTCTAAGGCGGATGGTAACAGGAGGCAGGGGACATGATGTTTTACCCAGGTTCGGGCCCTCTTGATGGAGGTAAAACCCTACGTCCTACTTGATTTATTCTTGATGATATGAGTATTACAAGAGTTGATCTACCACAAGATCGGAGAGGCTAAACCCTAGAAGCTAGCCTATGGTATGATTGTATGTTGTCCTACGGGCTAAAACCCTCCGGTTTATATAGACACCAGAGGGGGCTAGGGTTACACAAGGTCGGTTACAAAGGAGGAGATATACATATCCGTATTGCCTAGCTTGCCTTCCACGCCAAGTAGAGTCCCATCCGGACACGAGACGAAGTCTTCAATCTTGTATCTTCATAGTCCAACAGTCCGACCAAAGGATATAGTCCGGCTGTCTGGAGACCCCCTAATCCAGGACTCCCTCAGTAGCTCCTGAACCAGGCTTCAATGATGATGAGTCCTACGCGCAGTATTGTCTTCGGCATTGCAAGGCGGGTTCCTCCTCCAAATACACCACGAAAGAATTTGAATGCAAGTATAGTGTCCGACCCTGCAAAATAAGTTCCACATATCACCGTAGAGAGAATAATATTTCCACAAATCTAATCTGCTGACAAGTTTTGGCAACATGACATTATGCCATGGCCCGGTGATTATTCGAACCGTTTCCTTTAACTAGCCCCGCACATAACGCGAGGCAGTTTCTTGACACGTCTTGTCGAAGCAGAGATTGTGTCCCCCCGTATTACGGGATTCTCATCAATACAGGCATGGGTAACCCAACCGTGCTTCGGACTCCTAGATTTTAGGCAAGTCCCAAACGGCCACGAGGAGGACGCTTGATATTCACCCTCTTTATAAAGGGACAAGGCTTTTACTTTTTTCCTCCCGTACTCAATCGAATCCTTCCCCCTTCTCGAGTTCTAACACCCAAAGCCTAGGTCAAGTGCTTCGGACCTTCAATCATGTCCGAATCCAGCCTCCAGGGCCGGTGGATGCCCTCCTCCGTCACGGAAGAGGATATCAAGAAGTTGAGGGAGGCAAGATACCTGACCGCCGAAGTTTCGCATCGGCTGCCTGCCCGAGGGCAGGTCGTCCCTACTCCTGAACCCAATGAAGACGTCGTGTTCATCCCCCACTTCCTCTAAGGACTAGGCCTCACTCTAGATCCCTTCGTTAGGGGTTTGATGTTCTATTACGGGCTTGATTTCCACGACCTAGCCCAGGATTCCTTTCTCCACATCTCGGCATTTATTGTCGTATGTGAGGCCTTCCTCCGCATTACCCCTCACTTCGGCCTGTGGCTCAAGGCCTTTGATGTGAAGCTGAAGACGGTCGAGGGGAAGTATGCAGCGTGTGGGGGCGCATTGATAAGCAAGATTGCCGGAGCTCCGTGGCCAAAAGGTTCCTTTCCAGAGGTGTCCGGATTATGGCAACGGGAGTGGTTCTACATCACCGCTCCCAGAAGTGCCAAGTGGGTAGCTTCCCCCGCCTTCCGCTCGGGCCCTCCGCCACAACTGATGTCATGGATCAGCAGGGGGCTGAGCTGGGGTCCAGCCAAGGATGTCCCATACTGCAGAGCCACATCCGGGATCTCTTCAAGGGAGATTTTAGTTTGGTTATGGTAGTGCAAGTCATGCTGGTTCGTCAAGTCCAGCCTTGCAAACACCGGCCCCTCCGTTTATGGGAATTCAACCCAGAAGGACCGCGCGCTATTCAGAATTTCCTTGGCCTGACGCACGAGGAGATGTACAAGTCGTTCTTCGGACCCCAAATAGAGTGTCGGGACACCTCTGAGGACATGGGTCTGAGCAGCAACCGCACCGCGGCCCAAGTAAGTAATCCTCTAGCTGAACACACTATCTGTCATTTATCATGACGTCATTCTGAAGAATCGCTTTTTGACCAGGACTGGATAACAAAGACGAAGATGATCCGGTGTTCGGCCCCCCTTCTCAAAGGTTTGGACAATCCGGTGCTGGAAAAGATGCTCGAGCCAGCACCTTGCCCGGTGCCCTCAAAGGAAGATGAAGGGGAGAATAAATAGGGCGAAAGCAGGCCCCCACCGCTACTTGTTCCAACCGAGGGAACGAGCGCCTCCGTGAGGGAGGATAACCAAGGGAAGGAATCTGACATTCCCTCGCCCCGGGAGAGGAAGAGGACTACCTCTGATGACCTGGAAACCAAGGTTTCCAAACGGGAGAAGAAAATTCCACCAGAGTGTCCCGTCTCGGAGGGTGCTCTTGCCGCACAAAGTCCGTGCGGGGATCAGCCCTCTAACGAGCCGTAAGTAATCAAAAAGTACTTAATAGTGAATATGTACTACCTTACTTCTGAGGAAAATAACCGAAGCATCTATCTTGTAGTTCGGATCTGAGCCCTTCTCAGCAGAGCTCATCTTCGGGGGATCTTCTGCCGGAGATGATGGAGAGCGAAACGCCTCCCCTGGACTCCCTGGCTCAAGAAGCGGGCGACCCTGAAGTGTCATCACAGAGAGTTTCTCTCGATCCGGCAAGGCCAGAAGATAATCCCATGGTTACCCGAAGCCCTCAGTATCCGGCTCTTGAAGAGAGCAATCAAAAGAGTCTGGCACCACTTGGTATGCGGTCGGACATACTGAAGGGTAAGGTCGATATTCGGCTCGATCGCCGCAAAGGATACGGCCTCCGTGGCGGGGTCTATCCACCCGTCCACGGATGGCGAAACTGGCTCCAAATTGAGGGTCGAAGCGGCTGCCGGTGCGATTTCTCGAACATTGTCCGATGGTAGAGCTAAATCGTACTCATCGTGACCGCGCGGCGCACAAGGCAGGGGCTCGAATCCGTCGAAGTGTTGGGGAACGTTGCAGAAAACAAAAAATTTCCTATGGTTTCACCAAGATCCATCTATGAGTTCATCTAGCAACGAGTGATCGGATGCATCTACATACCTTTGTAGATCGCGAGCGGAAGCGTTCAAAGAACGGGGATGAGGTAGTCGTACACGACGTGATCCAAATCACCGATGACCAAGTGCCGAACGGACGGCACCTCCGCGTTCAACACACGTACGGAGCGGATGACGTCTCCTCCTTCGTGATCCAGCAAGGGGAGAGGAGAGGTTGAGGAAGATGGCTCCAGCAGCAGCACGACGGCGTGGTGGTGATGGAGCTGCAGTACTCCGGCAGGGCTTCGCCAAGTTCTATGGAGGAGGAGGAGGTGTTGGAGAGGGAGAGGGAGGCACCAAAGGCATGGTATGAGAGGCCCTCCTTCCCTCACTATATATAGGGGGCCTAGGGGGCGCCGGCCCTAGGAGATCCAATCTCCTAGGGGGGCGGCGGCCAAGGGAGGATTCCCTCCCCCCCCCAAGGCACCTAGGGGGTGCCTTCCCCTTGTGGGACTCTTCCCCTTTGAAACCCTAGGCGCATGGGCCTCTTGGGGCTGGTGCCCTTGGCCCATGTAGGCCAAGGCGCACCCCCTACAGCCCATGTGGCCCCCCGGGGCAGGTGGCCCCACCCGGTGGACCCCCGGGACCCTTCCGGTGGTCCCGGTACAATACCGGTGACCCCGAAACTTGTCTCGATGGCCGAAACAGCACTTCCTATATATAATTCTTTACCTCCGGACCATTCTGGAACTCCTCGTGACGTCTGGGATCTCATCTGGGACTCCGAACAAAATTCGGGTTACTGCATATACATATCCCTACAACCCTAGCGTCACCGAACCTTAAGTGTGTAGACCCAACGGGTTCGGGAGACATGTAGACATGACCGAGACGACTCTCCGGTCAATAACCAACAGCGGGATCTGGATACCCATGTTGGCTCCCACATACTCCATGATGATCTCATCGGATGAACCACGATGTCGAGGATTCAAGCAACCCCGTATACAATTCCCTTTGTCAATCGGTATGTTACTTGTCCGAGATTCGATCGTCGGTATCCCAATACCTCGTTCAATCTCGTTACCGGCAAGTCACTTTACTCGTACCGTAATGCATGATCCCGTGACCAGACACTTGGTCACCTTTGAGCTCATAATGATGATGCATTACCGAGTGGGCCCAGTGATACCTCTCCGTCATACGGAGTGACAAATCCCAGTCTTGATCCGTGTAAACCCAACAGACACTTTTGGAGATACCCGTAGTATACCTTTATAGTGACCCAGTTACGTTGTGACGTTTGATACACCCAAAGCACTCCTACGGTATCCGGGAGTTACACGATCTCATGGTCTAAGGAAAAGATACTTGACATTAGAAAAACTCTAGCAAACGAACTATGCGATCTTGTGCTATGTTTAGGATTGGGTCTTGTCCATCACATCATTCTCCTAATGATGTGATCTCGTTATCAATGACATCCAATGTCCATAGTCAGGAAACCATGACTATCTGTTGATCAACGAGCTAGTCAACTAGAGGCTTACTAGGGACATGTTGGTGTCTATTATTCACACATGTATTACGATTTCCGGATAACACAATTATAGCATGAATAAAGACAATTATCATGAAGAAGGAAATATAATAATAATGCTTTTATTATTGCCTCTAGGGCATATTTCCAACAGTCTCCCACTTGCACTAGAGTCAATAATCTAGTTACATTGTGATGAATCGAACACCCATGGAATTCTGGTGTTGATCATGTTTTGCTCTAGGGAGAGGTTTAGTCAACGGATCTGCTACATTCAGGTCCGTATGTACTTTACAAATATCTATGTCTCCATCTTGAACATTTTCACGAATGGAGTTGAAGCGACGCTTGATGTGCCTTGTCTTCTTGTGAAACCTGGGCTCCTTGGCAAGTGCAATAGCTCCAGTGTTGTCACAGAAGAGTTTGATTGGCCCCGACGCATTGGGTATGACTCCGAGGTCGGTGATGAACTCCTTCACCCAAATTGCTTCATGTGCTGCCTCCGAGGCTGCCATGTACTCCGCTTCACATGTAGATCCTGCCACGACGCTCTGCTTGCAACTGTACCAGCTTACTGCCCCACCATTCAAAATATACACGTATCCGGTTTGTGACTGAGAGTCATCCAGATCTGTGTCGAAGCTAGCGTCGACGTAACCCTTTACGACGAGCTCTTCGTCACCTCCATAAACGAGAAACATTTCCTTAGTCCTTTTCAGGTACTTCAGGATATTCTTGACCGCTGTCCGGTGTTCCTTGCCGGGATTGCTTTGGTACCTTCCTACCAAACTTACGGTAAGGTTTACATCAGGTCTGGTACACAGCATGGCATACATAATAGAACCTATGGTTGAGGCATAGGGGATGACACTCATCTCTTCTATATCTTCTGCCGTGGTCGGACATTGAGCTGAGCTCAATTTCATACCTTGTAACACAGGCAAGAACCCCTTCTTAGATTGATCCATATTGAACTTCTTCAATATCTTATCAAGGTATGTGCTTTGTGAAAGACCTATGAGGCGTCTTGATCTATCTCTATAGATCTTGATGCCTAATATATAAGCAGCTTCTCCAAGGTCCTTCATTGAAAAACTCTTATTCAAGTAGGCCTTAATGCTGTCCAAGAGTTCTATATCATTTCCCATCAAAAGTATGCCATCTACATATAATATGAGAAATGCTACAGAGCTCCCACTCACTTTCTTGTAAACGCAGGCTTCTCCATAAGTCTGCATAAACCCAAACGCTTTGATCATCTCATCAAAGCGAATGTTCCAACTCCGAGATGCTTGCACCAGCCCATAAATCGAGCGTTGGAGCTTGCACACCTTGTCAGCATTCTTAGGATCGACAAAACCTTCCGGCTGCATCATATACAATGCTTCCTTAAGGAAACCATTAAGGAATGCCGTTTTGACGTCCATTTCCATATCTCATAATCATAGTATGCGGCAACTGCTAACATAATTCGGACGGACTTCAGCTTCGCTACTGGTGAGAAAGTCTCATCGTAGTCAACCCCTTGAACTTGTCGATAACCCTTAGCGACAAGCCGAGCTTTATGGATGGTCACATTACCATCCGCGTCTGTCTTCTTCTTAAAGATCCATTTATTTTCTATGGCTCGCCGATCATCGGGCAAGTCAGTCAAAGTCCATACTTCGTTTTCATACATGGATCCTATCTCGGATTTCATGGCTTCTAGCCATTTGTCGGAATCCGGGCCCGCCATTGCTTCTTCATAGTTCGAAGGTTCACCGTTGTCTAACAACATGATTTCCAAGACAGGGTTGCCGTACCACTCTGGTGCGGAACGTGTCCTTTTGGACCTTCGAAGTTCAGTAGCAACTTGATCTGAAGTTTCATGATCATCATCATTAACTTCCTCTCTAGTCGGTGCAGGCACCTCAGGAACATTTTCTTGAGCTGCACCATTTTCCGGTTCAAGAGGTAATACTTCATCAAGTTCTACTTTCCTCCCACTTACTTCTTTCGAGAGAAACTCCTTCTCTAGAAAGGATCCATTCTTGGCAACAAAGACCTTGCCTTCGGATCTGAGGTAGAAGGTATACCCAATAGTTTCTTTAGGGTATCCTATGAAGACGCATTTTTCCGACTTGGGTTCGAGCTTTTCAGGTTGAAGTTTCTTGACATAAGCATCGCATCCCCAAACTTTTAGAAACGACAGCTTAGGTTTCTTCCCAAACCATAATTCATACGGTGTCGTCTCAACGGATTTCGACGGAGCCCTATTTAAAGTGAATGCGGCAGTCTCTAAAGCATAGCCCCAAAAAGATAGCGGTAAATCGGTAAGAGCCATCATAGATCGCACCATATCTAATAGAGTGCGGTTACGACGTTCGGACACACCATTACGCTGAGGTGTTGCAGGCAGCGTGAGTTGTGAAACCATTCCCCATTTTCTTAAGTGTGTGCCAAATTCATGACTCAAGTATTCTCCTCCACGATCTGATCGCAAAAACTTGATTTTTCTGTCACGTTGATTCTCAACCTCACTCTGAAATTCCTTGAACTTTTCAAAGGTCTCAGACTTGTGTTTCATTAAGTAGACATACCCATATCTACTCAAGTCATCAGTGAGGGTGAGAACATAACGATAACCACCGCGAGCCTCAACACTCATTGGACCGCACACATCTGTATGTATGATTTCCAATAAGTTGGTTGCTCGCTCCATTGTTCCTGAGAACGGAGTCTTGGTCATTTTACCCATGAGGCATGGTTCGCACGTGTCAAATGATTCATAATCAAGAGACTCTAAAAGTCCATCTGCATGGAGCTTCTTCATGCATTTGACACCTATGTGACCAAGGCGGCAGTGCCACAAGTATGTGGGACTATCATTATCAACCTTACATCTTTTGGTTTTCACACTATGAACATGTGTAGCATTACACTCGAGAAAGAATAAACCATTCACCATCGGAGCATGACCATAAAACATATCTCTAATATAAATAGAACAACCATTATTCTTGGATTTAAATGAGTAGCCATCTCGAATTAAACGAGATCCCGATACAATGTTCATGCTCAAAGCTGGCACTAAATAACAATTATTGAGGTTTAAAACTAATCCCGTAGGTAAATGTAGAGGTAGCGTGCCGACGGCGATCACATTGACCTTGGAACCATTCCCGACGCGCATCGTCACCTCGTCCTTTGCCAGTTCCCGCTTATTCCGCAGCTCCTGCTTTGAGTTACAAATGTGAGCAACTGCACCGGTATCAAATACCCAGGAGCTACTACGAGTACTGGTAAGGTACACATCAATTACATGTATATCACATATACCTTTTGTTTTGCCGGCCTTCTTGTCTGCTAAGTATTTGGGGCAGTTCTGCTTCCAGTGACCACTTCCCTTGCAATAAAAGCACTCAGTCTCGGGCTTGGGTCCATTCTTTGGCTTCTTCCCGGCAGCTTGCTTACCGGGCGCGGCAACTCCCTTGCTGTCCTTCTTGAAGTTCTTTTTACCCTTGCCCTTCTTGAACTTAGTGGTTTTATTGACCATCAACACTTGATGTTCCTTCTTGACTTCTACCTCTGCTGATTTCAGCATTGAAAATACCTCAGGAATGGTCTTTTCCATCCCCTGCATATTGAAGTTCATCACAAAGCTCTTGTAGCTTGGTGGAAGCGACTGGAGGATTCTGTCAATGACCGCATCATCCGGGAGATTAACTCCCAGCTGAGTTAAGCGGTTATGTAACCCAGACATAGTGAGTATGTGCTCACTGACAGAACTATTTTCCTCCATCTTACAGCTAAAGAATTTGTCGGAGACTTCATATCTCTCGACCCGGGCATGAGCTTCAAAAACCATTTTCAGCTCTTCGAACATCTCATATGCTCCATGTCTCTCAAAACGCTTTTGGAGCCCTGGCTCTAAACTGTAAAGCATGCCGCACTGAATGAGGGAGTAGTCATCAGCACGTGTCTGCCAAGCGTTCATAACGTCTTGGTTCTGTGGAACAGGCGGGTCACCTAGTGGTGCTTGTAGGACATAATCTTTCTTTGCAGCTATGAGGATGATCCTCAGGTTCCGGACCCAGTCCGTATAGTTGCTGCCATCGTCTTTCAACTTGGTTTTCTCTAGGAACGCGTTGAAGATGAGGACAACGTTGGCCATTTGATCTACAAGACATATTGTAAAGATTTTAGACTAAGTTCATGATAATTAAGTTCATCTAATCAAATTATTCAATGAACTCCCACTTAGATAGACATCCCTCTTCTAGTCATCTAAGTATAACATGATCCGAGTCAACTAGGCCGTGTCCGATCATCACGTGAGACGGACTAGCCAACATCGGTGAACATCTTTATGTTGATCGTATCTTCTATACGACTCATGCTCGACCTTTCGGTCTTCTGTGTTCCGAGGCCATGTCTGTACATGCTAGGCTCGTCAAGTCAACCTAAGTGTTTGCATGTGTAAATCTGTCTTACACCCGTTGTATGTGAATGTTGGAATCCATCACACCCAATCATCACGTGGTGCTTAGAAACGAACGAACTATCGCAACGGTGCACAGTTAGGGGGAACACTTTCTTGAAATTATTATGAGGGATCATCTTATTTACTACCGTCGGTCTAAGTAAACAAGACGCAAAAACATGATAAACATCACATGCAATCAAATAATAATAGTGACATGATATGGCCAATATCACATAGCTCCTTTGATCTCCATCTTGGGGCTCTATGATCATCTTGTCACCGGCATGACACCATGATCTCCATCATCATGATCTCCATCATTGTGTCTCCATGAAGTTGCTCGCCAACTATTACTTCTACTACTATGGCTAACGTGTTTAGCAATAAAGTAAAGTAATTTACATGGCGTTTCTCAATGACACGCTGGTCATATAAAAAATAAAGACAACTCCTATGGCTCCTGCCGGTTGTCATACTCATCGACATGCAAGTCATGATTCCTATTACAATAGCACGAACATCTCATACATCACATATGTATCATTCATCATTCATCACAACTTTGGCCATGTCACATCACAAAGCACTTGCTGCAAAAACAAGTTAGACGTCCTCTAATTGTTGTTGCAAGTTTTACGTGGCTGAAAAAGGGTTCTAGCAAGAACGTTTTCTTACCTACGTGAAAGCCACAACGTGATTTGTCAACTTCTATTTACCCTTCATAAGGACCCTTTTCATCGAATCCGCTCCAACTAAAGTGGGAGAGACAGACACCCGCCAGCCACCTTATGCAGCTTGTGCATGTTAGTCGGTGGAACCGGTCTCACGTAAGCATACGTGTAAGGTTGGTCTGAGCCGCTTCATCCCACAATACCATTGAAGCAAGATAAGACTAGTAGCGGCAAGAAAGTTGACAACATCTACGCCCACAACAAATTGTGTTCTACTCGCGCAAGAAGAACTACGCATAGACCTAGCTCATGATGCCACTGTTGGGGAACGTTGCAGAAAACAAAAAATTTCCTACGGTTTCACCAAGATCCATCTATGACTTCATCTAGCAATGAGTGATCGGATGCATCTACATACCTTTGTAGATCGCGAGCGGAAGCGTTCAAAGAACGGGGATGAGGTAGTCGTACACGACGTGATCCAAATCACCGATGACCAAGTGTCGAACGGACGGCACCTCCGCGTTCAACACACGTACGGAGCGGATGACGTCTCCTCCTTCTTGATCCAGCAAGGGGAGAGGAGAGGTTGAGGAAGATGGCTCCAGCAGCAGCACGATGGCGTGGTGGTGATGGAGCTGCAGTACTCCGGCAGGGCTTCGCCAAGCTCTATGGAGGAGGAGGAGGTGTTGGAGAGGGAGAGGGAGGCACCAAAGGCATGGTATGAGAGGCCCTCCTTCCCTCACTATATATAGGGGGGCCTAGGGGGGGCGCCGGCCCTAGGAGATCCAATCTCCTAGGGAGGGCGGCGGCCAAGGGAGGATTCCCTCCCCCCCCCCCCCCAAGGCACCTAGGGGGTGCCTTCCCCTTGTGGGACTCTTCCCCTTTGAAACCCTAGGCGCATGGGCCTCTTGGGGCTGGTGCCCTTGGCCCATGTAGGCCAAGGCGCACCCCCTACAGCCCATGTGGCCCCCGGGGGCAGGTGGCCCCACCCGGTGGACCCCCGGGACCCTTCCGGTGGTCCCGGTACAATACCGGTGACCCCGAAACTTGTCCCGATGGCCGAAACAGCACTTCCTATATATAATTCTTTACCTCCGGACCATTCCGGAACTCCTCGTGACGTCCGGGATCTCATCCGGGACTCCGAACAACATTCGGGTTACTGCATATACATATCCCTACAACCCTAGCGTCATCGAACCTTAAGTGTGTAGACCCTATGGGTTCGGGAGACATGTAGACATGACCGAGACGACTCTCCGGTCAATAACCAACAGCGGGATCTGGATACCCATGTTGGCTCCCACATACTCCACGATGATCTCATCGGATGAACCACGATGTCGAGGATTCAAGAAACCCCGTATACAATTCCCTTTGTCAATCGGTATGTTACTTGTCCGAGATTCGATCGTCGGTATCCCAATACCTCGTTGAATCTCGTTACCGGCAAGTCACTTTACTCGTACCGTAATGCATGATCCCGTGACCAGACACTTGGTCACCTTTGAGCTCATAATGATGATGCATTACCGAGTGGGCCCAGTGATACCTCTCCGTCATACGGAGTGACAAATCCCAGTCTTGATCCGTGTCAACCCAACAGACACTTTCAGAGATACCCGTAGTATACCTTTATAGTCACCCAGTTACGTTGTGACGTTTGATACACCCAAAGCACTCCTACGGTATCCGGGAGTTACACGATCTCATGGTCTAAGGAAAAGATACTTGACATTGGAAAAACTCTAGCAAACGAACTATACGATCTTGTGCTATGTTTAGGATTAGGTCTTGTCCATCACATCATTCTCCTAATGATGTGATCTCGTTATCAATGACATCCAATGTCCATAGTCAGGTCAACGAGCTAGTCAACTAGAGGCTTACTAGGGACATGTTGGTGTCTATTATTCACACATGTATTACGATTTCCGGATAACACAATTATAGCATGAATAAAGACAATTATCATGATCAAGGAAATATAATAATAATGCTTTTATTATTGCCTCTAGGGCATATTTCCAACACGAAGATCAAGTCTCCGCGGATATCGGCTGTGTAGTTTAAGCTTCCAAACCTGACCTGGTGGCCAGGGGCGTAACTTTCGATCTGCTCCAGATGGCCAAGATAGTTGGCCCGCAGTGCGAAGCCGCCGAACACAAAGATCTGTCCGGGGAGAAAAGTCTCACCCTGGACTGCATCGCTATCGATGATCGTAGGAGCCATCAAGCCTAATGGCGACGACACAGAGAAACTCTCAAAGAAAGCACCAATGTCGGTGTCCAAACCGGCAGATCTCGGGTAGGGGGTCCCGAACTGTGCGTCTAAGGCGGATGGTAACAGGAGGCAGGGGACACGATGTTTTACCCAGGTTCGGGCCCTCTTGATGGAGGTAAAACCCTACGTCCTGCTTGATTTATTCTTAATGATATGAGTATTACAAGAGTTGATCTACCACGAGATCGGAGAGGCTAAACCCTAGAAGCTAGCCTATGGTATGATTGTTTGTTGTCCTACGGACTAAAACCCTCCGGTTTATATAGACACCAGAGGGGGCTAGGGTTACACAAGGTTGGTTTCAAAGGAGGAGATATACATATCCGTATTGCCTAGCTTGCCTTCCACGCTAAGTAGAGTCCCATCCGGACACGAGACGAAGTCTTCAATCTTGTATCTTCGTAGTCCAACAGTCCGACCAAAGGATATAGTCCGGCTGTCCGGAGACCCCCTAATCCAGGACTCCCTCACAGGGCAACAACTGTTGTGTTGAGAAAACCCAGATTCCATTCTGCATTGACCAGGGCTCAATCAAGCTTGATCAGGGTTGGCTCTTCTCTCTCTTGTTGGACCAAGTGAAGCTTCTATTAGTGATATCAATGTCATCAAGAGCATTTTCTCTAATCCATGAGTTGAATCTGTCCATCAGTGCCCAGTTTCTTCCTTCCTTGTGACTTTTCTTGTGCAAACCTGTACATGTTGAAATCTCCTAAGATGATCCAAGGCCCTGCTACCTGCTCGGCTGTTTGATTTATGATCGCAAAGAAATCATCCCTCTCTTCCTCTTCACATGGGGCGTAGACAGTGGAGGGAAACAAAGCTGTCATTGTTGCTTCTGGATTGGAAACTAGCCGATATGCTGAACTTGTGTTTTACGATCTCTGAACCATGTATCACACTGTCATCCCTGGCCACAAGAAGACCTCCTGTTGTGCCGCAAGCCGGCATGTAAATGAATGATATTTGGTTTGAGGGGAGTAAGGATGCTGCCTTTCTCTTGTCCACCACCTACAATTTAGTCTCTTGCAGGCAGATACTGTTCGATCAACTAGAAAGGAGTGCATCTTTGACTAATGAGCATTTTTCAGAGTCACCAAGTCCCCTAACGTTCCAGTTAGCAATCCGCATAGATGAAAAATCAGTCAACTTGTAACGTCCCGAGACCGACGCTTCAGAAGACTTCCATATTTTCGTGATCGTCGTGTGTTTCATTTGTGCTTGCTCTTTTATTTTTGCATTGCATCATGTCATCATGCCATCATGTCATTAATCTTTGCAACTCAAATAAATAAACCGTATGGATTTTCAGTCCATTTAAACCGAGGGAATTCACATGGTGATTCTCTTTATAACATATCCTCCCGATATTAGGGAGCTATATTAAATATTCCATTTTCGGAATCACCCATAAACACACTTGCATATAATTACATGCCTTTTCCCACTTCAAGTTTGGTCCCCAAACTTTGCCCATATTTTCTTTCATCACTTTCCCGATCTCCACAAAAATTCCGAACATTTTTGGACTCTCCAAAAATGTTTTTCTAATTCAAACTTATTTGAATCACATTCAAATGTGTTCGAATGCAATCCTTCCAAACGGTGCCAAATGTATTTTTCTTGGATCAAGCTCCTTTTTATGAGTCTAAGAAAATTGGCGCCCTGCTCAAATTCTTCTCCTATCTCTCTCTACATTTCTTATTTCTCAGTTTATTTGTTAATCAGGAAATAATGAAGTAAATAAGAGGGGGAAGAGAGAAGCCCAGCCCAGCAGGCCACAAGGCCAGCAGCCCCTACCTAACCCTGGGCCGGCCCACCAAACTCCTTGAAGCCCAGCCACACTCTATCCCAACTAACCCTAGCCCGATCCCCCACGGTCCACTCCTTCCCTTCGTCCGCCTCCAGCGCCGCACGCGCACGCAAACAGCGCCAGGAGCTGATCCCCTCGCTCGACCCGGCGCTCGTTTTTCCCCTGCATCGCCGCCTCGTCTCCCCTTCGCCACGACCTCGCCTCACCCGATCCCCGTCTCCCTCCGTTGAACGCCGCTGCCCAACGCCCCAGTCTCCCTCGACCTCTCCTTCTTCCTCCCACGCGCGTCCCTTTTCCTGCAAGGCCGCCCCTTGCCTCGTCCTCTTCCGTGGCTGTAGAAGCTTGCTGCGAGCTTGCCGCCGTGCTGCTTCGTCGTCTGGCCGCCGTCGACGACCACCACCTTGCCCGCCGAGGTGCTGCCTCCTCTGCTAGGACGCCCGGAAGCCGCCGCCCGCTCCTCCCTCGACCCCGCCGGAATCGGGCACCGTCGAGTCCTTGCGCCCGAGACCATCACTCTGCGGCTCGGATCCTGCTGTCGCCCACCGCCTGAGGCCCGCGAAGCCGCCGCCCTGCCGCTGAGCACGAGCGCTGCTCCTCTGCTTCGCTCAGCCGCCCCTGTGCTCCTGCTTCCTCTCCAGCGCGCCAGCCCAGCCATCGACCTCCCCTGCAAGCTCTCGCCGCCATGCCGAGTCCTGCTGCCGCTGCTGCTGCACTGTAGAGCTCCGCTGTGCCAAGTTCCCCTGCTTTCGAGCGACAGGACGGGCGCCCGTGCCCGCCTTGACTTCCCTGTCGCAAGCCTCCAGCCGGCTTCATCACTCTCCCGAGGCCGTGACCGCTTCCTATCGTTGGACCGCCAAGATGCCGCCCCGAGGCCTCCATGCTCACTGCAGAATTCCACCTCGGCACCACTTGCACCCCTATGCATCTGTGATCCTTCGTTAGCACGCCAGGACCGGACCCATCAAGTACAACTACACCATGTTGATACAGGAACCACTACCGTCGACCTCCGAAGAACATGTTTTTGCCTAGTACTCCTTCGTTTTGTCAAGACCGTCAAGTCCCTCGACGACAAGTGCACGACTATGCGGATTGTACCAAGTACCTCTTCGTTTCGTCGAGACCGGCAAATCCGAAGAACCCAAGTACCACGACAACCTCGAAGGGATTCAAATTCGTCAAGTTCCTCTAACGATGACCCGAACGGCTACAAAACGTGTACCACTACCGTCGCCGAAGACCCATGTAACGCAAGCGTCTAGTTCAACTACCGTCACGTGAACCGCTACTTCCATGACGGCCGTGAACGACTACTTCCCTCAACGAACTCGATACGCTTTGAAAAACTCACGCGTCGAAGGTATAACCCCGAGACGACCGTCCGAGAACGAATGCTCGTGTTGTATGAGATATATGTTTGGATGTTGTATCCTCCCGTGAACGTTAGTTGTTTCCCTCACTTGGCACCGTCGTCGACCTGTGGGAACCCGGTTACCGGGAGCACCCCACCATCTCTTGCGTGTTCCACACGTTCCCACCATACTTTCTTTTGCACCAACGTCTCAATGAGTTGTCGGAACCGGAATGTTGCTGTGGCACCATTTCCGTTGTCATTGTCGTGGCACCCCTTTCGTTTCCGCCACGATGACAAATGCTTCATATCATGCTCTTGTCAACTTTTCCAAATTGCATAAAACGTGCTCATATCATCCGCATCATGTTAATAACATTTAAATGGTTAAAATTATTGTTTGCATTAAATTGCTAAATGCACATGAGGATTTACCGGAATTGTTGTTTGATATTTCCGGCCTCATTTAAAATGCCTAACTGTGTATTTTACTCATGTTTTATCTCTTGCCATGTTTAACAACATTTAATATTGTTGGGTACCACTAGTAGAAAAAGGGTCAAACGTGAAACACATTAGTGCCAGTTTGTATTTGAGCCGGCACTAATGTATACATTAGTGCCGGTTCCAACGGCTAGCCGGGCCGCTTTCATTAGTACCGGTTCGTGGCGAACCTTTAGCACCGGTTCATGCCACGAACCGGTACTAATGAGAGTGGTGGCAGGATGTTGTCAGACTGGGGCCCCTCCAGCCCCTTTAGTACCGGTTCGTGGCACGAACCGGTACTAAAAGTCGTCCTACATAAACCCTTCACACCCGAGCTCGCTCTGTTCTTCCCCTTTCCCCTCTCCTCTTTGTTCTTCCCCTCTTCCTCTCGAGCTCATCACACATTTTGCTCAAAATTTGTCAAGATTTGAAGGCCCCCATCCATTCAAATGATCACAAAGGTTAGCAACTTTGTCCTTTCATCTCTCATTGCTAGATTAGCTCTTGCAATGCTTTATATAGTGATTAATTTGTGAGTTTAGTAATTTGGGAGGATATATATATATATGCTAGTATGTGATTTATATGCAATTTAAGGTCAAAAATAACACTTGGTTTGCATATGTAGGTGTGGTTTACTTAGTGCCTTCTAAATCTCCGTCGTAACCACCGTCGATCGCCCGCATCGTCCCGTCGCCGGCACCACCTTGTGGTGAGCCTCTTGTTCATGAAATTTTATATAAAAATTGATGTTTGTGTGATTTGGATATATAGTTACTCGTATAATTATCTTACCCGTATGTTGTTTGTTATACATATAGTGCCATGGTTTTGATATCTGTCCCCGTCGGCCCTCGTCCTTGTTATGATTCGGATGTGGTATATATATTCTCTTTTAAAACTAGTTGCATTTCGTGTTTATGACAAATTATGCCCATCAAGTTGACATAGAAATTTTTTCTAGGAGGTATGTGAACCGGAAATTCCAACCGACCCTATTGTCGAGAGGTTAAATTTAGTTGAAAGAGAAAACGAGTACTTGAAAAAAAATTGAAAAGAATTGAGGGGGAGAAGATGGAATTGGAGTTGCATGTTGCCGATGTCGTCGATGATCACAAGATCAAGATGGAGAAAATGCGCTTGAAGATTAGAAAGATTAGAAAATATGCCATCGATAGTGAGGCTTGGTATCATTATGCTGTTGGATCCATTGTTACCTTAGTTGCGATCTTGATCGTATTTGTTGTTGCATTTAATTGCTTTAGCTAGAGAGTTATTTGTTTGTTGCATGTAAGTGTTGTATGAACTTTATGTATGAACTTGTATTAATTTGGTCTATTCGGTGTTGTGTAATGAAGATGAGCCGGCAATGGATGTACGATGACCGATGCTCTCCCCAGTTCGTTGAGGGCGTGCATACTTTTCTGCTTGCGGCTGAGGCAAACAAGTGGGCGGATGGTTTTATGCCTTGTCCATGTGCTTGCTGTAAGAATGGTCACAATTACTCTACGTCAAGAACCATTCACGTCCACCTGTTTAAGTCCGGTTTCATGCCCCATTATAATGTTTAGACCAAGCACGGAGAAAGAGGGGTTATGATGGAAGACAATGAAGAAGAAGAGGACGACGACAGCTATCCTGGCCATGGGTTCCCTGAATACGATGATACAACAATGGGGGAAGAAGCTGAGCCGGTAATGCGGGAAGAAGCTGAGCCGACAATGTGGGAAGAAGCTGAAGAAGACGCATCAGATGAGCCCGTTGATGATCTAGGTCGGGCCATTGCCGATGCAAAGAGAAATTGCGCAAGTGATTTGGAGAAGAAGAAGTTGCAGCGCATGTTAGAGGATCACAAAAAATTGTTGTACCCGAAGTGCATAGGTGACAAGAAAAAGCTGGGCACCACACTGGAATTGCTGCAATGGAAGGCAGAGAATGGTGTATATGACAAGGTATTTGGAAAGTTGCTGGTAATGATAAAGGATATGCTTCCAAAGGACAACGAATTGCCCGAGAGTACGTACGAAGCAAAGAAGGCTGTCTGCCCTCTAGGGTTAGAGGTGCAGAAGATACATGCATGCCCTAATGATTGCATCCTCTACCGCGGTGAGTACGAGGATTTGAACGCTTGCCCGGTATGTGGTGCATTGCGCTATAAGATCAGCCGCGATGACCCTGGTGATGTCGAGGGCGAGCCCCCAGGAAGAAGATTCCTGCCAAGGTGATGTGGTATGCTCCTATAATACCACGGTTGAAACGTTTGTTCCAAAACAAAGAGCATGCCAAGGCGATGCGATGGCACAGAGAAGACCGTAAGAAAGACGGAAAGTTGAGACTACCCGCTCACGGGTCGCAGTGGAGAAAAATCAAAAGAAAGTACGGGAAGGAGTTTGCAGATGACGCAAGGAGCGTATGGTTTGGTCTAAGCACAGATGGCATTAATCCTTTTGGGGAGCAGAGCAGCAACCATAGCACCTGGCATGTGACTCTATGTTTGTATAACCTTCCTCCTTGGTTGTGCATGAAGCGGAAGTTCATTATGATGCCAGTGCTCATCCAAGACCCTAAGCAACCCGGCAACGACATTGATGTGTACCTAAGGCCATTAGTTGAAGAACTCTTACAACTGTGGAATGGAACAGGTGTACGTGCGTGGGATGAGCACATAGGGGAAGAATTTGACCTAAAGGCGTTGCTGTTCGTGACCATCAATGATTGGCCTGCTCTCAGTAACCTTTCAAGACAGACAAACAAGGGATACCGCGCATGCACGCACTGTTTGGACGATACCGACAGTATATATTTGGCTAATTGTAAGAAGAATGTGTACCTGGGACATCGTCGATTTCTTCCGAGCAGGCATCCCATAAGAAAGGAAGGCAAGCATTTCAAAGGTGAGGCGGATCACCGAACGAAGCCTCGCCACCGTACTGGTGCTGATGTACATGATATGGTCAAGGATTTGAAGGTGGTCTTTGGAAAGGGTCCTGGTGGACAACCTGTTCCGAATGACGCTGACGGACGTGCACCCATGTGGAAGAAGAAATCTATATTTTGGGACCTGCCTTATTGAAAAGACCTAGAGGTCCGCTCCGCAATCGACGTGATGCACGTGATGAAGAATCTTTGTGTGACCCTGCTTGGCTTCTTGGGCGTGTATGGGAAGACAAAAGATACACCTGAGGCACGAGAGGACCAGCAACGTATGCACGGAAAATACGGCATACATCAGGGTCATGCAAGCTACGCTCTTACCAAAGAGGAGAAGGAAATCTTCTTTGAATGCCTGCTCAGTATTAAGGTACCGTCTGGCTTCTCGTCGAATATAAAGGGAATAATAAACATGGCAGGGAAAAAGTTCCAGAACCTAAAGTCTCATGACTGCCACGTGATTATGACGCAACTGCTTTCGGTTGCATTGAGGGGGCTTCTACCGGAAAACGTTCGATTAGCCATTGTGAAGCTATGTGCATTTCTCAATGCAATCTCTCAGAAGGTAATCGATCAGAAATCATACCAAGGTTAGAGAATGATTTGGTGCAATGTCTTGTCAGTTTCGAGTTGGTGTTGCCACCATCCTTCTTCAACATCGTGACGCACGTCCTAGTTCACCTATGCGAAGAGATTAACATTTTGGGTCCTGTATTTCTACACAATATGTTCCCCTTTGAGAGGTTCATGGGAGTCTTAAAGAAATATGTTCATAACCGTGCTAGACCAGAAGGAAGCATCTCCAAGGGCCGTCAAAATGAGGAGGTCATTGAGTTTTGTATTGACTTTATTCCTGACCTTAAGTCGATTGGTGTTCCCGAATCGCGGCATAAGGGCAGACTGGATGGAAAAGGCACGCTAGGAGGGGAACAAATAATATGTATGGACGGACATTCTCTCACTGAAGCACACTACACAGTTCTACAGAATTCCGCCTTGGTGGCTCCGTATATGGATGAACACAAGAATTTGCTATGCTCCAAACACCCGGAGCGGTCTGATGACTGGATTACACGTGAACAAACCAGGAGTTTCGCCAGCTGGTTGCAGACACGTACCATGCATGACACCTCTATTGAAGATGACATGTACTTGCTGTCCCAGTTACCATCTTGGAATATAATGACTTTCAAAGGGTACGAGATAAATGGTAATACATTTTACACGATCGCCCAAGATAAGAAGAGCACCAACCAAAACAGTGGTGTCCGCTTTGATGCAGAAACCAAGACGGGAAAGGAAACATATTATGGTTATATACAGGACATATGGTAACTTGACTATCGACATGGTTTGAAGGTCCCTTTGTTTCGGTGCAAATGGGTCGATATGACACGAGGCGGGGTAACGGAAGACCCGCAGTACGGAATGAGAACAGTGGATCTCAACAATCTTGCGTACGCAGACGAACCATTCGTCCTAGCCAATGATGTGGCACAGGTTTTCTATGTGAAGGACATGTCTACCAAGCCAAGAAAAAGAAAATATAAGGAAGCGAATGCATTGTACGATGAGCCAAAGCGGCACATAGTTCTTTCTGGTAAGAGAAACATCGTGGGAGTGGATGACAAGACAGACAAGTCAGAAGATTATGAAAAGTTTGATGAAATTGCTCCATTCACAGTGAATATTGACCCGAGCATCCCGTTAAATGATGAAGATTTTCCATGGTTACGACGCAAAGGGACACACGCGAAGATAAAGTTTCACACCCAAAGATCTGGGATGTGATCGGCTTCACTATCATCACTTTCTTCCGTGTTTCACACTCAGAAGGGAATCTCTGTAATAGTTAGGGTAGTTAATTATGTGTTTTGGCATTTGAAACGCGAAGAAGTTTTATGTGCAAACAAATTCTTTTATGCCTTTACTGATTTTTAAAGTTAAGTTATTCATAAACTAGTGATTCACACTAATTTCAAATAATTCAAAATTTAAACTATTCAAATTTGAAAACTACGGGCATTAACAGAAAGTTTGTAATTTTTTGTACCTAAAGCAAAAATATTCACAAAGAAACTCTAAATACACCAAAAAAACAACTCAAAAATAAATAAAGCAAAAAAAATAAAAAATAAAGCCCGCCTACTAGGCCAATACACCAAAAAAACAACTCAAAAATAAATAAAGCAAAAAAAAAGCCCGCCTACTAGGCCAAAGCGACCGGCATACGACTAGAAACCCAACCTGTTGTTGGGCCAGGATGCAGGCCCGCAAAGGCCCAGTAGGCCAACAGGGCAGCACAGAACATGTAGGCCCAGTAGGCCTGCTTTGGAGAGGAGCTCGAGAGAGCTACCACATGGGGGTTTATAAACCAGTGCGGTCGCCCCTCGGCTAGCGAGGTGGGACTAAACTTGCCGCACCGCACCTGTGCCAGCGCACCCCCTTTAGTACTGGGTCGTGGCACCAACCGGTACTAAAGGGGGGCCTTTAGTACTGGTTGGAGCCACCACCCGGTACTAAAGGGGGTCGCTTCCTGCCGCTTGGCCTGGCCAAAACGGCCTTTAGTATCGGTTGGTGGCTCCAACCGGTACTAAAGGCCCCTCCTATATTAACAACACTCACGAAAATTTCAGTTTCTCATCTGCTTCTTCTCCTCTGCACCGTCGCCCGCCGCGCCCCCCGGACGTCTCCATCCCTCGTCGCCGCCCCCGTCGCCGCCCCGTCCCCGTCGTCGCCGCCCCGTCGTCCCCGTCATCCCCATCGTCACCGCCGCCCCGTCCCGGCCCGTCCCGCGTCATCCCCGTCCCCGTCGTCGTCGCCGCCCCGTACGTCCCCGTCGTCGTCGCCGCCCCGGCCCGTACGTCCCCGTCCCCGTCAACGCCGCCCCGTCCCTGTCCCCGTTGTCGTCATCCCCGTCGTCATCGCGCCCGTCGCCGTCCCCGTCGCCGCCCCCCGTCGCCTCTCGCCTTGCCGGTGAGCACGCACACACACACACACATACATTTTTTGTTTTTTAGTTATACAAATAGTTAGAAATTTTTCTGTTTTTTAGAAATAGTTAGAAATGTTAGAATTGTTAGAATAGTTAGAAATGTTAGAATTGTTAGAATAGTTAGAAATGTTAGAATTGTTAGAAATTTTTCTGTTTTTTAGTTATAGAAATAGTTATAAAAAAGTTAGAATTGTTAGAAATTTTTCTGTTTTTTAGAAATTGTTAGAATTTTTTTTGTTTTTTAGAAATAGTTAGAAATGTTAGAATTGTTAGAATAGTTAGAAATGTTAGAATTGTTAGAAATTTTTCTGTTTTTAGTTATAGAAAAAGTTATAAAAAAGTTAGAATTGTTAGAAATTTTTCTGTTTTTTAGTTATAGAAATAGTTATAAAAAAGTTAGAAATTTTTCTTTTTTTAGTTCTAGAAATATTAGAAATGTTATAGAAATGTTAGTTATATCGAAATGTTAGAAATTTTAGTTATCAAAATCCAATCATTAAAAAAATGTTACTTTTTGCGGGCATATAGCTAGTATTTGTTCTCGATGATGCCCGGCCCGCATCCTCGCCGTCGACCCGTCCGCGACGACGTCCGACTGACTCATGTCCGGGACTGGGCTCCGCCGGGCTGGCACTGAGAGGTGCTGCCTGGAGGGGCGCGCCGCTTGATGAGGAACCCGGCCCCGGGTCCCGTCGTCGACCCTGATCTCATTTGCTGGCGTTCGCGTGGGCCAGTTTCGGTGCGGAGGGAGCCGGCCCCGCCGGAGGTGGTACGTCGCCGTGTCAGGGAGGAGGACGAGCACGTCCATCGCTACATGGTTGCGTTAGAGGGCGGCAGGTTCTCCAATACCTGGCAGTTTCTTCAGCGATCTCACTTCAGCTATGATCCTGTGAGGGTTCCTTCTCTTTGGGTGTCCACCGCCCGCGCCGCAGGAACCGCGAGTGTCCTAGATTCTTCTGTAGTATTCGATCTTTATTAGCTACCTAGCCAGTGATGTACTTGATATATAATATTCAAGACGATGTATTCGAGATTATATATTATTCGAGATGATGTATTCGAGATTATATCTATTATTCGAGACGATGTATTCGAGATTATATCTATTATTCGAGACGATGTATTCGAGATTATATCTATTATTCGAGACGATGTAATTTGAATACTAAATTGTTTTATATTTCTTTTGGCATAGTTAAATAAAAGCTATGGCGGACAATACCAACAGAGAGGGAGAACAGACCATGTTCGATATAATACGCGGGCCAGATGATGATCAGAATGAAGAAGATTATGACGGCTCCGAATTTCTAAACAACACCGGAGAGGGTGATATGATATTCGATCGCGACGACCGAATTGATGAAGTCATGACCTACGATTATGACAACACCGGAGAGGCATATATATTTATATAAGCAGGCATCTGGTGATCATCACATGTTTTAAATGAGTTGAAGATATATTAACGAATTGATCTTTCTTCTTTCAGCCATCCGGATCGAGCAAATCTTCAGGCAAAAGGACGAAACGAGGCCCGAACAAAAAGTTGAAGGAGGGCGTAAAGTATAATATCGAGGCAATCAAACCTGATGGCGAACCATTAGCGCCTAAGAAGATTGCGGACAAGTTCGTTCGTCAGTGCGTAGTTCTTGTGAAGGACCAACTCCCGATCTCCCTTCAAGAATGGAGAGAGCCAGCAAAGCCACGTCCAGATCTTACTTTTGTCGACGACAGACAAAAAAGTCTGCTTTGGGATACTCTCATGGAACATTTCACCCTACCAGATCATTTCACAGAAGCAGATGTGCAGAAAGTCAAGGACGCTGCTCTTAGGAAGATGGCGGTTGCATTCAAGAACCACAAGAATCGTGAATGGGACAAGTACGTCAAGGGAGGAAGGAAGATTCCAGTATTCGAGGGAACACTAGAGAATCAAAGTGCTCATTGGGACGATTTCGTGAAATTCAAGGATTCAGAATTATCTAAGGAACGGTCAACAATAAACAAGGCCAATGCCGCAAAAAGGATAAGTTCCATAAGCTGGGGCCAGGTGGCTATGCGGTGGGAATGCCTAAGTGGGATAAGTCTGAGAAAGAGATGCTGGATGCAAGTGTCACTCCAGAAATATTGAGCTGGCCCCCCAGGTGCAGGACTTGGTTCTATGCGCATTGGGGGGAGTTGGACCGGAAGACAGGCAAAGTTTCCAAGAAGGCATGTCTGCACGGAGCCGAAGATAAGCTACTTGTTGCAATAGAAGAGGCTCGATCCGGGTTGTTCGAGCCCAACAGAGAGAATGACGAGCTTACGCGTGCCCTGGAAAATCCTAAACACCCGGGAAGAACACGAGGCATGGGCGCTATTCCGTGGTATGAGGGGTTTTCGGACTGGAACGCCGACTACAGAACTCGTGCGAGAAAGAAGATTACGGAGGAGAAGAAGAGGAAGATGGAGGAGGAGCAGAGGAAGCTCGACTATGAACGCCTTCAAGGCCTAGAATCAGTGCACGCGGACTTGGCAATCAAATTCCAGCGGCAGCAGGAGCAGATCAACTCACTTAGCCAGCAAAGGGGGTCTCAGCAGCTGCAGCAGCTAGCGGATGATCCAGCATTGGATACCACCGCCCCATCCATGCCGAGAAGCAGCGTGGGTTCCACCCCGTTTGACGCAATGCTGGATAGATACCCCGTGGATGACATCGCGGAGAACACTAACTGCGAGCTACACTTCAAAATTAAGAACATATCCTTGAAGGTGGCGGACGGCGTTGCTTATACAAATTCCCCCGATGCAACCTTCCATTGCAACCCGATTCCAGCAGGCTATGCTCGTGTCATGATTGATGAGGTGGTGGACCAATATTCGGGGCTAGAGCTTGACATTCCTGGAGATGCCAAACATCGTATCATCCTATGAAGAAAGGATTGCATCATCTTTCGAAGGCCACCGACACCGCGTCACCCGACTCCTCGTCGAAGTCCGCCACCGAGTCAGCAGACTCCCGCTCCTCCAAGTCCACCAACGCATGAGGCCACTCCTCCTCCTCCAAGTCCGGCAAAGTGTCAGGCCACTCCTCCTCCAAGTCCGACACAGCGTCAGACATCCACTCCTCCTCCAAGTCCGGCACAACCTCAGGCCACTGCAAGTCCGACACAGCTTCAGGCCACTCCTCCTCGTCCAACTCAGCCCCGTCAGCCGTCTCCGCCGCCTCAGCAATCGCAGAAGAGACACCCCGCAGCTATGGTGCGTAGCGGTACGAGTCGAGGTCATAGTACAGGAAGTACGGGCGGAGACAAGCGATACAAATATGGTCCAAACCTCACTACTCCTCTTCCTGAGAGGGCTTACGACAGGACCGAGGAGCAAACCAATGCCATAGTGCGGGCAGAAGTCGACACCCATTTTGGACCGAAACCGCCACCGCCGCCAAGGGAGAAAGTGCCTATGGAAGTAGTTGACCACTTCATTCGTATGGCTCAACCACCAGCTCCTAAGCATGTTGACACAGACTATGAGCGCCACATCAGGAAGTTACATCGACAACGTCTACAGAAGGAGGCGAGCTCGAGCTCGAGCAAACAACAAGCAGCTGTCAAAAAATGCGGAAAAACCGTTGCCCAACTGGGAGAACAGGCGGCGCAATCGACCCCCCCCCCCCGCTTGTTGTGCCGCCAACAACACGTGACAGTACGCGCGCCCAATATTATTGTGGGCAAACAGTTTACGTTCCCGAGGTGGGCGATGTGGTAATAACCCAGGAGCATATAATGCAGGCTGAAACTCTCAACATCACTGTTGGACAACTCCTCGAGATCGAGGACATGCCTGTGCTTAAAGAGGAGGAAATAAAATGGAAATATGCCCGGGGCCAACCTTTGGTCAAGCCAGAAGAGGTCAAGAAGCTCCCAACGAGAATGTATGAATTGCATCAATGGTACATGGACATTACCAAGAGATCCGATCGAGAGTCCCTCATGGTGCAAGTCAATCAGGATCATTACTACCATCAGAAACCTGTGACCGTTGAGTATTCTGAACTGTTTCAGTTATACAATCAAGACGCACTCGACAAATCTATCGTCAGTTGCTATTGTCTGTAAGTGATTTCTTTCTGTAATTTAAGTATCAAGCTAGCTGTAGTGATCCTTTTGATCAATCATTACCTGTAATTATCCTCACTATATTCTTTTCTGTGGTATTATGCAGGATGAAGATGTATGAAATGAGAAAAGGTGGACGCTATGGCATTGGGTTCATTGACCCAAACACCGTTAATGAATACACATAGAAATTAAACAAGCATCATGAAAAGCAGGTAGAGGACAACATGCTAGAGTTCTTGAAGTGCCTCAAATACAATGAAGATATACTACTTCCTTACAACCTCCAGTGAGTCACACTTTCTTGTACTACAAATTTTCTGTTTTTGCCTACTGGCTAGCTACATGTTTTTGCTTACATATGCCCGCTTAATTAAGACATGCAAACGTGTGTGCATGCAGATTTCACTGGATCTTGTCTATCATTAAAGTTGACGCCGGAACAGTTCAAATACTGGACTCACTACTCAAAGCAAATAGTGACTATAACATCTTGTTTGGGATAGTCAACAGGTAATTTCAATCATTATTAACTATATATCTCGGCCTATTTAGTTCGTCATTTCATGATATGCACTATTTAATAACCCCTTTATTCATTTTCTTTGTCGGCGGGCAGGGCTTGGGCAAGGTTCATCAGCGTCATGGAAGGCGAATGGAAACGACAGCTGAAATGGTTTCGACCCAAGCTAAGTAATTAAGTAGTACTACCTAGCTAGCTAGCTGCCATCTCTTTAATTATCATGCTTGATTAATTATTATCTGGTCAAATTAAATTCCATTCTCGTAATAAAGGCCCTAAAGCAGGCGCAGGGGACTAATCTGTGTGCATTCTGCGTTTGCGAGAACATTCGCATGATGGCGTCCGAAAGGAGCAGATCTCAAAGACATGAATGGGTACGCTTGTCAGAACACTATTCACAATTTTTACACCATTATCGATATCTAGTCACACAACTAATACACATGCATATTGATCTCCTTCTTAACAGTTCAAAGAGGTGTGGGACAAGCTCCTAGAAACGGAGCGCGTAGAAGCACTTCAAGAGAAAATAGCGGGATTTTTGCTCGACCAGGTCATAAATCCGAATGGAGAATACTATTACCCGCTACCGCCCCCATCGACCAGGTCATGAACCACTTCCAATTGTCATCGTGCTCCGAAGGCACCAATTAGGCTAATGCCACTGGCTCCGAAGGCAACATGCATATGTACGAGAAATTGTATATAGCTATACATGTGTGTATGTGTGAATTAATATGGTGGTTCGTGAGACATTGATGATATATATATGATTGGTTCTACTAGAAATTCTATTTATATATATATACATATATATATATATATAACATGTACAATGTGTAGTATCGTAGAATACCAGCAAACGAAAAAGAATTAAAATGGAAAACACAAAATTAAATGAAAAAGAAATCATAAAATCAAACCCCCCCCCCAAACATTTTAGTACTGGTTGGTGTTACCAACCGGTACTAAAGGGCTCCCGGCCCCCGGAGCTGGCTCGTGCCACGTGGTTGCCCTTTAGCACCGGTTCATGCTGAACCGGTACTAAAGGGGGGGGGGCTTTAGTAACCACACTTTAGTGCCGGTTATGGAACCGGCACTAAAGGGCCTTACGAACCGGTGCTATTGCCCGGTTCTGCACTAGTGTACATAAACGAGATCTAACTAAATAACTTGTTGTGGTGTTCCGTCAATATGCAACTCGTTGCATATTGAGCTCCACTTAATTTGTAGAATTGCTTCAGCACTTTGCCATGCCATGCATATTTAAACCGGACATGCATCATACTTGGTTGTGCATCATGCCATGTTATGTGATGGTTGTTTACTATGTTGTTTGCTTCTTTCCGGTGTTGCTTCTTCGGGTTAGTTCCGATATCGTCGCATTTGTGAGGATTCCTTCGACTACGTATGTTTGTCTTCTTCATGGACTCGTTCTTCTTCCTTACGGGATCTCAGGCAAGATGACCATAACCTCGAAATCACTTCTATCTTTGCTTGCTAGTGTTCGCTCTATTGCTATGCCGTGATACCTACCACTTGCTATATCCTGCCTCCCATATTGCCATGTCAAGCCTCTAACCCACTTTTCCTAGCAAACCGTTGTTTGGCTATGTTACCGCTTTGCTCAGCCCCTCTTATAGCGTTGCTAGTTGCAGGTGAAGATGAAGTTTGTTCCATGTTGGAACATGGATATTGTTGGGATATCATTATTATTATATATTGTTTACTTTAATGCATCTATATACTTGGTAAAGGATGAAAGGCTCGGCCTTATGCCTGGTGTTTTGTTCCACTCTTGCCGCCCTAGTTTCCGTCATACCGGTGTTATGTTCCTTGATTTTGCGTTCCTTGTGCGGTTGGGTTATAATGGGAACCCTTGACAGTTCGCCTTGAATAAAACTCCTCCAGCAAGGCCCAACCTTGGTTTTACCATTTGCCATCTAAGCCTTTTTTCCCTGGGTTCTGCAGACTCAAGGGTCATCTTTATTTAAACCCCCGGGCCAGTGCTCCTCTGAGTGTTGGTCCAAACAAGAGCACCGTGCGGGGCCATCCCTTGGCAACTTGGGTTACGTTGGCTCCTGTACGCTTAGCTTATCCGGTGTGCCCTGAGAACGAGATATGTGCAGCTCCTATCGGGATTTGTTGGCACAGCGGGTGGTCTTGCTGGTCTTGTTTTACCATTGTCAAAATGTCTTGTAACCGGGATTCCGAGTCTGATCGGGTCATCCTGGGAGAAGGAATATCCTGCGTTGACTGTGAGAGCTTGTGATGGGCTAAGTTGGGACACCCCTGCAGGGTTTTGAACTTTCGAAAGCCGTGCCCGCGATTATGGGCAGATGGGAATTTGTTAATATCCAGTTGTAGAGAACTTGACACTTAACTTAATTAAAATGCATCAACCGCGTGTGTAGCAGTGGTGGTCTCTTTCCGGCGGAGTCCGGGAAGTGAACACGGTTTTGGTGTTATGTTTGAACGTAAGTAGTTTCAGGATCACTTCTAGTTTCACGACCGTTGCTTTGCTTCTCTTCTCGCTCTCATTTGCGTATGTTATCCACCATATATGCTAGTGCCTGCTGTAGCTCCACCTCACTACCTTTTCCTACCCATAAGCTTAAATAGTCTAGATCTCGCGGGTGTGAGATTGCTGAGTCCCCGTGACTCACAGTTTACTTCCAAAACTAGTTGCAGGTGCCGATGATAACCGTGCAGGTGACACAACCGAGCTCAAGGAGGAGCTCAATGAAGATCGTGTTCGTTGTGTTGTTTCGTTTTCCAGTTGATCAGTAGTGGAGCCCAGTCGGGGCGATCGGGGATCTAGCATTAGGGGTTTTCTTTCTTTATTTGGTTCCGTAGTCGGACCTTGATTGTATTCTGGATGATGTAATGCTATATTTATGTTGTGTGAAGTGGCGATTGTAAGCCAACTCTTTATCCCTCTCTTATTCAGTACATGGGATGTGTAAAGATTACCCCTCTTGCGACTTGCCTACAATGCGGTTATGCCTCTAAGTCGTGCTCCGACACGTGGGAGATATAGCCGCATCGTGGGTGTTACACAACTACAGAAGAAACAACCAGCTTTTTGAAATGTCTCAATAAGGAAGCTTAATTGAAAAGATTGATAATCCGCTCAAAAGAGTTTACAAAGCTTGGAAAGCAACATCTAATGCATGGGAGACATGCAGTACAATGCAGATACAGAGTCCAGGAGGACCAAACACTAGGATCGTGGACTACGAGACAATACTTATGCAGAGATGAACAACCCTTGGGGTAAGCTCTTTCTAGCAAGGGGAGGCAGAGCATGTTGCAACTCGACTTTATGGAGGGATTATTCATGAGCAGACCTGGAAGACTTGGAGGAACCAGGGGCACCACCTGATTCAGCAGAGGAGGAGGCGGATGCGTCAGCGTAGACCACTTCAAAGTTGAGGTCGCAGCAGCGGGTGAGCAGCCTCGCCTTGCCCTTGGTGAGTGGCTTTGGGGTGCCCTGGAGTGGCAGCTCGACGATGGAGACCGTCTTTAGAACCTTGCTCTTCTTCTTCTGCCCCGAGGAGCGACGGTGGCTGCCATCACCGCCAGTCGGGCTGACAGCAGCCTTGCGCTTGGAGGCGTGCTTGACAGGATCAACACGAACCCCCATCGTACAACTGCTGGATGCGGGAGCTCCGGCGGGGAGAGGCGGCGGAGGCACGCGGGGCCAGATCCGCCGCTTGGGGAGTCTCAGACACAGCCGCGAGGGGCGCGACCGTCTGAAGTGGCCCCGGGGCTCTCTACGGCGCTGGAGGGTCGACGTGCGTGGCCGCCGCCGGGGGATCCATGAGCTGAAGGGTGGGTGGGTGGTTCTTTTGGTCGGCGGTGTATGGTGGAAGGGATGGAGCAAGGCATCTGCAGAATCTAGTCGCAACTTCGAGTGGCAGGATAGCACAGGCACCATGCTTCATATCAGTACATGCGACTGGTGAGAGAAAGCCCACTGGCAACAAGCCAACAAACGGGCGGGCACTGGCTGAATGGGCCTAGTGCAGATCGGCCTAGAGATCATAACTTGATGGGCTTGTGCTCCGATTTGGGCCAGTGACCTCTGTAGCCTGGGGAATTGATTCTCACCCATGAGCGTGAGGAGCGGCTCAACATCAAGGATCATCGAATTTGGGACGAAAGCTTTGGGTGGGTGTTTGCACTCGATTGAGGGTAATAATGGTAGGGTACGGGAACATAATTCCCCTGAGAGGGTTTTAGGCCAAAGCTTGAAAAGGATGGATCTGCAAGTGTGGTGCTCGATCTTCCCCACAGTGAGGTCAAAGCAGAGGAAATGGCTGTGGTCCTTGCTGGCCGGACCGACCACCACAATGCCAGAAGTGGAGTGATTATTGCTCAGTTTGACAGAGAAAGTGAAGCTCAGGGTGTCTGCGTCAAAGGCGGCCTCAACATGCGGCCGCCTGACCTCAGTGGCTAGCAGGACAGGCTTCAGACAGAGTCGGCCCTCGTCCTCATGGGACACTTCTTCGATAGTGGGAATGGTGAACGTGTTAATCTTACAGATCCTAGGTGTTGCCGAGAGTTTGATCATGGCGATGGTATCACCAAAAGTGGCAAAGTGCGGATGTTGGAAAGCTCTGAAGGCGCCGTCGGCCATGGTCTCGTTGATTGCCCGCGAAACGCGTGGGTTTGCATTGCCACGTCAGATCCCACGGCTTGGGCCGTGGTCGCCGTTGTCAGGATGGTAAGTGTTGGGTGGGAGAGGTGGGGAGGAGGGTGAGCCCAGCGTGCGTGCCACGTCCCAGACTTCGTTGATGATGACATCGGCGTAGATGCCGGTGCCGTCGATGCGGTGGAAAGCTAGGTGGTGTGGGATGTGCTGCAGTGCTTCAACTTTAGCGATGTCGAGAATGCATGAGAAGTCATTCACATGCAGGCAGGCATGGCTCAAGCCAATCAAGCTAGCAAAGCCAACAACGTTGGATGATACACCCTGCGATCCCAAAGCTCTAGCGGCATTTTTTCTAGGGACAAGCTCACTATGTGGCGGAACGAGAAGGTGAAGGAGTTGTCTCCGGCATTGTGAGGTAGGATATCAACTCAACGGGCGTCAGTTTCCAATGGGTTGGCTCTCATGGCGGCCACTTGATTCGCCTCCCGAAGGAAGACGACGAACACAGTGCCAGTAGCACATCTGGCAAACTGGACATTAGTGATGCCGAGCCGTTCCGAGAAGAGGAACTTGAACCAAGGAAGGAAATCAGATATGGGCAGAGAGATGTTTACGAGGCAAACTAGGGCATTCTGGTCTGGAAGCAGTGGGTAGTGAACATCGAGAGAGGTGGGATGGCCTCGGACCACCGACTCCATGGAGGCGAGAGGCGCAGGCTTAGGAGGTAGAAGTGCTAGAGAGCAGGAGGAGGCAGTGGGGGCTGGAAGGCTTGGGAGAGCGGGGGGCGACACCGTCGTGTTATAAGGAGGCGTGGGGGTAGCGCATGAAGACGATGAGCCACGCCGGGAGATGCATTGGGATAGAATGTGGCCCACCTGTCGGCAGGACCAACAGACAATGGGGTCTTTGCAATGCTGTAAGATAGGCACCCATAGCATCTAAGATGCAAATCCTTAGGCTTCGCAGATCGCTTTATTGCCTTGGAGGCGACGCGCTGCGCTGAGCTTGCTTGATTCCCAGGCGCCGGACGTGACAGTAGGGCATGCAAGTAGGAATTATGACGCAGGACAAACATGTCATTATGTTGGTTTTCGCGACACCTAGCAGGGGCGTCCCGGATAGCCGGAAGGATCTCATCAGCGTGCCTGCAGGTCGGGCCATCGGGTTGGGCGGCATGCATGGCAGCCTACAAATGAATAGGATTTAAGGCAGGAGCATGATTACTATTGCATGGTGCATGCAGCCGCGGAGACTCTTCTTCCACAGGCCGCGGGAAAACGGGGCTAAGAGGATCTTTCACACTGAACGAGAGATTGGAGGAGCGTTGCACCGTGCCAGGGTAAGGTCCAAGTAGCGAAGGGGAAAGTGGGGTGCATAGTGCACATTCTAGAGGGTGTTTGGATCACTAGAGACTAGAGACTAGAGACTAGTAGTAGTCACCTTTAGTCAGTAAACCTCTAAACACCTCTGACTAGTGGGTGACTAAAACTAGTTTAGTCCCTAGTCACCTCACCCTCAACTTTTACTGACTAGAGACTAGTAGTAGTCACTTTTAGTCAGTAAATCTCCAAACACCCCTGACTTTTACTGACTAAAGTCCCCCTCTCTCTCCTCTAATTGGTGTTGCATAAGGGACATTTAATACTGAGATATTTAATGTTGACTAGTAGTAGTCACCTTTCAAACAAGGCCTGACTAAAAACTTCTAGTCTGACTACTACTAGTCACATGACTAGAGAGTATCCAAACACCCTCCTAGGTCTGCGCCTCACATCCAGCCTGGCACGTTTATCGTTACTCAAGGAGACGGCCACGTGCATCGGCCCCCAAGTCCAGACATTTTTACGTATGATCTCCCATGCAACGCCTACATGGGCCACTTCAAATTCAAAATGGACAACGGTCAACGGCCGTACGCGGAAACCAGCCGGGTTGCCCCCAAACCAGTGGCAAAGGATTTTTGCGAGAAAGGCCGGCGAGCAGAACACCCCTTCATCCAGAACGGCGCGCGGCGTGCAGCACGGCGGGGCATCTGGCTCCGGCGATGACCGAGACAGTACCACAGCTGTACCGCTCGAGCATGCAACTCTCAAAACGGGCCCCTCTTCGTCCGGCGGCTGCATGGCTTCTCTAAAGCCTACATCGTCAGGCGTGTTCATATCTTCCAGAACTCGAGGACGAGCTAGGGCTCATCATGCAGCGTAGTCGTACGGGGAGAGCAACAAGCTAGGATCTAATCAAGTCTACAGAAGCAGTGGTTGTCATGCATCAAGAGAGGGAGCGCTTGGAAGAAATGAATGAGCTGGAGAGAGTGTACTGACTACTAAGCAGGGGCGGAGCCAGGATTTAGACATAGAGGGGGCCAAGACGGTGGTAAATCCAAACAAAAAATTTGCTTCACGAACTACCTAATAGTTTTATATCCAAGTATCATTCACATTTTATTTTACCTAGATACACACAATTTTATTTTATATTTCAGCTCGAACGTGTCTAGCTATAGCTAATATAGGTCAATAATTTCATATACGCATCAAGAAGTTGATATTCAAACTACTCCAAAATATGACATGACATGCCTTGCTACAAAACATTGTCATATGGAAATTTATGATATACAGAAAATAACAATTATTTTATACATGTCTGAATGAAAAACCATCACTAGTATTATAAAATTTGGTTGTTGTATTAGGAAAAATTGATCTCTGTTGTCAAAATACATATCTAGAGAACAAAACCTAGACCCTCACCGTCCCCTCTGCCGCTAGGTCAAAGTAGATCGGCTGGTTGTCGTTGGCAGACGCGTAATAACCATCACTGCTTACCAATGCAGCCGTGCTCGAGGAAGCATTGATCGGTCCGAGCTTTCAAACGGTTTGTGGGTGCCTATGACCTAGCGTGGCAATGCATCACAAATCACACAGCCAAAATAAATAAAATATGATTTATAACACTACAAGATGAGAACTGAGAGGGATTAGTAAAGGTATATTAACCTTGGTCAATTCGTTGGCTGCAGTCTTAAGAATTGGCGAGAGGATCAGCCTGCGTTGCCGTATGAACCGAATCGCAGGCAGGGATAGTAGAGGCGGCAGGCGGGTAGGCGGGACGGGCACACGACGGCAGCGGCGTATCACTAATCCACCCAATGACGAGAGGGAATTTCCAGCGCCCAGGAGACCTTAGCGGAGGCCATACGCCAAATCAGGCCTTGCAATGGACTTGCACACAAACAACTTTTACGTGGGCTTTCACATAGGCCTGGTTTCGTTTCTTTTTTCATAATTCACGTCAAGATAGGGGGGCCAAGTACTTTTGTACGTGAAACATGTCGCTAATTAACTAGTGTATACTCGATGATTACTCGATCGATAGGGGGGGCCAGGCCCCTGCTCGCCCCCCTTGTCTCCGCCACTGCTACTAAGGGTGGGAGAACGAGCAAGGTGGATCGGAATGACTGCTAACAGCAATGGACTTGGTGGACAACAGACGCGGCAAACTAGGGCAAAGAGCAAACCTGCTAGCCTCTCTGGCGTTTGGCCTACCTGGAGGAGCTAAACTGCAGAGCCGGTCGTGGACGACGATGATCACCAGCAACGGGAGGTTGGATGTCGATGGCGGCCATCGGCGACAGGGTGATCGTCGCCCGAGCAGCAGCAAGGTCGTTGGCGGCGGCACGACAGGGTGGCCACTGGCGAGTGGTGTTGGGCGCCCTTGCCGCCGGGAAGGCGATGGCAGAAGGGCTCGATGGTGGCCGCCGGCGTCAGAGCGATCACCGGCGAGGGTGTGGGTTGCCGCCCTCACACTCACTCAGACCTGTGTGCAGGAATTTCGGGGGGGGGGGGGGGGGGGGTATCCGGGATGCCGATATATCTGACCTGGGGTTTTGTAAAGTATCACAAAGCAAAAGAAATAGAATATGGTAACCAAAGGTTCACTCGAATAAAATTCGTGTGAGTATAGGGGTCAACATGGATGTCCACGGTTCGATTGCTAGAGCCGGGACTGGATTGTTCGGCGTGGATGCCAAGGAGACTACTTTGGATCCGTACATCATGGTTTGTTTAGCGATGATGACAACACTGAGGTTCCGCATAATCTTTGCATGCTTCGGCATTGAACCTTTTGGATTTGTCCGATGGGTCTTTTCGGGTTTCATCATTCCTTGCGAAGTTGGAGCTAGCGTGGTGGTTTTGCTGGTGAGAATGAAATATGAAGGTGCCCATATCGGGGGGCTAGGGCAGCGCATGCCTTGCATATTTCTCTTGTAAACCTTGTTGTCAAAGTTGGAGTACCTATTGTTGGCGCTACGGTGCTTGTACAGATGTCGCGAGGATAGCATCGTTGGTGATTGTGTGTGGCAAAGTCGGACTAGCTGGATCAAAGGCGGTTGGTGATGACCTTGGTGCTTATGGGCAGTCTTGACGGTTGTTCTCTTATTACCGGTGTATTTGTAAGTTTGTGTCGGTAGTAATATTGGTCGGGGATTCCCTATTGGCAATTGTCATGCTACATGACGATCAGCCTTTGTGCACGCAATTTCGGTTTTCGCCTGATTTTACCCAAATTAACATGACAACTTTGTTCTATTTAATTAGTTGATTGAGGCCAAGGCCTCCGCATAAAAAATCCAAAAGATAAACTATGTAGTTTCTACAGGAGAAACTTTCGATCTATTCATAATCAATCATGGCAGTAAAGAGAACATCAGAGGTCACAAAAATTATAAGAAAATTATCACATAGGAACGACTACAAGCACTAGATCAAGCCAAAGGCACGACGCCGTCATCGCCCCTCCCTCACTTGAGTTTCGCAAATCTTGTTATAGTAGACAGCCAGAAAGTCATCGTGCTAAAGCCCCACAGGACCAACACACTAGAGTAGCAACCATCACCGATGAAGAGAATCGTAGATCAAAAGGATCAAACGTCATAAGCACCCAAAGAAATACTAGATTAAAATAGATCTTCTAAAGACCGGCATCGACTGAATCCCGGGAGATCTGGTGAGTACACACCTCCAAACGCCCTCCAACGATTGTAGATGCACCCTGGGGACGGGGATCAAATGTGACCAACATGATTCCTGTTGAGGGACATCGCCACCATCATATAACCCCAACCAAGAGGATGAAACTAACAAGAACGAGAGTGGGGTCCCTCCCGCCGGCGGAGGGTCGAGGTCCTTCGCACCTCCACGGCCCAAAGGCCATCAGAGATGGGGCGAATCGGCGATGGCGCTGACGGGAGGAGGAAACCCGATCGCCCTGGTTCTTTTCTTGGGGAGGAGGAATGGGTGTGTTTATCTTTAGCGTTATCCTAGCTTTGTCAAATAAGTAGCGATTTTAGTAGTTCCCAATATATTTTGGAACCTCAAAATGGAAACCAACATAATAACGGCAAGCAAAATGACCAAAGTTTGATAGGCAGTTGGGAGGAAGGTATCAAATCGGATGAGGGTCTCTAGGCTAGGAGGGGCGATGAAAAGAATATCCTATTTCAGTAGACAGTAGAAGAGAAACAAAAACTAATTTTCCATTAGTGTTGTAAACTTATATATTCCTCGTACCACGATACTTCCTAATCTACCGATGCTCTTTAGTGTGCGTGTGGGTGGTGGTGGGGAGGTGGGGGCTATCACAACTTCTCAGTTGGCTCTTTTGTTTTCGGCGATATTATGGGCCCCTGTAAACCTGTTTAGTTTCTCGTATGATATTCCCACTGTTATGCCCATGGATCAAACGGAATTTGTTAGTCTGATGGTTAAAATGAGTCATGGGAGAAATGGACAAAAAATTACGGAGTCTCAAAATAAAAAATTAAAAGGCAAGTAAGAAGGTTGTGATAGTTTAAGGACTGCTGATACAATTTGCATTTTATTCATTACACACAAATGTAAGTTCGCTTTGAAAAGGGGATACATGAAGAACGTGGATTTCACTTGCCAACAAGGACCCAATAGATTATAGATGCACTTGTCGAAAAATGGTGCCAAAATAAAACACAATGACATATCAACTGTCTCTTACAACTTGAAAAGAGAAAACGAAATTATGTTCGACTCCCTCCCCTTGTAAATATAAGGATTTTAGAGATTTTAAATTGGACTACATACAGAAGTATACAAACGTATTTCAGAGTTTAGATTCACTAATTTTGCTACTTATGGTATCCATATTAAAATTTCTAAAAGGACTTATATTTAGAAGCAAATGGAGTAGCAAATAAATGTCTTTCTTGGATTCCTATAAACAGACTTTGATGACATGCAAACATTTTTCTTTTTTGCACATAAGAGTGTTTAGTTTTTCTATTTTCGGGAGAGTGTTTAAGTATTTCACATACATATAGGATTTGTGTAAGAGGTCGACACATAAACTTCCAAATCCAAAAACTCCCTTCGTTCCGTAATTCTTGTTGTGCTTTTAGGTCAAAACTAAAACTATGACAAGAATTATAGAATTGAGGCAGTATATAAGAGTGTTTAGGTATTTCACATAAGCAAGCACCGATATCATCAAACAACAGAACCCTTTGGTAGTTACAAATACTCAACTTTTTAACTTCTCACGTCCACACTCTGCTCGGTGCTCTCGCGCTCGGCGTCACCACTATAGCTTAGAGATTGGAGCAGCTTTATTACATCGAGAAGAAAACACACAGAATTCAAACTAGGGACATCATAATCATGTATGATATCTCTCAACAGATTCAGTTGTAGGCGTCGGGGTTGGCGATGAGGTAGGCCTCGGCGGCCTTGAAGATGGCGGTGACGGATTCCTTGGCCTTGGTGATTTCGTCAGTCACCTCCACGCCTCGCAGCAGCTTGTACGTTGAGTCCACCTTCACGACGCTCCCGCCGTTGGCCGCCGGCTCCACCTTGATGTGCGACGTTGCGGTCTCGATGGCCGAGCCGATGCCGCCGCCCTCGATGAGGGTTGACTTGCACTCGCACTTCTCCTCGTCCAGGAACTCTAGCCTCTCCTTCATGACGCTAAAGGGCATGGCTGCATGATCAAACAATCGCGTGTTATGCCGCGGCGCCGCCTGAAGATGTAAACATGCCGGATTGCCAGGCTGAGGTGACATGCATAGATTGTATGTGATTGTGATGCGTACGTACCTGAGGTGAAGTTGAACTGCCTGACGCTGCCGATGCCGCCTTCGCCTTCCACGGGGTGAGCGCTGGCGACGATGTGTGGCGCGAGCTTGGGCGCGAGAGTGTGCCAGTCCATCACGCCGGCGCGGAACAGGCGCGGTGCTACGACCGACGAGTCGATCTCATGGGTCCAGCTGTTGGTGGAGGCCATTGCCGCGGTGATCAACTAGTTAAGACGGGCAGGTGCGAACGCTATGAGCTCAGTCAGAGGATTGTATTGCGAGTGCAAGTAGCTGCTTGGTTGCCGAGAGCGTGCGTGGCGAGTGCTACAAATAGGTGTCCCGGAGCGCAGGGTTGGTGCCGGATGGGGTCTGGTGAGGTCGCCGGTCGCCGAGTTTCCACGAGGGGCAGCAGTTCAGACTTAATTATGCACGCTGGGTTGGCATGCATGGCACCCTTCGTGGCCCTCGTCGTCAACGTTTATTGATTCTGGTGTGCATATGGCATATGGCATATTGGCATGGTTGGTGTCTGGTGGGAAAAGAAAAGGCCACTCTTTCAGTGGGTTACATGTCTGTACGTAAACTATGCTTGTGTGTTAGTATATTCTATGACTTTTAGCATATGTTTTATTATGAGTTATTATTTGAGTACATAGCAGTTGTTGACCACTCTTGGCACTAGGTTCTGTTGTATTTTCTTTACACCCAATTTCGTTGAAATCGGTTGTCTTTCTATATATTCATTAGAATGAACTTGCTAATCCTAGGCATGGTTGCACCAAAGTTACATGCCCGCCCATATAGGGCGATACTCAAATCATGACTCCAAAATTTGTGTGTGTGTGCTAAATGTGTACATGCTATGTGTTCTCGAATTATCCCAACGGATCTCTTCATAGACATCTCTCAGTCCCTTAAGTTATCGAAATAAGTTTGGTTGTTTCTCACAAGTTGGACGCAGGTGGGAGCGTCTACATCCATGGGCTGTAGACTAGGTTGATTATTCATGGACAAATCACCATCGCAGATAGTCTTACCACTGGTCAGAAGGTTTCCATCGGTATGTAGAGCTCAAGGCGGCGACTTCCTTCCCACTGACCTTCTTGAAGGCATTATCATGGAGCGGGCACGATTGTCGGAGCCGGTGGTGGAACGTTCGATGTGGATGCCGGGGCGGCTGCCCTGCATCTATGTAGCGGGGCAGTTGTTTGGCGATGATGACAACACCGAGTCTCTACAGAGTCATGGCATGCTTTTGTTGATGGTCTTTTCGACATATCCAAAGGGTCTTTTCAAACTTCATCATTCCTTGTGCGGCAGAGCTGCCATAGTTGTCTTGATGGTTACAATGATATGCGGATGGTGCCCATCTTGGGAGGCCCAGGAGACGTAAGCCTTGCATATTTCTATTGTGAAGCTGGTTATCAAAGTCGTGGTTGTCTATTGTTGACAGTTTGTCATGAGCTGATACAGTCCTCGTACATATGTTGTGAGGATCGCGTCGTCGGTGGTCGTCCATGGCGAAGTCGGGAGTTGCTGGATCTAGGCGGTAGGTGATGACGATGTTGCTTATGGGCAGTCTCAACGGTTGCTCTTTTCTCAGTGGTGCGTGTGAGTTTGTGTCGTTATTTAGGTTGGCCAGGTGTCATGTTGGCGATTGACATGCTCCATGTCAGTCAGCCTTTGTGTTTGTAATTTTGGTTTTCGTCGGATTTTCCCCTAGGCGACTCTCTTCTACTTAATTAATCAATTGAGACCAAGGCCTCCATTTCAAAAAAAAATAAACACTCGCAAACAGCCAAAACCCTTGGATATGAAACAACCAAGATATTGAGCAGCTCGTGGATAATTTTGTCGTTGGTGTTAAATATGACCAGCAAGAACATAATTATAAAGAGTGAGATCCAATTTTTCGTGATGCTCTGTTGAAACAAGATGACTACGTCCAAATTTTACTTCTGCGGTAGGTGAAGGGGAACGTGATATACAACGAAAAAAGATTGTGTCCCCTCCTAGTGCTCCCCCTCCCACCTATATATAGGTGAGTGGGAGAGGGGCGGCTGACCTTAGAAGGTGTGGAGTCCTTCTAGGATTCCTCTTTCAGATTGGCTCCCCCCCCCCCCTACCAAGGCAATAGGGTGCAGTTCGACTTGGGCATCATGTGGTGCCTCCCCCCCCCCCCCTCTCCCTAGGAAAAAGGGGGGCTAACCCACTAGGACCCTTCTATAACGTTTCAGAAGGTTCTGAAACCTTTTGGATGCTTCCGCGACCTCCAGTAATTTTTGGGACATTCCCGAGATCACCGGGACACTCCTGGGACCTCCCGAAACACTTTCTGGATCATCTAAATTATTTCGGAGCCCATACTCCCGTTATCCATTGGCTAAGGATGTAAGTAAAAATTAAGACTTGTACGAAAATACCGACAACATATTGAAGACGTGATCTCGCAGTATTTCATAAGCTAGGTATATCCAACACCATTGTTACTCTAACAATGCATTCTCATTATGGTTAGCATCCTCGTTACATTAACAAAGCTTATGGTTACAAAAAAAGAACCATCAACAATACATGAGCTAGTGCAGAGGCCTGACTGGTGTTTATGTTTGCACACATGCAAATAGGTCTTCCTTCGAATCTCCTATTCAAGAACGATGGCAATTGTAGAACAGGAGATAAATTAATTATGAACATGGGAACAGGATAATATCAACTTTATTATTGCATTTTGGATGTATTTCCAAGAAACTCTTACTTGCACTAGAGTTAATAATCTAATCAATACATAAGCTCCTAACATCTATGACATTCTAGTGTTGCTCATCCTTTGCTTGTGGTAGAGGCTTCGTCAATGGATCTAACACATTCCGGTCTGTGTGTATCTTGCATATCTTTACATCCCCATGCTTCCCCAATTCATGAATTAGGTGAAATGTGTGTTAAATATGTTTGGATTTCAGGTGGGACCTTGGTTCTTTTGGCTGAGATTGACCGGATTGCAATATTCATAACTATGATCATTTATGGCACAATGTCATATAGGCATTACGTCTGTGATAAGTAGACTGTTAATTAAATTGCATCTATTACTAATACTTCACTCCAAAACAACTATCCAGCAAGCATCTCAAGGTATTAAGTTTGCAAGAAACATAGTATCGCAATAAGCAAGATGAAATAATGTAGACAGGAAGAAGTCAATCAATATGACAAAACCCCATCGTTTTGTCCTTAGTGGCAAATACAATACGTGTCTTGGCCCTTATTGTCACTAGGTAAGAGCATCGCAAGATTGAACGCACTACAAAGCATAACTCCCTTGAAGAAAAACTCATCGAACTTGGCCAAACAAGATAGAGATAGATCGAAGAGCATACAAAGCTATTTAATTATGCAACAACAAAGCCTCAAAAGATTCAATTGATTTCAATAAACAATCTGATCATGAAGTGATGATTCATCATGTCCAAACAAACACACCACAAAATTACATCGGATTGATCTCGATCAAGAACGAGAACATGATATTGAAGATCCAGAAACAAAGAGACCCATCTAGCTATTACTATGGACACGTAGGAACTGGTGGAACTACTCACACATGGTCATGAAGACAATAAGGTTGATGAAGATGGCTCCGGCAATGGCTTCCCCCTCCGGCGGGGCTTTGGAACAGGTCTCTAGATGGAATCTCCTCGGAATAGTAGCTTACGGCGGCTATAAAATTACTTTGGAGGTACAACAAATAGTTTCAATATTTATAGGGAATTGTAGCGGTGGAATCAGGTCAAGGCGGTAAGTAGGAGCCCCACATGGGTAGGGGGCGCGTCCTACCCCCTAGCTGCGCCAGGCCCCCATGTGGGCCCCTAGCAGCTCCTCTCGATCTCTCCCGAAGCTTACCGTGTTTTTGTTTCCCAAAAAAATCATGTTAAATCGGCAACGTATTTTGACCTCCATACATATTGATTTCCCACTAAACCAAAATGAGCATAAAACATGAACTATCATTGGGCACTAAATTAATAGGTTTGTTTGAAAAATAACATAAATTATTTTAAATATAATAACATAAAACAATCAAAAATTATAGATACGTTGAGACGTATCATCCGGTAAGAGCAGAACCTCCCGCGTTTGCTCCTTTTAGAGGGCACGACCATCTGGGCTTGCCGCTTGGCGAGGATGCTAGTGAAATGCTTCCACGGTGCCCGACCCGGCATGCGACCCCGTCTCTCTATTGTTTGCGACGCCCTCTCTCTTGTCTAGCGGGCATGCCGCTTGTAACGCTCCAGCCAAACCCATCGGTTCTTGGTTCTTTCTTTCCTGTTAAGTCGAGATGTCACATACATCCCCGTTCACAGGAACCAACGTCCTCGTCGGCCCGACAAGAACGTTCCCTCTTGACACACGTCTATGCTTCTAGTCCAATACATTTTTTTCATGTTGTGTGCCATGACGGGCACACACGCCATAAGACACATGCCCACACACCTGACCACACACGCCCGTGTAACTGCAAGGGTCAACTCTGATAACAATTGTAATGCCCCCACCAGGTTCACCCATCGGTTTCTAGCCGTTCTGACTGGCTGCCACCTAGGATCTAGACGGGTGCCATAGACCAACAATAATATTTCTTGCGCACTTTGTCCTCATTGGTGCACACCCAGATCAACTTCCCGGGTCGGCACCCATCCTCAAATTGCTCCAAGCTAAGCACCTTGTTGTATCATTAGTCTACCATTCCTATTAAGCCGAAATGTCACAGTGCTCCTTGGTGCATCCATGGTTGGGCCACCTACTGACATTTACCTCTAACTCGAAGCCCGACGTCATAGGGACAAGGCTCCACCGCAGGGGTTGTGCCGCCTGTTGGGGAACGTAGTAATTTCAAATTTTTCCTACGCACACGCAAGATCATGGCGATGCATAGCAACGAGAGGGGAGAGTCGTCCACGTACCCTCGTAGACCGTTAAGAGGAAGCGTTATGACAACGTGGTTGTTGTAGTCGTATGTCTTCACGATCGACCGATCCTCAGTACCGAACGTACGGCACCTCCGCGTTTAGCACACGTTCAGCTCGGTGACGTCCCGCGAACTCACGATCCAGTAGAGCTCGAGGGAGAGTTTTGTCAGCACGACGGCGTGGTGACGATGTTGATGAAGCTACCGTCGCAGGGCTTCGCCTAAGCACCGCTACAGTATGACTGAGGTGGATTATGGTGGAGGGGGCACCGCACATGGCTGGGAGAGATCAATGATCAACTTGTGTCTAGAGGTGCCCCCCTGCCCCCGTATATAAAGGAGCAAGGGGGGAGAGGCGGCCGGCCAAGAAGGGTGCGCCAAGGGGGGAGTCCTACTCCCACCGGGAGTAGGACTCCTCCTTTCCTAGTAGGAGTAGGAGAAGGGGAAGGAAAGGGAGAGGAGGAGAAGGAAAGAGGGGGCCGGCCCCCCTTGCCCTAAACCAATTCGATTTGGGCCTTGGGGGGCGTGCCCCACACTCCCCTTGCTGCCCTCTATTTCCACTAAGGCCCATTAAGCCCCGGGGGGGTTGCGGTAACCCCCGGTACTCCTGTATTTATCCGGTAACCCTCGGAACCCTTCCGGTGTCCGAATATAACCTTCTGATATATCAATCTTTATCTCTCGACCATTTTGAGACTCCTCGTCATGTCCGTAGATGTAGAGGTAGCGTGCCGACTACGATCACATCGACTTTGGAACCATTTCCCACGCGCATCGTCACCTCGTCCTTAGCTAATCTTCGCTTAATCCATAGTCCCTGTTTCGAGTTGCAAATATTAGCAACAGAACTAGTATCAAATACCCAGGTGCTACTGCGAGCATTAGTAAGGTACACATCAATAACATGTATATCACATATACCTTTGTTCACCTTGCCATCCTTCTTATCCGCCAAATACTTGGGGCAGTTCCGCTTCCAGTGACCAGTTTGTTTGCAGTAGAAGCACTCGGTCTCAGGGTTAGGTCCAGACTTGGGTTTCTTCTCCTGAGCATCAACTTGTTTGCCGTTCTTCTTGAAGTTCCCCTTCTTCTTCCCTTTACCCTTTTTCTATAAACTGGTGGTCTTGTTGACCATCAACACTTGATGATCCTTCCTGGTTTCTACCTCCGCAGCCTTTAGCATTGCGAAGAGCTCGGGAATTATCTTATCCATCCCTTGCATATTATAGTTCATCACGAAGCTCTTGTAGCTTGGTGGCGGTGATTGAAGAATTCTGTCAATGACACTATCATTCGAAAGATTAACTCCCAGTTCAATCAAGTGATTGCAGTACCCAGACATTCTGAGTATATGCTCACTGACAGAACTACTCTCCTCCATCTTGCAGCTGTAGAACTTATTGGAGACTTCATATCTCTCAATCCGGGCATTTGCTTGAAATATTAACTTCAACTCCTGGAACATCTCATATGCTCCATGACGTTCAAAACGTCGTTGAAGTCCCGGTTCTAAGCCATGAAGCATGGCACACTGAACTATCGAGTAGTCATCAACACACGACTGCCAGGCATTCACAATGTTTGCAGTTGCCGGCGTAGGTGGTACACCTAGCGGTGCTTCCAGGACGTAATTCTTCTATGCAGCAATGAGGATAATCCTCAAGTTACGGACCCGGTCCGTGTAATTGCTACCATCATCTTTCAACTTTGCTTTCTCAAGGAACGCGTTAAAATTCAACAGAACAACGGCATGGGCCATCTATCTACAACAACATAGACAAGCAAAATACTATCAGGTACTAAGTTCATGATAAATTTAAGTTTAATTGATCATATTACTTAAGAACTCCCACTTAGATAGGCATCCCTCTAATCATCTAAGTGATCACATGATCCAAATCAACTAAACCATGTCCGATCATCACGTGAGATGGAGTAGTTTTCAATGGTGAACATCACTATGTTGATCATATCTACTATATGATTCACGCTCGACCTTTCGGTCTCAGTGTTTCGAGGCCATATCTGCATATGCTAGGCTCGTCAAGTTTAACCCGAGTATTCTGCGTGTGCAAAACTGGCTTACACCCGTTGTATTTGAACATAGAGCTTATCACACCCGATCATCACGTGGTGTCTCGGCACGACAAACTTTCGCAACGGTGCATAATCAGGGAGAACACTTATACCTTGAAGTTTAGTGAGGGATCATCTTATAATGCTACCGTCAATCAAAGCAGAATAAGATGCATAAAGGATAAACATCACATGCAATCAATATAAGTGATATGATATGGCCATCATCATCTTGTGCCTTTGATCTCCATCTCCAAAGCACCGTCATGATCACCATCGTCACCGGCGCGACACCTTGATCTCCATCGTAGTATCGTTGTCGTCTCGCCAACTATTACTTCTACGACTATCGCTACCGTTTAGTGATAAAGTAAAGCAATTACAGGGTGATTGCATTGCATATAATAAAGAGACAACCATATGGCTACTACCAGTTGCTGATAACTCCGTTACAAAACATGATCATCTCATACAAAAATATAGCATCATGTCTGACCATATCACATCACAACATGCCATGCAAAAACAAGTTAGATGTCCTCTACTTTGTTGTTTCAAGTTTTACGTGGCTGCTATGGGCTGAGCAAGAACTGTTTTTACCTACGCATCAAAACCACAATGATAGTTCGTCAAGTTAGTGATGTTTTAACTTTCTCAAGGACCGGGCGTAGCCACACTCGGTTCAACTAAAGTTGGAGAAACTGACACCCGCTAGCCACATGTGTGCAAAGCACGTTGGTAGAACCAGTCTCGCGTAAGCATACGCGTAATGTCGGTCTGGGCCGCTTCATCCAACAATACCGCCGAACCAAAGTATGACATGCTGGTAAGCAGTATGACTTGTATCGCCCACAACTCACTTGTGTTCCACTCGTGGATATAACATCTACGCATAAACCTGGCTCGGATGCCACTGTTGGGGAACGTAGTAATTTCAAAATTTTCCTATGCACACGCAAGATCATGGTGATGCATAGCAACGAGAGGGGAGAGTCGTCCATGTCCCTCGTAGACCGTTAAGCGGAAGCGTTATGACAACGCGGTTGATGTAGTCGTACGTCTTCACGATCGACCGATCCTCAGTACCGAACGTACGGCACCTCCGCATTCAGCACACGTTCAGCTCGGTGACGTCCCGCGAACTCACGATCCAGTAGAGCTCGAGGGAGAGTTTCATCAGCACGACGGCGTGGTGACGATGTTGATGAAGCTACCGTCGCAGGGTTTCACCTAAGCACCGCTACAGTATGACCGGGGTGGATTATGGTGGAGGGGGGCACCGCAACGGCTGGGAGAGATCAATGATCAACTTGTGTCTAGAGGTGCCCCCTGCCCCCGGATATAAAGGAGCAAGGGGGAGAGGCGTCCGTCCAAGGAGGGCACGCCAAGGGGGAGTCCTACTCCCACCGAGAGTAGGACTCCTCCTTTCCTAGTAGGAGTAGGAGAGGGGGAAGGAAAGGGAGAGGACGAGAAGGAAAGAGGGGGCCGGGCCCCCTTGCCCTAAACCAATTCGGTTTGGGCCTTGGGGGGGCGCCCCACACTCCCCTTGCTGCCCTCTATTTTCACTAAGGCCCATGTAGGCCCATTAAGCCCCCCCGGGGGGGGGGGGGTTCCGGTAACCCCCGGTACTCCTGTATTTATCTGGCAACCCCCGGAACCCTTTCGGTGTCCGAATATAACCTTCCAATATATCAATCTTTATGTCTCGACCATTTCGAGACTCCTCATCATGTACGTGATCACATCCGGGACTCCGAACTACCTTCGGTACATCAAAACATATAAACTCATAATACCGATCGTCACAGAACTTTAAGCGTGCGGACCCTATGGGTTCGATAACTATGTAGACATGACCGAGACACGTTTCCGGTCAATAACCAATAGCGGAACCTAGATGTTCATATTGGCTTCTACATATTCTACGAAGATCTTTATCGGTCAAACCGCATAACAACATACATTGTTCCCTTTGTCATCGGTATGTTACTTGGCCGAGATTCGATCGTCGGTATCTCAATACCTAGCTCAATCTCGTTACCGGCAAGTCTCTTTACTCGTTCCGTAATGCATCATCCCGCAACTAGCTCATTAGTCACATTGCTTGCAAGGCTTATAGTGATGTGCATTACCGAGAGGGCCCAGAGATACCTCTCCGACAATCGGAGTGACAAATTCTAATCTCGATCTATGCCAACTCAACAAGTATCATCGGAGACACCTGTAGAGCACCTTTATAATCGCCCAGTTACGTTGTGACGTTTGGTAGCACACAAAGTGTTCCTCCGGTAATCAGTAGTTGCATAATCTCATAGTCATAGGAACATGTATAAGTCATGAAGAAAGCAATAGCAGTAAACTTAAACGATCAAGTGCTAAGCTAACGGAATGGGTCGAGTCAATCACATCATTCTCCTAATGATGTGATCCCGTTAATCAAATGACAACTCATGTCTATGGCTAGGAAACTCAACCATCTTTGATCAACGAGCTAGTCAAGTAGAGGCATACTAGTGACACAATGTTTGTCTATGTATTCACACATGTATTATGTTTCCGGTTAATACAATTCTAGCATGAATAATAAACATTTATCATGATATGAGAAAATAAATAATAACTTTATTATTGCCTCTAGGGCATATTTCCTTCACCGCCAGCATTGGGCCATCAACCACGCTCACACGCCTCAAGCTACCAGCGCAGGAGGATCTAAACACCGCTTGCGCAGACGCAATGGATTCCAGCCGGATCGACTCAGTCCGACGTCAGACGGATTCCTCCTGGGAGCGACGGAGAGCTAGGCGGACGACCATCTCATCCTCGTTCCCTCATGGGACGATGTCCAAGTCGACAGAGTTGGATTTGCTGCCCGCAATGTCAGAGGAGACTAGAGCTCGCGAGAAAGGAGCCGGAGGCGGAGTTACGTGAACTCAAAGTGGAGTGGACTGCAGTGGCTATGTCCGGATATGAATAGGGTGGAGATATTTATGCGGTCAGGGTGGGCCGGCGTGGGTCGAATCCGACGTGGCGGACGTGTCCGGGCACGTCCGGCCTTCCTGTATCCATCCCAGATATATAGGGCCAGTATGAGGGGTGTGGTTGGGTCAAAATTTCTTGACCGATCATTGATTGGGCCGTCTGCCAAACGTATACAGGAAGTATAAGGGCTCCAGCTGTAGATGCTCCCAAACGCCTCAGGGCCGTGCAACAACTTGGAGTTGTGAGCTTCTCTCTTTGCGAATTTTTTTCCGAACTATTCATCTTCAATCATAGCAGTACAACGAAAACTGGAAATAATAAAAATTACATCCAGATCCGTAGACCACCTAGGGACAGCTACAAGCACTGAAGCGAGCCGAAGGCGCGGCGCCGTCGTCGCCCCTCACTCGCTGGAGCCAGACAAACCTTGTTGTAATAGACAGTCGGGAATTCGTCGTGCTAAGACCCCATAGGACCAGCACACCAAAACATCAACCGCCACTGATGAAGAGTAGCATAGATCGAAAGGATCAAACCTATAGACACACGAACGTAGACGAATGACGACCAGATCCGAGCAGATCCACCGGACACATACCTCCACACGCCCACTGAAGATGCTAGACGCACCACCAGAACGGTGGCTAGGCGGGAAGAACATTATTCCATCTTCAAGGAGCCATTGTCGTCTCACCTTATCGAGCAAGACACAAACCCTAACAAAACTCAAAGAAGCATCTGAAAACGGAGCCCTCCAGCCAGCAAAGGCCGGGATCAACCACGCCCCCATGGTCCTAAGGCCACCGGAGACGAGGTGGACCGGCGCCGGCGCCCGTGAGAGACGGAGGAACCCTAACTTTTCTTGGGACGGAAGGAACATTGGTGTATTTCTTTTTTTGAGGCAGGGAACATTGGTGTATGTATCTCAACGTAAAAATTTCATCAGTATCGTCACGCGATTCTTTTTGAAAACGGGGAGCAGAATTGCGTGCGCGAGTGGCATGTGCAGTCCATCAGTAACTTTTTTTTAGGGGATGCAATCCATCAGTAAGTAATACTCCTTTCATCCCGAATTAAGTGTATTTATCTACACGTTTTAGTTTAGGTTCATCCATGTCTAGACAAATCTTTTTTCTTTCTGAGTCTATATAAGACAATTAAGATAATTAATTTGTGACGGATGTACTCCGTACCAGCCTAATCTGAGATCTGAGAAATAAAGCACGTATGGTTCCCGAAACGGAAGCCCGTTAAGCATCCGACAGGAATCCGACTCGTGCTCCTCCACGGCGATGGGCAGCGGCCAAATAATAATAGAGCCTCGCGCGCACGTACGAGTTTACACTGAAGAAACGCACGTATAGGAGGTTGTTGTCGCCGCCTATATATAGAGAAACACACCAAGTAATCATGAACTCGTGCCTGATGAGCTTGCGCTCCCTCCTCATTGAAGCCTTCCGTCTCCTGCAACCCTTCTGTCAACCCATGCCTATGGCATTGCGTGTTTCTCAGGACCATTGTGCTTCCCTCTGGAGGTCGGTGACCAGTCACTTGGCTCTTCGCGGGTACTCCCACACGCTGCGGGGGGCCATGACAGCAATTGTGCCGCCCCGAATTTTTCGCAAAGGCGCAAGGAAGATCATCAACCGCGAATTTGTTGTCGAGGCCGTGCCTTACACCAACCGCACTCACAAGGTCATCTTCTCCACTAGGACAGCGCGCGCGAGCGGAGAGACCCGCTTTGCCGATTTCAAGAAGGAGCATGCCTCCGAGATCGTAGACCCACACCACCACCAAAGTGTCCGTGTCCACGCCATTGGCTCGAAGATCACTCGCGCCATCCGTCGTGGCTTGTCCATCAAGAGCAAGATAGAACAACGAGGACGGGAACCACCACACATGGCGACGTGTCTGGATTGGATCGACGAGCTCAACTGGGAGGTGATAGTTGCCGAAGACAACAGCAAGAAAGGACATTGCTTTGGCGGCGGTGGTAAGATTGTAGTCTACACGGGATTACTTGATCGTTTCAGCACGGATGCTGAGATTGCCTCCTTCATCGCGCATGAGGTACATACATTTGTTTGTTTGTTTGTTCGTTCGTTCGTTTTGGATTACTGAGGTTGTTAATTTTCAAAGCCGATAGTATTGTTCATTGGTTTCTATATATATGTAGGTTGGACATGTTATTGCGGGGCACTCGTCTGAGATGATCCAAATATTCAGGTTGTGGTTCCCAACCAACCTCCTCGTGGCGCCATTGCTACGAAGGTATATTAATTTCATCACTTCTTTTAACCCCACCCTTGTTCATGCATGCATCTTAAAGTGTTTGTGTATGCAAGTATTTGCTTCGTGTTACTTAGACGATGTTGTTTTGTAAGAGTATGAATGTACTTCCTCCGTCCCAAAATAATAAGTGTCTCAACTTTGTATTAACTTTAATATAATACAAAGTTGTACTACTAAAATTAAGACACTTATTTTCGGACAGAGAGAGTATGATGTTAATTACATTACATGTACCACTCTGTATTGTAGGAATGAGCTAGAGGCGGACTACATTGGAATGATGCTACTGGCTGCTGCTGGTTTCGACCCCCACGCTGCCCCTTTGTTCTTTGACAAGGTAGGAAGGATGGAAGGGGAGTCGGCGTTGACAGATTTGCTCTCTTTCTTCCCATTCAAAACTCATCCATCGTGGAGGAGAAGAGCAAGGCTTTTATCACAGCCCAAAGTCATGGAGGAGGCAATGGAAGTATACAGAGAAGCAACAGGTGATGGGCCCCACTATCAAGGATTTGGTTTGGGTTTGATTTGGAATTATATGATGTTAATTACTTGCCGGCAGATTACATTGGAATGTTATTACTAAACGCTTGTTATGTGCGTACTCATGCAGGCGGACTGCACCTAGAGGAAGTCTATGGCGCAGCGCTTCTGCCGGGCCTCCGGCAGCAGCTGCCCGTCGGGGCCCACGGCCACGTCGCAGTCCACGTGGAGCGGGTGCCAGTGGGACCCCCAGACGGCCACCTTGGCCCGGATCCTCGACCGGACTCTCACCGTGAACTCCACCGCGCCACCTCCCGCCTCCGCGGCCGCCCTGGCCATGTCGGCCGTGGCGGGGCCCGCCGGCACGGCGACGCCCTCGAAGGCAAGGGGCGTCGTGGTCTTGGGCGGCTGGTACATGGGCGCCCCGCCGGCCAGGTCGTGGTCCCTGACGACGGCGCCGTACTGGCGGTAGAGCACGGACATGTAGAGCCGGTCGTAGAAGAAGGCCACGTCCCGGTTCGGGTTGCGGATGGAGAGCTGCCCGGAAAAGACCACGCCGGCGTTGGCGCCACCGGCCGGCTGGATGCCGGCGGCGGAGAAGGCGACGACGTGGAAGCGCGGCCGGTGCGGGCGCACGGCGAGGTAGGCGACGAAGAGGAGCACGCCGGCGACGAGGAGCAGGGTGAGGAAGGCCGAGCAGACGATCTTGGTGCAGCGGGTCAGGTGCGGCCGCTCTCTCGGGAGCGGGCGGTGGAGCCAGCCGGCGGTCCGGGCGGGCGGCGCCGGCTGCATGGCGGCGCGCGCGCGTGCCCCCTTGTTCGGTCTCTGGTCACCCTACGTGTGCATTGGCGTGCATGTACAGGTTTGATTACGTCGTTGTTTCGGGTGTTATACTGGCCCGTGGTGATTCTTTGAAGAAAGATGAAGGAACAGAAAGCGATGGAGATGCCAAAGCTAGCTGGCTAACCCAGCTAGGTTTCTTCGAGCTTTGGTGTACGGTATATTCCGGTTCACTGTCTTTCGGTTGGGAACTTTGGGATGATATCATTGGACGAGCAAAGAAAGGTGGTGTATACAAATGATGATCAAAAAAATATTGCTCAGCTCAAACAAAAAATGTTGCTGATTATTAGTTGTCTGAAATTATCGTAAACCTGGTCTCGTGGAATTATTATAAATTAATTGTCTTCTTTTTACTCACAACTCAACTGGCATTAACAAATTTACCGGATAATAATGACCAAAAGGCTGGAAAGAAAGTGTACAAGGAGTGTGAGGCAAGCTTGAAGAGTTGACGAGTGGATGGCGTGGTCCACGTCCATCCATGTGGAGCTGGCTTAATCTGTTGTTATGCTTAATCCATTAGCTAGCTAGATACGGCCTACGGAAATAGAATATCCATGGCACCAAGTAAACTCTTCTGCCAGAAAGCACATCCCAGCCTCAAGTTTCCTGTAGAGTGTTCATCGAGGCTGGCATTTTATTCCACCGAATCAATCAAGCAAACATTTTATTTGAATTTGAATACATCGCACAAACAAACAATGCGAGTGAAGAAAGACAATGATGCACACAATGTACACGCGTAATACACATCAATTATACAATACCCACAGACTTTCGATAATTTACGGGCCGATGATCACGGACCACCGCCAGCGGCCTACATGCCAATCGGGTTCACGGCGCCGCAGCGCCGCCTGACCTCACCCTGCGTGCCGGTGAGCACCTGCATGTTCCCCATCTTCACCATGGACGCCACGAAGTCCGCGAAGAACTCTGCGGGGTAGCCGCCGGCGGCAGCGACGGCCGCCTGGCGCAGGACGTAGTCCCTGGTGAAGGGGTCCAGCATGAGCGTCTCGTCCGAGGTGAAGAGTGCCCTACCCCTGGCGACGTGACGGTAGTAGCTCGCGTCGAACGTCCTGAAGCTCCCCGGGTCCATCTCCACCAGCGTCATCGCGTCGCCGGGCCTACACTTGCTCTTCAGCCGCAGCTCGTACCGCCTGTCCAGCGCAGGGTCTGGCATCTGCGTGCCGCTGAAGTTGTACAGCCGGTCCGAGAAGGACGAGCAGTGCGAGGTCCCAAGGGTGTGCCCCCCTGTCAATATGCATGAACAAGTTAGAATGTGTCGGTTTCCATGGTTTCCTGCAGAGCTTGAACTGCAATATTTGCAACAATCAGAAATGAAGTTGCAATGCATTACTACTGCTCTGTCTCATGACGTAAGACATTTTTTCACACTAGTATAGTGTCAAAAAACACCTTACATTATGGGACGGAGGGGGTAGTTTATAGTGAACTACCGAGGTTTTCTACCCCATCTCTTCTGCACGTGCAAAATGAACAGCAAATAATGTACTTCCTCCGTTCTAAATATAAGTTATTGTAGAGATTCCACTATGAACCACATACAGAAATATATAGATGCATTTTAGAATATAGATTCACTCATTCTGCTTCGTATGTAGTCTATAGTGGAATCTCTACAAAGACTTATATTTAGGAATGGAGGGAGTAGTACGTACTAGTTTTTGAATAAGGAGTTATACTTTGTTTTTCTACCAGAACAAAGTAACTCTTGGTTTGCATCATGCAGTTTAACTACAAGAACCGACAAAGTTTAGTTTTCCCGTCTCTGTTGACTTGGCACGTGCATACAGCATACGGCCTTGCTTGATTAACACATTGCTTAGTTGTGCATGGAAACGAGCACCTTTATCAGGGAATGCTACTAGAGATTTGTTGGGATCAGCAAAGTTCAAGTAAATTAAAACAGAGAAGAATCAGAAGAGCATAGGCTACACAAAACTAGGAGAGAAAATGCACTAGTTTATTAGATCATGCATTGAGTTTAGTTCCTGAAGAATAGAATATACCTAACAGAACCACCTGGTCCTTCGCATCAAGACCCTTCGGGACGAAGAACTGGTTCAGATTACGAGTGGCATCAAAAAAAGGTGGAGGTAGGTTGTTCAAAGCTTCATCCTTCACCGATCTCAACCCATCTCGCCGCCCAGTTGGAACATTCCAGTAAGGCCCATGGGTCTGTTGCATAGTGAAAATGAAAGCTGGGTTAGCAAGAGAGCAGGTACTGTCCAGTAAATACGTAAGAGATGATCAAACTCAGCGAAGCCGGTCAAAACTGTGTGGGTTTTGCCACCAGTGTTGGCCTGAATTGTCCTATCCCCGTCATTTTTCGGAACTATGTCACTTCTCTTACTTGAAGAATAAAATCAAAACTAATGGACAAAACTGCTAGTTCTTACCAGTAGTACAACATCCCTTGCCACGAGAGCTAGGATATCAGCGCATGAGACCACTCCAGGGCAGGCTTGCTCCAGTTTAGCCTTGACAAGGTCAATTGTGCCGAAGCCTCGCAGGCTGAGGTTCGGTTCCGATTCCTTTTCGGATGGTAATCCCGGTATGCTATCAAGCAGAATAGAACCATCGCAACCCTGCACAGCACAAAGAGTTCAGTACATCTCTGAATTCAACTGAAGCAGTTCAGAAGAGACTAAGGTGTGTGCACACGTTCACAAAACAGTCGTGGAAGTGCATGCGAAGCAGAGGACCAGCGAGGCTTGGGACGTGGGAGATGATCCTGGCAATCTCATCGCGAACAATGACCTCTGCATACGGGCATGTGTATTGGTAAAAGCCAATCTTCAGCTCTGGTGGATTGCATAACACTAAGGAGGGATGTAGGACAAGAGGAAGGAGAAATCCAAAGAGGAATCTGTGAACCATGTTGTGAATGTCCTTGCTGATTTTTTTGGTGAACTAGAGCTCACAGCCTGCTTTATATAGTTCAGTTGCTTAGCTTGCACATAAGTGATACTAGCAAGCCATTTTGCTCAATACTAGTATAGTGGCTCTAGAAGCCTACATGCCTTTACAGCTGTACTATTTTCTTATATCACACAGCCAGTAGATTGGCTAAGACTTCAGCATATGATTGAATATCAGTATTTCAGGAATTCTGTGGTTAGCGTGGATGTGCAAGAATTGTAGAATAGTCTCGGATGAGGCATCTAGGGAGTAATGATGGGATAGCAAGTGTTCCAGAAGTTAAGGATCTGTAATCTGCCAGTTACGAGCTATTTTAGCCAACAGGCATTGGATGAATGATAACCACCCATCGTGGCCCATGCACTTGTGTAAACGACACTCTTAAGATGTGACTACGGCATGTTCCTAAAAAGTGCCAAATCAAATACTTGAACTGTAAGTTGCTAGCTGTTATCATCCCCTATTTTCATATTATTTAGGGAACGACTGATTCTGGTAATAATTATCCTTAGATGCAATTTGAAAGAAGACTAACCGTATTATGCTAGTTCATAGAGCAGCAACCACTCGTCAAATGCATTGCAAGTTAAAAAAAGAAGACGTTTCAGTTCTATGATTCGTCATGATCGAGCTGACGAGCAAGCTTGGTGTATCAGTCAGGACTATACTACAATATGATACTGAAAAAAATGTATGCCATTTTCAACAAATATAAGATCTTCTACAATGGTACAAAAAAATATTTTGCAGTTCAGATCAAAAGTAGTGATTAACATATTTTACTAGGTAAATCAACTCAACAAACAAAACTTAAGTCAATAGCACATGGGTTCGATAACATATTCAATTATTCACTGGGTAGCTGAAACGTGGTGGCTTTTGGTTTCTCGAGACTTGAAAGTTCAAAATCTGCTTCACTCGACACCGACACAGGGTATGCAATAGATCAAGGCCATGATATTGGCACTGTCAGATTCAACATATAAAGGAAGGATCACAGATTAGTCATAAATCATGTATCCACCTATTTGAAAAAATACTCAACATTTGTACCCATATCAAAAGAGAAATGGATAGCATAGAGTGGGAAAACAGGGTATCGCCCTATAGTCATGTACAGAAGGGAATAACAAACTGGTTTATCCACTGCATGTTCTTACAGTATTCTTATAGGTATCAGATAGAGACAACTTGGAAGTAACAAAAGGATTAAGACCATAAACCTGTGACTGTCCAATCAATACAACGGACATAATTGAGAATACTGACAAGACTTCATGAGTCAAACATGCATCCGCAGATCTTTTACAGTTAGTAAAAGTTGCATGATATGCATTCACAGGGAATGTAACCCAACAGATTATCCAAATGAACAAACTATACAAAAGTTTTTTATTTTTAATATTAAGCACAATGTGCACTTACCCTGAACGAACATGATGGCTGCTGATAAGTCATTAGATTCTCACTGCTTAATCAAACGGGCAAGATTCTGAAGTCGGTTAGAGTTTACAAAGATCTGGAGGCTCTACATGTTGGATCGGTCAGGTTCATTGTGGACAAAGGTCTGAGGTGTAATCCAGATGCATTTGGTGCATCCATCAGGGCAAATGACCATTATCTGAATATCTTGGAAAGCATAACTTTATTAGTAATCTTCAGAGAACACTGCAACCAGCTTCCTTGCCACCAGATGTTTCAGCCATTAAATTCCTTGTACTTTGAGCATCCTCCCATAAATTAGATTCTGCATACATGTTTGCAAGCACGGTATAGTGTACAGAACTCTCAGCACCTTTACTGATAAGATTCTTGGCTGCAGTTTCTCCGAGAGGCATGTTTCCATGTGTTTTACAAGCTCCAAGCATAGCGCCCAATATTGACGAGTTGGGTTTAGTATCCACATTCTCCACTAGCTTCCACGCATCCTCTAACTGACCCCCACGGCCAAGAAGGTCGATAGCAGAACTGAAATGCTCAGCTCTTGGATCAATACCGTACTTGCTCATCATGGAAGTAAAATACTCCATCCCTTTGCTCATCAGACCAGAATGACCACAAGCAGACAGAAGAGAAAGGAATGTCACATCGTTTGGCTTCACACCATCCTCCACCATCCTCTCAAAAAGGCTCACAGCATCTCCCCCAAAACCATTTTTCCCACAGGCAGTAATGAGTGAAGTCCATGAAACCACATTTCGGCAGGGCATTTCATCAAAAGCACGCCTGGCATCTAAAAATTCGCCTGCCTTTGCATACATATCAACTAGAGCGTTGTCCAACGCCACGTCTCCCATTGGCTGCTTTTTGCACATGTAAGCATGAATTTGTGTCCCAAATCTGAGACATGACACATTAGCACAAATGCCAAGCAAGGAGCTTAACAGAACACCATCAATCCTCAAACCCCTACGATAAATCTTGCAGAAGAGCTCCATCCCGTCTTCAGTATGGTTTTTATCCATGGAGTACCCACTGATCAGCGCAGTAGACGACACAAGGTCTGGTTCACATATGGAGTCATATATCACTCGTGCACTTCTCATGCTCCGACATTTTGCATAAGCATCAATAAGTGATCCAATAACAACCTTTTCACCCCAGTAGCCCAACTTTATTAGGCAAGTGTGAATCAGCTCGGTGTTAGTGAGCACACTGACTGCTCCACAAGCTTTTAGAGCACTTCCAAATGTGAAATGGTCAGGCAGCATTTCTGTCAAGTTTTTTTTATGTGAATGGTTAACAATCAAGGAAAAAATGCACTTTCGATATTCAAACGACAGTATAGCATACATTTAAGCTAACAAGCCTAAAAGACAAACAGAAATTCAACAGTGGGTTTTTTCATTGAAAGTGCTGATTTTATGTCAATGTTATCTCAGAGATGAGTAACAATTTTGGTTACCCTGTCCAGCACATTTCTATGAAAAAATTATACATTCAGAGTCACAAATTTCGTATAGCATATTATTGTTTTTAACTAAAATCAAATAGGGCATGCATGACACACTACAATTACAATGAAGAGCATGGATTTGAGGTGTTCGGAGCAGTATGTGAGTGGGACCGCACATTTTCAAGGCAGTTCAATGAGTAGCAGATTTGGTTGCCAGCACGTACCTTCTCTCAGCATTGAGGATAACAACCCAAGCGCGTCACTGCAATGCCCACGCTCGACATAACCCCTGAGCAAGGCATTCCAAGAAACCACATCCTTCCTCTCCATCTCCACAAACATCCGCCTCGCGTCAGCCACAGACCCGCACCTCAGGTACATGTCCATGAGGGCGCTCTGCACGAACATGTCCCCCGCGAACCGCCCCTTGGCCGCGCACGCGTGCACCTGCTCCCCGCTCCTCGCGCACCCAGCCGACGCGCACGCGCTGGCCACGCTACCATACGTGAACTGGTTCGGCCTGACGTCACCGGAAGCGCGCATGAGGGAGAACAGCTCCAGCGCCTCCCGGGGGCGGCCGTTCCTGGAGTACCCTGAGACCATGGCCGTCCAGGACACGACGCTCCGGTGCGGCATTCCGTCGAACACCCTGCGGGCGGCGGCCACGTCGCCGTGCTTGGCGTAGAAGAGGACGAGTTTGGTGCTGAGGTGCAGGTCCGGGGGAGAGGCGGACGCGACGAGCCTGTGGTGGACGGACCTGCCCTGCCGGAAGCAGCCCATGCAGCTCTGGAGGAGAGAGTAGTAGTCCGCGGCCCTGGCCATTTTCGCGCGCGGCTCTTCCCCTCCGAGATGTGGGATAGAGCAGCTTTGCCTCAGGAAGGAAGAGCTCAGTCTACCAGAGCATGTGTACCTCCTCGTGGGAGCTCCGGCCGCCTGGGTTGGTCAATGACGATGCCGCAGGGACGGCGGCGTTGCTGCCGAGGCTCCGATCCATGCCCATCGCACGCCCAAGCTCTCAGGTTGCGGTGTTGATAACGGCTAGCATTGAGGCGACGGCCGGCAGGGCTAATAGAGACTGCGGCGGCGGCGGCGGCGGCAGTCGCCAGGACGAGGAGTGAGGGGCGCTGCTAGCGAGGGGAGCTCCTTTTTTTCTTGAGACAAAGCGAGGGGAGCTCCTATACGACGCTTATTGCGTCCAGGGGCAGCACGGCTGGGCCGCCGGCCCATTAGTGCTGTATCAAACAAACACTGACTGTAACGATGTTCAGCGTCATCTAAAAAAAAGGTAACAATGTTCAGTGCAGCGAGAGCACTGTCGCAATTATTTTTCAAGTTTATGAACATTTTTGGAATTTTTGAAAAAACATTAGAACATTTTTCGCAAAAAACGAACTGATTTTTAAAATTTGAACACTTTTTTAGAAGTGTGAACAAATTTTCAAATTCTAACCTTTTTGAAAAAAAAAAATGAAGAATACCTGAAAATTTTGAACAAGTTTTTTTAATCCAAACACTGTTTAATTCAGAAAAAAAGGAAAATGAACAGCTTTTGAAAAAATAGGCACAATTTTTTTAATTCCAAGCATTTTTTAAATGGAACCGATTTTTAAAATATCAAACAATTTTCGAATTTCAAAAGAGTTCCGAGACATTTTGAAATTTGTGAATTTTTGAAGAAAAAATGAACAGAAGAATAAAAACCAAAAAGGAAACCCAAAAACCTAATAGAGAACTAACAGAAAATCCCTTGTTTAGAAACAAAGGTTTTCAAAACCGATAAAACCAAACAAGAAAACATGCTTAAATCGGCCGGCCCAATATATCATCGACCGCTCATTCGTACATGTGTGGAGGACCGACCATTTGCTGCAACATGCGTCAAGTAGAAAATTTCACTGGAGCGGGAAGCACGCGATCGGCCGTGCGGCGCTTAAATGGGTCACGATTGGTGCGGCCTATTTTCGATTAAAAGGTTAGTTGGTTTAGTGTATTTAGAGATGCTAAGTATGAGTTATTGCAAATCTAACCATACGGCTCTGGATCATCATAATTTTTGACTCAACCATAGCAGAGTCATTGCTCGATCGGCCTAATAACCGTCGATTTGACAATTGTGGTAAAAAAAAGGCCTCTTTAGCAAAACCGCGATACGGCCCTTGATCGCATAATCTTTGGAGTGCACTCCAAATCAAGCCTACAAGAGTCCATATTTGGAGATTGGGAAAGGCGATTTGCTGCGGCTTTCATTCATCCAAATATTGGCGTCACAGACATTTCAGGATGCACACTCCCTTCTTTTGTAGCCAACATCACTATGCCCCCTTCGTTTGGTGCCACCACCACCGCTCAGCCCACCATGATTTGGCCCCGGTCACCTCCACTAAATCGTTCCCAGATCTCTCACGCTTTGCCACAGCTCCGCGCCTTCCTCCTGTCGTCCAGCCATGGCAATCGCGTGACCTAAAGGTACATTTCTCCTTCCTTTTCTTCTAGATTTAGTTTAGTGACTCATATATTCGTGTAGATGACATATTATTCACAATATGTGTAGATGGATCTGATGTTGGAGCTAAAAAAAATTATGATTCGTCATCAAATTCGAGCTCCGAGTCCAAGAGTGAACCGATGGACGTCGAATATGACGAGGTAATATTGATGGTTGTTGAATGGATAGCATCAACCGCAAGGAAGAGAGGCGTCCACGATCGCGAGTCGGCTGTGCGACATTTTGTCGGAATAGATTCACCGGACACGAGCGGCTCATGCCCGACTACCTTGTGTTGGGTTGTACCTTCCCTCTGTACGTATTTTGGGGACGCTTACGGATGACCGACTTGTTGTTCCATCGAATTGTTGATGACATGCACACCAGTGAACCTTTCTTCCAACAACGAACAAATCTCGTTGATTATGGTTTGTAATAATATTTGTTCATTTTGATTAACTGTTGTACTCACATTAATGTTTTTAATACTATTTGTTGGGTTATTATCATTGTTTGATCTAAGTTGGTGTCATACGCTAAGAGAATTTATGACCCAATGACATGTGGGTCCTAATTGCAAGAAAAATATGAAGGCTACATTATGGCAACTCTATGTTTCCGCACAGTCTCCTGAAGCATTATGGAACCGGCTACATATGTGTTATGAAGGACCAATATGATGAATCTGCTAGAGTTTCTATTAGGGCATCTTTAGCCCATCCCCATAAGTTCTCCATCGTATGTCCCATCCTTTAATTCTTCATATTTTAGAAAATTAAACTTTTGTCCATTCAGCTCATTATCCAAACTTAACTCCACAAACCTACTCGATCCCATATGGAAGTCTCTCTTCATTTCATTCTCCTTCCTTCTTCCTTCTACGGAACAATGATAAATTCTCGCCACTAGATGATGTCTATGAGCTAGGGCCATTGGATAGATGATCGGCAAAAGTAATTTCATCAAGCGTGGCGTAAGTGTGTGACGAAGGAGTCGCCCTCCGTAGGCCGTGGATTGAGTGTTGCTGACGAGTTACTCTCCTCGTCCTTCTCATGCGCGATGGTGTGATTCAAAATGCAAGGATTCTTCGGAATTGACAATGGCAACCGACAGCCATCTTTTTGTGTACACTTTCTTCATGTACTTGAGTTTTTCCTCTATAGGTGCTCCTCCGACGTGGTGCATCTTTGCTCGTGTCTAGGCCTCTAGGGACAATGGGGGAGGAGCGCCTCTGAGGAGAAGTGCCACTGTGGCCGGAGGCAATGGGTAAGATGAAAAGGTGAAAAATAAAGTTCGATGGAAATGATGGGGGTCGTGGGGCTGCAGATACGCCGCATGTGGGAGGGTGCACGACAGCGGCAATGGGCACGTGCGGCCAGTGGCGGAGCTGAACAGAATCAGCTGGGGGTGAAATACAAAATATGAGAGTTTGGGGGGCCAAAAGCTTAAAAACTTTTAATCTAAACCCTCACAATTTTTTTCCTTCACAAGTTGGTTCAATGTTGAGGGGCAACAGCCCCCCCCCCCCCCCCCCCCCATTGTGTGTGGCATTATAGTTTCACCATTTTTAGGAGAGTTGTCTCTGCTAGAGTAAATACGAGACAGAGGAGGAAAAATATGGGGAATGAAAAGCTATTTTTTGAAAAACTAAAGGAAATGGTGGATGGGCTAGATGGATGTGAATTATTTACTTTTATTTTTTTGCAGGAAGATGGGTGTTAATTCCCCAAACCAAATTTCTTTTGCCCCATATTAAACTTTTGCGGATGGGCTAAGAGAGACTATAAACTTCCTAGAAAAAACGACAGTAATTAACCGCTACTCCACTAGCTTTCCAACCAATTTGCATAAAATAAGGTGTAACATGTCCACCATAATGATGGAGCTGGTGACCTGCTACTTAGTATTAGTACTAACAAAATCTCGGTGCAGCTATGCGTTTCAATCGTGTGCATTGCTAGAATGATTCGCGGAGTCGACATCGAGGAAAGAAGAAGGCATATTGTGGCTGGTTGCTAGCGACAGAGAGCGCGGCATCTGAACAACCAAGGAGCCTCCGATTCCCTTGTTCTGGCAAGCATAATGCAGACAAAGGATCGATCAAACTACGGGGCGGTTTGACTCACCCAACCAGGAGGCAGGACTGTTCAAATGTCACATTGTCATAAGGTCAGTCTTTCTGTAATCCCAGCCCAGTCTCAGCCGCCGGTACGTATGGGGTTATATGTAAGCATGTAGCTCTGGCCTTGCTCTCTCACTCCTCTCTACTTGGTGCATGCAGTCTCAAGCCATGAAGCTCTCACTTGCTTTCACGGCTGTAGTCATCTTCTTCCTCAACATTCCACCGTTCGAGGCCAGACCGCTTGGCCTTGGTGCGCATCCCTCTCGCCATTACCAACTCAATTCCGAGGAACGGCAAAGGAACATCCCTATCGCTGGTAAGGGAGACCATCTGCGCCTCTCTCCGCTGCCTCGCCCGGGAGCAGCAGAGGAGGCCGGAGAGGCGGCTCTGGTGAGCTACGAACCGGGACGGAGGAGCGGTGACGCCGAGGAGGAAGCCGCCCCAGGAACCCCGCCGGATGATGAGTTGCGCCGGTCAGCAGCGCGCTCGCCGCCGGCACAGGAGCGCAACCCGGCGCACTGTCGTCAGCCGGCTGGGCGGTGGGATCCCGTGCCCGGGGTTGGTGGGTCGCGCAAGCCGTCTCGGCCCCCGGCGCCTGGTGTGCCGAAGCCGCCGCACTGGCGGCGTTCAGGTGATCGGTCCGGCCCGAGGCCGAGGCCGTTCGATGTGTTCCACGCGCTTCGTGTGTGGAGTAGGATGTTTGTTTAAGAACCATCGCGTTCTGCGTGTATATGGTTAGATGTTTTTATTAAGTTTATTTTAAACTGGTGAGTTGTGCGTAAGATTTGTATTGTTTAAGCATAGAGTTGCAAAGTTCAATTGAAATGCATAGACAAACTGAAATGTCGGATTTTTGGTTGATTTTTATGGAAGTTGGAAATTGAATTTTGCAATTCTGTAATTTGTACTATATGACTTTTATTAGGTTGATCAAATTGACGACCTAGGGATACACGCATGCCTTGTAAACTGAGAGAGGGGGGTATTGTTTAAGCATAGAATTGCAAAGTTCAATTGAATTGTGCCCAAGCTCTCAGGTTGCGGTATTGATGACCGCTAGCATTGAGGCGACGGCCGGCAGGACAAATAGAGATTGCGGGCTCTGAGGCTGCGGCGACGGCGGCGGGGGCAACAGTTACCAGCACGAGGAGCGAGGGGAGCTGCTATAGCGAGCGGGAAGCATGCGGTTGCCCGTGTGGCGCTTAAACGAGCTGCAGTCAGGGCCGCACATTCTTTTCTTTTTTTTTTGAGGGGGGCGGCCCATTCATGAATTGAAAAGAAAGGGTGAGATTGTCGGCTAAAAGGAGACTTCCTAGGCCCATTTTGGTTCTACAAGAATATGCGGGTGGTCTACTCAAAAAAATGTGAAAATTCACTCGCTAAATGACAATCTGTACATCATGTAATTCTCTTGCCTAAGTGATTGGGAGAAGGTGATGGAAGAAGGGCCCTATATCTTCCATAGCAATGACAGTTTCACGACCCCCTTAAAAAAGTGACGGTTTCATGAAACCCTCATTAGAAATTTGGATTCAAATCCATGATCTAATCGACGGGTATGTGTCGTTGCTAAAATCTCTGTGAGGGAAGGTTGGTGAGTTTGTGCAAGTTGATCCTAAGTCGCGTGATTTTAGAGGATTTTTTCTGAGTCCAAATTAAGATCAATGCCAACAACCCTTTCCAGGACGTGGTCTTGCTCATTTTTAATGAGAGTTGCCTCTCCTATAGAAAAATGGGCTAGAAGGAAAATATGGAGAATGAAAAGCTATTTTTCGAAGACGTAAAGAAGATGTGGATGGGGTAGAGATGCCTTTGGAGAGACTAGAAGATGTAGTAATCACTTTTCCTTAAGAATTTTGCTTTGGTATGCCCTCCCTCAAGGTTGCACGAATCTTAAAGTTACTTATAAAGAGTATTCTCGTACATTCACGATCAACTAATTATAACCTTTTTGAGGGGTTCTCAATGCATTAAACAAGAGATCAGAATAAGCTAATATTTTTTATTGAAGGGATAACTTGTAATCTACACATTTAATCTGCATCTAAATATGTGAACATTTCTTGAGGGGTGTACCGAAGAAAAAGTCTTTCCTTCAAATAAACTACAGTAGTTAACTGATAATTCTAAACGCATGAACCTTTATCTTTACTGGGTTTTACGGAGATCCCCTTCTAACTAACCTCTCTCCCCTCTGAATTTCAGCTGGAATGAGGCCCTCCCTGCCCCTATGTTCAATCCTAAACATCCATGTTGCCTAGTCCGTTGAACCTGTAAAAAAAATCCTCCATTGCTGTAGCATTACTCGTAGTTAACCGCTACTCCGGGACGCGGTACCTCGCTAGTTTCACTAGAAAATGGGGGATGGGCTAGAGACACAGTACTTCACTAGTTTTTCAACCAATTTTTTTTAAATATAATATTTCCACCATAATCACGGTGAAGGCCACCGGACATGAACCTTTGGTCTATGGGTGTATATATACATCCTATATGGAAAAAATAGTAATTAAATAGAAAGTAAAAAAATTCTGAAAATACTTTTTGAAGTAAACTTGACTTTTCATTGTACTTGTAAAAAAAATCCACAAAAAGTGAAACCCTTGTTGACTTCTTTTCAAAAAAACAATTTTTTTGCCAAAATAGTGTGAATGGTGACCTATGATAGCAAATAAATTTTGTCTTTTTGCCCTGAACCCAACCCTGGTTTTTTATTCGTGAAAAATTCTAAGCCTTTTTTGACTTTTTATAAATTTATTTTATTAAAAATCCATATCAGGTGTATATGCACCCAGAAACCAAAGGATATTTCCCGCAATTATCTCCTATACTGTGCAGCTAGGCGTTTCAGTCGTGTGCAATAATAAAATGACCGGTGGAGCCACTAGCGGAGTTATGTGTATTACTGCAGGTGCCATGCCCCCCCCCCCAGCTCTTGGACTTTTTGTGAAGAAACTCTATATTTGGGTGCAATAAATTGAGAGAAATGTAGTTTTTGATCCCTTCAAAAAAAATATTTAGTCATTTGCCCCCTTAGTCATCCGTCGGTAGCTCCGCCACTGAGTGGAGCCAGTCAACAGTGAGGAAAGAAGCGTATTGTGGCTGGTTGCTAGCGACAAAGAGCGCGGCATCTGAATAACCAAAGGAGCTCCCGATTCCTTTGTCTGGTAGTACACTAATAATGCAAACAAAAGATCGATCAAACTACGCGGCGTTTTGACTTGACTGTTCAATTGTCACATGGTCATAAGACCAGTCTTTCTCTAACACCAGCCCAGTGTCAACCGCCGGTACTATATATAAGCACGTAGCTCTGGCCTTGCTCGCCCATTCCTCTCCTCTCTACTTGGTGCACGCAGTCTCAACTCTCAAGCCATGAAGCTCTCACTTGCTCTCACGCTTGTGGCCATCTTCCTTCTCAACATTCCACCATTCGAGGCCAGACCACTCGGACTTGGTGCACATCCCTCTCGCCATTACCATCTCAGTTCACTTGTGCAAGAACTCCTAGACACGGTAGTAGACCGTCTGCGCCTCTCTCCGCTGCGTCGCCCGGGAGCAGCAGAGGAGGCCGGAGAGGCGGCTCTGGTGAGCTACGAACCGCGACGGAGGAGCGGCAACGGCGACGGCGACGGCGACGCCGAGGAGGAAGTCGCCCCAGGAACGCCGGGCGATGAGTTGCGTCGGTCAGCAGCGCGCCCGCCGCCGCCGCCGTCGCCGCACTATCGTCAGCCGGCTGGGCGGTGGGGTCCCGTGCCCGGGGTTGGTGGGTCGCGCAGGCCGTATCGCCCCCCGGCGCCTAGTGGGCAGAAGCCGCCGCACTGGCGCTCTTCGGGCGATCGGTCCAGCCCGAGGCCGTTCGATGCGTTCCACGCGCTTCGTGTGTGGAGTAGGATGTTTCTTTAAGAACCACCGTGTTTTACTTCATGTATATGGTTAGATGTTTTTATTAAGTTTTTGACACTACACTGGTGCCAAAAGCACTCTTATATTATGAAACAGAGAAAGTATTGTTTAAGCATAGAGTTGCAAAGTTCAATTGAAATGCATAGACAAACTGAAATGTCGGATTTTCGTGCATTAGTTTTCCGGCACAGGTAATGTAATAATCTCAATGGCTAATTTCTATGAAAGTCGGAAATTGAATTTTGCGATTTGTTAACCAAAAATTTATTATGGTTCTTTTCACTCTTTTTGATGTCTTTTCATGGACTTACTACCACCAAGGAGTATCTCTTTCTATGAGGAGACATTTTTTTATCAAAAGATGTGTCTTTTCATGATCAAACATTTTTTTTCACCAAAGAACATGTATATTTCAACAAAGAGGCATCCTTTCACCAAAAGCTATGTCTTTTAACAAAGATATGAGATTGTACCCAACAACTAAAATATTTAACATGGATGTTGCATTAAGAGTCGGTTTTGCTATATTAGCAGTAGGTTTTAAAATAGAGAGGAATTTGCTTCTTATTCTAAATAAAAAATTAAATTTGTTTCTATCATGAAGGTAGGAAGGCAAATATCTAGATGTTCCTTAGAGCAAGTCTAGCTGATTCATCGTATCGGATAGATTGGCATAAGCCATTTTGGCCAAAAAGGCCACTCTATCAAAGTCGTCGTGCGCTCCTTGGCCTGTATAATTTATTGAGTGTGCTTCATATTTAGCCTGCTATCCTCTAATTTATTGAGTGTGCTTCATATTTAGCCTGCTATCCTCCATATTTGAAGGTTGGGGGCATTAATATGGAGCAGCCTCCATCCGTAACTGCTCACGAGGGAGAGAAGTTTCATCCCGCCCTCCCTCTTCCTCCCTCCCGCACTGCCGCTTCCGACCCTAACGTCATATTAACTGTTGCCATTGTGTTAACCACCTACACGCAGCAAATCAGCCATTGTTTCCCGTCGAAGCGCTCTCTTTCTCAGGCATATAAACCACATCCTCTTCGTCAGCGTCACCACACTCACCCCTCCCCCATCTCCTCGCCGATGCACTCACCCCCATAGGCTTCCTTCATCGGCCGCCAACCCCCGCCCCGGCCCCTCTCCTCCCTTTCACCATCACCGACACTTATTTATTACTGCCCCAACGTCTTAAGTACTATGTCAGCGACTAGGGAATAAATGCCAATATAATTTTCTATAAAGTTGGTCCAACATGAAAAAGTTAAATTTTAAAAATAGTGTTACAATTTTTTCTGGGGAAGACAATCACAACATCAACCACAAGCGCAATGGTCAAGCGAAACTTGACAGACAAGTAGCTTACAACACTCGTGAGATTGAACGTGCACGCCTTTTCTACTTTTCCAACTAGAAACACAATAAAATAGTAGTTGAATCTGATCAAATAGTAACTATCCACAAATGCAGGATACAAGGATATTAATGTCACATAGAGGCTGAGTATCCACAAATTCATCTCTAACACTTTGTTGCCTCACTTGTAGAAGTCAAAATCTGTATCAGGCTTCTTGACGTTGGTTCGGTAACCCTTCTCGAAGTCCTTGGGGAGAATAACATACCGATTTTTCCGAACAGCATGCATGCCAGCTTCCTGACAAATAGCGGTTATCTGAAAAAGAACGACACGATGAATATTAAACAGGATTCCAGCAATCACATAACATGTATAATAGGGCGTTACTACTGCTATTATAGGTGTCGATATGAATCGAATCTAAGGCGGGCACAAGGTACATTTACTATGATAAACTTGAAGGGTAAAGGATTTAAATGATTGTTATCATGACCTAATTAATCAGAGGCAATGAAATTTCTTAGGATACACTAGACCAAGTGGAGATCTAAAGACTCTTCAACGTAATGAAAAGGTACTCACATCTGCAGCGCTGATTTTATCCGGTCTGGAGACATAATCTTCCAAATCAACCTCGTCACTTAAATTCATTTTAGAAGTACAAACCTGAAAGGAAGGAAGGAGGCCATCATAATTACCAAATGCACAGGCAAACACATAACCTTAGAAAGGACCAAGAAATTAAGATTTTCAATAGCTAACTATTGTTTATAAAATGCAAGCTCGTAACAAATTAGTTAATAGTCAGAGCTCTAGGTCAATTTATCCATAATAACTATGGTACAGAAAATCACCAGTGCAACCAAAAGATGTGCCTTGTTAAGCAACATTTTTTGAAGATTAATGTTTGAGAACCATTTAAAGCTCTAAAGATAATGACTGCAAGTTTAACTATGAAATACAAGACCATCAATACAAAACTACTACATTCAAATTATTACTCCCTCTGTCTCAGAATATAAGAACCTTTTTGACACTATGCTAGTTTTAAAAACGTTCTTCTATTTTGGGACGGAGGGAGTATGTAATATAGAGAAGATTTTCCAAACAAGAAGTATCAGCAACATCTTTGAAAAGCATACCAAATAAGCATTTACAAAGAAACTTACTTGGAAAACAAGCCTCTTCTGCCTCCGGTCTGGCAGAGGGAACTCAATTTTCCTGTCCAGTCTTCCTGGACGCAGCAGAGCAGGATCTAGAGTATCTGCCCGATTGGTCGCCATTATAACCTTCACATTCACTGTCTGATCAAATCCGTCCATCTGCATTGCATACAAAATTGACAATGAGATACTACACCTCGAGGCATGAGATAGTTGCATGTAATAGTCTTAACAATAGCCTTTTCAGGAAGTTACTTCCTATCCTTAAAAACCGACAGATATTAATTCCAAGAGCACGTATAGATTTTGTAAAATCGGAATTAAACAACTGAGCTTTGCAATGTAAGTCAGTGTCTTTTTCTTCATTTACATCTATATGCATGTTCCAAATGCATTTTTTTCAAGGATTGGAAGTGGCAAATAACTTGAGTTCCAGTAAATTTATTATAGCTAGCAACTTTACCTGATTGAGCAGCTCCATCAAAATACGCTGAACTTCTCGGTCAGCTCCAGTCTGAGCATCGAATCGGGCAGTTGCTATAGCGTCAACCTCATCAATGAATATTATAGCCGGGGCATTCTCTTTAGCTAAGCGGAATACATCTCGAACCATCCTTGGGCCCTAAGATGAGATAAATGATGCAATGCATCAACAAAAGAACTGATAAGTAGAAAACAGAAGAAAAGCTTCACACACCAAATTCTTGTGTAAACCTTAACAAGGATGTATGAACAACTTGATACCAGAAACATTCAGAAGCATACTAATATCACTGACAGCATGAATTGTAGGCTATGTTCACATTAGTTTACTTGCCTTAATGCATAGAGTAATAATATAATTTGCATGTAAGATATATACAGAATACAAACAAAAAGGAGGTTGTATTCTTATCTCCTTGTGTTAACAGATCTCCCACAAAAACTCAGTTAAAAACAAGTGCAATTTTTTTTTGCAAACTGGGAATCTTGAGCCTATAAACAAGGAAACATAAAAATCTAGGCATCTATTACATTGTCAGAGCTTAACACGAGCAATAATTTTTGTAACAACGAAAGGACAACCAAATGGAGAAACAAGGTTAATAAATAAATGTTAAAACTATCCGCATCTTACCTCACCCAAGTACTTCTGCACAAACTCTGAACCAACCACTCTGATAAAAGCAGCAGTAGTGTGATGTGCCACAGCTTTAGCAAGCATGGTCTTGCCAGTGCCTGGAGGACCATAGAGTAGCACCCCTCTTGGAGGATCAATACCAATCTGCTTGTACAACTCATGGTGTGTCAATGGTAGCTCAACTGCCTCCCGAATTTCTTGTTTTTGAATATCACATCCTCCAATGTCCTGGACATAATCACAACATAACAAATTGTTAATGAATTTCTTTTATTTGCTTTATCACCCAAGTACTCCTGCAGTAAGTAACAAAGATAGAAACTACACAATAAAATGAAAAGTTCAGGTCATGTTATGCACACAATTCTCAGCAACCATTTTAATAGAGGGTAGGCCTGGTTCAGTGGTGAAGTCCTCCCTGCTTGTGCCAAGAGGTCCTGGGTTCAAACCAGCCTCTCTGCATTGCACTTTGCAGGGGTAATACTAGGTTCCTGTAATCCCTCCCCAGACCCCACCTTGTGTGGGAGCTTCTATGCACTGGGTCTGTCCTTTGTTCAATCCTTGGTTAACATTAAGGACAGGAAAATAAGACATATGATCAAATCACTGCACGGACATACAGATGCTGAAGACTGACTGGCTGAGCTTCTACTGAAGATGAAGTTTGTATGTTTCTGATGTTTCTTTGCTTTTACTAACTTTATGCTGTATTATAAGCAATTCAAGCACAGAATGTACTAACACCTACTCGGTTCTACTGTGTAACATGGTCCGCAATATAGCACAGCCCGTTCAAGATAATCTGACATGTGTATCCCAGCCTGGCTTTGCGTGTTCTCTCTCTGCCACTCACTACTGTTAACGCAATTCCTCTCTCTGGATCGCTGGTTGTGTGATGTGTGAGGTGAACTGAGAACTGAAAATACCAAGTAAATAAAATGTTTATCCTAATAACAATATACACCGATTTCAAGTACCGTGATGGAACAACAATCGCTATGGGGGACTAATAGATCCCTAAAATCTGGAATTAAAAAATTATCCCCCACGGGGAATTTGACAGACAAGGTAAACAAAATTCCTTGGGATACAAACGGATCTGAGGAATCCATGAGAAACTCACCGAATACAGGACGTTGGGCTTCTCCGACGAAGCGAGCAGCGAGATGCTGGAGTCGGCCTCGGGCGGCAGCACGTCGACGAGCGCGTTGGAGTGGCGGTGCAGGGCGACCGACGCCGACGGCTTGAGCAGCTCGCGGTTGATGGTGCTGAGGATCCGCACGTAGTAGTTGCTCCCCGTGGTGGATCCGACGATGCCGTTGTTGCCGTCGACCATCTCCATGAACTGGCCGATGACGAGGGGCACGGACTGGATCCGCTTGACCTCCTCCTGCGCGCGCAGCAGCTCGCGCTTCAGGTTCTTCTGCTCGTCCTTGACGTACTCCTCCTGGATCTCGACGAACTCCATGTGGCGCTGGAGCGATTTGAGGCGGCCGTAGAGGTCGTCGTCGTCCTCGGCCGCGGCGGAGGAGGAGGAGGCGCAGTGGGCGGCGGTGGCGGGGTACGAGGGCGGGGGCGCCGACGGGAGGGCCGCGGGAGGGTTTGCTGCGGCCGCCATGGCTAGGGTTTGGTCTCTGGTGGCTGGAGGCAGGGTCGGCTTTTTTTAACACGAGAGAGGCAGGGCCGGGCTCGGAGGCGGAGAGGCGAGGGCGATGCGGATCAGTACTCCGGGTGCGATCGTGCGGTCCAGGCATCAGGACCGTTGGATCGTGAACACATGGTACAGATCAAGCACTGGTTACACTTGACGGAACATCTTGCACTTTGAACCCTCGAAAAAGAGAGCAACTCCAGCACATATTGGCCTCCTTTTGGTTTAGCGGAATTATATAGGAATTCTATGGTCTCTTTTGATTTACAGGATTTTTTAGGAATTTAAAATAATAGTACTGTAGAAGTTCTGTAAGAAACTTTTATTTAGAGCCATTTGGCTTGTAGTAATGTATTTTTATACCAATCGTTCTTTCTTCCTATAGAAGAAAGAAGAGGCGATCTAGCCAGCGAGCGCTGCCAGGGAGTTCCTCCGCCGGATTCATGCGGGTGGATAGTTTTAGGCCAAAGCGGTTTAGTTTTTTGGTGATTGATCGTCTTGCCTTCGGCGACAACGAGTCCATGCGGGTGGATAGTTTTAGGCCAAAGCTGTCAGCGAGTTTGATGGTGTGTCCAGGGTGTTGTCCCGGTCTTATTCGTTCAACGGTAATGGTTTCACCTTTGGCGAGCCACTTTGAAGGTCCGCAAAGTTGTATATCTGCGATGAAGCCGCGTCTAGCTCGGGTGTGGAGGTGGTCCGTCATTTTTTTTTCTTTGGTGGCTGCTGTGGTGGTGCTAGAGACAGGTGATGGATGTTGGTGTCAATCTCAAAGGTTTATTCGGTCTTGTTTGTAATTTTACTTCTTGGTTATTGTTCCTTTGTGTAAAGGCTAGCGTTCTGCTATTTGATCAATTTTGTTGATATATACGTGCATTGTACTATGATCCTTATGATATGAATGACACACATATTACCATAAAAATGGATTTTTATTCATGTATAGGATAGGAATCAACTCTTTACATTTCCTTCTTTTGCGGTAAATTCTTCACATTTCAATTAAAGGAAAAAAAGGTTAGTCTAAACTTAATGAAAAAATTCTTATCTTATGCATCAAATGATATCTGTTTCCCCATGAAAATTGATATACAACGTAATAGTGTTGATATTATGTTCTACAAATCATAACTTTTATAATTTCCTATGGTCAATCTTGCCATGGAGGTATACATAGGAGTTGTGTGTGTACTTGTACATCTTCATGAAGCAGATCTTGTGCTCCTAACACACAAACAAGATTCCCTCTTTGGCACTTCTCTCTCGATCATAGCACCAACTAATCTAAGGGAGCGTTCGGTTTCTCACTGCTCCTATAACTCCGCTCCCGGAGCGGACGAGATTCCAGCTTATTTTGACGGAGCTGGCAAAACCAAGCTCCACAACTCCTCGGAGCGGATCGATTCCGAACAGGGCCTAAGATTGCTAGTTTATTACTTACTCGTCAGGGAAGGACATGCCGGCTGGCAGGGGGCAAGTAGGTAAAGGGAGTTTTGTGCTCTCAATCAAGGATCTCGGTGTTCCTCTAGTCTTCGCTGCCCTCCTTCTCGCCCAAGGCGAGATGATTGCGGACGGAGCAGAGCCAGCTGTGTTGCAACGCCATGCTCATGGTGATGCAATCCTTGTTCCAAAGCCAACGAAGAGGCCTTGACAACGCAGTCCACATAGGGGTACAAGACATGTGCTTGTTCTTTTCCAGCTCTCTGTTGGAGTTGAACATGAGGAGGAAAGGTGTTGGGAAAAATAGATAAACATGAATAACAAGGGCACTACCATTGACAAGTGGGTCATTTTAGAAAAAATAAATTGCTGAGCTATCTGGCACCTCAACAACATACTGACTAACTACCTTGAATTTCACTACCCAGAGGTCCCAAAGGTTATTTGTCTGGCCTAGGGGGTCATGTGATTGATTCATGAACCCGAAGGGGTTAATGTTGACTTTTTCCAACGTAGATACCTACGGAATTTTTTTTCTCACCGGTTGAACCTATAGAAAATATTGGATTTTTTTGTCTAAAAAAACCATCTGCCGAGTCAAATTGCCAGAAAAAACCATCTCCAAAATGAATTGACAAAAAAACTAGCTGCACCGTGGCGACAGGCGCGGCAGACGACACGTGGCACGACACGTGGCACCTGCCGCCACGAGCGCAGGCGGCAGCTCGGGCATAACAGGTTTTTCGTCCGCGCCAGCTGCAACGGAATGGGCAGGCGGCCGCTACTGCTGCGAGTGTGCGCCAGATGGGCCCTGCCGCCACGGGCAGGGGCGGCAGCCGCTGCTGTTGATCTGCAAGCGAAGAACAAATGCATAATATTATATATGACTATTTGTGTCGGCCAGTCAGGTGGTGATGTATTTGTCCGGTAATACCTAACGAGTGGGTGGAGTTCATGTGATTGACATATCGAGAACAGCTGAACAGATCGTCTCACGCTTTCCAGTAATCTATCTACTGTAGTAATCCTAAACAGCGCATCAATACGAGCATTTGTGTGTTCAGGCATTGGCCTGCCTGCCCGTGTGATTAGTGATCAATCTTGCTTTTATACAGTGCGCAACAGCAACAGCGGCTGCCGCCTCGGGCTGTGGCGGCAGGGCCCACCTGGCCTGTCGCGGTACGCGCAGCAGACGTATCACTCCGGTGTTCCGTACTTCCGTTGCAGCTGGTGCGCCGGATGAAAAAAACCTGTTAAGCCTGGGCTGCCGCCTGCACCTGGGGCGGCAGGTGCCACGTGTCTGCTGCCACACCTGCCGCCATGACTCAGCTAGTTTTTTTGACAATTTGATCTAGAGGTAGTTTTTTCTATCAATTTCACTCGGCAGGTGGTTCTTTTGGACAAAAATTCAGAAATATTGTAGAGCTACGGAAAACACTTATGGACTTCATCTACATTTTTTGAAAAAGGGTGAATTTTATTAGCTTAAAATGAAGCATCAAGAAAATACAAACATGATGAGCACACATCCAGCCTCTGCACAGGTAAGATGCACATAGCCAACACCAACCCACACAAAAAACACGCCAGCAAATAGCAAGGTCATATAAGACCAAAGCTATGCATGGGCGAGAAAAAGAAAGAAAAAAAAACAAAGTGATCAGTTCTGTGATCGGCAAACTATAGGAAAGACCATATCTGCACCAACCGTCTCAAGACACCATATGAACATCGTGATTCTTCAACAGTAACGCTTTCAGGAAGGGAGCAACGCTGAAACGTCGTCGTCACTGGATCCAGCAGTCAACGCCAGAATCTAGGTTTTCACCCTGAAGAAATTGTCCGAGCATATCCGAGCAATGCCTTCAACAAGATAACGATGTATAACCATCGCCATTGCCAGAATTCAATTCTGGGCTTTCACCCCGGAGCTCGATATCGGGTACTTAAGAAGCAGCACCATCGACGTCACAAATGTGTTGTTGCCACCATTTTTCCATGACCCCGGCAGCTACATGCGATGCGCCGCTGCATAACCATTCCTTTGCGTCAACCCATAGGTTCAGTCAGTAGGAAAATCTGCTATAGGTGTAGTGTTACTCACAGGGCCGTACAACACATGCCACACAATTTTAAAAAAACTATGTGTACCAAAGATGTAAAATTCTGAATTCTTATCTACTATTATAGTATCTTTTAGCTGGAACAAATAATCCTTCTAGAATTCTTTTATACAGAATCTTTGAGTTTATCTCCATTAAAATATATTCTTGCCACGCAGGATTTTTAAGCCCTGTGATATCAAATTAGGTAGTATATATTAGGTTTGTGTCAAGCGCCTTTTTAGAAGAATTTCTTTAGGCTAGTGCAACATTACCCGAACTAGCACTTCTGACATGGATATGAGTTCGAAGATTCTACTTTCACCATTAAATTATAAACAAACATATTTTTTTTTGAGAGGCAAGTGCTGCCACCTGGAAGAAGACTGGAGTGTGGAGTTGGCCACTGGGTAGATTCCTGGTAAATGCTCTTGGAACGAACTTGGCTAATCCATTCACTGACACAACATTGTATAACATAACTTAACTCTTGCTCACCCGCAAAAAAAAAGTAAAATAACTTAACTCTTGCTCCGGCACCACTGGCCGTAACATTACACACTAACAAAACTATCATTGCTCGCACCAAGCCAGCAGAGAGAGAGAGAGAGAGAGAGAGAGAGAGCAAAGCAAGAACCGCACGGCAGGACACTCTGCCAGTGGAGAGACTGACATCCATCGATCGGCATGTCGACGGCGTCCGAGCAGCAGCAGCAGCCGCCGCCGCCGCACCGGGGGCTGTGGAGCCTCGGCGGGACGGTGGAGCTCGTGGCGGCGTTCACGGCGGTGTGCCTCGCGCTGTACGGGGCGGTGCTGTACCTCAACTATCTGTACGTGCGGTGGAGCGGGCGGGACGGCGTGCGCCGGGCGGGGCCCGGCCCCGAGGCCGTGCCGGCGACGGGGAAGAGGGACGGCGGAGGAGGGCTCGACGAGGCGGCGCTGGCGGCCATGCCGGTGTTCAGGTTCAAGGCGGGGGCGCGCGGGGCCGGCGGCGGCGGCGAGGAGTGCGCGGTGTGCCTGGGCGCCATGCAGGACGGCGACGCGGTGCGCGCCCTGCCCGGGTGCAGCCACGCGTTCCACGCCGGGTGCGTCGACGTCTGGCTGGGCGCGCACGCCACCTGCCCCGTCTGCCGCGCGCACCCTGCTCCCGCAGCGAAGGACGGCCCCAAGACGGCAGAGACCGCCGGACGGGGGCCGGACCCGGAGAGCACGGTATAGCATGCTTGAGGTACTTATCTTATGGGGTTTGAGTACAGAATGTTTGTGTTAGCTTACTCCGATTGGGAGTCTGGGACCGACAATTTTGTCTCATGGCTTGTAAATTGTAATCCTACTTGACTTTGGTGATGATAAATAAAGAAGTTCTTCAGATCACTCCGTAACTAAGTTTCTTTAGAAACCTTTGTAACTAAGTTCATATGTGATGTATCCGTAGATACTGACACCCTTTTTCCTAGTTTCAGGAGTAGCAATGTGGACACGTTATTACATAACAGCAGACTTGTGCTAATTTGAAGGATTGTGATATGGGAATATATTGACCGCATCTCTTCATCTGTTCGAACTTTTGGATGAATTGATTGAAACATGAGTTCAATACGCGAGACAAGTGGTCTTTTATTGTAGTTTCCGGTATATATTGCACTATTAGAAGGTGTTTGTTTCCAGTGACTTATTGGTCTAAGGACTTAAATAAGTCCCTATAAGTCCCATCTAAACCAAACATGAGGGACTTATAAGGACTTAAAGTGGGTATTTGGGACTTATGGAATAAGACTCTCAAGGAGGGACTTATAGGGACTTATAGTTGTAATATGGCCTTATAGAAACTTATAAGTCTCGGGAACCAAACATGTAGGGACTTTTTAGGGACTTGGGACTTATAAATTGGGACTAAAAAAAATCCCAGGACTTATGAACCAAATAGGGCCTTAATTAATCAATCAACCAAACTGCTAATTCCAATTGTGACCAGTCAGGTGAGGAAATTGTGGATGGATGACCCGTATGCACCGCTGAAAAGGACATGACAATCCCTTTTGTGCTGGACAATACTACATGTTTTCAGTCCCATGTTCAAGAGTGGTCAGACAAGGATAAGATTAAGGCTTTATCCACTACCACAACGACACCTGATGTTTGAGCGAGCAAGTGCGCGGAAAACATTTCTTTAACCACGAGAGTAAATATCTCTGACGCATGAAGCACCGAGGCTAGCGGCAATTATCGCATACTGCATACATCGAGCGATGCAGAGATTAAGTCAGGGGTGCTCTCACTTTTGTAAACAAATAATTTAGTCATGTATTGCATCAAATTGAGCACGGCATATGGTGACAACAACACGTCAAGTCACCGCCACCTTCAGAAATTCAGGGTCCCGGGGTGAAATGAAAAATAAGACCCTAATTTTAAAAAAATCCATATGACTAAAGCCATACACTTATAGTGGGAAAAATATTAGGTGCTACCATAATACCAATTTGAAAAATTCAAATATAAATGTTTCAAAAAAAATCATGGATGTTCGTAACATACATCTCTACAAACCCTAAAAAAGTCAGATCTAAATTCAATATACACATTAAGAAGCAAAAAAAGACAAATCAGATGTCAATAGTGCAGTTTTTCACACTATTTATGTTTTTGTCTTTATTGACACTATGCATGCTGATTTCTTCCCCAATGTGTACATCGAATTTGGATATGAATTTTTTAGGGTTTGTAAACACACGTGTTGTGGACATCTACGATTTTTGTTCAGAATTTGTTAATACATTTAAATTTGAATTTTTTGAATTGGTATCATGGGAGCACCTAGGTGCTGGTAGCACCTGATATTTTCCCACTTATAGTGCAGCAGGTCGGCATGGAAAATTTGAACCAACAAGGTGTCAAGTACCACTGATTTCCCAAAAGAGAAAAACAAGCACGGTTGATCCTAGCTAAAACAATACAGTCCAGCTCAAGCAGGAGCGACAGACACTCCAAGAGAAAAGTAATCGTAGTGGAAGGTTCTGTTGACCCAATTACCCAGGTCGAGCTAAGATAAGTCGTGGGCACTGACAGTAAAGTCCGCGGCGGTAAAAAAAACTAAATTTAAACAGCTGGGAGCTGGCCAGCTGAGCATTTTGTCACGTAGGAGTATACGTGACAGATCACGCACCGGCAAAAGCCAAGCAGCGGAAGCTGTGCGCTCGTGTCGAGCAGAGGTGGCACACACAGAAGATTCCATGGAGCCTGGGAAGAGAGGACACACGCTATCTGCATAGAACTGTAACAGTAAACAAGGCTACAAAAGTAACCATTTTATCAAGCTACCATGTTAGCTCATTATGCAACAAAGAACATCCACAAGCATATATATGCACTTCTAAGTGAAAAAACCAAGCTGGTAAAAAGGTGCACATGATCAATTAGACAAAGACACAAATATAAAGCACCTGTTTGGGACCTTCTGCATGTACAGTTTCTAGGTACGGGTCATCCGTGAAATCACGCATCAGTAGATGGAACTCGAGGCTTAGTCTCCCATCAACCAGTCATACTGAATACCGATGATGTTACAGTCATTACCGGTTCAATTAACATACATGAAACTACTGATGATGTTACAATCATAACCGGTTCAATTAACATACATGAAACTTAGCGCATACCGTCATCGCAGCATCTAAAAACTAAAGTACCAAATCGTTACAGCAAGGTTCAACTAACATACATGAAACTTAGCGCATACCGTCATCGCAGCATCTAAAAACTAAAGTACCAAAGCATTACAGCAAGAGCCCACTTACTCCTGATAGATGGGCTTATTCAGCTAGCGAAGAAGAAAGCTCTCCGTAACTTCCCCTTGCACACTTCCCACCAGCTCTCTGTTTCTGTCTTCTGTCCGTAGAATTCAGAGTCTGCACCTACCCTCAAAACACGATCTCTCACAGTTATCAACAGTTTATCTAAAGCAGTGATTTTACTCACAAGAGAGTTCTTCTCATCCTCAGCGTCAATACAAAGTAGGAAGGCATCTATCTCTGCAACATTTGCCTCACCATCCTTAATCAAAGCTTCTTTGAATGAACGTAATGCTGTTATGAGGACAGATGAAGCCTTTTCTGTGCCCTCAGGACCAACATCCCCCAAAATGTTTCCAGTAACTTCAGATTCCGAATCCTCCTGTGAAAAAGGGGAATTCGGTGTAAAAAAAAAGGAATTCAAGTGTTTGTATGGACAAATATGTGCAAGGCTATAGATCCAGCGATACAGATCATTTTATCTAGCTTTTGCAGAAGCAATGAAGGTGAAATAAGATACTACGTCACTGCCATTTAGAACACTTCAAAATCTACAGTTATTATGATGATATGAAAGCAATTGAAATAGTAACAGCTAAGATTTGATGGAATTAACGATGGTTAAGTTTTTATTATAGTTGAGTGTCTTAACTATAGATCAAACTAATGTCTGGAATAAAAAAGAAATGCTAGGGTTTTAGGGGGTTATAGTGAGCGATGCATGTTTAATTGGCTTTTACACTCCTAATTAGAAACCAAACAAATATATATAGGATAACAAACTCATCTATCCAATTGGAATTTATCTAGTTATTATTTTTATTTTAGTGAACAATAGAAAAAACAGTTACAATCTAAGAGAAAAATGATGAATTACGATTCAATGATAAATAAACACATCCGTAACTGGGTTCACGGGAAAAAGAAACAAAGTTGCATATTTTTGCTATTTGGAAGATGCTGACTGTTTTTGGACCCTGCTTTTTAAAAGAATGTGGCCTATTTGGACTCTAGCTGGATTAACTAGTACTCCCTCTGTAAACTAATATAAGAGCATTTAAATCACTACTTTATAGTGATCTAAACACTCTTATATTAATTTACGGAGGTCGTATAAGAGATAAATTTGCATTTAGAGAACACATATACTTTGCATCCCTCCAAAAACATGCAAGAGGTTAGATAGTGCCATAGGGATAATCGTGTGTACTATCCAACAGTCGAAGTCAAAGCTTGAATGACGCACAGTTCTCACTGGCATCAAATTATGCAGCACATATTCATTAAATAAGATATAAATTTAAAGCTGAAGTAGAAGACAGCAAAATGTATAAGGAGAATGGAAATGTATAAAGAGAAAGAAAACATAACTTACCATTGAAAATATTACTTATGTATATCCAAACATTTAAACAAGAACAACAACAAAGCCTTTAAGTCCTGAACAAGTTGGGGTAGGCTAGAGTTGAAACCCATAAGCTCTCGAAACCAACTCATGGCTCTGGCACGTGGATAGCTAACTTCCACGTACCTCTATCTGTGGCTAGTTCTTTGATGATATTCCAATCCTTCAGGTCTCTCCATATGGACTCCTCCAAGTCAATGAACACCATACGCAGGTCCTTCTTTTGCTCCCTGTATCTCTACATAAGTACTCGTACCAAGAAAATGGTTTCCATGGTTTTTGTCACATTTGGCATTTTTCATAATCGATACTCAATGACTCTCCCCCATAGCTTCATTGTATGCCTCATCAGCTTAATTCCATGGTAATTAGCACAACTTTGAACACCCCCTTGTTCTTAAAGATTGGTACTAATATACTCTGCCTCCATTCTTCGGGCATCTTGTTATCCCGAAAATTGAGGTTTAAGAGCTTAATTAGCCATACTATTGCTATGTCCTGAGGCCTCTCCACACCTCAATGAGGATACAATCGGCCCATCGCCTTGCCTCCTTTCATCCTTTTTAAAGCCTTACTGACCTCAGACTCCTGGATTCGTCACACAAAACACATGTTTGTATCATCAAGGGAGTCATCCAGCTCAATGATAGAGCTCTCATTTTCTCCATTGAAAGATTGTCGAGATACTCCCGCCATCTATGCTTGACCTCCTTGTTCTTTACCAGGAGTCGATCTGCTCCATCCTTGATGCATTTGACTTGGTTGACATCCCTCGTCTTCCTGTCTCGGATCTTGGTCATCTTATAGATGTCCCTTTCACCTTCCTTCGTGTCTAAACGCCGATAGAGGTCATCATACGCCTGACCCGTTGCTTCACTCACAACTCGCTTTGAGGTCTTCTTTGTCACCTTGTATTTCTCTATGTTGTCACTTATCAGCACTCCTATTCCAAGTTTAGGCGTCTGAAACAACCTTTCTTCTCCTTAATAGCCTTCTGGACATCATCATTTCACCACCAGGTATATTTAATTTAGCTTCGCTTCTACTTCCCATGGTCACCCCAAACTCCTTTGAAGTCACTTTGCGGAAGCAAGTTGCCATCTTCATCCACATATTGTTTGCATCACCTCCTTCCTCCCAAGGGCACCTACATAATAACCCTCTCCTTGAAAGCCTGAGATGCCCCCCCCCCCCCCCCCCGAGCTTCCACCACTTTGTTCTAGTCACTTTGGCACGTTTTATCCAGCTGGACATGAATACGAAAGCAGAAATCAGCCGCCACAAGCTTATGTCGAGGGACAACACACTCTCCAGGTATCACCTTAAAATCTAGGCAAGCACGCCTGTCTTATCTTCTCTAGAGGATGAAATCAATCTGGCTAGAGTGTTGACCACTACTAAAAGTCACAGGATAGGATTCTCCCTTTTTAAAGAGGGTGTTAGCTATGGTCATGTTGTAGGCTAGAGCGAACTCTCTTTCTTGATTCCTGCTACCATAGCCAAAGCCACATGCACCCCTTCAAAACATCTGGTAGATGTACCCATGTGGCCATTAAGGTCTCCTATGAAGAGCTTCTTGCCAATAGGTACACTCCTAACCATGTCTCCAGGCCTTCCGAGAACCCCCCCTTCATTGGGGCCTACTTGGGAAGCATATGCGTTGATAACATTGAGAACTAAGTCCCCAACTACCAGCTTGACTAGGATAAATCCGGTCCCCTTGCCTCTTGACATCTACCACTCCACACCTGAGGCTCTTGTTGATGAAGACAACCACTCCACACCTACTCCATTCTTGTTTGTAGTTGTCCCCATGTACCATAACTTGAAGCCAGTATGCTCCACCTCCACCTTCTGTCCCTTCCATTTGGTTTCTTGGACACATAGGATATCAACACCTCTCCTCACCACTGAATCAACTAGCTCACGTAACTTATCCGTCAAGGACCCTATGTTCCATCTACCTAAGCAGATCCTAATAGGCTCTGCTAGCTTCCTTACCCTTCACTCTCGTTGAGTCAAATGCAAAGACCCTTACTAACTTTTCACTACACCCGGGCATCAATGTAGCGCACCATTAAGGACGCGACAACCCGATCCTAGCTCACCTATCACCATATCCAGATCTAAGATACGACACGCCACCAAAGAGGCGACAACCCAACCATTGCCCATTTAACACCACACCTGGGTTCCGGTATGGCGCGTCGCTAAGAAGGACAACCAAATATTTAAACACTATTGAAAATTCTAGCTATTGATATGATAGCTTTATGATTATATCATATAATCTGCAGAAACCTCCAAATATTTGAACACAACTGACGAATCAAGCTATTCTATTCATATACTAGTTACACATTATGTTTGTGGAGCTTTGTATCATAATGCTATACTATAATCTACAGAAACCCTCATGCTATAAGTTGACAATTTTGCATCTATGTAGTAATGTACAAGTCGTTGAGGCTGTCTGCTATTTTTTTTGAAAGAATGGGAATAGCGTTGCCAGCTCTGCTACTATGAGTTAGGTAAATAAGACATGTTACTTGGACTAAAACCGATAGCATATATTCACAGCAACAATCCAATCCTCTCAAGATACTTCATTCCATGCAATCAATGGACCAAACATAAAAAGGAGTACTTAGCAGTTAGCACCACGGTCACACAAGAATAGGCTCACCATGCTGCATACCAAAGGAGGCTAGGCCAAGTAGGGATGGACAGGGCATGGAAGTTGCTCTCTATTCTTAAAATGCTGGTTCAGCTCCGCTGTTTCCAGAGAGAAGGACAGGAACCACTCAGGGGATTTGTACTGCTCCATGGAATTCTTCCAGGGGGAAATAGAAAGGTAGACAAAACCACTGAAAACTGTCATAAGCCGCACTGAGATTATATCTTCCACTGAACAGTTGGTGACCTCCATAAAGCTAGAGTGCAACGGAAACGTATTGTGCAGCACAAATCGCTGGACGCCATCATCACTGTCTGTCAAGATCGAAACAAAAAGTGTGCATTCCTTCTCATTTACGATACAGAGCCTCCCATTCTTGGTCTGGCCAATCTTAAATTCTGGGTATACCACTCTCAAGGGCGGCGGCAGATCTAATAGAGAGAACTGAAAGTTATCTGTGTTGAGCACCAAAATGTACTCGCTGAGAGATGCCCCGCCCACAGACTCGCATCGCCAACAGATAAACCCATCCACTATCATGCGGGTTGTACGCCTGAATCCCTCAGGCAGCAGCGCGACCGTCTCCGAGAAAATCTGCCACTCCATGGTGTCCGGTGAGAAGACGGCGACGCGAGCCCAAGGCCGCGAGTAGTCATGACGGACAGAGACCACACGGGGCGGCCTCTGATCCTCTCCGGGGGAGAGTGTGTGGAACTCAAGGGTGGTGCCGTCGGGCATGTCATGGTGCTCCTGGGGGTGGAGAAACAGAGCCATCATTTGGGGGTTGTAGTAAACTTCCTGCTTGGTGCTCCAATGTTGGAGAGCGATGAAGCCTTCATCGTACCCAATCGAAGGATCGGTGAAATCGACCCCCCACTCGGAAGCGTCGTCGTCTAGTAGGGGACTGAATCTGGCGGCAGTGGAGGGGCGTGAGGCGGGGAAGGTAGGTACCGTGCGCATGTAGGGTGTGAGGAAGAGAGCGAGGAGCGGGGGCGCGTGGAGCGCACGGAAGCTGCGGCGGAAGGCGCGGGATGAACGGACGGCGCCCAGGAAGGTGCGGCAGGTGAAGGCGGCGGAGGCGAGGCTGGGGAGGTCCGGGAGGCGGAGGAAGATCTCTCGGAGCTGGTCGTCGTCGAGGGCACTTATGGTGGTGGGAGCGGATGGTATAGGGTGCTCCGCCGCCGCCGGCGGCGGCAGCGGGTGGGAAGCCATGGCTGCTTGGCTGCCGAGTTCAAGTGGCCGCGGATTTGGAATGGCAGACGCTCGGAAACGCAGACCTAGCCGCTTGGAAGTTTTTTTAATCTTTTTTCCCCGAGCCAGAGAAGCGTCATGAGGGAAGCACTAGCAACTACTGAAATCCCCTCCTCGTAGGTCTCGAACCTAGGGTTTTCCAGTCCTCCGGCGGCCAGGTCGCCGTGAGTTTTTTCACTGAGATTTGATTGACGGCCAAAAGGTCGGGCTGTTGTTTCCCTCTCGCACGCCCCTCTACTCCTCCACCGGGCAGTTTCCCAACGTCGGTGCTGGTTTGGATAGAAAGCGCTTGCGACCTATTTTGGGACGATCATGTCGACGGAGATCCCGAGTGGCAGTTCGGGCATGATGGGATTAGAAGATGACACCAGTAGACTGCTGGAAAGATTGAATCTGGAAGAAGATGAGGCGGATGATCTTGTTTGGGAAGATGAGATTGATGCAGAAGAAATCAGACCTAAGTGGTTGGCGTTAGGGCGACTCCTAACGAAGAAAAGCTTTAGCCAGAGTGCGCTGATAGCGGAGATGAAGGCTGTAACGCCCTCGATGCGGCTATATCTCCCACGTGTCGAGGCACGACTTAGAGGCATAGCCGCATTGAAAGCAATGTCGCAAGTTAGGAAATCATCACACATCCCATGTAATATAATGTAAAAGGGGAGGTACATAGTTGGCTTACACTCGCCACGTCACATCAAAGTACATAAATAACATCCATCATACAGAACACTCATGGCCCGACTACGGCGCCAAAATAGAAAAGAACCCAACAAGCGACATAGGTCCCGTTCACCCCAACTAGGCACCACTACTGATCATCAGGAAAAGACACATAGTAACGCTGAGAATCCTCGTTGTACTCCCACTTGAGCTCAAGCACGCCATCTGGAGCTGTATCATCTGTCCCTGCATCTGGTGTAATAGTAATCTGTGAGCCACAGGGACTCAGCAATCTCGCACCCTCGCGATCAAGACTATTTAAGCTTAATAGGTAGGAAAGGGGTAATGTATGAGTGGAGCTGCAGCAAGCGACTAGCATATATGGTGGCTAACTTATTTGCAAAAGAGAGCGAGAAGAGGAGGCAAAGCACGAGCGAGAAACTAGGGAGCAACCTGCGCAAACATAACTCCAACACCGTGTCCACTTCCCGGACTCCGCCGAGAAGAGGCCATCACGGCAACACACTCAGTTGATTCATTTTAATTAATTAAGGTTCAAGTTATCTACAACCGGACATTAACAAATTCCCATCTGCCCATAACTGCGGGCACGGCTTTCGAAAGATCAATCCCTGCAGGGGGGTCCCAACTTAGCCCATAACAAGCTCTCACGATCAACGAAGGAATAGACCTCCACCCAAGACACACCGATCAGACTCGGTATCTCGGTACAACAAGACATTTCGACAGGTTAAAACAAGACCAGCAACACCGCCCGAATGTGCCGACAAATCCCGATAGGAGCTGCACATATCTCGTTCTCAGGGCACACTCAGATGAGCTCTCCATACAACTAAAACCAAACCTCGAGTTTCCTCGAGGGGGCGCTGCACAAGACTCTAGTTCGGACCAACACTCAGAGGAGCACTGGCCCGGGGGGGGGGGGGGGTTAAAATAAGATGACCCTCGGGCTCCGGAAACCCAAGGGAAAAAGAGGCTAGGTGGCAAATGGTAAAACCAATGTTGGGCATTGCTGGAAAAGCTTTTATCAAGGCGAACTATCAAGGGGTTCCCATTATAGCCCAACCGCGTAAGGGACGCAACAATCCGGGAACATAACACCGATATGACGGAAACTAGGGCGGCAAGAGTGGAACAAAACACTAGGCGAGAGGCCGAGCCTTCCACCCTTTACCAAGTATATAGATGCATTAGGATAACATGGCAATATAATGATATCCCAACAAGTAAATAAATGTTCCAACAAGGAACGGCTCCAATCGTCACCTACAACTAACAACGCTATAAGAGGGGCTGAGCAAAGCGGTAACATAGCCAATCAACGGTTTGCTAGGACAATGGTGGGTTAGAGGCTCAATCATGGCAATTGGGAGGCTGACAAGCAAGTGGTAGGCATCGTAGCATTGGCATAGCAAAAGAGCGAGCAAACTAGCATAGCAAAGATAGTAGTGATTTCGAGGGTATGATCATCTTGCCTGCACAGTTATCAGAGTTGACTGGATCCTCAAAAGCAAACTCAATGGGCTTCTCGTTAGCGAACTTGTCTCCCGGCTCTACCCAACAACACAAACAAGCAACAAGGATACAATCAACCACGTGCAAGGACAAACAATAAGATGCAAAGATGGTATGCCATGCGGAATGCGATGTGGGATGCAAAATGCAAGACGTGACAGGAAATGCATGAACCTGGCCTCAACTTGGAAAACCAAGTGTGCCACTGGATAGAGGGGATGAAATCGCTTGAAAACGATATAAAGATCATAGGAATCGGAGCTACGGTTTGGAAATGGCAAGCGTTTTACGAAATGAACCGGTCTGCGATTTACAGCAAGTAGGCATCTAAATGCAATGAAATGAACATGCTACAGCCACCAAACATGACAACAAAAGACATGGCAGGGATACCCACAAGATGCTTAACAAAACACTAGCACTGAGCCACGGCCAAATTCATCCATTATGAGGTTCAAACAAGCATGGCAAAAACGCAAATGCATAACAGATTTCAGACCTAGTGAAGTAACACTAGTCTGAAATTTCAGACCACGATGCTCTCCTCGGAGCAGCAAAACAACATGATACATGATCTGATTATGACAAGTAAGAACATGGCATGGAGCTACTCAACAATCTTAACAAAACACCCAAAGTGACCTGGGGCCAAAAGGGTTCACAAAATACTCTAACGAGCACACGAATATAGATGAAACACAATCAGTTTTCAGAATTAGTGAAAACTGAGACATGCTGAAATTTAACTCACGAAGGCATGTAAACGAGCTCGATGCACTCGCCATGGTGCAAGTCATAGCAAGGCAAGCATACATCCATTAAGAAGGCACAAAATTCTAGCTAGACATTGCAAGAACAATGGCATAGCATGCACGGATCAATAACAATAGCATCGGCAAAATTGCAAACAAGTTGACGATCTGCCCAGATTTACCACGAAGCAAAAGTAGAGCTCGATTGACTCAAGCTAGAGCACTCCACATATGCAAACAAAGACATGGATGGATAGAGCATAACATGAATAACAAAACTCCCTTACTGATCATCCTCAAAAGAGGCACGGATCACTAGGAAACAAGCTGAACATATGGCATTATGAACTAAAATATCCCAGACTTAGTGAAATCCACTAAGTCCCTGAAAATAGATCTACCAAGTGCCTCACTTTGCAAGCTTGCACAAGTCACCACACACATCCTAAAAATGCATGGTTGGCACCTCTGGAAAGAAGACAAAATGCTTAACAATTCATCCCAAAGACTCACAGGCATATCATGCACACAATAATCATGGCAAAAATGACAAAAGTCTATGATGAACTAACAGATCTGCAATTTAACTCACGAAGCCTCCTTCTAGCAGCATTTCGGGCATCAAGATGAACTCAAATTAAAATGATGCAATGGAATGAAATGATGTACATGTCGAGATGAACATTTTGATATACTATATGTCCAAAACGGAGCCACGGATGCAAAGATATCACTGGTCAAAGATAGCATAAAAGATTAAGAGGGAGAGGGAAAAGTCAACCGTCTCAAAATATCTCAGATCTCAGATCTGAAATCACTATAGCAGGTACTGTTCATCGGCGCGGAAAATGAGGTCCGCCGGAGCTGGGACTTGAAGCTCGCCGGAGTTTCGCCGGGGAAGGAGAGGAGGGGCCGGGGCCCGGATCCGGTGGTCGCCGGGGACGGTGGCGCCCGGCGCGGTGGCGCGGTGGCCTGCGGGCAGAGGCGGCGGCGGTCCGGTGGGGTGCTTCGGGCGCCGGCCGGCAAGGGCGTGCGCGGCGGCGTGGTGGCGCCGGCCACCGGCGAGGAGGACGAAGGCGGCGGGGGCGCTGAGGGAGCGGGGCGGCGGTGTGGGCCTCGGGGGCCGGCCACGGGCCTGGCGGCGGGGATGTGGGCGCACGCCCATGTGGCGGCGTCCGATTGGTCGCGGCGGCGGGGCGGACACGTCCGATTGGCGCGGACGTTGTCCGGCGGCGGGGATGTTTTTTTTGGGAAGGGTTAGGACGGGGAAGACGAGATCCGGAAAATGGAGGGGGTATATATAGGCATAAGTGGAGCTAGGAGAGTCCAAATGAGGTGCGGTTTTCGGCAACGCGACCGTGATCGAACGCTATAGGACATGGAGCAAAGTTTGGTGGGTTTTGGGCTAAATTGGAGGGGTGTTGGGCTGCAACACACACGAGGCCTTTTCGGTCCCTCGGTTAACCGTTGGAGTATCAAACGAACTCCAAATGGTACGAAACTTGACAGGCGGTCTACCGGTAGTAAACCAAGGCCGCTTGGCAAGTCTCGGTCCAATCCGGAAATGTTTAATCTCCAAACACGAAAGAAAGCTAGAATTGACCACCGGAGGAGAACGAAGCACCATAATGCAAAACGGACAACGGGGAAAATGCTCGAATGCATGAGATGAACATGTATGCAAATGCAATGCACGTGATGACATGATATGAGATGCATGAAAACGAAAACAACACACGGAGACAAAGACCCGAACCCGAGAAATAAATATAACTTAACGCCGGAAACGGCAAGAGTTGGAGTACAAATTGGGAAAGTTATATCTGGGGCGTTACAACACTCCACCACTACGAAAAGATCTCGTCCCGAGATCTAGGACTGAAAGAACTCCGGGTACTCAGAACGGAGGTGATCCTCGCGTTCCCAGGTAGCTTCACGGTCGGAATGGTGTGACCACTTTACTTTGAGAAATTTGATTGACTTGTTGCGAGTCCTGCGTTCAGTCTCTTCAAGAATTGCAACTGGGTTCTCACGATAGGAGAGATCTTGGAGCTCAATGTCCTCAAAGTTGACTGTTCGTTCAGGCGTCTTGAAGCACTTTCGGAGTTGGGAGACATGGATCACATCATGAACATTTGCAAAGTTTGAAGGAAGCTCGAGTTGATAGGCGAGGTCGCCTCTCTTGCTGACAATCTTGAAAGGTCCGACGTATCTAGGGGCAAGCTTCCCTTTGATACCGAAGCGACGAGTCCCTTTCATAGGAGAGACGCGGAGGTAGACATGATCTCCGATCTTGAAAGCCAAATCACGGTGCTTACTATCATAGTAGCTCTTCTGGCGGGATTGGGCTGCTTTGAGGTTATCACGAATGACCTTGCACATTTCTTCTGCCTCTGTGATTAAGTCATTACCCAGTAGCTGACGTTCACCGGTTTCAGACCAGTTGAGAGGGGTACGGCATTTCCTACCATATAGAATTTCAAATGGGGCCTTGCCCGAACTTGCTTGAAAACTGTTGTTGTATGAGAATTCAGCATAAGGAAGACAATCCTCCCACTTCATGCCGAAGGAGATAACACAAGCCCTGAGCATATCTTCAAGAATCTGGTTGACACGCTCGACTTGACCGCTTGTTTGAGGATGGAAAGCAGTGCTGAAGCGGATGTTGGTGCCCATGGCCTTCTGAAAAGAATCCCAAAACTTGAAGGTAAAGATGCTGCCACGGTCTGAAGATATCACTTGAGGAATACCGTGCAGAGAGACAATTCGAGAGGTATAGAGTTCCGCCAATTGAGCTGCAGTGATTGACTCTTTGATAGGCAGAAAGTGAGCCACTTTGGTGAGCTTGTCGATGACAACGAATATAGCATCATTGCCACGCTTGGACTTTGGAAACCCAGTCACAAAGTCCATTTCAATGTGGTCAAACTTCCATTCTGGAATGGCAAGAGGTTGGAGGAGACCTGCTGGCCTTTGGTGTTCTGCCTTCACTCTTCTGCAGACATCACATTCATTCACGAATTGAGCGATCTCGCTCTTCATTCGAGTCCACCAATAAGTTTGCTTGAGATCCTGATACATCTTCGTGCTACCAGGGTGGATGGAGAGGAGGGAATTGTGAGCCTCATTCATGATCACTTTACGGAGGTCACCTTTGGGTACCACAATTCGATCCTCGAAGAAGAGAGTGTCCTTGTCATCAAGGCGGTAGCACTTGTACTTGGACTGACTCTTTGCGATACCAATCTTCACCTTTTTCACCATAGCATCAAGAAGCTGGGCTTGGCGAATTTGGTCTTCCAAGGTAGGAGAAACTTGAAGGTTGGCGAGGAAACCTTGAGGAACAATTTGCAGATTAAGTTTGCGGAAAGCTTCACAAAGCTCAGGTTGATAAGGCTTCAGAATCAGACTGTTGCAATATGCTTTCCTGCTCAAAGCGTCAGCAATCACATTGGCCTTGCCTGGAGTATACTCTATACTCGGATTGTACTCTTGAATCATTTCGACCCATCGAGTTTGCCTGAGGTTGAGATTAGGCTGAGTGAAGATGTACTTGAGACTCTTGTGATCAGTGAAAATATCCACTTTCCTTCCCAATAGAAGATGTCTCCAAGTCAACAAAGCATGCACAACTGCCGCCAACTCGAGATCATGAGTGGGGTAGTTCTTCTCATTAGGCTTCAACTGGCGAGAGGTATAAGCAACAACTTTCTTCTCTTGCATTAGTACAACACCGAGACCTTGGAGAGAGGCATCACAAAAGACTTCGTACAACTTGGTTTCATCAGGCGGAGTCAGAACTGGAGCAGTGATCAACTTCTCTTTCAAAGTGTTGAAAGCAATATCACACTCCGGAGACCAAACGTACTTGACGTGCTTCTGAAGAAGATTTGAGAGGGGCTTCACGATCTTAGAAAAGTTTTCAACGAATCTTCGGCAGTAGCTTGCGAGACCGAGGAAGCTATGGAGTTGCTTCACGTTCTGAGGAGGTTCCCAATTAACAATTGCAGACACCTTCTCAGGATTCACGGCAATGCCCTTGGCAGAGATGATATGACCAAGATAAAGCACCTCATCGAGCCAAAATTCACACTTGGAGAACTTGGCGTAGAACTGATGTTCCCTAAGCTTGTCAAGAACCAAACGCAAGTGCTTGGCATGATCTTCCTTGTTCTTGGAGAAAACCAGAATGTCGTCGAGATAGACCAAAACAAAGTCATTGGTGTAGGGGTTGAAGATGAAGTTCATCATGCGAGAGAACGTCGGAGGAGCGTTGGCGAGGCCAAAAGACATGACGGTGTATTCATATGACCCATAGCTTGTTCTGAACGCCGTCTTGGGAATATCTTGCTCACGAATTTGAATCTGATGATAACCCATACGGAGATCAAGCTTGGAGAATACTTGGGCACCCTTGAGTTGTTCGAACAGCTCATTGATGTTGGGAAGTGGGTATTTGTTCTTGATGGTCTTCTTGTTCAATGGACGGTAATCAACACAAAGTCGGTCCGTTCCATCCTTCTTCTTCACAAAAAGAACACCACAACCCCACGGAGAAGAACTAGGCCGAATGAGACCCATTCTTTCTTGAACATCGAGTTGTTTCTTCAGTTCCTTCAACTCTTCAGGGCCGAGCTTGTAGGGACGTTTGCACACAGGTTCCGTACCGGGCTCAAGTTCAATAACAAATTCAACGGGCCGGTGCGGAGGCATTCCTGGGAGTTCTTCTGGGAAGACGTCTTGATACTCACAAACAACTGGAATCTGCGAAATAGCATCCAATTCACCCTTCTCATTGAGAGAAAACAACCGGATTGTATCATCACGAGCGGCAAAGACAATTACATCCTCAGACGAATGAGTCAATTGAATCTGCCTAGCTGCACAATCAAGCTGAGCTTTATGCTTAGAGAGCCAGTCCATCCCAAGAATAAGATCAATATCGGAATCGCCAAGAACAATTGGGGAAGAAAGGAACTTGTAGTCGCCCAAGGTGATAGTAACATCCGGGACACAGAAATTAGCTGTCATTTGTTTGCCCGGTGACACAATTTGTAAAGAATTTTGCAGGTGCTGGTAATCGTAGTCATACTTTGATGCAAAAGGTTTGGAAATGAAGCAATGCGATGCACCAGTGTCAAAAAGAACTTTTGCAGGAATATCATTAACAGGAAGGTTACCCATGATGACATCTAACGAATCCTCTGCCTGAGCTGCGTTCATCAAGTTGACCTTGGCGGACTTGGGGTTATGCTTGACCACTGCTGTACTTGCCGATCTGACAGGAGGAGGAGGAAGACGCCTCTGGTTGAAACACTTGTTGGCGTAGTGACCCTTCTGTTGGCACTTGTTGCACGTGACCTCTGAGAGCGGACGGTGGTATGGAGCACTTGATCTTGGAGCTTGAGACGAAGTCTGTTGGGGAACGTAGTAATTTCAAAAAATTTCCTACGCACACGCAAGATCATGGTGATGCATAGCAACGAGAGGGGAGAGTGTTGTCTACATACCAACGCAGACCGACTGCGGAAGCGATCACACAATGTAGAGGAAGTAGTCGTACGTCTTCCCGATCCGACCGATCCAAGCACCGTTACTCCGGCACCTCCGAGTTCTTAGCACACGTTCAGCTCGATGACGATCCTCGGGCTTTGATCCAGCAAAGCGTCGAGGAAGAGTTCCGTCAGCACGGCGGCGTGGTGACGATCTTGATGTACTACCAACGCAGGGCTTCGCCTAAGCACTACAACGGTATGATCGAGGTGGAATTTGGTGGCAGGGGGCACCGCACACGGCTAAGGAACGATCTCAAGGATCAACTTGTGTGTCTATGGGGTGCCCCCTGCCCCTGTATATAAAGGATGGAGGAGGAAGAGGCCGGCCAAGGCAAAGGTGCGGCCAGGATAGGGAGTCCTACTAGGACTCCAAGTCCTAGTAGGAGTCCACCAAAAGGGGAGGAAGGGAGAAGGAATAGGAGGAGAAGGAGAGGTGGCCGGCCCCCTTTTCCCTAGTCCAATTCGGACCAAAGGGGAGGGGGGGCGCAGCAGCCTTTTCCTCTTCCCACTAAAGCCCATCAAGGCCCATTACTTCTCCCGTAACTACCCGGTACTCCGAAAAATACCCGAATCACTCGGAACCTTTCCGATGTCCGAATATAGTCGTCCAATATATCGATCTTTACGTCTCGACCATTTCGAGACTCCTCGTCATGTCCCCGATCTTATCCGGGACTCCGAACTCCTTCGGTACATCAAAACTCATAAACTCATCATATAACTGTCATCGAAACCTTAAGCGTGCGGACCCTACGGTTCGAGAACAATGTAGACATGACCGAGACACGTCTCCGGTCAATAACCAATAGCGGGACCTGGATGCCCATATTGGCTCCTACATATTCTACGAAGATCTTTATCGGTCAGACCGCATAACAACATACGTTGTTCCCTTGTCATCGGTATGTTACTTGCCCGAGATTCGATCGTCGGTATCCAATACCTAGTTCAATCTCGTTACCGGCAAGTCTCTTTACTCGTTCTGTAATACATCATCTCACAACTAACATCTTAGTTATAATGCTTGCAAGGCTTATGTGATGTGTATTACCGAGAGGGCCCAGAGATACCTCTCCGACAATCGGAGTGACAAATCCTATTCTCGAAATACGCCAACCCAACATCTACCATTGGAAACACCTGTAGTACTCCTTTATAATCACCCAGTTACGTTGTGACGTTTGGTAGCACCCAAAGTGTTCCTCCGGCAAACGGGAGTTGCATAATCTCATAGTCATAGGAACATGTATAAGTCATGAAGAAAGCAATAGCAACATACTAAACGATCGGGTGCTAAGCTAATGGAATGGGTCATGTCAATCAGATCATTCAACTAATGATGTGACCTCGTTAATCAAATAACAACTCTTTGTTCATGGTTAGGAAACATAACCATCTTTGATTAACAAGCTAGTCAAGTAGAGGCATACTAGTGACACTCTGTTTGTCTATGTATTCACACATGTATTATGTTTCCGTTTAATACAATTCTAGCATGAATAATAAACATTTATCATGATATAAGGAAATAAATAATAACTTTATTATTGCCTCTAGGGCATATTTCCTTCAGTCTCCCACTTGCACTAGAGTCAATAATCTAGATCACATCAGCATGTGATTAACATCGATAGTTCACATCATCATGTGATTAACACCCATAGTTCACATCGCCATGTGACCAACACCCAAAGGGTTTACTAGATTCAGTAATCTAGTTCACATCGCTATGTGATTAACACCCAAAGAGTACTAAGGTGTGATCATGTTTTGCTTGTGAGAGAATCTTAGTCAACGGGTCTGCCACATTCAGATCCACATGTATTTTGCAAATTTCTTATGTCAACAATGCTCCGCATGGAGCTACTCTAGCTAATTGCTCCCACTTTCAATATGTATCTAGACCGAGACTTAGAGTCATCTAGATTAGTGTCAAAACTTGCATCGGCGTAACCCTTTACGACGAACCTTTTTATCACGTCCATAATCGAGAAACATATCCTTATTTCACTAAGGATAATTCTGACCGCTGTCCAGTGATCTACTCCTAGATCACTATTGTACTCCCTTGCCAAATCAGTGCAGGGTATACAATAGATCTGGTGTACAGCATGACATACTTTATAGAACCTATGGCCAAGGCATAGGGAATGACTTTCATTCTCTTTCTATCTTCTGCCGTGGTCGGGCTTTGAGTCTTACTCAACTTCACACCTTGTAATACAGGCAAGAACTCTTTCTTTGACTACTCCATTTTGAACTACTTCAAAATCTTGTCAAGGTATGTACTCATTGAAAAAACTTATCAAGCATCTTGATCTATCTCTATAGATCTTAAAGCTCAATATGTAAGCAGCTTCACCGAAGTCTTTCTTTGAAAAACTCCTTTCAAACACTCCTTTATGCTTAACAGAATAATTCTACATTATTTCCGATCAACAATATGTCATTCACATATACTTATCAGAAATGCTGTAGTGCTCCCACTCACTTTCTTGTAAATACAGGCTTCACCGCAAGTCTGTATAAAACTATATCCTTTGATCAACTTATCAAAGCGTATATTCCGACTCCGAGATGCTTGCACCAGTCCATAGATGGATCGCTGGAGCTTGCACATTTTGTTAGCACCTTTCGGATTGACAAAACCTTCTGGTTGCATCATATACAACTCTTCTTTAATAAATCCATTAAGGAATGCAGTTTTGTTTATCCGTTTGCCAGATTTCATAAAATGCGGCAATTACTAACATGATTCGGACAGACTCAAGCATAGATACGAGTGAGAAGCTCTCATCGTAGTCAACACCTTGAACTTGTCGAAAACCTTTTGCGACAATTCTAGCTTTGTAGATAGTAACACTACTATCAGCGTCCGTCTTCCTCTTGAAGATCCATTTTTCTATGGCTTGCCGATCATCGGGCAAGTCAACCAAAGTCCATTCTTTGTTCTCATACATGGATCATATGTCAGATTTCATGGCTTCAAGCCACTTTGCGGAATCTGGGCTCACCATCGCTTCTTCATAGTTCATAGGATCATCATGATCTAGTAGCATGACTTCCAGAACAGGATTACCGTACCACTCTGGCGCGGATCTTACTCTGGTTGATCTACGAGGTTCAGTAGTGTCTTGTTCTGAAGTTTCATGATCATCATCATTAGCTTCCTCACTAACTGGTGTAGGTGTCACAGAAACATTTTTCTGTGATGTACTACTTTCCAATAAGGGAGCAGGTACAGTTACCTCGTCAAGTTCTACTTTCCTCCCACTCACTTCTTTCGAGAGAAACTCCTTCTCCAGAAAGTATCCATTATAAGCAACGAATGTCTTGCCTTAGGATCTGTGATAGAAGGTGTATCCAATAGTTTCCTTTGGATATCCTATGAAGATGCACTTCTCCGATTTGAGTTTTGAGCTTATCAGGATGAAACTTTTTCATATAAGCATCGCAACCCCAAACTTTAAGAAATGACAACTTTGGTTTCTTGCCAAACCATAGTTCATACGGTGTCGTCTCAACGGATTTAGATGGTGCCCTATTTAACGTGAATGCAGCTGTCTCTAATGCATAACCCCAAAACGATAGTGGTAGATCGGTAAGATACATCATAGATTGTACTATATCCAATAAAGTATGGTTATGACGTTCGGACACACCATTATGCTGTGGTGTTCCAGGTGGCGTGCGTAGTGAAACGCTTTCGCATTGTTTTAACTGAAGACCAAACTCATAACTCAAATATTTGTCTCCGCGATCAGATTGTAGAAACTTTATTTTCTTGTCACGATGATTTTTCACTTCACTCTGAAATTCTTTGAACTTTTCAAATGTTTCAGACTTATGTTTCATCAAGTAGATATACTCATATCTGCTCAAATCATCTGTGAAGATCAGAAAATAATGATACCTGTCGCGATTCTCAATATTCATCGGACCACATACATCAGTATGTATGATTTCCAACAAATCTTTTGCTTGCTCCATTGTTCTGAAGAACAGAGTCTTAGTCATCTTGCCCATGAGGCATGGTTCACAAGCATCAACTGATTCATAATCAAGTGATTTCAAAAGCCCATCAGCATGGAGTTTCTTCATGCGCTTTACACCAATATGACCTAAACGGCAGTGCTACAAATAAGTTGCACTATCATTATTAACTTTGCATCTTTTGGTTTCAATATTATGATTATGTGTATCACTACGATCGAGATCCAACGAACTATTTTCATTGGGTATGTAACCATATAAGGGTTTATTCATGTAAATAGAACAACAATTTATTCTCTTACTTAAATGAATAACCGTATTACAATAAACATGATCAAATCATATTCATGTTCAACGCAAACACCAAATAACACTTATTTAGGTTCAACACTAATCCCGAAATTATAGGGAGTGTGCGATGATGATCATATCAATCTTGGAACCACTTCCAACACACATCGTCACTTCACCCTTAACTAGTCTCTGTTTATTCTGCAACTCCCGTTTCAAGTTACTAATCTTAGCAACTAAACTAGTATCAAATACTGAGGGTTTGCTATAAACACTAGTAAAGTACACATTAATAACATGTATATCAAATATACTTATGTTCACTTTGCCATCCATCTTATCTGCCAATCACTTGGGGTAGTTCTGCTTCCAGTGACCAGTCCCTTTGCAATAGAAGCACTTAGTCTCAGGCTTAGGATCAGACTTGGGCTTCTTCACTTGAGCAGCAACTTGCTTGCTGTTCTTTTTGAAGTTCCCCTTCTTCCCTTTGCCCTTTTCTTGAAACTAGTGATCTTGTCAACCATCAACACTTGATGCTCTTTCTTGATTTCTACCTTCATTGATTTCATCATCATGAAAAGCTCGGGAGTCTTTTTCGTCATCCCTTGCATACTATAGTTCATCACGAAGTTCTACTAACTTGGTAATGGTGACTAGAGAATTCTGTCAATCACTATCTTATCTGGAAGATTAACTCCCACTTGATTCAAGCGATTGTAGTACCCAGACAATCTGAGCACATGCTCACTAGTTGAGCGATTCTCCTCCATCTTTTAGCTATAGAACTTTGTTGGAGACTTCATATCTCTCAACTCGGGTATTTGCTTGAAATATTAACTTCAACTCCTGGAACATCTCAGATGTTCCATGACGTTCAAAACGTCTTTGAAGTCCCGATTCTAAGCTGTTAAGTATGGTGCACTAAACTATCAAGTAGTCATCATATTGAGCTAGCCAAACGTTCATAACGTCTGCATCTGCTCCTGCAATAGGTCCGTCACCTAGCGGTGCATCAAGGACATAATTCTTCTGTGCAGCAATGAGGATAAACCTCAGATCACGGATCCAATCCGCATCATTGCTACTAACATCTTTCAATATAATTTTCTCTAGGAACATATCAAAGTAAACACAGGGAAGCAACAACGCGAGCTATTGATCTAAAACATGATTTACAAAATACTACCAGGACTAAGTTCATGATAAATTTAAGTTCAATTAATCATATTACTTAAGAACTCCCACTTAGATAGACATCCCTCTAATCCTCTAAGTGATCACGTGATCCAAATCAACTAAACCATGTCCGATCATCACGTGAGATGGAGTAGTTTCAATGGTGAACATCACTATGTTGATCATATCTACTATATGATTCATGCTCGACCTTTCGGTCTCCGTGTTCCGAGGCCATATCTGCATATGCTAGGCTCGTCAAGTTTAACCTGAGTATTCTGCGTGTGCAAAACTGGCTTGCACCCGTTGTAGATGGACGTAGAGCTTATCACACCCGATCATCACGTGGTGTCTGGGCACGACGAACTTTGGCAACGGTGCATACTCAGGGAGAACACTTCTTGATAATTTAGTGAGAGATCATCTTATAATGCTACCGTCAATCAAAGCAAGATAAGATGCATAAAAGGATAAACATCACATGCAATCAATATAAGTGATATGATATGGCCATTATCATCTTGGGCTTGTGATCTCCATCTCCGAAGCACCGTCATGATCACCATCGTCACCGGCGCGACACCTTGATGTCCATCGTAGCATCGTTGTCGTCTCGCCGATCTTATGCTTCCACGACTATCACTACCGCTTAGTAATAAAGTAAAGCATTACATCGCGATTGCATTGCATACAATAAAGCGACAACCATATGGCTCCTGCCAGTTGCCGATAACTTGGTTACAAAACATGATCATCTCATACAATAAAATCAGCATCATGCCTTGACCATATCACATCACAACATGCCCTGCAAAAACAAGTTAGACGTCCTCTACTTTGTTGTTGCAAGTTTTACGTGGCTGCTACGGGCTTAAGCAAGAACTCATCTCACCTACGCATCAAAACCACAACGATAGTTTGTCAAATAGACTCCGTTTTAACCTTCTCAAGGACCGGGCGTAGCCACACTCGGTTCAACTAAAGTTGGAGAGACAGTCTTCCGCAAGCCATCTATGTGCAAAGCACGTCGAGGGAACCGGTCTCGCGTAAGAGTACGCGTAAGGTTGGTCCGGATCGTCTCGTCCAACAATACCGCCGAACCAAAGTATGACATGCTGGTAGGCAGTATGACTTGTATCGCCCACAACTCACTTGTGTTCTACTCGTGCAAATAACATCAAACCACAAAACCTAGGCTCGGATGCCACTGTTGGGGAACGTAGTAATTTCAAAAAATTTCCTACGCACACGCAAGATCATGGTGATGCATAGCAACGAGAGGGGAGAGTGTTGTCTACGTACCAACGCAGACCGACTACGGAAGCGATCACACAATGTAGAGGAAGTAGTCGTACGTCTTCCCGATCCGACCGATCCAAGCACCGTTACTCCGGCACCTCCGAGTTCTTAGCACACGTTCAGCTCGATGACGATCCTCGGGCTTTGATCCAGCAAAGCGTCGAGGAAGAGTTCCGTCAGCACGACGACGTGGTGACGATCTTCATGTACTACCGACGCAGGGCTTCGCCTAAGCACTACAACGGTATGATCGAGGTGGAATTTGGTGGCAGGGGGCACCGCACACGGCTAAGGAACGATCTCAGGGATCAACTTGTGTGTCTATGGGGTGCCCCCTGCCCCTGTATATAAAGGATGGAGGAGGAAGAGGCCGGCCAAGGCAAAGGTGCGGCCAGGATAGGGAGTCCTACTAGGACTCCAAGTCCTAGTAGGAGTCCACCAAAAGGGGAGGAAGGGAGAAGGAATAGGAGGAGAAGGAGAGGTGGCCGGCCCCCTTTTCCCTAGTCCAATTCGGACCAAAGGGGAGGGGGGGCGCAGCAGCCTTTTCCTCTTCCCACTAAAGCCCATCAAGGCCCATTACTTCTCCCGTAACTACCCGGTACTCCGAAAAATACCCGAATCACTCGGAACCTTTCCGATGTCCGAATATAGTCGTCCAATATATCGATCTTTACGTCTCGACCATTTCGAGACTCCTCGTCATGTCCCCGATCTTATCCGGGACTCCGAACTCCTTCGGTACATCAAAACTCATAAACTCATCATATAACTGTCATCGAAACCTTAAGCGTGCGGACCCTATGGTTCGAGAACAATGTAGACATGACCGAGACACGTCTCCGGTCAATAACCAATAGCGGGACCTGGATGCCCATATTGGCTCCTACATATTCTACGAAGATCTTTATCGGTCAGACCGCATAACAACATACGTTGTTCCCTTTGTCATCGGTATGTTACTTGCCCGAGATTCGATCGTCGGTATCCAATACCTAGTTCAATCTCGTTACCGGCAAGTCTCTTTACTCGTTCTGTAATACATCATCTCACAACTAACATCTTAGTTATAATGCTTGCAAGGCTTATGTGATGTGTATTACCGAGAGGGCCCAGAGATACCTCTCCGACAATCGGAGTGACAAATCCTATTCTCGAAATACGCCAACCCAACATCTACCATTGGAAACACCTGTAGTACTCCTTTATAATCACCCAGTTATGTTGTGACGTTTGGTAGCACCCAAAGTGTTCCTCCGGCAAACGGGAGTTGCATAATCTCATAGTCATAGGAACATGTATAAGTCATGAAGAAAGCAATAGCAACATACTAAACGATCGGGTGCTAAGCTAATGGAATGGGTCATGTCAATCAGATCATTCAACTAATGATGTGACCTCGTTAATCAAATAACAACTCTTTGTTCATGGTTAGGAAACATAACCATCTTTGATTAACAAGCTAGTCAAGTAGAGGCATACTAGTGACACTCTGTTTGTCTATGTATTCACACATGTATTATGTTTCCGTTTAATACAATTCTAGCATGAATAATAAACATTTATCATGATATAAGGAAATAAATAATAACTTTATTATTGCCTCTAGGGCATATTTCCTTCAAAGTCTTGTTCTAAAAGCCTGGGGTGGGTGGGTGGGAAGAACAACTGCCACCTTTGCTCTTCTGCTGATACGGCTGACGGAACGGAGGAGGAGGAAGCCAATACTTCTGCTGCTTGGCCACTTGAGTAGAGGAAGAAGGCGTAGTGTCTCTGACTCGCTTCCTGGAAGCATCACACCTCAACTGAGCAGCCTCTTGCCTCAGTGCCATGTTGTAGAACTCATCGTACCTCAACGGCTCAAAAAGGACAAGAGCGAGCTGAATTTCTTCATGGAGACCACCCCTGAACTGATATATCATGCTCTTCTCATCAGGAACATCCTGCTTGGCAAAACGGGCAAGCTTCTGGAACAACTTGTTGTAGTCATAGACAGACAAAGAGCCTTGCTTCAGATTGCGGAATTCCTCACGTTTGCTTTCAGTCACACTCTAAGGGATGTGATGAGCTCGGAAATCTCGACGGAAATCATCCCAAGTGATCAAACGTCCACCTCTGGAATCCTTGTACTGCTGGAACCACTCTACAGCCTGATCTTTGAGCTAGAAAGAAGCGAACTTGACGAAATCTTCAGGCCTGACGTTGCTGCATTCAAAATGCTTGCCCAGATCCACTAGCCAATCGTCAGCATCGGTTGCCTCAACACAATTGCTGAACGTCTTTGGACCATTAGCGAGGAACTGGTTCAGAGTAGCAAAATGGTTCTGATTGTTGCCTTGATTCCCTTGACTGCCTTGATTGCGCTCTTGGAGGATTTGCATGATCAACTGTGTGTTTGCATTGGTTGCGGCCATCACAGCTTGCCAAGCCTCCGGAGGAGGTGGAGGTGGTGGCGGATCAGGATTCGGAGTCATGCGCGTTGGAGGAGCCATCCCAAACTAGCAAATCCTACATCCAGCTGTATCCATCCTTCAACACATAACCAAGAAACCTTCGGAAACCATCTACCTCAACCTTCGAAAAGCATCCGTTATACAAGTTATGGCGATACTCCCGAACTCCCGCCCCAGTACTGGGTGGCGTAGAGGTTATCTCACCAACGAACTGCATAAAGGAGATTTTCGATGTCGGCGAACATATCTCAAGTATTCCGGAATTGCAATGATAAAATTATGATGACAACACCTCGGAGCTCAACTCCCCGGGACACTTCCACTAAACCCCTGACAGGAGGCACCAAGACAGTGTTCTCATCATAAGCCATCGGAACAAATCCAAGATACTCGCGTGATCCTAAATTTTTTTAGTGAAATTTGAGAAGAGAAGAGTCAAAACTCTACGTCAGGATGCCTTACCAGAGTGATGAGGAGACTGGGAAGTAAAAAGAATTCCTAAGCTCTTCGATATATAATTCCTAAATGACTCAAAACATTTTTCTAGACACAACTCGGCTGCTAAAACGATCAATCAGTGGGGGCTCCTAAGGTCGGGGAAGGCTCTGATTACCAACTTGTAACGCCCTCGATGCGGCTATATCTCCCACGTGTCGAGGCACGACTTAAAGGCATAGCCGCATTGAAAGCAATGTCGCAAGTTAGGAAATCATCACACATCCCATGTAATATAATGTAAAAGGGGAGGTACATAGTTGGCTTACACTCGCCACGTCACATCAAAGTACATAAATAACATCCATCATACAGAACACTCATGGCCCGACTACGGTGCCAAAATAGAAAAGAACCCAACAAGCGACATAGGTCCCGTTCACCCCAACTGGGCACCACTACTGATCATCAGGAAAAGACACATAGTAACACTGAGAATCCTCGTCGTACTCCCACTTGAGCTCAAGCGCGCCATCTGGAGCTGTATCATCTTTCCCTGCATCTGGTGTAATAGTAATCTGTGAGCCACAGGGACTCAGCAATCTCGCACCCTCGCGATCAAGACTATTTAAGCTTAATAGGTAGGAAAGGGGTAATGTATGAGTGGAGCTGCAGCAAGCGACTAGCATATATGGTGGCTAACTTATTCGCAAAAGAGAGCGAGAAGAGGAGGCAAAGCACGAGCGAGAAACTAGGGAGCAACCTGCGCAAACATAACTCCAACACCGTGTCCACTTCCCGGACTCCGCCGAGAAGAGTCCATCACGGCAACACACTCAGTTGATTCATTTTAATTAATTAAGGTTCAAGTTATCTACAACCGGACATTAACAAATTCCCATCTGCCCATAACCGCGGGCACGGCTTTCGAAAGATCAATCCCTACAGGGGGGTCCCAACTTAGCCCATAACAAGCTCTCACGGTCAACGAAGGAATAGACCTCTACCCAAGACACACCGATCAGACTCGGTATCTCGGTACAGCAAGACATTTCGACAGGTTAAAACAAGACCAGCAACACCGCCCGAATGTGCTGACAAATCCCGATAGGAGCTGCACATATCTCGTTCTCAGGGCACACTCAGATGAGCTCTCCATACATCTAAAACCAAACCTTGAGTTTCCCCGAGGGGGCGCTGCACAGGACTCTAGTTCGGACCAACACTCAGAGGAGCTCTGGCCCGGGGGGGGGGGGGGGGGAGTTAAAATAAGATGACCCTCGGGCTCCGGAAACCCAAGGGAAAAAGAGGCTAGGTGGCAAATGGTAAAACCAATGTTGGGCATTGCTGGAAAAGCTTTTATCAAGGCGAACTATCAAGGGGTTCCCATTATAGCCCAACCGCGTAAGGGACGCAACAATCCGGGAACATAACACCGATATGACGGAAACTAGGGCGGCAAGAGTGGAACAAAACACTAGGCGAGAGGCCGAGCCTTCCACCCTTTACCAAGTATATAGATGCATTAGGATAACATGGCAATATAATGATATCCCAACAAGTAAATAAATGTTCCAACAAGGAACGGCTCCAATCGTCACCTGCAACTAACAATGCTATAAGAGGGGCTGAGCAAAGCGGTAACATAGCCAATCAACGGTTTGCTAGGACAATGGTGGGTTAGAGGCTCAATCATGGCAATTGGGAGGCTGACAAGCAAGTGGTAGGCATCGTAGCATTGGCATAGCAAAAGAGCGAGCAAACTAGCATAGCAAAGATAGTAGTGATTTCGAGGGTATGGTCATCTTGCCTGCACAGTTGTCAGAGTTGACTGGATCCTCAAAAGCAAACTCAATGGGCTCCTCGTTAGCGAACTTGTCTCCCGGCTCTACCCAACAACACAAACAAGCAACAAGGATACAATCAACCACGTGCAAGGACAAACAATAAGATGCAAAGATGGTATGCCATGCGGAATGCGATGCGGGATGCAAAATGCAAGACGTGACAGAAAATGCATGAACCTGGCCTCAACTTGGAAAACCAAGTGTGCCACTGGATAGAGGGGATGAAATCTCTTGAAAACGATATAAAGATCATAGGAATCGGAGCTACGGTTTGGAAATGGCAAGCGTTTTACGAAATGAACCGGTCTGCGATTTACAGGAAGTAGGCATCTAAATGCAACGAAATGAACATGCTACAGCCACCAAACATGACAACAAAAGACATGGCAGGGATGCCCACAAGATGCTTAACAAAACACTAGCACTGAGCCACGGACAAATTCATCCATTATGAGGTTCAAACAAGCATGGCAAAAACGCAAATGCATAACAGATTTCAGACCTAGTGAAATTAACACTAGTCTGAAATTTCAGACCACGATGCTCTCTTCGGAGCAGCAAAACAACATGATACATGATCTGATTATGACAAGTAAGAACATGGCATGGAGCTACTCAACAAGCTTAACAAAATACCCAAAGTGACCTGGGGCCAAAAGGGTTCACAAAATACTCTAACGAGCACACGAACATAGACGAAACACAATCAGTTTTCAGACTTAGTGAAAACTGAGACATGCTGAAATTTAACTCACGAAGGCATGTAAACGAGCTCGATGCACTCACCATGGTGCAAGTCATAGCAAGGCAAGCATACATCCATTAAGAAGGCACAAAATTCTAGCTAGACATGGCAAGAACAATGGCATAGCATGCACGGATCAATAACAATAGCATCGGCAAAATCACAAACAAGTTGACGATCTGCCCAGATTTACCACGAAGCAAAAGTAGAGCTCGATTGACTCAAGCTAGAGCACTCCACATATCCAAACAAAGACATGGATGGATAGAGCATAACATGAACAACAAAACTCCCTTACTGATCATCCTCAAAAGAGGCACGGATCACTAGGAAACAAGCTGAACATATGGCATCATGAACTAAAATATCCCAGACTTGGTGAAATCCACTAAGTCCCTGAAAACAGATCTACCAAGTGCCTCACTTTGCAAGCTTGCACAAGTCACCACACACATCCTAAAAATGCATGGTTGGCACCTCTGGAAAGAAGACAAAATGCTTAACAATTCATCCCAAAGACTCACAGGCATATCATGCACACAATAATCATGGAAAAAATAACAAAAGTCTATGATGAACTAATGGATCTGCAATTTAACTCACGAAGCCTCATTCTAGCAGCATTTCGGGCATCAAGATGAACTCAAATGAAAATGATGCAATGGAATGAAATGATGTACATGTCGAGGCGAACATTTTGATATACTATATGTCCAAAACGGAGCCACGGATGCAAAGATATCACTGGTCAAAGATAGCATAAAAGATTAAGGGGGAGATGGAAAAGTCAACCGTCTCAAAATATCTCAGATCTGAAATCACTGTAGCAGGTACTGTTCATCGGCGTGGAAAATGAGGTCCGCCGGAGCTGGGACTTGAAGTTCACCGGAGTTTCACCGGGGAAGGAGAGGAGGGGCCGGGGCCCGGATCCGGTGGTCGCCGGGGACGGTGGCGCCCGGCGCGGTGGCCTGCGGGCGGAGGCGGCGGTGGTCCGGCGGGGCGCTTCGGGCGCCGGCCGGCAAGGGCGCGCGCGGCCGCGCGGTGGCGCCGGCCACTGGCGAGGAGGACGAAGGCGGCGGGGGCGCTGAGGGAGCCGGGCGGCGGCGTGGGCCTCGGGGGCCGGCCACGGGCCTCCCGGGCCTGGCGGCGGGGATGTGGGCGCACGCCCACGTGGCGGCGTCCGGTTGGTCGCGGCACAGGGCAGACACGTCCGATCGGCACGGACGTTGTCCGGCGGCGGCGGGGATGTTTTTTTTGGGAAGGGTTAGGACGGGGAAGACGAGATCCGGAAAATGGAGGGGGTATATATAGGCATAATTGGAGCTAGGAGAGTCCAAATGAGGTGCGGTTTTCGGCCACGCGATCGTGATCGAACGCTCTAAGACATGGAGCAGAGTTTGGTGGGTTTTGGGCCAAATGGAGGGGTGTTGGGCTGCAACACACACGAGGCCTTTTCGGTCCCTCGGTTAACCGTTGGAGTATCAAACGAAGTCCAAATAGTACGAAACTTGACAGGCGGTCTACCGGTAGTAAACCAAGGCCGCTTGGCAAGTCTCGGTCCAATCCAGAAATGTTTAATCTCCAAACACGAAAGAAAGCTAGAATTGACCACCGGAGGAGAACGAAGCGCCGGAATGCAAAACGGACAACGGGGAAAATGCTCGAATGCATGAGATGAACATGTATGCAAATGCAATGCACGTGATGACATGATATGAGATGCATGAAAACGAAAACAACACATGGAGACAAAGACCCGAACCCGAGAAATAAATATAACTTAACGCCGGAAACGGCAAGAGTTGGAGTACAAATTGGGAAAGTTATATCTGGGGCGTTATAAAGGCGGCCTGGAATCCTACTCAGGCGGTGGTCTGGAGGAGGATTAATGCAAACCTTTTTTCAATACAATTCAATTGCCTTGCGGATTGGAACAAGGCCATGCATCAGGGTCCTTGGGATTTCCATGGAACGGCCTTGCTCATGGCAGAATATGATGGTTTTACCAACCCAGAAAAGATTAAGTTAGACAGGTTGACGACGTGGTGTCAAATCCACAGGTTACCTGATGGAGTTCTCAAGAGCAAGAGTGCGTTGCAGAATCTAGCGAGCCAGATCGGCAAGGTCGATGAGGTATAGGTCACACTCCCCAACGGTTTCATCGGTGAGTTCATCAGAGTACGAGTGAGCCTGGATGTTAACAAGAAATTGACTAGGGCTGTGGGGATAACTAAAGGAGGTGAAACCGAGAAGTACTTGGTAAAATTTGAGAAACTCCCAACTTTCTGTAATGCTTGTGGTTTGTTAGGCCATTGGCATGAAGAATGTGGGACAGGCGAGCATGACAAATCAAAATTTCAGTGGGGGAGTTTCTTGATGGCCACTCGCAGAGGCAGAGGGGGTGGACGTGGTGGACGTGGTCCGTCTGACCGGTAGAGAGGAGACATGGATGATTCTGTTGGAAGGGGAAGAGGTCTTGGACGAGGTTTTGGTAGAGGCCGGGGAACTGATAATGACCCCCTTGCTGATTTGAGTAAAGGTGGAGAGACATCAGTTAGTTGGAGACACAATTATGTCCAGAAGGAAAGCAATGAGACTAGTGGTACAACAAGGAATGAGATCGTTCTAGGAACCAACAGCCAAGACGCAAGAGTGATGGCAGCATCAGAAAACATCTTGGGGAAGAGGACAGCCCAAGATAGCAACACATCTACTTTACCGTCTGGAAAAATAAGTATGGATACAGACCCAACATCTGCAATAATTCCTTTTACAGGGAATAAAACAGTTTAGGAACTAGAAAAGGCCACGTTTGCGAAAAGGGTAAATCTTTTTGAAACAACAACAGATGAGGAAAGGGTCCCGAGACCCTTCGATACACCTTAGAAGAGTATGAACAGGAAGAGGTTCAAGGATAAGGATGGATAGGCTGTTGATAGTAACCCAAGTTCTTCACAACATTCATGATCGGCGACACCTCTCGAGGGTGATCGCCGGGAACAATGAAACTCTTGGCTTGGAACTGCCGGGGACTAGGGAATGAACCGGTAGTTCGAGCTTTGCTGGATGTCCAGTGAAGCGTACTTCCCGATGTGATGTTTCTGTCGGAGACTCACCTAGATAGCTATCCGGCTGAATGCTTAAGACGTAGATTAAAAATGGATTAGAAGATGATTTGTGCAAGTGATGGCAGAAGGGGAGGTCTGATCCTGTTTTGGCAGAACAATATAACAGTACAACGACTCAATCTGGACCCCATGTTCATTGATGTTCAAATAACATGTGATGCAAAGACATGGCGATTAACTGGTATGTATGGAGAGTTTAAATGGGAGCATAAGCACCTATCCTGGGGGCATATGCGGCAGTTGTACCAAAATAACACACTTCCTTGGCTGTTGATAGGGGATCTAAATGAGATCCAATATTTGCATGAGAAGGAAGGAGGAAACCCAAGGCCGCAACAGTATATGACAGCCTTCCAACAAGCAATGGAAGATTGTGAGCTACAGGATATGGGGTATATAGGCGACATATTTACTTGGAGAAGGGGCCGTATTCGAGAAAGACTGGACAGAGGGTTAGTGAATGATGAGTGGAGAAATACCTTTCCTAATGCTGCCACAGAGCATGTCAATTTTAACCACTCAGACCACAAACCTTTAGTGGTGGATACAGAATATTATCTGAGATCGATCCCTAACCAGGGAGGACCGAAGAGATTTGAAGCCCGGTGGCTTAGAGAGGATCAATTTTCAGAGTTGGTAAAAACCTCATGGGTAAATGTGAAAAATGATACTTCTGTGCCAGATATTTTTCAGAAGCTGGCACGCATGCACTCGGTCTTCCATGACTGGGACCAATGAGTCCTAAAGAAACCAAAAAATAGGTTGGAGAAGGCACAAAGGGAGTTGGAGGAGGCAATGTCGGGTCCCATGACTGATGAGAATGAATTGAAGAGGAAGGAACTAGCTAAATTAGTGGAATATTTGCTTGAATTGGAAGAGATCCAGACTATGCAACATTCAAGAGTTGACTGGTTAAAGTTTGGAGACCAGAATATGGCTTTCTTCCAGGCTTTCGCAGCGGCAAGATAGAAGAAGAATTATATTAAAAAACTGAAAGATGAAAACGGGGATACTATGGAAGGCATGCATGATTTGAACCCTCATATTCAAGGCTATTTTGAGAACTTGTTCACATCCGAGGTGCAGCAAACTAATCCCGCGGTGTTACAGAAGGTAAACATGAAGGTAACATCTCAAATGAATGACTACCTGATGGCCCCTTTTACTACTGATGATGTTTGTAAAGCAGTTTTCAGCATTGGGGACTTGAAAGCCCCTGGACCAGATGGGTTACATGCGGTGTTCTTTAAGAAGTATTGGCATATTTTGGGACAAGAAATAACTGAAGCTGTTCTGAATGCAATTAATTCAAAGCATATTCCAGCGGAGTGGAATGACACTTCCATAGTGCTAATACCTAAGGTGGATTCTCCAGAGTTGATAACTCAGTACCGCCCCATAAGTCTTTGCAACGTTCTGTACAAGATCATTTCAAAAATGCTCTCTATTCGCTTGAAAAGTATTCTGCCTGAGATTATTTCCCCTACTCAGAGTGCCTTTCTCCTGGGTAGAATGATTACTGATAATATTCTAGTGGCTTATGAGTGCATTCACAAAATTAAGAATACAAAAAACGGTCAGACATGCTTATGTGCAGTTAAGTTGGACATGCATAAGGCATACGATAGAGTAGAATGGATTTTCCTTAAAAATATGATGCATAAGTTGGGCTTTGATAATCGGTGGATTGAAATCATTATGGAGTGTGTGAGTTTAGTAAGATAAAGGGTGCGGTACAATTCTCAAGAAACAGACATGTTTATACCATCCAGGGGGATTAGACAGGGTGATCCACTATCACCTTATCTTTTCTTGATTTGTGCAGAAGGTTTTTCTAGCATGTTGCAGTACAAAGAAGAAGTTGGTGGCATAGATGGGATAAGAGTGTGCAGAAATGCACCGTCAGTTTCACACCTTTTATTTGCTGACGATTCTCTGATTCTCATGAGAGCAGATATGATTAATGCAACTTCCTTACAGCAAGTGTTGGATACCTACTGTGACAACTCGGGTCAGTTGGTAAGTGTTGGCAAATCCAGTATATTTTTCAGTCCAAACACTAATATGCAAACTAGAGATGAGATCTGTCAACAGTTGAACATTACTAATCAAGCTTCGTCAGACAAATATCTGGGACTGCCTGCTTTGGTGGGGGCTGATAGAAGTGATTGCTTTAAACATTTATGTGAGAAAATCAAGAAGTTGTTGAAGGGTTGGATGGAGAAGCAACTGTCCACTGGTGGTAAGGAAGTTTTATTGAAAGCTGTTGCTCAATCAATACCAATATTTGCTATGTCGTTTTTTTGTTACCGGATAAAATATTTCTCGAATTTATGTCATTGCTCAATTTTGGTGGGGGATGAGGAAGAGAATAAAAAGATGCATTGGTTCTCATGGTGGAAACTTTGTATCCCGAAGAGTGATGGTGGCATGGGCTTCAGAGACCTCCATTCTTTTAATCTAGCCCTCTTGGCAAAGCAATGCTGGAGAATGATAAATAATCCTGATTCGGTCTGTGCTAGGATTTTGAAGGCTAAATACTTCCCAAATACTGATCTGTTGCACGCAGGACCAAAAAACGGCTCTTCTTTCACATGGCAGAGTATTTCAGCCGGTTTGCCTACTTTTAAGAGAGGGTATGTATGGCGTATTGGATCAGGGGAGAAAGTCGACATTTGGAATGACCCATGGATTCCTGCGAGTCCAGACAGGAAGGTAATAACACCTAGAGGCCAGACTTTACTTGTTAAAGTCGTGGAATTGATTGATCCAGTAACTAGTCAATGGGATGAGCAGTTAATTCGAGAAATATTTTATCTGGTGGATGCAAACAGAATTCTTCAAATACCACTCAACTTTCAGGCCTTTGATGATTTTGTCGCATGGAACCTTACAAGGAGTGGTATCTTCACTGTTAGCTCGGCCTATCATGAACAATGGGCACATAAATTCAAAAATCTTTCGGTCAGCATGTCTGCGTCTACTTCAGCTATACAAGCTGAGATTTGGAAGCATCTGTGGGAGTTGCAAGTGCCACGTAAAATTCAAATTTTTTGCTGGCGTGCCCTACGTGGAGTTTTCCCGTTATTTTCGATTTTGGCAAACAAACACCTACCCATCAGTGATGTATGTCCTCGTAAGGGACCGGAGGACATGAGACATTTACTTTTCCAATGCAATTTGGCACAGGAGCTATGGAGGGGTCTCGGGCTCTGGGATCATATAGAGCAAGCGACGCATGTGGATCGCTCCGGATCAGCAATATTGGAATTCTTACTTCTGGAACCGCAAACTAAAACCCTGATAATGCCAAGTCTGAATGTGAAAGAAGACATAGCAACGGGCTGCTGGTATATTTGGTGGCTAAGGAGACGCCACACTCACCATGACTCATGTCCACCGTCGTCCAGATGGAGTTCTTCTATCCTTGCAATTGTGGCAAACTATGCCAACGCCATCAGCAACAAAAAAGTGGTAGTTCAACACAGGTGGAAGAAACCTGATCCAAAGTTCATTAAATTAAATGTCGATGCTTCCTTTCATGATGATGTAGGCTCAGGAGCGACTGGATGTGTACTTCGGGACGACAAGGGGCGGTTCCTGGCTGCTCAATGCAAATTCATTCAGGTAGCGGCAGATGCAGCGACAATGGAAGCAATGGCAATGCATGATGGTTTAAACCTAGCAAATATTTTTGGTTTTAATAGAATAGCAGCAGAGTCAGACTCTCTGAGTGTTGTCAACAATTGTCAGGGACAAGTTCAATGGTGGGACTCAGCAGCGGCAATCTTTGCTGAATGTCTTGATATGGCAACATTGATAGGGAAGGTCACCTTTTCACATTGTTTTCGTGAGGCAAATTCAGTAGCTCATGTGCTAGCAAAATTTAGCTTCTGTAATAAATGTAATGAAAGTTGGACTGAGGAACCCCGGGGTTTTTGATCAGCCAATTAGTGAACAATGTAACTCTGTTTTAAATTAATAAAGCTAGCCATGATGGCCTTCCCTCCGAAAAAAGCAATCAGACTACTGATACTATGCTTTCATCAAACTACTCATGCACCGTTGGATCAAATTAATCTTGTGACTGTGATGAGGCCTGGTAAAAGGAGCACATGGGCGGTTCGTTTGGATTTTTGTGATTTCCTTCCATAACTACCTCCATAAATCACACCATATTTACTGTGATTTTTAACCGCTCTTAATGGCTCCAAATTAACTCGCGATCTCTCCATTATTAATTTCCATGTCACGTTTGCTTCTTTGGAGGCGAAATCCTGATTCCATTCTCATTTTAATTTGCTTCCAAAATTAGTTGTCGCCTAATCCTGATCTCTGTACATGGTTTGGTTAATCCAACCAGCAGGCACCCAAAGTTATTTAAACGTGCTTCCAATGTGACTGGAGTTCGCTTCGGCAAAGACATTTTCTCCCTAACGTGATGCTTAGTTTAATTTGCGTCAACGATTTTGGCTTAATGGTGAGTTTATCTTGCTTCCATCTAACAGTGATTTTGCTTCCTCGGCGAATCGAACTTGCTATGGTAATAGAAATTTGATTCTTATGTAATGAATTCTGTTCCTTCAAAAACATCAAAAATCTAACTTTCGTTGACCAGAAAAATCACTACTAAGCAAATAAGTACCCTTTAAATAAATAAAAAAGACCATTAACATGAGTACGCATAACACATGGTGCAAGAACACTAGGGACGTGATTCCAGGAAATACAAATGTGCTCATTTTGCTTCCAGCATATGGAAGTCATGCTTCCCACGCTACAAACCATGCTTCGTAATTCATAGTAATTTTTTTCGCAAAAGGATCGTCCTGACTCATGTCGTGTGCTTCCTGTATTTCTCATATATGCTTCCATGTGTTATGCTTGCAGATTTTGGTTTACTAGCGATCTAGTTGCTTTGTATAGGACAGTACATAGCACGTACACTTCCTGCCTGCTGTGTGCAGTCCCATCCCCATTCAAAAGATTACGAGTCATGACCATACACTCAGCTTCACCTTGCTTCATTACCGTGCGTAAACTGAAAACACATAAAGCAAAGTAAATTAGCCGCTAATGAAAAACTGTAGACCCAAGAAACAAATATAGTATTGTATGTCATATTACAATGGTGATATCAATACAATGAAACCAATCCCCTTGTTTATTGTAAAAGAAGTCTGAATTATTGGAAGCAATCTATGGGACAAAAGAAGCATATGAGAGTTTATTTTAGAAGCCCCATGAGGAGGAAACATGGAAATGTGCTATGTCAATAGGACTCCTCTTAATTGGAAGAAATAATTAACTAAGATTCAGACCAACATGAGGAAATGCATGTTTCTACTACCTACATGTCTAATTAGCCAAAAGATGTGGAACTGTGGAAGCAATTTATCTTGATAGTAGAAGCACGTGTAGTACTAACTGGAAGCTCCATTCGTACTTTCATAGGAAGCATGAAAAGACTACTATCTCAACATATCTCATTTTAACCAGAAACATATGAATTTGAAAACAGAAATTAACTAAAAGATTGAAACTAGCATATCTATACAAGTTCGTGTGATATTGAAACTGAAAGATTGTTCCACATACAGGAAGCAAGTAAAGGTTGCTGTCTTGGTAAATCTCATCTTCTTTTGAAGCATCGACTATTGAAGGTAGTTAATAACAGCAAATGCCTATATTTCTATGAAAGATCTACCGATCTACATACTCCAGTGTTGGGATATCCTCCTCATGTGGGCTGTGAGGAGATGACCATTTGAGGCCTTTTAGGCAGTCCAAAGAGGTGCATAAGCCCACTACCCATTGGGGTTATGACCTAGGGTCATTTTGGACTTTGCACATGTGTGGATGGGGATGCTTTACCCTCCATCCAGCAGCCACCACCAAGAGTGACGAAAATCAGTTCATCCTCCAAGAGAGAAGAAGAGAGAAAACCAAGAGAGCAAGGGAAGAAGAGGAAGATTGAAGGAAGAAGTAAAGGGAGCTCCTCCCCAAGGTTGTGATGGTCCAGATCCACTACGTTGCCTCCTTCAAGCTTCGGTTCCACCATCTTTGGTGAGATTGTTCCAATCCCTAGTTCCTGAGCCCAAATCTCGTTGTGTTCATCCAAGATTCAGAAATCTTGATGTATGAGATCCTCTAGTGCTTTCTAGAGAAGAACTTGTTGTATCCCACATTTGATAATAGTGGAAGAGCATTTGGGTGGCTTCGGCCCGTGGTTTTTCCCCTCAAGTTGAGGGGTTTTCCACGTAAAATTCTGGTGTCTCTTTGTTGATGCTTGGTGCTGTCCAGAAACTTACTCCTACCACAAGACACTAGGCCGAGGAGTGTCTTGCCTGCTGAGTAACATTTTCTGCCTCCATATATGCTGCTGCATATGTTTCCTTCCGTGCTAAGCAACAATCCTTGAATTAGTACATGATGTGGTGCTGAGATTACTTGTTTCTGCTGCAGTTTTCAGGTAACCACAAGTACATTTGTGTGCTAATTCCCATCAGAGTGGTATCAGAGCCTTGGTTGCTTAGAAGGTTGCAAATCCCAGTTGATTGATTGTTGCTGGAAGTGCTGCTCACAATGGCTTTGGAAGAAATCGCTACTACAAGTGGCATGATAAAACTTGATTTTTCCAATTACTCATTATGGAAGCCCATGATGGAAGACATCCTTTATTGCAAGGATTTGTATGAGCCAATTATGAAAGACAAGATACCCACAGGTGTCACGGAAGAAGAATGGAGAGTGTTGCATAGAAAGGCAGTAGGTATGATTCGGTTGTACATCAACCACAATATTTTCCACCATGTTGCAAATGACACAAATGCTTATGAGATGTGGCAGAAGTTAGAGTCTATATATGAGAGGAAGACATTAATGAACAAAGCCTCGGTGATCAAAAGACTTGCAAAGCTTGAGTACCGAGATGGCACAAGTGTGATTGAGCACTTAAATGTCTTCCAATGCCATATAAATCAACTTTCAGCCATGAAGATCAACTTTGAGGATGAGGTGCAAGCATTGTTGCTGCTGAGTTCCATGCCTGATAGTTGGAACACGCTTGTTGTGTCACTTAGCAATTCAGCTCCGGATGGGAAGCTGACTTTGGAGATGGTGAAGAACAGTATGCTGAATGAAGAAGCCAGAAAGAAGGAAAAGGGTGATGCCTCTTCTTCTGATGCGTATGTGGCTGAAACCCATGGGAAGAATGAGAATTGTGGACGCAGCAATACAAGATTTCAGCAAGGCAAAAGCAAATCCAGGGGGAGATCAAAGTCAAAACAGAGAAAAGATATTACTTGCTTTCATTGTGGCAATCCGGGACACATAAAGAGCGAGTGCAGGAAGTACAAAAGAGAGCTTGCAGAGGGGAAACTCACAAAGAAAACCGAGCAAAAGGCTGAGAGCAGTTTAGCCATGACCGCAACAGATGAGGACTATCTAGTCATTGAAGATGAAGATTGCTATAGTGTTGTTCGTGATGATGCCATGAGTTGGGTTGTGGATTCAGGTGCGTCCTTCCACATCACATCACACAAGGAGTAGTTCACATCTTACACTAGTGGTGTTGCTGGCCAAGTGAGGATGGGAAATAGTGGCTCGTCAGCAATTGTTGGCAAGGGCTCTATATGCATTGAAACAAACACAGGTTGCAGATTGGTGCTCGATGATGTGAGGCATGTTCCCGACATAAGGCTGAATTTGTTGTTAGTGGGCAAGCTTGATGATATCAAACATCCTAGTTATTTTGGTGAAGGAAAGTGGAAGCTCACCAAAGGCTCTTTGATTGTGTCTCGAGGAAGTAAGCAAGGTAATCTCTATGTGACTAAAACCAAGTTGTGCAATGAGGTGTTGAACATTGTTGAAAAAGACACTTCGGTTGAATTGTGGCACAAGAGGCTTGGGCATATGAGTGAGAAGGGCATGCACGCTCTTGCTCGCATGGAGTACCTCCCTGAGTTGAAATGTATATCCTTGAAACCCTGTGCACATTGTTTTGCTGGCAAACAACATAGGGCTGCATTTCGTACACTCCCTCCACATCATGCAAAAAATGTTCTTGATATTGTGCACACTGATGTTTGCTCCATGACTGAAAAATCTCATGGTGGAGCATTATACTTTGTGACTTTTATTGATGATCATTCTAGAAAGGTTTTTGTGTATGTGCTGAAACACAAATACCAGACGCTTGAAGCCTTCAAGGAGTTCCATGCCAAAGTTGAAAGAGAAACTGGCAGGAAATTGAAGTGCGTGAGATCAGACAATGGTGGTGAATACAGAGGTCCTTTTGAAAGGTATTGCAGAAATGTTGGCATCAGGCTTGAGAAGAGTCCACCAAAGATACCCCAACTCAATGGTCTTGCAGAGAGAATGAACAGGACACTCACAGAGAGGGTCACAACTATGCTCTCTCATGTTCATTTACCTAATTCATTTTGGGCTGAAGCATTGATGAATGCTATGTATGTGGTTAACCTATCTCCCTTAGTTCCTCTTGCAGGTGATATTCCTCAGAGAGTTTGGTCAAGGAAGGAGGTATCATACAAGCACTTGAAGGTCTTTGGTTGCAGGGCATTTGTACATGTTCCAAGGGACGAGAGATCCAAGCTTGATAGTAAGACAAAGCAGTGCATCTACCTCAGCCAACCAAGTGAAGAGTTTGGCTATAGGTTGTGGGATCCAGTAAATAGGAAGATTATGAGAAGCCGAGATGTGGTGTTCATTGAAGGTGAAACAATAGAAGATATTGGGAAACCAGAGAAGCCAATGACCAACACACCTCAGGTTGACATGGATCCAATCCGTCCTCCTCTCGTGCATGACAATCATGGGGGAGATGATGACACTGAAGACAGTGGAGATGCAACCGATCAAGGCGGTACAAGTCAAAGTGGCGAGCAGCCATCAAGTGATGATGATGATGAAGTTGGTAATGATGATGCCAACGAAAATCCACCTGATTCACCACCAGTGCAGCAGTAAAGAAGAAGTGAAAGATGCCACATTCCTTCTTCTAAATATCCACCACATCAATATGTGTTGATGACAGATGCAGGTGAGCCCTCATGCTACGAGGAGGCAATGTCTGATGAGAACAAGGAAGAATGGTCAGAAGCCATGCAGGATGAGATGAATTCCCTGTATGAGAATGATACCTTTGAGTTGGTGAAACTGCCAAAGGGCAAGAAAGCACTTAAGAACAAGTGGGTGTACAGAGTGAAGACTGAAGAAAACACCTCACATCCAAGGTACAAGGCCAGATTGGTTGTGAAAAGATTCAGTCAGAAAAGGGCATTGATTATAGTGAGATATTCTCTCCAGTGGTCAAGATGTCTTCGATCCGAGTTGTGCTTGGCATGGCTGCCACCATGGACTTGGAAATTGAACAACTTGATGTGAAGACTGCATTCTTACATGGTGACCTAGAGGAGGAGATATACATGGAGCAGCCAGAGGGATTCATGGTTGCAGGCAAGGAGCACTTAGTTTGCAAATTGAAGAAGAGCTTGTATGGCTTGAATCAAGCTCCTCGGCAGTGGTACAAGAAGTTTGAGTCTTTTATGACTGGCTTGGTTACCATAAAGCACAACCTGACCATTGTGTCTTTATGAAGAGGTACGCCGAGGGTGACTTCATTATTCTCTTGTTGTATGGTGATGATATGCTGATTGTTGGAAATGGCACAAAGAGGATTGCTCTCCTTAAGAAGGCATTGAGTAAATCATTTGCCATGAAGGATTTAGGACCTGCTAAGCAAATACTTGGCATGAAGATCTCCCATGATAGATCAAAGAAGCTGCTTTGACTCTTACAGGAAAGATACATTGAGAAGGTACTTGAAAGGTTCAATATGAAAGATGCAAAATCTGTTATCTCTCCGCTTGCAGGCCATCACAAACTGAATTCTAAACAATGTCCTACAAGTAAGAAGGAGAAAGAAGAAATGAGGAAACTACCTTACCAATCTGCTGTGGGCAGTTTGATGTATGCCATGGTATGCACTAGGCCTGACATTGCCTATGCAGTTGGAGTTGTTAGCGGTTCATGACAAATCCAGATAAAGCTCACTGGAAAGCAGTAAAGTGGATTCTCAGGTATCTCAAGGGTACTTCTACATCTTGTCTATGCTTTGGAAATGGTGATCCTGTATTGCAGGGCTATACATATGCAGATTACGCAGGTGACAAGGATCGTAGGAAGTCCACATCCGGATACCTGATGACTTATGCAAGGGGAGCAGTGTCATGGCAATCAAGATTGCAGAAATGTGTTTCTACATCAACTACAGAAGTTGAGTACATTGCAGCAGTTGATGCTGGCAAGGAAGTTTTGTGGATGAAGAACTTCTTGCAAGAGCTCGGCATAAAGCAAGAGAAGTATGTTCTGTTTTGTGACAGTCAGAGTGCTATTCATCTTGCCAAGAATTCAAGCTATCACTCTCGAACCAAGCACATTGATGTGAGGTACCATTGGATTCGAGATGTCATGAGTTCCAAGTTGCTGAAACTTGAGAAGATCCATACCGACGACAATGGTTCGGATATGATGACCAAGATATTGCCAAATGAGAAGCTACAAGCATGTTGCAAGGTAGTGGGCATGGCGGTGCCCCCCTCATGAGTCGGAGGGGGAGATTTGTTGGGATATCCTCCTCATGTGGGCTATGAGGAGATGACCATTTGAGGCCTTTTAGGTAGCCCAAAGAGGTGCATAAGCCCACTACCCATTAGGGTTATGACCTAGGGTCATTTTGGACTTTGCACATGTGTGGATGGGGATGCTTTACTCTCCATCCGGCAGCCACCACCAAGAGTGACGAAAATCAGTTCATTCTCCAAGAGAGAAGAAGAGAGAAAACCAAGAGACCAAGGGAAGAAGAGGAAGATTGAAGGAAGAAGCAAAGGGAGCTCCTCCCCAAGGTTGTGATGGTCCAGATCCACTACCTTGCCTCCTTCAAGCTTCGGTTCCACCATCTTTGGTGAGATTGTTCCAATCCCTAGTTTCTGAGCCCAAATCTCGTTGTGTTCATCCAAGATTCAGAAATCTTGATGTATGAGATCCTCTAGTGCTTTCTAGAGAAGAACTTGTTGTATCCCACATTTGATAATAGTGGAAGAGGATTTGGGTGGCTTCGGCCCGTGGTTTTTCCCCTCAAGTTGAGGGGTTTTCCATGTAAAATTCTGGTGTCTCTTTGTTGATGCTTGGTGCTGTCCAGAAACTTACTCCTACCACAAGACACTAGGTTGAGGAGTGTCTTGTCTGCTGAGTAACATTTTCTGCCTCCATATATGCTGTTGCATATGTTTCCTTCCGTGCTAAGCAATGATCCTTAAATTAGTACATGATGTGGTGCTGAGATTACTTGTTTCCGCTGCAGTTTTCAGTTAACCACAAGTGCATTTGTGTGCTAATTCCCATCATCCAGCAACACAATTGTTTGATGCTGACCTAGTACATGAGCAGAACAATAGTAGGAAATTGAGAGAGTGCAATACCTCCTATTCCGAGAAGGGGCTCTTCGAAGAGGGAAAAAGATGGCGGAGGCCACTGCAGATTCTCCGCCCGGCCGTTCCTACTTTGGCAGGGGTTTCAGCTGACGGGTAAGCTGGTGAATCATGAGCCGGAGATGGGGTGTCGGCCTCCTAAGGCCGGGATGGGGCACCAGCGATGTCGCCTGGGGTTCGCATTGATGGAGTGGGAGGAGCAGGGGAGCAGATCTGGGGCATTGAGGTGTCGGCGATGTGCTCGGCAGCGGAGAAGATGGGTTGTTGCGGTTGACGGCGAGCTCGAGGGAGGTGCAGGTGATGAGAAGGAAGGGGATTGGGGTGAGTTATTTAGGCGCGTGATTAGTGAGGGGCATGCGGAGGAAGCGGGTAGTTTCCAGCGGGTTGACATGATTTTCCCTTTTTCTTTATTGCGAATATAGGTAGCGACCAGAACATACGATTGGATTGCAATCGATGGCAGTCGATCAGTCCGTGCAATGCTTCTATTCAGAGTAGATTGAAAGTGTTTCCCAACAAACAAATGCATTGAGCATCTCCAATATAATGTTACTTGCATTTACTGGGGCGCTTGTTATCGGATGTGGGTTGGAGAAGGCAATGGCAGTCCGTATTGCACTCTGCCAAATTACGGGAGGACAACGCCTGGTCGACAGACGGATCCGTCTGCCACAACTCCATAGCATTGGCTCACGAGGCGCTTGGGTCCTCATTGTCCCAACGGAAACACCTGTCCTTCTCCATCACCCGTCAGGCGGAGTATAAGTCTCATCGAGAATGGGCGTGGGAAGGAGAGTATAAGGGCCGCCGAGGCCCGTATTGCAGCGGAAATGGCAAGGCGGAGGCGGCTGTGTGGGCGGCCGCAGAGGAGGAAGTCATCCGCGCCCGCATTATGAAGAAACGATAGCGCAGGAAGACGTGCGCTCTCGCCCGAGAGCAGAATCGGGTGGTCCGTGCCATGGCCGGACTGCCACCGAAGGAGGAGGAGGAGGACCGTGACGGTGAGGACAGCTCCGATGACGAGCAGATCCGTACCGCGCCTTCGATGGTACTTCCGCGAGAAGGACAACAAGGGCACCGGGAAGGGCAAGGGCAGCAGTGGATAAACTCCACTATAGCCAAACATGTCAAATTTTGGTAGTCCGATGGTATGTTTAGTGTAGTGTGATAATGTGTGTGTGTCGACGTAGTTGCATGATTTTGTATGGATTTGAGATATGGTAATTAAGGTGTCCGGACGTGGATTGCATTATTTTGAGAAGTGCCCGCGTACTCGTTCGGGTGCATCTGCGGACGTTAAGGGGACAAATTTGACAAATCCGGCTATAGATGCTCTTATCTTAGCACACCGAAGATATATGAACATCCAACTTTTCGCTCCCAGTGGAAAGTTTATTGAAGCTAAAACGAGAAAGACCCGCTTAAGAAACACCTCGACATTACCTGCTTAAGAATTACTCCCTTTGTCCTAAGATGTTATTATAGCCAATATGTAAGTATATTGGCTATAATAACATCTTGTCTTATATACTCTTTCCTTTCTTACATATTTGTCTTTCTAAAAATTACAACAAGATCTTATATACTCCCTTCATTCTTAAATATTTGTCTTTTTAGAGATTTTAATAAGTAACTACATACAAAGTAAAATGAGTGAATGTACACTCTAAAAAGACAAATACTATGTTTCTAAGACAAATGAGTGAATGTATACCCTTCATTTCTAAGTATTTATCTTTCTAGAGATTTTAATTTTTGTCTTTCTAGAGATTTCAATAAGTGTCTATATACATCCGTATACGGTAGTCCATTTGAAATCTTTAAAAAGACAAACACTGTATTGAGAAACAGAGAGAGTAGTATGTATTATGAGACATACGAAGTACTTCCTTTGTCCATGTTTATTTATAGAGTTAATACCACAATTGGTACATAAACTTGTAGGGGTGGGAACAGACTCATACAAGAACTAAAAACCCCCACAAAACTAGTCCCCCAACTTGAATGCTGTAACAAATTCATACAAAACCACCCCGAACTGCACACGTGGCGCGCCAGGTAGGCTCTGTCGGGCCCGAAACGTGTTTTTACAAAGAAACCCTCACAATTTAGCAATTTTGCAGACAAGTACATACCCCCGACAGAAACCCCCCTGGTCGTCGGCCCCGATGCAAACCCCTTCCAAAACCTTTCCTTCTTTCGCCCGTCCTGTCCTCCTCATCTGCTTCTCCTCCTGCGAGGCGACGCCGCCGTCGGCCTCATCGGCGGTGACACAAGGCGCCATGGAGCCGCGGCGTAGGGAACCCGGCGAGTGGCCTCCTGAATATGGTAAGCACTCCTCTGCCTCCTCCTGTGCTTCCCCTGTTCCTGCCGATGGGTTGTGAACTTTGGGCCGATCATGCTGATGGGTTGTGAATTTTGGGTCAATCTGCTCACTAGGGTTGGTTGTGTGCGTCCCCAGGGTTCGTAGGGGAAGTAGTTTCCATGAGCTTGTCTAGGGTTTCTTGATGCTGATTTGGGGAATTCGGGGGTTCAATCAAGGGCAATTTGAGGGGATTTAACCTAGGGTTTTGGGTAGCATACAGGGAAAGGGGGGTCCTTTAGGTCAGAGAGGAAAGAGGTCATGTGTTGATGTGAATTTTTGTTCACATATTCAGAGATTATATGCTATTTTTGCACTGAACTATAGATGCACTGTAAAATCTGATGAAAGGGTGGTCTTTTAGTCGACATTTCAGTGAAAGAATGCTTACTTTCCCTGTTTGGCAAAAGTACAAGCTTTTTTGAGATGAAAGTCAGCATTTTTACTATTGTTTTGTGATGAAAGGGTGGTCTTTTAGTTGATACTCAGTACATATTTCTATTTGAAAATCATGTACAGATTCAGTTAGAGTTTGAGCACTGTACTTTGTTAGTTGAAACTATGATTCAGTTATAGTTGAATGTGTTGTGCACTGAAAATTTAATGTGTCAATTATTGCAGTGACAAATGGAGAAGCTAGCCAGTTTTTCTCAGTGGAGTTTGAGCACAATGGGATTTTCTTGGGGGAATGCATAGGAGGAGAAATGAAGTTCTCTTACATTGTGTCGGGGGTTGCTGATCCCACGTACACCTATGGGGATCGGCGAACCGAGCCCCTTTTGGTTCGGCAGGGGGCGGGGGATGCACAAAGAGCAGATCGAGGCGGACACACGAACGACGCGATCGGTTTACCCAGGTTCGGGCCGCACGGATGCGTAAAACCCTACTCCTGCTTTGATTTGTATTGTGTTCTTGCTCGGGAGCGATGAGTGCTACAGTACACTTGGGTGGCTAGTGAGGCCGAGCGTGAGAATGGTCGTCCCCCCTCACTGTTGCGCATGGGCCTCCTTTTATATGTCTAAGGGGTCACCGACAGGTGGCAACAAAGATGAGGGTAAAAATGTAAAAGGGGTGGTAGTTGGCGCCACCGCCTGCTACAGTTGTATCATACCTAACCCTGACGGCAGGGGACAAAGGCATTAAATGCCTATCTGTGTCGCCTAGACGGGGCTGAAAGGGACCGTCAGGGGCGCCACCGTTTGCCACGATGGCTCCTTGTCAGCGCCTGCTTGCCACCGCATGCCCCTGGCTGCACAGCCTCCTGCCACGTACGCCAGGAATGGTCCCAGGGCGACACGTTGGTGGGTGAGCTAGAGCGCGGGCCGCGGAGTAGTAGCTCGCCGCGGCAAGTGCCTTGCCGCGGAAGTTGTCTTGTCGCGTCCGGGAGCTTGTCGCTCGCCGGGTCTCGCTGGGTCACGTGGTGTGCTGCGGCAAGTTCCTTGCTATGTCTTGGCTGGTCTCCCCGGCAAGCTCCTCTTGTCGGGGTCTTTGTGCTTCCTCCCGGCAAGCTCCTCTTGTCGGGGCCTTGGATGGTTTGAGTGGCCTTCCCAGCAAGCTCCTCTTGCCGGGGTCTTGTGCCTTGGCTCGAATACTTTGTTCTTGAATGGCTCTAAAGGAACCACGGAGGGTCTTGGCGGTCGCCCGACAAGCCTTGCCGTGGGTCGCTGCGACTGCCCATGCACAAGTTCGGGATACTAAGGTACCCCTACTTTAGTACACCGACAGGAGCCCCCGGGCCTGGGCCATACACGGTGCCGAGCGCTGTTGGGCCAGGCCCAAAACAGTGCACGGGCACGCGCGGCCTAGGGCACGCCATAACTCACTCCGCATCCACCGCGCCCTCCCCGCAGGGCACGCGTCGAATGCGGCATCGTGGGGAAGATCGTGGGCGGTTTTCGAGGTGCCCACTCCCCACGATCACGGGGTGAGGAGAGGCCGCCTCATCCGTCGCCTCGGTTCTGCACGCCTGCCACACGGCTCCCATGCACTTGGGGCCGCGGACGGCGGAGGCGGGAAACGGGGCCGTCGTGGGTCGAGGCAGCGGGTCAGCCCCAGTTCTCTGCCTTCCCGCGTCTTGATTCGCTGAGTGGGGCGGCCGAGCCCCCACCTCGCTCCTTTATAAACAGCGGGTGGGGAGGACGGGAGCCCGCATTCTCTCATCTCCTCCTTTCTTCAGCTTCTGCTCCCCTTTCTCTCATTCGCCATGGAAAAAGGGAACCCTGGTCCTTCATCAGTGGCGGCGAGGGTCGCCGCCAGACAACGCATCCCTCCCTCTCCCGCACCCGTGGTGGTGGAGCCAGCCGTAAGGGGAAGAAGGAGGGGGCGAGGTCGTGGACGAGGTCGAGGACGAGGCCGCGGCGCTCGGGGAAGAGGTGGACGGGGTGGCGCGTCGGCCTCGCCTCCGCCAGCGGCCTCTCTTCCCACCGGGGTCCATGTTGGGGACGACCCCTGCGAGTTCTTCGTCAGGCTGCGCCAGGCGCCGCGTCGTCGACTCCGACTCCCAGCTCTGTTTGCAGGCGCGATGGAGTTGGATCCGCCCGAGACGCTGAGACTGCACATGAGGGGCTGTGGGATCAGCGGCACGCGAGTCCGCGTTGAAGTCCCAGCCCCCGGTGTGATGTATCTTGGTCGAGGGTGGAAGACGTTCGCCCGTATCCACAGCTTGACGGAGGGGCTCACCCTCCATTTTAAGTTGGTGGAGGGCGATCTCCTCTCCGTCAAGGTCTTCGGGTGCTTCGGCACTCGGGCGAAGTGCTGCGTGGACAGCTCCTCCGATAGCGAAGGCCCCTCCTCGAGCGAGAGTGACGAGGAGGGGAGCGACAGCAATGACGAGGGCAGCGGGCGGCAGGATGACGGGTCCGACTAGGTGTCGGACGCCGCTCCGTGCGGCACCGGCGACCCCATCATCCATGTCGCCGGCTCCTTGAACTCCCCGGGGTCGTCTCCTTGGGCGGCTGGCGTAGGGAGGCTGCAGAAGAGGAAGAGGGCTGGCGGCAAGGCCGTCAAGCCGGAGTACGAGGGCGTGGTGCCCTCGACAGCGTGCTGACGTCCTGCCGCCTCGTCTTCGAGCCCTGCTTCCGGCGCCGCCGTCACCGTCCAGCCTTCGGACGACCCTCGGGATGTTCTCTTGGTGTCTTCTGGCGCCCGTAGTCCGCCTAGGCGCTCCTTTTGCCCTTCTCGCCTCCTTGACCTACCTCCTGAAGAGAGGGACAAGAAAAGGATTACGGGCATCTTATCTTTTTAATTTGCAAGCCTTCGGGCCTTGGTTGCATTTAAAACTTGTAATCCTCTCTTTCATGTTTTTCATCCTCTATGGACTGTACCTGTGTGGAATGTTTTTTAATGAAAAGGGGATGCTTGCCGGGTCATTTGTCTCGCGGGTAGAACCCACGTCAAGGAGCAGTTCCTTGGTATCTTTCAGATAGACACTTCTCCCCCGGCAGCAGGCCCTGCCGTCTTCCCACGTCGCACGACCTTTCTCGTGCTTTTGGCGGAGGCAGGGACGAGGCGGGTGCGGCCTCTTGTTCCCTCCCTTTGCTGCCGCGACTACGACCAAACTTGGCCCCAGGAACGAGCCCCAGGGCCTAGAGTTAAGGGAGCTCGGTAGTTTTCGGGAAGAAACAAGGTTTCGTACTTCCTAGTCCATAAGAGAATGCATGAAGAGGGATGAAAGACTTATCTGAGATTGCAGCCCCCGGCAACTCTGGCTTGTCGTGGGTGAACTTTGGTGCTTGCAGCCCCCGGCAACACTGGCTTGTCGGGGTCCAGATGCCGGCACGTCCTTCTTCTCCTTTTCGTCCTTAGGCGGTCCGGCAAGGATATGCGAGCCCTGCGAACCAAAGGAAACGAAAGAAAGGCAAAGGGACGCACACTCGACCTCTAAGTTAGGGGTTAGCCGCTGTTAAGCACTATCAACCCTAACCAAGGTCCAGACTCGACCTAGCATGCATGCTATAACTCTGGGCACCAGCGCTTCATTTACTTGTGCTCAGGGTCTACGCCTGGCTTTGTACAAAGGATTACATGCAACCGCGGCAAGACTTGTACAAAAGGGTGGTTGCCGGACAGGGTCCGACAACCGCGCCTTACGGGTAAAACTTACGAAGATGCTCGATATTCCAGGAGTTGCTCACTGGTACGCCATCTTCGGTCTCCAGGCGGACAGCACCAGGCCTGGTGACTCGTTTCACCCGGTAAGGGCCTTCCCACTTTGGCGTCAACTTGTTGGAATTCTTGGCGGACTGAACGCGCCGAAGAACAAGGTCGCCTTCCTCGAGACTTCTGGCGTTAACTTTGCGGCTATGATAGCAGCGCAAAGCTTGTTGGTAGCGAGCGGCTCGCACAGCAGCCTGAAGACGATCTTCCTCAAGGAGCAGCGTGTCATCTTGCCGCAGCCGCTCTTGCTCAAGCTCATCATAAGCGAGCACTCGAGGTGACCCGTATACGAGTTCCGTGGGGGTAACTGCCTCCGCTCCATAGACTAGAGCGAAGGGTGTCTGGCCAGTGGCTCGATTTGGCGTCGTCCTGATCGACCAAAGAACCACCGGCAGCTCCTCGATCCAGTTGCGTCCGCACTTGTGCAGCCTGTCGAAAGTTCTGGTCTTAAGCCCGCGCAGCACTTCAGCATTTGCCCTCTCTGCTTGACCGTTGCTTCTCGGGTGAGCAACAGAAGCGAAGAAGACCTTGGCGCCAAGATCTTGGACGTACTGCATGAAGGTGCGGCTCGTAAATTGTGTACCGTTGTCGGTGATTATCCTGTTAGGGATCCCGAAACGGCAAACAATCGACCTGAAGAACTTGACTGCTGACTGTGCTGTCACCTTCCTCACTGGTTTCACTTCCGGCCACTTTGTGAACTTGTCGATTGCGACATACAAGTACTCAAAGCCCCCGATAGCTCGGGGAAAGGGGCCGAGGATGTCGAGCCCCAAGACCGAAAATGGCCAGGATAAAGGGATTGTCTGGAGAGCTTGAGCTGGCTGGTGTATCTGCTTGGAATGGAACTGGCATGCTTCACACTTGGTTACTTGTGCAGTTGCATCCTGGAGGGCTGTCGGCCAGAAGAAGCCTTGCCGGAATGCTTTTCCGACAAGGGCTCTTGCGCCAATGTGGTGACCACATATGCCTCCGTGTATCTCTTCCAACAGCTTCTGTCCATCTTCCTGGGGAATACACTTCAATTTCACACCGTTGAGTCTTCTTCTGCACAGTGTGTCGTCGACAATCTGGTACATACTAGACTGCCGGGCTACTCTTTCCGCTTCCTTTGGTTCCTCGAGAAGTTCTCCTGTCTGAAGGAAACGGACAATCTGCTGCGCCCATGTTGGAGCCTGTGGCTCGACAACAAGGACTAAAGGCACATCTGCTGCTGCGGGAACGTCTGCTTCTACGGCAAGAGCCCGCGGCTCTGCCGGAGCTTGACGTTCCCCGGCAAGCTTGCCGGAGCAAAACTTGCCGGGAGAATCTGCTTCAACGGAACAAACTCTGGGGCTTGCCGGAGCAGACTGCTCCTCACCATTCTTGGCGTCGATCTTGGGGGCCTTCTTGGCGGCGGCTTCGGGAAGCTCTACCGGAAGGTAGTCACCAGAAATCAACTTCCTCTTCTTGCGCTGTCCAGTTGATGGTGTTACGGATGGCTGAGTCAGCTTGAGCACAAAGATCCCTGGTTCCACAGGTAACTTAAGTGCTGCGCACTTTGACAGGCCATCGGCAATGTCGTTCTCAGCTCTCGGAACATGTTCCATTTGCAGGCCGTCAAAGCGCTCTTCTAGCTTCCTCACTTCATCAACGTAAGCTTCCATCAACGGACTCTGGTAAACCTTGTTCACTTGGCAGACAACAAGCTGCGAGTCACCCTTGACAATGAGCTTCTTAATCCCAAGTTCTGCCGCGATCCTGAGACCGACAAGCAAGCCTTCATACTCTGCAGTATTGTTGGTCGCTTGCTCCTTGGGAAAGTGCATCTGGACTATGTACTTGAGGTTCTCTCCGGTGGGTGCGACAAGCAGTACACCAGCACCGGCGCCTTGCAGCGAGAAGGCACCGTCAAAGTACATGAGCCACTCTTTGTTTGCTTCCTTGGTGGGGATGCTCGTCTCCGGAATTTCTTCGTCTGGAGTTGGCGTCCACTCTGCTATGAACTCTGCCAATACTCTGCTCTGGATTGTCGATGTACTCTCAAACTTGAGGCCAAAGCTTGACAGTTCCAGTGCCCACTCGACAATCCTACCTGTTGCTTCTGGGTTTTGTAATATCCTCTTCAGCGGAAAGCGAGTGACAACTGTGATCTCGTGTGCTTGGAAGTAATGGCGCAGCTTTCTAGAGGCCATGAGAAGGCCGAAAAGCAACTTCTGCACACCAGAGTACCTTGACCTAGCCCCGTGCAAAAGGAAACTGACAAAGTAAACTGGGCGCTGCACCATCTTCTTCTGTATCTCCTCTTGCATCTGCGCAGATCCTTGCTTGTCGGGACCAGAGCTTGTCGGGGAAGCCCCCTGCTTGTCGCTGGATGTGTTTGTCGCGGTCGCTGGCTCGTCATCGGCCTCCCTCTCCGCTACTAACGCAGCACTAACCACTTGATTGGTCGCCGCTATGTACATCAGCAACTTCTCTTGTGGATTAGGTGCGTCAAGTGTTGGAGTGGAGGACAGGTATCTCTTCAAGTCCTGCAGCGCAGCCTCCGCTTCCGGAGTCCATTTCATTGGACCTGCCCTTTTCAAATTTTTGAAAAATGGCAGGGCGCACTCAGCAGACCAAGAGATAAACCTGCTGAGAGCAGCCACGCAGCCGGCAAGCTTCCGTACATCCTTGACGCGCTTTGGTGCTTCGATCTGCTCGATGGCCTTGATCTTGTTGGGATTAGCTTTGATTCCCCGCTGAGACACAAAGAACCCGAGAAGCTTGCCGGAAGGGACTCCGAACACACACTTCTCGGGGTTGAGCTTGAGGTTGACCTTGCGCAGATTTGCAAAAGTCTCTTCTAAGTCTTGGATCAGAGTCGCCCTATCCTTGCTTTTGACCACTATATCATCCATGTAAGCTTCTACATTTCTGTGCATCTATGGCTTCAAAGTGATATGGACCACTCTGGCAAATGTTGAACCAGCATTCTTTAGTCCGAAAGGCATCCGTACGAAACAGTACGTGCCACATGGAGTAATGAATGCGGTTTTCTCCTCATCCTCTTCTGCCATGAGGATCTGGTGGTATCCTGAATATGCGTCAAGAAATGAAAGCAACTCACATCCGGCTGTGGAGTCAACAATCTGGTCGATGCGTGGCAAGGGAAATGGATCTTTGGGAAAAGCTTTATTAACATCAGTAAAGTCAATACAAAGCCTCCATTTCCCATTCGCCTTGCGCACTACAACCGGATTGGCCAACCACGTGGGATGGAGCACCCCTCTGACAAGGCCTGCTGCTTCCAACTTCTTGATTTCTTCTGCTATGAATTCTTGGCGCTCCACTGCCTGTTTCCTGATCTTCTGCTTGACGGGTCGCGCATGAGGACAAATGGCAAGATGGTGCTCAATTACCTTCCTGGGAACACCGGGGATATCAGACGGTTGCCATGCAAACACGTCGACATTCGCCCGCAGGAAAGTAACGAGCGCGCTTTCCTATTTAGGGTCAAGCGTGGCACTGATGGTGAAGGTACCACCAGTGCCGTCCTCCTTGGAGGGCACCTTCTTGGTAAGTGGTGGGGCTGCCATCATCTTCTTACTCTTGCCGGTGGAGCTCGATGGTGCGTCCTCGATGGCAGCGCAGCACTCCGAAGAGGCGCGCTTGCCGGAGTAGGCATCAGAGCTCTTGCCGGACCTGGTCTTCTTCTTCTCCCCGGGAGCTTCAGCGGCAAGTGTCTCGCGGTCTGTCGCGGCAGCTGCTTCCCGGTAGATCTTGTCGGCGCAGATAAGGGCATCCTTCTTGTCGCCAGGGACAGAGATGACGCTTATCGGGCCTGGCATCTTGAGCAGGCTGTATGCATAGTGAGAGGCTGCCATGAACTTGGCGAGTGCTGGACGGCCGAGTATCCCATTGTAAGGCAATGGGAAATCAGCAACATCAAAAGTGACCCTCTCCGTTCTGAAATTCAGCTCGCTGCCAAATGTCACCGGCAACGTGACCTTCCCTTTCGGCTTGCTCCTTCCCGGGTTAATTCCTTGGAATGTACCGGTTTCCTCGAGCTCGCTGTCCGGGATCTGGAGTTTCTAGAGCACAGCGGAGGAGATCAGATTTAGGGCGGCCCCGCCGTCAACTAGCATCTTAGTGACTTTGAGGTTGCGAATTGTTGGCGAAACCAACAACGGCAAGCACCCGACCGCGGTTGTGCGATCAGGGTGGTCCTCAATGTCAAAGACGATAGGCGTGCCGGACCACTTCAGAAGCTTGCGTGATTCGATAGGTGGCTCTGCCGCATTAACTTCCCGGAGCCACTGTTTGAGTTGGCGGTGGGAAGTATGCAGAGAAGCACCACCGTCAACACACAAGACTTCTGTAGCCTTCTAAAACTCCTGCTCACTATTCTCAACACCATCCATGTCTTCGTCGTCGTCTTCGTCTTCGTCCTTGTCGCGGCCGCGGGGAGGTCTGTCTCCTTGCCGCTGCTTGGCCTTGCCGCGGCTTCCTCCCTGGCCAGCGCGCTTCTTGCCGGCTTCTCCACCGCCTCCTTGGGCTCTCTCCTTGTCGCGCCGCTCGTACTCAGCTTTCTGTTGCAGGGCAAGCTGCTCGACCCTCTTGCAGTTCTGGAGATCATGGCCCTTGGTGCGGTGAATCTTGCAGTACTGCTTGCCAGAGCTATCCTACTTGTCAGCGGCCGCCACAGCTTGGCAGTTGGTGCACGCGGCAACCTCCTTGCCGGAGCTGCCAACTTTGGCTTGCTTGGCGGGGCCGTCATCGCCGGACTGCTCAACGACTAGTACCTCTTTGCCGCTCTTCTTCCTGTTGCGCCTCCGGTTTTTCCTTGCTGGGGCGGCATCCTCACTGTCAGATCCCCCTGCTCCAGTATCTTCTCCGGGGAGTTTCCTCCCTTCTTCAGCGCGTGCACACTTGTCGGCCAGGGCGTACAGCTCGCTGACGTCTCTGATCCTGCTCATCGCCATCTCCTCCCGCATCTTGCGATTACGCACGTTCTGATGGAACGCGCTGATAACCACGGCTGGGTGGATGTCTGGGATGTTGCGCTGCACGCGGCTGAATCTCTGGATATACTTGCGCAGGGGTTCTCCTTCCTTCTAGGCAAGCAGGTGGAGGTCACTCTCTTGGCCATGTGGTTTGTGGCCGCCCGTAAAGGTGCCGACAAACTGATGGCACAAATCCACCCAGGAGGATATGGAGTTGTCCGGCAAGTGCATGAGCCAGGATCTGACTTCGGGCTTGAGCACGAGCGGGAAGTAGTTGGCAAGGACCTTGTCGTCTCGCCCCCCGGCAGCTTGCACCGCAATAGTGTAGATGCTGAGGAATTCAGACAGGTGCGACTTGCCGTCGTACTTCTCTGGTACGTCTGGCTTGAAATGCTTCTGATTGGGCCACTGGACTTGCCGTAGCTCACGGGTAAACGCAGGACAACCTGCCGCGTACGGCAAGTTACCTGGCTCCCCGGGCGCATGCATGTCAACAGAAGGCCCAGCGCGCAGGTCTGATTGACACCGCGCTTCTCTTCGGCGCTCGATGCGTGTTCGAGCGTCTTCTTGCTATCTCTCATGAAGAACTTGGCGTTGATCGCGACGAGCTCGCGGATCTGACGACGCGGTGGAGTAGCTGTCGAGGTGGATCCGGTGAGTCGGCGATCTTGGCCTTCGGGGCGGAGAGTGCATAGTGGTTACACCCCCGCCTGTCTTGTCGCCACCGGCTCGCGCCTGGCTGACTTGCCGCGGCAGCGATGCACTCGGCTGCCGTGGGTCGTCACCGTTGGCGAAGCCGATGAGGCTCTAGATAGTGGCCCTCCAATCATCGATCTTCTCTGGCGCTGGAGGGTAATCTAGGAGCAGTTGGGCCCGTGCCAACGCTTCCGCCGGAGTGGTGGGCGGCGGCAGCGAACGGTGCGAGGAGCGAGATATGCTTGGGCTTCTAACTGTGTTAGAAGGAGCAACATCTCGTCCAAGCGACTGTGCCCCGCTCGCGCCAGCATGTTGGCGTGCATGCTGGTCCTGAGCACTCCGGGATCCGCCAGCTTGATCTTGGCCCAGCAGACGTATGGTACCGTGGGTACCATGACGCTGCTGGTCCCGCGCCTCCTGAGACGGGCGCGGTGCGTGTACGGACGCCGAGGCTTTGGAGTGCGCGCGGTCGTTGTGGGAGGCGACCGCACCGCCGACGTGCGGCGTAGCCTGGTCCTTGGACCTGGCAGTGCCATGGGTCTCCCCGTCGGTGCCCGTTCTTCCGCCGGCGCCTACTCCACCAGCCGTTCGCTCTGGCGACGGTGGGCTCGGCGCAGACGGAGCAGCTGCCTCCGAAATCTTCTTCTTCGGCGGCATGTTGGCGTAGATGATGAAGATTCGGCGCGTGCGAACGCCGGATCAGGTTCGCACAACCTCGACGCACCCCCTACCTGGCGCGCCAAAGATGTCGGGGGTTGCTGATCCCACGTACACCTATGGGGATCGGCAGACCGAGCCCCTTTTGGTTCGGCAGGGGGCGGGGGATGCACAAAGAGCAGATCGAGGCGGACGCACGAACGATGCGATCGGTTTACCCAGGTTCGGGCCGCACGGATGCGTAAAACCCTACTCCTGCTTTGGTTTGTATTGTGTTCTTGCTCGGGAGAGATGAGTGCTACAGTACACTTGGGTGGCTAGTGAGGCCGAGTGTGAGAATGGTCGTCCCCCCTCACTGTTGCGCATGGGCCTCCTTTTATATGTCTAAGGGGTCACCGACAGGTGGCAACAAAGATGAGGGTAAAAATGTAAAAGGGGTGGTAGTTGGCGCCACCGCCTGCTACAGTTGTATCATACCTAACCCTGACGGCATGGGACAAAGGCATTAAATGCCTGTCTATGTCGCCTAGACAGGGCGGAAAGGGACCGTCAGGGGTGCCACCGTTTGCCACGATGGCTCCTTGTCAGCGCCTGCTTGCCACCGCATGCCCCTGGCTGCGCAGCCTCCCGCCACGTACGCCAGGAATGGTCCCAGGGCGACATGTTGGTGGGTGAGCTGGAGCGCGGGCCGCGGAGTAGTAGCTCGCCGCGGCAAGTGCCTTGCCGCGAAAGTTGTCTTGTCATGTCCGGGAGCTTGTCGCTCGCCGGGTCTCGCCGGGACACGTGGTGTGCTGCGGCAAGTTCCTTGATATGTCTTGGCTGGTCTCCCCGGCAAGCTCCTCTTGCCGGGGTCTTTGTGCTTCCTCCCGGCAAGCTCCTCTTGCCGGGGCCTTGGATGCTTTGAGTGGCCTTCCTGGCAAGCTCCTCTTGCCGGGGTCTTGTGCCTTGGCTCGAATACTTTGTTCTTGAATGGCTCTAAAGGAACCACGGAGGGTCTTGGCGGTCGCCCGACAAGCCTTGCCGTGGGTCGCTGCGACTGCCCGTGCACAAGTTCGGGATACTAAGGTACCCCTACTTTAGTACACCGACACATTGGGTGCAGTCATGAAGCTTTTGACTACTGTCATTCAGACACATGGTCACTGGGGATGATCAAGTATTGCTTGGCAAGGATGGACTATGACCCTAGAGACCCTCAAATCAAGGTGTACTAGATTTTGCCAGATAAAGACTATGGTGATGGCCTGCTTTGTGTGGACAATCCAGATGTTATAGCTGCTATGGTGAGGTCCAGCAGAGAAGCCAAGACTTTGGATTTGTTAGTTGATGAGGAGAACAAGATTCAAACATTATATCCTGAGATCATACTAAAAGGATGCCCAACTGCAGATGGAAATGAGGATGAAGAAGAAGGAGAGGATGTAGATCATGATGCAGAGAATGCAGAGGAAGGAGAGGATGTAGAGGCAGATCATGATGCAGATAATGCAATGGAAGGACAGGATGCAGAGGCAGATCATGATGCAGATACAGAGAATGCAGATAATGTAGTTGAAAACAATGATGGAGAAGAAGAGTTGAATGAAACTAACTCAGACTTTTATGAGAGTGACTATGATTGTGAAGATGGATATGCTGATTTGTTTGCTCAGAATGTGGACAAATCATTGAATGACAACAATGAATAAAAGGAAGAGATATTTGAGGAGGAAGTTCCACTGGATGATGATGAGCTCAACCTGTCAAAAGATGAGTTGGAGAAGTTGAAATATACATTCAGAACATTCAATGCAGAAATGGACATGAGCAACCCAATCTTTAGGGTTGGGCAAGTATTTGGAGAAATGAAAGAGCTAAGGGAAGCAGTCACTGCATACACAGTCAAAAACAGAGTGAAAATCATCAAAGCTAGAAATGAGGCAGAGAGATTCATTGGTGTGTGTCAACCTAATTGCCCTTGGAGGTTGAAAGCATCTAGAGACAATAGAACAGGAAGCATTATCATCAGAGAGTACAATGGAGAGCACACCTGTCAGAAAACATGGGATTCCAAGTGCTTGACAGTAAAGTACCTGACTGAGATATCTATGGATGAGTTCAGAGACAACAAGAGCATGGACTTGGGTACATTTGGAAGAAAAGTTCAGCAGAAGTTCAAGCTTAATCCAGTGAGAATGAAGCTTGGCAGGGCCAGGAGTGCTGCACTTAAGATCATACATGGTGATGAGAAAGCACAATACAGCCAGTTGTGGGACTATGGACAAGAACTGAGGAGAAGTAATCCAGGGAGCAAATTCATTGTTTGCACAACCAAAGTGAAGGAAATAGGTGATCTGCTTCCAAAAGATCACATATCTTCACTAGATTGGTCCTATGATGCCTGCAAGAGAGGTTTCCTGAGGGGTTGCAGGCCAATTATATTTGTTGATGGGTGTCACCTGAAGAGCAAATACAAGGGTGTGCTGCTTACAGCTGTTGGGATTGATCCCAATGATTGCATGTTTCCAATTGCAATGGGGATGGTGGAGGTGGAGTCAACGTACTCTTGGGAATGGTTTCTCACCACTTTAAAGAATGATTTAAACATCATTAACACCTCCCCTTTCACTACAATGAGTGACAAGCAAAAGGTGTGTTCCATTTGTCCCAACATGTTGCTGTTGCATGTTTCCATATGGTGCTGTTGTCTCACATGTTTATGAACTAATTTTGCAGGGTTTGATCAATGCTGTTGAGAAGATATGGCCAGATGCAGAACACAGATTTTGTGTTAGACATCTTTATCAAAACTTCCACCAGAAGTTCAAAGGAGAAACACTGAAGAATATGTTGTGGGCCATTGCTAGGTCAACTAATGTGGACAAGTGGACCTTGAACAGAGAGAAGCTGAGGGAACAGAACTTGGAGGCATATAATTGGTTGGATGGCAAGCCCCCCAACCAGTGGGTGAAAGCATACTTCAGAGATTTCCCCAAGTGTGACATCTTGCTGAACAACATGTCAGAGGTGTACAACAGGTAAACTTCCGTTAGTTCACTTTTCTAGCAAACAAGTTCATTTATGTTTAACACAATCTTGCAGTGTCACTGAGTTCTGACAGCACTTTACTATGTCTCTCTTGCAGCTACATCTTGGATGCAAGAGAACTGTGTGTTATATCAATGCTAGAATGCATAACACATAAAATTACTGTGAGGCATGACAGAAAGTACAAAGAAGCTTCAGAAAAGTGGACTGGACTTATCTGCCCCAAGATTAGGAAGAAACTGGACAAGAATGCAGAGTACTCAGGTAACTGCTTTCCAACACATTCAGGACTTGGCATTTATGGTGTTGAATCAGGCAACAACAAGTATGTCGTGGATATTCCAGCAAGAACTTGTGATTGCAAAAAATTTCAATTGGATGGCATCCCTTGCAATCATGTGATTGCCTGTTGTAGAGCTGATAGGATTGACCCTGAAACATTGGTTCACAAGTGCTATAGCATAGAAAACTATCTAAAGGCATATGGGCACAACATCATGCCTATGAGGGACAGGAAAAGCTGGGAAAAGATGAATGGCATTCCCATCCACACTCCAGTCTTCACAAAGAAAATGGGCAGGCCAGCAAGGAACAGGAGAAAGACACCAGAAGAGAAGAAGAAGAAAGATGGAACTGTTTACATCAACAAAAAAGGAGTAGCCATGCATTGCTCAGTGTGTGGCACTGTTGACCACAACAAGAGAGGACATGCCAAGTTTATGAGGCAACAGGAAGCTCAATTAGAAGATGATGATGAAGTTGGAGATCCTTCAATTCTGCAGGTTAAATCAGTGATTCCAGTTAACTGTTTTTCTCTGAATTAGGACTTTGAACAGTGATTTCAGTTAACTGCATTTAAGTTCAGTTATGTTACTAACATGAATTTTTTTCTGACTACAGGATATTATGCCAACAAGACTTGATCCTAGGCTTGATCCTATGAATGACAGAAGCAGTATGGTCTAGGCCAGGAGGTGCACTTTTAATATTACTGTCTTTCTCTGAATTTGTACCTACATTTCATTTTCTCATTTATATCTTCCTGACATTTTGTGATCCTGCATAGGAGAGGGCATATGTGAGCAGTTGGAATCCTCCTGGGCCACTTCCTGAAGAGTCTGCTTTTGTGGTGCAAGCTAGGGATTCTATCCCTCCCAGAAGAACCACAACCACAGCCACAACAAGTGTGAGGGGAAGAGGAAGAGGAAGGAAGAAAGCTGCAGCAGTACCACATCCAGATGAGCCAGGGTCAAGTGCAACTAGAGGAAGAGGAAGGAAGAAAGGAAAGACAGTGAGATCTGGCACTATAGAGAGAGGAGGATCTTCTGGGAGTAGAGCAAGAGGCAGAGGAGTGGCTGGGAGGAGAGACAGGAGGGAAGCTAGCTCTTATCCGGCATACAAGCTCATGTTTGGTGAAGATGGAGTAAGGGAGCCAATACCTGATCTCAATTTAATTGAAGAAATTCCAGTTTCTCAGAATGCACCTGGGGGTGATAGTTAGATGTCTGTTTAGTTCATAAATGAACTTCATGCTAAACTATAGAAGTTCATGTCTGAACTTCATGCCAGCATTTTTGAGTGCAAGACATTTTTCATAATTTATTTTTTGTGGCAATGACATTTAGAATTTTTTGGTGACAGACAATATACTTGAGTTGTTTGTGTAAACTCCTGAATTTTGTGCATTTGCTGAATGTATGAATTAACTGAATATGTTGATGAAGCACATGTACTCCATTTTACTAAAATAACTGAATTTGGGTGAACTCCATTTATTGTGTGTGCTGGAGACGCCCAACATTAAAAAACAAAAATAAAAACAAAAAATGTTTGGCCTGGGTCTCAAACCCAGGACCTGTGGTTCGACAAGTAGGGTACAATGCCAGTGCGGTAAGAGTAGGAGCTTGTTAGTGCTACATGGAGTAATCTACTTGTACTGCTCCATTTTCCTGAATTTTGCACCTCCACTTTACTGAATTTTGTCATGTGTACTAACTGAATTTTTTTGAACTAACTAAATTTTGCACCTCCATCTACTTGTACTGCTCCATTTATTGTGTGCTGGAGATGCCCAAAATAAAAAAATAAAAAAATGATTGGCCTGGGTCTCGAACCCAAGACCTGTGGTCAGAGAAGTAGAGTGCAATGCCAGTGCGGTAAGAGTAGGAACTTGTTAGTGCTAGATGCACAAAGTTACTTGTACTCTTCACAGAGATGCCCACTCCACTCTGGACGGTTCGCGTTCCCACCCACCGCATCAAGTCAATATAACTCACCCACCCACCGCACCGCCCACCACTCCTCACTCACCACTCCCCACCCGCCGACCGTGTCGCCTCCACTCCCAACTCACCACTGGCGGCCACTGTCGCCATGGCGAACATCGAGCCATGGAAGCTTGCACTGAAGGATCTGGCCGGCGACAACCAATCATTCCGTGCGCAGACCAGAGAGGTCTGCACCTGGTTCCTGACCCCGAAGATGATGCTCACTCACGCGCGCGGCTTGGCCAAGCAGCTGACGGACGGCGAGAAGGCGCGTGCCTTCCCCACAGGCCTCACAGTGCCGCCGCCGTCCTTCCTCGTGTGGGTAATGCGTGAGGGCACGCTCAGTGTGGATCCATACCAGCGAGCTAGGTGGTGGATGTACCGCTCCACCACCTCTCTGGCCCCAGTTCCCCTTGACGGCGACCCTGTGGACGTCGTCGGCGTCGTTCTTGCACTGCCTGCTCCAGTTGACGATGCCGACTACGCCTCTGACGATGACCTAACGGAGATTGTTGTCATCACTGACGGCGACACGGATGAGGTTGTGCTCGTTGCGCCGGCCGCCGTTGAGGGTGGCAGAAACAAGCCCATCAACGTCGAGCTCCTACCGGACGTCGAGCTCCTGCCAGAAGAGGTGAAGGTCGAAGAAGTAGAAGAGGTGAAGGAGCCAGAGCAAAACAAGAAGAAGGCGCCGCTGAAGAAAGAGCTGAAGGAGGTGCGCCGCTCCATCCGCCTGCAATAGCTGAAGAAGCAGTGAAGATGCTGAAGAGTAGTTAGGTATGCTAATATATATGTTGGCATATAAGTTATCTATTTTGAGTAGTTGATGTTCAACTGCTGTTATCTATGTTGTCAGTCTGTTGTTGAACTGTTGTTGGACTGCATGTTCTATGCCCATGTTGATCTGCTGTTGAACTGCATGTTCTCTGCTCATGTTGTGCCCATGTGCACACATCCAAAATTAGAATGTACCAGGTGCTCACTTTCTGCCAAATATGCCAAGCTGTACTACCTGAATATCCCTGGGCCCATTCCAAATGGTTAACTTAACTGAAATTTGCACCTTTAAGTTAACTGAATTTTGCTTGATCTGAATTTTTCTTACAGTTAAGTTAACAGAAATGAGTATATTTTCATGTCAAATAAGAGAATCACTGATTTCAGTTAAGTGAACAAGCCATTGATTTCATGACAAATAAGAGAATTTTTCCAGTTTGGAATGTTTACAACACTCAACATAGATAATAGGTAGCCATTGATTTCATATAATCAGTACAAGTAGCAACTGATAACAAATAGTTTCACCTCTCACATCATGTCAAATACTAAATTACCTAACTTACACAAAACCTCTTATCACTAATGCTACAACACCATACAACAGTGCAGAGCAGCAGACTAAACAGGCTAACCAAGTTTCCCTCCTATCCCTAGTTCTGATATCCTTCTTGTGCTTCATGATCATGGCCTTCCTCTCTTCCTTCAGCCTCCGAATTTCAGCATCCTTGTCAAAGACAAATTTCTGAAGAGCCACATTCTCTTTAGCAAGTTTGCCAATCACCTGCCTAGGCCTCCCCTGCCATTCTTTGTCCACCCACTTCAGATAAGCACATGTATCATAACCCTGCAAAACACATAATACCAATTTGTTCAGTGCAACAATTTGTTCAACCCACCTTTTTCCACATTTTGACATGCCATTTTTTAACAAAAGTTGGGCACTTGACTAACTTCATGAGGACAAACAAGAAATCTACGCCCATAGTCATATCCATCAGAGCAAACTCTTCTCGCAGGGTTCAGTAAGTGGCAACAATGGTCACTTTTGTCAGTGCCATTGAAAGCAGCATCAGGAGAGGATTGAGGTATACCCCAGTCAAGTTCTGGTAGGTTTTCAGTCCCCTACCATCATAGCAAATCAAATGTTAGCATCAGGAAAGGCCAAGTTCATGGGCATCTGAAGCAAATCTGCGAGAGGAAGGGGGACACGCACCTTGCAGAAATCGACATCCATGTAGCGCACCTTGTTGGAAATATGCCCTAGAGGCAATAATAAATTGGTTATTATTATATTTCCTTGTTCATGATAATCGTTTATTATCCATGCTAGAATTGTATTGATAGGAAACTCAGATACATGTGTGGATACATAGACAACACCATGTCCCTAGTAAGCCTCTAGTTGACTAGCTCGTTGATCAATAGATGGTTACGGTTTCCTGACCATGGACATTGGATGTCGTTGATAACGGGATCACATCATTAGGAGAATGATGTGATGGATAAGACCCAATCGTAAGCCTAGCACAAGATCATGTAGTTCGTATGCTAAAGCTTTTCTAATGTCAAGTATCATTTCCTTAGACCATGAGATTGTGCAACTCCCGGATACCGTAGGAGTGCTTTGGGTGTGCCAAACGTCACAACGTAATTGGGTGGCTATAAAGGTACACTACAGGTATCTCCGAAAGTGTCTGTTGGGTTGGCACGAATCGAGACTGGGATTTGTCACTCCGTGTAAACGGAGAGGTATCTCTGGGCCCACTCGGTAGGACATCATCATAATGTGCACAATGCTATCAAGGAGTTGATCACGGGATGATGTGTTACAGAACGAGTAAAGAGACTTGCCGGTAACGAGATTGAACAAGGTATCGGGATACCGACGATCGAATCTCGGGCAAGTATTGTATCGATAGACAAAGGGAATTGTATACGGGATTGATTAAGTCCTTGACATCGTGGTTCATCCGATGAGATCATCGTGGAGCATGTGGGAGCTAGCATGGGTATCCAGATCCCGCTGTTGGTTACTGACCGAAGGGTCATCTCGGTCATGTCTGCATGTCTCCCGAACCCGTAGGGTCTACACACTTAAGGTTCGATGATGTTAGGGTTATAGGGAATAGATATATGTGGTTACTGAATGTTGTTCGGAGTCCCGGATGAGATCCCGGACGTCGCGAGGAGTTCCGGAATGGTCCGGAGGTAAAGATTTATATATGGGAAGTCCTGTTTTGGTCGCCGGAAAAGTTTTGGGTTTTATCGGTAATGTACTGGGACCACCGAGAGGGTCCCGGTGGTCCACCAAGTGGGGCCACCAGCCCCGGAGGGCTGCATGGGATAAGTGTGGGAGGGGACCAGCCCCAGGTGGGTTGGTGCGCCCCCCACCAAGGCCCAAGGCGCAAGGGAGAGTGGAAGGGGGCAAACCCTAGGCTCAGATGGGCCTAAGGCCCACCTAGTGATGCGCCCCCCTCTCCTCCCCTTGGCCGCCCCCCTAGATGGGATCTAGGGCTGGCCGCCACCCCTAGGGGTGGAAACCTAGGTGGGGGCGCAGCCCCTCCCCTCCCCCTATATATACTTGAGGTTTTGGGCTGCCAGGGACACGATTCAATCTCCTTCTTGGCGCATCCCTACCCCTCTCCCTCCTCGTCTCTTGCAGTGCTTGGCGAAGCCCTGCTGGAGTACCACGCTCCTCCACCACCACCATGCCGTCGTGCTGCTGCTGGATGGAGTCTTCCCCAACCTCTCCTTCTCCCCTTGCTGGATCAAGGCGTAGGAGACGTCACCGAGCTGTACGTGTGTTGAACACGGAGGTGCCGTCCGTTCGGCACTAGGATCATCGGTGATTTGGATCACGACGAGTACGACTCCATCAACCCCGTTCACTTGAACGCTTCCGCTTAGCGATCTACAAGGGTATGTAGATGCACTCTCCTTCCCCTCGTTGCTAGAATACTCCATAGATTGATCTTGGTGATGCGTATAAAATTTTGAATTTCTGCTACGTTCCCCGACAGTGGCATCATGAGCTAGGTCTATGCGTAGTTACTATGCACGAGTAGAACACAAAGTAGTTGTGGGCGTCGATATTGTCAATTATCTTGCCATTACTAGTCTTATCTTGATTCGGCGGCATCGTGGGATGAAGCGGCCCGGACCGACCTTACACGTACTCTTACGTGAGACTAGTTCCACCGACTGACATACACTAGTTGCATAAGGTGGCTAGCAGGTGTCTGTCTCTCCCACTTTAGTCGGATCGCATTCGATGAAAAGGGTCCTTATGAAGGGTAAATAGAAATTGGCATATCACGTTGTGGTTTTCGCGTAGGTAAGAAACGTTCTTGCTAGAAACCTATAGCAGCCACGTAAAAACTTGCAACAACAATTAGAGGACGTCTAACTTGTTTTTGCAGCAAGTGTTTTGTGATGTGATATGGCCAAAGGATGTGATGAATGATATATATGTGATGTATGAGATTATGTTCTTGTAATAGGAATCACGACTTGCATGTCGATGAGTATGACAACCGGCAGGAGCCATAGGAGTTGTCTTTATTTTTTGTATGACCTGCGTGTCATTGAGAAACGCCATGTAAATTACTTTACTTTATTGCTAAACGTGTTAGCCATAGTAGTAGAAGTAATAGTTGGCGAGCAACTTCATGGAGACACGATGATGGAGATCATGGTGTCATGCCGGTGACAAGATGATCATGGAGCCCCAAGATGGAGACCAAAGGAGCTATATGATATTGGCCATATCATGTCACTATTATTTGATTGCATGTGATGTTTATTATGTTTTTGCATCTTGTTTACTTATAACGACGGTAGTAAATAAGATGATCCCTCATTAAAATTTCAAGAAAGTGTTCCCCCTAACTGTGCACCATTGCGAAAGTTCGTCGTTTCGAAGCACCACGTGATGATCGGGTGTGATAGATTCTAACGTTCACATACAACAAGTGTAAGACAGATTTACACACGCGAAACACTTAGGTTGACTTGACGAGCCTAGCATGTACAGACATGGCCTCAGAATACAAGAGACCAAAAGGTCGAGCATGAGTCGTATGGTAGATACGATCAACATGAAGATGTTCACCGATGATGACTAGTCCATCTCACGTGATGATCGGACACGGCCTAGTTGACTCAGATCATGTAATCACTTAGAGGACTAGAGGGATGTCTATCTGAGTGGGAGTTCATAAGATGAACTTAATTATCCTGAACATAGTCAAAAGGTCTTTGCAAATTATGTCGTAGCTCGCGCTTCAGTTCTGCTGTTTAGATATGTTCCTGGAGAAAATTTAGTTGAAAGATGATAGTAGCAATTATGCGGACTAGGTTCGTAAACTAAGGATTGTCCTCATTGCTTCATAGAAGGCTTATGTCCTTAATGCACCGCTCAGTGTGCTGAGCCTCGAATGTCGTCTGTGGATGTTGCGAACATCTGACATACACATTTTGATAACTATGTGATAGTTCAGTTAAACGGTTTAGAGTTGAGGTACCGAAGACGTTTTGAAACGTCGCGAAACATATGAGATGTTTCGAGGGCTGAAATTGGGATGACTTGCAAACACTTAGGTTGACTTGACAAGTCTAGCATGTACAGACATGGCCTCGGAACATAGAAGACCGAAAGGTCGAGCATGAGTCATATAGAAGATACGATCAACATGAAGATGTTCATCGATGTTGACTAGTCCATCTCACGTGATGATCGGACACGGCCTAGTTAACTCGGATCATGTTATACTTAGATAACTGGAGGGATGTCTATCTAAGTGGGAGTTCATTGAATAATTTGATTAGATGAACTTAATTATCATGAACTTAGTCTAAAATATTTACAATATGTCTTGTAGATCAAATGGCCAACGTAATCCTCAACTTCAACGCGTTCCTAGAGAAAACCAAGCTGAAAGACGATGGCAGCAACTACACGGACTGGGTCCGGAACCTGAGGATCATCCTCATAGCTGCCAAGAAAGATTATGTCCTACAAGCACCGCTAGGTGATGCACCTGTTCTCCTTGCAGAACAAGACGTTATGAACGCTTGGCAGGCACGTACCGATGACTACTCCCTCGTTCAGTGCGGCATGCTTTACAGCTTAGAGCCGGGGCTCCAAAAATGTTTTGAGAGACACGGAGCATATGAAATGTTCGAAGAGCTGAAAATGGTTTTCCAAGCTCATGCCCGGGTCGAGAGATATCAAGTCTTCGACAAGTTCTTCAGCTGTAAGATGGAGGAAAATAGTTCTGTCAGTGAGCACATGCTCACTATGTCTGGGTTGTATAACCGCTTGACTCAGCTGGGAGTTAATCTCCTGGATGACGCGGTCATTGACAGAATCCTTCAGTCGCTTGCACCGAGCTACAAGAGCTTTGTGATGAACTTCAATATGCAGGGGATGGAAAAGACCATTCCTGAAGTATTTGCAATGCTGAAATCAGCAGAGGTAGAAGTCAAAAAGGAACATCAAGTGTTGATGGTGAATAAAACCACTAAGTTCAAGAAAGGCAAGGGTAAGAAAACCTTCAAGAAGGATGGCAAGGGAGTTGCCGCGCCCGGCAAGCAAGCTGCCGGGAAGAAGCCAAAGAATGGACCCAAGCCCGATACTGAGTGTTTTTATTGCAAGGGAAGTGGTCACTAGAAGCGGAACTGCCCCAAATACTTAGCGGACAAGAAGGCCGGCATCACAAAAGGTATATGTGATATACATGTAATTGATGTGTACCTTACCAGTACTCGTAGTAGCTCTTGGGTATTTGATACCGGTGCAGTTGCTCACATTTGTAACTCAAAGCAGGAGCTGCGGAATAAGCGGAGACTGGCGAAGGACGAGGTGACAATGCACGTCGGGAATGGTTCCAAGGTCGATGTGATCGCCGTCGGCACGCTACCTCTACATTTACCTACGGGATTAGTTTTAAACCTCAATAATTGTTATTCAGTGCCAGCTTTGAGCATGAACATTGTATCGGGATCTCGTTTAATACGAGATGGCTACTCATTTAAATTCGAGAATAATGGTTGTTATATTTATATGAGAGATATGTTTTATGGTCATGCTCCGATGGTGAATGGTTTATTCTTAATGAATCTCGAGTGTAATGCTACACATATTCATAGTGTGAGTACCAAAAGATGTAAGGTTGATAATGATAGTCCCACATACTTGTGGCACTGCCACCTTGGTCACATAGGTGTCACACGCATGAAGAAGCTCCATGCAGATGGACTTTTAGAGTCTCTTGATTACGAATCATTTGACACGTGCGAACCATGCCTCATGGGTAAAATGACCAAGACTCGGTTCTCAGGAACAATGGAGCGAGCAACCAACTTATTGGAAATCATACATACTGATGTGTGCGGTCCAATGAGTGTTGAGGCTCGCGGTGGCTATCGTTATGTTCTCACCCTCACTGATGACTTGAGTAGATATGGGTATATCTATTTAATGAAACACAAGTCTGAGACCTTTGAAAAGTTCAAGGAATTTCAGAGTGAGGTTGAAAATCAACATGACAGGAAAATCAAGTTCCTACGATCAGATCGTGGAGGAGAATACTTGAGTCACGAATTTGGCACACACTTAAGAAAATGTGGAATAGTTTCACAACTCACGCCGCCTGGAACACCTCAGCGTAATGGTGTGTCCGAACGTCGTAATCGCACTCTATTAGATATGGTGCAATCTATGATGTCTCTTACCGATTTACCGCTATCTTTTTGGGGCTATGCTTTAGAGACTGCCGCATTCACTTTAAATAGGGCTCCGTCGAAATCCGTTGAGACGACATCGTATGAATTATGGTTTGGGAAGAAACCTAAGCTGTCGTTTCTAAAATTTTGGGGATGCGATGCTTATGTCAATAAACTACAACCTGAAAAGCTCGAACCCAAGTCGGAAAAATGCGTCTTCATAGGATACCCTAAAGAAACTATTGGGTATACCTTCTACCTCAGATCCGAAGGCAAGATCTTTGTTGCCAAGAATGGATCCTTTCTAGAGAAAGAGTTTCTCTCGAAAGAAGTAAGTGGGAGGAAAGTAGAACTTGATGAAGCATTACCTCTTGAACCGGAAAAAGGCGCAACTCAAGAAAATGTTCCTGAGGTGCCTGCACTGACTAGAGAGGAAGTTAATGATGATGATCAAGATACTTCTGATCAAGCTCCTACTGAAATTCGTAGGTCCACAAGGACACATTCCGCACCAGAGTGGTACGGCAAGCCTGTCTTGGAAATCATGTTGTTAGACAACGGTGAACCTTCGAACTATGAAGAAGCGATGGCGGGCCCGGATTCCGACAAATGGCTGGAAGCCATGAAATCTGAGATAGGAGCCATGTATGAAAACGAAGTATGGACTTTGACTGAATTGCCCGTTGAGCGGCGAGCCATAGAAAATAAATGGATCTTTAAGAAGAAGACAGACGCGGATGGTAATGTGACCATCTATAAAGCTCGGCTTGTCGCTAAGGGTTATCGACAAGTTCAAGGGGTTGACTACGATGAGACTTTCTCACCGGTAGCGAAGATAAAGTCCGTCCGAATCATGTTAGCAATTGCCGTATTCTACGATTATGAGATATGGCAAATGGACGTCAAAATGGCATTCCTTAAAGGTTTCCTTAAGGAAGAATTGTATATGATGCAGCCGGAAGGTTTTGTCGATCCTAAGAATGCTAACAAGGTGTGCAAGCTCCAACGCTTGATTTATGGGCTGGTGCAAGCATCTCGGAGTTGGAATATTTGCTTTGATGAGATGATCAAGGCGTTTGGGTTTATGCAGACTTATGGAGAAGCCTGCGTTTACAAGAAAGTGAGTGGGAGCTCTGTAGCATTTCTCATATTATATGTAGATGACATACTTTTGATGGGAAATGATATAGAACTTTTGGACAGCATTAAGGCCTACTTGAATAAGAGTTTTTCAATGAAGGACCTTGGAGAAGCTGCTTATATATTAGGCATCAAGATCTATAGAGATAGATCAAGACGCCTCATAGGTCTTTCACAAAGCACATACCTTGATAAGATATTGAAGAAGTTCAATATGGATCAGTCTAAGAAGGGGTTCTTGCCTGTGTTGCAAGGTGTGAAATTGAGCTCAGCTCAATGTCCGACCACGGCAGAAGATATAGAAGAGATGAGTGTCATCCCCTATGCCTCAGCGATAGGTTCTATTATGTATGCCATGCTGTGTACCAGACCTGATGTAAACCTTGCCGTAAGTTTGGTAGGAAGGTACCAAAGTCATCCCGGCAAGGAACACTGGACAACGGTCAAGAATATCCTGAAGTAGCTGAAAAGGACTAAGGAAATGTTTCTCGTTTATGGAGGTGATGAAGAGCTCGTCGTAAAAGGTTACGTCGACGCTAGCTTCGACACAGATCTGGATGACTCTAAGTCACAAACCGGATAGATGTATATTTTGAATGGTGGGGCAGTAAGCTGGTGCAGTTGCAAGCAGAGCGTCGTGGCGGGATCTACATGTGAAGTGGAGTACATGGCAGCCTCGGAGGAAGCGCATGAAGCAATTTGGGTGAAGGAGTTCATCACCGACCTAGGAGTCATACCCAATGCGTCGGGGCCAATCAAGCTCTTCTGTGACAACACTGGAGCTATTGCACTTGCCAAGGAGCCCATGTTTCACAAGAAGACAAGGCACATCAAGCGTCGCTTCAACTCCATTCGTGAAAATGTTCAAGATGGAGACATAGATATTTGTAAAGTACATACGGACCTGAATGTAGCAGATCCGTTGACTAAACCTCTCCCTAGAGCAAAACATGATCAACACCAGAATTCCATGGGTGTTCGATTCATCACAATGTAACTAGATTATTGACTCTAGTGCAAGTGGGAGACTGTTGGAAATATGCCCTAGAGGCAATAATAAAAGGATTATTATTATATTTCCTTGTTCATGATAATTGTCTTTTATTCATGCTATAATTGTGTTATCCGGAAATCGTAATACATGTGTGAATAATAGACACCAACGTGTCCCTAGTAAGCCTCTAGTTGACTAGCTCGTTGATCAACAGATAGTCATGGTTTCCTGACTATGGACATTGGATGTCATTGATAACGAGATCACATCATTAGGAGAATGATGTGATGGACAAGACCCAATCCTAAACATAGCACAAGATCGTATAGTTCGTTTGCTAGAGTTTTCCAATGTCAAGTATCTTTTCCTTAGATCATGAGATCGTGTAAGTCCCGGATACCATAGGAGTGCTTTGGGTATACCAAACATCACAACGTAACTGGGTGACTATAAAGGTGTACTACGGGTATCTCCGAAAGTGTCTGTTGGGTTGACACAGATCAAGACTGGGATTTGTCACTCCGTATGATGGAGAGGTATGACTGGGCCCACTCGGTAATGCATCATCATTATGAGCTCAAAGTGACCAAGTGTCTGGTCACGGGATCTTGCATTACGGTACGAGTAAAGTGACTTGCCGGTAACGAGATTGAACGAGGTATTGGGATACCGACGATCGAATCTCGGGCAAGTAACATACCGATTGACGAAGGGAATTGTATACGGGGTTGCTTGAATCCTCGACATCGAGGTTCATCCGATGAGATCATCGAGGAGCATGTGGGAGCCAACATGGGTATCCAGATCCCGCTGTTGGTTATTGACCGGAGAGCAATCTCGGTCATGTCTACATGTCTCCCGAACCCGTAGGGTCTACACACTTAAGGTTCGGTGACGCTAGGGTTGTAGGGATATGTATATGCAGTAACCCGAATGTTGTTCGGAGTCCCGGATGAGATCCCGGACATCACGAGGAGTTCCGGAATGGTCCGGAGGTAAAGAATTATATATAGGAAGTGCTATTTCGGCTTTCAAGACAATTTTCGGGGTCACCGGTATTGTACCGGGACCACCGGAAGGGTCCCGGAGGTCCACCGGGTGGGGCCACCTATGCCGGAGGGCCCCATGGGCTGAAGTGGGAAGGGATCCAGTCCAAAGTGGGCTGGGGCGCCACTTCCCCTAGGGCCCATGCGCCTAGGGTGGGGAAACCCTAAAAAGGGGGCGCCCCCTTGCTTGGGGGGCAAGCCCCCCACCCCTTGGCCGGCGCCCCCCTAGGAGATTGCATCTCCTAGGGCCGGCGCCCCCCTAGGCTCCCTATATATAGTGGGGGGGGGAGGGCCTCTGACCTACGCCATTGGTGCCTCCCTCTCCCTCTCCAACACCTCCTCCTTCTCCATAGAGCTTGGCGAAGCCGTGCCGGAGTACTGCAGCTCCATCACCACCACGCCGTCGTGCTGCTGCTGGAGCCATCTTCCTCAACCTCTCCTCCCCCTTGCTGGATCAAGAAGGAGGAGACGTTACACTGACCGTACGTGTGTTGAACGCGGAGGTGCCGTCCGTTCGGCGCTAGGATCTCCGGTGATTTGGATCACGTCGAGTACGACTCCCTCATCCCTGTTCTTTGAATGCTTCCGCTCGTGATCTAGAAGGTACGTAGATGCATCCAAACACTCGTTGCTAGATGAACTCATAGATGGATCTTTGTGAAACCGTAGGAAATTTTTTGTTTTCTGCAACGTTCCCCAACACTAAGTGTTAGTAAACTCGAAATAAAAGGCTGCGGAGTAAACGGAGACTAGCTAAAAGTGAGCTGGCGATATGTGTTGGAAGTTTTTCCCAAGCTTGATGTGATCAAGCATCGCACGCTCCTTCTACCATCGAGATTGGTGTTTGCGTTGAGCATATACATGATTGGATTATGTCTATCGCAATACGGTTATTCATTTAAGGAGAATAATGGTTACTCTATTTATTTGAATAATACCTTCAATGGTCTTGCACCTAAAATGAATGGTTTATTGAATCTCGATCGTAGTGATACACATGTTCATGCCAAAAGATATAAGATAGTAATGATAGTACCACCTACTTGTGGCACTGCCACGTAAGTCATATCGGTATAAAACGCATGAAGAAGCTCCATGTTGATGGATCTTTGGGCTCACTCATTTTTGAAAAGTTTGAGACATGCAAACCATGTCTATTGGTGTATATGCATGAAGAAACTCCATGCAAATGGACCGTTTGGACTCACTTGATTTTGAATCACTTGAGACATGCAAATCATACCACAAGGGAAAGATGACTGAAAGCCTCGTTTTCAGTAAAATGGAACTAGAAAGCAACTTGTTGGAAGTAATACATTTTGATGTGTGCAGTTCAATGAGTGCTAAGGCGTGTAGTGGATATCGTTATGTTCTTACTTCACAAATGATTTGAGTAGATGTTGAGTATATTTACTTGATGAATCACGAGTCTGAATTATTGAAAGGTTCAAGTAATTTCAGGGTGAAGTTGAAAAGATCGTCATGACAAGAGGATAAAATATCTATGATATGATCATAGAGATGAATATCTGAATTACGAGTTTGGCACAGAATTAAGACATTGTGGAAATTGTTTCACAACTAATACAGCCTGGAACACCATAGTGTGATGGTGTGTCCGAACATCATAACTACACCCTATTGGATATGATGCATACCATGATGTCTCTTATCGAATTACCATGATAATTTATGGGTTAGGTATTAGAGACAACCACATTCACTTTAAATAGGGCACCACGTAATTCCGATGAGATGACACCGTATGAACTATGGTTTAGAGAAACCTAAGCTGTCATTTCTTAAAAGTTTGGGGCTGCGACGCTTATGTGAAAAAGTTTTAGGCTGATAAGCTCGAACCCAAAGCGGATAAATGCATCTTCATAGGACACCCAAAACAGTCGGGTATACCTCCTGTCTCAGATCCGAAAGCAATAAGGGATTGTTTCTAGAATCGGGTCCTTTCTCGAGGAAATGTTTCTCTCGAAAGAATTGAGTGGGAGGATGGTGGAGACTTGATGAGGTTGTCGAACCATCTCTTCAACTAGTGTGTGGCCGGGCACATGGAGTTGTACCTGTGGCACCTACACCAATTGAAGTGGAAGCTTATGATAGTGATCATGAAATTTTAGATCAAATCACTACCAAACCTCGTGGGATGACAAAGATGCGTACTACTTCAGAGTGGTACGTAATCCTGTCTTGGAAGTCATGTTGCTAGACAACAATGAACCTACGAGCTATGGAGAAACGATGGTGGGCCTGGATTCCAAAATGGCTCGAGGCCATATAATCCGAGAGAGGATCCATATATGAAAACAAAGTGTAAACTTTGGAAGAACTACTTGATGGTCGTAAGGCTGTTAGGTACATATGGATTTTAAAAGAAGACGGACAATGATGGTAAGTATCACCATTAAGAAAGCTCGACTTGCCATTAAGATGTTTCCCGACAAGTTCAAGGAGTTGACTACGATGAGACTTTCTCACTCATAGCGATGCTAAGAGTCTGTTGGAATTATGTTAGCAGTTACTGCATTGTTTATGAAATCTTGCAGATACGTTTCAAAAATATTGTTTCCTTGACGATTTTCTTGAGGAAAGGTTGTATGTGATACAACCAGAAGGTTTTGTCAGTCCTGAAAAATGCTAACAAGTATGCAAAGCTCCAGCAATCCTTCTAAGGACTGGAGTAATGATCAAAGCTTTTGGGTTTATACAAAGTTTATGAGAAACTTGTATTTCCAAAGAAGTGAGTGGGAGCACTATAGAATTTCTGATGAATATATGTTGTTGACATATTGTTGATCAGAAATGACGTAGAATTTCTGGAAAGCATATAGGGTTATTTGGAAAGTGTTTTTCAATGGAAAGCCTGGATTAAGCTACTTGAACATTGAGCATCAAGATCTATAAGGATAGATCAAAGCGCTTAATGGTACTTTCAAATGAGAACATACCTTGACATGATCTTGAAGGTGTTCAAGATGGATCAGTCAAAGAAGGAGTTCTTGCCTGAGTTGTAAGGTATGAAGTTAAGACTTAAAGCACGACCATGGCAGAAGAAAGAGGAAGGACGAAGGTCGTCCCCTATGCTTTTGTCATAGGCTCTATACGGTGTGCCATGCTGAGTACCGCACCTGATATGTGCCTTGCCACATATCTGGCAAGAGGGTACAAAGGTAATCTAGGAGTAGATCACCAGATAGCGGTCTAAATTATCCTTATAGGAATAAGGATATGTTTCTCGGTTATGGAGGTGATAAAGAATTCGACGTAAAGAGTTACGTCAATGCAAGCTTAACACCTATCCAGATAGCTCAGAGTAGAGATACCGGATACGTATAATGGAGCAACAATTTAGAATAGCTCCAAGTAGAACAATTATTTGAAATGGCTCCAAATGTAGCGTAGTAGTTGCATCTACAAGATGACATAGAAATTTGTGAAGTACATACGGATCAGAATGTTGCAGACCCGTTGACTGAAACCTCTCTCACAAGCATAACATGATCAAACCCAGAACTCTTTGGGTGTTAGTCACATGGGGATGTGACCTTGAGTTTTAATCACATATCAATGTGAACTGGATTATTGACTCTAGTGCAAGTGGGAGACTGTCGGAAATATGCCCTAGAGGGAATAATAAATTGGTTATTATTATATTTCCTTGTTCATGATAATTGTTTATTATCCATGCTAGAATTGTATTGATAGGAAACTCAGATACATGTGTGGATACATAGACAACACCATGTCCCTAGTAAGCCTCTAGTTGACTAGCTCGTTGATCAATAGATGGTTACGGTTTCCTGACCATGGACATTGGATGTCGTTGATAACGGGATCACATCATTAGGAGAATGATGTGATGGACAAGACCCAATCGTAAGCCTAGCACAAGATCATGTAGTTCGTATGCTAAAGCTTTTCTAATGTCAAGTATCATTTCCTTAGACCATGAGATTGTGCAACTCCCGGATACCGTAGGAGTGCTTTGGTTGTGCCAAACGTCACAACATAACTGGGTGGCTATAAAGGTACACTACAGGTATCTCCGAAAGTGTCTTTTGGGTTGGCACGAATCGAGACTGGGATTTGTCACTCCATGTAAACGGAGAGGTATCTCTGGGCCCACTCGGTAGGACATCATCATAATGTGCACAATGTGATCAAGGAGTTGATCACGGGATGATGTGTTACGGAACGAGTAAAGAGACTTGCCGGTAACGAGATTGAACAAGGTATCGGGATACCGACGATCGAATCTCGGGCAAGTATCGTACCGATAGACAAAGGGAATTGTATATGGGATTGATTAAGTCCTTGACATCGTGGTTCATCCGATGAGATCATCGTGGAGCATGTGGGAGCCAGCATGGGTATCCAGATCCCGCTGTTGGTTATTGACCGGCGGGTCATCTCGGTCATGTCTGCATGTCTCCCGAACCCGTAGGGTCTACACACTTAAGGTTCGATGACGCTAGGGTTATAGGGAATAGATATACGTGGTTACCGAATGTTGTTCGGAGTCCCGGATGAGATCCTGGACGTCACGAGGAGTTCTGGAATGGTCCGGAGGTAAAGATTTATATATGGGAAGTCCTGTTTTGGTCGCTGGAAAAGTTTTGGGTTTTATCGGTAATGTACCGGGACCACCGGGAGGGTCTTGGTGGTCCACTAAGTGGGGCCACCAGCCCCGGAGGGCTGCATGGGCCAAGTGTCGGAGGGCACCAGCCCCAGGTGGGCTGGTGCGCCCCCACCAAGGCCCAAGGCGCAAGGGAGAGTGGAAGGGGGCAAACCCTAGGCTCAGATGGGCCTAAGGCCCACCTAGTGGTGCGCCCCCCTCTCTCCCCCCTTGGCCGCCCCCCTAGATGGGATCTAGGGCTGGCCGCCACCCCTAGGGGTGGAAACCTAGGTGGGGGCGCAGCCCCTCCCCCCCTATATATACTTGAGGTTTTGGGCTACCAGGGACACGATTCAATCTCCTTCTTGGCGCAGCCCTACCCCTCTCCCTCCTCGTCTCTTGCGGTGCTTGGCGAAGCCCTGCTGGAGTACCACGCTCCACCACCACCACGCCATCGTGCTGCTGCTGGATGGAGTCTTCCCCAACCTCTCCTTCTCCCCTTGCTGGATCAAGGCGTAGGAGACGTCACCGGGCTGTACGTGTGTTGAACACGGAGGTGCCATCCGTTCGGCACTAGGATCATCGGTGATTTGGATCACGACGAGTACGACTCTATCAACCCCATTCACTTGAACGCTTCCGCTTAGCAATCTACAAGGGTATGTAGATGCACTCTCCTTCCCCTCGTTGCTAGATTACTCCATAGATTGATCTTGGTGATGCGTAGAAAATTTTGAATTTCTGCTACATTCCCCAACACACCTCTCCGGTGATTTTCGCCCAAGGCTCGCCGTCCTTCGTCATGTCGGCACCGGTGAGGTCACATCCATTGAGCGGGAGAGGGTGGCTTGACGACGACGACGCCCCTGCTCCACGCCTCTGCTTCCCACTCAATGATGTGCACCCCTTCATCTGGAGAGGGCGGCGGAGATGGCTGCTGGCGGAGAGGGTGGCCGAGATGGCAGCGGAGACGCCTGGCGGCAAAGAGGACGATGGCAAGGGGGAGGAGCTAGGGATTTAGGAATGGGGAATCGATGCAGAGAGGGCGATGTAGTCAGGGATTCGACCGTGCAACACAAATACAGAGAGTGCGAGGGGCTTTTTGTAAAATTAAGGAGTGTGCCAAAATCCAGCATGGCATGCCAAATGTTGCCTCCACAGCTGTTTTGTATGAATTTGTTACAACAGTCAAGTTGGAGGACTAGTTTTGTGGGGTTTTTTAGTTCTTGTATGAATCTGTTCCCACCCCTACAAGTTTATGTACCAATTGTGGTATTAACTCTTATTTATAAGTCCCCTCTTTTAAACTAAACTAAATGCTTCATCCACCAAATTGCCGAAAACTAAACTATGTGTTTCACCCATCAAATTGCCCAAGCTTAATCGATCGTCATTTCCCGGACTGCCTTGAGTTTTGCACAATCTGTCCATGGAAGCATTGGAAATGCCACATTTGACATTGTGCCAACAAGGTGCCTTTGGTGCACGTACAAGACAGCTCATGGAGGCCGGATAACACATTCTATCTGCATACTCCTCCCAGTGTTCCACAGACGTGCCAAGACCCATTTGGTGCATGTTGCAGAGAGAAAAATCTATCTGAAAAACAGCTCTTGCTGCAACCTGAATAAACCTAACCATTTAATCCTCTTGTGATTTTGCACAGAAGTAACAACACAGCTATGCCTTCACAATACAAGCATCTGGGCGAAAGGAAAGGGAAGAAAAGTTACCATGCTAGTTATTACTACCTATGTAACTTTTTACAAGACGTTTTCAGAGTCCATGACAGTGTCAAAAACCATCTTATATTAAGTTATAGCTTACAAGTTACGGAGGGAGTATTATGCAAGAGAGAAGAGTCACACACATTTATTTATATATATTATCTTTCCCAAAATAAATTCACTTCTAAGAGAAAAAACCAACTGATAAAGAAGTTGCACATTATCAACTAGAAAGAGATGAAGAAGCAGCTGTTTGGGACGTTCTGCTTGTCCATTTTTACCTACGTGTCATCTGTAAGACAACGCATCACAACATGAAACCAGTCATACTGAATACTAGTAAAATAATGATGATCATTACATCCATCACTGTTAACGTACATGAAACCTAACACATACCGTCATTACAACATCTAAAAATGGAAGTACCAACGCATTACAACAAGAGCTCACTTACTCCTGGTAGACAGGTTTATTCACCTACCGAAGAAAGTTCTCCATAGCTTCCCCTTGCACATCTGCCACCAGCTCTCCGTCTTTTGTTCGTAGAATTCATTGTCAAGGTCACTAGTAGAAAACGGGCCTATTGTCCCGGTTCCTGAACCGGGACTAAAGGGTCGGTACTAATGCCCTGTCCCTTTAGTCCCGGTTCAATCCAGAACCGGGACAAATGGGCCTCCACGTGGCCTGTGCATGGAGCCCAGGCAGGAGGGCCTTTGGTCCCGGTTGGTGGCACCAACCGGGACCAATAGGCATCCACGCGTCAGCATTTCTATGGCTGGGTTTTTTTTGAAGGGGGGGTTGGGTTTTGGGGGTTTTGGGGGTTAATTTAGGTGTTTCATATATTGTGTTAGCTAGCTATAATTAATAGAGAGATCTGTCCTCTCTTATGTCCGTGCTTGGTCGACGCTACGTACTATACATACGTATAGAGAGGACTAGACACGCTAGCTAGCTAGTAAGCAAACGAAAGAAACAGAAGATCGTCATGAACATATATGCATACAGAGAGAAGTGATATCGACCACCTCTCCTTCTCCGAGAGATTGGTCGAACAACAAGTTCTCGTATATCTATCCGACACTACCGGCTACATATATACAATAATTATCTCTTACAAATATAATCTCCTAACATACGGACGCATGGTCCACATAGTATTCTCCGTCTTCAGCGATCACGTGGTCAAGAAAGAATGCCGCCAATTCCTCTTGAATTGCTCGCGTGCGAGCTGGTGCTAGGAGTTCATCCCGCTTCCAAAACATCTAATTTGAAGAAGGGGGTCAATACATACATAATTTGAAATCATATATGAATGAAACTCAACACAAATGATGGTAATAAAATAAAATTGTGAATGCTGTTATTTACGCACTTCATATTGTTCATCAGAGTAGCCCCGCTCACAGGTCGTGTGGCGGATGGACTCGCAAATGTAGTATCCACAGAAATCATTCCCTTGTTCCTGCCACAACCACTTTACAAGAAATAGAGGTCAGTCAAACTGATAAGCAAGAATGCCAAATGATATTGATGAAACTAGCGCTTGAATCACTAGGAGATGCGCGGAACATGCTACTATAGTACTTACTTTCGGGTGTCTAAATTGCAGCTTCTTTGGCAGTCCCGGAGCTTTTTTGGTGAATTTTCTCCAAACCCTGCCAGACAAAGAAAACAATTACTTGATATATCAGGAAATGAACAAAGTTGCTGATCTGGTGGATAATGATCGATTTAACTTACTTCTCGAGCATTTGAGTCATGTCCGCATTTTCCTGGGGATCTTTTCGTCTCGAGTCTAAGACGGTTACTAGTCCCTGCTCAAGCTTAATCTCTAGGAGAATATAGTGTAAACTGCACACGCATGCATAACTCATCAATTACATTGCTATAACCTTGACTAATATATAAGGGAAACCGAATATGCACAAGACAGTAACACTCACTTGAAGTTGTAAGGAAAGAGTATTATATCTTTGTTTTCATTTATTACCAACGATCGTCGCAAGTTGGCCTCGGTATCTGTGGCATGAAACTTAACCTATGAGATTTGTCTTAATGAACCCAATATCGCCGATTTGTCTTTTCTTCAATCCGACGATCTTCAATCTGCATAATATAGTGAGGATAATTATAAATACATGCAATGAAAGAGCTGAGCTATATAGAGAGACTTAATGACAGAAGTAGTACTACTTACAGGCAGTAGCAGGTGACCGTTGCTTTATCGAGGGCCAATTGATTGAAAAAATGAAAGAACTCCTCAAATGGAATAGGCAACAGTTCAATTCCAACGAGGTCATGCTCCTTTTTAACTCTCACATACAAAGTACTCCTCCCCCAGACTCTCTGCAGATTTTCAAGTACCAATCATGCAATCTTCGCATCATCGTTGATAGAGATCTTTCATATTTGACGAGAGGCTTCCCGTACTCGTATCTTCGTATCTGCACCTCCATGAAATCATAATGTACATCGTCGGGCAGGTAATCTCCAAGATTGCTATAACCGGGCACCATCCTCGGATCATTAGCGACGATGTTGCTAGGCACCTTGAGCGGGGGGCACGATTGCTTCGCTTATTCGCCGAGCTGGGCAATTTGTTTCCCAGCTCATCGTTTTTTCAGCCTTTGATCACTGACAGTACTTCCCGACCGCTCCGCTTCGGCAAATGCCTTTCCAATAATGCGCTCATAGTTGCCTTTCGGCGGAGACTTGGGTGGTTTTGTCAGGGCAGCCAGAGTGCGCTTCGCTTTCATCGGATCTAACTTCTCCTCCAGAGGTGGATGTTTCTTTGCTTTCACCCATTCAAAGAAGTTCCTCACTTCTTCTCGCACGATCTCGGCATTCTCCTCTGGGGTCCTCTCGTATGGTAACTTCTCTGGAGTCTTCAGAGAAGGACCAAATCTGTATGTCCTCCCGCCTTTGGCTGTACTGCTAGACGCCGGCAGAGCAGGTAGAGCGGCTGTCTTGTTTACTTGCTTACGAGGCGGAGGAGAAGGACTACGACACGCCGGAGCAGCTAGAGCGGCGGCGGGTCTCTTCCGCCCTTGCTGACGAGGCGGAGAAGGAGGAGGCTGGCTGCTCGGGCGCGCCGACATAGGCGGAGAAGGAGGCGGAGTGCCGCCACGCGCTGGAGAAGGAGCCAGCCGAGTGCCCTGATCGTCACTCGCCGGAGGAGGAGGCGGTGGAGGAGGCGGAGTGCCCTGACTCGCCGAAGGAGGAGGAGGAGGAGGCGGAGGCGTCCAGTTCGGAAGGTTGATGAGCTCCTTCCGCCATAGGCATGGAGTCTTCAGAGCAGAACCCAGCCGAGTCTCCCCTTCACCGGTAGGGTGGTCAAGCTAGAGGTCCTCAAATCCCTCCGTTATTTCATCGACCATCATCCTAGCATATCCTTCTGGAATCGGTGACCCTCGACGACCCTCGTTCCCGATAAGAAAAAGAGGAAGAAGTCTTCTCCTCTATTCTTTCTTCTCCTCTTTTTTTTCTTCTTCCTCTTCTTTTTTTATCCTCTTCTTCCTCTCATGTTCGACGACCCTCGACCCCTCGGCGACCCTAGACCCCCTCTCGACCCTCGACCCCTCGGCGACTGTCGACCCCCCTCGACCCTCATATATAAAACCTTTTCATCCTTCTTCTTCCTTCTATTCCTTCTTCCTAAATATATAAAACTTTTTTTAAAATGAAACTAACCTAAAATGTACTAAATCAGAGAACATATATAGATAAAACTTTTCTAATTAAAAATCTAACTTTTGCATATATGTATTTTAAAAACATCATTACAATTGAAATAATACATACATATATACATATATGAACATACATGAAAAACATATATGAACATATATAAAAAAACATATATCTAAAAAATACATATATACATATATATATGAAAATATAAAAACATGTAAAAAAGCATGCATAATTAAAAAAATGCACGGCGGCGGCGGGGGCAGCAGTCGCGCGGTGCTCATAGAGGCGGTGACGCGTCGGGGCAGGGGACGGCCGGCGAGGGCGCGGGCGACAGCCAGCGAGGGCGCGGGTGACGAGGGCGCGGGCGAGGGTGACGGCGACGACGGGCCCGGGCGACGGCGACGACGGGCGCTGGCGACGAGGGCGCGGGCGACGGCGACGACGGGGGCGGCGGGCGGCGTCGGGGCAGCCTTGCGGCGTCGAGGAGGTCGGCGTCGTCGGGGGCAACTGGCGAGGAAAATCTAAAAATTTCCCAAGTGTTGCTTATATAGCAAAGGTATTGGTCCCAGTTCGTGGCTCAAACCGGGACCAATGGCCCCTTTAGTCCTGGTTGGTGCCACCAACTGGGACCAAAGGCCTCTTTTCAGCAGAAGCGGCGGCCTTTGGTCCTCGTTGGTGGCACCAACCGGGACTAAAGGTGGGCATTGGTCCCGGTTTGTGCCACGAACCATGACCAATGCCCCCTTTAGTCCCGGTTGCTGGCACCAACCGGGACCAAAGGCCTTGTGCTGCCCCGCGCCAAAACTTTAGTCCCACCTCGCTAGTTGAGAGAGCTCGAGAGTGGTTTATAAGCGCTACTGCGCCTTCCCTCTCGAGCTCGTCTCAAATGCAGGCTTTCGGACCTAACCCTGCGCTGTGTGCCTGTGGGCTTACTGGGCCTCTTGCGGGCCTGAATCCTGGCCCATGGTAGGGTTTCTAGTCGTATTCAGGCCGTGTGGGCCCAGTAGGTGGCACTTTTTTTTTCTTTTTTGCTTTATTTATTTAATTTTATTTCTACTTACAACAAAATACTTATTGTTGCTATTTTTTCCAGTTTTTTTGTTTTCTGCATTATTTATTTTCTTTTGTTTTTTGCTTTATTTTTAATTCTTTTTTGCTTTTAGTTTTAGAAAAATTATGAACTTTTTGTTAGTGCCATTAGTTTTCAAATTTGAAAACACTTTTTTTGTTTTTTTTTCTTTGTTGCTTTATTTATTTTATTTTGTTTCTACTTACAACAAAATACTTATTGTTGCTATTTTTTCAAGTTTTTTTGTTTTGTTTTCTGCATTATTTATTTTCTTTTTTTTGCTTTATTTTTAATTCTTTTTTTGCTTTTAGTTTTAGAAAAATTATAAACTTTCTGTTAGTGCCATTGGTTTTCAAATTTGAAAACAATTTTTTAGTCTTTTAGTTTTCTTTGTTGCTTTATTTATTTTATTTTGTTTCTATTTACAAAAAATACTTATTGTTGCTATTTTTATTTTTTCCAGATTTTTTGTTTTGTTCTCTCCATTATTTATTTTCTTTTGTTTTTTGCTTTATTTTTTATTTCTTTTTGCTTTTAGGTCAGCAAAATTATAAACTTTCTGTTAGTGCCATTAGTTTTAGAAAAATTATAAACTTTCTGTTAGTGCCATTAGTTTTCAAATTTGAATAGTTAAAATTTGAATTCTTTGAAATTTGTGTGAATGACAAGTTTGTGATTAACTTTACTAAAAATAATGAACATAGATGCACCTATAGAGAAAATTCGACCTAAATTCATAGTTTTCAAATGAACTCTGAAAAAGTTGGCATAGCATACTCGTGTGTTACAAAGTTGGCATGGTATCATCATAATAGTTGCGGGAGAAAGTCTTCACTTTTTCTTCGCTTGTGTCATTTGCTTATTGCGCCGTAACCATGGATAATCTTCATCGTTTATCAGGATGCTTGGGTAAGCCTTGACATTGAAGGGAGGAATTTCATGAAACTTTTCATAATCTTCAGACATGTTTGTCTTGCCCTCCACTCCCAGGATGTCCCTTTTTCCTGAAAGAACTATGTGGCGCTTTGGCTCATCGTATGATGTATTCGCTTCCTTATCTTTTCCTTTTCTCGGTTTGGTAGACATGTCCTTCACATAGATAACCTGTGCCACATCATTGGCTAGGACGAACGGTTCGTCAGCGTACCCAAGATTTTTCAGATCCACTGTTGTCATTCTGTACTGTGGGTCTACCTGTACCCTGCCTCCTGACAGATTGACCCATTTGGACTTAAACAAAGGGACCTTAAAATCATGTCCGTAGTCAAGTTCCCATATGTCCACTATGTAACCATAATATGTGTCCTTTCCGCTCTCGGTTGCTGCATCAAAGCGGACACCACTGTTTTGGTTGGTGCTCTTTTGATCTTGGGCGATCGTGTAAAATGTATTCCCATTTATCCTGTATCCTTTGTAAGTCAATACACTCAAAGATGGTCCCCTGGACAACAAGTACAACTCATCACAAACAGTGTTGTCACCTCTGAGACGTGTTTCCAACCAACTGCTGAAAGTCCTGATGTGTTCACACGTAATCCAGTCGTCGCACTGCTCCGAGTGTTTGGAGCGCAGACTGTTTTTGTGTTCATCAACATACGGGGTCACCAAGGTAGAGTTCTATAGAACTGTGTGGTGTGCTTGAGACCAAGAATATCCGTCCCTGCATATTATTGAGTCACTTCCGAGAGTGCCTTTTCCAGTCAGTCTCCCCTCATACCGTGATTTATGGAGACCTATCTTCTTAAGGCCAGGAATGAAGTCAACACAAAACCCGATAACATCCTCTGTTTGATGGCCCTTGGAGATGCTTCCTTCTGGCCTAGCGCGGTTACGGACATATTTCTTTAGGACTCCCATGAACCTCTCAAAGGGGAACATATTGTGTAGAAATACGGGCCCCAGAATGACAATCTCATCGACTAGATGAACTAGGACGTGCGTCTTGATATTGAATAAGGATGGTGGGAACACCAGCTCAAAACTGACAAGATATTGCGCCGCATCACTCCTTAATTAGCCTTGGTACGATTTCTGGATCGATCACCTTCTGAGAGATTGCATTGAGGAATGCACATAGCTTCACAATGGCTAATCGGACGTTTTCCGGTAGAAGCCCCCTCAATGCAACCGGAAGTAGTTGCGTCATAATCACGTGGCAGTCATGAGACTTTAGGTTCTGAAACTTTTTCTCTGGCATATTTATTATTCCCTTTATATTTAACGAGAAGCCAGTCGTGACCTTCATACTGAGAAGGCATTCAAAGAAGATTTCTTTCTCTTCTTTCGTAAGAGCGTAGCTGGCAGGACCTTTATACTGCTTCGGAGGCATGCCGTCTTTTTCGTGCAAACGTTGCAGGTCCTCCCGTGCCTCAGGTGTATCTTTTGTCTTCCCATACACGCCCAAGAAGCCTAGCAGGTTCACGCAAAGGTTCTTCGTCACGTGCATCACGTCGATTGAAGAGCGGACCTCAAGGTCTTTCCAGTAGGGTAGGTCCCAAAATATAGATTTCTTCTTCCACATGGGTGCATGTCCCTCAGCGTCATTCGGAACAGCTAGTCCACCGGGACCTTTTCCAAATATTACGTGTAAATCATTGACCATAGCAAGTACGTGATCACCGGTACGCATGGAGGGCTTCTTCCGGTAATCTGCCTCGGCTTTGAAATGCTTGCCTTTCTTTCGACATTGATGGTTGGTCGGAAAAAATCGACGATGGCCCAGGTACACATTCTTCCTGCATTTGTCCAGGTATATACTTTCAGTGTCATCTAAACAGTGCGTGCATGTGTGGTATCCTTTGTTTTCTGTCCTGAAAGGTTACTGAGAGCGGGCCAATCATTGATGGTCACGAACAACAACGCCTTTAGGTTAAATTCCTCCTGTCTGTGCTCAACCCACGTACGTACACCGTTTCCATTCCACAGCTATAAAAGTTCTTCAACTAATGGCCTTAGGTACACATCAATGTCGTTGCCGGGTTGCTTAGGGCCTTGGATGAGAACTGGCATCATAATGAACTTACGCTTCATGCACATCCAAGGAGGATGGTTATACATACATAGAGTCACGGGCCAGGTGCTGTGATTGCTGCTCTGCTCCCCGAAATGATTAATGCCATCCGCGCTTAAAGAAAACTATATGTTCCTTGGGTCCTTTGCAAACTCATCCTAGTACTTTCTCTCGATTTTTCTACACTACGACCCGTCAGCGGGTGCTCTCAACTTCCCGTATTTCTTACGGTCCTCACTGTGCCATCGCATCAACTTGGCATGCTCTTCGTTTCTGAATAGACGTTTCAACCATGGTATTACAGGAGCATACCACATCACCTTCATAGGAACCCTCTTCCTGGGGGCCTTGCCATCAACATCACCAGGGTCATCTCGTCTGATATTATACCACAATGCACCGCATACCAGGCATGCGTTCAGATCCTTGTATGCACCGCGGTAGAGGATGCAGTCATTAGGGCATGCATGTATCTTCTCCACCTCCAATCCTAGAGGGCATACAACCTTCTTTGCTGCGTATGTACTGTCGGGCAATTCATTATCCTTTGGAAGCTTCTTCTTCAATATTTTCAGTAGCTTCTCAAATCCTTTGTCAGCCACAACATTCTCTGCCTTCCACAGCAGCAATTCCAGTATGATACCAAGCTTTGTGTTGCCATCTTCGCAATTGGGGTACAACCCTTTTTTGTGATCCTCTAACATGCGATCGAACTTCAACTTCTCCTTTTGACTTTTGCATTGCGTCCTTGCATCGACAATGACCCGGAGGAGATCATCATCATTGGTCACATCGTTTGGTTCCTCTTGATCTTCACCAGCTTCACCCATTGCAACATCATTGGGCACATCGTCTGGTTCCTCTTGATCTTCACCAGCTCCCCCCGTTGCAGCATCACCGTATTCAGGGGGCACATAGTTGTCATCGTACTCTTCTTCTTCGCCGTCTTCCATCATAACCCCTATTTCTCCGTGCCTCGTCCAAACATTATAGTGTGGCATGAAACCCTTGTAAAGCAGGTGGGAGTGAAGGATTTTCCGGTTAGAGTAAGACCTTGTATTCCCACATTCAGTGCATGGACAACACATAAAACCATTCTGCGTGTTTGCCTCAGCCGCATCGAGAAACTCATGCACGCCCTTGTCAGGACCCCGATTCCAAGCCACATCGATCTAGCCGGTAACACCTCATATCACTTTGCGGCCTCACGCACGGTATCCCACGGGTGTCGCCTTACCATGGCCCGGGACCATTTGCGCCTTTTGGCCCACGTATATGATAGTGTCGCTAGCATCCATATGACAGAGAACCCGGGCCGACATGGCTAGTCGTGAACCCAAAGCGGCACAGACCTATGGAGACAGGCATACATGAATCACATCGAACATGTCGGTCATCAACGAGTGATTCCGGGCTGTAGCACTGGGCTAACAGGACTCCGGGGATCCCGGCCTGTAGCAGGCTAGGCAGGACTCCGGAAGTCACCGTGTGACATTTTCCCAAAGGGGCAGACATAGGGACGAAGTGAAACACATGCCGGCCAGTCAAGTGTCCTGAACAGTAGTGCTGGGCTAGCAGGACTCCGGTGAACCGGGCTGTAGCGGACTACTATGGCTCGAGGAACACTAGACTACATTTCCCCATAAGAAAGGCTGCCAAGGATAAACAACTAGATTGTCGAATCCCACTCATACCAAGCATTTCAATCACACACACAATATGCCCAATATGAGTACATACAACATGGCATCACAACAAAACTCTACAACTCAAGTACTTTATTTAAAGGCTCCAGAGAGCCATACATAACATGTTCATACAGATAGGGGTCACATGACCCGACACTCAAGTTATACAATCATACAAGCATATGCGGAAGCAACTAGTTTGAGTACAGACTCTAGAAAGAAAGAAGGCTTCTCGAAGCCTGTCTATCTACATAGGGCCCTCCATGGCTGGGATCACCACTTGGGTGGCTAGTCACTCATCAACGTCAAGGTCTACATAGAACCCATCGGAGGGGGCGGTGTTGTTGTCTGAAAACAGTAATTAAACAAACATGAGTACAAAGGTACTCAGCAAGTCTTACATCAGAACCTACTATACATGCTTATTCTCAAGAAGGTGGTGGGGTTGATGCAGCAAGCCAGCTTTGACTCTTGGCTAAGCTATCCTACGGAACCTCTCTAGTAAAATAGTTTTCGCACACGAGTCCACTACTCACCAACACAATACTCCACCGGGGATCCTCCCTTGTCATCCTACGAAAGGGCCATCCTCGGTACTCACACTTATCTTGAGTCTTTTAGTAGTATCCATTAACTTGTCTATGAACTGTATAGGCAACCAAGTAGTCATTTACCACGGACGCGGCTATTCGAATAGTTTCATACCCTGCAGGGGTGTACTTCGTCACACATGTTTCCACCACTTAGCGTCTGCACACGGCATGTGCTCGGCAGACTTCAAGCAAAAACCGACGTGGGTGTAGACCATGACCTAACTAACCTCACAAGTCTCTAGTCCAGGTTTATCGCTTATTCAGGTTCCATCCGCAAGGAAATCCGGCCGGGGTGTCCTCAACGGCCCCAAACGATGTGTACAGGGTTCCGAGACGCCAAACGGGCGCCCGGCATAGCCGGCCACAGTGTATCTACCGCATCATAGCCCACCCCTAGGGTCAGCGCTACGCACGGCCGCCAACACATGTCCTACAAACACCAGAAACTAGTTGCAACTCCTGGACAGAGGCGAGAGGGGTCAGTAAGTCGAGCAGGGTCATATTTCAGGGCCCAATGTGTGGTAGTAGCTGAATCTTAAATCACGCATACAGATCTCAGTTCTTAGGGACGGTCTCAATGAAACAACCCACCATGTACTCCTACATGGCCTCTCATCGATACCTTTACCGAAACATGTTCAACACATCCCTCACAGTACCGACATAAGCATTTCACTCTAGCCCATCACCCAGATGAACCAGACCTGACACAACTCTAAGCATAGTAGGCATAGCAGGGTAGGAATCACAAAACATGGCTCAATCAACTCCTACACATGCTAGTGGGTTTCATCTAGTTACTGTGGCAATGACAGGTCATGCAGAGGATAAGGGTTCAACTACCGTAGCACACAGCAGTTTGAATCGCGTTGTCTTAATGCAGTAAACAAGAGCAGAAGCGAGAACATGGGTTTGTATCGGAATGATCAATGGGTGCGTGCCTGATGGAGTGGTAGCGGGATACTGCCCTTCAGTTGGATACTCATGAATATCCTCGGAGGCAGAACCTACCATGAAGAACACATCGGAACACAATCAACACATGATGATATGCAACAATATGATGCATGCTATGACATGGCAATATGATTGTGTCTTGGCCTAATGCAAGCTAGAATAGAAAGGGATGAACTCATTTGAATCAAAGATTCAAATATTAGCTCATTGAACATGGCATTTAAAGTGCACTTCCTTATTCTGCTTAAACAGCAAGGTAAACTTGTTTTTTCATGCATGAAACCATTACAGATGGATAGATTGAATTTTTCTGATAATTTTTCATATATAATTTATCTCATTTGGAGCTATGGTTGAATTTCTATGAATTTTTGAAGTTTGAACTATTTTCTGGAATTTCCTGAAAAAAAATAATTCCAGAAATTCAATTACTGCGTCAGCAACGCGTCAGGGTGACGTCAGCAGGTCAAAGGCGCCAGCCAGGTCAAACTTGACTGGTGGGGCCCACTGGTCAGTGTCTCTGTGCACTAACTACGTTTAGTTAGCCTAATTAACTGGCAGGGCCCACTAGTCAGTGACTATACTAATTAAACTAACCTATTTAGTTAGCACTAACAGGGTAATTAGTTGGGCGGGGCCCGCATGTCGATGAGAGAGAGAGAGGGGGAGGTCAACCCACGTCAGCAGGTCAACCTCGCCGGTCAGCGGGTCAAAACCTGCCGGCGTTTAGCCGCCGGTGAGGCCAGACGCGGTGGCGCGCTGCGGAAATCGCCCACAGGGCACCAATTGCGACGTGGTTGGGTTCTACGGCGAGCTGGGGCTCGTGCGCATCCAGCGGTGGCAGTGGGAGGGCGCGAGGTGGCCGGAATCGACTCCTGGAAGCACGGTGAGTTCGGTGACACGCTCGAATGCGAGCACCAGCGACTGTGGCTGCGGCGGCGACATGGACGACGGCCGGAAGCTCACGGCTCTGGCGATTGGCGTGGCTAGAGCGAGCAAAATCGCGTGGGGGGAGAGGGGAATCAAAGAGGAGCTCACAGTGGACTCGCAGAGAAGCCCAGCGTGCTCGGGGAAGCACCGGAGCGAAGCGGGGCGGCGAGGGGATCTCCGGCGACCCGAGGAGGAAGAAGATGAAGCAGATGGCGATGCAGGCGGTCCCAGCGCTCGGGGCCAGGGTGGACCGAAGCGGCGGACGATGGCGGAGCTTGCAGACAAGGTGGGGAGGCGAGGGGAGCACGGTGACCGTGGTTATGTCGGCGGTGTGGCTGCGGCTGCGCTCGGTTGAGCTAGAGGGAGAGAGCCAGGGGAGGGGATGGGGATGAGAGAGTGAGCGAGGGGGTTCCAGGGGTGCGTGGCGTCGTTGGGGACGTCCAAAGCGTCGAGGACGCAGGCAGGCAGGGTGGAGGTGGCGCGCGCGTGCCGGCGCGCCGCGGGCACACGCCCTCTGCCTACTGTCGAAGGAGGATGAAGACCGGGGAGCCCCTGGTGGGCTGGGCCAGAACAGGAGCTGGGCCGGCTCTGCTGCAGGTAAGAAGCCCAGGTAAACTCTTTCTCTCTCTGTTGTTTTCTGTTTGTTTTCTTTTTTCTATTTTTCTGTAGCTTTAGGGCTTTATTAAAAATACCTAGGCACTTTCTAAAATCCTGAAAATAATTGTGGGCTCTATTGGGATTATTCCTAATAGCAAACATTTATTTCTAGAATTATTTGAGCATTTGAATTATTTTATAGCATTTAAATGCAAAAATCCAAATATTTATGATTTAAATCAATGACCTTCTGTTGACCTAGAAAATTGTGCACCAATTTTGCCAGAGGTTCTAACCCAAGGCAAAGAGGGTGAACATTTTAGAAGGGCATTTCAGGTTCATTGAAATTATTTTTAGTAAACCCTAGTTGATTTCAGGGGGGTGCTGGGGGTTCTGCCTTTACCATTTCAAGTTTCTGATGAAAGTAAACATGATGCACACTCTAATGCATGGACTAGCTAGGGTGTGACAGCCCTTAATTTACTCGGAGGTGTGTCTGTCACCGTACATCCATTGCCGGTTCATCTGCGTGCATTTTATATAATTAAGTGTCCAAATTAATAGAAGTTCATCATCACATTAAAACCAAAGTACATACATAGTTCTCATCTAACAACATATAGCTCTCCAGAGCATCTAATGAATTAAACCATACATTGAAACTATGTAAAACATTTCAATGCGAAAACAAATGCGATCATAATCGCAACCAAGGTAACAATTGCTCCAACGGCATAATGATACCAAGCCTCGATATGAATGGCATATTTTCTAATATTTCTAATCTTCAAGCGCATTGCATCCATCTTGATCTTGTGATCATCGACAACATCCACAACATGCAACTCCAATATCATCTTCTCCTCCACAATTTTTTTATTTTTTCCTTCAACAAATTGTTTTCTTCTTCAACTAAATTTAACCTCTCGACAATAGGGTCGGTTGGAATTTCCGATTCACATACATCCTACATAAATAAAATCTATGTCACGTTGGTCGGCATAATTTTCATAAACAATAAATGAACCAATAGTTATAAAGATAATATATATACCACATCCGAATCATAGACAGGACGAGGGCCGACGGGGGCCGATACCAAAACCATCGCACTATATAAGATGCAATAATAAAAGTAAGACAATAATACAAGTATCTATGTAAACATACAAGTAAGAATATTTTTTCCTTTCAGAAAGAAGATAAGAACAAGAAGCTCACCACGGTGGTGCCGACGATGAGCTCGGCGCGGGTGATCAATGGCGGTGAAGACGGGGACGGGGCGTGACGGACCGCTAAACCTAGACAAATATTGAGGAAAATGGAGCTTGGAGGTCGAGCTTGGAGAGGAGAAAGCTTAAGTAGTGTGGCTCGGGCATTCCATCGAACACCTTGTGTGCATAGGAGGTGAGCTAGAGCACCACCAAGCCCTCTCCCCCTCGGCCAGAAAAAATAGAGCAGTGTGCTCTGCTCTTACGCGAGGGGGTATATATAGGCACCTCATTGGTCCCGGTTGGTGGCATGAACCGGGACTAAAGGGGAACCTTTGGTCCCGGTTCAAGCCACCAACCGGGACCAATGGTGGTGGGCCAGGAGCGAGGCCCATTGGTCCCGGTTCATCCCACCAACCGGGACCAAAAGGTCCAGACGAACCGGGACCAATGGGGGCATTGGACCCGGTTCGTGAGCCCAGGACTAACAGCTATGAGTGAACCGGGACTAATGGGCTGACGCGGCCTGGACCTTTGCCCCCCTTTTCTACTAGTGGTCTGCCACCCTCAAGACACGATCTCTCATAGCTGTTAACAATTCATCCAAGGCAGTGATTCTCCTCACTAGAGAGTTCTCATCATCAACGTCAGTAGAAAGTAAGAAGGCCTCTATCTCTGCAACATTTACTTCACCGTCCTTAATCAAAGCTTCTTTGAATGATCGTAATGCTGTTATAAGGGCTGATGAAGCCTTCTCTGTGCTCTCAGGACCAATATCTCCAAGGCTGTCTCCAATAACTTCAGATTCTGAATCCTCCTATGACAAAAAGGGAATTCAGTGTAAAAAAGAATTCAAGTGTTTGTAACTTTGTATAGACAAATATGTTCAATGCAATATATTCTAGTAATACAGATCATATTATCTAGCTTTAACAGAAGCAATGAAAGTGAGATAAGATACTGATACACCACTCACCACTGCCATTTAGAACTTTTAAAATCTACTATCATTATAATATGAAAGCAGTTGAAAAAGTAATGGAGTTAATGGGCGGTGAATGTTTAGTTGGCTTTAACATCCCTAATTAGAAACCAAACCAATATCTATAAGATACAAACTCCTCTATCCAACTGAAATTTATCAAACTATTATTTTTATTTTATTGAACAATAGGGAAAATGGTTAAGATTTAAGAAAAGAAATGATCAGTTAAGATTCAATGATTAAAAACACACCCATAATAGGTTTCAAGAGCAAAAGAAACAAAGTAGAATATGTTTGCTGTTTTGGAAACAGATTGGAAGATGTCTGGCTGTTTTTGGACTCTCCTTTTCTAAAGAACATGGCCTATTTGGACTCTAGATGGATTAACTACTATAAGAGACAAATATGCACCTGGAAAACACATATACTCTGTGTCCCTTCAAAAACATGCAAGAGGTTAGATAGTGCGATAAGGGATAATCATGTGTAATATCTAACAGTCGAAGTCAAAGCTTGAATGATGTTGCTTACAAATGCGTTGGTTGAATGCTTAGTTCTCATTGGCAAAAAATTATAGAAAAAATATTCATTAACTAAGATGTAAATTTAAAGCTAAAATAGAAGATAGCAAAATGCAAAGGAGGAACAAAATGTAGAAAGAGAAAGAAAATGTGACTTCAGTTGAGAATATAACTTATCTATATCCAAATATTTAAACACTACAGAAAATTCTAGCTATTGTTATACTAGTTATAGATTATGTATGTGAAGCTATGATGATACTACAATATAATCTGCAGAAACCCTCTAAATATTTAAGATACTGATACATCACTGCCATCTAGAACTTTTTAAATCTACTATTATTATAATATGAAAGCAATTGAAAAACAACAGTTGAGATTTGGTGCAACTAATGAACGGTTAAAATTTAATTAATTTGAGTGTCTTGACAGTATTGAAACTATTATTGGGAATAAAAAAGAAATGTTAAGATTTTACAGAGTTAAAATGATTAATGTTTAATTGCCTTTGACATCCCTACTTAGAAACCAAACCAATATTCAACTGGAATATATCTAAGGGGGGCAGCCACTTTGGGTCTATTGTATGCAGACTTTCCCTACATTTCTGTAAGAGGCTGTTTCCAGGACTTGAACCCATGACCTCATGGCCACTAGTAGAAAATCGGCCAGTTGTCACGGTACGTAAGGCCCATTTGTCCCGGTTGGGGAACCGGAACTAAAGGGTCGTTACTAAAGCCCTAAACCTTTAGTCCCGGTTCTTACACCAACCGGGACAGATGGGCCTCCACGTGGCCGTTGCGGCGAGCCCAGGCAAGAGGGCCTTTGGTCCCGGTTGGTGGCATCAACGGGGACCAAAATGCATCCACGCGTCAGCATTTCAGGGGCTAGGGTTTTTTATTTTTTTCTGAAGGGGGGGGGGGGGGGTTGGGGGTTAATTTAGGGTGTTACACTACTGGGATCAGCAGATTTGCCGTCTGCCGACACTTTGCCTTCAACTAGCGGATGGCAAAGAAAGGCTTTGCCATCAGCCACCAAAAAACAGACGGCAAAGAGTCAGCGGACGACAATGGAAGGCTTTGCCATCAGCATATCTTTGTTGTCCGCTAGCGGACGGCAAAGACGCTTTGCCGTCTGCTAGCTGATGACAAAGATGATGGGTGGCGGGATTACGAGGACTACCTAACGGCCATTTTCTTTGCTTGCCATCGGCCAGCAAACGGCAAAGAGAATGGCCATTAGGTCATCCGTTTCCCCCGGCACCATCCCACTAGGCACGCTCTTTGCCATCTGCTAGCAGACGGCAAAGAGCTGTGACCTACTTGCAGAAAAGGGGGCGCGCCCACGCCCGTGCCCCCTCTCTGATCTGTCCGTCCCCTGCCCGAGCCGCCGCCCCTCACCCCTGTCGCCGCCCCTAACCCGCGCCCGCACCACCCCCGTCGCCGGCCACCCCGCCCCACCCCGGCCCCGTGCCTGAGCCGCCGTCGCCCCGCCCCACCCCCTCGCGGGCCCCCCCGCACCGCCCCGACTCCATCCCGAGCCGTCGCCGCCCGGCCCCACTGTCGCCCGCCCCGCCCGCCCGCCCGGGCACGCCGCCCCCGTCTCGAGTCGCCGGTTGCACCCACACTGCCCCGCCCCCGTCCCGAGCCACCGGGCGCCGCTGTCGCTTGGCCGCACCGCACAGCCCGGCCCCGCCCCGCCGTCGCCCTGCCCCTCATCATGGTGAGTTTTTTTCTTCTGTTTTTTAGATTTAGTTTATGATTGTTTTGTTTAGGTTAATTTGGTTAGTTTTTGTTAATTTAGTTTATTTTAGGTTACATTTAGTTTATAGTTTTGTTTAGGGTTTTTTTCCTGTTTTTAATAATAATGAAGAAAGATGAAAGAAAAAGGAAAAGAAGAAGAGGAAGAAGAAGAAGAAAAAAGAACAATAAGTAGTACAAGAAGAAGAAGATGAAAAAAAGAAGTAGAAGTTGAAGATGAAAAAAAGAAGTAGGAAAAGGGGGCGCCCGGGGACGAGCGGGTTAATTAGGGGGTTCCTCGGTGTCGATGGAACCCTAAATAGCAAGTATATCATCGGTGCGAGATACATGTGGCCGTCGGTGTGGAACACTACATCCATGTCCCACAAGTGATGCCGACGTCTGGCGTCCCAAAGCAACTGTTCTCGGTGTCGATGGTGGTCGAACACCATCACAAATTTGTCTGGCAGCCTCTGCGATGACGATTAAAAGGCAAGTGTTGAAACTTGAAACACTCAAACTGACTCAAGTCGGTTTGGTTGTTTGAAATTTCAAAACCTGGCTTTAATCCTCATCGCAGAGGCTGCCAGAAAAATTCGCGATGGTGTTCGACCGTCATCGTCCACCAGAACTATTGTTTGGGACGCCGGGCGCCGGCTTCAATTGTGGAATGTGGATCTAGTGTTCAACGCCTAGCACCACATGTATCTCGCACCGATGATACTTGCTATGTAGGGTTCCATCGATGCCAACGACACCCTAACCCGCTCGTCTTGTTGTCAATATTTATTTAGGTCGACGGAAGAAGCAAAATTGCTATGTTACTCATCTTTGGATTTAAATGTGCAGTTATTTCGTCGCTGCGAGGGTCTAGTGTTCGACGAGCTCCGCCCCTGCGTTCATTGATGAGCACAAATGACATCTCCCAATGAAACTTGCTAGCTATAGGTGTCAATCATCAGTATGCGGAACCACTATGCGTCTCCCGTTCGAAAGGGTTACATATATAAATATGCATGCATTTGCATATTTATAATCGTGATTCTTTCGAATTGTCCAACGTTATCCATGGACAGCCCGAGTATGTGTAGATTGGGTTCATTTTCCCATATGCTCAGCTCCGGATCCGATGCAGAATTTCGCCAGTGCCTCCCTGTTGTTCTCCGGGTACACATTATCTCTACTTATTGCCGAGACGTGTATCAGGAGAACAGCGGGGAGGTGCTGCCAAAATTTTGCGTCAGATCCGGAGCAGAGCATGGGAAAACGAACCCGATCGACACATACTTGGGTGGGATTAGGACCTATCTTTACCTATTAGTGTGTAGGTTTCATGGACGTAATAAAACTAACAAACTCCATTAACTGATGGATATGCTTTGATTAATTATGTATATATTTCTTGTGTGTCCAGTAGGAAGTCAATATGAGTGATCGTGCATGGATGTACACTGGTTACACTAGTCAGAAAGTTTGGACCGAGGAATGGTTAACAAAAACCAAGGGGTTTGTTAGAGCCGCATTTGCAAATGGCTAGGAATTTAGCTGACGTCCTTGTGCCCGTTGCGACAACTATAAAAAGAGGGACAAGTTTGAAATGAGTAAAGACCTGCAGAAGTTTGGTTTTACGTCTGGTTACACAGTCTGGACATTACATGGTGAGTCTGCCCAACGTGCCAGAGCCAAGGTTCGTCGTCGCACCGACGAGCATGGTACCGGGACCACAGACATGGTGCAAGACTTTGATGATGCTCGGGACTCGGACGAGGAGATGGAGGAATCTGCAAAGGCCTTCACAGAAATGTTGGAGTCCTCAAAACGTCCTCTCCACGAGCACACTGAGCTTTGTCAGCTAAATGGCATCTCACAAATAATGGCTTTGAAGGCTCAATTTAACTTGGGCAAAGAATGCAACGACGCGATGATGACAGTATTCGGCCGATTTCTACCCAAAGGCCATGTGCTACCTCCAAACCTGTACCAGTCAGAAAAAATCCTCCGTGCTCTTAAGATGCCCTATGAGAATATACATGCATGTGAGAAAGGATGTGTCTTATTTAGGCTTCAGTATGAGGAATTGAACTATTGTCCCATTTGCAATTCTTCCAGGTATTTTGTGGTAGACAACGGTATGGGTGAGAAGACACAGACCAAAATACCCGTTAATGTTCTTCGGTATATGCTAATCATACCAAGACTTCAACATCTTTTCATGGTCGAAGACGGCCAGACAGATGACATGGCACAAAACGGGCAAAAGAACCGAACTAGATGCATATGCGAATGTGATGATGGTGCACACATCGGATGGTGAAGCGTGGAAGCGCTTCGATGCATTACATAAGCAAAAAAATGACAGATCCAAGGCATCCTCAAGTCGCCATCAGCACAGATGGGTTCAGTGTGTTTCGTCAGATGGCAACCCCATACAGTTGTTGGCCCGTGTTTGTCATTCCACTCAATCTCCCCCCGAGCAGATTATGCAATAAAAGAATATTTTCCTGATGTTGATAATTTCAGGGCCCAACTATCCGGGGAAGAATATGAATGTGTACATGCAGCCGCTTAAGGACGAATTGCAAGAAGCTTGGGATAATGGGTTCAAGACATACGACGCCTTTAGCAAACAGAACTTCATAATGCGTGCCTGGTACATGTACTCGACGCATGACTTGCCGGCGTATGAACTATTCGTTTTCTGGTGTGTGCATGGAAGGTTCCTGTGCCCCACATGCAAGGGAGCTCTTGAGTTTCGTTGGCTGATGGTGCTACCTCTTGAGCACTTGCGTTGGTTTTCCCTTGAAGAGGAAAGGGTGATGCAGCAAAGTAGCATAAGTATTTCCCTCAGTTTTTGAGAACCAAGGTATCAATCTAGTAGGAGGCTACGCGCGAGTCCCTCGCACCTGCACAAAACAAATAAATCCACGCAACCAACGCGATAAGGGGTTGTCAATCCCTACACGGTCACTTACGAGAGTGAGATCTGATATATATGATAAGATAATATTTTTGGTATTTTTATGATAAAGATGCAAAGTAAAATAAAAGCAATGAAAATAACTAAGCGTTGGAAGATTAATATGATGAAGATAGACCCGGGGGCCATATGTTTCACTAGTTGCTTCTCTCAAGAGCATAAGTATTTTACGGTGGGTGAACAAATTACTGTTGAGCAATTGATAGAATTGAGCATAGTTATGAGAATATCTAGGTATGATCATGTATATAGGCATCACGTCCGAGACAAGTAGACCGACTCCTGCCTGCATCTACTACTATTACTCCACACATCGACCGCTATCCAGCATGCATCTAGAGTATTAAGTTCAAGAGAACAGAGTAACACTTTCAGCAAGATGACATGATGTAGAGGGATAAACTCATGCAATATGATGAAAACCCCATCTTGTTATCCTCGATGGCAACAATACAATACGTGCCTTGCTACCCGTACTGTCACTGGGAAAGGACACCGCAAGATTGAACCCAAAGCTAAGCACTTCTCCCATTGCAAGAAAGATCAGTCTAGTAGGCCAAACCAAACAGATAATTCGAAGAGACTTGCAAAGATAACCAATCATACATAAAAGAATTCAGAGAAGATTCAAATATTGTTCATAGATAAACTTGATCATAAACCCACAATTTATCGGTCTCAACAAACACACCGCAAAAGAAGATTACATCGAATAGATCTCCACAAGAGAGGGGAGAACTTTGTATTGAGATCCAAAAAGAGAGAAGAAGCCATCTAGATAATAACTATGGACACGAAGGTCTGAGGTAAACTACTCACACTTCATCAGAGAGGCTATGGTGTTGATGTAGAAGCCCTCCGTGATTGATGCCCCCTCCGGCGGAGCTCTGGAACAGGCCCCAAGATGGGATCTCGGGGATACAGAAAGTTATGGCGGTGGAATTAGGGTTTTGGCTCTGTCTCTGATCGTTTGGGGTACATAGGTATATATAGGAGGAATAAGTACGTCACTGGAGCAACAGGGGGCCCACGAGGGTGGAGGGCGCGTCTGGGGGTGGGGGGGGGGGGGGGGTAGGCGCGCCCCCTACCTCGTGGCTTCCCTGTTGGTTTCTTAACGTAGGGTCCAAGTCTCCTGGATCTTGTTCGTTCCAAAAATCACGTTCCCGAAGGTTTCATTCCGTTTGGACTCCATTTGATATTCCTTTTCTTCGAAACCCTAAAATAGGCAAAAAACAGCAATTCTGGGCTGGGCCTCCGGTTAATAGGTTAGTCCCAAAAATAATATAAAAGTGTCCAAAACAGAAGATAATATAGCTTGGAGCAATCGAAAATTATAGATACGTTGGAGACGTATCAAGCATCCCCAAGCTTAATTCCTGCTCGTCCTCGAGTAGGTAAATGATAAAAACAGAATTTTTGATGTGGAATGCTACTTGTCATAATTTCAATGTAATTCTTCTTAATTATGGCATGAATATTCAGATCCGAAAGATTCAAGATAAAAGTTTAATATTGACATAGAAATAATAATACTTCAAGCATACTAACTAAGCAATTATGTCTTCTCAAAATAACATGGCCAAAGAAAGTTCATCCCTACAAAATCATATAGTTTAGTCATGTTCCATTTTCGTCACACAAGAATGCTCTCATCATGCACAACCCCGATGACAAGCCAAGCAATTGTTTCATACTTTAGTAATCTCAAACTTTATAAACCTTCACGCAATACATGAGCGTGAGCCATGGATATAGCACTATGGGTGGAATAGAGTATAATGATGGGGGTTATGTGGAGAAGACAAAAAAGGAGAAAGTCTCACATCAAAGAGGCTAATCAATGAGCTATGGAGATGCCCATCGATTGATGTTAATGCAAGGAGTAGGGATTGCCATGCAACGGATGCACTAGAGCTATAAATGCATGAAAGCTCAACAAAAGAAACTAGTGGGTGTGGATCCAACTTGCTTGCTCACGAAGACCTAGGGCACTTGAGGGGGCCCATTGTTGGAATATACAAGCCAAGTTCTATAATGAAAAATTACCGCTAGTATATGAAAGTGACAAAACAAGAGACTCTCTATCATGAAGATCATGGTGCTACTTTGAATCACAAGTGTGGAAAAAAAGATAGTAGCATTGTCCCTTTTCATTTCTCTTTTTTGGGCCTTCTTTTTTTGGCCTTTATCTTTTTTATTGGGACAATGCTCTATTAAATGATGATCATCACACTTCTATTTATTTACAACTCAATGATTACAACTCGATACTAGAACAAGGTATGACTCTATATGAATGCCTCCGGCGGTGTACCGGGATATGCAATGAATCAAGTGTGACATGTATGAAAGAATTATGAACGGTGGCTTTGACACAAATACGATGTCAACTACATGATCATGCAAAGCAATATTACAATGATGAACGTGTCATGATAAACAGGATGGTGGAAAGTTGCATGGAAATATATCTCGGAATGGATATGGAAATGCCATAATAGGTAGGTATGGTGGCTGTTTTGAGGAAGATATAAGGAGGTTTATGTGTGAAAGAGCGTATCATATCAAGGGGTTTGGATGCATCGACGAAGTTTGCACCAACTCTCAATGTGAGAAAGGGCAATGCACGGTACCGAAGAGGCTAGCAACAATGGAAGGGTGAGAGTGCGTATAATCCAGGGACTCAACATTAGTCATAAATAACTCACATACTTATTGCAAAAATCTACAAGTCATCAAAAACCAAGCACTACGCGCATGCTCCTAGGGGGATAGATTGGTAGGAAAAGACCATCACTCGTCCCCGACCGCCACTCATAAGGAGGACAATCAAAGAACACCTCATGTTTCAAATTTGTTACATAACGTTGACCATATGTGCATGCTCTGGGACTTGCAAACTTCAACAAAAGCATTTCTCAATTTCACAACTACTCAACTAGCACAACTTTAATATCACTACCTCCATATCTCAAAACAATCATCAAGCATCTAACTTCTCTTAGTATTCAAAACACTCATAAGAAAGTTTTTATTAATCTTGAATACCTAGCATATTAGGATTATTTAAGTAAATTACCATGCTATTTAAGACTCTCAAAATAATCTAAGTGAAGCATGAGAGATCAATAGTTTCTATAAAACAAATCCACCACCGTGCTCTAAAAAATATAAGTGAAGTACTAGAGCAAAACCTATATAACTCAAAAGATATAAGTGAAGCACATAGAGTATTCTAATAATTTCCAAATCATGTGTGTATCTCTCAAAAGGTGTGGACAGAAAAGATGGTTGTGGTAAACTAAAAAGCAAATACTCAAATCATACAAGATGCTCCAAGCAAAACACATATCATGTGGTGAATAAAAATATAGCTCCAAGTAAAGTTACCGATGGAAGTAGACGAAAGAGGGGATGCCTTCCGGGGCATCCCCAAGCTTTGGCTTTTTGGTGTACTTAGGTTATCTTTGGGGTGCCATGGGCATCCCCAAGCTCAGGCTCTTGCCACTCCTTGTTCCATAATCCATCAAATCCTTACCCAAAACTTGAAAACTTCAGAACACAAAACTTAAAGTAGAAAATCTCGTGAGCTCCGTTAGCGAAAGAAAACAAAACACCACTTCAAGGTACTGTAATGAACTCATTATTTATTTATATTGGTGTTAAACCCACTGTATTCCAACTTCTCTATGGTTTATAAACTATTTTACTAGCCATAGATTCATCAAAATAAGCAAACAACACACGAAAAATAGAATCTGTCAAAAAACAGAACAGTCTGTAGTAATCTGTAGCTAGCACAAGATATGGAACCCCAAAAATTCTAAAATAAATTTCTGGACGTGAGGAATTTATCTATAAATCATATTCAAAAATAATTAACTAAATAGCACTTTCCAAATAAAAATGGCAGCAGTTCTCATGAGCACTAATGTTTCTGTTTTTTACAGCAAGATTAACAAGGCTTTCCCCAAGTCTTCCCAACGGTTCTACTTGGCGCAAACACTAACTAAACACAAAAAACACAACCAAAACAGAGGCTAGATAAATTATTTATTACTAAACAGGAGCAAAAAGCAAGGAAGAAAAATAACATTGGGTTGCCTCCCAACAAGCGCTATCGTTTAACGCCCCTAGCTAGGCATAAAAAGTAAGGATAGATCTAAGTATTGCCATCTTTGGTAGGCAATCCATAAGTGGCTCTCATAATATATTCATAAGGTAATTTAATTTTCTTTCTAGAAAAGTGTTCCATCCCTTTCCTTAACGGAAATTGGAATCTAATATTTCCTTCCTTCATATCAATAATCGCACCAATCGTTCTAAGGAAAGGTCTACCAAGAATAATAGGACATGAAGGATTGCAATCTATGTCAAGAACATTAAAATCTACGGGCACATAATTCATATTTGCAACAATAAGAACATCATTAATTCTTCCCATAGGTTTCTTAATAGTGGAATCCGCAAGGTGCAAGTTTAAAGAGCAATCATCAAAATCACGGAAACCTAACAAATCACACAAAGTCTTTGGAATCATGGAAACACTAGCACCCAAATCACACAAAGCATAGCATTCATGATCTTTAATTTTAATTGTAGTAGTTGGTTCCCACTCATCATAAAGTTTTCTAGGGATAGAAACTTCCAACTCAAGTTTTTCTTCATAAGATTGCTTCAAAGCATCAACGATATGTTTGGTAAAAGCTTTATTTTGACTATAAGCATGAGGAGAATTTAGCACGGATTGCAAAAAGGAAATACAATCTATCAAAGAGAAGCTATCATAATTAAATTTCTTTAAATCCAAAATAGTAGGTTCATTAACATCTAGAGTTTTGATCTCTTCAATCCCACTTTTATCAATTTTAGCATCAAGATCTAAAAACTCTGAATTTTTGGAACGCCTTCTAGGTAAAGGTGGATCATATTCAGTCCCATCATTACCAAGATTCATATTGCAAAACAAAGATTTAATAGGGGACACATCAATAACTTTTAGATCTTCATCTTTATTATCATGGAAACTAGAAGAACACGGTCTTATAAAGGAATCTTTCTTAGCACGCATCCTAGAGGTTCTTTCTTTGCACTCATCAATGGAAATTCTCATGGCTTTGAGAGACTCATTGATATCATGCTTAGGTGGAACAGATCTAAGTTCAAAGAATCCACATCAAGAGAAATTCTATCAATGTTCCTAGCCAACTCATCAATCTTAAGCATTTTTTCTTCAATCAAAGCATTGAAATTCTTTTGCGAAGTAATAAATTCTTTAATATTAGATTTAAAATCATAGGGCATCTTATTAAAATTTCCATAAGAATTGTTTTAGGAATTACCATAATTATTAGAGGAATTGTTAGGATAAGACCTAGGATTGAAGTTTCCTCTATACGCCTTGTTACCAAAATTATTCCTACCAACAAAATTCACATCCATAGATTCATTATTATTCTCAATCAAAGTAGACAAAGGCATATCATTAGGATCATAAGAAACACTCTTATTAGTAAGTTCATCCATCTTTCCACTCAAAACATTAATTTCTTCTATCGCATTTTATTAGTAGATCTTTCAGGGTGCCATTGAGAATAATTAACCTTAATATTATTTAGGATTTTAGTAGCTTCTCCTAAAGTGATTTCCATAAAAGTGCCTCCTGCGGCCAAATCTAAAAGATTTCTAGAAGCAAAATTCAATCCGGCATAAAAGTTTTGTATAATCATCCACAAATTCAAATCATGTGTTGGGCAATTACGTATCATTAATTTCATCCTCTCCCAAGCTTGTGCAACATGTTCATGATCAAGTTGCTTAAAATTCATAATATCGTTTCTAAGAGAGATGATCTTAGCGGGAGGAAAATACTTAGAGATAAAAGCATCTTTGCACTTATTCCAAGAATCAATACTATTTTTAGGCAAAGACGAAAACCAAGCTTTAGCATGATCTCTAAGCGAAAAAGGAAATAGCTTCAATTGAACAATATCATTATCAACATCTTTCTTCTTTCGCATGTCACACAAATCAACGAAGCTATTTAGATGGGTAGCGGCATCTTCACTAGGAAGGCCGGAAAACAGATCTTTCATGACAAGAATCAGCAAGGCAGCATTAATTTCATAAGATTCAGCATCGGTAAGAGGAGCAATCGGAGTGCTAATAAAATCATTGTTGTTGGTATTGGTAAAGTCACACAATTTAGTGTTATCTTGAGCCATCGTGACAAGCAAGCAATCCAACACACAAGCAAATGAGGAACGGGCAAAAAAGAGGCAAATAGAGAAAGAGAGGGAGGATAGAGAGAGAGAGAGGGCGAATAAAATGGCAAGGGTGAAGTGGGGGAGAGGAAAACAAGAGGCAAATGGCAAATAATGTAATGCGGGAGATAAGGGTTTGTGATGGGTACTTGGTATGTTGACTTTTGCATAGACCTCCCCGGCAACGGTGCCAGAAATCCTTCTTGCTACCTCTTGAGAACTTGCGTTGGTTTTCCCTTGAAGAGGAAAGGGTGATGCAGCAAAGTAGCATAAGTATTTCACTCAGTTTTTGAGAACCAAGGTATCAATCCAGTAGGAGGCTACGCGTGAGTCCCTCGCACCTGCACAAAACAAATAAATCCTCGCAACCAACGCGATAAGGGGTTGTCAATCCCTACACGGTCACTTCCGAGAGTGAGATCTGATATATATGATAAGATAATATTTTTGGTATTTTTATGATAAAGATGCAAAGTAAAATAAAAGCAATGAAAATAACTAAGTGTTGGAAGATTAATATGATGAAGATAGACCCGGGGGCCATAGGATTCACTAGTGGCTTCTTTCAAGAGCATAAGTATTTTACGGTGGGTGAACAAATTACTGTTGAGCAATTGACAGAATTGAGCATAGTTATGAGAATATCTAGGTATGATCATGTATATAGGCATCACGTCCGAGACAAGTAGACCGACTCCTGCCTGCATCTACTACTTTTACTCGACACATCGACCGCTATCCAACATGCATCTAGAGTATTAAGTTCAAGAGAACAGAGTAACACTTTAAGAAAGATGACATGATGTAGAGGGATAAACTCATGCAATATGATGAAAACCCCATCTTGTTATCCTCGATGGCAACAATACAATACGTGCCTTGCTACCCATACTGTCATTGGGAAAGGACACCACAAGATTGAACTCAAAGTTAAGCACTTCTCCCATTGCAAGAAAGATCAATCTAGTAGGCCAAACCAAACTGATAATTCGAAGAGACTTGCAAAGGTAACCAATCATACATAAAAGAATTCAGAGAAGATTCAAATTTTGTTCATAGATAAACTTGATCATAAATCCACAATTCATCGGTCTCAACAAACACACCGCAAAAGAAGATTACATCGAATAAATCTCCACAAGAGAGGGGGAGAACTTTGTATTGAGATCCAAAAAGAGAGAAGAAGCCATCTAGCTAATAACTATGGACCCGAAGGTCTGAGGTAAACTACTCACACTTCATCGGAGAGGCTATGGTGTTGATGTAGAAGCCCTCCATGATCGATGCCCCCTCCAGCGGAGCTTTGGAACAGGCCCCAAGATGGGATCTCATGGATACACAAAGTTACGGCGGTGGAATTAGGGTTTTGGCTCCGTCTCTGATCATTTGGGGGTACGTAGGTATATATAGGAGGAAGAAGTACGTCGGTGGAGCAACAGGGGGCCCACGAGGGTGGAGGGCGCGCCTGGGGGGGTGTAGGCGCGCCCCCTCCCTCATGGCTTCCCTGTTGGTTGCTTGACGTAGGGTCCAAGTCTCCTGGATCTTGTTCGTTCCAAAAATCACGTTCCCGAAGGTTTCATTCCGTTTGGACTCCGTTTGATATTCCTTTTCTTCAAAACCCTAAAATAGGCAAAAAAAACATCAATTCTGGGTTGGGCCTCCGGTTAATAGGTTAGTCCCACAAATAATATAAAAGTGTATAATAAATCCCAATAATGTCCAAACCAGAAGATAATATAGCATGGAGCAAACAAAAATTATAGATACGTTGGAGGCGTATCAGACGGCAGGGCGCAAGTATAGTTGCTTCGACTTGCATAGACCGTTTCTACATCCTGGCCATAAGTTCAGGAAAGACAAGAAGAACTTCATCAAAGGTAGAGTTGTCAAACACTCTGCACCACCTGCATTGACAGGCCAATAAACCCAAGATCAGTTAAACACTCGAGCCAGATCCAGAGCGTTCAGGGTATTTCAAGGGGTATAATAAGGAACAGGCTTGGACTCACAAGACATGCTTCTGGGATCTGCCTTACTTCAAAGACCTCCTTTGCCCACACAACATCGACGTGATGCACACTGAAAAGAATATCGCCGAAGCCATTTTTGGTACATTGTTCGGCATAGAGGGGAAATCAAAGGATAATACTAAGGCTATAGTCGATCAAGATGAGCTATGTGATAGACCGTTACAAAACATGAAAGAACTGAAAGGAAAGGGGATCAACTGGATGAAGCGAAAGGCATGGTTCAATCTTGGAAGGCCAGCTATGAAGGAAATTATTTTGTGGGTGAAAATGCAGTTGATGTTCCCCGATGGGTATGCAGCAAATCTAAAGAGGGGAGCGAGTCTTCAAAATTTGAAAATATTTGGTCTAAAAAGTCATGATTGGCACATATGGATTGAGCGGATAGTGCCGGTGATGTTGCATGGCTTCATCCCTAAGGATGAATGGCTAGTACTGGCAGAGCTGAGCTATTTCTTCCGTGTTCTTTGTGCGAAAGAACTATCTCCTGGCCTCCTACAAGAAATGGAACAGTTGGCGCCAGAGTTGATCTGCAAGTTAGAGAAGATCTTTTCACCAAGCTTCTTTAATCCAATGCAACACTTGATTTTGCATCTCCCGACCGAGGCACGTTTGGGGGGGGGGGCTTGCAAAATCGTTGGTGCTACTCAACTGAGAGGATGCAGAAGACGCTTCGAGCAAAATGTAAAAATAAACGTAGCATAGAAGCTTCAATGGCGGAGGCATTCATCACTAAGGAGGCGGCAAACTTCATGACCGCACACTACGAAGCCAAAAATCGTCATTTGCATAATCCGAAGCCTCGGTACAATGCTGACGAACCTCAAAAGGGTCAATCCAACCTCAACCTATTCAAAGGGAATCTCGCACCATCCGGTGGTTGGAAACCAATAAGGTTGGATGATGAAGAATGGCGGACCATTTCGCTGTATCTCTTCAACAACCTAACAGAAGTGTAGCCATACATCGAGTAAGATCTCGGTACATTGTTTCACAACTTCTAATTCCTTTGAACTTCTCTTATTCCTGGATATTTGATGCAGTCGATACGTCGCCATATTCTCGTATGGAGCGGTGATCCAAAATGATTCCATCGAAGAGTATGAGCTTCTGGCAAAACAAGGAGCCGAATTTCCCGGTTTCATCTCTTGGTTCAAAAAGGGTAATTTCCATTAGACCCTTTCTTTTCTTTGGCTAATTTGTGACTAATGCAACAATCCTTTCGTATTAAACGTGTAGGCTAATTCAGAGATTATGGATGCCGAATTGAGACAAGTAGCTAATGGTTTTGACTATAAGGTCCATTCAATTCACAAATACGACATCAACGGGAATCGCTTTCATACCTATGGGAAAGAGCTATCTATGGCCGACCGAAAGTCTACAAATTGTTGTGTCTCTGCTATCGGCGAAGGAGGTATCGAGTATTATGGAATAGTTGAAGCAATTTATGAACTTGAATTCTATGGTGAAAACCCACCAAACGTCATAGTCTTCAGATGTTATTGGTTCCAGCCGAGGGAGACTAGAAGGACTCATGAACATATAGGGCTAGTCGAAATCAAACAAAGCACCCATTTGGATGTTCCCGATGTCTATATTACGGCTCAACAGGCAACCCATGCTTTCTATCTACCGTGGGCCTGTCAAAGTGATCCAAATCTCAGTGGTTGCGACGTCGTTTATGAAGTGCCGCCACATGTTAGACCACCTCAATCCCCCAATGAAAAGGATTATGAACCTCACATTAACCAAGACACATATGACGAAGGAGAATTCTTCCAAGAAACACGTCTTTCCAAAAAAACGTTTCAAGAACTGCTCTACTCCACCCCAGAACATTGAAGTAGACAACGATAGTGAATCCAACTTCACCCCTGAGCCAGAACAAGAAGAGCCGGAAGAAGAAGAAGTTATTGCTGCAGATGACCTGTCAATGCTTGAACGATTACGTAAAGGTGGCCTTCCACATGATGATGCATTTATTGATGATGATGATGAGCACGTCATTACCGATAGTGATGATGATGATGATGCTTTTATTAATGATGATGAAGAACACATCATTACCGATAGTGATTATTAGGTATTCAAATTTTTACGTTGTACTTGATTTATATAGTTATTTGTATGATTCTTTGATTTATATAGTTGGTATTTATAATTTTCTTACTTTGTATGATTGTTTCTTATACATAGTGCCATGGTCTTGATGTCTGTCCCGCTTTATGATTCGGATATGGTAAATTCTCATTCATAACTTTTTGTTGCATTTCGCATTTATGACAATTATGGCCATCAAGTTGACATAGAGATATTTTAATCTATGAGATATGTGAACCGGAATTTGAAACAGACCCTCTTGTCGAGAAGTTAAATTTACTTGAAAAAGAAAATGAGTATTTGAAAGAAAAAATTAAAAGAATTGAAGAAGAGAAGATGCCATTGGAGTTGTATGTTGTCGATGTCATCGATGATCACAAGACAAAGATGAATGCAATGCGCTTGAAGATGGATGCAATGCGCCTGAAGCTTAAGAAGATCAGAAAATATGCCATTGATAATGAGGCTTGGTATCATTATGCTGTTGGATCAGTTGTTACCTTTGTTGTGATCTTCATCACATTTGTTGTGATTAGGGTAAGTTTTCTCTAGTGTTTTGCTTTACAAATGGATATTTAGCTTATTTTCATCCTAAATGGCATGATTACCTAAGTTAGATAAAAAATGAGCTATACTTAGCTTATTCAGTTCATTTATGACATACTTAGCATGCTTAGGTAAAAAATGGCATGATAATCTTTGTTAGCTCCAAAATGATATAGACTTAGCTTATTTTCCTCGAAAATGACATAATAACCTTACTAAGCTCCAAAATGACCTATTTACCTACCTTAGCTCTAAAATGACCTACACTTAGCATTTTTACCTAGCTTAGCAATAAAATGACATTTTTACCTACCTTAGTTAGAAGAAGAAGAAAATAAAGAAGAGGAGAGGAGAAAAATAAAGAGAAGAAAAAAATCTTCTTCTTCTTCTAACTAGTCTTCTTCTTCTTATTCTTCTTCTTCTTCTAACTTTCATCTTTCCCAAGTTACAGATTTGCTTTACATCAGGAAGCTTGGATTCATGGAGTGTACTATTCTTGTGGTGCTTCCTTGTTGTTTATGAAAACTTGTTTGGATATGTATGTCTATATGGATATGTTGTTGGAAACTTGTTTCTGGTTATGTATATATGGATATGTTGGACTTTGTTGAACTATGCTGTTGGATTGGATGAAATATGTTGTTGGACATGTTGTTGGATATGTTGGATATGTATGCATGTATATCTGTGTTTGAAACCATGTCTAATTAATGGGATTTAAATAAAAACAGGGGATATATAGCCTCTTTGCCGTCCGCTAGCAGACGACAAAGACGACACATGGCAGTCACCTATGCAAACTGGGAACACTGGCTCCCTATTTGGTTATTTTGCCGTCTGCTGGCGGACGGCAAAGTGACCAGCTATGTCGTCCACCAGCAGACAACAATGATTCAAACATCTTTGCGGTCTGCTGGCGGACGGCAAAGTGACCAGCTATGTCATCCGCCAGCAGACAACAATGATTCAAACATCTTTGCGGTCTGCTGGCGGACGGCATATCTGGACACGTGGAAGCTTCCCAGTGCTGCCTAGCTGCGCTCTTTGCCGTCCGCTGGCAGACGACAAAGAGCGCCGTTAACCCCCTAACGGCTCTCACGCCACCGCACTACCGTCAGATGTCTTTGCCATCTGCTGGCCTCGGATGGCGGGTGGTGTAATCCTTTTCCGTCCGTGTCTAAGAAGCGGACGGCAAAGAAGGCCTTTGCTGGCAGGCGTTCATCCGGATAGTTTGCCGTCCACTAGCGGATGGCAAAGATGTTTGCCGTCCGTGATCTATGCCTTTGCCATCCGCCATGGCGGACGGCAAAGAAGCTGATTCCAGTAGTGTTAGCTAGCCAATAGAGAGAAGTGTCCTCTCTTATCTCTGTGCTTGGTTTACCAACGCTACTGCTATGCCTAAACATGGCTTAGATTGAAGTGAAGGCGACATATATGTGGTGCATGTCGAAAGTAATACTAATCCTAACTTGATCAAGTTTGGATTAGTACTACTTTCGACATGCACCACATGCATGTTGCCTTCACTTCAATCCAATCCATGTTCATTTCACCCACTGATATATAATAACTCTTCATGCTCGCATCATGCATCATCATAATAACAAGTCCTACTAATCATCATCATAACACTTCTACTCGTTATTAATAACAAGTCATACGATCATCATCCTCATAGTCATCGACCCAACCCTACTTAATTGTTCTTAGCGCATGATCATCAGTATAAGGTAGGACCTAAATACCCTCTTTAAGGTAAAATAGCATAAAACAATATAGGCCCTGACTCTCCATTATGGAGAATGGAGATCATCCTGTCTCCAATTCTTGCGCTTCTCTTCCTTTTGCTTCCAAGAACCTCCTTACGACTGTCCATACATTTTTTCCATTCTGTGATTTTCATGTCTCCACTTCTTTTAGAAATCCGATATGGACAGGTGAGATTCGTAGGAAGACCTGGTTGCATGTTCAAAATATTAAGGCGGCCATTCAGATACATCAGATGAGGCACACAATCATCCAGGATTTTCTGTTGAAAAACATAGTAATAACTTCATAGTTAGCAATGTAGTTAAGTTTTAAAAGAATTTATGCAAAAAATGCACAGATGTCGTAATAGTAAAAAATCTTACCATGGCATCTCCATGGATGTTACCGTAGTTCAACACATGCACTAGTGGCACGTACTGGCCATAATGTGGAGGAGTTTTATTATAGATATTGTAATTCTCAAGATCAGTACAAAATGCGACCAGGTGATTTTTCTCCTGATAAGTTAATTCAGAGCCATCGGTGTAGTAGGTTCTGTCTACCATGTTCTGCACATTGTTTGAACAATGAAAATAAGCTGTCAATGGAAATAAGCTGTCAACTATTTTGAAATGAACAATATAAATTAGTTAATAACTATGTTTGAGAAACACACATAGCGGTAGAATTGGAAGCGTATCAACAAGGACCCAAATGTCCATATTGTCTTGGTCAATGTTAGGATCACCAAGATCCATGGTGACAAGCATACCCTCATAAAAACCATACATCTTGCAAAGTTCTTCCCAATTTTTGCAACCAAAATGGGTTACGCTCTCAGAATTATCAAATTTACTTCAAAATCCACATCATGATGGGTCCTTAAGTGAATTTTCTTTGTTTCCAAATTTGCATGGTCTTCAAAACCCATCCTCTCCAAGACATAGCATCTTGCATGGCATGGGATAAGCTACTCAAATTGTAAAAGATGAAAATTACACGTTGAAATAGTTGAAGTCATGCTTAATTACGAAAAATACACTTGTCGTTGTTGCGTAACGTTGCAACATCGAAGGTATCCTCGAGCTTAATGATGAAGTGCCGACCTTCACCTAGGTGAGGCATGTCGCACAGACCTCGGTCATCGTGGCACCAGTCGCACTCCCCCGAGAGACTTTCGTCGTCCGAGTACGACATTCCCTATGTTCATAATTCAAATATTAAACCTGTACAATTAAATATATGTACTAAAAAAACCTTATAAGCTATCAACTAATCAAATGCATACGCCTTGCATAATGCTCTCCAATTTTAGCATTCAAAGTAGAAGTGGTATTCAAATTAGCATGCATTCAATTATAAGCAAAACAACATCATCTCTTGCGTCCGTACATCGTCGAATTTTATCACTAATACACCTTGAATAGTATTGTACATATAGCATCGCTAATACAGCTAGCTAGAACCGTAGCGCCCGACGGGTATCGGCGCGGGCGGTGGACACCCAAAGAGAAGGAACCATCACGAGATCATAGCTCCAGTGAGATCCCTGAAGAACCTACCAGGTATTGTTGAACCTGCCCTCCAACGCAACCATGTAGCGACGGACGTGTTCGTCCTCCTCGCTGACAGGGTGATGTACCACCTCCACAGTTTCCGGAAGCCTTGGCACCGTCACTGGCCCACGCGACCGCCACCAAACAAGGTTCAGGACAACGACGGGCTAGCTCCTCACCAACCTACGCCCCCCAGAAGGTAGCACCTCCCAATACCAGCCCGACGGAGCCCAGTCCCGGACATGGCCCCTCCGAACAAGCAGGCCTCCTCCGCCGTGTCGACGACGAGGATGCGGGATAGGCATCATCGACGTCGATGCGGGAATAATTGCTTTAACTAAAAAAATAAACTAGTTCTATTAATTTTCTTACTAAAAATAAACTACTTCTATAGTAAAATAAAGTAGTACTTACTAAAAATAAACTAGTTCAACTACTAAGCACTTACTATAAATAAAATAAAGTAGTACTTACTAAAAATAAACTACTTCTATAGTAAAATAAAGTAGTTTTATTTAATCAACTAGTTCAACTACTAAGCACTTAATATAAATAAAATAAAGTAGTACTTACTAAAAATAAACTAGTTTAACTAGTTCTATTATTTATCGACCCCCCTCATGTCGAAGTTATCAAGGAGGGGGTATATCGACAACGACATACCCGATAAAAAATAAGAAGAGGAAGAAGAAGAAAAAAAGAGGAGAAGAAGAAGAAAGGAATGGAGAAGAAGATTGAAGAAAAAAATAGGAGAAGCAGAAAGGAATAGAGGAGAAGAAGAAAAATAGAATAATATTATTCTATTTTTTCTTCTTCTCCTCTTTTTTTCCTTCTTTTTCATCTTCTTATTTATTTCTCCTCCTTTTCCTCTCCTTCTCCTCCTCCTCCTCTTCTTCTTCTTCTTCTTCTTCTTCTTCTCCTTCTTCCTCTTCTTATTTTCCTTTTTCCTCTCCTTCTTTTTCTTCTAAATATGAACATATACATAAATGACTTTGATCATACACAATATGAACATATACATAAATTGACAAAGAAAATTCTATGAAGAAAAAATCATAAAAATTCTATGAACAAAATTACAACAGAAAAAAAATCATAATATCACCAAAAAAATCTATGAACATATTCTTTGCATATGAACATACAAGCATTTGCATATTCAACAATAATATCACCAAAAAAATCTATGAACAGAAAAAATTCTAACTTTTGCATATTCTTTTATGAACGAACTACAACAACTAAATTAACTACACATCTAAATTAATATAACTACACATCTAAACTTAATTATGAAAATGCATATGCAGAGGGCACCCAGCGACGAGGAGAAGAGCTCACTACAGGGGGGCGGTGATGAGGAGGCAGGGCACGCGGACAGCGACGAGGAGGCAGGGCACAGCGATGGCGACAACGAGGAAGCAGGGCACGGCGACGGCGACGGTGGGGTAGGGGCGCGACGATGGGCGACGAGGAGGTGTACGCAGGGGGCGCGTCATGTCAGGGCAGAGGGGTGCGAGGAGCGGCGGCGTTGGGGGCAAGGCGCGACGAGGGCGTCGGCGACGGCTTGCTCGAGCAGTCTGCCGGCGTCGTGGATGGATTCGCCGCCGTCGGGGGGAGAGTAGCTAGGAGGAGAGATCGAAGTGGGGATGGGCAATTCTGAAATTTTCACAAGTGTGGCTTATATAGAAAGAGCATTGGTCCCGGTTTGTGGCACCAACCGGGACCAATGCCACCGAGACCTTTGGTCCCGCTTGGTGGCACCAACCGGGACCAATGCCACCCTTTAGTCCCGGTTGGTGCCACCAAGCGGGACCAAAGGTCTCTTTTCAGCAGCCCAAAGGGCGGGAAGCAGAGGCCTTTGGTCCTGGTTGGTGCCACCAAGCGAGACCAAAGGTCTCTTTTCAGCAGCCAAAAGGGCGGGAAGCAGAGGCCTTTGGTCCCGGTTGGTGGCACCAACCGGGACGAAAGGGTGGCATTGGTCCCAGTTGGTGCCACGAACGGGGACCAAAGGCGCCCTTTCATCCCGGTTGCTGCCACCAACCGGGACCAAAGGGCGTGTACTGGAACTGCCGCGGTGCGGTGGGATGTTTAGTCCCACCTCGCTAGCCGAGAGGGGCTCGGAGTGGTTTATAAGCCCTACCGAGCCGACCACTTCGAGCTCCTCTCTACTAGAGGCTTATGGGCCTAAATCCACTCTCTGTGTCTGTGGGCCTACTGGGCCTAATGCGGGCTTGCATCCTGGCCCAACTAGCGGGTTTCTAGTCGTATGCAGACCATGGTGGCCCAGTAGGCGGCATTTTTTAACTTTTTTTTCCTGTTTTTCCTGTTTTGTTTTATTTATTTATTTTTCTACTTACAGCAAAATACTTACTAGTTTTTCAGTTATTCTTTATGGTTTTAGGTAATAAAAATTATAAAATTTCTATTAGTGCCATTAATTTTCCAATTTGAATAGTTTAAATTTGAATTTTTTGAAATTTATGTGAATCACTAGTTTGTAACAAAACAAATATTAATGATAATTTTTTTCCATTAAAGTTTCTAACAAAAAAAGTTCTTTATGAAAATTCTTTTTGCTTATAATGTTTTGAACAGAAAGTACTTTGATAATTTTAGTTGCATAAATTTTATATAATTTTAGTTTCAACAATACTAGAGGTTTATAAAACTGTTTAGTTGATTCCTTTTGCTATTAGAGTTTCATTAAAGTTTTCTAGTTCATTCTTTTTTCTATTAGAGTTTCGTTAAAGTTTTCTAGTTCATTATTTTAGTTTATTATTTTTGCTATTAGAGTTTCATAAAAGTTTTCCAGATCATTCTTTTTTATATTAGTTCATTCTTTGAGCTAAATGACCCTGAAATTGAAAAGCGCTTCAGATGAACTCTGAAGAGGTTGAAAATTGGCATGGCACCATCATTTCACCCACATAGCATGTGCAAAAAAGTAGAGAGGGTTACGGCAAAAACTGGATGCACTTTTCGAAGTATCAGGATTTCATACGGAAATTCGTCTGTTACATGGATATTCTAGATCAAAGGCATCATCATAATAATTGTGGAGAGAAAGTCTTCACTTTTTCTTCGCTTGTGTCCTTTGCTTATTGCGCCGTAACCATGGATAATCTTCATCGTTTATCAGGGTGCTTGGGTCAGCCTTCACTTTGAAGGGAGGAATTTCATGAAACTTCTCATAATCTTCGGACATGTCTGTCTTGCCCTCCACTCCCACGATGTCTCTTTTTCCTGAAAGAACTATGTGGCGCTTCGGCTCATCGGATGATGTGTTCTCTACCTTATCTTTTCTTTTTCTCGGTTTGGTAGACATGTCCTTCACATAGAAAACCTGCGACACATCATTGGCTAGGACGAACGGTTCGTTAGTGTACCCAAGATTGTTCAGATCCACTGTTGTCATTCCGTACTGTGGGTCTACCTGTACCCCGCCTCCTGACAGATTGACCCATTTGCACTTAAACAAAGGGACCTTAAAATCATGTTCGTAGTCAAGTTCCCATATGTCCACTATGTAACCATAATATGTGTCCTTTCCCCTATTGGTTGCTGCATCAAACACTACAAGAAATATGTTAACTTGTGACCTTGACTATTGGTCACTAAAAGGTCATTGTTTTTCATTTGCGACCTTCTTGTGACCAAAAACAGAAGGTCAAAAGCTGGTGGTCGTAAACTGAAATTAACGACCTTCTCTGTGAGAAGGTCGTAGACGTTTACGACCAAAATATGCCTATTGTTTTATTTTCATCACTAGCAGCCTCCCCAGGCCACGTAGGCATCCGACGTGGCAATTTGATGTGGCACAAGAATCAGCCCGGTCCGATTCAGTGTTTTACATGGGCCGAGCCCAACACTTCGGCCTTTTAAATGTATTTTTTCTTGTTATTTTTTACTAGCTACATGGGCTTGGGCCATTGGTTCGGCCTTTTTTGCTTTCTGAGGTGCATCCTTTTCACATTCTATATATTTTTTTATTTTTGGGTTCTCTTTTTTTTGTTACATTCAATTTTCAGATTATTGTAGTCAACTGGATGCACATTGTCAGATTCTTCTAGGCACTAGGTCCCGAACATCAGGTTTTAATTTTTCACAACTTGTAACTCAATGATATACCAATCAGAGAACACATTTTAAATATACTCAAATAACAGCCAAATCACCGATGTACCAATCAAGTTTATTACATTCCACCAATCACAATATAACCATACAATATTACACCAATCACAATATAGCACTCTACAGATAAAATGCTCAACAAGTACAGGCATGTGTCCAACACCTGCAAAACATCACATCCAGCCACATATTAACGATCAAATCAATTCACCCCTTGACGCCCTGGTAGGTGACGATGATGTGGTAGTGGTGGAAGCCGCTGCTGAGGCCGACGGCGCCTGCGGTGTCCTCGTCGTCATCGAAGGCGATGACGACGGACGGGTCAGCGTCGAAGTAGGTGCGCTGCAGGCCACACCATCATATTTGAGCATTAATATTTCCGTATTACTACACAGGAACTAGAACACTAGGAGTACACAGCAACTAGTAGCAGAACTAGAGGAAATAGCCAAATTGAGTGTACACCAATATCATCAGGAACATGAGTATAGCAAGCATCTTGCTTTACTAGGATAAAGTGACACAACATAATTACTAGGATACAACGACACAGCAACAATAAGATAACATATTATGTGCTATAGGCTGACATTTCCAAAGTGGCACGTTTGATATGCTAAGGACTTGTAGATCTAATCCAGGTTTTGTTTTACAAATTAGTTTTGCTGTAAATTCAGCTAGTGTTCAGGTTATAAACAGTTTCTTTTTACTTGCCATCTTTGTTTCTTCTCCGTGACATTTAGTAGCACATAGGAGTATATCCTGCTGTGCCTATGCATTGCAAGAGCCAAACCAATACTAAATATTATTGCAAACCTAACATACTTGAACAGCTTGGTCAGGGCAAGAACAGACTTGATGAGCTCTGAAGTTGAACGAATGGTGAACGAGCCCGTGGAGAGGCAGAGCGCCTGCATTTGAAACAAACTGCTAAAGATCAATGCAAACCAAACACACTATTGATATTGGACAAAAATGGGTAGTAGGATTCAGACAGTGTGAATGTGATACAGTAAAAAATTGCATGCTATGCACATCAATTTAAAAGGCGCAAGTAATATAGTAGCCTCAAGCAGAGCAAGTGTACAACAAGTTTATAAAAGAATGCTCAGTCTTGCCGTGGACTCACAATCCACATCCAACAGCCCACCATCTCGTATATACATCCAAACCATAAAATAGCAGTCAAACAACAAGGTAGTGCAAAGAAAGTAAGTAAACTATTGTGCTAGATCACTATCATTATTGTTCCACAGAGTAAACTAGGCACCTGCTCTTCTTGCCACTGTGAGGAGGTGGATGCTTGTCGTGGTGTGCTTGATGATGCACACGACCATGATCTTCTTGCCACTATTGCATCCGTGCGCTCGATGATGGGGGTACCAATGCATACAAGTAGAACAAAATTACCAGCATTAACCCACAACTTGAAGTACAAGCTAAATATGTATCAAGTGACAACAAAAACAAGTTTATATGCTAGTAAAAAATCACCATCATTAACAAGTTTATATGGGAATGAAAACAATCATCAGTACTGTATTAAACACAATGCTATCTTCATATTAGCAAACAGAATATCTCATTTTCATATTCTTAGTAAGCAAGTACAGTCTACTTCAACCCATGTTCTAAAAAGGATGTTTATCCCTCCCAGGAGTACATTTGATGGTTTATTATGGGACGGAGGTAGTAGTACATTAGAAACTATAGAAGAATAAATATGTGCCAAGTAATCATAGATAGTTCTATCTTTTTTATCTGCAGTAGAAAAATATAACCAGAAAACAGATGGTACCAATCAAGATTATTGACTCGAACAATGAAATATCATGTTTGCGTATAATAAGCAGTTATATACTATTAGCAGGAATCTCCCTTGTTGAAACACATTAGCATAGTGATATAATATCTCTAAATGTACGAGCATTCCTTTAGTCAACTACTAGCACAGGCTGAAGTTTAAGTGAAGCAGATTCACAGACCAAACCAAAAGTATGAAATGATACCCTTTTCAGTTTGTGTGAAGTAAACATAACACTTTAAGCTTCGCTGCCTACATGACTACATCACTAACTCGATGGCATGTGTAGTCACTATTGCGCCACAATGAACACCAATCTCACCGGCAGGCGGCTCCGAAGATGGCGTGGAGGTGTTCCACAAGCTGGGCGCAGAGGGGAGGGTGGCTGGTGGAAGAAGTGGAGTTCGTGTACCCTACACAAGAGACAAGATGAGGAGTGAGACCGGGGAGAGCAGTAGCAGTAGGGGAAGGGGAGGGGAAAGGACAGAGGGAGATGCATACCTCGCCTAGGAGCTGCAGCATGCGCTCATCAAGGACTAGGGGCGGTCGGACATGCTGCGCGAGGCCGAGGCAACCAATAGCCCGCCATCTCACCCACGCTCACTCTCCTCCATCTTCGTCTTCATCATCGAGGGCATCACCTGATCGCAGACACACATCGAACAGGGAGGTCATGCATATGCATAACGCCCCGCAAAATCTCATGTGAATCAAACAGGAGCAAAGGAGATCTGGCGACTCACCAGCCCGGGGGCAGAGGAGATCTCGGACAGTGCAATGCCGGCCTTCAGCAGCTTGGGCACCGTGTCGATGACCACCGCCTCCATGGCCGGCCCCGCGTCGACGACTGATCCGTCTCCAACGTATCTATAATTTTTGATTGCTCCATGCTATATTATCTACTGTTTTGGACTATATTGGGCTTTATTTTCCACTTTTATATTATTTTTGGGACTAACCTATTAACCGGAGGCCCAGCCCAGAATTGCTGTTTTTTTGCCTATTTCAGTGTTTCGGATAAACAGAATATCAAACGGAGTCCAAACGGAATAAAATCTTCGGAAACGTGATTTTCTCGCCGAACATGATCTAGGAGACTTGGACCCTACTGCAAGGGATCAAAGAGGTGGTCACGAGCCCCGGCCTCGTGGGCCCCTCGGTGCTCCACCGACGTACTCCTTCCTCCTATATATACACACGTACCCCCAAACGATCAGAACAGGAGCCAAAACCTTAATTCCACCGCCGCAACTTTCTGTATCCACGAGATCCCATCTTGGGGCCTGTTCTGGAGCTCCGCCGGGAGAGGGCCGTCATCACGGAGGGCTTCTACATCATCCTAGCCCCTCCGATGAAGTGTGATTAGTTTACCTCAGACCTTTGGGTCCATAATTAGTAGCTAGATGGCTTCTTCTCTCTCTTTGAATCTCAATACAAAGTTCTCCCCCTCTCTCATGGAGATCTATTCGATGTAATCTTCTTTTTGCGGTGTGCTTGTTGAGACCGATGAATTGTGGGTTTATGATCAAGTCTATCTATGAATAATATTTGAATCTTCTCTGAATTCTTTTATGCATGATTGGTTATCTTTGCAAGTCTCTTTGAATTATCCGTTTGGTTTGGCCAACTAGATTGGTAGTTCTTGCCATGGGAGAAGTGCTTGGCTTTGGGTTCGATCTTGCGGTGTCCTTACCCAGTGACAGAAGGGGCAGCAAGGCACGTATTGTATCATTGCCATCGAGGATAACAAGATGGGGTTTATTTCATATTGCATGAATTTATCTCTCTACATCATGGCATCTTGCTTAAGGCGTTACTCTGTTTTTAACTTAATACTCTAGATGCATGCTGGATAGCGGTCGATGAGTGGAGTAATAGTAGTAGATGCAGAATCGTTTCGATCTACTTGTCACGGACGTGATGCCTATATACATGATCATGCCTAGATATTCTCATAATTATGCACAATTCTATCAATTGCTCAACAGTAATTTGTTCACCCACCGTAGAATACTTATGCTCTTGAGAGAAGCCACTAGTGAAACGTATGGCCCCCGGGTCTATTCTCATCATATCAATCTCCATTACTTTTATATTTCTTTGCTATTTACTTTGCCTTTACTTTTTACTTTGCATATTTATATCAAAAATACCAAAAATATTCTATCTATCAGATCTCACTCTCGTAAGTGACCGTGAAGGGCTTGACAACCCCTAATCGCATTGGTTGCGAGTAGCTATCGCTTTGTGCAGGTGCGAGGGACTTGAGTTTAGGCTCCTACTGGATTGATACCTTGGTTCTCAAAAACTGAGGGAAATACTTACGCCACTCTGCTGCATCATCCCTTCCTCTTCGGGGAAAACCAACGCAAGCTCAAGACGTAGCAAGAAGGATTTCTGGCGCCGTTGCCGGGGTGTCTACGCAAAAAGTCATATACCAAGTACCCATCACAATCTCTATCTCTCGCATTACATTATTTGCCATTTGCCTCTCGTTTTCCTCTCCCCCCAATTCACCCTTGCCGTTTTATTCGCCCTCTCTCTCTATCCTTCCTCTCTATTTGCCTCTTTTGCCTGCTTGCTTTTTGTTTGCTCGTATGGTTAGAATAGTTGTTTACTTATTACTAAACAGAGAACCTAAGATCTATGGATCCTCATCCGCTTGCCAATCTTTTTAAGATATCCAATTATGATGAACCAATTCCTAGTTATTTGGATGCACTAGATTATCTTTATAAGCTTTTGCCTGAAATCCGTAAATCTGAAAATTGTGATGAAGTGCTTCACGATAGATATTTGAATAAAAAGCATGATTGCAATGATTTTATTATAAATTCTCTTGATGTCAGTTGTGCTAATAATATGCAAAACCCTAAGCTTGAGGATGCTAGTTTTTCTATGTCCTCTACTTGTTGCAATGATCATGATTGGGGTGATTCTTCTTTTGATCTTGAAAATTTATTTAAATCCCATGATGAATATGAGATTGATTATAATGTTTGCAATAATATTGAAAGTGGGTTTGTAAGAATGTCAACTTTAGATCCCACATATTTATAGAATGTTCAATCTTATGAAGTTTTTGATAAAAGTGGGTTTGGAAAGGTCATGACTTTAGTTAATGGTAATCCCACTATTTTGGAAGAGTGTCAACTTTGCATGCATGTGGATCGTGTTGAAAATATTTTATGTGATAGCTATTTTGTTGAATTTTCTTATGATCCTACATATAATTATTATGAGAGAGTAAAATATGGTGGTAGAAATTTTCATGTTACTAAATTACCTCTCGTTATGTTGAGATTGCTATTGTTTCTTTCCGCTTCCTTGCATATGCTAGTTTTGGCTTGCCTTGATAATTTGTTTTCCTATAGGATGCCTATGCATAGGAAGTATGTTAGACTTAGATGTGTTTGTCACGTGTTTTATGATGCTCTCTTTGTGCTTCAATTCTTGTCTTTCATGTGAGCATCATTGAAATATTATGCCTAGCTAGGGGCGTTAAACGATAGCGCTTGTTGGGAGGCAACCCAATTTTATTTTTTCCTTGCTTTTTGCTCCTGTTTTAAATAAATTATTTAGCCTCTGTTTTGGTTGTTTTTTTGTGTTTAATTAGTGTTTATGCCAAGTAGAACCGTTGGGAAGACTTGGGGAAAGTCTTGTTGAACTTGCTGTAAAAAACAGAAACTTTAGCGCTCACGAGAACTGCTTTCATTTTTATTTGAAGAGTGATATTTAGTTAATTATTTTTGCAGATGATTAATAGATAATTGCTCACGTCCAGCAATTTATTTTAGAATTTTTGGGGTTCCAGATCTTGCGCTAACTACAGATTACTGCAGACTGTTCTGTTTCTGACAGATTCTGTTTTTCGTGTGTTGTTTGCTTATTTTGATGAATCTATGGCTAGTAAAATAGTTTATAATCCATATAGAAGTTGGAATAAAGTATGTTTAACACCAATATAAATAAATAATGAGTTCATTAAAGTACCTTGAAGTGGTCTTTTGTTTTCTTTCGCTAACGGAGCTCGCGAGTTTTCTGTTTTGAGTTTTGTGTTGTGAAGTTTTCAAGTTTTGGGTGAATTCTTTTCATGGATCATGGAACAAGGAGTGGCAAGAGCCTAAGCTTGGGGATGCCCATGGCACCCCCAAGATAATACAAGGACACCAAAAAGTCAAAGCTTGGAGATGCCCCCGGAAGGCATCCGCTCTTTCGTCCACTTCCATCGGTAATTTACTTGGAGCTATATTTTTATTCACCAACATGATATGTGTTCTGCTTGGAGCGTCTTGTATTATTTGTGTCTTTTTTTGTTAGTATGACACAATCATCCTTGATGTACACACCTTTTGAGAGAGCCATACATGAATTAAATTTTGATAGAATACTCTATGTGCTTCACTTATATCTTTTGAGCTAGATAATTTTGCTCTATGTGCTTCACTTCTATCTTTTGAGCTAGATAATTTTGCTCTATGTGCTTCACTTAGATCTTTTAGAGCACGGTGGTGGATATGTTTTAAAGAAACTATTGATCTCTCATGCTTCACTTAAATTAATTTGAGAGTCTCTTAATAGCATGGTAATTTGCCTAATAATAATATGCTTGGTATTCAAGATTTGTGGAACTTTCTTTTGAGTGTGTTGAATAATAAGAAAAGATTGAAGCATGATAATTGTTTTGAGATATGGAGGTGATAATATTAAATTCATGCTAGTTGAGTAGTTGTGAATTTAAAGAATACTTGTGTTGAAGTTTGTGATTCCCGTAGCATGCACGTATGGTGAACCGTTATGTGATGAAGTCGGAGCATGATTTATTTATTGATTGTCTTCCTTATGAGTGGCGGTCGGGGATGAGCGATGGTATTTTCCTACCAATCTATCCCCCTAGGAGCATGCGCGTAATACTTTGCTTTGGTAACTTCTATTTTGCAATAAGTATATGCGTTCTTTATGACTAATGTTGAGTCCATGGATTATACGCACTCTCACCCTTCCACCCTTGCTAGCCTCTCTAATACCACGCAACTTTCGCCGGTATGATACACCTACCATATACCTTCCTCAAAACAGCCACCATACCTACCTATTATGGCATTTCCATAGCCATTCCGAGATATATTGCCATGCAACTTTCCACCATCTAGTTCATCATGACATATCCATCATTGTCATATTGCTTAGCATGATCATGTAGTTGACATAGTATTTGTGGCAAAGCCACCGTTCATAATTCTTTCATACTTGTCACTTGTGATTCATTGCATGTCCCGGTACACCGCCGGAGGCATTCATATAGAGTCATACTTTGTTTTAGTATCGAGTTGTAATCATTGAGTTGTAAATAAATAGAAGTGTGATGATCATCATTCAATAGAGCATTGTCCCAAAAAAAAGAGAAAGGCCAAAGAAAAAAAAGAAGGCCCAAAAAAATAAAAAATAAAAAGGGGCAATGCTACTATCCTTTTTTCCACACTTGTGCTTCAAAGTAGCACCATGATATAGCAAGTCTCATATATTTTGCTTCAAAGTAGCACCATGTTCTTCATATAGAGAGTCACATATGTTGTCACTTTCATATACTAGTGGGAATTTTATGTTATAGAACTTGGCTTGTATATTCCAATGATGGACTTCCTCAAATTGCCCTAGGTCTTCGTGAGCAAGCAAGTTGGATGCACACCCACTAGTTTCTTTTGTTGAGCTTTCATACATTTATAGCTCTAGTGCATCCGTTGCATGGCAATCCCTACTCACTCACATTGATATCTATTGATGGGCATCTCCATAGCCCATTGATACGCCTAGTTGATGTGAGACTATCTTCTCCTTTTTGTCTTCTCCACAACCACCATTCTATTCCACCTATAGTGATATATCCATGGCTCACGCTCATGTATTGCGTGAAGATTGAAAAAGTTTTGAAAAAGTTAGAGTATGAAACAATTGCTTGGCTTGTCATCGGGGTTGTGCATGATTTAAATACTTTGTGTGGGGAAGATGGAGCATAGCCAGACTATATGATTTTGTAGGGATAACTTTCTTTGGCCATGTTATTTTGAGAAAACATAATTGCTTTGTTAGTATGCTTGAAGTATTATTATTTTCTATGTCAATATAAACTTTTGTCTTGAATCTTTCTAAACTGAATATTCATACCACAATTAAGAAGATTTACATTGAAATTATGCCAAGTAGCACTCCGCATCAAAAATTCTCTTTTTATCATTTACCTACTCGAGGACGAGCAGGAATTAAGCTTGGGGATGCCTGATACGTCTCCAACGTATCTATAATTTTTGATTGCTCCATGCTATATTATCTACTGTTTTGGACTATATTGGGCTTTATTGTCCACTTTTATATTATTTTTGGGACTAACCTATTAACCGGAGGCCCAGCCCAGAATTGCTGTTTTTTGCCTATTTCAGTGTTTCGGATAAACAGAATATCAAACGGAGTCCAAACGGAATAAAATCTTCGGAAACGTGATTTTCTCGTCGAACGTGATCCAGGAGACTTGGACCCTATTGCATGGGATCAAAGAGGTGGTCACGAGGGTGGGGGGCGCCCCCCTAGGGCGCGTCCCCTGCCTCGTGGGCCCCTCGGTGCTCCACCGACGTACTCCTTCCTCCTATATATACACACGTACCCCCAAACGATCAGAACAGGAGCCAAAACCCTAATTCCACCGCCGCAACTTTCTGTATCCACGAGATCTCATCTTGGGGCCTGTTCCGGAGCTCCGCCGGAAGAGGGCCGTCATCACGGAGGGCTTCTACATCATCCTAGCCCCTCCGATGAAGTGTGAGTAGTTTACCTCAGACCTTCGGGTCCATAGTTAGTAGCTAGATGGCTTCTTCTATCTCTTTGAATCTCAATACAAAGTTCTCCCCCTCTCTCATGGAGATCTATTCGATGTAATCTTCTTTTTGCGGTGTGTTTGTTGAGACCGATGAATTGTGGGTTTATGATCAAGTCTATCTATGAATAGTATTTGAATCTTCTCTGAATTCTTTTATGCATGATTGGTTATCTTTGCAAGTCTCTTCGAATTATCCGTTTGGTTTGGCCAACTAGATTGGTAGTTCTTGCCATGGGAGAAGTGCTTAGCTTTGGGTTCGATCTTGCGGTGTCCTTACCCAGTGACAGAAGGGGCAGCAAGGCACGTATTGTATCGTTGCCATCGAGGATAACAAGATGGGGTTTATTTCATATTGCATGAATTTATCTCTCTACATCATGTCATCTTGCTTAAGGTGTTACTCTATTTTTAACTTAATACTCTAGATGCATGCTGGATAGCGGTCGATGAGTGGAGTAATAGTAGTAGATGCAGAATTGTTTCGATCTACTTGTCATGGACGTGATGCCTATATACATGATCAGGCCTAGATATTCTCATAATTGCGCACAATTCTATCAATTGCTCAACAGTAATTTGTTCACCCACCGTAGAATACTTATGCTCTTGAGAGAAGCCACTAGTGAAACCTATGGCCCCCGGGTCTATTCTCATCATATCAATCTCCGTCACTTTTATATTGCTTTGCTATTTACTTTGCCTTTACTTTTTACTTTGCATATTTATATCAAAAATACCAAAAATATTCTATCTATTAGATCTCACTCTCGTAAATGGCCGTGAAGGGCTTGACAACCCCTAATCGCGTTGGTTGCGAGTAGCTATCGCTTTGTGCAGGTACGAGGGACTTGAGCGTAGGCTCCTGCTGGATTGATACCTTGGTTCTCAAAAACTGAGGGAAATACTTATGCTACTCTGCTGCATCATCCCTTCCTCTTCGGGGAAAACCAACGCAAGCTCAAGACGTAGCAACGACCACCTCATCTCGAAGATCCTGGCCGCGACCTCCTCGTTCTCTGGTGGCAAGTGGCGGAGGTGGGTGACGGGGAGGGGAGGTGTGGTGGAGGTGGTTGGCGGTGAGGGAAGGGGTGGGTGGCGGCGAGGGGAGGAGAGGGATCTGGATCGGGGAGACGATGTGGGGTTTGCTGCGCGAGAGAGGGTGTGCGGGGGAGAAGGGCCGCTTGGGGTCGCACAAAGCAGATCCCCAAGTGCATCACACGGCGGCAACGGCAACAGCGAACGATGGAGGGATGCGGTGGCCACCGCGAGGGTTTTGGGGGCCGGGCCGACGCCGTCAAGTGCTGGGAATAGGGGAGAGTGGCCTAGGGCTCTGGATCGGGGAGACGATGTGGATGGCGGCGCAATGCGGGAGGGAAGGGGTCGGGGTGGGTGGGTGGGTGGGAGACGAGGGCAGGGGATGGATAGATTTTTTATTTTTTTAGGGCAAGGGGATGGATAGATGGTTGGCAGGGGATGGATGGATGGATGGCCGCCACGTCATCGATCCAGGTGAGAGCTAGTTTCACCAATGAGAATAAAGTAAAACAAATTGTGTTTACATTTTTGTTTTCTTCTACTTTTTTTCACAATAATAGGTACTAAAGTACCTATTTAAATTTTCCAAAAATAATTTATAGATACTAAAGTATATATTTCATCAGAGATACTCTGAAATGTTTGTAAGATTCAATGCCTAACTACCGACATTTCATTTTTCATTTTTCGAGTGTTCAAAATGAGTTTTTTATGAAGGACCTACCATATATTTGTTGTAAAATTTAACCTAATTAATTCTATAAGATACTAGGCCACATTTAATGCACAATTGACCAAATGGTTGGGTGTAAAAAGTTTTGATCCACCTCTCGTGAAAAAGACAAATTTCCATCGTTTCAGTTGGAAGCGGGTCAAATTTGAACTGCGGCTGACTCATAGTTTGTTATTTATTTATTCCAAAAATAATTTCTAGGTACAAAAGTATCTATTTAATCAGAGAATCACCAAAAAAATTCCAAGATTCAACCACTAGCTAGGAACGGTCATTCCCGCCGTTTTGACCGCATTTTGAAACGGGCATAAAAATTCAAAAAAATAAAAATATTGGAAAACCTTCACATTGTGTCATTATATGTGACCAAGTTACCAGAAAAAATAATAAACTTGTAATACATCAATTCTTTTAAAAAAGTGTTCTCAGAAATAAGCTAATATTTGTGGAGATCAATGGCTTTCAAGCCAAAAGATCAACCTTATGGCCACATTCATGGCACGGTTTCTTCAAATGATCTGATATTGTGCACATGGGTGCATCGTGGAATTCCAAACAATATTGCCTAAGGGAGTTTTCATTTACTTTGCATGGAAAAACCATTTTCCATTTTCCGAGTGCCCGAATTGAGTTCTTTTTCTGAAGGACCTACCATATATTTGTTGCAAAATTGGACCAAATCATTTTTCTAAAATACTAGGCCATATTTGATTCACAATTGACCAAATGGTTGGGTGTCAAAAAGACAAATTCCCGCCGATTCAGCTAGAAGCAGGTCAAATTTGAACTGCAGCTGCCTCATAGTTTGCTCTTTATTTTTTCCAAAAATAATATCTAGGTACATAAGTATCTATTTAATTAGAGAAACACCAAAAAAATTCCAAGATTCAATCACTAGCTAGGAACGGTCATGCCCATGGTTTTGACCGCATTTTGAAACGGGCATGAAAAATTCAAAAAAAATTAAAAAATTGGGAATCCTTCGCATTGTGTCATTATATGTGACGAAGTTTCGAGGAAAAACAATAAACTTGTAATACGTCAATTATTTTTAAAAAGTGTTCTCAGAAATGAGCTATCACGCGTGAAGATTTAGGGTTTTCAAGCCAAATGATCAATCTTATGGCCACATTCATGGCGTAGTTTGTTCAAATGATCTCATATTGTGCACAAGGGTGCATCTTGGAATTCCAAACAAAGTTTCCTAAGGGTGTTTTCATTTTCTTTGCACGGAAAATTCATTTTCCATTTTCTGAGTGCCCGGAATGAGTTTTTTGTGAAGGACCTACCATATATTTGTTGCAAAATTGGACCAAATTAATTTTATAAAATACTAGGTCATATTTAATGCACAATTGACAAAATGGTTGGGTGTCAAAAGTTTTGATCCACCTCTGGTGAAAAAGACAAATTCCCACCGATTTAGTAGGAAGCGGGTCAAATTTGAACTGCAACTGCCTTATTGTTTGCTCTTTATTTTTTCCAAAAATCATTTTTAGTTACATAAGTATCTATTTAATCATAAATACATGGTTTGGTGGCTATATGTCGAGGTTTGGATGGTGGCCCAGGGCCCCAACTCCAAAGCGCGTGAACTCGCATGCGTGGTGCGTGGTCACCGCGTGACCTTGGCGTTGACATGCGTTCTGGGAGGCCTCGGCATGTCTAGTGGGTTGGGCACTCCCCAGGTAGGTGCTAGGAAGAAAATTACAACAGATGAATCTCACGAGGAGACCAACCTATGCTCAAAGATGAATTAGCAGCCAAGTTTTTGATTGGCAGTACAGGAAATGCACATGGCCAATGGGCGTGAGTTTTGGCTGAGGATGATCATCTACTAAGAAGAATGTATTCGCAAATTTTCAGATCAAAAGGAGGATCCTAGGTGGTACTTGCTTTGCAAAGTACCACATTGGATAGAAATATGAATGTTGAAGCTGGGCTCAAAATAATGAATGGATTGAGCTGAAATTTGGTGGAGGATGATTATTTGGGCACTGGAAAGCACTATAGAAAATTGATACCATTTGGACATGCCAAAGTGGTACTTCCTTCACAATGCTCTTCTATGGACAGAAACTTGGGAAAACTAGTGAGAGAAATTGGATGAATGAAATGAGCTCAAATTTGGTGTAGGTAAGTTACATAGGTATGGGCATGCCTTGGTAGATTTTCAGATCATTTGGGTAAGCCTAGCTAGTACTTACTTCACAAAGCTTCCCTCGAGGTAGAAACTTTGGAAATTTCCTGAGAAAGGTTTACTAGGAAAATGGAGCTGAATATTATCATGTGGCAATGATTTGGGTATGGAAGAGTGCCCAAAGAGTTTGAGGGTAATAGGAGGGGTCTAGATAACACTTGCTTTGCAACGTGCCAACCTGGCCATAAAATATAAATTGAACCTGGGCTCACATAGATGATTTGACTGAGCTACAATTTGGAGGATGGTGGCAATTTGGGCATATGAAGGAACTGTATAAATTTCATGTCATTTGGATATATAAAAAAGTTACTTCCTTCACAATGCTTCTAGGTGGACAAAAACTTTGGAAATTTGCCGAGGAAGATTTGCTAGGAAAATGGGGCTGAATTTTGTCATGCGACAATGATTTGGATAGGAAAGAGTGCCCAAGAATTCCGAGGGCAATCAAGAATATATAAATAGCACTTCCTTCATAAAGTGTTGTTGCGAACAGAATAGGAAAATGAATATTGTTGAATTATTTTTGAACTAGGCAAGGAAGGATTTTTACATATTTGACGAAGATATGACCCAAAGATATTATGAGATTTTTTGGGGAATTTTCGGAATGACAGAAATATAGGTTGCTTCACAACCTAGGGCAAAAATTGACACATGGACATGACACATAGGCAAAACTGACGAGGTGGCACCAAGTCATACCAATCCACCACAATTTACAAGGTTATGACCATCTATATTGGTCATGATCAACTAGAAATAAGGCAGCGGACTAGTGTTGTCTGCTTTATGACCATTTCGTGTAAGGAAATTACGACCTTTCTGACCAAAATGGTCGCAATGGTTTAGGGTTTGGAGCCCCCCGAACAGCTTTTGACCAATTGGTCTAAAATGGTCATAGATTTATGACCAATTCTTCCAGGGTCACTGATAGAAGGTCATAAGTTGACATATTTCTTGTAGTGAAAGCGGACACCGCTATTTTGGTTGGTGCTCTTTTGATCTTGGGCGATTGGGTAAAATGTATTCCCATTTATCTCGTATCCTTTGTAAGTCAAGACAGTCGAAGATGGTCCCCTGGACAACGAGTACAACTCATCACAAACAGTGTTGTCACCTCTAAGACATGTTTCCATCCAACTGCCTAAAGTCCTGATGTGTTCACATGTAATCCAGTCGTCACACTGCTCCGGGTGTTTGGAGCGTAAACTGTTCTTGTGTTCATCGACATATGGGTTCACCAAGGTAGAGTTCTCTAGAATTGTGTAGTGTGCTTGAGACCAAGAATATCCATCCCTGCATATTATTGAGTCCCCTCCAAGCGTGCATTTTCCAGTCAGTCTCCCCTCATACCGCGATATAGGGAGACCTATCTTCTTAAGGCCAGGAATGAAGTCAACACAAAACCCAATGACATCCTCTGTTTGATGGCCCATGGAGATGCTTCCTTCTGGCCTAGCGCGGTTACAGACATATTTCTTTAGGACTCCCATGAACCTCTCAAAGGGGAACATATTGTGTAGAAATATGGGGCCCAGGATGACAATCTCGCCGACTAGATGAACTAGGACGTGTTTCATGATATTGAAGAAGAATGGTGGGAACAATAGCTCGAAACTGACAAGACATTGCGCCACATCACTCCTTAGCCTTGGTATGATTTCTGGATCGATCACCTTTTGAGAGATTGCATTAAGGAATGCACATAGCTTCACAATGGCTAATTGGACGTTTTCCGGTAGAAGCCCCCTCAATGCAACCGGAAGCAGTTGCGTCATAACCACGTGGCAGTCATGAGACTTTAGGTTCTGGAACTTTTTCTCTAGCATATTTATTATTCCCTTTATATTCGACGAGAAGCCAGTCGGGACCTTCATTCTGAGCAGGCATTCAAAGAAAATTTTCTTCTCTTCTTTGGTAAGAGCGTAGCTGGCAGGACCTTCATACTGCTTTGGAGGCATCCGTCTTTTTCATGCAAATGTTGCAGGTCCTCCCGTGCCTACGGTGTATCTTTTGTCTTCCCATACACGCCCAAGAAGCCTAGCTGGTTCATGCAAAGGTTCTTCGTCACATGCATCACGTCGATTGAAGAGCGGACCTCTAGGTATTTCCAGTAGGGTAGGTCCCAAAATATAGATTTCTTCTTCCACATGGGTGCGCGTCCCTCAGCGTCATTCGGAACAAATAGTCCACCGGGACCCTTTCCAAAGATTATGTGTAAATCATTGACCATAGCAAGTACGTGATCACCGGTACGCATGGAGGACTTCTTCCGGTGATCTGCCTCGCCTTTGAAATGCTTGCCTTTCTTTCGACATTGATGGTTGGTCGAAAGAAATCGACGATGGCCCAGGTACACATTCTTCCTGCATTTGTCCAGGTATATACTTTCGGTGTCAGCTAAACAGTGCGTGCATGCATGGTATCCCTTGTTTGTCTGTCCTGAAAGGTTACTGAGAGCGGACCAATCGTTGATGATTACAAACAGCAACACGTGCAGGTTAAATTCCTCCTGTTTGTGCTCATCCCACACACGTACACCGTTTCCATTCCACAGCTGTAAAAGTTCTTCAACTAATGGCCTTAGGTACACATCAATGTCGTTGTTGGGTTGCTTAGGGCCTTGGATGAGAACCGGCATCATAATGAACTTCCGCTTCATGCAGATCCAAGGAGGAAGGTTATACATACATAGAGTCACGGGCCAGGTGATGTGATTGCTGCTCTACTCCCCGAAAGGATTAATGCCATCCGTGCTTAAACCAAACCATACGTTCCTTGGGTCACCTGCAAAGTCAGCCCAGTACTTTCTCTCGATTTTTCTCCACTGCGACCCATCAGCGGGTGCTCTCAACTTCTCGTCTTTCTTACGGTCCTCTCTGTGCCATCGCATCAACTTGGCATGCTCTTCTTTTCTGAACAGACGTTTCAACTGTGGTATTATAGGAGCATACCACATCACCTTCGCAGGAACCCTCTTCCAGGGGGGCTCACCGTCAACATCACCAGGGTCATCTTGTCTGATCTTATACCGCAATGCACCGCATACCAGGCATGCATTCAAATCCTCGTATGCACCGCGGTAGAGGATGCAGTCATTAGGGCATGCATGTATCTTCAGCACCTCCAATCTAGAGGGCATACGACCTTCGTTGTTGCGTACGTACTGTCGGGCAATTCATTGTCATTTGGAAGCTTCTTCTTCAATATTTTCAGTAGCTTCTCAAATCCTTTGTCAGACACAGCATTCTTTGCCTTCCACTACAGCAATTCCAGCACATACCGAGCTTTGTGTTGCCATCTTCGCAATTGGGGTACAACCCTTTTTTGTGATCCTCTAACATGCGATCGTACTTCAGCTTCTCCTTTTTACTTTCGCACTGTGTCCTTTCATCAACAATGACCCTGCGGAGATCATCATCATCGGTCACATCGTCTGGTTCCTCTTGATCTTCAGCAGCTTCCCCCATTGCAGCATCACGGTATTCAGGGGGCACATAGTTGTCATCGTCCTCTTCTTCTTCATTGTCTTCCATCATAACCCCTATTTCTCCGTGCTTCGTCCAAACATTATAGTGTGGCATGAAACCCTTATAAAGCTGGTGGGTGTGAAGGATTTTCTGGTCAGAGTAAGACTTCGTATTCCCATAATTAGGGCATGGACAACACATAAAACCATTCTGCTTGTTTGCCTCAGCCACTTCGAGAAAATTATGCAGGCCCTTAATGTACTCCGAGGTGTGTCTGTCACCGTACATCCATTGCCGGTTCATCTGCGTGTATTATATATAATTATGTGTGTCAAAAGTAAGAAAATTAGACAAGTATCTATGTAAAGTAAGAATTGTTTTTCTTTCATAAAGAAGATAAGAACAAGAGCTTCGCCACGGTGGTGCCGGCGACGAGATCAGCGTGGGCGATCGACGGCGGTGAAGACGGGGACGGGACGTGACAGACTGCTAAACCTATGCAAATCTTGGGGAAAATGGAGCTTGGAGGTCGAGCTTCAAGAGGAGAAAACTTAACTAGCGTGGCTCGGGAATTTCATCGAACACCTCATGTGCATAGGAAGGTGAGCTAGTGCACCCAAATGCCCTCCCCTCGCTGGCCAAAAAATGGAGCACTGTGGAGTGCTCTGCTCGCCGGCGAGGGGGTATATATAGGCAACTCATTTGTCCCGGTTCGTGGCTGGAACCGGGACTAAAAGCCATCCATCTATCCCGGTTCGAGCCACGAACCGGGACCAATGTATGTGGGCCAGGAGTGAGGCCCATTGGTCCCCGTTCATGTCTGGAACCGGGACAAATGGATCCAGACGAACTGGGACCAATGCCCACGAGGCACCGGCCAGGCCCCTGGGCGCACGAACCGGGACGTATGCCCCCCATGGGTCCCGGTTCATGACTGAACCGGGACTAATGGGCTGGCCAGGCCCCAACTAAAGCCCTGTTTTCTACTAGTTTTTACCACTACGCCAAGGCTCCCCTTGAACTGGAATATATCTAACTATTACTTTTATGTGATCAAAGAGTAAAAAAGGTTGTGATTTAAGAGAAGAAATGAACAGTTAAGATTCGATGATTAAAAACACATCTATACTTTGGTTTAAGAGAGAGAGAGAAACAAAGTTAAATACATTTTCTGTTTTGGGGACATATTGTAAGATGTTGACTCTTTTTGGATGCTTTTTTAAAGAACGTGGCCTATTTGGACTCTATAAGGATTAAGAACCATGAGAGATACATATGCACCTAAAAACACATATATGTTGCGTCCCTCAAAAATACACAAGAGGTTAGATAGTGCCATGAGGATAATTGTGTGTGTGCTGTCTAACAGTCCAATAGAAAGCTTCAATCATGTTGTGTATGAAGACAATGGCGGAATGCTCAGTTCTTAGTGGCATCAAATTATCCAACACATATATGTTAGAAAATATGTAAATGTAAATCTGAAGTGGAACACAAAAAAATGTAGAAGGAGAAAGAAAATGTAACTTACCATTTAGCATATAACTTATCCATATCCAAATATTTAAACACTACCAAAAAATCTAGCCGTTCATATATATTAGTTATAAATTATGCATATGGAGCTTTATAATAGTGCTATCATACAATTTGGAGAAACCCTCCAAATATTTAAGGAGTACTGAAAATCTTGCTACACATATACTCCCTTAATAAACTAATTTAAGAGCATTTAGATAACTACTTTAGTGATCTAAACTCTCTTATATTAGTTTACGGAGGGAGTACTAGTTATAGATTATGTATATGGAGCTTTATATCATAATGGTATCATATAATCTGCAGAAACCCTGATGCTAGAAGTCTATAATTTTGCATCCTTGTAGTAATGTACATTTTACAAGTGGTTGAGGTCCTCTACTATTTTTTATCAACAGTAATATCACTGCCAGCTCCTCTACTGTGGGTTATGCAAGTAATACATGTTACTTTCACTAAAGCTGGTAGCATATTTTCACAGCAATACATCAATGCAATCCTATCAGGAAACTTCATTGCATACGATCTATGGACCAGCCATTAAAAAGAATCCTTAGCACCATGGTCACACAGACTGACCAAAGGAGGCCATGCCAAGTAGGGACGGATAGGGCAGCCAAGTAACTCTCTTCTCTTGAAATGTTGGTTCAGCTCCGGTGTTTCTAGAGAGAAGGACATGAACCACTCAGGGGATTTGAACTGATCCATGAAATTCTTCCAGGGGCAAACAGAAAGGTATACAAAACCATTGAAAACTGCCAAAAGTCGCACCGAGATTGTATCTTCCGCTGAACAGTTGGTGACCTCCATAAAACTAGCATGCAACGGGAACATCTTGTGCAACACAAATCTCTCGACGTCATCATCGCCGGCTGCCAAGATCCAAACAGAAAGCGTGTGTTCCTTCTCATTTATGAAACAGAGCCTCCCATCCTTGGTCTAACCAATCTTAAATTTTGGATATGCCTCTCCCAAGGGCGCCGGTAAATCCATTCGAGAGAACTGAAAGGTATCTGTGTTGAGCACAAAAAATTACTATGTGATAGTCCCCTCGAATTCCCAACAGATAAACCCACCCACCGTCGTGTGGGTTGTGAACTTGAAGCCCTCAGGCACCAGCGTCGCAGTTTCCGAAAAAATATGCTACTCCATGGTGTCCGATGAGAAGACAACAACGCGTGCCCAAGCCCATGAGTAGTCGTGATGGACACAAACCACACCGGATGACCTCTAACCCTCTCCGGGGAAGAGTGTGTGGAACTCGAGTGAAGTGTCATCCGGCATGTCACGGTGCCCTTGGTGGAGAAACAGGGCCATCTTTTGGGGATCGTAGTAAGCTTCCTGCTTGGTGCTTCAATTTTAGAGGGGGGTGTAGCCGTCATCATCGTACTCAAGCGAATGATCAGAGAAATCGATCCCCCACTCGGAAGCGACGTAGTCTCCAATTCCGACGGGACCGAATTTGGCGGTAGTGGGGCACCATGAGGGGGGAGGTAGGTACTACATTGTACATGTAGGGTGACAAGAAGACAGCGAGGAGCGGGGTGATGACCCACAAGTGTAGGGGATCTATCGTAGCCTTTTCGGAAAGTAAGAGTGTCGAACCCAACGAGGAGCAGAAGGAAATGATAAACGGTTTTCAGCAAGGTATTCTCTGCAAGCACTGAAATTATCGTAACAGATAGTTTTGTGATAAGGTAAATTGTAACGAGCAACAAGTAATGAAAGTAAATAAGGTGCAGCAAGATGTCCCAATCCTTTTTGTAGCAAAGGACAAGCCTGGAAAAACTCTTATATAAAGGAAAGCGCTCCCGAGGACACATGGAAACTATCGTCAAGCTAGTTTTCATCACGCTCATATAATTCGTGTTCGGTACTTTGATAATTTGATATCTGGGTGGACCGGTGCTTGGGTACTTTCCTTCCTTGGAAAAGCATCCCACTTATGATTAACCCCTATTGCAAGCATCCGCAACTATAACAGAAGTAAGGTAAACCTAACCATAGCATGAAACATATGGATCCAAATCAGCCCCTTACGAAGAAACGCATAAACTAGGGTTTAAGCTTCTGTCACTCTAGCAACCCATCATCTACTTATTACTTCCCAATGCCTTCCCCTAGGCCCAAACAATGGTGAAGTGTCATGTAGTCGACGTTCACATGACACCACTAGAGGAAAGACAACATACATCTCATCAAAATATCGAACGAATACCAAATTCACATGACTACTTGTAGCAAGACTTCTCCCATGTCCTCAGGAACGAACGTAACTACTCACAAATCATATTCATGTTCATAATCAGAGGGGTATTAATATGCATAATGGATCTGAACATATGATCTTCCACCAAGTAAACAAACTAGCATCAACTACAAAGAGTAATCAACACTACTAGCAACCCACAGGTACCAATCTGAGGCTTTGGGACGAAGATTGGATACAAGAGATGAACTAGGGTTTGAGAGGAGATGGTGCTGGTGAAGATGTTGATGGAGATTGACCCCCTCCCGATGAGAGGATCGATGGTGATGACGGTGGTGATGATTTACCCCTCTCGGTGGGAAGTTTCCCCGGCAGAACAGCTCCGCCGGAGCCCTAGGTTGGTTCCGCCAAGGTTCCACCTCGTGGCGGCAGAATTTCTTCCCAAAAGCCTGCTTATGATTTTTTTCTCGATGAAAAACTCCATATAGCCAAAGATGGGAATCAGAGGGCTGCCAGGGGGCCCATGAGGCAGGGGCGCGCCTAGGGGGGTAGGGCGCGCCCCCACCCTCGTGGACGGTGGGTGGCCCCCCTCTGGTACTTCTTTCGCCCAATATTTTCTTATATTCTGAAACATGCTCCCATGAAGTTTTAGGACTTTTGGAGAAGTGCATAATAGGTCTCTAATATTTTCTCCTTTTCAGCAAGTCCACATACTCAACTATCATTTAGTCTTTCACAATTGCTAACACTCACGCAATATTGATGGGTATGAAGTTTTAATCAGACACGGAGAAAGATAGGAGCTTATAATTTTGCCTCCCAACCTTTTACCTCAAGGGTAATGTCAACAATAATAGATCATGAAAACTCACATCCAATTGGCTATATATATCAGGATCTTTCCAACACATTGTGCTTGCCAAAGGATAAAATGTAAAAAGGAAAGGTGAAGATCACCATGACTCTAGTAAGAATTATAAGACAAGAATAAAAGATAGGCCCTTCGCAGAGGGAAGTAGAGGTTGTCATGTGCTTTAAGGTTGGATGCACGAAATCTTAATGCAAAAGAACGTCACTTTACATTGCCGCTAGTGATATGGACCTTTATTATGCAGTTCGTTGCTTTTATTTCTTCCACATCACAAGATCATATAAAGCTTATTTTCTCCACACTAATAAATCATACATATTTAGAGAGTAATTTTTATTGCTTGCAACGATGACAGCTTACTTGAAGGATCTTACTCAATCCATAGGTAGATATGGTGGACTCTCATGGCAAAACTGGGTTTAAGGATATTTGGAAGCACAAGTAGTATCTCTACTTGGTGCAAAGAATTTGGCTAGCATGAGAGGGAAAGGCAAGCTCAACATGTTGGATGATCCATGACAATATAATTTATTTCAGATGTAAGCAAACATAACCCATTATGTTGTCTTCCTTGTCCAACGTCAACTCTTTAGCATGTCATATTTTAATGAGTGCTCACAATCATAAAAGATGCCCAAGATAGTATATTTATATGTGAAAACCTCTATTTCTTTATTACTTCCTATTAATTGCAACGATGACCAAAACTATGCTTGTCAACTCTCAACAACTTTTATTCATCATACTCTTTATGTGTGAAGTCATTACCTTCCATAAGATCCATATGATCTATTTATTTCTTTTTATTCTTCCCTTTTATTTTATTCCCTCAAGATCATAGCAAGATAATCAAGCTCTTGACTCATCACTAATCTTTATTATCTAGCTCATGGACTCGATTACATAGAAGGATCATAAAGCAAAGCTCAAAACTAGATCATACTAAAACTTTATTCTACTAGATCAAGATATTACCAAAAGGATCAAACTAAGAAAAACGGTAAAGATAAAAGTTGTGATGGTGATACGATACCGGGGCACTTCCCCAAGCTTGCCAGTTTCCAAGGGGAGTGCCCATGCCCATGTGTTTATGTATCCTTCTTCGAATATGGTGACGTGATATTCTTGGCGATCGATGATGCCCTTCAGGATACGGTTCTCTTCTTCTAGCTTATTGACTTGCTGCTTGAGGTCCATTATTTCCTTATAGAGCTTGCCCGTAACGGCTAAAGCTCCTTTTACCCAAGGATGTTGCATAGCTGCGGGAGAACAAGTAACACTTTTTTTCATATTTTCATAAGAAATAAATCTAACATTGGAAGGGATGACCGAGTTTGGAATAGCTGAGCTATGTAGTTCCCCCATCATGAATCCAGCTCGGAAACGAGAAGTAACTTCTTCATCCTCCTCCATGGCATCCATCCTTTTCAAGTTGGCCTCCATCTCTTCCTCAGTTGATGGCCCAAAGTGGCCAGCATCGTTGTTTGCTCTTGGCCCCGGTGTCAGATGAGACACTCGACTCTCCCCGACTGACTCTTGAGAAGACATCTTGCTCTATATCTGCAGCAGAAAACAACTCGAAACAAAGACAGAGGATATTTGCGTGATACGGTGGTCAAAACCTTCGGGATATTATATAATGAATTTTTACCGACCAAAAGAAGTATCATGCAAGAAAACGGAGTCCGAAGGGCACACGAGGTGCCCACAAGGCAGGGGGCGCGCCCAGGGGGGTAGGGCACGCCCTCCACCCTCGTGGAAGCCTCGTCTCCTTTCCGGACTGCTTCTTATTTTCCTATTTTCTTAATTATTCCAAAACGGAGAAAAATTGCTATTAGAACTGTTTTGGAGTCGGTTTACTTACCGTACCACATACCTATTCCTTTTCAGAGTTTGAAACATTCCAGAAAGTGTCCCTTATGTACTCCTCCGGGTTATGGTTTCAATAACATTAGTTTCAACATTTATGGGATTACCTGAGATATCATGTTTGATACTTTGACCGTTCACCACCCTCGGATTTTTGCCTTCGAAGTTGTTGATTTTTATGGCACCGGAACGATAGACATCCTTGATGACGTAAGGACCTTCCCATTTAGAGAGGAGTTTGCCTGCAAAAACTCTTAAACGAGAGTTGTATAACAATACATAATCACTGAGGGAGTCCAGGATTAGGGGGTCTCCAGACAGCCGGACTATATCCTTTGGCCGGACTGTTGGACTATGAAGATACAAGATTGAAGACTTCATCCCGTGTCCGAATGGGACTCTCCATAGTGTGGAAGGCAAGCTAGGCAATACGGATATGTATATCTCCTCCCTTGTAACCGACTCTGTGTAACCTTAGCCCCCTCCGGTGTCTATATAAACCGGAGGGTTTAGTCCGTAGGAGAACATCATATCATAGGCTAGCTCCTAGGGTTTAGCCTCTACGATCTTGTGGTAGATCAACTCTTGTAATACTCATATCATCAAGAACAATCAAGCATGACATAGGGTATTACCTCCATCAAGAGGGCCCGAACCTGGGTAAACATTGTGTCCCCTGCCTCCTGTTACCATCCGCCTTAGACGCATAGTTCGAGACCCCCTACCCGACATCCGCCGGTTTTGACACCGACATTGGTGCTTTCATTTAGAGTTCCACTGTGTCATCACCATAAGGCTTGATGGCTCTTTCGATCATCGGTAGTGATGCGGTCCAGGGTGAGGTTTTCCTCCCTAGACAAATCTTTGTATTTGGCGGCTTCACAATACGGGCCAATTCATTTGGCCATCTGGAGTAGATCGAGAGCTACGCCCCTGGCCATCAGGTCAGATTCGGAAACTTAAACTACACTGCCGACATCCGCGGAGACTTGATCTTCGACGGATTCGAGCATGTGTCAGGTGCGCCGCACAATCACGACGAGCACGACATAACTCTGCCGCCGGACAGTGTTCGGGAGATCACATCTGCAACTACTCCGGCTTTCGATCCGGAGCAAATCGCGCCATCCAAGGACGGAGGGATAGACCCCACCATGGAGGCCGCACTCTCAGTGGCGATGGAGCCGGATACTGACTTCACCCCTTACGAGAGCCATGTCGCCGAACCACTGGATTCATCTCCGGCCACGGACTTCGAGCCGCCTGCATCCGTGCCTATCGATCTGACTGGGCGCCGATCATGGAGTTCACCTCCGCGGATATCTTTGAGCACTCGCCTTTCGGCGATGTGCTAAATTCATTAAGGTCTCTCTCCTTGTCAGGAGACCCTTGGCCGAACTATGTTCGGCTAGAATGGGATGCGGACGACGAAGAAATTCGCTGCCCACCCACCACCCACTTAGTATCCACTGTCGACGACTTAGCCGACATGCTCAACTTCGACTCCGAAGACATCGACGGCATGGACGAAGATGCAGGAGACGAACAGGAACCAGTGCCCACAGGGCGCCGGACAGCCACTTCATCACATGACATATACATGGTGGATACACCCAAAGAAGGCAAGGCGAAGAGACAGCGGAGGATGGCCCCTCCAAGAAGCAACCCAAGCGCTGACGTCAGCGGCGCCGCTCTAAGTCCCGCCATAGCAAAAACAGCGATAATAGCGCAAGAGAAAATAACACTCCAGTCGACTCTAGAGGAAACAACGACCACATTGCCCCGGCGGCAGAGCACGATGAAGCTGCAAACGGCGAACAAACTATGGATCCGACGTCCGAACACAACGACGCCGAGGATAAACCTCATCAAACCCCCTCTCGGGGGAAACAGTCCGGACGAAGATGCACACATCATCCCGGAAACGCACTTGCTGCAAGAGAACCTCCACAGAAGGCTTATTACCACAGCGAGGAGTCTAAAGAAGCAGAAGCAAAGGATTAAGGCCGGACAAAATACACTCAAGAGCAAGTGGAACAAAGTGCTCGACAACGAAGAAAAGTACGGTGGAAGTTACCACACAAAGAGCTATCCAAAGCACAAGGTATTACCTGAATTCGATGATGAGGCCTTAGAGCCCACATAGCCAAAAAATGAAACGGCCAACCGGCCGGATCCACCACCTTGTGACCGCGATGGAGCGGCTAACAAAGTCGCACATAAGTCAACACATGATCTACGTGAGGACTTGTGCCAAGAGTCCGGTACGACCAAATCCATCTACGGATCTAGGAAGCGCGCTCCGGCACAAAATCAAAACTGAATTCTACAACTATCTGAACGCCATGGCACATCCCAATACAGGGGTGCCGCACACCCCCTATGTTTCACCGATGAGGTGCTGGACCATGAATTCCCAGAAGGATTCAAACCAGTGAACATAGAGGCGTACGACGGGACCACAAACCCTGGGGTCTGGATTGAGGACTTTATCCTCCATATCCCACTACTAGGGAAAATGTTATACATAGAACTTTAGCAGTAGCGCTTGTTAAAAGAGCACGCTACTGATAGATAGCAGTAGCGCGTGCAAAATAAGCGCGTTGCAGATGGACATATATCAGTAGCGCGTCTCACCGAAAACTCGCTACTACTAAAATTCCAATCACTTAGCCGATGGGCTACACATAGTAGTAGCGATCTTCCAAAAACCACGCTACCGCTAATAAACTTATAGCAGCGCGTTTATGTGTAAATCACTACTACTAACGAAAAGAAAATGAAATGAAAAATGAATAGAGAAGTAAATTAAAATGAAAGAAATAGAAAAAGGAGAAAGGAAAAATATAAATTGTAAAGAAAAAAATGAAAAAGGGAAAAATGATGAAGACGTAGCAGTAGCGCGCTCTCTGAAACACGCTATAGCTAACTTAGCTATAGCGCATTTTATGTAACGCGCTACCGTTACTTTTGTCTTAAGCAAAAATGGTTTCCCCCCGGCCACCACTCCTCCCCCAAATCGATCCCTCGCTTCGCCGCCGTCGCCCCCACTTCGCCGCCGTCTCCTGTCGGCGTCGACGCCGCGCTCATCCTCACGGTCGCTGCCCGAGGCCGCCCAGCCTCACTGCCTCCGCCTCTCGGGCCGCCCTCGACCTCATCGTCGCCTCCCTCAACCTCACCGCCGCCACCGTCGACCTCACCGCCCCCAAGCCCGCCAAGACTGTCGTGTCCCGATCCTGAGCCCGCCCACCCCGCCCCTACCTCCGTCGCCAAGCACCTCCCCGCCACCGTCTCTCCCCTCTCTGTAAGCCCCCCAACCCATCCTTTTTAGTTAATAGATGTTAATGTTAAGTAGTAGATAATGTTGATGTTTTTTAGTTAGGGTAATAATAGACGATGTTAAGTAGTAGATAATGTAGATGTTAATTAGGACAGTAGAGTTTAGTTTAGAGTAAAGTTTAGTTCAGTAGTTAACTAAATATAATCTATATTTGGTTTTTGAATTGAGTATGAGAGAGCATTTATGATTTGTGTCGATTTTGTTGAAGTGTCAAACGCTATAGGACATGCAAATTTGAAGTGGTCAGGATATATGCAAATTCTTCAATTTTGTTTGCCCATGTTTCGATTGCGCCCAAGTGGCCTGTTGTTGTTTCCAGGGAATGAAGCTGAGTGGCCTATGTTTTGCCGAAATGTTGATTCATTTCCGTTCTGGCAAATTTCAGGTTCTTGATTTTCCACTTTTTAGCAAAGGTCATGCCGAAATTTTTCATGAATTTCGGCATGACTTGTGCTACAAACTAGGACATATCGAGTGCCCGGGATTTGCCGCACCAGGAAGGAGTCAATGTTCCTGCAAAACATAGGCCTTTTGTATGTCATTATTCATTTTATTAGGTCTAGAATTAATTTACTGGATTTAATCGTAGGAAACATGGCTAGCAACGATGAAGGACAGGGTTCTGGTGATTGCGATGACGTCTACCGGGCGGCAGACGAATTTTTTAGCCTTGCCGATGATCAACCGGTGGCATCGGGGACTGAGACCGACATGCAGACCGGTGCTGAGACTGAGACCGGCGCTGAGACTCAGACCGGCATCGAGACCGGCGATGAGACTGAGGCCGGTGCTGAGACTGAGATCGGCGCTGAGACTCAGACCGGCATTGCCTTGGGGAGCGGAGCCGGTGTAGAACCCAAATCAAAGAGGCAACGGCTTCCTAACAAACTCAAGACTACTAGACTGGTGGTCACGGAGGTGGACGACGACAATTTTGAGCCAAAGGCGCCCGAGGAAGCGAGTCGATGCTACGGCAATCAAATAGGTTGCATCGTATGGACAACCGCCACCATCAACGATGAGAAACTACTGAAGATAGAAAATATGAGGAGCTCCCTCCTAAAGAAGTTTCACCAGATATTCTTGTTCCCGGGCTGGAATGAGAAGGATTATGAAGATCCAGATGAGGACCCGGCAATGAAGAAGATAAACAAACACACCATGACCAAGTTTAGCAACACGTTGGCCGCCTGGAAAAATCGAGTGAAAGCAAAGATCATCGACAAGAAGGAACCCTACTCCGAGATTGTAAAGGATAATCCAACAATCACGGAAGAGCAGTTTCAAATATTCAAGGAGGCTTGCGAGGCCGAAGCTGCCAAAAAAAGTCTCAGTACATGAAGGGGCTTCAAGAGAGGAACATTGGGAGCCACCACCTCGGAAGCCGTGGTTACGGCGGAAAGAGGTCCAAATGGGCCAAGGAGGACGCGGAAGTCGCGAGTCTTGGCATCCCAGACCCCTTGGCGGATTTCACCGTCCCGTAGGAGTGTGACGTCCTTAGGGCCCGGCACTGTTGGGACCCAGTGAAGCAGGTTTATGAGACAACACCGGTCATTACGGAGTTCATGAGACTGCTGGTAATTTTAGTTTCTGATTAATTTGACTGCACACATTAGTCATATTTGTAAACGATCCTTGTGCCTTTTGCAGAGAGAGCAGCACCGGATTGCGGCCGAAAGCGACTCGCCGTCTGAGGCATTGGCGAGGCCCAAGTGGGACACTCCATTCAACCGGGCGTTGAACATATTGAAACGACAACTGGTGGATACTCGACCATCGTATGGACGCGTGCACGGTGTCGGAGACGGCGCCACGTGGAAGAAGTACTACTGTGAGACCACAAAGGAGAGAAAGGAAAGATGGAGGTTAACTGAAGAAAACATCGACAAGAAGGTTGAGATTGCGGTTGAGAAGAAATCATCTCAGACAGTCGCAACAGCGGTAGCTGCCGCAAAACAGGTGGTTGCAGATTTGTCTACTTCCTTGGTGACAGGCGTTATCACTTGGACAAGGCAAAATCCAGAAAAAATGCAGAGGACTTTCCCCTTGCCGATTTCCTAGGGAGCAGCTCGACTAGCGTTGCACTAACACCAGCTCCCGCACCTGCTCCCTCACCTGCTCCCGCACCGGACGTGCTTGGTGGTGCTTCGTCTTTGGCTGAGCTCGACGCCCTCACGGTATCTGTCACACCGGCCCCCTTCAATATAAATGTATAATCTCCCATTTTCGTTGCCTTTCGGATGTCTCACGTTGCAGACTTTTCTTTGCAGGCCGACGAAACCTCGTGCACCATATTGTACACCATCGGTGACCAGAAGGTGGATGTGGGGAAGGCGACAATAATGAAGCTGAAAGAACCATTGTTCCACAGCCGGCCGATCCCCCCAAACGTCTTCAAGGTTTCTGTGGCCAGTGTCAAGCCAGGCCACGAGAATTTGCCTCCTCCAATACTAGCGGGGGATGACGACGAGACACCGCGGCGGCTTGGTGATTGTTGCAATGGGTGGGTCCTGTTGTGGCCAAAGAGTCTGGTTCATCTGGAGGCGGCCAGGAGCACACCCACGAGCACGCAGCCTCAGCAAGGTATGAACATCAACACCCCACCTACCCAATTAGCGTCGGGTGTCGGGTTGGGTGATAGCGGACGGGGTAAGGAGGAGGCTCCATTAGTCACTGATGACGTCGCCATGGATGAGGATGAGGACGACGATGGCGCTGAACAGTATGTCTATACTGGCGCCTCCTCAGGGTTTGAGCGTCATGAGTCGGTGCCTGAATTGTCGTCTCAACATATTATGGACGACCTTCCGGTAGTAAAGAAGTCTAGGAAGAGAGCGAGGAAAGGCAAAAACGCTGATTCTATGATCCAGCCGCCTCAGCAGCCTCGGCTTCAGGACCGTATAGATATCCCCGATGCGGATAAATGGCATATCCCCGGTCAACCAATCCTACCTGCAACAGCGCTACGGGCCAGATTCGGCGATCTAAGGAGACTTCATGACGATGTGCTGCGGGTAGAGAAAGGCCTCATCGCCTCGAAAGATCCAGGATACCCACTCTACGTGGTTAACGTTCCGCGGCAAATGTCGTACGTCGACAGCTTCCCTGCGGATAAGTTCTTCCTCCGATTCGATTACATAGTCGACATGTTTCACGTGAAGAAGCTGGATTTTACGTTTGTCCGCCTTTATGCCTTGCACATGAACTACATCATCGGGGTTGAGCAGATATCCAATATCTGTGTCGCTGACCTGTACTACATGCACGAGGGCTTCTTGGGAGTCTGCGCAAAGCACCGTGAATAGGCGAGGGATTACATCGTCAATTTCATGCTCGCCAATAAGGACAAGGAGGTGATTCTCGTGCCTTATCATCCCGTGTAAGTCATCCGCACCGCTATCCTTCCTTCGATTTCAATCATTCATTTGCACGGTGGAGGCTAATTAATTTGAGGTGTACTTATTTTGCGCAGCGGCGGGCGCGTCGTCCTCATCATCCTCTACCCCGATTCACCCATGCTCTTTACTTGGACTCGTTGAAGAACATTCACAAAAAGGATTACACCCACATCAAGGATGTTCTCGACAGTGCTATGTTTTACTACCAAGCAAGGGGTGGGGAGGTCAGGGACAAGAAGACAAGGGGCGGCAGGGCCGCCTTCGGCCATAAGACCGACTTCTGCTGCATCCAGCAACTGAACGATTCTCTTAATGATGGATTCTATGTCCTACACCACATGCTGGAGTACAGACGGCATCACCAGAACCTTCGCATGTCACCTAGATCTGGCGATGCCCATATTCTGCAATGGGCAAAGGACATAGGAGATATCGAGGATCATCGACTTCGAGCTGAGTTCTATAACATCCAGCACGAACTTGCCCAAATCATCATGAAGGAGGTCGTCGGAAAAACAGGGATGTTCTACGGAGAAGGACAAATGTCGCGGGAAGACGTCCGAACATGGATAGCCTCTCAGCGTCTCGACATGAAGCCTTTCACTAAGCTCAAGGACTATCTCCCTAACTTGGATGGATGGAACGACATGTTGGAGTGATTGTTGATATATGACAATGTGTTCGTTTAGTCCATACTTTCCATATGAAAAAACTTTGAGTTATGCACGGTGAAACTTTATTTGTGATGTAATTAAACCGTCCTCCTCCTCGACTAGCAAAAATCACTCTAGTTAGGGCATTTTGGGGTACGATGAACTTTGTTATTTATGCTTATGATATGTTGTTTCTATTTTTGCCAAGTCTGTCTCTTTCTATTGCTCAACTATATATGTTGCATATCATCGACTCATGTGACGATGCAGGTGCATAGATCATAGATGGCGAAGAAGTGCTACGCCGGGAGTATATATAAGACAAGTGGCCGGAGTGTCAGGCCTAGGTGTACTGGTTTCCGAGCAACATGCAGTAGTTAGTTTAGGTTCACGCTAATGCAAGAGAGGGATACGAACTCATGTACTCAAAGTGATAGCTCTTCTCGCGTATATCATTGTTTAGATGGATGACGATGTATTTGCAAGTAATCGAGACTTGTATCGCTATATTCGAGATGATGACGAGAGACCACTTTGTGTTGGATGATGATTATGATGATGACATGATTTGATGAGACTAATTGTATGTATATGCTATGATACATTTGTATGTGTATGATATGCTAAAGATTATTGTATAAAGCCTATTCAAATACAAAACAAATATGCAGGGAAAAAACTAATAAAACTAGTAGTAGCGAGGGGGGGAAATTTAGCAGTAGCGCCGCCTTACCAGTAGCGCTTCTAAGTAAACAATGCTGCAGATAATATCAGCAGTGCCCTTTTCTAAAGAGCGCTACAACTATTCATGTATAGCAGTAGCGTGGGACAACAGACGCTACTGCTATACGTTAGTTGTAGCGCCGGTCCCCGCGCTACTAATAGGCCCAAAACCCGCGCTACTGCTAGGCTTTTCCCTAGTAGTGTCCATATGGCTCGCGGAGACAATCTCCATGCCATCAAATACTTGCCTCTCGAGCTTAAAGGACCAGCTCGGCACTGGCTGAAAAGCCTCCCTGAAAACTCAATTGGAAGTTGGGAGGAGCTCGAGGACGCTTTTCAGGCTAATTTTCAAGGGGCCTATGTCCAACCTCCAGATGCAGACGATTTAAGCCATATAATTCAACAGCCCGGGGAGTCCCCCGAAAGCTTTGGAACAGGTTTCTCACTAAGAAGAACCAAATTGTCGACTGTCCGGACGCTGAAGCCTTAGCAGCTTTCAAACACAGCGTCCGAGACGAATGGCTTGCCAGACATCTCGGCCAAGAAAAACCGAGAACAATGGCAGCCTTAACAAGCCTCATGACCCACTTTTGCATGGGCGAAGATAGCTGGTTAGCCTGCAGTAGCACCAGCGACCCAAGCACATCCGAAGTCAGGGATGGCAATGGAAAACCACGACACAATAAAAACAAGCATCGAAATAAAGAAGATATCCCAGATAATACGGCGGTCAACGCCAGATTCAGGGGCTCTCGACCAGGTCAGTGGAAAAAGCCTTTCAAAGGCAGTAGAGATGGATAGTCTGGCCTAAACAAGATTCTTGACAAACTATGTCAGATTCATGGCACCCCCGATAAACCTGCAATTCACACCCATAGAGAATGCTGGGTCTTCAAGCAGGCCGGTAAGCTAAACGCCGAACACAGGGGGGAGACACCAAGCGAAGACGAGGACGAACCTCGCCAGCAAAGCACTGGAGGACAGAAAAAATTCCCACCAGAGGTCAAAACTGTAAACATGATCCATGTGACGAAGAGCAGAAGCAAGTATGCACTCCGAGACACATGCGCCATAGAGCCCGTCACCCCTAGGTTCAACCCCTGGTTGGCCTGCCCGATCACTTTTGACCGTCGGGATCACGCGACAAGCATCCGGCACGAAGGATTGGCTGCCTTGGTGTTAGACCCAATAATAAACGGATACCATCTCACACGCGTCCTCATGGATGACGGCATTGGTCTAAATCTGATATATCAGGACACAGTCTGCAAAATGAGGATAAACCCGACACAAATAAGCCACCGTAATACTACCTTCAAGGGAGTAATACCAGGCCAAGAGGCCCGCTATACGGGCTCTCTATTGCTAGAGGTTGTATTTGGTTCTCCCAATAACTTTCAAAGTGAAAGGTTGACTTTCTACATCGCTCCATTCCGAAGTGGTTATCAAGCACTACTCAGAAGAACGACTTTCGCTCGTTTTAATGCAATACCGCATTACGCTTCTCTCAAGCTTAAGATGCCCGGTCCATGTGGCACCATCACAGTTAGCGGAAATACTGAGCGTTTTCTACGCGTGGAAGAGTGTGCGGCGGCTTTAACAGCCGAGCACTAGGCGGCCTCACCAACCAGAAAAAATGACAGGTCGTCTAGACCACGGGCACGGTTAGACGAGTCCGGTGCACCATTACATCTACATGAGCTTGGTTTGATGATCAAACCCTCCTAGACGGTACCAGGGGCTTCCCGCGTGTAATCAGGGCTAGTCCGGCTCAACTTGATTTATCTTGAATTTTAATAGTTCATTGATACTAAATTTTTTGGCACGGCAACTTTCACCTAAGTTCTTCTCTTTTACAGATGACAATCGTGCTACACCCGTCCAGGACATGGTACAACGAAGACACGGGCACAGACGTGCAGCACGGACCCGCTCAAAGGTTTCTTTTTAGATTAAGACCCTGCGTAAACCTTTTTTACTATCTCTTGTTGTTCACATCCTCCGGATACTCAATACAACCGAGAAGGATGCTGACGTTATTGGCATGTGTCCACGTCAGGATATTGCACGTACCTGGACACTCGGGGTTTATTATTAAGGGCCTTGTTTAGCCTGGCATATGTTATAAAGACCGAATACCTTAGGGAGTGTTCGGTGTCGCGAGTTTGGCCTTATATGCATCAGCTCCGAATCATGTCTTTGGTCAAATGTTGGGTTTCCCCGGATCCCATGTTTTGGTACCTTACGTTCCGCTATATCGGCTAAGGTAGCACTGGGAGAACTACTGCGATTGTGCCATGGTTCATCCGGATGAGCACCTCAGTAGAGAAAGCCGAAAACTGACTGTCATGATAAAGCGCAAGAGTGGTCAGCCACTCGATGACTCAACGAAATCTTCAGGATTCCTTCGCATTAACGAAGGGCCATTTCCTGGTCATGTACGTACGCGCCCCATATTCGGACGAGCGCAGAAGTACCAGGGGCTATATAGTAGCGTCGCCATCAAACTCCTATGGCTAAGTGAAAGTGTTAAAGCAATATAGTCCGATTGCCTCATTCGCTGCGCTACCAGCTCCTTAATGGACCAAGACGTTGGATCAAGTGTGAATACGTGTTTTTTGCGAACACCCCCGCATTATATGCATGGGGGCGGAAGCTGACGACTGCAAACTTTCAGGTTATATACATATCTACATAAACGGCCGCACAGGAGGCATCATAATACTTTCAGGAAAAAGTTTACAAAGCCTTGATAACTCAATAAAACATTGTTTTTACAATGGGAGTACATGTCACTAGAACATAATATTCTTCGAGCACTGAGCCTCTATTGAACGAGTGCCTTCAAGAACTTCTTCAAAGTAGTGCTTGGCAGCCACTCGGCCCACGGCCGAACCCTGTGTTGCAACAGTGGTGGCCTCCATCTCCGCCCAGTATGTCTTGACACGGGCAAAGGCCATTCGTGAACCCTCTATGCACGCCGACCTCTTCATAGCATCGATGTGCGGCACAGCACCAAGGAATTGTTGCACTAAACTAAAGTAACTATTCGGCCTTGGCCCTCCTGGCCACAGATGATTGACAATAGACCTCATGGCAAGTCTGGACAACCTATGGAGCTCGGCCCACACGGTCATTTTCTCATTCAACAGCAACGGACACACTGGAGCATGGAACTGTGACCAGAACAACTTTTCCACTTCGTGATCTTTTTGATCCTTGAAGTACTCGGCCGCATCAGAAGCACTTGCCGCCAAATCCATGTAGGCGTCCATAGAACTCCATAGTTGATCAAGAGGAGCATACTTCGGATCTCCGAACTTAGTCGGCAACAAGAAGGGCTTCCCAACCACGATATCCGCAGCTTGACGCAGCTCCTCCTTCGCCGCTCTGATTTTGGAGTGGGCTTCCTTGGCTGCTACCATGGCCTTCTCTAGGTCCATCGCCCTCGCTCGGCTTTCTTTTTCAAGAAGCTTGTAACGGTCAGCGGCATCTTTTAACTCAACGGCCATCTTGGCTATTCTTTCCTTGCTCTGGCCGTGCGCGGCCTGTTTGGCCCTCGGCTCTTCGACAGCCTTTAGAGCTGCCGCATCACTATTCCTTGCTTGTTCCTTGGCTCGGGCAAGCTCCGCCCGAAGGGTCTCCACGGTGGTAGCTCCATCTGCAGTCAAAACATATTAAAGATACTGGCATCATGCTCCTCTCGCTATATGTTGATCACAGGAGAAATCACTTACCCTGTGCCTCGTCAAGCCACTTGTTGACAAGCACGATGTTGGCATCTGCCGCATCAAGTTGCCGCTTTAGCTCGGCAAACCCATCAGTCCGGCTAGCCACCGGAGCTTTAGCCACCTGCACATAAAGGCGGTCTGGTTATTACCTGGGACTATGATCCTCTGTTTGCCGCCGTTTTCGACGACAACCAGAGTCTCAGGGGCTACTATCTACATAGGGCACACCTAACGTGTGCGGTACTGTCAAAAACATACACTATTTCACGTACCTCAAAGCCTTTCAGCAGACTCATAAAAGCTTCATGCAATCTGCTTTCAGCGGATGAAATCCTTTCAATTACCGTACCCATTAGCGTACGATGCGCTTCTGAGATGGCCGCTTGTTCCAGAAGATCCTTCAGTGCGTCCGACCGCACACTGTACGGTTCCGGACTCTTTCTGTTGCTCTCTTTAGGAGATGAATACTGAGGACTCCGGGTAGCCAAAGGATTACCCTCTGGCCTTGGCGGATCAGGAGAGACCCTCCACGATGACACTTCAGGGTCGCCCGCCTCATGAGGCGGGGTGGCAGGGGGAGGTGTTTCGCTCTCCATCATCTCCGGAAGAAGATCCCCCGAAGACGAACTCAGTTGAGAAGGGCTACAATTCGAACTACAAGATATAAGCTTCGGTTATTGTCTTCGGAAGTAAGGTAGGACACTTTCACTATAAAGTACTTTTTGATTACTTACAGTTCGGTAGCGGGCTGATCCCCTTGCGGACATTGCACGGCAAGGTACCCTCCGAAGCAGGACCCACTGGCGAGGATTTCTTCCCCCGTTTGGAAGCCTTTGTTTCCGGATCTTCAGAGGTTCTCCTCTTCCTTCCTTGGGGAGAGGGAATGTCAGATTCTTCTCCCTGGTTATCCTCCTTCGCGGAGGTGCTAATTCCCCTGCCTGCAGCCTCTTTATTCCCCCCTTCATCTTCCTCTAAGGGCACCTAATAAGGCGTCGGCTCGAGCATTCTGTCCAGTACTGGATTGGCCAAGCCTTTGGGAAGGGGGGCCGAACACCTGATCATCTTTGCCTTTGTTATCCAGTCCTAGTCAAAGAGTGAATTTTAAGAATGATGTCATGATAAATAAAAGGACAGCATGTTCGGGCATGGGATTACTTACTTGGGTATCAGGGCGGTTTCAGCTCAGACCCGCATCCTCGGTGGTGTCCGGACACTCTATTTTGGGTCTGAAGAACAATTTGTGCATCTCTTCGAGCGTCATGCCGAGGAAGTGCTGAATAGTTCGCGGTCCTTCTGGGTTGAATTCCCACATACGGAGGGGTCGACGTTTGCAAGGCTGGACTCGACGAACTAGCATAACTTGCATTACTACAACCAGGCTGAAATCACTCTCAAAGGGATCTCGGATGCGGCTCTGCAATATCGGCACATCCTTTGCTAAACCCCAGCTCAGCCCCCTGCTGATCCATGACGTCAGTTGTGGTGGGGTGCCCGAGCGAAAGGCAGGGGCGGCTACCCACTTGGCACTTCAGGGAGCTGTGATATAAAACCACTCCCGCTGCCACAAACTAGACACCTCTAGGAAGGAACCCTCTGGCCATGGAGCGTCAGCACTTTTGCTTATTACGGCACCTCTACACTCTACATGTCGCCCCTCGATCATCTTTGGCTTCACATTGAAGGTCTTGAGCCACAGGCCGAAGTGAGGGGTAATGCGGAGGAAGGCCTCATATACAACGTTAAACGACGAGATGTGAAGGAGGGAATCCGGGGCCAGATCATGGAAATCCAGCCCATAATAGAACATGAGCCCCCTAACAAAGGGATCCGGAGCGAGGCCTAGTCCCCGGAGGAAGTGAGAGATGAACACAACACTCTCGTTGGGTTCGGGAATGGGGATGACCTGCCCTCGGGCGGGCAGCCTGTGCGAAATTTCGGCAGACAGATATCTGGACTCTCTCAGCTTCTTGATGTCCTCCTCTGTGACAGAGGAAGGCATCCACCGACCTTGGAGGTTGGATCTGGACATGGCTGAAGGTCCGAAGCGCCTGACCTGAGCTTGGGGTGTTGGAACTCAAGGCGGGGGAGGGATTCGATTGAGCACGAGAGGAAAAAAAGGACGGGTCTTGGCATCTTTATAAAGAGGGTGAATATCAAGCGTCCTCCTCGCGCCCATTTTGGACTCGCCTAAAATCGAGGAGTCATGCCAACAGGCACGAGTGGGTTACCCACATCCGTATTGATGAGAATCCCGTAATAAGGGGGACACGATCTCTGCTTCGACAAGACATGTCAAGAAAAGTGCCTCGCAATATGTGTAGTGCTGGCAGGGAAAAACGGTTCGGATAAGGACCGGGTCATGACATGATGTCGTGCTGTCAAAACGTGTCAGCAGATTGGATTTGTGGAAATATTATTCTCTCTACGGTAGTATGTGGAACTTGTTTTGCAGAGCCGGACACTATTTTGGTGTTCAAAATCTTCTATGGAGTATTCGGAGGAGGAACCCACATTGCAATGCTGAAGACAATACTGCGCGCCGGACTCATTGTCATTGAAGACAATACTGAGGGAGTCCTGGATTAGGGCATCTCCGGACAGCCGAACTATATCCTTTGGCCGGACTGTTGGACTATGAAGATACAAGATTGAAGACTCCGTCCCGTGTCCGGATGGAACTCTCCTTGGCGTGGAAGGCAAGCTAGGCAATACGGATATGTAAATCTCCTCCCTTGTAACCGACTCTGTGTAACCCTAGCCCCCCCCCCCCCGGTGTCTATATAAACCAGAGGTTTAGTCCGTAGCAGAAAATACAATCATATCATAGGCTAGCTCCTAGGGTTTAGCCTCTATGATCTCGTGGTAGATCAACTCTTGTAATACTCATATCATCAAGAATAATCAAGCAGGACGTAGGGTATTACCTCCATCAAGAGGGACCGAACCTGCGTAAACATCGTGTCCCCTGCCTCCTGTTACCATCCGCCTTAGACGCACAGTTCGGGACCCCCTACCCGAGATCGGCTGGTTTTGACACCGACAATCACCTACATTAAACTCACATTTTTGTATCCTTTTATCATGCCATCTTTTAACTTTTTCTTTAAACAATTTGGCATTTTCATAAGCCTGGGTTCTCCATTCATCAAGTGAGCTAATGTCAAAAAGCCTCTTCTCACCGGCAAGTTTGAAATCATAATTGAGCTCTTTAATGGCCCAATATGCCTTATGTTCTAGTTCAAGAGGTAAGTGACATGCCTTTCCATAAACCATTTTATACAGAGACATACCCATAGGATTTTTGTATGCAGTTCTATAGGCCCATAATGCATCATCAAGTTTCTTGGACCAATTCTTCCTAGATCTATTAACAGTCTTTTGCATAATTAATTTAAGCTCTCTATTACTTAGTTCTACTTGCCACTAGACTGTGGATGATACCAAGATGCAATTCTATGATTAACATCATACTTAGCAAGCATTTTACGAAAAGCACCATGAATAAAATGTGAACCACCATCAGTCATTAAGTATCTAGGGACTCCAAATCTCGGAAAAATAACTTCTTTAAGCATCTTAATAGAGGTGTTACGATCAGTGATACTTCTCCAACGTATCTATAATTTTTTATTGTTCCATGCTATTATATATTATGTTTTGGATGTTAATGGGCTTTATTTTACACTTTTATATTATTTTTGGGACTAATCTATTAACCCAAGGCCTAGTGCAAATTGCTGTTTTTTGCCTATTTCAGTGTTCCGCAGAAAAGGAATATCAAACGGAGTCCAAACGGAATGAAACCTTCAGGAGCGTGATTTTTTGGAACAAACGTGATCCAGAGGACTTGGAGTGGGCGTCAAGAAACAACCGAGGAGGCCACAAGGCAGGGGGGTGCGCCTACCCCCCTAGGCGTGGCCTCCCCCCTTGTGGGCCCCTCGTGGCTCAATCGACCTACTTCTTCCTCCTATATATATATTCATATACCTCGAAAACATCCAAGAGCACCACAAAACCCTATTTCCACCGCCGCAACCTTCTGTACCCAAGAGATCCCATCTTGGGGCCTTTTTCGGAGCTCCGCCAGAGGGGGCATCAATCACAGAGGGCCTCTACATCAACTCCATGGCCCCTCTGATGATGTGTGAGTAGTTTACTTCATACCTTCGGGTCCATAGTTATCAGCTAGATGGCTTCTTCTCTCTCTCTTTGGATCTCAATACAATGTTCTCCTCGATCTTCTTGGATATATATCCGATGTAACTCTTTTTGTGGTGTGTTTGTCGAGATCCGATGAATTGTAGGTTTATGATCAAGTTTATCAATGAACAATATTTGAATCTTCTCTGAATTCTTTTATGCATGATTGGTTATATTTCCAAGTCTCTTCGAATTATCAGTTTGGTTTGGCCTACTAGATTGATCTTTCTTGCAATGGGAGAAGTGCTTAGCTTTGGGTTCAATCTTGCAGTGCTTGATCCCAGTGACAGAAAGGGAAATGACACGTATTGTATTGTTGCCATCGAGGATAAAAAGATGGGGTTTATATCATATTTCTTGAGTTTATCCCTCTACATCATGTCATCTCACCTAATGCGTTACTCTATTCTTATGAACTTAATACTCTAGATGCATGCTGGATAGCGGTCGATGTGTGGAGTAATAGTAGTAGATGCGGGCAGGAGTCGATCTACTTGTCATGGACGTGATGCCTATATACATGATCATGCCTAGATATTCTCATAATTATTCGCTTTACTATCAATTGCTCGACAGTAATTTGTTCACCCACCCTAATACTTATGCTATCTTGAGAGAAGCCACTAGTGAAACCTATGGCCCCCGGGTATATTCTCCATCATATTAATCTACCGTTACCAAGTTATTCTTTGCACCGTTTATTTTGCAATCTTTACTTTTAATCTTTATCACAAAAATACCAAAAATATTATCTTAACATATCTATCAGATCTCACTCTCGTAAGTGACCGTGAAGGGATTGACAACCCCTTTATCACGTTGGTTGCGAGGTTCTTATTTGTTTGTGTAGGTACGAGGGACTTGCATGTGGCCTCCTACTGGATTGATACCTTGGTTCTCAAAAACTGAGGGAAATACTTACGCTACTTTGCTGCATCACCCTTTCCTCTTCAAGGGAAAACCAACGCAGTGCTCAAGAGCTAGCAAGAAGGATTTATGGCACCATTGCCGGGGAGTCTACGCACATGTCAAGACATACCAAGTACCCATCACAAACTCTTATCCGTCGCATTACATTATTTGCCATAGGCCTCTCATTTTCGTCTCCCCCACTTCACCCTTGCCGTTTTATTCGCCCTCTTTTTCTGTTCCCCTTCTCTTTTCTAGTTTGTCTCTTTTTGCTCGCTTCTTGTTTGCTTGTGCGTTGGATTGCTTGTTTGTCACGATGGCTCAAGATAATACTAAATTATGTGACTTTTCCAATACCAAAAACAATGTTTTTCTTAGCACTCTGATTGCTCCTCTTACCGATGCTGAATCTTGTGAAATTAATGCTGCTTTACTGATTCTTGTCATGAAAGATCAATTCACCGGCCTTCCTAGTGAAGACGCCATTACCCATCTAAATAGCTTTTTTGATTTATGTGATATGCAAAAGAAGAAAGATGTGGACAATGATATTATTAAACTGAAGCTATTTCCGTTTTCTCTTAGAGATCGTGCTAAAACTTGGTTTTCCTCTTTGCCTAAAAATAGTATTAATTCATGGAATAAGTGCAAAGATGCTTTTATCTCTAAGTATTTTCCTCCCGCTAAGATCATCTCTCTTAGGAACGATATTATGAACTTTAAACAACTAGATCATGAGCATGTTGCACAATCTTGGGAAAGGATGAAATTAATGATCCATAATTGCCCTACTCATGGTTTGAATCTTTGGATGATTATACAAAAAAAATTATGCCGGATTGAATTTTGCTTCTAGAAATCTTTTAGATTCGGCCGCGGGAGGCACTTTTATGGAAATCACTTTAGGAGAAGCTACTAAACTCCTAGATAATATTATGGTTAATTATTCTCAATGGAACACTGAAAGATCTACTAGTAAAAAGGTGCATGCAATATAAGAAATTAATGTTTTGAGTGGAAAGATGGATGACCTTATGAAATTGTTTGCTAATAAGAGTGTTTCTTTCTGATCCTAATGATATGCCTTTTTCTACTTTGATTGAGAATAATAACGAATCTATGGGTGTGAATTCTGTTGCTAGGAACAATTTTGGTAATAACGCGTATAGAGGTAATTTTAATCCTAGGCCGTTTCCTAGTAATTCCTCTAATAATTATGGTAATTCCTACAACAACTCTTATGGAAATTATAATAAGATACCCTCTGATTTTGAATCTAATATTAAAGAATTTATTAGTTCACAAAAGAGTTTCAATGCTTCGATTGAAGAAAAATTGTCTAAGATTGATGAGTTGGCTAGGAACATGGATTGAATTTCTCTTGATGTTGATTCTTTGAAACTTATATCTATCCCACCTTAGCATGATATCAATGAGTCTCTCAAAGCCATGAGAATTTCTATTGATGAGTGCAAAGAAAGAACCGCTAGGATACATGCTAAGAAAGATTGCTTTGTGAAAGCGTGTTCTTCTAGTTTCCATGATAATAATGATGAAGATCTAAAAGTTATTGATGTGTCTCCTATTAAAACTTTGTTTTGCAATATGAATCTTGATAATGATGGGACTGGAGATGAGTCAACTTTAATTAAAAGGCATCCCAATGATTCAGAGTTTTTAGATCTTGATGCAAAAATTAATAAAAGTGGGATTGGAGAGGTCAAAACTTTAGATAGCAATGAACCCACTATCTTGGATTTCAAGGAATTTAATTATGATAATTGCCCTTTAATATATTGTATTTCCTTGTTGCAATCCGTGCTAAATTCTCCGCATGCTTATAGTCAAAATAAGGCTTTTACTAAACATATCATTGATGCTTTAATGCAATCTTATGAAGAAAAACTTGAATTGGAAATTTGTATCCCTAGAAAACTTTACGATGGGTGGGAACCTACTATTAAAATTAAAGATCATGAATGCTATGCATTGTGTGATTTGGGTTCTAGTGTTTCCATGATTCCTAAAACCTTGTGTGATTTGCTAGGTTTCTGTGAACTTGATGATTGTTCTTTAAACTTGCATCTTGCGGATTCCACCATTAAGAAACCTATGGGAAGAATAAATGATGTTCTTATTGTTGCACATAGAAATTATGTGCCCATAGATTTCATTGTCCTTGATATAGATTGCAATCCTTCATGTCCTATTATTCTTGGTAGACCTTTCCTTAGAACGATTGGTGCAATTATTGATATGAAAGAAGAGAATATTAGATTCCAATTTCCATTAAGCAAAGGCATGGAACACTTTCCTAGAAAGAAAATTAAATTACCTTATGAATCTATTATGAGAGACACTTATGGATTTCATACCAAAGATGTCAATACCTAGATATATCCTTGCTTTTATGCCTAGCAAGGGGCGTTAAACGATAGCGCTTGTTGGGAGGCAACCCAATTTTATTTTTGTTCCTTGCTTTTTGGTTCTGTTTAGTAATAAATAATTCATCTAGCCTCTGTTTAGATGTGGTTTTATGATTTTAATTAGTGTTTGTACCAAGTAGAACCTTTGGGAAGACTTGGGGAAAGTCTTTGCGATCTTGCTGTAAAAAACACAAACTTTAGCGCTCACGAGATTTTCTGCCAGTTTTTACTGGAGAGTACTATTTAGTTAATTATTTTTGAATATGATTAATAGATAAATTCCTCACGTCCAGAAATTTATTTTAGAATTTTGGGGGTTCCATAAGTATTCGAAACCTATTATATTAGGATACTACAGACTATTCTGTTTTTGACAGATTCTGTTTTTTGTGTGTTGTTTGCCTATTTTGATGAATCTATGAGTAGTATCGGAGGGTATGAACCATAGAGAAGTTGGAATAAAGTAGGTTTAACACCAATATAAATAAATAATGAGTTCATTACAGTACCTTAAGTGGTGGTTTGTTTTCTTATACCAACGGAGCTCGTGAGATTTTCTGTCTAAGTTTTGTGTTGTGAAGTTTTCAAGTTTTGGGTAAAGATTTGATGGATTATGGAACAAGGAGTGGCAAGATCCTAAGCTTGGGGATGCCCAAGGCACCCCAAGGCAAAATCCAAGGACAACCAAAAGCCTAAGCTTGGGGATGCCCCGGAAGGCATCCCCTCTTTTGTCTTCGTCTATCGGATACTTTACTTAGAGCTATATTTTTATTCACCACATGATATGTGTTTTGCTTGGAGTGTCTTGTATGATTTGAGTCTTTGATTTTTAGTTTACCACAATAATCCTTGTTGTGCACACCTTTTGGGAGAGACACATATGAATTGGAATTTATTAGAATACTCTATGTGCTTCACTTATATCTTTTGAGCTAGATAATTTTGCTCTAGTGCTTCACTTATATATTTTTAGAGCACGGTGGTGGTTTTATTTTATAGAAATAATTAATCTCTCATGCTTCACTTATATTATTTTGAGAGTACCTTAGAACAGGATGGTAATTTTCTTTGGCTATGAATTTAGTCCTAATATAATAGGCATCCAAGATCAGTATAATAAAAACTTTCATAAAAAGTGCATTGAGTACTAGGAGAAGTTTGATACTTGATAATTGTTTTGAGATATAAAGGTGGTGATATTAGAGTGTACCAGTTGAGTAGTTGTGAATTTGATAAATACTTGTGTTGAAGTTTGCAAGTCCCGTAGCATGCACGTATGGTAACTGTTGTGTCACAAATTTGAAACATGAGGTGTTATTTGATTGTCTTCCTTATGAGTGGTGGTCGGGGATGAGCGATGGTCTTTTCCTACCAATCTATCCCCCTAGGAGCATGCGTGTAATGCTTGGTTTTTGATGACTTGTAGATTTTTGCAATAATTATGTGAGTTCTTTATGACTAATGTTGAGTCTGTGGATTATACGCACTCTCACCCTTCCATCATTGCTAGCCTCTTCGATACCGTGTGTCGGTGTCAAAACCGGCGGATCTCGGGTAGGGGGTCCCGAACTGTGCGTCTAAGGAGGATGGTAACAGGAGGCAGGGAACACGATGTTTTACCCAGGTTCGGGCCCTCTTGATGGAGGTAAAACCCTACGTCCTGCTTGATTTATTCTTGATGATATGAGTATTACAAGAGTTGATCTACCACGAGATCGGAGAGGCTAAACCCTAGAAGCTAGCCTATGGTATGATTGTTGTTGTCCTACGGACTAAAACCCTCCGGTTTATATAGACACCGGAGAGGGTTAGGGTTACACAAGGTCGGTTACAAAGGAGGAGATATCCATATCCGTATTGCCTAGCTTGCCTTCCACGCCAAGTAGAGTCCCATCCGGACATGAGACGAAGTCTTCAATCTTGTGTCTTCATAGTCTAACAGTCTGGCCAAAGGATATAGTCCGGCTGTCCGGAGACCCCCTAATCCAGGACTCCCTCAGTAGCCTCTGAACCAGGCTTCAATGACAATGAGTTTGGCGCGCAGTATTGTCTTCGGCATTGCAAGGCGGGTTCCTCCTCCGAATACACCACAGAAGAATTTGAATACAAGGATAGTGTCCGACCCTGCAAAATAAGTTCCACATACCACCATAGAGAGAATAATATTTCCACAAATCTAATCTGCTGACTTGTTTTGGCAACATGACATTAAGCCATGGCCCGGTGATTATTCGAACTGTTTCCTTTAACTAGCCCCGCACATAACGCGAGGCAGTTTTTTGACACGTCTTGTCAAAGCAGAGATCGTGCCCCCCTTATTACGAGATTCTCATCAATACGGGTGTGGGTAACCCAACCGCGCCATCGATTACGGTGCTTGGGGGATAAGCGAGTTTCACCAGGCTAGTGGGGGCGCATAGTTTCGGCCGCCCTTATAAAGGGACAAGGTTTAACTTTTTTCTACCCACGCCTTATTCCTCCTTGCTCATCCTCTCTTGCGCACTCGAGCTCCAACGCCCAAGCCCACATCCTTCCCCTCAACCTTCTCCAATCATGTCTGGAGCGGGAGGCAAATGGATGGCTTCCTCCGTTACGGAGGGACACATCAAGAAGCTACGCGGAGCCGGAACTTGGCCGCGAATATCGCGCATCGGCTGCCCGTTGCGGGGCAGATCGTTCCTACCCCTGAACCTCACGAGAGGGTAGTCTTCCTCCACCACTTCCTCCGTGGACTGGGGTTTCCCCTCCATCCATTCGTCTGTGGTCTCATGTTCTACTACGGGCTGGACTTCCATGATCTGGCCCCGAACTTCGTCCTCAACATTTCGGCGTTCATCGTCGTGTGTGATTAAAGACCTTCAATATCAAGCCAAAGGTGGTGGGCGGCCAACAAGCAGAATGCGGCGGAGCCATGGTGGGCAAGATGCCCAACGTTATATGGCTTGAAGGCTCCTTCGTGGAGACCGTAAAGGGGTGGCAATCGGCGTGGTTCTACATCACCGAGCCACGCGACGCCAAATGGGTGGCTGCCCCCAAGTTTCGATCCGGAATCCCCACGTGGCTCACCTCCTGGAAAGAGAAGGGCCTGTCCTGGGGTTCATCGGTAGAGCCGAACGGACTCCAGAAATGTATCTGGGATATGGCCGGCAAGAAGCTCAAGCTTTTCAATATAGTCTAGATCATGCTCATCCGCCGGATCCTCCCGTGCCAACATCGGGACTTCAACTTGTGGGAGTTCGACCCGGCCCAGCACCAGACTCTGAGCAAGCTCTTCGACATGATACACAAGGATGTCTGGAAGGTGCTGTTCAAGGGCGCCGAGGTCCCTCCCTAACTCACCGAGGACCGCGGGCTAAGCGCGAAGCGCCGAGCGCATTCAGTGAGTTCTATACATCCGGTAGGATATTTTATTTCCCCTAGCTTAATCATGTGCGGGGTCTGATCTCCATGCCTTTGACAGGACTGGGTGGAGACATCGGGGCAAATTAACTGTCCGACCCCTCTGCCCGAAGACACTATGGACGCTCTCCTCACGGAGATGCTGACTCCAGCCCCTTATAAGGTGCCGGAGAAGACCAAGAAGGCCAAGGGAACCCGAAAGAGTTCCCGACGCCAGGTGTTATCGGACTCATCGTCCGAGGACTCCTTGGCGAACTCCTCCCACGAAGACGAGGAGGAAGATGAAGACGCTCCCCCACCAGTCGGGGGAGACAAGAAAAGGAAGGCCGCCCCAACTAGGGGGGCCGAAGGGTCCAAGAAGGGAAGGACTCTCCTTCCGGACTACTCTACCACCGCTGCCGAAGGCGAAGATGGGTGGCTGCTCAGGGTCACGCCCCTGGCAAAGTCATAAGTATTCGGATGCCAGAGTAACTCATAGCATTCATTTGTCGCACTATTTCTTCTAACGCTGAATTATGATTATGCAGACCGCCACTAGCCCGTATCGACGTATCGTCGGACGGCTCCCTGGGCTCGTCGGATATGGATAGCGATCCACTTCCGACCGCCACCTCCCCCTGCCCTACGGACCACGCCGAGGTATTGTCTCAAGAGGCACCTGGTCGAGGGGAGACAATCCCGGAGGCGCCTCAAGGCGACCTTCCAGACTCCGGGAGAGAGGGAGCAAGGCTCTAGAGGGCTCCAAGTTCGGCCCTCAGCCGAACACCGCGCCGGAACCCCCAGTGGTTCCGGACTTGGGCAGGCGGCCTCCTTCCAAAAGGGGCAAGATGCCTGTGCCGGTGGCCTCTGTCCAACCAGAGGCACCGGACAATCTGCTGGGAGCGCTTCGCAGGGCTTCCATCGACGAAGAGCACCGCACTATTATGAGTGCGGTGGTCTAGAAGGTTCAGTCCGCCAAGAGCGGATTGACTGAAGCCTGTGCCAGCCTTCTAACAGGCTTTGAGGTAAGCTTTTGAAATATAGGAAAAATATTACCGCATAGACAGTAGCCCCTGATGCTCTGTTCGGTGTTCAATATCGCAGGAGTCTATCATAAGTATGTCTATATGCGTATGCAGGCTTCGCTGCTGGCCTCTGCCGCACAGACTGTGGAGGTTGCCGCATTGAAGCAGAACCTCGAGGGGTCCAAGAAAGAGCTCGGCCTTGCCAAGAGGCAGCTCGAGGAGAACAAGGGTAAGTAATACCCTGTCTATATATATATATAAGAAGACGCAATTGCAAAATGACAGGATCATCGTAAATTTGCCAGGGGCCACGACCGAGGTGGCGACCCTGAAGCAAGCGCTATCCGAGGCTGAAGACAGAGCGGCCAAGGAGCGCATCGAGCGGGAAAGGCAGGAGGCACGGGTGGGCGAGGTGCAGCAAGAGCTCCAAGCTCTCGTGTCGAAGCATGAGGCATTGGAGCATGACTCGAAGACGCGAGAGTCCGAGCTTGCCGCGGCCCTCGAAAGCGCGAAAAATGCCAAGGCTGAAGCCTAAAGAGCCCTCCAGGAGATTGAGGCGATGAAGAAAATAGCGGCGGGTAAGGCATTCCTTATGCAAAGCAAGCATGTGAAAGTAAATTACTTGTTACTTACCCGAATCTGCAGCTCTCCAGGAGCGTTCGTAGATTTGCCCCGCAGCATGTCGGATGCTGCATAGTTTTACCAGGCCGAGGAGGGAAGCTCAACGAAGAAGTTGTTCTGGTCTCAGTATACTGGGGCGAACACCCGGTGCCCATGAGAGACCAGCTAAAGCAGCTGGTCGAGCTACACAAGGCGGCCGAACAGGCCATGAAGGGCTTTATATTCTGGATGTGGCCTGGCGATGCCCGTCCCAACAGCTACTTCGGCCTGGTGAGGCGGCTTGTGGATGCCTGCCCATGGCTGGAAGTCATCAGGCGGTCCATCTGCATCGAAGGTGCACGCCGGGCTTTCGCCCGTGTGAAGGTGCAATGGGCCAAGCTGGATGCCGTGAAGCTGATTAAGGAAGGGCCGCCGGCGGGCAAGGAGCATCGCCACCCCGAGATGTACTATGAGGGTGTCCTGAAGGGTGCCTGTCTCATAGCGGACGAGTGTACGAAAGATGTAATATTTGAGTAAACTCGCTCGTGTAATCCTGTATCCATGAAAACTTGTTCATATGCGCTATGCAACGCTTGTTTGAATTTAAAATATTACCTTCTGTTTGGCTGTTTATCAAATCTGAGAGATGGCCAGTCGTCGGCTTCTGCCCCCATGCCACGAGTGCTGGGGTGTTCGGGATAAACCTGAGCACTCTTGTTCCCATTGTTGGGTCCTTCGAGGGAGGTGCTTAGCACAACGAACAAGGCAATCGGACTATAATGCGTTATCACTCTCACTTAGCCATAGAATTCTATAATTTTAAATTTCGGTGAAGCCCCTAGTATTCGGAAGGCCGAATTCGGGGCGCGATACACGCCTTAAGTCGGACAGGGCCGACTCCTCGCTCTAAGCGGCATAAGTCTTTAGGGACTTGAAAACCTCTCGAACAGCGACCAGTCTCTTGCCTTATCATGACAGTCAGGTTTAGCTTTCTCTACTGAGGTGCTTAGCCCAGCTGAACCGGGGCACAATCGCAGTAGTTCTCCCAGTGCTACCTTAGCCGATATAGCGGAACATAAGGTACCAAAACATGGGAGCCGGGCAAACCCAACTATTGACCAAAGACATGATTCGGAGCTGATGCATATAATGTTATAAGTTCGGGGTGCCGCACTTGTGAAAGTGTTCGGACTTCTCACACCATATTGTGGGGTACTTAAGCCCCTGGTGTATTGGCCTTACCAGAGTGTACGGGTGTTGGATGTCACGAATGAACATATATATATATATATATAAAGAAGAATGCAATAAAAGCCTTAATGCAATGCATTGTTTATTAAAAAATATGCGTTAGAGCAGAATGATACAGGTAGTGCAATAAGCAAAAAGTAGGACTATGTCCCCTCCAAGGGCAAGCTGAGGAATAATATTAAAGTAAGTATTTCACTCGTTATTGTAATCCACCTGGGAGTTCCGTGGTGTGATGTAGCTTTCTGCCTCCTTGGTTGCTGCATCATATGTTCGGCAATCATGCTGCCGGACAGGGTTTCCAGAGATTAATGTCCTGAAAGAGAGAAAAATAACAAAGCGGGAAGCCCCTAGTGCGGTTTAAGCCGCGTCTTGGGGCGTGCCGTAGTCGTGCCCCCTCCCTACCTATGCCCATGGTATTTTTAATGCGTAATTATGCGTGGCACGAGTTTCGTCGTTTGGCTTGGGCCGGGGTGGGGGCCGCATTGCTATGCGAGCTCGGAACGTGCCAGGCGGTCATGTTGCCGATTACTCCGGGCGCGCTTGAAGGTGTTCGGGTCCTTAAACGCCGAACTAGTGGATTGCCTTAAGAGGCTGCTTTGCGCTTCCGCTGCGAGGGCCGCAGTGTGTTCCTCCGTTCAAAGAGAGCGCTCTGTGTTTCCATTAACTGTAATGACCCCCTGAGGTCCTGGCATCTTGAGCTTGAGGTATGCATAATGCGGTACCGCATTGAATCTCGCAAAATGCGGTTCACCCGAGCAGTGCATGATAACCACTGCGGAACGGGACTATATCGAAGATTAACTCTTCACTTCGGCAGTTATCCGGGGATCCGAAGACCACTTCCAGTGTGACTGAGCCTGTGCAATGGGCCTCTACACCTGGTATGGCGCCTTTAAAGGTCGTTTTTGTGGGTTTGATCCTTGAGGGATCTATACCCATTTTGCGCACCGTGTCCTGGTAAAGCAGGTTCAGGCTGCTGCCGCCATCCATAAGGACTCGAGTCAGGTGAAATCTGTCAATGATTGGGTCTAGGACCAGTGCGGCGAATCCGCCATGACGGATACTAGTGGGGTGGTCCCTGCGATCGAAGGTGCTCGGGCAGGAGGACCATGGGTTGAACTTTGGGGTGACTGGCTCCAACGCATATACGTCCCTGAGTGCATGCTTCCGCTCCCTCTTGGGGATGTGGGTTGCGTATATCATGTTCACCGTCCGCACTTGTGGGGGGAATCTCTTCTGTCCTCCGGTATTCGGCTGCCAGGGCTCCTCCTCGTCATCGCTATGTGGCCCCTTATCTTTGTTTTCGGCAATTAACTTGCCGGCCTGCTTGAACACCCAACAAGCCCTATTGGTGTGGTTGGCTGGCTTGTCGGGGTGCCGTGTATTTGACACGAGCGATCGAGTATACGGTCCAAACTGGACTGGCCCGGAGTGCTTCTTTTGAATGGCTTTTTCCGCTGACCGGGTTTAGAGCCCTTGAATTCGACATTGACTGTTGTATCCTCGGTATTGTCCTTGTTAATGCAGCGCTTATGTTTGTTGCGATGTGACCTGCTACTGCCATCCTTGGTATCCAAAGTACCATGGTTCTTTGATATGTTGTTACTGCGAGCCAGCCAGCTGTCTTCTCCCGCACAAAAGCGGGTCATGAGTGTCATGAGGCTGCCATAGATTTCGGCTTTTCCTAACCAAGGTGCTGCACTAGCCACTCGTCGCAGATGTTGTGCTTGAAAGCTGCTAGAGCCTCAGCATCCGGACAGTCGACGATTTGATTTTTCTTTGTTAGGAACCGTGTCCAGAATTGCCTGGCTGATTCCTCTGGCTGCTGAATTATGTGGCTCAAGTCATCGGCATCTGGTGGTCGCACATAAGTGCCCTGAAAGTTGTCGAGGAATACGGCTTCCAGATCCTCCCAACATCCAATGGACTCTGCTGGCAAGCTATTCAGCCAATGCCGAGCTGGTCCTTTGAGTTTGAGTGGGAGGTATTTAATGGCATGTAGATCATCACTGCGTGCCATGTGGATATGCAGGAGGAAATCCTCGATCCATACCGCAGGATCTGTTGTGCCGTCGTATGATTCTATGTTTACGGGTTTGAAACCCTCTGGGATTTGATGATCCATTACTTCATCTGTGAAGCATAAGGGGTGTGCGGCACCTCTGTACTGGGCTATATCACGACTCAGCCCCAATGAGTCTTGCCCGCTGTGTTCGGCCCAGCCGGATTTACTTTTACTGTGTCCGGCGTGATATTTATCATCTCGCATAGAGGCTCGTCCTCGTGATCCGTAGATCGATCTTGCATGTTTTGCTTTGTCCTTCGATACGTCTCGTAGGTCTGGCGTATTTCCCCATGCCTTTTTATTTGAATGGCATTGGGGTGCAGGCTGAGCTTTTGGCTAGAATGCCTCTCTATCGCGGCCATGAGGTGGCCGATCAGCCGCGTCATACGCTTCTTCCTCCAGTCGGGGTAGCAACCTGCGTTTTGGGTAACTCTTGGAGGGGCGTTTGAGTTTATATTCCTCGGCCGCGAGGACTTCAGTCCATCTGTCAGCTAGCAGATCTTGATCAGCTTGAAGCTGCTGCTGCTTTTTCTTAAGGCTATTTGCCGTGGCTATAAGCCGGTGCTTGAAGCGCTCTTGTTCGACGGGATCCTCTGGCACAACGAATTCGTCATCACCGAGGCTTGCCTCGTCTCCGGAGGGGGGCATGTAATTATGATCCTCCGCCTCTCCATCTGCCGCTCTCTTTGGAGGGCTAGCCTCTCCATCCTCCTGTCCTAGATCGTGCTGGAGGGGATTGTTGCCATCTTCGGCACTATCCAGAGTATTATTATCTCATGTGTCGGTATCACTACTTTTGCTTTGGCGGGACTTAGAGCGGCGCCGCTGACATTGGCGCTTGGGTTGCTTCTTGGAGGGGTCACCCTCTGTTGTCTCGTCGCCATTGCCTTCTTTGGGTGTGTCCACCATGTATATATCGTATGATGAGGTGGATGTCTAGTGCCCTGTGGGCAATGGTTCCTCTTCGTCTCCCGCATCGTCATCCATACCGTCGATGTCTTCAGAGTCGAAGTCGAGCATGTCGGTTAAGTCATCGACAGTGGCTACTAAGTGGGTGGTGGGTGGGCAGCGAATTTCTTCGTCATCCGCATCCCAATCCTGCCAGACATAGTTCAGCCAGGATCCTCCTAACAAGGAGAGAGACCTTAATGAGTTCAGTATGTCGCCAAAGGGTGAGTGCTGAAAAATAACCGCGGATGTAAACTCCATGATCGGCGCCCAATCGGATTTGCTAGGAACGGGCGCAGGCGGTTCAGAGTCCGTGGCCGGAGAAGGATCCAGCAGTCTGACAACACGGCTCTCGTGCAGGGTAAGGTCGATGTTCGGCTCGATCGCCGCTGAGGGTAAGGCCTCCGTGGCAGGGTCCATCCACCCGTCCATGGACGGCGCAACTGGCTCCGAATTGAGGGTCGGAACGGCTGCCGGTGCGATCTCCTAAACATTGTCTGATGGTAGAGCTAAATCATACTCATCGTGACCGTGTGACGCATAAGGCAGAGGCTCGAATACGTCGAAGATCAAGTCTCCGCAGATATCGGCCGTGTAGTTTAAGCTTCCAAACCTGACCTGGTGGCCAGGGCGTAACTTTCGATCTGCTCCACATGGCCAAGTGAGTTGGCCCGCAGTGCGAAGCCGCCGAACACAAAGATCTGTCCGGGGAGAAAAGTCTCACCCTAGACTGCATCGCTATCGATGATCGTAGGAGCCATCAAGCCTAACAGCGACGACACAGAGGAACTCTCAATGAAAGCACCAATGTCGGTGTCAAAACCGGCGGATCTCGGGTAGGGGGTCCCGAACTGTGCGTCTAAGGCGGGTGGTAACCGGAGTCAGGGAACACGATGTTTTACCCAGGTTCGGGCCCTCTTGATGGAGGTAAAACCCTACATCCTGCTTGATTTATTCTTGATGATATGAGTATTACAAGAGTTGATCTACCATGAGATCGGAGAGGCTAAACCCTAGAAGCTAGCCTATGGTATGATTGTTGTTGTCCTACGGACTAAAACCCTCCGGTTTATATAGACACCGGAGAGGGTTAGGGTTACACAAGGTCGGTTACAAAGGAGGAGATATCCATATCCGTATTGCCTAGCTTGCCTTCCACGCCAAGTAGAGTCCCATCCGGACACGAGACGAAGTCTTCAATCTTGTATCTTCATAGTCTAACAGTCCGGCCAAAGGATATAGTCCGGCTGTCCGGAGACCCCCTAATCCAGGACTCCCTCACCGTGCATTGCCCTTTCTCACCTCGAGAGTTGGTGCAAACTTCACCGGTGCATCCAAAGCCTGTGATTTGATACGCTCTGTCACACATAAACCTCCTTATATCTTCGTCAAAATAGCCACCATAGTTACCTATTATGGCATTTCCATAACCATTCTGAGATATATTGCCATGCAACTTCCAACCATTCCGTTCATCATGACACGCATCATCATTATCATATTGCCTTGCATGATCATGTAGTTGACATCGTATATGTGGCAAATCCACCATTCATAATTTTTCATACATGTCACTCTTGATTCATTGCCCATCCCGGCACATCGCCAGAGGCATTCATATAGAGTTATACTTTGTTCTAGTATCGAGTAGTAATCATTGAGTTGTAAATAAATAGAAGTGGGATGTTCACCATTAATAGAGCTTTGTCCCAAAAAAAAGAAAGGCCAAAAAAAGGAAGGCCCAAAAAAGAAAAAAAAAGGGGGCAATGCTACAATCTTTTTTTCCACACTTTTGCTTCAAAGTAGCACCATGATATTTATGATAGAGAGTCTCTTGTTTTGTCACTTTCATATACTAGTGGGAATTTTTCATTATAGAACTTGGCTTGTATATTCCAACAATGGGCTTACTCAAATGCCCTAGGTCTTCGTGAGCAAGCAAGTTGGATGCACACCCACTTGGTTTCTTTTGTTGAGCTTTCATACATTTATAGCTCTAGTGCATTCGTTGCATGGCAACCCCTACTGCTTGCATTGACATCAATTGATGGGCATCTCCATAGCACATTGATTAGCCGCGTCGATGTGAGACTTTCTCCTTTTTTGTCTTCTCCACATAACCCCCATCATCATATTCTATTCCACCCATAGTGCTATATCCATCGCTCACGCTCATGTATTGCATGAAAGTTGAAAAAAGTTTGAGATTACTAAAGTGTGAAACGATTACTTGGTTTGTCGTCGGGGTTGTGCATGATGAGAGCATTCTTGTGTGACGAAAATGGAGCATGATCAAACTATATGATTTCATAGGGATGAACTTTCTTTTGCCATGTTATTTTGAGAAGACATAATTGCTTACTTAGTATGCTTGAAGTATTATTATTTTTATGTCAACATTAAACTTTCATCTTGAATCTTTCGGATCGGAACATTCATGCCACAATAAAGAGAATTACATTGAAGAATATGCTAGAAAGCATTCCACATCAAAAATTCTGTTTTTATCATTTACCTACTCAAGGACGAGCAGGAATTAAGCTTGGGGATGCTTGATACGTCTCCAACGTATATGTAATTTTTGATTGTTCCATGATATTATATATTCTGTTTTGGATGTTAATGTGCTTTACTTTACACTTTTATATTATTTTTGGGACTAATCTATTAACCCAAGGCCCAGTGCAAATTGTTGTTTTTTTGCATATTTCAGTGTTTCGTAGAAAAGGAATATCAAACGGAGTCCAAACAGAATGAAACCTTCGAGAGCGTGATTTTTGGAACAAACGTGATCCAGAGAACTTGGAGTGGGCGTCAAGAAACAACTGAGGAGGCCATGAGGCAGGGGGCGCGCCTACCCCCTAGGCACGCCCTCCCCCTCGTGGGCCCCTCGTGGCTCAACCGACCTTCTTCTTCCTCCTATATATATATTCATATACCCCGAAAACATCCAGGAGCACCACGAAACCCTATTTCCACCGCCGCAACCTTCTGTACCCAAGAGATCCCATCTTGGGGCCTTTTCCGGAGCTCCGCCGAAGGGGGCATCGATCACGGAGGGCCTCTACATCGACTCCATGGCCCCTCCGATGATGTGTGAGTAGTTTACTTCAGACCTTTGGGTCCATAGTTATTAGCTAGACGACTTCTTCTCTTTCTTTGGATCTCAATACAATGTTCTCCTCGATCTTCTTGGAGATCTATTTGATGTAACTCTTTTTGCGGTGTGTTTGTTGAGATCCGGTGAATTGTGGGTTTATGATCAAGTTTATCTATGAACAATATTTGAATCTTCTCTGAATTCTTTTATGCCTGATTGGTTATCTTTGCAAGTCTTTCGAATTATCAGTTTGGTTTGGCCTACTAGATTGATCTTTCTTGCAATGGGAGAAGTGCTTAGCTTTGGGTTCAATCTTGCGGTGCTCGAACCCAGATACAGAAAGGGAAACGACACGTATTGTATTGTTGCCATCGAGGATAAAAAGATGGGGTTTATATCATATTGCTTGAGTTTATCCCTCTACATCATGTCATCTCACCTAATGCATTACTCTGTTCTTATGAAGTTAATACTCTAGATGCATGCTGGATAGCGGTCGATGTGTGGAGTAATAGTAGTAGATGCAGGCAGGAGTCGGTCTACTTGTCACGGACGTGATGCATATATACATGATCATGCCTAGATATTCTCATAATTATTTGCTTTTCTATCAATTGCTCGACAGTAATTTGTTCACCCACCGTAATACTTATGCTATCTTGAGAGAAGCTACTAGTGAAACCTATGGCCCCCAGGTCTATTATCCATCATATTAATCTCCCGTTACCAAGTTATTCTTTGCACCGTTTATTTTGCAATCTTTTCACCATAAAAATACCAAAAATATTATCTTATCATATCTATCAGATCTCACTCTCGTAAGTGATCGTGAAGGGATTGACAACCCCTTTATCGCGTTGGTTGCGAGGTTCTTATTTGTTTGTGTAGGTACGAAGGACTTGCGTGTGGCCTCCTACTGGATTGATACCTTAGTTCTCAAAAACTGAGGGAAATACTTACGCTACTTTGTTGCATCACCCTTTCCTCTTCAAGGGAAAACCAACGCAGTGCTCAAGAGGTAGGAATCAACACTACTAGTTGGAATAGCTTCTACCCACTTAGTAATGTAATCAACAGCAACTAAAATATGTGTGTACCCATTAGAGGAAGGAAATGGTCCCATATAATCAAAGCCCCAAACATCAAATGGTTCGATAACAAGTGAATAATTCATAGGCATTTCTTGACGTCTACTAATATTACCAATTCTCTGACATTCATCACAAGATGAGACAAACTTACAGGCATCCTTGAAGAGAGTAGGCCAATAAAAACTGGATTGCAATACCTTATGTGCAGTTCTGTCTCCAGTATGGTTTCCTCCATAAGCCTCGGAGTTACACTTGCGTAGGATCTGTTCTTGTTCATGCTCAGGTACACAACGTCAATAACACCATCTACCCCTTCTTTATAAAGGTGTGGGTCATCCCAAAAGTAATGTCTTAAATCATAGACGAACTTTTTCTTTTGCTAGTATGTGAAACTAGGTGGTATAAACTTAGCAACAATATAATTAGCATAATCAGCATACCATGGAGCAGTACGAGAAGCATTTGTGATAGCCAATTGTTCATCAAGGAAGCTATCATCAATAGGTAGTGGATCATCAAGAACATTCTCTAACCTAGACAAGTTGTTTGCAACGGGCTTCTCAGCTCCCTTTCTATCAATAATATGCAAATCAAATTCTTGAAGCAAGAGAACCCATCTAATAAGTCTAGGTTTAGCATCTTTCTTTTCCATAAGATATTTAATAGCAGCATGATCAGTGTGAACAGTTACTTTAGAATCAACAATACAAGGTCTGAACTTATCACAAGCAAATACAGCTGCTAAAAATTCTTTTTCAGTAGTAGCATAATTTCTCTAGGCACTGTCTAGAGTTTTACTAGCATATTGGATAACATCTAATTTCTTATCAACTCTTTGTCCTAGAATAGCCCCTACAGCATAATCACTAGCATCACACATAATTTAAAATGGTAAATTCCAATCAGGTGGCTGAACAATAGGTGCAGAAATCAAGGCTTTCTTAAGTATTTCAAATGCTTCTACATAATCATCATCAAAGATAAATGGAACATCTTTTTGTAAGAGATTAGTTTGAGGCCTTGAAATATTGGAGAAGTCCTTAATGAACCTCCTATAAAAACCGGCATGACCAAGGAAACTTCTTATACCTTTAATGTCCTTAGGACACACCATCTTTTTAAGAGCGTCAACCTTAGCTTTATAAACCTCAATACCTCTTTCAGAAATTTTATGCCCCAAGACAATACCTTCATTAACCATAAAGTGGCACTTCTCCCAATTCAAGACAAGATTAGTTTCTTCACATCTCTGCAAAACTCGATCAAGATTGCTTAAATGAAAAGAAGTTCCATAAATGGAGAAATCATCCATGAATACCTCAACAATATTTTCACAAAAGTCAGAGAATATAGCAGTCATACATCTTTGAAAGGTAGCAGGTGCATTACATAAACCAAAAGGCATACGTCTATAAGCAAAGGTGCCGAAAGGGCAAGTAAAAGTTGTCTTTTCTTGATCCTCTTTTGACACAGGTATTTGAGAGAAACCAGAATAACCATCTAGAAAGCAAAAAATGTGTATGTTTGGATAATCTTTCCAGCATTTGATCAATAAAAGGTAAAGGGTAATGATCCTTTTTAGTAGCTTTATTTAATTTGCAGAAATCAATTACCATTCTATAACCTGTAACAATTCTTTGTGGGATCCATTCATCTTTATCATTAGGAACAATAGTAATACCTCCCTTCTTAGGGACACAATGGACAGGACTTACCCACTGACTATCGGTAACGGGATAAATTATACCTGCTTCCAGAAGCTTTAGTATTTCTTTTCTTACCACTTCTTTCATCTTAGGATTTAACCGTCGTTGGTGATCAACAACCGGTTTCGTGTCTTTCTCCAATTTTATTTTGTGTTGGCATAGAGTGGGACTAATGCCCTTAATATCATCAAGAGTATAACCAATAGCAGCACGGTGCTTCTTCAGAGTTTTCAATAGTTTCTTTTCTTCATGCTATGAAAGGTTAGCACTAATAATAACAGGATATATCTCTTTCTCATCAAGATAAGCATATTTAAGAGTATCAGGTAAAGTTTAAGCTCAAACACGGGATCACCCTTAGGTGGAGGAGGATCCCCTAAGATTTCAACGGGCAAGTTGTGCTTCAAAATAGGTCCCTGTTTAAAGAATATTTCATCTATTTCCCTTCTTCCATTCATAAACATATCATTTTCATGGTCTGGCAAATATTGTTCTAAAGGATCACTAGGAGGTACGGCAATAGAAGCAAGACCAATAATTTCATCTTTACTAGGCAATTCTTTATCATGGGTTTTTTTGACTATATACTGCAAGGCAACAGCCTCATAATCCTTTATTGATACCAAAAAACAAAAGGTTCTCTGTACAACTTATGGAGAAAAGAAAGAGAATACAAAACTTAAAAAGAGAGCTATCATACTTACAAAGAGAGTTAGGGGAGAGAGGCTATCCAAGCTAACAGACTGTCTCTATATTTACATTTGATTCTGTGAGCTAGTAAAGAAAGGTCATGCACAAAATTCCTCCTCCAACCTCTAAAACTAGGAGTCTCATTTCTGAAGATCTTGCCATTCCTCTGCGTCCAAATGTTCCATGTAGCAGTAAAAACCACCTCAGAATAGAAAGGTTTATTGAAATCCTTCCTAGAAGCTGAAGCCATCATGAAAGTAGACTGGTTGGTTGTTGCTGGCCAGGAAATCCCAAGATAATTCCAAACTCTTTGACTAAAATTGCATGAGAAAAAAAGGTGGACTCTATCTTCATGGAAGGAAGACTCGCACAGAACGCAAGTATCATCCTGGATATTCCAATGCCTTCTGTGCATCATGTCTCGTGTGTTAAGGCGATCCATCAATAAAAGCCATCCAAAAACCTTGATCTTGAGGGTACAGGAGCATTTCCAAATATACTTGAAAATTGGGTCAATCCTCAAATGAGAGAAGGTGAACTCATAGTAGAGTTTAGATTGATACTCTCCAGATTTAGATGGCCATTTCCAAATATCCTTCTCCTCTGAATGTAAGCTGATGGGTTGTAACAAAGTATGGAGTTGAGTTAGTTCCAAATATGCCTCTGAAGAGAAAGGTAGATGAAAACCTTCAACAGCCGACTGATAAGAAAAAAAAGTCCTTGACTATTATCGTATCATCAATGGCAAATGAATGGAGCCTAGGAAATCGATCCTTAAGAGCAATCATTATGTTGTCAATTTGCCAACAATCAAGTCAGAAAACCACAGTATCTCCAGTATGCACTTGTGGTGTGGCAAGCAAACAGAATTTTTCATACAACTTGAGCACATCACGCCACCAAAAGGAGCCACAAAGCTGAGTAACTTGTGGGGCTGAGAATGATAATAGGAATCCCAAATGAGGTTAACCCATGGGACATCTTTCCTATTGAAGAACTTGAACAGATGCTTGATCAGAAGAGATTCATTTCGCACTCCCAAATGAATGACTCCCAGCCCACCATACTTCTTTGGCTTGCAAACCAACTCCCATGCAGCTAGAGATTGTCTAGGAGTTTCAGTATTCCCCCTCCAAAGACACTGCCGTTCAATCCTTTCAATCTGCTTGAGGATACCCTGCGGTATAGATAAGGAGCAGAGACAGTAAATGGGCATGGATGTGAGGGCTGACTGCAGGAGTTGAAGCCTACTGCCTTGGTTGAGGAGACAAGAAGTTGCGGATAATCTTCTTTCAATGCGATCGACAAGAGGCAGCAGATCGTAAATGGTCGGCCTAGAGGTGCCCATGGGTAGACCAAGATACGTGAAGGGCATTGATCCAACAGAGCATCCAAGTAAAGCAGCAATATGAATTCCTTCTTTGCCAGACATGTTCATTGGGACGAGGGAAGATTTACTGAAGTTGACCCGCAAACCCGTGGATTCAGCAAAATTATGTAACATATCCTTGAGAGCAATCAATTGGTTGTCAATCGCAGGCAAAACTATCAGAGTGTCATCCGCATACTGAACAATGGGATAGTCATTAGACCTAGTTGGGATAGGTAAGTTGAGGATATTACGACTGCACATGTCATTGACCACCGATTGTAAAAGATCCACTGCAATGACAAAGAGTAGAGGCGATAAAGGATCGCCTTGACGAACACCACACTTCCATTGAAAATGTTGGCCAGGAACTCCGTTTAACAATACCACAGAGGAACCAGATGAAAGAAGGTTATTGACCCAACCACTCCAACGATCATCAAAGCCCTTGAACTGAAGAATTCTGAGGATGGCCTCATGCTCAATCGTGTCAAACGCTTTAGTGAAATCCAGCTTCAATAAAACAATGGGTCTCTTTGAAGCTTTGCACTTGTGTATATATGCAAAACACCATGCAAGGCAGTCTTGGATAGAGTGACACTTGAGGAAGCCATATTGGTTTCGGTGGATGCATTGGAGGATTACTTTCTGCAATCGATTTGCCAGAAGCTTGGTTAAGAACTTAAGGCATGTATTGGTTAAAGATATTGGCCGAAAGTCACCAACGGACTCAGGGTTTAACTTCTAGGGATGAGGGTAATGAGGGAGGTGTTAAGACATTCCAAGCTGCATTTCCCTCATAAAACTCTGCAACCAACTTCAAAAAACCTGACTTTAGAACACTCCAACATTTCTTCAGGAAAAGGCCTGTAAATCCATCCTGGCCAGGTGCACGGTCAGACGGTAAATGTTTAATGACCTCCTCCACTTCATCATCAGTGTGTCCTGGATAAAACCTCAAGTCCATCGACTCTAGTCAGGAGGTTATTAAGGTCAAAGTTCATGCAAATACCCTTGGCTTGGCCCATGCGCTGCTTGAAATCAGTCCAAAACATGGAAGCTAACTGATGATGATCAATCACAACCTCACCTGCAGCATTTTTAATGGAGGTGATGGTATTCCTTCGGTATCTCTCTGTAGCCATGGCGTTGAAAATTTTCGTGTTTTCCTCGCCCACTTTGATAAATCTGATGGTACAACGCTGTTTCCAGTAGATAAATTGCAAACGAAGGATATCCTCAAGGTGGAGCTTAACTATTTTACAAAAATTTATCTCTGGCCAAGTGAGCGCCCGAAGCTCCTCTAAACCATCAAAGTGCAGGATCACCTTATTGCAATCAGCAATTAGGGCCTTAACCTTCGAAAGGCTTACGTGCCACCTCTTAAGAGCATAACGGTGGGCATTAAACTTGGCCGAAATGGTACCAGCTGCAGAAGACCTCTGAACAGGCATGTTCCAAACTTTAGAAACACATTCATCAAAGCCTGGGAGGTTTACCCAGTAGTTTTCAAAACGGAACACTTTGGCTTTCGGAATAGAAGTGGCAACAGAAACCACACAAGGTGCATGATCCGATGTTGTCCGTGCAAGGGGCATGACCATAGTATTAGGGTGATCAGAGGTCCAAGATACCGTGGTGAAGAACCAATCAATCTGCTCAAGAAGAGGATTTGTTTGCATATTGGACCAAGTAAACTGTCTTCCTTTTATTGGTAATTCCACCAAACCTAGGTGACGAATAATTTCATTAAAGAGAAATATATCATTAACATTACCCCCTGGTAGATTACGGTTTTTCAAGGAGCGCATGAAATTAAAATCACCGAGAAGAAGCCATTTCTCATCAATTTGTATGTTCAGGTTATATAATCACTGAGCAAATTCACCTCGAGCAGGATTCTGACAAGGACCATAAACTGACACTAAAGTCCAAACTTCAGAAGTGTGTGCAGATGCAAATTCCACAATGATGCCATAGTAGTGGACTTCAATTAATTTCCCAGAAAAGAAAGCCGAATTCCAAATAATTAGGAGACCACCAGAAGCCCCAGACGATGGCATATACACAAAATTATCAAAGCGTCGAGGACAAAATTTCCTAAGAAAACACTAATCAATATGCATGCATTTGGTTTCTTGCAAACAAATGATAGAGCACCCACTTTCATCTATCTTCTGCTTAACTGCAAGTTGCCTTGCTTCAGAGTTAAGACCACGCACATTCCAACACAATATATTCCAGTCTCTAAAGATGGCTGATTCATTACAAACTAAGGGGAAGAAAAGCAAAAGTAGATCACGCAGTGACCTACAACATCCAACGAACATCATCATAAAGTTCAACATCAGGTAACAAACCAAAGATAAGTGGCGATTAAATGGGTTCGCCAGTGACCCATGTTGTGGCAGACTTCAGTCATCATCGGTATCCTTGGAAGGAGTGGCTTTAGAGGGATCGGCTACAAGCTTCTCCGCTGTGATCTTCTCAGGAGCAATCCGCGGACGTGCACCGATGCGTTGAAGGTTAGAAATTGCAGTTGGAGGAGGCACAACTGTCTCATCAGAAGCGGGTGCAGACTGGGCAGGCCGGGCACTAGTTTTGCGCTTGTTAGTGCGCTTGAGAGACTGTGGGCTGATTGATCTTGGGGGCGCCTGACGGAAGCCATCATGCAAGGTGCGAAGCTGGCAACTACGACGAACTTGGGACTCCAGAAGAATCGGCCCAACAAATGCAGATTTATGACTTCTCTTGTTGTTGATAACAGGCATAGCGGAGAACTGAAACTTCTCTGAGACAGGTTCAGACAATTCAGATGGCTCATCAAAGCAAAGTGCATGAGCAACTGGGCGCTTGACTGGTGAAAGCTGACAGAAGATTTCAGAAGTAGACGGAGGCGGCAGCAAACTAAGATCCACACTCCCATTAGACAAGCTGTGACTCCAAGATTGCTTGATGAAGTTAAACAGAGGCATCTACAAAGGTCAATGGATGACTGTCGAATCAAATTGCTGCATGTACTTAGAGAAAGTACAAGTCCATTGCATGTGTGGGGGCAGAATAGGGCCAAAAACCGTTAGAACCTGACCAATATGGAGGACCTGCTGAGCTGGAGGTTGAGCTTGAGGATGTAGAGGAGCAATATCAGCATTGTGAACGGCATTAGGGCCATTGTCATTATTAACTGAGTCATCCGAAACTTGCAACACCATGGACTCTTGAGACCGAACTTCAACAGGTTCCTCAGGTGCGGCAGCATTGTCAGGGACGGCATCATGCTGCACATTGTCATTGCCAACAACAGGAGGAGGCACATCATTCCATCCTAGTTCAGGAAACTCCGGCAGTACCCAGTTGTGATTGTTGAAGTGCATCTGGCCAGGGAGGGGATGTGGATTTCCATCGAACAGCATTGGATCTTCATCTGCAGGCAACACATCCGCAAAGTCCGTGGACAGAACATAAACTGGAGCAGACCATGAAACCCTAGTACCACCAAAATCTCCGAACTCTCGATAAACCACTCCTCGGGGCACCATGGAGGGGGCAGGGAAGGACACATACGCCAGAGTCCGCACTAGCAGAGGATCGGCCTGATGCCAATAGTGGAAACGGCCAAAAGTGCTAATCACATCCGCGATGTATTGCGGCCGACGATAATCCATAGGAACTCCCAAGAGCATCACCCAACCACGGCGAAAACCCTGAACAGCTCTGTAATTGTTCCCCTCATCATGCGGAATAAAACGAACAAAGCGATCATTGCCCAAATCAAAGGGTGGATGATCCACCATAATTTTCCTAGAGATTGCACTATGGAAACGGAACAATCCAATGCTCTGAATCCATGGCTGAACATCCAGAACATCTCGCTCCAGCTGATTAACAATAAAGTCACTAACCATGTTACGGTAGAGTTGAATCTCCTCAGGCAGCGGCGCTAGCTCGACAATGCCAATCGCATACTCCTCATGCCTTCTGTCAGGCGTAGTAGCTGGAGCAAAAAAGGTGCAAGGGAGACGAAGCGGCCCTCCATCGATGATCTCAAAGCCCGGCGGCACGTACAGTAGAGGATCCAGCTCAAAGTTGGCCATCTCCGGTGAAGTTGCTGATGGTCAGCGCGGCAATGACGGAGGTGTTGTGGTTGGAGGTGGCGGCGTATCTGGTCGGGGGCGGATGGTGGAGCTGGGGGAGATGGTGGCAATGGGGGTGGTGGCGGAGGCGGAGCTGGAGGGGATGGAGGTAATGGGGGTGGCGGAGGTGGAGGCAGCGATAGGGTGGAGGGTACTCGAGGCGTCAAGCCATAAAGCAGGTGGTGGGCTGTCAGATGGACTCTCAATGACGCGCGGGACCCACCTAAAACCTCCTGCCGGTGCAGATCATGTGCAAGATTTTGCCCTGTGGCCTGGCCGAAAACAACGGCGACAGCGCGTTTGATTGGTGCAACTGGAGGTGATATGTGCCATAGAAAAGCAGTTGTGACATTTCCAGACATTAAACGCCATTTCATCAACCATGGAAGAAAATCCATCCAAATCCTCAACAGACCGGCCCAAAATTCGGGTGGGAGATAAGTTGCGATTCTAATTGACTTGCCATGCATTGGGAGATTCGGCATTGACTGGGCTCGGAGAGATGACGCATGTCTCAGAAGTTGGGCTGCTGGACTGGGCAGTAACGGCCCTAGATGACACAATGGGCCCATCAGTTGCTGGTAAATCAGGATGGAGATGATTTGAAAAAATCCTAGACCCGCCCAACAGATGCACCGAAGATTGAGGAACCAGCTCATGCGAGATTGACGCAGATCGAGCGGGTGGCGGAGGAACCGTACCAAAACAGATCGGTGGAGTGGCCACCGTCCACCGGAGCTCCGGCGCCGGAGGAGAACGAATAATGACACACTCACGTTTATTAAGATCATAACCCGCATCTTGGACAGTGTCAATGCATTTTTGCGTGGCAGGGTATTGATAACCCTTGTAGGCAGGATAGTTTTGAAACATAGCAAATGAAAGTTTCTTCCTGCAACTAGGGGCAGACTTCAAAGAAGATTTAACAGGGGGTTTATGCATGGCTATCATACCCATTGTAGTGCGACGTTTGGTAGGACTAATAAAAATCCATTCAGCATCACACTCTTTTCTCCAAATCAACACCTCACGTCTCCAATTAGGACCACCATGGCCCCAAAGGTGGAAGAAACACTTAAAATGCTCACAAGCGAAAGACCAAAGAGCAAGAATGTAGAGACCAACTTTTTTGCGTGAGACATGAAAGGAGAATACCTTGTCACTTATAAGGGAAACCATGAACTCAATCACTGATCCACCAATAGCAGCCTCAAGAGCTGCAGCAACTGAATCTTCTGAAAGGCGGAAATCATGCCTACTAAACAAGACCACCATGATGAAAGAATCCATGCCATCCGAAGGATGAACCAAGACGCCACAAGATCTATAGATCTCATTTGCAAAAACCAGCCCCTTGGAGAAATCCAAGCCAAGGGTAGAACCAGAACCCTGATCCATCGAAGATGGTGATCAACGTATAGAGGAGGAGACGCCAGAGAGGATGAGTGGATTGGTTTGGGAATTTAGTGGCTAGGAAGGGAAATCGCCGGAGAGCCTATCGGCGTGGGTGGAGGTGGGGTGGGAGCCATCGGGTCTTTTTTATCATGGGGTTGTCTATGAAATTTAGCAAAATTAAACTCATGAGACATATCCCCCAAACCAATAGTAACATTGCAGTCTATCTTAGCATTAACGGTATTCAAGAAGGGTCTACCGAATATAATGGGACAAAAGTCATCTTGTGGGGAACCAAGAACAAGAAAATCAGCAGGATATTTAACTTTCCCACACAAGACTTCAACATCTCTAACAATCCCAACCGGTGAAATAGTATCTCTACTGGCAATCTTAATTGTAACATCAATTTCCTCTATCTTAGCAGGTGCAATATCATGCATAATTTCTTTATATAAGGAATGAGGTATTGCACTTGCACTTGCACCCATATCACATAAGCCATGATAACAATGATCTCCTATCTTAACAGAAATAACAGGCATGCCTACAACAGGTCTATGTTTATTTTTAGTATCAGGTCTAGCAATTCTAGCAGCTTCATCGCAGAAGTAAATAACATGCCCATCAATATTATCGGCCAAGAGATCTTTAACCATAGCAACACTAGGTTCAACTTTAATTTGCTTAGGGGGTTTGGGTGTCTTAATATTACTCTTACGAACTACAGTTGAAGCTTTAGCATGATCCTTTATTCTAAAAGGGAAAGGTGGTTTCTCAATATAAGCAGTAGGAATAACAGGATCATTATAAGTGATAGTCTTTTCTTCAACTTTAATAGGTGAAACTACTTTTACTTCAATGGGAGGATTATATTTAAACCACTTCTCCTTAGGGAGATCAACATGGGTAGCAAAGGATTCACAGAAAGAAGCTACTATCTCAGAGTCAAGTCCATATTTAGTGCTAAATTCACGAAAAGCATCGGTATCCATAAAAGATTTAACACAATCAAACTTAGGTGTTATACCTGACTCCTTACCTTCATCGAGATCCCAATCTTCAGAGTTGCACTTAATTATTTCCAATAAATCCCATTTGAATTCAATAGTCTTCATCATAAAAGAACCAGTTCAAGAAGTATCGAGCATGGAGTGATTACTAAGAGAAAGCCAAGCACATTTTTTTGAATAATCATTTCTTTTGAGAGCTCATGATTGGGGCATGAATATAACATTCACTTAAGCCTCCCCCAAGCTTGAGCGATGCATTATCCTTCACGAGGCCACAAAATATATATATAGTTACGATCTCGATGAACAAGATGCATAGGATAAAACTTCTGATGAAATTCCAATTTCAATCGGTTGTAGTTCCATGATCCCATATCATCACATAGCCTAAACCATGTCAATGCCTCTCCCTTCAAAGATAAAGGGAATACCTTCTTATTGATGACATCCTCGAGCATACCTTCAAGCTTAAATAATCCACAAACTTCATCCACATAGATTAGGTGCAAATCAGGATGTAATGTTCCATCACCTGTGAAAGGATTAGCTAGCAGCTTCTCTATCATACCCGAAGGAATTTCAAAGTAAACATTTTCAGTAGGTTCAGTAGGTTGAGGAGCAACTCTTTGCTCTACTGGTAGGGGTGAAGATACCCCGAACAAGCCCCTTAAAGGATTATGTTCCATAGTAACAAGTGACAGTAAATTTCAGCACACTATATAAAATTTTCCTTACCAAATTCCACCTACCAAGGCGCTTCGCTCCCCGGCAACGGCGTCAGAAAAGAGTCTTGATGACCCACAAGTGTAGGGGATCTATCGTATCCTTTTCGATCAGTAAGAATGTCGAACCCAACGAGGAGCAGAAGGAAATGATAAGCGGTTTTCAGCAAGGTATTCTCTGCGAGCACTGAAATTATCGGTAACAGATAGTTTTGTGATAAGATAAATTGTAACGAGAAACAAGTAATGAAAGTAAATAAGGTGCATCAAGATGGCCCAATCCTTTTTGTAGCAAAGGACAAGCCTGGACAAACTCTTATATAAAGGAAAGCGCTCCCGAGGACACATGGGAATTATCGTCAAGCTAGTTTTCATCACGCTCATATGATTCGCATTCGGTACTTTGATAATTTGATATGTGGATGGACCGGTGCTTGGGTACTTTCCTTCCTTGGACAAGCATCCCACTTATGATTAAACCCAATTGCAAGCATCCGCAACTACAACACAAGTATTAAGGTAAACCTAACCATAGCATGAAACATATGGATCCAAATCAGCCCCTTACGAAGAAACACATAAACTAGGGTTTAAGCTTCTGTCACTCTAGCAACCCATCATCTACTTATTACTTCCCAATGCCTTCCCCTAGGCCCAAACAATGGTTAAGTGTCATGTAGTCGACGTTCACATGACACCACTAGAGGAAAGACAACATACATCTCATCAAAATATCGAACGATTACCAAATTCACATGACTACTTGTAGCAAGACTTCTCCCATGTCCTCAGGAACGAACGTAACTACTCACAAATCATATTCATGTTCATAATCAGAGGGGTATTAATATGCATAATGGATCTGAACATATGATCTTCCACCAAGTAAACAAACTAGCATCAACTACAAAGAGTAATCAACACTACTAGCAACCCACAGGTACCAATCTGAGGCTTTGGGACAAAGATTGGATACAAGAGATGAACTAGGGTTTGATAGGAGATGGTGCTGGTGAACATGTTGATGGAGATTGACCCCCTCCCGGTGAGAGGAATGATGGTGATTACAGTGGTGATGTTTTCCCCCTCCCGGAGGGAAGTTTCCCTGGCAGAACAGCTCCACCGGATCCCTAGATTGGTTTCGCCAAGGTTTCGCCTCGTGGCGGCGAAGTTTCTTCCCAAAAGCTTGCTTATGATTTTTTTTTCTCGACGAAAGACTCCATATAGCCAAAGATGGGCATCAGAGGGCTGCCAGGGGGCCCACGAGGCAGGGGGCGCGCCCTCCACCCTCGTGGACGGTGGGTGGCCCCCCTCTGGTACTTCTTTCGCCCAATATTTTTTATATATTATGAAACATGCTCCCGTGAAGTTTCAGGATTTTTGGAGAAGTGCACAATAGGTCTCTAATATTTGCTCCTTTTCCAGCCCAGAATTCCAGCTGTCGGCATTCTCCCTCTTGATGTAAACCTTCTAAAATAAGAGAGAATAGGCATAAGTATTGTGACATAATGTGTAATAACAGCCCATAATGCAATAAATATCGATATAGAAGCATGATGCAAAATGGACGTATCACGGGGGCGCGTGGAGCGCGCAGAAGCGGCGGCAGAAGGCGCGGGATGAACGGACGGCGCCGAGGAATGCGCGGCAGGTGAAGGCAGCGGAGGCGAGGCTGGGGAGATCCGGGAGGAGGAGGAAGATCTCTCGGAGCTGGTCGTCATCGAGGGCACTTATGGTGGTGGGAGCGGGTGGTATAGGATGTTCCGGCGGCGGCGGCGGGTGGGAAGTCATGGTTGCCGAGCTCAGGCGGCCACGGAATTGGGAGACCTAGCCACTTGGAAGTGTGCTTTTCCTTTTTGTTCAAACGGGAGAAGCGTCCCAAATAACCAGAGAGCTGCATTAATAAACATAGAGCGGTGATACGGTGCAGTTTACAGCAGGGCCCAAATGAAATAAAGGTTCACAGGCCGCTCCTTGATTTTTACAAACAGGACCCCAAAGAGTGAATATAAACATGCAATCCGGTCCAGATCAGGCCCAACGGATCTACTTACGCCGTCGCTAGGTCAAGACAACTTGGGAAGTAGAAGCCATGGACTCTAAGCCGAAGATAATCCGCTTTCGTTTAGCTTTCAATCTAGAGGAAGAAAGGCGGACGCACTTTGGCCAAAAGAATCAATGGCGGGGTAGTGGAGGCAGACAATCGACCGCCGTTGACGGGCGTCATAGCTCCTTTTGCGAACACCATTCATGATGAGCTCGTTTCTCACATACTCTTGGAAGAGTTTGGAATGAAAGTTGTGGTTTTTTCACACAAGTCTGTGAGATGGTATTTATTGGTCCAAGAGGGGCTTATTGAGAGAAGAGGTTACGAGGAAAGGTGTGCCACAAAGCAACATCGCTTGGGCAAGGGGAAGTGTCTGTATGGGAGAGGGGGAATAGAAAACTCTCGTTGACGCCATGTCTATTTTTAAGATACAGAAGAGGTTTGCACAGCTAAAATTTGGTGCTTTAATGATGAACAAGAACAAAAGGATGCGCTGGTTTGCTCGGTGGAAGTTCTGTTTCTCAAAGAAGATAGGCAGATTGAGGTCCATGATTTCAGTTCGTTCAGCTTAGCGATGTTGGCAAGCAATGTTGGAGGCTAATCCAAGGTCCAAATTATTTATGTGTGAGTGTGCTCAAAGCAAAACATTCCCCTAATACTCATATTTTTAGTGGCATGCCTAGAAAAATCATCTTTCAGTTGGCAAAGAATCCTCTATGATTTTCAAATTTCCAACTAGGGGTATATTCAGGGGACCGGTGATGGTAACAATGTGTATATTTGGACATGTCCATGGATCACAACTAGTCTGAATAGGGTGGTGATGACAAGGAGGGATGGTGCCATTATTTAGAATGTTGATGATTTGATTGATCCCATAATGTGAGTCTTGGATGAAGAGTCAGTGAGAACTAGTGTGGTGATTGGCATTTAAAAAGAAGTGCCGCTCATAGCAAAGACCACAAACATTGGAAATTCCGTTATTTTTTGAGACCTTTTACAGTACATCAAGTTATTTTGAACCGTTTATTTTTTCAATCTAACGTTCCAGATTAAGCAATACTACCGAAGAAATCTGGAAGTATATTCATGATTTAGGGGCACTTTGGGTAGTTCACTATTATAAATCTAACAACAGTTCCTCTAAAAACAAGCTGGCGAGTAGATTCCAAGGTCAGAGTCAATCCAATCCAACCATTCCATGAAATCCTGAATCGCTTCCATGCCTGTTGGGTGCTACCGACTGCCACAAATTCTCAACGGGAGCTTCAGGTCCGCTGTTAGGCTGCAGGTCAATCTCCTCAAGACCTCGACCAAGCCCAATGCCACTTCAAATCCCAAAGCAATCAGAAACGATGCAGATTACAAGCATACTTAGAAATCAATCAGCGTATGAATCAGTACCGGAGTACTCACGTTTGCAATCAATCAAATATGTTTGTCAAAAAAGCAAGGATGTGCAGCTGGCGGAGGGGCGGCCTGCATCAGGATGGTGGGGCAGGTGCTCCAGTGAATGACGGAGGATCTATGGCGTCCGGCAGCTAGCCGCACACAGCATGGAGGATGGTGTAGGAGACTCAAGGGCTCGGCGGAGGACTTGGTGGCGGCCGACGGCTAGCCGCGCACGACATGGAGGATGGTGACGGCAACCGACGGCTAGCCGCACACGACATGAAGGATGGTGGCGCCGACGTCTAGCTGCAGACGGCATGGCGGGCCGAGGCCAACCCAGGCCAGTATTATTTGATTCACGTGAAAGGATAAATCTAGGCATACGTCTAATAGAAAATTACCAAGTTATCCTTTGAGTCGAATCATATTAACCATCGGATCGACTTAATACTACTCATTAAATTACGTAGTACGATGTACCATAAAAACTCCCTATTTTTTCTGTTCACTCGATTGATGACATTACATTCATCTAGCATATGGGTATCAACAAAAAATAATGTATGATCACGAAAGTTCATTTCCACAAATCTTATGATGCTGAGTTCATCCCGGAGAAAAATTGATGTGTTGGTCAACATATCGAGAAGTATCATTCCAAAACTTAATACAACCCCACAAGTTAATGTATGACCACCTCCAATATTCTAAAAATATACTAGATCAATAATCATGATAGCAATAAATAATTATATGCCAGTCACTTTCAAAAGTAATAATTATACTCCCTCGGTTCTATAATAAAATAATAATTATATACTCCCTCGGTTCCATAATTATTGTCGTGGAGTACCAAACAACTATACCTAGAATCTTAGAGTCAGATATCCCGCAGTTCCATTCGCAATAAATGAGCTTGAATCTTTGAGTGTTCTTAGTTTAGAATCAGTGTAGAACCTCGCTATGCCAAAATCTCCCAAACAAATACTCCAATAATTAGGTGTTGTGGTATAACACCGATGCTATTCTTTTTAGTCCAATAGCGTATCTCCTAGGTCCCAGAGATCACTCTAGCGCGTCGTGTAAACTGTAATGGAGAGAGTATTCATATGCATGTGCAAGAGTGTATTAGTAGGCTTCAAGTCACAATGGATGATGGTCCTCCCACTATCATTGTGTAAATAATCCAACACATAGGCTATGTTAGTACATGCTTATGCTTTGAGCTAAGCCTAAATGCCTTCTAGCTGTCTGATTCCCTTGGTGATGCAAAAGTGTCCAAGTTCCCACTGAGAACTAAAGCATAAATTAGGGATCTGGAAGAATTGCATTTGTTGTCCTGTAGAGCATTCAATTTTGAGAGGAAAAATGTTTACATGACAAATGCCTCTCAACGCTTTGCACTTGAACGTGAAACTTCCCTTGGCGCCTCGAATCTCAAGGTGATGTATCTTAGACCACCACTTCTATTTTGACTTGCCTCAAGTTTAATCTTAGAGAAGTCCACAATAAGAAACTCTAGGGAATCCCATAAATAAGGCAATAATGAAAGTGTAGTTTTTGTGTCCCCGCACAGTTTACAAAGCAAGTCTACAATGCCAATGACACACAACCAATTAGGCCCTTCCCAATGCTCCACGATGTACAGGTGCTAAGGGTGCCACATAGGTAAAAAATAAGGTGACAAATCAATTAAAGAGGAGAGAGAACATTATAGTGACCTCAGGGAGGAAACGGTGATAAACGTGTGACCCTATGCAAAATGACCACCAACCAATGCATGAAGGAGTTTAATTGTGAAATAATTTAATGACGAAAGCTTAACTACTCTAAAACTAAGCACCTATGCATTGGGGAGACTAGTGTTGCTAAGGCTGCTGCCAATGCATCGGTGCTTAGATAAGGTGCTAAGAACATTAAATAGCTTAGCAACTATACTCCCCAATGCACGGGGGCTTAGCTTCTTGTAGCTAACCTTCATTCCTTTAATACTTTAGCAACTAAAGTTTTTCATGCATTGGTGGGATTTATTCATTTAAATGTTTTGTCTAGGATCACACACTTGGCATTGTTTCTTCTTGGGGTCACCACACTCATCTCTCTCCTCTTAATTAACTTGCCACATCAAATTTTTTGCCTACATGACTGGCTTAGCACCTGTATAAGATGGAACATTGGGAGGGGCCTAAGAGTTTTAATGCTCTGGACACCTCATGTAAGCACCAATGCATTGGAAGTGACCTTATTGGGATCAACACCGTAATCAAATGATGGTGTTCTCCTGTTCTCAAAGAGTCATCTCGGCATGTGGGCACATGAAAACCGGTTGCTCCTCCATAGAGTCAATTGTTGCCATCAAGTGATCGACAATTTGTCAAGGCCCCGGAATTCGCTGCACATCCCAGCGGCGGGATTGGATACCTACATCAGATTGAAGTATTTTTTGTATCATGAAGAGTTGTATCTAGGTGGGTCGCTTGGCCAAAATCATATTCTTGCGTGTTGGTTATACTTGATATATGAATCTGTACATTCTCATGTGACGTAGATTTAAAAACATGACGAATTTCGTTTATTCAAGTCTCCCAACATGCACGGTCAATTTTTTGGAAGAAAAAACATGCGCCTCAACCTAGTTTTTCTTTAAAAAATACAAACATGCATCACTCACCCTTGTAAGCACCTTCGAGAGATTGAATAGACATATTTTAAGATTAACTAAGACACCATAAACACCCCGTTGTCGATGTGGACATCATCTCTCACTAATGGAATATATTGCTTTTATAAGACACATATGTGTCAAACTTGAGGTTTGATCCCTGGTGGACTGAGGATACAACCATCCTCCTAACCATCTAACCAGCATTGTAGCCTAGTAATTTGGCACTCTCTTATGCACAAAGGGAAACAACTAAACCCCACAAACAAATCACTTTCTACATGTGCACTGCAACTTGTGTGGATGACTTCTCGGCAAGCAACGATGGAACAATGGTGGCTTCCTCCTTCGCTACGGCGATGGCGAGTAGCAGAGTTACGGGTGGTCCTGGTGTTGTCATAGCTTCAGCGGTGGCGGCTCTCTAGTCTTGATCTGAACGTCTCGAGCCCGGTCCTCTCTTTTGGCTGGACTAGTGAAGTTGGTACCTTGCGTGACGCCGTTGAGGCTCCCATCAAAAGTTCGTGCTCTGGCACCGTCACCGACAAGGCTCGTGGATGTTGCTTCCCTCTTGGAGGCATCATTGTGTGGGCCCCCTCCCCCTATTAGTGCTCCTGGTGGAAGCCCTAGCTAGTTCGTTCTTTCAGGCTCGACGATGGTGGCAGATTACATTGTTACCCTCTTGGAGCGTCTTCGTGGATCTCAGACGGGAGGCTGTATCCATGGCATGAAGTGTCCTGGTCCAGAGCATGGAGTGGTCTTGTTTGCTCCTACATTTTGCACATGACCTTGTGATCACGGTTCTTGGTCCTTGTTGTCCGCAAACAGGATCGATGCTCTATGGCCCAGAACAAGAGGGCATGGCGACCCTCTTCGGCAACATCTTGATGTGTTCGAAGCATTAGCGTTCGATGGTTCCCCAAGGAGACGCTTATTTGTTCCTGGTCGGTGGTATCGGGTGATTCTTGTTTTGAGGTAGCTTTTTTGAGTATATGCTTTGAGTTAATGGAGTTTACACTATTTACTTGGATGTCTTTTTTTGGTTTGTAGTAGGGTTTCTTTACCATTATGTATTGATTCAAATGATTAAATTCGTGAACCAATCTATGGTTGGATGGTTAGAGGGACAGTGATATCGCATTATTTCTAAATTTATTTCAAAATTTCCGGCAATGCGCTTTCAGTGATATGTCGGCTTGCGTCTTTACTGTGTTAAAAAATGATTAAATTAGGGTAGAGTATGCGTGTGTGCATTCATTGTGATGAGTGTACGTGTGTATGTATGAGCGTTTGTATCTGTATTGTATTAAAAATGATTAAATTCAAACGACTCATACATGATGATTAAATCTAGCCTGTGTTAAAAATGATTAAATTCAAACGACTCATACATGATGACTAAATCTAGCCGGACATGCGTATGATCGAAATGATCACGAGCCGCTGGATTTTCATGTCCTGAAGTTTGGGCACATGTGTATCATACACGTAGCAGTTTCATTCATCGTTTGGACGTGGGGTTTCTATACCCAGGAGCAAATGTTTTTGGTGTGAACAGTAACATCAAATGAATTCAAACATAATTTAAAAAATTCTGAAATTTTATTGTGGCATACTTCCATAAATGTTTATTGTGCATAGAAAATTTCATCGCAAAATCACATTAGTGAAAGGCGTGGTAAAAAAACAAAATTGATGCTTTGAAAATGATACTTACAAAAGCATTTTGAAGCTCTGATTTTGTTTTTTGGCACGCTTTCCACCAATGTGATTTCGTCATGAAATTTTGCATACACAACAAACATTTGTGAAAGTATGTTACAAAATAATTTCAGAATTTTTTTAATTTTTTGAATACTTGTTCTTTATTTTATTTTACTATTCATACCAGGAGCATTTGCTCCGCGGGGAGGGGAAAAGGCATTTACATTCGCGTTCCATTCATAGCGTATATCTCCAGCACTCAAATCTACCCATGATGCGTGTGAGGAAGCCGAGAATGGTCCCGCTAGGACCCAGGCTAGTCTTGTCCAGTAGTAGGTGACGCTGTCGCTAGATTCACTTTACCCCTCCAGCTGTGAAATTAATTAATGTGATTATCTCTCTAGCCTATATTGTTGGAATAATTTAAACATCACAAAATTAAAATATCATGTTATTCAAATTGTTCTCAAAGAATGTTTTTTAAATAGTTTTAAATAGAACCAAACTTTGTTAAACTGGTATCTGAACTTTGCCATGAAAAATAGAAAAACTTTTGGAAAACTCTGATATAGCTCGCAATTTTTGAAAAATAGGTAAAGAACATTTTAACCATATTTTTGGAACTTCGTCGCCGAAACTCAAAGAACTTTTCATTTTTGTTGGTTTTTTCTAAGGTCTTCTAATTTTCATGGCAAAGTTCAGGCATATCCTTTATAAAGTCTGACAAGCCTTCATAAAAATGGCACGCCCATGATTTTTTAGTGAGACTGTGGTTAACATGTAATAATCCCACAGTAACTAGCGACGTTATCCCGCAAAAAAATTAACTTGCGACGTTAATTATCCACGCCAGATATAATTATGAGGCTGGCCTGCCACTAAACAGGAGCATGGGAGGGAAAAGTGCACAGAGCTTGCATAGGATCTAGCTAGAGAAATGAACCTACTAGCATGTGGCTGGTGCATGGCTGACACAACGGTGGGCCTAACTGATTGGACAGCATGCATGATGTCCGGCTCGGATTCGCGCTGCATACGGAAGGCATTTACATTCACGTTCCGTTCATAGCGCGTATCTCCACCGCTCAAATCTACCCATGATGCGTGTGAGGAAGCCGAGAAGGGCCCCGCTAGGACTCAGGCTAGTCTTGTCCAGTAGTAAGTGACGCTGTCATTAGATTCGCTTTACCTCTCCGGCTGTAAAATTAATTCCTGTGATTATCTCTCTAGCCTATATTGTTGGAATAATTTAAACATCACAAAATTAAAATATCCTGTTATTTAAATTGTTCTCAAAGAATGTTCTTTAAATAATTTTAAATAGAACCAAACTTTGTTAAACTCGTATCTGAACTTTGCCATGAAAAATAAAAGAACTTTTGGAAAACCCTGGCATAGATCGCATTTTTTGAAATATAGGTAAAGAACCATTTAACCATATTTTTGGAACTTCGTCGTCAAAACTCAAAAAACTTTTCATTTTTTTTGGGTTTTTTCTAAGGTCCTTCTGATTTTCATGGCAAAGTTCAGGCACATCCTTTATAAAGTCTGACAAAGTCTTCATAAAAATTGCACGCTCGTGATTTTTTAGTGAAACTGTGGATTAACATGTAATAATCACACAGTAACTAGCGATGTTATCCCGCAAAAAATTTAACTAGTGACGTTAATTATCCACGCCAGATATAATTATGAGGCTGGCCGCCACTAAACATGAGCATTGGTGGGAAAAGTGCACAGAGCATGCATAGGATCTAGCTAGAGAAACGAATCTAGTAGCCTGTGGCTGGTGCATGGCTGACACAACGGTGGGCTTAACTGATTGGACAGCGTGCATGATGACCGGCTCGGATTCGCGCTGCATAAGGAAAGCATTTACATTTGCGTTCCGTTCATAGCGTGTATCTCCACCGCTCAAATTTACCCATGATGCGTGTGAGGAAGCCGAGAAAGGCCCTGCTAGGACCCAGGCTAGTTTTGTCCAGTAGTAGGTGACGTTGTCGCTAGATTTACTTTACCCCTCCGGCTGTAGAATTAATTTCCGTGATTATCTCTCTAGCTTATATTGTTGGAATAATTTAAACATCATAAAATTAAAATATCCTGTTATTTAAATTGTTCTCAAAGAATGTTCTTTAAATAATTTTAAATAGAACCAAACTTTGTTAAACTGGTATCTAAACTTTGCCATGAAAAATAAAAGAACTTTTGAAAAACCCTGACATAGCTCGCATTTTAAAAAAAAATAGGTAGAGAACCTTTTAACCATATTTTTGGAACTTCGTCGCCAAAACTCAAAAAACTTTTCATTTTTGTTGGTTTTTCTAAGGTCCTTTTGATTTTTATGGCAAAGTTCAGGCATATCCTTCATAAAGTCTGACAAAGCCTTCATAAAAATTTCATGCCTGTAATTTTTTAGTGAAACTATGGGTTAACATGTAATAATCCCACGGTAACTAGCGACGTTATCCTGCAAAAATATTAACTATCGACGTTAATTATCCATGCCAGATATAATTATGAGGCTGACCTGACACTAAACACTAGCATGGAAGGGAAAAGTGCACAAAGCATGCATAGAATCTAGCTAGAGAAACAAATCTACTATGCTATGGCCAATGCATGGCTGACACAACGATGGGCCTAATTAATTGGACAGCATGCATGATGACCAGCATACATGATGACCGGACCGGCTCCGATTCGTGCTGCATATGGAACACGAACATAAAAAACTGCGTCCGGCGGGGAGGTACTTTCGTCATCGTTTGCTTATACTATTTATAAAATGGGGCAGAAGTTTGACACTCTCTTTTTACATAGACACTCTCATGTGTACAATTTTACATTATGTGATGCCCATCCCTGCTCCTCAAAAACGCGAGCAGGGCAGAGGAAAGAGAACTCACCGCCGAAAAAAAGAAAGACAAATTACAGGAATCATCTGTACACTTCATCAGTCATCACACTCAAGTTCGTGGGCTATAGCTATACTCGAATGACACGGTCACCGGCCGGCGGCGCCACCGGCGGGGTCGGCTGGCGCTGCTCGTAGACCCGGTGGATCTCGTTAATGAGCCACCTCGCTTTCTTGTTCGCCAGAGGGCTGCCGTCGGCGATGAGCGCGTACAGCGCGGGCATCAGCGCAGTCATCTTGCCCATGAGGGCGACGACCTTGTCCCCTCCGTGCAGGCACAGCGAGGCCAGCAGCGCCACGCAGTGGTCCTTCCCCGACCGAGACGCCGACGCGCCGAGGAAGTCGACGAGGCTCGTGACGAGCTCCGAGCTGGCCAGGATGGCCGTCGCGCCGGCCGGCTGCTCCGCGATCCTCGCGAGCAGGGCGACGGCGTCGTTCGCCAGGTCCTCGCGGTCGCCGGGCAGGAGGCTGGCGAGCACGCCCACGGCGCCGGCGGTCACCGCCTTCCCGATGCTGCTCGCGCCGTGGAGCACCCCGTGGAGGCTCACCAGCGCGTTCTTGCGGCCGCGGTAGGTGCCGTCCCTCATCAGGCGCACCAGCGTCGGGATGGCCTCCGGGATGCGGCCGATCTCCTGGCAGTACTCGCTGTTCGGCGAGAGGTAGAACAGGATGGCCGCCGCGTTCTGCCGCGCCTCCACCTTGGCCGCGACGTTGACGGCGTCGACGACGAGCCCGAGCCCGCCCGCCTCCACGAGCGCGCTCCGCCCGGCCGCGTGCTTCGAGAGGTTGAGGAGGCAGGCGATGGCGTTGTCCTGGACGGACGCGTCCATCGAGGAGACGAGGTGGAGGAGCCACGGCACGGCGTCGGCCTCCACGAGGCACGCGCGGTGGTACACGTTGCGCTTCGCCAGCTTCCGCACCTCGTGCGTCGCCTTCTTCTGCTCCTCGGGCGTGCCCCTGGAGAGCCTGGCAATAAGGAAGGCCACGGCGAGACGCACGCCGCCGGCCGCGGCCGGGCCGAACGCCGAGACGGTCTTATCGACCGCGCACCGGTGCTTGCTGCTCTGCTGCTCGTGGAGCGGCGTCCCATTGGCGAGGAGCAGCTGCTCGACAATGCCGCGCGCGGCTACGTTCGGCACGAACTGGGTGCTACGGAGCTTCTCGCCGGTAACAGGGCACGTCCGGCAGCCGCTCTTGATCCACCGTTTGATGGACGTCCGGTCGTAAGTTTGGCCGGTGGTCACGGTCACCGGGTCAGTCATCAGCTCCAGACTGATCGGGCATTGCAGCGCCTCCTGGCTGGTCCACGCCGCGCAGCTCGCTGCCGGCCTCGGCCCGGGCGCTGCCGCGTCAGTTTTCTTGGTATCAACGGTGTCAAACAAGACGACGCGACAGTAGACGAGGAACGCCATGAGGCCGCTGATGAGCACGAGGTCGTTGTCGTTCTCGCGGCCGTCCTCCAGGCGGTCCAGCAGCTCGGCCTCGAGGAAAGCGGCCTCCTCGGCGCAGTCGCACCAGCTGGTGATGCGGACGCGGCCGAGCACCATCATCGCGTCCTCCGCGTGCGGCGAGGCGCGGCTCCTGAACAGCGCGAGCATGGAGCGCACGCTCCGGGTCGCGCGCCCGTCGTCCTCGTCCGGCCACACCGGCGCGCGCCACGCCTGCTGGGACAGAAGCCTCGCGAGCTCTCCGGCCTCGACGGACGCCCCGACCACGTCCGCCGGCAGGACGTCCAAGGCCGTGGCGACCGAGCAGAGGACCACCCGGAGCTCGGAGGCGACGAGGTCGGCGTTCATGAGCACCCACAGCCTCGCCCCTCTCCTGGAGCAGTCCGCGAGCAGGAACCGGAGCTTCTGCATGGCGACGTGGAGCTCGGACAGGCCGAGCACCGACGCGTCCGGCAGGGGCTCCGCCGCCGCCTCGCGGACCTCCTCGAGGAACGCGAGGAGGACGCGGGTGACGCGCAGGGCCTCGCCGGCCCCCCGCCGGAGCACGGGGAGCGCGGCGGCGTCGTGGCGGGCGACCTCGGCCACGAGGGCGACGAGCGAGGACAGCAGCGTGCCCGGGGCGATGGCCTCGCACGGGCACACCGTGGGCAGCGCCAGCATCCGGCGGCCCGGCGGCGCCCGACGGTCGTGCGGCGGCATGTCGCGATCGGGCAGCTGCGGACGGCGATTGGATTTGGAGGGAACGCAACGCGACGCACCAGACACAAAATCTGTGAGGATTGGGAAGCGGGGTCTTCCTCTCTCGCGGCGGCCAAGAATTGGAGGAAGAACTATTTATAGGGACGACGGTACACGTGCTGGCTCAAGCAAGCGTGGACGGACCGGCCATGGATAGGGCTCGGGCTGGTGGCGCGCGGCGGTTCGCCGATGGTGGCGCGTACGAATCTGGTTGCGGTGGGCGGCAGCTTCCGGACGGACGGGGCAAGGCGAGGCGACGCGCCAATATCATGATTGCATAGTGCTGCACTGTGCGGGCCGCGGGCGGCAGCTTTTTAAAATCCCGGGCGTTGGTTCATGTGCTTCCGATAACAAGATTTGCTGTCTCGATTAGCTGGGAATCGAGTATATAGATAATAAAATTGTTAGGGGGTGGGGGGCAGAAGATATTGTCTCCAATTTGCAATATGGAAATCGACTCGGCTCCACATAGAAGAGTGCCCTAAGCTGATCGTTCAACATTTTGTACGAGTAGAAAGGGAAATAATTTTGCTAAGTTTCAGTCGACTGAGACTTCCTTAGCCTTAGTCAATGCTATATTAATTTCGTCTTGCATGGAGATTTGTACAAAAATTCTTTTTGACTTTTTCCTTTATATTCTTGTGTGTATATACTACACCTTCGTCACATAATATAAGATGTTTTTTCGAGAATATAAGACGTTTTTTTTTTGTGCGGGAGAATATAAGACGTTTTGAAGCTATGTTAGCTCGCAAGAGTGTTTTATATTGTGTGACGGATTAGTATATCACCTGACTAAAACTTGGTTAAGTCTCGGTCACACTGAGACAAAGACAAAAAAAAAGGTAAAAAGTATAGAACGCGTGCGTTCTGCATGTGGAGGCACGCACAAGTAAGTGACGACGGACGGTAACAGATTGTTAGTTTGACAGCGTTCCGTCGCTGTTTTAAGCAGAGCTCCAGCTGCTGACGCTCTCTCTAGAGAGAGAATCACCGCGCGCGCAAAGATTAGCCGGTAATTTATTCTTAGGACTTGCGAGCTGTCGTCGTCTGTCCCGGCATGGCCGAACACGATGGAAACGACTGCCGCCGGAACGGGCTTACGGGCCCACGTGACATTGGCTCTTGCAAGGCGTGGGCGCATGGGATAATCGTAATCACGGCCATGTCGGCATGTACGGCGGGAGTGGGGAGTTTGGAACTGTCGGCCGGCCGCCCGGGGCACGTGGACGGGCGCCGTGACCTGAGCGCGGCGGCATCGCGAGGGAGTCCCGGAGGGCGGCTGGGCCCACCTGGCCGACACGGTGCCGCCCCAGGTGTTGGCTCCCGAGCGTCCTCTGTTCGGGGCCCCCCTCTGTTCGTGCCCATTGAGAGGCAGCAAGCCAGGAGTGGGCACCTGCACCCACTTTTTAAAAATTATTCTCTCCGGTTCTTTTTATTCTGCATATTAGAATTCTTTGAAGTCAAATTTCATAAAGTTTGATCATATTTATATAAAAAAATATCAACATCTACCATGCTAAAGTTATATAATATGAAACTTTAAGTCATGACACATCTATTGATATTGATTTCAGATTATGATGTTGGTACTTTTTTCTATAAAGTTGGTCAAACTTTACGAGGCTTGACTTCAGTCAAATCTTATATACAAACTAAAAAGGACCGAAGGGAGTACATTTTAAACATTTTTTAAAATCTCAAAAAATTCAAAAGAAAATTTCATGCATACATGTCGCAAATGTATATGCAGGGAACAAAGTTTTGTGAAAAAATGTCTTCTTGTTTTGTCTCCGTAAAAAAGTCAAATTTCAGTGCTTCTAAATAGCGTTCCACGACACAATATTTGTCTTTTTTGCACACACCACAAAAAAAATTATTTTTCTGCGAAACTTTATGCACGCACATAGAATATGAAGACGTACCAATGCAACATTTTTCAGATATTTTTAGCATTTAGAAATATGTTTTTCAAAGTGGGTTCATATGTATCCGGGTTCATTCATGCACTTCCGAGCAAGCCAGGGATGATGTCCGTGTGCATGGTTTTGCATCTGCACCTGAGAGAAAAAGATATCTAGGGAGCTGGTACTGATGCTACCTGAAGTCGTTAAAGTTGTGCGATGGTTTCATTAATGAAATCGGAGGGGATCCCCTCTTTTGCTTAAAAAAAACCTAAAAGAAAAAGATGAGAGAGAGTGCATGTGGAAAGAATGTGAAGATGATATGTGGCCATGTAGTCACTGAGACAAGTGAGTGATCCCAGCTGGGCTTACTCTTTCCCGGTGTCACGAATAGGTCTAAGTTATGATTGATCGGAAACAATAAGTTTACGGTGCCAATTTCAGGGATTTAGAGTTTAAAGTTGGATTATTACTTGATTTATGAATTCAATATTTATTTTAGACTCTTCTCTTCCATAAGCATGCCCTAAACCTCCGCCGGTTTAAGGCCCACACCCCTGGCCTAAACCCGGACAAAGACGCCTCCACACGTAATCCGTCAAAAATCATAAGAGCATCTACATCCGGGCCTAGCTAATCTGCCCCCTAAATGTCCATTGACGCGTTTGGTCACCTCTTAAATGTCCACGTCCACAACTGGGCACCTCATTAGCAAATCCTTAAATCCATACAATCACATGCAATGTAAACTAATTCATGTCATGCATATGGATCCCACACATAGCATTCGACCGCTTCATTAGCATGCCATCAAACTACTTCATGCAAGCCACACGCAGTGGATGGGCCGTGGGGCATGCCGGCATTGACCTCCGACCTGGAGACTGATGATGCACAAATGAGGCGCCACCGAAGGGGTTGCGCCATCACCCCGGAGTTGCGGAGCCAGCCAGGGGTTGCCGCATCCGACAAGGCCGCAGTCATACGCCTTGAGCCACCAGCAACGACAGATCCAAACGTCATTCACATAGACGCAATGGATTCCCATCGGATTGACTCCAATAGCGTCCCGACACACTCCTCCCGTGAATGGTGGATAGTCATGCGGACGGCTATCACCTCATCTCCGCATGGGACGAGGTCCCAGTCAACGGATCGGAAGATCTCGGAGTCAGATCCATTGCCAGCCATGTTAGAGAAGGCTGAAGATTGTCGGAAAGGAGTTTGGGGCGGAGTGGAGTGGCTAGAATTTCATCTGGGATGCGGATAGGGACGAACATATGTGGGTCAGGGTGGACCAACGTGGGCCAAATCAGTCATGGCGGATGCACCTCCCCATATCCGCCTCGGATATGGGTTGGATATGAGCGGTGTTAGTCAGGCCGGATGTATAGGATCGATATGAGGGGTGCCACTGAATCGTGATTTTGTGACAGGTCAGTGACCAAGTTATTCATCCTCATGTATGAGGGCGTTTGAGGAGTCCGGACGTAAATGCTCTGACCACGACATCACGCAAGCTGTTAATTATCCGCCCCATCCTCCTATTAATTCTCTGGGCTACATGCTTTACTTTTGGATATAAGGCAAAGCTGCCCATACATTAGTATAAAAAGATGTATATCACATATTATACTACTTTTGTAAGTATAATTACATATAGTCACTAAGCGTGTGCTTAGTTCCGAAACAAAGTGAAATAAAATGCCATGGTTCCATTTAATTAGAAGGGCCTGGTTCTGTTCCTATGTTTGGTATTGATATAATTCGACGGAATGGAATGATTTTGTTTCGATACTTCAGAGGACTGCCGATGGCGGTACAGGAGACCAGCCAAACGCTCTTCAACATGCGGTTGTACATTTCCCTTCTCTTAGAGGACGTCCAAGATAGACCTTCGCGACGTGTTGGGCATGGTGCAACCGTCATGCATGTTTGTGCAGACCATCCACGATGTCTCGGCCCGACCTCCGCGGCCGCATACTTATAAGTCTTAAATGTACCTAATTTTTTTTTGCCATGTTCATGTTACTTATATTACTATTTCTTAGTTTGGTACCTTTCTATATTTTTTTTAGATTTACCATTAATTCAATGTCAATTGTCGGTTGCTATTGTTCTTTTGTGTTTTTACACTTTGTAGAAAATATCGTTTTAGGGACAGTGATATAAAATATGATCATTAGGGAAACCAACATGGAGCCACAACCAGGGCCCCTAGCCCCCACGCGGTGGGCCATTACATGAGTAGGGATTTGATGCTTCAAAATCATTTTGCTTTGCATGTTCATATATAGTTGACATGATATTTATGTCACATTCATCATTATTCATTTTCATATACGCCATGCTTTATCATTGCATATCCTGGCACACTATCAAAGGCACTCATATAAAGTTTGTATATTGTGTTCATCATCATTGTTAATAAATTTGAGTTAATAAATTCAAAAAGTGCTGGCGCCAACATTGATGCACGATTTACCCGGACAACGTTCAACATGTGGTCGCACATTTCCCTCCATGTTTGCCAGAGCTTGTTCAAAACTGATCTGCGCGACATGCTGGGCATGGTGGAGGTGCCTTGTGTGGTCGTGTCCCGACCTTCATCTCTACATACTAATACTCAAAAGACATTTATAATTTTGCTATGTTCATGCTACTTTTATACCATTATTACATATATAGTATTGGCACCTTATAACATTTTATTGGACTAACCTATTAATGCAGTGACAAGTGATGGTTGTTTTTCATGCATGTTTGGAGACTTTGTAGAAAAATACCGTTTTCGTCAAAAAGTTATGACCGCAAAATTTTAAATCGGGGGAACCACTATGTAGCCATGAGCTGTCGAGGGGGGGGGGGGGGGGGGTACCCATGCGGTGGGATTAAGTTGTTATTTTTTGGGACCTACAAATCATATGTTCTGGGGATCCAATCGATACCCATGGGGTAGAATTTCATATCCGTGCATTTTCCATTATTTATCTATTGAACTAGAACCGATGAACACTAAGTTATACCCATATCCTGATCGAATCGACAATATAGTTGGAGTAGAAGAATAGTGGAATTCAGCTTCGGGGTCGTTAAAGCAAGCACATTGGGGTGTCATTGTGCCAAAAAAAAATACTTTCGTTTGCCACCATGTGTACTTAGTTGTGATCCACATCAAAATGGTCAACTGCATGCTACGTTTACAACGGAATACAACACCCAAACTAACCGCTAACCATCAGAGCTTTTTCTTCTTCTTTAGACGACGTTTTTGTCTCTTAAGACTAGTCACAGTGGGGAGTAACTTAGAGTAGTAACATGCATATGTTACTAGTCTATGTTACTACCTTCACAATGAGTAGTAATATATGTGTTGTGTCATGCATCATCTTATTTATTATGTTGTAGATTCATCTTTTTTTGATATGTGTGATGTTACAGTAACTAGTTATGTTACTACATGTCTCTTTTTTTTCATTAATTACATGCTATATCATCTATTTTTGTCTAGATAAGTGTGATGTTACCACCTATATTACTCCCACCGTGGCTAGTCTGAGTTATTTCATCACCCGTTATGGAGATGCTGCTGCTTTGCGGGCTGACCTTTTCTTCTAATCCTTTCAATAGTCAACTCCTCTTCCTAGGCCTTGAATTCTAAACCACCAATTTCCTTCCGAACTCCTTTTGAATATGAATATGCAAAAAACACACATCGGAGACATCGCCCACTAGCGCTGCTTTTTGGGCCAGCCCACTTAGGAAGGCAGCGGTAACATTTTAACTAATCTTTGGAAGGTTCTAGAACCTTCTACCCTATTTTGGAAGATTCTAGAAGGTCTTGTTCACCGTGTTTTTGTTTTCTCTTTTTTTTTCCTTTTTTAGATATCATTATTATTTTTCCTTTTTAATTAGTGAAGATATGTCAAACTCACGTACATTTTTCCGTTTTGTGTTTTTCTCTTAAAATTCACAAATATTTTTCGAAATTCTGAAATATTTTTTTGAATCCAAGGACATTTTTTAATTCATGAACATTTTTTGAAACAAGTGAAACTTTTTAAAATTAACTAAGATTTTCAATTTCGTGAATATTTTTTGAATTATAAAAAAATTTGAACTCACATACACTTCTCAATTAGTGGACATTTTTTATTTCATGATTTTTTAAATTGGCAAATTTTTAATCCGTGGAAATATTTCAATTCATGAACATTTTTTGAAATTTGCGATCATGTTTTCAATTTGCCGACATTTTTTAAACTTGTGAAAAAAGTTCAAATCTTGAACAGTGGTCATGTTAATAAAATAATGAAAGTATAATTTAGTGAATTTTTATATTCATTAACTTTTAAACAATTAAAATAAAACCTACCGAAATAAAAAACAAAGTGAAAAAAATCCAAAGAATGACAGAAAAAGGAACGCAAGTCGCCCGTCGGCCCGTGTGCGCCAGGCCCACGTAGGTGCGCGTAGTACGGTTGGAGCAGCGGCCAGTGGTTAGGTCTCCATTTCGTTCAGCTCGAGCGCGACAGCCATGGCTTCCCACCACCCGCCGCCGCCGCCGCCGGAATACCGTAGACCACCCGCTCGAACCACCATAAGCTCCCTCGGCGGCGACCAGCTCCGAGAGATCTTCCTCCGCCTCCCGGACCTCCGCAGCCTCGGCTATGCCGCCTTCACCTGCCGCGCCTTTCTCGGCGCCGTCCGCTCGTCGCGCGCCTTCCGCCGCCGCTTCCGCGAGCTCCACGCACCCCCGCTCCTCGCTCTCTTCCTCACACCCTGCATGCACACCGTACCAGCCTTCCCCTCCTCACGGCGCCCCTCCGCCGGATTCAGTCCCCTCCGAGACCACGCCGCCGCTTCCGATTCCGAGTGGGGACTCGATTTCCGCGACATTGCCTATGACGACGGCTTCATTTGCATCGAAAACCGGAGCACCAAGCAGCAAGCTTTGTACAATCCCCAAACAGCTGCCCTGATTCTCCGCCCCAAGGAGGACCACGACATGCCCTACGGCAGCTCCCTTGAGTTCCACACACTCTCCCCCGGAGAGGATCAGAGGCCGTCCCGTGTGGTCTGTGTCCGCCACGACTACTCATGGGCTTGGGTACGCGTCGCCGTTCTCTCATCCGACACCATGGAGTGGCAGATCTTACCGGATACTGCGACGCCGCTGCCCGAGGGCTCCAGGCACGCAGACAGCACGGTGGTGGATGGGTTTATCTGTTGGGAATTCGTGTCCCTGAACGAGGTATCTCTCAGCGAGTACATTTTGGTGCTCAACACGGATACCTTTCAGTTCTCTCGAATTGATCTGCCTCCGCCCTTGAGAGTGGTCTACCCAAAATTTAAGATTGGTCAGACCAAGGATCGGAAACTCTGTATCGTCATTGAGAAGGATTGCACGCTTTTTCTTTGGATCTGCACAACCGGTGATGACGGCGTCCAGAGATTTGCGCTGCACAGTACGTTCCCGCTGCACCCTAGATTTATGGAGGTCACCAGCTGTTCAGTGGAAGATAAATTCTCTGTGCAGCTTATGACGGTCTTCAATGGCTTTGTGTACCTTTCTATTTGCCCCTGGAAGAATTTCAGGGATAAGTACAGATCCCCTGAGTGGTTCATGTCTTTCTCTCTGGAAACAGCGGAGCTGAACGAGCATTTTAAGAACAGAAAGCGAATTGGCTGCCCTGTCCATCCCTATTTGGCCTGGCCTCCTTTGGTAGACAACACGGTGAGCCTATTCTTGTGTCTGACCATGGTGCTAAGGATTCCCTTTTATGTTTGGTCCGTAGATTGTATGCTATGAAGTTTCCTGAGAGGATTGGATTGATGTATTGCTGTGAAGATATGCCATCGAGTTTTTTTGTCAAAGTTACATGTCTTTTGCATAACTCATAGTAGAGGAGCTGATAGTGATGTTCCTGTTCCTTCCAAAAAACAGTAGGCGACCTCAACTACTTGTACATTGCTGCAAGGATGCAAATTGTCAAGGGATTCTGCAGTTATATGATAGCGTTTTGATACATATCTCCACATACATAATCCATAACTAGTACTACCTCTGATCCATAATAAGTGTCGCAGTTTTGAACTAGCCCCAGTTCAGAACTGCGACACTTATTTTGTATTGGATGGAGTATATGAATAGCTAGATTTGTCAGTGGTGTTTAAATATTTGGAGGGTTTAGATTATATGATAACATTATTAAAAAGCTCCACATACATAATATATAACTACTAACTAGTATATGAAAAGCTAGATTTGTCAATAGTGTTCAAGTCCTGGAAACAGCCTCTTGCAGAAATGCAAGGAGAGGCTGCATACAAAAGACCCAAAGTGGTCGAAACCTTCCCCTGACCCTGCGAAGCAGGAGCTACGTGCACCGGCCTGCCCCTTTTGTAGTGTCTAAATATTTAGAGGGTTTCTGCAGATTAAAAGATAGCATTAGTATAAAGTTCCACATACATAATCTATAACTACTACGTAGTGTATGAATAGCTAGATTTGTAAGTAGTGTTTAAGTATCCGGATATGGATAAGTTATATGCTCAATGGTAAGTTACGTTTTCTTTCTCCCTTTACATTTTTCCTGTCTTCTACATTAGTTCTAAATTTACATATTATTTAAAGAACATGTGTTTCATAATTTCATGCCAGTTAGAACTGAGCATCTGCCAATATATTTGTACGCAACATGATTCAAGCTTTGCATTCAACTGTAAGATAGTAGTACACATGATTATCCCCATGTCACTCTCTAACCTCTTCCATGTTTTCGGAGGGACGGTACATATATTTGTTTTCTAGGTGCATATTTATCTCTTATAGTAGTTAATCAATCTAGAGTTTGAATAGGCCACGTTCTTTAGAAAAAGACTGTCCAAGAATAGTGAACATCTTCCTATCTGTTTCCAAAACAGAAAGCATATTCAACTCTGTTTCTTTTTCTCTTGAACCCAAGTATGGATGTGTTTTTAATGATCAAATCTTAACCGTTCATTTCTTTTCTTAAATCTTAACTGTTTTATAAAAATAATAATAATAATAGTTAGATAGATTCCAATTGGATAGAGGAGCTTGTATCCAATATATATTTATTTGGTTTCTAATTAGGGCTGTTAAAGCCAATTAAATATCAACCGTCGTTAACTCTGTAAAATCTTCACATTTCTTTTCTATTCCAGATACTGGTTTGTCACTTTGACTCCTATAGTTAAGACACTCAAATCTAATTAAGTTTTAACTGTTTTTCATCCATCAATTCTTAACTGTTATCTTTTCATTTCTTTCGTATTATAATGACAGCAGAGTTAAAATGTTCTAGATGGCAGTGGTGTATCAGTATCTTATTTCACTTTCATCGCTTCTGTAAAAGCTAGATACAATGATCTGTATCACATACTCCCTCCGTTCGGAATTACTTGTCGTAGAAATGGATGTATCTAGACATATTTTTAGTTCTAGATACATCTATTTCTATCCATTTCTGCGACAAGTAATTCGTGACGGAGGTAGTATTGGTCTACACAAACACTTGTATTCCTTTTTACACTGAATTTCCTTTTTGTTACAGGAGGATTCAGAATATGAAGTTATTGGAAACAGTGTTGGAAGTGTTGGTCCTGAGAGCACAGAAAAGGATTCATCGTTTCTTATAAAAACATTACGATCATTCAAAGAAGCTTTGATTAAGGATGATGACGCAAATGTTGCTGAGATTGAGGCCTTCTTACTTTGCATTGATGTCGATGATGAGAAGAACTCTCTTGTGAGGAAAATCATTGCTTTAGATGAATTATTGATAACCGTGAGAGATCGTATCTTGAGAGCAGGTGCAGACTCTGAATTCTACAGACTGAGAGCAGGTGCAGATTCTGAATTCTGCAGACAGAAGACAGAAACAGAGAGCTGGTGGCAAATGTGCAAGGGGAAGTTATGGAGAGCTTTCTTCGGTAGCTGAATAAGTCTATCAGGAGTAAGGGCCTGTTTTGTTGGAGCCTTGATAGAACTTGCCTGGCCTGATAAGTGCTTGTGCGTGGTTTGCTTGGTGTCCTGAGTGCTTGGCTTGAGCTAGCATGCCGTGCTGTTATCCTGGTTGAGGCAGCTGGAGTTAGCAAGGAGTTTAGTCGTGGGTGTCTGCCGATGCCATCTAAAAAATAGGTCTTAGAACTTCATGTTTTCTCAGGCAAAATTCGTATGAATATCAGGCTACATTCAGGCGATACTGCTTGTCAGGCACAGAGCTCAGGGTAGCAACCACACAGGTAAGTGAGCTTTTGTTGAAATGCATTGGTACTCTAGCTTTTAGATTCTGTGATGACGATGTGCTAAGTTTAATGTATGTTAGTTGAAACAGTGATGATTGTAACCATAGTCAGTATTCAGTATGACTGGTTGGCAAGAGACCAAGTCAGTTTTACTCTGGAGTGTGCACCAAATGCACGTCAGTTTGTATTACGACTTTTAGACACATATAATTATTTCCTGAATTTTGTGAACAAATGGTTATGGCATGTTTGCAGTTAACATTGGGAGCAGTAGACAATTCTATGCTGGTAGAAAGGTGTTTTTTTTTTTTTTTTTTTTTTAAGAAAGGAGACATTGGGAGGCACTATGCTGATAGCAAGTGCCCTCCTGTTTCCATGGAGTCCTGTACAGGCACCAAAGGCATCTTCTATTGGCACGACCAGTGTCACGTTGATGCATATTCTATTTTCATTATATATATGGAAAATAGACATGGCTAACATGCCATTACCTGAACCTTAAGCACACCCCAGGTGTTGCCTTATTTTTTGTAATTAAGATTTCGGAAGAACATTATTTCAGTTTATTCTAAATCATTGTATACAGAAAAGGCTAAAAAAAATAAACTGGAACAACAAAATAAAAATTGAAGATAATATATGTGTTCACAGGATGCACCACACGCATAACGCTTCAGCACAACGGCAAACCTGAACCGTTGGCTGAACAGCGAATGTTTTTTTTTCTATATATATGTGAACATCAAAGATTACTCTCTTGTTGGTTGCCCCCCTCCTGAGAGTGGAGTTTCTGCTTCGGGGAGCGCATGCTGTCTTTCTATTTCATAAAATTCAAAAACTATGTCAAAAGATTTATAAAACAGTGCATGACTTTCATTGCCCGTGTTGTGAGTGGTCACACAGGATGCGGTCTGCCTGTCGTGGGGGTGCGGGACTGCCTCGGCGTACGCACATCGCTTCCCCGCCTGTAGGTTGCGGCGCCGCACAACCCCACAACCCACGTCCGTAGCAGCACGCGGTTATCAAACCCAGGCAACGGCCGCCACACCGGGGTTGCATTGCACATAGCATTACAAAAGAACCATGTAACCAGGAAGGCATTGCACTGTATTACGTTACATTCTTAGATGGGGCACAATGATCAAAGCCTTATCAAAGATGGAGCATTTTGTCAAAGACTTTAATTACATCTCTTTTCTTCTTTAGCTCCTTTGAGAAGCCCAACCTACAAGTTTCCTGGAGAAGTTGAGCCCCTGACTTCCCATCCTGTGTTCACCATGCTGATTCTGCGCACTGGGTAGCTACCTCTCTCATGTAAGCCGTTCATTTTGGGATTAGTTACTAGGCCCTGATGTTAATTCATTCAGGTGTTTAAGCAAACTAATCTATGGAGGTATGGCACCTTGGAAATTATTATAGCCAAGGTCAAGCCTTGAGAGTTGTGAAAGCTGGCCAAACACATCAGGAATGTTCCCCCCTAGTTCATGTTCTCGAAGATCGAGCTGTCAGAAGCTTGGGGGCGTCGCCTGACAAGCTTTGGCCGGGCATTCTTTGGCCGGGCTTTGAAGACGAGCAAGGAGAGCATGTCTGTGTTGTTCCCATGGTTAACCGTTGTTAGGCCATGGATGTTGCCAGTTCCATAAGACATCAGCAGCAGAAACGCCAGTAGAATAGCCATGACGAGTTCTTCTTCAGGGAGTGCTCCGTCAGGCATGAGCCGCGTCAGTAGTGTTGCCTGCAAAATATGTGGAGCACAGCACATACATGGCAGCTTATTGATCATGTTCACAGGCAGTCCTAGTTACATGGGGGTCCATGATAAACCACTGCAAAACTTAATTACTGTTACTACGAATTCGATAGCGATCCGGGCTTCATCATTCGTCCACACAATCATAACTACAGTTACGGAAGGCTCTGTTAGCTGTGCAAAAACAAGATTACGTAAATTTCTCACAGCAAGAGGTGTCACAACCCTAGCTTAGCCTTTGCTTGTCCTTGCATGATCATCATATCATCATGTTTAACGTTCATGGAAATTTGAAATGGGGACTGACCAAACCCTAGCACCAAATGAATTCAAATAGGCTCAAATAAAATCACTTCCAATAAACACAAAGTGACTTCAGGAAAAGTCCATCATTTTTGAAATTGGTGAAAACCTCTGACAAAAGTTGGTGCATATTTTCCCTAGGTCATTTAAGGTTTTTGGATTAAATCATAAGTTTTTGAATTGGAGCATTTAATGGCTATAAATATTTCAAATGCTTCAATAATTCTGAGAACATTTGAGGGCTGTTAGTAAACATTTTAAAAGTGCCCACAAATTTTCTCAGGAGTTTTAAAAAATGGTTTAGTATTATTATTAAATCAAAAACAGAAAAGCAAAATAGAAAAACAAACAGCAGAGAGAGAGGGTTTTACCTGGCGCTCACCTGGCCTGGCCCAGCACGGCCCAGCCCACTGGCCTGTGCCAGTCGTCGCTGTCCTCCCGCCAGTCGGACAGGGCGCGTGCCCGACGCGCGCGTGCGCTCCGCGCGCCACGCGAGCTCCCTGCCTGCCTGCGTCCCCGCCGCCCTGGATGCCTCCGCGCACGCCACGCAACGTCCTCGACCGCCCCTCACTCTCCCTCGAGTGCTCTCCCCTCCTCTGCCTCTCTCCCACGCGACCACCGAGCGTGCACGTCGCCGCCGCTCGTCGTTGCCGCGGCCACCGGCCCTCCCTCGCCTTCCCGACTGGTCCACGAGCTCCGCGACGTCATCCTCGACCGCCTCGCCGGAAGCCCTGCAGCGTCGCCCTCGAGCTCGTCTTCAACCTTCGGCCGCCGGCAACCTCACCTTCGATTTGCCGCCGCCAGGACCTCCCCGAGCACGCCGACATTCCCTACGTGATCGCCGTGAGATTCTGCTCCCAACCCCTCTCTCCTCCCACTTGATTTCTTCCTCTAACCCCGCTGGCCATCGCGGCCGAAGCTCGCCGCCGCCGTGCCATATCGCTGCCGCGGCCAGAGCTGCCTCCGCCCGCTTTTAAGCGTGTCGCCGTTCTCACCGTGCTCCCAGGAACCGAACGCATGCACCAGCTCCCCCTACCGTGCCCCCTAACACCGAACCCGAGCTCGCCCGAACTCCGGCTGCCGCGCTTGTCATCGCCGGCGACGATTCCGGCCACCCCAGGCCCAAACACCATCACCACTAGATGCGGACGAGCGTCCGCATCACGTAAATGCCCTCCGCCAGCCATTTGGTCGCCGGAGGAGGAATCCCGCACCTCGCCACCGCGTCTGGCCTCGCCGGCGTCGAGTCGCCGGTGGATTAGCCCCGGTTGACCAGGGATTTGACCCCCCTGGGTCACTGACATACGGGCCCCGCCCGGCTAACCAAGTTAGTTAGGGTTAATCTAAATTAAATTAGTTAGTTAGCCACTGACATATGGGCCCCACTGTCAGGTTTGACTTGGACCAGCCCCTTTGACCTGCTGACGTCGCACCGACATCATGCTGACGCAATAATTCCTTTCTGGAATTTAAATAAATCTTAAATGATTTATTATTTTCAGAAAATGCCCAAAACTTCTAAAATTCATAGAAATTAAACCGTAACTCCAAATGAAATAATTTATATATGAAAAATTATCAGAAAAATCCAATCTATCCATTTATGCTACTTTCATGCATGATCAACCAACTTATACCCATTGTATAAGTGAAAACATGATAATAGCATTTTAAATGCTAAATATGGAGTTTGCATATGAACCTTTGGTCCATATGGACTTCATTTAAATTGTTGCTAGATGCATTAGTGCAAATCATAACATTATTGCCATGTCATGATCATGCATCATATTGTGCATTGCATTGATTGTGTTCTTTCTCAGTTGCCGGTGTTTGTCCCCTCTCGGTAGACGTGTATCGACGATGTGATTGATGACACCGATGAAGAACTATATTATCTTCAGAAGTGCCAGGCAAGCAAAACCCCCTTGTTCATTCCGATACAATCCCAGACTCTCGCTCCTGCTCTCTTTTACTGCATTAGGACAACAACGATTCAACTATTACATGCTGCGGTAGTTGAACCCCTTTCCTCTGCATGGCCTGTCATTGCCACAGTAAATAGATGAAACCCACTAGCATGAGTATGAGTTGTTTTGAGCCCTGATGTGCCTACTCATTCATGCTTGTTTGTCATGCCTGCTACTGCTTAGAGTTGAGTCAGGTCTGATTCATCGGGGATGAATTGGAATGGTGATGAACGTGTCCTACTGTGTGTGAGCTAAGTGTGTGAACATGATTTGGTAAAGGTAGCGGTGAGAGGCCATGTAGGAGTACATGGTGGGTTGTCTCATTGCAGCCGTCCTCAGGAACTGAGTTCTGTGTTTGTGATCCATGAACAGTTACTACCACACATTGGGCTCCGGGCGCTCCAAGCTCTCTCGACTTATTAATCAACTCGATCTCTGTCCAGGAGTTGCAACTAGTTTCTGGTGTTTGTAGGTAGTGTTAGTAGTCTACCAAATGGCACCCGGTACAGGTGGGCTTGGGACAGACTAGGCATAGTGGCACGGTGTACCAAGTGGCACCCGGATGGTGGGCTTGGGAACCCTGCTCACATCGTTTGGGGCCGTGAGCGACACCCCGGCCGGATCTCCTTGCGGATGGAACCCGAATAGGCGATAAACCTGGACAAGAGACTTGTGTAATTAGTCAGGTCGTGGCCGACTCCCTCACCAGGCTTCCGCTTGAAGGTTGCCAAGATACACGACGTGTACATGGTGGTAAGTGGCGAGAGCGTGTGTGAAGATGTACACCCCTGCAGGGTTTTCATTATCTATTCGAATAGCCGGATTCCTCGGATATGGAAACTTGGACCCCTTGCATAGTTCATAGACAAGTGAAAGTGGATACTCTAAAATGCGCAAGATAAGCGTGAGTGCTATGGATGGCGTTCTCGTAGGAAGACGGGAGCGGATCCATAGTGGTGTATTGGTATGGTGAATATGTGGACTCGTGTACGCCACCTCAAAAGAGTTACTTGCAGTCGCAGTTCAGGATAGCCACCGAGTCAAAGCTGGCTTGCTGTAGTCAAACTCCACCACCTCTTTGTTGATACTGATGCACATGTAGATAGTTCTGATGTAAGTCTTGCTGGGTACATTTGTACTCATGTTTGCTTAATTTATGTTTTGTAGAGAGACTTCAGTCTCGCTAGTAGTTCCACGTGGACTTTGATAACCCACAAGTATAGGGGATCGCAACAGTTTTCGATAAGTAAGAGTGTCAAACCCAACGAGGAGCTAAAGGTAGAACAAATATTTCCTCAAGTTCTATCGACCACCGATACAACTCTATGCACGCTTGACGTTCGCTTTACCTAGAACAAGTATGAAACTAAAAGTACTTTGTAGGTGTTTCCGGAAAGGCTTGCAAGAAAGTAAAGAGCACGAAAATAAAACTAGGGGCTGTTAAGGTAAAGAAGCAACTAAAGTAAATATAGCGAGTGTGAAAAAGTGGTGGTAGGAGTTGCGAAATTGTCCCTTAAGCAATTGACTACTTTACTAGACCGATAGCAAGTATTATGTGGGAGAGGCCACTGCTAGCATGTCATCCCTGACTTGGAATTCTATGCACTTATGATTGGAACTATTAGCAAGCATCCGCAACTACTAATGTTCATTAAGGTAAAACCCAACCATAGCATTAATATATATTGGTCCCCCTTCAATCCCCTATGCATCAATTTCTATGCTAGGTTGAAGCTTCTGTCACTCTTGCCCTCCAATACATAGTCCTATCAACATACAACTAACCCTAGGGTGTGATCCACGCACGCAATCATATGATGAGCACCAAAGGACAGCAACATAACCACAAGCAAATTAAATCAATCATAGCAATTCATCAACCATCGATAGGACAACAAAAATCTACTCAGACATCATAGGATGGCAACACATCATTGGATAATAATATGAAGCATAAAGCACCATGTTCAAGTAGAGGGTACAGCGGGTTGCAGGAGAGTGGACCGCTGTAGATAGAGGGGGGAAGGTGATGGAGATGTTGGTGAAGATGGCGGAGGTGTTGGTGTAGATCGCGGTGATGATGATGGCCTCTGGTGGCACTCCGGTGCCACCGGAAGCGAGGGGGAGAGAGCCCCCTCCTTCTTCTTCTTCCTTGACTTCCTTCCTAGATGGGAGAAGGGTTTCCCCTCTGGTCCATGGCCTCCATGGCACGGGAGGGGCGAGAGCCCCTCCGAGATTGGATATGTCTCTCTGTCTCTCTCTGTTTCTGCATTCTCTGATTCTTCCCTTTCACCGTTTCTTATATTCCCGGAGATCCGTAACTCCGATTGGGCTGAAATTTTGACACGATCTCTATCTGGATATTAGCTTTCTTGTGGCGAAAGAAGGGCACCAACCACCTTATGGGGTGGCCGCGAGGGTCAGGGGCGCGCCTGACACCCTGGGGCGCGCCCCCTACCTCGTGGGCCCCTCGAGCATCATCTCGCGTGGATTCTTCTTCCCAAAAATCATATATATTCCAAAAAAATCTTCGTCAGTTTTTATTCCGTTTGAACTCCGTTTGATATGGATATTCTGCGAAACAAAAAACATGCAACAAACAGGAACTGGCACTGGGCATTGGATCAATATGTTAGTCCTAAAAATAGTATAAAAAGTTGCCAAAAGTATATGAAAGTTGTAGAATATTGGCATGGAACAATCAAAAATTATAGATACGACGGAGACGTATCAGCATCCCCAAGCTCAATTTCTGCTCATCCTCGAGTAGGTAAATGATAAAAAAGATATTTTTGATGTGGAATGCTACCTAGCATAATCTTGATCATATGTCTAATCATGGCATGAATATTAAGGCACGAGTGATTCAAAGAAATAGTCTATCATTTGACATGAAAACAATAATACTTCAAGCCTACTAATAAAGCAATCATGTCTTTTTAAAATAACATGGCCAAAGAAAGTTATTCCTACAAAATCATATAGTCTGGCTATGCTACATCTTCACCACACAAAATATTCACATCATGCACAACCTCGATGACAAGCCAAGCAATTGTTTCATACTTTTGACGTTCTCAAACCTTTTCAACTTTCACGCAATACGTGAGCGTGAGCCATGGACATAGCACTATAGGTGGAATAGAATATGATGGTGGAGAAGACAAAAAGGAGAAGATAGTCTCACATCAACTAGGCGTATCAACGGGCTATGGAGATGCCCATCAATAGATATCAATGTGAGTGAGTAGGGATTGCCATGCAACGGGTGCACTAGAGCTATAAGTGTATGAAAGCTCTAACTGAAACTAAGTGGGTGTGCATCCAACTTGCTTGCTCATGAAGACCTTGGGCATTTGAGGAAGCCCATCATCGGAATATACAAGCCAAGTTCTATAATGAAAATTCCCACTAGTATATGAAAGTGATAACTCAAGAGACTCTCTATATGAAGAACATGGTGCTACTTTGAAGCACAAGTGTGGAAAAAGGATAGTAGCACTGCCCCTTCTCTCTTTTTCTCTCATTTTTTTGTTTTTTGTTTTTTTTTGTTTTTTGGTGGGCTTCTTTGGCCTCTTTTTTTATTTGGGCTTCTTTGGCCTCTTTTTTATTTGGGCTTCTTTGGCCTCTTTTATTTTTTTAAAGTCCAGAGTCTCATCCCGACTTGTGGGGGAATCATAGTCTCCATCATCCTTTCCTCACCGGGGCAACGCTCTAATAATGATGATCATCACACTTTTATTTACTTACAACTCAATATTACAACTCAATGTCTAGAACAAAGTATGACTCTATATGAATGCCTCCGGCGGTGTACCGGGATGTGCAATGATCTAGCGTAGCAATGACATCAAAAAACGGACAAGCCATAAAAACATCATGCTAGCTATCTTACGATCATGCAAAGCAATATGACAATGAATGCTCAAGTCATGAATATGATGATGATGGAAGTTGCATGTCAATATATCTTGAAATGGCTATGGAAATGCCATGATAGATAGGTATGGTGGCTATTTTGAGAAAGGTATATGGTGGGTTTAAGGTACCGGCGAAAGTTGCGCGGTACTAGAGAGGCTAGCAATGATGGAAGGGTGAGAGTGCGTATAATCCATGGACTCAACATTAGTCATAAAGAACTCACATACTTATTGCAAAAATCTATTAGTCATCGAAACAAAGTACTAAGTGCATCCTCCTAGGGGGATAGATTGGTAGGAAAAGACCATCGCTCGTCCCCGACCGCCACTCATAAGGAAGACAATCAATAAACACCTCATGCTCCGACTTTGTTACATAACGGTTCACCATCAGGGCCGGCCCTGGGGCATGGGCAGAGGGGCGGCGGCCCAGGGCCCAGGCCGAAGGGGGGCCCATGATGTGTATACATATAGAGTATAAGCAAAAAAATAGATAGGGAAAAAATTGTGTGGAAAATAAATGATATGTGCTTGGCCCGTCAAGTAGCTAGGTAGAAAGTCAAAAAAAGGTAGCTAGGTAGAGATTAGCGAAGCATCAGCCACGACACGGCCGCGTATACATGTGAAATAAATCAATCGGAAGATCTGGCTTGTGCCTTCAATTGTCGGTTCGTTTTTCGTCGTATGGTCGGCCCGTCGCTCCGCCGCTAAGCACCTTGGCCGCTCGTTCTCGCTGCTGCGCGCGGCAGTCCGGCAGACTGTTGTTCCGCTGTGTGGCCGTGCCGGCAACCCGGCCATCCGGCAATAGGTTAATACGTTATACGTATGTGAGCGTCAGGACAGTACGTATCCACAACTCCTGATCCATTCATCGATCCCTCAATTTCAGTAGTTTCTTTACTAGGTATTCAACTATCCATCTGAAGTTTCAAATTTTTTATGTATACTCTTCTACATAGTATACATTCAACCATCCTAATCTTTAGTCATTCTATGTCCATATCTAGAGTTTCGATCATCCAATCTATAAATTTCTAATTCTTTGTATATTCTTTACTTTTATAATTTTAGGACACAACATGCTACGTTGCCTAAGAAGCTTTTTTGGATGATAACTCATCTGATGTTGATCTTGATAGTGCCCTTAATGACTTTGCATCAAGAAACGCCCTAAGAAAACTTTTTTGAAGCAATGGAGTATTATTGTTGTCGATGGAGTGAGTCGAATTTGTTTCTTTTTTGAGGTAATCATGTCATTTTAGTTTTGTTTTGCTATCTTTTGAGTATTTCTGTCGTAATATGGCATTGTCCAATAATTATAATAGTAAAATTTCAAACTAAAGATGTGTGGTTGAAAGATTACTCTCATTATTGTCCAATATATATATATATATATATATAGTGTTACTATTCATCACCCAGGGTGCAGAATAAGTTATTCTTCACCCGAGGTAATATTACGATCATTTCATAATTAAATTACGTTTGGAATTCAAATAGTTACATTCCTATCGATTCACGACGTAAAATTTGACATAAACAAATAAAAATATAGGTCATAAGACAAGAAAAATTACAGTTTATGTGTATTTTACACTATGTTTTTACATTTGTAATTTTACATAACATAAAATATTTTTTTCGATAATTATATATTTTCTTACGGTCTCTTTTTACTTCGGAAATAAAGCAAAATTTACAGAACGTAAAATTACGGTCCATTGATGGTAAAATAGAGGGGGTGAAGAATAACTATTCCTCACCCAGGATGACGAATAGTCAATCCCTATATATATATATATATATATATATATATATATATATATATGTTTATGTATCACGCGCACACATACATATATATGATCTTACGACATAGGGGCCCATGTCGTCGAGTTCGCCTAGGGCCTCCCAAAACACATGGCCGGCCCTGTTCATCATACATGCATGCTACGGGACTCGCAAACCTCAACACAAGTATTTCTCAATTTCACAATTACTCAACTAGCACGACTCTAATATCACCATCTTTATATCACAAAACTATTGCAAGGAATCAAACATATCGTATTCACCGATCTACAAGTTTTATGTAGGATTTTATGACTAACCATGTGAATGACCAATTCCTGTCATCTCTCTAAACAGATATAAGTGAAGCAAGAGAGTTTAATTCTTTCTACAAAAGATATGTCCACGCTCTAACAATTATAAGTGAAGCAAAAGAGCATTCTACAAATGGCGGTTGTCTATGTAAAGAGAAACAGGCAATCCAAACTTCAAATGATATAAGTGAAGCACAAGAAGCATTCTATAAAGCCATACTCAAAAAATATAAGTGAAGTGCAAAGAGAATTCTATAAATCAACCAATGACTATCTCATACCAGCATGGTGCATAAAAATAAAAAGAAAAACCTAAATGCAAAGACGCTCCAAGACTTGCACATATCGCATGAACGAAACGAATCCGAAAACATACCGATACTTGTTGAAGAAAGAGGGGATGCCTCCCCAGCATCCCCAAGCTTAGATGCTTGAGTCTCCTTGAATATTTACTTGGTGTGCCTTGGGCATCCCCAAGCTTGAGCTCTTTCCTCTCTTCCTTCTTCTCACATTGAGACCTTCTCAATCATCGAACACTTCATCCACACAAAACTTCAACAGAAAACTCGGTAAGATCCGTTAGTATAATAAAGCAAATCACCACTATAAGTACTGTTGCAAACCAATTCATATTTTGTTTTTGCATTGTGTCTACTGTAGTATAAATTTTTCATGGCTTAATCCACTGATATAAATTGATAGTTTCATCAAAACAAGCAAACTATGCATCAAAAACAGAATCTGTCTGAAACAGAACAGTCTGTAATAATCTGAACATTCACCATACTTATGATACTTGAAAAATTCTGCCAAAATTAGGAAAAATAAAAAATTTGTATAGTAAGGCAGTGCAAAAAGAATCAGAACCATTTGACATTCCATCTAAAAATGTAAAATCGCGCACTACAGCCAAAGTTTCTGTCCTGCACCGTACAAACCATCAAGCAAATGTAAACATCCTAAAGGCAAACCTTGTCACATTATTTTTATCATACAATGGAATTGTATAAGGGGATAATTATTTTTATTTTAGAAGTTTTTTTAATTAAGATTCACAAAGTTCCCATGGGCATGAACAAAGTTCAAGAACGTCCCCCATTTTCACAATGCTCGTCTCTCTCACTTTCACTTTTCTTTTTGAAAAGTTTTGGGTTCCCCTCTTTATTTTTGTTGTTTTAAAACTATATGAAAGCACTCAACAAAAATAAATGACTCTCTAAAACTTCCGAGTTGTCTCCTTGGCAGCGCTTTCTTTAAAGCCATTAAGCTAGGCATATAGTGCTCAAGTAGTGAATCCACCCGGATCCCAAGGTATATCAAAGCCAATTTTAATTAACAATGATTTGTAATTTAGTAGTGAGCACAAAGAAACATATATCAAGCAATTACGAAGTCTAACTCTCTTCCTATGCATCGGCATGTCATAAAAGAACAATTCATGCACACCTAGTAAAGGCCAATGCATAGTATAAACAATTTCTTGCAATTTTATCATGTTGGAAACATAGAGAGGTGGAGATATAGTTCCTCTCTCATAATAATTGCAAGTAGGAGCAGCAAGCACATGCATATTATATTTATCGAAATCATCACGTGCAACGGTAAAAGGCAACCCATCAATATAATCCTTAATAAGTGCAAACTTCTCCGATATAGTGTAGTCAGGAGAATTCAAAAAGATAATAGGACTATCATGCGTGGGTGCAATAGCAACAATTTCATGTTTAACATAAGGAATTATAGCAAGTTCATCTCCATAAGCATCATTCATATTGGCATCTTGGCCACAAGCATAGCAAGCATCATCAAAAAGGGATATTTCAAAAGAATCATAGGGATCATAAACAGTCATCATAGCAATCATCCTTCGGTAAGCACGGAGGGGAATTAAACAATGTATGAGTTGAAAAGTTACTCTCATTAGAAGGTGGGCACGGGTGATCAATCCGCTCTTCCTCCTTTTGTTCTTCGCTCTCCTCCTCATCTTTTTCATCCAATGAGCTCACAGTGTCATCAACTTCTTCTTCCATAGATTCCTGCAAAATATTAGTCTCTTCTTGGACAGCGGAGACTTTCTTAATAAGTGCATTAATTTCATAATTGTATTCATAATTCTCATAGCAATATTTGAGGATAGCTAAATTTTCAGATCTATAACAAGCATCATCAATATCATCAAACTCTTTAAACATAGATTCAATTTCATAAGCACCCAAAGCAACAAATTCTTCTATTTGTTCCACATTATAGTAATCATATATACCTCTAGCATAAGAAGCCAAGGTTTTATTATCATTAAATTTGCCTGAAAAGGGGAGGTGTGGAGAATTCATCCTAGAGCAACAAGTATAATCATATTCCGAGCATAGTTGTCTAGCATACCACTTAAATATATAAATTTGATCCCATAATAGTTTCCCTTTTTGTGTCAAGCGATAATCCCTAAAGTATTCACGTTGATCCAACGTTACTCCCATTATCAAATTGAACGGGGTTTTCTCAGGATTATTAAAGTAGTACATAATATCTTTCACATAACCAGCATCGAGGGTTTTAGGAGGTTCCCCATCTCCATGAGCAGAAAGTACACCTATTTTTTTTGGTATTTCGTGTTCCATATCCATAACTAAAGATAGAGAACAACTAAGAACAGCAAATAAAAATTACTTAGTGATAAAGCAAACAAGCACACACGAGAATATTCACCCCACGCTATTGCTCCCCGGCAACGGCGCCAGAAAAAGGTCTTGATAACCCACAAGTATAGGGGATCGCAACAGTTTTCGATAAGTAAAAGTGTCAAACCCACCGAGGAGCTAAAGGTAGAACAAATATTCCCTCAAGTTCTATCGACCACCGATACAACTCTACGCACGCTTGACGTTCGCTTTACCTAGAACAAGTATGAAACTAAAAGTACTTTGTAGGTGTTTTCGGAAAGGCTTGCAAGAAAGTAAAGAGCACGAAAATAAAACTAGGGGCTGTTAAGATAAAGAAGCAACTAAAGTAAATATAGCGAGTGTGGAAAAGTGGTGGTAGGAGTTGCGAAATTGTCCCTTAAGCAATTGACTACTTTACGAGACCGATATCAAGTATTATGTGGGAGAGGCCACTGCTAGCATGTCATCCCTGACTTGGAATTCTATGCACTTATGATTGGAACTACTAGCAAGCATCCGCAACTACTAATGTTTATTAAGGTAAAACCCAACCATAGCATTAAGATATATTGGTCCCCCTTCAATCCCGTACGCATCAATTTCTATGCTAGGTTGAAGCTTCTGTCACTCTTGCCCTCCAATACATAGTCCTATCAACATACAACTAACCCTAGGGTGTGATCCACGCGCGCAATCATATGATGGGCACCAAAGGACAACAACATAACCACAAGCAAATTAAATCAATCATAGCAATTCATCAACCACCGATACGACAACAAAAATCTACTCAGACATCATAGGATGGCAACACATCATTGGATAATAATATGAAGCATAAAGCACCATGTTCAAGTAGAGGGTACAACGGGTTGCGGGAGAGTGGACCGCTGTAGATAGAGGGGGGAAGGTGATGGAGATGTTCGTGAAGATGGCGGAGGTGTTGGTGTAGATCGCGGTGGTGATGATGGCCCCTGGTGGCACTCCGGTGCCACCAGAAGGAGGGGGAGAGAGCCCCCTCCTTCTTCTTCTTCCTTGACCTCCTCCCGAGATGGGAGAAGGGTTTCCCCTCTGGTCCATGGCCTCCATGGCATGGGAGGGGCGAGAGCCCCTCCGAGATTGGATCTGTCTCTCTGTCTCTCTCTGTTTCTGCGTTATCTGATTCTTCCCTTTCACCGTTTCTTATATTCCCGGAGATCCGTAACTCCGATTGGGCTGAAATTTTGACACGATCTCTATCCGGATATTAGCTTTCTTGTGGCGAAAGAAGGGAACCAACCGCCTTATGGGGTGGCCACGAGGGTCAGGGGTGCGCCTGACACCCTGGGGCGTGCCCCCTACCTGGTGGCCCCCTCGAGCATCGTCTCGCGTGGATTCTTCTTCCCAAAAATCATATATATTCCAAAAAAATCTCTATCAGTTTTTATTCCGTTTGGACTCCGTTTGATATGGATATTCTGCGAAACAAAAAACATGCAACAAACAGGAACTGGCACTGGGCACTGGATCAATATGTTAGTCCCAAAAATAGTATAAAAAGTTGCCAAAAGTATATGAAAGTTGTAGAATATTGGCATGGAACAATCAAAAATTATAGATACGACGGAGACGTATCAGACTTCGATGTTTAGCTTGTTGCCTCAGCTACGATCTTGTACCCTTGGGAGGGTCTTGTAGATAGTCAGGCTCCTCAGCCTTCTTCATTTGTAGTTGTCTGTACTCAGACAAGTTAAGCTTCCGCATGTGCTTGTTGCTTGTATGCTCTGCATGTTGGGGTCATGAGACCCATGTTTGTAATACTTGGCTCCTCGGAGTCTAATGAATAAATACTTGAGTCGTAGAGTTATGTTGTGATGCCATGTTGTATTTACACATATCGAGCATATTGTGTGTATGATTAAAATGCTTGGTATGTGTGGGATCCGACGACCTAGTTGTTCATCCTTGGTAGTCTCTCTTATGGGGAAATGTAGTCTTGTGCTTCCATGAGCCATAGTAGTCCGCTACAGCCCGGTTCACCGGAGTCCTGCTAGCCCAGCACTACTGCTTCGGAACACTTAGACTGACCGGCATATGATTCACTTTGTTCTTGTGTCTGTCCCTTCGGGGAAATGTCACGCGGTGACATCCGGAATCCTGCCTAGCCTGCTACAGCTCGGGTTCCTGGAGTCCTGTTAGCCCAGTGCTACAGTCCGGATTCACACGCTGCTGACCGACATGCTCGATGTTGATTCATGTATGCCTATCCCCGTAAGTTAGTGCCACTTTGGGTTCACGACTAGTCATGTTGACCCGGGTTCTCTATCATATGGATGCTAGTGACACTATCATATACGTGAGCCAAAAGGGGCAAACGGTCCCGGGCCATGGTAAGGCGACACCCGCGGGAATACCGTGCGTGAGGCCGCAAAGTGATATGAGGTGTTACCGGCTAGATCGATGTGACTTGGAATCGGGGTCCTGACAAGAGGCAATCATGAAAACAGATCCAGAGTAGAGCCTGTTCAAAGAGGAAGAAGAAAAATAAGGGAATGGCTAGGGACCACTCGACTGAATTTGCTTTTGGGGTCCGAACGATTTGTTTCCAGCCGTTGGATGCAAAAGCAATGGGCATATCTCCTTCTTCTACCTCCTGGAAACTCTGTTAATCGTCTTCCTCCTCCCCATCTCGATCTGAACCGCCCACAACCGCTAGCCGGACCTAGGGCCGGCCCTGGGCAGGGGCAAGAAGTGCAATGGAGGGTATTTGCGGCGGCTCAGTTTGTAATGGCCAAAACAAAAGCTAGTACTGGATCAAGGGTTCAATCCATGTAATTTCTTAATCAATTACCTTCAAGGCTTTGATTGTAATCTTTGTAAGGTTTCTTCTATTTTTGGATTTTCTACTTAACACAGGTTGTATTTTTGGAGGAGAAGAGAAACATAGGATGGGGCGAGGACCATAGCCAGACCCGAGATGCTTGAAATAATTTTAACCCAACAAATTTAGGTGTTTCTACTCCTTTGATGTAAAAATGTTAGTACCTCAAACTATTTGTCTGGTTTTCTTCTTCTTCTCATAGAAAAGAAAAGAAAAGGAAACTAGCAGATACGTTCATTAAATATGTAAAGGGTATTATGTGTTAGATGTGTACAGTTCATTGTGTACACCCCCATTGTATAAGGGGCGTTTTTGCACTTTACCACATCTATATATGTACTGGTCGTTGGTCCTCAGTAAAGCTAAGTTGCTCATTATCCAACATGGTATCAGATGCCAGGCTAGTCCGTCTCACCCGCACGCTGCAACTTCGTGCACTCTGCCTCTAGCCTGCCCGCTGCCGGCTATCTCCGGCCATCTCCGGCCATCGCCGGCCGCCTGCTCCCTTCCTCTCCACGTCCAGCTGCTGCCTCCTCTCCTCCCGTCCGGCTGTTCCAGCCGCCGCCGGGGCTCACCTGGTTGTCGACCGGGTCGCCAGGGCCTGTCGTCCGGCTGTTCCAGCCGCCGTAGGGGCTCCCCTGGTTGTCGCCGGGTCGCCAGGGCCTGTCCGGTCGCGGCTCCCGGCATCTCCTGCTACCACCGGGGCCCGCCCGACCGCTGCTCCCCTTGATCCAATTCGGCCACGGCTGCCTGCTGCTTTCCCTTCGCCCGTCCCGCTTCGATCTGGTCCTCCCCGAGCGCTCCTCTTCTCGGCCTCGAGCGATCCCCTGCTCGCTCGTGTGTGAGCACCTGCTCGATCCAAATCCAGTTTCGGGTCTGCCTGCGTTGACTCCAAAAAAAAAGAGCAAGCAACTGCAGCAGAGAGACTTCCTTATGTCCTCTTCGGGATATGTCGCCATCCCTCAGTGCTCGGTGATCTTCGATGGCACCAACTATGCTGAGTTTGTGGGCTTTATGCGCATTCATATGCGTGGACTCCTTTTGTGGGTTGTTCTCTCTGGCGAGGTCCCTTGTCCGCCATGCCCTGTTGCGCCAGTGGCCCCAATTCCACCAGTGCTGCCGGTCCTTGCTGCTGATGCTTCTCAGGCTGACCAGGATGCCGCCAAGGCTCTAGATGATGCTGCAGTTGATGCCTATGATCAGCAGGTATCCGCACACTCTGATGCTCTTTCTGTCTACCGGGATGATCTGTCTGCTTACACTCAGTGGTGCAATGATGATGCCCGCGCTACTGCTGTTCTCACTGCGAGTGTCCTCCCTCAGTTTGCTTCAGAGTTCATGGGCCTCGGCACTGTTGCAACGATGTGGTCCTATCTTTGCCAGCGTTATCAGCCCTCTGGCGATGCCCTATATCTTTCTGTGGTGCGTCAGGAGCATGTGCTTGCGCAGGGTGACTCGTCTGTTGATGAGTTCTATTCACAGTGCTCTGCCATCTAGCGTCAGCTTGACTCACTACGGACAGTTATTTGTGGCACTTGCTGTTGCTGTCAGACTACGAGGTCTGACTTGGAGTTTCAGAGGGTTCATGAGTTCTTATCTTGCCTCCGGTCTGAGTTTGAGCCTCGTTGTGCTCAGTGATACGTCTCCAATGTATCTATAATTTTTGATTGCTACATGCTATATTATATACTGTTTTAGGCAATATCGGGCTTTATTTTCCAGGACTAACCTATTAACCGGAGGCCTAGCCCAGATTTCCTGTTTTATGCCTATTTCAGTGTTTCGAAGAAAAGGGATATCAAACGGAGTCGAAACGGAACGAAATTAACTGGAGAAGTTATTTTTGGAACGAAAGCCACCGGATAGACTTGGAATCCATGTCAGGAGATACGGGAGGTGCTCACGAGGGTGGGGGGCTCGCCCCCCCCTAGGGCACGCCCCCTGCCTCATGGGCCCCCCTGTAGCTCCTCCGACGTAGCCCCTGCACCCATATATATCGTCGTACCCTAAAACTTCCAGAATAGAGATTAGATCGGGAGTTCCGCCGCTAGAAGCCTCCGTAGCCACCGAAAACCAATCTAGACCCGTTCCGGCACCCTGCCGGAGGGGGCAATCCTTCTCCGGTGGCCATCTTCATCTTCCCGGTGCTCTCCATGACGAGGAGGGAGTAGTTCTCCCTCGGGGCTGAGGGTATGTACCAGTAGCTATGTGTTTGATCTCTCTCTCTCTCTCTCTCTCGTGTTCTTGATTTGGCATGATCTTGATGTATCGCGAGCTTTGCTATTATAGTTGGATCTTATGTTTCTCCTCCCCCTCTTCTCTCTTGTAATGAATTGAGTTTCCGCTTTGAAGTAATCTTATCGGATTGAGTCTTTAAAGATTTGAGAACACTTGATGTATGTCTTGTCGTGGATATCTGTGGTGACAATGGGATATCACATGATTCACTTGATGTATGTTTTGGTGATCAACCTGCGGGTTTCGCCCATGAACCTATGCATAGGGGTTGGCACACGTTTTCGTCGTGATTCTCCGGTAGAGCTTTGGGGCACTCTTTGAGGTCCTTTGTGTTGGTTGAATAGATGAATCTGGGATTGTGTGATGCATATCGTATAATCATACCCACGGATACTTGAGGTGACATTGGAGTATCTAGGTGACATTAGGGTTTTGATTGATTTGTGTCTTAAGGTGTTATTCTAGTACGAACTCTAGGGCTGTTTGTGAAACCTATAGGAATAGCCCAATGGATTGATTGGAAAGAATAACTTTGAGGTGGTTTCGTACCCTACCATAATCTCTTCGTTCGTTCTCCGCTATTAGTGACTTTGGAGTGACTCTTTGTTGCATGTTGAGGGATAGTTATGTGATCCAATTATGTTAGTATTGTTGAGGGAACTTACACTAGTGAAAGTATGAACCCTAGGCCTTGTTCCAACGCATTGCAATACCGTTTACGCTCACTTTTATCATTAGTTACCTTGCTGTTTTTATAATTTCAGATTACAAATACCTTTATCTACCATCCATATTGCACTTGTATCACCATCTCTTCGCCGAACTAGTGCACCTATACAATTTACCATTGTATTGGGTGTGTTGGGGACACAATAGACTCTTTGTTATTTGGTTGCAGGGTTGCTTGAGAGAGACCATCTTCATCCTACGCCTCCTACGGATTGATAAACCTTTGCACTTGGAGGCCCAACAACGTCTACAGGAAGAAGGTTGTGTAGTAGACATCACTCACTTGCTTGCTCACGGTCGTGTTCCTATCTTAGGGGTGCTTGCCGAACTTCGTGCTGAGGAGACCCGCCTTTGCTCTGCTGGGTTGCTTGCTGTTCCGTCAGTGTTGGCTACTAGAGCTCCTACGACGTCTGCTCGTCTTACCGCTCAGCCGCTCCTGCCTACTCCTTCAGGGGGGTGGGTCGCCCTCCTTATGCTGAGAAGGGCATGTCGTGCCGTGACACCTTCTGTGGCTACTGCTCCAGGTCAGGTCACCCAGAATCTGATTGCCGCCAGAAGAAGCATGATCAGAGGCGCTCCTCTTCCAGTGGGACTCTTGCGTCTTCCTCGACTCCGTCACTCACTGACCAGGACATTGTACGGCTCAAGCATCTACTTGCTTCCTATGGTTCTTCATCGACGGGCTCTGCTACTACTGTGACTGCTTCCACCACACCACCAGCATCTACACCGTCAGGTACATCTTCGTGGGTTCTGGACTCTGGAGCTTCCTTTCATATGTCCTCTGATTCTTCAGTGTTGTCTTCTCTTCGCCCTCTTGGTTCTCCTATTAATGTTCTTACTGCCGATGGCACATCTCTTCCTGTTGCTAGTCATGGTATTCTTTCCACTCCGTCCATTTCTGTCCCGAGTGTTTCACATGTTCCTCGTCTTACCATGAATCTTTTTTCCGCTGCCCAACTTACTGATTCTGGTTGTCGTGTTATTCTTGATACCGACTCTTGCTCCATTCAGGATCGTCACACCAAGGCTTTGGTTGGTGCTGGCCCCCGGCGCCGTGAGACAGCGGGCCTCTAGGAGGTTGACTGGCTTTGTGTTCCTTCCGCTGCCACCACTTCAGCCAACTCTCATGCTCTTGCCGCCTCTTCGTCTGCGTCCTTCCAGCAGGGGCATCATCGCCTTGGTCACATCTGTGGCTCTCACTTGTCTTCTTTAGTTCGTCAGGGCCTTTTAGGGTCTGTATCTGGAGATGTCTCCTTACATTGTAATGGTTGCAGACTTGGCAAATAGACTCAGTTACCTTATCCTACCAGTGAGTCGGTCTCTCAGCGTCCTTTCGACTTAGTTCATTCTGATGTTTGGGGCCCTGCTCCCTTTGGTTCGAAGGGTGGCCATCGCTACTATGTTTTTTTATTGATGATTTCTCTCGCTACACTTGGCTCTACTTCATGAAATCTCGTAGCAAGGTTCTCTCTATATACAAGCGTTTTGCTGCCATGGTTCACACCTAGTTTTCACGCCTATTCGCACCTTTCGTGCTGACTCTGCTGGAGAGTTTATCTCCCAACTGTTGCGTGGTTTTCTCACGGAACAGGGTACTCTTGCCCAGTTCTCTTGTCCTGGTGCTCATGCTCAAAATGGTGTTGCGGAACGTAAGCATCGTCATTTGCTTGAAACGGCTCGTGCACTGATGATCGCCGCTTCCCTTCCCCCACACTTTTGGGCCGAGGCTATTTCTGCGTCCTCCTACCTCATCAACATTCAGCCATCAACTGCCCTGCAGGGTGGTATTCCTATGGAGTGCCTCACTGGTCGTTCTCCTGACTATTCAGCCCTTCGTATGTTTGGATGTGTGTGCTATGTCCTTCTTGCCCCACGCGAACGCACCAAACTGACTGCTCAGTCGGTTGAGTGTGTTTTTCTTGGGTACAGTGATGAGCACAAGGGCTATCGCTATTGGGATCCCGTGGGTCGTCATTTGCGCATCTCGTGTGATGTGACTCTTGATGAGTCTCGCTCTTACTACCCCCGTCCTTCTTCCTCGAGCTTCTCTGTGGACGATATTTCCTTTCTTCTTCTCCCTGATACACCCCGCTATGTGCCTCATGTTTCACCTCCTCCTCCTACACCTCTCATTCCTTCTTCTTCACCACCGACACCATCTTCCCCGTCCTCCTCCTCCACATCCCCACCATCCTCTCCCGCCCGTCAACCTCTCTCACCATTTCCTCTCCACTATACCCCTCGCCCTCATTCTAAGGATGCTTCTCCTGACGCACCTTCCACATCTGGTGCTCCTCCTTTCACGCCTCCCCCGATTCATAACCTCCGGGCTCGGCCTCATCCCCCACCTAATCGCTACACTCCTGATCGGTACGGTCTCTCTGTTCTTGCTGAGCCCACTTCCTATCGGACTGTCATGACTCAGCCTGAATGGCAACTTGCGATGGCCGAAGAGCTTGCTACCCTTGAGCGCTCAGGCACATGGGATTTGGTTCCTCTCCCTTCCGGTGTTCGTCCCATCACCTGCAAGTGGGTCTACAAGACTAAGACTCGCTCTGATGGTTCTCTTGAGCGCTACAAAGCTCGTCTTGTGGCCCGTGGTTTTCAGCAGGAGAAGGGACGCGATTATGATGAGACTTTCGCTCCTGTGGCCCACATGACCACTGTCCGCACTCTCCTTGCTGTGGCTTATGTTCGTCATTGGTCTATCTCTCAACTTGATGTCCAGAACGCCTTTCTGAATGGCGAGTTGCATGAGGAGGTTTATATGCAGCCACCACCGGGGTACTATGCCCCTGATGGTATGGTCTATAGACTTCGGCGCTCCCTCTATGGTCTTAAATAGGCCCCTCGCGCCTGGTTTTAGCGCTTTGCCTCTGTGGTGACTGCAGCTGGTTTCTTGCCCAGTGATCATGATCCCGCGTTGTTTGTTCACACGTCTCCTCATGGTCGGACTCTTCTCCTTCTCTATGTTGATGACACGATCATCACTTGTGATGACTCTGAGTACATTGCCTTTGTTAAGGCTCGCCTTCGCGACCAGTTTCTCATGACTGGTCTTGGTCCACTTTGCTATTTTCTTGGGATTGAGATCTCCTCGACCTCTAATGGCTTCTACATCTCCCAAGAAAAATATATTCAGGATCTTCTTACTCGCGCTGCTCTCGGTGATGAGCGCACTGTTGTGACTCCTATGGAGCTCAACGTTCAGCTTCGTGCCTCTGACGGTGACCCTCTTCCTAATCCCACTCGCTATCGCCACCTCGCTGGCAGTCTTGTCTATCTTGCTGTTACGCGTCCTGACGTCTCCTATCCTGTCCACATCCTGAGTGAGTTTGTTTCCGCCCCCACCTCTATCCACTATAGTCACCTCCTCCGTGTTCTACGATATCTTCGTGGCACGTTCTCTCAGCGCCTTTTCTTTCCCCGCTCCAGCTCTCTTGAGCTCCAGGCCTACTCTGATGCTACCTGGGCTAGTGATCCCTCTGATCGACGATCGATGTCTGCTTATTGTGTCCTTCTTGGTGGCTCTCTTATTGCCTGGAGGACAAAGAAGCAGACTGCAGTTTCTCGCTCGAGTACAGAGGTGTTGGGAAACGTAGTAATTTCAAAAAAATTCCTACGCGCACGCAAGATCATGGTGATGCATATCAACGAGAGGGGAGAGTGTTGTCCACGTACCCTCGTAGACCGAAAGCGGAAGTGTTAGCACAACGCGGTTCATGTAGTCATACGTCTTCACGATCCGACCGATCAAGTACCGAACGCACGGCACCTACGAGTTCTGCACACGTTCAACTCGATGACGTCCCTCGAACTCCGATCCAGCCGAGCTTAGAGGGAGAGTTCCGTCAGCACAACAACGTGGTGATGATGATGATGTTCTACCGATGTAGCGCTTCGCCTAAGCACCGCTACGATATGACCGAGGTGGATTATGGTGGAGAGGGGCACCGCACACGGCTAAGAGATCAAGAGATCAAAATTGTGTCTATGGGGTGCCCCTGCCCCCGTATATAAAGGAGTGGAGGAGGGGGAGGGCCGACCCTCTCTATGGCGCACCCTAGGGGAGTCCTACTCCCACCGGGAGTAGGATTCCCCCTTTCCTAATAGAACTAGGAGCCCTTCCAAGTAGTAGGAGTAGGAGGGAAGGAAAGGGAAGGGAAAAGGAGAAGGAAGGAAGGGGGCGCCCCCCTCCCTAGTCCAATTCGGACCAGCCCATGGGGAGGGGTGCGGCCACCCTCTGAGGCCTTTTCTCCTTTCCCGTATGGCCCATTAAGGCCCAATACGAATTCCTGTAACTCCCCGGTACTCCCGAAAATACCCGAATCACTCGGAACCTTTCCGATGTCCGAATATAGTCGTCCAATATATCAATATTTACGTCTCGATCATTTCGAGACTCCTCGTCATGTCCCCGATCTCATTCGGGACTCCGAACTCCTTCGGTACATCAAAACACATAAACTCATAATATAACTGTCATCGAACTTTAAGCGTGCGGACCCTACGGGTTCGAGAACTATGTAGACATGACCGAGACACGTCTCCGGTCAATAACCAATAGCGGAACCTGGATTCTCATATTGGCTCCTACATATTCTACGAAGATCTTTATTGGTCAAACCGCATAACAACATATGTTGTTCCCTTTGTCATCGGTATGTTACTTGCCCGAGATTCGATCGTCGGTATCTCAATACCTAGTTCAATCTTGTTACCGGCAAGTCTCTTTACTCGTTCCATAACACATCATCCCGCAACTAACTCATTAGTTGCAATGCTTGCAAGGCTTATAGTGATGTGCATTACCGTGTGGGCCCAAAGATACCTCTCCGACAATCGGAGTGACAAATCCTAATCTCAAAATATGCCAACCCAACAAGTACCTTTGGAGACACCTGTAGAGCACCTTTATAATCACCCAGTTACGTTGTGACGTTTGGTAGCACACAAAGTGTTCCTCCGGTAAACGGGAGTTGCATAATCTCATAGTCATAGGAACATGTATAAGTCATGAAGAAAGCAATAGCAACAAACTAAACGATCAAGTGCTATGCTAACGGAATGGGTCAAGTCAATCAAATCATTCTCTAATGATGTGACCCCGTTAATCAAATGACAACTCATGTCTATGGCTAGGAAACTTAACCATCTTTGATTCAACGAGCTAGTCAAGTAGAGGCATACTAGTGACATACTGTTTGTCTATGTATTCACACATGTATTATGTTTTCGGTTAATACAATTCTAGCATGAATAATAAACATTTACCATGATATAAGGAAATAAATAATAACTTTATTATTGCATCTAGGGCATATTTCCTTCAGTCTCCCACTTGCACTAGAGTCAATAATGTAGTTCACATCGGCATGTGATTTAACATCAATAGTCCACATCACCATGTGATTAACACCCATAGTTCACATCGTCATGTGACCAACACCCAAAGGGTTTACTAGAGTCAATAATCTAGTTCACATCGCTATGTGATTAATACCCAAAGAGTACTAAGGTGTGATCATGTTTTGCTTGTGAGGGAAGTTTAGTCAACGGGTCTACCATATTCAGATCCGTATGTATTTTGCAAATTTCTATGTCAACAATGCTCTGCACGGAGCTACTCTAGCTAATTGCTCCCACTTTCAATATGTATCCAGATTGAGACTTTGAGTCATCTAGATCAGTGTCAAAACTTGCATCGACGTAACCCTTTACGACGAACCTTTGGTCACCTCCATAATCGAGAAACATATCCTTATTCCACTAAGGATAATTTTGACCAATGTCCAGTGATCTACTCGTAGATCACTATTGTACTCCATTGCCAAACACAGGGCAGGGTATACAAATAGGTCTGGTACACAACATGGCATACTTTATAGAACCTATGGCTGAGGCATAGGGAATGACTTTCATTCTCTCTCTATCTTCTGCCGTGGTCGGGTTTTGAGTCTTACTCAGTTTCACACCTTGTAACACAGGCAAGAACTCTTTCTTTGACTGTTTCATTTTGAACTACTTCAAAATCTTGTCAAGGTATGTACTCATTGAAAAACTTATCAAGCGTCTTGATCTATCTCTATAGATCTTGCTGCTCAATATGTAAGCAGCTTCACCGAGGTCTTTTTTTGAAAAACTCCTTTCAAACATTCCTTTATGCTTTGTAGAATAATTCTACATTATCTCCGATCAACAATATGTCATTCACATATACTTATCAAAAATGCTGTAGTGCTCCCACTCACTTTCTTGTAAATACAGGCTTCACCGCAAGTCTGTATAAAACTATATGCTTTGATCAACTTATCAAAGCGTATATTCCAACTCCGAGATGCTTGCACCAGTCCATAGATGGATCGCTAGAGCTTGCATATTTTGTTAGTACCTTTAGGATTTACAAAACCTTCTGGTTGCATCATATACAACTCTTCTTTAATAAATCCATTAAAGAATGCAGTTTTGTTTATCCATTTGCCAGATTTCATAAAATGCGGCAATTGCTAACATGACTCGAACAGACTTAAGCATAGATACGAGTGAGAAAGTCTCATCGTAGTCAACACCTTGAACTTGTCAAAAACCTTTTTGTGAAAATTCTAGCTTTGTAGATAGTAACACTACTATCAGCGTCCGTCTTCCTCTTGAAGATCCATTTAATCTCAATGGCTCGCCGATCATTGGGCAAGTCAATCAAAGTCCATACTTTGTTCTCATACATGGATCTCATCTCAGATTTCATGGCCTCAAGCCATTTCGCGGAATATGGGCTCATCATCGCTTCCTCATAGTTTGTAGGATCATCATGGTCAAGTAACATGACCTCCAGAACAGGATTACCGTACCACTCTGGTGCGGATCTCACTCTGGTTTACCTACGAGGTTCGGTAGTAACTTGATCTGAAGTTACATGATCATCATCATTAGCTTCCTGACTAATTGGTGTAGTAGTCACAGGAATAGATTTCTGTGATGAACTACTTTCCAATAAGGGAGCAGGTACAGTTACCTCATCAAGTTCTACTTTCCTCCCACTCACTTCTTTCGAGAGAAACTCCTTCTCTAGAAAGCATCCATTCTCAGCAATGAATATCTTGCCTTCGGATCTGTGATAGAAGGTGTACCCAACATATTCTTTTGGGTATCCTATGAAGACGCACTTCTCCGATTTGGGTTTGAGCTTATCAGGTTGAAACTTTTTCACATAAGCATTGCAACCTCAAACTTTAAGAAACAACAGCTTAGGTTTCTTGCCAAACCATAGTTCATACGGTGTCGTCTCAACGGATTTAGATGGTGCCCTATTTAATGTGAATGTAGCTGTCTCTAATGCATAACCTCAAAACTATAGTGGTTAATCGGTAAGAAACATCATAGTTTGCACTATATCCAATAATAATACGGTTATGACGTTCGGACACATCATTATGCTGTGGTGTTCCAGGTGGCACGATTTTGTGAAACTATTCCATATTGTTTTAATTGAAGACCAAACTCATAACTCAAATATTTGTCTCTGCGATCAGATCGTAGAAACTTTATTTTCTTGTCATGATGATTTTCCACTTCACTCTGAAGTTTTTTGAACTTTTCAAATGTTTCAGACTTATGTTTCATCAAGTAGATATACCCATATCTGCTCAAATCATCTGTGAAGGTCAGAAAATAACGATACCCGCCGTGAGCCTCGACATTCATCGGACTGCATACATCAGTATATATTATTTCCAATAAGTTAGTTGCTTGCTCCATTGTTCCGGAGAACGGAGTCTTAGTCATCTTGCCCATGAGGCACGGTTCGCAAGCATCAACTGATTCATAATCAAGTGATTCCAAAAGCCCATCAGCATGGATTTTCTTCATGCGCTTTACACCAATATGACCTAAACGGCAGTGCGACAAATAAGTTGCACTATCATTATTAACTTTGCATCTTTTGGCTTCAATATTATGAGAATGTGTATCACCACGATCGAGATCCAACAAACCATTTTCATTGGGTGTATGACCATAGAAGGTTTTATTCATGTAAACAGAACAACAATTTATTCTCTTACTTAAATGAATAACCGTATTGCAATAAATATGATCAAATCATATTCATGCTCAACGCAAACACTAAATAACACTTATTTAGGTTCAACACTAATCCCGAAAGTATAGGGAGTGTGCGATGATGATCATATCAATCTTGGAACCACTTCCAACACACATCGTCACTTCACCCTTAACTAGTCTCTGTTCATTCTGCAACTCCCGTTTCGAGTTACTACTCTTAGCAACTGAACCAGTATCAAATACCGAGGGGTTGCTATGAACACTAGTAAAATACACATCAATAATTTGTATATCAAATATACCTTTGTTCACTTTGCCATCCTTCTTATCCGCCAAATACTTGGGGCAGTTCCGCTTCCAGTGACCAGTCCCTTTGCAGTAGAAGCACTTAGTCTCAGGCTTAGGACCAAACTTGGGCTTCTTCACTTGAGCAGTAACTTGCTTGCCGTTCTTCTTGAAGTTCCCTTTCTTTCCCTTTGCCCTTTTCTTGAAACTAGTGGTCTTGTTAATCATCAACACTTGATGCTCTTTCTTGATTTCTACCTTCATTGATTTCATCATCATGAAAAGCTCGGGAATCATTTTCATCAGCCCTTGCATACTATAGTTCATCACGAAGTTCTACTAACTTGGTGATGGTGACTAGAGAATTCTGTCAATCACTATTTTATCTGGAAGATTAACTCCCACTTGATTCAAGCGATTGTAGTACCCAGACAATCTGAGCACATGCTCACTGCTTGAGCTATTCTCCTCCATCTTTTAGCTATAGAACTTGTTGGAGACTTCATATCTCTCAACTCGGGTATTTACTTGAAATATTAACTTCAACTCCTGGAACATCTCATATGGTCCATGACGTTCAAAACGTCTTTGAAGTCCCGATTCTAAGCTTTTAAGCATGATGCACTAAACTATCAAGTAGTCATCATATTGAGCTAGCCAAATGTTCACAACATCTGCATCTGCTCCTGTAATAGGTTTGTCACCTAGCGGTGCATCAAGGACATAATTCTTCTGTGCAGCAATGAGGATAATCCTCAGATCATGGATCCAATCCGCAATATTGCTACTAACATCTTTCAATTTAGTTTTCTCTAGGAACATATCAAAAATAAAATAGGGGAGCTAAACGCGAGCTATTGATCTACAACATAGATATGCTAATACTACCTGGACTAAGTTCATGATAAATTTAAGTTCAAATAATCATATTACTTAAGAACTCCCACTTAGAAAGACATCCCTCTAATCTTTTAAGTGACCACGTGATCCAAATCAACTAAACCATAACCGATCATCACGTGAAATGGAGTAGTTTCCAATGGTGAACATCACTATGTTGATCATATCTACTATATGATTCACGCTCGACCTTTCGGTCTCAGTGTTCCGAGGCCATATCTGCATATGCTAGGCTCGTCAAGTTTAACCTGAGTATTCTGCGTGTGCAAAACTGGCTTGCACCCGTTGTAGATGGACGTAGGGCTTATCACACCCGATCATCACGTGGTGTCTGGGCACGACGAACTTTGGCAACAATGCATACTCAGGGAGAACAGTTTTTATCTTGAAATTTAGTGAGAGATCATCTTATAATGCTACCGTCAATCAAAGCAAGATAAGATGCATAAAAGATAAACATCAGATGCAATCAAAATGTGTGACATGATATGGCCATCATTATCTTGTGCCTTTGATCTCCATCTCCAAAGCATCGTTATGATTTCCATCGTCACTGGCATGACACCATGATCTCCATCATCTTGATCTATATCAATGTGTCGTTACATGGTCGTCTCGCCAACTATTGCTCTTGCAATTATTGCTATCGCATAGCGATAAAGTAAAGCAATTATTTGGCGCTTGCATCTTATGCAATAAAGAGACAACCATAAGACTTCTGCCAGTTGCCGATAACTTCAACAAAATGTGATCATCTTATACAACAACTTATATCTCATCACGTCTTGACCATATCACATCACAACATACCCTGCAAAAACAAGTTAGACATCCTCTACTTTGTTGTTGCAAGTTTTACGTGGCTACTACGGGCTTAACAAGAACCGTTCTTACCTACGCATCAAAACCACAACGATAGTTTGTCAAGTTGGTGATGTTTTAACCTTCGCAAGGACCGGGCGTAGCCATACTCGGTTCAACTAAAGTTGGAGAAACTAACACCCGCTAGTCACCTGTGTGCATAGCACGGCGGTAAAACCAGTCTCGCGTAAGCGTACGCGTAATGTCGGTCCGGGCCGCTTCATCCAACAATACCGCCGAACCAAAGTATGACATGCTGGTAAGCAGTATGACTAATATTGCCCACAACTCACTTGTGTTCTACTCATACATATGACATCTACGCATAAAACCAGGCTCAGATGCCACTGTTGGGAAACATAGTAATTTCAAAAAATTCCCTACGCACACGCAAGATCATGGTGATGCATAGCAACGAGAGGGGAGAGTGTTGTCCACGTACCCTCGTAGACCGAAAGCGGAAGCGTTAGCACAATGCGGTTGATGTAGTCGTACATCTTCACGATCCGACCGATCAAGTACCGAACGCACGACACTTCCGAGTTCTGCACACGTTCAACTCGATGACGTCCCTCGAACTCCGATCCAGCCGAGCTTTGAGTGAGAGTTCCGTCAGCATGATGGCGTGGTGACAATGATGATGTTCTACCGAAGCAGGGCTTCGCCTAAGCACCGCTACGATATGACTGAGGTGGATTATGGTGGAGAGGGGCACCGCACACGGCTAAGAGATCAAGAGATCAAAATTGTGTCTATGGGGTGCCCCCTGCCCCCGTATATAAAGGACTGGAGGAGGGGGAGGGCTGGCCCTCTCTATGGCGCGCCCTAGGGGAGTCCTACTCCCACCGGGAGTAGGATTCCCCCTTTCCTAGTAGAACTAGGAGCCCTTCCAAGTAGTAGGAGTAGGAGGGAAGGAAAGGGAAGGGAAAAGGAGAAGGAAGGAAGGGGGCGCCCCCCTCCCTAGTCCAATTCGGACCAGCCCATGGGGAGGAGTGCGGCCACCCTTTGAGGCCTTTCTCTCCTTTCCCGTATGGCCCATTAAGGCCCAATACGAATTCCCGTAACTCCCCGGTACTCGTGAAAATACCCGAATCACTCGTAACCTTTCCGATGTCCGAATATAGTCGTCCAATATATCGATCTTTACGTCTCGACCATTTCGAGACTCCTTGTCATGTCCTCGATCTCATGCATGACTCCAAACTCCTTCGGTACATCAAAACACATAAACTCATAATATAACCGTCATCGAACTTTAAGCGTGCGGACCCTATGGGTTCGAGAACTATGTAGACATGACCGAGACACGTCTCCGTTCAATAACCAATAGCGGAACCTGGATGCTCATATTGGCTCCTACATATTCTACGAAGATCTTTATCGGTCAAACCGCATAACAACATACGTTGTTCCCTTTGTCATCGGTATGTTACTTGCCCGAGATTTGATCGTCGGTATCTCAATACCTAGTTCAATCTCGTTACCGGAAAGTCTCTTTACTCGTTCCGTAACACATCATCCTGCAACTAACTCATTAGTTGCAATGCTTGCAAGGCTTATAGTGATGTGCATTACCGAGTGGGCCCAGAGATACCTCTCCGACAATCGGAGTGACAAATCCTAATCTCGAAATACGCCAACCCAACAAGTATCTTCGGAGACACCTGTAGAGCACCTTTATAATCACCTAGTTACGTTGTGACGTTTGGTAGCACACAAAGTGTTCCTTCTGTAAACGGGAGTTGCATAATCTCATAGTCATAGGAACATGTATAAGTCATGAAGAAAGTAATAGCAACAAACTAAACGATCAAGTGCTATGCTAACGGAATGGGTCAAGTCAATCACATCATTCTCTAATGATGTGACCCCGTTAATCAAATGACAACTCATATCTATGGCTAGGAAACTTAACCATCTTTGATTCAACGAGCTAGTCAAGTAGAGGCATACTAGTGACATACTGTTTGTCTATGTATTCACACATGTATTATGTTTCCGGTTAATACAATTCTAGCATGAATAATAAACATTTACCATGATATAAGGAAATAAATAATAACTTTATTATTGCCTCTAGGACATATTTCCTTCAAGAGGCTGAGTTGCGAGCCATGGCTATGTTGACGGCTGAGGTGATCTGGTTACGGTGGTTACTTGAGGACTTTGGTGTGTCTGCTACTACCTCAACTCCTCTACTGTCCGATAGTACCGGTGCTATCAGTATTGCGCGTGACCCGATGAAGCATGAGCTCACCAAGCACATCGGTGTGGATGCCCACTTTGTGCGTGCTACTGTGCAGGATCAGACTCTCGCTCTTCACTATGTGCCCTCTGAGTGACAGTTGGCTGACTTCTTCATGATGGCACAAACTCGAGCGCAACATGGGTTTTTCCTCTCCAAACTCAGTGTTGTGGATCCACCATGAGTTTGAGGGGGGGGGGGGGTGTTAGATCTGTATAGTTCATTGTGTACATCCCCATTGTATAAGGGGCTTTTCTGCACTTTACCACATCTGTATATGTACTGGCCGTTGGTCCTCAGTAAAGCTAAGTTGCTCATTATCCAACATTATGCACACATTTGTTTTTAGGAATGCCATCGGTGAGAATTTTGTGGAATTATATGTTCTTAGTGATAAGAAGAACAACATGTTAAAATATTAGATTCTGAAAAATATCCTAATTAGGTATTACAAATTCAGGTGAACACGAAATACTTTCAATTCTGGAACCAAATGTCAATGAACTAGAAGTTTATCCTTTATATTTCTCAGCAAGAGTACTCCTCTCTTGATCATTGTTGAAGTGCTTCTGTGGGGACACATATTATTTCTCAATTTCTTTTTAGCATTGTTAGAAGTTCTTCCATGGGATCGGAATTTAGACCTTTTTGCTGTTGCACCCATGCATATCAATGGTGCATTATGAAAATTCTTATTTGCCAATTAAGTTTCTTACTACCACTATTCAGTTAAATGTTTTAAATCAAATGAAATTTCACGTGAATATTTTCACTCTAGAATAGTTACCGGGCCCATTTTTTGAGTCCACCCCGGCCTTCAAAAAGTCAAGACCGGCCCTAGCCGGACCGCTTACCTCCTCTGCCCGGAGCGCTCCCGCAATCGCCTCGACCTCCCCCACCACCGCCCCGACCATACCTCTACAACTGGCGACCTACCAATTTCTCCGGTGAACATGCACCCTGACGCACCCCTAAGATAGACAAGGAGGTTGCTCCCCCTCCCCCCTCAGCCCTAAGCTCTGGGAGTGTTGCCCCCTACCGTTGCCATGGGACGATTTGCTTAGTGATGAAGGGAGTAGGGCAGCGAATTCAGAGAGAAATGAAAAGAAGCTAACTTCCATGGATGATTGGCGAGGAAACTTGGCAGATTTTAGATACACCTTTGAGCCAGCCACTGCAAAACTTAATTATGCCCTGGTGGGTGTCGAGGGAGGGAATGCCATGGAGCTCCAGAACAACACCAGTTTGATAGATGGTGAAGAGGAAGCGAGGAGTCTACTTTACAGGATTCCAAGATGTCAAAAACAGATGATACAATTGTGATGGATGGCAACCACAAACTATCAGCGAGTCTTGAGCTGGGTCATGGGATGAGGAAGCCCGTGGTGGTTCGAGCGCTCTTGGGGATCCAAGGGTGGGTGAGATCAGATGTATTATTTGTGTCTGAAACACATCTAAACAGAAGTAAGGTAGAAAAACTAAGGAGGTTTGGCATTGAGAGGATGGAGGTGGCAGAAAGTGATGGAAGAAGTGGAGGGCTTGTGATGTTCTGGAACACTAGTTTGGGTGTTTCTTCAACCGAGGTTCAACCAAAATTCATTGACATCCGTATCAATGAATCTTGTGAGGCGTTTTACAGGTATACTAGCGTTCAAAAAGTGCGACGCATGTCGTGCCCGTGACGAATCCCGTTAGAATTTTGTGCAAGCTCTTATGATGTCTTCTTGCAGAAAGCATTGTGTCTTGATTTTACTATAAATCTTGCAGTGATTCATTCTCCTATGACATGTTCATTAGAGCATAACATGCCACGGGGAGAAGAAAAATAAGACGCATGCAAACGTTTAAACTCAAATTCAAACTATTTATGCAATGGTGATAACTGCAGATTATTTTTAAAAAAGTTTCAGATCCTTCATCAGAGCATATATGTGTGCAGTTTGATATTCTTTTCAGAACGAAAACTGTGCCTCACTGAAACATACTCTAGGCTTCTACGCTTGATCAACTATTCATCAATTCAAATAAACAAAAGAACTATGGATATAATTTTAGTAGGGCAATTATGTCTTGGAAATAGAATTGTTGACACCTCTGATCTTTTGTAGATACAATGTTCTTACTCTAAAAGATTCAACTGCATTCGACAGAGGCAGAACAATCCATTTCCATCGCCGGTTTGGATGCGACTGGTGGACAGGGGAGTACGTCAGTGAACGGGGGGCATGAGGGTTTTTTTATAGCAGGGGAGGCCGGTGGGTGCTAGTGACCAGAGCAACGCCGCCATCAAAGGGGCGCCTTGGGAACCCCCGCCGCCCCGGAGCCAGCCAGACACGTCTCGCAGCGTCCAACCGGCCGCCTCGTAATCCACAACAACGACTCGCCCACATGCCAACGGTCGCCCACTTCGCCACGCCACGTAGGGTGACACGGTCAACCCGCTGACTGCACACTTCACCTTGCCGGTAGGGGCGGTTAGGCATATGTACGGCTGGTCGCGCACACGTACGTTACATACACAACGCGCATACCGGCGAGGATGGACGGGCAACGATTATTTAAAATAAGACCATCCTACCTTTTTTGTGAAGGGCTATTATGAGTTAATCTCGGTCGCTTTTAATGTTTAGGGTGTGCACACTGAAGCAGAAGGGAACATAAATTTATCACTGCCTAAGAGCATCTTCAATAGATGTCCAAATTTTGGCGATCCAAAACCGGAGATGTAAAATATGGACCATTAATAAGTGCGTTTTGGAGCTTCGAAAAATGCTCAACTCCAACAGATGGTCCAAATCGGAGATGTAAAAGAGCAACTTCAACAAATGGTCCAAAACGAAGATGTAAAATCGCCTTGATCGTCTTCTTCAACCTCGGGACGTCGGCCGCCTTCGTCAAATCCGTCACCATCAAGCTCTCCCCGACCTCCCCGAGCGCGCCATCCTCCCTGTCGGTGTCAAAACCGGCGGATCTCGGGTAGGGGGTCCCGAACTGTGCGTCTAGGCCGAATGGTAACAGGAGGCAAGGGACACGAAGTTTTACCCAGGTTCGGGCCCTCTCGATGGAGGTAAAACCCTACGTCCTGCTTGATTAATATTGATGATATGGGTAGTACAAGAGTAGATCTACCACGAGATTAGAGAGGCTAAACCCTAGAAGCTAGCCTATGGTATGATTGTTGTTCTGTATCGTGTCCTACGGACTAAAACCCTCCGGTTTATATAGACACTGGAGAGGGTTAGGGTTACACAAAGTCGGTTACAATGGTAGGAGATCTGTATATCTGTATCGCCAAGCTTGCCTTCCACGCCAAGGAAAGTCCCTTCCGGACACGGGACGAAGTCTTCAATCTTGTATCTTCATAGTCCGGGAGTCCGGCTGAAGGTATAGTCCGGCTATCCGAACACCCTCTAATCCAGGACTCCCTCAGTAGCCCCTGAACCAGGCTTCAATGACGACAAGTCCGGCGCGCAGATTGTCTTCGGCATTGCAAGGCGGGTTCCTCCTCCAATTACTTCATAGAAGATTTTAAACACAAAGATAGTGTCCGGCTCTGGAAAATAAGTTTCCACATATTGCCATAGAGAGAATAATATTTACACAAATCTAATCTGCTGACGTATTCCGTAGTGTGACACACCACGGCCAAGTCTTTATCCGAGTTGTTTCATTATCCCACCCCAGCGCGTCATGCGAGGCGGTTTCCTTGGCACGTCTTGTCAAAGCAGAGATCGTGTCCCCTTATTTCGGGATTCTCATCAATACGGGCGTGGGTAACCCAACCGCGTCATTGATTACGACGCTTGGAGATAAGCGAGTTTTACCAGGCTGGCGGGGCCACGTAGTTGCGTCCACCCATATAAGGGGATAGGGATCCACCTTTTCACCTATGCCTTCTTCCTCCCTTGCTTATCCATTCTCGCGCACTCGAGCTCCAGCGCCCAAGTCCGCACTCCCCACCTCAACCTTCTCCAGCCATGTCCGGAGCGGGAGGCAAGTGGATGGTCTCCTCGTCACGGAGGGACACATCAAAAGACTAAGGAAGGCCGAATACCTGTCCAATGACATCGCGTACCGGCTTCCCGAAAAGGGGCAGCTCCTCCCCACCCCAGGGCCTCATGAGAGGGTAGTGTTCCTTCCCCACTTCCTCCGCGGACTGAGTTTTCCTATTCACCCTTTCGTCCGGGGGCTCATGTTCTACTACGGCCTGGATTTCCATGATCTGGCCCCAAACTTCATCCTCAACATCTCGGCTGTTTATCGTCGTGTGCGAGGCTTTCCTCTGCATCCGCCCCCATTTTGGCCTATGGCTCAAGACTTTCAATGTCAAGCCGAAGGTGGTGCGCGGAAAACAGGCGGAGTGCGGAGGCACCATAGTGGGCAAGATGCCCAACATCTTATGGCTCGAGGGCTCCTTTGTGGAGACCCTGAAGGGGTGGCAATCGGGGTGGTTTTACATCACCGAGCCGCGTGACCCTGAGTGGGTCGCAGTCCCCGAGTTCCGATCCGGACCCCCAACGCGGCTCACGTCCTGGAAGGAGACGGGCCTGTCGTGGGGCAACAAAGGAGAGGTGACTGGATTGCAAAAATGCATCCAAACCCTGGTGGACAAGCAGCTCAGGCTTGTCAACATAGTCCAGGTTATGCTCATCTGCCGGATCCTCCCGTGTCAACAACGGGCCTTCAATCTGTGGGAGTTCGACCCGGCGCAACACCGAACTCTGAGCAGGCTCTTTGATACGATGTACAAAGATGTCTGGAAGGTGCTTTTCAAGGGCGCCGAGGCTCCCGCATCCGCTACCGAGGATCGCGGATTCAGCGCGCAGCGTCATGCTAGCGCGGTAAGTTGTTTGTACCTTTTACAGGGTATTAGTTTTCCATAGTTTAACTCTATGTGGGATCTAAGCTCCCTTACCTTTGACAGAGTTGGAAGACGAAGTCCGGACAGATCGACTGTCCGGCTCCTTTGCCCGAAGGCCCAGCCGATGCCCGCTTGGCGAAGCTGCTGGTTCCGGCACCCTATGTGGTGCCGGAGAAGAAGGCCACGAAGAAGGCCGCGGGGACTCGAAAAAGTGCCCGGCGCCAGGAGGTGTCGGGTTCATCATCCGGCGGCTCTGAGGCGCATTCCTCCCGTGAAGACGAGGAGGAAGAAGAAGAGACCTCTCCCCCTCCAGCGGGAGGAGAGAAGAAAAGGAAGGCCGCCCTCTCTGGGGAGGCCGGAGGGTCCAAGAATGGGAAAACCCTTCCTCCGGACTACTCCACCGCCGCCGACGACGGCGGAGAGGAGTGGCAGCCCAGGGCCAAGCCCTTGGCAAAATTGTAAGTATCCGGATACCAGAGTAATTCATAGTATTCATTTATTGCACAGCTTTCCCTTATGTCGAATATGTTTATGCAGCCCACCCAAAGACCGGCTCGACGCGTCGTCGAGCGGCTCACTAGACTCGTCGGATGTGAACTCGCTTCCGACGGCTTCCTCCCCCGCCCTACGAACGACACTGAAGTGTTGTCCCAACAGGTTCCAAGCCGGGAGGAGGTGGTCCTGGAGGCGCCACAAGGAGACCTCCCGGACTCCAGGAGTAAAGGGGATGAAACCCCCTAGGGCTCCAAGTCCGGCTCAAGGCCGGACACCGCTCCGGAACCTTCAAAGGTTCCAGAGTCCGGCGGGCGACCTCCTTCCAAGAGGAGCAAGCCCACCGTGCCGGTGACCCCCGTCCAACCGGGGGCGCTGGACAATCTGTTGGAGGTGCTCGAAGGCGCCTCCATCAATGAGGGGCACCGCACTATTATGAGTGCGGTGGTCCAGAAGGTTCAGTCCGCCAAGAGCGGACTGACTGAAGCTTGTACTAGCCTTTTAACAGGCTTTGAGGTAAGTAAATAATGTGTAAATAATATTACCGCATAGACAGTAGCCCCTGATGCTCTGTTGGGCGTTCGAGAAGAAAAGCCGAATAGAGGATCAAAAATTCGCAGGAGTCTAACAAAAAGGAGTCAATATGCATATGCAGGCTTCTCTGCTGGCGTCCGCCGCACTAACTGCGGAAGTGGACACGTTGAAGCAGAACCTTGAGAAGTCCGAGCATGAGCTCGGGCGTGCCAAGAAGCAGCTCGAGGAGAAGGAAGGTAAGAAATACCTTGTTTGAATATATATAAAAAAGGTGCAATTGCAAAAAATGACAGGATTAACATGGCTATTGTAGGGGCCACGTCTAAGGTGGCGACCCTTAAGCAAGTGCTGCTCGAGGCCGAGAAGAGGGCGGCCGCGGAGCGCACCGAGCGGGAGAAGTATGAGACCCAGGTTGGCAAGGTGCGACAAGAGCTCAGGGTTCTCATGAAAAAACATGAGAGTTTGGAGCTTGACTCAAAGACGCGAGCGTTCGAGCTCGCGGCGGCTATTGAAAATGCCAAGTCTGCCAAGACCGAATCCCAGAAGACCCTCCAGGAGTTGGATGAGGTGAATAAGATAGCGGCGGGTAAGGCATTCTTTATGCAAAGGAAACATATAAACGTGAGTAACTTGTTACTTACCCGAATCCGGAGCTCTCCAGGAGCATTCGCAGATCTTCCCCGGAGTGTGTCCGATGCCGCCGCATTCTATCGAGCCGAGGAGGGCAGCTCGACAGAGAAGGTGTTCTGGTCTTAGTATGCTGAGGCCGGACACCCCGTGCCCCTGAGTGACCAGCTGAAGCATCTGGTCGAGCTCCACAAGGCGGCCGAACAGGCCATGAAGTGTTGGGGAACGTAGTAATTTCGAAAATTTTCCTACGCACACGCAAGATCATGGTGATGCATAGCAACGAGGGGGAGAGTATTGTCTACGTACCAACGCAGACCGACTGCGGAAGCGATCTCACAACATAGAGGAAGTAGTCGTACGTCTTCTTCCCGATCCGACCGATCCAAGCACCGTTACTCCGGCACCTCCGAGTTCTTAGCACACGTTCAGCTCGATGACGATCCTCGGGCTCCGATCCAGCAAAGCGTCGAGGAAGAGTTCCGTCAGCACGACGGCGTGGTGACGATCTTGATGTACTACCGACGCAGGGCTTCGCCTAAGCACTACAACGGTATGATCGAGGTGGAATTTGGTGGCAGGGGGCACCGCACACGGCTAAGGAACGATCTCAAGGATCAACTTGTGTGTCTTGGGGTGTCCCCTGCCCCCGTATATAAAGGTTGGAGGAGGGGGGCCGGCCGGCCAGGGAGAGGGAGGCGCAGGGGGAGTCCTACTCCTACCGGGAGTAGGACTCCCCCCTCCAATCCTATTCCAATTAGGACTCTCGGGGAAAAGGAGAGAGAAGGGGGGGCCAGCCCCTTATCCTAGTCCTACTAGGACTTGGGGAAAGGGGGAGCGCCGGCCAGCTATGGGCTGCCCCTTTTCTCTTTTTCCACTAAGGCCCAATAGGCCCATTAGTCTCCCGGGGGGTTCCGGTAACCCTCCCGGTATTCCGGTAAAATCCCGATTTCACCCGGAACACTTCCTATGTCCAAACATAGGCTTCCAATATATCAATCTTTACGTCTCGACCATTTCGAGACTCCTCGTCATGTCCGTGATCTCATCCGGGACTCCGAACAACCTTCGGTACATCAAAATGCATAAACTCATAATAACTGTCATCGTAACGTTAAGCGTGCGGACCCTACGGTTCGAGAACAATGTAGACATGACCGAGACACGTCTCCGGTCAATAACCAATAGCGGGACCTGGATGCCCATATTGGCTCCTACATATTCTACGAAGATCTTTATCGGTCAGACCGCATAACAACATACGTTGTTCCCTTTGTCATCGGTATGTTACTTGCCCGAGGTTCGATCGTCGGTATCCAATACCTAGTTCAATCTCGTTACTGGCAAGTCTCTTTACTCGTTCCGTAATACATCATCTCACAACTAACATATTAGTTGCAGTGCTTGCAAGGCTTATGTGATGTGCATTACCGAGAGGGCCCAGAGATACCTCTCCGACAATCGGAGTGACAAACCCTAATCTCGAAATACGCCAACCCAACATCTACCATTGGAGACACCTGTAGTACTCCTTTATAATCACCCAGTTACGTTGTGACATTTGGTAGTACCCAAAGTGTTCCTCCGGTAAACGGGAGTTACATAATCTCATAGTTATAGGAACATGTATAAGTCATGAAGAAAGCAATAGCAACATACTAAACAATCGGGTGCTAAGCTAATGGAATGGGTCATGTCAATCAGATCATTCAACTAATGATGTGACCTCGTTAATCAAATAACAACTCTTTGTTCATGGTTAGGAAACATAACCATCTTTGATTAACGAGCTAGTCAAGTAGAGGCATACTAGTGACACTCTGTTGGTCTATGTATTCACACATGTATTATGTTTCCGGTTAATACAATTCTAGCATGAATAATAAACATTTATCATGATATAAGGAAATAAATAATAACTTTATTATTGCCTCTAGGGTATATTTCCTTCAGTCTCCCACTTGCACTAGAGTCAATAATCTAGATTACACTGTAATGATTCTAACACCCATGGAGCCTTGGTGCTGATCATGTTTTGCTCGTGGAAGAGGCTTAGTCAACGGGTCTGCAACGTTCAGATCCGTATGTATCTTGCAAATCTCTATGTCTCCCACCTGGACTAAATCCCGGATGGAGTTGAAGCGTCTCTTGATGTGTTTGGTCCTTTTGTGAAATCTGGATTCCTTTGCCAAGGCAATTGCACCAGTATTGTCACAGAAGATTTTCATTGGACCCGATGCACTAGGTATGACACCTAGATCGGATATGAACTCCTTCATCCAGACTCCTTCGTTTGCTGCTTCCGAAGCAGCTATGTACTCCGCTTCACATGTAGATCCTGCTACGACGCTTTGTTTAGAACTGCACCAACTGACAGCTCCACCGTTTAAAGTAAACACGTATCCGGTTTGCGATTTAGAATCGTCCGGATCAGTGTCAAAGCTTGCATCAACGTAACCTCTTACGGTGAGCTCTTTGTCACCTCCATATACGAGAAACATATCCTTAGTCCTTTTCAGGTATTTCAGGATGTTCTTGACCGCTGTCCAGTGATCCATTCCTGGATTACTTTGGTACCTCCCTGCTAAACTTATAGCAAGGCACACATCAGGTCTGGTACACAGCATTGCATACATGATAGAGCCTATGGCTGAAGCATAGGGAACATCTTTCATTTTCTCTCTATCTTCTGCAGTGGTCGGGCATTGAGTCTGACTCAACTTCATACCTTGTAACACAGGCAAGAACCCTTTCTTTGCTTGATCCATTTTGAACTTCTTCAAAATCTTGTCAAGGTATGTGCTCTGTGAAAGTCCAATTAAGCGTTTTGATCTATCTCTATAGATCTTTATGCCTAATATGTAAGCAGCTTCCCCGAGGTCTTTCATCGAAAAACTTTTATTCAAGTATCCCTTTATGCTATCCAGAAATTCTATATCATTTCCAATCAGCAATATGTCATCCACATATAATATTAGAAATGCTACAGAGCTCCCACTCACTTTCTTGTAAATACAGGCTTCTCCAAAAGTCTGTATAAAGCCAAATGCTTTGATCACACTATCAAAGCGTTTATTCCAACTCCGAGATGCTTGCACCAGTCCATAAATGGATCGCTGGAGTTTGCATACTTTGTTAGCTCCCTTTGGATCGACAAAACCTTCTGGTTGTATCATATACAACTCTTCCTCCAGAAATCCATTCAGGAATGCAGTTTTGACATCCATCTGCCATATTTCATAATCATAAAATGCGGCAATTGCTAACATAATTCTGACGGACTTAAGCATCGCTACGGGTGAGAAGGTCTCATCGTAGTCAACTCCTTGAACTTGTCGAAAACCTTTCGCGACAAGTCGAGCTTTATAGACAGTAATATTACCGTCAGCGTCAGTCTTTTTCTTGAAGATCCATTTATTCTCAATTGCTTGCCGATCATCGGGCAAGTCAACCAAAGTCCATACTTTGTTTTCATACATGGATCCCATCTCAGATTTCATGGCCTCAAGCCACTTTGCGGAATCTGGGCTCACCATCGCTTCTTCATAGTTCGTAGGTTCATCATGATCTAGCATCATGACTTCTAGAACTGGATTACCGTACCACTCTGGTGCGGATCTCACTCTGGTTGATCTACGTGTTTCAGTAGTATCTTGTTCTGAAGCTTCATGATCATCATCATTAGCTTCCTCACTGATTGGTATAGGTGTCGCAGAAACAGTTTTCTGTGATGTACTATTTTCCAATAAGGGAGCAGGTACAGTTACCTCGTCAAGTTCTACTTTCCTCCCACTCACTTCTTTCGAGAGAAACTCCTTCTCTAGAAAGTTTCCGAATTTAGCAACAAAAGTCTTGCCTTCGGATCTGTGATAGAAGGTGTATCCAATAGTTTCCTTTGGATATCCTATGAAGACACATTTCTCCGATTTGGGTTCGAGCTTATCAGGTTGAAGCTTTTTCACATAAGCATCGCAGCCCCAAACTTTAAGAAACGACAACTTTGGTTTCTTGCCAAACCATAGTTCATAAGGTGTCGTCTCAACGGATTTTGATGGTGCCCTGTTTAACGTGAATGCAGCCGTCTCTAAAGCATAACCCCAAAACGATAGCGGTAAATCAGTAAGAGACATCATAGATCGCACCATATCTAGTAAAGTACGATTACGACGTTCGGACACACCATTACGTTGTGGTGTTCCGGGTGGCGTGAGTTGCGAAAGTATTCCACAATTTTTCAAATGTACACCAAACTCGTAACTCAAATATTCTCCTCCACAATCAGATTGTAGAAACTTTATTTTCTTGTTACGATGATTTTCAACCTCACTCTGAAATTCTTTGAACTTTTCAAATGTTTCAGACTTATGTTTCATTAAGTAGATATACCCATATCTGCTTAAATCATCTGTGAAGGTGAGAAAATAATGATATCCGCCACGAGCCTCAGTATTCATAGGACCACATACATCGGTATGTATGATTTCCAATAAATCTGTTGCTCTCTCCATAGTACCGGAGAACGGTGTTTTAGTCATCTTGCCTATGAGGCACGGTTCGCAAGTTCCAAGTGATTCATAATCAAGTGGTTCCAAAAGCCCATCAGTATGGAGTTTCTTCATGCGCTTTACACCGATATGACCTAAACGGCAGTGCCACAAATAAGTCGCACTATCATTATTAACTTTGCATCTTTTGGCTTCTACATTATGAATATGTGTATCACTATCTTCGAGATTCAACAAGAATAGACCACTCTTCAAAGGTGCATGACCATAAAAGATATTACTCATATAAATAGAACAACCATTATTCTCTGATTTAAATGAATAACCGTCTCGCATTAAACAAGATCCAGATATAATGTTCATGCTCAACGCTGGCACCAAATAACAATTATTTAGGTCTAATATTAATCCCGAAGGTAGATGTGGAGGTAGCGTGCCGACTGCGATCACATCGACTTTGGAACCGTTTCCCACGCGCATCGTCACCTCGTCCTTTGCTAGCGTCCGCTTATTCCGTAGTCCCTGTTTCGAGTTGCAAATATTAGCAACAGAACCAGTATCAAATACCCAGGTGCTACTGCGAGCTCTAGTAAGGTACACATCAATAACATGTATATCACATATACCTTTGCTCACTTTGCCATCCTTCTTATCCGCCAAATACTTGGGGCAGTTCCGCTTCCAGTGACCAGTCTGCTTGCAGTAGAAGCACTCAGTTTCAGGCTTAGGTCCAGACTTGGGTTTCTTCTCCTGAGCAGCAACTTGCTTGCTGTTCTTCTTGAAGTTTCCCTTCTTCTTCCCTTTGCCCCTTTTCTTGAAACTAGTGGTTTTGCTAACCATCAACACTTGATGCTCCTTCTTGATTTCTACCTCCGCAGCTTTCAGCATTGCGAAGAGCTCGGGAATAGTCTTGTTCATCCCTTGCATATTATAGTTCATCACGAAGCTCTTGTAGCTTGGTGGCAGTGATTGGAGAATTCTGTCAATGACGCAGTCATCTGGAAGATTAACTCCCATCTGAATCAAGTGATTATTATACCCAGACATTTTGAGTATATGCTCACTGACAGAACTGTTCTCCTCCATCTTGCAGCTATAGAACTTACTGGAGACTTCATATCTCTCAATTCGGGCATTTGCTTGAAATATTAACTTCAACTCCTGGAACATCTCATATGCTCCATGACGTTCAAAACGTCGTTGAAGTCCCGATTCTAAGCCGTAAAGCATGGCACACTAAACTATCGAGTAGTCATCAGCTTTGCTCTGCCAGACGTTCATAACATCTGGCGTTGCTCCAGCAGCAGGCCTGTCACCCAGCGGTGCTTCCAGGACGTAATTCTTCTGTGCAGCAATGAGGATGATCCTCAGGTTACGGACCCAGTCCGTGTAATTGCTACCATCATCTTTCAACTTTGCTTTCTCAAGGAACGCATTAAAATTCAACGGAACAATAGCACGAGCCATCTATCTACAATCAACATAAAAAAACAAGATACTATCAGGTACTAAGTTCATGATAAGTTTAAGTTCAGTTAATCAAATTACTTAGGAACTCCCACTTAGATAGACATCCCTCTAATCTTCTAAGTGATCACGTGATCCAAATCAACTAAACCATAACCGATCATCACGTGAGATGGAGTAGTTTTCAATGGTGAACATCGTTATGTTGATCATATCTACTATATGATTCACGCTCGACATTTCGGTCTCCGTGTTCCGAGGCCATATCTGTATATGCTTGGCTCGTCAAGTATAACCTGAGTATTCTGCGTGTGCAACTGTTTTGCACCCGTTGTATTTGGACGTAGAGCTTATCACACCCGATCATCACGTGGTGTCTGGGCACGACGAACTTTGGCAACGGTGCATACTCAGGGAGAACACTTCTTGATAATTTTTAGTGAGAGATCATCTTATAATGCTACCGTCAATCAAAGCAAGATAAGATGCATAAAAAGGGATAAACATCACATGCAATCAATATAAGTGATATGATATGGCCATCATCATCTTGTGCTTGTGATCTCCATCTCCGAAGCATCGTCATGATCACCATCGTCACCGGCGCGACACCTTGATCTCCATCGTAGCATCGTTGTCGTCTCGCCAATCTTATGCTTCCACGACTATCACTACCGCTTAGCAATAAAGTAAAGCATTACATCGCGATTGCATTGCATACAATAAAGCGACAACCATATGGCTCCTGCCAGTTGCCGATAACTTGGTTACAAAACATGATCATCTCATACAATAAAATTTAGCATCATGCCTTGACCATATCACATCACAACATGCCCTGCAAAAACAAGTTAGACGTCCTCTATTTTGTTGTTGCAAGTTTTACGTGGCTGCTACGGGCTTAAGCAAGAACTCATCTCACCTACGCATCAAAACCACAATGATAGTTTGTCAAATAGACTCCGTTTTAACCTTCTCAAGGACCGGGCGTAGCCACACTTGGTTCAACTAAAGTTGGAGAGACAGTCGCCCGCAAGCCATCTATGTGCAAAGCACGTCGAGGGAACCGGTCTCGCGTAAGCGTACGCGTAAGGTTGGTCCGGGTCGTCTCGTCCAACAATACCGCCGAACCAAAGTATGACATGCTGGTAGGCAGTATGACTTGTATCGCCCACAACTCACTTGTGTTCTACTCGTGCAAATAACATCAAACCATAAAACCTAGGCTCTGATACCACTGTTGGGGAACGTAGTAATTTCGAAAATTTTCCTACGCACACGCAAGATCATGGTGATGCATAGCAACGAGGGGGAGAGTATTGTCTACGTACCAACGCAGACCGACTACGGAAGCGATCTCACAACGTAGAGGAAGTAGTCGTACGTCTTCTTCCCGATCCGACCGATCCAAGCACCGTTACTCCGGCACCTCCGAGTTCTTAGCACACGTTCAGCTCGATGACGATCCTCGGGCTCCGATCCAGCAAAGCGCCGAGGAAGAGTTCCGTCAGCACGACGGCGTGGTGACGATCTTGATGTACTACCGACGCAGGGCTTCGCCTAAGCACTACAACGGTATGATCGAGGTGGAATTTGGTGGAAGGGGGCACCGCACACGGCTAAGGAACGATCTCAAGGATCAACTTGTGTGTCTTGGGGTGTCCCCTGCCCCCGTATATAAAGGTTGGAGGAGGGGGGCCGGCCGGCCAGGGAGAGGGAGGCGCAGGGGGAGTCCTACTCCTACCGGGAGTAGGACTCCCCCCTCCAATCCTATTCCAATTAGGACTCTCGGGGAAAAGGAGAGAGAAGGGGGGGCCGGCCCCTTATCCTAGTCCTACTAGGACTTGGGGAAAGGGGGGGCGCCGGCCAGCTATGGGCTGCCCCTTTTCTCTTTTTCCACTAAGGCCCAATAGGCCCATTAGTCTCCCGGGGGGTTCCGGTAACCCTCCCGGTATTCCGGTAAAATCCCGATTTCACCCGGAACACTTCCTATGTCCAAACATAGGCTTCCAATATATCAATATTTACGTCTCGACCATTTTGAGACTCCTCGTCATGTCCGTGATCTCATCCGGGACTCCGAACAACCTTCGGTACATCAAAATGCATAAACTCATAATAACTGTCATCGTAACGTTAAGCGTGCGGACCCTACGGTTCGAGAACAATGTAGACATGACCGAGACACGTCTCCAGTCAATAACCAATAGCGGGACCTGGATGCCCATATTGGCTCCTACATATTCTACGAAGATCTTTATCGGTCAGACCGCATAACAACATACGTTGTTCCCTTTGTCATCGGTATGTTACTTGCCCGAGGTTCGATCGTCGGTATCCAATACCTAGTTCAATCTCGTTACTGGCAAGTCTCTTTACTCGTTCCGTAATACATCATCTCACAACTAACATATTAGTTGCAGTGCTTGCAAGGCTTATGTGATGTGCATTACCGAGAGGGCCCAGAGATACCTCTCCGACAATCGGAGTGACAAACCCTAATCTCGAAATACGCCAACCCAACATCTACCATTGGAGACACCTGTAGTACTCCTTTATAATCACCCAGTTACGTTGTGACGTTTGGTAGTACCCAAAGTGTTCCTCCGGTAAACGGGAGTTGCATAATCTCATAGTTATAGGAACATGTATAAGTCATGAAGAAAGCAATAGGAACATACTAAACGATCGGGTGCTAAGCTAATGGAATGGGTCTTGTCAATCAGATCATTCAACTAATGATGTGACCTCGTTAATCAAATAACAACTCTTTGTTCATGGTTAGGAAACATAACCATCTTTGATTAACGAGCTAGTCAAGTAGAGGCATACTAGTGACACTCTGTTGGTCTATGTATTCACACATGTATTATGTTTCCGGTTAATACAATTCTAGCATGAATAATAAACATTTATCATGATATAAGGAAATAAATAATAACTTTATTATTGCCTCTAGGGTATATTTCCTTCATGAAGGGCCTCATGGTCCGGCTGTGGCCTAGAGAGGCTCTGCCTGGGAGCTATTTCGGGCTGGTGCGGCGGCTGGTGGAGGCCTGACCAAGGCTCGAAGTCATCAAGCGCTCCGTCTGCATTGAAGGTGCCCGTAGGGCCCTTGCCCGTGCTAAGGTGCACTGGGGCAAGCTGGATGCTGAGAAGCTTGTGAAGGACGGGCCACCGCCGGGGAAGGAGCATCGCAAGCCCGAGAATTATTATAAGAATGTTCTGGAGGGTGCCCGCCTTATGGCGGATGAATGTACCAGGGATGTAATTTTTGAGTAAAACTCGCTTGTTTTTGTCCTGTGCGCTGAAAACTTGTTCATATGCACTGAGCAATGCTGTTGGAATTTAAAATATTACCTTCCGTGCGGCTGTTTATCAATTCTGAGAGATGGCGAGTCGTCGGCTTCTGCCCCCGTGCCGCTAGTGCTGGGGTGTTCGGGGATAAACCTGAGCGCTCTTTTTCCCATGTTTAGGTCCTTCGAGGGAGGCGCTCCGCCCAACGAACAAGGCAATCGGACTATAACGCGTGAACACTCTCACTTAGCCATAGAATTCTATAATTTTTAATTTCGGTGAAGCCCCTGGTATTCGGAAGACCGAGTTCGGGGCGCTATCCATGCCTTGGCCGGATAGAGCCGACTCCTCGCTCTAAGCGGCATAAGTCTTTAGGGACTCAAAAAAACCTCTCGAACAGCGACCAGCTCTCGCTTCATCATGACAGTCAGTTTTAGCTTTCTCCACTGAGGTGCTCGACCCAGCTCAACTGGGGTACAGTCGCAGTGGTTCTCCTAGTGCTACCTTAGCCGATATAGCGGAACGTAAGGCACCAAAACATAGGAGCCGGGTAAACCCAACTATTGACCCAAGACATGATTCGGAGCCGATGCATATAATGCTATAAGTTCGGGGTGCCGCACTTGTGAAAGTGTTCGGACTTCTCACACCATATTGAGGGGTACTAAAGCCCCTGGCGCATTTTGGCCATACCAAATTGTACGGGTGCAACATGTCGTTAAGGAACATATATTTATAAAAAAAGAGTAATGCAAAAATAGACAAAAGCTATGCATTGTTTATTAAAAAGGGCTGCGATCAAAGCAGAACGATATAAATAATACGATAAGCAAAAGGTTGGACTATTTAACATGTTCGTTCCAGGGGCAGGCTACGGAATGGTATGTGAAACAGGTATACTGCTCGTGATAGAGACCACCTGGGAGTTCCGTAATGCGGCATGGCTTGTCTGCTTCCCTGGTTCTTGCATCGTTTGTGCGGCAATTGAACTGCCGAACAGGCCTTCCCAAGAATGGAGTCCTGAAAGTAAGAGAAAATTAAAAAATTGGCAGCCCCTGGTGCGGTTTAAGCCGTGTTTCTGGCATGCCGTGATGGTGCCCCTCCCCTGTACCCATGGTATTTTTAGAGCGTAGTTATGTACGCGAAGCACTGATGTCGCATTGTTGCGAGGGCTGGGGTTGGGGCCGCATTGCTACGCCTGCTCGGAACGTGCCGGGCGATCTTGTTGTAGGTTACTCCGGGCGCGCTTGATGGTGTCCGGACGTTTAATGGCCGGACTGGAGAACTGCCTGGAGAGGCTGCTTTGTACTTCCGCTGCAAGGGCCGCCGTGTGCTCCTCCGTTCGGAGGGAGCGTTCGGTGTTTCCATTGACTATAATTACTCCTCGAGAGCCTGGCATTTTAAGCTTAAGGTATGCGTAGTGCGGTACCGCATTGAACTTGGCGAATGCGGTTCGCCCGAGCAGTGCGTGATAGCCACTGCGGAATGGGACTATGTCGAAGATTAACTCCTCGCTTCGGAAATTATCCGGAGATCCGAAGACCACTTCAAGTGTGACTGAGCCTGTATAGTTGGCCTCTACACCTGGTATTACGCCTTTAAATGTCGTTTTGGTGGGCTTAATCCTCGAGGGATCTCACCCTGGTTGATCTACGTGGTTCAGTAGTATCTTGTCCTGAAGTTTCATGATCATCATCATTAGCTTCCTCACTAATTGGTATAGGTGTCGCAGAAATAGTTTTCTGTGATGTACTATTTTCCAATAAGGGAGCAGGTACAGTTACCTCGTCAAGTTCTACTTTCCTCCCACTCACTTCTTTCTAGAGAAACTCCTTCTCTAGAAATGATCCATTACAAGCAACGAGTGCCTTGCCTTAGGATCTGTGATAGAAGGTGTACCCAACAGTCTCCTTTGGGTATCCTATGAAGACATATTTCTCCGATTTGGGTTTGAGCTTATCAGGATGAAACTTTTTTCACATAAGCATCACAACCCCAAACTTTAAGAAACGACTACTTTGGTTTCTTGCTAAACCACAGTTCAGATTGTGTTGTCTCAACGGACTTAGATGGTGCCCCTTTTTAACGTGAATGCAGCTGTCTCTAATGCATAACCCCAAAACGATAGTGGTAGATCGGTAAGATACATCACAGATTGCACTATATCCAATAAAGTACAGTTATGACGTTCGGACACACCATCATGCTGTGGTGTTCCATGTGGCATGAGTTTGTGAAACTATTCCACATTGTTTTAATTGAAGACCAAACTCATAACTCAAATATTTGTCTCCGCGATCAGATCGTAGAAACTTTATTTTCTTGTCACGATGATTTTTCACTTCACTCTAAAATTCTTTGAACTTTTCAAATGTTTCAGACTTATGTTTCATTAAGTAGATATCCCCATATCTGCTCAAATCATCTATGAAGGTCAGAAAATAATGATACCTGCTGCAAGCCTTAATATTCACTGGACCACATACATCAGTATGTATGATCTCCAACAAATCTTTTGCTCACTCCATTGTTCCGAAGAACAGAGTCTTAGTCATCTTGCCCATGAGGCATGGTTCGCAAGCATCAACTGATTCATAATCAAGTGATTCCAAAAGCCCATCAGCATGGAGTTTCTTCATGCGCTTTACACCAATATGACCTAAACGGCAGTGCCACAAATAAGTTGCACTATCATTATTAACTTCGCATCTTTTGGTTTCAATATTATGAATATGTGTATCACTAAGATCGAGATCCAATGAACTATTTTCATTGGGTGTGTAACCATATAAGGTTTCTTCATGTAAACAGAACAACAATTTATTCTCTTACTTTAATGAATAACCGTATTGCAATAAACATGATCATATCATATTCATGCTCAACGCAAAAACCAAATAACACTTATTTAAGTTCAACACTAATCCCGAAAGTATAGGGGAGTATGCGATGATGATCACATCAATCTTGGAACTACTTCCAACACACATCGTCACTTTACCCTTAACTAGTCTCTGTTTATTCTGCAACTCCCGTTTCGAGTTACTACTCTTAGCAACTGAACTAGTATCAAATACTGAGGGTTTGCTATAAACACTAGTAAAGTACACATCAATAACATGTATATCAAATATACTTATGTTCACTTTGCCATCCTTCTTATCCGCCAATCACTTGGGGTAGTTCCGCTTCCAGTAACCAGTCCCTTTGTAGTAGAAGCACTTTGTCTCAGGCTTAGGACCAGACTTGGGCTTCTTCACATGAGTAGCAACTTGCTTGCCGTTCTTTTGAAGTTCCCCTTCTTCCCTTTGCCCTTTTCTTGAAACTAGTGATCTTGTCAACCATCAACACTTGATGTTTTTCTTGATTTCTACCTTCGTTGATTTCAGCATCACGAAGAGCTTGGGAGTTGTATCCGTTATCCCTTGCATATTATAGTTCATCACGAAGTTCTACTAACTTGGTGATGGTGACTAGAGAATTCTGTCAATCACTATTTTATCTGGAAGATTAACTCCCACTTGATTCAAGCGATTGTAGTACTCAGACAATCTGGGCACATGCTCACTAGTTGAGCGATTCTCCTCCATCTTTCAGCTATAGAACTTGTTGGAGACTTCATATCTCTCAACTCGAGTATTTACTTGAAATATTAACTTCAACTCCTGGAACATCTCATATGGTCCATGACGTTCAAAACGTCTTTGAAGTCCCGATTCTAAGCCATTAAGCATGGTGCACTTAACTATCAAGTAGTCATCATATTGAGCTAGCCAAACGTTCATAACGTCTGCATCTGCTCCTGCAATAGGTCTGTCACCTAGCGGTGCATCAAGGACATAATTCTTCTGTGCAGCAATGAGGATAAACCTCAGATCACGGATCCAATCCGCATCATTGCTACTAACATCTTTCAACACAATTTTCTCTAGGAACATATCAAAATAAACATATGAAAGCAACAACGCGAGCTATTGATCTACAACATAGATGTGCTAATACTACCAGGACTAAGTTCATGATAAGTTTAAGTTCAGTTAATCAAATAACTTAAGAACTCCCACTTAGATAGATATCCCTCTAATCCTCTAAGTGATCACGCGATCCAAATCAACTAAACCATAACCGATCATCACGTGAGATGGAGTAGTTTTCAATGGTGAACATCGTCATGTTGATCATATCTACTATATGATTCACGCTCGACCTTTCGGTCTCCGTGTTCCGAGGCCATATCTGCATATGCTAGGCTCGTCAAGTTTAACCTGAGTATTCTGCGTGTGCAAAACTGGCTTGCACCCGTTGTAGATGGACGTAGAGCTTATCACACCCGATCATCACGTGGTGTCTGGGCACGACGAACTTTGGCAACGGTGCGTACTCAGGGAGAACACTTCTTGATAATTTAGTGAGAGATCATCTTATAATGCTACCGTCAATCAAAGCAAGATAAGATGCATAAAAAGATAAACATCACATGCAATCAATATAAGTGATATGATATGGCCATCATCATCTTGTGCTTGTGATCTCCATCTCCGAAGCATCGTCATGATCACCATCGTCACCGGCGCGACACCTTGATCTCCATCGTAGCATCGTTGTCGTCTCGCCAATCTTATGCTTCCACGACTATCACTACCGCTTAGCAATAAAGTAAAGCATTACATCGCGATTGCATTGCATACAATAAAGCGACAACCATATGGCTCCTGCCAGTTGCCGATAACTTGGTTACAAAACATGATCATCTCATACAATAAAATTTAGCATCATGCCTTGACCATATCACATCACAACATGCCCTGCAAAAACAAGTTAGACGTCCTCTATTTTGTTGTTGCAAGTTTTACGTGGCTGCTACGGGCTTAAGCAAGAACTCATCTCACCTACGCATCAAAACCACAATGATAGTTTGTCAAATAGACTCCGTTTTAACCTTCTCAAGGACCGGGCGTAGCCACACTTGGTTCAACTAAAGTTGGAGAGACAGTCGCCCGCAAGCCATCTATGTGCAAAGCACGTCGAGGGAACCGGTCTCGCGTAAGCGTACGCGTAAGGTTGGTCCGGGTCGTCTCGTCCAACAATACCGCCGAACCAAAGTATGACATGCTGGTAGGCAGTATGACTTGTATCGCCCACAACTCACTTGTGTTCTACTCGTGCAAATAACATCAAACCATAAAAACCTAGGCTCGGATGCCACTGTTGGGGGAACGTAGTAATTTCGAAAATTTTCCTACGCACACGCAAGATCATGGTGATGCATAGCAACGAGGGGGAGAGTGTTGTCTACGTACCAACGCAGACCGACTGCGGAAGCGATCACACAACATAGAGGAAGTAGTCGTATGTCTTCTTCCCGATCCAACCGATCCAAGTACCGTTACTCCGGCACCTCCGAGTTCTTAGCACACGTTCAGCTCGATGACGATCCTCGGGCTCCGATCCAGCAAAGCGTCGAGGAAGAGTTCCGTCAGCACGACGGCGTGGTGACGATCTTGATGTACTACCGACGCAGGGCTTCACCTAAGCACTACAACGGTATGATCGAGGTGGAATTTGGTGGCAGGGGGCACCGCACACGGCTAAGGAACGATCAACAATGATCAACTTGTGTGTCTATGGGGTGCCCCCTGCCCCCGTATATAAAGGAGCAGGGGGAGGGGTTCGGCCGGCTAGGGAGAGGGCGCGGGAGGAGTCCTACTCCTACCGGGAGTAGGACTCCCCCCCTCAATCCTATTCCAACTAGGACTCCCAAGGGGGAAAGGAGAGAGAGGGGGGCCGGCCCCTTCTCCTAGTCCTAATAGGACTTGGGGAAGGGGGGGCGCAGCTATGGGCTGCCCCTTTTCTCTTTTCCACTAAGGCCTAATAGGCCCATTTGCCTCCCGGGGGGTTCCGGTAACCCTCCCGGTATTCCGGTAAAATCCCGATTTCACCCGGAACACTTCCGGTGTCCGAACATAGGCTTCCAATATATCAATCTTTACGTCTCGACCATTTCGAGACTCCTCGTCATGTCCGTGATCACATCCGGGACTCCGAACAACCTTCGGTGCATCAAAATGCATAAACTCATAATAACTGTCATCGTAACGTTAAGCGTGCGGACCCTACGGTTCGAGAACAATGTAGACATGACCGAGACATGTCTCCGGTCAATAACCAATAGCAGGACCTGGATGCCCATATTGGCTCCTACATATTCTACGAAGATCTTTATCGGTCAGACCGCATAACAACATACGTTGTTCCCTTTGTCATCGGTATGTTACTTGCCCGAGATTCGATCGTCGGTATCCAATACCTAGTTCAATCTCGTTACCGGCAAGTCTCTTTACTCGTTCCGTAATATAGCATCCCGCAACTAACTCATTAGTTGCAATGCTTGCAAGGCTTTAAGTGATGTGCATTACCGAGAGGGCCCAGAGATACCTCTCCGACAATCGGAGTGACAAACCCTAATCTCGAAATACGCCAACCCAACATCTACCATTGGAGACACCTGTAGTACTCCTTTATAATCACCCAGTTACGTTGTGACGTTTGGTAGTACCCAAAGTGTTCCTCCGGTAAACGGGAGTTGCATAATCTCATAGTTATAGGAACATGTATAAGTCATGAAGAAAGCAATAGCAACATACTAAACGATCGGGTGCTAAGCTAATAGGTCATGTCAATCAGATCATTCAACTAATGATGTGACCTCATTAATCAAATAACAACTCTTTGTTCATGGTTAGGAAACATAACCATCTTTGATTAACGAGCTAGTCAAGTAGAGGCATACTAGTGACACTCTATTTGTCTATGTATTCACACATGTATTATGTTTCCGGTTAATACAATTCTAGCATGAATAATAAACATTTATCATGATATAAGGAAATAAATAATAACTTTATTATTGCCTCTAGGGCATATTTCCTTCAGTCTCCCACTTGCACTAGAATCAGTAATCTAGTTCACATCGCCATGTGATTTAGCAGCATTATTTGACATCACCATGTGATTAACACCCATAGTTCACATCCTCATGTGACCAACACTCAAAGGGTTTACTAGAGTCAGTAATCTAGTTCACATATCTATGTGATTAACACCCAAAGAGTACTAAGGTGTGATCATGTTTTGCTTGTGAGATAATTTTAGTCAACGGGTCTGTCACATTCAGATCCGTAAGTATTTTGCAAAATTCTATGTCTATAATGCTCTGCACGGAGCTACTCTAGCTAATTGCTCCCATTTTCAATATGTATCCAGATTGAGACTTTAGATTCATCTGGATCAGTGTCAAAAACTTGCATCGATGTAACCCTTTACGACGAACCTTTTTGTCACGTCCATAATCGAGAAACATATCCTTATTTCACTAAGGATAATTCTGACCGCTGTCCAGTGATCTACTCCTAGATCACTATTGTACTCCCTTGCCAAATCAATGCAGGGTATATAATAGATCTGGAATACAGCATGACATACTTTATAGAACCTATGGCCAAGGCATAGGGAATGACTTTCATTCTCTTTCTATCTTCTGCCGTGGTCGGGCTTTGAGTCTTACTCAACTTCACACCTTGTAATACAGGCAAGAACTCTTTCTTTGACTGCTCCATTTTGAACTACTTCAAAATCTTGTCAAGGTATGTACTCATGGAAAAAACTTATCAAACGTCTTGATCTATCTCTATAGATCTTGAAGCTCAATATGTAAGCAGCTTCACCGAGGTCTTTCTTTTGAAAAACTCCTTTCAAAAACTCCTTTATGCTTTACAGAATAATTCTACATTATTTCTGATCAACAATATGTCATTCACATATACTTATCAGAAATGCTGTAGTGCTCCCACTCACTTTCTTGTAAATACAGGCTTCATCGCAAGTCTGTATAAAACTATATGCTTTGATCAACTTATCAAAGCGTATATTCCAACTCCGAGATGCTTGCACCAGTCCACAGATGGATCGCTGGAGCTTGCACATTTTGTTAGCACCATTCGGATTGACAAAACCTTCTCGTTGCATCATATACAACTCTTCTTTAATAAATCCATTAAGGAATGCAGTTTTGTTTATCCGTTTGCCAGATTTCATAAAATGCGGCAATTACTAACATGATTCGGACAGACTCAAGCATAGATACGAGTGAGAAGCTCTCATCGTAGTCAACACTTTGAACTTGTCGAAAACCTTTTGCGACAATTCTAGCTTTGTAGATAGTAACACTACTACCATCGTCCGTCTTCCTCTTGAATATCCATTTATTCTCAATTGCTTGCCGATCATCGGGCAAGTCAACCAAAGTCCATACTTTGTTCTCATACATGGATCCCATCTCAGATTTCATGGCCTCAAGCCACTTTGCGGAATCTGGGCTCACCATCGCTTCTTCATAGTTCGTAGGTTCATCATGATCTAGTAGCATGACTTCCAGAATTGGATTACCGTACCACTCTGGTGCGGATCTCACCCTGGTTGATCTACGTGGTTCAGTAGTATCTTGTCCTGAAGTTTCATGATCATCATCATTAGCTTCCTCACTAATTGGTATAGGTGTCGCAGAAACAGTTTTCTGTGATGTACTATTTTCCAATAAGGGAGCAGGTACAGTTACCTCGTCAAGTTCTACTTTCCTCCCACTCACTTCTTTCTAGAGAAACTCCTTCTCTAGAAATGATCCATTACAAGCAACGAGTGTCTTGCCTTAGGATCTGTGATAGAAGGTGTACCCAACAGTCTCCTTTGGGTATCCTATGAAGACATATTTCTCCGATTTGCGTTTGAGCTTATCAGGATGAAACTTTTTTCACATAAGCATCACAACCCCAAACTTTAAGAAACGACTACTTTGGTTTCTTGCTAAACCACAGTTCAGATTGTGTTGTCTCAACGGACTTAGATGGTGCCCCTTTTTAACGTGAATGCAGCTGTCTCTAATGCATAACCCCAAAACGATAGTGGTAGATCGGTAAGATACATCACAGATTGCACTATATCCAATAAAGTACAGTTATGACGTTCGGACACACCATCATGCTGTGGTGTTCCATGTGGCATGAGTTTGTGAAACTATTCCACATTGTTTTAATTGAAGACCAAACTCATAACTCAAATATTTGTCTCCGCGATCAGATCGTAGAAACTTTATTTTCTTGTCACGATGATTTTTCACTTCACTCTGAAATTCTTTGAACTTTTCAAATGTTTCAGACTTATGTTTCATTAAGTAGATATCCCCATATCTGCTCAAATCATCTGTGAAGGTCAGAAAATAATGATACCTGCTGCAAGCCTTAATATTCACTGGACCACATACATCAGTATGTATGATCTCCAACAAATCTTTTGCTCACTCCATTGTTCCGAAGAACAGAGTCTTAGTCATCTTGCCCATGAGGCATGGTTCGCAAGCATCAACTGATTCATAATCAAGTGATTCCAAAAGCCCATCAACATGGAGTTTCTTCATGCGCTTTACACCAATATGACCTAAACGGCAGTGCCACAAATAAGTTGCACTATCATTATTAACTTTGCATCTTTTGGTTTCAATATTATGAATATGTGTATCACTAAGATCGAGATCCAATGAACTATTTTCATTGGGTGTGTAACCATATAAGGTTTCTTCATGTAAACAGAACAACAATTTATTCTCTTACTTTAATGAATAACCGTATTGCAATAAACATGATCATATCATATTCATGCTCAACGCAAAAACCAAATAACACTTATTTAAGTTCAACACTAATCCCGAAAGTATAGGGGAGTATGCGATGATGATCACATCAATCTTGGAACTACTTCCAACACACATCGTCACTTTACCCTTAACTAGTCTCTGTTTATTCTGCAACTCCCGTTTCGAGTTACTACTCTTAGCAACTGAACTAGTATCAAATACTGAGGGTTTGCTATAAACACTAGTAAAGTACACATCAATAACATGTATATCAAATATACTTATGTTCACTTTGCCATCCTTCTTATCCGCCAATCACTTGGGGTAGTTCCGCTTCCAGTAACCAGTCCCTTTGTAGTAGAAGCACTTTGTCTCAGGCTTAGGACCAGACTTGGGCTTCTTCACATGAGTAGCAACTTGCTTGCCGTTCTTTTGAAGTTCCCCTTCTTCCCTTTGCCCTTTTCTTGAAACTAGTGATCTTGTCAACCATCAACACTTGATGTTTTTCTTGATTTCTACCTTCGTTGATTTCAGCATCACGAAGAGCTTGGGAGTTGTATCCGTTATCCCTTGCATATTATAGTTCATCACGAAGTTCTACTAACTTGGTGATGGTGACTAGAGAATTCTGTCAATCACTATTTTATCTGGAAGATTAACTCCCACTTGATTCAAGCGATTGTAGTACTCAGACAATCTGGGCACATGCTCACTAGTTGAGCGATTCTCCTCCATCTTTCAGCTATAGAACTTGTTGGAGACTTCATATCTCTCAACTCGAGTATTTACTTGAAATATTAACTTCAACTCCTGGAACATCTCATATGGTCCATGACGTTCAAAACGTCTTTGAAGTCCCGATTCTAAGCCATTAAGCATGGTGCACTTAACTATCAAGTAGTCATCATATTGAGCTAGCCAAACGTTCATAACGTCTGCATCTGCTCCTACAATAGGTCTGTCACCTAGCGGTGCATCAAGGACATAATTCTTCTGTGCAGCAATGAGGATAAACCTCAGATCACGGATCCAATCCGCATCATTGCTACTAACATCTTTCAACACAATTTTCTCTAGGAACATATCAAAATAAACATATGAAAGCAACAACGCGAGCTATTGATCTACAACATAGATGTGCTAATACTACCAGGACTAAGTTCATGATAAGTTTAAGTTCAGTTAATCAAATAACTTAAGAACTCCCACTTAGATAGATATCCCTCTAATCCTCTAAGTGATCACGCGATCCAAATCAACTAAACCATAACCGATCATCACGTGAGATGGAGTAGTTTTCAATGGTGAACATCGTCATGTTGATCATATCTACTATATGATTCACGCTCGACCTTTCGGTCTCCGTGTTCCGAGGCCATATCTGCATATGCTAGGCTCGTCAAGTTTAACCTGAGTATTCTGCGTGTGCAAAACTGGCTTGCACCCGTTGTAGATGGACGTAGAGCTTATCACACCCGATCATCACGTGGTGTCTGGGCACGACGAACTTTGGCAACGGTGCGTACTCAGGGAGAACACTTCTTGATAATTTAGTGAGAGATCATCTTATAATGCTACCGTCAATCAAAGCAAGATAAGATGCATAAAAAGATAAACATCACATGCAATCAATATAAGTGATATGATATGGCCATCATCATCTTGTGCTTGTGATCTCCATCTCCGAAGCATCGTCATGATCACCATCGTCACCGGCGCGACACCTTGATCTCCATCGTAGCATCGTTGTCGTCTCGCCAATCTTATGCTTCCACGACTATCACTACCGCTTAGCAATAAAGTAAAGCATTACATCGCGATTGCATTGCATACAATAAAGCGACAACCATATGGCTCCTGCCAGTTGCCGATAACTTGGTTACAAAACATGATCATCTCATACAATAAAATTTAGCATCATGCCTTGACCATATCACATCACAACATGCCCTGCAAAAACAAGTTAGACGTCCTCTATTTTGTTGTTGCAAGTTTTACGTGGCTGCTACGGGCTTAAGCAAGAACTCATCTCACCTACGCATCAAAACCACAATGATAGTTTGTCAAATAGACTCCGTTTTAACCTTCTCAAGGACCGGGCGTAGCCACACTTGGTTCAACTAAAGTTGGAGAGACAGTCGCCCGCAAGCCATCTATGTGCAAAGCACGTCGAGGGAACCGGTCTCGCGTAAGCGTACGCGTAAGGTTGGTCCGGGTCGTCTCGTCCAACAATACCGCCGAACCAAAGTATGACATGCTGGTAGGCAGTATGACTTGTATCGCCCACAACTCACTTGTGTTCTACTCGTGCAAATAACATCAAACCATAAAAACCTAGGCTCGGATGCCACTGTTGGGGGAACGTAGTAATTTTGAAAATTTTCCTACGCACACGCAAGATCATGGTGATGCATAGCAACGAGGGGGAGAGTGTTGTCTACGTACCAACGCAGACCGACTGCGGAAGCGATCACACAACATAGAGGAAGTAGTCGTATGTCTTCTTCCCGATCCAACCGATCCAAGTACCGTTACTCCGGCACCTCCGAGTTCTTAGCACATGTTCAGCTCGATGACGATCCTCGGGCTCCGATCCAGCAAAGCGTCGAGGAAGAGTTCCGTCAGCACGACGGCGTGGTGACGATCTTGATGTACTACCGACGCAGGGCTTCACCTAAGCACTACAACGGTATGATCGAGGTGGAATTTGGTGGCAGGGGGCACCGCACACGGCTAAGGAACGATCAACAATGATCAACTTGTGTGTCTATGGGGTGCCCCCTGCCCCCGTATATAAAGGAGCAGGGGGAGGGGTTCGGCCGGCTAGGGAGAGGGCGCGGGAGGAGTCCTACTCCTACCGGGAGTAGGACTCCCCCCCTCAATCCTATTCCAACTAGGACTCCCAAGGGGGAAAGGAGAGAGAGGGGGGCCGGCCCCTTCTCCTAGTCCTAATAGGACTTGGGGAAGGGGGGGCGCAGCTATGGGCTGCCCCTTTTCTCTTTTCCACTAAGGCCTAATAGGCCCATTTGCCTCCCGGGGGGTTCCGGTAACCCTCCCGGTATTCCGGTAAAATCCCGATTTCACCCGGAACACTTCCGGTGTCCGAACATAGGCTTCCAATATATCAATCTTTACGTCTCGACCATTTCGAGACTCCTCGTCATGTCCGTGATCACATCCGGGACTCCGAACAACCTTCGGTGCATCAAAATGCATAAACTCATAATAACTGTCATCGTAACGTTAAGCGTGCGGACCCTACGGTTCGAGAACAATGTAGACATGACCGAGACATGTCTCCGGTCAATAACCAATAGCAGGACCTGGATGCCCATATTGGCTCCTACATATTCTACGAAGATCTTTATCGGTCAGACCGCATAACAACATACGTTGTTCCCTTTGTCATCGGTATGTTACTTGCCCGAGATTCGATCGTCGGTATCCAATACCTAGTTCAATCTCGTTACCGGCAAGTCTCTTTACTCGTTCCGTAATACAGCATCCCGCAACTAACTCATTAGTTGCAATGCTTGCAAGGCTTTAAGTGATGTGCATTACCGAGAGGGCCCAGAGATACCTCTCCGACAATCGGAGTGACAAACCCTAATCTCGAAATATGCCAACCCAACATCTACCATTGGAGACACCTGTAGTACTCCTTTATAATCACCCAGTTACGTTGTGACGTTTGGTAGTACCCAAAGTGTTCCTCCGGTAAACGGGAGTTGCATAATCTCATAGTTATAGGAACATGTATAAGTCATGAAGAAAGCAATAGCAACATACTAAACGATCGGGTGCTAAGCTAATGGGTCATGTCAATCAGATCATTCAACTAATGATGTGACCTCCTTAATCAAATAACAACTCTTTGTTCATGGTTAGGAAACATAACCATCTTTGATTAACGAGCTAGTCAAGTAGAGGCATACTAGTGACACTCTGTTTGTCTATGTATTCACACATGTATTATGTTTCCGGTTAATACAATTCTAGCTTGAATAATAAACATTTATCATGATATAAGGAAATAAATAATAACTTTATTATTGCCTCTAGGGCATATTTCCTTCAATACCGTCTCGAGCCGTGGGGCGCCCACGCGATCCGTAGATTGATCTTGTTTGCCTTGCCTTGTGCTCCAACATATCTCGTAAGTCCGGCGCATATTCCCGTGCCTTGGTACGGGGTGCGGCTTGAGTGGAGGGCCGAGAGGCCTCTCTGTCGCGGTCATGAGGTGTCCGGTCGGCCGCATCAGGTGCTTCCTCCTCTAATCGGGGTAGCAACCTGTGCTTTGGGTAGCTCTTGGAGGGGCGTTCGAGTTTATGCTCTTCGGCCGCAAGGACTTCAGTCCATCTGTCGACTAGCAAATCTTGATCCGCTTTAAGCTGTTGCTGTTTTTTCTTGAGGCTTCTTGCCGTGGCCATAAGCCTGCGTTGAAAACGCTCTTGCTCGACGGGATCCTCTGGCACGACGAATTCGTCGTCGTCGAGGCTTGCCTCGTCTTCGGAGGGAGGCATATAATTATCGTCCTCGACCTCTCTGTCTGCCGCTCTCTCATGAGGGCTGGTTTCTCCATCCTCCTGTGCTAAATCTTGCTGGAGGGGGTTTTCTTCGGCACTTTCCGGAGTATTATTATCTCCCGTGCTGGAATCGCTGTATTTGTTTTGGCGGGATTTTGAGCGACGCCGTGGACGCCGGCGCTTAGGCTGTTTCTTGGAGGGGTCATCCTCCGCTGTTCCATCGCCATCTCCTTCTTTTGGGGTGTCCACCATGTATATGTCATATGACGAGGTGGCTTTCCAGGGCCTAGTAGGCGCTGGTTCTTCATCATCTCCTTCATCGGCGTCCATACCGTCGATGTCTTCGGAGTCGAAGTCGAGCATGTCGGTTAAGTCGTCGACAGTGGCTACAAAGTGGGTGGTGGGTGGGCTTTGAATTTCTTCATCGTCCGTACCCCAACCTTGCTGACCGTATCTGGCCAGGGCTCTCCTGATAAAGAGAGAGACTTCAGTGTCTTCAGAATATCGCCGAAAGGCGAGTGCTGAAAGATGTCCGCGTTGGTAAACTCCATGATCGGCGCCCAATCGGATTCGATCGGCAGGGGCGCGGAGGGTTCGGAGTCCGGAGAGGAGTCCGGCTCCTTGGAGTCACGAGTCTCGCAGAGTGCGGGGCTGGTGTTCGGCTCAATCGCCGTTGGGATCGCAGCCCCCGAGGTGGCGTCCAACCGCCCATCCTCGATCGGCGTAGTTGGCTCCGAATTAAGGGTCGAAGCTGATGCGGGTGCGGCCTCCAGATCACTGTTCGGCGGCAGAGCCAGATCATGCTCGTCGGAACAGTGCGGCGCGCTCGGCAGTGGCTCGAATCCGTCGAAGATCAAGTCCCCGCAGATGTCAGCCATGTAGTTTAAACTTCCAAATCTGACCTGACGGCCAGGGGCGTAGCATTCGATCTGCTCCAGACGGCCAAGTGAATTGGCCCGCAGTGCGAAGCCGCCGAAGACGAAGATCTGTCCGGGGAGGAAGGTCTCACCCTGGACTGCATCGCTATTGATGATCGTAGGAGCCATCGAGCCTGACGGCGACGACACAGAGGAACTCTCAATGAAAGCACCAATGTCGGTGTCAAAACCGGCGGATCTTGGGTAACCGGCAGATCTTGGGTAGGGGGTCCCGAACTGTGCGTCTAGGCCGGATGGTAACAGGAGGCAAGGGACACGAAGTTTTACCCAGGTTCGGGCCCTCTCGATGGAGCTAAAACCTTACGTCCTGCTTGATTAATATTGATGATATGGGTAGTACAAGAGTAGATCTACCACGAGATCAGAGAGGCTAAACCCTAGAAGCTAGCATATGGTATGATTGTTGTTCTGTATCTTGTCCTACGGACTAAAACCCTCCGGTTTATATAGACACTGGAGAGGGTTAGGGTTACACAAAGTTGGTTACAATGGTAGGAGATCGGTATATCCGTATCGTCAAGCTTGCCTTCCACGCCAAGGAAAGTCTCTTCCGGACACGGGACGAAGTCTTCAATCTTGTATCTTCATAGTCCGGGAGCCCGGCTGAAGGTATAGTCCGGCTATCCGAACACCCCCTAATCCAGGACTCCCTCACTCCCCGTGATGAGCTCCTCTCCCAATCTCCCTATTTCCCCCCTTCGATCGGTGTCGTTTGCCACCGTTCCCATGCTCGTCTGTGGTCGCCATGGCCGGAGCCCGAGCTCGCCTGTACGTGCTCCTTTGCCGGGCAGCAGTGACGGAGGCGGGCAGCAGCCGACGCGAACACCACGAGCAGCGGCACAGGCACGCTGCACGGGCCAACAGCGACGACAGCTCGGTTGGACAGGGTCAGTGCGGGGCGGCGGCGGGGCCGGGAGGCAGTTGCAACGGGGCGGGCCAGCGAGCATCGGCCTAAGGACCCAGCGGAGGCCTACATGGGCACCCGGACCGCCGGAGGCGCCGAATCCCACCGCGGCTGCCTCCCGATTCGGCGGCGCCCGGGTGGCTGCGAGACGGCTTCCGGCGAGGGAGGCGACGGGGACGAGGGCGGTGGCGGTGGTGGGGATTTGGGCGGCGCTGGCGATTTGGGGCGGTGGTGGCGGGGATTTGGGCATTGGCGGCGGCGGATTCCGGCCGACTGGTGTTCGGGCGGGTGGACGGACGCGGCTGTGAAAAGAAATGAAGGGCGGTTGGGCGTTGGCGGATGGCCGCCGAATTTGGACCAGTTGTATCTCGTGATGCAAATTTGTACCGCGAGATGTTGTATTTTACATCACCGGGAGGCCACGGTCCAATTTTTTTTTACATATGAACTGTTTGTTGGAGCAGCGTTTTTGCCCCAGACGATAAAAAATTAGGTATTTTTATATTTAGACCGTCTATTGGAGATGCTCTAACAAACCGAGCTATTTAGCTGAGAGAGGATATACATCGCTAGAGAAGAGGGAGGAGGCTGTTACTGTTAGCCATGGAAGTCAAAACTTATCCTTCCCTCTATCTCGCTAACAAGCCAGACGATCAAAAATTAGGTATTTTTATATTTAGACCGTCTATTGGAGATGCTCTAACAAATCAAGCTATTCAGCTGAGAGAGGATATACATCGCTAAAGAAGAGGGAGGAGGCTGTTACTGTTAGACGTGGAAGTCAGAACTTATCCTTCCCTCTATCTCGCTAACAAGCCAGGGGTCACTTGATCTCTTCTGTTGTTCGCTCCTCATTCCTCTCCCAAGCGGCTAGGTCTCGGCAGCCAACCAGCCATGGCTTCCCACCCGCCGCCGGAACACCGCACACCACCCGCTCCCACCACCATAAGTGACCTCGGCGACGACCAGCTCCGAGAGATCTTCCTCCGCCTCCCGGACCTCCGCAGCCTCGCCTCTGCCGCCTTCACCTGCCGCGGCTTCCTCGGCGCCGTCCGTTCGTCCCGCGCCTTCCGCCGCCGCTTCCGCGCGCTCCACGCACCCCCGCTCCTCCCTCGCTTCCTCGCACACACGGTAGCTCCGTTCCCTGCCTCACGGCACCCCTCCGCCGGATTCACCCCCCTCCAAGACGACGACACTTCCGACTGGCGGGTCGATTTCTATGATCCTTCGCTTCCCTACAAATACAATGGCGGCTGGATCGCCATCAAGCACCGGAGCGTCAAGCAACGGAGAGTTTGGTACTACCCTCGAACGATGGCCCTGTTTCTCTGCCCCAAGGATCATCATGACATGCCCGACGGCACCACCCTTGGGTTCCACACATTCTCCTGCGAAGAGGATCAGATGCCGTCCCGTGTGGTATGTGTCCGTCACGACTACTCACGGCCTTGCGCACGGGTCGCTGTCTTCTCATCAGATACCATGGAGTGGCAAATCTTCCCGGAGACTGCGACACCACTGCCTCATGGCTTCAGGAGCACAACCTGCACCGTGCTGGATGGGTTTATATGTTGGCAATGCGTGTCCATGAGCGGGATGATTGTCAGCCAGTACATTTTCGTGCTCAACACAGACACATTTCAGTTCTACCGGATGGATCTGCCGCCGCCCTTGAGAGTGATACCCCAAACATTTAAGATTGGTCAGACCAATGATGGGAGGCTCTGTATTGTGAATGAGAAGGAATGCACATTTAGTATTTGGATCTCGACAACCGGCGATGATGGCATCGAGAGATTTGTGCTGGACAAGATGTTCCCGTTGCACGCTAGCGTTATGGAGGTCATTAGTTGTTCAGTGAAAGATACAATCTCAGTGCGGCTTATGATGATTTTCAATGGTTTTGTGTATTTTGCACTTCGCCCATGGAGGAATTACGTGGATCAGTACAAATCCCCTGAGTGGTTCATGTCCATGTCTTTGGAAACAGCGGAGCTGAAGCAGCATCTAAAGAATAGAAAGCGACCTATCTTCCCCGTCCATCCCTACTCGGCCTGGCCTCCTTCTATGGTATACATCTCGGTAAGCAACGTGACCATGGTGCTAAGGATTCCTTTTTATGTTTGGTCCATCAATTGTATGCAATGATGTTTCCTAAGGCGATTGTATTGCTATATATGAAGATATGCTATCAGTTTTAGTCAAAGTAACATGTCTTTGAATAACTCGTAGTAGAGGAGCTAGCAGTGCTATTCCCATTCCTTCAAAAAAATACTCCACATACATAATCTAGACAAATCTAAGACAAGTAATGTGGACCGAGGTTGATGTAGGCAACCTCGACTACTTGCACATTACTATAAGAGGGTTTATGCAGGTTGTATGATAGCAGTAGCATTGAGATATAAGGCTCCACATACAGAATCTTTAATTAGTACATGAATAGCCTAGATTTATTAGAAGTGTTTAAATATTTGGAGGATTTCTACAGATTATATGATAGCATTACTATAAAGCTCCACATACATAATCAACAACTAGCATATGAATAGCTAGTTTTTTCAGTAGTGTTTTAGCATTCAGATATGATAAGTTATGCCCGATGGTAAGTTAGGTTTTCTTTCTCCTTTTAAAATTGTTTGGTCTTCTACATCGGTTTCAAATTTATGTCTTATTTAAGAAATATGTCCTTCATAATTTGATGTCAGTGAGAACTGAGCATTTGCCAATATATTCATTCCTACGCAGCACGATTCAATCTTTGATTTCAACTGCTATATATATGTGCACATGATTATCCCAATGGCACTACATATCTAACATCTTCCATGTTTTTGGAGGCGCACACCATATATCTGTGCTTTCTAGCTATAGGTGCATATATATTAGCCATCCATTAAGTCCGTAAAATCTTCACATTTTTTTAGCCTACATATTGGTTTGTTTCTATAGTTAATGAGGCACCCAAATCTAATTAAATTTAACCGTTAGTTAGTTTCATCAAGTATGAACTGTTATCTTTCAATTGCTTTTGTATTATATAATGATATAGTAGATTTAGATGGCAGTGGTGTATCAGTAATTTATTTCATTTTCATTGTCTCTGTAAAAGCTAGATAAAATGATCAGAATCGCTAGATTGTATTCCCTTGCACATATTTGTCTGCATAAACACTAGAATTCTTATTTACATTTTGTCATAGGAGGATTCAAAATCTGAGGTTACTGGAAACAGTGTTGAAGATGTTGGTTCTGAGGGCACAGGAAAGGATTCATCTATCCTTATAAAAGCATTACAATCATATAAAGAAGCTTTGATTAAGGATGGTGACACAAATGTTGCAGAGATAGAGGCCTTCTCACTTTGTATTGACATTGAGGATGAGAATAACTCTCTTGTGAGGAAAATCATTGCTTTAGATGAACTGTTAATAACTGTGAGAGATCGTGCCTTGAGGGCGGGTGCAGACTCTGAATTCTACAGACAGAAGATCAAAACAGAGAACTGGTGGAAAATGTGCAAGAGGAAGTTATGGAGAGCTTTCTGCACTAGCTGAATAAGCCCATCTATCAGGACTAAGTGAGTTTTTACTTTTTGTTGCGTTGGTACTTTAGCTTTTAGATGCTGTGATGACGTTAGCTGAATAAACCATTATCAGTACTCATATGACTGGTTGGCAGGAGTCCTAGTCTTCAGTTTCATCTACTATGCGTCGTTTTAGAGATGACTTGTACCTAGAAACGTACAAGTCCCAAACTGGTGATTCTTTATCTCTGTTCCTAATCGATGGTGTTTTAAGCTTTTGTCAGCTTGGTATTAAATCTTTCCTTGTTGTTTTAGAAGTGCATTTTATGTGTGAGCGAGTTTGAAGATCATATAAATAAAGGCGTGTGGTCATTCTCTGTTGCATAATAACTGAAATGCTAACTTTCTTAATTTTTCCTTTCGGAAAATATTAACTAGTTAGGTTTATTCAGATTGCAGCAAAAGCTACTTTTTAGAGTAATCATTTTTCTCTGGAACGTGAAACAGAATGCGTGTCATTTACTTTTAGATACTACATACTATTATTTCCTGCACTTGCCCACTTTATTTTTCCATTTTAGGATTGCTCACAAGTTTAAACTGGGCAAACCATCCTTAACATTTCCCCCTTTTGCCTTTTCTACCAGTACTATTTTAAGCAGACACTGACAGGCTGTCCCATCGAATTTAAACTTTAAACGTTGAATGAAACTAGTATCTGAGGGAGCGCAGACTACACCGAATTTTGTTAACAAATGGTTATTGGCACGTTTGCACTTAACATCAGGGGCATGAGACGGGCAATTGACAGTTCTATGTTGATAGCAAGTGCCTTCCCGTCTGCATGGACTGTCAAATGGTGCAACCATGACATGATGTCAAATGTCTCCATTGACAAGTGTCATTTCAACCTATATTCTGTTTTCATTATGTATCTGGAAAATAGACAGTGGAGTGGAGTCTGCACTGGGGAGCACATTTAGTCCATAAAATTCGAGAACTAAATTTAAATGTGTTAACAAATTATAAAAAACAGTGCTTGACTTTCATTGCGCATGTTGCGAGAGGTAGCACCCGATGTGGTCTGCCCGTCGTGGGATGCGGGACTGCCTCTGTGCACACACATCAGTTGCCTGCTAGTAGGTTGCGATTCCACGCAACCCCGCAAACGACATCGTCCCTATAGTAGCACAAGATTATAGCATCCAGGCCACAGCCACCACAACGATGCCAGGGCAGTTTGGCTTTTCCATATGGCTTTTGGCTTGCACATAATAGAAGACAATAGCTGTAACCAGAATAGATATTAACCCAGAAAGGCAATGCAAGCTGGGGTATAAAGTGTATTACATTACATTACATTCTTAGAAGGGATCACTTTATCAACACACTCTCATTGCACCTCCTTTCCTTCTTTAGCTCCTTTGAGAAGCCCAGCTGAAAAGTCTCTTAAAAGAAGTTGAGCTCCTCACTCTCCCTCCCGTGTTCACCATGTTGATTTTGCGCATTTGGGTAGCTACTTCTCTCATGTTAAGCCGTTCCATTGGGGATTGGCGTGTACAAAGAAGCGCTATCCGTAGCAAAGATAACAAGGACTGAAAGATCGTCGGATTCTCCGGTCTTTCTCCTACTTGGTTGACGGCATCATTGCATTCATTTACCAGAGGAGAATCCATAAAATTTAATGTGTGATCAGGAAAATTCGTTTCCACAAATCTGACAATGGTGACTTCATTCCTGAACATATCATCCGTTGGTCTTTTTCCTGTCAGCATCTCCAAAAGTACAATTCCAAAACTATATACGTCCCCACAAGTAGATGCATGTCCGCTTTGAGCATACTCTAAAAACAGAGACCAAATTAATAATCAGGGAAGTGGTAAATAACTATATGCAAAATGCTTTGAAAAAATAATTATATGTCAAACAACTATACCTGGAGCCATCCAATAGTAAGTGATTTTCATTAAATATCATGATTTTGTGAATCTTGGAGAAGTTTCCAACTTCCGTTCCTTGATCCATGAGGGTTGCTCTAGCTATGTGGTATGTCCTCCATTCAACCGGATGTGTAGTAGAGAAGCCTGAAAGAGCGCTTGAGTTGGATGTTGTTTCCTTTGGTGCTACACATCTTCCTTCTCTAGATTCCCGAGAGAAAGGGAAACCCAGTGTTGTGGAAGAAGACATCACCGATGTGGCCAAGGAGAAAGAGATTTCTATTGCAGTCAATGAAGGTGTACAAACCAGGACGACTAAACCTAGCCTAAGAAATGACCAAGTTCACTATGTTGATGCCAACCCCTCTGACTCCGAGCAATCTCCTGCTACTATGGATGTTCACCTAGAAACTATAGCCGTTCCACTTGGAATCACCCCGACTAGCCATGAACTGGTGCTAGCTGGGCATGAACAAACTAAACCGACTGACTTGGCAATGACATCAGTCAGTCAGGATCCATCCCCTCCAAGAACAACTGCCTTCTACCCTTTTATTGGAGCGCCAGTGTAACAAATAGCTATGAACAAAGAGGTAATGATGCAAACCCTAGCCTCCGCCATTCCCATCGCATCTCCATAGCCTTCGCCACCATAACCATTCTCTCGTTTTAGCCATACTTGTAACCAGTGCATCGCAATTGGAAAACATTGTAAGACTATTCATCAATCAACCACTCATCTTTATGTCGTCTTCAAATATTTTTTCTTGCGATCCGATCGTGATGCATGAGTAATTCGGCAATGGGTTGATGCAAGGCCTTCTAGGCCTATGTATTTGTGCATGAGAACATTGGAGGACTTTGCTTAATTGATGTTATTTGTATGTGTGATTCGCAACGGAGTTGTCTTTTGTCTTCTTCTTGTTCTAAGGCCCCGTAGGTACCCGGGATCCCGTAGATCGATCAAGGATGAGGTAAGAAGCGAGGATGCGTGGAACACTATTATGAAAACCAATGACGGAAAGGATTTGTATGGTAGCGAAAAGCAATTCCTTGGGGACAAATGAGTTGTAGACATTAAACATCAATGATCTTGAGTGGAGAAATACTTAATAACCGAGGTAACCCCACGCGACAGTAAGGGCCAGTGATTGGACAATTGACTCTCGATGCAACTCGTGACCAACCATGACATAGTTTGGACACATGTCCACTTCATCGCGTTGTGAGCACATCGTAACATGTGTCTACGAGGACCATGTTTAATATCAAGAAGAGATCCCAAGAACAAGTACAAGGTTGTGATTTTAAGTCCTCATACCCATGCCTATTTCCTTATCATTGTATACATCCAAAAGGTTGATAAAGGTCCTGTTAAAAACTTGAACATTTTGCGAGAACAATAACTTGTTTGACTCTTTGTCATGGAGCACATCCTACTATGGGTTCCATACCTAGGGTCACTCCTTAGGAAAAATGTAAGGGGGATTTCGACAACCCAAAACCGGATCATAAAGGGTCATCATGTGGTCCATGTTTAACTTTCTGACGCAAAAAAGTGTTCTCCTGGACTATCTTGGAGGTAGTTATGTAAATTTCACATACATGCTCTCTCTCTCTCTCTCTCTCTCTCTCTCTCTCTCTCTCTCTCTCTCTCTGAGAACCGGCAGAAATCTTATGAGGGGTATTCCTGTGGTATCGAATCCTCAATGTCATTGCACGAAAATATCTAAGCGTTATGGATTATCGAAGCACAACTTATTGCACAACTATTCATGTGCATCAGGCATTGACTCATTAAACCACCTCCTATCCTTCATCTCCTTAGTCTTTCGCTTTCTCTGACTAGGTAGTACTGCTGCTTTTTCAGCTTAATCTTCATCACTAATGCCATAGACACCAGGAAAGCAAAATTCATCTGCTTTAGGAACCCAATCTTCCTACTTACTAAGCCCGGGCTCATGGTGTGTCTGCTTGTTTGGGTAGGTTTTCCAACCGGCCTTAGTTTCATCGCAACTTGATTCTATGCAACTGCAACTTGCTCTTCATGATTCTTAATCTACTTGGTCCTCCTCACAAAACTCTGACAAATCTACATCCCCTTGAAAGTGCAACAACCGATCCTCTATCTACTTCCTCTTCTCCTTACCTATCTGAGAATTCTCTCTTTACCTCCTCTTCTCTTCCATGAACTGTTGTATCCCAGGCTCCCAGCATCCCGCTCTGCCCTCTTTTGATCATTGTATTCTTTCTTCTTACCACTATATTGACCCCAAGCATATCCAAAATCTAAAGAGGATTTATCCATACCACATTCGCTCTGGCCAGAGCTCTCGCCAACTAATACTTGGGTGACAATGGGGGCGGCTGCATGGCAAAGCTCCCGCTCTCGAGCCAGTTGTCCACCTACAAGACTTGATGCCCTCGCCATTGGTACCTCCCCTGCCTACCTTGTTGCCTCAGTGGGCGGGTTTCGATGCTAACATGGTTGTCCGTACGGCAGAGCCCGCGGTGGGGGGGGGGGGGGGGGGGGGATTTGTTCTGACCGAACCGACCGAGTAGTCTGGTGACTGTTAGGCCATTCCATCTCCCCCTGCCATGTGGCACTGATGGGTGGGCCACCCATTTCGTAACGATGCTCGGTTTGAGCCCAAATGGTAGCTAGTTTTTTCTGAAAAACTTCGACAACATCGGTTGGTATTAGTGAATTTTTTTTAAAGTGGTAGTTCTATAGAACACTAACGCGAATCGTGATAGTTTTTTGCTATTTATTGACCTAAACATAGACTCAAGAACATAAATAGGACTTTTCGAACCAGTTTTCCCAAATTTTCATGCACATGCAATTCAAAATTGAATTATATTCACTAAATGCTTAGAAACTGCACTAAATGACTTAAATATAGTTTAAGGGCCAATTTTTTTTTTCAAATTTTGACATGGATCATGTAATGGTGTATGTTGAATGGATTTTTTTGTCAAGACCAACAGTTTGGCGACTTATTCGGGAGATTGGGCGCCCACATGAGCGAGCTACACATTTCATAACCGTGCACGGTTTGACCCCAAATGGTAACTAGTGTTTTCTGCCAAAAACTTAGACAAAATCAGTAGGTATCAGTGATTTTTTTGAAGTGGTAGTTCCATAGAACACTAACATGATTTGTGATAGTTTTTTGCTATTTACTCGTCTAAACATAGACTCAAGAACACAAATAGGATTTTTTTAAACCAATTTTGCCAAATTTATGCACTTGCAATTCAAAACTGAATTATATTCACTAAATGCTTAGAAACTACACGAAATGACTTAAATATAGTTAAAAGACCAAAGAATAATCAAATTTTGACATGGATCGTGTAATGGTTTATGTTGAACGTGATATTTTTCAAGGCCAATGAATGAAGCTATGATCGCTTCTCCTTCAAACTTGACCCGTCCCCTTTGAGAACTTAGATTCTTCCTCGAAAATGATTCGCTTTCTTAGCAGCATAAGTCGCATCTTTTGTGAATCCTTCTCAAATTTTGACCACAACCTCCAGGTGTCATACGATGGAACCATGCCAAGTTTCATGTTTTCAGACTTTATTTGCATTTTTAGAATTAATAAACCAACTCCATGTTTAGGGCCGACTCCTGGCACCCATATGTTTGGTATCCATTTCCTCTTATTGGAAAAAGCTTATATACATAAACTAAATAACACAAATAGAATTTTCAACCCAGCTTTACCATATTATTTCATGCAGTTGCAGTTCAAATTTGAATTATATACAATAAATGCCTTAAAATGCAAAAAAGGAAAAAAAATAATGAACTTTGTTTCATATTAAGTATCGCTGATTTAGCAAAAACTTATACTAAATCAGTGATACTTAATATGGAACGTAGGGAGTACAAAAGAACAGAGCATAAAATGCAAAAAAGTGAAACAAATATTGTACGAAAGAAAGGAAAAAAAGGGATTAGAAAAATAAAAAATAAAAAAAGTTTGTCGAGTGTAGTGTGGCAAGAACTCGGCATAAATGCGATTTACCAAGTGCCGTCCTTTTCTTTTGTGTTTTCTTCATGTAACTTGGCAAATGTTGTGTTTGCCTATTACGGTAGTACCCAATGAAATGCACTCGACAATCAACCTGACACTGGCCAAAGTTCCAGATTCTAGTAGTGTCCAATGCGGACTTGGTTAGATGCTCCGACACACGCGAGTTTTTTTTTTTGAACCGGGCATTACCCCTTTCCATTACTATGACATAACGGAAATACAAAGTCCAGGTTTTAAGGAAACTGGAAAGGGGAAAGCGGGTTCAAGACATCACTGGAAAACCCACTGCAAGCACTCGTCATCGAGCAGCTCACCATGGGGCGAAAACTCAGTGCCATCTAAAACCACCTATCCTAACCAGAGCAAAATAAGAAATCCGGAGGTAACTTCCACATTCAGGGGGGGGGAACGGCTCACAAGTGAGCATCAGGCAAAGCCTACGCAGGGGCAAAAGCATCAAACGGAAACAAGAATCAGGACAATAATAGCCACTAAGGATAAGGCAGGAGAAGGCATAGACGACAGCTTCATCCTTCAGTCCATCGCTGATCCAGCTGGGGCTGCACAAATCCTCATCATGGCAGCAGCGTTGGTCTTGAGCATCTTAGCGCCGCGCTCCATCGCCTCTCGATCAGCTCCCGCCATCAGACCTGCCCAGTAGTTCATGTAGCCACATGCAGAGAAGACCACATCAAAAGGGGATCTCAGCTTTTTGCCTTCGAAACTGGCCCTGTTACGACAAATCCACATGGCCCAGCAGATCGCAGCTAGGCCAAAAGTATAGAATCTGACACCATTAGATAAGAAAGTATAGCACCAAGAGAAATATTGCCATATGTTATCAGGGCACAAATCTGTGCCAAACACACAGCCAACCGTTCTCCAAACCACCTTTGCAACTGGACAGGTGAAGAAGAGATGTTGAGACGTTTCCCTGTTCTGACAGAAGGAACATCTAGGGTTCCCCGCCCATTTGCGTCTTTTCATGACATCTCGTGTGAACACCGCATCTTGAAACAATTGCCAAAGGAAAATTTGGATCTTGAGAGGTAGCTTAGCTTTCCAAATCCATCTATAATCACACCCAGCGAGGCGGCTTTCCAGGTGACTATACATGGATTTGGTGGTAAAGCGCTTGCTTTTTCCAAGTTTCCACACAACCTGGTCTGGTTCATCAGATATCACCCAGGAATTTATCATTTTTTTCACCTCATCCCATTGATTTGCAAGCCGAGGATGTAATCGTCTTCTAAAGAGATCTGGGGACCCCTCGCCCTGGCTTTGGCCACTGTGATCTCTTGGTTGTCACAGATATCATACAGCTCTGGGAACCTGATTCTCAAAGGGGGGTTTCCCTCAATGCTGTCCATCCACAGCCGAGCCAGGTTGCTAGCTTTTACATTCACCCCCCTCCCAGCAAAATAATGTTCCTTAACTTTCATAATAGCTTTCCAGCTCGGCGAGTCGCCAAATTTGCATCGAACCGAGGCAACAGTGTCTCTCTTCAAGTACTTGGCTCGGATAACATCCTGCCAAAGCCCTTGTTGAGTCTCAAGTTTCCACCACCACTTAGTTAGCAGGCTTATATTGTGTCTATGTAAGTCCTTCACCCCAAACCCCCTTTTTTCTTAGACCTACAGATCCTGGTCCATTTGACAAGGTGATAACGTTTCCTGCCGTTGGTTTCTTGCCAGAAGAATTTTTTACGATGTCTGTCCAGTTTGTAGATCACCATCTTAGGGAGTAGGAACATTGCCATGTAGTAGTACACAATACTGGACAGGGAGGAGTTCAGGAGAATGAGTCTCCCCCCCCCCCCCGAGGATGCAGCGTTACCAATCCAGGTTTCACAACACTTAAGGAATTTATCATCAACAAAGTTCCAGTCCAGGTTGCGCAAAGTTGAGTAGCTCACAGGGACCCCCAAGTATTTCATTGGGAAGTGACCAGTTGGACAATTAAAGATGTTCGCATAAGTTGCCAGGATGTTGTTGTCTCCACCCACACACATGATTTCACTCTTAAGGAAGTTAATCTTTAAACCAGACATAAGTTCAAAGATCTATAAGAGAAGTTTCTGGTTGACAGCGGCTTGTTCATCATGTTCAAAACAAATAACCGTGTCATCAGCGTATTGCAGAACAGCAACGCCATTTTCAATGAGATCTGGGGCCAACCCAGTTATCATCTTTTCCTTTTGAGCATTGCGAATCATCTTAGACAAGGTTTCCGCCGCAAGGTTGAACCAAAAAAGGGGAGTGAGGGTCGCCCTGGCGCACTCCCTTGTGGCTTTGAAAGTAAGGCCCAGTCACATTATTCAACTTAATGCTGACTGTGCCATTAGTTAGTATCTTTGTCACCCAACCACACCAGGTTTCACCAAAACCTCTATTATTATGACACTCAAGGAGATCCCAATTAATTTTGTCGTATGCCTTTTCAAAGTCCAACTTCAGGACTACCCCAACTTTCTTCTTATGGTGTGTGTGGTGCAAGATCTCATGGAGAGTGAGGATCCCATCCATGATATTTCTATGTTTGATGAAAGCATTTTGGTGTCTGCTAATAAGTTTATCAGTAAAGATGGCTGCTCTATTGTCCATTACTTTAGTAATTAGCTTATAAGGACATCTAAGTAGGCAAATGGGGCGGTATTGTTGTATTTTCTTAGCACCATTGGTCTTAGGTATCAAGGTGATCACCCCATAGTTCAGACGTTCCACATCCAGGGTGTTATTGTGAAAAGCGCGAAACAAGCGCATAATATCTGTTTTAACAAAGTCCCAACAGTGTTTGTAGAACTCAGCTGGGATGCTATCTGGGCCGGGGGCCCTATTGCTATCCATGCCAAATAATGCTTTTCTGACCTCCTCCTCCGTGAATTCACTGGTCAGGAGTATATTATCCTCTTCTGTTAGTTTCTCTTCTTCCGACCAGGTATCCGTGGATAGGTGAAAAATGTTTCCCCTGGCCGGGCCGAAAAGACTCTTATAATAGGCTGTGGCATGAGCCAGTAGGTTATCTGTGCCCTCATTCACTGTTTCGCCATCAGTGAAGGAGTGAATAGTGTTTTTCCGTTTTCTACCATTGGCCGCACGATGAAAAAAGGCCGTGTTTTGGTCCCCTTTTAGCAACCATCTCTCACTGGATTGTTGGAGCCAGAAGAGCTCCTCATTGGCCATTATATCATCGAGCTCCATCCGCAGGTTTGTTCTATTTTCATAAGTTTCTGGGTCAAGGGGGCCCTCTTCTTCTAAGGTCTCAATCTCTTCCAGCTCTTTTTGAATTTTTTTTCTTTTCTTCGCATGGCCAAGCAAATGGGAGCCCCACCCTTTGAAGTACTTTTTCAGCCTTTTGAGCTTGATGTTTAGGATGTCAATGGGATCATCAGAGGCAACTGGTTGTTCCCATAACTTCTTAGCTATGGGATAGAATTCTTCATTTTTGAGCCAACTGAGTTCAAATCTGAACTCACGTTGTCGAGTGGGTTTTTGAAACATTTGAGTTAGAAGACAGTAGGAGGGGGTTATGGTCTGACACATCCCGTACCAGCTTCCGGACAGTGACCAGGGGAAAGAGGTCTTCCCATTCAAAACTCATGAGGACTCTATCGAGCTTTTCTAAGGTAGGATGTCTCTGGTGGTTGGACCAGGTATACTTGCCCCCTCCCATATATATCTCACGCAGGTTCAGAGATTGGATGATGGAATTGAATTTATCCATGTGAGGAGACCGATTTAAGTTCTTATTTTTCTCACAGCTTTCACGAAGAATATTGAAATCCCCTCCCACAATGTAAGGAACCTGGAGATGTGAACACATGGATGCAAGTTCACAAAGGAAGTCATCTTTCTTATCATCTTGCACTACACCATATACAACTATAAGTGCCCACACACATTTCAGGTTTATATCAAAAATGATAGTTTGCAAACAAAAACTGCCCACCGTCCATGAAACCACTTCCAGAGTTTCTCTTTTAACACCACAAAGGATGCCACCGGATTTGCCAATAGAGGGTACCCAGTTCCAAGCAAACCTATCATAGGGGTCAATCTTGCGTAAGAATTTAGGAGGAATCTCTTTTTTCTGGTTTCTTGTAAGCCTATGAAATCAAGGGAATGATCTTTGATAATGTCCGAGAAGCAGGTAGTCATTCCTTTTTTACCTGCTCCTCGACAATTCCAAAAGATCCCGTTCATTTGATGATGGTGTTCCCTCCCCCTCGTCTGGTATTCCTACTAGGAAGCAAAGTGGGTTTACCATACCCTTTTTTTCTTTCCATAGAGGTTTTATCCTTTTGACTCCTAGTCACAGGCCTAGAAATCACAATGTTAGGTTTCCTGTCTCTCTTTTTTCTGGAACGTACCACAGTGAAGGGTTCCTCCTCACTCACATTCTCTTCCTCCCACCTCATTTCTAATGGAATTTGTTCCCCTTTACCATTGGTTAGCAAGAGAGCCCCTCCTTCATAAGGTTGATCTACCTTCTCTTTAACAGTTTCAGCATTACGAGTTTTCTCAAGTTCTTTAATAATGTCAATGCAAGTAAAATCATTGTCAGGTATGTCGACCCCCATTTTTACAGCTTTCAGGATAAGAGTACTATCAGATAACGCATCAAAAGAATTGGAGTTTTTTGTAATACCTTCCATGTTTCTTTCCTTGGCCACCGCAATCACATTGTCATCCACTCGCTCCATCTTGCTCTGCACATAGCGTGAGCTAAAGCGCAGATTTTCTTCAGTGACAAGATGAGGAGTAGGAATCACCTCATCACCAACAGTTAACTCCGGGGACTCCACAATGTAATCATTATTCTCCTTAATCCTAGCATCTTGTGAGTTATTCACCTCCAGCACCTGCTAGGATGTTCTCACCACATCAGAGTATGTTTTCTTTTTTATATCATTAGACAGAGGAAACTCATCAGGATTCATATCCTTTTTACTTACTTTGTCATCACACGCCATCTGATCGAAAACCATGGTTTCAATCAGGAGTGAATTGTGTAGCGAGCCATCCGATTCCAGGCTCTCTTGCGACTCCTGAATGGGGTCAGATACCTCCCCCCGGGGAATGGAGAGATATTTCCCCCAAGCCCGGCAGAGGAACTGCCCATCTGAGCTCCAGGAGTCACACGAGCCCCTTAGCCTGTAGGATTTTCTTTTCCAGACTTAGGGGACACCTGCACAACATTTTTTTCTCTTTCTGGATCTCTCACAACAACTCGATCCACTTCATAAAGGAAGTCATAGAAGTGCCCACCCAGGACAGCTTCAGCAATCACAGGAATTGCGTCCACATTGCGGCATCCCAACTTAACTCTAGCAGAAGCCGGACGATGAAGAGTAGCCGCATCAATTTCAAGTGGTACTCCAACAAGAGATGCCACATAGGCAAGATTCCTCCCACTTCTCTTATCCAAAGGAACATTACTGATTTTAACCCATGCTACTTCCATAACCCCTTTTGATCCAACAACAGATGACCAAGGGGAAGCATGAATCACCACCCCAGTGGTTTTGAGAGTTACCCGACCCACATAGCAGATTTGAGCAACCGAGCAAGGATTAGGGAAGCGAACCACAAAGACCCCAGGGCCAATGGCATGGGCAGAGCAGCGCCATCCAGTAGCTAGGTAGTTCGTAAGATCGATCTCCATTTGGCGAGTCGAAGTTTCCCCCTCAACAATAGTGATTACCACACTGTTGGATCTCTCTCTAAGTTGATTGGCAGTACAAGAATCATGGATATAATAGAACCCCTGCCCTTTGGATTGAAAAGCACACATGGGGGCAATACACTCCCAAGGAAGAAATGTAGTGCAAACAGATGCAAGGTGGCCGAGGGTATTACACCGTTCACAGAAGGCTTGCGGGCATCGAACAGGAAGATGTTCATGAGATTTGCAAATAGGGCAGGGTTCAGAGTTACTGGAAGAGGGCACCTGGCGGGGATTTTTCCCCTGAGGATGACGAGGTGGTGGAGTCGAATCTTGTCCTCCTCCATTGCCACCAGAGCTTGAAGATCTCTGGTGTTTCTCCACCCAAACGCCTCCTTCCTTGGGGTCGCGACGCGATGGATCTGTCGCCGCCGCCGCATCCCACCTCGAGGTGTCGCCTGAGCCCGAGGCTGCATTGGACGACGACGAGATGGTGCGGTCACCGCCGTTATCGCGTTTCCAGGAGTACTTGCTTCGCTCTCCTCCCCGGACGTTTCCTCGACCCGAGCTCCGCCCCGCTCCACGGCCTGCACCCGCGCCTCCGCGCCGCCCCCCATCGAAGCCGCGCCCCGCGTCCATGTTGATGAGGGAGGGGGAGGCCGCTACCGCCGCGAAGGAGCATAGATCTCCTCTCACCTTGCCCTTCCACCACCCGTAGGAGATCAGAGGATTCGATCTAGGGTTTCTCTCCGCCGTCCAGAAGTGGGAGAAGGCAATATCTAGGTCAAGGACTTGACTCGGCTTAGGTTTTATACTCTCACCGTGAACCCTTGGCTCGGAATGGAGGATCGGATGCGCCCCCATGTGTCGCCCATCCGCCATGGACGGGTAGGTGGGAGAGCTCGGGCCCGCATCGGACCGCGTCGGTGTGGTTGCATGTTGTGCCGTGTACCGCCCGTGTGCCGCACCCTTGTTCGGTGTCCATGTCGGCGGCGGCACCGGGTTTGTCGGCGGCAATTGATCTCGAATCTTCGCAAAATGGCAAGGAAAGGGAACGATGTCCCCGATGTCCACGGACTCACCATCCTGCAGGAAGCACGCGTTGATTGTGACGCCGTGCACGTCCACTAGCACCAGGCAAAGGGCCTCTCGTCGGAGGAGAAGAACCCCGTCGGAGAAGGTGAGCTCGCCCGTCACAAGGTCAGCGGCGTAGGAGACGCGCCATTGCACGTCGTCGTCGCATGCCATCGAGTTATCTGTGACCCCCCGTTCTGAAAGTATGCTAGATTTCACCTGTGGCCTGAGCTGAATCTTCATATTAATGAGAGCAGCAGTGACATCAGATTCTTGGGCCGGTGCCTCTCTTCCAGTGGACGAGAGGATCCTGTCGTGTCCGGTTGCGGTGAGGCGTATGACACACGCGAGTCTACGTCTGGGTTATGTATATTCCTTGCCCACAATTTGATCTCATGGCCCTTCAAGCATCAAGCGATTGTGTCACGCTCTGCCAACGAAGCAGAATATCAAGCGGTTGCTTGCGGAGTCATCCTAGGTTCAACAACTTATATCGGAGATTGGGTGCCCACATGAACGAGCTACCATCGTCTAGTGCTGTTGGGGAACGTAGTAATTTCAAAAAATTTCCTATGCACACGCAAGATCATGGTGATGCATAGCAACGAGAGGGGAGAGTGCGATCTACGTACCCTTGTAGACCGACAAGGGAAGCGTTAGCACAACGCGGTTGGTGTACTCGTACATCTTCACGGCCCGACCGATCAAGCACCGAAACTACGGCACCTCCGAGTTTTAGCACACGTTCAGCTCGATGACGATCCCCGGACTCCGATCCAGCAAAGTGTCGGGGAAGAGTTCCGTCAGCACGATGGCGTGGTGACGATCTTGATGTACTACCGTCGCAGGGCTTCGCCTAAGCACCGCTACAATATTATCGAGGATTATGGTGGAAGGGGGCACCGCACACGGCTAAGAATATGATCACGTGGATCAACTTGTGTGTCTATGGGGTGCCCCTGCCCCCGTATATAAAGGAGTGGAGGAGGGCAGGGTCGGTCCTCTCTATGGCGCGCCCTAGGGGAGTCCTACTCCCACCGGGAGTAGGATTCCCCCTTTCCTAGTCCAACTAGGAGTCCTTCCATGTAGTAGGAGTAGGAGTCAAGGCAAGGGAAAGCAGAAGAGAAGGAAGGAGGGGGCGCAGCCCTTGCCCCTAGTCCAATTCGGACTAGGCCTTGGAGGGCGCCCAACCTCTCCTATCTCTTTTCCCTAAAGCCCAATAAGGCCCATATACTCCCCGACGAATTCCCGTAACTCTTCGGTACTCCGAAAAATACTCGAATCACTCGGAACCTTTCTGATGTCCGAATATAGTCGTCCAATATATCGATCTTTATGTCTCGACCATTTTGAGACTCCTCGTCATGTCCCCGATCTCATCTGGGACTCCGAACTCCTTCGGTACATCAAAACTCATAAACTCATAATATAACTGTCATCGAAACCTTAAGCGTGCGGACCCTACGGGCTCGAGAACAATGTAGACATGACCGAGACACGTCTCCGGTCAATAACCAATAGCAGGACCTGGATGCCCATATTGGCTCCTACATATTCTACGAAGATCTTTATCGGTCAGACCGCGTAACAACATACGTTGTTCCCTTTGTCATCGGTATGTTACTTGCCTGAGATTCGATCGTCGGTATCCAATACCTAGTTCAATCTTGTTACCGGCTAGTCTCTTTACTCGTTCCATAATACATCATCTCGCAACCAACTCATTAGTTGCAATGCTTGCAAGGCTTATGTGATGTGCATTACCGTGAGGGCCCAGAGATACCTCTCCGACAATCGGAGTGAAAAATCCTAATCTCAAAATACGCCAACCCAACATGTACCTTTGGAGACACCTGTAGAGCTCCTTTATAATTACCCAGTTATGTTGTGACGTTTGGTAGCACACAAAGTGTTCCTCCGGCAAACGGGAGTTGCATAATCTCATAGTCATAGGAACATGTATAAGTCATGAAGAAAGCAATAGCAACATACTAAACGATCGGGTGCTAAGCTAATGGAATGGGTCATGTCAATCATGTCATTCTCCTAATGATGTGACCCCGTTAATCAAATAACAACACATGTCTATGGTTAGGAAACATAACCATCTTTGATTAATGAGCTAGTCAAGTAGAGACATACTAGTGACTTTTAGTTTGCCTATGTATTCACACAAGCATTATGTTTCCGGATAATACAATTCTAGCATGAATAATAAACATTTATCATGAAATAAGGAAATAAATAATAACTTTATTATTGCCTCTAGGGCATATTTCCTTCAGTCTCCCACTTGCATTAGAGTCAACAATCTAGTTCACATCGCCATGTGATTTAACATCAATAGTTCACATCTTTATGTGGTTAACACCCATAGTTCACATCGACATGTGACCAACACCCAAAGGGTTTACTAGATTCAACAATCTAGTTCACATCGCTATGTGATTAAGACCCAAAAGTGATCATGTTTTGCTTGTGAGAGAAGTTTAGTCAACGGGTCTGCCACATTCAGATCCGCATGTATTTTGCAAATTTCTATGTCAACAATGCTCTGCATGGAGCTACTCTAGCTAATTGCTCCCACTTTCAATATGTATCCAGATTGAGACTTAGAGTCATCTGGATCAGTGTCAAAACTTGCATCAACATAACCCTTTACGACGAACCTTTTGTCACCTCCGTAATCGACAAACATATCCTTATTCCAGTAAAGATAATTTTGACTGCTGTCCATTGATCTACTCCTAGATCACTATTGTACTCCCTCTCTTAACACAGTGTATGGTATACAATAGATCTGGTACACAGCATGGCATACTTTATAGAACTTATGACTGAGGCATAGGAATGACTTTCATTCTCTTTCTATCTTCTGCCGTGGTTGGGCTTTGAGTCTTACTCAACTTCACACCTTGTAACACAGGCAAGAAACTTTTTCTTTGACTGTTTCATTTCGAACTACTTCAAAATCTTGTCAAGGTATGTACTCATTAAAAAACTTATCAAGCGTCTTGATCTATCTCTATAGATCTTGATACTCAATATGTAAGCAGCTTCACCGAGGTCTTTCTTTGAAAAACTCCTTTCAAACACTCCTTTATGCTTTGCAGAATAATTCTACATTATTTCCATCAACAATATGTCATTCACATATACTTATCAGAAATGTTGTAGTGCTCCCACTCACTTTCTTGTAAATACAGGCTTCACTACAAGTCTGTATAAAAAGTATATGCTTTGATCAACTTATCAAAGCGTATATTCCAACTCCGAGATGCTTGCACCAGTCCATAAATGGATCGCTGGAGCTTGCATATTTTGTTAGCACCTTTAGGATTGACAAAACCATCTTGTTGCATCACATACAACTCTTCTTTAATAAATCCATTAAGGAATGCAGTTTTGTTTATCCATTTTCCAGATTTCATAAAATGTGGCAATTGCTAACATGATTCGGACAGACTTTAAGCATCGATACGAGTGAGAAAATCTCATCGTAGTCAACACCTTGAACTTTGTCAAAAAACCTTTTTCGACAAGTCTAGCTTTGTAGATAGTAATACTACTATCAGCGTCTGTCTTCCTCTTGAAGATCCATTTAATCTCAATGGCTCGCCGATCATTGGGAAAGTCAATCAAAGTCCATACTTTGTTCTCATACATGGATCTCATCTCAGATTTCATGGCCTCAAGCCATTTCGCGGAATCTGGGCTCATCATCGCTTCCTCATAGTTCGTAGGCTTGTCATGGTCAAGTAACATGACCTCCAAAACTGGATTACCGTACCACTCTGGTGCGGATCTCACTCTGGTTTTACCTACGAGGTTCGGTAGTAACTTGATCTGAAGTTACATGATCATCATCATTAGCTTCCTCACTAATCGGTCTAGTAGTCACAGGAACAGATTTCTGTGATGAGCTATTTTCCAATAAGGGAGAAGGTACAATTAACTTATCAAGTTTTCTACTTTCCTCCCACTCACTTTTTTCGAGAGAAATTCCTTCTCTAGAAAGGATCCATTCAAAGCAACGAATATCTTGCCTTCGGATCTGTGATAGAAGGTGTACCCAACATTTTCTTTTGGGTATCCTATGAAGACGCACTTCTCTGATTTGGGTTTGAGCTTATCAGGTTGAAGCTTTTTCACATAAGCATTGCAACCTCAAACTTTAAGAAACGACAGCTTAGGTTTCTTGCCAAACCATGTTTCATACGGTGTCGTTTCAACGGATTTAGATGGTGCCCTATTTAACGTGAATGCAGTTGTCTCTAATGCATAACCCCGAAACGATAGTGGTAGATTGGTAAGAGACATCATAGATCGCACCATATCTAATAAAGTACGGTTATGATGTTCGGACACACCATTACATTGTGGTGTTCCAGGTGGCGTGAGTAGTGAAACTATTTCACTTTGTTTTTAACTGAAGACCAAACTCGTAACTCAAATACTTTTCTCTACGATCAGATCGTAGAAACTTTATTTTCTTGTTACGATGATTTTTCACTTCACTCTGAAATTCTTTGAACTTTTCAAATGTTTCAGACTTATGTTTCATCAAGTAAATATACTCATATCTGCTCAAATCATCTATGAAGATCAGAAAATAATGATACCTGTCACGAGCCTCAATATTCATCGGACCACATACATCAGTATGTATGATTTACAACAAATATGTTGCTCGCTCCATTGTTCCGAAGAACAGAGTCTTTGTCATCTTACCCATGAGGCATGGTTCGCAAGCATCAACTGATTCATAATCAAGTGATTCCAAAAGCCCATCAGTATGGAGTTTCTTCATGCGCTTTACACCAATATGACCTAAACAGCAGTGCCACAAATAAGTTGCACTATCATTATTAACTTTGCATCTTTTGCTTCAATATTATGAATATGTGTAACACTACGATCGAGATCCAATGAACTATTTTCATTGGGTGTATGACCATCGAAGGTTTTATTCATGTAAACAGAACAACAATTATTCTCTGACTTTAATGAATAACCGTATTGCAATAAACATGATCAAATCATATTCATGCTCAATGCTAACACCAAATAACACTTATTTAGTTTCAACACTAATCCCGAAAGTATAGGGAGTGTGCGATGATGATCATATCAATCTTGGAACTACTTCTAACACACATCGTCACCTCACCCTTTACTAGTTTCTGTTTATTCTGCAACTCCCGTTTTGAGTTACTACTCTTAGCAACTGAACCAGTATCGAATGCCGAGGGGTTGCTATAAACACTAGTAAAGTACACATCAATAACACTTATATCCAATATACCTTTGTTTACCTTGCCATCCTTCTTATCCGCCAAATACTTGGGGGAGTTCCACTTCCAGTGACCAGTCCCTTTGTAGTAGAAGCACTTAGTCTCAGGCTTAGGATCAGACTTGGCTTCTTCACTTGAGTAGCAACTTGCTTGCCGTTCTTCTTGAAGTTCCCCTTCTTCCCTTTGCCCTTTTCTTGAAACTAGTGGTCTTGTCAACCATCAACACTTGATGTTTCTTTTCTTGATTTCTACCTTCGTTGATTTCAGCATCACGAAGAGCTTGGGAGTTGTTTCCGTTATTCCTTGCATATTATAGTTCATCACGAAGTTCTACTAACTTGGTGATGGTGACTAGAGAATTCTGTCAATCACTATCTTATCTAGAAGATTAACTCCCACTTGATTCAAGCGATTGTAGTACCCAGACAATCTGAGCACATGCTCACTAGTTGAGCGATTCTCCTCCATCTTTTAGCTGTAGAACTTGTTGGAGACTTCATATCTCTCAATTCGGGTATTTGCTTGAAATATTAAATTCAACTCCTGGAACATCTCATATGGTCCATGACGTTTAAAACGTCTTTGAAGTCCCGATTCTAAGCCATTAAGCATGCTGCACTAAACTATCAAGTAGTCATCATATTGAGCTAGCCAAACATTCATAACGTCTGCATCTGCTCCTGCAATAGGTCTGTCACCTAGCGGTGCACCAAGGACATAATTCTTCCGTGGAGCAATGAGGATAATCCTCAGATCACGGATCCAATCCGCATCATTGCTACTATCATCTTTCAACACAATTTTCTCTAGGAACATATCAAAATAAACACAGGGAAGCAACAACGCGAGCTATTGATCTACAATATAATTTGCAAAATACTACCAGGACTAAGTTCATGATAAATTTAAGTTCAATTAATCATATTACTTAAGAACTCCCAGTTAGATAGACATCCCTCTAATCCTCTAAGTGATCACGTGATCCAAATCAACTAAACCATGTCCGATCATCACGTGAGATGGAGCAGTTTCATTGGTGAACATCACTATGCTGATCATATCTACTATATGATTCACGCTCGACCTTTTGGTCTCCGTGTTTCGAGGCCATATCTGTATATGCTTGGCTCATCAAGTATAACCTGAGTATTCCGCGTGTGCAACTGTTTTGCACCCGTTGTATTTGAACGTAGAGCCTATCACACCTGATCATCACGTGGTGTCTCGCACGAAGAACTTTCGCAACGGTGCATACTCAGGGAGAACACTTCTTGATAATTTTAGTGAGAGATTATCTTATAATGCTACCGTCAATCAAAGCAAGATAAGGTGCATAAAAGATAAACATCACATGCAATCAATATAAGTGATATGATATGGCCATCATCATCTTGTGCTTGTGATCTCCATCTCCGAAGCACCGTCGTGATCACCATTGTCACCGGTGCGACACCTTGATCTCCATCGTAGCATCGTTGTCGTCTCGACAATCTTATGCTTCCACGACTATCGCTACCGCTTAGTGATAAAGTAAAGCATTACAGCGCGATTGCATTGCATACAATAAAGCGACAACCATATGGCTCCTGCCAGTTGCCGATAACTCGGTTACAAAACATGATCATCTCATACAATAAAATTTAGCATCATGTCTTGACCATATCACATCACAACATGCCCTGCAAAAACAAGTTAGACGTCCTCTACTTTGTATGTTGCAAGTTTTACGTGGCTGCTACGGGCTTAAGCAAGAACCAATCTTACCTACGCATCAAAACCACAATGACAGTTTGTCAAGTTGGTGCTGTTTTAACCTTCGCAAGGACCGGGCGTAGCCACACTCGGTTCAACTAAAGTTAGAGAAACTGTCAGCCACAAGCCACCTATGTGCAAAGCACGTCGGGAGAACCGGTCTCGCGTAAGCGTACGCGTAATGTCGGTCCGGGCCGCTTCGTCCAACAATATCGCCGAACCAAAGTATGACATGCTGGTAAGCAGCATGACTTATATCGCCCACAACTCACTTGTGTTCTACTCGTGCATATAACATCAACACATAAAACCTAGGCTTGGATGTCACTGTTGGGGAACGTAGTAATTTCAAAAATTTCCTACGCACACGCAAGATCATGGTGATGCATAGCAACGAGAGGGGTGAAGGAAATATGCCCTAGAGGCAATAATAAAGTTATTATTTATTTCCTTATATCATGATAAATGTTTATTATTCATGCTAGAATTGTATTAACCGGAAACATAATACATATGTGAATACATAGACAAACTTAGTGTCACTAGTATGCCTCTACTTGACTAGCTCGTTAATCAAAGATGGTTATGTTTCCTAACCATGAACAAAGTGTTGTTATTTGATTAACGAGGTCACATCATTAGTTGAATGATCTGATTGACATGACCCATTCCATTAGCTTAGCACGTGATCGTTTAGTATGTTGTTATTGCTTTCTTCATGACTTATACATGTTCGTATGACTATGAGATTATGCAACTCCCGTTTATCGGAGGAACACTTTGTGTGCTACCAAACGTCACAACGTAACTGGGTGATTATAAAGGAGCTCTACAGGTGTCTCCAAAGGTAGATGTTGGGTTGGCGTATTTCGAGATTAGGATTTGTCACTCCGATTGTCGGAGAGGTATCTCTGGGCCCTCTCGGTAATGCACATTACATAAGCCCTGCAAGCATTGCAACTAATGAGTTAGTTGTGGGATGATGTATTATAGAATGAGTAAAGAGACTTGCCGGTAATGAGATTGAACTAGGTATTGGATACCGACGATCGAATCTCGGGCAAGTAACATACCGGTGACAAAGGGAACAACGTATGTTGTTATGCGGTCTGACCGATAAAGATGTTCGTAGAATATGTAGGAGCCAATATGGGCATCCAGGTCCCGCTATTGGTTATTGACCGGAGATTTGTCTCAGTCATGTCTACATTGTTCTCGAACCGTAGGGTCCGCACGCTTAACGTTACGATGATAGTTATTATGAGTTTATGCATTTTGATGTACCGAAGTTAGTTCGGAGTCCCGGATGTGATCATGGACATGACGAGGAGTCTCGAAATGGTTGAGACATAAAGATTGATATATTGGATGACTATATTCGGACACCGGAAGGGTTCCGGAGAAGTATCGGATAAAACCGGAGCACCGGGGGGTTACCGGAACCCCCCGGGGGGTTAATGGGCCTCATGGGCCTAATGTGGAGAAGAGGAAGGGGCTGCCAGGGCAGGCCGCGCGCCCCCTCTCCCCCTAGTCCTAATTGGACAAGGAGGGAGGGGCAGCGCCCCCCCTTTCCTATTCTCCCTCCACCTCTCCTAGTTGGACAAGGTTTGGGGGGGGAGTCCTACTCCCGGTAGGAGTAGGACTCCTCCTGCGCGCCACCATAGGGCCGGCCGCACCCCCCCTTGGATCCTTTATATACGGGGGCAGGGTGGCACCTCTAGACACACAAGTTGATCCACGTGATCGTTCCTTAGCCGTGTGCGGTGCCCCCTGCCACCATATTCCACCTCGATCATATCGTTGTAGTGCTTAGGCGAAGCCCTGCGTCGGTAGAACATCATTATCGTCACCACGCCGTTGTGCTAACGGAACTCATCCCCGAAGCTTTGCTGGATCGGAGCCCGGGGAGCGTCATCAAGCGGTACGTGCGCTAAGAACTCGGAGGTGCTGGAGTAACGGTGCTTGGATCGGTCGGATCGGGAAGATGTACGACTACTTCCTCTATGTTGCGTCAACGCTTCCGTTGCGGTCTGTGAAGGGTACGTAGACAACACTCTCCCCTCTCGTTGCTATGCATCACCATGATCTTGCGTGTGCATAGGAAATTTTTTGAAATTACTGCGTTCCCCAACAGTGGCATCTAAGCCTAGGTTTTATGGTTTGATGTTATATGCACGAGTAGAACACAAGTGAGTTGTGGGCGATATAAGTCATACTTCCTACCAGCATGTGATACTTTGGTTCGGCAGTATTGTTGGATGAAGCGGCCCGGACCGACATTACGCGTACGCTTACGCGAGACCGGTTCTCCCGACGTGCTTTGCACAAAGGTGGCTTCCGGGTGACTGTTTCTCCAACTTTAGTTGAACCAAGTGTGGCTACGCCCGGTCCTTGCGAAGGTTAAAATGGAGTCAAATTGACAAACTATCGTTGTGGTTTTGATGCGTAGGTGAGATTGGTTCTTACTTAAGCCCGTAGCAGCCACGTAAAACTTGCAACAACAAAGTAGAGGACGTCTAACTTGTTTTTGCAGGGCATGTTGTGATGTGAGATGGCCAAGACATGATGCTAAATTTTATTGTATGAGATGATCATGTTTTGTAACCGAGTTATCAGCAACTGGCAGGAGCCATATGGTTGTCGCTTTATTATATGCAATGCAATCGCGATGTAATGCTTTACTTTACCACTAAGTGGTGGCGATAGTCGTGGAAGCATAAGATTGGCGAGACGACAACGATACTACGATGGAGATCAAAGTGTCGCGCCGGTGACGATGGTGATCATGACGGTGCTTCGGAGATGGAGATCACAAGCACAAGATGATGTTGGCCATATCATATCACTTATATTGATTGCATGTGATGTTTATCTTTTATGCATCTTATCTTGCTTTGATTGACGGTGGCATTATAAGATGATCTCTCACTAAATTATCAAGAAGTGTTCTCCCTGAGTATGCACCGTTGCGAAAGTTCTTCGTACTGAGACACCACGTGATGATCGGGTGTGATAGGCTCTACATTCAAATACAACGGGTGCAAAACAGTTGCACACGCGGAATACTCAGGTTATAATTGACGAGCCAAGCATATACAGATATGGCCTCGGAACACGGAGACCGAAAGGTCGAGCGTGAATCATATAGTAGATATGATCAACATAGTGATGTTCACCAAAGAAACTACTCCATCTCACGTGATGATCGGACATGGTTTAGTTGATTTGGATCACGTGATCACTTAGAGGATTAGAGGGATGTCTATCTAAGTGGGAGTTCTTAAGTAATTTGATTAATTGAACTTAAACTTATCATGAACTTAGTACCTGATAGTATCTTGTTTGTTTATGTTTGATTGTAGATAGATGGCTCGTGCTGTTGTTCCGTTGAATGTTAATGCGTTCCTTGAGAAAGCAAAGTTGAAAGATGATGGTAGCAATTACACGGACTAGGTCCGTAACTTGAGGATTATCCTCATTGCTGCACAGAAGAATTACGTCCTGGAAGCACCGCTAGGTGCCAGGCCTGCTGCTGGAGCAACACCAGATGTTATGAACGTCTGGCAGAGCAACGCTGATGACTACTCGATAGTTCAGTGTGCCATGCTTTACGGCTTAGAATCGGGACTTCAACGACGCTTTGAACGTCATGGAGCATATGAGATGTTCCAGGAGTTGAAGTTAATATTTCAAGCAAATGCCCGGGTTGAGAGATATGAAGTCTCCAATAAGTTCTATAGTTGCAAGATGGAGGAGAACAGTTCTGTCAGTGAGCATATACTCAAAATGTCTGGGTATAATAATCACTTGATTCAGATGGGAGTTAATCTTCCAGATGATTGCGTCATTGACAGAATTCTCCAATCACTGCCATCAAGCTACAAGAGCTTCGTGATGAACTATAATATGCAAGGGATGAACAAGACTATTCCCGAGCTCTTCGCAATGCTGAAAGCTGCGGAGGTAGAAATCAAAAAGGAGCATCAAGTGTTGATGGTTAACAAGACCACTAGTTTCAAGAAAAAGGGCAAAGGGAAGAAGAAGGGGAACTTCAAGAAGAACGGCAAGCAAGTTGCCGCTCAAGAGAAGAAACCCACGTCTGGACCTAAGCCTGAAACTGAGTGCTTCTACTGCAAGCAGACTGGTCACTGGAAGCGGAACTGCCCCAAGTATTTGGCGGATAAGAAGGATGGCAAGGTGAACAAAGGTATATGTGATATACATGTTATTGATGTGTACCTTACTAATACTCGCAGTAGCACCTGGGTATTTGATACTGGTTCTGTTGCTAATATTTGCAACTCGAAACAGGGCTACAGATTAAGCGAAGATTGGCTAAGGACGAGGTGACGATGCGTGTGGGAAACGGTTCCAAAGTCGATGTGATCGCGGTCGGCACGCTACCTCTACATCTACCTTCGGGATTAGTATAGACCTAAATAATTGTTATTTGGTGCCAGCGTTGAGCATGAACATTATATCTGGATCTTGTTTAATGCGAGACGGTTATTCATTTAAATCAGAGAATAATGGTTGTTCTATTTATATGAGTAATATCTTTTATGGTCATGCACCCTTGAAGAGTGGTCTATTCTTGTTGAATCTCGATAGTAGTGATACACATATTCATAATGTAGAAGCCAAAAGATGCAGAGTTGATAATGATAGTGCAACTTATTTGTGGCACTGCCGTTTAGGTCATATCGGTGTAAAGCGCATGAAGAAACTCCATACTAATGGACTTTTGGAACCACTTGATTATGAATCACTTGGTACTTGCGAACCGTGCCTCATGGGCAAGATGACTAAAACACCGTTCTCCGGTACTATGGAGAGAGCAACAGATTTGTTGGAAATCATACATACAGATGTATGTGGTCCGATGAATGTTGAGCTCGTGGCGGATATCATTATTTTCTCACCTTCACAGATGACTTAAGCAGATATGGGTATATCTACTTAATGAAACATAAATCTGAAATGTTTGAAAAGTTCAAAGAATTTCAGAGTGAAGTTGAAAATCATCATAACAAGAAAATAAAGTTTCTACGATCTGATCGTGGAGGAGAATATTTGAGTTACGAGTTTGGTGTACATTTGAAAAATTGTGGAATAGTTTCGCAACTCACGCCACCCGGAACACCACAGCGTAATGGTGTGTCCGAACGTCGTAATCGTACTTTACTAGATATGGTGCGATCTATGATGTCTCTTACTGATTTACCGCTATCATTTTGGGGATACGCTCTAGAGACGGCCGCATTCACGTTAAATAGGGCACCATCAAAATCTGTTGTGACGACGCCTTCTGAACTGTGGTTTGGCAAGAAACCAAAGTTGTCGTTTCTGAAAGTTTGGGGCTGCGATGCTTATGTGAAAAAGCTTCAACCTTATAAGCTCAAACCCAAATCGGAGAAATGTGTCTTCATAGGATATACAAAGGAAACTATTGGATACACCTTCTATCACAAATCCGAAGGCAAGACTTTTGTTGCTAAATTCGGAAACTTTCTGGAGAAGGAGTTTCTCTCGAAAGAAGTGAGCGGGAGGAAAGTAGAACTTGATGAGGTAACTATACCTACTCCCTTGTTGGAAAGTAGTACATCACAGAAAACTGTTTCTGCGACACCTACACCAATAAGTGAGGAAGTTAATGATGATGATCATGAAACTTCAGAACAAGATACTACTGAACCTCGTAGATCAACCAGAATGAGATCCGTGCCAGAGTGGTACGGTAATCCAGTTCTGGAAGTCATGCTACTAGATCATGATGAACCTACGAACTATGAAGAAGCGATGGTGAGCCCAGATTCCGCAAAATGGCTTGAAGCCAGGAAATCTGAGATGGGATCCATGTATGAGAACAAAGTATGGACTTTGGTTGACTTGCCCGATGATCGGCAAGCAATTGAGAATAAATGGATCTTCAAGAAGAAGACTGACGCTGACGGTAATATTACTGTCTACAAAGCTCGTCTTGTCGCAAAAGGTTTTTGACAAGTTCAAGGGGTTGACTATGATGAGACATTCTCACCCGTAGCGATGCTTAAGTCCGTCAGAATCATGTTAGCAATTGCCACATTTTATGATTATGAAATTTGGTAGATGGATGTCAAAACTGCATTCCTGAATGGATTTCTGGAAAAAGAGTTGTATATGATGCAACCGGAAGGTTTTGTCGATCCAAAGGGAGCTAACAAAGTGTGCAAGCTCCAGCGATCTATTTATGGACTGGTGAAAGCCTCTCGGAGTTGGAATAAACGTTTTGATAGTGTGATCAAAGCATTTGGTTTTATACAGACTTTCGGAGAAGCCTGTATTTACAAGAAAGTGAGTGGGAGCTCTGTAGCATTTCTGATATTATATGTGGATGACATATTACTGATCGGACATGATATAGAATTTCTGGATAGCATAAAGGGATACTTGAATAAGAGTTTTTCAATGAAAGACCTCGGTGAAGCTGCTTAAATATTAGGTATAAAGATCTATAGAGATAGATCAAGACGCTTAATTGGACTTTCACAAAGCACATACCTTGACAAGATTTTGAAAAAGTTCAAAATGGATCAGGCGAAGAAAGGGTTCTTGCCTGTGTTACAAGGTGTGAAGTTGAGTCAGACTCAATATCCGACCACTGCAGAAGATAGAGAGAAAATGAAAGATGTTCCCTATGCTTCATCCATAGGCTCTATCATGTATGCAATGCTGTGTACCAGACCTGATGTGTGCCTTCCTATAAGCTTAGCAGGGAGGTACCAAAGTAATCCAGGAGTGGATCACTGGACAGCGGTCAAGAACATCCTGAAATACCTGAAAAGGACTAAGGATATGTTTCTCGTATATGGAGGTGACAAAGAGCTCACCGTAAAAGGTTACGTTGATGCAAGCTTTGACACTGATCCAGACGATTCTAAATCGCAAACCGGATACGTGTTTACATTAAACGGTGGAGCTGTCCGTTGGTGCAGTTCTAAACAAAGCGTCGTAGCGGGATCTACATGTCAAGTGGAGTACATAGCTGCTTTGGAAGCAGCGAACGAAGGAGTCTGGATGAAGGAGTTCATATCCGATCTAGGTGTCATACCTAATGCATCGGGTCCAATGAAAATCTTTTGTGACGCAATTGCCTTGGCAAAGGAATCCAGATTTCACAAGAGAACCAAGCACATCAAGAGACGCTTCAATTCCATCCGGGATCTAGTCTAGGTGGGAGACATAGAGATTTGCAAGATACATACGGATCTGAATGTTGCAGACCCGTTGACTAAGCCTCTTCCACGAGCAAAACATGATCAGCACCAAGGCTCCATGGGTGTTAGAATCATTACTATGTAATCTAGATTATTGACTCTAGTGCAAGTTGGAGACTGAAGGAAATATGCCCTAGAGGCAATAATAAAGTTATTATTTATTTCCTTATATCATGATAAATTTTTATTATTCATGCTAGAATTGTATTAACCGGAAACATAATACATGTGTGAATACATAGACAAACTTAGTGTCACTAGTATGCCTCTACTTGACTAGCTCATTAATCAAAGATGGTTATGTTTCCTAACCATGAACAAAGTGTTGTTATTTGATTAACGAGGTCACATCATTAGTTGAATGATTTGATTGACATGACCCATTCCATTAGCTTAGCACACGATCATTTAGTATGTTGCTATTGAAGGAAATATGCCCTAGAGGCAATAATAAAGTTATTATTTATTTCCTTATATCATGATAAATGTTTATTATTCATGCTAGAATTGTATTAACCAGAAACATAATACATGTGTGAATACATAGACCAACAGAGTGTCACTAGTATGCCTCTACTTGACTAGCTCGTTAATCAAAGATGGTTATGTTTCCTAACCATGAACAAAGAGTTGTTATTTGATTAACGAGGTCACATCATTAGTTGAATGATCTGATTGACATGACCCGTTCCATTAGCTTAGCACCCGATCGTTTAGTATGTTGCTATTGCTTTCTTCATGACTTATACATGTTCCTATAACTATGAGATTATGCAACTCCCGTTTACCGGAGGAACACTTTGGGTACTACCAAACGTCACAACGTAACTGGGTGATTATAAAGGAGTACTACAGGTGTCTCCAATGGTAGATGTTGGGTTGGCGTATTTCGAGATTAGGGTTTGTCACTCCGATTGTCGGAGAGGTATCTCTGGGCCCTCTCGGTAATATACATCACATAAGCCTTGCAAGCATAATAACTAAGATGTTAGTTATGAGATGATGTATTATGGAACGAGTAAAGAGACTTGCCAGTAACAAGATTGAACTAGGTATTGGATACCGACGATCGAATCTCGGGCAAGTAACATACCGATGACAAAGGGAACAACGTATGTTGTTATGCGGTCTGACCGATAAAGATCTTCGTAGAATATGTAGGAGCCAATATGGGCATGCAGGTCCCGCTATTGGTTATTGACCGGAGACGTGTCTCGGTCATGTCTACATTGTTCTCGAACCGTAGGGTCCGCACGCTTAACGTTACGATGACAGTTATTATGAGTTTATGCATTTTGATGTACCGAAGGTTGTTCGGAGTCCCGGATGAGATCACGGACATGACGAGGAGTCTCGAAATGGTCGAGACGTAAAGATTGATATATTGGAAGCCTATGTTTGGACATCGGAAGTGTTCCGGGTGAAATCGGGATTTTACCGGATTACCGGGAGGGTTACCGGAACCCCCCGGGAGCCAAATGGGCCAACATGGGCCTTAGTGGAAAGGTGAGAGGGCAGCCCACATAGGGCTGCGCCTTCCCCCTCTCCCTAGTCCTATTAGGACTAGGAGAGGGGCCGGCCACCTCTCTCTCTCTCCCCTTTAAAGGATTCCTAGTTGGACTAGGATTGGAGGGGGGAGTCCTACTCCCGGTAGGAGTAGGACTCCTCCTGCGCCTCCCTCTCTTTGGCCGGCCAGCCCCCCTCCCTCCAACCTTTATATACGGGGGCAGGGGACACCCCAAGACACACAAGTTGATCCTTGAGATCGTTCCTTAGCCGTGTGCGGTGCCCCCTGCCACCAAATTCCACCTCGATCATACCGTTGTAGTGCTTAGTCGAAGCCCTGCGTCGGTAGTACATCAAGATCGTCACCACGCCGTTGTGCTGACGGAACTCTTCCTCGACACTTTGCTGGATCGGAGCCCGAGGATCGTCATCGAGCTGAACGTGTGCTAAGAACTCGGAGGTGCCGGAGTAACGGTGCTTGGATCGGTCGGATCGGGAAGAAGACGTACGACTACTTCCTCTATGTTGTGTGATCGCTTCCGCAGTCGGTCTGCGTTGGTACGTAGACAACACTCTCCCCTCTCGTTGCTATGCATCACCATGATCTTGTGTGTGCGTAGGAAAATTTTCGAAATTACTACGTTCCCCAACAGTGGTATCAGAGCCTAGGTTTTATGGTTTGATGTTATTTGCACGAGTAGAACACAAGTGAGTTGTGGGCGATACAAGTCATACTGCCTACCAGCATGTCATACTTTGGTTCGGCGGTATTGTTGGACGAGACGATCCGGACCAACCTTACGCGTACTCTTACGCGAGACTGGTTCCCTCGACGTGCTTTGCACATAGATGGCTTGCGGAAGACTGTCTCTCCAACTTTAGTTGAACCAAGTGTGACTACGCCCGGTCCTTGAGAAGGTTAAAACGGAGTCTATTTGACGAACTATCGTTGTGGTTTTGATGCGTAGGTGAGATGAGTTCTTACTTAAGCCCGTAGCAGCCACGTAAAACTTGCAACAACAACGTAGAGGACGTCTAACTTGTTTTTGCAGGGCATGTTGTGATGTGATATGGTCAAGGCATGATGCTGATTTTATTTTATGAGATGATCATGTTTTGTAACCGAGTTATCGGCAACTGGCAGGAGCCATATGGTTGTCGCTTTATTGTATGCAATGCAATCGCGATGTAATGCTTTACTTTATTACTAAGCGGTAGTGATAGTCGTGGAAGCATAAGATTGGCGAGACGACAACGATGCTACGATGGAGATCAAGGTGTCGCGCCGGTGACGATGGTGATCATGACGATGCTTCGGAGATGGAGATCACAAGCACAAGATGATGATGGCCATATCATATCACTTATATTGATTGCATGTGATGTTTATCCTTTTATGCATCTTATCTTGCTTTGATTGACGGTAGCATTATAAGATGATCTCTCACTAAATTATCAAGAAGTGTTCTCCCTGAGTATGCACCGTTGCCAAAGTTCGTCGTGCCCAGACACCACGTGATGATCGGGTGTGATAAGCTCTACGTCCATCTACAACGGGTGCAAGCCAGTTTTGCACACGCAGAATACTCAGGTTAAACTTGACGAGCCTAGCATATGCAGATATGGCCTCGGAACACAGAGACCGAAAGGTCGAGCGTGAATCATATAGTAGATATGATCAACATGACGATGTTCACCATTGAAAACTACTCCATCTCACGTGATGATCGGTTATGGTTTAGTTGATTTGGATCACGTGATCACTTAGAGGATTAGAGGGATGTCTATCTAAGTGGGAGTTCCTAAGTAATTTGATTAACTGAACTTAAACTTATCATGAACTTAGTACCTGATAGTATCTTGCTTGTTTATGTTGATTGTAGATAGATGGCTCGTGCTGTTGTTCCGTTGAATTTTAATGCGTTCCTTGAGAAAGCAAAGTTGAAAGATGATGGTAGCAATTACACAGACTGGGTCCGTAACCTGAGGATTATCCTCATTGCTGCACAGAAGAATTACGTCCTGGAAGCACCGCTGGGTGCCAGGCCTGCTGCTGGAGCAACACCAGATGTTATGAACGTCTGGCAGAGCAAAGCTGATGACTACTCGATAGTTCAGTGTGCCATGCTTTATGGCTTAGAATCGGGACATCAACGACGTTTTGAACGTCATGGAGCATATGAGATGTTCCAGGAGTTGAAGTTAATATTTCAAGCAAATGCCCGAATTGAGAGATATGAAGTCTCCAATAAGTTCTATAGCTGCAAGATGGAGGAGAACAGTTCTGTCAGTGAGCATATACTCAAAATGTCTGGGTATAATAATCACTTGATTCAGATGGGAGTTAATCTTCCAGATGATTGCCTCATTGACAGAATTCTCCAATCACTGCCACCAAGCTACAAGAGCTTCGTGATGAACTATAATATGCAAGGGATGAACAAGACTATTCCCGAGCTCTTCGCAATGCTGAAAGCTGCGGAGGTAGAAATCAAGAAGGAGCATCAACTGTTGATGGTTAGCAAAACCACTAGTTTCAAGAAAAAGGGCAAAGGGAAGAAGAAGGGAAACTTCAAGAAGAACAGCAAGCAAGTTGCTGCTCAGGAGAAGAAACCCAAGTCTGGACCTAAGCCTGAAACTGAGTGCTTCTACTGCAAGCAGACTGGTCACTGGAAGCGGAACTGCCCCAAGTATTTGGCGGATAAGAAGGATGGCAAGGTGAACAAAGGTATATGTGATATACATGTTATTGATGTGTACCTTACTAGAGCTCGCAGTAGCACCTGGGTATTTGATACTGGTTCTGTTGCTAATATTTGCAACTCGAAACAGGGACTACGGAATAAGCGGACACTAGCAAAGGACGAGGTGACGATGCGCGTGGGAAATGGTTCCAAAGTCGATGTGATCGCGGTCGGCACGCTACCTCTACATCTACCTTCGGGATTAATATTAGACCTAAATAATTGTTATTTGGTGCCAGCATTGAGCATGAACATTATATCTGGATCTTGTTTGATGCGAGACGGTTATTCATTTAAATCAGAGAATAATGGTTGTTCTATTTATATGAGTAATATCTTTTATGGTCATGCACCCTTGAAAAGTGGTCTATTCTTATTGAATCTCAATAGTAGTGATACACATATTCATAATGTAGAAGCCAAAAGATGCAGAGTTGATAATGATAGTGCAACTTATTTGTGGCACTGCCGTTTAGGTCATATCAGTGTAAAGCGCATGAAGAAACTCCATACTGATGGGCTTTTGGAACCACTTGATTATGAATCACTTGGTACTTGCGAACCGTGCCTCATAGGCAAGATGACTAAAACACCGTTCTCCGGTACTATGGAGAGAGCAACAGATTTATTGGAAATCATACATACCGATGTATGTGGTCCGATGAATATTGAGGCTCGTGGCGGATATCGTTATTTTCTCACCTTCACAGATGATTTAAGCAGATATGGGTATATCTACTTAATGAAACATAAGTCTGAAACATTTGAAAAGTTCAAGGAATTTCAGAGTGAAGTTGAAAATCATCGTAACAAGAAAATAAAGTTTCTACGATCTGATCGTGGAGGAGAATATTTGAGTTACGAGTTTGGTATACCTTTGAAAAATTGTGGAATAGTTTCGCAACTCACGCCACCCGGAACACCACAGCGTAATGGTGTGTCCGAACGTTGTAATCGTACTTTACTAGATATGGTGCAATCTATGATGTCTCTTACTGATTTACCGCTATCGTTTTGGGGTTATGCTTTAGAGACGGCCGCATTCACGTTAAATAGGGCGCCATCAAAATCCATTGAGACGACGCCTTATGAACTATGGTTTGGCAAGAAACCAAAGTTGTCGTTTCTTAAAGTTTGGGGCTGTGATGCTTATGTGAAAAAGCTTCAACCTGATAAGCTCGAACCCAAAGTGGAGAAATGTGTCTTCATAGGATACCCAAAGGAAACTGTTGGGTATACCTTCTATCACAGATCCGACGGCAAGACATTCGTTGCTAAGAATGGATCATTTCTAGAGAAGGAGTTTCTCTCAAAAGAAGTGAGTGGGAGGAAAGTAGAACTTGACGAGGTAACTGTACCTGCTCCCTTATTGGAAAATAGTACATCACAGAAAACTGTTTCTGCGACACCTATACCAATCAGTGAGGAAGCTAATGATGATGATCATGAAGCTTCAGGACAAGATACTACTGAACCACGTAGATCAACCAGAGTGAGATCCGCACCAGAGTGGTACGGTAATCCAGTTCTAGAAGTCATGCTACTAGATCATGATGAACCTACGAACTATGAAGAAGCGATGGTGAGCCCAGATTCCGCAAAGTGGCTTGAGGCCATGAAATCTGAGATGGGATCCATGTATGAGAACAAAGTATGGACTTTGGTTGACTTGCCCGATGATCGGCAAGCAATTGAGAATAAATGGATCTTCAAGAAAAAGGCTGACGCTGACGGTAATATTACTGTCTATAAAGCTTGACTTGTCGCAAAAGGTTTTCGACAAGTTCAAGGGGTTGACTACGATGAGACCTTCTCACCCGTAGCGATGCTTAAGTCCGTCAGAATTATGTTAGCAGTTGCTGCGTTTTTTGATTATGAAATATGGCAAATGGATGTCAAAACTGCATTCCTGAATGGATTTCTGGAAGAAGAGTTGTATATGATGCAACCAGAAGGTTTTGTCGATCCGAAGGGAGCTAACAAAGTGTGCAAACTCCAGCGATCCATTTATGGACTGGTGCAAGCATCTCGGAGTTGGAATAAACGCTTTGATAGTGTGATCAAAGCATTTGGCTTTATACAGACTTTTGGAGAAGCCTGTATTTACAAGAAAGTGAGTGGGAGCTCTGTAGCATTTCTGATATTATATGTGGATGACATATTGCTAATTGGAAATGATATAGAATTTCTGGATAGCATAAAGGGATACTTGAATAAAAGTTTTTCGATGAAAGACCTCGGGGAAGCTGCTTACATATTAGGCATAAAGATCTATAGAGATAGATCAAAACGCTTAATTGGACTTTCACAAAGCACATACCTTGACAAGATTTTGAAGAAGTTCAAAATGGATCAAGCAAAGAAAGGGTTCTTGCCTATGTTACAAGGTGTGAAGTTGAGTCAGACTCAATGCCCGACCAATGCAGAAGATAGAGAGAAAATGAAAGATGTTCCCTATGCTTCAGCCATAGGCTCTATCATGTATGCAATGCTGTGTACCAGACCTGATGTGTGCCTTGCTATAAGTTTAGCAGGGAGGTACCAAAGTAATCCAGGAGTGGATCACTGGACAACGGTCAAGAACATCCTGAAATACCTGAAAAGGACTAGGGAGGTTACGTTGATGCAAGCTTTGACACTGATCCGGACGATTCTAAATCGCAAACCGGATACGTGTTTACTTTAAACGGTGGAGCTGTCAGTTGGTGCAGTTCTAAACAAAGCGTCGTAGCGGGATCTACATGTGAAGCGGAGTACATAGCTGCTTCGGAAGCAGCGAACGAAGGAGTCTGGATGAAGGAGTTCATATCCGATCTAGGTGTCATACCTAGTGCATCGGGTCCAATGAAAATCTTCTGTGACAATACTGGTGCAATTGCCTTGGCAAAGGAATCCAGATTTCACAAAAGAACCAAACACATCAAGAGACGCTTCAACTCCATCTGGGATTTAGTCCAGGTGGGAGACATAGAGATTTGCAAGATACATACGGATCTGAATGTTGCAGACCCGTTGACTAAGCCTCTTCCACGAGCAAAACATGATCAACACCAAGGCTCCATGGGTGCTAGAATCATTACTGTGTAATCTAGATTATTGACTCTAGTGCAAGTGGGAGACTGAAGGAAATATGCCCTAGAGGCAATAATAAAGTTATTATTTATTTCCTTATATCATGATAAATGTTTATTATTCATGCTAGAATTGTATTAATCGGAAACATAATACATGTGTGAATACATAGACCAACAGAGTGTCACTAGTATGCCTCTACTTGACTAGCTCGTTAATCAAAGATGGTTATGTTTCCTAACCATGAACAAAGAGTTGTTATTTGATTAACGAGGTCACATCATTAGTTGAATGATCTGATTGACATGACCCATTCCATTAGCTTAGCACCCGATCGTTTAGTATGTTGCTATTGCTTTCTTCATGACTTATACATGTTCCTATAACTATGAGATTATGCAACTCCCGTTTACCGGAGGAACACTTTGGGTACTACCAAACGTCACAACGTAACTGGGTGATTATAAAGGAGTACTACAGGTGTCTCCAATGGTAGATGTTGGGTTGGCGTATTTCGAGATTAGGGTTTGTCACTCCGATTGTCGGAGAGGTATCTCTGGGCCCTCTCGGTAATATACATCACATAAGCCTTGCAAGCATAATAACTAAGATGTTAGTTATGAGATGATGTATTACGGAACGAGTAAAGAGACTTGCCAGTAACGAGATTGAACTAGGTATTGGATACCGACGATCGAATCTCGGGCAAGTAACATACCGATGACAAAGGGAACAACGTATGTTGTTATGCGGTCTGACCGATAAAGATCTTCGTAGAATATGTAGGAGCCAATATGGGCATCCAGGTCCCGCTATTGGTTATTGACCGGAGACGTGTCTCGGTCATGTCTACATTGTTCTCAAACCGTAGGGTCCGCACGCTTAACGTTACGATGACAGTTATTATGAGTTTATGCATTTTGATGTACCGAAGGTTGTTCAGAGTCCCGGATGAGATCACGGACATGACGAGGAGTCTCGAAATGGTCGAGACGTAAAGATTGATATATTGGAAGCCTATGTTTGGACATCGGAAGTGTTCCAGGTGAAATCAGGATTTTACCGGATTACCGGGAGGGTTACCGGAACCCCCCGGGAGCCAAATGGGCCAACATGGGCCTTAGTGGAAAGGTGAGAGGGCAGCCCACATAGGGCTGCGCCTCCCCCCTCTCCCTAGTCCTATTAGGACTAGGAGAGGGGCCGGCCACCTCTTTCTCTCTCCCCTTTAAAGGATTCCTAGTTGGACTAGGATTGGAGGGGGGAGTCCTACTCCCGATAGGAGTAGGACTCCTCCTGCACCTCCCTCTCTTTGGCCGGCCAGCCCCCCTCCCTCCAACCTTTATATACGGGGGCAGGGGACACCCCAAGACACACAAGTTGATCCTTGAGATCGTTCCTTAGCCGTGTGCGGTGCCCCCTGCCACCAAATTCCACCTCGATCATACCGTTGTAGTGCTTAGGCGAAGCCCTGCGTCGGTAGTACATCAAGATCGTCACCACGCTGTTGTGCTGACGGAACTCTTCCTCGACGCTTTGCTGGATCGGAGCCCGAGGATCATCATCGAGCTGAACGTGTGCTAAGAACTCGGAGGTGCCGGAGTAACGGTGCTTGGATCGGTCGGATCGGGAAGAAGACGTACGACTACTTCCTCTACGTTGTGTGATCGCTTCCGCAGTCGGTCTGCGTTGGTACATAGACAACACTCTCCCCTCTCATTACTATGCATCATCATGATCTTGCGTGTGCGTAGGAAAATTTTCTAAATTACTACGTTCCCCAACAGCTATTGCTTTCTTCATGACTTATACATGTTCCTATGACTATGAGATTATGCAACTCCCATTTACCGGAGGAACACTTTGTGTGCTACCAAATGTCACAACGTAACTGGGTGATTATAAAGGAGCTCTACAGGTGTCTCCAAAGGTAGATGTTAGGTTGGCGTATTTCGAGATTAGGATTTGTCACTCCGATTGTCGGAGTGGTATCTCTGGGCCCTCTTGGTAATGCACATTACATAAGCCTTGCAAGCATTGCAACTAATGAGTTAGTTGCGGGATGATGTATTAAAGAACGAGTAAAGAGACTTGCCGGTAACGAGATTGAACTAGGTATTGGATACCGACGATCGAATCTCGGGCAAGTAACATACCGATGACAAAGGGAACAACGTATGTTGTTATGCGGTCTGACCGATAAAGATCTTCGTAGAATATGTAGGAGCCAATATGGGCATCCAGGTCCCACTATTGGTTATTGACCAGAGATTTGTCTCAGTCATGTCTACATTGTTCTCGAACCGTAGGGTCCGCAAGCTTAACGTTACGATGACAGTTATTATGAGTTTATGCATTTTGATGTACCGAAGTTAGTTCGGAGTCCCGGATGTGATCACGGACATGACGAGGAGTCTCGAAATGGTCGAGACATAAAGATTGATATATTGGATGACTATATTCGGACACCGGAAGGGTTCCGGAGAAGTATCGGATAAAACCAGAGCACCGGGGGGTTACCGGAACCCCCCGGGGGGTTAATGGGCCTCATGGGCCTAATGTGGAGAAGAGGAAGGGGCTGCCAGGGCAGGCCGCGCGCCCCCTCTCCCCCTAGTCCGAATTGGACAAGGAGGGAGGGGCGGCGCCCCCCTTTCCTATTCTCCCTCCACCTCTCCTAGTTGGACAAGGTTGGGGGGGGGAGTCCTACTCCCGGTAGGAGTAGGACTCCTCCTGCGCGCCACCATAGGGCCGGCCGCACCCCCCCCCTTGGATCCTTTATATACGGGGGCAGGGGGGCACCTCTAGACACACAAGTTGATCCATGTGATCGTTCCTTAGCCGTGTGCAGTGCCCCCTGCCACCATATTCCACCTCGATCATATCGTTGTAGTGCTTAGGCGAAGCCCTATGTCGGTAGAACATCATCATCGTCACCACGCCGTTGTGCTAACGGAACTCATCCCCAAAGCTTTGCTGGATCGGAGCCCGGGGAGCGTCATCGAGCTGTACGTGTGCTAAGAACTCGGAGGTGCCGGAGTAACGGTGCTTGGATCGGTCGGATCGGGAAGACGTACGACTACTTCCTCTACGTTGCATCAACGCTTTCGTTGCGGTCTACGAAGGGTACGTAGACAACACTCTCCCCTCTCGTCGCTATGCATCACCATGATCTTGCGTGTGCGTAGGAATTTTTTTGAAATTACTGCGTTCCCCAACATGGGGAGAGTGCGATCTACGTACCCTTGTAGACCGATAGCGGAAGCGTTAGCACAACGCGGTTGGTGTAGTCGTACGTCTTCACGGCCCGACCGATCAAGCACCGAAACTACGGCACCTCCGAGTTTTAGCACACGTTCAGCTCGATGACGATCCCCGGACTCCGATCCAGCAAAGTGTCGGGGAAGAGTTCCGTCAGCATGGTGGAAGGGGGGCACCGCACACAGCTAAGAATATGATCACGTGGATCAACTTGTGTGTCTATGGGGTGCCCCTGCCCCCGTATATAAAGGAGTGGAGAAGGGGAGGGTCGGCCCTCTCTATGGCGCGCCCTAGGGGAGTCCTACTCCCACCGGGATTAGGATTCCCCCTTTCCTAGTCCAACTCGGAGTCCTTCCATGTAGTAGGAGTAGGAGTCAAGGCAAGGGAAAAGAGAAGAGAAGGAAGGAGGGGGAGCAGCCCTTCCCCCTAGTCCAATTCGGACTAGGCCTTGGGGGGGGGCGCCCAACCTCTCCTATCTCTTTTCCCTAAAGCCCAATAAGGCCCATATACTCCCCGGCGAATTCCCGTAACTCTCCGGTACTCCGAAAAATACTCGAATCACTCGGAACCTATCCGATGTCCGAATATAGTCGTCCAATATATCGATCTTTACGTCTCGACCATTTCGAGACTCCTCGTCATGTCCCCGATCTCATCTGGGACTCCGAACTCCTTTGGTACATCAAAACGCATAAACTCATAATATAACTGTCATTGAAACCTTAAGCGTGCGGACCCTACGGGTTCGAGAACAATGTAGACATGACCGAGACACGTCTCCCGTCAATAACCAATAGTAGGACCTGGATGCCCATATTGGCTCCTACATATTCTACGAAGATCTTTATCGGTCAGACCGCGTAACAACATACGTTGTTCCCTTTGTCATCGGTATGTTACTTGCCTGAGATTCGATCGTCGGTATCCAATACCTAGTTCAATCTCGTTACCGGCAAGTCCCTTTACTTGTTCCGCAATACATCATCTCGCAACCAACTCATTAGTTGCAATGCTTGCAAGGCTTATGTGATGTGCATTACCGAGAGGGCCTAGAGATACCTCTCCGACAATCGGAGTGAAAAATCCTAATCTCGAAATACGCCAACCCAACATGTACCTTTGGAGACACCTGTAGAGCTCCTTTATAATTACCCAGTTACGTTGTGACGTTTGGTAGCACACAAAGTGTTCCTCCGGCAAACGGGAGTTGCATAATCTCATAGTCATAGGAACATGTATAAGTCATGAAGAAAGCAATAGCAACATACTAAACGATCGGGTGCTAAGCTAATGGAATGGGTCATGTCAATCATGTCATTCTCCTAATGATGTGATCCCGTTAATCAAATAACAACACATGTCTATGGTTAGGAAACATAACCATCTTTTATTAACGAGCTAGTCAAGTAGAGACATACTAGTGACTTTTAGTTTGTCTATGTATTCACACAAGTATTATGTTTCCGGATAATACAATTCTAGCATGAATAATAAACATTTATCATGAAATAAGGAAATAAATAATAACTTTATTATTGCCTCTAGGGCATATTTCCTTCAGTCTCCCACTTGCACTAGAGTCAATAATCTAGTTCACATCACCATGTGATTTAACATCAATAGTTCACATCTTTATGTGGTTAACACCCATAGTTCACATCGACATGTGACCAACACCCAAAGGGTTTACTAGATTCAATAATGTAGTTCACATCGCTATGTGATTAAGACCCAAAAAGTGATCATGTTTTGCTTGTGAGAGAAGTTTAGTCAACGGGTCTGCCACATTCAGATCCGCATGTATTTTGCAAATTTCTATGTCAACAATGCTCTGCATGGAGCTACTCTAGCTAATTGCTCCCACTTTCAATATGTATCCAGATTGAGACTTAGAGTCATCTGGATCAGTGTCAAAACTTGCATCAACATAACCCTTTACGACGAACCTTTTGTCACCTCCGTAATCGAGAAACATATCCTTATTCCAGTAAGGATAATTTTGACCGCTGTCCATTGATCTACTCCTAGATCACTATTGTACTTCCTCTCTTAACACAGTGTATGGTATACAATATTTCTGGTACACAACATGGCATACTTTATAGAACCTATGACTGAGGCATAGAGAATGACTTTCATTCTCTTTCTATCTTCTACCTTGGTCGGGCTTTGAGTCTTACTCAACTTCACACCTTGTAACACAGGCAAGAAACTTTTTCTTTGACTGTTTCATTTTGAACTACTTCAAAATCTTGTCAAGGTATGTACTCATTGAAAAAACTTATCAAGCGTCTTGATCTATCTCTATAGATCTTGATACTCAATATGTAAGCAGCTTCATCGAGGTCTTTCTTTGAAAAACACCTTTCAAACACTCCTTTATGCTTTGCAGAATAATTCTACATTATTTCCATCAACAATATGTCATTCACATATACTTATCAGAAATGTTGTAGTGCTCCCACTCACTTTCTTGTAAATACAGGCTTCACTGCAAGTCTGTATAAAACTATATGCTTTGATCAACTTATCAAAGCGTATATTCCAACTCCGAGATGCTTGCACCAGTCCATAAATGGATCGCTGGAGCTTGCATATTTTGTTAGCACCTTTAGGATTGGCAAAACCATCTTGTTGCATCACATACAACTCTTCTTTAATAAATCCATTAAGGAATGCAGTTTTGTTTATCCATTTTCCAGATTTCATAAAATGTGGCAATTATTAACATGATTCGGACAGACTTTAAGCATCGATACGAGTGAGAAAATCTCATCGTAGTCAACACCTTGAACTTTGTCAAAAAACCTTTTTCGACAAGTCTAGCTTTGTAGATAGTAATACTACTATCAGCGCCTGTCTTCCTCTTGAAGATCCATTTAATCTCAATGGCTCGCCGATCATTGGGCAAGTCAATCAAAGTCCATACTTTGTTCTCATACATGGATCTCATCTCAGATTTCATGGCCTCAAGCCATTTCGCGGAATCTGGGCTCATCATCGCTTCCTCATAGTTCGTAGGCTCGTCATGGTCAAGTAACATGACCTCCAAAACTGGATTACCGTACCACTCTGGTGCGGATCTCACTCTGGTTTTACCTACGAGGTTCGGTAGTAACTTGATCTGAAGTTACATGATCATCATCATTAGCTTCCTCACTAATCGGTCTAGTAGTCACAGGAACAGATTTCTGTGATGAGGTATTTTCCAATAAGGGAGAAGGTACAATTACCTTATCAAGTTTTCTACTTTCCTCCCACTCACTTCTTTCGAGAGAAATTCCTTCTCTAGAAAGGATCCATTCAAAGCAACGAATATCTTGCCTTCGGATCTGTGATAGAAGGTGTACCCAACATTTTCTTTTGGGTATCCTATGAAGACGCACTTCTCTGATTTGGGTTTGATCTTATCAGGTTGAAACTTTTTCACATAAGCATTGCAACCTCAAACTTTAAGAAACGACAGCTTAGGTTTCTTGCCAAACCATAGTTCATACGGTGTCGTTTCAATGGATTTAGATGGTGCCCTATTTAACATGAATGCAGTTGTCTCTAATGCATAACCCCGAAACGATAGTGGTAGATCGGTAAGAGACATCATAGATCGCACCATATCTAATAAAGTACGGTTATGATGTTCGGACACACCATTACATTGTGGTGTTCCAGGTGGCGTGAGTAGTGAAACTATTTCACTTTGTTTTTAACTAAAGACCAAACTCGTAACTCAAATACTTTTCTCTACGATCAGATCGTAGAAACTTTATTTTCTTGTTACGATGATTTTTCACTTCGCTCTAAAATTCTTTGAACTTTTCAAATGTTTCAGACTTATGTTTCATCAAGTAAATATACTCATATCTGCTCAAATCATCTATGAAGATCAGAAAATAATGATACCTGTCGCGAGCCTCAATATTCATCGGACCACATACACCAGTATGTATGATTTCCAATAAATTTGTTGCTCGCTCCATTGTTCCGAAGAACAGAGTCTTAGTCATCTTACCCATGAGGCATGGTTCGCAAGCATCAACTGATTCATAATCAAGTGATTCCAAAAGCCCATCAGTATGGAGTTTCTTCATGCACTTTACACCAATATGACCTAAACGGCAGTGCCACAAATAAGTTGCACTATCATTATTAACTTTGCATCTTTTGCTTCAATATTATGAATATGTGTAACAGTATGATCGAGATCCAACGAACTATTTTCATTGGGTGTATGACCATCGAAGGTTTTATTCATGTAAACAGAACAACAATTATTCTCTGACTTTAATGAATAACCGTATTGCAATAAACATGATCAAATCATATTCATGCTCAATGATAACACCAAATATCACTTATTTAGTTTCAACACTAATCCCGAAAGTATAGGGAGTGTGCGATGATGATCATATCAATCTTGGAACTACTTCCAACACACATCGTCACCTCACCCTTTACTAGTTTTTGTTTATTCTGCAACTCCCGTTTTGAGTTACTACTCTTAGGAACTGAACCAGTATCGAATGCCGAGGGGTTGCTATAAACACTAGTAAAGTACACATCAATAACATGTATATCCAATATACCTTTGTTTACCTTGCTATCCTTCTTATCCGCCAAATACTTGGGGGAGTTCCACTTCCAGTGACCAGTTCCTTTGCAGTAGAAGCACTTAGTCTCAGGCTTAGGATCAGACTTGGGCTTCTTCACTTGAGCAGCAACTTGCTTGCCGTTCTTCTTGAAGTTCCCCTTCTTCCCTTTGCCCTTTTCTTGAAACTAGTGGTCTTGTCAACCATCAACACTTGATGTTTTTTTCTTGATTTCTACCTTCGTTGATTTCAGCATCACGAAGAGCTTGGGAGTTGTTTCCGTTATCCCTTGGATATTATAGTTCATCACGAAGTTCTACTAACTTGGTGATGGTGACTAGAGAATTCTGTCAATCACTATCTTATCTAGAAGATTAACTCCCACTTGATTCAAGCGATTGTAGTACCCAGACAATCTGAGCACATGCTCACTAGTTGAGCGATTCTCCTCCATCTTTTAGCTATAGAGCTTGTTGGAGACTTCATATCTCTCAATTCGGGTATTTGCTTGAAATATTAAATTCAACTCCTGGAACATCTCATATGGTCCATGACGTTTAAAATGTCTTTGAAGTCCCGATTCTAAGCCATTAAGCATGCTGCACTAAACTATCAAGTAGTCATCATATTGAGTGAGCCAAACGTTCATAATGTCTGCATCTGCTCCTGCAATAGGTCTGTCACCTAGCGGTGCATCAAGGACATAATTCTTCTGTGCAGCAATGAGGATAAACCTCAGATCACAGATCCAATCCGCATCATTGCTACTAACATCTTTCAATACAATTTTCTCTAGGAACATATCAAAATAAACACAGGGAAGCAACAACGCGAGCTATTGATCTACAATATAATTTGCAAAATACTACGAGGACTAAGTTCATGAGAAATTTAAGTTTAATTAATCATATTACTTAAGAACTCCCACTTAGATAGACATCCCTCTAGTCCTCTAAGTGATCACGTGATCCAAATCAACTAAACCATGTCCGATCATCACGTGAGATGGAGCAGTTTCATTGGTGAACATCACTATGTTGATCATATCTACTATATGATTCACGCTCGACCTTTCGGTCTCCATGTTTCGAGGCCATATTTGTATATCCTTGGCTCGTCAAGTATAACCTGAGTATTCCGCGTGTGCAACTGTTTTGCACCCGTTGTATTTGAACGTAGAGCCTATCACACCTGATCATCACGTGGTGTCTGGGCACGACGAACTTTCGCAACGGTGCATACTCAGGGAGAACACTTCTTGATAATTTTAGTGAGAGATCATCTTATAATGCTACCCTCAATCAAAGCAAGATAAGATGCATAAAAGATAAACATCACATGCAATCAATATAAGTGATATGATATGGCCATCATCATCTTGTGCTTGTGATCTCCATCTCCGAAGCATCGTCGTGATCACCATCGTCAAAGTGCGACACCTTGATCTCCATCGTAGCATCGTTGTCGTCTCGCCAATCTCATGCTTCCACGACTATCGCTACCGCTTAGTGATAAAGTAAAGCATTACAGCGCGATTGCATTGCATACAATAAAGCGACAACCATATGGCTCCTGCCAGTTGCCGATAACTCGGTTACAAAACATGATCATCTCATACAATAAAATTTAGCATCATGTCTTGACCATATCACATCACAACATGCCCTGCAAAAACAAGTTAGACGTCCTCTACTTTGTTTGTTGCAAGTTTTACGTGGCTGCTACGGGCTTAAGCAAGAACCAATCTTACCTACGCATCAAAACCACAACGACAGTTTGTCAAGTTGGTGTTGTTTTAACCTTCGCAAGGACCGGGCGTAGCCACACTCGGTACAACTAAAGTTTGAGAAACTATCACCTGCAAGCCACCTATGTGCAAAGCACGTCGGGAGAACCGGTCTCGCGTAAGCGTACGCGTAATGTCGGTCCGGGCCGCTTCGTCCAACAATAACGCCGAACCAAAGTATGACATGCTGGTAAGCAGTATGACTTATATCGCCCACAACTCACTTGTGTTCTACTCGTGCATATAACATCAACACATAAAACCTAAGCTCGGATGCCACTGTTGGGGAACGTAGTAATTTCAAAAATTTCCTACGCACACGCAAGATCATGGTGATGCATAGCAATGAGAGGGGAGAGTGCGATCTACGTACCCTTGTAGACCGACAACGGAAGCGTTAGCACAACGCGGTTGGTGTAGTCGTACGTCTTCACGGCCCGACCGATCAAGCACCGAAACTACGGCACCTCCGAGTTTTAGCACACGTTCAGCTCGATGACGATCCCCGGACTCTGATCCAGCAAAGTGTCGGGGAAGAGTTCCGTCAGCACAACGGCGTGGTGACGATCTTGATGTACTACCGTCGCAGGGCTTCGCCTAAGCACCGCTACAATATTATCGAGGATTATGGTGGAAGGGGGCACCGCACACGGCTAGGAATATGATCACGTGGATCAACTTGTGTGTCTATGGGGTGCCCCCTGCCCCCGTATATAAAGGAGTGGAGGAGGGGAGGGGAGGCCCTCTCTATGGCGCGCCCTAGGGGAGTCCTACTCCCACCGGGAGTAGGATTCCCCCTTTCCTAGTCCAACTAGGAGTCCTTCCATGTAGTAGGAGTAGGAGTCAAGGCAAGGGAAAAAGAGAAGAGAAGGAAGGATGGGGCGCAGCCCTTCCCCCTAGTCCAATTCGGACTAGGCCTTGGGGGGGCGCCCAACCTCTCCTATCTCTTTTCCCTAAAGCCCAATAAGGCCCATATACTCCCCGACGAATTCCCGTAACTCTTCGGTACTCCGAAAAATACTCTAATCACTCGGAACCTTTCTGATGTCTGAATATAGTCGTCCAATATATCGATCTTTATGTCTCGACCATTTTGAGACTCCTCGTCATGTCCCCGATCTCATCTGGGACTCCGAACTCCTTCGGTACATCAAAACTCATAAACTCATAATATAACTGTCATCGAAACCTTAAGCGTGCGGACCCTATGGGCTCGAGAACAATGTAGACATGACCGAGACACGTCTCCGGTCAATAACCAATAGCGGGACCTGGATGCCCATATTGGCTCCTACATATTCTACGAAGATCTTTATCGGTCAGACCGCATAACAACATACGTTGTTCCCTTTGTCATCGGTATGTTACTTGCCTGAGATTCGATCGTCGGTATCCAATACCTAGTTCAATCTCGTTACCGGCAAGTCTCTTTACTCGTTCCATAATACATCATCTCGCAACCAACTCATTAGTTGCAATGATTGCAAGGCTTATGTGATGTGCATTACCGAGAGGGCCCAGAGATACCTCTCCGACAATCGGAGTGACAAATCCTAATCTCGAAATACGCCAACCCAACATGTACCTTTGGAGGCACCTGTAGAGCTCCTTTATAATCACCCAGTTACGTTGTGACGTTTGGTAGCACACAAAGTGTTCCTTCGGCAAACGGGAGTTGCATAATCTCATAGTCATAGGAACATGTATAAGTCATGAAGAAAGCAATAGCAACATACTAAACGATCGGGTGCTAAGCTAATGGAACGGGTCATGTCAATCATATCATTCTCCTAATGATGCGATCCCGTTAATCAAATAACAACACATGTCTATGGTTAGGAAACATAACCATCTTTGATTAACGAGCTAGTCAAGTAGAGACATACTAGTGACTTTTAGTTTGTCTATGTATTCACACAAGTATTATGTTTCCAGATAATACAATTCTAGCATGAATAATAAACATTTATCATGAAATAAGAAAATAAATAATAACTTTATTATTGCCTCTAGGGCATATTTCCTTCAAGTGCCACAATGTATTGCCCATGTAACCCTCCTCCAATCCGGTACAACATCAATGCACCAAACACATGGGGATTAGAGTATCTACAACCGGACCCCCATATCCTTCCCAAATGCCCGGACAGGCTACCCGTTCACTGCCCGGACGTGAAATTGCCGCCCAATCGGTGTCCCCACATCAAACCCAAACGCCTTCGCTATCCAGCAACCCTCATATCCAGCCCATATGTGGGGCAGATATCGGAAGGCCTCGACACCCCACCACGTCGGTTCGGCCCACTCTATGGCCCACACTGCCCTCACCATTGTTCCCACAAAAACCACATCCTGTCGGCGTTCTGGGAATGGGGGTCCCCAGACTTGCCTGCCTGCAGCCTGCGGCATGGCTCAAAGGGGGGCCCAGCATGGCCCATCTTCATTAACACAAGACTCAAGACCCTCGCGAGGGGCCAAGCCTCACGAGGCGGACGATGTGGAGCTTCCTCAGGCGCGGCCTCATCAGGCTGGCTCACGAGGAGGCGGAGAGATCAAGGCGGGATACCTCACGAGGAGCCCGTGACGCAAGCCATGACGAGTTAGGGCACCAGGCGGGTGCCAGCCCGCGCAGCGTCCTCCTTTCCTCTTTGGTGTAAAGGGGGCAAGCGCAGCCGCAGAGCACCGAGGCATCAGGCAAAGGTTGCCATTTCGGTGCAACAAGACCAAGACCAGGAGGACTACGAGACGGAGGTCACCGTGGAGCCCAAGACGGCGTCATCACCAGAGCTTTGCGCAGGTGAAGACTACTTTTGTCAGGATAGCTGATACTTGCTGTCCCCCTTCATATTAGCCCGCCATTGTTGGCTCCCTTCCCGCTCGATATTTGGGAAGAGGACCAGGGCCTCTATAAATAGGACCAGCCACCCACATAACGAGTGAGTAGAGGCGGTAAGTGAGAGAGAGTGAGAAGTAGAGGCGGTAAGTGAGAGAGAGTGAGAAGTAGAGGCAGAGAGAGAGAGAGAGAGAGAGAGAGAGAAGGGCGACTGAACTCCTCCTAACAGTTCATCGCCCCAGCCAAGAGCAGACCCTCGCGAGGCTGCTCTTCCTTGTATTGCTCATCATCATCAGCCCCAAGAGGCAATCCACCCACCACACACTGGAGTAGGGTATTACACCACAACGGTGGCCCGAACCAGTATAAACCTTGTGTCTCTTGTGCAGTTCTTTCAGTAGTCTAGATCTTTGCGAGACGGAGAGGTAGAAGGCGTAATCTCCGCGCGCACCCCAGAGTTCGAACCTTAAGGGTCTGCCAAAACCCGAAATCTGACATTTGGCGCGCCAGGTAGGGGTGCACCGAAATTTGTCTTCCACCGCCCGTTCTCCTCCGACCGTCGCGTCCATGTCCGACGCTCGTCGGGCCCGCGCCGAGCGCCGGGCCGCCGTCGCTTCCCGCGTCGCCCAGACGGCGCCCGACGACAGACGTCCTCGTCGTTCCCCGTCACCCGCCATCAACGCCGCCACCGGCCCCGCGGGGGGCGAGCAGCAAGCATTGTCTCAGCATCCATCCGTGCGGCAAGACGGCCGCACCGCTACTCCATCGCTCACACTAGCTGGTTCTTCGTCCCGCGTGCTCCGCGCACCCTTGGAGGCTCGAGTTGCGCTCATCGCAGCAAACGAGCTCCTGCGCTACCGTCCCGTCGACGACGTCTACGAAGAGTGGCTCGACCGCGTCGCCGAGCTCGTCCGCGCCGCGGGGGGCTCTCCCGCGCCGTCCGTTCCGCTGCGCCGCACCCCGCCCCGCGCGGGCAACGAAGCTCCGGGGGCGTACCAGGCGCCTCCTCTCCAAGAAGACGCCATGGCTCCAAGGCGCATGGCCCCTGGGCGGAACCCGCTCCGTCAGGTGCCAGCGCAGCAAGAACGGAGCTGCCAAGAAGTCCCTCGCCCGCAAGGGGCTGCTCGGGCGCTCCCTGCTCCGGCACGCCGCGACCCTGCTCCAGCTCCGGCACGCCAGGACCCCGCGCTGCTCCTAGCTGCAGCGCATGGGGACCCTCAAGACCGAGCTCTCCACCAGCCGAAGCCTTTCGTGGCCACCGCAGGCTGCCGTGCCTACACCACCGAGCTGCGCAGCGTCGCGTGGCCTGGCAAGTTCAAGCCAGACCTGCCTCCTCGTTACGACGGCACGACTGACCCTGCAGAGTTCCTCCAGCTCTATGAGCTGGGCATCGAAGCTACCAGCTGGGACGAGAAGGTCATGGCGAACTGGTTCGCCATGGCGCTCAAGGAAGGAGCTCGCACCTGGCTCCTGAATCTAGCTCCAGGCACGATCTCTTCCTGGAACCAGATGCGCACCCGCTTCATCTCCAACTTCCAAGGTACTCGCGACCGGCCACCCGCCGTGAGCGACATGCGCCGCATCAAGCAACAACCCGAAGAGACCCTGCAAAAGTACATCCAGCGCTTCAACAGCACGCGCCTCAAGATCCCCAAGGTGTCTGAGGAGGCCATCATCTCGGCCTTCTCCGATGGTGTGCGCGACGTCAAGATGAAGGAGGAGCTGGCGATGCATGAAGACCTGTGCACCTCCCTGGAGCTGATCAACTTGGCGACCAAGTGCGCCAGGGCTGAGGAGGGACGCCTCTCCCTCCTCGAGCTGCCTGCCGCAGACCCAGAAGAGAAGAAGCCCAAGGCCAAGGACGTGAAGCGCAAGGGGGCTGCTGTGCTCGCGGCAGGACCAGACACCAAGCAGGGCAAAGAGCTGCTTGAGTCCTCCAGGGGCGGCCGGTACTGTGTGTACCACAACCTCGACACCCACAACACCAACGAATGCCAAGAACTCCGCGCCGCGCGAGAAGGAAGGATCGGCCGTCGTCCCGACCGCGCCGATCGGGGCTACGGCCGAGGAGGAGGAAGAAACGCGGGAAGCTGGGAAGACCGCGGACCGCGCCAAGGGTGGCGCGATCAACCTCGCGAGGATCGCTGGCGAGACCTGCCTCGCAAGGGGGACTGGAGGGATCAGCCTCGTGAGGATCGCCCACAGGGCCACGCAGGCCTCCCTCCACTGCCGCCTCAGCCAAGGAGGAACGAGGACCACCATCAAGACGAAGGGCTAGGGGCTTCCAGGAGCCACGCGCAATCGCCTGCATCCTGGGCAGAGCTCTAGCCCTAGCCTCCCAACGCATCTTCAAGCAGTTTGCCCGCGAAGTGAATGCAGTCCTCCCCAGGCTTGAAGCAACGCGCCCTCTCAGGTGGTCGGCATGCGCCATCACATTCAGATCAGTGGATCAACTCAAGTGTGCGGCCACAGCCGGAGTCCTCCCGATGCTTTGCTCCCCAGTCATCAGCAATGTACTGGTCACCAGGACCCTCATCGATGGTGGGGCAGGGCTCAACGTCCTGTCCGTGGAAACGTTCAACAATCTCCAAGTGCCCTACGACCAGGTTCAGCCAACCAAGCCCTTCTCCGAAGTCACCGACGGCTCCACGGTCCCGATTGGGCAGGTCCGCCTCCCTGTCACCTTCGGGGAACGCAACAACTACCGCACCGAGCTCGTCGACTTCAACGTCGCCCACATCCGCCTGCCGTACAACGCCATCCTCGGGTACCCAGCGTTGGCTAAGTTCATGGCCTTAACTCACCATGGCTACAACGTCCTCAAGATGCCAGGGAGTGGCGGAGTCATCACGTTGCCCTGTGAAGAGAAGGATGTAGTGTGTTCCCTGGAGCGAGCCTTTCAGGCCGCGTCACTGGAAGACCCGGACCGCGGAAGCAGGAGGCTTCCCGAGACCACCCCCAAGAAGAAGAAGACATCGTCCGATCCGGCCCCTCGGGAGGCGGGCCCCTCAGGGCCCGCATCTGCCCAGGGGGAACCTCCTTCCATCACATAGGAAAGCGCGCCCGGTGCCCTCCTCAGGAAGGGCTCGGGGGCTCTCCCCTGGAGGGCCACCGACCTGGCCAGGGTCACGAGGGAGGCGCTTGGGCACCACATGGAGGCGTGTTTCGAAGCACGTTTCCCTCAAGAAGGAGCAAGGCAAGGAAGGTCAGACCCGCAGGAGTTCGTCGACAAGGCCATTCAAGAACTACAGGAATCAAGAATCATGAGAGATTGCCGCCGTCTACCGGCTGTGGCTCCCCATCCAGGCGAGGATGGTGGGCTGCGCGTCTGCATCGACGTACCAGGGCTCAACCAAGTCGCTACGATGGAGCGCCTCTGGCCCTCGCGAGTAGGGCGCTGCGGGGGTCCGCCCCACAGCTACGTTCGCATGCCTTACGGCTTGCTGAGTGCGGTTGCTATGTGCCAGCGCCTCATGAGGGGCATCATGGAGGCTCAAGAAGACAGGCGTTCCGCAGCCTTGGCGGAGATGGAGATGATTTGCGAAGAGCTACCAGTGCCTCCGGAGCCTCCCGAGGCCCCTGGGCCTGGGGGCTCGTGAGGATCGGCTTCCGCAGCCCACTGAGTCTGCTGCACCAACACCCCTTCGCCCTCGACACCTTCAGGTGACATCTTACAAGTTTCATTTCCAGCTGGGAGCGCCCTCCCAGGGCTGCATCGTTCCCAGGCCACGTGGGTCCGTCCCTGCGGTATGTATCCCTTTTATTTCATGTCGTTAGCTTGCTTTGTTGGGGGCGCCCCTCGGGCTGCATCATCCCCAAGTCGCTCGGGCCGGACCCAGCGATGGCTACCTTCCCAGCATCTATTTGAATGAATCCCCTCCTTCGCGGCTAACGTGTTTGATCTAGTTGCCTGCTCAACTGACGCCAACTGACGGAATTGCTGCCATAACGGCATGACGCTTGTGCATGGGTCCATCCCTGCAACGCCGACAAACCTGAATGGCTGAGCTCTGGCCGCGGCAGCCCCGCATGGCGCCACCTCGTCAAGCCTCTAGTGCCTCACCTCCCCTCGGAAGCAACTAACGGTAGACTGATAATTGTCATGGCAACCTCTTCTTCCTTCTATGATGAGTTTACAGGATCCCCTAAGGGAGTTGCGCCAGGCAAGGCCCTCGCGTCGTTCCTTTCACTCTCGTCCGCGCGAGCCGCTTGCACGTTAAAGGGGGGGTGCCTGAGCATCGCGACTCAGGGCTCCTACTGGCTCTCCAGCCCTCACCCTCTAGCATTGACCACGGCATCGCGACCTGGCATACCAGCGACGGCTGAGACTAGCTCGAGGGCCGGGACCCGAGGACGTAGAGCAGAAAGGGGAGCAAAGGCGGGGGAGAAGGGGCACGCGAGGACCTCGCCGAGCGATTCCGCTCCTGCCGACGCGCAGACCCAACGACACACCAGGAATGATCCCCGACTCTCGAGATAAGTCACCGCCCGAAAGCACCGGATATCGTAGCACTACCACCGCACCTAATGCAATTCCGTGTCAGCGACGCCGCTCTCCTTTCTCGCCGAGCGACAGCTGCTTGGGCGCCAAAGGGGACCTCATGAGCATCGCGACTCAGGGGCTCTTACCGGACCCCGGGTCACTCACCTCCTGGCCTTGACCACGGCATCGCGACCTGGCATACCAGCGACGGCTGACGCCGCCTTGGGACTGGGACCTGTCGACGCAGAGCACCAAGCCCTCACGAGGTTCGAAAGGGAGAACTGAGCTAAGACGGAATCAGCAACTCGCACCGCTCTACAACAAGGGTTATGTATTGACAAACAGAATTGCAGGCACCTTACAAGCCCCCATGGGGCGCATTTTGATTCCTCGCAGGGAACGGATCCTAAGGGATGCTAACTACACGCGCTCCTGCAAAAGATGTCATCATCAACAGTGGGCCGTCAAGCGCCGGCGCCAACCCCATCCAGATCAGAGTCGGCAACGGCCAGACGAGCCTGCCCTGCTCCAGGAGCAACGCCGGCTCGTGGGCTCGTAGCTGTTGTCACTCGTCTCCAGAGTCACGAAGATCTCGCTGGAGTCGCTGGATCCACCGGCGCCTCCGTCGCCTGCACAGCCGCCAAGGGAGCGGTCGACGGGCCTAGCCCTCACCATGGCGAGGTCCTGGCCACCTCTCCCGGGGCAACACTCCAGCCGGCGCCCATTCGCGTTGAAGACCTTGAAGAACATCACCGAAGCGCCATCGTACTCCAAGTGGACCGTGAAGACACCCCTCACCCTGCAAACCCGGTCGATCTCTCTCCAGCCACGAGTCATGTAGACCTCGCCCGGGGCAACGACCGCGACCTCTGCCTCGATCGCGAGGGTGCTGCAGCCGGCGTGCTGCAGCCAGAGCTCTAGGGGCACCCCCCGCAGGATGATGGAGGCGAAGAAGGGAGGCAGGCGGATCCAAGACTCGAGAGGAATGGCGACATGGAGCACGAACTCTTGGGAGGAGCCCTCGGCGTGGACCGCAGGAGGAACAACCCACACCTTCGTGACCCGTCGGCGCTGACGACGGCGCTGACCGCGGGGATCGGCATCGACCCCTTCGAGGCCCTCGACATGGGCATACAAGGGAAGCGGGAACCCCGGCAAAGGCCGCTCGCACCGAGGCCTCGACACCACCTGACGGTCCTCCTCGTCCCGGCCGCGAAGAGCGAACCGTTTCTTTGGTGGGAGCGGGTCTGGTTCCTCTCGAGGAGCCTTTCCTTTCTCCGCTGCAGAGAACCGGCAAATCGGAGCCATCGCGGCAAGACATAGCAAGGATCGGGAAGAAGGAGAAGCAAGGAGGGATGGACTGGAAGGGCACACGCAGTTCCGTACTTATAGCCGGCAAAGGCCAACTTCCGGCCTCCACAATCGCAGGTAATCATGACACGATTTGCATGCAGGGACTTGTCCAACCCGCGCGATCACCCAGGCGTCGTGGGGAAGCGGAGACGCCCACGTCCCATCAACCGCCACACGGCGCCCAAGGCCGCAGGCTGTTAGGGCCCACGGCGCTTCGCCCTTGCCCTTTCGCCTCTCAGCACGGCCAAGTCCGGGCGCGCCTTGGGCCCGGGGGCTACTGTCGGTGTTCTGGGAACGGGGGTCCCCAGACTTGCCTGCCTGCGGCTTGCGGTGTGGCTCAAAGGGGGGCCCAACACGGCCCATCTTCATCAACACAAGACTCAAGACCCTCGCGAGGGGCCAAGCCTCGCGGGGCGGACGACGTGGAGCTTCCTCAGGCGCGGCCTCATCAGGCTGGCTCACGAGGAGGCGGAGAGATCAAGGCGGGGTACCTCACGAGGAGCCCGTGACGCAAGCCATGACGACTCAGGGCGCCAGGCGGGTGCCAGCCCGCGCAGCGTCCTCCTTTCCTCTTTGGTGTAAAGGGGGCAAGCGCAGCCACGGAGTACCGAGGCATCAGGCAAAGGTTGCCATTTCGGTGCAACAAGACCAAGACCAGGAGGATTATGAGACGGAGGTCACCGTGGAGCCTAAGACGGCGTCATCACCAGAGCTTTGCGCATGCGAAGACTACTTTTGTCAGGATAGCTGATACTTGCTGTCCCCCTTCAAATTAGCCCGCCATTGTTGGCTCCCTTCCCGCTCGATATTTGGGAAGAGGACCAGGGCCTCTATAAATAGGACCAGCCACCCACATAACGAGTGAGTAGAGGCGGTAAGTGAGAGAGAGTGAGAAGTAGAGGCGGTAAGTGAGAGAGAGTAAGAAGTAGAGGCAGAGAGAGAGAGAGAGAGAGAGAAAAGGGCGACTGAACTCCTCCTAATAGTTCATCGCCCCAGCCAAGAGCAGACCCTCGCGAGGCTGCTCTTCCTTGTATTGTTCATCATCATCAGCCCCAAGAGGCAATCCACCCACCACACACTGGAGTAGGGTATTACACCACAACGGTGGCCCGAACCAGTATAAACCTTGTGTCTCTTGTGCAGTTCTTTCAGTAGTCTAGATCTTTGCGAGACAGAGAGGTAGAAGGCGTAATCTCTGCACGCACCCCAGAGTTCGAACCTTAAGGGTCTGCCGGAACCTGAAATCCGACACATCCGAACGAGGAACCCTAGTCAAACCCCACTCCGCACCCCTCTGTCTCCTCCCCTTCCGCCCAATTTCCCTTCTGCCCCCTCTGCCATGGCCGGCTCCGGCTCCCGCGGATGGACCGGGGCGGGAGGTCCTCCTCGAAGGCGTCCCCGACGTCGTGGCTGGGCATCTCGTCCTTCGCAGCAGATCAACGCCGCCTTGCGCGCTCTCTGCCATCCATGGCGAGGCGGCAGCGCGAGCAGTGGCGCCCGGTACCGCTAGGACCTCCCCCTGTTGGGGCCGCTTGTTGCTGGTGCCTGAACCCCCAGCTCGCCGGCGTGACAGTGGCAGCTGGAGACGGTGGGTCGCGCTTACACCTGGCGATGAAGGCAACGGCACAGGGCGGAGCGAGGCACGATTGCGGGTTGTCTAGATCTACGTCAGAGCCGCTGCCGCCCACTGAGGATGACGATGAGGTGCCCTGCCCCCCAATCCACTGGTCATAGACCTCGACAGAGACCAATGCTCGTCGTCGAGGTTGTAAGAACACATCGGCACTCCACTGGGCACTCAAGGAATCACCGAAGGAGGCGTGGCAGCTGTGTTTTGATTTTTGGCCAAAAAACGAATTTCGATCGAATTTCAGCCATCTTGGGTTGGGGCGAAATCTAATCTTTCAGCCGCAATTGCCAATTTTGGACAATTTTTAGTCAAATTTTGATCAAATTTCGGCTACTTTCTTTTGAAATGGTCGAAATTCGGCCATCTCGACCCGGGGTGAAAAAAAAATCTCAAACCGAAAATCAAAACATTGCGTGGTAGAAGGAGGAGGCGGCGGAGAGAGTCGTGCGGCTCGCGGCGGAGCAGAGCCATGCAGCCCGCCACTTGCGGGGTTCCTCATCTCGTCCTTGTCCTCCTCCTCCTCCTCCTCCGATGACAACACAACAACGACATGATGGATGATGACTCGCCGCCCGCCAAGGATAGCCGCCGAGACCCCACGGGGAAGCAGCAGGCGAGGAAGTGGTGAATTCCAACCTCCCCCCGCTGCTATGTTTATATTTTAGTTGTTTTATCTTCTATTTAAGTTGAATATAAACTCCGTCGGCCATTTTGGATGAACTATGTCGATGTCCGAATTGCTATGTTTTTATGTTATCTCGTATGATCTACATACTATGCATGAAATAGGGTTCCGACTTTTAAGGTTTGTGCTTCTGGAGGGAGCAAAATGGCTTATGTCCAGCAGACGTGCCCGGGCGAATAGCTCCCATGCGACGTCGTTGATGTGAAATGTCTCTCATGCGACATTGTTGGTTGTAATAGCTTTCATGCGACATCTGCGTTGGAAAAAATAGCTCCCATGCGACACACCATTTACGCAGCTAGTTGGCTGTTACTTAGGCTGAGGTTTGGTTAGGACACTCGGGGTTATGTGCTCTGACTGGTGGGGTCCACCTATGGCCACGTAGAAAAGAGTCAACCGTCCACGACTCGACCTGGGACTGTGTGACCGTGCTCGACTCGCCCATGCTGGACTGAGCGAGCGGCGCCGCCGTAAGCATCTTCTCCGGCAGCGGTTTCTTCTCCGCGGTGGTGGAGCGCATTTCTCGGCAGCGGCAGAGCTATTGCGAGGTGACCCCGAAACCCTAGTCCCACTCCCCAGAATTTTGGGGGATCTGTGGCCTCATGCTGCCCTTTGTTTCTTGGCGATTTAGAATCGGGCTCCATTAGATCCGGGGGTTGTTTCTTCTCCGCTGCCCGGTGGTGGAGCGCCTATCTCTGCAGCGGCTATTGCGAGTGAGTATTTTCCAAACACTACTCCCATTCCACTGAATTTTGGATAAATCTGTGGCCTCATGCTGCCCCTGTTTCTTGGCGTTTTAGAATCTCGATTGGATAGGAGATGGAGCGAGGGCTGGATGAGATGGAGCGAGGAGACAGTGCTTCAAATCGGTAATGCCACCCTCTTTTCTTGGCGATTTAGAATCGAACTCGATTTGGTAGTGACTGCCGCCGCTGCCTGCCATTGACAAAACAGGGGAGGTTCAAGTTCTGCCACCACATTCGTAATTATAGTGGAATTTTTTCCCTGTAAAGCCAAGCTCGGTGATGGCAGTGTCCAAGACATTGAGAGAGATACCACCATGAGGTTGGATGTCGAATTTGCAGATGTTGATCCCCAGGAATTGGAGAGCATGAAGGAGAAGGCCGTGGGCAATTTGGTGGAGAGAATTGGGGAGAGTATTGTCTGGGGTCCAGAACAAGAGGTATCTCTGCAACGTTTCGATAACTATAATGGTGAATATGTGAGAACTGAAGATGGAGAATCCATGGTTGCTAAAATTGATCAGCAAGAAGGGTGGGCAAGCAAACAAGTAACATTTTATGTAGAGCTAATTGATCTGCAAACTCATTCCAGAGTTGGTTATGTGCAATCAAAGAGGGCTGCACAGATGGAAGATGATGAGTGGGTTTCACAAAAGAAGATGTTGGCATTGTTGACTAAACCGACTGTAGTAGCTGAAGATACAGGGATTGATGCAGGTGGAGAGGAGGGAACCCATGGTGCTAGGAAGATTGTTGTTGACTGGAATGTAGTAGAGTTGAATGAAAAAACAGATTTGGTCATTACACCAATATCTGACATTGATATGGCCGAAATGTTTGGCATTCAAGTTGATGACAAAGATAAGGAGAAGGATGACAGTTCTTTGCCTGCTGAAGGTAACACAGGCCCTAAAAATGCAAATGAGGATGAAGAACATCTAATGAGAGAGGCTGCAGATGATGTGGATGATGCAGATGATAATGAGCTGGTTTGTTTGTATGACAAAGAGAACCCAGTTATTGAGGTGGGAAAGTTGTGGCCAAGCATGAAGGAGTTTAGGATGTCTTTCAGGACCTATGCAGTGAAAAAAGAGTTTGATGCCAAGCCTATGTGGACTGATCGAAAGAAATTTTATGCTCGGTGCAAAGGTTATGATGGTGGTGGCGATCCTTGCAAATGGTACTTGTCTGCCAGACTACAACCTAATGGAAGTATAGTAAGGGTAAATCAAATACCACACCAGCATACATGTATGACCACTTCACAGAGAGTTTCAAAGATGACATCACAGCTTTGGGTTACAGAGGCTTAAAGTTGACTTGGAGAAGCTGTACCCCATCCAGCTGCAATATACCACAGTGTGGAAAGCAAAACAAAGGGCCATGAAATCATTGTATGGTGACTGGGCAAATACATTTAGGATGTTGTATAGTTTTAAAGCAAAGGTGGAGAAGAGGTCACCTGGGAGTGCGGTGGAGATAGATACAGAGGTAACAGAGGATGGCAATTTTTTATTCAGCAAGTTTTTTATGTGTTTGAAGCCTTGCATAGATGGATTCAAAGCAGGTTGTCGTCCATATTTGAGCATAGACTCATCTTTTTTGACTGGAAAGTGGAATGGTCAGTTGGTTGCATGCAATGCTCTAGATGGACACAACTGGATGTTCCAAATTGCAATAGGAATGTTTCAATCAGAGACAGAGGCATCATGGATATGGTTCATGATGCAACTAAAAGATGCATAGGGCCAGTTTCTCCTTTGACCATCCACACAGATGCATGTAAAGGGTTGGAAAATGCAGTAAAAAAATGTTTTCCCCCATGCTGAGCAGAGGGAGTGCTTTGGACATATGTGGATGAATCTGATAAAAAAATTCAGAGGAGATGAATTTGGGCGCATGTGGCCAGCAGCAAGATCCTACACCAGACAGACACATTCCTATCACCTTGGTAAGATATTGGCATCATGTAGTGATAATGAATTTGCTTCATGGTTGAACACCCACCATTCTCTGTTGTGGTATAGATCAGGTTTTAATATTGCCATAAAATGTGATCATATCAATAACAACTTGGCAGAAAGTTTTAACAACAAAGTGAAGGATTTGAAAGACTTGCCTGTGCATGACATGGTGGACCAAATAAGGATCATGATCATGCGTTTGTGGGAGTTGAGAGGAAAAATTGCTAATATTTTGGAAGGGGACAAGCTTCCAGCAGTGGTACAACAGGTGGTCAACAGGAGTAGAAATCTTTCACATCTATCTGTTGAGAAATCTTCCTTGTGAGGTGCTGAAGTTAGAGATACAAAGAGTGGCAAGAGGCATGTGGTAAATACTGAGTTGCATGAGTACACTTGCCAAGAGTGGAAACACACTGGAAAACCATGTGAGCATGCCATACTTTTTTTGGCATATAAACCCAGGTTAAATATGCACCCATATTTGCATGAGTATTATTCAGTACAAAAATTCAAAGCTGCATATGCAAGTCCAATTCCTGCACTGACTGACCAATCTTAGTGGCCTGAGGTGGAAATAGAATTTACCTTGTGTCCCCCTGTCACTAGAAGAAAGGCTGGGAGGCCTAAACAGAGCAGATTCAAAGCTTGGTTTGAGAAAGGTGGTTGTAGTAAGAAGGGGAAAAAGGAAAAGGAAAAGAATGATAAGCCCAAAAGGGCTCAAAAAGGTAACAAAAATAGGTGCAAGTTGTGTGAGGTACTTGGGCACAGAATTGGTTCATCCAAGTGCATCTACACTCCTCAGAGGCCAAAGTATGTTCATGTTACTGTTTTTGCAAGTTTTTGATTTTGCTACTTGTTCTAGTATCTAACCAAGTCAAATGCTTTATTTTTTAGGAGGAAGCGTGCAGAAAAAGCCCCACCTCTTGTTGTTGAACAATGCTGGCCAGTGAAAAAAGCAAGACTCAATGGCTATAGAAGGAAGAGCACTAAGCAGATAATGTTTGGTGACAAAGATATGGAGCTAACTGAAACTGTTACTGCTGAACATGAGCTAAGTGTTTCTGTTTTGGACGATGTGATGCATACTGAATCTGTTTTGCAGATGCTAGGGCAATCTGAAACTGTTGCAGATGAAGCAACTGTTGTGCTGCCATGCGAATCTGCTTTGACAACTGTGTTGCCATGTTTGGAGGTTGTGCTGCCAAGTGTTGAGTTGCAAACTGAAGTAGTTGAACAATTTGTGCCATCTACTCAATCTGCAGAAGTGCAAACTAAAGAAGTGGGACATGGTTAGGTGAAAAAGTTGAGGGGGCCTAGTGGAGTTTGCAAGGGGCCAAAAAGCAAGAGCGTCAGCATCAACAAACTATGCGCCGTGGAACCAAACGGTGGAAAAAAGCAGAAGAAATCGAGTGGTAGAAAGAAGCAAAAGAAATAGAGTCGAAATCATTCAAATTTGATGTGAAAACTTAAGTTTGTTGTCATTTGATGTGAAAACTTATGTTCTTTCATGTGAAAACTTATGTGCTATGATGTTGATTTGACTTGAAATAAAATTCAAATTTGAACCGACATTCAAATTTGAACCGACATTCAAATTTGAACCTATCTCCAATATTTTTTGAGTTCATTTGTTTGTTCTGTGATGTTGCATCGTTTTATGTACTACTATGCACTTTAGTTCATAAATCCAACCCTTTTTGTGAAGTCCAACTCATAGTCACTGAAAATGTTGTACAAACAGGCTCCAAAGTAAGGGAAAATGGCCCCATTTCTAAGCAAGTTTTTTTCGATCTTCTCAAAATCACCCAAAAAGATTTTCTTAGCTAATATTATACCTATATAGGATCAATACTAAGTCTCACCTTTTTTTGAATAAGTATTCATATTATTTAATTTATTTTTGAAAAAACACCCTTTAATACAAAGTCAGCAATAAAACAAGTTTAAAAATTTTAAATGCAAAAATAACTTCAGATCCTCCTTAGTCACTCTAAAATGAAGCTAAGGTGATGTTTTTTGATTTTTTTGCATTTTCAAAACCTCAAACCCTCTTCTCACTCCTTTGAACTCTATGCAACCTCAGTCGAGATAGTCCAATTTGTGAAGGTTTTTTCATGCAAAGATCATTAGATCAAGTTTATCATTTTATATCATAACTATGTAACATAAAAAGGCTATATGCGCATGTTTTTCATTTTTTAGATTTTTTGAATTAATTATACACATTTGAATGTTCGGTCAAACCTTTCAAAACCCCGTTGACTGCCTCAAAACCCCATGTAACCCTAGCGCCAAACGTCCATCGTCGATCTAACCCTAACGCCAAACTGCGGCCGTCGGATAGGACTTCTAGAAGGATTCCGCGGGGGCGATCCGTGGGCTCCAATCTGATTGGCCATCATTTTTTCTCTCTGACGAGCAGATAACGTTGAGCGGGGGAGCATCTAAGTGACCGTTGGGCCGAGCGGATCGGGCCCGGCAAAGCCTGGCGTTCGTGCGCACAGCCGTCGAGAGGGGGAATGGGCTGCATGCGAGAGGGTCAATGACATGTGGGCCATCCCTGTCCCATGCATGCCATGCAACGTCGCAGCCTAGCTATTCTTTGCTCGTGAACGCCTAGCCATTTGCATGCGGGCTTGCATGCACGCATCGACGCAGAGTACGGCAAGGGCGCAGCGTATAGGTACGTCGCATCTAAGCTATTTTAACAAATGCATGTTTGAACGAGACGGACGCGTCGGTGGTGCAGCTCCTTTTTCAGTGTCACGTGCGGATGAACGGGCCTGTTTCCCACGCGGCGTCACCGCCGATGCAAGTGCCTGTGCCTCTTTGGATGCTCTGGCCGCCGTTTTTTGAATTAATGCCCGCAATTACTTATGCCAGTGCGAACGGAGAAGAGAAAATGATCGAGAAGGGGCACCGTGTACACATTGACCACGGTTGCAACGCGGCTATAAAAGGGCACCATTTCCTCATCCTCTCACACTCATCTCTCAAGCCTCCTCCCCTTCTTCTTTTTGAGCCAAATCCACCACTCGAGCCACCATGCAGTTCAACGGCCCTACCTACCGTCGCCCTCGCACCGTGCCGGAGAGGCAGTACCCGGCCGGAGTCGTCCTCGAGAACAGCCTGAGGGTGTGGGCCATCTCTAGGTGGAGGGGCCCTAGAGAGTTGGCTCGCTTCTTCCTCCAAGCCGGCTACCGCCACCTCCCTCCGGGCACTCCGCCCATGTTCCACCTCCACGAGCAGTACGATGGCAACGCCGGCCCCAACGGCTTCGTCATCAGCCTCTACGTCACCTTCAACAACCCCTACGGCGCTCACCACCTCCTCGGGGAGGTGTTCTGGTGTGGATGCGAGTTTATCGCGTTCACGACCTACAACATCTTCACCAACTTCCACCACATCTTCCCTCACCCCAACGGCATGCACACCCTCCCCTACCAGATGCTGGAGGACGACGAGTGAGGGGCCCAAGGAGGAGGGGCCAAGGAGTGGCAAGGAGGAGGGGCCAAGGAGTTGTTCAAGGGGCGAGTCTTCTATCTATCTAGTTTGGGGCTCTAGTTTGTGTTTGTGTTGGTTCGGACGTGTGTGCCCGTGTCTTTTATATATCTAGTTTTAATTATTTTACTTTCATGTTTTATGAACTATATGTAGTGGGGGATGCCCCTCTATATGTTTTATCTATCTATGCTACTAGGGTACCCGATGCCCCTCTATCTATCTATATGTTTTTTCGGTCCTAAAGTTTCTCCATTGCATTTTATTTATGTGTCCATGTGTACTAAAAAACAATTGATCTGGTATCTAAAATGTACGTTACCAAGAAATTGACAATAAAGATTATGTACTGTACTACATAATCATACAGTTGGTATACAATGCATTTGAAGACAATGGGCAAGAAAAATGCTAATTATCTGGTGCTGATGACATGCGTAAGTGTTGTCTGATGTTTAAAGCATGCTTGCTATGTCATTTTTTGCTGCCAAACATGGCATGAGCGAGAAAGGTCATTTGGGCACTGAATGTATTAAAGTATACACCATATATAAAAATGTCTAGCCAAAAGATTTGGGTGTACAACTGTACACCCATGACCAAGTATGGATCCGCCCCTGGTTGTAAGGGGATGCCCCTCTATGTTGTAAGGAGATGCTACTAGGGGCACACTAGATGTCTTCTTTTTTCGAGAAGGGCACAACCTTTTTGGTTGAAACACACGAGTAAAAACTTTGAAAACACCATGGCACAAGTAAAAAAATATATTAAGAAATGGTGCTTGGTTGAAATAAACTAGAACCAAACAATTGCAACTTTTTTGGTTCACAAAGACTTCTCAAATAATTATCTCAAATAGCTTATGCATAAAAATATCTCAAATAATTATCAGATGAGTTATCTCAAAAAAGGTGACTGCAAGAAACTTAAAATTTGTGAAATGATCTAAAGCCGAAAAGATATATCGATGTCAATGACCATGTGCACTTTTTTGCACTCCTTTTATCAATGGGCCTGGATATGTTCTATTCGGCCCTACCTAACTTCTATATGGGCCTGGCCTTTTCGGGCAACTGTGGATGAACCTTTTTTCCTTTTCTCCCTCTACCACTGAAACTGAAACTGATGACGAACTGAAGAACTAAAAAACGGGGCCGAAACAGAGTGGAGAGGACATGCTGAATTCGTACAACGCAACACTTTTATTAAAATATACATATCATTAGGATTACAAATGATGCCCAATCTATTCACTTATGACTAATTATCATCACATAAACAAATGCGAGAGCAATTACACAAACATAAAAAAGTCCGGCCATCAGCCCCATCAAATTGCCCTGCTTCTGCAATTCGATGAGTTTCTTCATCTGCTTGTTTAGCTTCTTCAGCTCTGCCGTCACTACTGCATCCCCCACAGTAGCCCAATGGAATGGGCAGATCCAGGGGCCCCAGATCCAGAAGCGCCCGATCCAAACTTGCCCAACTTCTCCGCCTCCAACGGTAAATTGAGCTCCCCTGATGCACCCTCCAGTTGAATCCGCTCTATGTACTCATCTAGCCACTCAAAATGGGTGCATTGCTTCAATTTTTGAAATTGAAAAGATAAAGCCTAAATCCCAAATCCGATGAAAAATGGGGAAAAATTGTGCAAATATGAAATTGGAATACAAAAACCAAAATTGGCATATTGAGAAGTAAAATCTCACCTTTCCCTGCTCTGGTTTGCTCTCGCCTTTCACGAATTCCCGCCCAAAGTTGCCATTCTTGTCGGTCGTTGTGACTAGCCGCTTCAGGGGTGCGATACGTGGGCATGCAGGGCACCTTGTCATGGGCACTGCGCCATAGCGCGGCCATGAGCGGCGGGAGGCTGAAGCGGAGCTCGACATTGCTAGGTCGCGGCCCGGAACGGCGTTGCTGCGCGTTGTCGGCGGAGAAGAAGAACAACAACGGTCGGGGAGGGGGTGGGGGGGCGAGGATGGGCTCGAGTGCTGCATGGCTCGGTGTCCTCTTGTACCAATGCTGACCTGGATAAGTTAGTGGGTCCCACGCAGTGGGTCCCGCTCACCTGACCAATGCTGAGTTGGATAAGTTAGTGGGTCCCACGCTGTGGGTCCCGCGCTGTGGGTCCCGCTCACCTGATTCGAGTTTTAAACATGTGTCTTTGGATTAGGCAGCAGTGTCGCATGGGAGTTATTTTTTTCAACACAGATGACGCATGAGAGCTAGTATAACCAACTACATCGCATGAGAGACAATACACACCAACGACCTCGCATGGTAGCTATTCGCCCGACGTGCCCCGGACTTCCAACCCTCTCCCCCGTGGGTCTCTCGCCCAACACGCGGTGCGTCCGTGCTCTCGCCGCATCTGCCCGCGCATGCGTCGTGTTCTGTTTTATAGGCTCTCGTGTAACTCTCACCTGTACATGGACTTATTTTTTAGTGGAGGCACTGTAATACAAGCAGCCAAACAGAGCACACCGCACGAGCAGGGGAGGAGGGTGTTAGACGTGGCCGTGGTAGCTATACATGCGGTGGCTTGGTCAGCGATGGTTGCACACCCGTCGTCGCCGCCGCCGGAAGTTTATCTCCTTCCCTCTATCTCGCTAACACAAACCGTAATGGTCACTTATTAATCACTTCTCTCGTCGACTCCTACCCTACTCCGGCAACCACCTCCATTTCAAGTCCAGCTCCAAACTCCTCTTCCAAGCGGCGCTTGAGCTCGGCGGCCGGTCAGCCATGGCTTCTCACCCATCGTCGCCGCTGCCGGAACACCCTATACCACCCGCTCCCAGTCCCACCACCATAAGTGACCTCGGCGACGACCAGCTCCAAGAGATCCTCATCCGCCTTCCCGACCTCCCCAGCCTCGCCTCCGCCGCCTTCACCTGCCACGCCTTCCTCGGCGCCGTCCGCTCGTCCCGGGCCTTCCGCCGCCGCTTCATCGCGCTCCACGCGGCCCCGCTCCTCCCTCGCTTCCTCTCACACACAATAACTGCCCTCCCGGCCTTACGGCGCCCCTCCGCCAGATTCACTCTCCTCCAAGACGATGACACTTCCGAGTGGGTGGTCGATTTGTCCGATCCTTCGATTGCCTACAACGGCTCCATGGCCATCAAACACCGGAGCAGCAAGCAGGGAGTTCGGTACAACCCCCAAATGATGGCCCTGTTTCTCCGCCCCAAGGAGCACCACGACATGCCCGCCGGCACCACCCTTGGGTTCCACACATTCTCCTGCGAAGAGGATCAGAAGCCGTCCCGTGTGGTATGTGTCCGTCACGACTACTCACGGCCTTGCGCACGCGTCGCTGTCTTCTCATCGGACACCATGGAGTGGCAGATTTTCCCGGAGATCGCGACGCTGCTGCCTCTGGGCTTCAGGAGCACAGCTAGCACCGTGCTGGATGGGTTTATATGTTGGCAATGCGAGTCCATTATCGGGCTGGCTGTCAGCGAGTACATTTTCGTGCTCAACACAGACACATATCAGTTCTCTCGAATGGATCTGCCGCCGCCCTTGAGAAAGGTACATCAAACATTTCAGATTGGTCAGATCAACGATGGGAAGCTCTGTATCGTAAATGAGAAGGAATGCACGTTTAGCCTTTGGATCTGGACAGCCAGCGATGACGGCATCGAGAGATTTGTGCTGCACAAGACGTTCCCGTTGTACACTCGCTTTATGGATGTCACCAACTGTTCAGTCAAAGCTACAATCTCAGTGCGGCTTATGACGGTTTTCAATGGCTTTTTGTACTTTGCAATTCGCCCATGCAGAAATTACGTGCATCAGTTCAAATCCCCTGAGTGGTTCCTGTCCTTGTCTCTGGAAACAGCGGAGCTGAAGCAGCATCTTAAAAATAGAAAGCGGCCTGTCTTCCCGGTCCATCCCTACTCGGTCTGGCCTCCTTTTATGAAATACATCCCGGTAAGCCAGTCTATTCTTGTGTGTGACCATGATACTAAATTAAGGATTCCCTCTTATGTTTGGTCCATAAATTGTATCCAATGATGTGTGATTATATTGCTATAAAGATATGCTATCGGTTTTAGTCAAAATAACTCGTAGTAGAGGGCCTAGCATTGCTATTCAACTCTTTGTCTTAGGCCCTGTTTGGTTCATAAGTCCTAGAACTTTTTTTAGTCCCAACTTATAAGTCTCAAGTCCCTAAAAAATCCCTACCTGTTTGGTTCCTAGGACTTAACATGGACTAAAAGACCATATTACAACTATAAGTCCCTCCTTGAGAGTCTTATTTCATAAGTCCTAAATGCCCACTTTAAGTCCCTATAAGTCCCTCCTGTTTGATTTAGATGGGACTTATAGGGACTTTTTTAAGTCCCTAAACCAATAAGTCCCTGTAAACAAACACCCTCTTAATCTCTTGAACCCAAGAATGGATGTGTTTTTAATCATCGAATCTTAAATATTCATTTCTTTTATTAAGTCTGAACACTTTTTCTATTCTTCAATAAAATAAATATAATGTTAAGATGATTACAATTGGATAGAGGAGTTTGTATCCTATAGATATTGCACTCTAGGAAAAACATACGTCGCCTTGTGTTTGTATCCAAAGGTTTCTAATTAGGGGTGTTTTTTGGTGAGGATTCTAATTAGGGGTGTTAAATCCAATTAAACATTCACCACTCATTAACTCCATAAAATCTTAACATTATTTTTTTATTCCATTATGTTAGTTTGATTTGTAATTAAGACACTCAAATCTGATTAATAACCGTTGTTAATTACATCAAATCTTAACCGTTACATTTTCAATTGCTTTCGTATTATAATAACAGTAGATTTTAAAGGTTCTAGATGGCAGTGGTGTATCAGTAATTTATTTCACTTTCATTGCTTCTGTAAAAGCTAGATAAAATGATTAGAATCGCCAGAATCTATTGCCTTGCACATATTTTCTGTGCACAAAAACTTGCATTTTTATTTACACAGAATTTCCTTTTTGTCATAGGAGGATTCAAAATCTGAGGTTACTGGAAACAGTGTCGAAGATGATTCTGAGATCACAGGAAAGGATTCGTCTGTCCTTATAAAAGCTTTACGATCATATAAAGAAGCTTTGATCAAGGATGGCGATGCAAATGTTGCAGAGATAGAGGCCTTCTCGCTTTGCATTGACATTGAGGACGAGAAGAACTCTCTTGTGAGGAAAATCATGGCTTTAGATGAACTGTTAAGAACTGTGAGAGATCTTGTCTTGAGGGCGGGTGTAGACCCTGAACTCACAGACTGTGAATTCTACAGACAGAAGATCAAAAAAGAGAGCTGGTGGAAAATGTGCAAGGGAAAGTTATGGAGAGGTTTCTGCGCTAGCTGATTAAGCCTATCCATCAGGAGCAAGTCAGTTTTTCTTGGCATTGGTACTTCAGGTTTTAGGTTCTGTGATGATGGTGCTAGGTTTCTGAATAAACACTGATGGTTGTGACCATCATCAGTATTCGGTATGACTGGTTGGCAGGAGACTTTTTCTAGAACTGCATTTATGTACGTTAGCTTTCGTCAGTTATCTTTCCATTTTCTTTTAGAAATGCATCTATGTGCGAGCGAGTTTGAAGATCATATTAAGGCGTGTGGCCATTCTCTGTTGCATAATAACTGTAATATGGTAACTTCCTTAGATTTTCCTTACACCGTGATGCTTGTAATGTGAAATCATAACCGCATTGTTTTTTTATACAAAATGACCAAAAGATTAATGTGCTATCCACCTGCCGGCTGATTGTTGACAAAGATCGGCAGGGTCGAGAACCATTGGATGAATGTGATCAAGCGGCCACCTGCCAGCTGCTGCAACATAGGTGACGTGGCAATCTGACTGCAACATCAGTCATGTTGTAATCCGGCTGCAATATCAGTCATGTTGCAAATCCTGAGCCGAACGAGCAGCTTGTCAGCCGCAAGCAGGACGGTGACCGCCAACCATGTTGTGCGGCGCTGCTATGGGGCGGCGAGGCGCTGCTTCTGCAACGTGGCCGCTGCTGTGGTAAGGATGGACATGACAACGTGGCGTTGCAGTACCGGTGCGCATGCAGCAGCACACCGTCCCCAAGCGCGGGCTTGCAGCGCCATGTCGTACTCGAGCGTCGGCTGTAGCATCGAGTAGTTTGCGGTAGCCGCGCATAGCTGACAGCAGCATGCTTGTAGCAGTTGATGTTGGGTGCTTTGTGAAAACCTAACAGACATAGTCGATGTTAGGGTATTTTCAGGGGAAACTTATTAGGGGATTTTCCCTGAAAGTTTGTTAGATGAGAGAAATAGTGAATTGAGTTGTGCTGCACACTAACTTCTTGGGGTACGACACCTTGAGATTATTATACGCAAGGTTTAGTCGTAGTAGGCTTAGTAACTTTCCAAAACTAGGGATTTCTCCAACAAGACTATTATTTGATAAATCTATCAGTACTAGGCTACTAGCACAAAAGCATTGCAAGCGTACCACATACACTGGTTGCACCTGACAGCCTATTCTCGCCAAATTATGAGTAAATTGTGAAAAACCACCACAATTGCGAGCGAGTTCTTTAAAAATCACCATTTGACAAACAATCTCACTGTTAAAAATATGTTTGGAGCAATGAGTGCTTGATGCAACAGGTTTGATTGGATGGAAAGTTACCTCCAAAACAAAGTGTAAAGCAATCCTTAGGAATTTTTCTTAATGATTCCATACCTATGAAGCAAAAAACCTGTATATGAAAAATTTCTAAGGATACAAATTCTCCAAAATTTCTATGAAGTTCTTTTGAATCAAAGGAGCCCTGAACGATGTAAAGTCGCTAGGGATGGTAAGAGATCACAAGGGAATGCTTCGTTACCTTGAGAAGGAGGATATTGGATCTGACTTTGTTGTCTGCGTGCAATCGGTGGAGAATCACGAGAAACCCTCAAGGGAGGCTCGTAATTCAGTACAAGCCTGATGGCCAATACCTACAACCCTAGTGGAGATGCTGAAAACCCCTAATCTGGCCCTGTTTGCGGCACAATGTAGGTATATCACATGCGAGGCCGGGCCCGATAGTGCTCGCTCGCATCACTAGTTCTTTTTTTCTATTCGCTCCTACGAAAAAACTAGCCGCTGGTGACTCGGAAAAAAAACCGAGCACATCATTTCTGATAGATTTGACAAAGTTCAAGAATTTAAAAAATATTCACGGGTATAAAAAAGGGACATTTCCTTTTTTTCCCCTAATTTCCACCCGGTGTCATCTTTACCACTAAAAGACAGTGCTCAACTTTACCTCTCTTCCGTCTGGTGCCCTTATGAAAATACCCCTACGTGTTGTTTTCGTCCGTTCAAAGTGGTTTGGCCGTTAGATGGACGTTTTCTAGAAATAGATGCCCTTGTGTGCATATGCCACTGACATGTGGGACCTACCCTTGGAAAAAAACCTCGCTCTCTTACAGGTGGACCCACCCTAGAAAGTCTCTCTCTATATATATACTAGTATGTATACACGTGCAATGCACGTCTTAATAGTGTAGTTCCTATGATCCTAGTAAAAGAAGAAAAAAGCATATAGTACTTTGAAATGAATTCAGAGCAAAAATAAATATTGTTGGTGTATACATGTAGAGAAGTAATAAAAACTTGGTAATTAGCATGATAGAACGCCTGTGGCCTACCGACATCCAGAAATTTCCGTAGGAAAAAATAATAAATATGTACGTGGTGAAACCCACAAATTGTTTGCTTTTGTTTCTCCTCCTAGACAATACATCTCTTGTACTCAGCCAAGGGCGGGGCCAAGATTTAGATATGAGGGAGGCAAAAGGTCAATGTGCACAAAAGTTACGAAACATCACGATATGTTATGTATGTCTCATGATAGCATTGATGAAAAATCATCATAATATATATCTAGAAGTACAAAAGAATGTTACATATCTGTTAACTTAAATTGAGCTCTACTGCCAGGAGTGTTGAACAAGTTGATAATGTCAACTTTACAGTTATTTTTCTTTACAATCATGTAATGTAAAGAAAATTGTTTTCATTCTTCTATTTCAAAAACATGTCTTGAAGACAACTGGAAGAGAACTAAAGCAATTAGCGTTTATCATCAGTGTTTTTGCCATTGTCAATTCTTTTGTGCAGTGATTTTTGCCATGAATTATGAATGGCGGTTTTCTGCTAATGAATTTGGTATTGTGTTGTCTTTTACATTTCACTGGGCTGCAACAAAAAACGCCCTAAGTAGTCCAGCCGAACACACACGTAGATCAATCAATCAATCGGATCGATCAATTATGCAAGGGCAAAACAATAGTTAGCCACACCTACATCTATGGCTACAGGGCTTTGGTCTTCTCTATATTCGATGTAGTTAATTCAAAAGTTTATTCCATGTACTCCCTCCGTCCCAAAATTCTTGTCTTAGATTTGTCTTGATACGGATGTACGTATCAAGACAAATCTAAGACAAGAATTTTAGGACGGAGGAAGTATATTTTTTATACGAACTAATGATGCAATTAACTGCGGCCATTAGCCGATATACAGTATATAGCCCGCTAAAAACGTTCACTTGTCTCCGCCCCTGTTTCGGCTCTTTGCCTAAGGCTGGTCGTAATGGTAGTATCATAGCTAGTATCATGCATGCCAACTAGATTATTTTGCTGAGGTGGCATAGAATTAAATAAAGAAAGAGAGTGTTGGGTCTCATATCATGATACTGTATCATATTAAATACTATGCTACTATGTGTTATGCATGGCAATGAATAAGGTTACCTATGATACTAGTATATGATACTGTGCATTACGGAGGTAGTATCATAGTTTAGTATCATGTGCATGATACTAAGGTATGATACTACCCATTACAAGCAGCCTGATGCAATGGCACATGCAACATGGGGAGAAGAGAGGAGTTGTGATGCGATTGTTCCAGAAACCAGCGGATGCAGCTGCGGACTACTATTCACTGCGAATCCTTTGAGTCTCAACCGTTAGATTTATGAGACCAACGGATAGGATTGTGTTGTTGTTTCAATTCAAAACTTGTACACTGTATAATATAGATACTAGATGAGACCCCGCGCGTTGCTGCGGGAATTTGTAGTAGTGTATAGAAGGATTTATGGAATGGTAAATAATGAAACTTATGAAAATAAATATAAATATATACCTATTTGAACGTTTAAACTATATGAAAAGTAAGAATATATTGTAGAGTATCTCCACATTTGCATAATTAGAAGAATGGATCGCCAACAGAAACACATTAGTGCCCTTGTTTGTCATCAGAATTGTACATCCCAGGGAGGAGCATACATCAGAGATATATTCTCAACTGAAAAAAAAAATATTGTAGAGTATCTCCATAACCATGAAGCACAATATTTCATTATGAGGTACACAATCATACTCCCTCCGTTCCAAATTACTCGTCACACAAATGGATGTATCTAGATGTATTTTAGTTCTAGATACATTCATTTCTACGACGAGTAATTTGGAACGGAGGAAGTATATCTGAAAGTATGGTTGTTCTGCTATATATATATAAGGTGTTGTATTTCAACCAAATATTTGTTAGCAAGCATGCATTAGGGCTATAGGCAACATATAGTTATCTTGAATTTCAGAGAGAATACCAGTAGAACCCTACATGCAGTAGGGTAAGAACAAAATTGTGTACCATAGTATTCACGAAAAAAATTTGTGTACCATAAAATTGTATCACTCGGGTAAAAGAATGAGGACATAAAATTCACAATGGAACAGTACTCTCAGGGAACAGATGACCTGAAAATGAACTCGAATATGTCATATGTTGTGATTCTACAAAACAATGAGACGAGAGTGATAAAAAAGTACAAAATTCATACTAAACTAACAAAACAGTACAAAACGGTTAGATGTTGGATGCAGTTGGGCACAGTATATGGTAGCTTTATTTGTTTATTCTTTCCAGAACACTAAACATCAAAAAAGGAAGAAGAAATAACCACACCATCTGGCGCTTCCAATAATATATCATACTGATGCATGTTTGGCGATAGTACTCGAGTAAGAAGAAGTTTGAGGGAGAGAGATTGACTGGTCTTTACCGCGGAGGAGATTGCTGGAGATGGAACATACCTTTGTGCAAAGGAAAATTCCCTACTACACACAAATCAAGCCTCAAAACAATCTAACTCAAAAATTACGTTCATATCTGAGAAGATTAAGTGGAAGGAAAACAACCACCTCTGGCGCAAGTGATGTTGAAGGAGTATAGCGGCGGTGGCATGTTCAGCTCATCTGGTCGACGCGTTGCGGAAGGTCTTAGCTCATCATAACCCATGACGGCAGGAATTGCACGGCTCTGACAAAGGTAGAGATAGAGGATATGACGACGTCACTCTGAGCCAGCAGCAGTCCGTGACTTGGTCTGCCATGGCACAGTGTGAAAATAAAGAGGTGGATATAAAGAGAAGAGGAGGAAAAATCCTTGGGGATTTTGCTAGGCAATTGGTGAAGATTTATTCTTTCAAGGACATGAAGGACCCTTCAGACTTCCGTGATCAGATTAATAGTCAAGACGAAAGGTCAGAAGAGTAGCCTTGAAGAAAGAAAAAAATATATTTTTAATCCCACCGGCTTGGTATTTTAGGTGGCTATAATGGCTCAGGTATCCGAGTCGATACATATTAATCCCCATCATAATCTTGCTGGTTCTCCTCCCGTGTTAATAGCTAGGTAAAGCCCCTATTAATTATCCTTCTGTGTTATTTTTGGCAAGGAAATTATCCTCCCGTGTTAATAGCTAGCTAGATGATCCTATATTCCGCAGACCCAGTGCATGCACCTACTGATTGCCATTTTATTGGGCATGGCTTGGAGCCTAGGATGGTGGCAGGCAGGAATCGAGTGGTAGATGTTACATTATAATTTTGCTAGTTATGGTAGGAGGTGGACTGCTTTCTCTCAAATAAAAAAAGGGAGATGGACTGCATGAGGTGTGACGTGGCTTGGTGTGAATGAATAATGAGGTGTCTATGTTGCATGTTAAGATAAATCAAATAGTGGGGGTGAACTTCTTAAGTATATAGAATATCCTGATCTGTCGAGCCCACTTGTCGATGGCACATCCCGGCGAGATCATCGCCGACGACCAAACCACACGGCGGAGTCCGCATGGCAGGCCACGAGAGCGGAGGATGAGGCTACCAGGGTGAGCCCGGAGCTCGTGCGCATCCAGGGGACGCAAACAGGAGGTTGCGGGGTGGACGAAGGTGAGCTGGCGGCGGACCTAAGCGGCGGCAACAGCTCAGACGCGACGGTGACGACTCTACAAGGCAACGGCGTGCAGGCTGAGGGGCAAATTAGCCTCCTGGAGATGCGAGGAGCACACTGACGAATCGAGTGACAACAGCGCTCGGTGCAGGAGACGAAGACGGCGACGGTTTGGTTGATTTCAGCCCTCCTAGATCGAACCCGTCGGTGGTGAGGTAGAGGGCATCCTCGCAGAGCTCTTGGACATGGTGGTTGGACAGGCGCTAGCCGGTGGCTACGCGGATGTTGAATGGCAGCTCTCGGAGACGGTCCTAGCACAAGCTTGAAGACGACTGGCTACGGTGGTGGGGTGGGCTGGCTACAGGTAAGTTTCACTTTGTCTTTTTTTTTTCCCTTTCCTTTCGTTTCTTTATTTTTCTTTACGAGGGGTAAAAATGTCCAGGAAACACCCATCATCTGATGGTCAAACCACTTTGACCAGACGGAAACGACACGGAGGAGTATTTCTATACGGGCACCGGAAGAGGGGCAAAGTTGAGCACTATTATTTTAGGGCTGAAGATGAGACTACGCGGAAATTTGAGGGTGGTGGTGGTGGTGGGGGGGGGGGGGGGGGGGGGGGGGTCCATTTAAAAAATGATCATGAATTTGAAAATGTTCATGGTTCAAAATAAAGTTTGTGATGTTTATAAAATGTTCACCAACTTTATTTTATTTTTTGAGATTTTCGAAAAATGATATTGATTTGGGGTCCATTTAAAAAATGATCATGAATTTGAAAATGTTCATGGTTCAAAATAAAGTTTGTGATGTTTATAAAATGTTCACCAACTTTATTTTATTTTTTGAGATTTTCGAAAAATGATATTGATTTTGAAAAATGTTCACAATTTTTTTAAAATATTCATATGTTTAGAAAAATGTTCATGCATTTTTATTACAAAAATGATCCACATCTATTATCAAAGTTCATAAAAAATATAAAGCACCTCAAACATAATAGAAATTACATCGAGATTCCGAGACCACCCAACGACCACTACTACCCCCAGAATGAGCTGTTGGCGCGGTGTTGTAGTGCACTCCTATCGAAGCCACTTTGACCTTGTTGATAGCAGCCACAGTCTCATGCACAATGTTTATAATATCATTTCTAAAAAGATGACATTGAATTTTAAAAAATGTTTGCAATTTTTTAAATGTTCGTGAGTGTTGAAAAAAAGTGTTCATGGTTTTTTTTGCGAAAATGATCCAGATCTATTATCAAAGTTCACCGAAAATATATGACACCTCAAACACAACAGAAATTACATCGAAATTTCATGAACACTAAACGAGCACTACTGTCGACTTAATGAGCCGCCGACACATCGTTGTCGCCGCTCTCTTGTCGGAGCTAGCTTGACGTTGTGGATTACAGTCAGGAAGTCTTCATGCGCGTACCCCTAAGAACCAACACCTTGTAGGCGTAGTTGTCGACGTTGAACATTTGAATAGATCTGAAGCACCTGACACCAAATCTCGTAACACAAGAAAAAATCCAAACCTCCTTCTCCAAGGAGACAACATGAATCAATGTCGGAGCGCCATTGACTACGTCCAAATGGACGAATTCGAGGAGTGTCGAATACTGGAAAACAAACTAGAAGAGAGATGAATCCACTGGCTCGCCGACAAAGCTTGTAAGGGAAAGTTTACCGTGGCCGTCACGGAATAGGGGATGAAAAGCTGAAATTTACAAAATTATTACTGATTCATTTGTATTAACAAAAACAAAAAGTAAAGATGGCAAAAAGAAAAGAAAAAGGGAAAAACAACGGGAGAATGCCGAGAAACAAAAGAAAACTGCCCGTTAGAAACCCGTAGACAAATGTAAAATCTAAAAAAAAGCGGTAGCACTCGCACACTACATCCAGGCTAAGAGCATGCCGCAGACAGAAAATCAGGGCCCTCAGATGCTCATGGACGCGCACCAGCACTTACCGGGCACTCCTTAAATCCTGTTATCCACATTTGTGTATCTCATATCCGATACCCCATATCTGTACTGAAGCATGAAACGTAGAACTAAACAATGTAGATCATTGAACGGAGATAGAAATGCACATTCCGATCACCAAAACATCACCAAGAAATATCCAAAAGAACGACAAGGTCACATAATCCACATAAACAACGGACAAGTTTAAATTAGATTACTAAAAACTTGAAATTAAAGACAGAGTCGGTGGAGCTTCACTACTTTCTCACTAGCCCTTTGCCCTTCTGGTCACTGACGCTGCTCTAGGCGTCCGGGTAGGCATTCGCGGCAGGAGGCGGGTCATCGGAGTCAGTGCAGCCCTTTCAAACGCCGGAAAGCCCAGCCTTCCTTGCGATTCAGCTTGGCCATCTTCACTGCCTCTATCGATGCCTCCGTCGCCTCATGCTTGGAATGCTCAATGGCTAGCCGGAGCGCCTTGGTCATCTCCACGGGCGTAAGTGGCCGAAGGTAGACCCATGCGAGGAGCCATTCTTCCTCATCGGGCATCGCTGGCAACCTGCGACGGTGGCGTATGGATTGCTCCAACGCCTCCCTCTCCCTTGTCCGCTGCCTCTTGTCGCGGCGGGCAGTGCGTGCCTCTGCGCCTCCGATTTCGGGGTGCGCATCAACAACGCCGGCGGAGCAGGCAGTAGAACCCACCGCTGCCCATGTGGAGCAGCAACCGGCGGGGGAAGGTGGACGACGGAGGGGGCGTGGATTGAGCAGCCCCCGTGGAGCTGCATGCGGGGTGAGAGAGCCGGCTCCAGCATCGGTGTTGCGCTAGCGGGCGAGCAGTGAGGGAGCAGATCCGGAACTGCCCCCCCCCCCCCTCCCTGTGCTCACCCGCGACCGCCATCGCAATTCGGAGGGCTCAACTCCTTCTTGTCATTGATGGAGCCGTCGGAGCGGCTGTCGGAACTCGCTCGCCGGAGATGGGATTGGAGCAACTACGAGACCGAATCGAAGAAGGGGAGGGGAAGAGACGAAGCGGAGCGGAGCCAAGCAGGGACGAAGTTACTGTAGGTTTTCCAGATTGGGCTTTCTATGGGGACGCAATGCACTGGGGTCGGAGTGGGCCGGGCTGACATAGCAGACGCACCCGGGCCGCCCCATATCCGCCATGCATTTGGGCTGGATTTGAGGGGCACCAGACAGTCCGGTCGTTTGAAGCCGGTTTGAGATGCCCGTTTGCGTCACTTTTTTTATCGGCCAATGACCGGTCCATCCGCCCAAGCGTTTGAGGACGGTTTGAGGCGTCTGGCTGTAGATACTCTAATTGTGTATTTTAGCCTTGTTATTGTTAGAATTCTGCCAACATTTTTGTGTTTTTTCAGCTGAAAATGTTCTGTTTTTTGGCCATGAATGTTCTGCTTGTTCTTTGATAGTATACGATGATCTCATCACCCGCAATAAAACGATGATTTCAGCAAATCACGGAGTGCTCATCACATCCTTGGGATGCAAAAGCTAGAGGTTGGAATTGAAGCGCGCGTCTGGTGGTGCTGTATGTTGGAACATGGGCAGTAAGGCCCCGTTCGGGAATACTCCGCTCTACGCTCCGCTCCGGGAGCGGACGGAGCTGTAGTATAAAATTTGGGAGCGATCAAACCGCCACTCTACAGATTCTAGGAGCTGGCGAATTTTCGAACGGGCCCTAAGTCACACCCTTGTTGTGCCATTTCACGCTGCTTTCGTTGCACTAGCTATAGCAGGTAGGAGCAAGTCAGGTGTGCAGTGCGATGGGTGTGGGTTGCCGGTTGCCACCGCCGCCATATATACTCCTTGATTCATTGTTCTGCTCATCGAAGAGAAGAGATCGATGGAGCAACCCACCGATCGATTCGCCATGGCCACGTTTCTGCTCTTGCTCATGCTTGCCCTCGCCGCCGGCAGCAGCAAGCACGGAGGAGCAGCTGCTACCGCCGGCGACGCCCGACCTGCCATTGTCGTCATTAAGCTGCACGGTCACGACCCCGAGGGCCCCTCCGTGGCCTTCCAGAGCCACGACGTCTCCTTAGCCGGCTCCAGGCGAGGACCCGTCACCGGCCGACAGTAGGGGTTTTCCCTTTTTTTTCTTTGAAATTTGTATGAAAAAAATTGCTCCTTACCTAAATAATTTGGTGCACACTTTTTTCTACATTGAAATTGGTTACACATTTACTTATGCATGACACATAGCTGTGCCACTGTTAAATGAACTGAGTATATCCACGATGATGTTGTGGGATGTTGGCATTGATCTGACACCTTGTTTGAAGGTGTATTGATGAAGCAAGAAACGGGATGATTCCAGTAGCGGGAATGGATCATCGTCACTGAATGCAAACGAACCTCCTGGAGACAACTATATGAGTTAGGATGGATCGTATAATGGTAATGTAAGTGTCATGAACGTTGACCAAAAAATATCGAATACAAACTAGTGCATTGACACTTACATGTCTTTTTGAATTTGTATAGGTACATGCCAATGATGACAATGAGGAATACGATATAGATGAACAATCTTATGCAGAAAGTGCGAGCCAAGTACGTTTAAAAAATGTAGGGCAATGATTGACATAAAAATTGCATTACCACTTATATGTAATACTACTTTAGATGCGCACAGATAAATGCCGACGGTGACAATGAGTGGAATACTTTAGATGATGACCGTGATGAGAGCGACGTTGATGCATCTTATGATGAGAGCACGAGCCAAATAAGTTTTTAAAAGTATTTATGGAAACTAACAGTATAACAACAGACTAACATGCATGGTTATATGTCTTATTTTGCAGGGGGGGTGTTGTTGGTCCTAGCAGGAACAATGATCACGTCGATGATGTTGAGTTCGACCTTGTCGTCGGCTATGATGAATATTAGGAAGAGTCACTGGATATGCATTGGCAAGTGATGGCCAAGACGTCCAGGTCAGAAGGGGAGGCATACATGTTCTACAACCAGTACGCGAAGGAATGTGGGTTCGGCATCAAGAGAGACTTGCTGAAACGTAGAACATGTCCTGCGGGAAGTATCTGCTTGAAGAGGTATCTCTGTTTCGGGGCAAGAAAACGACAGACCAAATTTTATACCATGGAGGCCGGACCCGCAGGCTTAGACCGGAGAGTCGATGCTTTAGCAAACCCCATTTAACAGCGAAGCTTGATAAAAAGCGTGAACTTTGGTATGTCAGCAGTTTCGTCGATGATCACAACAACTTTCTTGCAAGACCGAACAAAGTCCCGTTTCTCCGGTTATCAAATCAAAGAATTTCAAAGAGCAGCGATCTTAGCTATATATGGCAGGAGCTGGGATGAGAAAACACATTATTTTTGACAACTTCGTCAGCAGGTATGGGTCATATGCTAACGCAGGGTTGGAAGGAGGAAACTGTATAATATGTGCTATAGGAAAAGATGAAACTGCTTGCACAGGGTGATGCTAACATTAAAAAGATAGGGATCCAGATTTTTTTTTCTTTGAGCACACTATTGACGCGGGCCCAAAAACTTGTTTGGTGTGATTCGCTGTCACATTGGGACTATCTTGACTACGATGATGTGACCGCCTTCGACAATATGTACAAGATGAACATGTATGGAATGCCATTCATCTCTTTTGTGGGTCTAAAAAATCACCATTGAACTAAAAATCGGTAACGTTCGCACACTGCATCTAGGCTAATTATGTATTTTAGCCATGTTATCATTAGAATTCCGCAAACATTTTTGTATTTTTCAGCTGAAAATGTTGTGTTTCTTGGAATGTTTTGCTTGATCTTTGATGATGGTCGATAATTTCAGCAAATCACAGAGTGCTCATCACATCCTTGGATGCAAAAGCTAGAGGTTGGAATTGAAGCACGCGTATGGTGGTGCTGCAGGTTGAAACATGGGCAGTAAGTCACACACTTGTTGTGCCATTTCACGCTGGTTTCGTTGCGCTAGGATCGAGCAGTCAAGTGTGCAGTGCGATGGGTGTGGGTTGCCACCGCCACCATATATACTCCTCGATTCATTGTTCTGTTCATCGAAAAGAAGAGATCGATGGAGCAACCCACCGATCGATTCGCCATGGCCACGTTTCTGCTCTTGCTCATACTTGCCCTCGCCACCGGCAGCGGCAAGCACGGAGGAGCAGCTTCAGATGATAACGGGGACGAAACCCATCGAATTTTGCCTTTTCAAATCCATCCTCACGAGAAAATCGCAAACCCGTCCCCGTCCCTATCACCGTATGCGGGGCTAGTTTTCTGTCCGTCTCCTAAACCCATCGGATTTCGGAAAACCCACAAGAAAATAAAAATATTTAAACAAACATAGTGGCGACAAAGAATAACATTTAAATAGCAAAACAAGCACATTTCAGCAGCATAACTAGATCAAATCTCAACAAAAAACAATAGTAGATAATTCAACAGCTATATAGAGTGTATTTTAGCAGATTTAAACAACATACATAGTATATTTCGGAGGCAGCAAACATAAGATAAATAGTAGCAACAATGATATCATTTCAGCAGCAACATAGTATATTTCAGCAGCAAAACAATTTCCATGAGTCACATGCGCCCCGATGTCCACTAAAGCTCCCGATGAGTCACATGCGCCACCATCGGCGTCCTCCTCCAACATCACCTGCACCAAAAGGTAGATGGATCTCCTTCCTCTTATATGTCCTCAGATCTGAGCAATTATTTTGATTTATAGCTTTGTTTGGGTGCTCTGATTTGGGTGTTGTAGGAAGCCTTTTTCTGAAGAACATCCCTCCTGCTCCTTCCTTGGCCATGGTCTCATGGTTGTCACCGGAGAGACAGACGCTGCTGCCGGTGCGGTGGGTTCCCGACTTCCAGGTGGGTACCATCGCCTCCATTGACTCCCTGCTCTCCTTGTAGTATATTTATGGTGATTTAACTATTGATTTTCATAGAACAATTTTGGCGTTTTTCAGTACTATGCATTCTCTTTTGATGTGCTAAAATATTATGCAGCTACTAGATTTGACTAATTATGATAACATTGTGAATATATTCATTGTTTCATTGAATTTTTTTAACTTCGATGTGCCCTCATATGGCACCTGCTGTAAGTATTTCAATCTATTTTTGCTCGAGATCTTGATGTGTACACACAAAAAGGGGAACTGAAGTCACTGAAACCATTGGCAAGAAAAAAGCAGTGGCTGAAATTTTGCAACTATTTCTGTTTCTTCATGCTTCCGGTGGACAGATTATAAAACATCACGTGTTACCTGGTAAACAAAGTAAATCAACCAATTTTGAAGTGACATGATACTTAGTGGTGTCTAACTCTGAACCATTTTCTAATTTTCCTTTTCTTCCTGAAGATTACATCCCACACGTGCAACAGTTTGAAGGTATCTGTAAGTTTATGTTTCTAAGGCAAGTCATATACATGTTTTACCGGTAATCATCATGGGTCGCTTCCTTTCTTCGCTGGAATTCCACAATAATTAATTCCTCTATACAAGTGCTCCATGTAGATTTAAGTAAAGAGGATATACCATGGATGTATAAAATTGATTATTCTGGAGTTTCATCATTTGCATGGTCGAGGGCAGATCTCTGAAACTGAGAACATTGTTCCAGAAATCATGTACTTATTTTGTGAGAACTGAAAATATGATAATTATGGCCTCTTAAGACAAAGATTCAAGTTTCTTGACACTCATGTGCTACTTTTGCTCATTTTATTTGCTTAGTCACACTCAAGAGTTCCCTGCAGGTGTCACAAGCTCACTTAAAGTTCACAAAATTTAGGTTGTATGATTCAAAAGATGACAAATAAAAGAGGTATGGGGTTATGATTCTTCTGCAAACTATATTTCTCCCTATTGGTATTTCAGTTGCTTAATTTGTATTTTGATTATGATTCTCATGCAGTACTCTCACCATCCGATTATCGCTCTGCATGATAAGTCTAGCAGTTGTAAGAGCTGGTTGAAGCATCGGCTTGGTCAGGAGAAGGAGCACTATTATGGCAATGGGATTTACACATCTACAATGCAGTCAGCTACGGCAGAAAAGATACTGGTGTAACGACTATTTAGGTAACACCAGAGATCCCAAAACAATTAAGGCCTGCAAACATTCTATCGATGCTCTAATTTTCCCCGGTGCATTGTGTTTGCTCAGAACATAAAATTTTATAAACCATGTTACCAGACCATTCATGAAGACAATGCTATCATCCTGTTGATGCAACTTCTTTTCTTTCATTCCCTTTTTGGGTTCACATTTGCACATATCTTACTATCGTGCATTGCTGAAGATGTCCATTGAATTTACTTTGTAAATGTGCAGAAGTGTTCTTTGATGAATGATGCTGTATGGAAATAGTTACACATACTAAGAAATTCGACTTTTTAGAGAAAAATATCTACCCTTACTATGTTACTATGCAATATTTTAATTATGTTCTCTCTTTCTCACTCTGGCTCAAGTGTCGACTACAAATTCTGCTGTTGAAGAATTGTTGGGAAGTGCACTTCACTACACATTTGATGTGGTATGTTTAGAAGGATAAACCTTCACTTGTAGAAAAAAGCCCTTTAGTCCCGGTTCGCAACAGCCTTTAGTCCCGGCTGTGCAACCGGGACTAAATAAGCGCGACTAAAGACCCCCCCCCCCTTTTAGCCGCGGCTCTTACGGACCGCGACAAAAGTCTTTAGTCCCGGTTCTTGTGGCTGACCGGGACCAAAGGCCCGCCACGTGGGCGCCCGTGGTCCGTCGGGGCCGAGGACCTTTAGTCCCGGCTCTCGTGGCCAACCGGGACTAAAGGCCTCCTCCGCAGGTTTAGGGTTTTAGCCCCCCTAAACCTGGTTTCTTTTTAATTTGTAGTGTTTTATTTGTTTTATATTTTATTTTGTGTTTTATTTTATTTTTGATGAAGTTTCAGTACACATATTCTACGCTTCTATATACATGCATATGAAATTTCAAACAAGAAGAATTCAAGAGGAATATATAATATATATTCAATCTCGGGTGACCATATACAACTTCGAACAAGTTTCCATACACAATTAGGATGGATGACCATATACAACTTCGAACAAGTTTCAATCTCGGGTATGCATATAAATTTCTTCGTCCTCGGTATAGTGTTGTCCTTTAGGATTGATGACTTCCCTCATGAAAAATCCTGCTAATTCTTCTTGAATTGGTCGGAAGCGAGCTTCTGGACTAAGCCTCCTCCGCAAGTTATCCGTCGCGTTCCGCACGCTAGCTGATGCCTTCCGCTCAGTGGTTTGTCTCCGGATGTTCTCACAAACATAGTATCCACATAGATCGGTCCCCGATGGCTGCTTATCCACATTAACTAACTTTCTGAAATCTAGCTCATGTTTGAATTCACCGACAGTTTCTTCTGAGAACCGTCTCCAAACCCTACAGGGCAAAGAAAATTAAATGAATAAGGGATTTATTAGTTAGTTGATATTAGGAAATGAAGAGACCGATCGATATAGAGCTCAAATGATTGAAAATAATTACTTTTGCAGCATTTTTCTCATGTCGGCCCAACGCTTTGGATCCGAATCCTTAGAGTCCATGATTAGAACTGTGGAGGTGTGAAGTTCAATATTTAGCAGAATCCAGTGGAACCTGCGGACACGTTACATGCACAGTCATGCATAACTCATCGATTAGACATACCATGCATGGAGTAAACAAAATAGAATGGGCACAAGAGAGAAACACTCACCCAAAATGGTAAGGAAATAGAATATGACTTTTGAGTTGATGCTTTCTAAGAAACTTGTACAGGTCTTTCTCCATGTCTTTGTGGTGATGTTCTAACACATGTCCATTAACGATATGTGGGTCAATGAACCCAACATCATGGATGTTTCTTATTTTGCATTCCCAAATCTTCAATCTGCATAATAGCGTACGCAACAATATAGTTAGGATAATATATATATATATATATATATATAGTGCAGGCAATGAAGAACGAGATGAGGTAGAAATAAATCACTTACAGAACGTAGCAACTCAGCATAGATTTGTCGAGGGCGCGCAGATTGAACAGCTGGAATAATTCACTCATATGAACTTCTACAGAGTACCGTTTGATGTGATGCTCATGTGTAACATCCGCATAAACATATTCTTTGTCGGCCCATGTTATGAATTGCTTGTACCAACGTAGCAGATTTCGCATTTGTGTTGGTAGACTATTTTCCTTCTCAGGCTCGACGAGAGGCCCCTTCCGCACATATTGTAATGTTATCTCACCTACAGGCGCATCCTCAAGGTCTAAGAAGGCACGAACAGTCAAACCCATCTCGGACGCTTGTTTCATGGCAGCCGCTACAGTCAATCCAAGTGCTGCCGCAGCTGCTATGATCTCGGGGTCCTCTTCCGGACCGGCTTTCACTATGAGCGGGGGGATCGATTGTTTCTTCTGCATCCCGAGCTGGTCAACTTGTTTCCTGCTTTTTTTAATTTCTTCCTCCTTCAATATTTTTGCTTGCCTACGAAGTTCATGTCCATAGTCGTCAGGCATATTCAGCTCGGCTTGGGACGGTGTCGTCAAAAAATCCTTAGCCCACTTCTTTTGCTTCTCAGTGAATACTTGCTTGGGCTCAGGCACTTTTTTCGCCTTCATATCCGCCTTCCATTTCTCATAATCAGTAGACGCGGCCAATGTGAGGTCAGCTTCACTAAGTTCCCCAGGCCTTGGGAGGAGAGGCTTCAGCGATGGCTCCGGTACCCTTGTGGTCTTAGGTACATAAGGGTCCGGGTTAATAGTCCAGGAGCAGGTTTCCTTGCTGTCCGCCTGCTTCTGCTTCTTCGCCGGAGGTGGATTGGGGGGCGTCGTACCCGCCGGAGGAGGATTGGGGGGCGTCGTACCCGCCGAAGGTGGATTGGGGGGCGTCGTACCCGCCGAAGGAGGATTGGGGGGCGTCGTACCCGCCGGAGGTTGTGGATCGGGGGACGGCGTCGAATGGCGTGAAGGAGGTGTAGGTGAACCACCACGACCACCACCACCGCCACCACCACCACCACCATCGGAGGGGGTGGACTTGCTAGCCTTGGCGCCTCGTCTGGAAACACTATGTACTTCTTTTTCCATAGAATGTACTGGCGCTTGACATCTCCAAGTCTGCTATCCCCTTCGGGTGTAGGTTTGTCAATCTCCAGGTCCTCAAACCCTTGGACTATGTCTTCCACCGTGACACAAGCATAGCCATATGGAATGGGGTTGTTGTGGTGGAGTGCTCCAGGTTTACAGGGTAAAGCACTGCCGCTAGCTACCTTCGTGGAAACATTCCCCACGGGATAATGCAGATCACAGTCTTTCATCTTCTTTACATCATCCATGGGGTAGTGAGGCTCCGGTGCACGAATCTCGATCATCGGTGCACTAGCACCAGGCGGGGCATCCGTGGAAGCCACGCTGCTTCTCCGCTGCTGGCTTCCGCAATCCGCTTCATGATCTTCATGCGGCCCTGCAGCCGATTTTTCTTTCAATAGTTCATGCACGGTCTGCTTCAACTCATGGAGTTCCGATGCAAACTTCGTCATAAGATCTGCATCCCGGTCCGTCTTTCTCTTACGGCTTCTGTAACCGTACGGGTCATTGTCCTGGGAAAACCCTACTTTCCACGAAACTTTGCCTTTGCCTCGTACACGTCCTCCGTGTTCATCATTCCCGAGGGCTAAAGTCAGTGCGTCTTTCTCTCTGTTGAACTTGATCAAGCCCGCTTGAGCTTGGGTCATTGCGTCAATAAGGGCTTGGGTCGGAGCAAAGTGTCGATGCTGGTGAACACACACCCCTGTCTCCGGGTCTAGCGATCCCCCATGCCCGTACCACCAGCTTTTGGCCCTTGGGTCCCATCCCTCTGTACCTAGAGGGATTCCTCGCACCCTCAGGTCCTCCTCCATCTTCTGCCACCTAGGGTCCGCAAGGCGGTATCCTCCTGGCCCCATAATATGATGGTACTTTTTCTTAGCCGCATTATCCTTATTTTTTTTCGATATTTCCTTGAAATGGTCCGATTGCTTTTGCCTCACAAATTCTGGCCAATCATCTTTCAGTTTCTCATATTGTCCATTGAAATCCGGAGTCTTGCCCTTGTTGACATAGTCACGGGTTAAATTTTTCTTGAAGTTCCAGAATGCATCAGCCATCTTCTGAAGAGCGAACTCTTTAACTAGCCTCCTCCTCTGACGTCCACCCGGAACCTCGTTACCGAATTCATCGACTTTGTTGTATTCCGGAGGTAGAATGAAATGTTCCATAAGCTTTCTCCAGCAATCCTTTTTCGTTCTCTTGTCGACAAAACTGAAACCAAGACGTGCCTTCTTTGGCTCTTTCCATTCCTGGACGGTGATCGGGACGTTGTCTCTAACAACGACTCCGCATTGGTTGACAAACTTTGAGGTGTGCTGTAGGGGCTTGCCGGTTTCACTGACAGACTCAATGGCATATGTTTCTCCTGTTTTCATCGCCTTGGATTTGCCACACTGCTTTGTCGTACTCGATCCGGAGGGCTAAAAAGAGAAAGAGAGTCGCGCGCGTTAATACATATGTATTCACATTTCAGTAAGTTTGTATCACGAGAGGCTCTCAATGTATATATATACCTCGCCGGAGGTGGTTGCTACTTGCAATTGGAGATCGTCGGTTGTTGATGGTTGACCTCCGTCGACAATGTCCGTTCCTTCACCTTCTCGATCATCGTCACTGTCAAGGTTCATATAAGAAGAGACTACATCCTCTTGTTGCTCATATTCTGAGCCCGGCACATAAGGAATCTCGTTGTTGATGATGTCCATTAAATAACGTTCAGCCTCCGGATCCCTAAGCGGCTCGGTTCTGTCGTCCGCCATATGTCACTCCTGCATGTAGTAAAAATTCTTTAAGTATAAAGGAATTAAAAAATAAGATTAAGGGGACATAGAGGAGGAGGAATTAAAAAATAAGATTCTTTAAGTAAAAATTCTTTTTTTTTTCTTCCTTTCTTCTTCCTCTTTCTTCTTCTTCCTTTCTTCTTCTTCCTTTTTCTTTTCTTCTTCTTTCTTTCTTCTTCTTCCTTTCTTCTTCTTCCTTTCTTCTTTCTTTCTTCTTCTTCCTTTTTCTTTTTTCTTTCTTTCTTCTTCTTTCTTTCTTCTTCTTTGTTTCTTCTTCTTCCTTTCTTCTTCTTCCTTTCTATTCTTTCTTTCTTCTTCTTTCCTTTTTCTTTTTACTTTCTTTCTTCTTCTTCCTTTCTTCTTCTTTTTTTCTTCTTCCTTTTTCTTTCTTCTTTCTTTTGGTTTTCATTTGGTTTTTATTTGGTTTTCATTTTTTTTCTTCCTTTTTCTTTCTTGTTTTTTCTTCTTCCTTTTTTTCTTCTTTCTTTTCTTCTTCCTCCTTTTTTTGTTTTTTTCTTATGTTTGTTTTTTTGTTTTCTTTTGTTTTTTTCTTCTTCCTTTGTTTTTCTTCTGTTTTTTTGTTTTCTTTTGTTTTTCTTGAGTTTTTTCTTCTTCCTTTTTCCTTTCTTCTTCTTTCTTTCTTCTTCTTCCTTTCTTCTTCTTTCTTTCTTCTTCTTCCTTTCTTCTTCTTCCTTTCTTCTTTCTTTCTTCTTCTTCCTTTTTCTTTTTTCTTTCTTTCTTCTTCTTTCTTTCTTCTTCTTTCTTTCTTCTTCTTCCTTTCTTCTTCTTCCTTTCTTCTTCTTCCTTTCTATTCTTTCTTTCTTCTTCTTTCCTTTTTCTTTTTACTTTCTTTCTTCTTCTTCCTTTCTTCTTCCTTTCTTCTTCTTTTTTTCTTCTTCCTTTTTCTTTCTTCTTTCTTTTGGTTTTCATTTGGTTTTTATTTGGTTTTCATTTTTTTTCTTCTTCCTTTTTCTTTCTTGTTTTTTCTGCTTCCTTTTTTTCTTCTTTCTTTTCTTCTTCCTCCTTTTTTTTGTTTTTTCTTCTGGGGAGGCGGAGGACGGCAGGCAGGGCGGCGGGCGGCGGGCGGCGGGCGGAGGGCGGCAGGGCGTCGGGCGGCGGGCGGCAGGGCGTCGGGCGGCGGGCGGCAGGGCGGCGGGCAAGGGCGCGCGCAGGGCACGGGCGCCGAGCAAGGGCAGGCACGGGCGGAGGCGACGCTCACTGGGGACGGGGGCGGCGGCGCGCAGGGCTTCGGCGTCGGCATCGGCGACGGGGGCGTCGGCGTCGGCGTCGATCGGCGTTGGGGAGACAGAGGAGAATGCCGCGGCAAAACTGCTAAGTGCAGTATATATAGACGCACCTTTAGTCGCGGTTGGGGAGGAGGACCGCGACTAAAGGTACCCTTTAGTCGCGGTCCCTCTCCCCAACCGGGACTAAAGGGTTTTGGCGCCGCTTCCTTTCCCGTGCAGAAAGACCCTTTAGTCGCGGTTGGGGACAACAACCGCGACTAAAGAGTACCCTTTAGTCGCGGTCCGCCTCCCCAGCCGGGACTAAAGGGTCTGTGCTGAACTGGCGCGGTGCGGTGGGATGTTTAGTCCTACCTCGCTAGCCGAGAGGCTTCGACAGTGGTTTATAAGCGCGGCTGCGCTCACCACTTCGAGCTCCTCTCGAATGCAGGCTTACGGGCCTATTCTGTTACTATGAGCCTGTGGGCCTACTGGGCCTTCTGCGGGCCTGAATCCTGGCCCATCAATGGGTTTCTAGTCGTATTCAGGCCGTGGTGGCCCAGTAGGTGGCATATTCTTTATTTTTTGCCTGTTTTTTGTTTTCATTTTTGCTTTATTTATTTTGTTTTGTTTCTACTTACAACAAAAAACTTATTTATTTTATTTTATTTTGTTTCTAATTACTTATTTATTTTTACTTTATGATAATTACTTATTTATTTTACTTTATGATAATTATTTTATTTCATTAAAGTTTATATTATTTTGTTTCTAATTCATTTTAAAATCTTAAAAATACAATTATATATCAAAAAAATCAGAAAATAAAACTAATTCATTTTAAATTCTTGTTTTTCTTCTGTTTTTTTCTTCCTTTTTTCTTCTGTTTTTTTCTTCTGTTTGTTTCTTCCTTTTTCTTGTTTTTCTTCTTTTTTTTCTTCCTTTCTTCCTTTTTCCTTTTTTAAAATCTTCTGACGTTTTAAAATCTTAAAAATACAATTATATATCAAAAAAATCAGAAAAATAAAACTAATTCATTTTAAAATCCCTTGAAGGTTTGACAAAAGGTTTGATACATCATTCAGTTCATCGACCAAATACAAAGTTTGGTATAATAAATTATTACACATCAATTCTTCCCTTGTACGTCCCTGCTTGCTTACGATTGTGCCGTATCCATGGAGCATCCTCATCATTTAACTTAATGCTTGGGTCAGTGTTCACTCTGAAGGGCGGAATTTCACCAAACATATTATAATCTTCTGACATGTCTGTCTTGTCCTCCACTCCCACGATGTTTCTTTTCCCTGAAAGAACAATGTGGCGCTTTGGATCATCGCATGATGTACTGATCGTTTTCTTATCTTTCCGTTTCCTCGGTTTGCTACTCATGTCCTTCAAATAAAAAACCTGAGCGACATCTTTGGCAAGGACGAATGGTTCGTCAAGGTAACCAAGATTGTTGAAATCCACCATTGTCATTCCGTATTGCTCGTCCACCTTTACCCCACCTCCTGTTAGCTTGAACCATTTGCACCGGAACAAAGGGACCTTAAAGGAGGGTCCATAGTCAAGTTCCCATATCTCCTCTATGTAACCATAATATGTGACCTTTTGCCCATTCTCGGTTGCTGCATCAAAGCGGACACCACTGTTTTGGTTGGTGCTCTTTTTATCTTGGGCGATGGTGTAAAATGTATTCCCATTTATCTCGTACCCTTGGAAAGTCGTTATAGTCGAAGATGGTTTCTTGGCCAACATGTACAGCTGATCTCCAACATCATTGTCATTCATTAAATGTTTTCGCAACCAACTGCCGAAAGTCTCCATGTGGGCCTTTCTAATCCAGGATTCAGGCTTCCCCGGGTTGTCCGAGCGTAAAATATTCTTGTATTGCTCGAAGTACGGAGCCACCAAGCTGGAATTTTGCAGAACTGTGTGGTGTGCTTCAGTCATAGAATGACCGTCCATACATATCGTGGTATCCCTTCCGATCTTGCCTTTTCCACTTAGTCTCCCCTCGTGCCGCGATTGAGGAATACCAATCGGCTTAAGGTCAGGAACATAGTCAATACAGAACTCAATTACCTCCTCATTTTGATGGCCCTTGGAGATGCTTCCTTCTGGCCTAGCATGGTTACGAACATATTTCTTTAATACTCCCATGAACCTCTCAAAGGGGAACATATTGTGTAAAAATACAGGACCGAGAATGGAAATCTCTTCGACTAGGTGGACCAGGAGGTGCGTCATAATATTGAAGAAGGATGGTGGGAACACCAACTCGAAACTGACAAGGCATTGGACCACATCGTTCTGTAACCGTGGTAGATCTTCTGGATTGATTACCTTCTGAGAGATTGCATTGAGGAATGCACATAGCTTCACAATGGCTACTCGAACATTTTCCGGTAGGAGCCCCCCCCCCCCCAAAGCAATCGGAAGCAATTGCGTCATAATCACGTGGCAGTCGTGAGACTTCAGGTTTTGGAACTTTTTCTCCGGCATGTTTATTATTCCCTTTATATTCGACGAGAAGCCAGACGGGACCTTCATACTGCTCAGGCATTCAAAAAAATGACCTTCTCTTCTTTGGTAAGAGCGTAGCTGGCACGACCTTGAAACCATTCCGGATGCCGGTCATCTGGGTCTTTCAAAAGTTGCTGGTCCTGCCGTGCTTCCTTTGTATCATTTGTCTTCCCATACACGCCCAAGAAGCTTAGCAGGTTCACGCAAATATTCTTCGTAACATGCATCACGTCGATTGCAGAGCGGACATCTAGGACTTTCTAATATTCTAGCTCCCAAAATATAGATTTCTTCTTCCACATGGGTGCGTGCCCGTCAACTCCCCGCGGAACTGATTGTCCGCCAGGACCCTTTCCAAAGATGACTTTCAAATCCTTGACCATATCAAATATCTCAGCACCAGTATGTTCCGCAGGCTTCGGCCGGTGATCTGCCTTCCCGTTGAAACGCTTGCCTTTCTTTCTTATGTTATGATTTCGGGGAAGAAATCGACGATGACCCAGGTACACGTTCTTCTTACAATTAACCAAACGTACACTTTCAGTCTCATGTAAGCAGTGCGTGCATGCATTGTATCCCTTATTTTTCTGTCCCGAAAGGTTACTGAGAGCAGGCCAATCGTTGATGGTTACAAAAAGCAACGCTCGTAGGTCAAATTCCTCTCCTTTGTGCTCATCCCAGACACGTACACCAGGTTTCGCCCACAACTGTAAAAGTTCTTCAACTAATGGCCTTAGGTACACATCGATGTCGTTACCGGGTTGCTTAGGGCCTTGGATGAGAATTGGCATCATAATGAACTTCCGCTTCATGCACAACCAAGGAGGAAGGTTGTAGATGCATAGAGTCACGGGCCAGGTGCTATGGTTGGAGCTCTGCTCGCCAAAAGGATTAATGCCATCAGTATTTAGACCAAATCTTAAGTTCCTTGTGTCAGCTGCAAAATCTTTGAAAACTCTGTCGATCTTTCTCCATTGCGTTCCATCAGCGGTGTGTCTCGACTGCCCGTCGGACAAACGGTCCTCTTTGTGCCATCGCAACAACTTGGCATGCTTTTCGTTCATGAACAGACGTTTCACCCGTGGTATTATAGGAGCATACCACATCACCTTGGCGGGAACCCTCTTCCTGGGTTTCTCGCCCTCAACATCGTCACCAGGGTCATCGCCTCTGATCTTATAACGCAATGCAGTGCATACAGGGCATTCATTCAAATTCTCGTATTCACCGCGGTAGAGGATGCAGTCATTAATGCATGCATGTATCTTCTGAACCTCTAAACCTAGAGGGCAGACAACCTTCTTTGCTTCGTACGTACTGGCGGGCAACTCATTATTCTTCGGCAACATATTCTTCAATATTTTCAGCAAATTTTCAAATGATGAGTCACCTACACCTTCCTGTGCCTTCCATTTTAGCAAATCCAGTGTGCAGCCCAGCTTTTTCAGACTATTATCGCATCCTGGATACAACGACTTTTTGTGATCCTCTAACATGCGATCCAAATTCTCCCTCTCCTTGTCAGTTTCGCAGCGTCTCCGTGCATCAGCAATGGTCCGACCAAGATCATCAGCGGGCTCATCATGTGCCTCTTCTTCACCTTCACCTAACCCTCCACACCTTCAGCATCATCCTCCATGAAAGTATCACCGAAAAGATCACGATAGTTGTCATCGATATCATCCCCTTCTTCATCTTCTTCCATTCTAACCCCTCTTTCTCCATGCTTGGTCCAACAATAATAGCTTGGCATGAAACCATGCTTAAGCAGGTCCATGTGAACTCTTCTTGAGGAGGAGTAACCCTTCTCATTCTTACAGACAGCACATGGACAGATAATAAAACCTTGCTGCTTGTTCGCATTTGCCACTACGAGGAAATCTTTCAAACCCGTAGTGAACTCGCCAGAGAGTCGGGAACCGTACATCCATTGCCGATTCATCTGCATTATTATTATATAAAGTATATAATTAACCATCATGCATTTGTTAAACTAACTAGCTAGAAATAATACAAATTAAACAATGAACTACACACATGCGTATTTTATCAATGACACATGAAAGGTTCGAGTTGCTAACCGCGATCGCGGAGGAAAAATAAATGAGAAAGCTCAAGTGTGGCTTGTTTCAGGCTCTCGGGCATTTCATCAAACACCTTGTGTGCATAGGAGAAACCAAAAGCAAACCCACCACCACCCCACCACCACCTTCTGAAAATTGTGAAGTGAGCCGAGTGAAGTGAAGTGAGCTGAGTATATATAGGGATGGGCCTTTAGTCGCGGTTGGCCAGGCCAACCGGGACTAAAGCCCCTCCCGTCCGCCAGCTGGATGGGCTTTAGTCCCGGTTGGCCTGGCCAACCGCGACTAAAGGCCTTCTTGGGACCTTTAGTCCCGGTTGGCCACGCCAACCGGGACTAAAGCCCCTCCCGTCCGCCAGCTGTCGACCGAGCGCGCTGGGCCCAGGTAGTTGGTCGCGGGTCTTCTCCCGAACCGCGACTAAAGACCCCTTTGGTCGCGGTTCGATTGTTTTGGGGACTAATGGGGGCGTATGGAAGCCTCGTTTTCTACCAGTGCTTACGATTCTGTCATGACTAATAACATTTGTTTACCCCCTGTTGTTGGATGGATCAAAGTAAATGTACATGCAAGTTCTGATGGAGAGTTTGCACAATCAAGACTCGAGTTATAGCTAGGTGGTGATGTTTTAGTTGAAGCTTGAAAGTTCGGTCTGCGGGTAAATGACCATATAGTCCTCTAATTTGATTGTTCGTCTATTCTTCAAACTTTGAATGATAAATGGTACGAGGATCGATCTTGCCTAAGTGCATATGTACCACTACAACCATATCATTCTGAAGTATGGTTGTCAACAGAGAATCATTTATTCATTATTGTGATGGTCCTTTTAGCAGAGTTGTTTTTGCGGAGTAAACTATCTATTTAGGCAATAATTTCCGCAGCAACGCGCGGGGAATCATCTAGTTATCTAAGATGTGCTCTCAAATTTCTCAAAAAAGCGTCTTATGTTAACATGTACGGCTTGTTTTTTTAGGAGCATCCTGCTTTATTCCTCAAGGATAATCAACAGAGAGGGCCTCCCAAATACAATCCCGGATTACGTTAAAAATAGAGTCACTAGAGGACTCAACTAATCTAGCAAGAATATGTGCGCGACATCGACAAATGATTTACATGACTAAAACAAATGGCCGAGAAGAACGACACAAATTCCTTATATATATCAGCAGTAATAAGCGCGACCGGATAACAAACAGTCTGACTGGAAAACCGTCCTTGGAACTCCTTCCTGACATGCCCTGCTATTAGAGCATCTCTAATAGCCACCCAACGCGCGGCACGCTAAAACCCAGTTTGCAGCATGCCGATCGCCTGGTTTGGCGCGGCGGGTAGCGCTAGCTCCAGCAGCCGTGGTAAAATGCAGCGCGCACGTAGCTCCAGCAGCGCACAAAAATGCAGCACGTGTGCATAGATATTTTGTCACCATACATAGTCATAGCATAGATAAAAATGATACAAAGATATTTTACTAGTTCATAGCATAGATAAAAAACGATACAGAGATATTTTACATACTCCCTCCGTCCGCGAATAAGTGTACATCTAGATTTTGTAATAAGTCAAAATTTAAAATTTTGACCAACTTCATAGAAAAGATTATTGGCATATATGACATCAAATTGATATATTATGAAAGTACATTTGAAAACGAATCTAGCGATATTAATTTAGTACCATAAATGCTACTACGTTTTTCTATAAAGTTGGTCAAAGTTTTAAAACTTTGACTTAGGACAAAAGCTAGATGTCCACTTATTCGCGGACGGAGGGAGTGCTTCACATCATAGATAGATAAAAAGAACTACGGTGCAACTACATAATTAAATTATGGTGCAACTAGATAAATTATGGTGCAACTAGAACTACTCTGAGTCGTCGTCATCATCATCCTCGTTGGTGTTGTCCGAGGTAGAGATCTGCACGTCCTACCAACGTTCATCGTCGGACGTGAAGAACAACTCCCCACCGGCGTTGACAAGATCGCACTGCGATATGGCCAGTGCCTTCCGCCGACACCGGTCCGCCCACGCCGGGGGGCGCCTTGCCGTCCTCTCCGCCCAGAAGGCGCGCTCGTTGGCAACGTCCTTCGGGTGACGCTGGCGCCACTCCGCCATGGCTCGCTCGTCCTCCTCGGCGATGCGGAGGCGGCGCTGCCGCCGACGGTGCTCCGCACGGTCCAGGTCCATGATAAGACGAGGAGGAGAGGCGACTGTCGTGGATCTAAGACTGACAGTAGAATGGGGGGTAGGTATGAGGAGGCAAGATCCTAGCTATGGAGTAGTTGTACACACGAGTTTTACGAGTTCAGGCCCTTCTCGGAGGAAGTAACAGCCCTACGTCTCGGTGCCCTGAGGCGGTCGACTGGATTATATGTGTGTGTGTGTGTGTGTGTGAGTTTACAAAAGTGCGTACCCTTGTCCCAGAGGAGGGGGTGGCTTATATAGAGTGCGCCAGGACCCCAGCTCCCCTCCGTTACTCAGGGTTCAATGCTCATAAAGGAAAGGCATTACTGGTAACGTCTACAGTAAAATGTCATAAATGCTCATAATGCTATGGTTTAAGTCCTAACCGTTGCAGAGTGGAGGGTTCCTCATCTTCTGGTGGTCGAGTATCTTCAAGGTGGTCGAGTGAGCGCATCTCCGCGGTCGAGTGGATGATGATTTCTCTTCGACTGCTTCTGATTCTTTGTAAAGATGTCCTTGGGGAGGGTATGCTGGACAGGTCCATGACCCTACCCTAGGTACATAGCTTCATCATTAGCCCCCGAATGGATCAGGGTTTGAGTGAGGAAGGGGTTGAGAACACTTCCGACCCACTCTTTGCGCTATGAATATGCCTTGTCCTGAAACAGTGAGTTGAGGAGATGACGTCGACTCCTTTCTCAATCGCCTTGGCCCATTCTTGGTTGTTGTCGAGTAAACTTTCATGGTAGAATTTCGAATGATGATGTAGAGGGTGTTCGTCTTCAGTCTGACAGGTTGTTCTGCTCTCCGCGGATCTCGCGGGATTCAAATTTTGGGAAGTGCGCCAGACGGGAGGAACCGAGGTTATCGGGACAGATTAGGCAAGTCTCCTCGATCCCCACGCCACCTTTTTCGCCACGTATTGCGCGCGCGACTGTTGCGGGATTTGTTTAGATCGCTTGGGTCCACCAGTCAGCCACTCGGTGGAAGGCCTTATAAAAGGTCTCGGGCCAGGCCTCTACTCTGCACGCTCCCATTCTCTCTTCTCTTTCTCCCGATCCCTCTGCCACTCTCGCTTCCGCCTCGTCGCCGTACCTCCGCTCGAGCTCGATCCGCCACCATGGGGAAGGATAAGACGGCGGCGCTGGAACGTGCAAAGAAGGCAACCGCGAAGGCGAAGGGCAAGCGGACCAGCCGGGGCGGATCCTCGTCGAGGTCCAGCCTGCCGGCGGGCTGGATCCAGGCCGTCTGGATCCGCTCGGCAATCACGCAGGACGACCTCGATGACCTGGTGGAGGGGGGATTGATCCCTCACAAGTCGGCTCAGCTCCCGGGGGACGAAACCGAGCCGCAGCCTAGAGAGGGTGAGTGTGTCCTCCTCGCAACCCACATAGATCACGGATTCTCACTGCCTCCCCACCCTTTCTTCCGGGGTTTTTTGAACTTCTTTGGGGCCCAGCTCCACCATTTCACTCCGAACACCAAAGTCTATCTGGCCGCTTTCGTGTCCATGTGCGAAAACTTCTTGGGCTGTCGACCGCACTGGGGGCTTTCAAACACATCTTCACTTGCCGTTCCCAGTCGGTCAAAAAGGCCAAGTCGAGTGACGAGAGGACGCGGGTGATCCAGATGTGCGACGAAGTGACCGGGATGGATCTGCTGGAGGTCTTTCTCGGTCGACGCATCCAACCTCTTTAGGCGCGCGATCATCCGATGTGGACGTACTCTGGGCTCGAGGATACCACTCGGATCCACCCGGAGGAGGTTAGTGAGGATATCTTGGAGAACTAGTTGAGGGGAATCACTGGCAACAAAGACAACCCTCAGGGATCCAGGAGGGTGATTCCATTCGACAACTCGCACCAGCCAGAGCAGGTATATTTCTGTTTTATCAAGTATCTTTCCGATTCACCACGTGATGTCCCGTTTGTGGTCGACTGAATGTCTTTTGATTGTTACTCTTTCAGGCCCTCATTGAAATGCACTCGATGCCCAACGGAGTGCAGGACCCAGGCGCTGAAGAAGAAGGGAGCGGGGGCGAGAGCGGCGAGGAGCATTTGGAAGCCGAGGAGGACGAGGAGAGCGATGAATCGACCGATGAGGAAGAAGTCGACTCGCCTCCTCGCAGGGAGAGGAGGTCCAAGCACACTCATGACCCGGCACGCGCTCCGGACTTGGTGACTGCGCCGATCGGGCAATCCTCGAAGCGCCTCAGGACGTCTTCCCCGACGCTAACTGAGAAGCCTCCAAGGCAATCCAAGGTCGCGCCGCTTCCAGCGCTGAAAGTGCCGAAAGCCATCTCTTCCAAACCGCCCAAAGCTTTGCCTCGGATCAAAGTGACCGTTCCTACTATCTCTGGGTAACCATCTGACTTGTCCTTTATGTGGATTCGATTAACAGGGTGTAACCAATTGAATGCGGGCCTTTGGAGTGCTGCTACGTCAGGGACCTCTTCATACCAGTACTGGGACGAGGAAATGGAGGATGCGGTAACCTCTAACCCAGGTATGAACTCTTGCGATTTCGATTCTTGATCCTTTCAGGGTCGAGTGGTTCACTTGGGGTCGAATGTTTTGTCTTGCAGCTCCACCCAACATCATTGATCTTCTGGACGACGATGAAGATGTGGCTCCCAAGCCTAGGAAGAGCAAGAAGGTAACAGCTGGCAGGGTGGCTCGGCAAGAACCAACTGCAACGCCTCCCGTCCGTCAAGATGAAGACGCGGGCAGGGCCACTGTGACGTTCGCTGCACCCTTGCCGAGTGGGCATCCCACGCGGTCGACCGCGCCTGTGGTTCCTTCAACTATTCAACTCCACACCACGGAGCCTCAAGCAGCCGCACCTGGGTCGTCTGCACATTTTTTCACCAGCTACCCCGTCCCACACAACCAGTCGGAAGCGGCTACGGAAGCCATCCGACAAGCTGATATGATGATGGAGTGGGTGAAGATAGTGCACGAGAGCAGTCAGGCTGCCTACGACGCTAGTGCCGCCCTTCGGGCCAACGTCTAGGTGAGTAGACTTTCCGACTGTTTTTGTTCTCGAAAAATCTTCTTGCAGCAACAAAGTAGAGGACGTCTAACTTATTTTTGCAGGGCATGTTGTGATGTGATATGGTCAAGACATGATGCTAAATTTTACTGTATGAGATGATCATGTTTTGTAACCGAGTTATCGGCAACTGGAAGGAGCCATATGGTTGTCGCTTTATTGTATGCAATGCAGTCGCGCTGTAATGCTTTACTTTATCACTAAGTGGTAGTGATAGTCGTGGAAGCATAAGATTGGCGAGATGACAACGATGCTACGATGGAGATCAAGGTGTCGCGCCGGTGACGATGGTGATCATGACGGTGCTTCAGAGATGGAGAACACAAGCACAAGATGATGATGGCCATATCATATCACTTATATTGATTGCATGTGATGTTTATCTTTTATGCATCTTATCTTGCTTTGATTGACGGTAGCATTATAAGATGATCTCTCACTAAATTATCAAGATAAAAGTGTTCTCCCTGAGTATGCACCGTTGCCAAAGTTCGTCGTGCCCAGACACCACGTGATGATCGGGTGTGATAAGCTCTATGTCCATCTACAACGGGTGCAAGCCAGTTTTGCACACGCAGAATACTCAGGTTAAACTTGACGAGCCTAGCATATGCAGATATGGCCTCGGAACACTGAGATCGAAAGATCGAGCGTGAATCATATAGTAGATATGATCAACATAGCGATGTTCACCATTGAAAACTACTCCATTTCACGTGATGATCGGTTATGGTTTAGTTGATTTGGATCACGTGATCACTTAGAGGATTAGAGGGATGTCTATCTAAGTGGGAGTTCTTTAAGTAATTTGATTAATTGAACTTAAATTTATCATGAACTTAGTACCTGATAGTATCTTGCTTATGTATGTTTGATTGTAGATAGATGGCCCGTGCCGTTGTTCCGTTGAATTTTAATGCGTTCCTTGAGAAAGCAAAGTTGAAAGATGATGGTAGCAATTACACGGACTGGGTCCATAACTTGAGGATTATCCTCATTGCTGCACAGAAGAATTACATCCTGGAAGCACCGCTGGGTGCCAGGCCTGCTGCTGGAGCAACACCAGATGTTATGAACGTCTGGCAGAGCAAAGCTGATGACTACTCGATAGTTCAGTGTGCCATACTTTACGGCTTAGAATCGGGACTTCAACGACGTTTTGAACGTCATGGAGCATATGAGATGTTCCAGGAGTTGAAGTTAATATTTCAAGCAAATGCCCGGATTGAGAGATATGAAGTCTCCAATAAGTTTTATAGCTGCAAGATGGAGGAGAACAGTTCTGTCAGTGAGCATATACTCAAAATGTCTGGGTATAATAATCACTTGATTCAGATGGGAGTTAATCTTCCAGATGATTGCGTCATTGACAGAATTCTCCAATCACTGCCACCAAGCTACAAGAGCTTCGTGATGAACTATAATATGCAAGGGATGAATAAGACTATTCCCGAGCTCTTCGCGATGCTGAAAGCTGCGGAGGTAGAAATCAAAAAGGAGCATCAAGTGTTGATGGTCAACAAGACCACTAGTTTCAAGAAAAAGGGCAAAGGGAAGAAGAAGGGGAACTTCAAGAAGAACAGCAAGCAAGTTGCTGCTCAAGAGAAGAAACCCAAGTCTAGACCTAAGCCTGAAACTGAGTGCTTCTACTGCAAGCAGACTGGTCACTGGAAGCAGAACTGCCCCAAGTATTTGGCGGATAAGAAGGATGGCAAGGTGAACAAAGGTATATGTGATATACATGATTTGATGTGTGCCTTACTAGAGCTCGCAGTAGCACCTGGGTATTTGACACTGGTTCTGTTGCTAATATTTGCAACTCAAAACAGGGACTACGGATTAAGCGAACACTGGCAAAGGACGAGGTGACGATGCGTGTAGGAAATGGTTCCAAAGTCGATGTGATCGCGGTCGGTACGCTACCTCTACATCTACCTTCGGGATTAGTATTAGACCTAAATAATTGTTATTTGGTGCCAGCATTGAGCATGAACATTATATCTGGATCTTGTTTAATGCAAGACGGTTATTCATTTAAATCAGAGAATAATGGTTGTTCTATTTACATGAGTAATATCTTTTATGGTCATGCACCTTTGAAGAGTGGTCTATTTTTGATGAATCTCGATAGTAGTAATACACATATTCATAATGTTGAAGCCAAAAGATGCAGAGTTGATAATGATAGTGCAACTTATTTGTGGCACTTCCGTTTAGGTCATATCGGTAGCACATGAAGAAACTCCATACCGATGGACTTTTGGAACCACTTGATTATGAATCACTTGGTACTTGCGAACCGTGTCTCATGGGCAAGATGACTAAAACACCGTTCTCCGGTACTATGGAGAGAGCAACAGATTTGTTGGAAATCATACATACAGATGTATGTGGTCCGATGAATATTGAGGCTCGTGGCGGATATCGTTATTTTCTCACCTTCACAGATCACTTAAGCCGATATGGGTATATCTACTTAATAAAACAAAGTCTGAAACATTTGAAAAGTTCAAAGAATTTCAGAGTGAAGTTGAAAATCATCGTAACAAGAAAATAAAGTTTCTACGATCTGATCGTGGAGGAGAATATTTGAGTTACAAGTTTGGTGTACATTTGAAACAATGCAGAATAGTTTCGCAACTCACACCACCCGGAACACCACAGCGTAATGGTGTGTCCGAACGTCGTAATCGTACTTTACTAGATATGGTGCGATCTATGATGTCTCTTACTGATTTACCGCTATCGTTTTGGGGTTATGCTTTAGAGACGGCCGCATTCACGTTAAATAGGGCACCATCAAAATCCGTTGAGGCGAAGCCTTATGAACTATGGTTTGGCAAGAAACCAAAGTTGTCGTTTCTTAAAGTTTGGGGCTGCGATGCTTATGTGGAAAAGCTTCAACCTGATAAGCTCGAACCCAAATCAGAGAAATATGTCTTCATAGGATTCCCAAAGGAGACTGTTGGGTACACCTTCTATCACAGATCTGAAGGCAAGACATTCGTTGCTAAGAATGGATCCTTTCTAGAGAAGGAGTTTCTCTCGAAAGAAGTGAGTGGGAGGAAAGTAGAACTTTACGAGGTAACTGTACCTGCTCCCTTATTGGAAAGTAGTACATCACAGAAACCTGTTTCTGCGACACCTACACCAATTAGTGAGGAAGCTAATGATAATGATCATGAAACTTCAGAACAAGGGACTACTGAACCTCGTAGATCAACCAGATTAAGATCCGCGCTAGAGTGGTACGGTAATCCTATTCTGGAAATCATGCTACTAGATCATGATGAACCTACGAACTATGAAGAAGCGATGGTGAGCCCAGATTCCGTAAAATGGCTTGAAGCCATGAAATCTGAGATGGGATCCATGTATGAGAACAAAGTTTGGACTTTGGTTGACTTGCCCATTGATCGGCAAGCAATTGAGAATAAATGGATCTTCAACAAGAAGACTGATGCTGACGGTAATATTACTGTCTACAAATCTCGACTTGTCGCAAAAGGTTTTCGACAAGTTCAAGGGGTTGACTACGATGAGACCTTCTCACCCGTAGCGATGCGTAAGTCTGTCCGAATCATGTTAGCAATTGCCGCATTTTATGATTATGAAATTTGGCAGATGGATGTCAAAAATGCATTCCTTAATGGATTTCTGGAAGAAGAGTTGTATATGATGCAACCGGAAGGTTTTGTCGATCCAAAGGGAGCTAACAAAGCGTGCAAGCTCCAGCGATCCATTTATGGACTGGTGCAAGCCTCTCGGAGTTGGAATAAACGCTTTGATAGTGTGATCAAAGCATTTGGTTTTATACAGACTTTCGGAGAAGCCTGTATTTACAAGAAAGTGAGTGGGAGCTCTGTAGCATTTCTGATATTATATGTGGATGACATATTACTGATTGGAAATGATATAGAATTTCTAGATAGCATAAAGGGATACTTGAATAAGAGTTTTTCAATGAAAGACCTCGGTGAAGCTGCTTACATATTAGGCATAAAGATCTATAGAGATAGATCAAGACGTTTAATTGGACTTTCACAAAGCACATACCTTGACAAGATTTTGAAGAAGTTCAAAATGGATCATGCAAAGAAAGGGTTCTTGCCTGTGTTACAAGGTGTGAAGTTGAGTCAGACTCAATGCCCGACCTCTGCAGAAGATAGAGAGAAAATAAAAGATGTTCCCTATGCTTTAGCCATAGGCTCTATCATGTATGCAATGCTGTGTACCAGACCTGATGTGTGCCTTGCTATAAGTCTAGCAGGGAGGTACCAAAGTAATCCAGGAGTGGATCACTGGACAGCGGTCAAGAACATCCTGAAGTACCTAAAAAGGACTAAGGATATGTTTCTCGTATATGGAGGTGACAAAGAGCTCATCGTAAACGGTTACGTTGATGCAAGCTTTGACACTGATCCGGACGATTCTAAATCGCAAACCGGATAGTCCATCAGGACCTTTATCAGTCGAGTGCCTTCGACCACCGGGTCGACCAGCAGCGCTTGCCTCCCAGGGGTGGTGATGTGCGCTGGGTGATCAGACTGGTCGAACGTAATGGCAGTCTGCGACCATTTCAAGTAACTGGGTGTCGCCGGAGCGACCATGTTCATTTCTCTGTTGATGACTTTCAATCGACTCTTATTTTCAACATCAGCAAAAATCATCAGAGTGGAATTCACGTGAGGGTAACCATCATCATCTTCCCCTTCACTCTCAGCCTTGTCTGCCTCCTTCTCCTTTTCCTTGGGATGTTTCTCTCGGAACTGCTGGATCAGGAGACAACACTATCGAGTGGTATGCTTTGGGTAAATGAAATTACCTTCTTCGTCTTTTTTGGTGTGGATATGGCATGGCAGATCAAACACGTCATTTCCATCTTGATCTTTTACTTTCTTGGGGTTCCATGGCCCTTTGGGCTTCCCCTTGAAGTTTCCTTGAACCACACCCAAGGCCTCACCCGGAGCAGCTGGTTCGGCCTTGCGTTTTTGTTTCCGACCGGAGTTTCCTCCTCCGGCTTCGTGGGCGACTACTTTGTGCTTGCCGCTCCACAGTCGCTCCTCCTCTTCACCATTGGCATACTTGGTGGCGATTTCCATCATCTGAGTCAGAGTCATGTTTCCTGTCCGACCGAATTTCAGATTCAACTCCCGATACCTGACGCCTTCCTTGAAAGCACAAATTGCCTGATGATCAGACACATCTTCCATCGTGTGGTGTAGGATGATCCACCTCTGGATATAATCTCTCAAAGTTTCATTCGGTTTCTGGACGCAACACTATAATTCTGCCAAACCTGCTGGCCGCTTGCAAGTACCCTCAAACGTTCTGACAAACACTCGGGCGAGATCTTCCCAAGTATAGATGCTGCCAGGTGCCAACTGATTCAGCCACGCCCTAGCCGAGCCCTCCAACATCAGGGGAAGGTGTTTCATGGCTACCTCATCATTGCCGCCAACAATCTGGACGGCCACTCGGTAGTCTTCGAGCCAGGTGTCAGGCTTGGACTCTCCGGTGAACTTACTGACTCAAGTCGCCAACCTAAAGTTGGGGGGAATCACTGCAACTCTGATAGCTCTGCTGAAGCACTCTGGGCCAAAGACATGCACCCTATTGCTGGTTTGCGGGCCTCTGTCATGGCCATCTCGGTGAGCTCTGTTTTTGTCGACCAAACCTTGTATGAGAATAGGTCTCGCATCATAGCCTGGCTCCCTGGGGTCGACTGAAATACCCCTTCCGACGCTGTTAGGGCGCCTGTCTTCATGTGGCCGCGGCACGTATGACCCACTCCTTGGATGAGGCGTGGGCACTCGACGGCGACCATCGCGATCAGCTCGACGATCATACTGCTCCTGGTTTCTGTACTGATCATGCCGCTCTCCACGCCCCTCACGCCTCGGGGGCGATCTCGGGCTATGGGCCGACTGGACCATATCTGCGACCCCAGATCTTCTATGGATCCTATCCCACGACTGAGACACGGTCGTATTCTGCTCTCCTACTGCCCGGAGCAAGGCCCTGATCTACGCCAAACCTCGGCCAGCTTCTGACTGGGAAGGTTGAATCGACTCTACTATCCGGGCAGTAGCTGCTAGGTTTTGGATCGATGTCCGGTATACCTGAGCAGGAGGTGGAAAAAGTCGGCGTCCACTGGACTCAGGAGCACATTGACGAGCGCGATCGTCGAGTGCGCGCTGGAGGTTCTCCAGCCGAGTGCGCTCAGCCAGATTGGCCAAGCGAGCCTGTTCCAAGGCCTGGGCCTCGGGCGTTTCTCCAACTATAGGAGTATGCAGGGCATCCATGTTTCGGCGACGAAGTTCTTCTCTCTGCTGCGAGGAGAGAGGCTCGGGGCGGTACTCCTCGTGAACGCGCGACGGATCGCCGTTCCCGTCACCTCCGTCTTCATGATCGAAGCCAGGAGGACCACGTGGTCCATTGACCATCACGACTTCCGATGCCGAGTCATTGCTGCCGCACTCGGATGTAGTCTCTACGGAGCCAATCGACAGATCGAACAGGCCGTAGAGAGACTCGTCAGGCTCGAGCGCCGCGACTTGAGGGGTGGCCGACTGGCGGGCCACCGCATGCTTCACCCACCATTGAATCCTCGACCGGCCGGTGCGCTTGCTCCGGCGGGTCGCAGGGAGGGGGAAAGTCGTAGGAGTCGACTGGTATTGGGTCGACGGTTGCCGCAGGAGGACGCCGCGGACGCACGCGTGAAAGTGCGTCGCCCCGCGGGCGGGGAGCGCATCGACGTCGAGTGGTGCCTCCTGAAGCCAAGCGGAGTCGTCGGCGACAAACACGAGCGCGCCGAGACGGATCTCGCGGCCCTCAGCCAAATCTCCGCCTAGAACCATGATGATGGGGATCAGAAAAATTGCAACTTCTCCAATAAGTCGCTAAGACACCTGCCCCACGGTGGGCGCCAACTGTCGTGGATCTAAGACTGACAGTAGAATGGGGGGTAGGTATGAGGAGGCAAGATCCTAGCTATGGAGTAGTTGTACACACGAGTTTTACGAGTTCAGGCCCTTCTCGGAGGAAGTAACAGCCCTACGTCTCGGTGCCCTGAGGCGGTCGACTGGATTATATGTGTGTGTGAGAGTTTACAAAAGTGCGAACCCTTGTCCCAGAGGAGGGGGTGGCTTATATAGAGTGCGCCAGGACCCCAGTTCCCCTCCGTTACTCAGGGTTCAATGCTCATAAAGGAAAGGCGTTACTGGTAACGTCTACAGTAAAATGTCATAAATGCTCATAATACTATGGTTTAAGTCCTAACCATTGCAGAGTGGAGGGTTCCTCATCTTCTGGTGGTCGAGTGTCTTCAAGGTGGTCGAGTGAGCGCATCTCCGCGGTCGAGTGGATGATGATTTCTCTTCGACTGCTTCTGATTCTTTGTAAAGATGTCCTTGGGGAGGGTATGCTGGACAGGTCCATGACCCTACCCTAGGTACATAGCTTCATCAGCGACGGCATGCGCCTGCTCGCACGTGTAGACGCTGCGGAAGTTCATCTACGAGGGAGGCCTCTCTAGGCGCCACGCCGCCGCGTCGTACGCGCGGGCGGCCTCATGCGCGGTCTCGAACTTGCCGAGGCCGAGCCGGACGTCGCCGGACCGGATCTCGGCGTAGTACGCCCCGGAGGGGCGCTCGCGGACGCCGCGGTAGCCCGAAGTTGCTCGGCGGCGCGGCGGCATTGTGGCGCGGTGGCGGCGGGGCGCTGAAGCGGCGACGAAGCAGAGGAAGCGACGAGAAAGCAGTGGAAGTGGCGAGGAGGCGAGGGAAATGCGTGCGTGACAGTGTGAAGCACCGCGTGGCAAGCGCCGCAATTTATAGACGCGCCAGAAGCGGTGCGCCAAATCTACCGCGCGACCGACAACTTTCTTCCGCGCGCGCTTGTTTCCCGTCTCCACTGAAGCGCGCGAAAACTTCCCGCGCGCGCTAAATGGGCAGTTTACCTCGCGCGCGCTAAATGGGCAGTTTACCTTGCGTGTGCTAAATGGGCAGTTTACCCCGTGCGCGCTAAATGGGCAGTTTACCTTGCGTGTGCTAAATGGGCAGTTTACCCCGTGCGTGCGTTTTTTGGCATGACTGTTGAAGATGCTCTTTGTAGCAAATAGATTGTGGCACGAAAAGTGGCACAGTAGTAGCAAATAGCCTTCTGCTGCAACATTTTTAAGCCTGAAACAACTTCGAAAGATGGAAGAGATTCTACAAAGGAACCAGTTGATGGCACCCTCCGCATTGCATTTGTTAGTCGGGGCACGCCTTTGCCACCGTCTTACTGCATACGGTTGCGAATCATAGAACCGCCATTGCATCGAAGCATGCATTGAACAAGGCACAACAATTCCAACACGGACTGAACAGTAATTAACGAAAGCAGCGCCGAATAAAGAAAATGGATTATAGCATAATATTCCCTTAAACATTCTAAACATGACCAAGTCTCCATGGATTCGATAATAAGGAAATGAAAAAGGGGAACGAAACAAAATAAAGCATTTCTAGCGGTTGAGCGTCTCTCCATTTTGTCTGATAATAGAATAGGGCGGCTTGTTTTGACCAACACTCCACTTTTTGCTCTGCCATTGGAACGTATGAATTTCCTTAAATGTAGGTAGACCAAAAAAGGAAATAAAGAGATAGAAATAGGAATTATAGTACCATTGGAAGAAGAGGCACCAACGGGAACATCTCTACTAACGAACCATTTCAATAGTACGGGTGCTGCCGTGCCACAGGGCACGACCATGGAAGTAATGAAAAAGAAGAAGTTCTATAGTTGGACCATCTGCTCTATCCGTTTGATTTGAGCTTCTCCAGAGAAGATGGGACGCTAAAAATGAAAGTGTTTGCAATGCATACCGAAAAAACATACCTATGTTGTCGACCATTAATGACTAGTTCGAAGACCAAGAGCAGGGGCACGTGCCAAGAAAGATTTGTTACTCTCCCTATGGTTTTCGAACGTTTTCGACTATTGATTGACGACACTGCAAACAAACTAAACCAACGTCCACGACTACTCGACTTCAACATAAAACTAAGAAACGACGATGCACACAACGCTCATCATTGTAGCAGACGGGCTCACAGACCACCGCGAAGGCGGAGGGTGAGGTGGAGGGTTGACTCCTTCCGGATGTTGTAGTCGGCGAGGGTGCGGCCATCCTCGAGCTGCTTGCCGGCGAAGATGAGACGCTGCTGGTCCGGGGGCATGCCCTCTTTATCCAGGATCTTGGCCTTAACATTGTCGATGGTGTCCGACGATTCCACCTCCAGTGTGATGGTCTTGCCGGTCAAAGTCTTGACGAAGATCTGCATCTGGAGGAGACAAAAGATTTTAGAATCGCATGGTCAGCCAACCGACTGGTAGACTAGAACATCATAAACAGACTTGGTAAGGGCATGAACACTGGAAGCATGGCTGGAACACGTCAGACGAGAGATCAGACACCCCCCGGCCCCCGCTTCGCTCCGCTTCGCTCCGCTCGGGGCGACGCGGGCGGCGACACAACCCTAGCCGCCGAACCCCGTCCGCCTCCCTCCCACTCCTCGCCGCCGCCAGAGGGGTTGCCGGCGAAGGCTGCGCGACTACCAGGGAAGGCGGCGGCGAGGCCTTGCTGCTTCGTCTTCTCGCGGAGGGCTTCGGAAGCCGAGGCGGCGGCCTCGGGCGGTGCGGCGATGCCGGCTCTGCGGCAAGCGGCGCTCGCTGGTGCTACTCCTCCCCCTTGGCTGTGCGGGCGGCAAGCGGTGGAGGCGTCGGGCGCAGGTCGCGGGGGTGGCCTGGTGCCCCTGGCTGTGAGTCAGATCTAGAGGTCCTTCCTCCCCCTTCCTTCGCCTTTCCCCACTGGATGTGGTATGTGGCGGTCGCTGGTCGCCGGATCCACGGAAGGTGGGGACGCCGGAGGTGCGAGATCGGTCCGAGAGAAATCTTTGGTCAGCTTTTCGGTCACGACGGCGGCGACGCCTGCTGGCGCCGTTACCCTTCTCAGAGGCGCCGTCGAGGTTCGATGCCCTCTCCCTCCCTTCTCATACCCGGGTGAAAACCTTAGCCAGTTCTGGGCTTGGCGGCAGCGGCGCGGCATCCGCGCCGTCACCTTGCTGAAGGTGCCGTCTTGGGCGAGTTGGGGGTGTGCACTGGCGTTTCGATGTGGTTTTCCGGCGAGCAGCAACATGGCAGTTGGAGGTAGCGTCGGGATGCCAATTTTCACAAGATTAGCTCCTTGTTATTGTCTTGTAGACCGGCCGTGTGTGTGTGCTTGCGGATGCGTCAGCGCCATTGCCATGGTAGGGAAGGGGATAGGGTTCCTCTCCCAGTGAGCAGCAACACGATGTGGGTGGTCTGGACATTATTTCATTGAGCATTGATCTTATCTCAGCTACGGTCGCTATTCAACTCTGCTATTTGTTCCATCGGCGTCCTGGTCCTTCAGCAGCCTCGTTTCTTCGTGTATGAACCAGTGAGCTATGGTTGGGCTCTTCTTCTGGCGATCTTTGCTCAGTGGATTGGTCATGCCGAGAAGCTCCCAAGGTGCTCCAGAATATTTACCGTTCCTTGCTCTAGGGTGAGCTGCTCCAATTTCCAACGGTCCAGCGCCCTTCGATCCAGGGTGAGGGGCAGGGGTCCCCTTCGGAATTGGAGAGGGAAGGTTCAATGACGGTGGTCTCCTTTCGGAGTTGATGAGGGCGTGTTCATCTCCACTAGGCGGGTTTTCCTCTTGAAGTTCTCTCGCTGTCATGCTCCGGTGTTTCTTCCGCGTCGAAGGGCTCCTTCAGCATTAAGCTAGTCTTACTGTAGTATCTTCTTGTGCTTTCTGTTGTGGTGCTTGTAGGCTGCTATTGTAGCACCTTGTATCTGCCGTTTTCAATTTCTTTGTTTCTCTTTCTAGTTGTAAGGGCAATTGTAATTCCTGGCCGATTGATGGCTTTGTTAATTCAAAGCCGGGCTCTTTTTGAGCCTTCGTTCTAAAAAAAAACACTGGAAGCATTAGTATAAGGTGGTCTCATGCCCTCCATGTAGGCTTGTATGTACGAAGCCATCGCTTTCTATAATATCATCCAACGGAAGTAGCAGCAGCATGTGGGTTCCATGTTGCTCCCTCTCTATTACTTTACCCATCCTTTTCTTCCTCAGCTCTTCACACACGCATCACCCAGGAGACAAACGATGGGCTGCTACTAAGCCAGACCTTTTTCCTTTTTCTCTAGCTTTTTCCCTTAAGAACCCGCCTCTTCTGCAGGCAGCACTAGTACACTCCGAGGCAACTCTTCCTGACATCCGAACCTAGCTGGTCTGCGGAGCACCCAGTTGAGGCGACGCATTGGCCATGCCCTGAGAAACATGAGACAGATGTGGTCATCTATCAATCAACCAACAAGCACCCGATCAAAGGTTAAAAGGTAAAAAGAAGCAGCTGATCGATATGCAAACAGTTTATCTGTTAAACTGAAGGGCAAAAATACTGGAGTACTATGATACTATGATGACATGATAGGATGACATCTTACTAGTACAGGTCAGATCGACAACTGATTTAGTGGCATAGCATAGAAGGAATCAGCATGAAAAGCAAATGAGATATTTTGTAAATTAGCAGGTACGGTACTACTAGTAGACAATGAAAAATTCCAACAGATCGTCAGTTTCACTATGTGTTGGATCGATCCTAATCTACCCTGACAAGTCATGATAAGGAAGTTCTAGAAAATTCTGGAACCACAATACACCTAGCTCAGTTAATGTAAAGCACTGTAGCTCGAAAACTTGAAGGAAACAAACTAGAGCGGCAAGGCTTACTAAAATCGCAAGCTAGTCTATGTGATCGACCGGGAGCCAATTGCCACGACCCACGTGGCCCGGCCTCCTACGTGTTTTTTAGGAAACCACCTCCTGTGTTCTCTTTTAGACAATTTCATGAAGATTTTCCTTTATTAAGCCCTAACATTTACATGAACGAATACAAGATCACCACATTGACCTAAGAGCATCTAAAACCGTACTTGGCAAATCCGGTCTTCTATACGCACGCGGGCGCGTCCGCGGACAGCGCCCACCGGCCCCTCATCTGTTGTGCCGCACCATCCACATACCTCAAATGTTGATCCTAAAATCCATGTAATCCATACACGTCGATCATACGATATAAATTATCCGAATTCAACAGTTCAAAACAAATCAAAGCAAATCAGCTCAACAAACTGAACATGTCAAAATGAAATCAATGTCCGAGCATGACGGATGGCTCGCTTGTCGGATCACTGGCCGGACGCCATCCATGCCGCCTGCTCCGAGCCCAGGCGGACTGCGTCCTGCTCCTCCTCTTTCGCTTGCATCCTGGCCGCATGATCCGCTACCGCTGTCACAGACGCCCTCGTCACCTCGCACTCCCTACCCTCATTGATCTCCTTCTTCTTATCCGCGGGCCATTTCTTTTTGCATCCAAGAGGGTTTCGTCCGTCAACATGATCTTCGCATTCTCGGCGTCCCATGCGGGGTTCCGGACGTGGTTTTGGGGGGGGGGGGGGGGGGACAGCTGCTCGTCCATGTCCACACCTCCCCGCGACGCCGTGGTCGCCTCCCTCCCTCTCTATCGGCGTCGCCGCATCTTCCGGGTGACATTTCTGCCTTACAAGACGGAGCCGAGGAAGGGACGCCGATGGACGAGGCAGAGTGCGTCTCCGTCACGGCGGTCGGGGACGGGCGGGACGACATCTACGACGGCGGATCAGGAGCGGTTTTAGCATGGGGAGCAAGAGTGGCGAACGACGAGGGCTCAGGCGCGGGAAAGGTTGGAGGCGGCGGGAGAAGGAGGAAGGGTTTGGTGGATTTAGTGCAATTTGCGGTGGGGTCGGGCTGCCAGGTTGGACGTGGCGGGCGCGTCCGGGCACCTGTATATCCGTCCCGTAATTGGGTTGAATATGATGGGTGCCGGTCAGCCCGGGCATCTGAGGCCCGTTTAAGGAGTCTGTGTGGGCATTTGAGATGCGTTTAGGGCATACGGCTGTAGATGATCTAACCAAACATAATGGCCAACCCCTAATGCTACTAGCTAAGTGTCCGTGCGTTGCCATGGACTAACAAATATATATATACAAAGAGAAAATTCATGTGACATGAGAGTCAAAAGCTATTTTTATGGGATGATATCTCATGGTCATGATCTAATAGGTACATACATCTCGTCATTGTCTTTCTTCCACACTCCATGTCTGAGCTACCACGCGACACTCGACTTCCTTCTCCCACCATGCATGCTTTTATCTCCTATTTCTCCTACCTCTACCTTGCACGACAGTACCAAGTTTCTTGTCCAACTATCATAATCTTTTCCGGTAGGGCACCCCCTTAGATTATTACTGACTTGTACATGTTGCAAATAAGATCAACGAAAATGGATACTAAATTTTTGATGAGAAATGAGAATTCAGGGCAATATCTTCCCAAGAAAATAATAATTCCAAGACAATCTTTTTATACCTTCTGTCAACATTGGGACACACATTCCACACAATAAGCATGCAATGATATTGATACTTGATTAATTGTCAATATATGTCTACAGTAAAGATAACTTTACTCAAAACATGTTTTTCTAAGAAGGAAGGATAATTCATATTAGAAAAAAAATAAAGGTTTGGGTTCATCCCACCAATGTTTCTCTTGTGCAACTCATCTCCGCACCTTCTCATGAGATTGGCCTGTCTCGAGCACACCACTCCCACACACCCTCACAAGAGCGGCACAACCAATCTCTAAGTGCCACTGACACACATGCATGGAGCGCTCACTCCAAGCCTGACTATACACATTCCCACTGTAGCCGAATTCAAAGAGAATCAACGGGGCATCATCCACTGCTTTCTCAGGGTCCTATTCATCATGAAATCATAGACCAAGATATTCCTCCCATCCATTTTTTTAGGGAAAGGATTTTTCTCGATGTTCCTCTCATCTTCATGGTAGTAATAACCTAAAAACGCCACCAGTCAACTCCGAAGAACATGCAACATTGTGAGAGTCAAAGTCATGGTCAGTCAACTCCGTCAAGAATTTCAAATTATGTGCTATCCAATACGTACTTGTTGCTGATGGAACGACCACATGGATAGCTCCTACAATCTTCATGCAGGTTGCACAAAATTACGCCATAGGAGGTTTCAAACCTTCAATGGGCCACCCTTGGCCATCCAGCCGGTGGTTTTCCATCCTTCCTTACGCTTGACGTCTTGTGGAACCAGGCGCATCCTAGATCCACCGCCTTCCATTCAGGTCGCCACACAGAGGGGAAAAATAGAGTAGGCGGTGGCGCGGAGGAGGAGGCGGTGGTTTTCTATGTCACTGGTGTTTGTGTAGTTTTGCATTGGAACTTCACAACGTGGGGAGGACGAGGAAATGGGAGAGCAGATTGTCGATGGTGGCATGGGAAAAAGAACGCGGTCTGGGGAGGGGGTCGGTGGCTAGAACTTTGGAAAGGAAGGAAACCTGATTGTGCTTCCCTTTATTTTGTATATGGAATTTATCGTATGGTTCATGTATGGCAACAAGTCCTATAAAAGAGAACAAAGGATTGATTGATGATTGTGTTTTATTTCATATGGAAACCGATCTGTCGGGGCTACATGTAAGTGCATTGTGACTAAGGAAGGATCAATAGATTGAATTAGATTAGAAAAAAAACAGCAGGAGGGTGGAGTTATTAATTAAGAAAAAAGTCAGTAGTAGGAGGTGGGATGAAATAAAACTGGAAGAAAATAAAACCGGAGTACCAGGCTACCAACTGCTTCATTAGGAGTAGAGATGGAGCAGTTGGTAGTCTCCGCCGGTCAATTTTCGTCCCACCTCCACTGGGTTTTTTTCGTCCTAAAAAAATCTATAAAATTTCGTAGGTTAACCAGGGACAACTCCCACCTCCCAGGTTTTTTTCCGTCCCACCTTCCATGATATTTTTTGTACCTCGCCCCACCTCACACTGAGCCGCCACGAACCGCAAAAACCGCCTACCTTAGCCAAATCAACAAATCTCTCTCATTAATGCAATTTTCTTTAGAAAACAAATAATAGATTCGTTCCTACCTTAGCCAAATCAATGGATCTCTTTTATTAATGCAATTTGCTTTAGCAAACAAATAATAGATTTTTTCCTACCTTAGCCAAATCAATGGATCTCTCCCATTAATGCAATTTGCTTTAGGAAACAAATAATAGATTCTTTCCTACCTTAGCCAAATCAACGGATCTCTCTCATTAATGCAATTTTTTTTAGGAAACAAATAATAGATTCTTTCCTACCTTAGCCAAATCAACGGATCTCTTTCATTAATGCAATTTGCTTTAGCAAACAAATAATAGATTCTTTCCTACCTTAGCCAAATTAACAGATCTCTCCCATTAATGCAATTTGCTTTAGGAAACAAATAATAGATTCTTTCCTACCTTAGCCAAATCAACGGATCTCTCTCATTAATGCAATTTTCTTTAAGAAACAAATAACAGATTCTTTCCTACCTTAGCCAAATCAACGGATCTCTTTCATTAATGCAATTTGCTTTAGCAAACAAATAATAGATTCTTTCCTACCTTAGCCAAATCAACGGATCTCTCCCATTAATGCAATTTGCTTTAGGAAACAAATAATAGATTCTTTCCTACCTTAGCCAAATCAACGGATCTCTCTCATTAATGCAATTTTTCTTTAGGAAACAAATAATAGATTCTTTCCTACCTTAGCCAAATCAACGGATCTCTTCCATTAATGCAATTTGCTTTAGCAAACAAATAATAGATTCTTTCCTACCTTAGCCAAATCAACGGATCTCTCCCCGGTTCGCTGGGCGCGTTTCGGTGGGTGGGCGTGGGGGTGGGGGTAATTTGATGGAAAAAAAACCGATTGAAAATAAACCGGTTGAAAGTGGGGGAGACTATTCAACTTGTAGCTGTCGAAGTGTCCTCCGCAACTTGTAGCTATCAAAGTGATAGAGCTCATAACCATGCATGGATGCCGCTGCTGCCACGGACCTAAGAAAACCAAAATAAGATGAAACACGAGTAAGGATTTGAGAACATAACTCCGATCAGATCGTAAGAAGATGAGACGGGTGTCGATTGGATCAAGCAACAACAATACAAGTGTCTCTCGCACGCCATGTCCAATACTGAAACAAAACAAATTGCATTGGTGTAAAACTACAACTATTAGCTCTTTCACCTTGTCACACAGTCCCTTTAATCCAAGAATACAACAACAAAAGAATAAACAAATTGGATTTTCAAAACAAAACCTGCACCTGCACAAGTATATGTTATATTAGCACAAGTGCAGATCCTGTCCCACTCTTCACTTTCTTTACAATAAACTTCAGAATAGCAATCTTGGCAAGTGATCTCGACGGGATTCAATCGGCGTGGCACGCCGCTGATTCTTCCAGGAGTGGGTGCTGAGAGGAAGGATCCCAAACCTCCATTGTCAATCGGCCGGAGCTGCATCGTCCTTTGGATCAGAGCGTGGACGGGATCAAGACGGTAGGGTTTGAGGAATTTGTAGGACGTGAGGGTTTATGGTTGGCAGCACGAGAACTCACCCATATCTTGGCAGACGGCAGGCCCGAGGTGCGGTCGTGTTCATGCTTCGGGAGCTGCCACGTGCTGTCCTCGCCGCCATCAGCGACACCACCGCCATCGCCTGTTGCCACCACTTCAGCGCCACGAGCGTGGGACCGAGGGACGAAGGGGAGGGAAGGAAGTGAATTGACGTACCTATGTTTGGTATATATCACACGAGGAATCAAAACTGGATGCACGTGAAAGCATAGAGATGGGAGAGGAGGACAGAGGAAGGGAAGGGCAAGAGGAACCTGAGGATGTGCGATGAAGGAGCGATGCCAAAACATCACAAAGGGGGACCCGTAGCTCGTCACGTAGCGCGGCCGCCTCATTGCCGGCTGCCACCCCGCGCTACCGCCTCCGTGCGCAGGTTCCGTTCGTGGAGCGTGAGGAGCGCATGACCTGCCTTCACCGCGGCCTGGTCCTCCCCACTATCGTGAAGCTCGCCCGCATCGCCGCCCCAATTGCTCAGGATGACGGATGAAGATCCTGCAACAGCGATGTGGGTGAGGGATGCAGCCGACGATGGAGGGATGGTTTTCGTGGCTAAACCCTCCCTATCAAATTAACTACTTAAAAAGGCAAAGATCGATGCATTAGGAAAATTAGGATTTGGAATTGATTGTCATAAAATAAAATTTTATTAATTGATAACGTGCTATCGGTACCTGCCCGTTTATAACGTGTCTAGTTAGGAAACTTTGGAAAAGTTAGGAAAGTTTTTATTGTGAGGGTAAAAAAATCAATGTGAGGAGATATGGTGATGGGATATGAGACGAAAATAAACCGGACGAAAATAAACCAGACGAAATATAACCAGACGAAAATAAACCGTGGACGCAATCCTACCAACTGCTTCATTAGGAGTAGAGATGTTTGGATATTCATATTCAGGCTTGGAAACTGATTTGGTACTGATAGGGGTCCAATTTGGTCGTTTGGATGCGCTCTGTATTGAAGCGTCGAAACCTGGCCCAATACTGAACCGAAACATTCACGTGTGAAGCACTCTCCCACGATACGGGCCCCCAAGGCTGTGATTTCCGTTGAATTCGCATTTCTCCACTCTCCTCGCTACCGATGCATAAACGTTGATCTTTGCTAAGCTCACCGACGGAGGGAGCCACTGTGTTGGTCTTGAGGATGGCGCACGCGTGATGATCACAGTCGACGTTCGGCTTGCCAAGTATATGGAGATCTAAAATAATGGCTGCTATAAAATGACGCATTGAGAGGGGACTCTGGAAGATGTCCTTATATATAGCTTTCCTTATCGCAGCCCGGAATGCCCATACGGTAACCACCATGCAAATAAAGTCATCATGGGACAACATTTCATGCATACAAAGATCTAGTTATTTGCATTCGCAACGTGGTTTGGGCACATGTGTTCAACCAACCCCTTCACAAATAGAGCCCAAATGCTTCGTGCCATTGAACAGTCCATCAAAGCATGTCTCCAAAAATTGACCCACCTGTGCCAGCACCACAAAACTTTGTTGTTAAGCATCCTACGGTTGGTACAGTCCTCGGATCCAGCCAAGAATAAAAACTTATCTCAAGGAATGTGGGTTGGACCTCCTCAAATGTCTGAAATATCTAACTCTTCGGACTCAAGCGAAAAAGGGAGACGCGGTTGCAATGAAGGAAGATATCAAAGAAGAAGAGCCAATTAATGCACAAGTGATGCCTGATCCAAGGGAGTCCTCGGATGTGGAATCAAGATGGAGCACCAATTGAACTCGCCTACGAAGCCGAAGACCTAAAGACACATTGAGGAGTTCGATGTCCTAGGCTTGAAGACCAGTTCAGAGTACTGACGGTGTCCCAGACTAGGGGGGTGCTAATCACGTTGGCCCTTTGTACTCGGTCGGGCCAAGGAACCTTGGATCATGAACAAGTGGGCAAGATTGTCATGCCTCCTGACATGATCAAGATGGAATCCTTCGAAAACTACACTCCAATACTCGTTTAAATCTTTGGCATGCTTATCCCTAGATGTAACTGACCTCATGTAATCCTAGGTACCCCGGGTTCTATATAAGTCCAAGGGTTTTAGCTTGTAGAGGGAGAGATTTATTCACATATGATCTCGAGGTAGATCATCCTATACTTTGTACTCCAACACAATCAATATAACAAAAGCAGGACGTAGGGTTTTACCTCTTTGAGAGGGCCCGAACCTGGATAAATATTGTATCCCTTGTTCATCATGTTACCCATCTAGCTAAGGTCACCAGCTCGGCATCCCCTATCCGAGATCTGCCGGATTTAACCCCGACACCATCGACAAGGTCAAGACGACTCCGGTAGGAGAGCGGTGACCGCGGCTTGTTCTGGTGGAAGTAGTGGTCGTTCAATGGTCTCGAAATCTTGATGTGATTTCTGTTATGTTTGAGGTGTTTTTGTACTTCCGATGAACTATGATAATAGATCTGGATCATTTTTAAAAACATGAATATTTTTCCTAAAACTCATGAACATTCAAAAAAATTGTGAACATTTTTTAAAATTCAATATCATTTTTTAAAATGTCAATACAAATTCTTTGAAATTTGTGAACATTTTTGAACTTCACAAACATTATTTTTAACCATGATCAGAAGCGAGCGCTATCGGTCTTGGCCTAGCATAGTTACATCGTGCCACAAACGGACCAGAATAGGAGTTCCCGGCCGCGCCACTAGGGTTGTAGGCAATTTGTTGTCGACGTGGCAGCATGGGTCATGCTTCGTACTAAATTACGAGCCTATCTCGAGGGTTTCTTATGGGTCGGCCGCGCCACCAATCACATTGTCAACAAAGCCACAGATCCAATCTCCTCCTTCTCAAGGTAACAAAGCATTCCCTTATGATTTCTTATCATCTCTAGTGACTTTACATCGTTCAGGGTTCCTTTGATTCAAAAGAACTTCATAGGAATTTTGGAGGATTTGTATCCTTAGAAATTTTTCCTGTACAGGTTGTTTGCTTCATAGGGTTGGAATCCTTGGGAAAAAATTCCTAAGGATTGCTTTGCACTTTATTTTGAGGAAATTTTCATCCAATCAAAATTGTTGTATCAAACACTCATTGCTCCAAACATTTTTTTAACCGAGAGATTGTTAGTCAAATCTTGGTTTTTGAGAAGTCGCTCGCAATTGTGGTGGTTTTTGACAATTTACTCGGATTTTTTTGAACAATCTTTAATCTGGCAGTGCTTATAACGTTAGGTGGGTAATTGAATATGCTAAAAATGGCATTGCCACTTGACATTAGCGATACCCTCCCTAATCTCCAGATTCTTAACCCGGTAATTGAAGGTCATATCCCAACATCGCTGGGCAATGCTTCTGTGCTAGTACTGATGGATCCGGCTTGCCTGCTTCCTCTCCATACTCCCATCTTGCTCCCACTTCATCCTACGGCTGTCTTTTTCTCTTTTTTCTTTTTAATCTAATCATTGCCCCTTGATTTTAAGAAGGTGGGGTCGGGTCTTATTTTGTTTCAATCAAAGCATGCCACGTATGCGGGAGCACGAATGGGCGCACGCTGAGGGAGCAGGCAAGTCTCGTCCAGTACTGATAGAACAACTAAATTCACTATATCTCTCATCTAATAGACTTTCCGGGAAAATCGTGTCCCTGAAATCCCCTTACATCGACTAATGTCTATTAAGTTTCTACAAAGCACCCAGCATCGGCTGCTACAAGCATGCTGCTGTCGGCGATGCGCGCGCTACCGTAAACTACTCGATGCTGCGAGCCGATGCTCGAGGACGACACGCCGCTGCAAGCCCACGCTTGGGGACGGTGTGCTGCTGCATGGGCACCGATACTGCAACGCCATGTTGTCATCGCCGTCCTTACCATAGCAGCGGCCCTGTTGCAGAAGCACCGCCTTGCCGCCCCGTAGCAGCGTCTCGCTACACGGTTGGCGGTCACCATCCTGCTCGCGGCTGACATGCTGCTCGTTCGGCTCGGAATTGCAACATACCCGACATTGCGGCCGGATTACAGCATGACCGATGTTGCGGTCAGATTGCCGTGTCACCGATATTGCAGCAGCTAGTAGGTGGCCGCTCAATCACACTGATCCAATGGCTCTCGACCCAGCCGATCTTTGTCAACAGAGCTGCGGTTATGATTTTACATAAAAAAGCAACGCGGTTATGATTTTACATAAAAAAGCAACGCGGTTATGATTTCACATTGCAAGCATCATGGCGAAAGGAAAAGCCAAGGAAGCTACCATATTACAGTTATTATGCAACAGAGAATGGCCACACGCCTTAATTAATGTGATCGTCAAACTCGCTCGCACATAGATGCACTTCTAAAACAAAGAGGAAAAATAAGCTGACAAAAGCAAACGTACATAAATGCACTTCTAAAAAAAAGTCTCCTGCCAACCAGTCATACCAAATACTAATGATGGTCGCAGCCATCAGTGTTTATTCAGAAACCTAGCACATAACATCATCACAGAACCTAAAACCTGAAGTACCAACGCAACAAAAACTCACTCACTCCTAATAGATAGGCTTATTCAGCTAGCGCAGAAAGCTCTCCATAACTTCCCCTTGCACATTAGCCACCAGCTCTCTGTTTCGATCTCGATCTTCCGTCTGTAGAATTGACAGTCTGCGAATTCAGAGTCTGCCCTTGCCCTCAAGACACGATCTCTCACAGTTATTAACAGTTCATCTAAACCAATGAGTTTCCTCACAAGAGAGTTCTTCTCATCCTCAGCGTCAATACAAAGTGAGAAGGCCTCTATCTCTGCAACATTTGCGTCACCATCCTTAATCAAAGCTTCTTTATATGATCGTAATGCTTTTATAAGGACAGATGAATCCTTTTCTGTACTCTCAAGACCGACATCATCAACACCTTTTCCAGTAACCTCAGATTTTGAATCCTCCTGTGACAAAATGGAAATTCAGTGTAAATAAGAATTCAAGTTTTTATGCAGACAAATATGTGCAAGGGAATAGAATTTAGCGATTCTGATCATTTTATCTAGCTTTAACCGAGACAATGAAAGTGAAATAAATTACCGATACACCACTGCCTTCTAAAACTTTCTAAATCTACTATATCATTATATAATACAAAAGCAATTGAAAATAACATTTAATACTTGATAGAACTAGTAAAATTTAATTAGATTGAAGTGCCTTATTAACTATAGGAATCAAACCAATATGTAGGCTAGAAAGCACATATATATCTTGCCCGCCTCCAAAAACATGGAAAATGTTAGATAGTGCCATTGGGATAATCATGTGCACATATATATAGTAGTGGAAATCAAAGTTTGAATCGTGTTGTGTACGAATGAATATATTGGCAAATGCTTAGTTCTCACTGAAATTATGAAGGACATATTTATTAAATAAGACATAAATTTGAAACCGATGTAGAAGACCAAAAAAATTAGGAGAAAGAAAACCTAACTTAGGCATATAACTTATCCATATCTGAATACTTAAACACTACTGCAAAACCTAGCTATACATATACTAGTTATAGATTATGTACGTGGAGCTTTATAATAATGCTATCATATAATCTGCAGAAATCCTCCAAACTTTTAAACACCATTGACAAATCAGGCTATTCATGTACTAGTTATAGATTCTATATGTGGAGCTTTTATATCTCAATGCTACTGCTATCATATAACATGCATAAACCGTCATGCTAGAAGTTAACAATTTTGCATCCTCTTGTAGTAATGTAAAATGGAAAGTTGAGGTTGTCTACTATACAACCTCGGTCCCGAATTACTTGTCTTGGATTTGTCTAGATTATGTATGTGGAGTAATTTTTTTTTTAAGGAATGGGAATAGCACTGCTAGCTCCTCTACTGCGAGTTATGCAAAGACATGTTATTTTGACTAAAACTGATAGCATATCATAGCAATACAATCGCATCAGGAAATATCATTGCATACAATTTATGGACCAAACATAAAAAGGAAGAGAATCCTTAGCACCATGGTCACATTGCTTACCGAGATGTATTCCATAGAACGAGGCCAGGCCGAGTAGGGATGGACGTGGAAGCTAGGTCGCTTTCTATTCTTCAGATGCTGCTTCAGCTCCGCTGTTTCCAGAGACAAGGACAGGAACCACTCAGGGGATTTGAACTGATCCACATAATTCTTCCATGAGCGAAGTGCAAAGTACACAAAACCATTGAAAACCGTCATAAGCCGCACTGAGATTGTATCTTCCACTGAGCAGCTGGTGACCTCCATAAAGCTAGAGTGCAACGGGAACATCTTGTGCAGCACAAATCTGTCAACGCCATCATCGTCCGCTGTCAAGATCCAAACAGAAAGTGTGCGTTCTTTCTCATCTACGATACAGAGCTTTCCATCAGTGGTCTGACCAATCTTAAATTTTTGGTGTACCACTCTCAAGGGTGGCGGCAGATCCATTCGAGAGAACTGAAATGTATCTGTTTTGAGCACGAAGACGTACTCGCTGACATACACCCCCATCATGGACTCGGTTTGCCAACAGATAAACCCATCTAGCACGGTGCAGGCTGTGCGCCTGAAGCCCTGAGGCAGCAGCGTCGCAATCTCCGGAAAAATCTGCCACTCCATGGTGTCCGATGAGAAGACAGCGATGCGTAGCCTATCCCATGAGTAGTCTTGACGGACACATACCACACGGGACGGCCTCTGATCCTCTTGGGAGCAGAATGTGTGGAACCCAAGGGAGGTGCCGTCGGGCATGTCATGGTGCTCCTTGGGGCGGAGAAACAGAGCCATCGTTTGGGGGTTGTACCAAACTCCCTGCTTGATGATCGGGTGTTTGATGGCCATGCAGCCGCCATTGTAGGCCGAAGGATTGGAGAAATCGACCCGCCAGTCAGAATCGTCGTCGTCTACGAGGTGGGTGAATCCGGCGAAGGGCCGTCGTGAGGTGGGGAAGGCCATTATTGTGTATGCGAGGAAGCGAGGGAGGAGCGGGGGTGCGTGGAGAGCGCGGAAGCGGCGGCGGAAGGCGCGGGACGAACGGACGGCGCCGAGGAAGCCGGAGCAAGTGAGGGCGGCAGAGGCGAGGCTGGGGAAGTTCGGGAGGCGGAGGAAGATCTCTCGGAGCAGGTAGACGTCGAGGTCACTTATGGTGGTGGGAGCGGGTGGTATGGGGTGTGCCGGCGGCGGCGACGGGTGGGAAGCCATGGCTGGTTGCGCTCAAGCGAAAACAGAGGAGTGAGGACTGAGGAGTCGACGAGAGAAGAGATTAACAAGTGACCATTGGTTTGTTAGCGAGATAGAAGGGAGAAGTTGCGCTTCCACGTCTAACACTCTCCTCCTGTTCTCTAGGGATGAATGCATATATCCACTCAGCTATAGCTCGGGTTGTTAGGCAGTGCACTTTTACATTTTTATTACTAAATATAAGCTTGATTGGCTAAGAAAAACTAAATATAAGCTTGTTCAAATCTGATTGCTCCTATTTTATATATAAACAGAAACACTATTACACTGGTACATTCATTAAAATAGGAAAAGGGCTTGAAGAACTGAAGAAAAATAGGAAGCCGTGATTTGGAGTGCGGGCTCAGATGAGCCCGAAATCCTGTGCATCCATTGTTGCTTTGGGATACTGGAAAAGGGGACTCTCCGTCAAGCTTGATAGCAAGAAGAATAAGGATACTGAGAGAATACAGTATGTCCAGGACCCTCGAAAAAAACAGTTTGTCCAAGTGGGCCATATTCATATGAGCGGGGAGCATCGACGTTAGTAGGTCGTCGCATCATTTTTCTGAACTGTGGACCAGGACGTCTCGTGTGCCTGTGGGCTTCGTGCGTCAGAATTCGTGAACGGGTCAGCGATGCTGAGGCGAGCCGAAGAAGAGGAGCGGCAACAGGTTTGTCCTCCGAGCAACTGCCGACGGGATGGAGGTCGGCGGGATGGACATCTTGATGGATCCAGTCGCCAGGTGAGTTCCCCTTTCTTGATCCAAACCTCTACTGATGATCCAGCACATCCGCACTCAATGATTGATGAGTACGATGTAGGTTTCCGCTGTGAGAGGTGTCCGCCGACAGCCTCGAGCACTCAGATTTGGTGGCCCCTTACCGTGCCGCAGCGGGGAGGATCGGAGGCAGAAGCAACCGAGGAATCGAATGCTACTTCTAGGTGCGCACATGCGTTCACCATAGGCGACGAGCAGCGCAAGAGGAAATGTTCTCCTACATAGTCTATGCAGTCGACTAGGTAGGTGAATTCAGAAGCACCCGTTTGCCGCCACGTCTCGCAGAAAATTGCCACAACCCACGTGGCATAACCCCCTATGTGTTGTTTTAGGAAACCACCTCATGTGTTTTTTATGGACGATCTCACGAAGCTTTTAGTAAGTCGTTATAATATTTACAAGGTCAAACAAAAGATCATCAGGTTGACCTAACCAAACATAATAGCCAACCCCCTAACGTTGTGTTTGGATGTTCGTATTTGGTTGTCTGGATGCGCTCTCTATTGAAGCGTTGAAACCTGGCCTAATATCGATCAGAAAAGTCCATGTGTGAATGCACCCTCCCATGATACAAACCCCCGAGGCTCTGATTTCCGCTGATTTCGCCTTTCTCCACTCTCCTGCAAAACTTACCGATTCATTCTACCGAAAAAAACAAAGTCGAGAAGGGGCGGGAGGCGCGACGGAGGAGCTGAGATACGCCTGGCCAGCAAAGGTCGATGCGGGCACCGACGACGATGTCCTTGCCCTCTCCCCCGTTCACTCCATCGCTCAAGCCTTGGAATTTCTATGCATGTACATGCTAGCTTTTAATCTAATTTGCATTGTGAAGATTTGTAAAGTACACACTATATGGTAGCTTTTAATTCAATTTGTTGTGCATATCTCATTTGACCAGCCAAACATGATTCCAATGTTTGTCATGCAAACATGATTTGGAACTAAAGCCTAACTAGGATTCCATGCTTAAATTCAATGACCAGCCAAACAAAAGAATTTGTATTGTGCTTATTATGGTTTCCTGGTTGAATTCATATTCCATCCAATTCAATACGAAGACCTCCAATACAGACATCCAAATAGAGTGTAATGTAAAGCATGCTTTGGTAGATTGTGAGCCTCGAAATTTAAGCTCCTAAACTCGTGAACAAAATTACACAAAGTAAAAACACCTGAGTGCTATATGATTTCATGTATTCTAGCTCCATAGCCGGCCGAGTTGTTGCTTGATATCATCAGTCACCACCTCGCATAGACGCAATATGGATCCTCCGTAAATTTAGATCATTGGTGAGGACTAGTGCCTCCCGGACTGGTAGTGCTCTAGGGTGAATAAAAACGCCAAAGCTCCCAAGTAGACACCAGCATGGTCTTGTATCACCGCTGCAACAGCTCCAAAACCCGGACTCCTCGCTACCCATGCATCGACATTGATCTTTGTCATGCTCACCGCCAGAGGGAGCCATTGTGTCGGTCTTGAGGATGGTGCGTGTGTGATGATCATAGTCGGCTTGTCAAATATATGGAGATCTAATATAAAGGATGCTATAAAATGAGAGGGACCCCTGAAAGATGTCCTCATATATAAGCTTTCCTTCTCGCACCCTAGAATGCCAATAGGGTAACCATCATGTGAATAAAGTCGCCATGGTAGCATTTCATGTGTAGCAAAGATCCAGTTGTTTGCATTCGCAACCTGGTTTAGGCACATGTGTTCAACTAACCCCTCCTCGGATAGAGCCCAAAAGCTTCGTGCCATTGAACAATCCATCAAAGCATGTCTCCAAGAATCCTTTGCACCGCGTAGAACATAGGTGGTCGAGGTGGACATGTTCTTGTGTTGGGCAAGACGCCACAAACATCCACGTATAGTTCCCAGTAGATTATCAGATGGACGCCATTCCCTTCAAGTCAACTCTCTCCTTAAGTTTTGTATTGTATTCAGGATCATCCTATATAAGCAGACTTAACTAAGAAATTGCTGCGAGCTCCTAATCAGACTCAGAAGTCTGCCACATTCCTTATGTAGAGAGGGATCAAAAATCATCTAATCCGCTTGACTAGGAAATTGCCGCGAGCTCCCGATCAGGCTCAGAAATTACCGCGAGCTCCCGATCCATGGAAAATCATCTAATCCCCCCTGACTGAACCCCCACGTCTGGTATGGGGCTCATCAACGCTTTATTAGGGGTTAGATGATTTTCCCCAGGATTGTCTCAATGACCAGTGGTCCCGGCCCCACCCATCAATCTGGAAGGAGGGGAGGGGGCAAATGATCAAAGTTAAAAGTAAAGTTTATTTTTTTGAGAAACTAGTGAAAAGTAAAGTTTTTTTTGAGAAATCTCACCCACTTTATTGATTCATCTCAATGTTCATAGGTACAAGGTTTTGGTCATGGGGTGATCCCAACCAAAGATGTCGGCCAGGCCCAAGATTACAACCAAATTTGGCGAGAATATGAGCTTCAAAATTAAACAAACTACGCTCATAATTAAAGCTACAGAAATCAAAAGTATTCCTAGTGATAATAATCTCCTTTATGATGGTGCCATGTTCTCCACCAAATCCATCCCGGATTTCCTTGATCACCCTATCGCATTCTGAAGCAATGTGTATCCTCTGTAAGTTAAGGTCTGCTGCTAGTGCCAGTGCCTCTCGAGCCGCGTAAACCTCCAGGGTAGAAGGATTAGTGAAGTTTTCAAACACCACAACAGAGGAGCCCAGATACAAACCATGTCGATCCCTGCACACTGCTGCTACCACTCCTGCCTGTCCAAGCGAGTACACCACCCCAACGACATTCAATTTAACAAGGCCCTCTGACAGGGGAACCCAACAACGAACCGGAGGTGCTCGTACTGCTGGTCACGGTGCTGCATTTGATCGTACTGGCCCTGGCTTCGGTAGCGATTTGAGGTCCAGTAAATAGTTGGTGATAAAAGAGTTCATTTGCTTTGGGCTTTGGAAAATCCTTTCATAAACAGCCTTCCTCATGATATACTGATACGTCTCCAATGTATCTATAATTTTTGATTGCTCCATGCTATATTATCTTCTGTTTTGGACATTATTGGGCTTTATTATACACTTTTATATTACTTTTGGGACTAACCTATTGACCCAGAGCCCAGTGCCAGTTCCTGCTTTTTCCCTTGTTTCAGTGTTTCGAAGAAAAGGAATATCAAACAGAGTCGAAACAGAATGAAACCTTACAGAGAAGTTATTTTTGGAAGGAAAGCAACCTGATGGACTTGGAGTGCACGTCAGGAAAGAAACGAGGGAGCCACGAGGTAGGGGGCGCGCCCTCCACCCTCGTGGCTCCCCTGACGTATTTCTTCCGCCTATATATATCCATATACCCTAAAACGATCGGGGAGCATAATAGATCGGGAGTTCCGCCGCCAGAAGCCTCCGTAGCCACCAAAAGCCAATCTAGACACGTTCTGCCACCCTGCCGGAGGGGGCAATCCCTCTCCGGTGGCCATCTTCATCATCCCGGTGCTCTCCATGACGAGGAGGGAGTAGTTCTCCCTCGGGGCTGAGGGTATGTACCAGTAGATATGTGTTTGATCTCTCTCTCTCTCTCTCATGTTCTTGAGGTAATACAATCTTGATGTATCGCGAGCTTTGCTATTATAGTTGGATCTTATGATGTTTTCTCCCCCCCCCCCTCTACTCTCTTGTAATGGATTGAGTTTCCCCTTTCAAGTTATCTTATCGGATTGAGTCTTTAAAGATTTGAGAACACTTGATGTATGTCTTGTCGTGCGTATCTGTGGTGACAATGGGATATCACGTGATTCACTTGATGTATGTTTTGGTGATCAACCTGCGGGTTCCGCCCATGAACCTATGCATAGGGGTTGGCACACATTTTCGTCGTGATTCTCTAGTAGAAACTTTGGGGCACTCTTTGAGGTTCTATGTGTTGGTTGAATAGATGAATCTGAGATTGTGTGATGCATATCGTATAATCATACCCATGGATACTTGAGGTGACATTGGAGTATCTAGGTGACATTAGGGTTTTGGTTGATTTGTGTCTTAAGGTGTTATTCTAGTACGAACTCTAGGGTTGTTTGTGACACTTATAGGAATAGCCCAACGGATTAATTGGAAAGAATAACCTTGAGGTGGTTTCATACCCTACCATAATCTCTTCGTTTGTTCTCCGCTATTAGTGACTTTGGAGTGACTCTTTGTTGCATGTTGAGGGATAGTTATATGATCCAATTATGTTATTATTGTTGAGAGGACTTGCACTAGTGAAAGTATGAACCCTAGGCCTTGTTTCCTATCATTGCAATACCGTTTATGCTCACTTTTACCATTAGTTACCTTGCTGTTTTTATATTTTTCAGATTACAAAAACTATTATCTTCTATCCATATTGCACTTGTATCACCATCTCTTCGCTGAACTAGTGCACCTATACAATTTACCATTGTATTGGGTGTGTTGGGGACACAAGAGACTCTTTGTTATTTGGTTGCAGGGTTGCTTGAGAGAGACCATCTTCATCCTACGCCTTCTACGGATTGATAAACCTTAGGTCATCCACTTGAGGGAAATTTGCTACTGTCCTACAAACCTCTGCACTTGGAGGCCCAACAACGTCTACAAGAAGAAGGTTGTGTAGTAGACATCACATACCAAATGGACCATAGTGTAACTACCATCTCCGCAAAATGATCATGGCTCAGGATTTGCTGCATGTCACAAATGAAGCTCTTCGCATTCGATTCTCTATTCTCCGCTATGAGATCAACCAGGTCTGAGTCTGAGAGCGCCCCGATGCACCTCGCCATGGTGTAACTTATTAGTGCATGTCTCCATGAATCCTCTCCACCACAAAGCGGACATGCATCAACAGTGGACATCTTTCTGTGATGGAGGACATCAAATGTTGGCAGCGAGTGATGCGCTAGTCTCCATAAAATGATTTTGACCTTTGATGGTACCAAAAAACTCCATAACGACACCCAGCCCTTTTCATGTTTTGTACTGTCAGAAGTTCCTCCTCTTCCTTCCAGCAGGTCCTCCCAGTGTGACTTGGTGTTGATTATAAGTTTATAGGAAGAACTTACAGAGAACTATACTTTGTTATCCGGGTACCAGGCCCAGAAATCGTCAATGTTCCTCGTACACAGCAGGATATTCAAAATAGTTTCAGCATCGAATGGAAGAAAAACAGATCGGATCAACTCCTCATTCCACTGAGACGTTGCTGGCACCAATAATTCAGATACCATAATTGGAGGGTTGGGAATCAGAGATAACAAAGGTCTAAGTGAACTCTCAGGTAACCAATTATCTGTCCATATCTCTGTATTTTGCCCAGTCCCTATTCTCCTTATAATACCTTGCTTCATGATCTCTCTCCCATCTAGTATTGCACGCCAAATCTGGGACGGGTGCGCTCCCAAATCTTCTATTGATAATCCCCAAGTGCAGGGAATTATCATAGCAATTTCCAAAGGTGGAAGTGATAAGTATGGCGTGTCAAACCCACAAGGAGCTAAAGGTAAGATCAATATTCTCTCAAGCCATATCTGCCACTCATACGACTCTACGTACACCCAACGTTTGCTTCCAACTAGCAACGAAAAATAAAACTACGTTGTGGGTATGAAGAGGATAATTTTGTATGATATCGGAGAGCTAAAATATAAAAGTAGAGGATGTTATCATAAAGTTAGAATATATTACTAAGTATTATAAATAGTGACTGTGGAATAATGGTGGATCAGTGTGCCGAATTGTCTTAGGCAATTTGTTAACAAGACCGGTAATCACTATTGCAGTTTCATATGAGGGAGAGGCATAAGCTATCATACTTTCTCTACTTGGATCATATGCACTTATGATTGGAACTCTAGCAAGCATCCACAACTACTAAAGATCATTAAGGTAAAACCCAACCATAGCATTAAAGCATCAAGTCCTCTTTATTATCATACGCAACAACCCCCTTACTCGGGTTTGTGTTTCAGTCACTCACCAACCCACTATAAGCGAATCATGAACGTATTGCAACACCCTACAACAGGAATCCCTCATGCTTGCGCGACATGGAGGGCACCATAGGACAGCACCAAAGTAAAACATACAACTCATACCAATCTAGATCACCAATCAACCCAAAGACAAAGGATATCTACTCAAAACATCATAGGATGGCAACACATCATTGGATCATAATATGTGGCATAAAGCACCATGTTCAAGTAGGGATTACAGCGGGGTGCGGGAAAGTGGACCGCGTAAAAGAGATGAGGGTGATGATGATGATGATGGTGATGTTGATGAAGACGATCACCGCGGCAATCATTCCCCTCTCGATGGCACTCCGGTGCCACCAAGAGAGAGGAGGAGAGGTTCTCCCCCTTGTGCTTCCTCCTCCATGGTCTCCCCCCTAGATGGGGAGAGGTTCTCCCTCTGGTCCTTGGCCTTCATGGTGATGATGGCCCCTCCGAGATCCTCCTCCATGCCCTCCGATGATGATGGCCCCCTCTGGCAGGGTACCAGAGAGGGCCTAGATTGGTTTTCGGTGGCTACGGAGGCTTATGGCGGCGGAACTCCCAATCTAGGTTAATTTTCCGAGGTTTCTGTATTTATAGGAATTTTTGGCGTCGGTCTCACTTCAAGAAGGTGCCCGAGTCGTCCATGGGGCAGGCCCACGCGCCTGGGGGGGTGGGCGCGCCCCGAGACTCTTCTGGCCCAACTCTTTTACCCCGGTGTCTTCTTTTGGTCCATAAAAAATCGTCAAAAATTGGCACGTCAATTGGACTCCATCTGTAAAACTCAAAAACAAGGAAAAAACAAAAATGGGCACTGGGCACTAGGTTAATAGGTTAGTCCCAAAAATCATATAAAATAGCATATAAAACATCCAAGGTTGATAATATAATAGTATGAATACTTCATAAATTATAGATACTCTGGATACGTATTATCTGTCAAGATATTCCCATCCGGATAGTAAGCTGCTTTCAAGATTCTAGCACTCAAAGATTCTGGTTCTTGTAAAAGTCTCCATGCTTGTCGTGATAGGAGCGCAAGGTTAAAAAGCTCCATATCGTGAAAGCCGAGTCCACCCAAGTACTTTAGCCTCGTCATAACTTCCCACGACACCCAAGCTGGCTTCCTTTGTCCTTGTTTACAACCCCACCAAAACTTGCGGATGATGGAGTTAATATTTTTGCACAACCCTCTAGGCAACTTGAAGCACGACATAGAGTAGACTGGGATAGCTTGGGCAACTGATTTAATCAGTACATCCTTACCTCCTATAGACAGAAGTTTACTCATCCATCCTCTTACCTTCTCCCATACTCGACCACTGATGCATCTGAAAGTACCCATCTGCGAGTGTCCCACATCGGTTGGCATACCCAAATATCTATCACTCAAAGATTCATTAGGAACCTGAAGGTGGCCTTTGACTGCATCTCGTACTATTTATGGGCAACCCTTGCTAAAAAGATAATGGACTTATCTCTATTGATTCTCTATCCTGAAGCTGCATAGTAGGTCTCAAGTAGGTTTGATACCTCCTCTGCTCCATTAACACTTGCCCTGAAAAACAACAGGCTGTCATATGCGAATAAAAGGTGGTTCATTGGCGGGGCTGATGGTGCCACCTTGATACCACTGAGTTGAGATGACTGATGTTGGGATTTTAAGAGGCACGAAAGGCCCTCTGCTGCTAACAAGAAAAGGTATGGAGAGATTGGATCTCCCTGCCGAATACCCCTGGATGGTTTGAAAACCTCTGATTTTGATCTATTGAACATAACTGAAAAAGAGACTGAGCTTACCAAGTGCATGACAATGTTAATCCATGATGGTGCAAAGCCAAGCTTGCCCATAATTGCTCTCAGATAGCTCCATTCAACACTATCATATGCCTTCATCATGTCCAACTTGAGTGCACAGTAGCTATTATTCTTTGGCTTGCTCCTCTTCATAAAATGTAGACATTCATAAGCCGAAATAATATTGTCAGTGATTAGCCTTCCTGGGACAAAGGCAGACTGTTCCTCGGAAATTATCCCAGGCAAGATCACTTTTAAGCTATTAGAAAGCACTTTGGGTGCAATTTTATAAAAGACATTGCATAAACTAATGAGACGAAATTGTGATAGTAGAGTTGGGTTTGATACCTTAGGGTGAGTACTAGAATTGTATCATTTATGCATTCCGCACTCTCCTCACCCCGGAGAATTCCCAGGATCGCATCCGTGACCGAGTCACCACAAACGTCCCAATGCCTTTGGAAGAAGTGAGCCAGGAATCCATCAGGTCCCGGAGCCTTGGTTGGAAACATCTGAAAAAGGGCCCTTTTTTTACCTCTTCTTGGTCATATGGAGCTAGCAAACATCATTCATTGGTTTTGTCACTTTTGCCGGGACATGCTGAAGAACATCCTCAACCCCTTGTACACCTTCTGACATATATAAAGCTTTGTAAAACTCCAAAGCCAAAGCTTGCATTTCTGTTGGATTTTCCGTCGACGTCCCATCTGGCCCTTTTCAATGCTTTAATCAGGTTTTTCCTCCTCCTCATCGAAGCACGGAGATGGAAAAAATGTGTGTTACGATCACCCTCGAAGAGCCATTGAACTTGCGACCTCTGTCGTCACATTGTCTCCTCCCTCAGATATAGTTCAATTAGCCTATCATTTACCTTAATCTCCTTGTTGCTAGGACCTGTTCTGGCTGGATCACATCTCAGCTTTTCAAGTTCATATTTGAGTTTCTTTATCTCCCCACGTACACTGCCAAAGGTCGCCTTGCTCCATTCTCCCAGCTCATTAGCTAGTGCGATGAGGTTAGCTCGCACTTCACTAGTCGTCCGATTACGACCGTTCAGCTCCCATGCAGAATCGGCGACCCTCTTCAAGTCTGGGTGCATCTCCCACATCACCTCGTATTTAAAAGTTTTCTCCTACTGATGGCCTGATGCATCTAGCTTTACCAGTAAAGGTGAATGGTCAGAAGTGGCAGAGGTTAAGTGTTCGACCACTGCCAGCGAAAACTGTTCACACCATTCAGGAGAGCCAAGCGCCCTGTCAAGTCTTACTCTTGTATAGGTACTGTTACGGCATATCTCTCTCAAGGTAGTTTTGGTGATTGATGACAACATGTTTGCGGACTAATCATGTGCTTTGAATAGTTCACAGATTCTCCCCTGGCACGAGACGTTTTCTTCCCCTCGGAGTGTCTTTCAAGACGGTGTAGCTCTTTCGTTTCTCTCTCGGTGGACTAATTGCGTAGAGGATACCGTACTATCAAGAGGGGGTCCGCTGGGGTATTGCATGGGTGGAATCAACACGTACACATCGGCTTCTCACCCTCCGAGCTTTTCCATTCCATTGAAGAGATCTCTCCTCTCTTCCTTGTCCTGTCTGGGTCCCTGCGGTAGTACCGCGCCACCCAGCGGTAGTACCGCTGAGGAGCCACAAGCGGCAGTACCGCTCCACAGCGGAAGTACCGCCCGTGTCTCCACAGCAGTAGTACCGCTGGGGTGCCTGGCACCACCACCTCGTCCTCAGCCTCTTAGGAGAGATTCTCTCTCTCTCTTCTGTGTCCCAGCGGTAGTATCGCACTACAAGCGGTAGTACGGCCAAAGGGTCACAAGCGGCAGTACCGCTCCTCAGCGGTAGTACCGCCCGTGACCCCGCTGCTGTAGTACCGTTGGGCAGTCTGGCTCCTGCCGCCTCGATTCGAGGGGTCTTTTTCTCATGTCGGGTTTTGCGGCACTAGTTGCGGTCGTAGAGGCAGTAGAACCGTTCCAGGAGCGGTAGTCCCGCCCCTACCACCGCGGTACTACCGCTTTGGGTCCTTTTCCCTACTAGTCTCCTCTGTGCGGCAGTGCCGCTGGCTGGTGCGGCAGTACCGCTGACCTAGCGGTAGTACCGCCCCCTCTTAGCAGTAGTACCGCCTGTGCGGGGCTGGTTGGTGAGGAGCAACGGTTGGATTGTTGCCCCCACTATAAAAGGGGGTCCCCTTCTTCCCTTTGACCTACCTCTTGTTGGAAATATGCCCTAGAGGCAATAATAAATAAGTTATTATTATATTTCCTTGTTCATGATAATCGTTTATTATCCATGCTATAATTGTATTGATAGGAAACTCAGATACATGTGTGGATACATAGACAACACCATGTCCCTAGTAAGCCTCTAGTTGACTAGCTCGTTGATCAATAGATGGTTACGGTTTCCTAACCATGGACATTGGATGTCGTTGATAACGGGATCACATCATTAGGAGAATGATGTGATGGACAAGACCCAATCCTAAGCATAGCACTAGATCGTGTAGTTCGTATGCTAAAGCTTTGCTAATGTCAAGTATCATTTCCTTAGACCATGAGATTGTGCAACTCCCGGATACCGTAGGAATACTTTGGGTGTGCCAAACGTCACAACGTAACTGGGTGGCTATAAAGGTACACTACGGGTATCTCTGAAAGTGTCTGTTGGGTTGGCACGAATCGAGACTGGGATTTGTCACTCCGTGTAAACGGAGAGGTATCTCTGGGCCCACTCAGTAGGACATCATCATAATGTGCACAGTGTGATCAAGGAGTTGATCACGGGATGATGTGTTACGGAACGAGTAAAGAGACTTGCCAGCAACGAGATTGAACAAGGTATCGTAATACCGACGATCGAATCTCGGGCAAGTATCGTACCGATAGACAAAGGGAATTGTATACGGGATTGATTAAGTCCTTGACATCGTGGTTCATCCGATGAGATCATCGTGGAACATGTGGGAGCCAACATGGGTATCCAGATCCCGCTGTTGGTTATTGACCGGAGAACGTCTCGGTCATGTCTGCATGTCTCCCGAACCCGTAGGGTCTACACACTTAAGGTTCGATGACGCTAGGGTTATAAAGGAAGTTAGTATGTGGTTACCGAATGTTGTTCGGAGTCCCGGATGAGATCCCGGACGTCACGAGGAGTTCCGGAATGGTCCGGAGGTAAAGATTTATATATGGGAAGTCCTGTTTTGGACACCGGAAGAGTTTCGGGGTTTATCGGTAACGTACCGGGACCACCGGGAGGGTCCCGGGGGTCCACCAAGTGGGGCCACCTGCCCCAAGGGGCCACATGGGCTGTAGGGAGTGCTCCTTGGGCTACATGGGCCAAGGGCACCAGCCCCACAAGGGCCCATGGCGCCTAAAGAGGTGGGAGGGGGCAAACCCTAAAGGGGATGGGCCTTAGGGCCCATCTAGCTGCGCCTCCCCCTTCTCCCCTCCCTTGGCCGCCACCCCTTGGCCCCATCTAGGGCTGCCGCCCCCCCTAGGGGTGGGAAACCCTAGAGGGGGCGCAGCCCTCCCCTTCCCCTATATATATGAGGCCTAGGGGCTGCCCACAACACGCGATTAGATCTCTCGTTGGTGCAGCCCTGCATCCCTCTCTCCCTCCTCTTCTGTGGTGCTTGGCGAAGCCCTGCAGGATAGCCACGCTCCTCCATCACCACCACGCCGTTGTGCTGCTGCTGGAAGGAGTCTTCCTCAACCTCTCCCTCTCTCCTTGCTGGATCAAGGCGTGGGAGACGTCACCGGGCTGTACGTGTGTTGAACGCGGAGGTGCCGTCCGTTCGGCACTTGGTCATCGGTGATTTGAATCACGACGAGTACGACTCCATCAACCCCGTTCACTTGAACGCTTCCGCTTAGCGATCTACAAGGGTATGTAGATGCACTCTCTTTCTACTCGTTGCTAGTCTCTCCATAGATAGATCTTGGTGATACGTAGGAAAATTTTGAATTTCTGCTACGTTCCCCAACAGTGGCATCATGAGCTAGGTCTATTGCGTAGATTCTATGCATGAGTAGAACACAAAGTAGTTGTGGGCGTTGATTTTGTTCAATATGCTTGCCGTTACTAGTCTTATCTTGATTCGGCGGCATCGTGGGATGAAGCGGCCCGGACCGACCTTACACGTACTCTTACGTGAGACTGGTTCCACCGACTGACATGCACTAGTTGCATAAGGTGGCTAGCGGGTGTCTGTCTCTCCCACTTTAGTCGGATCGGATTCGATGAAAAGGGTCCTTATGAAGGGTAAATAGCAATTGGCATATCACGTTGTGGTCTTTGCGTAGGTAAGAAACGTTCTTGCTAGAAACCCATAGCAGCCACGTAAAACATGCAAACAACAATTAGAGGACGTCTAACTTGTTTTTGCAGGGTATGCTATGTGATGTGATATGGCCCAAAGGATGTGATGAATGATATATGTGATGTATGAGATTGATCATGTTCTTGTAATAGGAATCACGACTTGCATGTCGATGAGTATGACAACCGGCAGGAGCCATAGGAGTTGTCTTTATTTATTTATGACCTGCGTGTCAACTTAAACGTCATGTAATTACTTTACTTTATTGCTAACCGTTAGCTGTAGTAGTAGAAGTAATAGATGACGTGACAACTTCAAGAAGACACGATGACGGAGATCATGATGATGGAGATCATGGTGTCATGCCGGTGACGATGATGATCATGGAGCCCCGAAGATGGAGATCAAAAGGAGCAAAGTGATATTGGCCATATCATGTCACTATTTGATTGCATGTGATGTTTATCATGTTTATACATCTTATTTGCTTAGAACGACGGTAGTAAATAAGATGATCCCTCACAACAATTTCAAGAAGTGTTCTCCCCTAACTGTGGACCGTTGCTACAGTTCGTCGTTTCGAAGCACCACGTGATGATCGGGTGTGATAGATCCTTACGTTCACATACAACGGGTGTAAGACAGTTTTACACATGCAAAACACTTAGGGTTAACTTGACGAGCCTAGCATGTACATACATGGCCTCGGAACACAGAAGACCGAAAGGTCGAGCATGAGTCGTATAGAAGATACGATCAACATGAAGATGTTCACCGACGTTGACTAGTCCGTCTCACGTGATGATCGGACACGGCCTAGTTGACTCGGATCATGTAATCACTTAGATGACTAGAGGGATGTCTATCTGAGTGGGAGTTCATAAGATGAACTTAATTATCCTGAACATAGTCAAAAGGATTTTACAAATTATGTCGTAGCTCGCGTTTTAGTTCTACTGTTTAGATATGTTCCTAGAGAAAATTTAGTTGAAAGTTGATAGTAGCAATTATGCGGACGAGGTCCGTAGACTGAGGATTGTCCTCATTGCTTCTTAGAAGGCTTATGTCCTTAATGCACCGCTCAATGTGCTGAACCTCGAACGTTGTCTGTGGATGTTGCGAACATCTGACATACACATTTTGATAACTACGTGATAGTTCAGCTAAACGGTTTAGAATTGAGGCACCAAAGACGTTTTGAAACGTCGCGAAACATATGAGATGTTTTGAGGGCTGAAATTGGGATTTCAGGCTCGTGCCCACGTCAAGAGGTATAAGACCTCCGACGATTTTCTTAGCCTACAAACTAAGGAGAAAGGCTCAATTGTTGAGCTTGTGCTCAGATTGTCTGAGTACAACGATCATTTGAATCGAGTGGGAGTTGATCTTCCAGATGATATAGTGATGTTTCTCCGAAGTCATTACCACCAAGCTGCTAGAGCTTCGTGATGAACTATAATATATCAGGAACATATATGATGATCCTTGAGATATTCGTGATGTTTGACACCACAAAAGTAGAAATCAAGAAGGAGCATCAATTGTTGATGGTTGGTGAAACCACTAGTTTCAAGAAGGGCAAGGGCACAAAGGGATACTTCATGAAACAGCAATTCAGCTGCTGCTCTAATGAAGAAACCCAAGGTTGAACCCAAACCCGAAACTAAGTGCTTCTGTAATAAGGGGAACAACCACTGGAGCGGAATTACCCTAGATACTTGGTAGATGAGAAGGCTGGCAAGGTCGATAGAAGTATATTGGATATACGTCGTGTTGATGTGTACTTTACTAGTACTCCGAGTAGCACCAGGGTATTAGATACCGGTTCGGTTGCTAAGTGTTAGTAACTCGAAATAAAAGCTACGGAATAAACGGAGACTAGCTAAAGGTGAGCTAACGATATGTGTTGGAAGTGTTTCCAATGTTGATATGATCAAGTATCGCACGCTCCCTCTACCATCGAGATTGGTGTTTGCGTTGAGCATAGACATGATTGGATTATGTCTATCGCGATACGGTTATTCATTTAAGGAGAATAATGGTTACTCTGTTTATTTGAATAATACCTTCAATGGTCTTCCACCTAAAATGAATTGTTTATTGAATCTCGATCGTAGTGATACACATGTTCATGCCAAAAGATATATGAAATGGTACCACCTACTTGTGGCACTGCCACTTAAGTCATATCGGTATAAAACGCATGAAGAAGCTCCATGTTGATGGATCTTTGGGCTCACTCATTTTTGAAAAGTTTGAGACATGCGAACCATGTCTATTGGTGTATATGCATGAATAAACTCCATGCAAATGGACCGTTTGGACTCACTTGATTTTGAATCACTTGAGACATGTAAATCATACCACATGGGCAAGATGACTGAAAGCCTCGGTTTCAGTAAAATGGAACTAGAAAGCAACTTGTTGGAAGTAATGCATTTTGATGTGTGCAGTCCAATGAGTGCTGAGGCATGTAGTGGATATCGTTATGTTCTTACTTCACAGATGATTTGAGTAGATGTTGAGTATATTTACTTGATGAATCACGAGTCTGAATTATTGAAAGGTTCAAGTAATTTCAGTGTGAAGTTGAAAGATCGTCATGACGAGAGGATAAAGTATCTATGATATGATCATAGAGATGAATATCTGAATTACGAGTTTGGCACAGAATTAAGACATTGTGGAAATTGTTTCACAACCAATACAGCCTGGAACACCATAGTGTGATGGTGTGTCCGAACATCATAACTGCACCCTATTGGATATGATGCATACATGATGTCTCTTATCGAATTACCACAGTAGTTTATGGGTTAGGCATTAGAGACAACCGCATTCACTTTAAATAGAGCACCACGTAATTCCGATGAGATGACACCATATGAACTATGGTTTAGAGAAACCTAAGCTGTCATTTCTTAAAAGGTTTGGGGCTGCGACGCTTATGTGAAAAGTTTCAGGCTGATAAGCTCGAACCCAAAGCGGATAAATGCATCTTCATAGGACACCCAAAACAGTTGGGTATACCTCCTGTCTTAGATCCGAAAGCAATAAGGGATTGTTTCTAGAATCGGGTCCTTTCTCGAGGAAAAGTTTCTCTCGAAAGAATTGAGTGGGAGGATGGTGGAAACTTGATGAGGTTATTGAACCGTCTCTTCAACTAGTGTGTGGCAGGGCACAGGAAATTGTTCCTGTGGCACCTACACCAATTGAAGTGGAAGCTTATGATATTGATCACGAGACTTCGGATCAAGTCACTCCCAAACCTCGTAGGATGACAAGGATGCGTACTACTTCAGAGTGGTACGTAATCCTGTCTTGGAAGTCATGTTGCGAGACAACAATGAACCTACGAGCTATGGAGAAGCGATGGTGGGCCCGGATTCCGATAAATGGCTCGAGGCCATAAAAATCCGAGAGAGGATCCATGTATGAAAACAAAGTGTAGACTTTGGAAGAACTACTTGATGGTCATAAGGCTGTCAGGTACATATGGATTTTAAAAGGAAGATGGACAATGATGGTAAATGTCACCATTAAGAAAGCTCGACTTGTCGTTAAGATGTTTTCCGACAAGTTCAAGGAGTTGACTACGATGAGACTTTCTCACTCGTAGCGATGCTAAGAGTCTGTTGGAATTATATTAGTAGTTACTGCACTATTTATGAAATCTTGCAGATAGGATGTCAAAACATTGTTTCCTCGACGATTTTCTTGAGGAAAGGTTGTATGTGATACAACCGGAAAGTTTTGTCAATCCTGAAAGATGCTAATAAGTATGCAAAGCTCTAGCAATCCTTCTAAGGACTGGAGTAAGCATCTCGGAGTTGGAATGTATGCTTTGATGAGATGATCAAAGATTTGGGTGTATACAAAGTTTATGAGAAACTTGTATTTCCAAAGAAGTGAGTGGGAGCACTATAGAATTTCTGATGAGTATATGGTGTTGACATATTGTTGATCAGAAATGATGTAGAATTTTAAAGAAAGCATATAGGGTTATTTGAAAAGTGTTTTTCAATTGAAAGCCTGGATTAAGCTACTTGAACATTGAGCATCAAGATCTATATGGATAGATCAAAACGCTTAATGGAACTTTCAAATGAGCACATACCTTGACATGATCTTGAAGGTGTTCAAGATGGATCAGTCAAAGAAGAAGTTCTTGCCTGAGTTATAAGGTATGAAGTTAAGACCTAAAGCTCGACCACGGCAGAACAGAGAGAAAGGATGAAGGTCGTCCCCTATGCTTAAGACATAGGCTCTACAGTATGCTATGCTGTGTACCGCACCTGTAGTGTGCCTTGCCATGAGTCAGTCAAGGGGTACAAGAGTGATCCAAGAATGGATCACAGGACAGCGGTCAAAGTTATCCTTAGTAACTAGTGGACTAAGGAATTTTCTCGATTATGGAGGTGGTAAAGAGTTCGTCGTAAACGGTTACGTCGATGCAAGCTTAACACCTATCCGGATAGCTCTGAGTAGAGATACCGGATACGTATAATGGAGCAACAATTTAGAATAGCTCCAAGTAGAACAGTTATTTGGAATAGCTCCAAATAGAACGTGGTAGCTACATCTAGGAGATGACGTAGAGCTTTGTAAAGCACACACGGATCTGAAAGGTTCAGACCCGTTGACTAAAACCTCTCTCACAAGCAACATGATCAAACCTAGAACTCATTGAGTGTTAATCACATAGTGATGTGAACTAGACTACTGACTCTAGTAAACTCTTGGGTGTTAGTCACATGGCGATGTGACCTGTGAGTGTTAATCACATGGCGATGTGAACTAGATTATTGACTCTAGTGCAAGTGGGAGACTGTTGGAAATATGCCCTAGAGGCAATAATAAATAAGTTATTATTATATTTCCTTGTTCATGATAATCGTTTATTATCCATGCTATAATTGTATTGATAGGAAACTCAGATACATGTGTGGATACATAGACAACACCATGTCCCTAGTAAGCCTCTAGTTGACTAGCTCGTTGATCAATAGATGGTTACGGTTTCCTAACCATGGACATTGGATGTCGTTGATAACGGGATCACATCATTAGGAGAATGATGTGATGGACAAGACCCAATCCTAAGCATAGCACTAGATCGTGTAGTTCGTATGCTAAAGCTTTGCTAATGTCAAGTATCATTTCCTTAGACCATGAGATTGTGCAACTCCCGGATGCCGTAGGGATACTTTGGGTGTGCCAAACGTCACAACGTAACTGGGTGGCTATAAAGGTACACTACGGGTATCTCTGAAAGTGTCTGTTGGGTTGGCACGAATCGAGATTGGGATTTGTCACTCCGTGTAAACGGAGAGGTATCTCTGGGCCCACTCAGTAGGACATCATCATAATGTGCACAGTGTGATCAAGGAGTTGATCACGGGATGATGTGTTACGGAACGAGTAAAGAGACTTGCCAGCAACGAGATTGAACAAGGTATCGTAATACCGACGATCGAATCTCGGGCAAGTATCGTACCGATAGACAAAGGGAATTGTATACGGGATTGATTAAGTCCTTGACATCGTGGTTCATCCGATGAGATCATCGTGGAACATGTGGGAGCCAACATGGGTATCCAGATCCCGCTGTTGGTTATTGACCGGAGAACATCTCGGTCATGTCTGCATGTCTCCCGAACCCGTAGGGTCTACACACTTAAGGTTCGATGACGCTAGGGTTATAAAGGAAGTTAGTATGTGGTTACCGAATGTTGTTCGGAGTCCCGGATGAGATCCCGGACGTCACGAGGAGTTCCGGAATGGTCCGGAGGTAAATATTTATATATGGGAAGTCCTGTTTTGGACACCGGAAGAGTTTCGGGGTTTATCGGTAACGTACCGGGACCACCGGGAGGGTCCCGGGGGTCCACCAAGTGGGGCCACCTGCCCCAAGGGGCCACATGGGCTGTAGGGAGTGCTCCTTGGCCTACATGGGCCAAGGGCACCAGCCCCACAAGGGCCCATGGCGCCTAAAGAGGTGGGAGGGGGCAAACCCTAAAGGGGATGGGCCTTAGGGCCCATCTAGCTGCGCCTCCCCCTTCTCCCCTCCCTTGGCCGCCACCCCTTGGCCCCATCTAGGGCTGCCGCGCCCCCTAGGGGTGGGAAACCCTAGAGGGGGCGCAGCCCTCCCCTTCCCCTATATATATGAGGCCTAGGGGCTGCCCACAACACGCGATTAGATCTCTCGTTGGTGCAGCCCTGCATCCCTCTCTCCCTCCTCTTCTGTGGTGCTTGGCGAAGCCCTGCAGGATAGCCACGCTCCTCCATCACCACCACGCCGTTGTGCTGCTGCTGGAAGGAGTCTTCCTCAACCTCTCCCTCTCTCCTTGCTGGATCAAGGCGTGGGAGACGTCACCGGGCTGTACGTGTGTTGAACGCGGAGGTGCCGTCCGTTCGGCACTTGGTCATCGGTGATTTGAATCACGACGAGTACGACTCCATCAACCCCGTTCACTTGAACGCTTCCGCTTAGCGATCTACAAGGGTATGTAGATGCACTCTCTTTCTACTCGTTGCTAGTCTCTCCATAGATAGATCTTGGTGATACGTAGGAAAATTTTGAATTTCTGCTACGTTCCCCAACACCTCTTCCCCCTCAAGCTCCATTTATTGCTCAAGCTCCATTAAATGCTCCAAGCTCCATTTTCGCCTGATCTATCTCTCTAGCCAATCAAACTTGTTGATTTGCTCGGGAGTGGTTGAGAAGGCCCCGATCTACACTTCCACCAAGGGATTTTCGATTCCCCCACTCATCCCTAGAGGATCTTGTTACTCTTGGGTGTTTGAGCACCCTAGACGGTGAGGTCACCACGGAGCCATAGTCCATTGTGGTGAAGCTTCGTGGTTTTGTTGGGAGCCTCCGATTAAGTTGTGGAGATTGCCCCAACCTTGCTTGTAAAGGTTCGATCGCCGCCTTCAAGGGCACCAATAGTGGAATCACGGCATCTCGCATTGTGTGAGGGCGTGAGGAGAATACGGTGGCCCTAGTGGCTTCTTGGGGAGCATTGTGCCTCCACACCGCTCTAACGGAGACATACTTCCCCTCAAAAGGAAGGAACTTAGGTAACACATCCTCGTCTTCACCGGATCCACTCTTGGTTATCTCTTACCTTTACTTGTGCAAGCTCTTTAGTGTTACTTCTTTTGCTTGCTTGTATGCTTGTTGTTATTGCATCATATAGGTTGCTCACCTAGTTGCACATCTAGATAACCTACTTTGATGCAAAGTTTAATTTGGTAAAGAAAAGTAAAAATTGGTAGTTGCCTATTCACCCCCCCTCTAGTCAACCATATCGATCCTTTCAATTGGTATCAGAGCCTCATCTCTTTATTAAGGACTTTACCGTCGAAAGAGTATGGTTGATACCGTAGACGGTGTGGAGGAACACTCCGGTGTGAATCTGATCTCGTCTACGGGCGATGGGGGGAACCTCGGTCTCTCGTGAGGAGTTCAATGTGGCCTTGGAGACATTGAAAACCTCCATGACGAACAAAGTTGAAAGCATGTTTACTAAATTTCTTGAGGGGCTTAAACTATCCACCGCACCATTGAAAGTGGGTGACCCCGCCAACAAGGTGACGGATGCTATCCCTGACAAGGGGGAAGATAGTAGTGAAAAGGCTCCTTCTTCTAGTGGTAAGAATGGCACCGACATCTTTGCCCATGTGGAACCACCACTTGTTTATGGTGGATCGGTTCCTTCCACTCATTTGAATCATGCCGGTCCTCCCCCAAAGATTGTGAAAATGAGGACTTTGATTCTTGGGTTTACCGCTTTAAACGTCATTTAAATCATGTGAACACTAACCTTTGGAGAATCATTGAAGAAGGTTTCTATCCACATGATCCAAGCAACTTCACTCCTCGAGAAGCCGCGGACAATCAATTCAACGAGTGCTCTTTTCATCATTCAAGATGCAATTCCACCCAAAGACCTACCTCATCTTCGTCCCTTCGCCTTGGCCAAAGATGCATGGCATTGTGTTGTCTCTCTCTACCGGGGAAGCGCAAGCATTCAACGCTCCAACTATGAAGTGGTACAAGATGAGGCCGATGAGTTTGCAATGAAAGAAGATGAAGAACCTCGTGAGCTTTATCGGAGAGTAACCAAACTCGCGGTCTCACTATGAGATCATGAGAGCAAGGACACGGATGACAATTGGATCAAGCAAAAATTCCTCAAGGCAATGATGCCCTATCACAAGGCCATGTCCTCCATCATTCGTCAAAGACCGGACTTTCACACTTTGACCTCAAGTGAAGTGTTGGATGAGTTTGTGTCCATGAACATTTTGGACAAGACCGCCGACAATGCGGTGCTTCGTTCCCAAAGGGCAAAGAGGCCTAAACTTGCATTTAAGGCCAAGCTCACCGTTGAAGAAGAAGAAGAAGAGGAAGAAGAGGAGAGCAACCCCGAAGATACGAAGTATGCATATCATGAACACATGGCACTTGCTTCAAGGCAATTTTGGAGCAAGAAAAACTCGAGGCCCAATTTTAGCAAAAATAACTCAAGTGGCACGAAGAGCAAGCAACGTGTAAGGACTTGCTACAATTGCGGCAACGTGAGTCATTTTGTTGCGGAATGCCCATATGAGAAGAGGGAAGACAATGGTGGCAAGCTCATCCGAAAGGACAAGGCCAAGTCGTTCCCCAACAAGAGCAACTTCACCAAGAAGACTCCTCCCAAGGCATTGGTGGTACAAGAAGAGTACAATGAGGATGATGATGATGATGATGAAAGTGATGAGTCGTTTGCCATGGCCTCCGTTGCCATTGCGACGACTCCACGGGTATCTCTCTTCGACTCACCCAATGAGAGCATCACCGCCAAGTGCCTCATGGCTAAAGCCACCAACAAGGTAACCTCCAACATCAGAACTACCATCATTAATCATCCTTCTCCGGCAGATAGCATTAATGAACTTGATGGAGATAATGTGGAGGCTAATGAGTTTGAGGCCTTTATGGGCAAACTCAAGGGAAAATCCAAGAAGCACTTTGTTGCTCTCTTGGAACAACTTGGTGAAGCCAATGACATAATCGAGGCTCATGAAAACACCATCACTAAGATGGAAGGGCATAGTCGTGACTATGCCGATGAGATTTAGGATCTTTCCAATGCTCTTGAGGAAGAGCATGGTCTTCGTTTGGCTCTTGAGGAGTCACACAATGTTGATCATGCTAAGTTAAAGAAAGATTATGATCATGTCCTCATTGTTTCTCATGTGCTAAACTCCAAGAAGGCCAAACTCGGGGTTGATCTTGCTAGACTCAAAGAGGAGTTTGATATACTTGACAAGGCCCACAAGGCCTTGAAGGGTATTCACGCTAGTCTCAAGGAGTCTCATGATCAACTCCAAGTGAAGCTAACTAAGGAGAAAGCAACAATTCCTCATATGGTTTTAATTGATAATGCAAATGCTACTAACCCGTGTTGTGAGCATATACATCTTGTTGAGGAAAATGCTAAGTTGAAGGAGCAACTTGAGAGAGGTCTTGCGTCTTGCATACAAGGCAAGAAGAACCTCAACGATCTCTTGATCAACCAAAAGGGAGTTGTGGCCAAGGAAGGGGTTGGGTACGTGCCCGACTCCAAGAACAAGAAGAAGAATGACAAGACCAAAAGACCTCCTCCTCTCATGCAAACCTTTGTGAAGGAAGGAGAGAGTGCCTCCGAGGAGAAGAAAAAGAACACTGCAAGGGGCAGTAATGTCAAGAAGGGCAATGCCACCCCTCCCAACAAAGCCGGCGATTTTAACCCTTCTTATGTGTTATGCCGTGCTAGTGACGGACATGTTTATGCCAAATTTGTTGGTTCTCTTCATGAGTACATTGAATGTGTTGGAAATATGCCCTAGAGGCAATAATAAATTGATTATTATTATATTTCCTTGTTCATGATAATCGTTTATTATCCATGCTATAATTGTATTGATAGGAAACTCAGATGCATGTGTGGATACATAGACAACACCATGTCCCTAGTAAGCCTCTAGTTGACTAGCTCGTTGATCAATAGATGGTTACGGTTTCCTAACCATGGACATTGGATGTCGTTGATAACGGGATCACATCATTAGGAGAATGATGTGATGGACAAGACCCAATCCTAAGCATAGCACTAGATCGTGTAGTTCGTATGCTAAAGCTTTGCTAATGTCAAGTATCATTTCCTTAGACCATGAGATTGTGCAACTCCCAGATACCGTAGGAGTGCTTTGGGTGTGCCAAACGTCACAACATAACTGGGTGGCTATAAAGGTACATTACAGGTATCTCCGAAAGTGTCTGTTGGGTTGGCACGAATCGAGACTGGGATTTGTCACTCCGTGTAAGCGGAGAGGTATCTCTGGGCCCACTCGGTAGGACATCATCATAATGTGCACAATGTGATCAAGGAGTTGATCACGGGATGATGTGTTACAGAACGAGTAAAGAGACTTGCCGGTAACGAGATTGAACAAGGTATCGGGATACCGACGATCGAATCTCGGGCAAGTATCGTACCGATAGACAAAGGGAATTGTATACGGGATTGATTAAGTCCTTGACATCGTGGTTCATCCGATGAGATCATCGTGGAACATGTAGGAGCCAACATGGGTATCCAGATCCCGCTGTTGGTTATTGACCGGAGAACGTCTCGGTCATGTCTGCATGTCTCCCGAACCCGTAGGGTCTACACACTTAAGGTTCGATGACGCTAGGGTTATAAAGGAAGTTTGTATGTGGTTACCGAATGTTGTCCGGAGTCCCGGATGAGATCCCGGACGTCACGAGGATTTCCGGAATGGTCCGGAGGTAAAGATTTATATATGGGAAGTCCTGTTTTGGTCACCGGAAAAGTTTCGGGATTTATCGGTAACGTACCGGGACCACCGGGAGGGTCCCGGGGGTCCACCAAGTGGGGCCACCAACCCCAGAAGGTTGCATGGGCCAAGAGTGGTGAGGGACCAGCCCCTTAGTGGGATGGTGCGCCTCCCACCAAGGCCCAAGGCGCAGGGGAAGTGGGAGGAGGCAAACCCTAGGTCCAGATGGGCCTTAAGGCCCACCCTAGGGGCGCCTCCCCCTTCTCCCCTCCCTTGGCCGCCACCCCTTGGCCATCTAGGGCTTCCGCCCCCCCTTTGGGGTGGGAAACCCTAGAGAGGGCGCAGCCCTCCCCTTCCCCTATATATATGAGGCCTAGGGCTGCCCCAAAAACACAAGATTCAATCTCCCTCTTGGTGCAGCCCTGCGTCTCTCTCTCCCTCCTCTTCTGTGGTGCTTGGCGAAGCCCTGCAGGATAGCCACGCTCCTCCACCACCACCACGCCGTTGTGCTGCTGTTGGATGAAGTCTTCCTCAACCTCTCCCTCTCTCCTTGCTGGATCAAGGCGTGGGAGACGTCACCGGGCTGTACGTGTGTTGAACGCGGAGGTGCCGTGCGTTCGGCACTTGGTCATCGGTGATTTGAATCACGACGAGTACGACTCCATCAACCCCGTTCACTTGAACGCTTCCGCTTAGCGATCTACAAGGGTATGTAGATGCACTCTCCTTCCCCTCGTTTCTAGTCTCTCCATAGGTAGATCTTGGTGACACGTAGGAAAATTTTGAATTTCTGCTACGTTCCCCAACAGTGGCATCATGAGCTAGGTCTATTGCGTAGATTCTATGCACGAGTAGAACACAAAGTAGTTGTGGGCGTTGATTTTGTTCAATATGCTTGCCGTTACTAGTCTTATCTTGATTCGGCGGCATCGTGGGATGAAGCGGCCCAGACCGACCTTACACGTACTCTTACGTGAGACTGGTTCCACTGACTGACATGCACTAGTTGCATAAGGTGGCTAGCGGGTGTCTGTCTCTCCCACTTTAGTCGGATCGGATTCGATGAAAAGGGTCCTTATGAAGGGTAAATAGCAATTGGCATATCACGTTGTGGTCTTTGCGTAGGTAAGAAACGTTCTTGCTAGTAACCCATAGCAGCCACGTAAAACATGCAAACAACAATTAGAGGACGTCTAACTTGTTTTTGCAGGGTATGCTATGTGATGTGATATGGCCAAAGGATGTGATGAATGATATATGTGATGTATGAGATTGATCATGTTCTTGTAATAGGAATCACGACTTGCATGTCGATGAATATGACAACCGGCAGGAGCCATAGGAGTTGTCTTTATTTATTTATGACATGCGTGTCAACTTAAATGTCATGTAATTACTTTACTTTATTGCTAACCGTTAGCTGTAGTAGTAGAAGTAATAGATGACGTGACAACTTCAAGAAGACATGATGATAGAGATCATGATGATGGAAATCATGGTGTCATGCCGGTGACAATGATGATCATGGAGCCCCGAACATGGAGATCAAAAGGAGCAAAGTGATATTGGCCATATCATGTCACTATTTGATTGCATGTGATGTTTATCATGTTTATACATCTTATTTGCTTAGAACGACGGTAGTAAATAAGATGATCCCTCATAAAAATTTCAAGAAGTGTTCTCCCCTAACTGTGCACCGTTGCTACAGTTCGTCGTTTCGAAGCACCACGTGATGATCGGGTGTGATAGATCCTTACGTTCACATACAACGGGTGTAAGACAGTTTTACACATGCAAAACACTTAGGGTTAACTTGACGAGCCTAGCATGTGCATAGACATGGCCTCGGAACACAGAAGACCGAAAGGTCGAGCATGAGTCGTATGGTAGATACGATCAACATGAAGATGTTCACCGACGTTGACTAGTCCGTCTCACGTGATGATCGGACACGGCCTAGTTAACTCGGATCATGTAATCACTTAGATGACTAGAGGGATGTCTATCTAAGTGGGAGTTCATAATATGAACTTTATTATCCTGAACATAGTCAAAAGGATTTTGCAAATTATGTCGTAGCTCACGCTATAGTTCTACTGTTTAGATATGTTCCTAGAAAAAAAATTAGTTGAAAGTTGATAGTAGCAATTATGCAGACAGTAAAAGGCTTATGTCCGTAATGCACCGCTCAGTGTGCTAAACCTCGAACGTGGTCTGTGGATGTTGCGAACATCTGACATACACGTTTTGATGACTACATGATAGTTCGGTAATGTTAAATGGTTTAGAGTTGAGGCACCTAAGACGTGTTTTTGAAACGTCGCGAAACATATGAGATGTTTCGAGGGCTGAAATTGGGATTTCAGGCTCGTGCCCATGTCAAGAGGTATAAGACCTCAGACGGTTCTTCTAGCCTACATACTAAAGGAGAAAAAGCTCAATTGTTGAGCTTGTGCTCAGATTGTCTGAGTACAACAATCATTTGAATCGAGTGGGAGTTGATCTTCCAGATGAGATAGTGATGTTTCTCCGAAGTCATTACCACCAAGCTGCTAGAGCTTCGTGATGAACTATAATATATCAGGAACATATATGATGATCCTTGAGATATTACCACCAAGGAGTTGATCACGGGATGATGTGTTACAGAACGAGTAAAGAGACTTGCCAGTAACGAGATTGAACAAGGTATCGGGATACCGACGATCGAATCTCGGGCAAGTATCGTACCGATAGACAAAGGGAATTGTATACGGGATTGATTAAGTCCTTGACATCGTGGTTCATCCGATGAGATCATCGTGGAACATGTAGGAGCCAACATGGGTATCCAGATCCCGCTGTTGGTTATTGACCGGAGAACGTCTCGGTCATGTCTGCATGTCTCCCGAACCCGTAGGGTCTACACACTTAAGGTTCGATGACGCTAGGGTTATAAAGGAAGTTTGTATGTGGTTACCGAATGTTGTTCGGAGTCCCGGATGAGATCCCGGACGTCACGAGGATTTCCGGAATGGTCCGGAGGTAAAGATTTATATATGGGAAGTCCTGTTTTGGTCACCGGAAAAGTTTCGGAATTTATCGGTAACGTACCGGGACCACCGGGAGGGTCCCGGGGGTCCACCAAGTGGGGCCACCAACCCCAGAAGGTTGCATGGGCCAAGAGTGGTGAGGGACCAGCCCCTTAGTGTGCTGGTGCGCCTCCCACCAAGGCCCAAGGCGCAGGGGAAGTGGGAGGAGGCAAACCCTAGGTCCAGATGGGCCTTAAGGCCCACCCTAGGGGCGCCTCCCCCTTCTCCCCTCCCTTGGCCGCCACCCCTTGGCCATCTAGGGCTGCCGCCCCCCCTTTGGGGTGGGAAACCCTAGAGGGGGCGCAGCCCTCCCCTTCCCCTATATATATGAGGCCTAGGGCTGCCCCAAAAACACAAGATTCAATCTCCCTCTTGGTGCAGCCCTGCGTCTCTCTCTCCCTCCTCTTCTGTGGTGCTTGGCGAAGCCCTGCAGGATAGCCACGCTCCTCCACCACCACCACGCCGTTGTGCTGCTATTGGATGAAGTCTTCCTCAACCTCTCCCTCTCTCCTTGCTGGATCAAGGCGTGGGAGACATCACCGGGCTGTACGTGTGTTGAACGCGGAGGTGTCGTGCGTTCGGCACTTGGTCATCGGTGATTTGAATCACGACGAGTACGACTCCATCAACCCCGTTCACTTGAACGCTTCCGCTTAGCGATCTACAAGGGTATGTAGATGCACTCTCCTTCCCCTCGTTGCTAGTCTCTCCATAGGTAGATCTTGGTGACACGTAGGAAAATTTTGAATTTCTGCTACGTTCCCCAACAGAATGGTCTATTTGGGTTCCAAAGACCCTTGTTACTAACATCAAAGGACCCATTACAAAATGGGTACCTAAAACCAAGCATTGATCTCTTGTAGGTGTTTGCTTCCGGTGGGGGATCATGGTTGCTCGATAGCGGAGCTACAAATCATATGACCGGAAGCAAGGACTTGGTGGTGGATGTGCACAAGGTTCCATCTATGCCCACCAATGTCGAGTGGGGTGACGCCTCATCTTGTAAGGTATTGGGACTTGGCAAGGTGGTCATCTCTCATGATCTCACGATCGAGAAGGTCATGCTTGTTGAGTCCCTTGCATACAATTTACTTTCGGTTCGTCAACTTGCAATCATGGGCTTTGCCACTTCTTTGATATCGATACCGTGGCCCTCTTGTGGAGCAAGACTCTTAAAGTAGCCTTTGTTGGGCATGTCGAGAACGGTCTATACGTGATTAACTTTTTGGAGCGACCCACTAAAACCGCGACATGCCTAATGGCTAAAGTTGATGTGGGATGGCTTTGGCATCGCCGTTTAGCCCATGTTAATATGAGATCTTTGCAAAGTCTCCTCAAGGGGGACCATGTCCGAGGACTAACAAATGTTAGTTTTGCTAAAGATCGTGCTTGTAGTGCCTGTATCGAAGGAAAGCTACATGACAAGGCTCACCCTCCCATGACTATCATTTATTCGAAGAGGCCTTTGGAGCTCCTTCACATGGATCTCTTTGGGCCTCCATCTTTTGATAGTCTTGGAGGTAGGAAGTATTGCTTGGTGATTGTGGATGACTACTCAAGGTACACGTGGGTGTATTTCTTCAAGAGGAAGAGCGAGACCCAACAAACCGGCATTGACTTTGCAAATGAAGCACAACGTCAACACAATGCAAAGATCTTGACAATAAGAAGTGACAACGGCACCGAGTTCAAGAACTACACCTTGGATGAATTTCTTAGTGATGAGGGAATCAAGCATCAATATTCTGCACCCTACACCCCTCAACAAAACGGTGTTGTAGAGAGGAAGAACCGGACGTTGATGGATGCGGCAAGGACCATGATGGCGGAGTTCAAGTCTCCGTACAACTTTTGGGCCGAAGCCATCAACACCGCGTGTCATGCATCCAATCGGCTCTACCTCCGCAAGGGCTTGAACAAGACTCCATATGAGATACTCACCGGTAACAAGCCCAATCTCAAGTACTTCCGGGTATTCAGGTGTAAGTGTTTCATTCTGAAGAAAGGTGTTCGGTTGTCTAAATTTGAGGCTAGAGCTTATGAGGGCATATTTGTTGGCTATGCTACAAACTCTCATGCTTACCGTGTCCTCAATAAATCCACGAGACTTATTGAGGAGACGTGTAACGTGGAGTTTGATGAGAATAACGGCTCCCAAGTGGAGCAAAGTGGCACTTGTGATGTAGGTGATGAAATTCCTCCCCAAGCCATAAGAAGAATGGGTGTTGGCTTTATCCTACCCATTGAGGAACCCCTTGTGGCCGAAGGAGAAGGACAAAGCTCTACTCAAGTGGAGCCATCACCAACCCAAGGCCCACACACTTCCGAAGAACAACATGAAGGCCCTCATCCTCAAGAACATGACCAAGGGCAAGATCACGCTCAAGACGGTGTTGACACATCAAGTGATGCCCAAGGTCAAGTTCTCTCCTCCGAACAAGTTCAAGAACAAGAACAAGCCCAAGAGGACGCTCAAGATGATCAAGTGACCACTCCTCGTCTCACCGCCGAGGAGGAATTAGAGCGTCGTGCCGCCAAGGTTGCTTCCAAGCTCTCCACCAAGGATCATCTCATGACGAATGTGCTTGGAAGCTTAAGAAAGGGGTAAGCACTCGTAGACAATTAGCAAATTATTGTGAGCATCACGCGTTTGTCTCTTGTGTGGAACCCCACAAGGTCTATGAAGCGCTAGAAGATCCGGCTTGGCTCAATGCCATGCATGAAGAACTCAACAACTTTGAGCGCAACAAAGTGTGAAGATTGGTGCCAAGACCGACCGGGAATCACAATGTCATAGGAACCAAGTGGATATTTAAGAACAAGCAAGATGCCCATGGGATTATCATTCGCAACAAGGCTCGTTTGGTAGCACAAGGCTACTCCCAAGTCGAGGGTGTCGGCTACGGTGAAACCTTTGCTCCCATTGCTCGTCTTGAATCCATTCGCATGTTGATTGCATATGCTTCTCATCATAACTTTAAGTTACAACAAATGGATGTGAAGAGTGCTTTTCTTAATGGTCCTATTAATGAGTTGGTTTACGTCAAGCAACCCCCCGGGTTCAAGGATCCCTACTTTCCCGATCATGTGTATCAACTCGATAAGGCACTCTATGGCCTTAAACAAGCCCCACGTGCGTGGTATGACCACCTTACCGAGTTGTTACAAGACTGTGGTTTTGAAGTTGGGCTAATCGACCTGACTCTTTTTACTAAGAAGGTCAAAGGGGAGTTGTTTGTGTGCCAATTATACGTTGATGATATTATCTTTGGTTCTCCTAACAAAGCTTTCAATGAGGAATTTGCCGCTCTCATGACCTCAAAGTTCGAGATGTCCTCCATGGGAGAGTTGAAGTTCTTTCTAGGGTTCGAAGTGAAGCAAAGAAGAGAAGGAACCTTCATCAATCAATCCAAATACACTCAAGACATGCTCAAGAGATTCAAGCTAAGTGACGTCAAGCCGGCTTCCACTCCAATGCCCACCAAGTGCCAACTTGACTTAGATCCCAATGATAAAGTGGTGGATCAAAAGGTATATCGTTCCATGATTGGATCCTTGCTTTACCTTTGTGCATCTAGACCGGACATCATGTTGAGTGTGGGAATTTGTGCACGGTTTCAAGACGCACCTAAGGAAAGTCACTATGTGGTGGTCAAACAGATCTTTTGATATTTGGCTCATACCCCAAACTTTGGCTTATGGTACCCAAGAGGATCAAACTTCAAGCTTGTAGGGTACTCGGATTCCGATTGGGCGGGAGACAAAGTGGATAGGAAGTCCACTTCCGGAGGGTGCCAATTCCTTGGTTGCTCTTTGGTAAGTTGGTCTTCCAAAAAGAAAAGTTGTGTGTCTCTCTCGTCCACTGAGGTGGAGTATGTTGCTGCCGGTAGTTGTTATGCACAACTCCTATGGATGAGGCAAACTTTAAAGGATTACGGTGTCACTTGTGACTAAGTGCCTCTTTGGTGTGACAATGAAAGTGCCATCAAGATCTCTCTCAACCCGGTGCAACACTTCAAGACGAAGCATATTGAGATTCGGTATCACTTCATCCGGGATCACATTAGGCGAGGAGAGATTGAGCTCAACTATGTCAACACTCATGACAACCTTGCAGATATTTTCACGAAGCCCTTGGATGAAGCAAGATTTCGCGAGTTAAGGCATGAGCTAAATATCATTGATTCGAGCAATGTGGCTTGAACCCTTGCACACCACACCATGCTCAATTTGTTGTCTAGTTTAGGTGTAGGCATGGACATAGGGGGAGTGTTGTTCTCTCAATGAACTCTCCCTCCCCCCATTATCCATAAATTGATCAAGTCTTTCACTTTAGCCATTGTTGATGGTACTTGTGTTTCAAAGACGAGTTTTGGTCATGGGCCCAAGGTTAAAATCTTCGCGGCGCCGTACCTCTTGACTCAAACATAGATGGCCTCGGCCACCGCCCTCTTTTGAAGAGGTGTGTCTTGGTCGTTTGCTCGTGTGCTCTCTTTTCTTGTCGTTTGTGTCTTTCCTTCAAGCAAAAGCCTTGTTTGTTTGGTTGCCGTGGCGTGCTGGGCGGTACTACCACTGGTGGTGCGCAGTACTACCGCTCATAAGCGGTACTACCGCCCCCTAGCACGATACTACCGTTGAGGGACGGGACTAGGGGGTTATATCGGGGCAGGGGGAGGTTTCTTCTCCCCCATACCCATTCGCCCCCCTCTTTCTTCTTCCTCTCCAGCCTGCACTCATCGCGGGAGGGCTCCGGTGGATCTCCGTCTCCGGGGCGTCCCTCTCCATTTCCTTTGGTGGAGTCGATCCCCATCCCGTTCTCTTACCATGGATGCCGGTATTGCCCCCGTTCATTCTTTCCTTTTGTCTCGTTTTCAGATCTTGTTTCTTAGGGGCAATGGTGGTTGCATCTCTAGATTTTTTGACTAAATCTAGGCTTGAGTTGGTTGGAGAAGGCAACTAGACTATCTCGATTAGAGTTTGGTAGGAATATTTTTGAATTTGGCAGGCCGGTAGTGCCGGATCTGACCACGGTAGTAGGAAACCGTTGTTTCTCCGCCTCGTGTTGTAGGAAACTGTTGTTTCTCCGCCTCGAGCAGTACTACCGCTCTCGTTGGAGTGGTACTACCGCTTGGGCTCGAGCAGTACTATCGCTCTCGTTGGAACGGTACTACCGCTTGACCTCAAGTGGTACTACCACTCTCTTTGGGGCGGTACTATCGCTTGGGCGGTACTACCGCGGGCATGTCATGGTACTACAGCTGCATGCCAAATTCCATCAAATTCCTACCTTACCTTGATTATTTTTGTTGTGTTTGTTGGCTTATGCTCGTTCTTTCTTGTTGTTTTGCGTGTTCTTGTGTTTGGCTCCAGGTGATGACCCTTATGAGCATCAAGCTCGCCGTGTCAACCCCGGGCGTCCAATATCAAAACGCTACCGCACCTCTGAGCCAGCCGGTGGTTCCTTGAGCACCCAAGCGCCTCCAGCAAGCGCATCTGCAAGTGTTCCTCCACCTCCTCAGCAATCTAAGAGATCCGCCAACAAGCTAAAGGGGAAGACTGTGACTGAGATGACCAACAAGGAGTTTTGGGAAAAGCATCGCCACAATCCCTATGAGGTGGACCAAGAACCCACTTTGGTCAACTGCCCATTCTGGAACCATTTTCAGTTTGCCATCTATTTTGATGTGATCAAGGCCAAGAAGAATCTCTTTGTTGATGTTCGCTCCATTGACACTGATGCTATGGAGAAGGACCCGGAGTACTTTGGCAAAGCCCTTCAGATGTGCACTCAGCTGAACATTCTCAGGATCATGCAATTCAACAAGGATTTCGATGCAGATTTGGTGGCTCAATTCTTTGCCACCGTTCATCTTGGGACAGATACCGACAGAACTCTGACATGGATGACCAATGGCAAGCTGCTTTCTGTCAAGTGGAAGGCTTTCATGGAGTTACTTGATGTGGTGGATCACGGGCTTGAGACTCCAGTCGGTTTCCGCCCTCACCGCAATGATACGTCCACCCACAAGCAAGCCCTTTGGCCCTACTGCACTATGAAAGTTCACCCAGTGACTGAGAAGAAAACCTATGAGTTGTCTCCGTATCTGGACATTCTTCATCGTATCTTCCATGAGACTCTCTTTCCTCGCATCGGGAATCTGGATATGGTCCACTCTTATCTCGTGGACATGCTTCTGTTCTGTCAGCATGAGAAGGAAGCAAACACTGGAGAGAGCCTGGATATTTCTCATGTCATGTGGTCTGAACTTCTCTCTGCCGTGTCTAAGCGCAAGTGCCCGATATATGGTCCATTCATCATGAGGCTCATTGAGAGGGCCTGGGCACAGATCTATCTCAGAGTGTTGCTAGAAACTGGAGACTTGGTTTCTCATGAGATCAAGCGTCTGAGGAAGAAGGACAATTGGGTCACCCCAGCGCCTCATACAGGGGGTCCATCTGCTGCTGCTACTGCTGCCATGGGAACCGAGGGTGGGGCTGCCACTGATGCTCACGAGGAGGACTTTGGGTCCTCTAGTTCAGAACCGTCATGGGCACAGAAGCTTAAACGCAAGATGAAGAAGCTCTTCTGCATGGAGTCTCATGGTCAGTACATGACTCATGTGGCGGAGAAGCATGCCAGGATACGCCACAGGGAGCTTATGCGTCAGATGGGAGCGACAGTTGCCAGTGGTTCTGAGGGTCAGATCACTGAAGAGGAGGAATGGATTCATCAGCATTGCCCTTGGACCGACTCCGATGCCGAGCAGTTTTCGACCCACGATGGAGATGTAGACGATCACGCTGAGATGTGATGTTCGAGATCCTCATCTTCTCATCACCTGGAGTCGTAGCGTCACTCCTTGCCCTTTTTGGTGTCTCATTGCCAAAGGGGGAGAGAGTGTAGGGATTTGTGTTGTTGCCGTGCTTTCAGTGTGTGTGTGTGTGTGTGTCGTCTTGTGTTTTCTTGTGTGTTCTCTCGGTGTCTTTGTTTGGTTTGGTTTGGTGCCTGTGAGACCTAAGTTCTAGACATATGGTGTGAGACATATGCTCCCTATCGCTACCTTCTTACTTATGTCTATTCAGTACTGTAGTTTATTATGAGTTGCATGCTTGTCCTGTTTTATACTCTTCTCTCATATATCTTGTGCTTAGAATTGTTGGACTATAAAATATAGGGGGAGTGTTGACCCGGATGTGTGTGTCTTGCTTTCCGAATGCTCCTCTCACTAGGTGCACACATTCTGGGGGAGCCCGTCTATATTTTGTAGTTCTTAATTTTCTTACATTTATTTCTTTTCCTTGCGCAAATCCCTAGTTGTCATCAATCCACCAAAAAGGGGGAGATTGTTACGGCATATCTCTCTCAAGGTAGTTTTGGTGATTGATGACAACATGTTTGCGGACTAATCATGTGCTTTGAATAGTTCACAGATTCTCCCCTGGCACGAGACGTTTTCTTCCCCTCGGAGTGTCTTTCAAGATGGTGTAGCTCTTTCGTTTCTCTCTCGGTGGACTAGTTGCATGGAGGTCACCGTCCTATCAAGAGGGGGTCCGCTGGGGTATTGCATGGGTGGAATCAACACATACACATCAGCTTCTCACCCTCCGAGCTTTTCCATTCCATTGAAGAGATCTCTCCTCTCTTCCTTGTCCTGTCTAGGTCCCTGCGGTAGTACCGCGCCACCCAGCGGTAGTACCGCTGAGGAGCCACGAGCGGCAGTACCGCTCCACAGCGGTAGTACCGCCCGTGTCTCCACAGCAGTAGTACCGCTGGGGTGCCTGGCACCACCGCCTCGTCCTCAGCCTCTTTAGAGAGATTATCCCTCTCTCTTCTGTGTCCCAGCGGTAGTACCGCACTACAAGCGGTAGTACGGCCGAAGGGTCACAAGCGGCAGTACCGCTCCTCAGCGGTAGTACCACCCGTGACCCCGCTGCCGTAGTACCGCTGGGCAGTCTGGCTCCTACCGCCTCGATTCGATGGGTCTTTTTCTCGTGTCGGGTTTTGCGGCACTAGTTGCGGTTGTAGAGGCGGTAGTACCGTTCCAGGAGCGGTAGTACCGCCCCTACCACCGCGGTAGTACCGCGTTGGGTCCTTTTCCCTACTAGTCTCATCTGCGCGGCAGTGCCGCTGGCTGGTGCGGCAGTACCGCTGACCTAGCGGTAGTACCGCCCCCTCTTAGCAGTAGTACCGCCCTGTGCGGGGCTGGTTGGTGAGGGGCAACGGTTGGATTGTTGCCCCCACTATAAAAGGGGGTCCCCTTCTTCCCTTTGACCTACCTCTTCCCCCTCAAGCTCCATTTATTGCTCAAGCTCCATTAAATGCTCCAAGCTCCATTTTTGCCCGATCTATCTCTCTAGCCAATCAAACTTCTTGATTTGCTCGGGAGTGGTTGAGAAGGCCCCGATCTACACTTCCACCAAGGGATTTTCGATTCCCCCACTCATCCCTAGAGGATCTTGTTACTCTTGGGTGTTTGAGCACCCTAGACGGTTGAGGTCACTACGGAGCCATAGTCCATTGTGGTGAAGCTTCGTGGTTTTATTGGGAGCCTCCGATTAAGTTGTGGAGATTGCCCCAACCATGCTTGTAAAGGTTCGGTCGCCGCTGTAATGCCCTCGATGCGGCTATGTCTCCCACGTGTCGAGGCACGACTTAGAGACATAGGCGCATTGAAAGCAATGTCGCAAGTCGGGAATCATAACACAACCCAAGTACATATATAATATAAAGGGGAATAATAGCATAGCTGGCTTACACTCGCCACGTCACATCAAAGTACATAAATAACATCCATCATACAATCACTCATGGCCCGACTACGGCGCCAAAATAGAAAAGACCCCCAACAAGCGACTAGGCCCTGAATCTAACCCCGAATAGGCATCCCTACTAATCATCCGGAAAAGACACATAGTAACGCTGAGAGTCCTCGTCGTACTCCCACTTCAGCTCGAGCGCGCCATCCGGAGAGGTACCATCTGTCCCTACATCTGGTGTAATAGTAATCTGTGAGCCACAAAGGACTCAGCAATCTCGCACCCTCGCGATCAAAACTATTTAAGCTTAATAGGTAGGAAAGGGGTAATGTATAAGTGGAGCTGCGCAAGCGACTAGCATATATGGTGGCTAACTTATTCGTAAAGGAGAGCGAGAAGAGGAGGCAAGGCACGAGCGGAAACTATATAGAGCAGCCTACGCAAACATAACTCCAACGCCGTGTCCACTTCCCGGACTCCGCCGAGAAGAGGCCGTCATAGCAACACACTCAGTTGATTCATTTTAATTATTTAAGGTTCAAGTTATCTACAACCGGACATTAACAAATTCCCATATGCCCATAACCACGGGCACGGCTTTCGAAAGATCAATCCCTGCAGGGGGGGTCCCAACTTAGCCCATAACAAGCTCTCACGGTCAACGAAGGAATAGATCTCCACCCAGGACCCACCGATCAGACTTGGTATCCCGGTACAACAAGATGATTCGACAGGTCAAAACTAGTCCAGCAACACCGCCCGAATGTGCCGACAAATCCCGATAGGAGCTGCACATATCTCTTTCTCAGGGCACACTCAGATGAGACTAGCTACGAGTAAAACCAACCCTCAAGTTTCCCCGAGGTGGCCCCGCAGGCAGCTCATTTCGGACCAACACTCAGAGGAGCACTGGCCCGTGGGGGGGGCTAAAATAAAGATGACCCTCGGGCTCCGGAAACCCAAGGGAAAAAGAGGCTAGGTGACAAATGGTAAAACCAATGTTGGGCATTGCTGGAAAAGCTTTAATCAAGGCGAACTATCAAGGGGTTCCCATTATAGCCCAACCGCGTAAGGGACGCAACAATCCGGGAACATAACACCGATATGACGGAAACTAGGGCGGCAAGAGTGGAACAAAACACTAGGCGAGAGGGCGAGCCTTCCACCCTTTACCAAGTATATAGATGAATAAAGATAACATAGCAATATAATGATATCCCAACAAGTAAATAAGTGTTCCAACAAGGAACGGCTCCAATCTTCACCTGCAACTAGCAACGCTATAAGAAGGGGCTGAGCAAGCGGTAACATAGCCAATCAACGGTTTGCTAAGACAAAGGTGGGTTAGAGGCTCAATCATGGCAATTGGGAGGCTGACAAGCAAGTGGTAGGCATCATAGCATTGGCAAAGCAAAAGAGCGAGCAAACTAGCATAGCAAAGATAGTAGTGATTTCAAGGGTGTGATCATCTTGCCTGCACAGTTGTCAGAGTTGACTGGATCCTCAAAAGCAAATTCAACGGGCTCCTCGTTAGCGAACTCTTCTCCCGGCTCTACCCAACAACACAAAAAAGCAACAAGGATACAATCAACCACGTGCAAGGGCAACCAAAAATATGCAAAGATGATATGCTATGCTGGATGCGATGCGGGATGCAAAATGCAAGATGTGACAGGAAATGCATGAACCTAGCCTCAACTTGGAAAACCAAGTGTACCACTAGATAGAGGGGAAGAAATCCCCTGAAAACGATATAAAGATCATGGCAATCGGAGCTACGGTTTGGAAATGGCAAGCGTTTTACTAAACGAACCGATCTGCGATTTACAGCAAGTAGGCTCCTAAATGCAATGAAATGAACATGCTTCAGCCACCAAACATGAAAACAAATTGCATGGCAGGGATGTACTCAAGAAGCTTAACAAATCACTAGGACTGAGGCATAGGCAAATTCATCCATTAAGGGCTTCAAACAAGCATGGCAAAACTGAATAAGCAAAACAGATTTCAGACTTAGCGAAATTAACGCTAGTCTGAAATTTCAGACCACGATGCTCCCTTCGGAGCAGCAAAACAACATGAAGCCTAACCTGATCATGGCAAGTAAGAGCATGGCATGGAGATACTCAACAAGCTTAACAAAACACCCAAAATGACCTGGGGCCAAAAGGGTTCACAAAATACTCCACCGAGCACACGAACATCGATGAAACACAATCAGTTTTCAGGCTTAGTGAAAACTGAGACATGCTGAAATTATAACTCACGGAGGCATGTAAACGAGCTCGATGCTCTCACTACGGTGCAAGTCATGGCAAGGCAGGAATATATCCATTAATAAGGCACAAAATGCTAGCTAGACATGGCAAGAACAATGGCATAGCATGCATGGATCACTAGCAATAGCTCCGGCAAAATCGCATAAGAGTTCACGATCTGCCCAAAATAACAACTATGCAAAAGTTGAGCTCGATTGAGTCAACCTAGGATGCTCCAACATAACAAGTAAAGACATGGATGGATTAAGCACAACAAGCATAACAAATCACTCTTACTGATCATCCTCAAAAGAGGCACGGATCACTAGGAAACAAGCTGGACATATAGCATCGTGAACTAAAACATCCCAGACTTAGTGATTTTCACTAAGTCCCTGAAATCAGCAAACTCAGGTACCCTACTTTGCAAGCTTGCACAAGACAACACACACATCCTAAAAATGCATGGGAGGCACCTCTGGAAAGAAGACAAAAAGCTTAACAATTCATCCCAAAGGGGCACAGGCATATCATGCACATAATAATCATGGCAAAAATGACAAAAGACAATGTAGGGCTAACGGATCTGCAATTTAACTCATGATGCCTCCTTCCAACAGCATTTTGGGCACCAAGATGACCTCAAATGCAATTGATGCAATGGAATGAAATGATGTACTCGTCGAGACGAAGAATTTGATATATCATATGCCCAAATCGGAGCCACGGATGCAAAGATATGAGCGGTCAAAGTATGAATAAAATCTGGAGATTAGAGGAGAAAGTCAACCCCGAATAGATCTAGGGTTTACTGTTCACCGGGCGCGCGGGCACTGTTCACCGATCCGGCGAGGCGGCGGTTGCCGGCGACGACGACCTCGGACGGCGGCGAGGGGAGGCGGGCCGGCGTGGGCGCGGCGCGGTGGTGGCCGCCGGCGAGGGTGGCACGGAAGCCGAGGCGCGGGGGCGGCGCGGAGCTCGGTGGGATGCGGCGGGTGGCGGCCTGCGAGATCGGGCCGGGCTACTCCGGCGAGCCCGCGGTGGCGCGGTGGTCGGTGGTGGCCAGAGCGGCGAGCGACGCGGCCGACCTCAGGGAAGAGGAGCGCGGGCGGCGGCGCGGACGAACCGGGCCGCGGGGGCCGGCTCCGGGCTCCCCGGCCCGCGGCGGCAGTGGCGGGCGCAAGCCACTGAGGAGGCGACACGTGGCGGCGGCGGGGAGGAGCCGGACGTGTCCGTCGGTGCAAAATTTTGTCCGGCGCGGCGCGGGGAATAGATCTAGGGTTAGGGGGAGGAGAGACCCGGGATTTCGGGGAAGGGGTCTATTTATAGGCCTAGAGGGAGCTAGGAGAGTCCAAATGAGGTGCGGTTTTCACCCACACGATCGTGATCGAACGACCGAGACGATGGAGCAGAGTTTGGTGGGTTTTGGGCCAAATTGGAGGGGTGTTGGGCTGCACACACACGAGGCCTTTTCGGTCCCTCGGTTAACCGTTGGAGTATCAAACGAAGTCCAAATGACCCGAAACTTGACAGGCGGTCTACCGGTGGTAAACCAAGGCCGCATGGCAAATCTCGGTCCAATCCGGAAATGTTTAATCCCCACACATGAAAGAAAGCTAGAAATGGCCACCGGAGGAGAACGAAGCGCCGGAATGCAAAACGGACAACGGGGAAAATGCTCGAATGCATGAGATGAACATGTATGCAAATGCAATGCACGTGATGACATGATATGAGATGCACAAAAACAAAATAACACACAGAGACAAAGACCCGAACCCGAGAATTAAATATAACTTAATGCCGGAAATGGCAAGAGTTGGAGTACAAATCGGGAAGGTTACATATGGGGCGTTACAACACTCCACCACTACGAAAAGATCTCGTCCCGAGATCTAGGACTGAAAGAACTCCGGGTACTCAGAACGGAGGTGATCCTCGCGTTCCCAGGTAGCTTCACGGTCGGAATGGTGTGACCACTTGACTTTCAGAAATTTGATTGACTTGTTGCGAGTTTTGCGTTCAGTCTCTTCAAGGATTGCAACCGGGTGCTCACGGTAAGAGAGATCTTCTTGGAGCTCAATGTCCTCTAAGTTGACTGTGCGCTCAGGCGTCTTGAAGCACTTTCGGAGTTGCGAGACGTGGAACACATCATGAACATTGGCAAAGTTTGTAGGAAGCTCGAGTTGATAGGCGAGGTCGCCTCTCTTGCTGACGATCTTGAAAGGCCCGACGTATCTGGGGGCAAGCTTCCCTTTGATACCGAAGTGACGAGTCCCTTTCATAGGAGAGACGCGGAGGTAGACATGATCTCCGATCTCGAAAGACAAATCACGGTGCTTACTATCATAGTAGCTCTTCTGGCGGGATTGGGCTGCTTTGAGGTTATCACGAATGACTTTGCACATTTCTTCTGCCTCTGTGATCAGGTCATTCCCCAGCAGCTGACGTTCACCGGTTTCAGACCAGTTGAGAGGTGTACGGCACTTCCTACCATACCGAATTTCAAATGGGGCCTTGCCCGAACTTGCTTGGAAACTATTGTTGTACGAGAATTCAGCATAAGGAAGACAATCCTCCCACTTCATGCCGAAGGAGATAACACAAGCCCTGAGCATATCTTCAAGAATCTGGTTGACACGCTCAACTTGACCGCTTGTTTGAGGATGGAAAGCAGTGCTGAAGCGAATGTTGGTGCCCATGGCCTTCTGAAAAGAATCCCAAAACTTGGAGGTAAAGATGCTGCCACGGTCTGAAGATATCACTTAAGGAATACCGTGCAGAGAGACAATTCAAGAGGTATAGAGCTCCGCCAATTGAGCTGTAGTGATTGACTCTTTGATAGGCAGGAAATGAGCCACTTTGGTGAGCTTGTCGATGACAACGAATATAGCATCATTGCCACGCTTGGACTTAGGAAACCCAGTCATGAAGTCCATTTCAATGTGGTCAAACTTCCATTCTGGAATGGCAAGAGGTTGGAGGAGACCTGCTGGCCTTTGGTTTTCTGGTTTCACTCTTCTGCAGACATCACATTCATTCACAAATTGAGCGATCTCGCGCTTCATTCGAGTCCACCAATAAGTTTGCTTCAGATCTTGATACATCTTCGTGCTCCCAGGGTGGATGGAGAGGAGAGAGTTGTGAGCCTCATTCATGATCACTTTACAAAGTTCACCTTTGGGCACAACAATTCGATCCTCGAAGAAGAGAGTGTCCTTGTCATCAAGTCGGTAGCACTTGTACTTGGACTGACTCTTTGCAATACCAATCTTCACCTTTTTCACCATAGCATCAAGAAGCTGGGCTTGGCGAATCTGGTCTTCTAAGGTAGGAGAAACTTGAAGTTTGGCGAGGAAACCTTGAGGAACAATTTGCAGATTAAGTTTGCGGAAAGCTTCACAAAGCTCGGGTTGATAAGGCTTGAGAATCAGACTGTTGCAATATGCTTTTCTGCTCAAAGCGTTAGCAATCACATTAGCCTTGCCTGGAGTATACTCGATACTCGGATTGTACTCTTGAATCATTTCGACCCATCGAGTCTGCCTGAGGTTGAGATTAGGCTGAGTGAAGATGTACTTGAGACTCTTGTGATCAGTGAAAATGTCCACTTTTCTTCCCAAGAGAAGATGTCTCCAAGTCAACAAAGCGTGCACAACTGCCGCCAACTCGAGATCATGAGTGGGGTAGTTCTTCTCATTAGGCTTCAACTGGCGAGAGGTATAAGCAACAACTTTCTTCTCTTGCATCAGTACAGCACCTAGACCTTGGAGAGAGGCATCACAAAAGACCTCGTACGGCTTGGTTTCATCAGGCGGAGTTAGAACTGGAGCAGTGATCAACTTCTCTTTCAAAGCGTTGAAAGCAATATCACACTCCGGAGACCAAACGTACTTGACGTGCTTCTGAAGAAGATTTGAGAGAGGCTTCGCGATCTTGGAAAAGTTTTCAACGAATCTTCGGCAGTAGCTTGCGAGACCGAGGAAGCTACGGAGTTGCTTCACATTCTGAGGAGGTTCCCAATTAACAATTGCAGACACCTTCTCAGGATCCACGGAAATGCCCTTGGCAGAGATGATATGGCCAAGATAAAGAACCTCATCGAGCCAAAATTCACACTTGGAGAACTTGGCGTAGAACTGATGTTCCCTTAGCTTGTCAAGAACCAAATGCAAGTGTTTGGCATGATCTTCCTTGTTCTTCGAGAAAACCAGAATGTCGTCGAGATAGACCAAGACGAAGTCATTGGTGTAGGGGTTGAAGATGAAGTTCATCATGCGAGAGAACGTCGGAGGAGCATTGGCGAGGCCAAAAGACATAACAGTGTATTCATATGACCCATAGCTTGTTCTGAATGCCGTCTTGGGAATATCTTGCTCACGAATGCGAATTTGGTGATAACCCATACGGAGGTCAAGCTTGGAGAATACTTGGGCACCCTTGAGTTGTTCAAACAGCTCATTAATGTTGGGAAGTGGGTATTTGTTCTTGATGGTCTTCTTGTTCAATGGACGGTAATCAACACAAAGTCGGTCTGTTCCATCCTTCTTCTTCACAAAAAGAACACCACAACCCCACGGAGAAGTACTAGGCCGAATGAGACCCATTCTTTCTTGAACATCGAGTTGTTTCTTCAACTCCTTCAACTCTTCGGGGCCAAGCTTGTAGGGACGTTTGCACACAGGTTCCGTACCGGGCTCAAGTTCAATAACAAATTCAACTGGCCGGTTTGGAGGCATGCCTGGGAGTTCTTCTGGGAAGACATCTTGATACTCACAAACAACCGGAATCTGCGAAATAGCATCCAATTCGCCCTTCTCATTGAGAGAGAACAACCGGATGGTATTATCCCGAGCAGCAAAGACAATTACTTCCTCAGACGAATGAGTCAGTTGAATCTGCCTGGCTGCACAATTGAGGTGAGCCTTGTGTTCAGAGAGCCAGTCCATCCCAAGAATAAGATCGATATCATAATTGCCAAGAACCATTGGAGAAGCCAGAAACTTGAAATCACCCATCATGATAGAGATATCCGGAATCATCATAGTAGAACTCAGACGCTTAGCTGGAGAGACGACTTGCATAGCTCTAGGTAATGCCTTAGTGCTAAAATTGTTCTCCGATGCAAATGGGAATGACATGAAGGAATGCGATGCACCAGAGTCAAAAAGAACTTTTGCAGGAATATCATTAACAGGAAGGTTACCCATGATCACATCTGACGAATCCTTTGCCTGAGCTGCATTCACCATATTGACCTTGGCGTGCTTGGGATTATGCTTAACCACAGCTGTACTTGCCGATCTGACAGGAGGAGGAGGAGGAAGACGCCTCTGGTTGAAACACTTGTTGGCGTAGTGACCCTTCTGTTGGCACTTGTTGCACGTGACCTCTGAGAGCGGACGGTGGTACGGAGCATTCGATCTTGAAGCTTGAGACGGAGTCTTGTTCTGAAAGCCTGGGTTGGGTGGGTGGGATGAACCACTGCCACCTTTGCTCTTCTGCTGATACGGCTGACAGAACGGAGGAGGAGGAAGCCAATACTTCTGCTGCTTGGCCACTTGAGTAGAGGAAGAAGGCGTAGTGTCTCTGACTCGCTTCCTGGAAGCATCACACCTTAGCTGAGCAGCCTCTTGCTTCAGTGCCATGTTGTAGAACTCATCGTATCTCAGCGGCTCGAAGAGGACAAGAGCGAGCTGAATTTCTTCACGAAGACCACCCCTGAACTGATAGATCATGCTCTTCTCATCAGGAACGTCCTGCTTGGCAAAACGGGCGAGCTTCTGGAACAACTTGTTGTAGTCATAGACAGACAAAGAGCCTTGCTTCAGATTGCGGAATTCTTCACGTTTGCTTTCAGTCACACTTTGAGGGATGTGATGAGCTCGGAAATCACGACGGAAATCATCCCAAGTGATCAAACGTCCACCTCTGGAATCCCGGTACTGCTGAAACCACTCTGCGGCCTGATTCTTGAGCTGGAAAGACGCGAACTTGACGAAATCTTCAGGTCTGACGTTGCTACATTCAAAATGCTTGCCCAGATCGACTAACTAATCATCAGCATCGGTAGCCTCAACGCAGTTGCTGAACGTCTTTGGACCATTTGCGAGGAACTGATTCAGAGTTGCAAAATGGTTCTGGTTGTTGCCTTGATTTCCTTGACTACTTTGATTCCGCTCTTGGATGATTTGCATGATCAGCTGTGTATTTGCATTAGTAGCCGCCATCACAGCTTTCCATGCTTCCGGAGGAGGCGGAGGTGGCGGCGGATCTTGATTCTGGTTCTGACTGGTGCTCTTAGCGGGAGCCATCCTGAAGAGGTTGACCACCGTTAGCACACAAATAGAGAAATATTGAAGGTGAAACCAGCAGAATGAAAATTGCAACATAAAGTCTTCACATCCGAACAAAATGAACGAATGCACTTCTCTTGAAGTGGTCACATATTCCTAAATTGCGAAGCCACGAAGAATCAGGTAGAAGAGGTACATCAACGAGGGATGGAATCAACATATGACGTCGAAGTAGAACGAATACCACAACTCGAAATAAAACCAAGGGTTGGCTTGCGAAATAAGCCGGAACAAACACATGATAGAAATTTCGTCCGAAGTTTTCGTGGTAGGACCTACACGGGCTCGACCGTACAGCACCATCATGTACAAGGCAGTGCACATGACATACGAAGCGTCCCCGAGTCAGCATAGCCAAGGACTCTTTAAGACACAATGAGGCCACTGTAAAATCGACCGTGAATAGGAGAACCACTAGACGTTGAACCCCAATTTCATATCACACATCTGTTGGAAAGATATCCTAAGGCTACTTGAATTCCCACGTATGAAACTCCCGAAACTTTCCGGTTATGCAATCAGGTGTTGGGGATACAGGGGAAGCATAATATCTCACTCAAGCTAGCAAATCCTACATCCAGCTGCATCCATCCTTCAACACATAACCAAGAAACCTTCGGAAACCATCTATCTCAACCTTCAAAAAGCATCCGTTATACAAGTTATGGCGATACTCCCGAACTCTCGCCCCAGTACTGGGTGGCGTCGAGGTTATCTCACCAACGAACTGCATAAAGGAGATTTTCAATGTCGCGCACATATCTCAAGTATACCAGAATTGCAACGATAGAATTATGATGACAACACCTCAGAGCTCAACTCCCCGGGACACTTCCACTAAACCCCTGACAGGAGGCACCAAGACAGTATTCTCATCATAAGCCATCGGAACAAAACCAAGATACTCGCGTGATCCTAAAAATTGTTTTAGTGAAATTTGAGAAGAGAAGAGTCAAAACTCTACGTCAGGATGCCTTACCAGAGCGATGAGGAGACTGGGAAGTAAAAAAGAATTCCTAAGCTCTCCGATATATAATTCCTAAGGACTCAAAACATTTTTCTAGACACAACTCGGCTGCTAAAAACGATCAAGCAATGGGGCTCCTAAGGTCAGGGAAGGCTCTGATTACCAACTTGTAACGCCCTCGATGCGGCTATGTCTCCCACGTGTCGAGGCACGACTTAGAGACATAGGCGCATTGAAAGCAATGTCGCAAGTCGGGAATCATAACACAACCCAAGTACATATATAATATAAAGGGGAATAATAGCATAGTTGGCTTACACTCGCCACGTCACATCAAAGTACATAAATAACATCCATCATACAATCACTCATGGCCCGACTATGGCGCCAAAATAGAAAAGACCCCCAACAAGCGACTAGGCCCTGAATCTAACCCCGAATAGGCATCCCTACTGATCATCCGGAAAAGACACATAGTAACGCTGAGAGTCCTCGTCGTACTCCCACTTCAGCTCGAGCGCGCCATCCGGAGAGGTATCATCTGTCCCTGCATCTGGTGTAATAGTAATCTGTGAGCCACAAAGGACTCAGCAATCTCGCACCCTCGCGATCAAAACTATTTAAGCTTAATAGGTAGGAAAGGGGTAATGTATAAGTGGAGCTGCGCAAGCGACTAGCATATATGGTGGCTAACTTATTCGCGAAGGAGAGCGAGAAGAGGAGGCAAGGCACGAGCGGAAACTATATAGAGCAGCCTACGCAAACATAACTCCAACGCCGTGTCCACTTCCCGGACTCCGCCGAGAAGAGGCCGTCACGGCAACACACTCAGTTGATTCAATTTAATTATTTAAGGTTCAAGTTATCTACAACCGGACATTAACAAATTCCCATCTGCCCATAACCGCGGGCACGGCTTTCGAAAGATCAATCCCTGCAGGGGGGTCCCAACTTAGCCCATAACAATCTCTCATGGTCAACGAAGGAATAGACCTCCACCCAGGACCCACCGATCAGACTCGGTATCCCGGTACAACAAGATGATTCGACAGGTCAAAACTAGTCCAGCAACACCGCCCGAATGTGCCGACAAATCCCGATAGGAGCTGCACATATCTCTTTCTCAGGGCACACTCAGATGAGACTAGCTACGAGTAAAACCAACCCTCAAGTTTCCCCGAGGTGGCAGGCAGCTCATTTCGGACAAACACTCAGAGGAGCACTGGCCCGTGGGGGGGCTAAAATAAAGATGACCCTCGGGCTCCGGAAACCCAAGGGAAAAAGAGGCTAGGTGGAAAATGGTAAAACCAATGTTGGGCATTGCTGGAAAAGCTTTAATCAAGGCGAACTATCAAGGGGTTCCCATTATAGCCCAACCGCGTAAGGGACGCAACAATCCGGGAACATAACACAGATATGACGGAAACTAGGGCGGCAAGAGTGGAACAAAACACTAGGCGAGAGACCGAGCCTTCCACCCTTTACCAAGTATATAGATGAATAAAGATAACATAGCAATATAATGATATCCCAACAAGTAAATAAGTGTTCCAACAAGGAACGGCTCCAATCTTCACCTGCAACTAGCAACGCTATAAGAAGGGGCTGAGCAAGCGGTAACATAGCCAATCAACGGTTTGCTAGGACAAAGGTGGGTTAGAGGCTCAATCATGGCAATTGGGAGGCTGACAAGCAAGTGGTAGGCATCGTAGCATTGGCAAAGCAAAAGAGCGAGCAAACTAGCATAGCAAAGATAGTAGTGATTTCAAGGGTGTGATCATCTTGCCTGCACAGTTGTCAGAGTTGACTGGATCCTCAAAAGCAAACTCAACGGGCTCCTCGTTAGCGAACTCGTCTCCCGGCTCTACCCAACAACACAAAAAAGCAACAAGGATACAATCAACCACGTGCAAGGGCAACCAAAAATATGCAAAGATGATATGCTATGCGGGATGCAAAATGCAAGATGTGACAGGAAATGCATGAACCTGGCCTCAACTTGGAAAACCAAGTGTACCACTGGATAGAGGGGAAGAAATCCCCTGAAAACGATATAAAGATCATGGCAATCGGAGCTACGGTTTGGAAATGGCAAGCGTTTTACTAAACGAACCGATCTGCGATTTACAGCAAGTAGGCTCCTAAATGCAATGAAATGAACATGCTTCAGCCACCAAACATGAAAACAAATTGCATGGCAGGGATGTACTCAAGAATCTTAACAAATCACTAGGACTGAGGCATAGGCAAATTCATCCATTAAGGGCTTCAAACAAGCATGGCAAAACTGAATAAGCAAAACAGATTTCAGACTTAGCGAAATTAACGCTAGTCTGAAATTTCAGACCACGATGCTCCCTTCGGAGCAGCAAAACAACATGAAGCCTAACCTGAACATGGCAAGTAAGAGCATGGCATGGAGCTAATCAACAAGCTTAACAAAACACCCAAAATGACCTGGGGCCAAAAGGGTTCACAAAATACTCCACCGAGCACACGAACATCGATGAAACACAATCAGTTTTCAGGCTTAGTGAAAACTGAGACATGCTGAAATTATAACTCACGGAGGCATGTAAACAAGCTCGATGCTCTCACTATGGTGCAAGTCATGGCAAGGCAGGAATATATCCATTAAGAAGGCACAAAATGCTAGCTAGACATGGCAAGAACAATGGCATAGCATGCATGGATCACTAGCAATAGCTCCGGCAAAATCGCAAAAGAGTTCACGATCTGCCCAAAATAACAACTATGCAAAAGTTGAGCTCGATTGAGTCAACCTAGGGTGCTCCAACATAACAAGTAAAGACATGGATGGATTAAGCACAACAAGCATAACAAATCACTCTTACTGATCATCCTCAAAAGAGGCACGGATCACTAGGAAACAAGCTGGACATATAGCATTGTGAACTAAAACATCCCAGACTTAGTGATTTTCACTAAGTCCCTGAAATCAGCAAACTCAGGTACCCTACTTTGCAAGCTTGCACAAGACAACACACACATCCTAAAAATGCATGGGAGGCACCTCTGGAAAGAAGACAAAAAGCTTAACAATTCATCCCAAAGGGGCACAGGCATATCATGCACACAATAATCATGGCAAAAATGACAAAAGACAATGTAGGGCTAACGGATCTGCAATTTAACTCATGATGCCTCCTTCCAACAGCATTTTGGGCACCAAGATGACCTCAAATGCAAATGATACAATGGAATGAAATGATGTACTCGTCGAGATGAAGAATTTGATATATCATATGCCCAAATCGGAGCCACGGATGCAAAGATATGAGCGGTCAAAGTATGAATAAAATCTGGAGATTAGAGGAGAAAGTCAACCCCGAATAGATCTAGGGTTTACTGTTCACCGGGCGCGCGGGCACTGTTCACCGATCCGGCGAGGCGGCGGTTGCCGGCGACGGCGACCTCGGACGGCGGCGAGGGGAGGCGGGCCGGCGTGGGCGCGGCGCGGTGGTGGCCGCTGACGAGGGCGGCGCGGAAGCCGAGGCGCGGGGGCGGCGCGGAGCTCGGTGGGATGCGGCGGGTGGCGGCCGGCGAGATCGGGCCGGGCTACTCCGGCGAGCCCGTGGTGGCGCGGTGGTCGGTGGTGGCCGGAGCGGCGAGCGACGCGGCCGGCCTCGGGGAATAGGAGCGCGGGCGGCGGCGCGGACGAACCGGGCCACGGGGGCCAGCTCCAGGCTCCCCGACCCGCGGCGGCGGCGGCGGGCGCGAGCCACTGAGGAGGCGACACGTGGCGGTGGCGGGGAGGAGCCGGACGTGTCCGTTGGTGCAAAATTTTGTCTGGCGTGGCGCGGGGAATAGATCTAGGGTTAGGGGGAGGAGAGACCCGGGATTTCGAGGAAGGGGTCTATTTATAGGCCTAGAGGGAGCTAGGAGAGTTCAAATGAGGTGCGGTTTTCGCCCACACGATCGTGATCGAACGACCGAGACGATGGAGCAGAGTTTGGTGGGTTTTGGGCCATATTGGTGTTGGGGAACGTGGTAATTTCGAAAAATTTCCTACGCACACGCAAGATCATGGTGATGCACAGCAACGAGAGGGGAGAGTGTTGTCTACGTACCAACGCAGACCGACTGCGGAAGCGATCACACAACGTAGAGGAAGTAGTCGTACGTCTTCTTTCCGATCCGACCGATCCAAGCACCGTTACTCCGGCACCTCCGAGTTCTTAGCACACGTTCAGCTCGATGATGATCCTCGGGCTCCGATCCAGCAAAGCGTCGAGGAAGAGTTCCGTCAGCATGACGGCGTGGTGACGATCTTGATGTACTACTGACGCAGGGCTTCGCCTAAGCTCTACAACGATATGACCGAGGTGGAATTTGGTGGCAGGGGGCACCGCACACGGCTAAGGAACGATCAACAATGATCAACTTGTGTGTCTATGGGGTGCCCCTGCCCCTGTATATAAAGGATGGAGGAGGAGGAGGCCGGCCAAGCCTATTGGTGTGGCCAGGGTGGGAGTCCTACTAGGACTCCAAGTCCTAGTAGGAGTCCATCAAGAGGGGAGGAAGGGAGAAGGAATAGGAGGAGAAGGAGAGGTGGCCGGCCCCTTTTCCCTAGTCCAATTCGGACCAAAGGGGAGGGGGGCGCAGCAGCCTTTTCCTCTTCCCACTAAAGCCCATCAAGGCCCATTACTCTTCCCCGTATTCCCGTAACTCCCCGGTACCTCCGAAAATACCCGAATCACTCGGAACCTTTCCGATGTCCGAATATAGTCGTCCAATATGTCGATCTTTACGTCTCGACCATTTCGAGACTCCTCGTTATGTCCCCGATCTCATCCAGGACTCCGAACTCCTTCGGTACATCAAAACTCATAAACTCATAACATAACTGTCATCGAAACCTTAAGCGTGCGGACCCTACAGTTCGAGAACAATGTAGACATGACCGAGACACGTCTCCGGTCAATAACCAATAGTGGGACCTGGATGCCCATATTGGCTCCTACATATTCTACGAAGATCTTTATCGGTCAGACCGCATAACAACATACGTTGTTCCCTTTGTCATCGGTATGTTACTTGCCCGAGATTCGATCGTCGGTATCCAATACCTAGTTCAATCTCGTTACTGGCAAGTCTCTTTACTCGTTCCGTAATACATCATCTCATAACTAACATCTTAGTTATTATGCTTGCAAGGCTTATGTGATGTGTATTACCGAGAGGGCCCAGAGATACCTCTCCAACAATCGGAGTGACAAACCCTAATCTCGAAATACGCCAACCCAACATCTACCATTGGAGACACCTGTAGTACTCCTTTATAATCACCCAGTTACGTTGTGACGTTTGGTAGTACCCAAAGTGTTCCTCTTGTAAACGGGAGTTGCATAATCTCATAGTTATAGGAACATGTATAAGTCATGAAGAAAAGCAATAGCAACATACTAAACGATCGGGTGCTAAGCTAATGGAATGGGTCATGTCAATCAGATCATTCAACTAATGATGTGACCTCGTTAATCAAATAACAACTCTTTGTTCATGGTTAGGAAACATAACCATCTTTGATTAACAAGCTAGTCTAGTAGAGGCATACTAGTGACACTCTGTTTGTCTATGTATTCACACATGTATTATGTTTCCGGTTAATACAATTCTAGCATGAATAATAAATATTTATCATGATATAAGGAAACAAATAATAACTTTATTATTGCCTCTAGGGCATATTTCCTTCAGTCTCCCACTTGCACTAGAGTCAATAATCTAGTTTCACATCGCCATGTGATTTAGCAGCAATATTTCACATCACCATGTGATTAACACCCATAGTTCACATCGTTATGTGACCAACACTCAAAGGGTTTACTAGAGTCAGTAATCTAGTTCACATCTCTATGTGATTAATACCCAAAGAGTACTAAGGTGTGATCATGTTTTGCTTGTGAGATAATTTTAGTCAACGGGTCTGTCACATTCAGATCCGTAAGTATTTTGCAAAATTCTTTGTCTATAATGCTCTGCACGGAGCTACTCTAGCTAATTGCTCCCACTTTCAATATGTATCTAGATCGAGACTTAGAGTCATCTAGATTAGTGTCAAAACTTGCATCGGCGTAACCCTTTACGACGAACCTTTTTATCACGTCCATAATCGAGAAACATATCCTTATTTCACTAAGGATAATTCTGACCGCTGTCCAGTGATCTACTCCTAGATCACTATTGTACTCCCTTGCCAAATCAGTGCAGGGTTTACAATAGATCTGGTATACAGCATGACATACTTTATAGAACCTATGGCCAAGGCATAGGGAATGACTTTCATTCTCTTTCTATCTTCTGCCGTGGTCGGGCTTTGAGTCTTACTCAACTTCACACCTTATAATACAGGCAAGAACTCTTTCTTTGACTGCTCCATTTTGAACTACTTCAAAATCTTTGTCAAGGTATGTACTCATTGAAAGAACTTATCAAGCGTCTTGATCTATCTCTATAGATCTTGAAGCTCAATATGTAAGCAGCTTCACCGAAGTCTTTCTTTGAAAAACTCCTTTCAAACACTCCTTTATGCTTTACATAATAATTCTACATTATTTCTGATCAACAATATGTCATTCACATATACTTATCAGAAATGTTGTAGTGCTCCCACTCACTTTCTTGTAAATACAGGCTTCACCGCAAGTCTGTATAAAACTATATGCTTTGATCAACTTATCAAAGCGTATATTCCAACTCCGAGATGCTTGCACCAGTCCACAGATGGATCGCTGGTGCTTGCACATTTTGTTAGCACTTTTTGGATTGACAAAACCTTCTAGTTGCATCACATACAACTCTTCTTTAATAAATCCATTAAGGAATGCAGTTTTGTTTATCCATTTGCCAGATTTCATAAAATGCGGCAATTGCTAACATGATTCGGATAGACTTAAGCATAGATACGAGTGAGAAAAACTCATCGTAGTCAACACCTTGAACTTGTCGAAAACTTTTGCGACAATTCTAGCTTTGTAGATAGTAACACTACTATCAGCGTCCGTCTTCCTCTTGAAGATCCATTTATTTTCTATGGCTTGCCGATCATCGGGCAAATCCATCAAAGTCCATACTTTGTTCTCATACATGGATCATATCTCAGATTTCATGGCCTCAAACCATTTCGCGGAATCTGGGCTCATCATCGCTTCCTCATAGTTCGTAGGTTCATCATGATCTAGTAGCATGACTTCCAGAGAAGGATTACCGTACCACTCTGGCGTGGATCTTACTCTGGTTTACCTACAAGGTTCGGTAGTAACTTGATCTGAAGTTACATGATCATCATCATTAGCTTCCTCACTAATTGGTGTAGGTGTCACAGAAACAGTTTTCTGTGATGTACTACTTTCCAATAAGGGAGCAGGTACAGTTACCTCATCAAGTTCTACTTTCCTCCCACTCACTTCTTTCGAGAGAAACTCCTTCTCCAGAAAGTTTCCGAATTTTAGCAACAAAAGTCTTGCCTTCGGATCTGTGATAGAAGGTGTATCCAATAGTTTCCTTTGGATATCCTATGAAGACGCACTTCTCCGATTTGAGTTTGAGCTTATCAGGATGAAACTTTTTCATATAAGCATCGCAACCCCAAATTTTAAGAAACGACAGCTTAGGTTTCTTGCCAAACCATAGTTCACACGGTGTCGTCTCAACGGATTTAGATGGTGCCCTATTTAACGTGAATGCAGCTGTCTCTAATGCATAACCCCAAAACGATAGTGGTAGATCGGTAAGATACATCATAGATTGCACTATATCCAATAAAGTACGGTTATGACGTTAGGACACACCATTATGCTGTGGTGTTCCATGTGGCATGATTTTGTGAAACTATTCCACATTGTTTTAATTGAAGACCAAACTCGTAACTCAAATATTTTACCTCTACGATCATATCGTAGAAACTTTTATTTTCTTGTCATGATGATTTTCCACTTCACTCTGAAATTCTTTGAACTTTTCAAATGTTTCAGACTTTATGTTTCATCAAGTAGATATACTCATATCTGCTCAAATCATCTATGAAGATCAGAAAATAATGATACCTGTTGCGAGCCTCAATATTCATCGGACCACATACATCAGTATGTATGATTTCCAACTAATCTGTTGCTCGCTCCATTGTTCCGAAGAACGGAGTTTTAGTCATCTTGCCCAAAAGGCATGGTTCGCAAGCATCAACTGATTCATAATCAAGTGATTCCAAAAGTCCATCAGCATGGAGTTTCTTCATGCGCTTTACACCAATATGACCTAAACGGCAGTGCCACAAATAAGTTGCACTATCATTATTAACTTTGCATCTTTTGGTTTCAATATTATGAATATGTGTATCACTACGATCGAGATCCAACGAACTTGTTTCATTGGGTGTATGACCATCGAAGGTTTTATTCATGTAAACAGAACAACAATTATTCTCTGATTTTAATGAATAACCGTATTGCAATAAACATGATCAAATCATATTCATGCTCAACGCAAACACCAAATAACACTTATTTAGGTTCAACACTAATCCCGAAAGTATAGGGGAGTATGCGATGATGATCATATCAATCTTGGAACTACTTCCAACACACATCGTCACTTCACCCTTAACTAGTCTCTGTTTATTCTGCAACTCCCGTTTCGAGTTACTACTCTTAGCAACTGAACTAGCATCAAATACTAAGGGGTTGCTATAAACACTAGTAAAGTACACATCAATAACATGTATATCAAATATACTTATGTTCACTTTGCCATCCTTCTTATCCGCCAATCACTTGGGGTAGTTCTGCTTCCAGTGACCAGTCCCTTTGCAGTAGAAGCACTTAGTCTCAGGCTTAGGATCAGACTTGGGCTTCTTCACTTGAGCAGCAACTTGCTTGCCGTTCTTCTTGAAGTTCCCCTTCTTCCCTCTGCCCTTTTCTTGAAACTAGTGGTCTTGTCAATCATCAACACTTGATGTTTTTCTTGATTTCTACCTTCGTTGATTTCAGCATCACGAAGAGCTTGGGAGTTGTTTCCGTTATCCCTTGCATATTATAGTTCATCACGAAGTTCTACTAACTTGGTGATGGTGACTAGAGAATTCTGTCAATCACTATCTTATCTGGAAGATTAACTCCCACTTGATTCAAGCGATTGTAGTACCCAGACAATCTGAGCACATGCTCACTAGTTGAGCGATTCTCCTCCATCTTTTAGCTATAGAACTTGTTGGAGACTTCATATCTCTCAACTCGGGTATTTGCTTGAAATATTAACTTCAACTCCTGGAACATCTCATATGGTCCATGACGTTCAAAACGTCTTTGAAGTCCCGATTCTAAGCCGTTAAGCATGGTGCACTTAAACTATCAAGTAGTCATCATATTGAGCTAGCCAAACGTTCATAATGTCTGCATCTGCTGCTGCAATAGGTCTGTCACCTAGCGGTGCATCTAGGACATAATTTTTCTGTGCAGCAATGAGGATAAACCTCAGATCACGGATCCAATCCGCATCATTGCTACTAACATCTTTCAACACAATTTTCTCTAGGAACATATCAAAATAAACACAGGGAAGCAACAACGCGAGCTATTGATCTACAACATGATTTGCAAAATACTACCAGGACTAAGTTCATGATAAATTTAAGTTCATTTAATCATATTACTTAAGAACTCCCACTTAGATAGATATCCCTCTGATCCTCTAAGTGATCACGTGATCCAAATCAACTAAACCATAACCGATCATCACGTGAGATGGAGTAGTTTTCAATGGTGAACATCGTTATGTTGATCATATCTACTATATGATTCACGCTCGACCTTTCGGTCTCCGTGTTCCGAGGCCATATCTGCATATGCTAGGCTCGTCAAGTTTAACCTGAGTATTCTGCGTGTGCAAAACTGGCTTGCACCCATTGTAGATGGACGTAGAGCTTATCACACCCGATCATCACGTGGTGTCTGGGCACGACGAACTTTGGCAACGGTGCATACTCAGGGAGAACACTTCTTGATAATTTAGTGAGAGATCATCTTATAATGCTACCGTTAATCAAAGCAAAAATAAGATGTATAAAAGATAAACATCATATGCAATCAAAATATGTGACATGATATGGCCATCATCATCTTGCTTCTTTGATCTCCATCTCCAAAGTACTGTCATGATCTCTATCATCACCGGCATGACACCATGATCTCCATCATCTTGATCTATATCAATGTGTCGTCACACGGTCGTCTCGCCAACTATTGCTCTTGCAACTATTGCTATCGCATAGCGATAAAGCAAAGCAATTATTTGGCGCTTGCATCTTATGCAATAAAGAGACAACCATAAGGCTTTTGCCAGTTGCCGATAACTTCAACAAAACATGATCATCTCATACAACAACTTATATCTCATCACGTCTTGACCATATCATATCACAACATGCCCTGCAAAAACAAGTTAGACGTCCTCTACTTTGTTGTTGCAAGTTTTACGTGGCTGCTACGGGCTTAAGCAAGAACCAATCTCACCTACGCATCAAAACCACAATGATAGTTTGTCAAATAGACTCCGTTTTAACCTTCGCAAGGACCGGGCGTAGTCACACTCGGTTCAACTAAAGTTGGAGAAACAGTCACCCGCAAGTCACCTTTGTGCAAAGCACGTCGGGGAAACCGGTCTCGCGTAAGCGTACGCGTAATGTCGGTCCGGGCCGCTTCATCCAACAATACCGCCGAACCAAAGTATGACATGCTGGTAGGCAGTATGACTTATATCGCCCACAACTCACTTGTGTTCTACTCGTGCATATAACATCAAACCATAAAACCAGGCTCGGATGCCACTGTTGGGGAACGTAGTAATTTCGAAAAAAATTCCTACGCACACGCAAGATCATGGTGATGCACAGCAACGAGAGGGGAGAGTGTTGTCTACGTACCAACGCAGACCGACTGCGGAAGCGATCACACAACGTAGAGGAAGTAGTCGTACGTCTTCTTTCCGATCCGACCGATCCAAGCACCGTTACTCCGGCACCTCCGAGTTCTTAGCACACGTTCAGCTCGATGACGATCCTCGGGCTTCGATCCAGCAAAGCGTCGAGGAAGAGTTCCGTCAGCACGACGGCGTGGTGACGATCTTGATGTACTACCGACGCAGGGCTTCGCCTAAGCTCTACAACGATATGACCGAGGTGGAATTTGGTGGCAGGGGGCACCGCACACGGCTAAGGAACGATCAACAATGATCAACTTGTGTGTCTATGGGGTGCCCCTGCCCCTGTATATAAAGGATGGAGGAGGAGGAGGCCGGCCAAGCCTATTGGTGCGGCCAGGGTGGGAGTCCTACTAGGACTCCAAGTCCTAGTAGGAGTCCATCAAGAGGGGAGGAAGGGAGAAGGAATAGGAGGAGAAGGAGAGGTGGTCGGCCCCCTTTTCCCTAGTCCAATTCGGACCAAAGGGGAGGGGGCGCAGCAGCCTTTTCCTCTTCCCACTAAAGCCCATCAAGGCCCATTACTCTTCCCTGTATTCCCGTAACTCCCCGGTACCTCCGAAAATACCCGAATCACTCGGAACCTTTCCGATGTCCGAATATAGTCGTCCAATATATCGATCTTTACGTCTCGACCATTTCGAGACTCCTCGTTATGTCCCCGATCTCATCCAGGACTCCGAACTCCTTCGGTACATCAAAACTCATAAACTCATAACATAACTGTCATCGAAACCTTAAGCGTGCGGACCCTACGGTTCGAGAACAATGTAGACATGACCGAGACACGTCTCCGGTCAATAACCAATAGCGGGACCTGGATGCCCATATTGGCTCCTACATATTCTACGAAGATCTTTATCGGTCAGACCGCATAACAACATACGTTGTTCCCTTTGTCATCGGTATGTTACTTGCCCGAGATTCGATCGTCGATATCCAATACCTAGTTCAATCTCGTTACTGGCAAGTCCCTTTACTCGTTCCGTAATACATCATCTCATAACTAACATCTTAGTTATTATGCTTGCAAGGCTTATGTGATGTGTATTACCGAGAGGGCCCAGAGATACCTCTCCGACAATCGGAGTGACAAACCCTAATCTCGAAATACGCCAACCCAACATCTACCATTGGAGACACCTGTAGTACTCCTTTATAATCACCCAGTTACGTTGTGACGTTTGGTAGTACCCAAAGTGTTCCTCTCGTAAACGGGAGTTGCATAATCTCATAGTTATAGGAACATGTATAAGTCATGAAGAAAAGCAATAGCAACATACTAAACGATCGGGTGCTAAGCTAATGGAATGGGTCATGTCAATCAGATCATTCAACTAATGATGTGACCTCGTTAATCAAATAACAACTCTTTGTTCATGGTTAGGAAACATAACCATCTTTGATTAACGAGCTAGTCTAGTAGAGGCATACTAGTGACACTCTGTTTGTCTATGTATTCACACATGTATTATGTTTCCGGTTAATACAATTCTAGCATGAATAATAAACATTTATCATGATATAAGGAAACAAATAATAACTTTATTATTGCCTCTAGGGCATATTTCCTTCAATTGGAGGGGTGTTGGGCTGCACACACACGAGGCCTTTTCGGTCCCTCGGTTAACCGTTGGAGTATCAAACGAAGTCCAAATGACCCAAAACTTGACAGGCGGTCTACCGGTGGTAAACCAAGGCCGCATGGCAAGTCTCGGTCCAATCCGGAAATGTTTAATCCCCACACACGAAAGAAAGCTAGAAATGGCCACCGGAGGAGAACGAAGCGCCGGAATGCAAAACGGACAACGGGGAAAATGCTCGAATGCATGAGATGAACATGTATGCAAATGCAATGCACGTGATGACATGATATGAGATGCACGAAAACAAAATAACACACGGAGACAAAGACCCGAACCCGAGAATTAAATATAACTTAATGCCGGAAACGGCAAGAGTTGGAGTACAAATCGGGAAGGTTACATATGGGGCGTTACAGCCGCCTTCAAGGGCACCAATAGTGGAATCACGGCATCTCGCATTCTGTGAGGGCGTGAGGAGAATACGGTGGCCCTAGTGGCTTCTTGGGGAGCATTGTGCCTCCACACCGCTCTAACGGAGACGTACTTCCCCTCAAAAGGAAGGAACTTCGGTAACACATCCTCGTCTTCACCGGATCCACTCTTGGTTATCTCTTACCTTTACTTGTGCAAGCTCTTTAGTGTTACTTCTCTTGCTTGCTTGTATGCTTGTTGTTATTGCATCATAGAGGTTGCTCACCTAGTTGCACATCTAGATAACCTACTTTGATGTAAAGTTTAATTTGGTAAAGAAAAGTAAAATTTGGTAGTTGCCTATTCACCCCCCCCCCCTCTAGTCAACCATATCGATCCTTTCAGGTACCACCAGCAACCTTTTTCTCAAAAGTCCATGGTCGTCCCTGAAATCCCAGATCAACCAAGACACAAATATCGACAGCATCGTGAAAACCTTGTATCTGGCTTTGGCTTCACTTTCCTATGCCGTCATATTCCTCCAAACTCAGAACCTCGTTAAAATCACCGTGGCATAACCAGGGTAGATCACTCAAAGATGTCATATTCCTCATCGTGCTCCAAGTGTTGTGTCTCAGGTGGGTTTGAGCTTCCCCATAAAAACATGATAGTCTCCATGGGGCTCCACCCAAGACAGTAACTTTAGTATCTATATGGTATCTTGAGTAAGACAATGAAGGAAATATGCCCTAGAGGCAATAATAAATTTATTATTTATTTCCTTATATCTTGATAAATGTTTATTATTCATGCTAGAATTGTATTAACCGGAAACATAATACATGTGTGAATACATAGAGAAACAGAAGTGTCACTAGTATGCCTCTACTTGACTAGCTCGTTGATCAAAGATGGTTATGTTTCCTAACCATAGACATGAGTTGTCATTTGATTAACGGGATCACATCATTAGGAGAATGATGTGATTGACTTGACCCATTCCGTTACCTTAGCACTTGATCGTTTAGTTTATTGCTATTGCTTTATTCATAACTTATACATGTTCCTATGACTATGAGATTATGCAACTCCCGTTTACCGGAGGAACACTTTGTGTGCTACCAAATGTCACAACGTAAATGGGTGATTATAAAGGTGCTCTACAGGTGTCTCCGAAGGTACATGTTGGGTTGGCGTATTTCGAGATTAGATTTGTCACTCCGATTGTCGGAGAGGTATCTCTGGGGCCACTCGGTAATGCACATCACTATAAGCCTTGCAAGCATTGCAACTAATGAGTTAGTTGCGGGATGATGTGTTACAGAACGAGTAAAGAGACTTGCTGGTAACGAGATTGAACTAGGTATTGAGATACCGACGATCGAATCTCGGGCAAGTAACATACCGATGACAAAGGGAACAACGTATGTAGTTATGCGGTTTGACCGATAAAGATCTTCGTAGAATATGTAGGAACCAATATGAGCATCCAGGTTCCGCTATTGGTTATTAACCGGAGACATGTCTTGGTCATGTCTACATAGTTTTCGAACCCATAGGGTCCGCATGCTTAAAGTTCAATGATGATCGTAATTAGGGTTTTTGTGTTTTGATGTACCAAAGGTTGTTTGGAGTCCCGGATGTGATCACGGACATGACGAGGAGTCTCGAAATGGTCGAGACATAAAGATTGATATATTGCAAGCCTATATTTGGATATCGGAATCGTTCCGGGTGAAATCGGGATTTTACCGAAGTACCGGGGGGTTACCGGAACACCCCCCCCCCCCCCCCCGCGCGGGGGGGGGGGGGTTAATGGGCCTACATGGGCCCTAAGGGAGAAGAGGAGGGCCGGCCAGGGCAGGCCGCGTGCCCTCTCCCGCCTAGTCCGAATAGGACAAGGAAGGGGGGCGGCACCCCCCTTTCCTCTTTCCCCCTTCCCCTTTCCTTCTCCAACAAGGCAAGAGGGGGGAGTCCTACTCCCGGTGGGAGTAGGACTCCTCCAGGCGCACCCCTAGGGGCCGGCCGCACCTCCCCCTCCCTCCTTTATATACGAGGGCAAGGGGGCACCCCATGAGACACAAGTTGATCTTCGTGATCGTTCCTTAGTCGTGTGCGGTGCCCCCTTACACCATATTCCGCCTCGATCATATTGTAGCGGTGCTTAGGCGAAGCCCTGCGACGGTAGAACATCATCACCGTCATCACGCCGTCGTGCTGACGAAACTTTCCCTCAACACTCGGCTGGATTGGAGTTCGAGGGACGTCACCGAGTTGAACGTGTGCAGAACTCGAAGGTGCCGTACGTTCGGTACTTGGATCGGTTGGATCGGGAAGACGTACGACTACTTCCTCTATGTTGTGTCAACGCTTCCGTTGCCGGTCTACGAGGGTACGTAGACAACACTCTCCCCTCTCATTGCTATGCATCACCATGATCTTGCGTGTGCGTAGGAATTTTTTTGAAATTACTACGTTCCCTAACAGTGGCATCCGAGCCAGGTCTTATGCGTTGATGTAATATGCACGAGTAGAACACAAGTGAGTTGTGGGCGATATAAGTCATACTGCTTACCAGCATGTCACACTTTGGTTCGGCAGTATTGTTGGATGAAGCGGCCCGGACCGACATTACGCGTACGCTTACGCGAGACTGGTTTTACCGCCATGCTATGCACACAGGTGACTAGCGGGTGTCAGTTTCTCCAACTTTAGTTGAATCGAGTGTGGCTACGCCCGGTCCTTGCGAAGGTTAAAACAACACCAACTTGACAAACTATCGTTGTGGTTTTGATGCGTAGGTAAGAACGGTTCTTGCTAAGCCCGTAGCAGCCACGTAAAACTTGCAACAACAAAGTAGAGGACGTCTAACTTGTTTTTGCAGGGCATGTTGTGATGTGATATGGTCAAGACATGATGCTATATTTTATTGTATGAGATGATCATGTTTTGTAACCGAGTTATCGGCAACTGGCAGGAGCCATATGGTTGTCGCTTTATTGTATGCAATGCAATCACACTGTAATGCTTTACTTTATCACTAAGCGGTAGCGATAGTCGTGGAAGCATAATTGGCGAGACGACAACGATGCTACGATGGAGATCAAGGTGTCGCGCCGGTGACAATGGTGATCATGACGGTACTTCAGAGATGGAGATCACAAGTACAAGATGATGATGGCCATATCATATCACTTATATTGATTGCATGTGATGTTTATCTTTTATGCATCTTATCTTGCTTTGATTGGCGGTAGCATTATAAGATGATCTCTCACTAAATTTCAAGATAAAAGTGTTCTCCCTGAGTATGCACCATTGCCAAAGTTCGTCGTGCCCAGACACCACGTGATGATTGGGTGTGATAAGCTCTACGTCCATCTACAATGGGTGCAAGCCAGTTTTGCACACGCTGAATACTCAGGTTAAACTTGACGAGCCTAGCATATGCAGATATGGCCTCGGAACATTGAGACCGAAAGGTCAAGCGTGAATCATATAGTAGATATGATCAACATATTGATGTTCACCATTGAAAGCTACTCCATTTCACGTGATGATCGGTTATGGTTTAGTTGATTTCGATCACGTGATCACTTAGAACATTAAAGGGATGTCTTTCTAAGTGGGAGTTCTTAAGTAATATGATTAATTGAACTTTAATTTATCATGAACTTAGTCCTGATAGTATTTGCATATCTATGTTGTAGATCAATAGCTCGCGTTATTGCTTCCCTATGTTTTATATGTGTTCCTAGAGAAAACTAAGTTGAAAGATGATAGTAGCAATGATGCAGACTGGGTCCGAGATTTGAGGTTTATCCTCATTGTTGCACAGAAGGATTATGTCCTGGATGCACCGCTAGGTGACTAACCTATTGCAGGAGCAAATGCAGACGTTATGAACGTTTGGCTAGCTCAATATGATGACTACTTGATAGTTTAAGTGCACCATGCTTAACAACTTAGAATCGGGACTTCAAAGACGTTTTGAACGTCATGGACCATATGAGATGTTCCAGGAGTTGAAGTTAATATTTCAAGTAAATACCCGAGTTGAGAGATATGAAGTCTCCAACAAGTTCTATAGCTAAAAAGATGGAGGAGAATAGCTCAAGCAGTGAGCATGTGCTCAGATTGTCTAGGTACTACAATCGCTTGAATCAAGTGGGAGTTAATCTTCCAGATAAAATAGTGATTGACAGAATTCTCTAGTCACCATCACCAAGTTAGTAGAACTTCGTGATGAACTATAATATGCAAGGGATAACGGAAACGATTCACAAGCTCTTCGTAATGCTGAAATCAACGAAGGTAGAAATCAAGAAAAATATCAAGTGTTGATGGTAGACAAGACCACTAATTTCAAGAAAAGGGCAAAGGGAAGAAGGGGAACTTCAAGAAGAACGGCAAGCAAGTTGCTGCTCAAGTGAAGAAGCCCAAGTCTGGTCCTAAGCCTGAGACTAAGTGCTTCTACTGCAAAGGGACTGGTCACTAGAAGCGGAACTGCCCCAAGTATTTGGCGGATAAGAAGGATGGCAAAGTGAACAAAGGTATATTTGATATATAGATTATTGATGTGTATTTTACTAGTGTTCGTAGCAACCCCTCGGTATTTGATATTGGTTCAGTTGCTAAGAGTAGTAACTGGAAACGGGAGTTGCAGAATGAACAGAGACTAGTTTAAGGGTGATGTGACAATGTGTGTTGGAAGTGGTTCCAAGATTGATATGATCATCATCGCATACTCCCTATACTTTCGGGATTAGTGTTGAACCTAAATAAATGTTATTTGGTGTTTGCGTTGAGCATAAATATGATTGGATCATGTTTATTGCAATACGGTTATTCATGTAAGTTAGAGAATAATTGTTGTTCTGTTTACATGAACAAAATCTTCTATGGTCATACACCCAATGAAAATGGTTTGTTGGATCTCGATTGTGGTGATACACATTTTCATAATATTGAAGCCAAAAGATGCAAAGTTAATAATGATAGTGCAACTTATTTGTGGCACTGCTGTTTAGGTCATATTGGTGTAAAGCGCATGAAGAAAATCCATGCTGATGGGCTTTTGGAATCACTTGATTATGAATCAGTTGATGCTTGCGAACCATGCCTCATGCGCAAGATGACTAAGACTTCGTTCTCTGGAACAATGGAGCAAGCAACAGATTTGTTGGAAATCATACATACTGATGTATGTGGTCCGATGAATATTGAGGCTAGCGGCAGGTATCATTATTTTCTAATCTTCACAGATGATTTGAGCATATATGAGTATATCTACTTGATGAAACACAAGTCTGAAATATTTGAAAAGTTCAAAGAATTTCAGAGTGAAGTGGATAATCATCGTAACAAAAATAAAAGTTTCTATGATATGATCGCAGAAGTAAAATATTTGAGTTACGAGTTTGGCTTTCAGTCCAAACAATGTGAAATAGTTTCACTACTCACGCCACCTGGAACACCACAGTGTAATGGTGTGCCCGAACGTCGTAACCGTGCTTTATTATATATGGTGCGATCTATGATGTCTCTTACCGATTACTATCGATTTGGGGTTATGCATTAGAGACAGCTACATTCACGTTAAATAGGGCACCATCTAAATCCGTTGAGACGACACCGTATAAACTGTGGTTTGGCGAGAAACCTAAGCTGTCGTTTCTTAAAGTTTGGGACTGCGATGCTTATGTGAAAAAGTTTCAACATAATAAGCTCGAACCCAAATCGGAGAAGTAAATCTTCATAGGATACCCAAAAGAAAATGTTGGGTACACCTTCTATCACATATCCGAAGGCAAGATATTCATTGCTGAGAATGGATCCTTTCTAGAGAAGGAGTTTCTCTCGAAAGAAGTGTGTGGGAGGAAAGTGGAACTTGATAAGGTAATTGTACCTTCTCCCTTATTGGAAAGTAATTCATCACAGAAATCTGTTCCTGTGACTACTACACCAATTAGTGAGGAAGCTAATGATGATGATCATGTAACTTCAGATCAAGTTAATACTGAACCTCGTAGGTAAACCAGAGTGGTACGGTAATCCTGTTCTAGAGGTCATGTTACTTGACCATGACAAACCTACGAACTATGAGGAAGTGATGATGAGCCCAGATTCCGCGAAATGGCTTGAGGCCATGAAATCTGAGATGGGATCCATGTATGAGAACAAAGTGTACTTTGGTTGAATTGCCTGTTGATCGGCAAGACATAGAAAATAAATGGATCTTCAAGAGGAAGACAGACGCTGATAGTAGTGTTACTATCTACAAAGCTAGACTTGTCGAAAAAGGTTTTGACAGAGTTCAAGGTGTTGACTACGATGAGAATTGCTCACTCGTATCTATGCTTAAAGTATGTCCGAACCATGTTAGCAATTGGCGCATTTTATGAAATCTGGCAAATGGATAAACAAAACTGCACTACTTAATGGATTTATTAAAGAATAGTTGTATATGATGCAACCAGAAGGTTTTGTCAATCCTAAAGGTACTAACAAAATATGCAAGCTCCAGCGATCCATCTATGGACTGATGCAATCATCTTGGAGTTGGAATATATGCTTTGATAAGTTGATCAAAGCATATAGTTTTATGCAGACTTGCGGTGAAGCCTGTATTTACAAGAAAGTGAGTGGGAGCACTACAACATTTCTGATAAGTATATATGAATGACATATTGTTGATCGGAGATAATGTAGAATTATTTTGCAAAGCATAAAGGAGTGTTTAAAAGGAGTTTTTCAAAGAAAGACCTCGGTGAAGCTGCTTACATATTGAGCATCAAGATCTATAGAGATAGATCAAGACGCTTGATAAGTTTTTCAATGAGTACATACCTTGACAAGATTTTGAAGTAGTTCAAAATGGAACAGTCAAAGAAAGAGTTCTTGCCTGTGTTACAAGGTGTGAAACTGAGTATGACTCAAAACCCGACCACGGCAGAAGATAGAGAGAGAATGAAAGTCATTCCCTATGCCTCAGCCATAGGTTCTATAAAGTATGCCATGCTGTGTACCAAACCTATTGTATATCCTTCCCTGTGTTTGGCAAGGGAGTACAATAGTGATCTAGGAGTAGATCACTGGACATTAGTAAAAATTATCCTTAGTGGAATAAGGATATGTTTCTCGATTATGAAGGTGACAAAAGGTTCGTCGTAAAGGGTTACGTCGATGCAAGTTTTGACACTGATCCAGATGACTCAAAGTCTCAATCTGGATACATATTTAAAGTGGGAGCAATTAGCTAGAGTAGCTCTGTGCAGAGCATTGTTGACATAGAAATTTGCAAAATACATACGGATCTGAATGTAGCAGACCCGTTGACTAAACTTCCCTCACAAGCAAAACATGATCACACCTTACTACTCTTTGGGTATTAATCACATAGTGATGTGAACTAGATTATTGACTCTAGTAAACTCTTTGGGTGTTGGTCACATGAAGATGTGAACTATGGGTGTTAATCACATGGTGATGTGAACTATTGATGTTAAATCACATGGCGATGTGAACTAGATTATTGACTCTAGTGCAAGTGGGAGACTCAAGGAAATATGCCCTAGAGGCAATAATAAAGTTATTATTTATTTCCTTATATCATGATAAATTTTTATTATTCATGCTAGAATTGTATTAACCGGAAACATAATACATGTGTGAATACATAGACAAACAGAAGTGTCACTAGTATGCCTCTACTTGACTAGCTCGTTGATCAAAGATGGTTATGTTTCCTAACCATAGACATGAGTTGTCATTTTATTAACGGGATCACATCATTAGGAGAATGATGTGATTGACTTGACCCATTCCGTTAGCTTAGCACTTGATCGTTTAGTTTGTTGTTATTGCTTTCTTCATAACTTATACATGTTCCTATGACTATGAGATTATGCAACTCCCGTTTATCGGAAGAACACTTTGTGTGCTACCAAACGTCACAACGTAACTGGGTGATTATAAAGGTTCTCTATAGGTGTCTCTGAAGGTACATGTTGGGTTGGCGTATTTCGAGATTAGGATTTGTCACTCCGATTGTCGGAGAGGTATCTCTGGGCCCACTCGGTAATGCACATCACTATAAGCCTTGCAAGCATTGCAACTAATGAGTTAGTTGCGGGATGATGTGTTACTGAACGTGTAAAGAGACTTGCTGGTAACAAGATTGAACTAGGTATTGAGATACAGACGATCGAATCTCGGGCAAGTAACATACCGATGACAAAGGGAACAACGTATGTTGTTATGCGGTTTGACCGATAAAGATCTTCGTAGAATATGTAGGAACCAATATGAGCATCCAGGTTCCGCTATTGGTTATTGACCGGAGACGTGTCTCGATCATGTCTACATAGTTCTCGAACCCGTAGGGTCCGCACGCTTAAAGTTCGGTGACGATCATAATTAGGGTTTTTGTGTTTTGATGTACCGAAGGTTGTTCGGAGTCCCGAATGTGATCACGGACATGACAAGGAGTCTCGAAATGGTCGAGACATAAAGATTGATATATTGGAAGCCTATATTTGGATATCGGAATCGTTTCGGGTGAAATCGGGATTTTACCGGAGTACCTGGGGGGTTACCGGAACCCCCCCTCCCCCCGGGGGGGGGGGGGGTTAATGGGCCTACATGGGCCCTAAGGGAGAAGAGGAGGGCCGGCCAGGGCAGGCCGCGCGCCCCCTCCCCCCCTAGTCCAAATAGGACAAGGAAGGGGGGGCACCTTCCTTTCCTCTTTCCCCCTTCCCCTTTCCTTCTCCAACAAGGCAAGAGGGGGGAGTCCTACTCCCGTACTCCTCCAGGCGCACCCCTAGGGGCCGGCCGCACCTCCTCCCTCCCTCCTTTATATACGAGGGCAAGGGGGCACCCCATGAGACACAAGTTGATCTTCGTGATTGTTCCTTAGCCGTGTGCGGTGCCCCCTTACACCATATTCCACCTCGGTCATATCGTAGCGGTGCTTAGGCGAAGCCCTGCGATGGTAGAACATCATCACCGTCATCACACCTTCATGCTGACGAAACTCTCCCTCAACACTCGGCTGGATCGGAGCTCGAGGGACGTCACCGAGTTGAACGTGTGCAGAACTCGGAGGTGCCGTACGTTCGGTACTTGGATCGGTCAGATCGGGAAGACGTACGACTACTTCCTCTACGTTGTGCCAACGCTTCCGTTGCCGGTCTACGAGGGTACGTAGACAACACTCTCCCCTCTCGTTGCTATGCATCACCATGATCTTGCGTGTGCGTAGGAATTTTTTTGAAATTACTACGTTCCCCAACACCCAAAGCCTCAATATTTATTTCATTATTCCAAAACATAACCACTACAAGAAATATGTAAACTTATGACCTTCTCTTAGTGACCCCAGCTGAATTGGTCGTAAATTCACGGCCATTTCGCTTGGAAGGGCTCAAACCCTGAAATTGCTTACACCAAATGGTCACAAAGCAGACAAGAGGCGCCATTGACCTTATTTCTACCTGATTACGACCAATATAAATGGTCATGAGGTTGTGAACGTGGATGCATTGGTACTTATTGCTATGACAAGGCGCCACCTCATCGGTTTTGCCTATGTGTCATGTCCATGTGTCAATTTTTGCCCTAGGTTGTAAAGCAACCTATATTTCTGTCATTCCCAAAATTCCCAAAAAAATGGGCATTCTTTACTATCCAAATCATTGCCTCATGATAATATTCAACTCCATTTGACTGGTAAATCTTCCTCGGCAAATTTCCAAAGTTTTTGTTCAGCTCGAACTGTTGTGAAGGAAGTACTGGCTAGGCATATCCTAATGAGCTGAATTTTTTCCACATCTTCTATATTCCCAAATCATAGCTCTCCACAAAATTTGAGCCCCATCTAACAATACATGTGAGTGTGGCTTCAACATTCATATTTTAGTCCAGTGTGGTACGTTGCAAAGCAAGTGACACCTAGGCTCCTCCATTTGAGCTGCAACTTTTCCAAGATAGTGTCCTTAGTAGATGATCATCCTCGGCCAAAACTCAGGCCCATTGGCCATGTGCATTTCCCGTACCACTAATCAAACACTTGGGTGATAATTCATGTTTGAGCTCGGTTCAGTCTCCTCGTGAGATTCTTCTATTGCCTTCTTCTTCCCGACACCTATCAGGGGAGTGCCCAACCCACTAGACATGCGTAGGCCGCCCGGAACGCGTGGCAACACCACAGTCACGGGGTGACCATGCGGCGGGCATGCGAGTCTACGCGCTTTGGAGTTGGGGCCCTGGGCCACCATCCAAACCTCAATGTATCGCAACCAAACCATGTATTTCTGATTAAATAGATACTTTTCTACCTATAAATAATTTTTTTTTAAAATAAAGAGCAAACTATGAGGTAGCTACAGTTCAAATTTGTCCCGCTTCCTACTGAATCAGCAGAAATTTGTCTTTTTCACCAGAGGTGGATAAAAACTTTTAGCACCCAACCATTTTGTCAATTGTGCATTAAACATGGCCTAGTATTTTATAAAATTGATTTGGTCCAATTTTGCAACAAATATATGGTAGGTCCTTCACAAAAAAACTTATTTTAGGCACTCGAAAAATGGAGATTTGATTTTTCGTCCAAAGAAAATGAAAACTCCCTTAGACAACATTATTTGGCATTCCAATACGCACCCTTGTGCACAATATGAGATCATTTGAACAAACTATGCCATGAATGTGGCCATAAGATTGATCATTTCGCTTGAAAGCCATGAATCTCCACACGTTATAGCTCGTTTTTGAGAACACTTTTTTAAAATAATTACCGTATTACAAGTTTGTTATTTTTCCTGGGAACTTGGCCACATATAATGACACAATGCGAAGATTTCCCAATTTTTTGATTTTGTTTGAATTTTGTATGCCCGTTTTAAAATGCGGTCAAAACGGCGGGAATGACCATTCCTAGCTAGTGGTTGAATCTTAAATTTTTTTGGTGTTTCTTGATTAAATAGATACTTATGTACCTAGAAATGATTTTTGGAAAAAATAAATAGCAAACTATGAGGCAGCTGTAGTTCAAATTTGACCCGCTTCCAACCGAATCGACGGGAATTTGTCTTTTTTACGAGAGGTGGATCAAAACTTTTTATACCCAACCATTTGGTCAATTATGCATTAAATATGTTCTAGTATTTAGAAAATTGATTTGGTCCAATTTTGCAACAAATTTATTATAGGTCCTTCACAAAAAAACTTATTTTGGGCACTCGAAAAATGGAAAATTGATTTTTTGTGCAAAGGAAATAAAAACTCCTCAGGCAACATTGTTTGCCATTCCAAGATGAATCCTTGTGCACAATATGAGATCATTTTAACAAACTATGCCATGAATGTGACCATAAGGTTGATCATTTGGCTTGAAAGTCATTGATCTCCACACATGATAGCTCGTTTTTGAGAACACTTTTCTAAAATAATTATCGTATTACAAGTTTATTATTTTTTCTGGTAACTTGGCCACATATAATGACACAATGCGAAGGTTTTTCAATTTTTTTTTTGAAAATTTTATGCCCGTTTCGAAATACGGTCAAAACGGCGGGCTTAACCGTTCCTAGCTAGTGGTTGAATCTTGGAAAAACTTTTGGTGTTTTTCTAATTGAATAGATACTTTTGTACCTAAAAATGATTTTTGGAAAAAATAAAGAGCAAACTATGAGGCAGCTGCAGTTTAAATTTGACCCGCTTCCAGCTGAATCGGTAGAAATTTGTCTTTTTCACGAGAGGTGGATAAAAGCTTTTGACACCCAAACATTTGGTAAATTGTGCATTAAATATGACCTACTATTTTAGAAAATTGATTTGGTACAAATTTGCAACAAATATATGGTATGTCCTTCACAAAAAAAACTCATTTTAGGCACTCGGAAAATGGAAAATGATTTTTTCATGCAAAGAAAATGAAAACTCCCTTTATCAATATTGTTTGCAAATCCAAGATGTAAAATTGTGCAAAATATAATATCATTTGAACAAATATTTGATAGGACTTTCACAAAAAACTCATTTTGAGCATTGAAAAATGGAATGAAACTTTTATCTTGAATCGATCACGACCAATTTATATGGTCATAAGGTCATCAAATGATTTGCTGCGTTCTAATTAGTTCATAGGCATATCACGCGGATCATGCATCAACCGCCGTCGGATGTTTCCGGATCCAACAGCAGCCAACTACCCAAACCCTAACTCAGATCCCCTGCTCTCTCTCCCGATCCACTCCCGCCGCCGCCGCCTCTCCCCGCCCCCAAATCCACCCTCACGCCGCCGCCGTCCCCCGCACCCCCGCCCCTCCCCAGAGTTTCTCGATCCAGCCCCGCCCTCTTCACGCCCTCGCCGCCACCACTGACGGCGCCCGACCCTCCCCTCGATCTCAGATCGCATCGAGCTCCCCCCTCTCCCTCCCACTTCTCGAAGCTCCCGCGTCCCACCGTCGAACTCGGGCAGCCGAGCGGCAGGGGCGTCCCCGGCGCCGTCGATCCCGGCCATGGCCTGCAGCCAGTGGGCGCAAGTCCAGTGGCCCGACCGCCAGCCCCCACGCGCGAGCCTCGCGGAATCGACCCCCCTCCGTCCGCGACATGCTGCGGTGGAGAGTTCCCCTTCCCCGTGGCAGCAGGTGCTGGTGGCGGTTGCGCCGCGACGCTCGTCTCCCGGCCTGCTCCGACGCGGCGCAGACCTTGCCGGAGCCGCCGCGGGACGAGACGCCGAGCTCGAGCTCGGAAGCGTCAGAGCCACCGATTCCTGAAGACCCGAGGCTGGAGGAGATCCGATCGGAGCTGCTTGATTCCCCGACGATGCTGGAGCAGTGGTGTTGTCCAGCCCGGAGTCCTCCGCATTCGTGGTCCGCCTGCTCGTCGAGGGGGACAAGCACGGGCACATACGCCAGAGCGTGCTCGGCGGGTTCGTGCACCACGCGCACCGGATCATGGGGAACAGGCAGGAGCATGCGGTGTTCCAAGCGCTGCTGCGCTTCTCCCAGTGGCGGCACCAGGAGCTCAGCCGCATCATGGACGCCGCCGTGGAGCCCAACCTCGTCTCGAGGACCAACGACGGGTACGTTCACCGACCAATGAATCCCCTTCTATTTCAGTGCTCCCTCCCGGTTTGATCAGAAGTAATTTACCAATTACCATTGTGATTCGCATGTCCAAATTACTCTACCGTGTATTTATAGAATTACTCTATGGTAGAATAAACTTTGGCATGCCATCAGACTTCAGACGTAGCTACAGTATTGGGAAGGGTGCTCTCCTTGTGTTCGGTGACCACTTGTCAGACGATGCTTTTGATTTACCTCTGACTGTAATCCTGCTGTTAGATTCAGCTGCTCCTATGCCCACCTGCAATTGGGTCTAATGCAAGCACACACAGCCTCAAGTTAAACAAGTACCAGTCGCCGGCATTCAATATCTACACTACATGCATAGTCGTATAGTGCTGAAACTTGTACATGATGCATAAAGTTGGAGTGACTTAATCGAGCGCTACGAGGGCATAAATCATGGTGAATATCTGGTTAATACACAAACACATCTACTCATAGTACTAGTTATTTTACATGCAGAGTTAACTGCATTCTGATTCATCTGTATGATTCTTGCTCACAGAAACTGTTGGCGGATATCGCAATGTTGAGGCATGAGCGTGACCACCTGGAGGCCAGCGTGAGGAGGCAGACAGGAGAAGACCTGCCGTCCGGTGCAACCGTGGTAGAGCTCCGCGGTCTGGAGCACAAGCTAGAGTGCGCGCTGGGTAAAGTCCGTGAAACGAAGGTATGCGTGCTGTTACAACACCCTGCACTGCACAATATTCACCTCGGCTCACATGCCACTCTCAGTACAGGATAATCAATGGTTACTTGACTTTCTTATCTGCAGGATAAACTGATGGAGGAGCAGCTGGACGAATCACACCACAGGGTAAGTAGCTGTAAACCTAAGGGAAATAGAATGATTTAAGATGCAGACAAGCAGTTGTGAACTTGTGATTGATCGTGCATATGGCTCTGTTGGCGTGTGATGCATGCAGGTGCACATCCTGGAGGAGCAGAACAGCTTCCTTGGCCACATGGTATGGTAGGAGTGATTTGCATCGCTGCGTCCCTGCGTGCCATAGAGTAATTAATATCTCTCTATGTGTATTGTGATCCGCATGTCCAAATTAATTACCATTGTGGTCAAGACTTAAGACAGCTAGAGTACCATAGAGTAATTCTACAAATACACTGTATATAAGTGAATACATTTCTGCTTGTAAGAGGGTGTTTGGTTAGACGGTAAACTTGCTGTGCAAATATTAGTATGAATCTGCGATGGTAAAACATGTTATCCTACTCCATGATGTTGTATCATTTGTATGATTTGCAAATACTCCTGGACATTAGCTCCCATGATGTTGCATTAGGTATAATCTGTAATGCTAAAAGAGGAGTATAAACTGGAGTAATTTTTTCAGCAATTATCTTTGTTTTCTTTTGGGCTCCCATCATGTTGCATTAGCTACAGCCGAGTACTTCTCTTATGATGCCTGTAGGAGTATTTAAAACAGAGGAATTGAAATGTTACTAATTTTTTCTTCTTCCCAAACAGATTTTGAAGGTATTGAAGCACAACCTTTGTACCCAACCTGCAAAATGCTAGTATAAGATTCTTAGATAAGGAGGCGCTCAAACAATTTCAACTACAAGCAGGTTCGCGGATCCTTCTGTGTCCCCCTTTTCTCTGGTTTATGATTCCCAACATTTCCTACCTCCCATTGGCGATGCCCGGCTCTGCTCGGGTTCCTGGGAAGTCGTGCCAATTTGATGTCATGTGATGCTGCTGATAAGTCTGAAATTTTGCGTGCCCAAAATCTAGGCGTCCCAGTTTCGTTGTAGCTACGCTTCTGGTTGTTGCGGGAAAATGCTTGCTTCTGGGTGTGAGACAATGGTCTTGCGGTCTTAATTTTTTGATCCAGTCGATTAGGGTCAGATGCCATGCCATGTTGTGATGTTTGCTTATTAGGTCTGTGTATTGATTTGTTCTTGCTAGATGTGCAACAACGAATTAAGAGATACGATACTGATTCCTTTCTTGTTCAATGTAAATTTATTACATAAACATGTGGAGGGCACTGTAACTTTAGCAGAGTTGGTCATATGGTACTGATTCCTTTCTTGTTCAATGTAAATTTAGTATGAGGAGAGTTGGTGATAAACACTTACGAGTTCATGAATAACTAAGCAACTGTCATGCTGAAAAAACACTTCCTGCTGTAGATTATTAATCCATGAGTATATTACGACTCCATATACGGCAACCACATGCAGACTTGCTCTAGATCTTCTTAATTTCCATGCATGTTTCTTTCTGGACTTAATCTTACTAAATAGCACCTAGTCACTTGCTGCTATTGTTATTCACACTATATCCTCGCTGTCCTCGCTGTTCTGTTTTTTGTTGGCAGATATTTTTCCTAAATTCAAGACGAAAGAAGATGTTCAAAGAAGCGCCAAGACATTTTTGTATAGCAAGTTATGTAATAATAGTTGGGTTATCTGGGCATTGTGAACTCCAGAATTTCATATATCTTCTCTCTGTTTTTGAATGAAATGTTGTATGTTTTAGAATTACAATCTTTGTTTCATATGAAATAGTAATTATGTATGTGATTTGAAAATGCGTGCAATGGAAACATGACTCATGTGACCCACTTATAAAAATAATTTGAGTGCATTTGAAATTTTGATTATGATATTCGGGACCAACCTGACTAGTGGGGCCATCACCAAAATAAAATGGTGAAAAATAAAAGATCATACACTCTAAAGGCCGCACCCAGAAAAAAAAAGGCCGAATTGTTGGGCTAGGCCCATGTAGCAAGCGAAAATTAATAGAAAAAATATATTAAAAAGGCTTAATTAATGGGCTTGGCCCATGTAGAACGTTGAATTGGACCGGGCTGAATTTTATCCACGTCAGCTTGAGCATGATGTGTGGAGCGGCGGACTCCTGGAGGCATGCCTTACTTGATTGCACGATGGCGAGAAGTACCTGGGCCTTGGCACCTGACTCCTTGGTGGCGCAGATGAGCACCTGTGACTACCCAAGCGCCAAAGCATGGCTGTTCACTATGGCAAATTCGTTATCACATGCGGACTTCACAAGGGTCGGTGTTACTTTGTGGGCGATTTGGAGCTCCAGGAGAAAGTTGATTCATGAAGGGGTGCACCAAACACCATACTCAACTAATGCATTCGTGGTTTCTTTCATCAAAGATCTCCAGGTCCTGGCTCAATCACATGGAAGCCCTAAAGCTAAGCAGTCGCGCTTGAGCCAGTGGGTGCCACCCCGGGAGGGAACCTGCAAGATCAACGTCGACGCTGCATTGATGACAAACAGACTGATCGGCGCGGTTTCAGCGGTGTGTAGGGACCGGCATGGAGTATTCTTGGGCGCGTCCACGATTACATTCCAGGGTTTGGACGATCCCACGACGCTTGAGGCCTTGGCAGTTCGGGAGTCACTCGCTTTAGCGGACGACCTCTACGAGCACAGGATCTCGGTGGCCTCGAACTGCAAAAATGTTATTGATGATATCAGACAGGGGAGTGCAGCGGCCTATGGTGCTATCATTAGGGAGATTGTAGACCGTTCCAAGTTTTTTGCTATTTGTTCTTCTAGCCATGAATTTAGGAGCTCGAATGTCGAGGCTCACAATTTAGCGAAGCATGCTCTCTCACTTGGGGTCGGCCGCCGTGTGTGGTTAGGAAACCCGGGTGATCTTTCTTTCGTCCCTGTAAACATTGTGACGAGTTAAATAAAAGCTTCGGGAGATTGTCTCAAAAAAAACTTGACACGCTGGATGCCTACGTGGCCTGGGGAGGTTGCTAGTGACCAAAAATTTGATCGTGGAACCAACGACCTTTTACATATCGCAAAGAAGGTCACTAATTTCAGTTTAGACCGCCAGCTTTTGACCATCTGTTTTTCGTCATAAAAAGGTCGCAAATGAAAAACTATGACCTTTTGGAGACCAATAGTGAGGGTCACAAGTTGACATATTTCTTGTAGTGAACAAGCCCGCCACTCCTGCCAGTGACTTCCACAGCGAAAGAACAATCATAACCTAAACTGCTAGCAAGATTTTCAGCTCTATCTCTACCAATTTGAGTTTCAATAGCACATAGCAGTCTAGGGGCAAACTTTTGTGAAAGATCGCGTAACTCTTGAACTGTCGAGGCGTTGCCTAACTCTCGACAGTTCCAACATAGCAGATTCATTGGGACCGGCGGTCCTCCGCCGAGGAGGCCGCCAATCGTCCATCGTTGCTTTTTCCTCCGGGAAGGTGTTTCTTCACGTTGTTGCTGATGTTCTTCTCCTGGGCCGAATTCTCTATCGTCAGCGCCACTCTGGACCTCTTGGGATCCTGCTTGGGTGGAGGGCTAGGTGGTACTGTGCCTCCCCATTTCGCCTCCTCAACAGGAACAAGCTCCATCCCCGTAACTGCCTGCGCGACAACCTCTTCGGAGCCGTGCTTCCTATTCAGATCAGCATCACTCATATCAACATCCTCCTTCCTCTTTTTAACAGGCCCCTCTGCCGCAACAACCTAGGGCTAGTTCTTTGCCTTATTGCTGTCGCGGCGTCTCGTTCCCCAAGCAGTACTTGCTGGAGCCCTCAAGTTCTTATATATGAGTGCTGAGGGGGGTGAACTCCATCCCCATGTTCTTTGAATTCATGTCCCATCATCCCACACTTGGCACCAGTCTGGCAAGCGCTCATACTTGACTGCAAATATTTCTTGCTCACCACCATGGGCAAGCAATGTTGCCTTCTTCAGAGGATTACGGACATCAAGACGAACTCTCACCCTATAGAAATTCCCTTCGAAATCAAAGGACGAGGGTTCTGAATCCACAAACTCACCGAATTTTGAGGCTAAGGGTATCTCCAGCCGCGCCCCCAACAGGCCCTCCCCAGGCGATTTTGCCGCGCCGGCGCCAAAAAAACGGCCCAGTCGCGCCCCCAAAAGCCCGTTTTTCGCCGGCTCGGGCCAAAACTGGTGCCGGCGGACCCAGGCAGAACCCGGCGCCCTGGGGGACGCTTGGGGAGTCGGCACAAGCGGAAAAGGCGCGTGGGCCCGCCCTGGCGGCGACCCGAGGGCCTTTTCCCGCCACTTCTTGACGTTTTCCCTCGCATCTCTTCCGCTCGCTCGCCTTCCTCCCGCCATTCCCTCCCTTTCTCCCGCCAAACCCCCTCCAGCTCGCCTTCCAGTCGCCGCCATACCGCCGAAGAAGTACGCCATGCCGCGCGCGGCGGCAACCACGACTGGCACCATGGCCCAGCCGAAGCAGAGGAAGCCGAGGGCGCCGCCATCAAAGCCACCGGGCATGTCGAGCGCCGAGTGGAGGGTGGAAGTTCAGCGACGCGACGCAGTCACCACCGACCGGCGGAACACGGCCATTGCCAAGAAGGCCCGCGACAACGCGGCGCATGCGGCGGCGTCTTCCTCATCGGTCGACCACGCGGGGATGATGAATCCACCCGTCGCCAGCCACGCCCAGTACGCGCCCTGGGGACAGCAAGGCGTCGGATCTCCATGGGGATCGTCGTCGCCCGGCTACGCCGACGGCGACGCGCACGGGGGGTTCAACCCAAACGTGACCTTCCCCCATGGCCACCCCGCAATGCGCACACCCACGCCCGCCTTCGTCGGCATGCAGTACTCTCCATACAACTACTCGCCGCCCGCCGCCTACGCGTCCACACCGACGCTCCATCTCCGCCGTGGACCGCTGCCCTTCTCGCACCTCGACGACACCGATGACACAGGAGCCGACATGGACGACATCATCGCGATAGGATCGACCTCGGCCGCCGCATCTCCCGGGTTCGCCACCCAGGACGAGGTAGTACTGGGACCGCATCAAGGCCGAGTTCGACGAGCGGAAGCTCGTCGACCCGTACTTCAAAGGCGTCTACATGCAGCGCGGCTCCAAGGCGATGGCGAACCATTGGGGGCGTATCCAGTTGGCGTGCAACAAATGGCATGGAATCATCGAGGAAGTCGCGGCTCGCCCGGAGAGCGGCGCCAGCGTTGAGGATAAGGTACGCACGCCGTTCGCCCGCATCTCTTCGTCGTCAACGCCCACTGCCCGCCAACTGTTTGTTCCTCCGCGCAGCTGCTGCGTATGTCCACCATGTATCGGCGCGACAACCAAGACGCCGACTTCAAGCACTTCCACGTCTACAAGCGCATTGACAAGTGCGAGAAGTGGGCGGAAGTCCGACGTACCCTCGACAAGGCCAAGGAGACATACAAGCCGGACACGACGACTCCGGACGCGTCAGAGGGGCGGCCGGACGGCCACAAATTGGCAAAGAAGGGGAAAAACGCCGACGCGGCAAACACGCGAGTGCAGGAGTCCATCGAGCATTGCCTCGCCGACGCCCAGGCCCGGGCCATCCTACGTGAAGAGAAGACCGAGGCGCGGTGGTCGTCGCTGATGAAGACCTGCTCCGGACGAACGTCGCCGCGAAGAAGAGGAACACCGACATGGCTTTTCTGATGGGCGGGGCGGACATGCTCCAGACAACGACGAGCAGCTCAGGGCGTGATACATGGCGGAGCGCGACCTCATCCTGAACCAGATGCAAATGGCAACGCCGACGACGCCGACGACGCAAGCTCCTGCGCCCACGACCACACGGACGCCAAGCCCGAAAGATGCCTCTACATCGCCACCAAGCAGTGCCGAAGCCGCGCCGACACAGCCCAGCACCGAAGCAGCTCCGACACCGCCGAGCCCGCGCACGCCGACTCCGCCAACGCCTGGAGCCGACCCCGCCGAGTGAATCATTGCGCACGTGAACTTGCGGCGTGTGGCGCTCTGTTTTTTGTAACGCCAGACTACGTCCGATCGTCGGATTTGTGGCGTCTTTTGAAAGCGGGAACGATCAAGTTTAAATTTCCTGCATCCTGGGACCGGCGCTTGGGAGCGTGACTAGAAGCTAGGTCGCCCCAGGAGCCGAACTAGCGCCGGTATGCCACCAAGCCGCTCTATTTAGGCATCCTGGGAGGCCGAACGGCTGGAGATGCCATAAGGCTTTCACCTTGCCATGGTAAGCAATCGGCAAGTCAACGATACGAGCCGAGATCTCGAACGTGAAAAGCTCTATGGTCGTCGGCTTGGTGTACCCGTCGTTGAGGATGAGTTGGGCTTACTCTGTATTTCCCACACAAAAAAAAGTTCGCTGGGCTTAGATGTCACCGAAACGTCCTTACCGTTATTGGGCTGGGCCCAGGTTAACTCCACTGCCGATCCCTAATTCGTTCGGCTGAGCCCAAAGCCTGGCAGCCGGAGGCGAATCGATCGATCGGGCACGCCGTGGCATTTCTTCCGTCCTCCCCCGCCCGCCCGGCCGCGCCGCCGTCCGTGCCGGCCGTAGCGTCTCGTCTCGCTCACAGGCTGCGCGCCGCCGCCTCCCTCAAAGCTCGCTCCACCTCTCGCCGCCCAGCGCCGGCGCCTTCCTCGGCTGCTCGACGGCGCCCGGCGCTTCCCCGGACCCGAGGCGAGCGGCGGGGCCTGTCAGATCGACGGGTGCGGCGCCGCCACCGAGGGGAAGGAGACCCTGCGCGCCTCCGCTCTATTGCGGGCGGCTCCCCATCCTATCCCCTGCGGCCGCTCCCCTCCATTGGCTGCCACGCTGCCACCGAGCTCAAGGAGACCGGCGGACTGCGGGCAGGGTAATCATCCGTCATCCCCTTCCCTCGTTCCCCTTCTTATCTTCTGGAGAAGCATCGACGCAACACTCAGGTGGAGAAAGCAACAAAATTTAGAGGAAATATACATGTCCCGTTGTTGTTCGTCACATCTCCTGCTAACAATATACCATGAATGCTTGTTTCCTGTCCTTATGAAAAACAATTGTGAATCTGTAGGGCTCTGTGCGCTGCAATGGCGTTTATGGGGCGGATGGCGGGCAGTCGCATTTTCTCAGAGCTGTGCGGCTCGATCGTGAATCTGAGGATGTACTCCTCAAGGGTGGACTGGAAGCAGCTGCGGCCCATGATTCTAAAGAGGATCAAGAACCGTACAAAGGATTATCCTATCAAGCGAATGATCCCGGTAGCCCAGGAGGTGGTCAGGGCCAGAGAAATTCTCACGGAAGGCGTCTCAATACTTCTCAGAGCTGTCCCTGTACATTCATGCAAGTAAGGGCAAGAAGTATGAGATTATTAAGTTTTTTGTCTTATCATAGGAGGATACAATACAATAAACTTGGTCTTCTCGTTTGTTGCTGAAAGTTCCTTGTTTTGCATCATTATCCAGTTTAGGTATTGCAAGAAGTCTGAAGAAATGGCAAAACAATTCAACAAAAATAAGTACTAGAAGATTGGTGTTCATAGGCTAGTGTTATTGTTTCCGTATACATTCATGCAAGTAAGCAAGAAATATGAAATTATAATTGTTTTCCACTTGATCATAGGAGGATACAAATATACAATACAATAATAAACTTCGTCTCCTTGTTTGTTGCTGAAAGATCCTTATTTTGGCAGATCATCAGCAAAGGTATTGCTAAGAAGTCTGAATAAATGGACAGATAATTAAACAGACGTACGTAGAAGATTAGTGTTCCTAAACTAGTATTGTTGTTGCCAAGTTTGCCTTTTAGTCTGAGTGAATTCCAGTTACTCAAGCAGTCCTCTTTGATTTTCACATTTGTTCTCATTTGTTGATCAGAGTGGACCTTTCTGCATTATTCATTCAGATGTTTTATGTGCTGTCATTTAAATTAGTGATTTATGTTTTGACTCATCCTGTAGGTTTTGTCCTGCAATTCATGTTGGAGCAATGGCACATCAGATGAAAACATGTCATGGTTTCAAACGTATGATCAAGGATCGACCTCACCAATGGGGCCCGGGCGGCTTGAATAACATCCTTGTCCCTGTTGAGGCCTTCCATCAGGAAAACATGTTTCAGGATGAGATAAGGCATGACCAGAGGTTCGACTTCACTCGTGTCCCGGCTGTACTCGAGCTATGTCATCAGGCAGGTGCAGAGCTACCTGAAGGACTCCTATACAGACGTGATGAGCTATGTACGGCAGCTGAAGCTAACAACCAAAATCCTGCCCCTTTGCTATCTTCTGAACTTAGATTGGTAGGTCAAAGAACACTGGAAGCATGGGAAAGGCTCAGATTAGGTGTGACAAAACTCCTATTGGTCTACCCATCCAAAGTGTGCGAGAATTGCTCTGAAGTGCATGTTGGGATATCAGGGCATAAGGCCAGGATGTGTGGAGTATTTAAGTTTGAGGGCTGGCGGGGAAAACACAAGTGGAAGAAGGCTGGAGTGGATGACCTGGTTCCTCAAAAGATTGTGTGGCATCAACGGCCTCATGACCCACCAATTCTGGTGGACAGTGGGCGAGATTATTATGGTCATGCTCCTGCTGTTGTGGAGCTTTGTGTGCAAGTAGGTGCAAGAGCATCACCAAAATATAATTGCATGATGAAGGAGCATGGCTTAGCACCACCTGTTCAAAGAGACCAGGCCACATAAGAAGTTCATTGCTTAGCTAGGTCTGTGCATGATGACGATGTTATACGGTAGCTGTACATATCAGGTAACAAGAGACCACAAGAGGCCCTTTTGGATGTGGAGCGAATCTAGGGTTACTAAAATTGTACTTTTGCAGAATTCATGTGAATCAAATGAGGCAGGTAGCAATCCATTTTGAAGGTTATCTGTGTTAGTGAGGACAGTAGGTGAGAAGGAAAACACAGTTCATGTTTACCAATTAGCTGAATTTCCTCTGATGATATGAAGCAATTTCTTTCAGTGGGAGACTTAACTGCACTGTAAATTATCCAGAAGGCCAGAATGGAATATTTTGGGGCCCTTAGTTTGTGCCGGCTCATTGAAAATCGAGGGATGGTAGCTCTGCCTTGCTACTGTAACATCAAGTGTTGTCATTATTTTTTTGCGGGAGTTCTTTTTCCAAGGGGATTACTGGACAGTTTGTTCACATTACCTAGATGTCATACCATTACTCTTTTCTGATAGCCCTATGGGCAATTTTGTTATAAGCAAGCTATGTAGAGGGAGCTCACTTGCTGCAAGTTGGTACTGTGTGTGAACATCACAAATAACTTTTGTACTGCTTTCATAAGCACCCCTTTTTGAAGTGTGATCTGTACACACAACATAACTCGGCCCCCTTTTTGTGTACTGATTATTCCAGCCACATTGGCTGATAAGCTGGGTATAAATGAATTTCATGTACATTAAAGCTGAGTGTGTATATGCTTTCCACATGGTTTTTTTGTTATTGTAATATATCTGTATCTGCTGACAAGTACTCCCTCTGTATCAAAATTTAAGACGTTTTTGAGTCTCAATCTAAACCAAAAACCGTCTTACATTTTGATAAAGGGAGTGCTTTGTACTGAGTGGACTTTGTTAGGGCATCTTCACTAATTTGTACTGTATGTAACAAGTATGTAAACATGTTTTTCATTTGTCGTCTGTCATTCTGGAAGCATGTTTCTGCAATGCATGTTTTATCATCTGTTTGGATCAGAGAAGTGCAATTTATCTGTTGCCAGTATCAAATAAGAAGTTTTTCAGGTTGGGTCTATGTACTCCCTCCATTTCTAAATATAAGCCCTTTTAGAGATTTCAAATATGAACTACATACGGATGTATATAGACGTATTTTAGAGTGTAGATTCACTCATTTTGCTCAGTATGTAGTTCATATTGGAATCTCTAAAAAGGCTTATATTTAGGAACGGAGGGACTAGTCAGCGGTTTGATACTATAACCCAGAAAGAGCAGAGTGGCAATGAGGCATATGTTCTAGACATACTTTAAGCCAAAGACCAGATATGATATTTTTTAGATGGTGTTTCTGGGTTACTTTTGTTCTGAGGAGGTTTTGAAAGGGGTGATACGACCAAGCTGTTTGATAGATGTTTTTTGCTGTGAAGTCTTTTTTAACCTTATCTTTTACCGTTGACTTTTTGTGTCTAATGTGTTGCTTTCATTGTGCTAAGTAAATTGCAAGATATATGCGTTCCTTGTGACACGGCGTCTGCCTCGCCTTATAGGCAAAAGTTTGGCAAAATAACACTTCTGTGCTATGCCTTTTGTTAAGAAGAAATCACACTCTTTTTTACAGATATATCTAGCCTTCGTTGGAAAACAAAGCAAAAACCACAGGCTCCTCCTTCAGAGTTCGTACTGCTCGCGGAACATAGAACAATCATCAACCCTGCCTATGGGCTCCTCCTTACAAGACAAAGGTTGCCGCACAACACCCACTTGCAAAAACAGTCCTAGTTGATTTTATAACTAGCGCAGTTCACACTGCTGTTTGAAAGTATAGCTCTACATAGATTAATACCAGCATTGAGAAGGTATTTAAAGTCTACTGGAAATATTGTGTTCAATAAAGTGACTCTTGATAATGTTATAGAGAATATAGTAATGTACAAGTGCCTGAGCAGAAACTCTTGAGGAACTCCTGAAACGGCATTGAAAACCTTAGTTCAGGAGCCAACCAGCATCTGCCATTCATGCACCTACAACTCCAGGTGCAGGATTAAGGTCACTGGTCTTTGCTGGTGAAACGGCAGATCGAGCAAGAGAACGCAAACTAATTCTGCTATGAACACTGTCACACAAAAAAAAAGAGGGGGTAAGAGATCACCAATGCTTGCTTCAACTAGGTGCAACCAATATTATTCATGGGGAAATTCCGCACAGTTTTGACTACTAATGATATTGCAACAGCTCAGCGTCTACGATTTTGACCATCCGTCGTCACAGGCCAGAACAATTCAACATTTCAGTGAGCCATCTCTTTCTTACAAATAACTGAAGGACTACAATGAAGACTCAAGAGAATCTAACAAAACACATCCCTGCAGTTAACCACTTCCATCGAGCTGGCCATGGGATAGAAGGTGTGACATGTATTGCTGAAAACACACGGTAAACAATTGATGTAAGACTTGCAAAGCACACAGGGAGAAAACCCCAGAACAAGGAGCAGAACTGTTTTCAAATTTGTATCTGCGAGTATTAAGAAACTTACAGCATGGTAAGCATATGGTGGTTTGCCTTGCCGGTCAAAATGCTTTGCCATGATGGAGAATTCTATTGGACCCCAGTCGTCTATTTCGAAACAATTACCCAACGCAGCCTTGTAAAGCTGCAAACAGACAACAGAAATCAGGTACCGCTTCCCTTAAGCAAGTCAACTCGATTAAATTAGTAAACAAAACAACAACTTTGTTACATTTGCTGCTTACTGCTCAGATTTAACAAAAAATTGACATGATTAACCACAAATGGTCTTTTCGGTTTTCATACCTTTGCAGTATCAGTCAGCAGGTCGGTACCAGAAGGGTAGGCGGCATAATACTGATCAGCCCTCGAAATGCCAGCCCTTGTCCTGCAATAAGTTGGGCAGGAGAGAAGAATGTTGGCATGTAAGAATAAGAAGTGGCAAGACACTGCAGGTCTGTAAAGAAGGGCAATTCAGCAGCGACGTACGTATTGCTTGTGTAAGCATAGGTAACGAGGGTAGTGAACGAATAGAATCCAGCATAAGACGCCAGTCGCCTAAACTTCTGAATCTTTAAGACATCCTTGCATAGGTACAAAATATCCATCTCACAGCAGCTTGACCCTGGTGTTAGAAAAATGACAAATCAGTTGGGGACAAACACAGTTCTAAGCAGTCAGCACAATGCAGCCATCAGCAAGCAAAATTCACTACCTGAGAGTGTTTCTGCATACTACAAATTACTTGCTGATTGCTGATGCCTCTTACATAGTTAACATAACCAGCTGCCATGGAAGCTAATTACAGAAGGCAAAAACATATTGCGTCCTCATAGGCTTGACATGGTAAACGAGCAAGGACAATGCAAGTTCAGATTTTTGAGCATCCACGAGGGAAAACAATACCTGGAGACCATGTAATTTAACAAAAGGGAATGCCTAACAGCTAAGGTTGGTTGACTGTCCTTTCACAGGACAGAAACACCACTCGATATACAAATCAGATCCAGCAAACAATCAGCGAAAAGTAGAACAAAGTCAGGACCCGGAGCCACGCGGGCGACAACCATTCAGATCTCCGCCGTCTCCAGCGCAGATTAGGGGGATTTTTCCGGCGGGAGGGGGCGCACCTTGTAATCGCGGACGAGCAGAGTGGCAGGGATGAAGACGCCGAAGAGGAGGGAACGCTTGCTGCTTTCACCCTGGAATCCTGCGGCACTGCGGTGTTGCCAGCCGCCGGAGACCAGCACCTGGCGCGAGCTGCCGCGAGGTCAGGAGGTCCGAGGTCACCGCCTTGCGCACCTGGCGGCTGGCCCTGTGAAGGTTAGGGCTCGCAATATTGCAGACACCTATCCTCTTGGACGCTCATAACTGGCGAACGTTTGCCAGCAAGGATGACACATGCGAACATTTTAGGTGGCATTTTTAGTTTTGAGGGAGTGGCAGTTTCTTCAGAATGCCATGTCAGTTTCTTCCGAATGCCATGTCAGTTTCTTCAGGGAAGGCATTTTTCGTTTAAAAACTACCGTCGTTTGTTCTTTCTTCACGCCTAAAATTGTCGTCAAATCACGTTCGCTTGCCACCCTTCTCCCAGCGAATGTCAGCTGGGTAATATTACCGGTCTTATATTAGTTTACAGAGGGGGTACTATCTAGATGACATGTGACTGTTTCTTTTCGCAATTGACTTGAAACCTATGGGCTCTGGCCGATCGTAAACATTAAGGGGAAGGGGTGGTTAGAATGCAAAGGGCACACAATTGTGAAGGCGGTCATGAACAAATCCAGTGGCGACACCGATCAAGTCTATATGTCAAATTTACAACGGAAGGGTTGGAGTCAGTGGCGGAGCTAGCATTTGACATCAGGGTGGTCCACCAAATTTTTTTTTGACCACATCGAGTATATCGTTTCCCTATCTTCATAGCATGCTTGTGATTTTTACCCTAAAAAAATATGCATGTGTTTTTTTTGCAATATCACCTGTCCTCTTCATTCTTTAATAATTATGCAATAAGAGTTTACTTTCTATCAATCACAATGACACAACTGAACAGAAATGATGCGTCAAATTGACCGGTTCATTTTCATGTATTTTACTGGACAGTGCACAACACAACAAATAGCCAGCAATGAAGCAAACCCTAAATCAAAAATTGGGGACTTGGGAAATGGTACCTCAAATCAGGCCGAGCCTAGTGGCACAGTGCAGACTGGGCGGTGGGCGATTGCCGCCGGCTTGCAGGGGTGCCAGGCGGCTGGGGCAGGGCACTTGGGTAGCAGGGTCGCCGCCGGGGGGCAGTGGCGCAGCTGGCGCCGAGGGCGCGACCGAGAGGCAGGTGCGGAGGAGCCTCCTAGGCGGTTCGGCGGCCGGCGACCGGGGAGGACGGCGACGCAGGGAGAGGCGGGGATGGGGCGGCCGGCGGCTGGGCGTCGGGCCGGGGAGGACGGCCGTGCGTGGTGTCTGGGTCTGGCGTGGGTTGTTTTGGGTCAAACCGCAGAGTGTTGTTGGGCCAATTTTTTTTCCTTCTATGGGCCATCTCTCTATAGATATATGATAAGTAAATAGGCCGGAACGAAATCCCAGGGTGGGCCGCAGTCCACCCTGGCTCCCTGGAGCTCCGCGGAGTTGGATATAACGTAGGAGAGAGACTCATGCAGTTGCTCAAGAAAAAAAAGGAGAGAGACTCATGCTCGTGACTAGAGGAATGGTAGTGACTGCCATTGTATCAATACAAGGTGGCATGACTGCGGCTCTAGCCCGCGAGAGAGGGGCGATTGAGCAAAGTAAAAAGGTGGATCACTAGAAGAAGATGATATAAAAGATTGATTTGAGGGGCCTCTCATTCTCCTCTTTCTCTCTACTCGACCCCTTTCCCTTGAGCGTCTCCTCCTTCGACAACTTTGTTGTCCGAAGTGGGATGAGAGGGGAGCTCGGTTGGTCGTGAATATGGTAGATATAGGGATGTAAAGGCCTTGGGGTTTCCTTTTTTGTTAGAGTGCACGTCACTGGAGTGGGCGAGCCGCCTAGTGGTCAGTCTCCTACTGTTGCTTCCATCCATGGCGGAGGTCGGTCGCTTGTGGTGTCATGGTGGATTAGGCTCTTGGCAAAACAATGACCTCGGGAGGCACTTGGATCTACCCGACATGTCCTCTCAGTTTCCTTTGCTATCGAGGTGGTAGATGGAGGATCGAGATGAGCAGTGGCGAATCTTGGAAGAAAATCGAGGGCGGGCTCAAAATTAACAGTGTGAAAAAAAAGCCACTGGCTCACAATTATTTTGTCCAAAGAAGGTTAAAATTTGCCAGAATACTACTGGGAACATGTATTATTTACTAGAATTGTTTCAGAATTTTTGGAAATGTTAAATTTTGAACCAAAATTTGCTTCTGTTCAGCAAAATAGCCAATGTCTCAAAATCTTGTAGCCCATATTAGCTCAAAATTTTCCATAATACTACTAGGCACACATAGTATTTACTATAATTTTTTGGAATTATTTGAAAAATATCAAACGTTAGACATTTCTATCAAAATGACATCATTTCTACAATTGTGCAAAGTTCTCTTTCTCTTCATTTCTACAAACAAGAATGGCAATTAATACTGGATTAATCTTAAATAAACAGCTAGCTATATTGGTTCTCTTCTCTAGTACTTGAACAATTGAATCAACAAACAACCGTTAACAGCTAGCTACCATTATTCCGTTATACCATGAATTAGTAGCCAAATAGCAAAGCATATAAACAGGCAGACTACTAGCTAGTAGCTACAGAATACATACTATATAACTAGTTAACTGCAGAATACAACCTTCAGGAATCTGGAGCAGCGGCAGACCCAGCAACCGGCTACCCCCTCGCCCCTAATCCCCGGCCGCGCTGGGTTGGGGACGGGTCAGATGGAGATGCAGTCTGCCGCCGTTTGGGGGAGGGGACGAGCACCAGATTAGGGGAGAGCTGGGCGTCGCTTTGGGGAGGTCGGCCGTCGTTGGTGGCGGCGTGAAGGAGAGATCTGGCGGGCCGGTGGCGCCGCGAAGAAGAGATCCGGCGGCCGGCGGCAGCTAGGGTGTCTGGTCTCGAGTGGGTTCAGTGTCTGCGCACAAGGGAACGGAGCGACTGCACGAGACGATGGAGCGAGCTGCTCGTGCGCAAGTTCTCTCTGGGCTGGAAAGGGGTATGGACTGGCTGGGCTGGGCTTTCAGGTTTCAAACTAGTACTTAAAAAATATTTTGCATCGATGGAGGGCAGGCTCAAGCCTGTTTAAGCCTGCCTAGGAGATTCGCCACTGGAGATGAGGATGAATTTGTTGGATATGGCGTTCCAATGGGTGTTCATGCTTGCTACGATGATATTGATCTTCTCAACCACACGCGTTCGCATGTGTCGTCGTCGTTGGCTCCCACCACATTCTAAGCACGACATTTGTCGACAGTCCCTACTCCCTCTTGAGAATGAGTCTGGCTCCTACCATCATCAGGGCCATGAAGGCAGGAACAACCACAAGTAGATCGAAGATGTAGCACACATAGACCAGCACCGACATCGCAGATCATGTCGCAGCCGCATCGGTGTTGGACGCATCGAATCTGGACGGGTCAGGCCCAAAATCCTCGACCTCTTCAACTACCATTTGACGCCGGCACATGCCTCTCGCCGAGCCTCCAAAGACGCCCCATCACGTCGCCTCCTGCTACATGCACTGCCAACACACATGAACTACCCACGCCTCGCGCCCACTAGTGCCCCTCCATCGTGAGAAGATATCCGCCGACACCGTTGGCAGCACGTCCTTTGCCCGGTGGCGTCGTTCGACGACAGCGAGGAAGAGAAAGGGGAGATCAAGTGTTGTGGTGGCTTGATCTGGTCGCCTCCCGAGCCGCCCAAACGCGAGCAACATGGGAGCTGATAGGAACAACCGTTTTTGTGCTATGGCATTGATGGACATCGATGGCAGAATGAGTGTCTTGTGCTCATGTGATGCCATAAGAGCATCTCCAAGGGCAAATGTTAAATTCCAACTCTCATATGTCCACAGACATGTCTGACAATGATGGGTTGAGCCTAAAAAAGGGCAAGTGTCAAATTTTATCCCTCATATGTCTGTGGACTTGTCAGTGTATGGCAATGATTTGTGCCTCATTTTAAATTGTTCAGCCACATGCATATGATTGGGTAGAGAGGGAGGGCGTGGGAGAAAAAAAATAGAGATAAAGTGATACATGATGGGCCAGAGCTGACACAATGGACATATACAAACAACCCCGTCTTTCTTTTACATATGAAGACGGGTCCGGGAAGTCCGAACTGTCTGGACATACAAGGCATGTTTTTTTTGTCTGCAATGTATGCGGAGAGTGCGCCCGAAGATATGAAGGTTTGGGGAGTGTCTTTTGCTCCATTTATTTATTTATTTACAATCGAGATGCTCTAATAGCTAGTTTATGGCATTTGCATTTAGTTGTTGACCATCCAGTATTTTTGGGTAGGTCATCCCTTATACACATTTTATTTTAAAAACCGTCTTATGGTGAAAATAAAAGAAAATTTAAGTCCTCTGTGTACATAGTCCCTTGCAAACTGAAATCTCTGAGCTCCAAGTCTGACACATGAATTATTAAAGGATGCATAATCTAGTGTTTTTGCAGTGAAAAATCTAGCTTTAAATACACTGGCTCCCCCGCAAAAAATAAAATAAAATACACTGGCTGAACTGAATCGGCATCAAAGGGCTCGTCCCACATGGTACTCGGCATCACGGCATTTTGTCGATCACCTTGTGATGTAAGCAGTGAAATCATCTAGGTCCTTGCGCGACGAACCGCCGTCCTCCATGGAAGCGCGGACGGCATCCCCGATCACTCTCGCCCCTTGCCGCACGGCCATTCCTTTGTCAGAGAGCATGGCCTCCTCGATTACTTCCTGGATGGCCTTCGCCGTGATCACCTCACTGTGCTTCTCCCATGGACGCACCAGGATGCCGGCCTTGAGGTAGTTGCAGACAAGCTCCGCGTCCCACGGCTGGTCGCAGTGCATGGGCCAGGCGAGAATCGGCTGGCCGTGGCTCAGGCTCTCCATGGTCGAGTTCCAGCCGCAGTGACTCATGAACGCCGCCGTGGCGCTGTGCGCCAGGATCTCCAGCTGCGGCGCCCACCCGGTGATCACCAGCCCCGTCCCTTGGGTGTCCTTGGTGAACTCTGGCAGCATCTTCTCGTGGCGGCTCTCGCCGGCCTCCGCGAATATGTCGCCGCGGTCGGCGTCGCGCAGCACCCAGATGAACCGTTGTCTGCTGCCGCGGAGCGCTGCTGCAAGCTCCTCGATTTGCTCGTCGCGCAGAGACGACGTGGTGCCGAAGGACACGTATAGCACCGACGCCGGGGGCTGCTTGTCGAGCCAGTTCAGGCACTCGTGCCGCTGCTTGCCCTGCCCCGACGCGCTGGCGTGGAGCAGCGGGTTTAACGGCCCGACGGCGAAGAGCTTCTTGCCGTCGGCGGCCAGGTGGCCAGCGACAGCGTCGATGAAATCACCCTCGAGAGCGCGGCATGTGTTCGCCAGGATGCCGGCGCCAGGCGAGATCTCTTTCGACGGCCTGGCCCGGTTGGCGCACTCGAGGAACTCCTTGGTCGCGCAGTGCTCGACGGGGGTGAAGACCAGGCCGTTGTCACGCAGCAGCCGGTGGCTGGCGTCCATCCTTCCAAGAAGCATCGACAAGGCCAGGCAGTGCAGCCCGAACGCCTCGCCGTTGGGCAGCCGCGCCGCCTCCTCGGAGGCGAAGGCGTTGATGCGGTCGTGCACCACGACTACGCGGCGGCAGGAGCCGGAGAGCTTGTCGAGGAGGGCCGCGAGCGGAGCGCGCGCGCCGGCGATGTAGGCGTTGAACATGGGAATGAGGTGGGAGGGGAAGGGCGAGTCGGCGGCGGGGTCCGGAGGCGGGGAGACGTAGCCGGCGATGCCGAGGTCGTGGAACTGGACGGACCGGAGCGCCTCGTCGGCCCAGCCGTGCACGCGCGCGCGCGCCTGCCGGATGTGCTGCGCGGGCGCGGCGTAGTGCACGTCCAGGCCTCGCGACGCGAGCTGCAGCGACAGGTGCAGCAGCTGGTTGAGGTGGCCCTGCGCCGGGAACGGCACCGCCACGACGGCCACAGAGCCCATTGCGTGCTTCTCTGTCCCCATCGCCGTTCTGCTGTGCTGACTGATGTGCTTAGTGGCCGATGGGACTGAACGGCACTACGGCACGTTATTATATGTAGGCGGCAGTGAACAAACCAGAGGCCAACGCAGGTCTCAGCGGAAGCTTTCTGCCCATGCTTATATTACATCCAGGTTCAGAGCAAATCTCGAGTGACGCTCCAAATCTTCGGTAATTTAGTACTCCTCGGTATCAAAATACAAAATGTTCTCTTAAAACTAGTTTAATCTAAAAAAACGTCTTATATTTTGATTCAGAGGTAGCAGTTTCTCAAGACCGGAGATGATCCGCAGATTTATACACTTACCAGGTCCATCTTCCACGAAATACTCATCGTCATGGCTCATGTCATGGCAATCGCCGGGTCGCATTTATACACAAATCATGCAAGTAGACGAGTTGAGGACTTGGCCTATCAGTTAAGGAGTAGCTAGTTGTTGCGTCACTGGTTTCCTTCAATCAATTCAAGAGGAAGGAAAACGTTTTCGTCCATACCGTCGCAGTACACCACCACATGACTCATGTTTCTGGAGACTAAGGGAGCGTTCGGCATCCTCCGCTTTGCAACTTCCGTTTGGAGCGGAGCGGCCTGTAGTTACGATTTAGGGAGCGGGTAGAACCATGCTCCGCTCCCGGAAGGGTTGCCGAATAGGGCCTAAATAAGGATACCTACAGTGTTTTTAAATTATTTTTTCTCAAATATGCACGAGTGTGCATATCATATATTAAAAAAGAAAGGCAAAAAAAGCCTTCACCACATTACACAGTTTGTTGGTACAAATTACTCCTCACTAGTTCCCCACCTCTCCACCCTACTAAAGAAGGGGGTTACATTCCCTTTCATTAGCCCGGCCGAAGCCCACAGTTGGCCCTCTTGCCTCACTCTCCTAAGTAGATACTCTAAGCAAGGGCGCGCTCCATCAAAGATAATACCATTCCTAAGCTTCCACAACTCCCACCATACTAGCACAATAATAGTACGGAGATCTTTGGTGCTCATGCCTTCCAATCCTTGCTTGTCCACAGCCCATTCCGCCAACTTGTCTTATTGAGTGGGAGTCCAATCCGGTTTGCCCAAGGCCTCGCAGATCCTCGCCCAAGCAGTCCTAGCAAAGACGCAGTGTTTTTAAACTGTTAACAATGAAATCAAAACTCGACGAGCCTCTATCAAATTGCTTTTGCATGCCATCTACCATATGCCCTAGTTAGCTCACATTATCTACCGCCTAGAAATCATCCTTGGTTGCTTGGAACTTTGGAAGGAAGGAGGAAGAAGGAAGAGCAAGAATAGAAAGAGAGACTTCCATGTGGGATCTAATTCGTTTGGGGAGCTAAGTTTGAGGGTTCGTTTAGCTACACACTTTTTATAGCTCCTCAAATTCAGGGAGTTAGAGTGAGGAGGTGTTAGGTGAGTTAAACTTTATGGGTTTGGTTGGAGATGCCCTTAAAAGTGGGTGCTCCTATATAGGGCGTTATCTACGTCAGTTCGCTATTCAATCACACAAGCGCCCTCTGACCGGGCTGACCCATCGGCGCGAAATGGTAGCAAGCGGGAAATATAGTGTTTTTTTGGTTTTCAGTTAGTTTTTTGCCCGGTTTCCAAAAATAACATAAAAAGGTAAAACAATTTTTAAGTGATTTTTTAAACAATTAATAACATTTATGAAAAAACATGATCATTTTTTAAACATTTCTGAACAATTTGTTTTCAGATAATTCAAGCATTTTATAAAAATTTCATGAACAATTTAAAAAAATTCAATTATTCTTAGAACTTTGCACTGTTTTGAAATTTCATAAGTTTTTTAGAAATTTGAAACTTTTTTTAGAATGCAAACATTCTTTTAGAAAAATTATATTTTTAAAATAATGCAAAATTTTCCAAAATTCTATGATTTTTCAACTATTATAGATTTAAGAAAGGAAAAGTTTTTCAAAAGTTTGAACTTTATTTTGAAAGTCAAATACTTTTAAGCATTATTAAAAATTCTAAAAAATTGAATTTTCAAGCATTTTTAAGTTGAAACATTTTGATTTTTTAAATAAATAATTAAATAATTCCAGTAAAGAAAAAACACGAAAAAACCAAACCAAAACCTGCCAAAGGGTTTTATTTTCTGTAAGTTTTTTTGAAATTCTAAGTAAGTTTTTTCTTTTTCTTTAAAGGGTTTTATTTTCTGTAAATAAGTTTTTTTTTGAAATTAACTAAGCATAACTAAGTTTTTTTTTGCGGGGAAAACATAACTAAGTTTGTTAGGATATTTAATGTGGAACATGTCCATCTGGATTTGAGTTGTAAATCACGAGGTGATTGCTTTTCTTATTTATTTATTTATTATTTATCATAGACTCATTATTCTTTACATAGTGTTGTACTCCATCCATTCCGAATTACTTGTCGCGGGTATGAATGTATCTAGATGTATTTTAGTTCTAGATATATCCATTTCTGCGACAAGTAATTTGGAACGGAGAGAGTATTTGTCACCTGAGAGTTGCATGCGGCGATTTGGCTTAACTCAAAATCTATAGCCTACTCTTTACTCGTAAGAATAGGGGGATGTGCGTTCATAAAAATGTGTGTGTTTGCGTGTATGTGAACACATGGACCTGTGTTTTCAAATAAAACTCTATAAGTGCCAGCACAAGGGGAAAAAAATAGAGTTTTGTTGCAAGAAAAGAAGACGGAATCGCCGGTACCTCAACGTAGGTACTGTACTGGCAGTTTGGCATTTGACCAGGTGAGTGAGGGAGTGAACGAGCCGCAGAGTCGGCACGCCACGTACATGCACGGGCGACACCAGAGGCTTGCCGCAGGTTCTCCTCTTTCTTCTTTCCCACCGTGACAAGCACCCCATCAACAGCAACGACAACAGCACGCCGCTGCTGGTAGTATGAACGCCCCTAGTTTACACAGCGCAGCAGCAGCTCCGCTCTCCTCCTCAGGTCCCTATCCGCATCAACCAAATCACACACGGGCACGGGTAGTATTAAAACCAATGACTTATAAATCACGCCTGTTTGGTTGTTATCTGACTTATAAGTCACCTGACTACACCTTCCCATCTTGTTTTTTAATGTAAAAGTGATGAGACCCACGTAAAAAGGGGTGACTTATAAGTTTTAAGTTGGGGTGGAACAACTTATGATTTATGGGTTTTTATCATTTTTGCCACTAGTTGTGTCCCATTACTCAGTTTTGCCATTAGAAATTACAACTATTCAAAAATGCCATCGATCCGTGAGATGTTTGCTAAAAAATGCCATCGTTCCGTTAGATGTTTCCTCAAAAATGCCATTAGACATCGTTATTTTCACATCAAACTCATTGACCATGTTATATGACAAAAATAAGCCTAGACCCATATGTGAGTTCTCTCTATCTCACAATGATAAGTGTGGCCCCACTTGTCAGGAGTAACCAAGCAAATAATTTTATAGGAAAATAAGATCGTCGTTGGGATCAAGTGGGCCCCACACTTTATTGTAGTAAGCTAGAAGGAGAGCTGGCATGCTGGTTCATAGGCATTTATGTCATTATAACATGGCAAAAGAGATTTGAGATCACAATAATGGTGCCCAGTGGCATTTTTGAAGATGTGTCTAACAAAGCGATGACATTTTTGAACAGTTGAAATTCCTAGTGGCAAAACTGAGTAGTGGGACACAACCGATGGCATAAATGATAAAAACCCATGATTTATAAGTTGGGGTGACTTATAAGTTGGATCTGTTTAGTAAAATAAATCATTTTTTTTTACTTTTTGACTCATAAGTTGGCGACTTATTTGAAACCAAACAATCCCTTAAATGGATCAGCTCATCTCACCTCCCTTCACTTGACTTCAGTGCGTTTCGTCGGCAGTTTGGTGCACCGATTGTCAAATAGGAAATGTCATTAGAAGAACCCCCTCATTCAAAACAGAACATGATTTTTTTTATTCACTGTCTTAGCCTTGGCATGGCTAGAATTTTCTAGTCAAATAGACGCTCCATGACGGTTTTGAAAAACATTAAATTTCCAAGGAAACATCAAAAAAAAATTAGACTGGTAAATTAAGGTAAACTGGCTATATCATCAAGATTCAAGAGAACTCACACAACACATATATATCTTCCAAAAGAAATTGGAGCATGCCATATATATCTGAAAAAATTAACTTCAAAGGAACACTTACCCGCAAAAAAAAAAAGAACACTTGACACACTAGTTGGGCTAGGATATGGACGTTGATGGCTTTTGGGCTTTTGACATGCAACACAAAGAAGACTCGTGATCTTTTTTTGTCGAGGTAGAAGGAAGTTTTATTCCATCAATGCAGAGTTACAATCAGCTAGCAAAAGATCATCAATACATGGAGGATCTATGTGTAGCCAACAAGCAGTGCTACAATCAATTATATCATGATTTGCTAGGCTATCTGCCGCTATATTCCAATCCTGAGTACTTTTCTCGGGAACAAACTCCCTACCTACCAGCAAGCTTCTGATTTCTTCAAAAGATAGGATAGTCAACGCTGTCGAAGAATCTAATTGTACCACAATCGGAAGGTCAGTGTGATCCCTTCCATAAGGCTGCTCCCAATGGACCGGTGCTTAGATGGGGTGCTAAGCATATTAAATAGCTTAGCAACCAAACTCCCCAATGCATATGTGCTTAGCTTCTTATAGTTACTAAACCCTCTCATTTAATGATTTAGCTACTAAACCCTCTCATGCATTGGTGAGTTTGCTTCATTTAAATATTTTGTCTAGGTTCACGCGCTTGGCACTGGTTCTTTCTGGGGTCACCAAACCCATCTCTCTCTTCTTAATTGCCTTGCCACATCAGATTTTTCGTCTACATGGCATGCTTAGCACCCGTACAAGGTGAAGCATTGAGAGGGGCCTAAGTGCATGCACCTTAGCCTCAAGGGCTATAACACCCTCGATGCGACTATATCTCCCACGTGTCGAGGCACGACTTAGAGGCATAATTGCATTGAAGGCATATGTCGCAAGTGAGGTAATCTTCACACAACCCTTGTAATACAATAGGGGAAAAAGTTACATAGTTGGCTCACAATCGCCACTTCACACAATTACATGAATAAACATTACATCATCCAAATACACTCATGGTCCGACTACGGAACTAAAATAAAAGAAGAACCCCAAATGCGACAAAGGTCCCCGATCGACCCCAACTGGGCTCCACTACTGATCAACTAGAACAAAACAACACAAAGGACAAGATCTTCATCGAGCTCCTCCTGAGCTTGGTTGCGTCATCCACACGGACTCATCGGCACCTGCAAGCTGGTTTTGGAAGTATCTGTGAGCCACGGGGACTCAGCAATCTCGCACCCTCGCGATCAAGACTATTTAAGCTTATGGGTAAGGTAAAAGGTATGAGGTGGAGCTGCAGCAAGCGACTAGCATATATGGTGGCTAACATACGCAAATGAGAGCGAGAAGAGAAGGCAAAGCACGGTCGATAAAAGTATGATCAAGAAGTGATCCTGGACTACCTACGTCAAGCATAACTCCAACAACCGTGTTCACTTCCCGGACTCCGCCGGAAAGAGACCATCACGGTTACACACGCGGTTGATTCATTTTAATTAAGGTCAACTTCAGGTTTTCTACAACCGGACGTTAACAAATTCTCATCTGCCCATAACCGCGGGCACGGCTTTCGAAAGTTCAAATCCCTGCAGGGGTGTCCCAACTTAGCCCATGACAAGCTCTCACGGTCAACGAAGGAATAGACCTCCACCCGAGACGTTCTGATCAGACTCGGTATCCCGGTACAACAAGACATTTCGATAGGGTAAAACTAAACCAGCAACACCGCCCGAATGTGCCGAAAAATCCCGATAGGAGCTGCACATATCTCTTTCTCAGGGCACACTCAGATTGTCTTAGGTACGGGTAAGCCAGCCCAGAGTTGCCCCTGGTGGCCACCGGTAGCTGACAGGTGGACCAACACTCAGAGGAGCACTGGCCCGGGGGGGGGGGGGGGGGTAAAATAATGATGACCCTTGAGCCGGCCGACTCAAGGGAAGAAAAAGGCTAGGTGGCGAATGGTAAAACTAATGTTGGGCATTGCTGGAGAAGCTTTACTTAAGGCAAACTGTCAAGGGGTTCCCATTATAGCCCAACCGCGTAAGGGACGCAAAATCCGGGAACATAACACCGATATGACGGAAACTAGGGCGGCAAGAGTGGAACAAAACACCAGGCATAAGGCCGATCCTTCCACCCTTTACCAAGTATATAGATGCATTAAGATAACATAGCAATATAGTGATATCCCAATAAGTAAATAAATGTCCCAACAAGGAACAACATCTCCATGTTCCAACAAGGAACAAACTTCAATCTTCACCTGCAACTAACAACGCTATAAGAGGGGCTGAGCAAAGCGGTAACATAGCCAAACAACGGTTTGCTGGGACAAAGGTGGGTTAGGGGCTGAACATGGCAATTTGGGAGGCTGACAAGCAAGTGGTAGGCATCGTAGCAATGGCATAGCAAAAGAGCGAGCAAACTAGCATAGCAAAAATAGTAGTGATTTTGAGGGTATGATCATCTTGCCTGAAATCCCGCAAGGAAGAAGAACGAGTCCATGAAGAAGATAAACGGACGTAGACGAACGGATCCTCACAAACGCGACGTAATTGGAACCAACCCGAAGAAGCAACACCGGAAAAGAGCAAACAACATAGTAAACAACCACGACATGATCATGGCATGATGCACAACACGTATGATGCATGTCCGGTTTAAGTATGCATGGCATGGCAAAAGCACAAACAATCCTACAAATTAAGTGGAGATCAATATGCAACGAGTTGCATATTGATGAAACACCACATGACTTATTTAGTTCTCTCTCGTTTATGTACCCAACAATATTAAATGTTGTTAAACATGGCAAGAGGTGAGGCATAACAAAACTACACCATCTAAACAATTTAAATGGGGCCGGATATAACAAATAACGAATCCGGTAAATCCCCATATGCATTTAGCAATTTAATGCAACAACAATTTTAAGCATTTTAATTGTTGTTATCATGATGCGGATGACATGAACAAGTTTATGCAATTTTTATTAAAAGTTGACAAGAGCATTATGAAGCATTTGTCATCGTGGCGGAAACGAAAGGGGTGCCACGGCAACGAATCCGAAAATGGTGCCACGACAACACATCGGTTCTCGGTAACTCGATTGAGATACCGATGCAAAGGAGAAGTGTGCGGATGCGTGCAAAAGATGGTGGGGTGCTCCCGGATACCGTGTGTCCCACGAGTTGGCGACAAGGAAACGAGTGACAAATTGGACACGGTGCAAACAAAGGGTGCGCCTCATACAACACAAGCATTCGTCCTCGAACGTCGATCTCAGTGGTTATACCTTTGTAGCGTGCAAAGGAGACGGTTCTCGTTCGTAGAGGGAAGTAGGCGTTCTCGCGACGACGGTAGTGGAAGTAGTCAATCTCGCATGCTCTAGGGTCGACGGTAGAGGTTCACGTTACGTAGACGTTCGGGGTCGCCGATAGTTGTACCCATACGTTGTTGGACTTGGCGGATCCGATGTCTCCGAACGTAGTGGTACATGCTCGTTTTCGGAGAGGTACTTGACGGGTCCGAATCCCTTCGGGGTTATCGTGGTACTTGCGGTCTCGGCGATGGTAGTCGTTCACGTTCGGAGAGGAACTTGGCGTTTCCATGTAGTCGAACTTGGTGCATCTGAATGGTACTTGGTGAATCCCCGTAGTCGAACTTGGTGGCCTTGACGAACCGAAGTGGTAGTACGCAAAAAAAAACACGGTAACGGTAGTCCTCGGAGATGTAGTTTCATGTACAGAACTTGACAGGTCAGGAGATCTCGGGAAGGAAGGAGCTCGGTTCATTCCAAGGTCGCGGAGGGGCCAGCCATGGCGTTCCTGATAGGCGGGCGAGGCAGCGTAGACTTCTGGAGGACCACGGGCGCGCGAGGAGGCAATATGGTGCGGCGGCAGCGCAGGAATGGCGGCTCCGGCGTGGGGCTGCCGGGATCTCGTCGGAGATATGGCCAGAGGCGGGCGGCGCGGCTTCCTGAGGAGCCTAGGACGGCCATGTAGTAGAGGGAGGCGCGGGCAGGAGGAGGCGCTGAGGCGGAGGGGTGAGGGGACGGCCATGTCGGCGCTGGTCGCCGGCATCAGGCTGCGTGGCCTGCGGGCAAGCAGCGAGGGCGAGGAGGTAGTCCCAGACGCGTGGAAGGGCAGCAAGGCGCCGGGTCGTGCGCGGGTGGCCTTCCTGATGGAGCTCGACGGCGGTGAAGGCATGGGACGTGCGGCGGCGAGGGTGCGTGTCCATGGGGATCGGGATCCCCCTCCTGGTCACGCTGAGAGGGAGGGAGGAAGCGAGAGGAGGGAGGAGCGAGAGGAAGAGGGAGGTTGGCGGCGCTGGTGGGAGAAGGAGGCGGGGCATCGAGGGAGAGATGCGGTGCGAGCGAGGGAAGGTTGGGATCGAGCGCCCGGCTCTCCTGGCGGCGCAAGCGGGGAGACAAGGAGGAGGGGATCGAGGGAGAGGGTCCGTTGGACTAGGGTTAACTGGGGAATAGATGGGCCAAAAAGGTCGGCCCAGTGGGGAGGGCGCCGGCTGGGCATGAGGAGAGCAAGGCTGCAAGGCTGGGGTGGGCTCTCTTTCCCTCTCACTCTAAAGAAAAGAAAAAAAAACAAAACAAAGATAAGAAAAAAAAAGGAGGTTAGGAAAAGAAGTGGGACACGCGGATAATTTTTTCGGACTCGCAAAAACAAGCTTGAACCAAGAAAATAGAAGTGAGCGTGTGCGTGAAGATTGGATTCGAACTTGTTTGAATTTAAATCCAAATGAGTTTGAATAAGAAGTGGGTATTCGGTAGGTCCAAAAATATTGAGAATTTAGGAGGAGCCTTGCTAAATGGGAAAAGAATTGTTGGCAAAGATTGGAGGTGCAACTTGAAGCATAAGAGACATGGAGTTAAAATTGCAAGTGTGTTATGGTGATTCCAAAGAATGGATTATTTTATAATAGCTCCACTAATATCGGGAGGATATATTATAAAGAGAAGTCATCCTTCCCTCGATTTAAATGGATCGAAGATCCATACAATTTATTTAGTTGAGTAAGAAAAAAAAGACATGATGGCATGATGACATGATGCAATGCACATGATGCAATGATGAATGCAACACGCAAGCAAAAGACAACGCAACAACATCGAATAACTGCACGACACCTGGCACATCGGTCTCGGGGCGTTACAACACTCCACCACTACGAGAGGATCTCGTCCCGAGATCTAGAATGGCGCCAGAGGAGAAAACGAAAGAGAAAGAGAAGAGGTAGAAGTAAGTTGCTTCTTTGACAAACGAGTGAAACCAAAACACCTTGAGAGTTTGAACAAAAGACCGAAAGAAAGCAACGGAGATGAACGAAGTTGAAAACACCCCGTTAGAAAAGAGCAACAAGGAAGAACAACTTCGAGCAATACTCCGGTTAAAAGAGATTAAAGACTTGTTAAGAAGAAAGAACTTGAGCAGAGGACACAACACTCCGGTTAAATGGATAAACCAAGAAAAGAACACGATCCTGACAAAACCAGAAGATGGGTTGAAGAGAGCAACATCACAATGCCTCCGAAACAAAAGAATAGAAGATCGATAATTAAAATAGGAGAATGGAGAAGAAAATGCCAATTACTACCACAAAAGAGCTTGACAAGGCATCTTTAGGAGAAGGTTTGAACGGAGTTGTTGGAAAACCAACAACGAAAAGAACAAGATTGTAGTGGTCTTATGGAGTACATCTCAAATTATGAGGTGACAACCTGCCACTCATGGGAAAAAGAATTGGATTGATAAGAACAAGGAGACGAGAAATTATTTCACCGGGAGGATAAAGAAGAACTTGGGTCCTTTATGAGCACCATAAATAGCATCAATCCTTAGGGAAGGCTTTAGGTGAAACATGACACAAGATAACTCCAATGAAGAGGTTGATGGATTTAAAATATCTCATTCATGACAACATGTGAATCACGGAACATGAACTCAAATTATCAAGAATGACATAATACCACCTCCAATGATACGGAAGAAAGAATTGCACTCCGGATTACAATATGAAGAAAGCTTGAGCTCCTCTGAAAAGAAAGTTGATGAACGTTTCGAGAAGGAATACAAATCCTTGATGAACCATCAAGTTGAGCCTCCACGAAGAACTCCGGTAACAAAAATGATGACCAAAGCAAGAGAAGTTGAAAACACAAGGTGAAACCTTGTAATGATTTAGATGGATCTCCGTGATAATTAGAGTTTGGAACTCCGGTAAAGAAAAGATAAAGGATCTCGAACTGAGAATATGATATGATGAACCACTTCGGAAAAAGGAATTAATCACTTGGATGGAACATGAATAAGAATTACATTATGCTTACCCTTCACCAATTTAAATTGATGACAATCAACGGATTTGGCATATTACTTATTCTCGTAGAAAAAAATTAAGAGAGATATAACATCAGACTTGGGAAGGTATTGAATGAACCACCGGAAGGGTTGAAACAACGAATAGATTGATATGATAAGAAAGAAGAAGAAATCTTGAACGAACCACCATAAGAATTGAAAATGAACGGAGTAAGATAAAGAAACATCGGGAAGAATTAGCAAATGAACGGAGATGCTTGAGAGAATTTAGATACATGAGAACGAAGGGGTCACGAACTGATTAGAGATCACTTGAACGAAACACCGGTAAGATTTAGAGTAAGAGAGCTGAAGGCTGGAATGAATAAGTCTTCTTAAATGATGGGCTTCAGGGAAAAGAAATGGAAAACAACTCATGAAATGCTCCGGATGGGTGAAAAGAATTCTCACAATCAAAAAATAATTATGAGAGGATTGCAACAAGCTAGAATCACGAATCTTGAAAAGAATGGAGCAAGATATGGAAGGTAAAAATCTTCTTCGGTCTTCAAATGACAACGAGAAACACCACCGTGAATTGTTGAGGCGCGCCGGAATGAATAATGGAAAGGTTTAGCCAACGATGGAAAGAATTTGGAAGATCTTGGAGAAAAACATAAGACTGATGACAATCATTCTTACGTCAAACTTCAAAAGAATTTAGGATAGCTCTGGGAAAATTAGAAGAGTCAGGTAAGATCCTGGGAAAAGACCTGTGGGTTAGGGCCCACTCAAAAGAAACACCGTTGAACGATCTAAAAGAGAGAAAGCACCGGTTGAATTAAATGACTTGAATGAGATAACCACCTCGAAAAAGCTTGAACGAAAGAAGAGTGGAAAACACGAATCTTCGGGATATCTTCAGCACTCCGGAACAATTGAATAGCGAGGAGTAGATGATAAAGAGGTGCACTGGTAAGAAAAGGTATTTGAGATGAGGAAAAAGGATATGATCCACAAAGCTTGACTTGGTTCCACCGGAGAAGAAAAATGAGTGAAGGTTGACGGACTTGAAGCTCCGTTAGAATCTTCATGAGAATCACCGGATAAGAACATTGAGGGAAAAGAATGGAGAGACTTCACAAGAATAAAAGGATACTTGATTAAAACATCTGAGTTTAGGAGAAAAACAAAGGGAGGGAGGGTGGGAAAAATAAAGACAATTTGGAATGGATGGAACGAACACCGTAGAGAAGAACTGATAATTAATCTTGCAAATGTTGAAGTGAACGGATCCACTTGAGGAGAAACACACCGGTTGAAAAGAATTAACATGACAATCTCGATTATCATGAAGGATTGGTATTCACATCAAAATATGAGAACACCGCTTATGAAAGGTATGGGATCAACATTTGACTTTGAAGCAACTCGAATACCACAACTCAAAACAAAAACAAAGGATTGGCTTGCAGAATAAGCCGGAACAAACATATGATAGAGATTTCGTCCGAAGTTTTCGTGGTGGGGCCTACACGGGCTCGATCGTACAACACCATCATGTACAAGGCAGTGCACATGACATACGAAGCGTCCTCGAGTCGGCATAGCTAAGGACTCTTTAAGACACAACGAGACCACTGTAAAACCGACCGTGAATAGGCGGACCACTAGACGTCGAACCCCAATTTCATATCATACCTCTGTCGAAAAGATATCCTAAGAGCTACTTGAATTCCCACCTATGAAACTCCCGAAATTTTTCCGGTTATGCAATCAGGTGTTGGGGATACAGGGGAAGCATAATATCTCACCCAATTCTAACAAATCCTACATCCAGCTGTATCCATCCTTCAACACATAACCAAGAAACCTTCGGAAATCATCTACCTCAACCTTCGAAAAGCATCCTTTATACAAGTTATGGCGATACTCCCGAACTCCCGCCCCAGTACTGGGTGGCGTCGAGGTTATCTCACCAACGAACTGCATAAAAGAGATTTTCGATGTCGGCGTACTAAACTCAAGTATTCCAGAATTGCAACGATAAAATTATGACGGCAACACCTCAGAGCTCAACTCCCCGGGACACTTCCACAAAACCTCTGACAGGAGGCACCAAGACAATGTTCTCATCATAAAACCATCGGAACGATTCCAAGATACCCGCGTGATCCTAAATTTTTTTAGTGAAATTTGAGAAGAGAAGAGTCAAAGCTCTACGTCAGGAAGCCTTACCAGAGCGATGAAGGGACTGGGAAGTAAAAAGAATTCCTAAACTCTCCGATATATAGTTCCTAAAGGACTTAAAACATTTTTCTAGACACAACTCGGCCGCTAAAAACGATCAATCAGTGGGGGCTCCTAAGGTCGGGGAAGGCTCTGATTACCAACTTGTAACACCCTCGATGCGACTATATCTCCCATGTGTCGAGGCACGATTTAGAGGCATAATCACATTGAAGGCATATGTCGCAAGTGAGGTAATCTTCACACAACCCATGTAATACAATAGGGGAAAAAGTTACATAGTTGGCTTACAATCGCCACTTCACACAATTACATGAATAAACATTACATCATCCAAATACACTCATGGTCCGACTACGGAACCAAAATAAAAGAAGAACCCCAAATGCGACAAAGGTCCCCGATCGACCCCAACTGGACTCCACTACTGATCAACTAGAACAAAACAACACAAAGGACAAGATCTTCATCGAGCTCCTCCTGAGCTTGGTTGCGTCATCCGCACGGACTCATCGGCACCTGCAAGCTGGTTTTGGAAGTATCTGTGAGCCACGGGGACTCAGCAATCTCGCACCCTCGCGATCAAGACTATTTAAGCTTATGGGTAAGGTAAAAGGTATGAGGTGGAGCTGCAGCAAGCGACTAGCATATATGGTGGCTAACATACGCAAATGAGAGCGAGAAGAGAAGGCAAAGCACGGTCGATAAAAGTATGATCAAGAAGTGATCCTGGACTACCTACGTCAAGCATAACTCCAACAACCGTGTTCACTTCCCGGACTCCGCCGGAAAGAGACCATCACGGTTACACACGCGGTTGATTCATTTTAATTAAGGTCAACTTCAGGTTTTCTACAACCGGACGTTAACAAATTCCCATCTGCCCATAACCGCGGGCACGGCTTTCGAAAGTTCAAATCCCTGCAGGGGTGTCCCAACTTAGCCCATGACAAACTCTCACGGTCAACGAAGGAATAGACCTCCACCCGAGACGTTCTGATCAGACTCGGTATCCCGGTACAACAAGACATTTCGACAGGGTAAAACTAAACCAGCAACACCGCCCGAATGTGCCGAAAAATCCCGATAGGAGCTGCACATATCTCTTTCTCAGGGCACACTCAGATTGTCTTAGGTACGGGTAAGCCAGCCCAGAGTTGCCCCTGGTGGCCACCGGTAGCTGACAGGTGGACCAACACTCAGAGGAGCACTAGCCCGGGGGGGTAAAATAATGATGACCCTTGAGCCGGCCGACTCAAGGGAAGAAAAAGGATAGGTGGCGAATGGTAAAACCAATGTTGGGCATTGCTGGAGAAGCTTTACTTAAGGCGAACTGTCAAGGGGTTCCCATTATAGCCCAACCGCGCAAAGGACGCAAAATCCGGGAACATAACACCGATATGACGGAAACTAGGGCGGCAAGAGTGGAACAAAACACCAGGCATAAGGCCGAGCCTTCCACCCTTTACCAAGTATATAGATGCATTAAGATAACATAGCAATATAGTGATATCCCAACAAGTAAATAAATGTCCCAACAAGGAACAACATCTCCATGTTCCAACAAGGAACAAACTTCAATCTTCACCTGCAACTAACAACGCTATAAGAGGGGCTGAGCAAAGCGGTAACATAGCCAAACAACGGTTTGCTGGGACAAAGGTGGGTTAGGGGCTGAACATGGCAATTTGGGAGGCTGACAAGCAAGTGGTAGGCATCGTAGCAATGACATAGCAAAAGAGCGAGCAAACTAGCATAGCAAAAATAGTAGTAATTTTGAGGGTATGATCATCTTGCCTGAAATCCCGCAAGGAAGAAGAACGAGTCCATGAAGAAGATAAACGGACGTAGACGAACGGATCCTCACAAACGCGACGTAATCGGAACCAACCCGAAGAAGCAACACCGGAAAGGAGCAAACAACATAGTAAACAACCACGACATGATCATGGCATGATGCACAACACGTATGATGCATGTCCGGTTTAAGTATGCATGGCATGGCAAAAGCACAAACAATCCTACAAATTAAGTGGAGATCAATATGCAACGAGTTGCATATTGATGAAACACCACATGACTTATTTAGTTCTCTCTCGTTTATGTACCCAACAATATTAAATGTTGTTAAACATGGCAAGAGGTGAGGCATAACAAAAATACACCATCTAAACAATTTAAATGGGGCCGGATATAACAAATAACGAATCCGGTAAATCCCCATATGCATTTAGTAATTTAATGCAACAACAATTTTAAGCATTTTAATTGTTGTTATCATGATGCGGATGACATGAACAAGTTTATGCAATTTTTATTAAAAGTTGACAAGAGCATTATGAAGCATTTGTCATCGTGGCGGAAACGAAAGGGGTGCCACGGCAACGAATCCGAAAATGGTGCCACCACAACACATCGGTTCTCGGTAACTCGATTGAGATACCGATGCAAAGGAGAAGTGTGCGGATGCGTGCAAAAGATGGTGGGGCGCTCCCGGATACCGGGTGTCCCACGAGTTGGCGACAAGGAAACGAGTGACAAATTGGACACGGTGCAAACAAAGGGTGCGCCTCATACAACACAAGCATTCGTCATCGAACATCGATCTCAGTGGTTATACCTTTGTAGCGTGCAAAGGAGACGGTTCTCGTTCGTAGAGGGAAGTAGGCGTTCTCGCGACGACGGTAGTGGAAGTAGTCGATCTCGCATGCTCTAGGGTCGATGGTAGAGGTTCACGTTACGTAGACGTTCGGGGTCGCCGATAGTTGTACCCATACGTTGTTGGACTTGGCGGATCCGATGTCTCCGAACGTAGTGGTACATGCTCGTTTTCGGAGAGGTACTTGACGGGTCCGAATCCCTTCGGGGTTATCGTGGTACTTGCGGTCTCGGCGATGGTAGTCGTTCACGTTCGGAGAGGAACTTGGCGTTTCCATGTAGTCGAACTTGGTGCATCTGAATGGTACTTGGTGAATCCCCGTAGTCGAACTTGGTGGCCTTGACGAACCGAAGTGGTAGTACGCAAAAAAAACACGGTAACGGTAGTCCTCGGAGATGTAGTTTCATGTACAGAACTTGACAGGTCAGGAGATCTCGGGAAGGAAGGAGCTCGGTTCATGCCAAGGTCGCGGAGGGGCCAGCCATGGCGTTCCTGATAGGCGGGCGAGGCAGCGTAGACTTCTGGAGGACCACGGGCGCGCGAGGAGGCAAGATGGTGCGGCGGCAGCGCAGGAATGGCGGCTCCGGCGTGGGGCTGCCGGGATCTCGTCGGAGATATGGCCAGAGGCGGGCGGCGCGGCTTCCTGAGGAGCCTAGGACGGCCATGTAGTAGAGGGAGGCGCGGGCAGGAGGAGGCGCTGAGGCGGAGGGGTGAGGGGACGGCCATGTCGGCGCTGGTCGCCGGCATCAGGCTGCGTGGCCTGCGGGCAAGCAGCGAGGGCGAGGAGGTAGTCCCAGACGCGTGGAAGGGCAGCAAGGCGCCGGGTCGTGCGCGGGTGGCCTTCCTGATGGAGCTCGGCGGCGGCGAAGGCATGGGACGTGCGGCGGCGAGGGTGCGTGTCCATGGGGATCGGGATCCCCCTCCTGGTCACGCTGAGAGGGAGGGAGGAAGCGAGAGGAGGGAGGAGCGAGAGGAAGAGGGAGGTTGGCGGCGCTGGTGGGAGAAGGAGGCGGGGCATCGAGGGAGAGATGCGGTGCGAGCGAGGGAAGGTTGGGATCGAGCGCTCGGCTCTCCTGGCGGCGCAAGCGGGGAGACAAGGAGGAGGGGATCGAGGGAGAGGGTCCATTGGACTAGGGTTAACTGGGGAATAGATGGGCCAAAAAGGCCGGCCCAGTGGGGAGGGCGCCGGCTGGGCATGAGGAGAGCAAGGCTGCAAGGCTGGGGTGGGCTCTCTTTCCCTCTCACTCCAAAGAAAAGAAAAAAAACAAAACAAAGATAAGAAAAAGAAAAAAAAGGAGGTTAGGAAAAGAAGTGGGACACGCGGATAATTTTTCCGGACTCGCAAAAACGAGCTTGAACCAAGAAAATAGAAGTGAGCGTGTGCGTGAAGATTGAATTCGAACTTGTTTGAATTTAAATCCAAATGAGTTTGAATAAGAAGTGGGTATTCGGTAGGTCCAAAAATATTGAGAATTTAGGAGAAGCCTTGCTAAATGGGAAAAGAATTGTTGGCAAAGATTGGAGGTGCAACTTGAAGCATAAGAGACATGGAGTTAAAATTGCAAGTGTGTTATGGTGATTCCAAAGAATGGATTATTTTATAATAGCTCCACTAATATCGGAAGGATATATTATAAAGAGAAGTCATCCTTCCCTCGATTTAAATGGATCGAAGATCCATACAATTTATTTAGTTGAGTAAGAAAAGAAAAGACATGATGGCATGATGACATGATGCAATGCACATGATGCAATGATGAATGCAGCACGCAAACAAAAAGACAACGCAGCAACATCAAATAACTGCACGACACCTGATACATCGGTCTTGAGGCGTTACAAGGGCATTGTTACAATGAAATAGTTAGTGGTATGCAACAAAGATTACGCTCCCATCACCTCTCCTCACAATCATACCCGAGCCGGCACACCCGTCCTTAGCGGAGTAGGACCCAACCACCAAGAGGGCCAGCTGGCCAGGAAGATGGTTTCGTCTTCCGAGTTCTTATAGCTGGAGTTGACCAAAACTCTTCATTTAGCATTTTACATTTGATTAGTTCCACCACACTGAATTTCCTCGCATGGACAAATAGACTTGTAGTAGCTATCCAGGAAATCAATTGCTACCGGAGCAGCAATAGTATAATGGACAACATCTGTGCGGTCTTGCCAAATGCGCCAAATCTGCAAGATAACCATGCCCCGCACCTCCTCAGATACGCCAGTCAAGATGTTCAGCAACCACATTTTTTGAAATTCTGTATTTTTTAAATTGAATAATTTTAAAAAGGGAAAACATTTTTTCAAATTTCTGAATTCTATTTAAAAACTCAAGCATTTTTTAAAAGTCCGAACAAAAACTGAGTTTACAAAATTTTGGATTCTAAAAAAAACAGGTAAAAAACACGAAAAAGCCGAACCAAAACCTGTGAGAGGGTTCCCAAAACCAGCAAATATGTATAAACGCATTGCTAGTGTTTCCTACCACAGGAATTAGCATGTCTCATTGGCAAGAGACATGCACTAACAGGCCTAGTGCGTAAAGGGAGCCCACCTATAAGGGTGGCCCCTCTACCATGGTAGAGGAAGACATACGAATCTTACCCCCATCGAGTCCGGTCTTTGGGGACGCTAATACCAGGTATCGATTTTCAGAGGCACCGATCTGCAAGGTATCGATGCCAAAGCAAATGTACCAATCAGCAAGGTACCCATTCCAAAGGTACTGATCCTTTGAAATCATGCTTTGCTATTAAAGGGAATCCTCCTAACATCGGAAACTCTTTTTATTTGGGATCGGTCTTCCTCATTCGTTCCCTCGATCGGTCACTCCTCGTCGACCATGTTATTATTAGATTTTTGCTTTTATCCGGGCTCACCCTACGGGGTCCGGGCATCTTACCTTCCTCGAGGCCGATCTCAGAAGGCGCTAATGGCAATTCTTTTTCCTAAAATGAAATATGAGGGAAAGGCCATGGAATTCATGTATTCTGAAAACCAACCTTGAATATGGGCGGCTCATGTCACCTCCCTTCGCTCTAATCTTGTGCATGTCGTGGACTGTTTGAAGCACCTAGCATCAACTAGAAAATGTCATTAGAAGTACCACCTCGTTCAAAATAGAACATAATTTTTGATACTCACCGTCTAATCCAGTTTGCATGGCTAGAAATAGGGCCGGTCCATGGGGCTACGGGGCCTGGGGAGAAGCTAGAATCCGGGCCTCTTCATTTTTTGTGTGTGTTTGCCATAAAAGAATTATTTGGCCACTATCCACTATTGATCCATTACTCATGTGCATTTGTTTACAACATTAGCATTGTTATTGTTATTCTCGCAAAAAAAAACATTAGCATTGTTATTACCTTATTTCTTACTCTATTGCGGGTGGTTGAACTCATCGTAATTAATCCAACAAAATTAACCACTTGGCCCTGAGATTTATCTATATTGCATATTGATGTGTTTTGAAATTTCGTTTTAAGTGTGCCCACTTTGTTAAATGCCGAAACCATGAGACTATATCTCGCTTATAGCGAGTTGAAAGGAGCTCTCGCCTGAAGAAATCTTCTGCGTGTTATAGTACTGGTCCAACCCATATGCGTGCATTTGTCGTGTTCGCTCACTCGCGATCACTTAGTTGGTTGGCTCCAGTTTTCTTTCTTTCCTTTTTCAGTTTTTTTCTTTGTTGTACTTTGGTTTTCTTTTATTTTTCTATGGTTTTCCTTTTTTCTTTGTTATATACTTTGTTTTCTGTTTCTCTCTCTCTTTTTTCTTTGTTTCTTTTTTTTCGGATTCCAATCCTTCCATTCTTGCATTGGTTTTCCTTTCTTTTTTTTGCATGTTTTTCTTTTTCAGCTTCCATTGGTTTCTTTGTCGGTTTTGATCGGTTAATTATTTGTTCAACACATGTCTACTTTTTTCGGTGCATAATGTACATTTTTAGTGTACACATGAAACTTTTTTTTTAACATGCGTTGAACATTTTTGAAATACACTATGTACCATTTTTTTCTCAAATACAAGTTTTGAAACACTTTCGAATACATGGGCAACATTGTTTAAATGCATGGTGAATTTTTTATTGCGACAAACATTTTTCGCACATAATATACATTTTTTATATACATAAAGAATATTTTATATACATTTTAAACATTTTTTAAGTGCAGAATTAACTTTTTCAAAATATATGTTGTTTGATATCTACCTTTATTTAAAGTACAATGTATATTTTCCATATATGCCAGGAACACTTTTTATTCTCGTTTGGCATTTTTCTAATACAGGATCAACATTTCTTCATACACATTGTATATTTTTCATATACATGAGAAACACTTTTTCTATAGATATTTTTTAAAATGCTCGATTAACATTTTTAAAATACTTGGTTGATACTCCCTCCGTCCGAAAATACTTGTCATTGAGATGGATGTATCTAGATGTATTTTAGATTTAGATACATCCATTTTCATTCATTTTGATGTCAAGTATTTCCGGACGGAGGGAGTATTTTTTAAATACATGATCAACTCTTTTCATCAATATTTTTGATCTGAGCCGCAATGGTCTGACAGGTGGCATCCCACCTACCATAGGAAACCTCACCAGACTCCAATTTCTTGTCTTGGCGGCTAACGATCTTTCGGGTTCAATCCCGGTAGAGCTGCAAAACTTACACAACCTTGGGTTCATGAATCTCCGAATGAATTACCTCACTGGTTCAAATACCAGCTGATGTATTCAACAGTACACTGATGCTAACTTATTTAAACATCGGCAATAACAGCTTGTCGGGGCCGATACCGTATTCCATTGCCTTGTTGCCAATGCTCGAGTTTCTTGACCTGCAGTACAATCATCTCTCCGGCCCATTGCTGCCGGCTATCTTCAACATGTCTAAACTCCATTCCATCTTTCTCACCCGCAACTACGAATTAACTGGCCGAATCCCTGACAACGGAAGTTTTAGTCTCCCAATGTTGCAAGTAATCAGCATGGGATTTAACAAATTCACTGGTCAGGTTCCAATGGGGCTCACATCTTGTCGGGACCTCAAAGTAATATCCATGCCTGCAAACTTGTTGGAAGGTGTTATGCCAACGTGGCTGGGCAAGTTGCCTCATCTTTATTTCATTTCCTTGGGTGGGAATAACCTTGTTGGCCAAATTCCTGAAGCACTTGGCAACCTCACAAGGCTAAGTGACTTGAGCCTGCCATGGTGCAAGCTGACAGGACCCATTCCGGAAAATTTTGGACGGTTGGGCCAACTGTCGTTTCTGCATCTCGGAGACAATCAGCTAACAGGACCCATTCCTGCTTCCCTTGGCAACCTTTCTGAGTTATCATTGCTACTGTTGGACCGAAACATGTTGTCTGGGCCATTGCCTGGAACAATTGGCAGCATGAACTCTTTGGCAAAACTTAGTATTACAGAAAATCGACTACAGGGGGATCTCAGCTTTTTGTCCATTATCTCTAACTGTAGAAAGCTCTGGTATCTTGACATCTCGTCCAACAATTTCACCGGTGGCCTTCCTGGATATGTAGGTAATCTGTCAAGTCAGCTGGAAACTTTTGTTGCATCCGAAACCAATTTATTTGGTCAACTTCCAGCTACACTTTCAAATTTAACCGGTCTTACAGGGCTAGATCTTTCTAAAAATCAGCTGTATGGTACAATTCCAGATTCAATCATGATGATGGAGAATCTGCAATTACTTCACTTAGGTTCGAATAGCTTCTTCGGCCCTATCCCATCACAGACCTCAATGCTAAAGATCTAGTAAAATTGCACCTAGGATACAACAGATTATCTGGTGCCATACCAGAGGACATCGGCAATCATACCAAGTTAGAAGAAATGAGACTATCTTTTAACCAGTTATCATCAACTATACCACCGAGTTTATTTCATCTTAGTAGCCTCCTCCGGTTAGATATATCTCAAAACTTCCTGAACGGCACATTACCGGTTGATATCGGCTATTTAAAGCAAATTTACCACATTGATCTTTCTGCCAACCGCTTGATGGGTAGTCTCCCAGATTCGATTGGAAAACTTATCATGATGATCAATTTAAACCTGTCACACAATTCATTCTATAATCGAATTCCAGATTCTTTTGACAAGCTGTCCAGCTTGCAATCTTTGGACCTATCCCGTAACAATTTTTCAGGTTCCATCCCAAAGTACCTAGCCAATTTTACCATCCTATCTATATTGAACCTGTCTTTCAATAGCCTACACGGTCAGATACCAGAAGGAGGTGTTTTCTCAAACATCAGCCTGCAATCCTTGATGGGGAATTCAGGGCTTTGTGGTGGGCTTCACGTGTAGGGTTTCCATCATGTATGGGTAACTCTCCAAGAACACATAGTCGCATGATCAAAATTCTGCTCCCAGCCATCATTGTGATAATTGGGGCTAGCTGTGGCATCCTGCATATTTGTGATAGCCAAAAGGAAAGTTTGGAAGTGGCAAGGGATGACAGTTTCTCCCGGAATGGTTGACATCATAAACCATCAATTAGTTTCCTACCATGAGCTTGCTCATGCCACTGATAATTTTAGTGAGAGCAACTTGTTGGGGTCCGGGAACTTTGGGAAAGTTTTCAAGGGCCAGCTGAGCAATGGTTTGCTGGTTGCAATAAAAGTTTTCAACATGCAGCTAGAGCAGGCCACTAGATCCTTCGATGCCGAGTGCCGTGTGATGCGCATGGCACGACACCGCAACCTGATAAGGATACTCAACACATGCTCCAACACAGATTTCAGAGCACTAGTGCTTCAGTACATGCCCAATGGCAGCCTAGACACGCTCCTGTACTACCCTCAGGGCTCAAGGCACTTGGGGCTCCTTGAGAGACTGGCAATCATGCTCGACGTGTCAATGGCAATGGCGTATTTGCACCATGAGCACTTTGAGGTTGTCTTGCACTGCGACTTGAAGCCCAGCAACGTGTTATTCGACAAGGACATGACGACGCATGTTGCATACTTTGGCATTGCAAGGTTGCTATTAGGTGACGACAGCTTCGTGATCTCCGTGAGCATGCCTGGAACGGTTGGCTACATGGCACCAGGTACTAGTCAGCACATGTAATTAATCTTTTATCGATGCAGTTGTTAAAACGCCTTCATTAATCACCATTGTAACTTCATGAATTTGTTGAGCTGAGTACGGGTTCCTTGGAAAAGCATCGCGGAAGAGTGATGTGTTCAGCTACGGGATCATGCTCCTTGAAGTCTTCACAGGAAGGAGGCCCACAGATGCTATGTTCGGGCAGGACTGAGCCTTAGGCAGTGGGTTGATCAGGCGTTTCCTGCGGAGCTAGTCCAGGTGGCTTGGTCGATGGCTTTCTCGCGCGACTATTTGAGCTGGGTTTGCTGTGCTCCAGCGACTCGCCGGACCAGAGGATAACGATGAGCGAAGTGGTCGTGAGGCTCGATAAGATAAAAAATGACTACGTTAAGTGGACAGCGGAGGGCTGAAGTGTCACCAAGGGATCGACAAAGCGCCCTTGCCTGTATATATGCATGGATGTGTATGATTTGGTTCATGCTTCTGCACCAAGGACAATATTAGCTGCGTTAGACCGCTCACCTAGGTGCTTGTACAGTTCGTTTCGATGATATAGCCTTCTGATTAAGTTGCTCCATTGCTGTGAAATGCCTGCTGGCGGCCGCAGGGAGGAAATTGTTTTGAGGACGCCCACTGCCGTGGACCGTCCTTGTCTCCGTTCGTCCGTGGTGGTCTCGGATCGAGGTTGGTACATGGCTCTCTCCCTCTGAAAATTTTCTCCATTTGTTTCCTGTTTTATGGTACGCTCCTGTGCGAGGTTTGCTGAACGTTGCAAGTATTATCAGTTTCATTTGGGGGCGTGCGCTCCTTTTGTCGAACAAAAATACTGTCCTGGGTGCTTGTATAGTTGGCTTGGAAAGTTGATGATTTCTGAACCACGGTGGTTCGTTGTGCTGGATCAAAATGTCTGGAAGGTGCTGCAAAAAAGAGAAAGCATGTGGCTCTCCCTTTGTCGGGTTGGGCCTGCGTACGCGAGGCGGTTTGTGGCCTAATGGAAGTTACCTGGAATCATGTACTGTATTTTAGAAGGCGAACGTGAAAATAAGACAAAATGATCAGATGGCCGAGTTGGTCTAAGGCGCCAGATTAAGGCTCTGGTCCGAAAGGGCGTGGGTTCAAATCCCACTCTGGTCAAGATATTTTTTGCTATCTTCTAACAAAACATGTAGTAATACTTTTTCCCCATGGAAATAAGAGACATACAGTACCTTTTTTCTCCATAGAAATCAAGAATGCGCGCATCAGAGACATGCATTTTTTTTTGCGAGTATCAGCTACTAAATCGAATTGACATGCTTTTCATATAAGGATCAAACCGCTCACATTGCTGTCAAACCAAAGAAAGGCGTTCAGATAGCACACCCACGCACTACAGCACAAACCAATTCCTTATCCTCAGACAAGGTGGCCAAGTCTTGAATAAAGATGCATAACGAAACAGAAAGAGGCGCCGGGGAAATGAAGCAAGAAGAGACACGCGGAGGCCTGAAACTGTTATTTTCTCCATTTTTATTTTTTTTAATTTTTTTATGATAGACTTGTGAGAATTTCAGTTTTTTTAACTGTGAAGTGGGAACTTCATATACTCACGATATTTTTATTTACTATCTTCTAACAAAACATGTAGTAATACTTTTTCCCCATGGAAATCAAGAGTGCGCGCATCAGAGACATGCATTTTTTTAACTGTGAAGTACCTTTTTTCCCCATGGAAATCAAGAGTGCGCGCATCAGAGACATGCTTTTTTTTTTGCGAGTACCAGCTACTAAATCGAATTGACATGCTTTTCATACAAGGATCAAACCGCTCACATTGCTGTCAAACCAAAGAAAGGCGTTCAGATAGCACACCCACGCACTACAGCACAAACCAATTCCTTATCCTCAGACAAGGTGGCCAAGTCTTGAATAAAGATGCATAACAAAACAGAAAGAGGCGCCGGGGAAATGAAGCAAGAAGAGACACGCGGAGGCCTGAAACTGTTATTTTCTCCATTTTTATTTTTTTAAATTTTTTTATGATAGACTTGTGAGAATTTCAGTTTTTTTAACTGTGAAGTGGGAACTTCATATACTCATGATATTTTTATTTACTATCTTCTAACAAAACATGTAGTAATACTTTTTCCCCATGGAAATAAGAGACATACAGTATCTTTTTTCCCCATGGAAATCAAGAGTGCGCGCATCAGAGACATGCATTTTTTTAACTGTGAAGTACCTTTTTTCCCCATGGAAATCAAGAGTGCGCGCATCAGAGACATGCTTTTTTTTTGCGAGTACCAACTACTAAATCGAATTGACATGCTTTTCATACAAGGATCAAACCGCTCACATTGCTGTCAAACCAAAGAAAGGCGTTCAGATAGCACACCCACGCACTACAGCACAAACCAATTCCTTATCCTCAGACAAGGTGGCCAAGTCTTGAACAAAGATGCATAACGAAACAGAAAGAGGCGCCGGGGAAATGAAGCAAGAAGAGACACGCGGAGGCCTGAAACTGTTATTTTCTCCATTTTTAATTTTTTTAATTTTTTTATGATAGACTTGTTTGAATTTCAGTTTTTTTAACTGTGAAGTGGGAACTTCATATACTCACGGTATTTTTATTTACTATCTTCTAACAAAACATGTAGTAATACTTTTTCCCCATGAAAATAAGAGACATACAGTACCTTTTTTCCCCATGGAAATCAAGAGTGCGCGCATCAGAGACATGCATTTTTTTTTGCGAGTACCAGCTACTAAATCGAATTGACATGCTTTTCATACAAGGATCAAACCGCTCACATTGCTGTCAAACCAAAGAAAGGCGTTCAGATAGCACACCCACGCACTACAGCACAAACCAATTCCTTATCCTCAGACAAGGTGGCCAAGTCTTGAATAAAGATGCATAACGAAACAGAAAGAGGCGCCGGGGAAATGAAGCAAGAAGAGACACGCGGAGGCCTGAAACTGTTATTTTCTCCATTTTTAATTTTTTTTTAATTTTTTTATGATAGACTTGTGAGAATTTCAATTTTTTTAACTGTGAAGTGGGAACTTCATATACTCACGATATTTTTATTTACTATCTTCTAACAAAACATGTAGTAATACTTTTTCCCCATGGAAATAAGAGACATACAGTACCTTTTTTCCCCATGGAAATCAAGAGTGCGCGCATCAGAGACATGCATTTTTTTTGCGAGTACCAGCTACTAAATCGAATTGACATGCTTTTCATACAAGGATCAAACCGCTCACATTGCTGTCAAACCAAAGAAAGGCGTTCAGATAGCACACCCACGCACTACAGCACAAACCAATTCCTTATCCTCAGACAAGGTGGCGAAGTCTTGAACAAAGATGCATAACGAAACAGAAAGAGGCGCCGGGGAAATGAAGCAAGAAGAGACACGCGGAGGCCTGAAACTGTTCTTTTCTCCATTTTTATTTTTTTTAATTTTTTTTATGATAGACTTGTGAGAATTTCAGTTTTTTTAACTGTGAAGTGGGAACTTCATATACTCACGGTATTATGTATTACCAGCGCAACGGGCCAAAAAAGGTTGTGTGTCTATTCACTGAATGGAGTCAAATAATTGACCAACCGCCTTGCCGCCTAGCTGGAGAAGGCCTGGAGCTTCATCACGCGCACATGTGTGGGCTCACTATGCGTGTGCTACACGTTGCTCAGGTGATAACTCTTAGTTATCGGCCGTCCTTACATCTAATCTATCCCTGCACAATCTGGTCAAATGCCTTGCAAAAGTGTTGATGTTGCAGTCGCCGCCGCGCAATACCATCGCCTGCTTCAGTCGCCGATGCCCAAGCTCTCCCGATATGAAATTAGCCGGACCAATGAGCATACAAGAATCTCTAAGAAAGTCAGAGCGGCGCTGGACTCATATGCACCGGAGATCAGAGTTAGTTCGTCTTGAGATTTGTATCTTTACTTTCTAATTATCACCCAGCTGACATGTTACAGTCACTGATTTGCTGCTTGCCTATGCCCACTTACAGGAACTGTATGATCTTCATGTTATTTGTGGCGTCAACCATAATGTATCTGGCCCTGTGTACTGCATGGATACTAGAAACCCGTTTTCATATACCATCACATTCATGTTAATTTTCTGGCAAGTCCAAGAGGTGGAAATCCAAAACTCTTCTTCGCTGAACTTAGCAATGACCACGAGGCAGAGGATGGAGGTGGGAAGGTCTTGTGTTGTCCTGTGGATTTTCCCAAACCACACCAAGGTATCTTATAATTTTTTCATACAGCAAGTAGACTAAACCTGCATGTTAACATTTGGCTTTTTAAGTCTCAACGCTCTACTGCTGGTTTTTCGACAAAGGGTCCAACGCTTTACCGCTAGTGATAAGATAAGATTGTTTTTAAAATAATATGGAACATATATATCTCATCCTGCAGCCTGGTAAAGTTTGAACATTCAGACCAACCCCATTACTCCCTTTCTATTTGTGACTTTACTACTATTTTGTGTACATGCATTCCAAATTTCAAACCAATACATCAATAGTGTTCCTTCCCAAGCTACCACTGGCAGTGTAAGAACCACTAGATAATAGTTCAAAGTATAGGCCCTGGTTATCCACATCTGATCTACATTCTGGTTAATATTTTCTATTTGATCTAAAGCCCAGATGTTCAACAAACCGATGATTTACTTCTCTTGCTCGAAGTTGCTATCCAGCAGGGCTCGAAGCTGCTCAATAAGTTGGCTGAACCAAGTTTAACTTTTGCAAGATGCATATCCTGATATGAATTAGATTTATCTGGTAGATACCCATAATGGATCATACCGATTTTTGTTAAACACATCTGGTCCAAATCTTGGGACACGTTGTCAGTGAGAATCAGAACTTGTGAGTAGTATGCTAATATAAACCAATGGACTAAATCTATAAGATTTTACAGCTGTTAGCAGAAGCATTTGAGTTGCTTGCCACAAAAATAAACACTATCCTAGGCATGATTATCGGGAAAACAGAGTGTCTCCTCAGAAATTTCATTTTGCGGCAACTTCCTTTTATTGCCGATAGGTTGTGCTAAATTCTTCAATGGGGCGCTAATCTAGTTATCTTGTTTGTGTGCTTCAGAACAAACCCGCTGCATGTACTGTGACTACAAAGGGACTAAAATTGTGCACCCGGCTATGGAGGAATTCCAGTTCAAAGGGCGCGACCTGGAGTTTCAGAACATGGCCTGTGGAATAGATCCCTACGAAGAGGAACCCTGTTCAGGCGGCGTTATGCAGTACTACACGAACTATAGGATCATCGGCATCTCGTGTGAGGCATTAGATCATGCGGGAGCAGTGGACGATGATACTGACGAGGAATATGACAGCGATTATATTAGCGATTCTGAATCTGAGTGAGGGGGTTTGGCTAGCATTACTCACACAAGCACAGTTATTTTCCAACCTGATTGAAGATATTACCATGTCTGAGGTCCCACCCATTCGTTTTCTACATTTCTGTAGCCTAAGTTAGATATTTCCAAAAGTCATAGCCCCTACCTGTCTTGTGAACGTGCCTTTTACGTTGTGGAATACTGTTGGCTGTGTTGGGAGTATTCTGGATGCACGGAAAACCTTGATTACATCATGATTTGTTTATGCATGCAATATTATGAATGATCATGCACTAGTAAAAACCGGGCAATAGCACCGGTTCGTAAGGGCCTTTAGTGCCGGTTATGGAACCGGCACTATTATTTCGGCACTAAAGGCCCCCCCCCCTTTAGTACCGGTTCAGCACGAACCGGCGCTAAAGTGCCACCACGTGGCACGAGCCAGCTCCGGGGGCCGGGAGCTAACCGGTACTAAATGGTTTGGTGAGTTTTTGGTTTTATGATTTTTTTCATTTAATTTTATGTTTTCCATTTTAATTCTTTTTCGTTTGCTGATATTTTACGGTACTACACATTGTACATATTATGCATATATATATATAACATGTTATGCATATATATGGATTGACTATTCGTCATCCTGGGTGAGGAATAGTTATTCTTCACCCCCTCTATTTTACCATCAATGGACCGTAATTTTACGTTCTGTAAATTTTGCTTTATTTCCGAAGTAAAAAGAGACCGTAAGAAAATATATAATCGCCGAACAAAATATTTTATATTATGTAAAATTACAAATGTAAAAACATAGTGTAAAATACACATAAACTGTAATTTTTCTTGTCTTATAACCTATATTTTTATTTTCTTATGTCAAATTTTACGTCGTGAATCGATAGAAATGTAACTATTTGAATTCCAAACATAATTTAATTATGAAATGATCGTAATATTACCTCGGATGAAGAATAACTTATTCTGCACCCTGGGTAATGAATAGTAACACTATATATATATATATATATATATATATATATATATATAGAATTTCTAGTAGAACCAATCATATATATATCATCAATCATGTCTCACAAACCACCATATTAATTTACACATACACACATGTATAGCTATATACAATTTCTCCTACATATGCATATGTTGCCTTCGGAGCCAGTGACATTAGCCTGATTGGTGCCTTCGGAGCACGAGACAATTGGAAGTGGTTCATGACTTGGTCGATGGGGGCGGTAGCGGGTAATAGTATTCTCCCTTCGGATTTATGACCTGATCGAGCAAAAATCCCGCTATTTTCTCTTGAAGTGCTTGTACGCGCTCCGTTGGTAGGAGCTTGTCCCGCACCTCATTGAACTGTTAAGAAGGAGATCAATATGCATGTGTATTAGTTGTGTGACTACATATTGATAATGGTGTAAAAATTGTGAATAGTGTTCTGACAAGCGTACCCATTCCTGCCTTTGAGATCTGCTCCTTTCGGACGCCATCATGCGAATGTTCTCGCAAACACAGTATGCACACAGATCAGTCCCCTGCGCCTGCTTCAGGGCCTTTATTACGAGAATGGAATTTAATTTGATCAGATAATAATTAATCAAGCATGATAATTAAAGAGATGGCAGCTAGCTAGCTAGCTATAGTACTACTTAATTACTTACCTTGGATCGAAATCATTTCAGCTGTGGTTTCCATTCGCCTTCCGTGACGCTGATGAACCTTGCCCAAGCCCTGCCCGCCGACAAAGAAAATGAATAAAGGGGTTATTAAATAGTTCATATCATGAAATGACGAACTAAATAGGCCGAGATATGTAGTTATAAATAATGATCGAAATTACCTGTTGACTATCCCATACAAGATGTTGTAGTTAGCTTTTGCTGTGAGTAGCGAGTCCAGTATTTCAACTGTTCCGGCGTCAACTTTAATGATACACAAGATCCAGTGAAATCTGCATGCACACACGTTTGCATGTCTTAATTAAGCGGGCATATGTAAGCAAAAACATGTAGCTAGCTAGTAGGCAAAAACAGAGAATTTGTAGTACAAGAAAGTGTGACTCACTCGAAGTTGTAAGGAAGTAGTATATCTTCATTGTATTTGAGGCGCTTGAAGAACTCTAGCATGCTGTCCTCTACCTCTTTTTCATAATATGGATCTAATTTCCATGTGTATTCATTAACGGTGTTTGGGTCAATGAACCCAATGCCATAGCGTCCACCTTTTCTCATTTCATACATCTTCATCCTGCATAATACCACAGAAAAGAATATAGTGAGGATAATTACACGTAATGATTGATCAAAAGGATCACTACAGCTAGCTTGAGACTTAAATTACAGAAAGAAATCACTTACAGACAATAGCAACTGACGATAGATTTGTCGAGTGCGTCTTGATTGTATAACTGAAACAGTTCAGAATACTCAACGGCCACAGCTTTCTCATGGTAGTAATCATCCTTCTTGACATATACCATGAGGGACTCTCGATCGGATCTCTTGCTAATGTCCATGTACCATTGATGCAATTCATACATTCTCGTTGGGAGCTTCTTGACATCTTCTGGCTCGACCAAAGGTTGGCCCCGGACAAATTTCCATTTTATTTCCTCCTCTGTAATCGGAGGCATGTCCTCGATCTCGAGGAGTTGTCCAACAGTGATCTTGAGTTCTTCAGCCTGCATTATATGCTCCTGGGTTATTACCACATCGCCCACCTCGGGAACGTAAACTGTTTGGCCATAATAATATTGGGCGTGCGTACTGTCACGTGTTGTTGGCGGCACAACAAGCGGGAGGATCGATTGCGCCGCCTATTTTCCCAGCTGGGCAACGGTTTTCCCGCATTTTTTGACAGCTGCTTGTTGTTTGCTCGAGCTCGAGCTCGCCTCCTTCTGTAGACGTTGTCGATGTAACTTCCTGATGTGGCGCTCATAGTCTGAGTCAACAGGCTTAGGAGTTGGTGGTTGAGCCATACGAATGAAGTGGTCAACTACTTCCACAGGCACTTTCTCCCTTGGCGGCGGTGGCGGTTTCGGTCCAAAATGGGCGTCGACTTCTGCCCGCACTATGGCATTGGTTTGCTCCTCGGTCCTGTCGTAAGCCCTCACAGGAAGAGGAGTACTGAGGTTTGGACCATATTTATATCGCTTGGCTCCGCCTGTACTTCCTGTACTATGACCTCGACTCGTACCGCTACGCACCATAGCTGCGGGGTGTCTCTTCTGCGATTGCTGAGGCGGCGGAGACGGCTGACGGGGCTGAGTTGGACGAGGAGGAGTGGCCTGAAACTGTGCCGGACTTGGAGGAGGAGTGGACGTCTGACGCTGTGTCGGACTTGGAGGAGGAGTGGCCTGACACTTTGCCGGACTTGGAGGAGGAGGAGTGGCCTCACGCGTTGGTGGACTTGGAGGAGCGGGAGTCTGCTGACTCGGTAGTGGACTTCGACGAGGAGTCGGGTGACGCGGTGTCGGTGGCCTTCGAAAAATGATGCAATCCTTTCTCCATAGGATGATACGATGTTTGGCATCTCCGAGTGTGTGCTCCTCGTCACCTCCAGGAATGTCAAGCTCTAGCCCCGAATATTGGTCCGCCACCTCATCAACCAAGACACGAGCATAGCCCGCTGGAATCGGGTTGCAATGGAAGGTTGCCTCGGGGGAATTTGAAAAAGCAACGGCGTCCGCCACCTTCATGGATATGTTCTTCATTTTGAAGTGTAGCTCGCAGTTAGTGTTCTCCGTGATGTCATCCACGGGGTATCTATCCAGCACTACTGCGTCGCCCGGGGCGGAACCCACGCTGCTTCTCGGCATGGATGGGGCGGTGGTATCCAAGGCTGGATCATCCGCTAGCTGCTGCAGCTGCTGAGACCCCCTTTGCTGGCTAAGTGAGTCGATCTGCTCCTGCTGCCGCTGGAATTTAGCTTCCAATTCCGCTTGACTTGCTTCTAGGCCTTGAAGGCGTTCATAGTCCCGCTTCCTCTGCTCCTCCTCCATCTTCCTCTTCTTGTCCTCCGCAATCTTCTTTCTCGCACGGGTTCTGTAGTCCGCGTTCCAGTCCGAAAACCCCTCATACCACGGATTAGCGCCCTTGCCTCGTGTTCTTCCCAGGTGTTCAGGATTTCTCAGGGCACGCATAAGCTCGTCGTTCTCTCTGTTGGGCTGGAACACCCCCGATCGAGCCTCTTCTATTGCAACAAGTAGCGCATCCTCGGCTCCCTTCAGACATGCCTTCCTCGAAACATTGCCTGTCTTCGGGTCCAACCCCCCCCATGCGCATAGAACCAAGTCCTGCACCTGGGGGGCCAGTTCTTAGTAACCGGAGTGACACTTGCATCCTCCATCTCTTTCTCAGACTTATCCCACTTAGGCATTGCCACCGCGTAGCCACCTGGCCCCAGCTTATGGAACTTATCCTTTTTTCCGGCATTGGCCTTGTTTATTCTCGACCGTTCCTTAGCTAATTCTGAATCCTTGAATTTCACGAAATCGCCCCAATGAGCACTTTGATTCTCTAGTATCCCCTCGAATACTGGAGTCTTCCTTCCTCCCTTGACGTACTTCTCCCACGTCATTCTCTTGTGGTTCTTGAATGCAACCGCCATCTTCCTAAAAGCAGCGTCCTTGATAGGGTGAAATGTTCCATGAGAGTATCCCAAAGCAGTTTTTTTTGATTCTTGTCGACAAAAGTAACATCTGGACGTGGCTTCGCTGGCTTTCTCCATTCTTGAAGGGAGATCGGGAGTAGGTCCTTCACAAGAACTCCGCACTGACGAACGAACTTGTCCGCAATCTTCTTAGGCGCTAATGGTTCGCCATTAGGTTTGAATGCCTCGATATTGTACTTTACGCCCTCCTTCAACTTTTTGTTCGGGCCTCGTTTCGTCCTTTTGCTCGATCCGGATGGTTGAAAGAAGAAAGATTGATTCGTTAATATATCTTCAACTCATTTAAAACATGCGATGATCACCAGATTCCTGCTTATATAAATATATATACCTCGTCGTAGTTCATGACTTCATCTTCTCGGTCGTCGCGATCGAATATCATATCACCCTCTCCGGTGTTGTTTAGAAATTCAGAGCCGTCAAAATCTTCTTCATTCTGATCATCATCTGGCCCGCGTATGATATCGAACATGGTCTGTTCTCTCTCTGTCGGTATTGTCCGCCATAGCTTTTATTTAACTATGCCAAAAGAAATATAAAACAATTTAGTATAATCTCGATTAATAGATATAATCTCGAATACATCGTCTCGAATAATAGATATAATCTCGAATAATAGATTTAATCTCGAATACGTCGTCTCGAATAATAGATATAATCTCAATACATCGTCTCGAATAATAGATATATATATAGTCTCGAATACATCGTCTCGAATAATATATCACTAGCTAGCTAGCTAATAAAGATCGAATACTACAGAGTAATCTAGGCCACTCGCGGTTCCTGAGGTGCGGGCGGTGGACACCCAAAGAGAAAGAACCATCACTGGATCATAGCTCGGGTGATCTCCCCAAAGAACCTGCCAGGTATTGGAGAACCTGACGTCCATAGCAGCCATGTAGCGACGGACGTGCTCGTCCTCCTCCCTGACACGGCGACATACCACCTCCGGCGGGGCCGGCTCCCTCCGCACCGAAAGTGGCCCACGCGAATGCCACCAAAGGAGATGAGGGTCGACGACGGGACCCGGGGCCGGGTTCCTCACCAAGTGTCGCGCCCCTGAAGGTAGCACCTCCCAGTGCCAGCCCGGCGGAGCCCAGTCCCGGACATGGATCCTCTGAAGTAGGACGTCGTCGCGAACGGGTCGACGGCGAGGATGCGGGCCGGGCATCGTCGACAACAAATACTATATGCAAATTAAATGTAACACTAATTATGCTATCATTGCATATGTCAAAATTCTATGTGCTATTTCATACTAATTAAGCATCTAACACTAAAAACAGAAAAAACAACTTCTATACATCCATTAAAAACAGAAAAACAACATTATATAAAAAAAATTCCATACTAATTAAACACTAATTATATCCGGGCTCACTAAAAACACTAAGCATCTAACACTAAGCATTGCATATGTCAAAATTCTATATATATATGCTATTCCATACTAATTAAACACTAAGCATCGATCTAACACTAAAAATAGAAAAACAACTTCTATGTGCGTGTGTGTGTGTTCATCATGCATGCTTGTGTGTGTATATGGGCTCGGGGGGCGGCGCCCATGGTGGCCACCGGGGGCGAGGGAGAGGGGTTAGAGGGGGAGAGCTCACAGCGGGGCGACGGCGACGGCGAGGCGACGGCCCGGGGCGGCGACGGGCCGGGGCGTGATGGGGGCGCGGCGACGCGGGGACGACGCGAGGACGGGCCCGGGGCGGCGACGGCGACGGGGGCGGCGATGGGGATGAGGGCGGCGACGAGGATGGGGGTGGCGACGGCAACGGCGCGCGACGGGGGCGGCGTAGGACGGGGGCGGCGACGGCGTTGAACGATCGGGAAGAAACAGAGGGAGAATGAAATTTTGCGAAGTGCTGTATATATAGAAGCCATCTTTAGTACCGGTTGGAGCCACCAACCGGTACTAAAGGCCTGTTTTGGCCAGGCCAAGCAGCGGGAAGGGCAGGCCTTTAGTAACGGGTGGTGGTTCCAACCGGTACTAAAGACCCCCCCTTTAGTACCGGTTGGTGCCATGAACCGGTACTAAAGGGGGTGCGCTGGCGCAGGTGCGGTGCGCAAGTTTAGTCCCACATCGCTAGCCGAGGGGCGACCGCACTGGTTTATAAACCCCCGTGCGGTAGCTCTCTCGAGCTCCTCTCCAAAGCAGGCCTACTGGGCCTACATGTTCTATGCTGCCCTGTGGGGCCTATTGGGCTTGCGGGCCTGCATCCTGGCCCAATAACAGGTTGGGTTTCTAGTCGTATGCAGGCCGCTGTGGCCCAGTAGGTGGGCTTTTTTTCATTTAGTTTTTTCTTTTCTACTTTATTTATTTTGTTTTATTTATTTTTAGTTGTTTTTTGTTGTATTTAGAGTTTCTTTGTGAATATTTTTGATAGTTTTTAGAAACTTTCAGTTAGTGCCGGTAGTTTTTAAATTTGAATAGTTTATATTTTGAATTATTTGAAATTTGTGTGAATCACTAGTTTGTGAATAACTTAACTTTAAAAATACATTTTCCAGTGATTCTTTTTTGTTATGTTTAATATTAGTGTGTTTTATCATTATATTCAATTTGGTAATGCTTAAGTTATTTAAAAAATGAAATGACTTTGTAACGGATGAGTTTTCGTCCGAAATCCTGATACTTCGAAACAGATTGACCATTTTGTACACGAAGTGCATTAAATTTTTGCGGTAACCCTCTCTACTTTTTTGCACATGCTATGTGGGTGAAATCATGATGCCATGCCAACTTTCATCCTTTTCTGAGTTCATTTGAAATGCTTTTCAACTTCAGGGTCATTTAGCTGAAAAAAACAGTAAATGCATGAAAGAATTTGCTTGCATCCCAGATCACATCCCAGATCTTTGGGTGTGAAACTTTTTCTTCGCGTCTGTCCCTTTGCGTCGTAGCCATGGAAAATCTTCATCATTTAACGGGATGCTCGGGTCAATATTCACTGTGAATGGAGCAATTTCATCAAACTTTTCATAATCTTCTGACTTGTCTGTCTTGTCATCCACTCCCACGATGTTTCTCTTCCCAGAAAGAACTATGTGCCGCTTTGGCTCATCGTACGATGCATTCGCTTCCTTATCTTTTCTTTTTCTTGGCTTGGTAGACATGTCCTTCACATAGAAAACCTGTGCCACATCATTGGCTAGGACGAATGGTTCGTCTGCATACGCAAGATTGTTGAGGTCCACTGTTGTCATTCCGTACTGAGGGTCTTCCGTTACCCCGCCTCGTGTCATATTGACCCATTTGCACCGAAACAAAGGGAGCTTCAAACCACGTCGATAGTCAAGTTCCCATATGTCCTGTATATAACCATAATATGTTTCCTTTCCCGTCTTGGTTTCTGCATCAAAGCGGACACCACTGTTTTGGTTGGTGCTCTTCTTATCTTGGGCGATCGTGTAAAATGTATTACCATTTATCTCGTACCCTTTGAAAGTCATTATATTCGAAGATGATAACTGGGACAACAAGTACAGGTCATCTTCAATAGAGGTGTCATGCATGGTACGTGCTTGCAACCAGCTGGCGAAACTCCTGGTTTGTTCACGTGTAATCCAGTCATCAGACCGCTCCGGGTGTTTGGAGCGTAGCAAATTCTTGTGTTCATCCATATACGGAGCCACCAAGGCGAAATTCTGTAGAACTGTGTAGTGTGCTTCAGTGAGAGAATGTTCGTCCATACATATTATTTGTTCCCCTCCTAGCGTGCCTTTTCCATCCAGTCTGCCCTTATGCCGCGATTCAAGAACACCAATCGGCTTAAGGTCAGGAATAAAGTCAATACAAAACTCAATGACCTCCTCATTTTGACAGCCCCTGGAGATGCTTCCTTCTGGCCTAGCACGGTTATGAACATATTTCTTTAAGACTCCCATGAACCTCTCAAAGGGGAACATATTGTGTAGAAATACAGGACCCAAAACGTTAATCTCTTCGCATAGGTGAATTAGGACGTGCGTCATGATGTTGAAGAAGGATGGTGGGAACACCAACTCGAAACTGACAAGACATTGCACCAAATCATTCTGTAACCTTGGTATGATTTCTGGATCGATTACCTTCTGAGAGATTGCATTGAGAAATGCACATAGCTTCACAATGGCTAATCGAACGTTCTCCGGTAGAAGCCCCCTCAATGCAACCGGAAGAAGTTGCGTCATAATCACGTGGCAGTCATGAGACTTTAGGTTCTGGAACTTTTTCTCTGCCATGTTTATTATTCCCTTTATATTCGACGAGAAGCCAGACAGTACCTTAATACTGAGCAGGCATTCAAAGAAGATTTCCTTCTCTTCTTTGGTAAGAGCATAGCTTGCATGACCCTGATGTATGCCGTCTTTTCCATGCATACGTTGCTGGTCCTCCCGTGCCTCAGGTGTATCTTTTGTCTTCCCTACACGCCCAAGAAGCCAAGCAGGGTCACACAAAGATTCTTCGTCACGTGCATCACATCGATTGCGGAGCGGACCTCGAGGTCTTTCCAATAGGGCAGGTCCCAAAATATAGATTTCTTCTTCCACATGGGTGAGCGTCCGTCAGCGTCATTCGGAACAGGTTGTCCACCAGGACCCTTTCCAAAGACCACCTTCAAATCCTTGACCATATCATGTACATCAGCACCAGTACGGTGGCGAGGCTTCGTCCGGTGATCTGCCTCACCTTTGAAATGCTTGCCTTTCTTTCTTCCGGGATGCCTGCTCGGAAGAAATCGACGATGTCCCAGGTACACATTCTTCTTACAATTAGCCAAATATATACTGTCGGTATCGTCCAAACAGTGCGTGCATGCGCGGTATCCCTTGTTTGTCTATCCTGAAAGGTTATTGAGAGCAGGCCAATCATTCATGGTCACGAACAGCAATGCCTTTAGGTCAAATTCTTCCCCCATGTGCTCATCCCACGCACGTACACCTGTTCCATTCCACAGTTGTAAGAGTTCTTCAACTAATGGCCTTAGGTAGACATCAATGTCGTTGCCGGGTTGCTTAGGGCCTTGGATGAGAACTGGCATCATAATGAACTTCCGCTTCATGCACAACCAAGGTGGAAGGTTATATAAACATAGAGTCACAGGCCAGGTGCTATGGTTGCTGCTCTGCTCCCCAAAAGGATTAATGCCATCTGCGCTTAGACCAAACCATACGCTCCTTGCGTCATCTGCAAACTCCTTCCCGTACTTTCTTTCGATTTTTCTCCACTGCGACCCGTCAGCGGGTACTCTCAACTTTCCGTCTTTCTTACGGTCTTCTCTGTGCCATCGCATCGCCTTGGCATGCTCTTTGTTTTGGAACAAACGTTTCAACCGTGGTATTATAGGAGCATACCACATCACCTTGGCAGGAATCTTCTTCCTGGGGCGCCGGCCCTCGACATCACCAGGGTCATCGCGGCAGATCTTATAGCGCAATGCACCACATATCGGGCAAGCGTTCAAATCCTCGTACTCACCGTGGTAGAGGATGCAATCATTAGGGCATGCATGTATCTTCTGCACCTCTAACCCTAGAGGGCAGACAACCTTCTTTGCTTCGTATGTACTCTCGGGCAATTCGTTGTCCTTTGGAAGCATATCCTTTATCATTACTAGCAACTTTCCAAATCCCTTGTCAGATACACCATTCTCTGCCTTCCATTGCAGCAAATCCAGTGTGGTGCCCAGCTTTTTCTTGTCACCTACGCAATTCGGGTACAACAATTTTTTGTGATCCTCTAACATGCGCTGCAACTTCTTCTTCTCCAAATCACTTGCGCAGTTTCTCTTTGCATCGGCAATGGCCCGACCTAGAACATCAACGGGCTCATCTGATGCCTCTTCTTCAGCTTCTTCCCGCATTGCCGGCTCAGCTTCTTCCCGCATTACCGGCTCAGCTTCTTCCCCCATTGTTGTATCATCGTATTCAGGGAACCCATTGCCAGGATAGCTGTCGTCGTCCTCTTCTTCTTCATTGTCTTCCATCATAACCCCTCTTTCTCCGTGCTTGGTCCAAACATTATAATGGGGCATGAAACCGGACTTAAACAGGTGGACGTGAATGGTTCTTGACGTAGAGTAATTGTGACCATTCTTACAGCGAGCACATGGACAAGGCATAAAACCATCCGCCCGCTTGTTTGCCTCAGCCGCAAGCAGAAAAGTATGCACGCCATTAATGAACTCGGGAGAGCATCGGTCATCGTACATCCATTGCCGGCTCATCTTCATTACACAACACCGAATAGACCAAATTAATACAAGTTCATACAATTAATACAAGTTCATACATAAAGTTCATACACCACTTAAATCCAACAAACAAATAACTCTCTAGCTAAAGCATTTAAATGCAACAACAAATATGATCAAGATCGCAACTAAGGTAACAATGGATCCAACAACATAATGATACCAAGCCTCACTATGGATGGCATATTTTCTAATCTTTCTAATCTTCAAGCGCATTTTCTCCATCTTGATCTTGTGATCATCGACGACATCGGCAACATGCAACTCCAATTCCATCTTCTCCCCCTCAATTCTTTTCAATTTTTCTTTCAAGTAATCGTTTTCTCTTTCAACTAAATTTAACCTCTCGGCAATAGGGTCGGTTGGAATTTCCGGTTCACATACCTCCTAGAAAAAATTTCTATGTCAACTTGATGGGCATAATTTGTCATAAACACGAAATGCAACTAGTTTTAAAAGAGAATATACATACCACATCCGAATCATAACAAGGACTAGGGCCGACGGGGACGGATATCAAAACCATGGCACTATATGTATAACAAACAACGTACGGGTAAGATAATTATACGAGTAACTATATATATCCAAAAATCACACAAACATCAATTTTTATATAAAATTTCATGAACAAGAGGCTCACCACAAGGTGGTGCCGGCAACGGGACGGTGCGGGCGATCGACGGTGGCTACGATGGAGATTTAGAAGGCACTAAGTAAACCACACCTACATATGCAAACTAAGTGTTATTTTTGACCTCAAATTGCATATAAATCAAATACTAGCACATATATATATCCTCCCAAATTAATCACTATATAAACCAATGCAAGAGCTAATCTAGCAATGAGAGATGAAAGGACAAAGTTGCTAACCTTTGTGATCATTTGAATGGATGAGGGCCTTCAAATCTTGACAAAATTTGGGCAAATTTTGTGATAAACTCGAGAGGAAGAAGGGAAGAACAGAGGAGAGGGAGAGGGGAAAGGGGGAAGAAAGAGTGCTGCTGGACGAAGGGTTTATATAGGACGACCTTTAGTACCGGTTCGTGCCAAGAACCGGTACTAAAGGGGCTGGAGGGGCCCCATTCTGTCAACATCCTGCCACCACTCTCATTAGTACCGGTTCGTGGCACGAACCGGTGCTAAAGGTTCGCCACGAACCGGTACTAATGATGGAGGCCCGGCTAGCCGTTGGAACCGGCACTAATGTATACATTAGTGCCGGCTCAAATACAAACCGGCACTAATGTGCTTCACGTTTGACCCTTTTTTCTACTAGTGATGCAATCTCACAATACCGTCTCTTGAAATTTCAAACCCACAGAACGCAACAAGCCAAAAGGAACACAAGTAGTTCATCACAAATCGGTATTTCTAGTTGAACATCGTGTTGAGCTAGATAGTTAAATTAAAGATGAGCAACTTAATGGCCGCCTAGGATTTGAATAAAGCATGTGCAACAGATTTGGATATGAATAAAGTATCTGCAACATGTTTTGCTCTTTTCCCGAACTTATAGAATTGATTAAGCTGTTGGAATTGTCTTGTCACCTTCTTTTAGGTGTTTTTAAACCTCTTAAGGATTTGGTAAACTAGTCGAACACTTTTCAAACAAATCCTAAATGTACTAGGTTATAATACCTGCACCAACAACTTAGTACTGAACAAGATGTGAAATTGAAGGATACAAGCAAGCAATTCAAACTTATCAAAAGATATACCGATGATAACAATATGAACTGTGCAAAGAAAAGGGAAACAATAGATAACTGTGTGAAGATTGTGGTAAACGTCTTGCCTCGGTACGAGGGGACGTGGTTCGTGTTTATAGGCAGGGGCGCAGATCCCTGTAGCGCATACATAGGAGATAGAATACATCTTGGAGGAGAAGAAAGGAGAGATAGAGATAGCCACGGTTACAGGGATAACTATCTAGGCTAAACAACTACCGGAATATCTCCAAGAAATCTATCACGTTACAGGTTACAACATGCGCCAAACTATGTGTTTAACACCCTCCCTTAATCACAACTTTATTAAGTTGAGATTACGTTTGAATTCTTCGAAATTCCTTGTAGGCAATGCCCTGGTGAAGCCATCTGTAACTTGATCTCTGGAATGCACAAACCGGATCTCAAGCTTCCTGCTAGCAACCCTTTCTCGAACGAAGTGAAATTCAATCTCAATATGTTTTTTTCTTGCATGGTAAACAAGATTTGCAGACAAATAAGTGGCACCAAGATTATCACACCAAAGACATGGAGCTTGAGTATGTTTTAACCCAAGTTCTCTGAGCATGGACTGAACCTAGATAGTTTCTGCTGTAGCATTGGCCAAAGCCTTGTATTCTGCTTCTGTACTTGATCTTGAGACTGTAGCCTGTTTCTTTACACACCAAGATATTAGGTTAGGTCCAAAAAATACTGCAAAGCCACCAGTTGAGCGCCTATCATCAAATCTCCTGCCTAGTCAGAATCAGAGAATACACTAACAAGAGTTGAAGTAGACTTGGAGAAATTAAGACCAACATTAACAGTATCTTTAACATATCTTACTATCCGTTTTGCAGCTATCCAATAAACTGTAGTGGGAGCATGAAGAAATTGACAAACTTTGTTCACAGCAAAAGAAATATCAGGTCTTGTAAGAGTCAAGTACTGGAGTGCACCAACTAAGCTTCTGTACTTGGTGCTATCCTCCTGATTCAGGAGTTCTCCCTCTGTAAGAGAAATCTTTTCAGAACTTGACATTGGAGTTGGTGATGACTTATGAGAAAATTCCTTATTTGACACTATCTTAAAATCTGCTTCCTTATTTGACACTGGAAAAAATGCCTTTCCTATTTGACACAAGTTCTAAATTTTATTCCCTATATGACATTTCCGTTCATTTTGAGCCTAGATGACATCTGAAAAGACTTTTTTGCCCCTGATATGATATGTGTGTGGGGGGAAATAGCGCACACACGCAGCACCAGTGCGAGGGCAGGAGCACACACGCAGCAACACATACACATGCACCAACACACACGCGCGCACACACACGCAACAACACGCACGCGCACGTGCACACACACGCACACACACACAGCAACACACATGTACGCGCACACAAGCGCAGCAACACACGCGCACGCATCACAGACACACATACACACACACACACAACAGCAGCACACACACAGGCAGCACATAGGCACGCAACAGCACACACACACACGCGCGCACGTACACAAGCAGTAGCAAACACACTCATCGGCACACATGCACACACACATGCAGCAGCAGCACACATGTGCGCGTGCACCCACACACGCAACAGCACACACGTGCACACATATACCGCATGAGGGGTAAAATCGTCTTTTCAGGTGTCATTTAGGCTTAAAATGAACGGAAGTGTCGTATAGGGACTAAAATTTAGAACTAGTGTCAAATAGGGAAGAAAAACTTTTCCAGTGTCAAATAGGGAACTAGATTTTAAGACAGTGTCAAATAAGAAATTCTCTCATGACTTATAGCCCTGTAGCCCAGCTCTTCTTACAAGATCAGTAGCATATTTTTCTTGAGATAGGTGAAATTCACTTCCTTATCTCCTTACCTCAATACCTAGGAAGAAATGCAAGTCTCCCAAATCCTTTAGCGCAAATTCAGCACTGAGATCTTTCAACAGTCCTGTCACTACTTCATCCGACGAGCTTGTGACAATAATATCATCAACATAAATGAGCACAAAAATGGATGTGTTGAACTTACTGTAAATGAACAGTGATGTGTCAGATTTGGAAGGAGCAAAACCAAGTGCTTGCAGTTTTTTGACTGAGACGGGAGTACCATGCCCTAGGAGCTTGTTTGAGTACATACAAAGCTTTATCTAGCTTGCAAACATGGAAGGGTGTACTTTTGTTCTCAAAACCAGGAGGTTGCTTCATATACACTTCCTCTTTCAGAACACCATGAAGGAACGCGCTTTGAACATCTAGTTGTCTGAGACTCCATCCCCTGAAAATAGCAATGGACAAGACAAGACGAATGATGATAGCTTTTACAATAGGACTAAATGTGTCCTCATAGTCTATGCCATACCGTTGCTTATCAATAGTTCCATCAGACTTCCTTTTGATTCTGAATACCCACTTGCAATCAATGAGATTTTTACCTTGCCGTGGAGGAACCAGATGCCATGTCTTGTTTTTCTGGAGTGCTTTCTTGTAACACCTGTGTGCTACTTAAGGATAATTAAAGTGCATCGATTGTCATTTAGAATTAAATTTTGCTTAACTATCATTTTTCTAATAACTCAGGCATGCTAGTATTTATAAATAATTTTGGAGATAAAATCTTAAGACCAATAGGTGCATGCCAATCATTAGTAGATTTTTTTTGTATTAGAAAATGGTGGGGTATTACATTTGCTTGAGCAATCCACGTACACTTACATGCATGCATCAATGCATGGCATGCACCACATCCATCGTCTGTACTCGATGCACTGCATGCATGTAGCATGCATCTAGTCACCCAGTTGCCTTAATGCATGTACGAGTAGCCTGCCGACTAGCTTGGTTAGCTGCATTTCCTTCGCTGTATAGACCAGCCAGCTCTTGTAATGCACTGTACTACCGTCTAGGGCGGTAGATATTTTCGCATGCAGTGATGAGAAGGCGTGTTGCATGGCTAATGTCTTTTCCTTCGGAGATAGAATGTACGTCTCATTTGCTCTGGTTAGAAACATATGCATGCATGAGCTATGGTTAGAAACATATGCATGCATGAGCTAGTAGGTGCATCGAACCAGCCATAAGGTGAAGCAAAGGGGCACTAGCTTATCCTTTGGAGCCAGCAGGCATTACGGCTCAACATGGTAGCGGCTGGACGGCGACTAATGCATTCACAAGGAGCTACTCACTTTTTATCAGTATACTAGGTGGTACCCCGCGCGTTGCTGCGGGATATTATGGATGAGAGCAGGTGCAATGATAAATGTTGACATTGTGAAAGCAAACATATACTTGCTATGCCTTAAGGCTTGCTGCAACATTTTGACAATTTTTGATCATATCAATGTAATCAATATTTTGGAAGCAATTTCATTCAACATTTTGATACGGCCTATCTTTATTTTCTGTACTATTTGCACATGTAATAGGACAATAGTATATATTGACAACAATTATAGTAAAATCTACATAATCATCCCAATAAAGTGGATAGCAGCGCATATATACTTCACAATTCAGATTTGCTCAGTTTCATAAGGTGAATCCATATCTCACTACATGCATAGGATCATCATGTAATTACTAATGGAAGTTCGGCTGGGTTACAATTAAGTCACAATATAAACAATTACTAATGCAATTCAGCCCATTTATAGTTGCACAAGCTGAATCCATATACATGCATACGATCATCCTGAAGTAGTACAAATAATAGTTAGATGGATTACAATTTAAGCAACAATATATAAATTTAAATAGAAGTGTGGTTCTTTGCTGCTTGCATGCGTGCTTGACGATAGCAACCCATATATACCTCTTGTATATGGTAAAATACTGACAGATCCATAGGCAGAAACCCCAAGTGATGGATTACATGAAACATTAACGTAGTGAAGTAACACTTGAAGGGCATAATCATTTTTTTACCCAGAAGGGAGATAGTATTCGGTTGTGTTTCTATGCTATCATGGAATGCCAAATAGTCTCTCCAACGACATGCAGGGGATGGGGGGATTCAGTTTTCTTATATAGAGTAAAAGTGGTTTGCTGATCTAAGTTGCCACAACTTGTGGGAATCCATGTTGAATTCCATGATACTCTACAATAGCATGCAAACAAATAGTATAATCTTTCTTAGCCCTGGCCTCTTTCTGGTCAGTTAATCTGGTAGGCAGAGGTACTGTTTCAGGTCAAATGAACTACTATTCTGTCTGCCCCATCTTCAAAAAAACTGCATATGACAGATTTGAGAGGTTAAACTCTAGCATTGAAAGAAATGAATACAACAAATCCTATGGACCACATACATATCAGAAAATAATATGGGGACCAAGAGAGATTGTGTGATTTTTTTCTTCAATGAGCCAAGCACCTGTGGATCGGGAGCGCAAGCAGGTTCAAAAAGCATAAGCGCATGAATCTGTCACGCCCTGATCTGGAGGGTTTGGGGAGAGAGGAGAAGGGGACCGGGATGAGGAAGAACAGAGAGGTTAGGTGAGAGCGAGAGGTGAGACGAGGGGAAAGTAGTTCATTTGCTTTTTCATGCCGTCACCGTTCTCTCGTTCGGTTACAAGTAGGCCACCCATCTGGCTTCACACGCACGCCAACACTTGGCTTCACACACACGCATACACTTGGCCGCGGGCCCCCATGGTGACCTGGACGTTGCAAGTGACTAACTGCACTTGCACTCATTAGTCCGCTGCAGGCTAATCTGCAGGCGTGACATTTGCCCCCTCTTGAGCAGCTTGATCCTCCTCTGTCCAAAGGGGTGCATCTGGGTAACGCTGTCGGGGCACGTCGTAGTCCTCCCAGATCGCAGACAACGGCGGCATGGTGCTCCACTGCACCTGTACTTGGACGACTGGGGCGTCGCCTTTCTTCATCATGCGGTAGTCCAGAATGGCAGTCGGAACGCGGTCGGCCGGCCGTGAGGTCGGGTATCTCGGGCAGCTCCACGAAGACTGGAGTGTAGTCGGGGACGAACGGCTTGAGTTGCGAGACATGGAAGACGGGATGGATGCGGCTGTCCGGTGGCAAGTTCAGGCGATACGCCAACGTGCCGATGCGCTCCGTCACCGTGAAGGGTCCGAAGAACTTGTACGCCAGCTTGCGACAAGGGCGGTTGGCGACGGAGGACTGGGCGTACGGTTGAAGCTTGAGGAGGACTTGCTCGCCCACGTCGAAGGCGCGCTCGGCGCGGTGGCGATCTGCTTGTTTCTTGAAGTGCGCCTGGGCACGCGCGAGCTGGGCGCGCAGCAACTCGGTGTGTGTTGCCCAGTCGATCTCATCGAGCGGCGCATCGGCGGGTATGTTGGAGTTGACCGCTGGCATGCCGCCGAGGTTGGGCTCCCTGCCATACAGCGCCTTGAACGGGGAGCAGTTGAGCGAGGCGTGGTGCGATTAGTTGTACCAGAACTCTGTTGCAGAGAGCCACCGGCGCCATTGCTTGGGTGTGTCGTGGACGGAGCACCGCAAATACATTTCCAAGCACTGGTTGACGCACTCCGTCTGGCCGTCCGTCTAGGGGTGATACGCCATGGAGTACAGGAGCTTGGTGCCCGCGGCGTTGAGGATCTCGTGCCACATTACGCTGCTCAACACCTTGTCGCGGTCGGAGACGATGGAGTGCGGCACGCCGTGGAGATGGATGACGTTGTCCCAAAAGGATCTGCCGACCTGGGTGGCGTTGAAGGGGTGGCGGAGAGGGACGAAGTGGGCGGTGAGCCGGTCGAGGACGACCATGATCGCGTCGTAGCCATTGGACTTGGGCAGCCCCTCCACGAAATCCATGGTGAGCTCCTGCCATGGTTCTTGCGGAATTGGGAGTGGCTGCAACTTGCCAGCCGGGTGCGTTTGCTCGTGCTTCGCGTGCTGGCAAATGCTGCACTGCCTGACAAAATCTTTGACGGCGCGCTTCAGGCCGGTCCAGGCGAAGAGCTTGCGCACCCTGTGGTAGGTGGCGGTGGCGCCGGAGTGGCCGCCGACGGCGCTATGGTGCAGCGCGGCGATGAGCTTCGTCTGGAGCGCGGTGTTGGCGCTGATCCACGGCCGTCCCCACTGTCTGATCACGCCCTGCTGAAGGGAGCGGCCCTGGTCGTCGGTGTCGCAGAGTGCGAGCTTGGCGAGCAGTTCTTGCGCGTCGGCGTCCGTCTCGTACGAGTTGACCACTTCCTGTAGCCACTGTGGCTGGCACACAGAGAGCGCGTCGAGGGCCAGTAAGTGCCCCACATGAGAGAGCGCATCGGCTGCGCCGTTGTCGGTGCCCTTCTTGTAGCGGAACATGAACGTCATCCCCACCATCTTGGACATCGCCTTGCGCTGCAGATCTGTGACGAGCTGTTGATCGCCCAAAGAACACAAGCTCTTGTGGTCGGTGACGATTTCGAACGGGGCGCGGTGAAGGTATGGGCGCCACTTGTCGATCGCCATCATCACCGCGAGGAATTCCTTCTCATACGCCGATAGTTTCTGATTCCGCACGCCCAGTGCCTTGCTCAAGTACGCGATCGGGTAGCCATCCTGCGTCAGAACGGCGCCGATGCCGGTGTCGCACGCGTCGGTCTCGATGGCGAATGGGCGCTTGAAGTCTGGGAGCGCCAGGACGGGCATGCTCACCATCGCCTTCTTCAACATCTCGAAAGCAGCTTGTGCTTGGTCGTCCTAGAGGAACCCCTTCTTGGTGAGGAGGTGCGTCACGGGCTTAACGATGATGCCGTAGTGCGGCACGAACTTGCGGTAGTAGCCCATGAGGCCGAGGAAGCCGCAGAGCTCGATGGGCGTCGTGGGCACGGGCCAAGCACTCATGGCGCTGGTCTTGCTGGAGTCGGTGGCGACGCCGTTCTTGGAGATGACATGCCCGAGATACTCGATCTCCTGCTGCGCGAACGAGCACTTGGAGGCCTTGGCGTAGAGCTGGTGCACCCGTAGCAGTTCCAACACCGTGCGCAAGTGTTCCTCGTGTTCCTGTAAATCGATACTGAAGACCAGAATGTCATCGAGGAATATAATGATGAACTTGCAAACATGGCGACCGAAGATCGAGTTCATAAGGCACTGGAAGGTTGCCGGCGCGTTGCATAGGACGGACGCCATCCCTCTGAAGTGGTAGTGGTGTGTTTTGAATGCCGTTTTCTCGTTGTCCTCTTCACGCATACGTATCTGATGGTAGCCCACTCTCAGATCAATCTTAGAGAAATATGCCGCTCCATCCAGCTAATCGAGCAATTCATCAACCACTGGCAATGGAAACTTGTTCTTCACTGTAGCTGTGTTCAGGCATCTGAAGTCCACACAGAATCGCCATGAGCCGTCCTTCTTCTTGACCAGCAACACAGGTGCGGCATATGGACTCAGGCTGTGAGCAATGATACCCGATTGCAGCATCTCCTGAACCTGCTTTTCGATCTCATCTTTCTGTGCTGGCGAGTAGCGGTAGGGCCTGGTGTTGATCGGAGTTGTGCCCGGCTCCAGGTTGATCGCATGGTCATATTGCCATTTGGGAGGCAGTACGTTGGGTTCAAAAAACACGTCTTCATATTCAGACAGGAGTTTCTGAATGTTGGGTGGTGGAGGTGCATGTTCAGGTTTGTCAGTTCTCTCCACTGTAACCAGAGCCACGGTCCAAATGTCATTGCATACTTCCATGCGATGCAACTCGTAAGCATCCAGTTCGGCTATGGGAGGAAGATCTGAAGTTCTAACGCCTCGCGAGTGCACTTGTTTCCCCTCTGTCTCGAATGCAATGGTTTTCTCCTGCCTGTGACAGTTCATGGGGCTGTGAGCGGCCAGCCAGTCGATGCCCAGCACGCCATCATAAGCGCTGAGCGGCAGCACGCGGAGATCAGTGTGGAAGGTGTGGCCGGGCACTTGCCATTCCAATCCTCTCACCAGTTGATTGCACAACAGTCTCTGACCGTTGGCGACATGCACTGAAACTGGTGGCAAGTTCTCTGTCTGAAGTTGCAGTCGTGCGAGAAAAGTTTCACTGATGAAACTGTGTGTACTTCCTGAATCCACCAAGAGCAACATGATATGATCCCCCACTTGTGCTCGTAGGCGAATTGTCGATGGAGTTTCTTCGCCTGACAACGCTTGGTGTGATAGCGAGCAGCATTCTGGTTCCTCTACTGCTGGTGTATCGAGTAACTGCAGTGCGTCAACGATGTCGTCAGACAAAATGTCACCAAAATCGCCCACTTCGATCATCAGGATTTGGCCAGTGCGTTTGCATCGGTGTTCTCTCGAATACTTGTCCCCACAGCGAAAGCAGAGGCCATTCGCTCTTCTGAATTTGTGAAACTGATGTTCCCGTGCGTATTCGTCGCCCCTTGCTTGGGTACGACTGCAGCGCGCGCTGGAACAGGGACTGCTGCTGTAGCGGGTGGCGGTGGGCGTCCGACTGGTGTGATGCGCGGACGCTGGGAGCGCTGCTTCTCCAGTTCTTCTTCCTAAATGCGAGCGAAAACTGCTGCACGAGTGATACTAGTTGGTGCTTGCAGTCGAACTCCCAGGCGTAGCTCGTCTTTGAGGCCGATCAGGAACTAAGAGATGAAAAACTTGGAGCTCAGGGTTGGGTCCAGGGCCAACAAATGATACATTGCTGTCTCGAATTGCTAGCTATATTCCTGCACACTGCCTGTCTGTCGTAACTGAACAAAGTGGTGCATCTGAACCTCGAATTCCTCTGGACCAAATTCCTCCTATACCGCAGCTCTGAATGCTTGCCACGAGACGTCGGGGTGTGTCTGTCGATAGGCCTGTAGCCACATCGCGGCCAGACCGTCCATGTACAACGTTGCGGTGGTGACCCAGCTGTGTTGGGGCACTCGGTACAGCTCGAAGTAGGTGGTGCAGCGGTCCAGCCAGATGCGAGGGGCGTCGCCGTCAAACCGCGGAAAATCATGCTTGGGCGGCCTGATGTAGTGGTCGACGTGGTGGTCGAGCTCCGAGGACGATGGTGACCGCGCGGTGAGCAACGGTGGCCCGTGGTTGACGAGTCGGGCGAACGGGATCTGGGCCGCACCGTCCGTGTAGAGAGGCAGTGGCGGAGGACAAGTCGGCGGCGGTGGTGGAGGATGCGCGGAGGAGTCCGCGGTGGCCGTGACGCCCGATGGAGATGCGCCTCCGGAGGCGGTCACCGCGTGGTCGACGGTCGGCACAGCCTTGCGGGCCTCATCCACGTCGGCTTGCGTGAGGTCGATCTGCTTGGAGAGGAGCTTGATCTCGGCGGAGACCTGGTCGTTGTAGACGATCTGTGCCTGGTGGCGCTGGTCGGCGGTCTTCTGATTGGCATCGAGGCGGCAGATGACGGACTCGAGCAGGCTCTGCAGCTTGTCCATGGTCTCCGACATGGCTTCGAGCACGCGGCGGGTCTGCGCCGAGGGCTTGGATGGTGGTGCCGTGGTTTCGCTAGATCAGATCGAACCCCGGGCAGGATTTTGTGCGAGCTCGCCGGAGCAGCGCGCACATGACCCGGTGGATGTTACCGATCGATCGGAGCCAACGGCGATGGCGGGGAAAAAATTGTGGCTCTGAATACCAGATTGTCACGCCTTGATCTGGAGGGTTTGGGGAGAGAGGAAAAGGGGATCGGGATGAGGAAGAACAGAGGGGTTAGGTCAGAGCAAGAGGTGAGACGAGGGGAAAGTAGTTCATTTGCTTTTTCATGCTGTCACCGTTCTCTCGTTCGGTTACAAGTAGGCCACCCAGCTGGCTTCACACGCACGCCAACACTTGGCTTCACACACACGCATACACTTGGCCGCGGGCCCCCATGGTGACCTGGACGTTGCAAGTGACTAAATGCACTTGCACTCGTTAGTCCGCTGCAGGCTGATCTGCAGGCGTGACAGAATCAGAAAGAATGACGATGGTTATAGATAGGGAGCGTCCACCTACCGGAGTTGAGGGCTAGAGACGAAGAGTAGGACGCGAGGAATTGTGCGTGCTCGAGGACGTCCTTTTAAAGAGAAAGGCAGCGTCGAGCGGAAGAGAGGGCGGCGGGGTAATGGAGGGCGGAGTAATGATCTGCATTAAATGCTGCTGTTTCATGTGTAGTGGTGGATGCCGTTTCATGGTGGCGACTGGCGAGTAGAAGATAAAGCGGCGGCGGCGAGTAGAAGACAGAGCGGCGGCGATGAGCGTAAGAGAGAGATGAAGCCTTAGAGCATCTCCAGCCGCGCCCCCAACAAGGCCCCTCAGGCGACTTTTCGGCCGACGGTGCTGAAAAATCGGCCCAGTCGCGCCCCAAGGGTCCATTTTTCGCCAGCTCGGGCCGAAATTGGCGCCGGCGGACCCAACCCGAACCCGGTCTGCTGGGGGGCGCTCGGGGGCGCCGGGCGAATCGTTTTTGGAGCGAAAGAGCCGCGGGCCCTCCTTGCCAGCGACTTGTCTCTCTTCTCGCCGTTTTGTCGTCCTCATCGCCTCGTTTCCGCAGCGAATCAATGCCAAAGCTGCCGCGCGCTGCCGTGCCGGTCAGCCTCCTCCATTGATGCCTCACGAGCGGTGCAGTGAAGATCGGACAACGCGCGTCCCCTCTCCCGCCACGCGTGCACGCGGCGGCCACGCATACGTGCTGCGCCTCCGCTATATAAGCCGACCCTGAGCGCGCCGGTGACATGCACAGAGTCTCCACCGCCGACGCGCCATTTTCCCCCTTCTTCCCTCTCCTCTCGCCGTCTCCAGTTCAAAGCATGGCCGAGCACTTCCCAGGTGACGGCGCGGCGGCGAACTGCTTTGGCCGCCGCCACGTTCACGAGGACGAAACTCGGCTCCTCTTCGAGGCCGAGTACCCGGTCTCGCCAGACATGCGGGTGCCCGAGGCGTGGAGAATCAGCGCCGGCGGGGTTCCAGTGCCACCACCACCCACCGGGGCGGTGTGGCGTGCGGAGATCATGGACGCCAAGGCGCATGGACCCCAGGGCGTCCTCCTCCTTGTCCGGCTCTCCCTGCCTCCGCCCCGTCAAGCCGGAGCCCCAGGACACGCCTGTCAGCCGGCGCACCCGCAGCTCTGGCGTCCGCATCGACGACCCTACCCCCGTCTCTGGCCGCCTCGTCCTCGCCGCGTCCAAGCCGGAGCCCGGCCTCCCCGCGGAGTACGAGGAGATAGTCCAGCGCGGCTTCTCCGACGAGGACGCCCTACAGTGGGCGCGGGACGACTACCTCCGCGACGAGATGGTCCGGCAGGGCCGTGCCCTGGAGGAGATAGCTGCCCGCAAACGTGGGCGCGAGGACAAGCACGGCGTCGTGATCCTCAACAACGACGATGACGAGGACGCCCTGGACCATCCAACCCGCCGCGCCAACCGGGGGAGAGTTGCAGCAGGGACGGTGGCCGTGGCGGAGGCGACGACGACGACGACGGCGGCGGTGGCAACTACACGCGGTTCTACAGCCTACTCGGCATGTAGGACTGTAAGGGCGGCGGGCGGCGAGGGAGACGGCGAGGAGCAGCCTAGTAGCATTTTTTTTTCTTTTTTTGTAAAATATCTTAAATATGAACGAACTCGTCAAAGTTTGGTTGAATTTGTGCCGTGTTTGTGCTGGAATTTAAATTTTCAAAAAAAAAACATGAGCGTCGTGACTGGGGGCATGACGCCTCCAGCACGTTGTTAGCACCGATGCGTCTCAGGGACGATTTTTAGCGCCTCTGAAGGGCCAACGGCTGGAGATGCTCTTAAAGACCTAGTGCGATGCGTTAGACGGGCTAACAACATAACCAACTAAGCAAGTTACAGGCCTGCCTTTACATGGGCTAGCACGGACAACCAACGCACCAGAAGATGTCACACGTAGCGGGACTATTGGGCTTGATATGGCCTAGCAACGAACCGTGCGGCCGCAACCTGTCATCCGTGCGTTTGGGTCATCTTCAAGCTTTGGCACAGGCATGGATGAACATATATAGACGCACAACTACCACCAAATCCTACTATATTGAACAATTTAGGCCATTGATTCCATCAACTCTAAACATAAAATTTGTTTCTCTATTCCTCGCGAACCCATTCCACCAGAGCGCACACGATATTGTCCAGTAACGAAGGAGATTGAAAAAATGAGCTAGGCCGGCCATGGGGAACGACCGGATGCACTGTCGACAGAACCACGCGAGGGGGCGTCGTTCGGCCATGGGGAGTGACCAGGCGCACTATCGAGAGAACCACATAGGCGAGCGACCGCGTCCGCCTGGGGAGCCCTCCTAGTTTGCGTGCGGCCACGGCGAGCTAGGTTGAGGAAAGCAACGGGGATGAGTTCTTGCAAGCAATGCATTTCTTTTTTGTGTGCTGCGCTGTGTATTTCCGGTTCTGTGAAGAAGAAAGAATGAATGAGAAGCGTTATTGTCACTTAGCGGTGGCAACCCTTCGTAAATTTCATCAGTTGCTGATCAGACGGCTGCCGACTGCTTGGCTAGCCAAGAAAATCAGCTAGTGGGATGCCCCTATTTAGATATAGAAAATAAGGCGACCAGGTACTGTAGCGTAGGGCCATCGACACACTAGTCAGAGTCGTCTACTGGAAGAAGAAACCGGAGCTCGTGCTGGTGTTCTCCATCGCGACCGCGTGGTAGACAGGTACTGCTCTAGTCTCAGGCAAGTAGCAGTTCCTCTCTTTATATTCCGTTGCTATGCTTGGTCCTGCGACTTGCACTTTGTTACAATGATCTAGAGATATACGGCTGCTAGTATTTCTTTTGCTACCCACTGTACCTTCATATACGAGTTCTTCTGTAATTGCTCTCTGTTCGTTGGCCATAGTACTGTTGAAAAGAAATATGTTCCGGTAAGCAAGTAATCGTCGTGATTATTTGGGCTTACGCGGAGACGTGAGGATTACTACATAAGCTTCATAATATCATTGACCTCCTTATTTCTATATTCACATGTTGTCTATATTGGTGTCACGACCGCAAACGTATTGTACCGGTCAAATTTTAGGTATGGGACTGTCTGAGTTCTCCGCTGGGACGACACTTGTTCCGAACAGGGTATCGATGATGGATCCTTGGGAACGACCCATACTAGTAAGTCAAGTTATTGCGCCTCAGGGGACCAAAGGACTCTGCTCTTCTGGAATCCATGTGGTTTTGGTCGAGACTGTTGATGTCGGTGTACCCCTTTTAAGAGTGTAAAAGTGTGAAATTTCACTCCTGTAACTCTCGGGTTGGGAAGCTTGTTGGTCACGTGTGATGCCAATATTTTCCTTATACACCGCTGTAAATATTTCCAATGGACTCTGTTCGATATTATTTTTTAATTCAGCCTTTTGTACTAGTTTATTTTCCGCCGCTAAATCCTTTCATTGTAGCCGTATCACTTCCTTGAAATTGAATTACACCGTTGTGATATTCATAACACTTTCTCCTTTCATGCTCTTGAATAAATGCTACTTGCTGGGTATGAATCATCATACTCACTCTTGCTTAATTTCTATTTTTGCAGTCCAAAGCGGCAATGATCCTGAGCATGGCTTTGAGCAGTAGGCATAGCACGGGCTGGGAGGAATAAATTAAAGTACTTTAGGAGTTTATTTTCAGCAAGAGCTTTGTATCTCCAGAATAAAGAATACATGCTACATATGTGTATTATTGTGAAATATTTTAGTTTAGGCCCTACACGTTTACAAGCTTTTGTTTATAAACACGTGTCGGCTGTTACATCCGAGTCTTGTTTTGGGGCGTGACATTTGTACTCTTCTTCCATAGCTTGCTTCCACTTTGCGTCACCCAATGCCTCATCAAGTGTTTGTGGTTCACCTGTAGAGCTAGCTAAACCAAACTTAAGTATGTTTTTATAATTAACAGGTTGCAGTACCCCTTTTCGTAGACGTGTCCGTGGCACCAATGGTGAAACAACAGAAGTTTGCTGCACAGAAGATCCGGGGTTTGCAGCAGAAGAATCCACAACAGAATCCCCCGGTGATCCCGAGGCAGATGCCCTGTGATCTGACGAGGGGGCAGGATTTTCTACGGCTTCGGCGTGCGGTGAAGGACCGCCCACCATCACAGAAGATCCGGCCGCAGCAGGGGACCCGCTCCCACCAGGGGCGTCATCATGGGGATCCATCCGGGATCCAGTGCCAGCCGGGTAGTCCACCGCACGAGGCCCTGAGCCGGTCGGCTGATGTGGACGCCGCGCGTAGCAGGTGAGCAGATCTCGGAAGCGGTTCGTCAGCTGCTGCATGGAGCACGGAGATTGGCGCGGCTCGTCAGCTGCTACATGAAACATTAACGTAGTGAAGTAACACTTGAAGGGCATCATCATTTTTTACCCAGAAGGGAGATAGTATTCGGTTGTGTTTCTATGCTATCATGGAATGCCAAATAGTCTCTCCAACGACATGCAGGGGATGGGGGGATTCAGTTTTCTTATATAGAGTAAAAGTGGTTTGCTGATCTAAGTTGCCACAACTTGTGGGAATCCATGTTGAATTCCATGATACTCTACAATAGCATGCAAACAAATAGTATAATCTTTCTTAGCCCTGGCCTCTTTCTGGTCAGTTAATCTGGTAGGCAGAGGTACTGTTTCAGGTCAAATGAACTACTATTCTGTCTGCCCCATCTTCAAAAAAACTGCATATGACAGATTTGAGAGGTTAAACTCTAGCATTGAAAGAAATGAATACAACAAATCCTATGGACCACATACATATCAGAAAATAATATGGGGACCAAGAGAGGTTGTGTGATTTTTTTCTTCAATGAGCCAAGCACCTGTGGATCGGGAGCGCAAGCAGGTTCAAAAAGCATAAGCGCATGAATCTGTCACGCCCTGATCTGGAGGGCTTGGGGAGAGAGGAGAAGGGGACCGGGATGAGGAAGAACAGAGGGGTTAGGTGAGAGCGAGAGGTGAGACGAGGGGAAAGTAGTTCATTTGCTTTTTCATGCCGTTACCGTTCTCTCGTTCGGTTACAAGTAGGCCACCCAGCTGGCTTCACACGCACGCCAACACTTGGCTTCACACACACGCATACACTTGGCCGCAGGCCCCCATGGTGACCTGGACGTTGCAAGTGACTAACTGCACTTGCACTCATTAGTCCGCTGCAGGCTAATCTGCAGGTGTGACATTTGCCCCCTCTTGAGCAGCTTGATCCTCCTCTGTCCAAAGGGGTGCATCTGGGTAACGCTGCCGGGGCACGTCGTAGTCCTCCCAGATCGCAGACAACGGCGGCATGGTGCTCCACTGCACCTGTACTTGGACGACTGGGGCGTCGCCTTTCTTCATCATGCGGTAGTCCAGAATGGCAGTCGGAACGCGGTCGGCCGGCCGTGAGGTCGGGTATCTCGGGTAGCTCCACGAAGACTGGAGTGTAGTCGGGGACGAACGGCTTGAGTTGCGAGACATGGAAGACGGGATGGATGCGGCTGTCCGGTGGCAAGTTCAGGCGATACGCCAACGTGCCGATGCGCTCCGTCACCGTGAAGGGTCCGAAGAACTTGTACGCCAGCTTGCGACAAGGGCGGTTGGCGACGGAGGACTAGGCGTACGGTTGAAGCTTGAGGAGGACTTGCTCGCCCACGTCGAAGGCGCGCTCGGCGCGGTGGCGATCTGCTTGTTTCTTGAAGTGCGCCTGGGCGCGCGCGAGCTGGGCGCGTAGCAACTCGGTGTGTGTTGCCCAGTCGATCTCATCGAGCGGCGCATCTGCGGGTATGTTGGAGTTGACCACTGGCATGCCGCCGAGGTTGGGCTCCCTGCCATACAACGCCTTGAACGGGGAGCAGTTGAGCGAGGCGTGGTGAGATGAGTTGTACCAGAACTCTGCTGCAGAGAGCCACCGGCGCCATTGCTTGGGTGTGTCGTGGACGGAGCACCGCAAATACATTTTCAAGCACTGGTTGACGCGCTCCGTCTGGCCGTCCGTCTGGGGGTGATACTCCATGGAGTACATGAGCTTGGTGCCCGCGGCGTTGAGGATCTCGCACCACATTACGCTGGTGAACACCTTGTCGCGGTCGGAGACGATGGAGTGCGGCACGCCGTGGAGATGGATGACGTTGTCCCAAAAGGATCTGGCGACCTGGGTGGCATTGAAGGGGTGGCGGAGAGGGACGAAGTGGGCGTACTTGGTGAGCCGGTCGAGGACGACCATGATCGCGTCGTAGCCACCGGACTTGGGCAGCCCCTCCACGAAATCCATGGTGAGCTCCTGCCATGGTTCTTGCGGAATTGGGAGTGGCTGCAACTTGCCAGCCGGGTGCGTTTTCTCGTGCTTCGCATGCTGGCAAATGCTGCACTGCTTGACGAAATCTTCGACGGCGCGCTTCAGACCGGTCCAGGCGAAGAGCTTGCGCACCCTGTGGTAGGTGGCGGTGGCGCCGGAGTGGCCGCCGACGGCGCTGTGGTGCAGCGCGGCGATGAGCTTCGTCTGGAGCGCGGTGTTGGCGCTGATCCATAGCCGTCCCCACTGTCTGATCACGCCCTGCTGAAGGGAGCGGCCCTGGTCGTCGGTGTCGCAGAGTGTGAGCTTGGCGAGCAGTTCTTGCGCATCGGCGTCCGTCTCCTACGAGTTGACCACTTCCTATAGCCACTGTGGCTGGCACACCGAGAGCGCGTCGAGGGCCAGTAAGTGCCCCACACGAGAGAGCACATCGGCCGCGCCGTTGTCGGTGCCCTTCTTGTAGCGGAACATGAACGTCAGCCCCACCATCTTGGACATCGCCTTGTGCTGCAGATCTGTGACGAGCTGTTGATCGCCCAAAGAACACAAGCTCTTGTGGTCGGTGACGATTTCGAACAGGGCGCGGTGAAGGTATGGGCGCCACTTGTCGATCGCCATCATCACCGCGAGGAATTCCTTCTCATATGCCAATAGTTTCTGACTCCGCACGCCCAGTGCCTTGCTCAAGTACGCGATCGGGTAGCCATCCTGCGTCAGAACGGCGCCGATGCCGGTGTCGCACGCGTCGGTCTCAATGGCGAATGGGCGCTTGAAGTCTGGGAGCGCCAGGACGGGCGTGCTCATCATCGCCTTCTTCAACATCTCGAAAGCAGCTTGCACTTGGTCGTCCTAGAGGAACCCCTTCTTGGTGAGGAGGTGCGTCAGGGGCTTTACGATGATGCCGTAGTGCGGCACGAACTTGCGGTAGTAGCCCGTGAGGCCGAGGAAGCCGCAGAGCTCGATGGGCATCGTGGGCACGGGCCAGGCACTCATGGCGCTGGTCTTGCTGGAGTCGGTGGCGACGCCGTTCTTGGAGATGACATGCCCGAGGTGCTCGATCTCCTGCTGCGCGAACAAGCACTTGGAGGCCTTGGCGTGGAGCTGGTGCGCCCGTAGCTGTTCGAACACCGTGCGCAAGTATTCCTCGTGTTCCTGTAAATCGATACTGAAGACCAGAATGTCATCGAGGAATATAATGATGAACTTGCGAACATGGCGACCGAAGATCGAGTTCGTAAGGCACTGGAAGGTTGCCGGCGCGTTGCATAGGCTGGACGCCATCCCTCTGAAGTGGTAGTGGCCGTGGTGTGTTTTGAATGCTATTTTCTCTTTGTCCTCTTCACGCATACGTATCTGATGGTAGCCCACTCTCAGATCAATCTTAGAGAAATATGCCGCTCCGTCCAGCTAATCGAGCAATTCATCGACCACTGGCAATGGAAACTTGTTCTTCACTGTAGCTGTGTTCAGGCATCTGAAGTCCACACAGAATCGCCATGAGCCGTCCTTCTTCTTGACCAGCAACACATGTGCGACATATGGACTCAGGCTGTGAGCAATGATACCTGATTGCAGCATCTCCTGAACCTGCTTTTCGATCTCATCTTTCTGTGCTGGCGAGTAGCGGTAGGGCCTGGTGTTGATCGGAGTTGTGCCCGGCTCCAGGTTGATCGCATGGTCATATTGCCATTTGGGAGGCAGTACGTTGGGTTCAGCAAACACCTCTTCATATTCAGACAGGAGTTTCTGAATGTTGGGTGGTGGAGGTGCATGTTCAGGTTTGTCAGTTCTCTCCACTGTAACCAGAGCCACGGTCCAAATGTCATTGCATACTTCCATGCGATGCAACTCGTAAGCATCCAGTTCGGCTATGGGAGGAAGATCTAAAGTTCTAACGCCTCGCGAGTGCACTTGTTTCCCCTCTGTCTCGAATGCAGTGGTTTTCTCCTGCCTGTGACAGTTCATGGGGCTGTGAGCGGCCAGCCAGTCGATGCCCAGCACGCCATCATAAGCGCTGAGCGGCAGCACGCGAAGATCAGTGTGAAAGGTGTGGTCGGGCACTTGCCATTCCAATCCTCTCACCAGTTGATTGCACAACAGTCTCTGACCGTTGGCGACACGCACTGAAACTGGTGGCAAGTTCTCTGTCTGAACTTGCAATCGTGCGAGAAAAGTTTCACTGATGAAACTGTGTGCTTCCTGAATCCACCAAGAGTAACATGATCTGATCCCCCACTTGTGCTCGTAGGTGAATTGTCGATGGAGTTTCTTCGCCTGACAACGCTTGGTGTGATAGCAAGCAGCATTCTGGTTCCTCTACTGCTGGTGTATCGAGTAACTGCAGTGCGGGAACGATGTCGTCAAACAAAATGTCACCGAAATTGCCCACTTCGATCATCAGGATTTGGCCAGTGCGTTTGCACTGGTGTTCTCTCGAATACTTGTCCCCGCAGCGAAAGCAGAGGCCATTCGCTCTTCTGAATTCGTGCAACTGACATTCCCATGCGTATTCGTCGCCCCTTGCTTGGGTACGGCTGCAGCGCGCGCTGGAACAGGGACTGCTGCTGCAGCGGGTGGCGGTGGGCGTCCGACTGGTGTGATGCGCGGACACTGGGAGCGCTGCTTCTCCAGTTCTTCTTCCTAAATGCGAGCAAAAACTGCTGCACGAGTGATACTGGTTGGTGCCTGCAGTCGAACTCCCAGGCGCAGCTCGTCTTTGAGGCCGAACTAAGAGATGAAAAACTTGGAGCTCAGGGTTGGGTCCAGGGCCAGCAAATGATACATTGCTGTCTCGAATTGCTAGCGATATTCCTGCACACTGGCTATCTGTCGTAACTGAACAAAGTGGTGCATCTGAACCTCGAATTCCTCTAGACCAAATTCCTCCTGTACCGCAGCTCTGAATGCTTGCCACGAGACGTCGGGGTGTGTCTGTCGATAGGCCTGGAGCCACATCGCGGCCAGACCGTCCATGTACAGCGTTGCGGTGGTGACCCAGCTGTGTTGGGGCACTCGGTACAGCTCGAAGTAGGTGGTGCAGCGGTCTAGCCAGATGCGAGGGGCGTTGCCATCAAACCGCGGAAAATCATGCTTGGGCGGCCTGATGTAGTGGTCGCCGTGGCGGTCGAGCTCCGAGGACGATGGTGACCGCGCGGTGAGCAACGGTGGCCCGTGGTTGACGAGTCGGGCGAACAGGATCTGGGCCGCACCGTCCGTGTAGAGAGGCAGTGGCGGAGGAAAAGTCGGCGGTGGTGGTGGAGGATGCGCGGAGGAGTCCGCGGTGGCCGTGACGCCCGATGGAGATGCGCCTCCGGAGGCGGTCACTGCGTGGTCGATGGTCGGCACAGCCTTGCGGGCCTCGTCCACGTCGGCTTGCGTGAGGTCGATCTGCTCGGAGAGGAGCTTGATCTCGGCGGAGACCTGGTCGTTGTAGACGATCTGTGCCTGGTGGCGCTGGTCGGCGGTCTTCTGATTGGCATCAAGGCGGCAGATGACGGACTCGAGCAGGCTCTGCAGCTTGTCCGTGGTCTCCGACATGGCTTCGAGCACGCGGCGGATCTGCGCCGAGGGCTTGGATGGTGGTGGCATGGTTTCGCTAGATCAGATCGAACCCTGGGCAGGATTTTGTGCGAGCTCGCCGGAGCGGCGCGCACCTGACCCGGTGGATGTTACCGATCGATCGGAGCCAACAGCGGTGGCGGGGAAAAAATTGTGGCTCTGAATACCAGATTGTCACGCCTTGATCTGGAGGGTTTGGGGAGAGAGGAGAAGGGGATCGGGATGAGGAAGAACAGAGGGGTTAGGTGAGAGCGAGAGGTGAGACGAGGGGAAAGTAGTTCATTTGCTTTTTCATGCTGTCACCGTTCTCTCGTTCGGTTATAAGTAGGCCACCCAGCTGGCTTCACACGCACGCCAACACTTGGCTTCACACACACGCATACACTTGGCCGCGGGCCCCCATGGTGACCTGGACGTTGCAAGTGACTAAATGCACTTGCACTCGTTAGTCCGCTGCAGGCTGATCTGCAGGCGTGACAGAATTAGAAAGAATGACGATGGTTATAGATAGGGAGCGTCCACCTACCGGAGTTGAGGGCTAGAGACGAAGAGTAGGACGCGAGGAATTGTGCGTGCTCGAGGACATCCTTTTAAAGAGCAAGGCAGCGTCGAGCGGAAGAGAGGGCGGCGGGGTAATGGAGGGCGGAGTAATGATCTGCATTAAATGCTGCTGTTTCATGTGTAGTGGTGGATGCCGTTTCATGGTGGCGACTGGCGAGTAGAAGATAAAGCGGCGGCAGCGAGTAGAAGACAGAGCGGCGGCGATGAGCGGAAGAGAGAGATGAAGCCTTAGAGCATCTCCAGCCGCGCCCCCAACAAGGCCCCTCAGGCGACTTTTCGGCCGACGGCGCTGAAAAATCGGCCCAATCGCGCCCCAAGGGTCCATTTTTCGCTAGCTCGGGCCGAAATTGGCGCTGGCGGACCCAACCTGAACCCGGTGTGCTGGGGGGGGGGGGCGCTCGGGGGCGCCGGGCGAATCGTTTTTGGAGCGAAAGAGCTGCGGGCCCTCCTTGCCAGCGACTCGTCTCTCTTCTCGCCGTTTCGTCGTCCTCATTGCCTCGTTTCCGCGGCGAATCAATGCCAAAGCTGCCGCGCCGGTCAGCCTCCTCCATTGATGCCTCACGGGCGGTGCAGTGAAGATCGGACAACGCGCGTCCCCTCGCCCGCCACGCGTGCACGCGGCGGCCACGCATTGTTGGGGAACGCAGTAATTTCAAAAATTTTCCTACGCACACGCAAGATCATGGTGATGCACAGCAACGAGAGGGGAGAGTGTTGTCTACGTACCAACGCAGACCGACTGCGGAAGCGATCACACAACATAGAGGAAGTAGTCGTACGTCTTCTTCCCGATCCGACCGATCCAAGCACCGTTACTCCGGCACCTCCGAGTTCTTAGCACACGTTCAGCTCGATGACGTTCCTCGGGCTCCGATCCAGCAAAGCGTCGAGGAAGAGTTCCATCAGCACGACGGCGTGATGACGATCTTGATGCACTACCGACGCAGGGCTTCGCCTAAGCACTACAACGGTACGATCGAGGTGGAATTTGGTGGCCGGGGGCACCGCACACGGCTAAGGAACGATCTCAAGGATCAAGTTGTGTGTCTTGGGGTGCCCCCTGCCCCCGTATATAAAGGTTGGAGGAGGGGGGCCGGCCGGCCAAGGGAGGGGAGGCGCAGGGGAGTCCTACTCCCACCGGGAGTAGGACTCCTCCCCCCAATCCTAATCCAATTAGGACTCCCGGGGGGAAAAGAGAGAGAAGGGGGGCCGGCCCCTTATCCTATTCCTAATAGGACTTGGGGAAGGGGGGCGCCAGCCAGCTTGGGCCTTTTCCCTTTTTTCTCTTTTTCCCACTAAGGCCCAATAGGCCCATTAGTCTCCCGGGGGGTTCCGGTATTCCGGTAAAATCCCGATTTCACCCGGAACACTTCCGATGTCCAAACATAGGCTTCCAATATATCAATCTTTACGTCTCGACCATTTCGAGACTCCTCGTCATGTCCGTGATCTCATCCGGGACTCCGAACAACCTTCGGTACATCAAAATGCATAAACTCATAATAACTGTCATCGTAACGTTAAGCGTGCGGACCCTACGGTTCGAGAACAATGTAGACATGACCGAGACACGTCTCCGGTCAATAACCAATAGCGGGACCTGGATGCCCATATTGGCTCCTACATATTCTACGAAGATCTTTATCGGTCAGACCGCATAACAACATACGTTGTTCCCTTTGTCATCGGTATGTTACTTGCCCGAGATTCGATCGTCGGTATCCAATACCTAGTTCAATCTCGTTATCGGCAAGTCTCTTTACTCGTTCCGTAATACATCATCTCACAACTAACATATTAGTTGCAGTGCTTGCAAGGCTTATGTGATGTGCATTACCGAGAGGGCCCAGAGATACCTCTCCGACAATCGGAGTGACAAACCCTAATCTCGAAATACGCCAACCCAACATCTACCATTGGAGACACCTGTAGTACTCCTTTATAATCACCCAGTTACGTTGTGACGTTTGGTAGTACCCAAAGTGTTCCTCCGGTAAACGGGAGTTGCATAATCTCATAGTTATAGGAACATGTATAAGTCATGAAGAAAACAATAGCAACATACTAAACGATCGGGTGCTATGCTTATGGAATGGGTCATGTCAATCAGATCATTCTACTAATGATGTGACCTCGTTAATCAAATAACAACTCCTTGTTCATGGTTAGGAAACATAACCATCTTTGATTAATGAGCTAGTCAAGTAGGGGCATACTAGTGACATTCTGTTGGTCTATGTATTCACACATGTATTATGTTTCCGGTTAATACAATTCTAGCATGAATAATAAACTTTTATCATGATGTAAGGAAATAAATAATAACTTTATTATTGCCTCTAGGGCATATTTCCTTCAGTCTCCCACTTGCACTAGAGTCAATAATCTAGATTACACAGTAATGATTCTAACACCCATGGAGCCTTGGTGCTGATCATGTTTTGCTCGTGGAAGAGGCTTAGTCAACGGGTCTGCAACATTCAGATCCGTATGTATCTTGCAAATCTCTATGTCTCCCACCTGGACTAAATCCCGGATGGAGTTGAAGCGTCTCTTGATGTGTTTGGTCCTCTTGTGAAATCTGGATTCCTTTGCCAAGGCAATTGCACCAGTATTGTCACAGAAGATTTTCATTGGACCCGATGCACTAGGTATGACACCTAGATCGGATATGAACTCCTTCATCCAGACTCCTTCGTTTGCTGCTTCCGAAGCAGCTATGTACTCCGCTTCACATGTAGATCCCGCTACGACGCTTTGTTTAGAACTGCACCAACTGACAGCTCCACCGTTTAAAGTAAACACATATCCGGTTTGCGATTTAGAATCGTCCGGATCAGTGTCAAAGCTTGCATCAACGTAACCTCTTACGGTGAGCTCTTTGTCACCTCCATATACGAGAAACATATCCTTAGTCCTTTTCAGGTATTTCAGGATGTTCTTGACCGCTGTCCAGTGATCCATTCCAGGATTACTTTGGTACCTCCCTGCTAAACTTATAGCAAGGCACACATCAGGTCTGGTACACAGCATTGCATACATGATAGAGCCTATGGCTGAAGCATAGGGAACATCTTTCATTTTCTCTCTATCTTCTGCAGTGGTCGGGCATTGAGTCTGACTCAACTTCACACCTTGTAACACAGGCAAGAACCCTTTCTTTGCTTGATCCATTTTGAACTTCTTCAAAATCTTGTCAAGGTATGTGCTTTGTGAAAGTCCAATTAAGCGTCTTGATCTATCTCTATAGATCTTTATGCCTAATATGTAAGCAGCTTCCCCGAGGTCTTTCATCCAAAAACTTTTATTCAAGTATCCCTTTATGCTATCCAGAAATTCTATATCATTTCCAATTAGCAATATGTCATCCACATATAATATTAGAAATGCTACAGAGCTCCCACTCACTTTCTTGTAAATACAGGCTTCTCCAAAAGTCTGTATAAAGCCAAAAGCTTTGATCACACTATCAAAGCGTTTATTCCAACTCCGAGATGCTTGCACCAGTCCATAAATGGATCGCTGGAGTTTGCATACTTTGTTAGCTCCTTTTGGATCGACAAAACCTTCTGGTTGTACCATATACAACTCTTCTTCCAGAAATCCATTCAGGAATGCAGTTTTGACATCCATCTGCCATATTTCATAATCATAAAATGCGGCAATTGCTAACATAATTCTGACGGACTTAAGCATCGCTACGGGTGAGAAAGTCTCATCGTAGTCAACCCCTTGAACTTGTCGAAAACCTTTTGCAACAAGTCGAGCTTTATAGACAGTAACATTACCGTCAGCGTCAGTCTTTTTCTTGAAGATCCATTTATTCTCAATTGCTTGCCGATCATCGGGCAAGTCAACCAAAGTCCTATACTTTGTTTTCATACATGGATCCCATCTCAGATTTCATGGCCTCAAGCCACTTTGCGGAATCTGGGCTCACCATCGCTTCTTCATAGTTTGTAGGTTCATCATGATCTAGCATCATGACTTCCAGAACTGGATTACCGTACCACTCTGGTGCGGATCTCACTCTGGTTGATCTACGTGGTTCAGTAGTATCTTGTTCTGAAGCTTCATGATCATCATCATTAGCTTCCTCACTGATTGGCATAGGTGTCGCAGAAACAGTTTTCTGTGATGTACTATTTTCCAATAAGGGAGCAGGTACAGTTACCTCGTCAAGTTCTACTTTCCTCCCACTCACTTCTTTCGAGAGAAACTCCTTCTCTAGAAATGATCCATTCTTAGCAACGAATGTTTTGCCTTCGGATCTGTGATAGAAGGTATACCCAACAGTTTCCTTTGGGTATCCTATGAAGACACATTTCTCCGCTTTGGGTTCGAGCTTATCAGGTTGAAGCTTTTTCACATAAGCATCGCAGCCCCAAACTTTAAAAAACGACAACTTTGGTTTCTTGCCAAACCATAGTTCATAAGGCGTCGTCTCAACGGATTTTGATGGTGCCCTATTTAACGTGAATGCGGCCGTCTCTAAAGCATAACCCCAAAACGATAGCGGTAAATCAGTAAGAGACATCATGGATCGCACCATATCTAGTAAAGTACGATTACGACGTTCGGACACACCATTACGCTGTGGTGTTCCGGGTGGCGTGAGTTGCGAAACTATTCCACAATTTTTCAGATGTATACCAAACTCGTAACTCAAATATTCTCCTCCACGATCAGATCGTAGAAACTTTATTTTCTTGTTACGATGATTTTCAACTTCACTCTGAAATTCTTTGAACCTTTCAAATGTTTCAGACTTATGTTTCATTAAGTAGATATACCCATATCTGCTTAAATCATCTGTGAAGGTGAGAAAATAACGATATCCGCCACGAGCCTCAATATTCATCGGACCACATACATCGATATGTATGATTTCCAACAAATCTGTTGCTCTCTCCATAGTACCGGAGAACGGTGTTTTAGTCATCTTGCCTATGAGGCACGGTTTGCAAGTACCAAGTGATTCATAATCAAGTGGTTCCAAAAGCCCATCAGTATGGAGTTTCTTCATGCGCTTTACACCGATATGACCTAAACGGCAGTGCCGCAAATAAGTTGCACTATCATTATTAACTTTGCATCTTTTGGCTTCTACATTATGAATATGTGTATTACTATCTTCGAGATTCAACAAGAATAGACCACTCTTCAAAGGTGCATGACCATAAAAGATATTATTCATATAAATAGAACAACCATTATTCTCTGATTTAAATGAATAACCGTCTCGCATTAAACAAGATCCAGATATAATGTTCATGCTCAACGCTGGCACCAAATAACAATTATTTAGGTCTAATATTAATCCCGACGGTAGATGTAGAGGTAGCGTGCCGACCGCGATCACATCGACTTTGGAACCATTTCCCACACGCATCGTCACCTCGTCCTTTGCTAGTGTCCGCTTATTCCGTAGTCCCTGTTTCGAGTTGCAAATATTAGCAACAGAACCAGTATCAAATACCCAGGTGCTACGGCGAGCTCTAGTAAGGTACACATCAATAACATGTATATCACATATACCTTTGCTCACTTTGCCATCCTTCTTATCCGCCAAATACTTGGGGCAGTTCCGCTTCCAGTGTCCAGTCTGCTTGCAGTAGAAGCACTCAGTTTCAGGCTTAGGTCCAGACTTGGGTTTCTTCTCTTGAGCAGCAACTTGCTTGCTGTTCTTCTTGAAGTTTCCCTTCTTCTTCCCTTTGCCCTTTTTCTTGAAACTAGTGGTTTTGCTAACCATCAACACTTGATGCTCCTTCTTGATTTCTACCTCCGCAGCTTTCAGCATTGCGAAGAGCTCGGGAATAGTCTTGTTCATCCCTTGCATATTATAGTTCATCACGAAGCTCTTGTAGCTTGGTGGCAGTGATTGGAGAATTCTGTCAATGACGCAGTCATCTGGAAGATTAACTCCCATCTGAATCAAGTGATTATTATACCCAGACATCTTGAGTATATGCTCACTGACAGAACTGTTCTCCTCCATCTTACAGCTATAGAACTTATTGGAGACTTCATATCTCTCAATTCGGGCATTTGCTTGAAATATTAACTTCAACTCCTGGAACATCTCATATGCTCCATGACGTTCAAAACGTCGTTGAAGTCCCGATTCTAAGCCGTAAAGCATGGCACACTGAACTATCGAGTAGTCATCAGCTTTGCTCTACCAGACGTTCATAACATCTGGCGTTGCTCCAGCAGCAGGCCTGTCACCCAGCGGTGCTTCCAGGACGTAATTCTTTTGTGCAGCAATGAGGATAATCCTCAGGTTACGGACCCAGTCCGTGTAATTGCTACCATCATCTTTCAACTTTGCTTTCTCAAGGAACGCATTAAAATTCAACGGAACAATAGCACGAGCCATCTATCTATAAGCAACATAAACAAGCAAGATACTATCAGGTACTAAGTTCATGATAAGTTTAAGTTCAGTTAATCAAATTACTTAGGAACTCCCACTTAGATAGACATCCCTCTAATCCTCTAAGTGATCACGTGATCCAAATCAACTAAACCATAACCGATCATCACGTGAGATGGAGTAGTTTTCAATGGTGAACATTGTCATGTTGATCATATCTACTATATGATTCACGCTCGACCTTTCGGTCTCTGTGTTCCGAGGCCATATCTGCATATGCTAGGCTCGTCAAGTATAACCTGAGTATTCTGCGTGTGCAAAACTGGCTTGCACCCGTTGTAGATGGACGTAGAGCTTATCACACCCGATCATCACGTGGTGTCTGGGCACGACGAACTTTGGCAACGGTGCATACTCAGGGAGAACACTTCTTGATAATTTAGTGAGAGATCATCTTATAATGCTACCATCAATCAAAGCAGGATAAGATGCATAAAAGGATAAACATCACATGCAATCAATATAAGTGATATGATATGGCCATCATCATCTTGTGCTTGTGATCTCCATCTCCGAAGCACCGTCATGATCACCATCGTCACCGGCGCGTCACCTTGATCTCCATCGTAGCAACGTTGTCGTCTCGCCAATCTTATGCTTCCATGACTATCACTACCACTTAGTAATAAAGTAAAGCATTACATCGCGATTGCATTGCATACAATAAAGCGACAACCATATGGCTCCTGCCAGTTGCCGATAACTCGGTTACAAAACATGATCATCTCATACAATAAAATCAGCATCATGTCTTGACCATATCACATCACAACATACCCTGCAAAAACAAGTTAGACGTCCTCTACTTTGTTGTTGCAAGTTTTACGTGGCTGCTACGGGCTTAAGTAAGAACACATCTCACCTACGCATCAAAACCACAACGATAGTTCGTCAAATAGACTCCGTTTTAACCTTCTCAAGGACCGGGCGTAGTCACACTTGGTTCAACTAAAGTTGGAGAGACAGTCTTCCGCAAGCCATCTATGTGCAAAGCACGTCGAGGGAACCGGTCTCGCGTAAGAGTACGCGTAAGGTTGGTCCGGATCGTCTCAACCAACAATACCGCCGAACCAAAGTATGACATGCTGGTAGGAAGTATGACTTGTATCGCCCACAACTCACTTGTGTTCTACTCGTGCATATAACATCAAACCATAAAACCTAGGCTCGGATGCCACTGTTGGGGAACGCAGTAATTTCAAAAATTTTCCTACGCACACGCAAGATCATGGTGATGCACAGCAACGAGAGGGGAGAGTGTTGTCTACGTACCAATGCAGACCGACTGCGGAAGCGATCACACAACATAGAGGAAGTAGTCGTACGTCTTCTTCCCGATCCGACCGATCCAAGCACCGTTACTCCGGCACCTCCGAGTTCTTAGCACACGTTCAGCTCGATGACGTTCCTCGGGCTCCGATCCAGCAAAGCGTCGAGGAAGAGTTCCGTCAGCACGACGGCGTGATGACGATCTTGATGCACTACCGACGCAGGGCTTCGCCTAAGCACTACAACGGTACGATCGAGGTGGAATTTGGTGGCAGGGGGCACCGCACACGGCTAAGGAACGATCTCAAGGATCAAGTTGTGTGTCTTGGGGTGCCCCCTGCCCCCGTATATAAAGGTTGGAGGAGGGGGGCCTGCCGGCCAAGGGAGGGGAGGCGCAGGGGAGTCCTACTCCCACCGGGAGTAGGACTCCTCCCCCCAATCCTAATCCAATTAGGACTCCCGGGGGGGGGGGGGGGAAGAGAGAGAAGGGGGGCCGGCCCCTTATCCTATTCCTAATAGGACTTGGGGAAGGGGGGCGCCGGCCAGCTTGGGCCTTTTCCCTTTTTCTCTTTTTTCCACTAAGGCCCAATAGGCCCATTAGTCTCCCGGGGGGTTCCGGTAACCCTCCCGGTATTCCGGTAAAATCCCGATTTCACCCGGAACACTTCCGATGTCCAAACATAGGCTTCCAATATATCAATCTTTACGTCTCGACCATTTCGAGACTCCTCGTCATGTCCGTGATCTCATCCGGGACTCCGAACAACCTTCGGTACATCAAAATGCATAAACTCATAATAACTGTCATCGTAACGTTAAGCGTGCGGACCCTACGGTTCGAGAACAATGTAGACATGACCGAGACACGTCTCCGGTCAATAACCAATAGCGGGACCTGGATGCCCATATTGGCTCCTACATATTCTACGAAGATCTTTATCGGTCAGACCGCATAACAACATACGTTGTTCCCTTTGTCATCGGTATGTTACTTGCCCGAGATTCGATCGTCGGTATCCAATACCTAGTTCAATCTCGTTACCGGCAAGTCTCTTTACTCGTTATATCTCACAACTAACATATTAGTTGCAGTGCTTGCAAGGCTTATGTGATGTGCATTACCGAGAGGGCCCAGAGATACCTCTCCGACAATCGGAGTGACAAACCCTAATCTCGAAATACGCCAACCCAACATCTACCATTGGAGACACCTGTAGTACTCCTTTATAATCACCCAGTTACGTTGTGACGTTTGGTAGTACCCAAAGTGTTCCTCCGGTAAACGAGAGTTGCATAATCTCATAGTTATAGGAACATGTATAAGTCATGAAGAAAACAATAGCAACATACTAAACGATCGGGTGCTATGCTTATGGAATGGGTCATGTCAATCAGATCATTCTACTAATGATGTGACCTCGTTAATCAAATAACAACTCCTTGTTCATGGTTAGGAAACATAACCATCTTTGATTAACGAGCTAGTCAAGTAGAGGCATACTAGTGACATTCTGTTGGTCTATGTATTCACACATGTATTATGTTTCCGGTTAATACAATTCTAGCATGAATAATAAACTTTTATGATGATGTAAGGAAATAAATAATAACTTTATTATTGCCTCTAGGGCATATTTCCTTCACGCATATGCGCTGCGCCTCCGCTATATAAGCCGACCCTGAGCGCGCCGGCGACACGCACAGAGTCTCCACCGCCGACGCGCCATTTTCCCCCTTCTTCCCTCTCCTCTCGCCGTCTCCAATTCAAAGCATGGCCGAGCGCTTCCCACGTGATGGCGCAGCGGCAAACTGCTTTGGCCGCCGCCACCTTCACGAGGACGAAACTCGGCTCCTCTTCGAGGCCGAGTACCCGGTCCCGCCAGACATGCGGGTGCCCGAGGCGTGGAGAATCAGCGCCGGCGGGGTTCTAGTGCCACCACCGCCCACCGGGGCGGTGCGGCATGCGGAGATCATGGACGCCAAGGCGCATGGACCCCAGGGCGTCCTCCTCCTTGTCCGGCTCTTCCTGCCTCCGCCCCGTCAAGCCGGAGCCCCAGGACACGCCTGTCAGCTGGCGCACCCGCAGCTCCGGCGTCCGCATCGACGACTCTACCCCTGTCTCTGGCCGCTTCGTCCTCGCCGCGTCCAAGCCGGAGCCCGGCCTCCCCGCGGAGTACGAGGAGATAGCCCAGCGCGGCTTCTCCGACGAGGACGCCCTACAGTGGGCGCGGGACGACTACCTCCGCGACGAGATGGTCCGGCAGGGCCGTGCCCTCGAGGAGATAGCCGCCCGCAAACGTGGGCGCGAGGACGAGCACAGCGTCGTGATCCTCAACACCGACGACGACGAGGACACCCCGGACCATCCAACCCGCCGCGCCAATCGGGGGAGGGTTGCAGCAGGGACGGCGGCCGCGGCGGAGGGGACGACGATGACGACGACGGCGGCGGCAACTACACGCGGTTCTACAGCCTACTCGGCATGTAGGACTGTAAGGGCGGCGGGCAGCGACGGAGACGGCGAGGAGCAGCCTAGTAGCATTTTTTCCCTTTTTTGTAAAATATCTTAAATATGAACGAACTCGTCAAAGTTTGGTTGAATTTGCGCTGTGTTTGTGCTGGAATTCATATTTTCAAAAAAACATGAGCGTCGCGACTGGAGGCATGACGCCTCCAGCATGCAGTTAGCGCCGATGCGCCTCAGGGACGATTTTTAGCATTTTGGAGGGCCAACGGCTGAAGATGCTCTTAAAGACCTAGTGCGATGCGTTAGACGGGCTAACAACATAACCAACTAAGCAAGTTACAGGCCTGCCTTTACATGGGCTAGCACGGACAACCAACGCACCAGAAGATGTCACACGTAGCAGGACTATTGGGCTTGATATGGCCTAGCAACGAACCGTGCGGCCGCAACCTGTCATCCGTGCGTTTGGGTCATCTTCAAGCTTTGGCACAGGCATGGATGAACATATATAGACGCACAACTACCACCAAATCCTACTATATTGAACAATTTAGGCCATGGATTCCATCAACTCTAAACATCAAATTTGTTTCTCTATTCCTCGCGAACCCATTCCACCAGAGCGCACACGATACTGTCCAGTAACGAAGGAGATTGAAAAAATGAGCTAGGCCGGCCATGGGGAACGACCGGATGCACTGTCGACAGAACCACGCGAGGGAGCGTCGTTCGGCCATGGGGAGTGACCAGGCGCACTATCCAGAGAACCACATAGGCGAGCGACCGAGTCCGCCTGGGGAGCCCTCGTAGTTTGCATGCTGCCACGGCGAGCTAGGTTGAGGAAAGCAACGGGGATGATTTCTTGGAAGCAATGCATTTCTTTTTTGTGTGCTGCGCTGTGTATTTCCGGTTCTGTGGACAAGAAAGAATGAATGAGAAGCGTTATTGTCACTTAGCGGTGGCAACCCTTTGTAAATTTCATCAGTTGCTGATCAGACGGCTGCCGACTGCTTGGCTAGCCAAGAAAATCAGCTAATGGGGTGCCTCTATTTAGATATAGAAAATAAGGCGACCAGGTGCTGTAGCGTAGGGCCATCGACACACTAGTCAGAGTCGTCTACTGGAAGAAGAAACCGGAGCTCGCGCTGGTGTTCTCCATCGCGACCGCGTGGTAGACGGGTACTGCTCTAGTCTCAGGCAAGTAGCAGTTCCTCTCTTTATATTCCGTTGCTGTGTTTGGTCCTGCGACTTGCACTTTGTTACAATGATCTAGAGATATACTGCTGCTAGTATTTCTTTTGCTACCCACTGTACCGTCATATACGAGTTCTTCTGCAATTGCTCTCTGTTCGTTGGCCACAGTACCGTTGAAAAGAAATATGTTCCGGTAAGCAAGTAATCGTCGTGATTATTTGGGCTTATGCGGAGACGTGAGGATTACTACATAAGCTTCATAATATCATTAACCTCCTTATTTCTATATTCACAAGTTGTCTATATTGGTGTCACGACCGCGAATGTATTGTACCGGTCATATTTCAGGTATGGGATTGTCTGAGTTCTCCGCTGGGACGACACTTGTTCTGAACAGGGTATCGGTGATGGATCCTTGGGAACGACCCATACTAGTAAGTCAAGTTATTGCGCCTCAGGGGACCGAAGGACTCGGCTCTTCTGGAATCCATGTGGTTTTGGTCGAGACTGTTGATGTCGGTGTACCCCTCTTAAGAGTGTAAAAGTGTGAAATTTCACCCCTGTAACTCCCGGGTTGGGAAGCTTGTCGGTCACGTGTGATGCCAATATTTTCCTTATACACCGCTGTAAATATTTCCGATGGACTCTGTTTGATATTATTTTTTAATTCAGCCTTTTGTACTAGTTTATTTTCCGCCGCTAAATCCTTCGATTGTTGCCGTATCACTTCCTTGAAATTGAATTACACCGTTGTGATATTCATAACACTTTCTCCTTTCATGCCCTTGAATAAATGCTACTTGCTGGGTATGAATCATCATACTCATCCTTGCTTAATTTCTATTTTTGCAGTCCAAAGCGGCAATGATCCTGAGCATGGCTTTGAGCAGTAGGCATAGCACGGGCTGGGAGGAATAAATTAAAGTACTTTAGGAGTTTATTTTCAGCAAGAGCTTTGTATCTCCAGAATAAAGAATACATGCTACATATGTGTATTATTGTAAAATATTTTAGTTTAGGCCCTACACGTTTACAAGCTTTTGTTTATAAACGCGTGTTGGCTGTTACATCCGAGTCTTGTTTTGGGGCGTGGCATTTGTACTCTTCTTTCATAGCTTGCTTCCACTTTGCGTCACCCAATGCCTCATCAAGCGTTTGTGGTTCACCTGTAGAGCTAGCTAAACCAAACTTAAGTATCCTTTTATAATTAACAGGTTGCAGTACCCCTTTTCGTAGACGTGTCCGTGGCACCAATGGTGAAACAATAGAAGTTTGCTGCACAGAAGATCCGGGGTTTGCAGCAGAAGAATCCACAACAGAATCCCCCGGTGATCCCGAGGCAGATGCCCTGTGATCTGACGAGGGGACAGGATTTTCTACGGCTTCGGCGTGCGGTGAAGGAGCGCCCACCATCACAGAAGATCCGGCCGCAGCAGGGGACCCGCTCCCACCAGGGGCGTCATCATGGGGATCCATCCGGGATCCAGTGCCAGCCGGGTAGTCCACCACACGAGGCCCTGAGCCGGTCGGCTGATGTGGACGCCGCGCGTAGCAGGTGAGCAGATCTGGGAAGCGGCTCGTCAGCTGCTGCATGGAGCACGGAGATTGGCGTGGCTCGTCAGCTGCTACATGAAACATTAACGTAGTGAAGTAACACTTGAAGGGCATAATCATTTTTTACCCAGAAGGGAGATAGTATTCGGTTGTGTTTCTATGCTATCATGGAATGCCGAATAGTCTCTCCAACGACATGCAGGGGGTGGGGGGATTCAGTTTTCTTATATAGAGTAAAAGTGGTTTGCTGATCTAAGTTGCCACAACTTGTGGGAATCCATGTTGAATTCCATGATACTCTACAATAGCATGCAAACAAATACTATAATCTTTCTTAGCCCTGGCCTCTTTCTGGCCAGTTAATCTGGTAGGCAGAGGTACTGTTTCAGGTCAAATGAACTACTATTCTGTCTGCCCCATCTTCAAAAAAACTGCATATGACAGATTTGAGAGGTTAAACTCTAGCATTGAAAGAAATGAATACAACAAATCCTATGGACCACATACATATCAGAAAATAATATGGGGACCAAGAGAGGTTGTGTGATTTTTTTTCTTCAATGAGCCAAGCACCTGTGGATCAGGAGCGCAAGCAGGTTCAAAAAGCATAAGCGCATGAATCTGTCACGCCCTGATCTAGAGGGTTTGGGGAGAGAGGAGAAGGGGACCGGGATGAGGAAGAACAGAAGGGTTAGGTGAGAGCGAGAGGTGAGACGAGGGGAAAGTAGTTCATTTGCTTTTTCATGCCGTCACCGTTCTCTCGTTCGGTTACAAGTAGGCCACCCAGCTGGCTTCACACGCACGCCAACACTTGGCTTCACACGCACGCATACACTTGGCCGCGGGCCCCCATGGTGACCTGGACGTTGCAAGTGACTAACTGCACTTGCACTCATTAGTCCGCTGCAGGCTAATCTGCAGGCGTGACATTTGCCCCCTCTTGAGCAGCTTGATCCTCCTCTGTCCAAAGGGGTGCATCTGGGTAACGCTGCCGGGGCACGTCGTAGTCCTCCCAGATCGCAGACAACGGCGGCATGGTGCTCCACTGCACCTGTACTTGGACGACTGGGGCGTTGCCTTTCTTCATCATGCGGTAGTCCAGAATGGCAGTCGGAACGCGGTCGGCCGGCCGTGAGGTCGGGTATCTCGGGCAGCTCCACAAAGACTGGAGTGTAGTCGGGGACGAACGGCTTGAGTTGCGAGACATGGAAGACGGGATGGATGCGGCTGTCCGGTGGCAAGTTCAGGCGATACGCCAACGTGCCGATGCGCTCCGTCCCCGTGAAGGGTCCGAAGAACTTGTACGCCAGCTTGCGACAAGGGCGGTTGGCAACGGAGGACTGGGCGTACGGTTGAAGCTTGAGGAGGACTTGCTCGCCCACGTCGAAGGCGCGCTCGGCGCTGTGGCGATTTGCTTGTTTCTTGAAGTGCGCCTGGGCGCGCGCGAGCTGGGCGCGCAGCAACTCGGTGTGTGTTGCCCAGTCGATCTCATCGAGCGGCGCATCCGCGGGTATGTTGGAGTTGACCGCTGGCATGCCGCCGAGGTTGGGCTCCCTGCCATACAGCGCCTTGAACGGGGAGCAGTTGAGCGAGGCGTGGTGCGATGAGTTGTACCAGAACTCTGCTGCAGAGAGCCACCGGCGCCATTGCTTGGGTGTGTCGTGGACGGAGCACCGCAAATACATTTCCAAGCACTGGTTGACGCGCTCCATCTGGCCGTCCGTCTGGGGGTGATATGCCATGGAGTACAGGAGCTTGGTGCCCGCGGCGTTGAGGATCTCGCGCCACATTACGCTGGTGAACACCTTGTCGCGGTCGGAGACGATGGAGTGCGGCATGCTGTGGAGATGGATGACGTTGTCCCAAAAGGATCTGGCGACCTGGGTGGCGTTGAAGGGGTGGCGGAGAGGGACGAAGTGGGCGTACTTGGTGAGCCGGTCGAGGACGACCATGATCGCGTCGTAGCCATCGGACTTGGGCAGCCCCTCCACGAAATCCATGGTGAGCTCCTGCCATGGTTCTTGCGGAATTGGGAGTGGCTGCAACTTGCCAGCCGGGTGCGTTTGCTCGTGCTTCGCGTGCTGGCAAATGCTGCACTGCCTGACGAAATCTTCGACGGCGCGCTTCAGACCGGTCCAGGCGAAGAGCTTGCGCACCCTGTGGTAGGTGGCGGTGGCACCGGAATGGCCGCCGACGATGCTGTGGAGCAGCGCGGCGATGAGCTTCGTCTAGAGCGTGGTGTTGGCGCTGATCCACAGCCATCCCCACTGTCTGATCACGCCCTGCTGAAGGGAGCGGCCATGGTCATCAGTGTCGCAGAGTGCGAGCTTGGCGAGCAGTTCTTGCGCGTCGGCGTCCGTCTTGTACGAGTTGACCACTTCCTGTAGCCACTGTGGCTGGCACACCGAGAGCGCGTCGAGGGCCAGTAAGTGCCCCACACGAGAGAGCGCATCGACCGCGCCGTTGTCGGTGCCCTTCTTGTAGCGGAACATGAACGTCAGCCCCACCATCTTGGACATCGCCTTGCGCTGCAGATTTGTGACGAGCTGTTGATCGCCCAAAGAACACAAGCTCTTGTGGTCGGTGACGATTTCGAACGGGGCGTGGTGAAGGTATGGGCGCCACTTGTCGATCGCCATCATCACCGCGAGGAATTCCTTCTCGTACGCCGATAGTTTCTGATTCCGCACGCCCAGCGCCTTGCTCAAGTACGCGATCGGGTAGCCATCCTGCATCAGAACGGCGTCGATGCCAATGTCGCACGCGTCGGTCTCGATGGCGAATGGGCACTTGAAGTCTGGGAGCGCCAGGACGGGCGTGCTCACCATCGCCTTCTTCAACATCTCGAAAGCAGCTTGCGCTTGGTCGTCCTAGAGGAACCCCTTCTTGGTGAGGAGGTGCGTCAAGGGCTTCACGATGATGCCGTAGTGCGGCACGAACTTGCGGTAGTAGCCCGTGAGGCCGAGGAAGCCGCAGAGCTCGATGGGCGTCATGGGCATGGGCCAGGCACTCATGGCGCTGGTCTTGCTAGAGTTGGTGGCGACGCCGTTCTAGGAGATGACATGCCCGAGGTACTCGATCTCCTGCTGCGCGAACGAGCACTTGGAGGCCTTGGCGTAGAGCTGGTGCGCCCGTAGCTGTTCCAACACCGTGCGCAAGTGTTCCTCGTGTTCCTGTAAATCGATACTGAAGACCAGAATGTCATCGAGGAATATAATGATGAACTTGCGAACATGGCGACCAAAGATCGAGTTCATAAGGCACTGGAAGGTTGCCAGCGCGTTGCATAGGCCGGACGCCATCCCTCTGAAGTGGTAGTGGCCGTGGTGTGTTTTGAATGCCGTTTTCTCTTTGTCCTCTTCACGCATACATATCTGATGGTAGCCCACTCTCAGATCAATCTTAGAGAAATATGCCGCTCCGTCCAGCTAATCGAGCAATTCATCGACCACTGGCAATGGAAACTTGTTCTTCACTGTAGCTGTGTTCAGGCATCTGAAGTCCACACAGAATCGCCATGAGCCGTCCTTCTTCTTGACCAGCAACACAGGTGTGGCATATGGACTCAGGCTGTGAGCAATGATACCCGATTGCAGCATCTCTTGAACCTGCTTTTCGATCTCATCTTTCTGTGCTGGCGAGTAGCGGTAGGGCCTGGTGTTGATCGGAGTTGTGCCCAGCTCCAGGTTGATCGCATGGTCATATTGCCATTTGGGAGGCAGTACGTTGGGTTCAGCAAACACGTCTTCATATTCAGACAGGAGTTTCTGAATGTTGGGTGGTGGAGGTGCATGTTCAGGTTTGTCAGTTCTCTCCACTGTAACCAGAGCCACGGTCCAAATGTCGTCGCATACTTCCATGCGATGCAACTCGTAAGCATCCAGTTCGGCTATGGGAGGAAGATCTGAAGTTCTGACGCCTCGCGAGTGCACTTGTTTCCCCTCTGTCTCGAATGCAATGGTTTTCTCCTGCCTGTGACAGTTCATGGGGCTGTGAGCGGCCAGCCATTCGATGCCCAGCACGCCATCATAAGCGCTGAGCGGCAGCACGCGGAGATCAGTGTGGAAGGTGTGGCCGGGCACTTGCCATTCCAATCCTCTCACCAGTTGATTGCACAACAGTCTCTGACCGTTGGCGACACGCACTGAAACTGGTGGCAAGTTCTCTGTCTGAACTTGCAGTCGTGCGAGAAAAGTTTCACTGATGAAACTGTGTGTACTTCCTGAATCCACTAAGAGTAACATGATCTGATCCCCCACTTGTGCTCGTAGGCGAATGTCGATGGAGTTTCTTCGCCTGACAACGCTTGGTGTGATAGCGAGCAGCATTCTGGTTCCTCTACTGCTGGTGTATCGAGTAACTGCAGCGCGGGAACGACGTCGTCAAACAAAATGTCACCGAAATTGCCCACTTCGATCATCAGGATTTGGCCAGTGCGTTTGCACGGGTGTTCTCTCGAATACTTGTCCCCGCAGCGAAAGCAGAGGCCATTCGCTCTTCTGAATTCGTGCAACTGACGTTCCTGTGCGTATTCGTCGCCCCTTGCTTGGGTACGGCTGCAGCGCGCGCTGGAATAGGGACTGCTGCTACAGCGGGTGGCGGTGGGCGTCCGACTGGTGTGATGCGCGGACGCTGGGAGCGCTGCTTCTCCAGTTCTTCTTCCTAAATGCGAGCAAAAACTGCTGCACGAGTGATACTGGTTGGTGCTTGCAGTCGAACTCCCAGGCGCAGCTCGTCTTTGAGGCCGATCAGGAACTAAGAGATGAAAAACTTGGAGCTCAGGGTTGGGTCCAGGGCCAGCAAATGATACATTGCTGTCTCGAATTGCTAGCGATATTCCTGCACACTGGCTGTCTGTCGTAACTGAACAAAGTGGTGCATCCGAACCTCGAATTCCTCTGGACCAAATTCCTCCTGTACCGCAGCTCTGAATGCTTGCCACGAGACGTCGGGGTGTGTCTATCGATAGGCCTGGAGCCACATCGCGGCCAGACCGTCCATGTACAGCGTTGCGGTGGTGACCCAGCTGTGTTGGGGCACTCGGTACAGCTCGAAGTAGGTGGTGCAGCGGTCCAGCCAAATGCGAGGGGCGTCGCCGTCAAACCGCGGAAAATCATGCTTTGGCGGCCTGATGTAGTGGTCGCCTTGGCGGTCGAGCTCCGAGGACGATGGTGACCACGCGGTGAGCAACGGTGGCCCGTGGTTGACGAGTCGGGCGAACGGGATCTGGGCCGCACCGTCTGTGTAGAGAGGCAGTGGCGGAGGACAAGTCGGCGGTGGTGGTGGAGGATGCGCGGAGGAGTCCGCGGTGGCAGTGACACCCGATGGATATGCGCCTCCGGAGGCGGTCACCGCGTGGTCGACGGTCGGCACAGCCTTGCGGGGCTCATCCACGTCGGCTTGCGTGAGGTCGATCTGCTTGGAGAGGAGCTTGATCTCGGCGGAGACCTAGTCATTGTAGACGATCTGTGCCTGGTGGCGCTGGTCGGCGGTCTTCTGATTGGCATCGAGGCGGCAGATGACGGACTCGAGTAGGCTCTCCAGCTTGTCCGTGGTCTCCGACATGGCTTCGAGCACGCGGCGGGTCTGCGCCGAGGGCTTGGATGGTGGTGCCGTGGTTTCGCTAGATCAGATCGAACCCCGGGCAGGATTTTGTGCGAGCTCGCCGGAGCGGTGCGCACCTGACCGGGTGGATGTTACCGATCGATCGGAGCCAACGACGATGGCGGGGAAAAAATTGTGGCTCTGAATACCAGATTGTCACGCCTTGATCTGGAGGGTTTGGGGAGAGAGGAAAAGGGGATCGGGATGAGGAAGAACAGAGGGGTTACGTGAGAGCGAGAGGTGAGACGAGGGGAAAGTAGTTCATTTGCTTTTTCATGCTGTCACCGTTCTCTCGTTCGGTTACAAGTAGGCCACCCAGCTGGCTTCACACGCACGCCAACACTTGGCTTCACACACACGCATACACTTGGCCGCGGGCCCCCATGGTGACCTGGACGTTGCAAGTGACTAAATGCACTTGCACTCGTTAGTCCGCTGCAGGCTGATCTGCAGGCGTGACAGAATCAGAAAGAATGACGATGGTTATAGATAGGGAGCGTCCACCTACCGGAGTTGAGGGCTAGAGACGAAGAGTAGGACGCGAGGAATTGTGCGTGCTCGAGGACGTCCTTTTAAAGAGAAAGGCAGCGTTGAGCGGAAGAGAGGGCGGCGGGGTAATGGAGGGCGGAGTAATGATCTGCATTAAATGCTGCTGTTTCATGTGTAGTGGTGGATGCCGTTTCATGGTGGCGACTGGCGAGTAGAAGATAAAGCGGCGGCGGCGAGTAGAAGACAGAGCGGCGGCGATGAGCGGAAGAGAGAGATGAAGCCTTAGAGCATCTCCAGCCGCGCCCCCAACAAGGCCCCTCAGGCGACTTTTTGGCCGACGGCGCTGAAAAATCGGCCCAGTCGCGCCCCAAGGGTCCATTTTTCGCCAGCTCGGGCCGAAATTGGTGCCGGCAGACCCAACCCGAACCCGGTGTGCTGGGGGGCGCTCGGGGGCGCCGGGCGAATCGTTTTTGGAGCGAAAGAGCCGCGGGCCCTCCTTGCCAGCGACTCGTCTCTCTTCTCGCCATTTCGTTGTCCTCATCGCTTCGTTTCCGTGGCGAATCAATGCCAAAGATGACGCGCGTTGTCGCGCCGGTCAGCCTCCTCCTTTGATGCCTCACGGGCGGTGCAGTGAAGATCGGACAACGCGCGTCCCCTCGCCCGCCACGTGTGCACGCGGCGGCCATGCATACGCGCTGCGCCTCCGCTATATAAGCCGACCCTGAGCGGCGGCGGCGACACGCACAGAGTCTCCACCGCCGACGCGCCATTTTCCCCCTTCTTCCCTCCACTCTCGCCGTCTCCAGTTCAAAGCATGGCCGAGCGCTTCCCAGGTGATGGCGCGGCGGCGAACTGCTTTGGCCGCCGCCACCTTCACGAGGACGAAACTCGGCTCCTCTTCGAGGCCGAGTACCCGGTCGCGCCAGACATGTGGGTGCCCGAGGCGTGGAGAATCAGCGCCGGCGGGGTTCCAGTGCCACCACCGCCCACCGGGGCGGTGCGGCGTGCGGAGATCATGGACGCCAAGGCGCATGGACCCCAGGGCGTCCTCCTCCTCGTCCGGCTCTCCCTGCCTCCGCCCTGTCAAGCCGGAGCCCCAGGACACGCCTGTCAGCCGGCGCACCCGCAGCTCCGGCGTCCGCATCGACGACTCTACCCCCGTCTCCGGCCGCCTCGTCCTCGCTGCGTCCAAGCCGGAGCCCGGCCTACCCGTGGAGTACGAGGAGATAGCCCAGCGCGGCTTCTCCGATGAGGATGCCCTACAGTGGGCGCGGGACGACTACCTCCGCGATGAGATGGTCCGGCAGGGCTGTGCCCTGGAGGAGATAGCCGCCCGCAAACGTGGGCGCGAGGACGAGCACGGCGTCGTGATCCTCGACAGCGACGACGACGAGGACGCCCCGGACCATCCAACCCGCCGCGCCAACCGGGGGAGGGTTGCAGCAGGGACAGCGGCAGCGGCGGAGGCGACGACGACGACGACGGCGGCAACTACACGCGGTTCTACAGCCTACTCGGCATGTAGGACTGTAAGGGCGGCGGGCGGCGAGGGAGACGACGAGGAGCAGCCTAGTAGCATTTTTTCCCTTTTTTGTAAAATATCTTAAATATGAACGAACTCGTTAAAGTTTGGTTGAATTTGCGCCGTGTTTGTGCTGGAATTTAAATTTTCAAAAAAACATGAGCATCGCGACTGGGGGCATGACGCCTCCAACACGCAGTTAGCGCCGATGCGCCTCAGGGACGATTTTTAGCGCCTCTGGAGGGCCAACGGCTGGAAATGCTCTTAAAGACCTAGTGCGATGCGTTAGACGGGCTAACAACATAACCAACTAAGCAAGTTACAGGCCTGCCTTTACATGGGGTAGCACGGACAACCAACGCACCAGAAGATGTCACACGTAGCGGGACTATTGGGCTTGATATGGCCTAGCAACGAGCCGTGCGGCCGCAACCTGTCATCTAGCCCAGTTTGGGTCATCTTCAAGCTTCGGCACGGGCATGGATGAACATATATAGACGCACAAATACCACCAAATCCTACTATATTGAACAATTTAGGCCATGGCTTCCATCAACTCTAAACATAAAATTTGTTTCTCTATTCCTCACGAACCCATTCCACAGAGCGCACACGATATTGTCCTGTAACGAAGGAGATTGAAAAAATGAGCTAGGCCGGCCATGGGGAACGACCGGATGCACTGTCGACAGAACCACGCGAGGGAGCGTCGTTCGGCCATGGGGAGTGACCAGGCGCACTATCGAGAGAACCACATAGGCGAGCGACCGCGTCCGCCTGGGGAGCCCTCGTACTTTGCGTGCTGCCACGGCGAGCTAGGTTGAGGAAAGCAACGGGGATGAGTTCTTGCAAGCAATGCATTTCTTTTTTGTGTGCTGCGCTGTGTATTTCCGGTTCTGTGGAGAAGAAAGAATGAATGAGAAGCGTTATTGTCACTTAGCGGTGGCAACCCTTCGTAAATTTCATCAGTTGCTGATCAGACGGCTGCCGACTGCTTGGCTAGCCAAGAAAATCAGCTAGTGGGGTGCCTCTATTTAGATATAGAAAATAAGACGACCAGATGCTGTAGCGTAGGGCCATCGACACACTAGTCAGAGTCGTCTACTGGAAGGAGAAACCGGAGCTTGCGCTGGTGTTCTTCATCGCGACCACGTGGTAGACGGGTACTGCTCTCAGGCAAGTAGCAGTTCCTCTGTTCATATTCCGTTGCTGTGCTTGGTCCTGCGACTTGCACTTTGTTACAATGATCTAGAGATATACTGCTGCTAGTATTTCTTTTGCTACCCACTGTACCGTCATATACGAGTTCTTCTGCAATTGCTCTCTGTTCGTTGGCCACAATACTGTTGAAAAGAAATATGTTCCGGCAAGCAAGTAATCGTCGTGATTATTTGGGCTTACGCAGAGACGTGAGGATTACTACATAAGCTTCATAATATCATTGACCTCCTTATTTCTATATTCACATGTTGTCTATATTGGTGTCACGACCGCAAATGTATTGTACCGGTCACATTTCAGGTATGGCACTGTCTGAGTTCTCCACTGGGACGACACTTGTTCCGAACAGGGTATCGGTGATGGATCCTTGGGAAGGACCTATACTAGTAAGTCAAGTTATTGCGCCTCAGGGGACCAAAGGACTCTGCTCTTCTGGAATCCATGTGGTTTTGGTCGAGACTGTTGATGTCGGTGTACCCCTCTTAAGAGTGTAAAAGTGTGAAATTTCACCCCTGTAACTCCCGGGTTGGGAAGCTTGTTGGTCACGTGTGATGCCAATATTTTTCTTATACACCGCTGTAAATATTTCCGATGGACTCTGTTCGATATTATTTTTTAATTCAGCCTTTTGTACTAGTTTATTTTCCGCCGCTAAATCCTTCCATTGTTGCCGTATCACTTCCTTGAAATTGAATTACACCGTTGTGATATTCATAACACTTTCTCCTTTCATGCCCTTGAATAAATGCTACTTGCTGGGTATCAATCATCATACTCACCATTGCTTAATTTCTATTTTTGCAGTCCAAAGCGGCCATGATCCTGAGCATGGCTTTGAGCAGTAGGCATAGCACGGGCTGGGAGGAATAAATTAAAGTACTTTAGGAGTTTATTTTCAGCAAGAGCTTTGTATCTCCAGAATAAAGAATACATGCTACATATGTGTATTATTGTGAAATATTTTAGTTTAGGCCCTACACGTTTACAAGCTTTTGTTTATAAACGCGTGTCGGCTGTTACATCCGAGTCTTGTTTTGGGGCGTGACATTTGTACTCTTCTTCCATAGCTTGCTTCCACTTTGCGTCACCCAATGCCTCATCGAGCGTTTGTGGTTCACCTGTAGAGCTAGCTAAACCAAACTTAAGTATCTTTTTATAATTAACAGGTTGCAGTACCCCTTTTCGTAGACATGTCTGTGGCACCAATGGTGAAACAACAGAAGTTTGTTGCACAGAAGATCCGCGGTTTGCAGCAGAAGAATCCACAACAGAATCCCCCAGTGATCCCGAGGCAGATGCCCTGTGATCTGACGAGGGGGCAGGATTTTCTACGGCTTTGGCGTGCGGTGAAGGAGCGCCCACCATCACAGAAGATCCGGCCGCAGCAGGGGACCCGCTCCCACCAGGGGCGTCATCATGGGGATCCATCCGGGATCCAGTGCCAGCCGGGTAGTCCACCGCACGAGGCCCTGAGCCGGTCGGCTGATGTGGACGCCGCGCGTAGCAGGTGAGTAGATCTGGGAAGCGGCTCGTCAGCTGCTGCATGGAGCACGGAGATTGGCGCGGGGCATCAGCGCCCGCTGATTGGTTGGAGGCGCGCCACCCCGCCGAGTGAGGACGGTCGACCCGAGCGCTGTCGGCCAGGTCGCTGTCAGGCGCAAGCGTAGACGACGGCAATCCTGAGGAGGATCGCCTGCAGGTCTGGTGCGGCCCAGATCCCGAGGAGGATATGTCCCGTGAGGGCCTGCACATGAAATATGGCCCGTTTGGAGCCGTTTCTTCACCGTTTTCATCACCGTGACCATCATTTCCTTCGCTGCTTTGTCCTGCATTATCACATAACTCAAGCAAACTGTTATGAGGATTAGTTGGCACGTGATCATTACAGTTATTTTCCCCAAGAGCACCTACTACATGTGAGGGCAAAAGGAGTATTTCTTGGTGAAGAAGGGCACCAGCGTTTGGATGTAGATCCGCAAAGGGAAATTTTGTCTCGTCAACATCTCTGGAGATATAAATTTATCCAGTGGAAACATCAAGGCACTTAACTCCTTTATGTTGGGGACTATAGCCCAAGAAGACACATTGTTTTGATCGAAACATAAGTTTACGATTGTTGTAGGGCCTAAGATTTGGCCAACACGCGCACCCAAAAACACGAAGTGATGTATAATTAGGTTTGGTGTGAAGAAGTCTTTCTACCGGTGTTTCATGATTAATGACACGACTAGGAAGCATGTTGATGATATGAACAGCGGTAAGAAAAGCCTCATCCCAAAATTTTAGAGGCATGGATGCGCTGGGCAAGAGAGCTAGACCAACCTCAACAATGTGCCTGTGTTTCCTTTCAGCAGATCCATTCTGCTGATGTGCATGCGGACCAGATACTTGGTGAGTGATGCCAAGAGTTTCGAAAAAAGAGTTTAATTTTTCGTACTCCCTCCCCAATCGGATTGAACGAAAATGATCTTGCTATTAAAAGTTTGTTCAACGGGAGCTTGGAAGTTGTGAAAAACTTGAAAAACCTCGGATCTTTTTTTAAGTAAGTAGATCCAAGAATACTTGCTATAGTCATCAATGAAGCTAACATAGTAAGTATGCCCACCAACAGAATTCGGAGCGGGACTCCAAACATCCGAAAAGATAAGTTGCAATGGTTTGGTAGAAATACTCATGGAAATTGGATAAGATAATTGATGGCTTTTAGCCTTTTGACAAGAATCACAAATTGTTTCAACATCACGCTCTCCAACATATGGGAGCTTATTCTTCCTAAGCAATCATTCAACTAAAGAAAATGATGCATGCCCTAGTCTATCGTGCCACCGTGTCGAGGAGATTTTGGTGACACCATAGGCTTGCTTATTCGCTCTTCTAAACTCCGGAATCAATGGGTAAATCCCGCGAACACATCTACCTCGGTAGAGCACCTTCCTTGTTACCTGATCCTTGATCAAAAAGAAAAAGGGGTGAAACTCGAGAAAGACGTGATTGTCAATGGCAATATGATGAACGAAAAGAAGATTTTTAGACGCACTAGGGACGTGAACAATTTTTCTTAGATGAATCTTTTGGTGAGGGGTTTGAAAAACTGAATGACCAACATGTTTAATCCTCATACCTGATCCACTTGCAATTTGTATCTGATCTTGGCCGCGGTACTTCTCCCGCATAGTCACCTTTTCAAGTTCACCGGTGATGTGATTTGTAGCACCACTATCAACATACCAGTGTGTATCAACCCCGTATGAGGCTTCTGCAGCGCCAACAACCTTCTCATCTTGCGAGGATTCTCCTTCATCCTCCTCAAACTGGTACCAGCAATCCTTTGCTGAGTGACCGATCTTGCCGCAGATTTGACACTTGACAGGGTCGGGGCGGCTCCCGGAGTTGTTGTGACGTCCCTGGTTGATGGAGTAGAAGGGCTGCAAACGAGAGGCGTTGTTGCTGTTGTGGGAGTTTCCGCTGCCACCATCGCTGTTGCTCTTTCCTTTACTGCGCGGAGGGCCACAGTAGCCACGCGAGCCACGACGGCCACCACAAACAGTGGTGTTGGCGGAGCTCTTGAACCTGGTGACGATGACATGTACCTAGGGTAGGGTCATAGGCCTGACCTAGATGCCTTACCCAAGGACACTGCCCTAGAGTCAAGGACATCAAGATACAACAGAAGAAACCGACTGAGATCACCAAGGGATGCAATCCACTCGACCTCAAACCTCACTCGGTAACCCCAATTCCATTCGACCTAAAATGAAGTCACTCGACCATACAAGAAACCACTCAGAATACAGAAGGCCTAAAGTCACTCAGGATGGCAACGATCAGGCATTCAGTCTGTAGTCTTAAAGATCATTTATAGCTCTTTATAGCTGACGTTACCAGTAACGTCATGTCTTAATGTACATTGAACCCCCTGTAACGTGGGATGGCTGGGGTCCTGGCGCACTCTATATAAGCCACCCCTCCTCTGGCACAAGGGTTCACACCCCCTGTAACTCTCACGCATAATCCAATCGACCAGCCTCCGGGCACCAAGACGTAGGGCTGTTACTTCCTCCGAGAAGGGCCTGAACTCATAAACCTTTCGTGCACAATCTCGCCGTAGCTAGGATCTTGCCTCCTCTTACATAGCCCCTATATTATTGTCAGACTTACTCCCATGACAGTTGGCGCCCACCGTGGGGCAGTTGTCTTAGCGACTTCCGGTGAGGTTGCAATTTTTCCGATTCCCATCATCATGGTTTTCGGTGGTGGTCTAGCTTTGGGCCATGAGATACGTCTCGGCGCGCTCGTTTCATCGCCGACGAGTCCGCTTGCTCCAGGAGGCCCCCCTCGACGTCGAGGCCCTTCCCGTCCACGGGGCGGCGCACTTCCGGGCGAGTGCTTGCGATGTCCTCCTGCGACAGCCGTCGACCCAGTATCGGTCGGCTCCCACAGCATCTTCACTCCCCGCCGCTCGCCGTCGCAGGCGGTCTGGTCGATCACAGCTTCAGCGGTGGGTGAACCATGCGGTGGCCCTCAGTCGGCCCCCTCAAGTCGCGGCAATCAAGCCCGACAAATCTCTCTACGGACTATTTGATTGGTTCCGCCGAGACTCTGTCCGAGTGCGACAGCAGTGACCCTGCGACAGAAGTCCTGATGGTCGACACATCGCGCAGCCCTCCCGATTTCCATCACGGTGGCGGCTGCGATGGCGATGGGGACTCGGCGCATGGTCACGAGGAATATCGTCCCAAAGCCCTCACGTCGCAGCAGAGGGATGAGCTGCGCCGTCGCAACATGGAGCCGCTCCACACTCCCATCATCGAGGAGACCTCCGAGGCTCGGGCCTTGGAGGCCGCGCGCCTGGCCACTTTGGCCAAGCGCGCATGTCTGGAGAACCTTCAACATTCACTCGACGAGCGCGCTCAGTGGCAGATCCCTGAATCCGGTAGACGACAACGACAGTTGTTCCTGCCTGAACCTCAGGTATACCGCACTCCGATCTAGAATCTTACAGCTGCAACCCGTATAGCAGAGCCGATCCAGCCGTCCCAATCAGAAGCTGGAAGAGGTTTGACGCAGATCCGAGCGCTGCTCCGGGCAGTAGGAGAGCAAAACACAACCGTTTCGCAGTCGCGCAATAGGATCCACAGCAGGTCCATGGTGGTGGACACAGTACAGTCGGCTCATAGCCCAAGATCGCCTCTGCAGCCTGAGGGTCGTGGGCACCGCCAGGAACAGTACCTGGGTTGGAACCATGAGCAGTATGATCATCGGCTTGGCCGGGATGACCGCCGTCGAGTGCCTACGCCTCCTCCGATAGGAGGATCATATGTGCCCCGGCAGTATGATGACATGCGCCCGTATAGCGATGAGTGAAGGGTCCCTGTCGGCCCAAGAGAGCCCGGGTTTGATGCACGGTCAATTCTTGTTCAAGGTCTAGTTGACAGAAACCGAGCACACAGAGAAGGACTAGACAGAGATCGTCCGACTGGTAGCAGAGTGCATGTCTCAGGGCCTGAGTGTTTCAGCAATCCATCAGGGCTGCTGAGATTTCCCCAACTTCAGGTTGCTGACTGGAGTGAGCAAGTTCACCGGTGAGTTGAAGCCTGACACTTGGCTAGAGGATTACCGAGTGGCTGTGCACATTGGCGGCGGCAATGGTGATGTGGCCATGAAGCACCCCCTGATGCTGGAAGGTTCAACCAGAGCTTGGTTGAATCAGTTGGCTCCCAGAAGTATCTTCAGGTGGGACGAGTTGGCCCGAGTGTTTGTCAGGACTTTTGAGGGCACTTGCAAACGGCCTGTAGGGCTGACTGACTTACAACATTGTGTTCAGAAATCGAATGAAACTTTGTGGGATTACATCCAGAGATGGGCCACTGTTCATCATACAGTGGAAAATGTATCACAACACCAAGCAGTTTGCGCCTTCAAGGAGGGCGTTCGGTACAGAGAGCTTAACCTAAAATTCCGTCAGACAGAAGATATGACCTTGGCCCGAATGATGGAAATAGCCACTCGGTACGCTAACGGTGAAGAAGAAGACCGACTCCGCAGTGGCAAGAACAAACCAGTCGCCCCGGACACCGGAGGAGGGAATTCCAGTTGGAAGCAGAAGCGCAAAGACGAACCCGCAGGCCCTGGTGAGGCCGCAGTTTTTACCCAAGGAAAGTTCAATGGAAAAACCAAGGGGCCGTGGATCCCCAAGAAAGTGAAGGATCAAGCAGGAAATGATGTGCTAGATTTTCCGTGTCATATACACACTAAGAAGGATGAAGAGGGAAACCTGATTTATCCCAAGCATACCACTCGACAGTGTCGACTCCTGATTCAGAGCTTCCGAGAGGGTCAGCCCAGTGAGAAAGAAAAAGAATCTGATAAAGATGAGGACAAAGAGGATGATGATGGTTACCCCAATGTCAATGCCACTTTAGTGATTTTTTGCTGCCATCGAGAGCAAAAGTCGACTGAAAGTTATCAACAGAGAAGTGAATATGGTTGCTCCGGCAACAACGGCATATCTGAAGTGGTGAAAAACTCTCATTACATTCGACCAGTCCGATCACCCAGCGCACGTTGCTACCCCCGGGCGACAAGCGTTGGTGGTCGACCCAGTCGTTGGGGGCACCCGATTGACCAAGGTTCTGATGGATGGTGGCAGTGGTTTGAACATTTTGTATGCTGAGACCCTCCGAGGAATGGGCATTCCGATGTCCAAACTCACCGAGAGCAACATGCGGTTTCACGGAGTCATTCCAAGGAAGAAAGCCTATTCACTCGGCCAGATCACTCTTGATGTGGTTTTCGGTGATTGCAAGAATTACCGCAAGGAAAAGTTGATATTTGAGGTCGTGGACTTTCATAGTGCCTACCATGATTTTCTGGGCAGGCCTGCATATGCTCGTTTCATGGTTCGACCATGTTATGTGTACCTCAAATTGAAGACTGCCCGAAAGATCATTTTCCTCTCCCCCGAATCGACCAGATTGTCGACTCAACTGCGGGGTGTGAGTGTTTAACCTTTTTGAATGCATATTCCGGGTACCATCAGATCCGACTGTATGGACCCGATGAAATAAAAATGACCTTCATCACCCCATTCAGGCGTTTTTGCTATGTTACCATGCCTTTTGGTCTCAAAAATGTTGGCTCCACATTCATGCACATGATTCAGAAGTGTTTGCTGATGTCTACTACACAACCTTCTTGTTGTAGACGTTGTTGGGCCTCCAAGTGCAGATGTTTGTAGGACAGTAGAAAATTTCCCTCAAGTGGATGACCTAAGGTTTATCAATCCGTGGGAGGTGTAGGATGAAGATGGTCTCTCTCAAACAACCCTGCAACCAAATAACAAAGAGTCTCTTATGTCCCCAACACACCCAATACAATGGTAAATTGTATAGGTGCACTAGTTCGGTGAAGAGATGGTGATACAAGTGCAATGTGGATGGTAGATATAGGTTTTTGTAATATGAAAATATAAAAACAACAAGGTAGCAAGTGGTAAAAGTGAGCGTAAACGGTATTGCAATGCTAGGAAACAAGGCCTATGGTTCATACTTTCACTAGTGCAACTTCTCTCAACAATAATAACATAATTGGATCATATAACTATCCCTCAATATGCAACAAAGAGTCACTCCAAAGTCACTAATAGCGGAGAACAAACGAAGAGATTATTATAGGGTACGAAACCACCTCAAAGTTATCCTTTCTGATTGATCTATTCAAGAGTCCGTAGTAAAATAACACGAAGTCATTCTTTCCGTTCGATCTATCCTAGAGTTTATACTAGAATAACACCTTAAGATACAAATCAACCAAAACCCTAATGTCACCTAGATACTCCAATGTCACCTCAAGTATCCGTGGGTATGATTATACGATATGCATCACACAATCTCAGATTCATCTATTCAACCAACACAAAGAACTTCAAAGAGTGCCCCAAAGTTTCTACTGGAGATTCAAGACGAAAATGTGTGCCAAACCCTATGCATAAGTTCATGAGGTGAAGGAACTCGCAAGTTGATCACCAAAACATACATCAAGTGGATCACATGAATATCCCATTGTCACCACAGATAAGCACATGCAAGACATACATCAAGTGTTATCAAATCCTTAAAGACTCAATCCGATAACATAACTTCAAAGGGAAAACTCAATTCATTAGAAGAGAGTAGAGGGGGAGAAACATCATAAGATCCAACTATAATAGCAAAGCTCGCGATACATCAAGATCGTGCGAATCAAGAACACGAGAGAGAGAGATCAAACACATAGCTACTGGTACATACCCTCAGCCCTGAGGGTGAACTACTCGCTCCTCATCATGGAGAGTGCCGGGATGATGGAGACGGCCACCGGAGAGGGATTCCCCCTCCGACAGGGTGCCAGAACGGGTCTAGATTGGTTTTCGGTGGCTACAGAGGCTTGCGGCGATGGAACTCCCGATCTAGGTTTCTTTCTGGAACTTTGGGTATATATAAGAGGTGTTGGAGTCGAGAACAAGTCAGGGGGTCCCCGATGTGGCCACGAGGTAGGGGGGCGCACCCAGGGGGTAGGGCGCCCCACCCTCATGGGTGCCTCGAGACTCTTCTAGCCCATCTCTGGTACTCCGTGGGCTTCTTCTGGTCCAAAAATTATCTCCGTGAATTTTCAGGTCAATTGGACTCCGTTTGGCTTTCCTTTTCTGCAATACTAAAAAACAAGGAAGAAACAGAAACTGGCACTGGGCTCTAGGTTAATAGGTTAGTCCCAAAAATCATATAAAATAGCATATAAATGCATATAAAACATCCTAGATGGATAATGTAATAGCATGGAACAATCAAAAATTATAGATACATTGGAGACATATCAAGAATCCCCAAGGTTAATTCCTGCTCCTCCTCGAGTAGGTAAATGATAAAAATAGAATTTTTGATGTGGAATGCTACCTAACATATTTATCCATGTAATTCTCTTCATTGTGTCAAGAATATTCAGATCCGAAAGATTCAAGACAAAAGTTTAATATTGACATAAAAATAATAATACTTCAAGCATACTAACAAAGCAATCATGTCTTCTCAAAATAACATGGACAAAGAAAGCTATCCCTACAAAATCATATAGTCTGGCTATGCTCTATCTTGATCACACAAAATTTTTAAATCATGCACAACCCCAATGACAAGCCAAGCAATTGTTTCATACTTTTGATGTTCTCAAACTTTTTCAATCTTCACGCAATACATGAGCGTGAGCCATGGACATAGCACTATAGGTGGAATAGAATGGTGGTTGTGGAGAAGACAAAAAGGAGAAGACAGTCTCACATCAACTAGGCGTATCAACGGGCTATGGAGATGCCCATCAATAGATATCAATGTGAGCGAGTAGGGATTGCCATGCAACGGATGCACTAGAGCTATAAGTGTATGAAAGCTCAAAAAGAAACTAAGTGGGTGTGCATCCAACTCGCTTGCTCACGAAGACCTAGGTCATTTTGAGGAAGCCCATCATTGGAATATACAAGCCAAGTTCTATAATGAAAGATTCCCACTAGTATATGAAAGTGACAACATAGGAGACTCTCTATCATGAAGATCATGGTGCTACTTTGAAGCACAAGTGTGGTAAAAGGATAGTAGCATTGCCCCGTCTATCTTTTTCTCTCATTTTTTGGGCCTTCTCTTTTTTATGGCCTCTTTTTCTATTTTTTTATTTTTCATCCGGAGTCTCATCCCGACTTGTGGGGGAATCATAGTCTCCATCATCCTTTCCTCACATGGGACAATGCTCTAATAATGTTGACCATCACACTTTTATTTACTTACAACTCAAGACTTACAACTCGATGCTTGATGACCCACAAGTATAGGGGATCTATCGTAGTCCTTTTTGATAAGTAAGTGTGTCGAACCCAACGAGGAGCAGAAGGAAATGATAAGCAGTTTTCAGTAAAGTATTCTCTGCAAGCAGTGAAATTATCGATAACAGGTAGTTTTGTGATAAGGTAATTTGTAATGGGTAACAAGTAATGAAAGTAAATAAGGTGCAGCAAGATGGCCCAATCCTTTTTTAGCAAAGGACAAGCTTGGACAAACTCTTATATAAAGGAAAACGCTCCCGAGGACACATGGGAATTATCATCAAGCTAGTTTTCATCACGCTCATATGATTCGTGTTCGGTACTTTGATAATTTGATATGTGGGTGGACCGGTGCTTGGGTACTGCCCTTCCTTGGACAACCATCCCACTTATGATTAAACCCTCTTGCAAGCATCCGCAACTACAAAAGAAGTATTAAGGTAAACCTAACCATAGCATGAAACATATGGATCCAAATCAACCCCTTACGAAGCAACGCATAAACTAGGGTTTAAGATTCTGTCACTCTAGCAACCCATCATCTACTTATTAATTTCCAATGCCTTCCCCTAGGCCCAAACAATGGTGAAGTGTCATGTAGTCGATGTTCACATGACACCACTAGAGGTGAGACAACATACATCTCATCAAAATATCGAACGAATACCAAATTCACATGACTACTTATAGCAAGACATCTCCCATGTCCTCAGGAACAAACGTAACTACTCACAAATCATATTCATGTTCATAATCAGAGGGGTATTAATATGCATAAAGGATCTGAACATATGATCTTCCATCGAATAAACCAACTAGCATCAACTATAAGGAGTAATCAACACTACTAGTAACCCACAGGTACCAATCTGAGGTTTTGAGACAAAGATTGGATACAAGAGATAAACTAGGATTTGAGACGACACTACAAAAAAAGACACTTCCGTGACATTTTGGGCCAAACAATTTTTTTTTCTGTCATACATATGACACTTCTATGACGATAATTGTGACAAAACCCGGTATCATCATAGATGTGGTGGGCTCCTACTTCTATGACAAAAAATCATGACAGAAAATGGGCTTTTCGTCCTGGGCAGGCCGGAGACGCAGCTGCATGACATTCTTTGGGCCGTCCATGACGAAAAAAACCGTGGTAGAAACGAGGGGGAGGAAAAGTTCGGGGAGTTCCCGGTTACGATTGGAGGTCGGGGGCCGAGCGATGAGCGTTTCTCTTGTACATGTACGCGCGTATGTGCGAGGCGTTGGCTCTAACTGAACCCGAGCGAGGCGTTGGGCTCTAACTGAACCCGAGCGACTGCACTGCAGGCTACGCGTTACTGAACCCGAGCGATCGATCGATGGCTGTTAACTGAACCCGATCGAGCGATTCCTTTGCTACCGTTGCTAACTGAAGCCGATCGATGCTGCCTCTGGATGAACATTGAGCGTTGAGGAGGGGGGGGGTTGGATGAATAGTTCCCGGTGGGGGTGGATCAACAGGACCCCGTGGTGTTGCCTCTGGATGAACAGGACCCCGATCGATCGAGCCGGTTGGGGCTGGATGAACAGGACCCCGTGGAGGGCTGGATGAACAGGACCACCCCGTGGAGGGCAGGATGAACAGTATACGGTGGAGGGCAGGATGAACAGTATCCCGTGGAGGGGTGGTTGAACAGGAGCCCGTGGAGAGGGCTGGTTGAACAGTAGCCGGTGGAGTAGCGCGCGGTGGAGGCTGGATGAACAGGAGCCCGTGGATGAACAGTTGCACGTGGAGGCTGGATGAACAGGAGCCCGTGGATGAACAGTCGCAGGTGGAGGCTGGAGGAGGTCGACGGTGGATGAACAGTAGCTCGTGGAGGCTGGAGGGGGTCGACGGTGGAGATGAACAGTATCCCGTGGAGTCCCGTTTTGCGGTACGCCACACCCCTCCCGATGAACAGGACCCCCGTTTCGACCGTAGTGCTCCAACACAAGTCCGTTTCGTCCGTTTTGCGGTACACCACACCCCTCCTGATCAACAGGACCCCCGTTTCGACCGTAGGAGGTCCGTTTCCTCCGTTTTGTGGTACGCCAGACCCCTCCCGATGAACAGGATCCCGTTTCGAACGTGGCCGATCGAACACAAGGCCATTTCCTCCATTCTGCGGTACGCCAGTCCTCGTTTTCCATCGCCTGTTCCGTCCAAGCCCTCCCGATGAACACGACGCATTCCGTTGCCTCCCCATGAACACGACGCATTCCGTTGCCTCCCCATGAACACGACGACGATGCTGTTTCTCCGTTCCGACCCAGCCATGTACACGAGCCCTGGCCGTACGTATGCGTGAGTAGGCGTTCGAGACCCCACCCGTATGTACACTTATGTGGCCGTATTTTCTTTCTTGCACCCTGGCCGCCTCTACTACAACACGTGCGCGCCTCTACATCGACCAGTATATATGTACGTACATGTTCGCGACCAGAATGACAGCGCTATGTACGCTTCGACCAGGTGGGTCCCGACTGTCACGCACTTCCTTGCGTGCGAAGATGTAGCTGGTGGGTCCCAGCAGTCAGGGGGGTGAAATACGGTGGCCCGTCCGGTGGGTCCTGCTGTCAGGTGGAGGAATAATTATTTTGCACGTAATAAGGAGGCACTTCCTTGCTGCGGCCGTGGACCCAGCTTTCAGCCTCTCCATGTACAGTCCACGTCCGATGGAAGCCGTTCCTTGACCACGTTGACCACGCCGCGCCGAGAGCACCAGGGTGGTGGACGAGGCGAGGCCTATGAAGGGGACGACGCGGAGCCGGGGAAGACGCGGCAGTGGATGCCCACGCATAGAGGAGTACGAGGGTTCACTGGTTCGCTGCGGTGTGAGGCTGCCGTCGCCGCAGAATAATAGGGGGTGTGGGTGAGTAGAGGGATGGCCTGGCCAGCGGTGGGAGTGGTAGGGGGCGGTGAGGCCTCCGCCGCATCGCAGCCGGCCACGGGAGGCAGGAGCACGAGGCACGACCGACGCTGGTTTGGGCAGCTGGAGCAAGAAGACCAGAGGTTGAAGAAGCACTATGGCCGTTGGATGGACAAGTACGGTCACTAGAGCTAGAATCGTGCATATTGACTAAGTTGACAAAGCCCTCCGTCCCCGTTAACTTAGTAGGCCCACAAGTCAGCCTGCCACTATACTGGGTCCGAGCTAACAGGGGGAGTATTCATTTTTTTGTGCGTAATAAGGAGGCACTTCCTTGCGTGCGAAGGTTTAGCTGGTGGGTCCGAGCTGTTAGCGGCGGTAACGCTTTTTTCGTGAAATACAGAGGCCCTTTCGGTGGGTCCCCAATGTCAGGTGGAGGAATCATTATTTTGCGCGTAATAAGGAGGCATTTCCTTGCGTGCGGCCGTGGACCCAGCTGACGGCCTCTCCACGTAAAGTCCACTTCAGATGCATGTCGGTCGTTGACCATGTTGACCATGTTGACCATGCCGTGCCGAGAGCACCAGGGCGGTGGACGACGGCGAGGCCTAGGAAGGGGACGACACGGAGGCAGGGAAGACTTGGCAGTTGTTTCCCATGCGGAGGGGAGTACGACTATACGAGGGTTTACTGGTTCGTCTGCCTTTGCAGGAGAATAACAGCAGGTGTGGGTGAGTAGAGGGATGGCTAGGCTAGCGATGGGAGTACGGTCGGGCGGTGAGGTCTGCGCGGCAGCACAGCCGGCCGCGAGGAGGAGGGAGCAGGCAGTCCCGCCGGTGCTTGTTTGAGCGGCTGGAGCAGGAAGAGCGGAGATTGAAGAAGCACGACGGCCGTTGGATGGACATCCAACAGTCAGTGCTTGTGAGTCAACCTTTTGTTTAGGAAAGCCTCAAATCTGTGGAAAATAGCATACAACCCATCCGCCATTATTTTCTAATAATTTACAGCCCATTTGCTAATTCTTAAGGTTTTTTTGGAGCCTGTATTCTTTTTGTTAGCATTACAGCCCATATTGTGGCAATTGTTAAAAAATTATACGAAATTTTGCATATTTCGGTGCGGTCCGAACTGTTTTTAATCCCGAAATTTCGACTCACATTCAAACTGATTTAAAAAATAAATGTATATCAATATAAAATTCAACAAATTCTCCACGCATAAAAATTAATGTAATTTAAAATCTTGAAATGAAAAAGAAGACATTTGAAACTAATTGCCGGTTTGATGTGTTTTAAAAATGTACAACCCATTTCTCATTACTGATGGGCCATTTTCTCGGCCAGCCGAATGAATGCTCTCCCCGTCTTGAAAGAATTGCAGCCCAAAAGGCCTGACAAAGCGACTTACTTGGAAAATCACAAAAAAACTGGGCTGTGGCCGTGGATCCAGCTGTCAGCCTCTCCACGTGCAGTACTCTTCCGATGGAAGTCGTTCCTTGAACACGTTGACCACGCCATGTGGAGAGCACCACGGCGGTGGACGACGGCGAGGCCTAGGAAGGGGACGACGCGACAGTGGAAGTCCGCGTGGAGAGGACTACAAGGGTTCACTGGTTCGACTGCGGTGTGAGGCTGCCGTCGCCGTAGGGCCTGGCCAGCGGTGGGAATATTAGGGGGCGGCGAGGCCTCTGTGGCAGCACAGCCGGCCACAGGAGGCAGGAGCATGCGGCACGACCGACGCTGCTTTGGGCGGCTGGAGCAAGAAGACCAGAGGTTGAAGAAGCACTACGACCGTTGGATGGACATCGTACGGTCACTAGAGCTAGAATCATTCATATTGACTAAGTTGACAAAGCCCTTTGTCCCCGTCAACTTAGTAGGCCCACAAGGCAGCCTCCCAGCAAGGTGGGTCCCAGCTAGCCGGGGGAGTATTCATTTTTTTGTGCGTAATAAGGAGGCACTTCCGGTGGGTCCGAGATGACAGCGGGGGGAACGTTTTTTTTCGCGAAATACGGTGGCCCGTCTGGTGGGTCCCAGCAGTTAGGGGAAACGATTTTTTTTTCGCAAAATACTGGTGGCCCGTCCGGTGTGTCCCCGCTGTCAGGTGGAGGAATAATTATTTTCCGCGTAATAAGGAGGCACTTCCTTGCGGCTGTCGTGGACCCAGCTGTCAGCCTCTCCACATACAGTACTCTTCCGATGGAAGTCGGCCATTGACCACATTGACCATGCCGCACCGAGAGCACCATGGCGGTGGACGACAACGAGGCCTAGGAAGGGGACGACGGGGAGCCGTGCAAGACGCGACAGTGGATGCCCACGCGGAGAGGAGTATGAGCGTTCACTGGTTCGGCTGCGGTGTGAGGCTGCCGTCACGGCAGAATAACAGGGGGTGTGGGTGAGTGGAGGGATGACCTGGCCAGTGGTGGGAGTAGTATGGGGGCGGTGAGGCCTCCACAGTAGCACAGCCGACCACGGGAGGCAGGAGCAGGCGGCACGACTGGCGCTGCTTTGGGCGGCTGGAGCAAGAAGACCAGAGGTTGAAGAAACACTATGGCCATTGGATGGACATCATACGGTCACTGGAGTATTGACTAAGTTGACAAAGCTCTCCGTCCTTGTCAACTTAGTAGGCCCACAAGTCAGCCCAACAATATGGTGGGTCCCAGCTAGTAGGGGGGTATTCATTTTTTTGGCGTAATAAGGAGGCACTTCCTTGCGTGCGAAGATATTGCTGGTGGGTCCGACCTGTCAACGGGGGGAACATTTTTTTCGCGAAATACAGAGGCCCTTCCTGTGGGTCCTAGCTTTCATGTGGAGGAATCATTATTTTGCACGTAATAAGGAGGCATTTCCTTGCGTGCGGCCGTGGACCCAGCTGTCAGCCTCTCCACGTACAGTCCAGTTCTGATGGATGTCGTTCATTGACCACGTTGACCAGGCCGCGCCGAGAGCACCAAGGCGGTGGACAACGGCAAGGCCTAGGAATGGAACGACACGGCGTCAGGGAATACTCGGCAGTTGTTTCCCACGCGGAGGAGTATGAGGGTTTACTGGTTCGTCTGCTGTCGCCGGAGAATAACAGCAGGTGTGGGTGAGTAGAGGGATGGCTAGGCCAGCGATGGGAGTACGGTGGGGCCGTGAGGCCTGCGCGGCAGCATTGCCGGCCGCGGGAGGAGGGAGCAGGCAGTCCCGCCGGCGCTTGTTTGAGCGGCTTGAGCATGAAGAGCAGAGATTGAAGAAGCACGACATCCGTTGGATGGACATCCAACAGTCACTGCTCTCGTGTGTTGACTAAGTTGACAGGGCGTTGCGTGTGCGTCAACCTTTTTTTAATGAAAGCATATGCGTCAACCTGTGGTAGGCGCACAAGTCAGCCTCAAATCTGTGGAAAACAACATATAGCCCATCTGCCATTATTTCTAATAATGTACATCCCATTTGCTAATTCATCAGAATTTTTTTGGAGCCCATCTTCTTTTTGTTAGCATCACACCCCATATTGTGGCCACGGTTAAAAAGTATACGAAATTTTGCATATTTCCGTGCGGTCAACTGTTTTTAATCCAGAAATATCGATTCACATTCAAACTATTTTGAAAAATAATTTATATAAATATAAAATCCAAATAATTGTCCACGCATAAAAATCAATGGAATTTAAGATCTTGTAATGAAAAAAAAAATTGAAACTAATTCCCGGTTTGATGTGTTTTAAAAATGTACATCCCATTTCTGGGCAAACCGAATGAAACTCTCCTCGTCTTGAAAGATTTGCAGCACAGCAGGGCCGATAAAGCAAGTAGGCCTTGTTTGGGTATTTCTTTTAAAAAATAGAACTGGGCTAGCCATTTTCAGCAAGAAAAAAACACAACTGGGCTCATGATGTGGTAAACATAAATAAAACCCTGGCTAGATGGGCCACAGCCCCCGCACAGCCCCGTTGTTACCCTGATCCATCGCTAAAACTAGTATAAATAACAACTGCTTGTTCCTCAAAAAAACTGCACGACTTGCTGGGTCCCTGGTGTCAGCCGCTCGTAGTGTAATTCTCTTGTTTATTGACGACGTTGACAATGGCGTGAGACCCAGATGTCCAACCATTAGGAGGAACCATATTTTTGGGCTTGTACTATAGAGGCACTTGCTTGCGTACTTCCATGACGCTGGTGGGTCCCTACTGTCATCCTCTCCACGTACAGTCATCTCCTTGTTCCTCTCGGTTGTTGACGACGTTGACAAAGCAAGAGGGCGACGTACCGCGCACGGCGAGCGAACCAAAGCCGCAAGGCGGAGGACGACGGTGAGGCCTCGGACGGAACGAACAGGAGCCATTGAAGATGCGCCGGTCCAGTTGTAGGCGGAGGGGAGTACGAGGGTTGACTGGTTCGGGCGCGGGTGCGTGTTGGGGCTGACGTCGTCGGAGAATAACAGGACGTGTGGGGGAATAGAGGGAGGGACTGGCCAACATTGGAGGGTACATACGGTAGGGCGGCGGAGGCGCATCCAGCCATGGGAGGCGGGAGCAGGCGGAGCCGACGGGGTGGTTTGGTTTGGGCGATTGGAGGAAGAAGAAGACAAGAGATAGAAGATACACGGCAGATGTTGGATGTCAATCCAACGGCTGGTAGGCAGAATCGTTTGTTGACTGGCTAGTAAGTCGACACCACCTTGGATAGGCTATTTCCTCGCGGGTCCAAAATGTCAGAATCCAAATCTGTCACGGTCATGCAACCTTTCCTATGAAAATTTACAGCCCATTTGATGTGCTAGTTTGAAATAAGTTTGTGGGTGCTGGTGGGGGCTAATCACTTGGCTTCTGTAATGCACAGTGAGCTCAAGCAGCCGGTGAGAGTGATGTTATTTACCTTGGTTTGGATTTGTTACAATATTTCACTCTAAATTAAACGAATGGCAAGCCATTTGCCTTGTTTCAAAGAAAATATGACAGTCACAACCGAGTTGAAAAGGGCAGGAACATCTAACTCCAGGTTACAAACTGTACAAAAGCACGAGGGTTAATTGTTCATCAGGTTTACAAAAAAACCAGATTGAAAAGGGCAACAACATCTAACTCCAGCATTGTTTTCGGCAGTCACAGTCAAATGGATCAGTTAGGTCCATAGAATGAACATCCTGGGTCGTAAAATTTACTGGATTATGACCACAATATGTTGTAAATAGAAGCCCGGCACATTCAGAAGCTCTTTTGCCCACCTGAAACTCCTTTTTTTGCTCTTCGACATACCCATCCGTCAAAACCATGCTGCTGACAAACTTAAGCCTGATGGACAATAGTAACCTCGCATTCAGCAGGAAGAATGTGACAAATCTTGTGTTTGCACGGTTGGCTACATATCGTTCTAGCGTTATTGTCTTCAATCGAATCTCATGAAAAGTGAGAAAATCCCGATGCTTACGAATCCACTGATTGGTTATAACTTTCTTACCCCGTCCTGTTGCCTAAATAGACATGAAAATTGAAAACAGGTAAGGTCTAAAAGAAGAGTGCCGAAAGAGCAACAGCTGAACGGTTAATTCTAGTACACTATATGCGGGCTTCCAATGTGCGTGAAATTATCACCTTTATATACAACTTCTCTAGACATGGAAAGCATTGCAGCAAGCCAATAATCTTGTTCAGATGAAAACTATTCATTTGGATATATAAGATCTTAACAGAATCCAGCACCATTGATAGGCCATCCATGGAGAAACTCTTCATTGAGCATAGAACGTAATATTAGTACAAAATGTGTACTCCAAGATGATATATAAATTATGCGCAGAAATTTAAAATGTAGCTTATGGTTACAAGTGTAGATGATAATATAAAGTACCTGAAGAACTATGGAGCCAAACACCATATTGAAATGAGCACAGAGATCATGTATTACACCCAAGGTCTCTAGTTTAGGCATAGAGAGGACGGTTATTTGCAACGGTGAATAACTAGAATCAAGGATCAACCTTTGAAGTGAAGGGGCACCTTGGATGATGAGCTGCCTTCCTTCAAAAGAAATTCCAATTCTTACAAGGTTAGGCGACTTTATTTGGAGACAACCGATTCTAACTGTGAAAACAAGCACCAAGCACTCCAGCATAGGGCAACTGGAGTGGATGATGCTGTGCAATGAGGCCTCTGATATACGAACCCGCACAAGTGAAAGTTTCTTGAGAAATGGGAGTCGAAGGTTTAGTACCAGATTGTCTGGTAGGTAGCACTGCACAAAGGTGGCGGTGTGGAGAGAGGACAAAAACCCCGAGATGGACATCGGTGCTGAGGGCACAAGTTCATGGCGTTCGGTATGTGGTATGTGATTTCCAGGGGAATAGTAGAACTCAAGCAGCTGTAGTTCTATGAATTCAGGGGATTCCAGCCAGGCGTCCACCATGTAGGGCATGGTATGCTTGCTTAGGTAGCATGACGAGATGCAGAGGCTTTGAACGGAGCCCTGGTGCGAGGAGATGATAGCTCTGGGGATTTCAAAATCATTGAAGAGAGATAGATAACGACAGTCGAGATTAAGGGGAAAGGCGCGCCATAGAGGGTGCCACCGAATTGAGAGGACTTGGGTGTGGCAGCAATCCTTGGTGGGGAGAAGCGAGATGATCTCCCCAAGGATGGCGTCCGGGAGATCGCTGATGCGGTCCACCCGAGATTCTACGGGTTCCTGGGATCCGGTGGGGGTGGGGTCACCGCTTCTCCCCACACTGCCGAGTGCGGGATCTACAATAGGCATCACCGCTAGCGGGAGCCTCATCTTCTTGGCGCCGGGGTCAGCCGACTCCATTTTCCTCGAGGGCGTCGCGTCGCGCTCACGTATTTGAGCAGAGTAACGAATGACGAGCCTAGTTGTAGTGCGAGCAAAGAAGAAGGGGAGCTGGGGGTTTTCTGTAGGAGTGAGGAAGAAGGGGAGCTGGGGTTTTCTGTAGGAGTGAGGTGAGGAATTTGGGGTACGAGTGGAGCGAGCTGATGTGAGGTGGGTGGGAGCGAGGAGGAAGAAGAGCACCCAGGTTTTTGAATTGATTTTACTATTTACTAGTGTGGATGGGCTATTTTGTCTTGGGACCCGAGAAACAATTACTACTAGTACAGTGGAGACACTCTACAGCTACCCAGAAAAACAATTACTACTAGTACAGTGGAGACACTCTACCGCTTCTGGCTCCTCCTAGGTCATTGAAACGTCTCCCTCTACTGAATGCCATTATACTTTTGTTCACCGACATGCGGGCCATGCAGCGCGGGGGCCCAAATGCCATCCACCAAATTAGAAGGCAGTATGCAGGCGGAGAGTCACCCCGGTCGTAGCGCGGCAGTAACGAGCCGTCGTATCACAAAAACCCACCTCCCCGCAGTCTAAGTTTGACGGACGAAGCAACCATCATTTCACTCTTCGCTGAATCCCCTTCTCCCTCACCGTCTTCAAGAAAGGCAACACTTGCATCTGCCACTGTTCTTCTCTCCGAACGAAGGGAAGGTAAGCGGATCCGTGATGTTGGTATATTTTCGTTCAGAGGAAAAAAAGAAATTTTGCAAAGCAGTAACCGATCCTCACTCTCTTTTTTGTTTCGTTGTCATTGCGATTGTGTTTTCCTTTCAGTGGACTCCTAGTATTCGTTAGTTTCATGATGGACCAAGGAGAACCAGGCAAAGATCTGCCGATATTGGAGCAGACGCGGGAGGCTAATCCCCAGGAGACAGAGAGCTCCAAGAAGATGGAGGCAACCACCGAGGCGACCCCAGATACTGAGATGGTCAACGCCCCGCTTGAGGTTACAGCCCCTGTGGCACTGCAGGAGCAGTTTTCCCCCTTTGAGGATGTGCCCCCCCCGCTGAGCTGCCCAAGGTGATTTCCTTCTTTGCCGATCTCGATTGTGGTTTTTCATCTAAATATGTGGTGATTTTTTTAGAAAAGGAAGTATGTGGTGATTAATAATGCACAATTTTATTAGCTTCGATGCCATGGTATATGTAGTGGTTTAAATAACTTGTGTTTCTTATACTGAAAAGTAATTCAGAATTTGTTTCTGTTTCAATTAGAGCCCTGATGTAGACAATGATTGTGTGGTTGTACATGTCACTCGCTATGAGGCGGACAACCTGAATATACGCACTGGGAAAACAGAGTTCTTAGGCTGTTGGATCCTGGAAGCCATTTGCGGTTATACCAATGAAGAGTTGTATTCCAGCCTCACTGTTGTCAGGCGTGTTGTCCAGGGTGTACTAAAGCAGAAGAAGTTCAAAGCTACTCCTTCGTTTGTGAGGAATACTATTCTTGTCAAGCTTACGCAGGAAGATGACGTGGCATGCCTCCACAAACAAGTTTATCAGTGGCAAGGCCACAAGGTCGTCTTCATGAAGGTTCACATGATTGAGCTGCTGCGGGACGTCCTTGATGATGTTCATGGCAAGGTCCGTCTTGTGTCCAGCCCAAATTAGATCGAGGCATGAAATAGTTACCCCAGCTAGTGTTTAATAGTAGTTTGGATTGTGTCTAATTATCCGAACCTTGCCTGTTATCGACCCCTCTGGGGCTAGTACTCTGTTTGAATCCGTCTATGGGAACTGCTGCTACTTTTGTGTGCCCATGAATCATGTGAGAACCATCGTAATTGTTGCCGAAACAGATGCGTCCTCACTAGTTTTTTCATGAATATGGCATGGTAAGACATCAGTTGTCACGGTTTATCATACGAGCAGTGTGTGTTTTGATGAAATAGAGCACTCATTCGAGAACCGTGCGCCGATGTATACATAAGTACTTGTAAACACTGTTGGTGCTACCCCACTTGTAAGCAGTTGTGCAAAACACGTCACATTGGCTCAACTCGCTTCAACACTAGGCTATCGACCAGCTAACAATCAACAATCTGCTGTCTGACATATAAGAAACTATGTATCTTGTTACAGTGGTTCATGCAGTTAATTGAGGCCACAATGTAATAAATTCCAAACGTTCACACGCTAGTCCAGCGCTCATGTGGAACACTCAAATTAAACTCGTCTTCATAAAAACTTGAAAAGCATAAGTTAAGCAATTTTATACATCTCAATGATTCATAGAATATAACAAACATATACTAGTTCACAGCAAAAGACAAAGTTGTGAGAAGGTTTACAAATCAGGAAAAAACAAGCAAGGCTTCTCTCTAAGCAAAGGGCCTCCCGGCAGGCTTAAATTTCCTGGAGTTCACTCTGGTTTTTTCTTGTTGCCACCATTCAGGGTTAGGTTCTCTCATTCCAGAATAACCAATTATAATTGTGGTATCAGCTGGAATGCTGAACTGAGCCATGCAGTGTACTGACCAGCTGAAATGCTTGTGCATTCCACTAAATTTAAGCACCGCTATTTGCAGAAATAAGGAGACCACAATGCCTCTTGTCCGCACACCTGTCCAAAAAACCGCCGTGCAGCCGTGCCAGCTAGTCCTTGGTCCATGGAGGAACTGGTAGAAAGTGCATTCCAGACTAGGATGCAGTTGTTTTTGCTCATCCCTGCATTGCAATCAGGAAGTAAAACGTACGAATCAGCTTCTTTTAGATTCTGTTGGTCATTCTACCTTAGTTACTACCAATGTAGGGATACCTTGAAGATGGGAGGTTAGACGACGGCAGCAAGGGATAGCCATCTCATTTTGCGCAGTTGTACTAAAACTGAGGTGTGTGCTTTTGATTACGCGGATATAAACGATACGGATATAGACACCCCGAAACGATATGGAGACAGACATCCCTGTTTGCACAAATAATATATATGGTTATTTAAACAGTGACATATATTACTACTTTCCCTTGTTTCCTCTTAGAACCAAGTCCTAGATTCATGCTACAGCTTTCCCACTTTCTTCCCTGTTTGAACCAATGCTTTGAGTCGACTGTATGAAATAGCTTTACTTCTAATCTACTACTACTATAATGCGGCAGTTTTGAAATTGGATTTACCACTCCATCTTCGGTTCTCCCGCCCAAACAAGCATTGGCTCAAAATCCACCGTTCATTTCCCCTCTCATGCTTATCACTGCCGTCCATCAAACAAAGGATGACATGATCTGACGGCTAAGAGCTGCCGGATTCGCTCCCGCTCCTTGTGCACATGGACGACTCTGCTTTCCATGTAAACAAATAAAGAAGTCCCCGTTGAATCTGGATTGCACCTACTGAAGTTGAGAAATGTCTAGAAACTGCTATCACCTCCTCACATGCAAGTACGACAAGTTGGCAAATAGCTAGCACATTTGGGTTCCCCGTTGTCACCTAGGAAATAAACACTCTACTGCTAACTAATTTTTTTAGATTACTGTAAAAATGGATTTTTTAGATGCCGCTATACTGCAAAGTTTACACTGTTCACATAACATAACATTGCATGGCTGATGCTAGCTAAAGTTTTATTCTACTTCATCGAGAAATGTAATATTTTTATTATTCGCAGAAAAAGTGTAATCTTTTATTTCAGTCATACATAAGCTATACCTCAAGCTAACACATGACATGAGTGTCTGTCAGACCTAAATGACTTATTTAGTTGCACAAAATAGTCCATAAACATGCATGTAAACCATCAAACAACTCTATAACTATACATCAGTGGAAACCAGGAAATAACATATAATAAAACTACAACTTTTATCTTGTAATCAAATTCTTACTTGGAACTTAGTTTGATTTGTGCAAGTGATTTGCTTCTTATTTCAGAATAGTCCTTAGATCATGCAAACAAACACACTATGATATCTACTCAAGATATGAGTACCCATTTCTCTCTCTAAAAAGAAGGTATATGAGTATCTATCATACAGAAATTACATGCAAAGCACGTGCCTTAGTAGAAGTCTAGGTGGCTTTGGAACAGCGGACGTAAGTAGAAAATGATCCACACGAAGGGAGCTGGGGCAGTAGAGCAAGGCAGGTTTCGAAGGAATATATACCTGAGGGTCGTCGGCATGTCGCAAAGACGGCGTCGGGAGGCCGCATCTTGGCCACAATACCGCAGGGAGGAAGAAGGGGTCGGAGGCCCTCCCGAGCCGGTGCTCTCTCGGAGAGAACGGCACGGCCGCAGATCGGGACGCGCGGGAAGCCGTTGGTCTCCTCCCTCGTCATGGACGACAGCGTGAACGATGCACCTACACCCCTGCCCCGGTCGAGGTTGTCTGGCCAGATTTGTGACCAGCCGTGAGCTGAGAGAGAGTGTGGCCACCTATGTGTTGCTTAGATCTGGAGAGCATGAGAGAGTGAACGAGAGGAACCCTAGTAAAGCAAGCGCTAAGGCTCCTGCTTTTATATATAGTGGAGTGATTTTGTTGTACCAGCTTCAAAAAAATGCGCTCCTACGTGTACCCGCGAGTGGGTGTGAGAGAACTAGTGTGTGCGTGCACCACTTCTCTTCGTGAGAGTACAATATACTATGCCCAAAGAATGTTCGCCGCAAGAGTAATAGTACAAGTGTCTGACGTGTGAGCTAAAATAAAATGTGCGCGCCGTCTTTTGTTTTTTCAGAAGTTCTGAGGGTAGGGTGTGAAGAGCACATATGTGCGTGACGTCTACCTGCAGATAGACGGTGGGTGCAACGTGCGAGTCTGCGAGAGGACTCGGGAGAGTCGTGACTCATGAGGGTGCGTGTGCGTGAGAGAGGGGCGAATGTTTGTCGGATAATGATTTACGGACACATGCATGTGTCCGTAAATCATTATCCGACAAACATTCGCCACGAGCCTTTTCCTGACGAATGCCGTAAGGACCGTTAGATCGGCATCCGAAAGTGTCAGTTTTCCCATGTCATTTAACAGAACAACCACTCCTCCTACACACAAATCTTCCATGTGAGTGTTAGCAACTGCCGTATGCTCCCTCTGTTCTGAAATGCAGTGCATATAGCTTTATTGAAAATTCGAACCTCGCAAACTTTTACCGAGTTTTCGAGTACCAAATTGCACATGTAGAATACCATGTATATATCATTTCATTCATCTTCGAGAGGTAATTATAAAGTTGGCTGAGGAGTCTACAAAGAAAGTCCATCGTATCACCCGCAGCAATTTCAAGCATCCTTTAGTGTCGAGGAATATCATAGGAACTCTATATGATATGATTTTTATAGGATTTTTTTCCTTTAGAGCCAATTGGTTCATAGGAATAGATTCATATACTCCACATTTTAAAGGAAATAAACATGATATCATTTCTATAGCTTTAGAGCCACTTGGTTCATATGAATGGATTCCTATACTCCCTTAATTTCAAAGGAAAATAAACATTAGCGTATATTCAATATAAAAGTTCCTATGATATGAACCAAATTACATCTCTTTTCTAATCCCTCCTCATAGGAATTGAGAAACATGTCATATCTATATTCAATAGAAAAGTTCCTATGATGTGAACCAAATGACATCTCTTTTCCAATCCCTACTCATAGGAATTGAGATGCTCCATGTCATCTCTTTCCCTACAACTTCCATGTATACATCTTCTATTCCTAAATAGATAGTACAACCCACTAGTAGCTTTTTTCCAAAACATGCAAATATGGCACAAGAACTATATAGTGTGCCAATAACTTTGAAAGACGGTCGCTGGATGAAGCTAACCCGACAATGCAGAGATAGGCAAATCCGAGCACTACTGGCCGTTGGATATCATCAACATTCCACCAGATCTGCCACATGTACAATTTAGAAGACTCCATGGTTGAACTTAAGCATAATGCACAAACCTCAAAACACAAGAACTTCTCCTTTGTTCTAGAATCTTCTGTATCATAATTGATTATTTTTTCTAAATGAATTGCCATTATTTGTTTTTTACTTTATGATTTACTCCCTCCGTTCCAAAATAGATGACCCAACTTTGCACTAACTTTGTACAAAGTTAGTGCAAAGTTGGGTCATCTATTTTGGAATCGAGGGAGTACAATGCACAACCCCATGAATCTTAACATTTTTATAAAACTTATTGATTGTGAATGAGATGAACTATAAGAACTAAACGAACATCTACATCATGCATATATGACTCAAAGCTTTACATCCTATAATGTGTATTTATTCATAATTTGGTTTCGAGATCTCATGCGTTCAATACATGTGTACCTTACTAGTTTTGAGTAGAGTAGCAAATTTCACGCGGCCCCGGGTATATCAAAATGCAGGGCCCATGCATCATTGCCTTTCGGTTGAACCTACGTCCACAATTTTTGTACGTACTATATCTCCACTAGTCCCCGAACCCAAAATGCTGCCTCGTTCCCGTAAAACCAAGCGGCCCACACATATTTAAGGTGTCGGCATGAACCCGTTTACTACGACGTGGCCCCGCACGCTGTAGTACTCCTACAAACCCTACCGCCGCACTCATCATCGGTTTTCTTCAAGAGGACGAGGGAGAAGCCGATTTGTAGTGGAGGTGCTTTAAAAAAAGGATCTGTAGTGGAGACCCCTACCCTAGGGTGCCCTAGGTAGCTGCTGCATGCATCATTGTTTTCTCTTTTCTTTATGCTCTTGGGCCCTAGGGTGAAATGATGGTTGCTTCGTCCGTCCAGCTTAATGCGGGAAAGGTGGGGCTTTGTGATTTGACCCCTCGTCGCTCATTTTCTACTACTGCGGCGCTACGACCGGGGTGCCTCCAATTCCAACCGCTGCTCCGAACTGTAATTTGGTGCATCACACGTGGAACAAGACAGTGGATGAGCCACATGTCAGTCAAAGGGGTCCTGTTAAGTGTGTCTCCATTTCGTGTGTGGACTGACCCTGCTTGAGTTGCTACGCCAACACGACAGGAGCAGCCTACCACTTGGTTTTGCTCCTTGGTGTATCCCGACTATATTGATCTAAAAAGATACGTGCTGAACTACCCTCTCCGTCTTGGTTTTTTATTTTTAGGCGTCTCGGTTTATAGGGCGTGCACGTAGTTCTAGGTCATCCATTTGACTAACTAAATATGAGTTACTATGTCACAAAAAGTATATCATTGGATTCTTAAGCGGATGTAGTTGTATTTAAAAGTCGAGGGCGGGGCTTTTCCTGCGCGGTAGGTGGCGGGGCAGTTCCACCTAGTCGGTTCGACAGAGACGCGAGAAGACGAGGGAGTAGGCTGCTGCAAACGTAGGGCTGTGTGATTTGACAGCGAGTTACTGCTGGACAGGTGGGGCCCTGTGATTTGACTTGCCATTATCATTTTAACTGTGGCGGTACGACCGGCATGAGTCTCCCAGATTCCTGACCACCTCCATACAGGTGCCTCTCCCAATGCTCCACCATGTAGTAGAGGCTGGCTCTTGCATGAGAACCCACTTCTTCACTTTTTCCATGCCTCTCTTTCCTCAACATATGCAAAAATGCCATGTAAAGCGCACTATTGTACTTACTTTTACTTGCCCCTACAGGTGCTTAAGCTTTCCACATAAGCATAAAGTCTGATGTGGCAAGTTAATCAAGAACAGAGAGACTAGTTTGGTGACCCAAGGAAGAAACGGTACTAAGCGCGTGTACCTAGGTGAAAAGACAATTTTGAGTCTATAGCTAATTAAATGAAGCAAACTTAGCAACACCATTTCATTGGAAGAGGTCACTCCTTGGCAAATGCAATAAATACACACGCTTAGCACCGTTTCTTCCTTGAGTACGAAGAAAGAGATAGAGAGGAGTAAAAAATACACTTATAGCCAACCTTGTTGTAGTATGAGTGACTAAGTGATGACTATGTATGACATGTCAACATATGATAGCCTAACGCACCGTGTTAAATCTCCAAGGGCACGACCGCGCGAGCGACGTGACGGTCGTGGTAGGCGCGACCATGATATGGGCTGCTGGCAGCCCTTGGATCTGAGATCAAACGGTCGCATGATAAGTTACTGAAAATTTGCAGAATAACCCTCCAGGATAGGATATTCACCCATAGGTCTAGAGTCACGCCATGCAACCGTTCGATCTCAGATCCAAGGGTTGTCGGAAGCCCGTATCATGGGAGAATGGAAAGCCACTACCCTACCGTTCGCACGCTGGCAGTTCGCTCCTACTCGTCCCCGCACGTCCTTCAATACTACGGCGGTTCGCTCCTAGTCGTCCCGTCCATTCACATTATGGTAGTTCCACTAATCCTAACCCTCCTCCCAAATCCATGGCGTCCCAAATCTCCATGATCAGCGGTGAGTACAAGGTTAGAACCATCACCGGCGATGAGTTCGACGTCATCTACACCCGTTCTTACGTGACGGTGAAAGGATGCCTTTCTCACTTCAGACGCATGTTCGAAGACTGAGATGATGAGTGGGTCGCTGGGCTAGATGTTGAGTACACCACAGTCCTGGGACGAGAGAAGGATCTAAAGGACGAAGAGAGGAAGAAGCCTGTTGTGATCCAGGTTTGCGTGCATGACTTATCCTTGGTCTACCACATATGCCATGCTGACGTTGAGTGCCAGGATTTTAAGGACTTCCTCGAGAGCAACCTAGTCAAATTCGTTACTGTAGACTTTGGTAACGACAAAGAAGTCCTGCATTGTATAGGCCTCGTTGTAGGCAACACCTTCGACCTGCAGAAGAATCGGCTAGTGTCCTCTCGTCAGCCTTCAATGCCGACCCTGGCAGGAGCCATGGTTCATCCTTCGTATGGTAAACTAGAGAAACATCATTACACGTTTCATCGTCATGCATGGCAGCGGAATGTACTAGATATAGACCACATCCACTACGCTGCAATGGATGGCTACCTTTGCTTCAATATATACAAGGGTTGGATGAAGAGCAACAACCAAGTGTGTGGTTCAAGCAAAGAAGTATCGGCCAAGAGGAAGAGGGACAAGGACGAAGTCGAGGACGTGGACGAGGACTCCGAGTAAGGTGGTAGTGTCGTTGCTCATGGTGGTTCTAATGCAGTGTCTACCGGAATAGTTGCAAAGTTTAATTTCAGGTGTGCTTAATTTAATTTGAGGGGTGTGTTGTGCTGAGCCCCCAACAGAACTATGTTATGTTTCTTCTCGTTACTTTAACTCTTTAGTACGTACATACTAGTACTTACATTTCATCTTTTAGTTGATATAGTACTACCACTCGTTTCTTCACATTATATACGTACAATATATATGGCCAACATCATATAGCCAGCAGTTTAGTTGTCAAAGAATTTCAGGGTGCTTAGTTTTGTCAAAGAATTCCAGGATGCTTAGAGGGTGCTTGGATCCAAGGGACTTATTTTAGTCTGACTAAAAATAGTCTCTTTAAGAGGCTAAAGTTCCAAGCACCCCTGACTAAAACTAGTCAGGGGTACCCCTACTAAAATGTGGATTAGTCCTCTCTCTACTCATTTAACTCCTCTCCTTTAACACATGCGAGTTCTGGATTGGAGGGTTTGGAGGATAATAAATGTTCATTAACTTGATTTTAGCCTTTTTAGTATTTGGATCCAAGCATGGGTGAGGCTAGCATGTTTTAGTCCCACTACTTTTAGTCATGGGACTAAAACGTATCCAAGCACCCTCTTAGTTTTATTTGAGAGGTGGGTTGTGCTGGACACCATTATTGTGACTAGCCTTTTTAATAGTACTATATGCATAATTTGGCGACGAGCGCTCTCTATATGTACCACCTTTTTTTAATTTCAATTTTTGCTCCATGGCGCAATCCATCGATAGTACTGCTGTACAAAAGTATACATTTTTAAAAGGCTAGAGTACTGTTCATCACATATATAGCCAGTTAAATTCTCAACCTAGAACGACATGCATGCCATGTAGTAAACCAATACGGAGGAAGTATAGTAAAAATGAGGTGATTTTACCGAGCGATCGGCGGGGGAGCATGGCCTATCATGCGGTCCCACGTGTCATGATGTACCAAGGCGATGTGCATGTCCCTCTTGAGGCAGAAGCAATACTAGTACGTGGTTTGAGATGATGGCGAACCAAAGTGTGAAATAATGGTTGCTTCATCCGTCTCGGAAAGTGCGGCATTGTGATTTGACGTCTCATTGCTCATTACTACTACTGGGCCGGTACGAGTGGGGTGCGTCCCCCTGCTGTTCTGCAGTGTTATTTGGTGATTGACACATCGACCCGGTTGCTATATGTCCCACATGTCGGTGACAGGAAGTACAAAATTAATGAAAGGGAGCATCGACGGAGGAGTATACTACAGAATTCATGAAAGGGAGCGACGGTGAAAGGATGCCTTTCTCGCTTCAGACGCATGTTCGAAGACTCAGATGATAAGTGGGTCGCTGGGCTAGATGTTGAGTACACCACAGTCCTGGGACGAGAGAAGGATCTAAAGGACGAAGAGAGGAAGAAGCCCGTTGTGATCCAGGTTTGCGTGCATGACTTATGCTTGGTCTACCACATATGCCATGCCGACGTTGAGTGCCAGGATTTTAAGGACTTCCTCGAGAGCAACCTAGTCAAATTCATTACTATAGACTTTGGTAACGACAAAGAAGTCCTGCATTGTATAGGCGCCCTCATTGTAGGCAACACCTTCGACCTCCAGAAGAATCGCTAGTGTCCTCTCGTCAGCCTTCAATGCTGACCCTGGCAGGAGCCATGGTTCATCCTTCATATGGTAAACTAGAGAAACATCATTACACGTTTCATCGTCATGCATGGCAGCGGAATGTACTAGATATAGACCAGATCCACTACGCTGCAATGGATGGCTACCTTTGCTTCAATATATACAAGGGTTGGATGAAGAGCAACAACCAAGTGTGCGGTTCAAGGAAAGAAGTATCGGCCAAGAGGAAGAGGGACAAGGACGAAGTCGAGGACGTGGACGAGGACTCCGAGTAAGGTGGCAGTGTCGTTGCTCATGGTGGTTCTAATGCAGTGTCTACCGGAATAGTTGCAAAGTTTAATTTCAGGTGTGCTTAATTTAATTTGAGGGGTGTGTTGTGCTGAGCCCCCAACAGAACTATGTTATGTTTCTTCTCGTTACTTTAACTCTTTAGTACGTACATACTAGTATTTCTTACATTTCATCTTTTAGTTGATATAGTACTACCACTCGTTTCTTCACATTATATACGTACAATATATATGGCCAACATCATATAGCCAGCAGTTTAGTTGTCAAAGAATTTCAGGGTGCTTAGTTTTGTCAAAGAATTCCAGGATGCTTAGAGGGTGCTTGGATCCAAGGGACTTATTTTAGTCTGACTAAAAATAGTCTCTTTAAGAGGCTAAAGTTCCAAGCACCCCTGACTAAAACTAGTCAGGGGTACCCCTACTAAAATGTGGATTAGTCCTCTCTCTACTCATTTAACTCCTCTCCTTTAACACATGCGAGTTCTGGATTGGAGGGTTTGGAGGATAATAAATGTTCATTAACTTGATTTTAGCCTTTTTAGTATTTGGATCCAAGCATGGGTGAGGCTAGCATGTTTTAGTCCCACTACTTTTAGTCATGGGACTAAAACGTATCCAAGCACCCTCTTAGTTTTATTTGAGAGGTGGGTTGTGCTGGACACCATTATTGTGACTAGCCTTTTTAATAGTACTATATGCATAATTTGGCGACGAGCGCTCTCTATATGTACCACCTTTTTTTAATTTCAATTTTTGCTCCATGGCGCAATCCATCGATAGTACTGCTGTACAAAAGTATACATTTTTAAAAGGCTAGAGTACTGTTCATCACATATATAGCCAGTTAAATTCTCAACCTAGAACGACATGCATGCCATGTAGTAAACCAATACGGAGGAAGTATAGTAAAAATGAGGTGATTTTACCGAGCGATCGGCGGGGGAGCATGGCCTATCATGTGGTCCCACGTGTCATGATGTACCAAGGCGATGTGCATGTCCCTCTTGAGGCAGAAGCAATACTAGTACGTGGTTTGAGATGATGGCGAACCAAAGTGTGAAATAATGGTTGCTTCATCCGTCTCGGAAAGTGCGGCATTGTGATTTGACGTCTCATTGCTCATTACTACTACTGGGCCGGTACGAGTGGGGTGCGTCCCCCTGCTGTTCTGCAGTGTTATTTGGTGATTGACACATCGACCCGGTTGCTATATGTCCCACATGTCGGTGACAGGAAGTACAAAATTAATGAAAGGGAGCATCGACGGAGGAGTATACTACAGAATTCATGAAAGGGAGCGACGGTGAAAGGATGCCTTTCTCGCTTCAGACGCATGTTCGAAGACTCAGATGATAAGTGGGTCGCTGGGCTAGATGTTGAGTACACCACAGTCCTGGGACGAGAGAAGGATCTAAAGGACGAAGAGAGGAAGAAGCCCGTTGTGATCCAGGTTTGCGTGCATGACTTATGCTTGGTCTACCACATATGCCATGCCGACGTTGAGTGCCAGGATTTTAAGGACTTCCTCGAGAGCAACCTAGTCAAATTCATTACTATAGACTTTGGTAACGACAAAGAAGTCCTGCATTGTATAGGCGCCCTCATTGTAGGCAACACCTTCGACCTCCAGAAGAATCGCTAGTGTCCTCTCGTCAGCCTTCAATGCTGACCCTGGCAGGAGCCATGGTTCATCCTTCATATGGTAAACTAGAGAAACATCATTACACGTTTCATCGTCATGCATGGCAGCGGAATGTACTAGATATAGACCAGATCCACTACGCTGCAATGGATGGCTACCTTTGCTTCAATATATACAAGGGTTGGATGAAGAGCAACAACCAAGTGTGCGGTTCAAGGAAAGAAGTATCGGCCAAGAGGAAGAGGGACAAGGACGAAGTCGAGGACGTGGACGAGGACTCCGAGTAAGGTGGCAGTGTCGTTGCTCATGGTGGTTCTAATGCAGTGTCTACCGGAATAGTTGCAAAGTTTAATTTCAGGTGTGCTTAATTTAATTTGAGGGGTGTGTTGTGCTGAGCCCCCAACAGAACTATGTTATGTTTCTTCTCGTTACTTTAACTCTTTAGTACGTACATACTAGTATTTCTTACATTTCATCTTTTAGTTGATATAGTACTACCACTCGTTTCTTCACATTATATACGTACAATATATATGGCCAACATCATATAGCCAGCAGTTTAGTTGTCAAAGAATTTCAGGGTGCTTAGTTTTGTCAAAGAATTCCAGGATGCTTAGAGGGTGCTTGGATCCAAGGGACTTATTTTAGTCTGACTAAAAATAGTCTCTTTAAGAGGCTAAAGTTCCAAGCACCCCTGACTAAGGCTGGTTGTAATGGGGAGTATCATATACTAATTTCATGCATATGATACTACCTCCCTAATGCATAGTATCACATATTAGTATCATGTAGTACTATATTTATTGCCATGCATGACACAAAGTAGCATAGCATTTATTATGATACGGTATCATGATATGATACTCCACCCTCTCTTTCTTCATTTAATACTATGACACCTCATCAAAATTGCCTAGTTGGCATGCATGATACTAGTTATGATACTACCATTACGACCAGCCTAAAGAGGGGCTAAAACTAATCTTGAGACTAATTTTTTTAGTCAGGGGTACCCCTACTAAAATGTCGACGGAGGAGTATACTACAGAATTCATGAAAGGGAGCAACTTAGTTTTGGAAAAATCTGTTTTTACGGAGTACGTACCCACTAGGGTTTATAGGGATCATCTAAAAAACATTCATATTTCCGTTTGATAAGTCTCAATTCTACTATACTAGTAGTAGTACCATTACATGTTGGATTTCGAGGTGCGTTAGATCACCCGTTGCAAGCAGTGTCAAGAGGAAACTAACCAATGCATGTACAAGTTCATGGAAATTTAGTGGTCATTCATGCATTCGTTCTAATTAATGCCTCGGTAAACATAACTTCTTGAGAAAAATGAGCGTACTAATTACTTGTGCAAAATACGAAATTAATTCGACCACTCACCATCTACCTTGGTTGGAGAGATTTTGAAATTGAGCCATAAACTGGAAAGGAGGGAGTAGTAACTTTTGTCTCGATTACTATTTGTGGCCTCGTATAGATGCAAAATGTATTTTTTTATAGTGGCCTTGTATAAGTAAATGGAGGGAGTACTAACCAAAGTACGTAGTAGGGACAAGGAGTAAACGGAGGGAGTAGTAAAATTTTCTCCTCGTGCTGCGAGCCACCGCGCGTGTGGGCGAGGGAGCGGGCATAAGGCGTACTAGTAAGCAAGCTTCACCTCATCCTGCGAGCCACTGCGCCCGTGGGCGGGGGAGACGGCGTACTAAGCAAGCTTCTCCTCATTCTATGAGTTGACGGGACACATCAAAAGTACTCCAGTGTATAGAGCCTTGCCTCTAAGGTAGGCCCCACATGGTTTGCCTCTTTTTTTAATTTAACATAACCCATCAAGTCGCAATTTGCTTGTTCACCCGTGGTAGACGATCCTCCCTCCACCAAGTGGAAAACCAGTACACGTGCCAAATTACCACGTGGGCTGCCTTTTTTGTACAGAAATGAGCTCCACCGTGTACCCGCATGGGTGTGGTTGGGAAAGAGACGAGAGTACGTGCGCCATGCGTGCACCTCTTCTCTTCGTGCACGTCCCCCACCTACGTGGGTGTGTGTGAGAGAGATACAAACCTAGACATAATGCGTCGTCCATCCCCATGCCTCCGCCCAGTCCGACCACCAGTCACCACCACGCCACACTCCTCCTCACCTTATCTCTCATCTTTCTCCCTCCATTTTTATATACAAGGGGCCACTATCAAAATTACAATTTGCAGATATACAAGGCCACTAACACTAATTGATGCAATATTAATGGTGTTTGCCTCGTGGTACTAGCAAAGGAGGACATTAATTATCCCTTGCATGCATGCGGGAGTTTGTAAAAAAAATGCATCTTGATGTTCCGTGCAATGCGCGGGCATCTTGCTAGTCCATGAAAACAACACATCACAAAATTCCACAGCTTGGGGCGGCAACTGGCTCCGTCGGGCGAGGGGAGTGAGGTGGATCAGCGAGCTGCATAGCTCGTATCCGGCGGGCTACCCACCCGGCTTGGATGCGGAATAACTACTCTTCATAAGCCATTGTAAGAGTGGACAAAATTGTGGAGGAGATAGGGGAGCGGCCCGGTCATGAACGGACGTGTCCAGAGTGGGTTTCTCGACTTCCACACGGGCGGGTTTCATGGAGGTGTTTGAATGCGGCACGGAGGCGTGTTCAGCCGGGTGTGCCGCGAGTGGCGCCCTCGACTCTGACCTAGGACACCGCGCCGTGCTTCCACTGACATGTGGGCTCTTTGGGTGCATGGCATGCATGTCAGTGACCCAACGCAGGCAGCGCACAGCAGAGGAACCTTTGGTGGGCCAGGGCGGTCACAAGCGGGCATTTCATAAACCGATGACTGTTCAATGAGTGTGACATCATCTTTTTCATGTAGATAAGCCTACTATGTTGATAGCCCGTTTGATACGTTGTGATTCATAAAGATCGCTACAAACATCAATGTTCTGCTTATCACAGATAAGATTGATTAATACCCGTAACAATCCATGTCCTTAACAAAGGGTGCATGCACGTATAGGTTGAACGTGTGTCTTGTGTCGTGTGCTGTGTGCATGCAGGCGTGTGAGTGTTGCGTGTGTGCAAGGGTACGTTTCAGTGTTGCATGCATGGGTGCGTACGTGCGTGTGTTCGCGAGTGCATGTGTACGTGTCAGTGTTGCACGCCAGCATGCGTGCATGTGTACGTGTCAGTATTGCACGCCTACATGCGTGCGTGTCTTGCGTGCATGCATGTGTACGTGCGGGGTGAGGCTACACGTCAGTCGACTGACTTTTTCATCCCTGGTCATTAGATTTTCCAGCCGTTGGATACGAAATCAAGGGCCTCCAGTTTATCATCAAACTCCACCCCCCTAAGCCGCCAGCCACCACCAGCCGAACCGCCAACCCCCGCCGCCCGCGGCCGGCCCGCCCTCCCCGAAACCACTCATTTATTACCATTTTTGTCCTTCATATACGCGCTGATGGGTGGGCCCTATGGTAATGTGCGCTGCTGAATGTGGACCGTTTGACTGGTCAATTGATCGTGTTAACAAATTACGGAGCTGTATGGTGAGCCAGTGACCGTATGATCACCCTAAAATGTACTCTTATTTTATTAACACAGTACAGACTCAAACTACCATTTCTTTCTTTCATATACGGGCTGACAGGTGGGCCCCACGGTTACGCGCCTCGATGGTGCAACACTAGTTGCGCCGCGTGGAACGTTTGACTAGTCAATTGATTGTGTCATCAACAAAATATGGAGTTGTACGGGTGAGCCAGTGACCGTATAATCATGATACGTATTTGTTTAACACGGTACAGACGCAAGGGCTCATATATACGCGCAAGCACTCACCGCTATAAGCGCACACACGCGAACCCTACCCCTGTGAGCACCTTCGAGAGAGTGGGCCAGCATATATGATCTTGAGATTTTACGAAGTCACCATAGGTGCCTCGTAGTCGAGTGGAACGTCTCCTCCCACTGAACGTACGTCACCGGAAAATGCTGAAATTAACACAAGATAAATGCGAGCACCGGGACTTTAACCTTGGTGGGCTCGAGAAACCACTGTCCTCTAACCATCCAACCACATGTCGGTTAGCACGACAAAATGTATGTGGTGACCGTGATGAGCTTATTCCGAAGTCCAGTGACCATATCATGCTTTCCCTTCAAATACAATGACCGTAAGTGTCGTCAACAAAATACGGAGCACGCATCAAATGCAAAGTCCGTCAGTGTCATCAACAAAATATGGAGACGTATCGTGAGCTACATACCATTGTACTATTGTATATGCTTATTTTCTTAGTGGCTGATTGCGTGTGTGGTGTGGTGGGCACATCATTTCTAGTTGTGGTGGGTCAACATGAAGACACATGGGTCGGTTCCATCCTGCACCACATATAGGTTGGACCGAGACGTGCTATACGAAGACCCATGTGGAGGACTTGGCGTACAACACGAAGCTACCAGAGTTGCGGAGGACTCTATCCCCACTGGTGATAAGCCGACTATATATGATTTGTAACCCTAGGCCCTTAGTATGATATAAAAGCTTGGGGGCTAGTTCGTCGATAGTATACACACATGCACAATGCCTGGTATTCACGTGTACTTTGTACACACCCCTATCACTAATATACAGTACCAGGAGTAGGCTCTTTCTTCAACTGCAATTGAATTCTAGCATGTGCATGTGTTTATTTCATATTATTGATCCATAGAGCGAGAGCGATTTGAAATACAGGCAATGGATGCTTTTGCAATTCATATATAAACATTAATTAGTGCACTCCATGTTGTTAGTGCGAAGCACTTTATACATTTGTCACTTGCATGGATACATTCCAAATTGCTAGCTATGAAATAGAATACATGTCGAATTCAACATAAAGGGGGTTTCGAAGATTCGAATTCATAGGAAGTGCATTCATCTATTTGAACCCGAGATAATGGCATTTGTAAATCCGATGTAAAAGGGGGCATCAATCTTTGTTGTGAGTTCGAACATGCTATATATATTCATACGCATATCTAACTTTTTTTTGCAACCAAGGAGATTATATCTGGAACCATGCATGAACTGAGGTAAGTTGCATATTTTTTAATATATACTTGTATACAATGTATATTCAAATGTACCCCCTCCATTCCAAAATAATCGTAGCTTTAGGATTTTCAAGAGTAAAGATTTGTGAAGTTTGACAAATCCTAAAAGTTCAATTCAAGAGAACCGAAAACGTTAAATGCTTCTGGTCCCAAATATTGAGGGCTCCTTTGATTCAAAGGAATTGCATAGGATTTTTGGAGGATTTAAACCCTTTGGTATTTTTCCTGTGATGCTCGTTTGATTCGTAGGATTGGCATCCTTAGGAATTTTTCCATATGATCCATTTGTACTTCATTTTGGAGGAAAATTTCCATCCACTCAAACCTCTTTGTAGAATTCCTTTGTTTTTCCTATGCTATCAAACATTCTTTCAAATCCTATAGGATACTATGGGACATGTCACCCTATTCCTGCATTTTTCCTATTCCTTCATTTTGACAATCCTGTGAATCAAAGAGGCCCTGAACGAATCGCCAAATAGGCCTTTGGTCACCCAAACCCGCGCAAGACTAATGTTTTGGTGGTAGGAAATTACTGTCCCGACTCTGGCCCGTGTAGCCTATCGGCCCGATGTCCAAAGGTCTAAACCGGGGTAGGTTTGTAACTTCACCAAGACGCCAGAGAAGCATTCATACATCGTGGGTGCCTACCCATGCACTCGGCCGAAATCTATCCCACCCACATTTGGGACACCTGACATGACTCTCCTACCCCCAACCTACAATATGTCCGAAATTTTAGATGGGGGGAAAGTTTGTAACTTTCCCCAAATTTCAAACAAGCATGTCTCAAACCGAAACATTGTTCCCCGCCTCCCTCCATTTCCCCATTCATACTCCGTGGGCGCGAAAACACCCTCTCCACCAGCCGCGAAACCCCAGCCTCCTCCGTCCTCCACCCCATAGCGGCCAATCCACCGCCGCCCTCCTCCATCACGCCGGAGCCGGTACCCCGACGTCGTCGTCCAACGCAACTGCAACCGCAACGCCCTCAAGGACTTAGCAACTGAAGCCGAGGCAGAGCTGCCTCCACGACGCAGACGCCAACGTGCGCCGTACCAGAACCACTCCGACCGCGCCGTCCTGCGCCTCACTGCTGCGGCTCCACTGTCGCAATCGTCCACCGCACCAGAGCTGTTCCCGCTGCGCCATTGTTCGCTGCCTCGGATCTGCTTCCCCGCCGCCGACACACGGCCATCGCACCACACTCAACAACTTGGCCATGGGTTCATCCAAGGCTGCCCCATCCTCCACAACTTCTAGTTTCCGGCGAACAACAAGAAGATCGTTGGAAAAACAGAAGGAGGACACAGCATTGCCAGCAGAAAGAGGTACTCCTCTTCCCTTATTCGTGCAAATCTTATGTCTCCGCTCACACCGTATTCATCCCATGAATGAAACTAGCTGAGCGCTTCTTACTGCATCTTCTTTGTGATACTAAATGCACAAGGTTTCCTCCCTTTTACTATTTCACCTTTGCTAGAGGTCAATAGCCCGCTTGGATTTCAATTCAGGGTCAGTCGAACCACAATTAAACGAAGCAGCATCCGCTTAGGCGCGCGGAGCACCTAGTCCGCCTGTTCCCCGAGGAAGCGGTGCATCGGTGTCTGTCATAGGGGTGTGGGGCGCAGGAGCTGCTTGCGCCCGATCTGGAGGTCGGCGGGGCTTGAATGGATGGCCGGGGGGCGGTGCCAAGCACGGCGGTGCGGTTAGGTTGAGGGGAGGGCGCAGGCAGGGGAGGAATACTGAGCCGATGGTCGCTGGCATTTCGAGGAAGATCGTCAACACTGACTCCCTGGAGGTAGATGAAGGTGATCTGCCTGTTCTTTGTACATCAGACGGTGAAGAAAAAATGGACTGACCTATTTGCTTTCAGTCGACTGTTATTTTCATAGAATCCTATAGTAATTTAGTGTGCCATGCATGTTGTAGAGCTATCATATGTCTCCCGTCATTTATTTCTCACCGACCTGCTATCTGCTACCTTTACACTGTACTAATTGTGCACACACTTCACCCCTACTCACACTATTGTTTTTTTATGCATGGGTATTTTAGACTCTGACACAGTGTTGATGAATGCAGAAAAGAAAAGACAAAAGTCGCTCCAGTGTAATTCGAAGATAAGCACTAAGTGTTCCAGCGCTCTAACGGGTGTAGTGTCAGCAGTTGGAGACAGTAAACTTAGCTCTGCAGTTGACAATCTCAATTGCCACACACAACCATCCCAGGTGCTTGCTTTAACTTTGCGCTGTCAAACGTGGTTGCATGTTGCATATGGTGTCTAGCTTGTATTGCTTCCAATTTGGTTAAATTGCATCTGCTTACTTTACACATTATACCTTTGATAATGACATGCCTTCCTGTTTTTGAAACATACTACATATGTCTATTAACCATGTTCGTACTTCAAACTAATGCTCTTTTGTATCCCTCGTCAATCACTTATGATGAGACAGTCACCCGGGTGGGTTTCTGTGAGACGCCAAACTCGTTTAAAGAGTGCAGTGTCATCCTCCCCACATGATTCTCAAGAAACAGCAAGGCTAAATGAAGATAGTGAACGTAGCTCTCTAGTTGATCACTGCAATTCCCCCACACCACCATCGCAGGTGCTTGCTCTTACTTGGCATTGTGATATGTAGTGTTCGTCTTACATGAAAGTAGTGTTCGTCAGTATCATGCATCAATGAGTTCTGAAGAGCAAATTTTATTCCTTTTTCTTGTGGGTTTGACTTGACAAGGCAAAATCAAGAAAGAGGAAGGAAAAGAGTAAGGAAGGCGATGATGGTGGTCCTCTACAGCAACGTAAACGGAGCATCTGTACCGATTCTCCTTGTATCGATAGTGCATTACAAGGTCCAAGTCTCCGCTCCCCTACTCCACCATCCAAGGTGCTTGCTCTAACTTGGCAGTGTGATATCTGGTTGCATGTTGCATATGGTGTCTAGCTCATATTGCTCCTAATTAGTGTAAACTGCATCTGCTTAGCTTACACATGATACATGTGAATATGACACGCTTTCCTGTTTTTGGTACATACTAGATCTTATGATAAGGCCCTTTTCTTGTGTATGCCTCATCAATGCTCCTAATTTGTTAAATTGCATCTCCTTAGCTTACACATTATACATGTGAATATGACACACCTTCCTGTTTTTGGTACATACTACATCTGCCTATCACACCATGTTCTTACATCAAACTACTATTCTTGTGTATCATGCATCTATCGCTTATGATGAGACAGTCACGCGCGTGGGTTAATATGAGACGCAATACTCTTATAAAGAATGCAATTTCATCCTCTCCACATGATTCTCAAGAAACAGCAAGCCTAAATGAAGATATTGAACGTAGCTCTGTACCTGAAGACCGCACTTCCCCTACACCACCATCACAGGTGCTTGCTCTAACTTCGCAGTGTGATATGTGGTTGCATGTTGCATACGGTGTCTAGCTTGTAATGCTTCTAATTAGGGTAGATTGCATCTGCTTAGTTTACACACTATACCTGTGAATATGACATGCCTTCCTATTTTTGGTACACACTACATCTATGTGTTAACCTTGTTCTTACATGAAACTACCTCTCTTCTGTATCCTGCATCAATCACTTACGATGAGTCACCTTTATTCGTTGCATATTGCATATTATTTCTAGCCTGTTGCCATGTATTGCTTCTAATTTGGTCAAATACATTTGTTAGGGCACCCTTTTAATTTGGCAGAGTGATATTGGTTACATCTTTCATATGGTTTCTAGCTTGCATCGATTCTAACAAGTTCAAGCACCTTGTGCTTAGTTTACACTTTATACATCATACTTGTCAATATGTCACGCCGTCCTGTTTTTCATATATATTCCATCCTCCTATCATGCGGCTGCCTTACATGAAAGTAGTGTTCGTCAGTATCATGCATCAATGAGTTCTGAAGAGCAAATTTTATTCTTTTTTCTTGTGGGTTTGACTTGACAAGGCAAAATCAAGAAAGAGGAAGGAAAAGAGTAAGGAAGGCAATGATGGTGGTCCTCTGCAGCAACGTAAATGGAGCATATGTACCGATTCTCCTTGTACTGATAGTGCATTACAAGGTCCAAGTCTCCGCTCCCCTACTCCACCATCCAAGGTGCTTGCTCTAGCTTGGCAGTGTGATATCTGGTTGCATGTTGCATATGGTTTCTAGCTCGTTTGCTCCTAATTAGTGTAAACTGCATCTGCTTAGCTTACACATGATACATGTGAATATGCCATGCTTTCCTGTTTTTGGTACATACTATATCTGTCTATCACACCATGTTCTTACATGAAACTACTCTTCTTGTGTATCCTGCATCAGTCACTTATGATGGGACACCTTTAAGTTGGCAGTGTGATATTGGTTTGCATCTTGAATATGATTTCTAACATGTATTGCTTCTAGTTTGATGAAGGCCACCTATGACGAGACAGTTTTAACTTGGCAGAGTGATATTGACTGCACCTTCCATATGGTGTCTTGCAGTGTTTCTAATTTGTTGAAGTGCCTTCTGCTTAGTTACCACATCATAGGTGTGAATATGTCAAGCCGTCCATTTTTTCATACATATTCCATCCTCGTATCATGACTTTGCCTTTCATCAGAATAGTGTTCATCAGTATCATGCATGAATGAGTTCTGAAGAGCGGATGATATTCCTTTTTCTTGTCGGTATGACCTCACAATGCAAAATCAATAAAGCTTAAGGAAACTGGCAAGGCATTGGATGATGGTGGTCCTTCCGAGCAACTGAAATGGAGGTTCTCTATAGATTCTACTCTGCTATCCTCCCAAAAAGATTTGCAAGACAATGCAAGGCTGGACAGTCAACGTAGCTGTGTAGATGATGAGAACATCTCCCCTACTCCACCATCACAGGTGCTTGCTCTAACTTGGCACTATTATATGTGGTTGCATGTTGCGTATGATGTCTAGCTTGTATTGCTTCTAACTTTGTTGAATTGCATCTGCTTACTTTACACATAATGCCTGTGAATATGACATGTGCTCATGTTTCTACATCAGACTACTATTCTTGCATATCCCGCATCAGTCACTTATGATAAGGCACCTTTAAGTCGCCACTGTGATATTGGTCGTGTCTTGCATATGATTTCTAGCATGTACTGCTTCTAATTTGTTGAAACGCCATACAGTTTGAACTTGGCAGAGTGATATTGGTTGCATCTTTCATATGGTGTCTAGCTTGCAGTGCTTCTAATTTGTTGAAATGCCTTCTGCTTAGTTACCACATCATAGGTGTGAATATGTCACACCATCCTATTTTTCATACATATTCCATCCTTGCATCATGTGTTTGCCTTTCATCCAAGTAGTGTTCGTCAGTATCATGCATGAATGAGTTCTGAAGAGCGAATTTTATTCCTTTTTCTTATCGGTTTGACTTCACAATGCAAAATCATTCCAGCTGAAGGAAATTAGTCCGGCAGCGGATGATGGTGGTCCTTCGGAGCAACTCAAACAGGGGGTCTCTATAGATTCTACTCCGCCATCCTCCCAACAAGATTCGCAAGACAACACAAGGCTGGACAGTCAACGTAGCTGTGTAGATGATGAGCACATCTTCCCTACTCCACCATCACAGGTGCTTGCTCTAACTTGACACTATTATATGTGGTTGCATGTTGCGTATGATGTCTAGCTTGTATCGCTTCTAACTTGAATTGCATCTGCTTACTTTACACATAATGCCTGTGAATATGACACATGTTCCTATTTCTAGAACATACGTGTACATGATGAGCACATCTCCCCTACTCCACCATCACACGTGCTTGCTCTTACTTGGAACTGTTATACGTGGTTGCGTTTTCCGTATGATGTCTAGTTTGTATTGCTTCTGATTATGTTGAATTGCATCTGCGTACCTTACAACTTATACCTACAACGATCACGTACCCATAAGACACATTTAACTGGGGACTGTGATGTAGGTTGCATCTTGCATTGTCTTCTAGCTTGTACTGCTTCTAATTTCTTGAAATGGCTCTTACGACGAGACACTTTTTACCTGATAGAGTGATATTGGTTGCATGTTCATATGGTGCCTAGCTTTCATTTCTTCTAATTTTGTTGAAATGCCTTCCTCTTACTGTTTTTCATACATATTCCATCCTCCTATCATACGTGTGAATATGAAATGCTGTCTTTTTTTGTATATATTCCATCCTCCTATCCCGCACTTGCCTTACATCAAATTAGTGTTCGTCTGTATCATGCATCAACTAGTTATGCAGAGCTAATTTTATTCATCTTCTTGTGGTTTTGACTTCATAAGGCAATATCAGAAAATAGGAAGGAAAAGAGTAAGTTAGGCGATGTCGGTGGTCCTCCGCACCGACGCAAACAGAGACTCTCTAGATTTGCCACTGCTACTGCTAATGAAGTTGAAGTCCCAAGTCTACATGATGAGTTCATCTCCCGTACTCCACCATCGCAGGTGATTGCTCTAAGTTGACAGTGTGATAATTGGTTTCATGTTGCATATGTTGTCTAGCATGTATTTCTTCTATTTTGATTAAATTGCACCTGTTGAGTTTATACGTTATACATGTGCATATGACATGGCTTTCTGTGTCTAGAATACACTGCATCTATCTATCATACCATGTTCTTACATCAGAGTACTGCTGTTGTGTATCCTGCATCAGTCACTCATGATTGGATGCTTCTAACATGGCAGTTTGATAGTGGTTGCATCTTGCATTGATTTCTACATTGTACTGCTTCTAATTTTTCGAATTGCCACTTATGACAAGACACTTTTAACTTGGCAGAGTAATATTGGTTGCATCTTTCATATGGTGTCTAGCTTGCATTAATTCTATTTTCTTGAAAATCCTTCTACTTAGTTTGCACATCGTAGCTGTGAATATGTCATGTCGTCCTGTTTTTCTTACGTATTTCATCCTCATACGGTTGTCTTACATCAAATTATTGCTTGTCTGTATCATGCATCAATGAGTTCTGAAGAGTGATTTTATTCTTTTGTGTTGTGGGTACAGTTTGACATGGTAAAGTCAAAAAAGAGCAAGGAAAATAATATAGTAGGGAGTGCTGTTACTCATCGGGTGAAACGGAAAAGGTTCTGCCGTCGAGATTCTGCTGGTACTTATAGTGCAGTAGAAGGTCCAAGTCCACCGGCTAAATCTACAAACATAGTATCACCTGCTCCACCAGCTGCAGCATCCGCTTCAACTGTACCAGCATCTCAACCAGTTACTCGTTCGTTTGCTCCAGAACTGGCCAGTTCCCAAGCTGCCTCCACACCTAACTCTACTTCCGAAGCACTGCTGACACAACAGGACTTGGCAAGATCAGATGAACCTCATGAGCATCAACACCAAGACGGTACCTGACCGAGTCAAGTTGCCGTTGCATGCTCCTTTATATGTACTCTCACAGTTTGATGTACACCAACACTTTCCATATTCGTTGTTGAACTAGCACCACGGCGCAAGCGGAAACAGACATCAGGGATAATGCTTGACAGATTAACAAAATCTAAAGGAGGAAGAATGGAGATCCATTTTGAGGCAGGTTTAAAAAGGCCACGTGATGCTATAGAGTCAGCCAAGTTAGTATCAGAGGCAGCCGTTGCCGTTAGGTGTCATGCACGTATCTTCCCAACGTGGATCCAGTACAGGAATGAGAAAGACAATACCCAGTTTAACACCTTCCTTGACCATTTATCCATAAGTAATGTTATTCATCGCAATTAGTAATATTGTCTTGCTTTGTCCCATACTTTCTAGCTTCCTCCTAATAAGACTTACATTCTTTTTTCAACAGATGAGGTTCAAGTTGGATCCGAAAGATGATGCAACTAGACAAGCATGCACTCATGTTTTTCAGTCTGCTCTGCGACAGTATCGGTACCACCTTAGAAAATCTCGCTTTGAAGGCAAGGCTAACAATGAAATCGCCCAAACATATCCAGTGGAATATATTACAGATGAAGACTGGACAGCCCTTGTTAAACACTGGTCTGATCCAAAGTATCAGGTAGGCTATATGTATTTGATCAGACCACATATTGAACATGTATTTATGTATGTGCCTTACAAGTGTATCTTCTTCTAGGCTAACTGCTTGAAGAACAAAACCAACCGTTCTAAAGTGAAATTCCAATAGACCATAGGATCTCGTAGCTACATTGCACACTGCGAGACTCTTGTAAATAGCTGCTACTTCCTTCTTTTTGTGTGCCATATTATCGTATCTATATTGACTTGTTCCAAATACAGAGGAAATCCCGTGCGGACCAAAAAGAATCTGAACCGAATGCAGTGCAAATCTTCAAGGATTGCCACACCAGCAAGATGAAGGGCATGAGCACACCAGTTCAAGCCGCTGTTGTAAGTCCTTACTCCTCCTGCCGTGAACTGATTGGTACTGTGATGTGTTCATTTAACTACTTGGTTTGCATCCAATGTCAGTTACTCTGTTCACTTTTATTCACAGTTGTCTTAACGTATCATTTCACCTTACATAGTTTAAAAGAGATGAAGGATATTCTTTTGGTCTTGATCTGTAATCTAGTTGTTATGTTCACGTGCGCACACAATGATAAAATAGCCTGTTTGTTTTATATCTATTTGCCCATGATATGAATGATGTCATACTATGTTCATCCTACTTTAAACCATGTCTCTTTATCCTTAGATGTCAACAAATGTGAGGAAATAGACAATACAGTAGGCATGCTACATGGACATATGTTCCAAAAGTGATTTTATTATGTAGTTGGCACTACAATACATGCTAATGTATTACAGTAGTTCACCAAAATAAGTTATGTATAAATGTTTAACCTACTTTGTTTGTTTTTGTCTCATTAGTAACTTATCTGGTACACTAATCTACAAGTTCAAACTTTCAGGAAGCTATGGAACAAATGATTGAACAGCCACAACCACGTGAAGGTGATGAGGCTACTACAGGCACAATGTCACCTCTTGCTGCAGTGCGATCTCTCCACTAACAGTGCAAAAAGCACCTTCCTGCGTAATTCTGGGTTGGTTGTCAAGGTAACCTCGTCCATATCGCCTACTGAACAAAATCTTCCTGCTAGACAGAGTGATATATCTGTGCTCCAGACACAAGTCCAATCCCTAGTGGACATTGTTTCGGAAACAAGAATAATGGTTGAGAAATGTCGTCAAGATATGAATGGTTTTGAAACCAGACTATCAGACATTCGCTTTGTTGTTCAAGAGAAATGGCGGAAAAAAGGTGGAGATCGTGCTGCTCCATCAGATTCTACAGCCTGAAACATTAGCACTCAGGTCAAATGATCTGTGCTTCTATACATCTGATGGTGCTTTTATCTGGAAGGACTGTAAACTTTATGCCAACATGCCTTTTGTTGTATGGTTGGAATTTATTTTGTTGTGATACCACATTTATGATGCTGCCTTAGGCTGCAGTAATTACGACGCTATTTTTGTATAGTGTTGGTTTATCTTAGTAATGTATTCGGCCTAAAGCTTCGTAGGAGCCCAACATGCCAACATTCATCGGGCCCATTCCAATTGGGCTAAAAACGATTATGGGCCAAAATTGGCATGTAGCCCACTAAAGATATCTGGGCCTAAATCAGCATAAGCTTTCATATTTTTCTAGTAGGCCTATGCCCATAGTGGGCCTTTAACAGGCCTAAACATAATTTGGGCCCTCAGTAAAAATAGGCCGTTTACAGGTGTAAATATCTCGAGCCCATAAAATACATGGGCCTTTAATAGACCGAAAGTGAGATTGGGCCCTGATTGTGCCAAATAACCCAATGGACTTTAACAGGCCAAAATTTGGATGGGCCGTAAATGCACTGACCTAATACACGGGCCTTTAACAGGCCGGAACTTTGGTCGGGCTAGATTATCGTCATTTTTATATGGGCCGTTAATGGGCCCGATATGACATTGGGCCACATATGGCCCATGGTTTACGTCCGGCGTTAACAGACCAAAAATGACAATAGGCCAAAAGTGGCCCAAAGCTATAGTGGGCCTCTAACAGGCCGAATGTCATACATGGCCCAATATGACCCAAATCCTTCAAGGTCGTTTATGGGCCGAAAGTTTTGATGGCCTGTAAATGGGCCCAAATGAAGCCGAACCTTTAACAGGCCGGAAATTCACCGGGCCGTAATTCGGCCCAATTACTTAGCGGACTATTAACGGGCCAGAAGTGACCATAGGCCTCGTTGATGACAAGTTTAGGAAAGGCCGTTGACGGACCGACTTGACAGAGAATGTTGGGCCTTTAGCTGGGCCGGCCCATTATGGTCGGTAGAATCTAGTGGGCCTTTAGCTGGGCCGGCCCATTGTGGTCCACAAAATCTTGTGGGCCTTTAGCTGGGCCTGCCCATTATGGCCTGCAAAATTGTGTGGGCCTTTAGCTGGGCCGGCCCATTATGGTCCGCTAAATCTTATGGGCCTTCGGTTGGGCCGGCCCATTTAATCTTTGTGGGACACTTCTGGGCCGGTCCACATGTCAACATATCATAGGCCCATCTCGACCGTTGGATGAGTGACACCTGTGCCAACGCGGAGCTGACGCGTGGATCCGTCAGCCAATGAGAATTTTACACGTGGAAAATCGGCATTGGTCGTGGCTGTTAATGGGTTATCGGATCCAAAATCCGACCCGATAGCTTAACGGTGTTCCGTTACGGTGGATGCCACGTGTCGGTCACCCTTGACGAAAGCACTTCTGTGATGCGCGATTTATCATCATGGAAGTGGACACTTCCATGATGATAATTTTGGCAATATCATGGAACACTTCTACGACAACACAAGTATGACTATCTTGATTCTGTCATATATTTGTCATGGATGTACATGCATGACAGAAAACATGACCTACTGTGACAAACACGTATCATCATGGAAGTGTATTTTTTTGTAGTGTGAGATGGTGCTAGTGAAGATGTTGTTGGAGATTGGCCCCCTCCCGATGAGAGGATCGACGGTGATGACGATGGTGATGATTTCCCCTCCCAGAGAGATGTTTCCCCAGCAGAACAGCTCCGCTGAAGCCCTAGATTGATTCCGCCAAGGTTCCGCCTCGTGGCGACGGAGTTTCGTCCCGTGAGCTTGCTTATGATTTTTTCTCGGACGAAAGACTTCATATAGCAGAAGATGGTCACCGGAGGCCTGCCAGGGGCCCCAGAGACAGGGGGCGCGCCTAGGGGGGTTGGGCACGCCCCCACCCTCGTGGCCAGGGTGTGGGCCCCCTCTGGTTAATTCTTTCTCCAGTATTTTTTATATATTCCAAAATGTGCTCCCGTGAAATTTCAGGACTTTTGGAGTTGTGCAGAATAGGTCTATAATATTTGCTCCTTTTCTAGCCCAGAATTCCAGCTGCCGGCATTCTCCTTCTTCATGTAAACCTTGTAAAATAAGAGAGAATAGGCATAAGTATTGTGACCGTATGTGCAATAACAACCCATAATGCAATAAATATTGATATAAAAGCATGATGCAAAATGGACATATCAACTCCCCCTATCTTAGACCTCGCTTGTCCTCAAGCGGAAGCCGATAACAAAAAATATGTCCTCATGTTTAGAGATAGAGGTGTCGATAAAACAAAATACAGACATGAGGGCATCATGATCATTCTTAGAACAACAATATATATATATATATATATTGTATGGGTATGAAGTAACAATTCATTCACAATTTCAAGTATGAATCAGAAACTTCATTGAAAACTAACAAACTATAATCTCAGTCATTGAAGCAATTGCAATTTATCATAAATCAGAAAGAGTCAATATAAGAGCTTTTCAGCAAGTGCACATACTCAACTATCATTTAGTCTTTCACAATTGCTAACACTCACGCAATATTTATGGGTATGAAGTTTTAATCGGAAACAGAGAAAGATAGGGGCTTATAGTTTTGCCTCCCAACCTTTTACCTCAAGGGTAATGTCAACAATAATAGTTCATGAAAACTCACATCCAATTAGCTATATATATCAGGATCTTTCCAACACACATGGCTTGCCAAAGGATAAAATGTAAAAAGGAAAGGTGAAAATCACCATGACTCTTGTATAAAGTATGAGACAAGGATAAAAGATAGGCCCTTCATAGAGGGAAGCAGAGGTTGTCATGTGCTTTTATGGTTGGATGCACGAAATCTTAATGAAAAAGAACATCACTTTATATTGCCACTTGTGATATGGACCTTTATTATGCAGTCCGTCGCTTTTATTTCTTCCACATCACAAGATCGTGTAAAGCTTATTTTCTCCACACTAATAAATCATACATATTTAGAGAGCAATTTTTATTGCTTGCAACAATGACAACTTACTTGAAGGATCTTACTCAATCCATAGGTTGATATGGTGGACTCTCATGGCAAAACTGGGTTTAAGGATAATTGGAAGCACAAGTAGTATCTCTACTTGGTGCAAAGAATTTGGCTACCATGAGGGGGAAAGGAAAGCTCAACTTGTTGGATGATCCAAGACAATATAATTTATTTCAGATGTAAGAAAACATAACCCATTATGTTGTCTTCCTTGTCCAACCTCAACTTTTTAGCATGTCATATTTTAATGAGTTCTCACAATCACAAAAGATGTCCAAGATAGTATATTTATATGTGAAAACCTCTCTTTCTTTATTAGTTCCTATTAATTGCAACGATGACCAAAACTATGTTTGTCAAGTCTCAACAACTTTTATTCATCACACTCTCTATATGTGAAGTCATTATTCTCCATAAGATTGATACGTCCATTTTGCATCATGCTTTTATATCAATATTTATTGCATTATGGGCTGTTATTACACATTATGTCACAATACTTATGCCTATTCTCTCTTATTTTACAAGGTTTACATAAAGAGGGAGAATGCCGGCAACTGGGATTCTGCTGGAAAAGGAGCAAATATTAGAGACCTATTCTGCACAGCTCCAAAAGTCCTGAAACTTCACGGATGATGTTTTCCAAATATATAAAAAACAATGAGCACAAGAACTTCACCAAGGGGCCACACCCTGCCCACGAGGGTGGGGGCGCGCCCTACCCCCCTGGGCGTGCCCCCCTACCTCGTTGCCCCCCTGGTGGCCCTCCGGTGACTATCTTCTGCTATATGGACTCTTTCGATGGAAAAAAATCATAAGCCATCTTCTCGGACGAAACTCCGCCGCCACGAGGCGGAACCTTGGCGGAACCAATCTAGGGTTTTGGCGGGGCTGTTCTGCCAGGGAAACTTCCCTCCCGGAGGGGGAAATCATCGCCATCATCATCACCAACGCTCCTCTCATCGGGAGAGGGCAATCTCCATCAACATCTTCATCAGCACCATCTCATCTCAAAACCCTAGTTCATCTCTTGTATCCAATTCTTGTCTCCAAGTCCGGGATTAGTGCTAGTAGGTTGCTAGTAGTGTTAATTACTCCTTGTAGTTGATGCTAGTTGGCTTAATTGGTGGAAGATCATATGTTCAGATCCTATATGCACATTAATACCCCTCTGATTATGAACATGTTTATGCTTTGTGAGTAGTTACTTTTGTTCCTGAGGACATGGGAGAAGTCTTGCTATTAGTAGTCATGTGAATTTGGTATTCGTTCGATATTTTGATGAGATGTATGTTGTCTCTCCTCTAGTGGTGTTATGTGAACGTCGACTACATGACACTTCACCATTGTTTGGGCCTATAGGAAGGCATTGGGAAGTAATAAGTAGATGATGGGTTGCTAGAGTGTCAGAAGGTTAAACCCTAGTTTATGCGTTGCTTCGTAAGTGGCTGATTTGGATCCATATGTTTCATGCTATGGTTAGGTTTACCTTAATACTTTTGTTGTATTTGCGGATGCTTGCAATAGAGGTTAATCATAAGTGGGATGCTTCTCCAAGTAAGTGAAGGAAATATGCCCTAGAGGCAATAATAAAGTTATTATTTATTTCCTTACATCATGATAAATGTTTATTATTCATGCTAGAATTGTATTAACCGGAAACATAATACATGTGTGAATACATAGACAAACAGAGTGTCACTAGTATGCCTCTACTTGACTAGCTCGTTAATCAAAGATGGTTATGTTTCCTAACCATGAACAAAGAGTTGTTATTTGATTAACGAGATCACATCATTAGTTGAATGATCTGATTGACATGACCCATTCCATTAGCTTAGCACCCGATCGTTTAGTATGTTGCTATTGCTTTCTTCATGACTTATACATGTTCCTATGACTATGAGATTATGCAACTCCCGTTTGCCGGAGGAACACTTTGTGTGCTACCAAACGTCACAACGTAACCGGGTGATTATAAAGGTGCTCTACAGGTGTCTCCAAAGGTAGATGTTGGGTTGGCGTATTTCGAGATTAGGATTTGTCACTCTAATTGTCGCAGACATATCTCTGGGCCCTCTCGGTAATGCACATCACATAAGCCTTGCAAGCATTACAACTAATGATTTAGTTGCGAGATGATGTATTACGGAACGAGTAAAGAGACTTGCCGGTAACGAGATTGAACTAGGTATTGGATACCGACGATCGAAACTCGGGCAAGTAACAAACCGATGACAAAGGGAACAACGTATGTTGTTATGCGGTCTGACCGATAAAGATCTTCATAGAATATGTAGGAGCCAATATGGGCATCCAGGTCCCGCTATTGGTTATTGACCGGAGACGTGTCTCGGTCATGTCTACATTGTTCTCGAACCGTAGGGTCCGCACGCTTAATGTCATGATGACAGTTATTATGAGTTTATGCATTTTGATGTACCGAAGTTAGTTCGGAGTCCCGGATGTGATCACGGACATGACGAGGAGTCTCGAAATGGTCGAGACATAAAGATTGATATATTGGATGACTATATTCGGACACCGGAAGCGTTCAGGAGAAGTTTCGGATAAAACCGGATCATCGGGGGGTTACCGGAACCCCCCGGGGGGTTAATGGGCCTCATGGGCCTAAAGTGGAGAAGAGGAAGGGGCGGCCAGGGCAGGCCGCGCGCCCCCTCTCCCCCTCGTCCGAATTGGACAAGGAGGGAGCGGCGGCGCCCCCCTCTTTTCCTCTCTTCTCCAACAATCCTACTTGGACTAGGAAAGGGGGGGGGAGTCCTACTCCCGGTAGGAGTAGGACTCCTCCTGCGCCTCCATAGGGCCGGTCGAACCCCTCCCCCTTGGATCCTTTATCTACGGAGGCAAGGGGGCACCCTAGAACACACAATTGATCAACGTGATCGTTCCTTAGCCGTGTGCGGTGCCCCCTTCCACCATATTCCACCTCGGTCATATCGTTGTAGTGCTTAGGCGAAGCCCTGTGTCGGTAGAACATCATCATCGTCACCACGCTGTTGTGCTGACGGAACTCATCCCCGAAGCTTTGTTGGATCGGAGCTCGAGGAGCGTCATCGAGTTGTACGTGTGCTAAGAACTCGGAGGTGCCGGAGTAACGGTGCTTGGATCGGTCGGATCGGGAAGACGTACGACTACTTCCTCTACGTTGCGTCAACACTTCCGCTTCGGTCTAAGAGGGTACGTAGACAACACTCTCCCCTCTTGTTGCTATGCATCACCATGATCTTGCGTGTGCGTAGGATTTTTTTTGAAATTACTACGTTCCCCAACAGTGGCATCCGAGCCTAGGTTTTATGGTTTGATGTTATATGCACGAATAGAACACAAGTGAGTTGTGGGCGATATAAGTCATACTGCCTACCAGCATGTCATACTTTGGTTCGGCGGTATTGTTGGATGATGCGGCCTGGACCGACATTACGCGTACGCTTACGCGAGACCGGTTATCCCGACGTGCTTTGCACATAGGTGGCTTGCGGGTGACTGTTTCTCCAACTTTAGTTGAACCGAGTGTGGCTACGACCGGTCCTTGCGAAGGTTAAAACGGCATCAACTTGACAAACTATCGTTGTGGTTTTGATGCGTAGGTAAGATTGGTTCTTGCTTAAGCCCGTAGCAGCCACGTAAAACATGCAACAACAAAGTAGAGGACGACTAACTTGTTTTTGCAGGGCATGTTGTGATGTGATATGGTCAAGACATGATGCTAAATTTTATTGTATGAGATGATCATGTTTTGTAACCAAGTTATCGGCAACTGGCAGGAGCCATATGGTTGTCGCTTTATTGTATGCAATGCAATCGCGCTGTAATGCTTTACTTTATCACTAAATGGTAGCGATAGTCGTGGAAGCATAAGATTGGTGAGACGACAACGATGCTATTATGGAGATCAAGGTGTCGCACCGGTGACGATGGTGATCATGACGGTGCTTCGGAGATGGAGATCACAAGCACAAGATGATGATGGCCATATCATATCACTTATATTGATTGCATGTGATGTTTATCTTTTATGCATCTTATCTTGCTTTGATTGACGGTAGCATTATAAGATGATCTCTCACTAAATTATCAAGAAGTGTTCTCCCTGAGTATGCACCGTTGTCAAAGTTCGTCGTGCCCAGACACCATGTGATGATCGGGTGTGATAAGCTCTACGTCCATCTACAACGGGTGCAAGCCAGGTTTGCACACGCAGAATACTCAGGTTAAATTTGACGAGCCTAGCATATGCATATATGGCCTCGGAACACGGAGACCGAAAGGTCGAGCGTGAATCATATAGTAGATATGATCTACATAATGATGTTCACCATTGAAAACTAATCCATTTCACGTGATGATCGGTTATGGTTTAGTTGATTTGGATCAAGTGATCACTTAGAAGATTAGAGGGATGTCTATCTAAGTGGGAGTTCTTTAAGTAATTTGATTAATTGAACTTAAATTTATCATGAACGTAGTACCTGATAGTATCTTGTCTATGTATGTTTGATTGTAGATAGATGGCCCGTGCTGTTGTTCCGTTGAATTTTAATGCGTTCCTTGAGAAAGCAAAGTTGAAAGATAATGGTAGCAATTACACGTACTGTGTCCGTAACTTGAGGATTATCCTCATTGCTGCACAGAAGAATTACGTCCTGGAAGCACCGCTGGGTGCCAGGCCTGCTGCTGGAGCAACACCAGATGTTATGAACATCTGGCAGAGCAAAGCTGATGACTACTCGATAGTTCAGTGTGCCATGCTTTACGGCTTAGAATCGGGACTTCAACGACGTTTTGAACGTCATGGAGCATATGAGATGTTCCAGGAGTTGAAGTTAATATTTCAAGCAAATGCCCGGATTGAGAGATATGAAGTCTCCAATAAGTTCTATAGCTGCAAGATGGAGGAGAACAGTTCTATCAGTGAGCATATACTCAAAATGTCTGGGTATAATAATCACTTGATTCAGATGGGAGTTAATCTTCCACATGATTGCGTCATTGACAGAATTCTCCAATCACTGCCACCAAGCTACAAGAGCTTTGTGATGAACTATAATATGCAAGGGATGAATAAGACTATTCCCAAGCTCTTCGCAATGCTGAAAGCTGCGGAGGTAGAAATCAAGAAGGAGCATCAAGTGTTGATGGTCAACAAGACCACTAGTTTCAAGAAAAAGGGCAAAGGGAAGAAGAAGGGGAACTTCAAGAAGAACGGCAAGCAAGTTGCTGCTCAGGAGAAGAAACCCAAGTCTGGACCTAAGCCTGAAACTGAGTGCTTCTACTGCAAGTAGACTGGTCACTGGAAGCGGAACTGCCCCAAGTGTTTGGCGGATAAGTAGGATGGCAAGGTGAACAAAGGTATATGTGATATACATGTTATTGATGTGTACCTTACTAGAGCTCGCAGTAGCACCTGGGTATTTGATACTGGTTCTGTTGCTAATATTTGCAACTCGAAACAGGGACTACGGATTAGGCGAACACTGGCAAAGGACGAGGTGACGATGCGCGTGGGAAACGGTTCCAAAGTCGATGTGATCGCGGTCGGCACGCTACCTCTACATCTATGTTCGGGATTAGTATTAGACCTAAATAATTGTTATTTGGTGCCAGCGTTAAGCATGAACATTATATCTGGATCTTCTTTGATGCGAGACGGTTATTCATTTAAATCAGAGAATAATGGTTGTTCTATTTATATGAGTAACATCTTTTATGGTCATGCACCCTTGAAGAGTGGTCTATTTCTGATGAATCTCGATAGTAGTGATACACATATTCATAATATTGAAACCAAAATATGCAGAGTTGATAATGATAGTGCAACTTATTTGTGGCACTGCCGTTTAGGTCATATCGGTGTAAAGCGCATGAAGAAACTCCATACTGATGGACTTTTGGAACCACTTGATTATGAATCACTTGGTACTTGCGAACCATGCCTCATGGGCAAGATGACTAAAACACCGTTCTCCGGTACTATGGAGAGAGCAACAGATTTGTTGGAAATCATACATACCGATGTATGTGGTCCGATGAATATTGAGGCTCGTGGCGGATATCGTTATTTTCTCACCTTCACAGATGATTTAAGCAGATATGGGCATATCTACTTAATGAAACACAAGTCTGAAACATTTGAAAAGTTCAAAGAATTTCAGAGTGAAGTTGAAAATCATCGTAACAAGAAAATAAAGTTTCTACGATCTGATCGTGGAGGAGAATATTTGAGTTACGAATTTGGTGTACATTTGAAACAGTGCGGAATAGTTTCGCAGCTCACGCCACCCGGAACACCACAGCGTAATGGTGTGTCCGAACGTCGTAATCGTACTTTACTAGATATGGTGCGATCTATGATGTCTCTTACTGATTTACCGCTATCGTTTTGGGGTTATGCTTTAGAGACGGCAGCATTCACGTTAAATAGGGCACCATCAAAACCAGTTGAGACGACACCTTATGAACTATGGTTTGGCAAGAAACCAAAGTTGTCGTTTCTTAAAGTTTGGGGCTGCGATGCTTATGTGAAAAAGCTTCAACCTGATAAGCTCGAACCCAAATCGGAGAAATGTGTCTTCATAGGTTACCCAAAGGAGACTGTTGGGTACACCTTCTATCACAGATCCGAAGGCAAGACATTCGTTGCTAAGAATGGATCCTTTCTAGAGAAGGAGTTTCTCTCGAAAGAAGTGAGTGGGAGGAAAGTAGAACTTGACGAGGTAACTGTACCTGCTCCCTTATTGGAAAGTAGTACATCACAGAAAACTGTTTCTGCGACACCTACACCAATAAGTGAGGAAGCTAATGATAATGATCATGAAACTTCAGGACAAGATACTACTGAACCTCATAGATCAACCAGAGTGAGATCCACGCCAGAGTGGTACGGTAATCCTGTTCTAGAAATCATGCTGCTAGATCATGATGAACCTACGAACTATGAAGAAGCGATGGTGAGCCCAGATTCCGCAAAATGGCTTGAAGCCATGAAATATGAGATGGGATCCATGTACGAGAACAAAGTATGGACTTTGGTTGACTTGCCCGATGGTCAGCAAAAAATTGAGAATAAATGGATCTTCAAGAAGAAGACTGACGCTGACGGTAATGTTACTGTCTACAAAGCTCAACTTGTTGCAAAAGGTTTTCGACAAGTTCAAGGGGTTGACTACGATGAGACCTTCTCACCCGTAGCGATGCTTAAGTCCGTCCGAATCGTGTTAGCAATTGCCGCATTTTATGGTTATGAAATTTGGCAGATGGATGTCAAAACTGCATTCCTGAATGGATTTCTGGAAGAAGAGTTGTATATGATGCAACCGGAAGGTTTTGTCGATCCAAAAGGAGCTAACAAAGTGTGCAAGCTCCAGCGATCCATTTATGGACTGGTGGAAGCCTCTCGGAGTTGGAATAAACGCTTTGATAGTGTGATCAAAGCATTTGGTTTTATACAGACTTTCGGAGAAACCTGTATTTACAAGAAAGCGAGTGGGAGCTCTGTAGCATTTCTGATATAATATGTGGATGACATATTACTGATTGGAAATGATATAGAATTTCTGGATAGCATAAAGGGATACTTGAATAAGAGTTTTTCAATGAAAGACCTCGGTGAAGCTGCTTGCATATTAGGCATAAAGATCTATAGAGATAGATCAAGACGCTTAATTGGACTTTCACAAAGCACATACCTTGACAAGATTTTGAAGAAGTTCAAAATGGATGAAGCAAAGAAAGGGTTCTTGCCTGTGTTACAAGGTGTGAAGTTGAGTCAGACTCAATGCCCGACCACTGCAGAAGATAGAGAGAAAATGAAAGATGTTCCCTATGCTTCAGCCATAGGCTCTATCATGTATGCAATACTGTGTACCAGACCTGATGTGTGCCTTGCTATAAGTCTAGCAGGGAGGTACCAAAGTAATCCAGGAGTGGATCACTGGACAGCCGTCAAGAACATCCTGAAATACCTGAAAAGGACTAAGGATATGTTTCTCGTATATGGAGGTGACAAAGAGCTCATCGTAAACGGTTACGTTGATGCAAGCTTTGACACTGATCCGGACGATTCTAAATCGCAGACCGGATACGTGTTTACATTAAATGGTGGAGCTGTCAGTTGGTGCAGTTCTAAACAAAGCGTTGTGGCGGGATCTACATGTGAAGCGGAATACATAGCTGCTTCGGAAGCAGCAAACGAAGGAGTCTGGATGAAGGATTTCATATCCGATCTAGGTGTCATACCTAGTGCATCGGGTCCAATGAAAATCTTTTGTGACAATACTGGTGCAATTGCCTTGGCAAAGGAATCCAGATTTCACAAGAGAACCAAGCACATCAAGAGACGCTTCAATTCCATCCGGGATCTAGTCCAGGTGGGAGACATAGAGATTTGCAAGATACATACGGATCTGAATGTTGCAGACCCGTTGACTAAGCCTCTTCCACGAGCAAAACATGATCAGCACCAAGGCTCCATGGGTGTTAGAATCATTACTGTGTAATCTAGATTATTGACTCTAGTGCAAGTGGGAGACTGAAGGAAATATGCCCTCGAGGCAATAATAAAGTTATTATTTATTTCCTTACATCATGATAAATGTTTATTATTCATGCTAGAATTGTATTAATCGGAAACATAATACATGTGTGAATACATAGACAAACAGAGTGTCACTAGTATGCCTCTACTTGACTAGCTCGTTAATCAAAGATGGTTATGTTTCCTAACCATGAACAAAGAGTTGTTATTTGATTAACGAGATCACATCATTAGTTGAATGATCTGATTGACATGACCCATTCCATTAGCTTAGCACCCGATCGTTTAGTATGTTGCTATTGCTTTCTTCATGACTTATACATGTTCCTATGACTATGAGATTATGCAACTCCCGTTTACCGAAGGAACACTTTGTGTGCTACCAAACGTCACAACGTAACTGGGTGATTATAAAGGTGCTCTACAGGTGTCTCCAAAGGTAGATGTTGGGTTGGCGTATTTCGAGATTAGGATTTGTCACTCCGATTGTCGGAGAGGTATCTCTGGGCCCTCTCGGTAATGCACATCACATAAGCCTTGCAAGCATTACAACTAATGAGTTAGTTGCGAGATGATGTATTACGGAACGAGTAAAGAGACTTGCCGGTAACGAGATTGAACTAGGTATTGGATACCGACGATCGAATCTCGGGCAAGTAACATACCGATGACAAAGGGAACAACGTATGTTGTTATGCGGTCTGACCGATAAAGATCTTCGTAGAATATGTCGGATCCAATATGGGCATCCAGGTCCCGCTATTGGTTATTGACCGGAGACGTGTCTCGGTCATGTCTACATTGTTCTCGAACCGTAGGGTCCGCACGCTTAATGTTACGATGACAGTTATTATGAGTTTATGCATTTTGATGTATCGAAGTTAGTTCGGAGTCTCGGATGTGATCACGGACATGACGAGGAGTCTCGAAATGGTCGAGACATAAATATTGATATATTGGATGACTATATTCGGACACCGGAAGCGTTCCGGAGAAGTTTCGGATAAAACCGGATCACCGGGGGGTTAATGGGCCTCATGGGCCTAAAGTGGAGAAGAGGATGGGGCTCCCAGGGCAGGCCGCGCGCCCCCTCTCCCCCTAGTCCGAATTGGACAAGGAGGGAGGGGCGGCGCCCCCCTCTTTCCCTCTCTTCTCCACCAATCCTACTTGGACTAGGAAAAGGGGGGGGAGTCCTACTCCCGGTAGGAGTAGGACTCCTCCTGCGCCTCCATAGGGCCGGCCGAACCCCTCCCCCTTGGATCCTTTATATACGGAGGCAAGGGGGCACCCTAGAACACACAATTGATCAACGTGATCATTCCTTAGCCGTGTGCGGTGCCCCCTTCCACCATATTCCACCTCGGTCATATCGTTGTAGTGCTTAGGCGAAGCCCTGTGTCGGTAGAACATCATCATTGTCACCATGCTGTTGTGCTGACGGAACTCATCCCCGAAGCTTTGCTGGATCGGAGCCCGGGAGCGTCATCGAGCTGTACGTGTGCTAAGAACTCGGAGGTGCCAGAGTAACGGTGCTTGGATCGGTCGGATCGGGAAGACGTACGACTACTTCCTCTACGTTGCGTCAACGCTTCCGCTTTGGTCTACGAGGGTACATAGACAACACTCTCCCCTCTCGTTGCTATGCATCACCATGATCTTGCGTGTGCTTAGGAATTTTTTTGAAATTACTACGTTCCCCAACAGTATGGGCATCTCCCAAGCACCGGTCCACCCACATACCAAATTATCAAAGTACCGAACGCGAATCATATGAGCGTGATGAAAACTAGCTTGACGATATTCCCATGTGTCCTCGGGAGCGCTTAACATCATATAAGAGTTTTTCCAGGCTTGTCCTTTGCTACAAAATGATTGGGCCACCTTGCTGCACTTTATTTACTTTTGTTACTTGTTGCTCGTTACAAATTATCCTATCACAAAACTATCTGTTACTACTTATTTCAGTACTTGCAGAGAATACCTTGCTGGAAACCGCTTATCATTTCCTTCTGCTCCTCATTGGGTTCGACACTCTTACTTATCGAAAGGACTATGATAGATCCCCTGTACTTGTGGGTCATCAAGACTTTTTTCTGGCGCCGTTGCCGGGGAGTGAAGCGCCTTTGGCAGGTGGAATTTGGTAAGGAAAAATTCATATAGTCTGCTGAAATTTACTGTCACTTGTTACTATGGAAAGTAATCCTCTGAGGGGCTTGTTTGGGGTATCTTCACCACGACCAGTAGAGCAAAAAGTTGCTCCTCAACCTATTGAACCTACTGAAAATGAAAATGCTTGCTTTGAAATTCCTTTGTGTATGGTAGAAAAACTGCTAGCTAATCCTTTTTTAGGAGATGGTACAAAAGATCCTGATGAACATCTAATATATGTGGATGAAGTTTGTGGATTATTTAAGCTTGCAGTTGTACCCGGAGATGTTGTTAAGAAGAAGGTCTTCCCCTTATCTTTGAGGGGAGACGCATCGACATGGTATAGGCTATGTGATGATATGGAGTCTTGGAACTACAAACGATTGAAATTGGAATTTCATCAAAAGTGTTATCCTATGCATCTTGTTCATCGTGATCGCAATTATATATATAATTTTCAGCCTCGCGAAGGAGAAAGCATCGCTCAAGCTTGGGGGAGGCTTAAATCAATGTTATATTCATGCCCCAATCATGAGCTCTCAAGAGAAATGATTATTGAAAAATTGTATGCTCGGCTTTCTGATAACAATCGCACCATGCTTGATACTTCTTGTGCTGGCTCTTTTATGATGAAGACTATTGAATTCAAATGGGATTTATTGGAAAGAATTAAACGCAACTCCGAAGATTGGGACCTCGACAATGGTAAGGAGTCAGGTATGACACCTAGTTTTGATTGTGTTAAATCTTTTATGGATACCAATATTTTCCGTAAATTTAGCACTAGATATGGACTTGATTCTGAGATAGTAGCTTCTTTCTCTGAATCTTTTGCTGCTTATGTTGATCTCCCCAAGGAGAAGTGGTTTAAATATCATCCTCCCATAGAAGTAAAATTAGCTGCACCTATTAAAGTTGAAGAAAAGACTATTACTTATAATGATCCTATTGTTCCTACTTCTTATGTTGAGAAACCACCTTTCCCTGTTAGGATAAAGGATCATGCTAAAGCTTCAACTATGGTTCGTAAAAGAAATATTAAAACATATACACCTCCTGAGCAAGTTAAAGTTGAACCTAATATTGCTATTGTTAAAGATCTATTGTCTGATAATATAGATGGGCATGTTATTTATTTCTGTGATGAAACTGCTAGAATTGCTAAACCACGTGATACAGATAAACCTAGACCTGTGGTAGGTATGCCTATTATTTCCGTTAAAATAGGAGATCATTTTTATCATGGCTTATGTGATATGGGTGCTAGTGCTAGTGCAATACCTATTGACTTATAAAACGAAATTATGCATGACATTGCACCTATTGAGTTAGAAGATATTGATGTCACAATTAAACTTGCTAATAGAGATACTATTTCACCAATGGGAATTGTTAGAGATGTTGAAGTCTTGTGTGGGAAAACTAAATATCCTGCTGATTTTCTTGTTGTTGGTTCCCCACAAGATAGCTTCTATCCCATTATATTTGGTAGACCCTTCTTAAATACTGTTAATGCTACCACAGATTGCAAAAGAGATGTTGTTACTGTAGGTTTCGATGATATGACTCATGAATTTAATTTTCTAAATTTAGTAGATAACACCGTGAAGAAGAATTACCTAGTAAAGATGAAATTATTGGTCTTGCCTCTATTGCCGTACCTCCTAGTGATCCTTTAGAACAATATCTGCTAGACCATGAAAATGATATGTTTATGAATGAAAGAAGGGAATTAGATGAAGTATTCTTTAAACAGGAACCTATTTTGAAACATAATTTACCTGTTGAAATCCTAGGAGATCCTCCTCCACCCAAGGGCGATCCCATGTTTGAGCTTAAACCATTACCAGATACTCTTAAATATGCCTATCTTGATGAGAAGAGATATATCCTGTTATTATTAGTGCCAACCTTTCAGAACATGAAGAAGAGAGATTATTGAAAATTCTGAAGAAGCACTGTGCTGCTATTGGGTATACTCTTGATGATCTTAAGGGCATTAGTCCCACTCTATGCCAACATTAAATTAATTTGGAAGAGGATGCTAAACCAGTTCGTGATCATCTACGCCATCTGAATCCTAAAATGAAAGAAGTGGTAAGAAAGGAGATACTAAAGCTCCTTGAGGCAGGTATAATTTATCCCGTTGCTGATAGTAAGTGGGTAAGTCCTGTCCATTGTTTCCCTAAGAAGGGAGGTATCGCTGTTGTTCCTAATGATAAAGATGAATTTATTCCTCAAAGAATTATTACTGGTTATAGGATGGTAATTGATTTCCGCAAATTAAATAAGGCTACTAAAAAGATCATTACCCCTTACCTTTTATCGATCAAATGCTAGAAAGATTATCCAAACATACACATTTTTGCTTTCTAGATGGTTATTCTGGTTTCTCTCAAATACCTGTGTCAGCCAAAGATCAATCAAAGACTACTTTTTACATGCCCTTTTGGTACTTTTGCTTATAGACGTATGCCTTTTGGTTTATGTAATGCACCTGCTACCTTTCAAAGATGCATGATGGCTATATTCTCTAACTTCTGTGAAAAGATTTGTGAGGTTTTCATGGACGACTTTTCCGTCTATGGATCTTCTTTTGACGATTGCTTGAGCAACCTTGATCGAGTTTTGCAGAGATGTGAAGAAACTAATCTTGTCCTGAATTGGGAAAAGTGCCACTTTATGGTTAATGAAGGTATTTTCTTGGGGCACAAAGTTTCTGAAAGAGGTATTGAAGTTGATAAAGCCAAGGTTGATGCTATTGAAAAGATGCCATGTCCCAAGGACATCAAAGGTATAAGAAGTTTCCTTGGTCATGCCGGTTTTTATAGGAGGTTCATTAAGGACTTCTCAAGAATCTCTCGGCCTCTGACTAATTTATTACAAAAAGATATACCATTTGTCTCTGATGATGATTGTGTAGAAGCATTTGAAATACTTAAGAAATCATTGATCTCTGCACCTATTGTTCAGCCACCTGATTGGAATTTACCCTTTGAAATTATGTGCGATGCTAGTGATTATGCTGTAGGAGCTGTTCTAGGACAAAGAGTTGATAAGAAACTAAATGTTATTCAATATGCTAGTAAAACTCTAGACAATGCTCAAAGAAATTATGCTACTACTGAAAAAGAATTCTTAGCAGTTGTATTTGCTTGTGATAAGTTTAGACCTTATATTGTTGATTCTAAAGTAACTATTCACACTGATCATGCTGCTATTAAATATCTTATGGAAAGGAAAGATGCTAAACCTAGACTTATTAGATGGGTTATCTTGCTTCAAGAATTTGATTTACATATTGTTGATAGAAAAGGAGCTAAGAACCCCGTTGCAGACAACTTGTCTAGGTTAGAAAATGTGCTTGATAACCCACTACCTATTGATGATAGCTTCCCTGATGAGCAATTAAATGTCATAAATGCTTCTCATACTGCTCCATGGTATGCTGATTATGCTAATTACATTGTTGCTAAGTTTATACCACCTAGTTTCACATACCAGCAAAAGAAAAAGTTCTTCTATGATTTGAGGCATTACTTTTGGGATGACCCACATATTTATAAAGGAGTAGATGGTGTTATTAGACGTTGTGTACCTGAGCATGAACAGGAATAGATCCTACGCAAGTGTCACTCCGAAGCTTATGGAGGGCACCATGCTGGAGATAGAACTGCCCATAAGGTACTACAATCTGGTTTTTATTGTCCTACTCTCTTCAAGGATGCCCGTAAGTTTGTCTTATCTTGTGATGAATGTTAAAGAATTGGTAATATTAGTAGACGTCAAGAAATGCCTATGAATTATTCACTTGTTATTGAACCATTTGATGTTTGGGGCTTTGACTATATGGGACCTTTTCCTTCCTCTAATGGTTATACACATATTTTAGTTGCTGTTGATTACGTTACTAAGTGGGTAGAAGCTATTCCAACTAGTAGTGCTGATCATAACACTTCTATTAAAATTCTTAAAGAAATTATCTTTCCAAGGTTTGGAGTCCCTAGATATTTAGTGACTGATGGTGGTTCACATTTTATTCATGGTGCTTTCCGTAAAATGCTTGCTAAATATGATGTTAATGATAGAATTGCATCCCCTTATCACCCTCAGTCTAGTGGTCAAGTAGAATTGAGTAATAGAGAACTAAAATTAATGTTGCAAAAGACTGTTAATAGGTCCAGAAAGAATTGTTCCAAGAAACTTGATGATGCATTATGGGCCTATAGAACTGCATATAAAAATCCTATGGGTATGTCTCCATATAAAATGGTCTATGGAAAAGCATGTCACTTACCTCTCGAACTAGAACACAACGCTTATTGGGCTATTAAAGAACTAAATTATGATTTTAAACTTGCCGGTGAGAAGAAGTTATTTGATATTAACTCACTTGATGAATGGAGAACCCAAGCCTACAAAAATGCCAAGTTGTTTAAAGAAAAATTTAAAAGGTGGCATGATGAAAGAATACAAAAGCGTGAGTTTAATGTTGGTGATTATGTATTTCTATACAACTCTCGTTTAAGATTTTTTATAGGAAAACTTCTCTCTAAATGGGAAGGTCCCTACGTTATCGAGGAGGTCTACCGTTCCGGTGCCATAAAAATCAACAACTTCGAAGGCACAAATCCGAAGGTGGTAAATGGTCAAAGAATCAAACATTATATCTCAGGTAATCCCATAAATGTTGAAACCAATGTTATTGAAACCGTAACCCCGGAGGAATACATAAGGGACACTTTCCGGAATGTTTCAGACTCCGAAAAGGAATAGGTATATGGTACAGTAAGTAAACCGACTCCAAAACAGTTTTTAAGGCAATATTTCTCCGTTTTGGAATATTTAGAAAAATAGAAAAATAAGCAGCAGTACGGAAAGGACACGAGGGCTCTACGAGGGTGGAGGGCGCGCCCTACCCCCTGGGCGCGCCCCCTACCTCGTGGGCACCTCATGTGCTCTCCGGACTCTGTTTTCTTACATGACACGTATTTTGGTCGGTAAAAAATCATTATATAACCTCCCGGGGGTTTTGACTCCCGTATCACGCAAATATCTCTTGTCTTTGTTTTTAGTTGTCCTGCTGCAGACAGAGCAACATGTCATCCTAGGATTCGGAAGGAGAAAGCTATGTGGCTGATTACCTTGCAGATCCTAAGGTCTATGGGGATGTAGAGCATTGCAGTATCTGGTATGGGCACTCCACTTGGCAACTGCCAAGCTTGGGGGAGTGCCCCGGTATCGTATCACCATCACTTTTATCTTTACCGTTTTCTTAGTTCGATCCTTTTGGTAATATTTTGATCTAGTAGAATAAAAGTTCTTAGTATGATCTAGTCGTGAGTTTTGCTTTATTATCCTTCTATGTAATCGAGTCCGTGAGCTATATAATAAAGACTAGTGTTGAGTCAAGGGCTTGATTATTTTTTCCATGATCCCAAATAAAATAAAAGAAAAGAGAAAGAAATAAAAAGAAACAAAGAGATCATGTCAGCCTTATGGAGAGTAATGAGCTCACATAGAAAGAGTATGATGAATAAAAGTTATTGAGGGTTGACAAACATAGTTTTGGTCATCGTCGCAATTAATAGGAAGTAATAAAGAAAGAGAGGTCTTCACATATAAATATACTATCTTGGACATCTTTTATGATTGTGAGCACTCATTAAAATATGACATGCTAAAGAAGTTGACATTGGACAAGGAAGACAACATAATGGGTTATGTTTTCCTACATCCGAGATAAATTATATTGTCTTGGATCTTCCAACATGTTGAGCTTGCCTTTCTCCCTCATGCTATCCAAATTCATTGCACCAAGTAGAGATACTACTTGTGCTTCCCAATACCCTTAAACCAGTTTTGCCATGAGAGTCCACCATATCTTCCTATGGATTGAGTAAGATCCATCAAGTAAGTTGTCATCGGTGCAAGCAATAAAAAAATGCTCTCTAAATATGCATGATTGATTGGTGTGGTAGAAATAAGCTTTATACAATCATGTGATATGGGAGTAATAAAAGCGACAGGCTGCATAATAAAGGTCCATATCACAAGTGGCAATATAAAGTGATGTTCTTTCACATTAGGATTTTGTGCATCCAACCATAAAAGCGCGTGACAACCTCTGCTTCCCTCTGCGAAGGGCCTATCTTTTACTTTTATCTCCTACATTGCAAAAGAGTCATGGTGATCTTCACCCTTCCTTTTTACATTTTATCCTTCGGCAAGCACAATATGTTGGAAAGATCGGGGTATATATGGCTAATTGGATGTGGGTTTTCATGAACAATTACTGTTGACATTACCCTTGAGATAAAACGTTGGGAGGCAAAAACTATAAGCCCCCATCTTCCTCTGTGTCCGATTAAAATTCCATACCCATAAGTATTGCGTGAGTGTCAGCAATTGTGAAAGCCTATATGATAGTTGTGTATGTGGACTTGCTGAAAAGCTCTTATACATTGACTCTTTCCTATGTTATGATAAATTGCAATTGCTTCAATGACTGAGACTATAGTTTGTTAGTTTTCAATGAAGTTTACGATTCATACTTGATATTGTGATTGAATTATTACTCTAGCATAAGAAATCATATGACAAGAATTATATAAGTTGCTGTTCTAAGAATGATCATGATGCCCTCATGTCCGTATTTTATTTTTATCGACACCTTCATCTCTAAACATGTGGACATATTTTTTGATTTCGGCTTTTCGCTTGAAGACAAGCGAGGTCTAAGCTTGGGGGAGTTGATACGTCCATTTTGCACCATGCTTTTATATCAATATTTATTGCATTATGGGCTGTTATTACACATTATGTCACAATATTTCTGCCTATTCTCTCTTATTTTACAAGGTTTACATAGGGAGAATGTCGGCAGCTGGAATTCTGGCCGGAAAAGGAGCAAATTTTAGAGACCTATTCAGCACAGCTCCAAAAGTCCTGAAACTTCACGGATGATGTTTCCCAAATATATAAAAAACATTGAGTGCAAGAACTTCACCAGGGGGGCACACCCTGCCCACGAGGGTGGGGGGCGTGCCCTACCCCCCTGGGCGCGCCCCCCTACCTCATGGGCCCCCTGGTGGCCCTCCGGTGACCATCTTTTGCTATATGGACTCTTTCGATGGGAAAAAAATCATAAGCCATCTTCTCGGACGAAACTCCGCCGCCACAAGGCGGAACCTTGGCGGAACCAATCTAGGGTTCTGGCGGGGCTGTTCTGCCGGGGAAACTTCCATCCCGGAGGGGGAAATCATCGCCATCATCATCACCAACGCTCCTCTCATCAGGAGAGGGAAATCTCCATCAACATCTTCATCAGCACCATCTCATCTCAAAACCCTAGTTCATCTCTTGTATCCAATTCTTGTCTCCAAGTCCGGGATTAGTGCTAGTAGGTTGCTAGTAGTGTTAATTACTCCTTGTAGTTGATGCTAGTTGGCTTAATTGGTGGAAGATCATATGTTCAGATCCTATATGCACATTAATACCCCTCTGATTATGAACATGTTTATGCTTTGTGAGTAGTTACTTTTGTTCCTGAGGACATGGGAGAAGTCTTGCTATTAGTAGTCATGTGAATTTGGTATTCGTTCGATATTTTGATGAGATGTATGTTGTCTCTCCTCTAGTGGTGTTATGTGAACATCGACTACATGACACTTCACCATTGTTTGGGCCTAGAGGAAGGCATTGTGAAGTAATAAGTAGATGATGGGTTGCTAGAGTGACAGAATCTTAAACCCTAGTTTATGCGTTGCTTCGTAAGTGGCTAATTTGGATCCATATGTTTCATGCTATGGTTAGGTTTACCTTAATACTTTTGTTGTATTTGCGGATGCTTGCAATAGAGGTTAATCATAAGTGGGATGCTTGTCCAATTCAGGGCATCACCCAAGCACCGGTCCACCCACATACCAAATTATCAAAGTACCGAACGCGAATCATATGAGCGTGATGAAAACTAGCTTGACGATATTCCCATGTGTCCTCGGGAGCGCTCTACATCATATAAGAGTTTTTCCAGGCTTGTCCTTTGCTACAAAAGGATTGGGCCACCTTGCTGCACTTTATTTACTTTTGTTACTTGTTGCTCGTTACAAATTATCCTATCACAAAACTATCTGTTACTACTTATTTCAGTACTTGCAGAGAATACCTTGCTGGAAACCGCTTATCATTTCCTTCCACTCCTCGTTGGGTTCGACACTCTTACTTATCGAAAGGACTACGATAGATCCCCTATACTTGTGGGTCATCAAAGATCCATATGATCTCTTTATTTCTTCTTATTCTTTCTCTTCTCTTTTATTTTTATTCCCTCCAGATCATGGCAAGATAATCAGGCCCTTGACTCATAACTAATCTTTATTATATATAGCTCACGGACTCGATTACATAGAAGGATCATAAAGCAAAAGTCAAAACTAGAGCATACTAAAACTTTATTCTACTAGATCAAGTTATAACCAAAAGGATCGAACTAAGAAAAACGGTAAAGATAAAAGTGTGATGGTGATATGATACCGGGGCACTCCCCTTGGCAACTGCCAAGCTTCGGGGAGTTCTCCTTTGCTGGTGAAGATAAAAGTGTGATGGTGATATGATACCAGATAATCAGTTCTCCTTTGCTGGTGAAGAAGATGGTGGTGATGATGGATAGTCGCACATCGAGCGTAGGAGATCCTCCAATTTGCGGATAATGCCCTTGAGTGCGGTGATATGCTCCTTCAACAAAATATTTTCACACGTGAGATACTTATTTTGTATGCGAGCTAACTCAATCATCTTGAAAGCTTCAATCTCCGTTGGGGTAAGAAGATTGTAATGAGGTTGGAGGAAGTCTTCGTCTTCTGCTGCCGGAGCTTGATCCTCCATGGCCTTCTTGATCCCATCATCCTTGTTTCTTCTCTCTTCAACTCTATCTTCATTAGCCAAGCATCGTTGCCCTCATTGTTGGAGGAGGGGGATGACATAATGCCTGGCCTTGACAACTCTGGTAGAAAACAGCTCGAAACAAAAACAGAGGATATTTGTGTGGTACGGTGTTCAAAACCTTCTAGAGATTATATAATGAATTTTTACCGACCAAAAGAAGTATCACACAAGAAAACAGAGTCCGGAGAGCACATGAAGTGCCCACGAGGCAGGGGGCGCGCCCTCCACCCTCGTGGAAGCCTTGTGTCCTTCCCGGACTGCTTCTTATTTTCCTACTTTCTTAAATATTCCAAAACGGAGAAAAAAAATGCTATTAGAACTGTTTTGGAGTCGGTTTACTTACCGTACCACATACCTCTTCCTTTTTGGAGTCTGAAACGTTATGGAAAGTGTCCCTTATGTATTCCTTAGGGGTTACGGTTTCAATAACATTAGTTTCAACATTTATGGGATTACCTGAGATATAATGTTTGATTCTTTGACCGTTCACCACCCTCGGATTCGTGCCTTCGAAGTTGTTGAGTTTTATGGAACCGGAACGAAAGACCTCCTCGATGACGTAAGGACCTTCCCATTTAGAGAGGATTTTTCCTGCAAAAAATCTTAAACGAGAGTTTTATAACAATACATAATCACCTACATTAAACTCATGTTTTGTATTCTTTTGTCATGCCATCTTTTAACTATTTCTTTAAACAGTTTGGCATTCTCATAGGCCTGGGTTCTCCATTCATCAAGTGAGCTAATGTCAAATAGTCTCTTCTCACCGGCAAGTTTGAAATCATAGTTGAGCTCTTTAATGGCCCAATATGCCTTGTGTTCTAGTTCGAGAGGTAAGTGACAAGCTTTTCCATAAACCATTTTATATGGAGACATACCCATAGGATTTTTATATGCAGTTCTATAGGCCATAATGCATCATCAAGTTTCTTTGACCAATTCTTTCTAGATCTATTAAAAATCTTTTGCAAAATTAATTTTAGCTCTCTATTACTCAGTTCTACTTGATCATTAGACTGCGGGTGATACGAAGATGCAATTCTATGATTAACATTATACTTAGCAAGCATCTTACGAAAAGCACCATGAATAAAATGTGAACCACCATCAATCATTAAGTATCTAGGGACTCCAAACCTCGGAAAAATAACTTATTCAAGCATCTTAATAGAGGTGTTATGATCAACACTACTAGTTGGTATAGCTTCTACCCACTTAGTAACATAATCAACAGCAACTAAAATATGTGTATACCCATAAGAGGAAGGAAGTGATCCCATATAATCAAAGCCCCAAACATCAAATGGTTCAATAACAAGTGAATAATTCATAGGCATTTCTTGACGTTTACTAGTATTAGCAATTCTTTAACATTCATCACAAGACAAGACAAACTTACGGGCATCCTTGAAGAGAGTAGGCCAATAAAAACCGGATTGCAATACCTTACGTGCAGTTCTATCTCCAGCATGGTGTCCTCCATAAGCCTCGGAGTGACACTTGCGTAGGATCTGTTCCTATTCATGCTCAGGTACACAACGTCTAATAACACCATCTACTCCTTCTTTATAAAGGTGTGGGTTATCCCAAAATTAATGTCTTAAATCATAGAAAAAACTTTTTCTTTTGCTGGTATGTGAAACTAGGTGGTATAAATTTAGCAACAATGTAATTAGCATAATTAGCATACCATGGAGCAGTACGAGAAGCATTTATGACAGCTAATTGTTCATCAGGAGAGCTATCATCAATAGGTGGTGGGTCATCAAGAACATTCTCTAACCTAGACAAGTTGTCTGCAACGGGGTTCTCAGCTCCCTTTCTATCAATAATATGCAAATCAAATTCTTGTAGCAAGAGAACCCATCTAATAAGTCTAGGTTTAGCATCTTTCTTTTCCATAAGATATTTAATAGCAGCATGATCGGTGTGAACAGTTACTTTACAATCAACAATATAAGGTCTGAACTTATCACAAGCAAATACAATTGCTAAAAATTCTTTTTCAGTAGTAGCATAATTTCTTTGGGCACTATCTAGAGTTTTACTAGCATATTGGATAAAATTTAATTTCTTATCAACTCTTTGTCCTAGAACAGCACCTATAGCATAATCACTAGCATCACACAAAATTTCAAATGGTAAATTCCAATCAGGAGGTTGAACAATAGGTGCATAAATCAAGGCTTTCTTAAGTATTTCAAATGCTTCTACACAATCATCATCAAAGACAAAAGGAACATCTTTTTGTAAGAGATTATTCAGAGGCTGGAATTTTTTGAGAAGTCTTTAGTGAACCTCCTATAAAACCCGGCATGACCAAGGAAACTTCTTATACCTTTAATGTCCTTAGGACACGGCATCTTTTCAATATCATCAAATTTAGCTTTATCATCTTCAATACCTCTTTCAGAAATTTTATGACCAAGATAATACCTTCATTAACCATAAAGTGGCACTTCTCCCAATTCAAGACAAGATTAGTTTCTTCACATCTCTGCAAAACTCGATCAAGGTTGCTTAAGCAATCATCAAAAGAAGTCCCATATACAGAAAAATCATCCATGAAAACCTCAACAATCTTTTGACAAAAGTTAGAGAATATAGCAGTCGTGCATCTTTGAAAGGTAGCAGGTGCATTACATAAATCAAAAGGCATACTTCTATAAGCAAAGGTACCGAAAGGGCAAGTAAAAGTGGTCTTTTCCTGATCCTCTTTTGACATAGGTATTTGAGAGAAACCAGAATAACAATCTAGAAATAAAAAATGTGTATGTTTGGATAATCTTTCTAGCATTTGATCAATGAAAGGTAGAGGGTAATGATATTTTTTAGTAGCTTTATTTAATTTATAGAAATAAATTACCATTCTATAACCTGTAACAATTCTTTGTGGGACAAATTCATCTTTATCATTTGGAACAACAATAATACCTCCTTTCTTAGGGACACAATGGACAGGACTTACCCACTGACTATCAGCAACATGATAAACTATACCTGCCTCCATAAGCTTTAATATTTATTTTCTTACCACGTCTTTCATCTTAGGATTTAACCATCATTGGTGATCAACAACCGGTTTAGCGTCTTTCTCTAATTTTATTTTGTGCTGGCATAGAGTGGGCCTAATGCCCTTAAGATCATCTAGAGTATATCCAATAGCAGCACAGTGCTTCTTCAGAGTTTTCAATCATTTATATTTTTCCTGCTCTGAAAGGTTAGCACTAATAATAATAGGATATATCTTCTTTTCATCAAGATAAGCATATTTAAGAGTATCAGGTAATGGTTTAAGCTCAAAGACGGGATCACCCTTGGGTGGAGGAGGATATCCTAGAATTTCAACACGCAAGTTGTGTTTCAAAATAGGTCCCTGTTTAAAGAATACTTCATCTATTTCCCTTTTTTCATTCATAAACATATCATTTTCATGGTCGAGCAAATATTGGTCTAAAGGATCATTAGGAGGAACGGCAATAGAAGCAAGATCAATAATTTCATCTTTACTAGGTAATTCTTTATCATGGGGTTGTCTACGAAATTTAGCAAAATTAAACTCATGAGACATATCCCCCAAACCAATAGTAACAACATCCTTTTTGCAATCTATCTTAGCATTAACAGTATTCAAGAAAGGTCTACCAAATATAATGGGACAAAATTTATCTTGTGGGGAACCAAGAACAAGAAAATCAGCAGGATATTTAACTTTCCCACACAAGACTTCAACATCTCTAACAATCCCAACTGGTGAAATAGTGTCTCTATTGGCAAGCTTAATTGTAAAGTCAATTTCCTCTATCTCAGCAGGTGCAATATCATGCATAATTTCTTTGTATAAGGAATGAGGTATTGCACTTGCACTAGGACCCATATCACATAAGCCATGATAGCAATGATCTCCTATTTTAACAGAAATAACAGGCATGCCTACAACAGGTCTATGTTTATTTTTAGTGTCAGGTCTAGCAATTCTAGCAGCTTCATCACAGAAGTAAATAACATGCCCATCGATATTATCGGCGAAGAGATCTTTAACCATAGCAATACTAGGTACAACTTTAATTTTCTTAGGTGGTGTAGGTGTTCTAGTATTACTCTTACGAACCATAGTTGGAGCTTTAGCATGATCCTTTATTCTAACAGGGAAAGTTGGTTTCTCAATATAAGCAGTAGGAACAATAGGATCAAAATTATAAGTGATAATCTTTTCTTCAACTTTAATAGGTGCAACTACTTTTGCTTCAATTGGAGGATTATATTTAAACCACTTCTCCTTAGGGATACCAACATTGGTAGCAATGGATTCACAGAGTCAAGTCCATATTTAGTGCTAAATTCATGGAAAACATCGGTGTCCATAAAAGACTTAACACAATCAAACTTAGGTGTTATACCTGACTCCTTACCTTCATCGAGATCCCAATCTTCAGAGTTGCGTTTACTTCTTTCCAATAAATCCCATTTGAATTCAATAGTCTTCATAAAAGAGCCAGTACAAGAAGTATCGAAGCGATTATTGAGAGAAAGCCGAGCATAAAATTTTGAATAATAATTTCTCTTGAGAGCTCATGATTGGGGCATGAATATAACATTGACTTAAGCCTCCCCAAGCTTGAGCGATGCTTTCTCCTTCGCGAGGCTAAAAATTATATATATATATATATATATAATTACGATCACGATGAACTAGATGCATAGGATAAAACTTCTGATGAAATTCCAATTTCAATCGGTTGTAGTTCCATGATCCCATATCATCACATAGCCTAAACCATGTCAATGCCTTTCCCTTCAAAGATAAAGGGAAGACCTTCTTATTTTTTGATCAATCAAAGATAGTAGGAGAGGCTCCTACTAACATTTTTCATTCATTATCACACCAAATACATTTTATAGGGGCATACAGGCGCACCCAAAGGGGTATCCTCTGACCCTACATCCTCATCCTCCAAGCACATGGTGAGGGGGTGATGAGGAGAAGCAGAACGTTATAACTAAAACAAAGTTACTCTTATACAATGGAGTTTACAAAACTTTTCATGAACCCCACTAAAGAGGGTTTGACTCTATGAGCTAGAAGAGCAAATTCCGTCTTAAACCTTTTCTTCCAAGAGGGGAGTGAGTTGGGGATACTCCTGAATATTTTATCATTACATTCCTTCCAGATTGCCCACGCCGCTGTCATAAAGATCTCCATAAACATGGGCTGGGTCCAGCTTTCCTTTCCTTGATGGATTTTGATCAGACGGTCACCCGAGTCACCAAATTGCACCCTAATTTCTCCCCAGCAATCAGCACTAAATGGACAGTCAAAAAATAGATGATCCACTGTTTCCTCTTCCCCATTGCCACATAGGGCACAGTTGGTTCCATCCGCAACGTTCCAGTGTCGCCTTCTCAGCATGTTTTTGGTGTTAGCGCGATCAGCTGTGACCAACCACGTGAAAACTTTGATTTTCATTGTACATTTAGATTTCCAAATCCATCGAAAGGCATCATCTGCAGTCACATTTTTGAAGTAGTAGGCATAGAACTGTCGGGATGAGTATTTGGCTCCCCATACACAAGACCACACGTCGTTTTCCCCACTGGTGGGGTGCGTGCACGTTGTCAGTTCCTGTATCTCTCGTAGTTCATCTCTTGCTTCGAGGGAGAGGGGGAGGAAGAACTCATATTGCAGGTTGGTCATTGCAAGAAAGTGAGCTACCGAAGAGTCCTCCTCTCTGACAAACGAAAAAGCACTGGGATGAGAAGTTTCTAGTGGTTGTTCGAGCCATAGATCCTTCCAGAAGAGGACGATGGAACCATCTCCAACAGTCACCTGTGTGATCCCACAGTATGTATTGCTGAGTTTCATCACATCCAGCCACCAAAATGACCCATAGGGCTCGGTCGCATGCGAGATTTTACCATCATAGTACGTGGACCAGATGAGTTCACACCAGGGCATATCTTTTTTGTTGTAGAAGCGGTGTTGGAATTTAATCAGCAATCCTTGGTTTTGGATTTTTATGTCAAGGATTCCGAGGCCTCCACGTGATTTTGGTCTGCACACTAGAGCCCATGCAGCCAGCGAGTTGCAGGACTCACCGTTCTCTATTTTCTTGCGCCATAGACACCTCCTTCTTATTTTGTCTAGGTACTCCACTATCTTGGGGGGAATTTTGAGGGTGCACATGGGGTATATCATTAGCGAGGTAATCAACGAGTTCTGCAGGGTTAGTTTGCTCCCCTGGTTCAGCATACACAGCGAGGAGGATAGCTTGCGCTCGGCATTGTCAACCACTGGCATAAGGTCCGATACCGATGGCCTAGTAGTCCCCATCGGCAGCCCGAGATAAGTGAATGGTGTCGACCCAATGGAGCATTGCAGCATCTGCGCCAATTGATTTACGAGATCATCCTGTACATTGAGCGGAATCATCATTGGCTCGCGGAATTTTATCTTTAGCCTGATGGAGTCAGCGTAGTCCAGTAGGATCTCTTTCATGTGAGCGACTTATGTGGGAGAAGCCGGCATGATCAGAATGGTGTCATCCGCGTATTGTATCAGTGGGTAATCTGTCGATCATCTGCTTGGAATAGGCAGTTGAATCAATCCGTTTCTGTGCGCATCATTAATTGCTTCTTGCAAGAAGTCCGCAGCGAGGAAGAATATGAGCGGGGAGAGAGGATCCCCTTGGCGAACACCACACTTGCATAAAAATTGTCGGCCGGGAACCCCATTAAGGAGGACCGATGACGTCCCAGAGCCGAAGATCATTTTAATACAATTCAGCCATCGATCACAAAAACCCATATGCCTCATTATCTCAATCATGGAAGAGTGTTCAATTGTATCGAACGCCTTCGCAAAGTCTAGCTTCAGGAGGATGCTGGGTTTCTTGGAAGACTGGCATTGATATATGTATTCAAACGCCCACGCCAAACAATCCTGGATCATTCGGGTCCTGATGAATCAGTATTGATTTTTATGAATAATCTTGAGGATGAGTTTCTGCAGACGATTGGCGAGTACTTTTGTGATAATTTTCATGCAGCAATTCAACAGTGTGATGGGACGGAAGTCACTGGATGTTTCAGGCGAAGGAACTTTCGGTATCAGCGTGATAAAGCCCGAGTTGACACTGGTGAGATCCAAGTTGCCATCGTAGAAATCTTCACATAACTTATAAAAGTCTTATTTGATGATGTGCTAGCAAGATTTAAGAAATGTTCTGTTAAAATCATCCAGGCCGGGGGCACGGTCAGCGAGCATGGATCTGATAACCTCATCGATCTCCTTATGGGTGAATGGTGTGGCCAGACTTTCCAACCCATCGATTTTCTTGATGATACTCTGGAGGTCAAATTTCATCAATGGAGTGGAGCCAGTACCCAGCCATTCTCTGAATGCAGTGAACAAAATCGCTTCTTTTGCATTGTGATCAGTGGCAATTGATCCATCTGGAAGTTTGAGCGAGGCAATTGAATTCCTCCGGAATCTCTCAGTTGCTAGGGATTGGAAGAGTTTAGTATTTTCCTCACCAAATTTGATGTATCTGACGGTGCAACGTTTCCGCCAATACTCATTCTGAAACTGCAATAGCTTGATAAGATGGGCTTTAACAATTTGACGAAAGTTGGCCTCAGGAGTTGAAAGGCTTCTCAGATCTTCCAGCCCATCAAGTTCACTCAGTGCCCAATTACAGTTTTGAATGAGAATGGACAAGCGGGAGATCCCCTTGCTCCATCGCTTGAGGTCATATCTGAGGTTTTTCATTTTTTTGCATAAACGTGCCACACTATTGGCAGCATGACACTATTTATTCCATGATGATTGAACTATAACCAGAAAACCTACATGATTAATCCAAAAATTCTCGAACCGATTTTTTTTTCTTTTCGGAATATTAGTTTTAATTTGCACGACCCAAGGAATGTGGTCCGAGACCGGTTTGCCCAAAGGTGTGACCATCATGTTAGGGTAAGTCTGCGTCCAATGGCATGATGAAAAGCACCAGTCGAGCTGCTCAAGTAACGGGTCCTCCTGCATATTGCTCCATGTATATGAACGTCCTTTGAGAGGGATTTCAATTAGCGCTTGAGCTCGGATGATGTCATTAAACAGGAAAATATCATTATTGTTTCCTCCAGGTTTATTTTTTTGGGTAGATCTAATAAAGTTGTAGTCTCCCACAAGTAGCCAATCCTCAGTATCCGGGATGTTTAGATCATACATCCAATCTGTGAAGCGTTGGCGATCAACCCCTTGACATGGACCGTATATGTTATACAGCCTCCATGATTTACTTGATAGTTTACAAACGAAGGAGATGCCAAGGACAAAATCATCCAAGAGATCTATTGTTCCATCAAACACTGCACAATTCCAAATGGTTACCAAGCCCCCAGATGCCCCCCAGAAGGAACAAACTCAAATTTATCAAACCGGCGAGGGCAGAAAGTTTTAATATAGGCTAGATCAAAGGAAGTGTGTTTAGTCTCCTACAGACATATCACATTACATCCACTGATATTGATAGCATTCCTAATAGCAAGAAGTTTATCGTCTGAATTTATTCCTCTAACGTTCCACACCAAAACACTCCATTGTTGTAGGGGCGGCATCGCAGCGATAGAGTAGTTGGACGATGATGGCTCCTGTTCCTTCGAAGCCATGAGCTTGGCTGCGGAAATTTCTTTAGGAGGGATGCCGTAGTGCACAACACCAATGTGTTGAAGGGAAGTGATGGGAGTTGGAGGAGGTACTGTCTTCATAACTGCAGATGTAGTGTTTGTTTGATTAGAAGCTATAGGAACATGACGAGGTTTAACTTTGCTTTTACCAATTTTACCTTCCACCATGGATGGTGCCTTGAATCCATCATACTTGTTAGTTCTGGCACTGCTACGAAGGTTGGTGGGATCAACCTCAACTCCCATCTTTTTCTTCTTCTCTCTGCGAGGCTCAGCAAGTGTCATGATATTGGGCATTGTATCATCCTGCAGTGCCTCATTCTCAGTCATATTTGCGACAAATTTACCACTTGCAGCAGTCGCAGGTTCAGAAAAAGGCTGGTGCATGTTGAGTAGTGGAGCAAAAGCCTCATCCCAGCTCCTTTTGTCCAATTTGAGTATGCGCTCAGGTGCAGAAGGAACTATTGGTGCATAACAGTTCTTCAGTAATGCAACAATGAAAGTGTACTGAAGTTTTGTGCAGAATGCATGTGCCTCTATGTTCTCAGATTTTGCGTAGGATGTAGGCGCCCCATGTTCTCAGAATCTTCATATAGGGGCAGAAGAGGAGTAGCCTTGTAAGTGAATTTTCTGAAGAAAGCAAGCAACTTTTTGAATGGTAGCACTCTAAAATTCATGACATCTGCATCCCCCCGGATAAAACTGAACTGGCTATTGTTGGATCCCATGACAATGTCATCAGCAGCCATCTCCACTTGAGCAACATGAGCATTCCAAGCTGCTAAGCTATCATCCTGAATGTTCTCTTCAGGTTCAACTCCGTCCATCATGGAAGGACCAGTGTATCCAGTGATCTCATGCCAGCTAACCCCTGTGTACTGTGGGGGAACTTCTGGCCATGGTGCCCACCCATTGTCCTGCACCTGCTGTTGCTACTGGTGGAGCTGAAGATCAGCCCCCCAGTCTGCATTGACCTATTGCTGCTGCATGACCATGGCTTCGAACGAGTGCTACTGAGCCGCTGTCAGATACGACAGTTCTTTGGGGTGTGGAGATGCGTCCATCGGAGTAGGCAGCTCTTCAGTGCCCGCGTTGGGGGGATTAGTGGGCCAGTTTGTGAGGATGTAAACCGGGACTGTCCAAGATCGACCCAAACCTCCAAATACATTGGCCCTCTTGATGACCAGACTGTGTGGGACGTTGGAGAACTGATTAATCAACACTCGGACCAGAACCCGGGTTTTGACTTGCCTGCGGTTATGCCAGATTTCAAAGTGTCCAAAACAACTCACAGCCTTGTTAACATAGTATTCATTCTGGTAATCAAGAGGAAATGCTAAGAAAACAACCCAAGCCACTGCTTCAAAAACAGGCACTCGCATATTCGGACCTTCATCATGGCGGGCAAAGTGAAAAGTTCTTTCATCATCAATGGGATGAGGCCCAGTAGTGATAAGAAAATCTCTAACAGCAGCAGACCTGAATCCAATCAAACCCAAACCCTGATGTCAAAGACCTTCTTCTTGATAACATCCTCAGGCATACCTGCAAGCTTAAATAATCCACAAACTTCATCCACATACACTACTAGGGAAAAGCCTAGCAGTAGCGCGGATTTTAGGTATGTCAGTAGCGCGGGTGCCCGTGCTACTGATACGACGCTACAACTAACTGGTAGTAGTAGCGCGGGTGCCACCCGCGCTACTACTACATCCATTAGTAGTAGCGTGGATACCACCCGCACTACTACTAACTGGTAGTAGTGTGGGTCTAGACCCTCGCTACTGCTAACTAATTAGGAATTAAAACAATAAATTCCAGCCATGGTTGCTGCTGCTAGGTAGGCGTCATCGTCCTCTTCATCCATGGTCGATGCTGATCCTAGAGGGGATGAAGTCGTCCATGGTGATGCACCTCTCCTTTGCTGCTGCTACAGAAAAAGAGACAAGGATTAGAAGAGGAAGAGAGAGATAGAGAGGAGTAGGTGCAGCAACTCACCGGTGGCCGCCGGAGTTGGAGCCGAAACCCTAGATGATGCCATGGATGGCGCTCTGCTCGATCTGGAAGATTAAGAGAGAGATAGATAGAGAGAGAGAGGAGTAGGAAGAACAACTCACCTGTGGTTGTGTCCATGGCGGATCTGGCCGCCGCCATGGATGGCGCTCTGCTGGATCTCCCTCTCCTTCCAACATTATAGAAGGAGGAGAAAGGAGGGGGAGGGGGCTGTGGTGGGTGTGGAGGTCGCCGGATTTGGGGGAGGCATGAGGTGCGAGGCCGGCGGTGGTGGCGGATGTGGAAGGGAATCGCGGGTGGGAGGGAGAAGCGAAATGGGAGAGCCTATGGAGAGAGAGGGAGAGAGGAGGGATTCGACCGATGATATATAGACATCACCTACCTTGTACTTAGTAGTAGCAAGGGGTATAAGCCCGTGCTACTACTATCAACTTTGTAGTAGCATGAGTTCATACTCCTCGCTACTACTATGGCATGTCCCGGGGGGGGCATGGTAGAGACTGCTTAGTAGTAGCGAGGGCTAAAAACCCATGCTACTACTATCAACTTAGTAGCAGCAAGGGGTAAAAAACCGCGCTACTAGTAAGTAGCAGCAGCGAGGGGTATAAACCCGCGCTACCAGTAAGCGCCTATCTATAAGCTTTCCCTAGTAGTGATAGATTAGGTGCAAATCGGGATGTAATGTTCCATCACCTGTGAAAGGATTAGCTAGCAGTTTCTCTATCATACCTGGAGGAATTTCAAAGTAAACATTTTCAGTACGTTCAGTAGGTTGAGGAGCAACTCTTTCCTCTACTGTTCGGGGTGAAGATACTCTGAACAAGCCCCCCAAAGGATTATATTCCATAGTAACAAGTGACAGTAAATTTCAGCACACTATATAAATTTTTCCTTACCAAATTCCACCTACCAAAGGCGCTTCAGTCCCCGACAACGGCGCCATAAAAGAGTCCTGATGACCCACAAGTATTGGGGATCTATGATAGTCCTTTCGATAAGTAAGAGTGTCAAAGCCAACGAGGAGTAGAAGGAAATGATAAGCAGTTTTCAGTAAGGTATTCTCTGCAAGCACTAAAATTATCGGTAACAGGTAGTTTTGTGATAAGGTAATTTGTAACGGGTAACAAGTAATAAAAGTAAATAAGGTGCAGAAAGATGGCCCAATCCTTTTTGTAGCAAAGGACAAAGCCTGGACAAACTCTTATATAAAGGAAAACGCTCCCGAGGACACATGAGAATTATCGTCAAGCTAGTTTTCATCACGCTCATATGATTCACGTTCGGTACTTTGATAATTTGATATGTGGGTGGACCGGTGCTTGGGTACTTCCCTTCCTTGGACAAGCATCTCACTTATGATTAACCCCTCTTGCAAGCATCCTCAACTACAAAAGAAGTATTAAGGTAAACCTAATCATAGCATGAAACATATGGATCCAAATCAGCCCCTTACGAAGCAACGCATAAACTAAGGTTTAAGCTTCTGTCACTCTAGCAACCCATCATCTACTTATTACTTCCCAATGCTTTGCCCTAGGCCCAAACACTGGTGAAGTGTCATGTAGTCGACATTCACATGACACCACTAGAGGAGTGACAACATTCATCTCATCAAAATATCGAACAAATACCAAATTCACATGACTACTTATAGCAAGACTTCTCCCATGTCCTTAGGAACAAACGTAAATACTCACAAATCATATTCATGTTCATAATCAGAGGGGTATTAATATGCATAAAGGATCTGAACATATGATCTTCCACCGAATAAACCAACTAGCATCAACTACAAGGAGTAATCAACACTACTAGTAACCCACAGGTACCAATCTGAGGTTTTGAGACAAAGATTGGATACAAGAGATAAACTAGGGTTTGAGATGAGATGGTGCTGGTGAAGATGTTGATGGATATTGACCCCCTCCCGATGAGTGGATCGATGGTGATGACGATGGTGATGATTTCCCCCTCCTGGAGGGATGTTTCCCCGGTAGAGCAGCTCCGCAGGAGCCCTAGATTGATTCCGTCAAGGTTCCGCCTCGTGTCGGCGGAGTTTCGTCCCGTGAGCTTGCTTATGATTTTTTTCTCGGACGAAAGACCTCATATAGCAGAAGATGGGCACCGGAGGCCTGCCAGGGGGCCCAAGAGACAGGTGGCGCGCCCCCACCCTCGTGGCCAGGGTGTGGGCCCCCTCTGGTTAATTCTTTTGCCAATATTTTTATATATTCCAAAACATGCTCCCGTGAAATTTTAGGACTTTTGGAGTTGTGCAGAATAGGTCTGTAATATTTGGTCCTTTTCCAGCCCAGAATTCCAGCTGCCAGCATTCTCCCTCTTCATGTAAACCTTGTAAAATAAGAGTGAATATGCATACGTATTGTGAACTTATGTGTAATAACAACCCATAATGCAATAAATATTCATATAAAAGCATGATGCAAAATGGACGTATCAATGCTTAGAACAAAATATGACTCTATATGAATGCCTCCGGCGGTGTACTGGGATGTGCAATGAATCAAGAGTGACATGTATGAAAAATTATGAACGGTGGCTTTGCCACAAATACGATGTCAACTACATGATCATGCAAAGCAATATGAAAATGATGAAGCGTGTCATAATAAATGGAACGGTGGAAAGTTGCATGGCAATATATCTCGGAATGGCTATGAAATGCCATAATAGATAGGTATGGTGGCTGTTTTGAGGAAGATAAATGGTCGGTTTATGGTACCGGCGAAAGTTGCGCGGTACTAGAGAGGCTAGCAATGGTGGAAGGGTGAGAGTGCGTATAATCCATGGACTCAACATTAGTCATAAAGAACTCACATACTTATTGCAAAAATCTATTAGTTATCAAAAAAAGTACTACACCCATGCTCCTAGGGGGATAGCTTGGTAGGAAAAGACCATCACTCGTCCCCGACCGCCACTCATAAGGAAGACAACCAAAAAATAAATCATGCTCCGACTTCATCACATAACGGTTCACCATACGTGCAAGCTATGGGAATCACAAACTTCAAGACAAGTATTTCTACAATCCACAACTACCCACTAGCATGACTCTAATATCACCATCTTTATATCGCAAAACTATTGCAAGGAATCAAACATATCGTATTCAGTGATCTACAAGTTTTATGTAGGATTTTATGACTAACCATGTGAATGACCAATTCCCGTCATCTCTCTAAATAGATATAAGTGAAGCAAGAGAGTTTAATTCTTTCTACAAAAGATATGCCCACGCTCTAACAAATATAAGTGAAGCAAAAGAGCATTCTACAAATGGCAGTTTTCTATGTGTAGGGAAACATGCAATCCAAACTTCAAATGATATAAGTGAAGCACATGAAGCATTCTATAAAGCCATACTCAAAAGATATAAATGAAGTGGAATTAGCATTCTATAAATCAACCAAGGACTATCTCATACCAGCATCGTGCATAAAAGAAAAGTGAAAACTAAATGCAAAAGACACTCCAAGATTTGGACATATCGCATGAACGAAACGAATCCGAAAACATACCGATATTTGTTGAAGAAAGATGGGATGCCTTCCGGGGCATCCCCAAGCTTAGACGCTCGAGTCTCCTTGAATATTTACTTGGGGTGCCTTGGGAATCCCCAAGCTTGAGGTCTTGCCTCTCCTCCTTCCCCTCACATCGAGACCTCCTCGATCTTCGAATACTTCATCCACACAAAACTCAACAGAAAACTCCGTAAGATCCGTTAGTTTAATAAAGCAAATCACTACTCTAAGTACTATTGAAAACCAATTCATATTTTGTATTTTCATTGTAGTTACAGTAATATAACTTTTCCATGGCTTAATCCATTGATAGAAATCGATAGTTTCATCAAAACAAGCAAACTATGCATCAAAAAACAGAATCTGTCTTAATAGGATAGTCTTTAGTAATCTGAACATTCACCATAACTCTGGTACTCCAAAAATTATGCACAAATTTGGAAAAATGAACAATTTGTATAGAAAGACAGTGAAAAAAGTTTCAGAACCGTTTAACATTCCAGTAAAAAATATAAAATCGTGCACTACGGCCAAAGTTTCTGTCTTGCACCGCACAAACCAACAAGCAATGTAAACATCCTAAAGGCAAACCTTGGCACATTATTTTTATTTTTAAACTTTATAAAAGCACACAATAGAAATAAATGACTCTCTAAAACTTCCGGGTTGTCTCCCTAGCAGTGCTTTCTTTAAAGCCATTAGGCTAGGCATAAGGTGCTCAAGTAATGAATTCACCTGGATCCCAAGGTATATCAAAGACAATTTGAATTAGCAATGATTTTGCATTTAGTAATGAGCACAAATAAACATATATCATGTAATGACGAAGTCTAACTCTCTTCCTATGCATCTTCATCTCATAAAAGAACAATTCATGCACACAAAGTAAAGGCCAATGCATAGCATAAGAAGTTCCTTTGCAATTTTATCATATTGGAAACATAGAGAGGCGGAGATGTAGTTCCTCTCTCATAATAATTGCAAGTAGTAGAAGCAAGCACATGCATATTATATCTATCAAAATCATCATGTGTGTAGTGAAATGCAACCCATCAATATAATCCTTAATAAGGGAAAACTTCTCCGATATAGTGTAGTCGGGAGAATTCAAAAAGATAATAGGACTATCATGCGTGGGTGCAATGGCAACAATTTCATGTTTAACATAAGGAACTATAGCAAGTTAATATCCATAAGCATCATTCATATTGGCATCTTCGCCACAAGCATATCAAGCATTAAGTTCATCAAAAGGGAATATTTCAAACGAATCAACGTGATCATAGCAATTATCATGGCATTCATCCTTCGGTAAATTCGAAGGGAAATTAAATAATGTATGAGTTGAAGAGTTACTCCCATTAGAAGGTGGGCATGGGTAGCTAATCCACTCTTCCTCTTTTTGTTCTTCGCTCTCCTCATCATATTTTTCATCCAATGAGCCCCTAGTTTCATCAATTCCTTCTCCCATAGACTCCTGCAAAATATTAGTCTCTTCTTGGACACCAGAGGAGTCCTCAATATATGGTTTAACATAGGAATTAGAAGCATAATCTATACCTACTATTAAAGGAAGTAGGTATTCTTGGTTTGGTTTTGCTGTGTTTCGTCCCGTTTAGATTTTTTCTGGTTTCGTCCAATTTAGATGATTTTTATTATCTGAGGTGGTACTAAAATTCCTCATGTCCTGGAATCTTAAAAATGTTTCGCTGTGTTATTATTGAGTTTTTATGTCTGGGCCATAGCTCCTTTTTCCGTCATGGGCCGAGCTAGGCTGCTGCAGCGAGAAGTGAAAAATATAGTTGCGTTGTTATGCGACATGCTATGCAGTTTTTTTATCGCATCGGAGGATGCAAGCAGCGTAAAAACTCACCGCATTCTATGCTGTTCGAACATAGGACTTCCTCCCCTGTACGCAAAGCAGCAGACCAACTCAGCTAGCATTCAACTGTGCTATGAAATAGGGTACATTACTTAATAGTCCCACTTCAATTCTCTATCCCTAATGGACAATTTCTATTTCTCCATGCCTGGCAAAAAGCAAAAAAAACAATCTGTCATGTTCTGCCTCCCCCTCTATGCACGACTCCACATTGTGCGTCGGGCTTTATATATTATTATTAGCTAAACATTAAATGATGTGTCTTCTTTTGTCAATAGTCCAACCTCGCTTAGTTAAACCGATTGCCGCCACTTATACATTATCAACTCAATTGCCACCAGCCACCCTGGGAGAAAACAATGAACTGGTAAAAGAAGATTAGTGTGTGTTGCATGATGTGTCAAATACCTAACAACTCAAGGGTTCTAGATGCAAGCTTCTCTGCATGATGTCGGGCACCACTTGCTCGGGGTCCAGGGTCCAGGGCTACTCGTGACTCAAGACCAACGGCGGCTACCTGTAATCCATTAATTAAATACAACATGAGACAAAGGAACATCACATGATGTGCCAAGTATTTGTTTTCACACAAATGTGTTAAAAATGTAACTAGAGCATGCATGGTCGTGTGTTCAAGGGCTCTAGACATGATGCACGTCCCAAAGACAAAACGAGACAAAGGGGCCTAGAGTCCAGACCGATTGTATTCTTCGATAACTCAAATATTTTTGAGTCCCTGGTTTGGGTCATGGAGGTGCAGGAAAGAGGATAAGCGGCCATATGTTTTGAAATAGATGATGACGTAGACATATGATAGTTTTGATTCAGACAGAGAAGATGATAATTAAGTAGCAATACGAGTTCCGCTTCGTGTTCAAATAGATGATGTGGACCTTTGTGAATTTTGAGCCATACTTACTGGATTGGGAGCATGATATTTTTTTCCCGTTGCAACGCACGGGCATGTGTGCTAGTTATAATAACAATATTTAAGTATGGCAAAAAAATTCAGATTTGTAAAGAGTAGCATCATACTTTCCAATCAATGAAGCAATTTCATAAGCACCCTTAAAAGCAACAAATTCTTCAATTTTTTGAACATCATAGTAATTATAAACACCCTTAGCATACGAAGATACAATTCCATTATCACTAAACTCAATTGGTAGGGAAGGTGTTTCTTAGGGTCTTCAGAACAACAAGTAAAATCATATATTTCACATCAATTCCAAGCATAGCATTGCAAACAATGAATTTGATCCAGTAAAAGTTTCCCTTTTTCAGGTATGTGGTGTCACACATAACAAGCATGCTCATCTGAAGATTTGCCCTCAACTAAGCTAGTTGGGGTTTTAGCACGGGCACATAGGGATCGAAGATGATCCAAGTAAAAAGCTTCAGGAGTGTGATAGATTTTGAGTGGTTCTTCAACCATTGGTGTTGTAGGTACAACTAATTTTTGTGGTATTTTGCATTTCCTACCCATAACTAAAGATAGAAAACAAGAGCACACAATAAAAACTACTTAGTGATAAAGCAAACAAGCGCACACGAGAATATTCACCCCACGCTATAACTCCCCAGCAACGGCGCCAGAAAAAGGTCTTGATAACCCACGAGTATATGGGATCAATTGTAGCCTCTTTCGATAGGTAAGAGTATCGAACCCAACGAGGAGCTAAAGGTAGAACAAATCCCTCAAGTTCTATCAACCACCGATACAACTCTACGCACGCTTAACGTTCGCTTTACCTAGAACAAGTATGAAACTAGAAATACTTTGTAGGTGTTGTTGGATAGGTTTGCAAGATAATAAAGAGCACGTAAATAAAAAGTAGGGGCTGTTTAGATGAAGACACAACTAAGTTAGTTTTAGTAGAGAGCTTTTTGTCACACAAGAAAGTTATTTGTCCCTAGGCAATCGATAACTAGACCGATAATCATTACTGCAATTCTATTTGAGGGAGAGGCATAAGCTAACATACTTTCTCTTCTTGGATCATATGCACTTATGATTGGAACTCTAGAAAGCATCCGTAACAACTAAAGATCATTAAGGTAAAACCCAACCATAGCATTATAAAGCATCAAGTCCTCTTTATTCCCATAGGCAAACAACCTACTTACTCAGGTCTGTGTTTCTATCACTCACACCACCCCCAATAAGCAAATCATGAACATATTGCAAACCCTATAGCGGGGATCCCCCACGCTTGCGCGATGCGGAGAGCACCATAGGACAACACAAATAATAAAACATGCAACTCAAACCAATCACGATCATCAATTAACCCATAGGACAAAACGGATCTACTCAAACATCATAGGATAGCCATACATCATTGGGAAATAATATATAGTGTTGAGCACCATGTTTAAGTAGAGATTACAGCGGGTAAAAGAGGGGTTACACCGCTTCATAGAGGGGGGAAGAGTTGGTGATGACGGCGGTGAAGTTGTTGGCGTAGATCGTTGTCGCGATGATGGCCTCGGCGGCGTTCCGGCGCCACCGGGAGAGAGGGAGAGAGAGCCCCTCTTCTTCTTCTTCTTCTTCTTCTTCCTTGACCTTCTCCCTAGATGGGAGAAGGGTTTCCCCGCTGGTCCTTGGTCTCCATGGTATGGGAGGGGCGAGAGACCCTCCGAGATTGGATTTGTCTCTTTGTCTCTCTCTGTTTCTGTGCTCCCAGATCTTGCCTTTCACTGTTTCTTATATTACCGGAGATCCATAACTCCGATTGGATTGAAAATTGAACACGATTTTTACCCGGATATTAGCTTTGTTGCGGCGAAAGAAGGGCACCAACTGCCTTACGGGGTGTCCACGAGGGTTAGGGGCGCGCCCCCCTTCCTCTTGGCCCCCTCGGGCATTGATAACCCACAAGTATAGGGGATCGCAATAGTTTTCGATAAGTAAGAGTGTCGAACCCAACGAGGAGCTAAAGGTAGAACAAATATACCCTCAAGTTCTATCGACCACCGATACAACTCTACGCACGCTTGACGTTCGCTTTACCTAGAACAAGTATGAAACTAGAAGTACTTTCTAGGTGTTGTTGGATAGGTTTGCAGGATAATAAAGAGCACGAAAATAAAAATAGGGGTTGTTTAGGTTAAGAAACAATAAAGTAAATATAGAGAGTGTGGAAAAGTGGTGGTAGGAGTTGCGAAATTGTCCCTTAAGCAATTGACTACTTTACTAGACCGATAGCAAGTATTATGTGGGAAAGGCCACTGCTAGCATATCATCCCTGACTTGGAATTCTATGCACTTATGATTGGAACTATTAGCAAGCATCCGCAACTACTAATGTTCATTAAGGTAAAAACCAACCATAGCATTAAGATATATTGGTCCCCCTTCAATCCCGTATGCATCAATTTCTATGCTAGGTTGAAGCTTCTGTCACTCTTGCCCTCCAATACATAGTCCTATCAACATACAAACTAACCCTAGGGTGTGATCCACGCGCGCAATCATATGATGGGAACCAAAGGACAGTAACATAACCACAAGAAAATTAAATCAATCATAGCAATTCATCAACCATCGATAGGACAATGAAAATCTACTCAGACATCATAGGATGGCAACACATCATTGGATAAAAATATGAAGCATAAAGCACCATGTTCAAGTAGAGGGTACAGTGGGTTGCGGGAGAGTGGACTGCTGTAGATAGAGGGGGGAAGGTGATGGAGTTGTTGGTGAAGATGGCGGAGGTGTTGGTGTAGATCGTGGTGATGATGATGGCCCCCGGTGGCACTCCGGTGCCACCGAAAGCGAGGGGGAGAGAGCCCCCCTCCTTCTTCTTCTTCCTTGACCTCCACCCTAGATGGGAGAAGGGTTTCCCCTCTGGTCCATGGCCTCCATGGCACGGGAGGTGTTGACACTTGTAAAATATGATGCCCCCTTGTTCTGGCCGTTGTGGCTTCATCAAATGATGTTCCCTATCTCCTGCAAGATGTGCTGAAGCGGCTTGTTGTGCTACCTTAGCAAATCCAATAGTTAAGCCGAGCATCTGCAAGAGCCGGAGCTATAGCCGCATTGAGTCGGGCCAAGGCGTGGCTTCCAGAACTAGACCCTGCTGATATTGCTCTTGGGTATCCAAGTTTAAAGGAAGATGGCACCGTGTTTAATGATATGGATTTCACCACCTGTGTGACGGATATACGTCCGGTGGCTACTCTTATTGGGAAGGACACTAACCTCACCAAGTGTCAGCCGGGTTATGACAAGGAGAATCGGAGAATCCCCACGCCGCATTATGACAATGTCAGCTTGATCCCTCCAACATGCAAGCACACCTTTGCTCCTGAAGTTGACCCAACTGGTTTAATAGATGATGAAGCTGAGTTTGAGGTCTTGAGTGGCAGACGTTCGGTAGCTGTCAACTTATCCGGCAGTGGGTGAGTAGGTTCTAGGCGCAATGCACGAAAGCCGGGCAGCGGGTTTTCGCCAGCCGGAGAAGTATCTTGGCAGTAGAACCATGTCTGGTTCCAGTCCTTTGGATGACTCGGTAACTCAGCATAAGGGAACAAGCAGTCTCTCCGCCTTTGAATCGATATGCCACCAAGCTCCAGACTGGGCCCGTTGGCCCGCTCATTCTGCCGGTTCAAATAGAACAATTTGCTGAACAAAAGTAGGCTGGGTTCTTCTCCAAGGTAGACCTCACAGAAAACTTTAAAGTTGCAGATATTTGACACGGAATTGGGCCCGATGTCTTGAGGTCTTAAATCAAAGAAGTGCAAAACGTCTCTAAAGAATTTTGAACCGGGAGGAGCAAATCCCCGGCTCATGTGATCGGTGAAAATGATCACCTCCCCTTCCTTGGGTTGAGGTTTCTCTTCAGACGGGTCAGGAGCGCGATAAGACATGACATCCTTCTTGGGCAGATGGCCAGACTTTACAAACTCGGACAGTTTGCTCTCTGTAACAATGGATGGGACCCAGTTGCAGGTAATCGGAGGTTTAACAGCTTTGGGTGCCATTGGGTAAATTGAAGCCTAGAACAAGATAAAGGAAATTTCCTGGTTTATTATAACCCGGAGAATAACCATTATTGGGTTATGTGAGATGGCGGCTTAAGAAGGGGCCTAATGACATACAGGTAACTATGTGGTAATGTTTAACAGCTGCACATACTAAAGATGATTAAGGTTTTCTTAAGTCGCTATAAGAAAGCGGTGCTGACAACCGGTATTATCTTAAACTGGTCACATGAATTATTATGGCTGAAGCAGAGTCAACAGATGCAGTTTTTTGGCTAAGTGTGGAACAAACAGGTTTCACAAGTTGCAATCATTATTTTGGATCAAACGAGGTTCTGAGAAGGAAAATATTTCTAGACCTAAAAACAGTACAGAGAAGTTCATATACTGGCGGAGGGTTTCTAGAACAAGGGAAATGAGATCTATTCTTATACAGGATGAACACAAATGTTTTCCGCAGTAGTTCTATGTTGTTTCTATGATCTAAACAAGGCGTTGGAGGGGAAAACTAATGGAGGTCTGCGTCGGGCGGTGATGAACGCCGACGAACTCAAGACGAGTTCAATGCAGATCTGAAAAAGGGGAAAAGAGGAACTCAAAGATGCGGAAGAGCTGCGGAGGGTTGCCGTTGTTTTCTGGTCGGAATCAAGGTGATGCAGCGGCCTGAGTCGGTGAAGAGAAGGGGTTCGACGGCGGAGCTTGAGCAGCAAAGAAGGAAGTGCGAGGAGGAAGACGACTGAAGGAAATGGAGAAGGCCTAGGTCGCATCTATTTATAAGGAGGGGCCAACCAAGACGGCGCGAGAAACGAGGAGACCAAAGCATCATTATCCAGCGGCCCCGACACCTCGATTCTCGGGATGGTCAGTAAAGGCAAAGATCCGTTGGAGGATATGACGGAATAAAATATGAGTTTTATTGAAGATGACGTCATGGAGATTTAACCCGGATCCAGATGATGACGTCACGGCGGGTTAAAGTTTCCGCACAAAACAGAAGACTAATGGCTAGTTCATAAGGTTTTTAAAGATTGACATGAACCGGTTCAAATCAATCTGGGGCCTAATGTTGGGGATGTAACTATTTACGTAAGCTACCCAGGAGGGGCCGGGTTACGCAAAGAGAAGCCCATCCGAAGCCCAAGACCAAGACGTGAAGATGTCGGTTCAGTAAAGGGTCTAAAGGCCCACAGGCGATTTTATGGCCCATGGTGATAAACCGCCATGAGGGCGTGACTTGTATTGTAAGGTAGAAATGACTAGTCACCGAGCCGGACACTGTTCATGAGCCGGCCGGGACTCTGTAAGCCGTAGGGCGTCGACCCGTGTATATAAGGGGACGACCCGATGGCGGCTTAGGGTAAGAAACAACAGATCAAGAACCGGGCATAGCGTATCTCGCTCGTTGGTCATCGAAACCTCAAGCAATTCCAACCCAACTAGACGTAGGCCTTCCTTCACCGTAAGGGGCTGAACTAGTATAAACCTCGTGTGTCCTTTGTCCCGATTAACCCCTTTAAGCTTCCTAGTTGCGATGGCTCCACGATCAAGTCCTTGCAAGAGGACATCTGCCGTGACAATTCCACGACAGGAGGGGCGAGAGCGCCTTCGAGATTGGATCTGTCTCTCTCTCTTTCTGCGTTCTGATCTGGCTCTGTTTCACCGTTTCGTATATATATGGAGATCCGTAACTCCGATTGGCCTGAAACCTTCGCTGTGTTTTTTCCCGAATATTAGCTTTCTTGCGGTAAAAGAAGAGCGTCAACCGCCTAACGGTGGGCTCACGAGGGTAGGGGCGCGCCCTGGGGGGGGGGCCTGTCTCGTGACCACCTCGGGCACTGGTTCGCGTTGATTTTCCTTCTGAATTTTCCATATTTTCCAAAAATAAGCTCCGTCCGTTTTTATCCCGTTTGGACTCCGTTTGATATGGATATTCTGCTAAACCAAAAACATGCAATAGACAGGAACTGGCACTGGGCACTGGATCAACATGTTATTCCCAAAAAATAATATAAAAAGTTGCTAAAAAGTATATGAAAGTTGAATAATATTGGCATTGAACAATCAAAAATTATAGATACGACGGAGACGTATCAGCATCCCCAAGCTTAATTCCTTCTCGTCCTCGAGTAGGTAAATGATAAAAAAGATAATATTTGATGTGGAATGCTACCTAGCATAATCTTGATCATATGTATAATCATGGCATGAATATTAAGACACGAGTGATTCAAAGCAATAATCTATCCTTTGACATAAAAACAATAATACTTCAAGCATACCAACCAAGCAATTATGTTTTATTGAAATAACATAGCCAAAGAAATCTCATCCCTACAAAATCTTATAGTCTGGCTATGCTCCATCTTCACCACACAAAGCATTCACATCATGCACAACCCCGATGACAAGCCAAGCAACTGTTTCATACTTTTGACGTTCTCAAACCTTTTCAACTTTCATGCAATACATGAGCGTGAGCCATGGACATAGCACTATAGGTGGAATAGAATATGATGGTGGAGGAGAAAAAAAAGGACAAGATAGTCTCACATCAACTAGGCGTATCAACGGGCTATGGAGATGCCCATTAGTAGATATCAATGTGAGTGAGTAGGGATTGCCATGCAACGAATGCACTAGAGCTATTAGTATATGAAAGCTCAAACTGAAACTAAGTGGGTGTGCATCCAACTTGCTTCCTCATGAAGACCTCGGGCATTTGAGGAAGCCCATCATCGGAATATACAAGCCAAGTTCTATAATGAAAATTCCCACTAGTATATGAATGTGTTAACTCAAGAGACTCTCTATATGAAGAACATGGTGCTACTTTGAAGCACAAGTGTGGTAAAAGGATAGTAACATCGCCCTCTTTTTTTGGCAATGCTCTAACAATGATGATGATCACACTTTTATTTACTTACAACTCAATATTACAACTCAATACTAGAACAAAGATATGACTCTATATGAATGCCTCCACGGTGTACCAGGATGTGCAATGATCTAGCGTAGCAATGATATCAAAAAACGGACAAGCCATGAAATCATCATGCTAGCTATCTTACGATCATGCAAAGCAATATGGCAATGAATGCTCAAGTCATGTATATGATGATGATGGAAGTTGCATGGCAATATATCTCGAAATGGCTATGGAAATGCCATAATAGGTAGGTATGGTGGCTGTTTTGAGGAAGGTATATGGTGGGTTTATGGTACTGGTGAAAGTTGCGCGGTACTAGAGAGGCTAGCAATGGTGGAAGGGTGAGAGTGCGTATAATCCATGGACTCAACATTAGTCATAAAGAACTCACATACTTATTGCAAAAATCTATTAGTCATCGAAACAAAGTACTACGTGCATGCTCCGTGGGGGATAGATTGGTAGGAAAAGACCATCGTTCGTCCCCTACCGCCAGTCATAAGGAAGACAATCAATAAACACCTCATGCTCCGACTTTGTTACATAACGGTTCACCATACGTGCATGCTACAGGACTTGCAAACCTCAACACAAGTATTTCTCAATTTCACAATTACTCAACTAGCATGACTCTAATATCACCATCTTTATATCGCAAAACTATTGCAAGGAATCAAACATATCATATTCAGTGATCTACAAGTTTTATGTTGGATTTTATGACAAATCATGTGAATGACCAGTTCCTGTCATCTCTCTAAATAGATATAAGTGAAGCAAGAGAGTTCAATTCTTTCTACAAAATATATTCCCGTGCTCTAACAAATCTAAGTGAAGCAAAAGAGCATTCTACAAATGGCAGTTTTCTATGTAAAGAGAAATAGGCAATCCAAACTTCAAATGATATAAGTGAAGCACATGAAGCATTCTATAAAGCCATACTCAAAAGATATAAGTGAAGTGCAAAGAGCATTCTTTAAATAAACCAAGGACTATCTCATACCAGCATGGTGCATAAAAGAAAAGTAAAAACCTAAATTCAAAAGACGCTCCAAGACTTGCACATATCGCATGAACAAAACGAATCTGAAAACATACTGATATTTGTTGAAGAAAGAGGGGATGCCTTCCTAGCATCCTCAAGCTTAGACGCTTGATTCTCCTTGAATATTTACTTGGGGTGCCTCGGGCATCCCCAAGCTTGAGCTCTTGCCTCTCTTCCTTCTTCTCACATCGAAACCTTCTCAATCATCGAACACTTCATCCACACAAAACTTCAACAGAAAACTCGGTAAGATCCGTTAGTATAATAAAGCAAATCACTGCTCTAAGTACTGTTGCAAACCAATTCATATTTTGTTTTTTCATTGTGTCTACTGTAATATAACTTTTTCATGGCTTAATCCACTGATATGTATTGATAGTTTCATCAAAACAATCAAACTATGCATCAAAAACAGAATCTGTCTAAAGGAGAACAGTCTGTAGCAATCTGACCATTCACCATACTTCTGATACTTGAAAAATTCTGCCAAAATTAGAAAAAATAAACAATTTGTATAGGAAGACAATGCAAAAAGAATCAGAACCATTTGACTTTCCAGCTAAAAAAATGTAAAATCGCGCACTACAGCCAAAGTTTCTGTCCTGCACCGTACAAACCATCAAGCAAATGTAAACATCCTAAAGGCAACCTTGGCACATTATTTTTATAATACAATGGAATTGTACAAGGGGATAATTATTTTTGTTGAAAAGTTTCTGTAATCAAGATTCACAAAGTTGCCGTGAGCATGAACAAAGTTCAAGGAGCTCTCCCACTTCAACAACGCTTGTCTTTCTCACTTTCGCTTTTCTTTTTGAAAATGTTTTGGGTTCCCCTCTTTATTTTTGTTGTTTTTAAACTATATGAAAGCACTCAACAGAAATAAATGACTCTCTAAAACTTCCAGGTTGTCTCCCTGGCAGCGCTTTCTTTAAAGCCATTGAGCTAGACATATTGTTCTCAAGTAGTGAATCCACCCGGATCCCAAGGTATATCAAAGCCAATTTTAATTAACAATGATTTGCAATTTAGTGGTGAGCACAAAGCAACATATATCAAGCAATGACGAAGTCTAACTCTCGTCCTATGCATCGGCATGTCATAAAAGAACAATTCATGCACACCTAGTAAAGGCCAATGCATAGTATAAACAGTTTCTTGCAATTTTATCGTATTGGAAACATAGAGAGGTGGAGATATAGTTCCTCTCTCATAATAATTGCAAGTAGGAGCATCAAGCACATGCATATTATATCTATCAAAATCATCATGTGCAACAGTAAAAGGCAACCCATCAATATAATCCTTAATAAGAGCAAATTTCTCCGATGTAGTATAATCGGGAGAATTCAAAAAGATAATAGGACTATCATGCGTGGGTGCAATAGCAACAATTTCATGTTTAACATAGGGAACTACAGCAAGTTCATCTCCATAAGCATAATTCATATTGGCATCTTGGCCACAAGCATAGCAAGCATCATCAAAAAGGGATATTTCAAAAGAATCATAGGGATCATAACAGTCATCATAGCAATCATCCTTCGGTAAGCACGAAGGGGAATTAAACAATGTATGACTTGAAGAGTTACTCTCATTAGAAGGTGGGCACGGGTGATCAATCCGCTCTTCCTCCTTTTGTTCTTCGCTCTCCTCATCATCTTTTTCATCCAATGAGCTCACAGTTTCATTAATTTCTTCTTCCATAGACTCCTGCAAAATATTAGTCTCTTCTTGGACAGCGGAGAAGTACTCAATTTATGCTTCAACATAGGCATTAGAAGCATAATTATCGTAGCAATATTTAAGTATGGCAAAATTTTCAGATTTGTAAAGAGTAGCATCATACTTTTCAATCAAAGAAGCAATTTCGTAAGCACCCTTAAAAGCAACAAATTCTTCAATTTGTTGAACATCATAGTAATTGTAAACACCCTTAGCATACGAAGATACGATTCCATTATCACTAAACTCACATTGATAGGGAAGGTGTTTCTTAGGGTTTTCAGAACAACAAGTAAAATCATATATATAACATAAATTCCAAGCATAGCATTGCAAACGATGAATTTGATCCAATAAACGTTTCCCTCTTTCAGATATACGGTGTCGCACATAACAAGCATGCTCATCTAAAGATTTGCCCTCAACTAAGCTAGTTGGGGTTTCAGCACGAGCACATAGGGATCGAAGATGATCCAAGTAATAAGCTTCAGCAGTGTGATAGATTTTGAGTGTTTCTTCAACCATTGGTTCAGTAGGTACAACTAATTTTTTTTGTATTTTGCGTTTCCTACCCATAGCTAAAGATAGGAAACAACTAAGAACAGCAAATAAAAATTTCTTAGTGATAAAGCAAACAAGCACACGCGAGAATACTCACCCCACGCTATTGCTCCCCGGCAATGGCGCCAGAAAAAGGTCTTGATAACCCACAAGTATAGGGGATCACAACAGTTTTTGATAAGTAAGAGTGTCGAACCCAACGAGGAGCTAAAGGTAGAACAAATATTCCCTCAAGTTCTATTGACCACCGATACAACTCTACGCACGCTTGACGTTCGCTTTACCTAGAACAAGTATGAAACTAGAACTACTTTGTAGGTGTTGTTGGATAGGTTTGCAAGATAATAAAGAGGACGAAAATAAAACTAGGGGCTGTTTAGGTTAAGAAACAATAAAGTAAATGTAGCGAGTGTGGAAAAGTGGTGGTAGGAGTTGTGAAATTGTCCCTTAAGCAATTGACTACTTTACTAGACCGATAGCAAGTATTATGTGGGAGAGGGCACTGCTAGCATGTCATCCCTGACTTGGAATTCTATGCACTTATGATTGGAACTATTACCAAGCATCCGCAGCTACTAATGTTCATTCAGGTAAAACCCAACCATAGCATTAAGATATATTGGCCCCCCTTCAATCCCGTATGCATCAATTTCTATGCTAGGTTGAAGCTTCTGTCACTCTTGCCCTCCAATACATAGTCCTATCAACATACAAACTAACCCTAGGGTGTGATCCACGCGCGCAATCATATGATGGGCACCAAAGGACAGCAACATAACCACAAGCAAATTAAATCAATCATAGCAATTCATCAACCACCGATAGGACAACGAAAATCTACTCAGACATCATAGGATGGCAACACATCATTGGATAATAATATGAAGCATAAAGCACCATGTTCAAGTAGAGGGTACAGCGGGTTGCGGGAGAGTGGACCGCTGTAGATAGAGGGTGGAAGGTGATGGAGTTGTTGGTGAATATGGCAGAGGTGTTGGTGTAGATCGTGGTGATGATGATGGCCCCTGGTGGCACTCCGGTGCCACCGGAAGCGAGGGGGAGAGAGCCCCCCTCCTTCTTCTTCTTCATTGACCTCCTCCCTAGATGGAAGAAGGGTTTCCCCTCTGGTCCATGGCCTCCATGGCATGGGAGGGGCGAGAGCCCCTCCGAGATTGGATCTGTCTCTCTGTCTCTCTCTATTTCGATGTTCTGATCTGGCTCTGTTTCACCGTTTCGTATATATATGGAGATCCGTAACTCCGATTGGCTTGAAACCTTCGCCGTGATTTTTTCCGAATATTAGCTTTCTTGCAGCAAAAGAAGAGCGTCAACCGCCCTACGGTGGGCTCACGAGGGTAGGGGCGCGCCCTGGGGGGGGGGCGCCCCCTGTCTCGTGACCACCTCGGGCACTGGTTCGCATTGATTTTCCTTCTGAATTTTCATATTTTCCAAAAATAAGCTCCGTCCGTTTTTATCCCGTTTGGACTCCGTTTGATATGGATATTGTGTGAAACCAAAAACATGCAACAGACAGGAACTGGCACTGGGCACTGGATCAATATGTTAGTCCCAAAAAATAATATAAAAAGTTGCCAAAAAGTATATGAAAGTTGAATAATATTGGCATGGAACAATCAAAAATTATAGATACGACGGAGACGTATCAGGCATCGTCTCACGTTGATTCCACTTCCCAAAATTCACATATATTCCAAAAAAATCTCCGTCGGTTTTTATCCCGTTTGGACTCCGTTTGATATGGATTTTCTGCGAAAAAATGCAACAAACAGGAACTAGCATTGGGCACCGGATCAATCTCTTAGTCCCAAAAATAGTATAACAAGTTGCCAAAAGTATATGAAAGTTGTATAATATTGGCATGGAACAATAAAAAATTACAAATACGATGGAGACGTATCAGCGTGGAGAGCAATCCTCCCACTCAGGGTCTTAGCTGCGACCCCGTAATCGCCTAAGTTAAAAAACCACTCCGAGTGGGAAGCAATCCTCCCACTCAGGGGCTTATCTGTGACCCCGTAATCGCCTAAGCTAAAAAAACTACTCCAAGTGGACAGCAATCCTCCCACTCGGGGGCTTAGCTGCGACCCCGTAATCGCCTAAGTTAAAAAACTACTCCGAGTGGAGAGCAATCCTCCCACTCGGGGGCTTAGCTGCGACCCAGTAATTGCCTAAGTTAAAAAATCACTCCGGGTGAAGAACAATCCTCCCACTCATCGGAGCTGCGCCACAAGTACAATGTCCGCTCCATCCCGATCTGTCAGGACGACGAGGTGCAGGTCATGTGTGGCACCTGGTGCTCACGTCGCGGCCCTCTCGTCGGAGCTGCACCACAAGTACAACGCCACTCCATCCCGACCCGTCAGGACAACGAGGTGCAGGTCATGTGCAGCACCTGGTGCTCACATCCGCGACCATCTCATTCGAGCTACGCCACAAGTACAACATCCGCTCCATCCCAATCCACAAGGTGACGAGCTGTAGGTCGTGTGCACGACCTGGCGTTCATGCCCGCGGCCCTCTCGTCAGAGCTGTAAGTACAATGCAATGGCCTTGAGGTCGATTCAGTAGGTGGTAAAAACAAACCAACCATATTCAAGAGAAAAATCAAGTTCAGAAAAATCCAACAAGGTTCAAGACCGCGTACGGAAGTACTCGGGCATCAAGCCTGATGGAGTTTAATGGTTACAAAATCACTTGGAATTCTGAGGCAAATAGAAGTGTAGCATCAAGTTTGTTCACTTCTCTGCAGGAGGGGGGCTGGTTGGCTCGACGAATTCATCCAGGTTTATCCCATCGGTGATGCGGGTGGCAGCCTCGATGAAGGTCTCCATAAAAGACTAGAATTGAAGCCTCTTGGTATTGGCGACCTTGATAGCTACCAGCTTCTCTTCCTTAGCTTCTTTGCAATGGACGCGGACCAAAGATAGAGCCATGTCAGCACCACATCGGGCAGAGGATTTCTTCCACGCTTGCACTCGACTAGGGATTTCATTGAGTCGAGTCATCAAAGACTTGAGGTCGTTTTGGAACGTCACTTTTGGCCAGAGTTCTGTGTCGATCCATGACATCGCCACTTTCAGTCGGGCAAGATACTCCACAACACCGGGGAGGCGGGATTCCAGTCGCAGCACATTCATAGAAGGTTCATCTTTGATGGGGGAGTTAATGGGGTCCAGGCTCCTCTCAATCCGCCCCGTCTCTTCCTTGAAGTTTTGACATAATTCTGCACACACATAGGAAAATAATGAGTCGGTCGATCACATGACGAGTCGGTAGTTACAAATTCGTCGGACAGGAGAAAGTACCTTCGAGCATAAGGAACATCTTCTTGGCGAGCCCTACCAGATAAGCCTCAATGTCGTTTCTCTTCTGAGTGAGATCTCCAACTTTGTCAATCAGAGTCACCTTCTCCTTCTTCAGCTGCATGACTTCTTTGTTGGCTTCACTGATGGCAGTCTTCAGTTTGGCGTTTTCCTCCTCCAACTTGCCGACTGAGCTAGCTTCTTGTCAGCAAGTTCGGTTTTCTCTCACGCCGTCTTCTGCGCCGCTACAAGGTCGAGGTCCTTCTGCTCCAAAGCCTGTTTCATTTTCTCTAAAGAAATAACATTCTTCAGACGAGCTCGGAGTTATCTGTTTTCACTATGCACATCTGTTCGAGTAGAGTCACTCGGTTCAAATAATGAAAGGAAAAGCAGACAAGACAAACAGTCGACAAGTTATTACCTCCCATGGCATCCGCTTCATCCCTAGCCTTCCGCAAGTTCTCTTTGGCTAACTTCAAGTCGAGATTGAGTTAGATCCACTTCCGCTCCAAGTTAGCAAATTGAACCACAAGATCAAAAGATTTCTACAATTAACAAGTAAGATGAAGTCAGTCAACAGGAACAAAGGTCAATTGCTTCCGAGCGATAAGATACAAGTTCAAGTCATTTCGGCAAAAAGAGTTATAAGACTACTGCTGAATTAAACATTGAAAAATAGTCCCGGGGACTACACTCGAATTGGATCTCCCGATTGCTGAATCACTAGTTCTGGCACTGGTGTCGACTGAGATACCTTGCTTGCAGGCGCCCTCTTGCTCAAGATTATGCCCTTTCTTCCCATGGTCTTCTGAGGCATGTCTTCATCATCATCTGGAAGATCAATGAAATTCGGTGGTGCTGCAAAGGACTCGACTGTCAAAGTTCAGTCGACCGACAGTACAAACTGGCAAAATGAGAGTAAAATGATGGAGTTGTACCTGCTTTAGAAGTGGCCACATCCTCAGTCTCCTCATCGTCTTCGTCCTTGTCAATATCCATGCAGGTCACGGAAGTAGCAGTGCTGAAAGTTTCAGAACTCACTCGGTTAAGCAACATAACTACTCAACAAACACACAACAGTTTCCAAACAACACAAGAGAGAGAAAAAAATAAAATACTTACGCAGAAGTGATGGGAACGTCCACTTTGATCTTGGGCAAGGCCTTATGAGGCTTCGGAGAGGCAGTCTTGAGCTGCTTGGCAGCCTTTTCAGCCAGCACCGGAGACAAAGTCCGAGTGCGTTTGTGATCTTGTGCTCTGGGAGGCACTGCCTTGCCATGCTCGCCTGCAAGGTCGTGCAACTGCTTTGATCGATGCTCTGAGCGAGGTGGTGATTCGACCTCCTCACTTCCACCCGAGTCGTCACTATCGTCTTCGTGGTCGTCAGGAGACTGCCACTCGCCGCTCTCGTTAGTGCTCTCCATTCCCTCCTAGACTTGCTCCCCGTTCGGCATTGAGTACATCTCAATATAAATATGCAAGGCAAAGAGTCAAACAGGCATCAATCAGACTCAAAGACTATCGCAAATCAGGATAAAAATACACTCGGTGACAAAGGTCAGACCTTTTCCGGCTCATTTTTGGCGTCGAAGGTGGCGACTCTCCTCGACCCCCTGGGGTTGTCTTTATTTCCAGTGATGCTCCTCAGCCACTGCTCCACCGCCTCCTTGGAGACTTCCTCTGGGTCGACCCGAGCGGTGTCACTAGGCCCCGAATACATCCACATCAGATGATCGTGGGCTTGAAGGGGCTGGATGCATCTACTGAGAAACACTTCCAACAAATCCATGCTAGTCACACCATCACGAACCAGTTGGACTACCCGGTCGACTAGCATGGACACCTCTCCCTTCTTTGCTAGAGTCACGATAACCGAAGAGGGTTGGCTGACTCGGTCCATGGTGAAGGGGGGAAGGCCGGTGATACGTCTCCGTCGTATCTACTTTTCCAAACACTTTTGCCCTTGTTTTGGACTCTAACTTGCATGATTTGAATGGAACTAACCCGGACTGACATTGTTTTCAGCAGAATTACCATGGTGTTATTTATGTGCAGAAACAAACATTCTTGGAATGATGTGAAACTTCGCGGAGCCACTTTTCAGAAAATAAGAAAAATACCTGCAATAGATGAAGGCCAGGGGGGCCACCACCTGTCCACGAGGGTGGGGGGCGCGCCTGCCCCCCTAGGTTGCGCCCCCTACCTCATGGGCCCCCTGTTGCCTCTCCGACTCCAACTCCATATATTGAGTTTAGGGGAGGAAAAAACAGAGAGAAGAAATCATCGCGTTTTACGATACGGAGCCGCCGCCAAGCCCTAAAACCTCTCGGGAGGGCTGATCTGGAGTCCGTTCGGGGCTCCGGAGTGGGGAATCCATCGCCATCGTCATCATCAACCATCCTCCATCACCAATTTCATGATGCTCACCGTCGTGCGTGAGTAATTCCATCGTAGGCTTGCTGGACGGTGATGGGTTGGATGGGATCTATCATGTAATCGAGTTAGTTTTGTTAGGGTTTGATGCCTAGTATCCACTATGTTCTGAGATTGATGTTGCTATGACTTTGCTATGCTTAATGCTTGTCACTAGGGCCCGAGTGCCATGATTTCAGATCTGAACATATTATGTTTTCATCAATATATGAGTGTTCTTGATCCTATCTTGCAAGTCTATAGTCACCTATTATGTGTTATGATCCGTTAACCCCGAAGTGACAATAATCGGGATATTTACCGGTGATGACCGTAGTTTCAGGAGTTCATGTATTCACTATGTGTTAATGCTTTGTTCCGGTTCTCTATTAAAAGGAGGCTTTAATATCCCATAGTTTCCGTAAGGACCCCGCTGCCACGGGAGGGTAGGACAAAAGATGTCAAGCAAGTTATTTTCCATAAGTACGTATGACTATATTCGGAATACATGCCTACATTATATCAATGAACTAGAGCTAGTTCTGTGTCACCCTAGGTTATGACTGTTACATGATGAACCGCATCCAACATAATTCTCTATCACCGATCCATTGCCTACGAGCTTTTCATATATTGTTCTTCGCTTATTAACTTTTCCGTCGCTATTGCTATCATCGCTACAAAATACCAAAAACATTAATTTTACTATTGTTACCTTTTGCTACCGTTATCACCACTATCATATTACTTTGCTACTAAACACTTTGCTGTAGATATTAAGTTTCTAGGTGTGGTTGAATTGACAACTCAGCTGCTAATAATTGAGAGTATTCTTTGGCTCCCCTTGTGTCGAATCAATAAATTTGGGTTGAATACTTTACCCTCGAAAATTGTTGCGATCCCCTATACTTGTGGGTTATCAAGACTATTTTCTGGTGCCGTTGCTGGGGAGCATAGCTCTATTCTTTGAGTCACTTGGGATATATATCTGCTTATCATTATGAAGAACTTGAGAGATCCAAAAACCAAGATCTATCCCTCAACTATGAGGGGAGGTAAGGAACTGCCACCTAGCTCTGCACTTGATTCACCTTCTGTTATGAGTAAGCTTGTGGCACCTACACCTGCTTCTGCTATTCGTTCTGATATGTCGCATGTTATTGATGATGCCACTTCTGCTAAGCATGATACTTATGATGAAACTACATATATGTTTGATACTACTGTGCCACTTAGTGATTTTATTGATGAACAACTTGCTAGGGCTAGAGAGATTGAAAATATTGAATCTGATGATACTGATGAAAGTGATGATGAAGAATCACTTGTTATTCCTAAGGGTTATGTTTTTGATCAAGAAGCTTCTTTAGCTATTTTAGCCTGCAAAAATAGAAATGAACTCAAAAGGTTATTAGCTAAATGGAGTAAGCAATCACTAAATGCTAGAATGAAACCTGACCCTGCTTTTGCTACTTCACCTATCTTTGTTACTGATAAGGATTATGAATTCTCTATTGATCCTGATATAATTACTTTGGTTGAATCTGATCCTTTTCATGGTTATGAATCTGAAACTGTTGTGGCACATCTTACTAAATTGAATGATATAGCCACCCTGTTCACTAAAGATGAGAGAACTCGTTACTTTTATATCCTTAAAATATTTTCGTTCTCATTAAAAGGTGATGCTAAGATATGGTTTAATTCTCTTGATCCTGGTTGTGTGCGTAGTCCCCAGGATATGATTTATTACTTCTCTACTAAATATTTCCCTGCTCATAAGAAATAAGCTGCTTTAAGGGATATATATAATTTTGTGCAAATTGAAGAAGAGAGTCTCCCACAAGCTTGGGGGAGGCTTCTCCAATTACTTAATGCTTTGCCTGAGCATCCTCTTAAGAAAAATGAAATACTTGATATCTTTTATAATGGACTAACCGATGCCTCCAGAGATTACCTGGATAGTTGTGCTGGTTCTGTTTTCAGGGAAAGAACACCGGATGAAGCTGAAATTCTATTGAATAATATGTTGAAAAATGAAAATAATTGGACACCTCCGGAGCCAATTCCTGAGCCTATTCCTAAACCAACTCCAAAGAAGAGGGGTATTCTATTTCTCCGCCCTGAAGATATGCAAGAGGCAAAGAAATCTATGAAAGAAAAAGGTATTAAAGCTGAAGATGTTAAGAATTTACCTCCTATTGAAGAAAAACATGGTCTTAATTTACCTCCTGTTGAAGAAACATATAATCTTAATCCTTTACCTATTGAAGAAACTCATGGTCTTGATAACCCGACACAGGTAGTAAAGGTAAATTCTCTCTACAGATATGATAAAGCTGAAATCCCATTTACTAAATTTGCTAGCCCATGCTTAGATGAGTTTGATAAATTTATGGCTAAGCAAGAAGACTTTAATGCTTATTTTGGTAGACAATTGAAATACAATTCAAATATACTTGAACACTTGGGTGATTATATGGCTAATGTTAAAGGTGAACTTAAACTTACTAGTAAACATGCTTCTATGGTTACCACTCAAGTAGAACAAGTACTTAAAGCTCAAAATGATTTGCTCAATGAATTGAATAGTAAAGATAATGATAATGCTGTTAGAGTGGCTACTAGAACTGGTAGAATGACTCAGGAACCTTTGTATCATGAAGGCCACCCTAAGAGAATTGAGCAAGATTCTCAGAGAAATAACATAGATGTATGTAGTTCTTCTAAAAAGAAGAAAAAGAAAAATGATAGGACTTTGCATGCTTCTAGTGATCCTATTATTGAAACACCTAAGAATCCAAATGATATTTCTATTTCTGATGCTGAAACACAATCTGGTAATGAACCTGAAACTAGTAATAATGCTAATAATAATGTTCATGATGATGCTCAACCTAGTAATGATAATGATATAGAAATTGAACCTGCTGTTGATCTTGATAACCCACAATCAAAGAATCAACGTTATGATAAGAAAGACTTTGTTGCTAGGAAACATGGTAAAGAAAGAGAGCCTTGGGTTCATAAACCCATGCCTTTTCCTCCCAAACCATCCAAGAAAAAGGATGATGTGGATTTTGAGCGCTTTGCTGAAATGATTAGACCTATCTTTTTGCGTATGCGATTAACTGATATGCTCAAACCCAATCCTTATGCTAAGTACATGAAAGATATTATTACAAATAAAAGAAAGATACCGGAAGCTGAAATTTCCACCATGCTTGCTAATTATACTTTTAAGGGTGGAATACCAAAGACAATTGGAGATCCCAGTGTACCAACTATACCATGCTCCATTAAAAGAAAACTATGTTAAAACTGCTTTATGTGATCTTGGAGCCGATGTTAGTGTTATGCCTCTCTCTTTATATTGTAGACTTGATTTGAATAAGTTGACACCTACTAAAATATCTTTGCAAATGGCTGATAAATCAACTGCTATACCTGTCGGTATTTGTGAGGATGTGCCTGTTGTAGTTGCAAACATTACTATTTTAACGGACTTTGTTATTCTTGATATTCCCGAGGACGATAGTATGTCTAATATTCTTGGAAGACCCTATTTGAATACTGCAGGGGCTGTTATTGATTGCACTAAAGGCAATGTCACTTTTCATGTTAATGGTAATGAGCATACGGTACACTTTCCGAGGAAACAACCTCAAGTTCATGGTATCAACTCTATTGGAAAAATTCCATCGATTATATTTGGAGGTTTTGAATTTCCTCTTCCTACTGTCAAGAAGAAATATGATATTCTTATTATTGGGGGTGTGCATATCCCCGTTGAGGTAACATAGTGTTATTCGAAATTTCTCCGGTTCCATGTTATTCGGAATGAGTTCGTTAACAAGACATGATGAACCTTGTTAGTGGATTCCTTTTGATGATCATGAGATGGATGAAACTAGAAGGCACAACCTTCTGTACCCCACGTTTACTTTCTGTTACTTATATTAAATAAAATGAAAATAAATATTTTTCTGTCTGTTATCTGATTATTCGTGCAATATAAAAATACCTCGAAAATAAAAGTTCTCCAAATGCCCTGAAATTTAAATATGATTTTTTCCAGAATATTTGAGAATATTTGGTACTGAGAACACAACAGGGGGGTCAACCACCTGCCCACAAGGGTGGAGGGCGCGCCCTACCCCCTGGGCGCGCCCCCTGCCTCGTGGGCCCACGGTGGCCATCCTCCACTTATTCCTGCACCCACACACTTCATCTTCCTCCCACAAACACGAATATCCAGCTCAAGCACGAGTTCTAGCTCACTTTGCTGCCATTTTCGATCTCCTTGCTCAAAGCACCTCTCACAAAACTGCTTGGGGAGATTGTTCCTTGGTATGTGACTCCTCCATTGGTCCAATTAGTTTTTGTTCTAGTGCTTTATTCATTGCAAAGTTTTGCTACTTAGGTGACCCTGTTCTTGAGCTTGCATGTCAAATTTATATGGTTCCAAGTAGTTTTGATGCATGATATAGGCCCTAGGCACTTGTAGGAGTAGTTGCTACCAATATTATTGAGTTTTGTTTACCTTTATTTTGAAGTTACTAAAAAAATTCAGAATTTTTCAGAGGAAGAAATATGCTTAGGAAAATGTTCCAAGGTGGTTCTTCAAGGAAGCAAGGACCCAGGCTTGCAATGCGTGATGTTGATGACGAGCCACCAAGAGACGCTCCAGTGCGTCCTTGTGAATGGCCTTCTGCGAACTTTATGGATCGAGCAGGAATTAAGGAAGAATTCAACGCATATTTGCGTAACACTGATCTTGTGAGCTTCGAGGAAGAGAAGTGCAGCCAGTATAACAACCTCACCAGTACCTTTGTGAGGAGGTTTGAATTTTCAACTTCACGTAATTCTCCAACTGTCCTGTTTGATCTTTATGATAAATCTTACACTATGGACTTAGAGGATTTTACCACTGCTTGCAAACTTCCACAATGGGGTAGTATAAGGGATCCTCGCAAATATGAATTTAGAGATTTTCTTGCTAGCATAACTGTTGGAGAATCTAGAGATATTACACAAGCTACCATAGGGAGCATTCACTTTCCTGCTATACATTATTTTGCTCTCTTCATAGGTAGATGCATTAATGGTAAAGATGAGGCATGTCACATGTGTGTCCCCGATCTTAGTATTCTTAGGAGTGCTGTGTTAGGAGACAAATCATATAATTTGGGAGCCATTGTTGCACGTAGGTTGCATCTTAATAGACTTAATGGAGATTTCTTTTGTGGAATTTATGCAACCCACATAGCTAATTTTCTTGGTGTAGCCATACGTGAAGATGATATTGAATTACCTCCTGCTTATCTAGAGTTTAATGCTATGGTTCACCACTAGTTTGTCGAGAGGAACGAATCACCTCTCCAGTATCAACTAATCTTTGACAGACGCCATGCTGTCCGTATTACTCTCCATGCTCCTGCCCTCTTTGATTATCAGGCAAGAGGAGGATATACTATTACCAGAGAGGAGGCAGGTGAGTACGAAAGGAGAGAGGAGGCCGCTCGTCGCCACGCTGCAGCTCAGCAGGCGATAGCTGCTGCATCGCAGTACGACCCCAGCTACTATTATGGATATCCGCCATGCCAGCCGTGGCCATAGACCAACTTAGGCCAAAAGCCTAAGCTTGGGGGAGTACGTATTTCCCACCGACATTACATTTATGTTCACACACTCATTGCTAAATGTCGGTGCTCATACTTTTTCACTGTATCATCCATGCTAGTTTATTTTCCTTTTTATGCTTTATTCTTGTGTGTTTAATAAACCTTAAGAAAAACCAAAAAATTTAGTGTAGCTTTTAATTAGTTTACTTTCCATGCTTGTAGTAGTAATTAAAAAGAAAACCCAAAAAGATTTCTTGTTCTTCTTTTGCTTGTTGGGAGCTTTCCCGTATAAATAGTTTTATTTCTTTTCTTTTCTTTGGGAGTCGATAGGAGAAGACCATAATTAAATTGTTGAAGTGGCTCTTATATGCATTATTGTTGATCTGACAAAAGAGCCCATATTACCTTGTCTTCTCCTATTTATTGAATGCCTGCAGATTCCAGCTTAGCCCAATGCACATGCACTATTATTATTATTCACATCATTCGGTCATGCAAGTGAAAGGCAATTATGATGATATATGATGGACTGGCTGAGATGAGAAAAGCTGGTATGAACTCGACCTCTTTTGTTTTTGTAAATATGATTAGTTCATTGTTCCTGATTCAGCCTATTATGAATAAACACGTTTTCAATGACAACTAGAGATCATAGTTTCTTTTGCCATGCTTGATTAGCTATGAGTTATAATGGTTTACCTTGCGTGCCAACATGCTATTAAAATAGTTATGATGTGGTGTGATAGGGTGGTATCCTCCTCTGAATGATTTAAGTGACATGACTTGGTGCATGTTCACGCATGTAGTTGAAACAAAATCAACATAGACTTCACGATATTTATGTTCATGGTGGATTATATCCTACTCGTGCTTGCATTCGATGTTGATTAATTTTAATGCATGTTCATGACTGTTGTCGCTCTCTAGCTAGTCGCTTCCTAGTCTTTTGCTAGCCTTCACCTGTACTAAGCGGGAATACTGCTTGTGCATCCAAACTCCTTAAACCCTAAAGTTATTCCACATGAGTCCACTATACCTACCTATATACGGTATCTACCTGCCGTTCCAAGTAAATTTGTATGTGCCAAACTCTAAATTTTCAAATAAATATCCTGGTTTGTATGCTCGAATAGCTCATGTATCAACTACGCATGTCTGTATCTTCCATGTTAGGCGGGTTATTCTCAAGAGGAGTGGACTCCGCTCCTCACTCACGAGATAAATGGCTGGTCACCAGGATGCCCAGTCCCATGCTTTATGAAAACTAAATCAAAATAATTGCAAACAAAACTCCCCCCGGGACTCTTGTTAGTTGGAGGCACTCGTTGTTTCAAGCAAGCCATGGATTGATGCTTGTTGGTGGAAGGGCGAGTATAACGTGTGTAGCATGGAAGATATCGCCATCTCTTGGTTGTTATGTTGACAATGAAAGTATACCGCTCAAAATATTATTCACCTCTGTTTCAAAACTGAGCTCTGGCACCTCTACAAATCCATGCTTCCCTCTGCGAAGGGCCTATCTATTTACTTTTATGTTGAGTCATCATCCTCTTATTAAAAAGCACCAGTTGGAGAGCACCGCTGTCATTTGCATTCATTACTGTCAGTTTAAATTGAGTATGACTTGACTGGATCTCTTTTACCATGAATTACAATGTCTAGTCAGTCCTTGGTCTTTAAAGGTGCTCTGCATTTATATTTGGGGTCTCAGAAAGGGCAAGCGAGATACCATCTTGTTATATCATATTATGATTGTTTTGAGAAAGTGTTGTCATCCGAGATTTATTATTATGGCTCGCTAGTTGATTATGCTATTGATATGAGTAAACTTGAGACCTATGCGTTACTGCGAATGTGGTTAGTTTTAATCTTTGCTAAACACTTGAATGCTGGCTTTACATATATACAACAACAAGAGCAAACAGAGTTTGTAAAAGTTTTTCTTTATCACTTTCAGTTTATCAACTGAATTGCTTGAGGACAAGCAAAGGTTTAAGGTTGGGGGAGTTGATACGTCTCCGTTGTATCTACTTTTCCAAACACTTTTTCCCTTGTTTTGGACTCTAACTTGCATGATTTGAATGGAACTAACCCGGACTGACGCTGTTTTCAGCAGAATTACCATGTTGTTATTTATGTGCAGAAACAAACATTCTCGGAATGACCTGAAACTTCACGGAGCCACTTTTCAGAAAATAAGAAAAATACCTGCAAAAGATGAAGGCTAGGGGGCCCACCACCTCTTCACGAGGGTGGGGGCGCGTGTAACACCCACGATGCGGCTATATCTCCCACGTGTCGGAGCACGACTTAGAGGCATAACCGCATAGTAGGCATGTCGCAAGAGGGGTAATCTTTACACATCCCATGTACTGAATAAGATAGAGATAAAGAGTTGGCTTACAATCGCCACTTCACACAATACATAAATATAGCATTACATCATCCAGAATACAAACAAGGTCCGACTATGGAACCAAAATAAAGGCAACCCCAAATGCGATAGATCCCCGATCGCCCCAACTGAGCTCCACTACTGATTGTCTGGAAAGGAAACATAGTAACGTCCTGAGTCCTCGTCGAACTCCCACTTGAGTTCGATCGCATCCCCTGGAATGGCATCATCGGCACCTGCATCTAGTTTTGGAAGTAATCTGTGAGTCACGGGGATTTAGCAATCTCACACCCTCGAGATCAAGACTATTTAAGCTTATGGGTAGGAAAAAGGTTGTGAGGTGGAGTTGCAGCAAGCACTACCAGATATGTTGGCTAACATACGCAAATGAGAGCGAGAAGAGGAGCAAAGCACGGTCGATAAACTATGATCAAGAAGTGATCCTAAAACTACTTACGTTCAAGCATAACACGAGACCGTGTTCTCTTCCCGGACTCCACCGAAAAGAGACCATCACGGCTACACACGCGGTTGATGCATTTTAGTTAAGTTAAGTGTCAGGTTTTCTACAACCGGATATTAACAAATTCCCATCTGCCCATAACCGCGGGTATGGCTTTCGAAAGTTCAAAAACCCTACAGGGGTGTCCCAACTTAGCCCATCACAAGCTCTCATGGTCAACGAAGGATATTCCTTCTACCAGGACGACCCGGTCAGACTCGGAATCCCGGTTACAAGACATTTCGACAATGGTAAAACAAGACCAGCAAAGCCACCCGAATGTGCCGACAAATCCCAATAGGAGCTGCACATATCTCGTTCTCATGGCACACCGGATGGGCAAGACGTCGGGTTGGCATAGAACCTGGTTGCCCAGGGGGCGCCGGACATCGCCCAGTTTGGACCAACACTTAGAGAAGCACTGGCCCGAGGGGGTTAAAATAAAGATGACCCTTGAGTCCGCGAAACCCAAGGGAAAAAGGCTAGGTGGCAAATGGTAAAACCAAGGTTGGGCCTTGCTGGAGGAGTTTTATTCAAGGCGAACTGTCAAGGGGTTCCCATTATAACCCAACCACGTAAGGAACACAAAATCAAGGAACATAACACCGGTATGACAGAAACTAGGGCGGCAAGAGTGGAACAAAACACCAGGCATAAGGCCGAGCCTTCCACCCTTTACCAAGTATATAGGTGCTTTAAAGTAAACAAGATATAATAATGATATCCCAACAATAAACATGTTCCAACAAGGAACAAACTCCAATCTTCACCTACAACTAGCAACGATATAAGAGGGGCTGAGCAAAGTGGTAACATAGCCTAAACAACGGTTTGCTAGGACAAGGTGGGTTAGAGGTTTGACATGGCAAATGGGAGGCATGATAAAGCATGTGGTAGGTATCGCGGCATAGGCATAGCAATAGAGCGAGCAACTAGCAAGCAAAGATAGAAGTGATTTTCAGGGTATGGTCATCTTGCTTGCAAAGTTCTCCGAGTTGACGTAAGCTTGATCCTCGTAAGCGTACTCAACGGGTTCCTCGATCACGTACTCATCTCCTGGCTCTACCCAAAGCAAGAACACAAGCAAAGGAAACCACAATCAACCACGGTGCAATGCGCAAGCAACATGATGCAAAACATGACATGCCATGTGGGATGTGATATGCAATGCATATGCATGCTCTGCAAGGAAAATATTGAACCAGGCCTCAACTTGGCAAACCAAGAGTGCCGCTGGAAAGATGAGTTGATTTCGATCGAAATCGATATAAAGATCACCGGAATCGGATGCACGGTTTGCAAATGGCAAGCAAAACAATAATGGCACAATTCTGTGATTAACAGCATGATGCCATCTAAAATGCAACAAGAAACTAAGCTATTACACTCTAACATAGCAACAAAGCACATGGCAGTGATCCACTCAATATGCTTGACAAAAGATGAACACTGAGCTATGGCTAAATCACACAAGAGCAGGTTCAAAGAAGCATGTCAAAATTGCAAAAGATAACAGCATCACAGACTTAGTGAAAATACTAACATGTCAGGAATTAACATCAGGAAGCAATGTTTAGAGCGAGATAACAACATGCTACAGGAATAGAACATAGCAATACAAGGCATGGCATGAATCTACTCAAAGCATATAACAAAAGTCCCTTACTGAACATAAGCCAAAATGGCGCAGAAAACATGATGGCACCCATGTAAACATAGCAAGTTTCGTTAACAGATTCAGACTTAGCAGAAAACTGGACATGGCAAAAACAGAGTTACATAGGCATGTTTGCGAGCTCGATGCACTTAACACAAGGCATTGCATGACAAACTAAGCATACACCCAGCAAGAAGACATGTTCAAGAAGCTAAACATGGCAAGAACAATCTCATATCATGCATGGATCAACTACAACAACCTTGGCGAAATTGATTAACATGTAAACAATCTGCCAGGAACATTTTATAGCAAAAAGTAGAGCAAGATTCAGTCATGCTAGGGTACTCCATAAATGCAAACAGGGACATGAATGGATAGAGCACAACCATATTCCCAAATCATCCTTACTGAACATACTCAAAAGAAGCATGGATCACTCTCTATCAACATGAATACATGGCATTAAAACAATAACAGGGAAATGACTTGGTGAAATTCTAAGTCCCTGGAATCTGCAACATCACGAGAGCTATTTTGCATGCTTGTGCTAGTCACCACATTGATCACAAAAATACATGGCATACACCCCTGTAAAGATGGCATGGCATAGCCCAAAAGGCATGTAGGGCTAGTTCATATGAGGCACACAATAATCATGGCAAAAATGATAAATGCTCATAATCTGATAAGAATCGGGAACTAACATTTTATAGCACTCTTGCAACAGAATTTTAAGCATCAAGATGGACTCAAACAAGTATGGTGCAATGTAACAAAATGAAGAGGGCATCATGATGAACATTTTGATATGCCACACGCACGAAACGGAGCTATGATGACACAGATATGGCATGATGCATAGAGCTAGAAAATGTTGCAAACTTAGGAAAATTTCGAGGTCAACCTAGGGTTTGACCCGATCTGGATCAGGATCTAGAGCGCGGAATCTGAGGTTCACCGGAGCTGACTGTAGACGATGGGGATGACGGCCGGAGCTGGAGCAGGGCTCGCCGGAGTTGTGCGGGGCGCCGGCGAGGAGGTGCCCGGAGCAGGATGGGGCGGCGCCGAAGCTGGGCTTCGATGGAGGCGCGGCCTCCGCGGTAGCGAGTGGCGGCCGGTGATGCCCAACGGAGGTGGCGGCGCTGGTGCTCCGGCGGCGTCGGGCGGAACCGCGGCAAGGCAGCGGCGCAGTCGCGCGGGCGCGCGGCGGCTCGGGCCCGGGGCGGGCCGCGGTGGCGCAGAAGGAGAGAGGAGGCGCGGGGCTGACGTGGCGGCGGCAGACGTGTCTGGCGCCGGCGGACGCGTCCGGTGACGGCGGGAGGAGCTAGTCTAGGGTTTCACCTGAAAATTCGGAGGAGTGCACATATTTATAGGTAGAGGGAGCTAGGAGAGTCCAAATGAGGTGTGGTTTTCGGCCACGTGATCGTGATCGAACGGACGAGAGGATGGAGGGGGTTTGGATGGCTTTTTGGCCACTTTGGAGGGGTGTTGGGCTGCAACACACACGAGGCCATTACGGTTCCTCGGTTAACCGTTGGAGTATCGAACGAACTCCAAATGGCACGAAACTTAACAGGCGGTCTACCGGTGGTGTTCCAAGGCCGCTTGGCAAATCTTGGTCCAATACAAGAACGTTTAACACCCACACACGAAAAGAGGCAGAAGGGGACGCCGGAGGACATAGGAGTGTCGGATCGCAAAACGGACAACGGGATAAATGCTCGGATGAATGAGACGAACACGTATGCAAAAGTGATGCACATGATGACATGATATTAGATGCATGACATGGACAAAATGCAAAAACGAAGACAAAACCCAACCACGAGGGAATATCATAACTTAGAGCCGAAAATGGCAAGAGTTGGAATACAAATATGGCAAGTTACATACGAGGCGTTACAGCACGCCTGCCCCCCTAGGGCGCGCCCCCTACCTCGTGGGCCCCCTGTGGCCTCTCCAACTCCAACTCCATATATTGAATTTCGGGGAGAAAAAATCAGAGAGAAGAAATCATCACGTTTTACAATACGGAGCCGCCGCCAAGCCCTAAAACCTCTCGGGAGGGCTGATCTGGAGTCCGTTCGGGGCTCCGGAGAGGGGAATCCATCGCCATCGTCATCATCAACCATCCTCGATCACCAATTTCATGATGCTCACCGCCGTGCGTGAGTAATTCCATCGTAGGCTTGTTGGACGGTGATGGGTTGGATGGGATCTATCATGTGATCGAGTTAGTTTTGTTAGGGTTTGATCCCTAGTATCCACTATGTTCTGAGATTGATGTTGCTATGACTTTGCTATGCTTAATGCTTGTCACTAGGGCCTGAGTGCCATTATTTCATATCTGAACATATTATGTTTTCATCAATATATGAGTGTTCTTGATCCTATCTTGCAAGTCTATAGTCAGCTATTATGTGTTATGATCCGTTAACCCCAAAGTGACAATAATCGGGATACTTACCGGTGATGACCGTAGTTTCAGGAGTTCAAGTATTCACTATGTGTTAATGCTTTGTTCTGGTTCTCTATTAAAAGGATGCCTTAATATCCCTTAGTTTCCGTAAGGACCCCGCTGCCACGGGAGGGTGGGACAAAAGATGTCATGCAAGTTCTTTTCCATAAGTACGTATGACTATATTCGGAATACACGCCTACATTATATCAATGAACTGGAGCTAGTTCTGTGTCACCCTAGGTTATGACTGTTACATGATGAACCGCATCCGGCATAATTCTCTATCACCGATCCATTGCCAATGAGCTTTTCATATATTGTTCTTCGCTTATTTACTTTTCTGTTGCTATTGCTATCGTCACTACAAAATACCAAAAACATTACTTTTACTATTGTTACCTTTTGCTACCGTTATCACCACTATCATATTACTTTGCTACTAAACACTTTGCTGCAGATATTTGAAGGAAATATGCCCTAGAGGCAATAATAAAGTTATTATTTATTTCCTTATATCATGATAAATGTTTATTATTCATGCTAGAATTGTATTAACCGGAAACATAATACATGTGTGAATACATAGACAAACAGAGTGTCACTAGTATGCCTCTACTTGACTAGCTCGTTAATCAAAGATGGTTATGTTTCCTAACCATGAACAAAGAGTTGTTATTTGATTAACGAGGTCACATCATTAGTTGAATGATCTGATTGACATGACCCATTCCATTAGCTTAGCACACGATCGTTTAGTATGTTGCTATTGCTTTCTTCATGACTTATACATGTTCCTATAACTATGAGATTATGCAACTCCCGTTTACTGGAGGAACACTTTGGGTACTACCAAACGTCACAACGTAACTGGGTGATTATAAAGGAGTACTACAGGTGTCTCCAATGGTAGATGTTGGGTTGGCGTATTTCGAGATTAGGGTTTGTCACTCCGATTGTCGGAGAGGTATCTCTGGGCCCTCTCGGTAATGCACATCACATAAGCCTTGCAAGCACTGCAACTAATATGTTAGTTGTGAGATATAACGAGTAAAGAGACTTGCCGGTAACGAGATTGAACTAGGTATTGGATACCGACGATCGAATCTCGGGCAAGTAACATACCGATGACAAAGGGAACAACGTATGTTGTTATGCGGTCTGACCGATAAAGATCTTCGTAGAATATGTAGGAGCCAATATAGGCATCCAGGTCCCGCTATTGGTTATTGACCGGAGACGTGTCTCGGTCATGTCTACATTGTTCTCGAACCGTAGGGTCCGCACGCTTAACGTTACGATGACAGTTATTATGAGTTTATGCATTTTGATGTACCGAAGGTTGTTCGGAGTCCCGGATGAGATCACGGACATGACGAGGAGTCTCGAAATGGTCGAGACGTAAAGATTGATATATTGGAAGCCTATGTTTGGACATTGGAAGTGTTCCGGGTGAAATCGGGATTTTACCGGAATACCGGGAGGGTTACCGGAACCCCCCGGGAGACTAATGGGCCTATTGGGCCTTAGTGGAAAAAAGAGAAAAAGGGAAAAGGCCCAAGCTGGCCGGCGCCCCCCTTCCCCAAGTCCTATTAGGAATAGGATAAGGGGCCGGCCCCCCTTCTCTCTCTTTTCCCCCCCGGGAGTCCTAATTGGATTAGGATTGGGGGGAGGAGTCCTACTCCCGGTGGGAGTAGGACTCCGCTGCGCCTCCCCTCCCTTGGCCGGCAGGCCCCCCTCCTCCAACCTTTATATACGGGGGCAGGGGGCACCCCAAGACACACAACTTGATCCTTGAGATCGTTCCTTAGCCGTGTGCGGTGCCCCCTGCCACCAAATTCCACCTCGATCGTACCGTTGTAGTGCTTAGGCGAAGCCCTGCGTCGGTAGTGCATCAAGATCGTCATCACGCCGTCGTGCTGACGGAACTCTTCCTTGACGCTTTGCTGGATCGGAGCCCGAGGAACGTCATCGAGCTGAACGTGTGCTAAGAACTCGGAGGTGCCGGAGTAACGGTGCTTCGATCGGTCGGATCGGGAAGAAGACGTACGACTACTTCCTCTACGTTGTGTGATCGCTTCCGCAGTCGGTCTGCGTTGGTACGTAGACAACACTCTCCCCTCTCGTTGCTGTGCATCACCATGATCTTGCGTGTGCGTAGGAAAATTTTGAAATTACTGCGTTCCCCAACAGTGGCATCAGAGCCTAGGTTTTATGGTTTGATGTTATATGCACGAGTAGAACACAAGTGAGTTGTGGGCGATACAAGTCATACTGCCTACCAGCATGTCATACTTTGGTTCGGTGGTATTGTTGGTTGAGACGATCCGGACCAACCTTTCGCGTACTCTTACGCGAGACCGGTTCCCTCGACGTGCTTTGCACATAGATGGCTTGCGGAAGACTGTCTCTCCAACTTTAGTTGAACCAAGTGTGACTACGCCCGGTCCTTGAGAAGGTTAAAACGGAGTCTATTTGACGAACTATCGTTGTGGTTTTGATGCGTAGGTGAGATGTGTTCTTACTTAAGCCCGTAGCAGCCACGTAAAACTTGCAACAACAAAGTAGAGGACGTCTAACTTGTTTTTCAGGGTATTTTGTGATGTGATATGGTCAAGACATGATGCTGATTTTATTGTATGAGATGATCATGTTTTGTAACCGAGTTATCGGCAACTGACAGGAGCCATATGGTTGTCGCTTTATTGTATGCAATGCAATCGCGATGTAATGCTTTACTTTATTACTAAGCGGTAGTGATAGTCGTGGAAGCATAAGATTGGCGAGACGACAACGTTGCTACGATGGAGATCAAGGTGACGCGCCGGTGACGATGGCGATCATGACGGTGCTTCGGAGATGGAGATCACAAGCACAAGATGATGATGGCCATATCATATCACTTATATTGATTGCATGTGATGTTTATCCTTTTATGCATCTTATCTTGCTTTGATTGACGGTAGCATTATAAGGTGATCTCTCACTAAATTATCAAGAAGTGTTCTCCTTGAGTATGCACCGTTGCCAAAGTTCGTCGTGCCCAGACACCACGTGATGATCGGGTGTGATAAGCTCTACATCCATCTACAACGGGTGCAAGCCAGTTTTGCACACGCAGAATACTCGGGTTAAACTTGACGAGCCTAGCATATGCAGATATGGCCTCGGAACACGGAGACCGAAAGGTCGAGCGTGAATCATATAGTAGATATGATCAACATAACGATGTTCACCATTGAAAACTACTCCATCTCACGTGATGATCGGTTATGGTTTAGTTGATTTGGATCACGTGATCACTTAGAGGATTAGAGAGATGTCTATCTAAGTGGGAGTTCTTAAGTAATATGATTAATTGAACTTAAATTTATCATGAACTTAGTCCTGGTAGTATTTTGCAAATTATGTTATAGATCGATAGCTCACGTTGTTGCTTCCCTGTGTTTATTTTGATATGTTCCTAGAGAAAATTGTGTTGAAAGATGTTAGTAGCAATGATGCGGATTGGATCCGTGATCTGAGGTTTATCCTCATTGCTGCACAGAAGAATTATGTCCTTGATGCACCGCTAGGTGACAGACCTATTGCAGGAGCAGATGCAGACGTTATGAATGTTTGGCTAGCTCAATATGATGACTACTTGATAGTTTAGTGCACCATGCTTAAAGGCTTAGAATCGGGACTTCAAAGACGTTTTGAACGTCATGGACCATATGAGATGTTCCAGGAGTTGAAGTTAATATTTCAAGCAAATACCCGAGTTGAGAGATATGAAGTCTCCAACAAGTTCTATAGCTAAAAGATGGAAGAGAATCGCTCAACTAGTGAGCATGTGCTCAGATTGTCTGGGTACTACAATCGCTTGAATCAAGTGGGAGTTAATCTTCCAGATAAGATAGTGATTGACAGAATTCTCTAGTCACCATCACCAAGTTAGTAGAACTTCGTGATGAACTATAATATGCAAGGGATAACAGAAACAACTCCCAAGCTCTTCGTGATGCTGAAATCAACGAAGGTAGAAATCAAGAAAAACATCAAGTGTTGATGGTTGACAAGATCACTAGTTTCAAGAAAAGGGCAAAGGAAAGAAGGGGAACTTCAAAAGAACGGCAAGCAAGTTGCTACTCATGTGAAGAAGCCCAAGTCTGGTCCTAAGCCTGAGACAAAGTGCTTCTACTGCAAAGGGACTGGTTACTGGCAGCGGAACTACCCCAAGTGATTGGCGGATAAGAAGGATGGCAAAGTGAACATAAGTATATTTGATATACATGTTATTGATGTGTACTTTACTAGTGTTTATAGCAAACCCTCAGTATTTGATACTAGTTCAGTTGCTAAGATTAGTAACTCGAAACGGGAGTTGCAGAATAAACAGAGACTAGTTAAGGGTGAAGTGACGATGTGTGTTGGAAGTGGTTCCAAGATTGATATGATCATCATCGCACACTCCCTATAATTTCGGGATTAGTGTTAAACCTAAATAAGTGTTATTTGGTGTTTGCGTTGAACATGAATATGATTTGATCATGTTTATTGTAATACGGTTATTCATTTAAGTAAGAGAATAAATTGTTGTTCTGTTTACATAAATAAAACCTAATATGGTTACACACCCAATGAAAATAGTTCATTGGATCTCGATCTTAATAATACACATATTCATAATATTGAAACCAAAAGATGCAAAGTTAATAATGATAGTGCAACTTATTTGTGGCACTGCTGTTTAGGTCATATCGGTGTAAAAGCGCATGAAGAAACTCCATACTGATGGGCTTTTGGAACCACTTGATTATGAATCACTTGGTACTTGCGAACCGTGCCTCATAGGCAAGATGACCAAAACACCGTTCTCCGGTACTATGGAGAGAGCAACAGATTTATTGGAAATCATACATACCGATGTATGTGGTCCGATGAATATTGAGGCTCGTGGCGGATATCGTTATTTTCTCACCTTCACAGATGATTCAAGCAGATATGGGTATATCTACTTGATGAAACATAAGTCTGAAACATTTGAAAAGTTCAAAGAATTTCAGAGTGAAGTGAAAAACATCGTGACAAGAAAATAAAGTTTCTACGATCTGATCGCGGAGACAAATATTTGAGTTACGAGTTTGGTCTTCAGTTAAAACAATGTGAAATAGTTTCACTACTCACGCCACCTGGAACACCACATCATAATGGTGTGTCCGAACGTCATAACCGTACTTTATTGGATATAGTGCAATATATGATGTTTCTTACCGATTTACCACTATCGTTTTTTGGGGTCATGCATTAGAGACAGCTGCATTCACGTTAAATAGGGCACCATATAAATCCGTTGAGACGACACCGTGTGAACTATGGTTTGGCAAGAAACCTACGCTGTCGCTTCTTAAAGTTTGGGGTTGCGATGCTTATATGAAAAAGTTTCATCCTGATAAGCTCAAACTCAAATCGGAGAAGTGCGTCTTCATAGGATATCCAAAGGAAACTATTGGATACACCTTCTATCACAGATCCGAAGGCAAGACTTTTTGTTGCTAAAATTCGGAAACTTTCTGGAGAAGGAGTTTCTCTCGAAAGAAGTAAGTGGGAGGAAAGTAGAACTTGACGAGGTAACTGTACCTGCTCCCTTGTTGGAAAGTAGCACATCACAGAAAACTGTTTCTGTGACACCTACACCAGTTAGTGAGGAAGCTAATGATTATGATCATGAAACTTCAGAACAAGATACTACTGAACCTCGTAGATCAACCAGAGTAAGATCCGCGCCAGAGTGGTACGCTAATCCTTTTCTGGAAGTCATGCTACTAGATCATGATGAACCTACGAACTATGAAGAAGCGATGGTGAGCCCAGATTCCGCAAAGTGGCTTGAAGCCATGAAATCTGAGATATGATCCATGTATGAGAACAAAGTATGGACTTTGGTTGACTTGCCTGATGATCGGCAAGCAATTGAGAATAAATGGATCTTCAAGAGGAAGACGGACGTTGATAGTAGTGTTACTATCTACAAAGCTAGAATTATCGCAAAAGGTTTTCGACAAGTTCAAGGTGTTGACTACGATGAGAGCTTCTCACTCGTATCTATGCTCGAGTCTGTCCAAATCATGTTAGTAATTGCCGCATTTTATGAAATCTGGCAAATGGATAAACAAAACTGCATTCCTTAATGGATTTATTAAAGAAGAGTTGTATATGATGCAACAGAAGGTTTTGTCAATCCGAAAGGTGCTAACAAAATGTGCAAGCTCCAACGATCCATCTGTGGACTGGTGCAAGCATCTCGGAGTTGGAATATACGCTTTGATGAGTTGATCAAAGCATATAGTTTTATACAGACTTGCGGTGAAGCCTGTATTTACAAGAAAGTGAGTGGGAGCACTACAACATTTCTGATAAGTATATGTGAATGACATATTATTGATCGGAAATAATGTAGAATTATTCTGTAAAGCATAAAGGAGTGTTTGAAAGGAGTTTTTCAAAGAAAGACTTCGGTGAAGCTGCTTACATATTGAGCTTCAAGATCTATAGAGATAGATCAAGACGGTTGATAAGTTTTTTCAATGAGTACATACCTTGACAAGATTTTGAAGTAGTTCAAAATGGAGCAGTCAAAGAAAGAGTTCTTGCCTGTATTATAAGGTGTGAAGTTGAGTAAGACTCAAAGCCCGACCACGGCAGAAGATAGAAAGAGAATGAAAGTCATTCCCTATGCCTTGGACATAGGTTCTATAAAGTATGTCATGCTGTATACCAGATCTATTGTATACCCTGCACTGATTTGGCAAGGGAGTACAATAGTGATCTAGGAGTAGATCACTGGACAGCGGTCAGAATTATCCTTAGTGAAATAAGGATATGTTTCTCGATTATGGACGTGACAAAAAGGTTCGTCGTAAAGGGTTACATCGATGCAAGTTTTTGACACTGATCTAGATGAATCTAAAAGTCTCAATCTGGATACATATTGAAAGTGGGAGCAATTAGCTAGAGTAGCTCCTTGAAGAGCATTATAGACAAAGAATTTTGCAAAATACTTACGGATCTGAATGTGACAGACCCGTTGACTAAAATTATCTCACAAGCAAAACATGATCACACCTTAGTACTCTTTGGGTGTTAATCACATAGAGATGTGAACTAGATTACTGACTCTAGTAAACCCTTTGAGTGTTGGTCACATGACGATGTGAACTATGGGTGTTAATCACATGGTGATGTGAACTATTGCTGCTAAATCACATGGCGATGTGAACTAGATTATTGACTCTAGTGCAAGTGGGAGACTGAAGGAAATATGCCCTAGAGGCAATAATAAAGTTATTATTTATTTCCTTATATCATGATAAATGTTTATTATTCATGCTAGAATTGTATTAACCGGAAACATAATACATGTGTGAATACATAGACAAACAGAGTGTCACTAGTATGCCTCTACTTGACTAGCTCGTTAATCAAAGATGGTTATGTTTCCTAACCATGAACAAAGAGTTGTTATTTGATTAACGAGGTCACATCATTAGTTGAATGATCTGATTGACATGACCCATTCCATTAGCTTAGCACACGATCGTTTAGTATGTTGCTATTGCTTTCTTCATGACTTATACATGTTCCTATAACTATGAGATTATGCAACTCCCGTTTACCGGAGGAACACTTTGGGTACTACCAAACGTCACAACGTAACTGGGTGATTATAAAGGAGTACTACAGGTGTCTCCAATGGTAGATGTTGGGTTGGCGTATTTCGAGATTAGGGTTTGTCACTCCGATTGTCGGAGAGGTATCTCTGGGCCCTCTCGGTAATGCACATCACATAAGCCTTGCAAGCACTGCAACTAATATGTTAGTTGTGAGATGATGTATTACGGAACGAGTAAAGAGACTTGCCGGTAACGAGATTGAACTAGGTATTGGATACCGACGATCGAATCTCGGGCAAGTAACATACCGATGACAAAGGGAACAACGTATGTTCTTATGCGGTCTGACCGATAAAGATCTTCGTAGAATATGTAGGAGCCAATATGGGCATCCAGGTCCCGCTATTGGTTATTGACCAGAGACGTGTCTCAGTCATGTCTACATTGTTCTCGAACCGTAGGGTCCGCACGCTTAACGTTACGATGACAGTTATTATGAGTTTATGCATTTTGATGTACCGAAGGTTGTTCGGAGTCTCGGATGAGATCACGGACATGACGAGGAGTCTCGAAATGGTCGAGACGTAAAGATTGATATATTGGAAGCCTATGTTTGGACATCGGAAGTGTTCCGGGTGAAATCGGGATTTTACCGGAATACCGGGAGGGTTACCGGAACCCCCCGGGAGACTAATGGGCCTATTGGGCCTTAGTGGAAAAAAGAGAAAAAGGGAAAAGGCCCAAGCTGGCCAGCGCCCCCCTTCCGCAAGTCCTATTAGGAATAGGATAAGGGGCCGGCCCCCCTTCTCTCTCTTTTCCCCCCCGGGAGTCCTAATTGGATTAGGATTGGGGGGAGGAGTCCTACTCCCGGTGGGAGTAGGACTCCCCTGCGCCTCCCCTCCCTTGGCCGGCCGGCCCCCCTCCTCCAACCTTTATATACGGGGGCAGGGGGCACCCCAAGACACACAACTTGATCCTTGAGATCGTTCCTTAGCCGTGTGCGGTGCCCCCTGCCACCAAATTCCACCTCGATCGTACCGTTGTAGTGCTTAGGCGAAGCCCTGCGTCGGTAGTGCATCAAGATCGTCATCACGCCGTCGTGCTGACGGAACTCTTCCTCGACGCTTTGTTGGATCGGAGCCCGAGGAACGTCATCGAGCTGAACGTGTGCTAAGAACTCGGAGGTGCCGGAGTAACGGTGCTTGGATCGGTCGGATCGGGAAGAAGACGTACGACTACTTCCTCTACGTTGTGTGATCGCTTCCGCAGTCGGTCTGCGTTGGTACGTAGACAACACTCTCCCCTCTCGTTGCTGTGCATCACCATGATCTTGCGTGTGCGTAGGAAAATTTTGAAATTACTGCGTTCCCCAACAATATTAAGTTTCCAGGTGTGGTTGAATTGACAACTCGGCTGCTAATACTTGAGAGTATTCTTTGGCTCCCCTTGTGTCGTATCAATAAATTTGGGTTGAATACATTACCCTCGAAAACTGTTGCGATCCCCTGTACTTGTGGGTTATCAGCTGGTCGACTGACTGGGAGTCGGAACGTCTCGGCAGTAGAACCAGGTCGACTGCCACCCTCTAAGTGAGTCGGGAAGGGTCATGGCTGGAAAAGTGCTTCTACCCCTAGTTTGAATCCCTAAACCCCCGCACATTTGGATCACGTGTGTCTTCTCGTCAATCGGATTTGCCTTCTTCACAGACTGAGAATGACAAGTAAAGATGTACTTGAACAAGTCCCAATGTGGTTGACAGCCCAAGAAGTTTTCACACAAAGAAATATAGGCGGCGAGGGATGTGATTGTGTTGGGGGAGAAATGATGAAGTTGGGCACAAAAAAAGTTCAAGAATCCCCGGAAAAAGGATGAGGAGGTAGACTGAAACCACGGTTGGCGTGGGTAGCAAGGAGAACACACTCACCCTCCTGTGGCTGAGGCTCGGTCTTGTTCCCCGGCAGCCTCCAAGATCCGTGGGCGATCAGGCCACCACTGGCCATGTCCTCCAAGTCCTCCTTCTGGATCGCGGAGCGGATCCAGTCCCCTTGGATCCAACCAGGCGGCAGATCGGACCTTGACGACGATCCCCGACTCATCTTCTTGCCCTTCACCACCGCCGCCTTCTTGCGCTCCAGGGCCGCCGTCTTGTCCTTTCCCATGGAGACGGAGTGCTCGCAGGTGAATGGAGACGGCGAAGAGGGCGGAGAGTGTGGTAGAGAACCAGGGGAGAAAGGGGATGATTGGAGCGCATTGTGCTTTGCCTTGGTCCGGACGCTATTTATGAGGCCACTTCCGAGTGGGCCTGAGCGATCCAATCATATCCTGCAGCAGGCGCTCGCCTGATATGTGACGGAAAAGGTGGCATGAAGATCAAGGCGTTTATCCACTCCATTTACCGCGGTGCACCCCGTCCTGCACGCTTCCCTGAAATTTCGAATCCCATGAGATCTGGAAACCACAGAGTAACCAATCGCGCCGAAGATTTCGTTCCATATCAACACTCGAGGACTATCAGTCAAGTTCACTCGACGACCTCTGAATTGATCGAGGCGACTGAAATAAGATCGAAGCTTCAACATGATTCATAGACTCAGATGAGATACCTCCATAGTAGGGAATCGGGTTGGAATCAACTTCAGCTCTTTCTTCACTCGGACCTCAATCCATTTGAGGGCTAATGACGATGACATGTACATAGGGTAGGGTCATAGGCCTAACCTAGATGCCTTACCCAAGGACACTACCCTAGAGTCAAGGACATTCAAGATACAACAGAAGGAACCGACTGAGATCACCAAGGGATGCAATCCACTCGACCTCAATCCTCACTCAATAACCCCAATTCCATTCAACCTAAAATGAAGTCACTCAACTATACAAGAAACCACTCGGAATACAGAAGGCCTAAAGTCACTCAGGATGGCAACGGTCAGGCATTCAGTTTGTAGTCTTAAAGACCATTTATAGCTCTTTCTAGCTGACGTTACCAGTAACATCATGTCTTTATGTACATTGAACCTCGTGTACGTGGGATGGCTGAGGTCCTGGCGCAGTCTATATAAGCTACCCCCTCCTCTAGCACAAGGGTTCGCACCCCCTGTAGCTCTCATGCATAATCTAGTCGACCATCCTCCGGGCACCCAGATGTAGGGTTGTTACTTCCTCCAAGAAGGGCCTGAACTCGTAAACCTTGCGTGCACAATCTCTCCGTAGATAGGATCTTGCATCCTCTTACACACCCCTATATTATTGCCAGACTTACTCCCACGACACCCGGCGTTGTTGTTGACACCATGGAACAGCGCAATGCGTTGATCAAAGTTACTTACTTGAGCAAACAGATCAATGATCATGACCGGTTCCTTGCGAGCATCGAGAGCCGACACCAGTGGCTAGTACTCCATACCCAGTCCTGCCAGGATGTAGGAGATGACCTCACCATCATCCAGCGGCTTGCTGGTAGCCGCCAGCTCGTTGGGGAGGGAGCGGATGTGGGTGAAGTAGGTACCCACAGCTTGCGTGCCCTTCTGCACGTTGGAGAGAGCCATTCTGATGTTGTTGATGCGAGATTGGGACTGAGACAAGAACATGCTCGCCACAACAGCCTAGAGCTCATGTGCCTTGCGGATCGAGGTCACCTGGACAAGAACTTCTCGAGAAAGATTGATCAATAGATGGCCAAGAACCTGCTAATCTTCCCTTATCGAGACTTGATGTAGAGGGTTCGGGACAACTTCTTCCTTGCCATCTTTGTCCTTGGTGACGAGGAACTTCTCTGGTTCTTTGGTGGATCCGTCGACGTAGCCAAAAAGGCCAGTGCTAGTGAGCTGGGGCGTGATCTGGGCACGCCAGACGATGCAGTTCGTCCTGGTGAGCTTCTCTATTACCTGACCATGGATGGTGGGTACAAGAGCGATGGCGGAAGACGACATGGCTAGATCTAGGGGTAGATGGATGCTAGATGTTGTGGAAGAGGGATGCTCTGATTACCATGTGAAGATTGTGGTAAACATCTTGCCTCGGTACGAGGGGACGTGGTTCGTGTTTATAGGCCGGGGCGCAGATCCCTGTAGCGCATACATAGGATATAGAATACATCTTGGAGAAGAAAGGAGAGATAGAGATAGCCATGGTTACGGGGATAACTATCTAGGCTAAACAACTACCAGGATATCTCTAAGAAATCTATCACGTTATAGGTTACAATATGCACCAAACTATGTGTTTAACAAACTGATGTACTACCCGGAGTCCAAATATCCATCGATATTCTACTCTTTGTCGCAGAGGCAGGGCCAACCTATGCCCTCAGACGACAAGCAATGTCCCATCTTCTTCTCCAAGAGCCTCGGCCAACCAATTCCCAAGCTCCCTTCACTAGTGCATATCTTCTTCTCTACTCCAAAGGCGACAAGCTCCCTAACCATTTTGCGGATCAGGGCCTGTTCAGTGAGGCAACACCACCAAACTGCCTAGGAGGTGGTGGCCTCTAAGAGTGACAACCTCTCGAAATCTCACTCGAACCAACACAAAGTGCACAAACCAATGCAACAAATCTAGAGCAAAGCACCTTGTGCTCATCTCCTCTCTCAAATATCACTCGAAAGAGCTCTTGTAATGGAGGGATGGGAGAGGACATGAACAATGGATTAGGCCAACAAAATGATTTCTAGATCCATGGGGTTAGATGGAGGTTTGAATTTGGAGGAGGAGCCTAAAGGTCCAACAATGGGGGAAATCAGATCTTGAGCCTCTCGTTCCATTGGGGAAGAAGGGGGCTTTATGCCCCACCTGAATCAACCCCTTTGGTGATTTCTGCAATCCATTATAACCCCAGGCACCATTTGGATCACCGAATGCCCGAAACTTCCGGGCCAACCTCTATGCACATCCAAAAGCTCCCTGCAACCATCCGAAGGGTCCATACCATGTAGAAATAGCCAATGGCATGACACGAAAACATGCGTAACTTTTTCATATGAACTTTGTTTTCGAGGGACTTGGGCTTGTTTTGAAGCTAACAAAAGGATCTAGGTCCTCACATAGAGTACCAACCAAGATCAGCCAAAATGGATGATGCAACACATGCAAATGTTTGATCACTCTACATACAACATGATCAAGCTATTCTCCCAATAGTCGTCTAACAGTATGGCTATGAAACCTATAATTGGGTCTCCCGCCAAGAACCTTGAGACTGATAAAACTAGGAGAACCAAGCAAGGAATGGATTTGAAACCTCATGGTGTTTCTTTGAGGCCATCGTCGGTGCCTATGACAAATACTACGAGGTGTTTTCTCATCGTGCTTGTACTTACCACCAATCCAGGACCAACAGGTTGGTGCCGTTACTAGCTCAGACGACCCACAACAATGAGGCAGTGCCAGTCTTCGTTTGCTCAGGCAATGAGGAGGGCACCCACGATGTGGAGGCCTTGCCCTCTTCCAAGGGTAAGGGGCCCATCGTCATCTCTGACAATGATGAGTAGCTAGCTCGTTCTAGCTTACTAAGTACCTAGGTTTAGCTTGCTATGCCAGTTAACTATCTTGGTTAACCTTTTGCATGAGCTGCTCCTGCATTTCCTCTATACATTCTAGTCACTTATCCAATGTAATGTTATTATATATGCATTCTAATCTTAAACTAGTATGTGCGCAGTGTAATGTTCTATTGTGCAATTAATGTGGTGTTGAATTGCATTGTTTCGTTCAATTATGCAATGTGTTGTTCAATTGTTAGGGTACAATTTTGTATTCTTATATATGTGAGAAATAGATAAAATTTGGATGTACTACATACTCCCTCCGGTCCTTTTTAGTTCACATATAAGATTTGACTGAAGTCAAACCTCGTAAAGTTTGACCAACTTTATAGAAAAAAGTACCAACATTCACAATCTAAAATCAATATCAATAGATGTGTCATGACTTAAAGTTTCATATTGTATAACTTTAGCATGGCAGATGTTGATAGTTTTTCATATAAATACGGTCAAATTTTGTGAAATTTGACTTTAGAGAATTCTAATAAGCAGAGTAAAAAGGACCAAAGGGAGTACATGAGAAGCATATACATTTGCTATATTTTTTGGGTGTTAAGCATGTTGTGGTTAATTGGCCTTTGCATGGCTTGAATCTGTTAGATTTGCACTGTGTATATTCTTCACCAACCTATTATTGATAGTATGTCAATTCTCACTTAACCTGATCAATATCCACCTTATGTAATAGTAGGGTAAAAAATTAGAGACATGGAGGTTTACCATCAAGGTTTGCACATGGTCCTTTGGCTTATAGCAAATCATTGTGCAACTGCAATTTTTTTTCCAAATATGTAGGTTCTAGTATTTAGATCTTGCAGGTACGTCCTAGTGTAAGAGAGGTTTATGCCCACTATTCGACCCATTGTATATGGGAAAAATGAGATGTACATGAATATTAGTCAAGTCAAGAAACTCAAAAAGATTGTTAGGATAAACAAACTAGCAAAGAAAAATAAAAACTTTTCAGTGAAGAAGAAATCGTTCAACTATAGGATGGTACTAACGATCTTGCCTTGTTTTTTTTTCTATATGCACACCATTTCAATATTTAGAAAACGTATTTATACATATATTTGTTTTCAATTCTTTTCAAAGGAGTTCATCAATGATTACCTCTCTGAAAGAACATGCTGTGCCCCCATGTTTGGTTTTGGTAGTTGACGACAATCTCTATGGACTAATGGTTGCCTTGAGTTATATTTGAAGGTTTTGTCCATAGGGTTTTCTTGGAGTACATGTGTTGGTTTCAAGGAGAGTTTGTGTCGACCAAGGTGCTATTCAAGGAATTACCTAAAGATTGGTCTTGTGAGAGGTTGATCAAGACTAAGTCAAAGAGTGAATCAAGTTGATCAATCCACAAAGTGTAGAAGATGTACCGAGAGGGATCAAGTGATCCCATGGTATGGTAAGCATTGTCAATTACGCTTTGTGTACTAACCCATGGTCTTTGTGAGGGTTCTTTGTGGGGTTAGGTTGCGGTGTGCAAGTTCAAGTGGAGCATCACGACGAGATCAAATGCTTGAAGCTGGCCGTCCTTTGTGGTGACAATAGACTTGTGAAGATGTGCGGAAGAGTGGCTCACCCATAGTGGAGTATGGGGGAGCAATCAACTAGTCTTCATCGAGTCAACACAATCAAGAAAGGTTGCGGTGTGCAAGTTCAAGTGGAGCATCACGAAGAGATCAAATGCTTAAAGCTTGCCATCCTTTGTGGTGACAATGGACTTGTGAAGATGTGCAGAAGAGTGGCTCACCCATAGTGGTGGAGTATGGGGGAGCAATCAACTAGTCTTGATCGAGTCAACACAATCAAGAAAGGTGGTCCAACTTGAGGGAGTCAAGGTCGTCATCATCTAGCTCAAGTGGACCATGTGCAAGGCAAAGGTTTGCCCTTGATAGGTTTTCTATTTTACCGGTCTCATGATGGTAGTTGGGAGACCGGGTTATAGGATCGATTGCCGTACTTTCAAGGGGGGGGGCTCGATGAGTACCTTGATCGTATCATTAGTTGAGAGCTCAAACCATTGCATCCTTGCATCATCTTTCTTGGTTCTTGTTTTCTTCTCTTTGTGAGTTTGGAGCTTTTGGTCATCTTGGTGACAAGCTTGAGTTCATCGAAAACGGAGTTCACTCGCATCTTCTATGATGTTTTCGATGTTGGAGGTTTCACTCCTCTATTTGTTTTGATGCTACTCGTCGTCTTGTATCCAACAAGCCTGAGTTTCTCAATTCGGAGATCATATGCAAAAGTTACGGCAGTTCTGGTTTTTCGTGGAGTGTACTTGCTTTCGTGGAAGTGGCATAAGGATGGCACCAGCGGTAGTACCACTGGGCCGGAGTGGCAGTACTGCTTATCGCCACAAACGGTAGTACCGCTGTCCCACAGCGGTAGTACCGCCCATGGCCATAAGCGGTAGTACGGCTCCGGTTCCGCGCTGGTACCGCCTCGACTCGAGACGTGGTTTTCTCGTGTCGGGTTCAGCGGCAGTAAGAGCGGTAGTACCGCTCATGTGTGGTAGTACCGCGGCTACCACCGCCCCTGGTGCCGCTCAATGGCCCTCCTCCCTGTTCCTTCTCCCTGTGCTCGTGGTAGGCGTTGTGCGCGGTCGCAGCGGTAGTACCGCTGGGCCAAGCGGCAGTACCGCTGGCTCCAACGGTGGTGCCGCTCATACGGCTCCGCCTCGCACTCTGTTTCGCTCCGCTCTCCGTGTTCTACCTCCCGGGCGGTAGTACCGCTCCCCTGAGCGGTAGTACCACTCGTGCGCAGACTGAGCACATAATGGTTGGACTCGTGAGCTCCTATAAAAGGGGGTCTTCTTCCCCATTCAACCTTATCCTTTAAGCTCGTGTTCTTCCCCCATTGTTGACCTTCTTCGATCTTGCTAACTCTCAATCCCTCCATGGTTTCTTGCTAGTTTTTGAGGGAAAAGAGAGAGGAGATCTAGATCCACATTTCCACCAATCACTTTCTCCTTTGTGTGAGGGGAACCCCTTGGATCTAGATCTTGGAGTTCTTGGTGTTCTCCTTCTTGTTCTTCCTCTCATTTTCCTCCCTAGCATTAGTTGCTTCGGTGGGATTTGAAAGAGAAGGACTTGGGCACTCCGTGTGCCCTTGCCATTGCATTTGGTGCATCGGTTTGAGTTCTCCACGTGATACATGGAAGTTACAAGTTGAGAAGCTTATTACTCTTGGGTGCTTGGTACCCTTGAGCTTGTTCCTCTTGGGTGTTTGGGCGCCCTAGACGGTTGCCATTTGTACGGGTTCGGTGACCGCCCTCAAGGGTCCCTTAGTGGAATCACGGCATCTTGCATTATGCGAGGGCGTGAGGAGATTACGGTGGCTTCTTGTGGAGCATTGTGCCTCCACACCGCTCCAAACGGAGATTATCATCCGCAGGGGTGTGAACTTCGGGATACATCATCGTCTCTGCGTGCCTCGGTTATCTCTTACCCGAGCCCTTTACTTATGCACTTTACTTTGTGATAGCCATATTGTTCTTTGTCATATATCTTGCTATCACATAGTTGCTTATCTTGCTTAGCATAAGTTGTTGGTGCACATAGGTGAGCCTAGTTGTTTTAGGTTTTGTTCTTGGCAAATTAATCGCTAGGTTTATTCCGCATTTGTTCAAGCCTAAACCGTAATTATTTTAAAGCGCCTATTCACCCCCCCCCCCCCCCCCCCCCCGCCCTCCAGGCGACATCCTCGATTCTTTCACTCTCAAACCCCCTCTATGCTTAAGAGGCAATGAAGGTATTCGTATAGCAGCCACGGTATAATATTGAAGTCTTTCTCAAGGGGTCGAATGATGTGGGGCGATTCCACAAGCGCTGGACTGAAGTAGTAAGGACCTTCAACATCGTCGAAGGCTCAATATTCGTCTTCCGCTTCAACAATTTTTTTAGATGAGATTCATCTGTCTATTTACCGCCTATGATGTTACTTTCCAATTGTTTTACATGTTACATGTGAAACTTGGTGCTTGTGTATTGAACTAACTATCAGGTATACTGTGCTGTGGTGAATTAGTTGTCTGGTATGTACTATGATGTCAATTATAAAATCCTGTTGAACATTAGATGAATTTGAAATATATTTTGTGCCTGATATGAAATCATGGTAAACATTTATTCGATATGAAATGTGAATTTAATTATTACATGGATTGATAATAATATGCTAATAAACCTGTTAATTGGGTCAATGCCTTGCGCAAGGCTACATATATAAGTACTGGCGGCGATGACCGCCAATAACACACGCATTTGCTACAAAAAGAAGTGTGTGGGTCAATGAATCACCACACACGATGATGTCCAGGACAACTGTTTGTGGTACACTACTATGCCGCAAACGTTTACAACAAGAAAGGCATTTGTGATGGATTGAATCACTCTATCTGACACGATTTCCTTGGACAAATTGTGTGTGCTGCACAGAACTAATGAAACCGTTTTTGTATGAGAAGATTGTGTATGATGTTCAACACATCTCACACGATTTTTATGAAGTGAATCGCTTGTGTTGCTCAGTACCAACACAAACGTTTTCTCTAATAAAATTATGTGTGATGTCCAGCACATCTCACACGGCTTGCTACATCTGATTGTTTGCGATAACTCTCCAGATCACACACATCCATTTTCACATTTATCGTGTGTGATCAGAGGACCTATCGCCCACGATTAACCTGGTTCGTGTCTGATGGACCCCATATCGCTTAGCTGAGCAAGGCGATGGTTCAGAATTATGTCAGCGAAAGGGGTTTAAATGGTTTGCATAGGATGACTCTGCACTAGTGATGATTCTTGTCCTTGTGCCACAACTCCAAATGAAAATCTCTGTCTGCTTGTTCGGACTCTGCAATGGCGACGCTTCACATAGTCGCCCTATTGGGGGCTTTGTTGTGGAGCTCAGGCATCGACGGTCGGGCTTCGGTGAGGTGTTAGGCTTGTTCTGGACACCATGTTATAACTTTTGATCTACTTTGTAAGAGGGCCTTCTCACCACATTATTCATTTGGCCGTGTACTTTATTGTGTTGCTTTATTTATGAAGTGAGGCGCAAGCCTGTTAGGAGGGACAAGCATTGCCCAGGACAACTCTACCAGTAATAGGTAGTATGCCAGCATTCAATTTTTTTTTTCACTTTCTCCTTCACAGATTTCCTCTCTTTATTAAGAATTCTAGTTTGGCCAATTGGTATCCGTAAACAAGGGGCACCCCCCCCCCCCCCCCCCCACACACACACACACAGACACCACCACTAAAAAAACTCCACTTGTATGCCATCTTTTTTCTTTACAAGGAAAATTCTGATCTATTCTTCAAAACATCATAACAATACTTATAACACATACTTATAACACATAAAGCAATAAAAATTCCATTCATGTTCGCACACCACCTAGCTACGACATCTGCATGCAAATAATAAATTTGAGGTTCTTGACATTCTCTTCTCCATCTTTCAACAAAGATAGTACGTCATGTGCATATTGCGAAGATGGCCACACCATTACTTTGAAGATGAGTTGCCATCCCTGTTGAAGTGCGATTTCATATACCGGTGGCATTATGTACTACCAGTGCACCGGCCGCCAGGAAAGGTGTGTGCCCACTCTCCAAATGGAGGCGATTAGTTGACCAACCGTCGGCCGGCTCGGCTGGCTGGAGCTTGGTCGCACATGGACACCAGCAGTAGTAGTACTTGATGGCTACTATATATGGTATGTGGCATCTCCTATATGTGTACTATATACGGTATGGGTCAGAGAAAGAATCTCCACATGTTCTTTCTTTTTTCCTTTGTTGAGAAAGAATCTCCGTACTTACCGCAAGAGAAAGAATCTTCACACGTTCTGATCCGTTGACCTGCTGTGTGTTCGCGTGGCTAGCTGTGAACTTGCTTGGCCATTCTAATAGCTGACCGTGTGGATTGATCGACCGATCGGATCGGAAGCTAGCATAGCGAACCGCACACACGATATGATACACGCACGCGCGTAGCGTGGCACCCATCGTCGGTCGATCGATCCAACTTCCAAGAGCTAGTGTATAAATATCTTTTTTTAATAGATAGTTGTATTAATTAAGTAGAGAAAAACATAATTCATACAATCATGCAAGGCCACGCTCAAACGCGCTGGTTGATACTGTGCCTTACATAACCCCACCATGTAACTCTCTACGCCCCAACTGGACAAGACTATGAGCTAACCTATTGTTCCTTCTATTTACTTTGCAAACTCTAATTTATCTGTTCCCTTTGATGGGTTAAAACTCCTTTGCAATTGCTTCAACCTCCGATCTATCAATAGACGAGAGGATGAGCGTCTTTGTCACCGAGCTGCAATCCGTCTCGATGATTAAGGGTAAATCCGTCCCCGACATTGTCTTCCGTAGTCCTTCTAGGCAAGCCATGGCTTTTCGGGAATCCGCTCCATTGCACCGCGGTACATAATCCCAAACTGATAAGATAATTCTTTCATCATGGTCTCGAATCACAGCGCCCCAGACTCCACTCCAACTTTCCTCCAGAAAACTTCCATCAACATTGACCTTAGCCATCCGAGCTCTAGCTTTTTCCATCCTTTTTTCCATTGTATTATCATGTTGTTGCACTGATGGCAATTTAACCATCAGACTTTTTCCTTTTCGATCTATCTTAGAAGTTCCGTTCGCAATCAAGCGGAGGTTTACAAAGGTAGTTTTGCAGAAAACGAGCAAAGTGAGAAATTTTCGCTTTACCTTTTGCGAAGATTGCGTCATTTCTATGGTGCCAAACACGTCACCAAAGTAGCATAAATTTTTGTTTCATATCTTCACTCATCTTATCTAGCAGGATTAGGACCCTTCCTGTGTATTCTATTTCATGCTTAGGGGTCAGGTTCCATACCTCCTTGAGTTCATGCCACAGAGCCCTTGCAAATATGGATCGTTGTGCCATATGAAAGCATGTTTCATCATCGGCCCCACATACATTACAAATCGGGATGAGACCTGGGATTCGTTAAAATCTATTAGTTTGAACCATCAGTGACTCAGTTACTAGTCTCCATGTAAAAAGACATACTTTTTGGGGTACATTTGTCTACTAGATATTATTTCAAATACTGCGATCCCCTTGAGTATTGTGGCTAGACCCAAGCACCACAGAATCCTTTTCGTTCATGGCTAACCGGTATGCGCTACGAACACTGAAAAATCTGTTTTTTTTGGGCTGCCAAGCAATATAATCCTCTCCATCATAATTTGGTAGTCGGATGCTTCAAAATATCATTTGCGTCTTCACGTGTAAATATACGCATGATGTAATATTCCTTCCAAGCGCGACTCTCCTGGTTGATCAGGTCTGCTACCCAACGGGTTCGGGAGCTTGTCGGATTTATGTTTATTTTCATATTTCCTCTCGGGATTCAATTGTCTCTCCAAATGCAGACACTATTTCCATTGCAAATGCGTCAAATACATCCTTTTTTAAGGAGTTCCAAACAATGCGTGATGCCCTGCCAACCTGGCGACACATTTTGAATAAACGTCGTGTCTAGCATATCAGTCCCATGGTAGTATGTTGCCTTAAGTACTCTCGCGCACGAGCTGTCCGGATGTGCAATCACTAGTAGAAAAGGGCCTTTAGTCCCGGTTCTGAAACCGAGACTAAAGGATCGGTACTAAAGCCTCCCCCTTTAGTCCCGGTTCTAACTAGAACCGGGACTAAAGGCCCTCCACGTGGCCGCTGCCTGGAGGTCCACCTTTAGTCCCAGTTGGTAACACCAACCGGTACTAAAAAAAAATTTATGATTTTTTTTTATTTTTTTTAATTTCAAATTTCTAAATTATTTTAATCTCTAATCTCTAATCACCCCTCATCACTGCTCAATTTAACCTTTAATCCCTAATCACCCCTCATCATTCCAAATCATCTAACTTCCCGAATGGTCACCCATCCTCTCACTACTCCAGCCTGAGCACGCTTAACTTCCGGGTTCTATTCTTCCACGTTTCCAAGTCTGCACTTGTTGATTTCCTGACAATAATAAGATGTCAATCCTATTAACCCTCGGGAATTTAGCTTGAGCATGAAGTCACACATTTCACTGTTTGAGTTTGAAACTATTGTTCTAAAAATCAATAATTATTTAGTAACACTAATATTTCTTGAATAAGTAGTTTGACCATAGTTGACCAAAATTCAAAAAAACTGAAATAATTATTTAGTAACACTAATATTCTTGAATAATTATTTAGTAACACTAATACTTCTTGAATAAGTAGTTTGACCATAGTTTGACCAGATTTAACAAAAATTCAAAAAAAAACTGAAATTTGAGCATAACTTTTTTCCTTTTAGAATTTGAGGATTCTAAAAATTTCCAAATAGGCCGTAGGCGGTCTCCATCGGATGCGGATTTTCGTTTCGAACATTTTGATATATTATATGTTTTTTCTGACATCGTATGCAAAAGTTATAGCCGTTTTACATTTTCCCTACATTTTTTGCAAAACATGTCCAAATTTAAGTTTTTAAATTTTCCTAACTAATAGATGTAGTAATATAACTACCTCTCGAAAGATTTTATTTTTTGAAGTTCTTATCATTTTCTTTTGATTTTTTCAAAACAAAAAAGACGATAGGGGGGGGGAGGTAGAGTTTGAAAATGGGACCTTTAGTCCTGATTTGAGACACAAACCGGGACTAAAGGGCATCACACCCTTTAGTCCCGGTTCGTGTTTCAAACCGGGACTAAAGGTCTAATCTTTAGTCCCGGTTTGAGACACAAACCGGGACTAAAGGGCATCGCACCCTTTAGTCTCGGTTCATGTCTCAAACCGGGACTAAAGGGCTCAGGTGAACCGGGACTAAAGCCTTAGCCGCACGAATCGGGACCAATGCTCACATTAGTCCCGGTTCATGACTGAACCGAGACTAATGTGAATATTGCCCCGTGACCAAAGCCCTGTTTTCTACTAGTGAATAAGTCGCCAGGCTTGCCTAGCGAGGAGAGCTTGGTTCAAAACTTTAAGGTCTTTGAATCCTATACCTCCTTGGCCTTTATGTTTGTAAGTTTCTCCCAACTCGACCAGTGAATACGTCGACAATCTCTATCATCTCCTCACCAAAAGTCTCTCGTCATGTGCATGAGCTCCTTACAATGAGTTGTTGAGAACCTGAAAACACTCGTTGCAAAAGTGAGGATCGCTTGGACCCCTGATTTAATTATTAGTGTCTCCTTGGCTCCACTGCATAAATATCTTGGCGTGCAGTATATACCTTGCCCGTGACCTGTTCCCTTGTATATATCCGGCCATCACGTCAGGGTCAGCCCAGGGGCTCGGTCTGTCGACCAGATATGATATGATCGACCGGAGGAAGAGGCGACCTACGTTGTATACATATATATACACTCTATTAGTCTACTTCTGCGGTTGCCAAGTGAGCCACGAGTTCATTTATACACACTCATCTCTATAAACGTACGAAGGTACATCCTATTTTCTGCGATTGAGCTGACATGTTTTAAGATTAACAAAGCCAAAGGTCTCCTATCGACATAAACTTTTTTTTTTGCGAAATAATTGATACAAACATTGCCTATGACTAAAAGGATATTCTGCCTTGATGATACAGGCTGATGTTAAACCTGAGGTTTCATCCATGGTTGCTGAGGGTACAATCATCTTGCTATCCATCCAACCACGGCTTGATTCTCAGCCGTCATGATTCATTTGTTTGTACTGGACAGGGATTGTCAACCAAGATGAAGGAGATATTGTTGTCGATAATGGGTACGGTGGAGTTCCATATTCAGCTTTATTTATTTTTCCTGTAATGGCATATGAGATCCTAAATAAGCCTTTTAGAGATTTCAATATTGACTATACGGAGCATAATGAGTGAATCTACACTTTAAAATATGTTTATATACATTCATATATAGTCCATATTGAAATCTCTAAAATGACTTATATTTAGAAACGGAGCAAGTATGTATTTAAGATTTCAAAGAAAATATACAAACAAATTACATATGCAATATTGTAGTGCTGGTTTAGATGTTTCCAGGTTATATTATGGCGTCTATTCCTAGGGGTTGATGTATAGGTATAGCATGTCTCTAAGATTCGTCCAGCCTTTATTAAAGAAGAAAAGATTCTTGATATTGTGCTAATTCTTTGTGAAGCTATTATGGAAACTCCGATAGTTCTTATTTTACTCTAATATATACTTTATCTTTCTTGGAGAAAAAAAATCATATTTAATTGCATTATGGCAATGATAGACATTGTGGTTTATCATCGAGGTTTACTTGATCCTTTGGCCTGCATTACATTATTGTGCAATTGAAGGTAAGAGCATCCCCAATCGGACCCCTCAAACTGTCCTCACATGTCTGGGCGGACAACCTAGACATGAAGAAGAAAAAACGCCACCAAACCGGTGTTGGGGAACGTAGCAGAAATTCAAAATTTTCCTATGTGTCACCAAGATCTATCTATGGAGAGACTAGCAACGAGGGGAAGGAGAGTGCATCTACATACCCTTGTAGATCGCTAAGCGGAAGCGTTCAAGTGAACGGGGTTGATGGAGTCGTACTCGTCGTGATCCAAATCACCGAAGATCCTAGTGCCGAACGGACGGCACCTCCGCGTTCAACACACGTACAGCCCGGTGACGTCTGCCATGCCTTGATCCAGCAAGGAGAGAGGGAGAGGTTGAGGAAGACTCCATCCAGCAGCAGCACAACGGCGTGGTGGTGGTGGAGAAGCGTGGCTATCCTGCAGGGCTTCGCCAAGCTCCGCAGAAGAGGAGGAAGAAGAGATGCAGGGCTGCACCAAAGAGAGATTGAATCGCGTGTCTTATGGGCAGCCCTAGGCCTCATATATATAGGGAAGGGGAGGGGCTGCGCCCCCTCTAGGGTTCCCACCCCTAGGGGGGCGGCAGCCCTAGATGGGGATCAAAGGTGGCGGCCAAGAGGGGGAGAGGAGAAGGAGGCGCACCAATATGGGCCCTAAGGCCCATATCCCCTAGGGTTTGCCCCCTTTCCACCTCTTAGGCGCCATGGGCCCTTATGGGAGGCGCACCAGCCCACTAAGGGGCTGGTCCCTCACCACTCTTGGCCCATGCAAGCCTCCGGGGTTGGTGGCCCCACTTGGTGGACCCCCGGGACCCTCCCGGTGGTCCCGGTATGTTACCGATAAACCCCGAAACTCTTCCGGTGACCAAAACAGGACTTCCCATATATAAATCTTTACCTCCGGACCATTCCGGAACTCCTCGTGACGTCCAGGGTCTCATCCGGGACTCCAAACAACATTTGGTAACCACATACAAACTTCCTTTATAACCCTAGCGTCATCGAACCTTAAATGTGTAGACCCTACGGGTTCGGGAGACATGTAGACATGACCGAGACGTTCTCCGGTCAATAACCAACAGCGGGATCTGGATATCCATGTTGGCTCCCACATGTTCCACGATGATATCATCGGATGAACCACGATGTCAAGGACTTAATCAATCCCGTATACAATTCCCTTTGTCTATCGGTACGATACTTGCCCGAGATTCGATCGTCGGTATCCCGATACCTTGTTCAATCTCGTTACCGGCAAGTCTCTTTACTCGTTCCATAACACATCATCCCGTGATCAACTCCTTGATCACATTGTGCACATTATGATGATGTCCTACCGAGTGGGCCCAGAGATACCTCTCCGTCACACGGTGTGACAAATCTCAGTCTCGATTCGTGCCAACCCAACAGACACTTTCGGAGATACCCGTAGTGCACCTTTATAGTCACCCAGTTACGTTGTGACGTTTGGCACACCCAAAGCACTCCTACGGTGTCCGGGAGTTGCACAATCTCATGGTCTAAGGAAATGATACTTGACATTAGAAAAGCTTTAGCATATGAACTACACGATCTAGTGCTATGCTTAGGATTGGGTCTTGTCCACCACATCATTCTCCCAATGATGTGATCCCGTTATCAACGACATCCAATGTCCATGGTTAGGAAACCGTAACCATCTATTGATCAACGAGCTAGTCAACTAGAGGCTTACTAGGGACATGGTGTTGTCTATGCATCCACACATGTATCTGAGTTTCCTATCAATACAATTATAGCATGGATAATAAACGATTATCATGAACAAGGAAATATAATAATAATCAATTTATTATTGCCTCTAGGGCATATTTCCAACAGTCTCCCACTTGCACTACAGTCAATAATCCAGTTCACATCGATATGCGATTAACACTCAAGGTCACATCCTCATGTGACTAACACCCTAAAGAGTTCTGGGTTTGATCATGTTATGCTTGTGAGAGAGGTTTTAGTCAACGGGTCTGAACCTTTCAGATCCGTGTGTGCTTTACCAATCTTTATGTCATCTCCTAGATGCAGCTACCACGCTCTATTTGAAGCTATTCCAAATAACTATTCTACTTGGAGCTATTCTAAATTGTAGCTCCATTATATGTATCCGGTATCTCTACTCAGAGCTATCCAGATAGGTGTTAAGCTTGCATCGACGTAATCCTTTACGACGAACTCTTTTACCACCTCCATAACCGAGAAACTTCCTTAGTCCACTAGTTACTAAGGATAACTATGACCGTTGTCCTGTGATCCATTCTTGGATCACTCTTGTACCCCTTGACTGACTCATGGCAAGGCACACTTCAGGTGCGGTACACAGCATAGCATACTGTAGAGCCTATGTCTTAAGCATAAGGGATGACTTTCGTCCTTTCTCTCTATTCTGCCGTGGTCGAGCTTTAAGTCTTAACTTCATACCTTACAACTCAGGCAAGAACTCCTTCTTTGACTGATCCATTTTGAACACCTTCAAGATCATGTCAAGGTATGTGCTCATTTGAAAGTTCCATTAAGCATTTTGATCTATCCTTATAGATCTTGATGCTCAATGTTCAAGTAGCTTAATCCAGGCTTTCCATTGAAAAACACTTTCCAAATAATCCTATATGCTTTCCAGAAATTCTACGTCACTTCTGATCAACAATATGTCAACAACATATATTCATCAGAAATTCTATAGTGCTCCCACTCACTTCTTTGGAAATACAAGTTTCTCATAAACTTTGTATACACCAAAATCTTTGATCATCTCATCAAAGCATACATTCCAACTCCGAGATGCTTACTCCAGTCCTTAGAAGGATCACTGGAGCTTTGCATACTTATTAGCATATTTCAGGATTGACAAAACCTTCCGGTTGTATCACATACAACCTTTCCTCAAGAAAATCATCGAGGAAACAATGTTTTGACATCCTATCTGCAAGATTTCATAAATAATGTAGTAATCGCTAATATAATTCCAACAGACTCTTAGCATCGCTATGAGTGAGAAAGTCTCACCGTAGTCAACTCCTTGAACTTGTCGGGAAACTTCTTAACGACAAGTCGAGCTTTCTTAATGGTGACATTTACCATCATTGTCCGCCTTCCTTTTAAAATCCATCTATACTCAACAGCCTCACGACCATCGAGCTGTTCTGTCAAAGTCTACACTTTGTTTCCATACATGGATCCTCTCTCGGATTTTATGGCCTTGAGCCATTTATCGGAATCCGGGCCCACCATCGCTTCTCCATAGTTCGTAGGTTCATTGTCGTCTAGCAACATGACTTCCAAGATAGGATTACGTACCACTCAAAAGTAGTACGCATCCTTGTCATCCTACGAGGTTTGGGAGTGACTTGATCCGAAGTCTCGTGATCAATATCATAAGCTTCCACTTCAATTGGTGTAGGTGCCACAGGAACAATTTCCTGTGCCCTGCCACACTCTAGTTGAAGATACGGTTCAATAACCTCATCAAGTTTCCACCATCCTCCCACTCAATTCTTTCGAGAGAAACTTTTCCGCGAGAAATGACCCGATTCTAGAAACAATCCCTTATTACTTTCGGATCTGAGACAGGAGGTATACCCAACTGTTTTGGGTGTCCTATGAAGATGCATTTATCCGCTTTGGGTTCGAGCTTATCAGCCTGAAACTTTTTCACATAAGCATCGCAGCCCCAAACTTTTAAGAAATGACAGCTTAGGTTTCTCTAAACCATAGTTCATACGGTGTCATCTCATCGGAATTACATGGTACCCTATTTAAAGTGAATGTGGTTGTCTCTAATGCCTAACCCATAAACTATCGTGGTAATTCGATAAGAGACATCATGGTATGCATCATATCCAATAGGGTGCAGTTATGATGTTCGGACACACCATCAAACTATGGTGTTCCAGGCTGTATCAGTTGTGAAACAATTTCCACAATGTCTTAATTCTGTGCCAAACTCGTAATTCAGATATTCATCTCTATGATCATATCATAGATCTTTTTATCCTCTTGTCACGACGATCTTTCACCTTCACACTGAAATTACTTGAACCTTCCAATAATTCAGACTCGTGATTCATCAAGTAAATATACTCAACATCTACTCAAATCATCTGTGAAGAACATAACGATATCCACTACATGCCTCAGCACTCATTGGACTGCACACATCAAAATGTATTACTTCCAGCAAGTTGCTTTCTGGTTCCATTTTACTGAAACCGAGGCTTTCAGTCATCTTGCCCATGTGGTATGATTTGCATGTCTCAAGTGATTCAAAATCAAGTGAGTCCAAATGGTCCATTTGCATGGAGTTTCTTTATGCATATACACCAATAGACATGGTTCGCATGTCTCAAACTTTTCAAAAATGAGTGAGTCCAAAGATCCATCAACATGGAGCTTCCTCATGCGTTTTATACCGATATGACTTAAGTGGCAGTGCCACAACTAGGTGGTACTATCATTACTATCCTATATCTTTTGGCATGAACATGTGTATCACTACGATCGAGATTCAATAAACCATTCATTTTAGGTGCAAGACCATTGAAGGTATTATTCAAATAAACAGAGTAACCATTATTCTCCTTAAATGAATAACCGTATTGCGATAGACATAATCCAATCATGTCTATTCTCAACGCAAACACCAAATAACAATTATTTAGGTTTAACACCAATCTCGATGGTAGAGGGAGTGTACGATATTTGATCAACCTTGGAAATACTTCCAACACATATCGTCATCTCACCTTTTAGCTAGTCTCCGTTTAATCCGTAGCTTTTATTTCGAGTTACTAACACTTAGCAACCGAACCGGTATCTAATACCCTGGTGCTACTAGGAGTACTAGTAAAGTACACATCAACACAATGTATATCCAATATACTTCTATCGACCTTGCCAGCCTTCTAATCTACCAAGTATCTAGGGTAATTCTGCTCCAGTGGTTGTTTCCCTTATTACAGAAGCACTTAGTCTCGGGTTTGGGTTCAACATTGGGTTTCTCCACTAGAGCAGCAGCTGAATTGCCGTTTCATGAAGCATCCCTTTTTGCCCTTGCCCTTCTTGAAACTAGTGGTTTCACCAACCATCAACAATTGATGCTCCTTCTTGATTTCTACTTTTGTGGTGTCAAACATTGCGAATATCTCAAGGATCATCATATATGTCCCAGATATATTATAGTTCATCACGAAGCTCTAGCAGCTTGGTGGTAATGACTTCGGAGAAACATCACTATCTCATCTGGAAGATCAACTCCCACTCGATTCAAATGATTGTTGTACTCAGACAATCTGAGCACAAGCTCAACAATTGAGTTTTTCTCCTTAGTTTGTAGGCTAAGAAAATCGTCGGAGGTCTTATACCTCTTGACGTGGGTACGAGCCTGAAATCCCAATTTCAGCCCTCAAAACATCTCATATGTTTCGCGATGTTTCAAAACTATCTTTGGTGCCTCAACTATAAACCGTTTAACTGAACTATCATGTAGTTATCAAAACGTGTATGTCAGATGTTCGCAACATCTATAGACGACGTTCGAGGTTCAGCACACTGAGCGATGCATTAAGGACATAAGCCTTCTAAGAAGCAATGAGGACAATCCTCAGTTTACGGACCAGGTCCGCATAATTGCTACTATCAACTTTCAACTAATTTTTCTCTAGGAACATATCTAAATAGTAGAACTATAGCGTGAGCTACGACATAATTTGCAAAATCCTTTTGACTATGTTCAGGATAATTAAGTTCATCTTATGAACTCCCACTCAGATAGACATCCCTCTAGTCATCTAAGTGATTACATGATCCGTGTCAACTAGGCCGTGTCCGATCATCACGTGAGACGGACTAGTCAACGTCGGTGAACATCTTCATGTTGATCGTATCTTCTATACGACTCATGCTCGACCTTTCGGTCTTCTGTGTTCCGAGGCCATGTCTATACATGCTAGGCTCGTCAAGTCAACCTAAGTGTTTGCATGTGTTCCGAGGCCATGTCTGTACATGCTAGGCTCGTCAACACCCGTTGTATTCGAACGTAAGAATCTATCACACCCGATCATCACGTGGTGCTTCGAAACGACGAACTTTCGCAACGGTGCACAGTTAGGGGGAACACTTTCTTGAAATTTTAATGAGGGATCATCTTATTTACTACCGTCATTCTAAGCAAATAAGATGTATAAACATGATAAACATCACATGCAATCAAATAGTGACATGATATGGCCATCATCACTTTGCTCCTTTTGATCTCCATCTTCGGGGCTCCATGATCATCATCGTCACCGGCATGACACCATGATCTCCATCATCGTGTCTTCATGAAGTTGTCTCGCCGACTATTAGTTCTACTGCTACAGCTAACGGTTAGCAATAAAGTAAAGTAATTACATGACGTTTATGTTGACACGCAGGTCATAAATAAATTAAGACAACTCCTATGGCTCCTGCCGGTTGTCATACTCATCGACATGCAAGTCGTGATTCCTATTACAAGAACATGATCATCTCATACATCACATATATCATTCATCACATCCTTTGGCCATATCACATCACATAGCATACCCTGCAAAAACAAGTTAGACGTCCTCTAATTGTTGTTTGCATGTTTTACGTGGCTGCTATGGGTTTCTAGCAAGAACGTTTCTTACCTACGCAAAGACCACAACATGATATGCCAATTGCTATTTACCCTTCATAAGGACCCTTTTCATCGAATCCGATCCGACTAGAGTGGGAGAGACAGACACCCGCCAGCCACCTTATGCAACTAGTGCATGTTTGTCGGTGGAACCGGTCTCACGTAAGAGTACGTGTAAGGTTGGTCCGGGCCGCTTCATCCCACGATGCCGCCGAATCAAGATAAGACTAGTAACGGCAAGCATATTGAACAAAATCAACGCCCACAACTACTTTGTGTTCTACTCGTGCATAGTAACTACGCATAGACCTAGCTCATGATGCCACTGTTGGGGAACGTAGCAGAAATTCAAAATCTATGGAGAGACTAGCAACGAGGGGAAGGAGAGTGCATCTACATACCCTTGTAGATCGCTAAGCGGAAGCATTCAAGTGAACGGGGTTGATGGAGTCGTACTCGTCGTGATCCAAATCACTGAAGATCCTAGTGCCGAATGGACGGCACCTCCGCGTTCAACACACGTACAGCCCAGTGACGTCTGCCACGCCTTGATCCAGCAAGGAGAGAGGGAGAGGTTGAGGAAGACTTCATCCAGCAGCAACACAACGGCGTGGTGGTGGTGGAGGAGCGTGGCTATCCTGCAGGGCTTCGCCAAGCTCCGCAGAAGAGGAGGAAGAAGAGATGCAGGGCTGCACCAAAGAGAGATTGAATCGCGTGTCTTATGGGCAGCCCTAGGCCTCATATATATAGGGAAGGGGAGGGGCTGCGCCCCCTCTAGGGTTCCCACCCCTAGGGGGGCGGCAGCCCTAGATGGGGATCAAAGGTGGCAGCCAAGAGGGGGAGAGGAGAAGGAGGCGCACCAATATGGGCCCTAAGGCCCATATCCCCTAGGGTTTGCCCCCTTTCCACCTCTTAGGCGCCATGGGCCCTTATGGGAGGCGCACCAGCCCACTAAGGGGCTGGTCCCTCACCACTCTTGGCCCATGCAAGCCTCCGGGGTTGGTGGCCCCACTTGGTGGACCCCCGGGACCCTCCCGGTGGTCCCGGTATGTTACCGATAAACCCCGAAACTCTTCCGGTGACCAAAACAGGACTTCCCATATATAAATCTTTACCTCCGGACCATTCCGGAACTCCTCGTGACGTCCAGGGTCTCATCCGGGACTCCAAACAACATTTGGTAACCACATACAAACTTCCTTTATAACCCTAGCGTCATCGAACCTTAAATGTGTAGACCCTACGGGTTCGGGAGACATGTAGACATGACCGAGACGTTCTCCGGTCAATAACCAACAGCGGGATCTGGATATCCATGTTGGCTCCCACATGTTCCACGATGATATCATCGGATGAACCACGATGTCAAGGACTTAATCAATCCCGTATACAATTCCCTTTGTCTATCGGTACGATACTTGCCCGAGATTCGATCGTCGGTATCCCGATACCTTGTTCAATCTCGTTACCGGCAAGTCTCTTTACTCGTTCCATAACACATCATCCCGTGATCAACTCCTTGATCACATTGTGCACATTATGATGATGTCCTACCGAGTGGGCCCAGAGATACCTCTCCGTCACACGGTGTGACAAATCCCAGTCTCGATTCGTGCCAACCCAACAGACACTTTCGGAGATACCCGTAGTGCACCTTTATAGTCACCCAGTTACGTTGTGACGTTTGGCACACCCAAAGCACTCCTACGGTGTCCGGGAGTTGCACAATCTCATGGTCTAAGGAAATGATACTTGACATTAGAAAAGCTTTAGCATACGAACTACACGATCTAGTGCTATGCTTAGGATTGGGTCTTGTCCACCACATCATTCTCCCAATGATGTGATCCCGTTATCAACGACATCCAATGTCCATGGTTAGGAAACCGTAACCATCTATTGATCAACGAGCTAGTCAACTAGAGGCTTACTAGGGACATGGTGTTGTCTATGCATCCACACATGTATCTGAGTTTCCTATCAATACAATTATAGCATGGATAATAAACGATTATCATGAACAAGGAAATATAATAATAATCAATTTATTATTGCCTCTAGGGCATATTTCCAATAACCGGACCTCCCGAAATCATCCTCGTATTTCCGGGATGTCCGTGAACCCTCAAACTTAGCCCATAAGTCGTTAGAATATGAGGGTGTATGGGCGTGTGCCCACCCCACTTCACTTTATCTCTTTCTGTCTTCATCTCCATCAATCGTATACATGTGACCGGAAAATTTTAGGGCACGACTACATGCACGGATCACGTGGCCGCAGACATATATGGGGTCAAATTAGCTTAGTTCGGTTTGAGATGCTCTAACTTTTTAAGATTTACTTCTTGCATGTAAATCCAATGTCTGAGATAAAGACTCAGGATTTGACCATTTTTGCGTGGAGCAATGAGATACGCCTCAAGCAAATAAACTTAGAAAGATCATTAGAAGAAGAAAACCAACTAGTCCACTCTATGTTTGTGCAACAACCAAGACAATGATAAACTATAGGATGGTACAAACTAGCTAGTTTTTTTTTCTCTCTATGCATGATGAATATTGAGATAACAACATTTGAATGTTTTTATATTCACTAATTTACAAAACAACTGAATGAGGATAACTTCACAAACTACCTTCTTAGTCATGAGGCAAGGAAATAAAAGCATTTCACCCACAACATGATAATGATCAAGTCTTCCTCAAGACGGGAAAGAATGTGTTGGTTGGCAAGGGTATCGAGCAAGATGAACAATGTCTACCGTCACTTAGTGACAGTTTGCTAAACCATGTCTAATGGGGTTTTGAATCATGCATGTCGATGATCGCATCTCCACTAGTGAGCGCCACCGAGCAAGAGGCGCAAGGCTTCCAAAATTACTTTGCATTCTTGAAACTAGTAAAATCTTGAATTACATGCTAGTAAATCAAGATGGCAATGGGGCCCCGAAATCCGCATCCCCGTGGGTTTTTTACTCTATTAGGGGACTGGGATGAGCGTGTTTCTAACCACACGGGGCTGTTGTTGGGTAAATTATAAAACCTGACTTGTTTTGCTGGTTCAAACCCATTCCAGCAGTACCCAAACCCAAAACCAACCATATCCGTATGGGCCTTGAAATAGACATGAGCCGGCCAAAACCTAGTACCGTCTTATCCCCCAATTTTCTCTGTCCACCCAGCTGAAAATGCTCCTATTTGTTACTGAAATATGCTATTGTTTTGTGCTGAAATATTCTCATGTTTTGCTGCTGAAATATACTCCATTTTGCTGATTTTATTGCTGAAATGTTGCTGAAATATACTATGCTTAATGCTGAAATGCTATTCTTTATGGCTGCTATTGGTCTCATGGTTTGCTGCTGAAATATACTTCTATTTTCTTGAGAAAAGCTGATGTTTTTCTGACCACTCGTGGGGACAGGTTCCCCGCTGGTATAGAAAAGCCGACGAGTTTAGGGGATGTGCAAAAAATAGGCCATGTGCATGGGGAAGGGAACGGGGACGGGCTTGCGGTTTTCTCACGGGGACATGGATGGGCATACAAAACCTGACGGATTTCGTCCCTGTTGTCATCTTGACTAAGTGATGTAACAAAATATCAGTTTTGGTCGAAGCCTCAAATTAATTTGACGAACAAGCTATGAAACATTTTACAAGCGAACCTATAAAATTTAATTAAAAAATATATCTATTTATGACATAAGATACGCGTATGCAAAACAGCAAAAAGTTCCTTCGGATGCAACTGGTCAGTCAAGTTTGTGATACACACGTCACATGTGTCACAAGCTAGGCACTTATGATGACTTCGTCAATCTTCAAGCCAAACATGTTGCAAACCTCCAAGCACAACATGAATGCCTCATGTTGCAAAGCACTCGGCTGAAGTGGCCCATATCGGTCGGCTGCCGCGCACCGGATCCAAAGGCACGCAACGTGGCCGATCGTGCAAAGATCGGCCGGCCGACAGCGCGTTCCAAGAGAATAACAGTAACCATAATCAACGTCAGGATCATACTGTACACTGGTGCCAGTAAACAGTGTAATCCTCGATTAAGAGTTTAAGACATTATTATTGCAGAAGATTCCTTCCTGCAGAGGCATTTTTCAACTGACGCCCGCTCTCGCTGCCTTCATGTGCTTGTCTTCATAGCCACTCGTTGCGTTGCGGTTGGGGCTGCCGAGCTGCTATATATAGGGGCAAGACGACCCATATGGAGCATACAAATTCCAGCCAGAACACACGAAACCCACAACGTAACACACACTACGCCTAGCTGCTCGCAGTTCATAAGCCATGGAGAATACAGCATCACATCCTTCATGCATCGGCCGGCCAGCATCCATGCCGGCCGGCGAGAGCAGCTGGGGGATGCACTTTGCGTCGCCGGCGCACGGCAACCAGGACGACATGGGTTGTCAGGGAGGAGCGATATCTGACAGTAGCTTTTCCTATGACTACTCCTACTCCTTTGCCTCCCTGGGCGACGGCTCCCGCTCGGCCTCCTTCATGACATCCGACCTGGTGGACGAGGAGGAGGAGGAGGAGGCTGACGATGATTCTTTGCAGGACACTGCTTCTTCTTCCGCGGCCGGCAGTAAGGTTAGAAAGAAAGAATTGTCTCTAGCTCTTTTATTCGGGGGAAAGGAGCTTGCATCTCTCCCGATTTTATTTCTGAAATTTATGAAGAGTTAGCAATCGTATCATGCCCCCTGCGACATCTAGGCCATGGGTTTTGGACCGTAGAACACTAGCTGACAATCGCCATAACAAACACAAAATACCACAAGACCAAAGTATCAGACCACGTCAGACAGGAGGGGAGAGTACATCTAAAATGAGAGCTGAAATGAAAAATCATGTACTAAAAAATCCAGAAAACATTGACCAGTGATTTTGTTATTTTTGGTGAGAGCTCCTCGAATGTTATTTTTTGATGAAATTTTGAAAATATCTAAAACATTTATCAATGTTTGATGTCACAAACAAATCAGAATTTTTGGATCACGTTTGAAAGGTGTTTTGTCAGTTTTTTGAAAATTCAGGTGTAGTACACTCGAGTGTAGCCACACCTTTCCGTTCTGAAAAACGTAGAACGGACAGATACAACACAATTTCCCTACAAGAAGCTACTAAGTTTCATTCTCCTTTTCTCGGAATTTTGTTATGAGGAGAAGACCACGCCCCCCCCCCCCCCCCCCCCATTCTACACGCTGGTGTGGCGGCACGCACCTCACAGCTTGTGCTTTTGCTTTGGTCTTTCGAATTTGAATCTATTATTTATTTTATTAAACGAAAAGTTCAATTTATATTCTGTTTGCATACTCAGGTTCCTTGTGAGTTTGTGACAGGGGCTTTGAAAAAACATACGTTTTAACATCTTCTTAAAACTTCATTAAGTTTCACATGCGAAATAGTACAAATGAGTGATAAATGCACTAAGTTTGAGAAACAAAATCTTGAAACCATGTGGGGAATCAAACGAGTTTGCAGATTGCGAGGAAATCATGTTGCAGAGTGCAGCTCGGCAGATGCGTACCCCCGCACCTGCGTGGCCTTGTGAATTTCAAGGATTATCTTAGTGGTAATCACAACTAGAAGTCTTTTCCCGCCTAACTACATTTATTTAAAGTTTTGTTCTCTGAAATTAGCTAAAAAGACATTTAGTGAAAAATAACAAAGTCTAATTAAGCTCATAGAGATAAACATTCATAAAAGATGAATCTTAAGGGCATCCCATATAGTCTAAATCGCAGAAGCTACACCAACAGATACTAAATTTCTGGATCTCAAACTAAATTTATTGCACCAGCTAGGAAGCTCATAAAAAACTAGCAGGAATTAAAAGCATTTCATACTACATTCATGATATAATTCGTCACCCACAACCAAATAAATATGGCCAACATTTTCATTTGCATAACAAAATAAGCATCTAGCGTTACCTACCCAATGTTTTTGCAACCAAGAAGATTATCCGGAACCATGCATGAATTGAGCTAAGCTGGAAAAAAATACTATTTCGAAAACTAATCAATTCCCCTGTGAAGCAGCACGTTTCTAGTTAATAAATGTATTGTTCCTAAGAGCCAACCACAAAAACACTTGCCTAGTTTTGAGTACACTGTATTGTATCACAATCTAACACCGAATTGCCCCCAAAGAGCACTATGTCCACCTGGACTTGTCCTTTTCCACGGACAAGGGCACATTCTCACACATATATGATAACTGATGCAAAGGAGAACAATGTCACCATGTAAGCTCTCTACAAAAATTTAGGCAGGTCCAATCTTCTGTTAAAACTATATAACTGGAAATATTCTTGTTATGGCTAAGATCATATAATCTAGGGAATTGCCTACATAAGGCAACATCACATACCCACCGGTCCTCCCAAAATCTACTTTGTCGATCACATACGGGAGCTTTCTCTGGTTAGCAATAACTTGTTAAGCAGTAGTGCATATAGCATTTCTTATAACGTAGTTATGATTTGCTGTACAGGTTACCAACATCAACGTTGTTTACATGAAGTCAATGATAACCATGGATACAAAAGAGATGAACACCCCACAACTTGTATGTTTGTAAACAATCATTATCATCTCTTCCTTGCTTCCCTCAGACATTATTTATGTGTTATACATGTATATTTCCCATAAAATCATGTGTTCTTCAAATATTGTAGGCCAACTATTTTCTTGGTACACGGTCAAGGCAGCAGGCCACTGGTGCAGTTCAAGAATCGATCATTGGTGGAGATAACAACGGGAAACAATTGACTGAGTGTAATGATCTGAGGAAGAAAGGGCTTTGCTTGGTCCCTTTCTCCTTATTGATAGACTACCTAGGATGATTACCATTCATGTACTGCAAGAACTCAGTTTACAATTTATACATAATGATAGTTTATACATCACCCACTGGTGGACTTATGTCAGCTGAGAACACTACTTCCACCATGACGTGAGCTCATGGTGGACGAGCCAACCGAGCTTGGCCCACCTCGGTGGCTTTCAGCCCACGCAGGCAGGCTGGGGCCTAGGAATGCGTTGTCAACCCTCCTTGATTGCCAGGGCGCCAATTATACCAGCAACTTGTAAAAAAAAACGTTCTTTTTTTGGGGGTCAATTATTGGGCGCTCCTACAAATCAACCAGCTAATTTCCTGAAGAAAGTTGACAACGTCCGATCAACTATCTTAGATCCGTTGGATCAATCAACTCATCTCCCCCTCTACTAATCTGGCGCAACACCGGGAGCTCGGGTGCTGTCCATGGCAGCATTGAGCGCAACCTTGACGACCCCCCCCCCCCCCCCCCCCCCAACCACACTGCGAAGCTCCATTGTAACCCCTCGAGGGGTGAGAAGGTTGCAATGTAGCACCGCCGATGTCGGGAAAGCTCCATTGCAGCACAAACCATGCTCAATGCAACACTGACAGAGCTCCGTTGCGGCCTAATGACCCCGGCGGCGCTCCATTGCAGCGCCAGGTGATGCTTCATTGTAACCTCGACGCACACGGCGAAGCTCCAACACAGCATCGACGACATCATAAAGCTCCATTGCATCCCCGACAAGCGCGCCTCGCGGCTCCTACAACACCGAAGAGCGTTGCATCGCCGGCTCGCCGCACCCTATGCCTCTCATGCAGCAACGTGAATTCTGCACTACAGTGCCAACAACGCCAATGAGGGTTGCGTCGTAGTGGCAGTAGCCACCGCCGAACCGCACCGCCATCGTGTCACCAACGAGCGCTACAACGCAGCACCGACGCGTGGGCTTGGTCAGCATCGCGGTGCAACTTGGGAGACAGTGACGTGTTGAGTGCTTGGGAGGCACCACCGACTGGAGCTTGGGGTCATCGCTTGGAGCGCGTCCATGGCGTCAAGAGCAGAGAGAGCAAGTGGTGGGGCGGAGAAAAGAAAGCGGATTGATCTAATTGGGAGGAAGAGACAAGAAGATAAGGTTGAGCATTGGCGGCCCCCACCGGGATGCGTGGCACTCGCAGCGAACGGTTTAGGCAAGCGCGTTTGAAAATGAATGACTTCATAAATAGAAAAATGGTCAAACGTAAAGCATATTAGTGCCGGTTTGAATTTGAGCCGGCATTAATGTGTACATTAGTGCCGGTTCCAATGGCTAGCCGGACCGCTCTCATTAGTACCGGTTCGTGGCGAAACTTTAGCACCGGTTCGTGCCACGAACCGGTACTAAAGTGAGTGGTGGCAGGATGTTGTCAGTCCGGGGCCCCTCCAGCACCTTTAGTACCGGGTCGTATCACGAACCAGTACTAAAGGTCGTCCTACATAGACCCTTCGTCCACCCGAGCTCGCTCTGTTCTTCCCCTTTTCCCTCTCCTCTTTGTTCTTTTCCCTCTTCCTCTCAAGCTCATCACACATTTTGCCCAAGATTTGAAGGCCCCCATCCATTCAAATGATCACAAAGGTTAGCAACTTTTTCTTTTCATCTCTCATTGCTAGATTAGCTCTTGCAATGCTTTATATAGTGATTGATTTTTGAGTTTAGTAATTTGGGAGGAATTATATATATGTGCTAGTATTTGATTTATATGCAATTTGAGGTCAAAAATAACACTTAGTTTTGCATATGTAGGTGTGGTTTACTTAGTACCTTCTAAATCTCCGTCGTAACCACCGTCGATCGCTCGCAACGTCCCGTCGCCGGCACCACCTTGTGGTGAGCCTCTTGTTCATGAAGTTTTATATAAAAAATGATGTTTATGTGATTTGGATATATAGTTACTCGTATAATTATCTTACCCATACGTTGTTTGTTATGCATAGTGCCATGGTTTTGATATCCGTCCCCGTCGGCCCTCGTCCGGGTTATGATTCGGATGTGGTATATTCTCTTTTAAAACTATTCATTGCATTTCGTGTTTATGACAAATTATGCCCATCAAGTTGACATAGATATTTGTATGTAGGAGGTAGTTGAACCCGAAATTCCAACCGACCCTATTGTCGAGAGGTTAAATTTAGTTGAAAGAGAAAATGAGGATTTGAAGGAAAATTGAAAAGAATTGAGGGGGAGAAGATGGAATTGGAGTTGCATGTTGCCGATGTCGTCGATGATCACAAGATTAAGATGGAGAAAATGCGCTTGAAAATTAGAAAGATTAGAAAATATGCCATTCATAGTGAGGCTTGGTATCATTATCTTGTTGGATCAATTGTTACCTTAGTTGCGATCTTGATCGCATTTGTTGTTGCATTTAAATTCTTTAGCTAGAGAGTTATTTGTTTATTGCATTTAAGTGTTGTATGATCTTTATGTATGAACTTTATGTATTGTATTAATTTGATGTTTTCGGTGCTGTGTATTGAAGATGAGCCGGCAATGGATGTACGATGACCGATGCTCTCCCGAGTTCATTAATGGCGTGCGTACTTTTCTGCTTGCGGCTGAGGCAAACAAGCGAGCGGATGGTTTTATGCATTGTCCATGTGCTGGCTGTAAGAATGGTCGCAATTACTCTACGTCAAGAACCATTCACGTCCACCTATTTGAGTCCGGTTTCATGCCCCACTATAATGTTTGGACCAAGAATGGAGAAAGAGGGGTTATGATCGAAGACAATGAAGAAGAAGAGGACGACGGCAGCTATCCTAGCCATGGATTCCCTGAATACGATGATACAACAATGAGGGAAGAAGCTGAGCCGGTAATGCGGGAAGAAGCTGAGCCGGCAATGCGGGAAGAAGCTGAAGAAGAGGCATCGGATGAGCCCGTTCATGATCTAGGTCGGGCCGTTGCCGATGCAAAGAGAAACTGCGCAAGTGATTTGGAGAAGAAGAAGTTGCAGCGCATGTTAGAGGATCATAACAAATTATTGTACCCGAATTGCGTAGGTGACAAGAAAAAGCTGGGCACCACACTGGAATTGCTGCAATGGAAGGCAGAGAATGGTGTATCTGACAAGGGATTGGGAAAGTTGCTGGTAATGATAAAGGATATGCTTCCAAAGGACAACGAATTGCCCGAGAGTACGTACCAAGCAAAGAAGGTTGTCTGCCCTCTAGGGTTAGAGGTGCAGAAGATACATGCATGCCCTAATGATTGCATCCTCTACCGCGGTGAGTACGAGGATTTGAACGCTTGCCCAGTATGCGGTGCATTGCGCTATAAGATCAGCCGCGATGACCCTGGTGATGTCGAGGGCGAGCGCTCCAAGAAGAAGATTCCTGCCAAGGTGATGTGGTATGCTCCTATAATACCACGGTTGAAACGTTTGTTCCAAAACAAAGAGCATGCCAAGGCGATGCGATGGCACAGAGAAGACCACAAGAAAGACGGAAAGTTGAGAGTACCCGCTGACGGGTCACAGTGGAGAAAAATCGAAAGAAAGTACGGGAAGGAGTTTGCAGATGACGCAAGGAACGTATGGTTTGGTCTAAGCGCAGATGGCATTAATCCTTTTGGGGAGCAGAGCAGCAACCATAGCACCTGGCCTGTGACTCTATGTTTGTATAACCTTCCTCCATGGTTGTGCATGAAGCGGAAGTTCATTATGATGCCAGTGCTCATCCAAGGCCCTAAGCAACCCGGCAACGACATTGATGTGTACCTACGGCCATTAGTTGAAGAATTCTTACAACTATGGAATGGAACAGGTGTATGTGCGTGGGATGAGCACATGAGGGAAGAATTTGACCTAAAGGCATTGTTGTTCGTGACCATCAATTATTGGCCTGCTCTCAGTAACCTTTCAGGACAGACAAACAAGGGATACCGTGCATGCACGCACTGTTTGGACGATACCGACAGTATATATTTGGCTAATTGTAAGAAGAATGTGTACCTGCGACATCATCGATTTATTCCGAGCAGGCATCCCGTAAGAAAGAAAGGCAAGCATTTCAAAGGTGAGGCGGATCACCGGACGAAGCCTCGCCACCATACTGGTGCTGATGTACATGATATGGTCAAGGATTTGAAGGTGGTCTTTGGAAAGGGTCCTGGTGGACAACCTGTTCCGTATGACGCTGACGGACGCGCACCCATGTGGAAGAAGAAATCTATATTTTGGGACCTGCCCTATTGGAAAGACCTAGAGGTCCGCTCCGCAATCGACGTGATGCACGTGACGAAGAATTTTTGTGTGACCCTGCTTAGGCGTGTATGGGAAGACAAAAGATACACCTGAGGCAAGGGAGGACTAGCAACGTATGCACGGAAAAGACCTCATACATCAGGGTCATGCAAGCTATGCTCTTACCAAAGAAGAGAAGGAAATCTTCTTTGAATGCTTGCTTAGTATTAAGGTACCGTCTGGCTTCTCGTCGAATATAAAGGGAATAATAAACATTGGCAGAGAAAAAGTTGCAAAACCTAAAGTCTCATGACTGCCACGTGATTATGACGCAACTGCTTCCGGTTGCATTGAGGGGCCTTCTATCGGAAAACGTTTGATTAGCCATTGTGAAGCTATGTGCATTTCTCAATGCAATCTCTCAGAAGGTAATCGATCTAGAAATCATACCAAGGTTAGAGAATGATTTGGTGCGATGTCTTGTCAGTTTCGAGTTGGTGTTTCCACCATCCTTCTTCAACATCATGACGCACGTCCTAGTTCACCTATGCGAAGAGATTAACGTTTTGGGTCCTGTATTTCTACACAATATGTTCCCCTTTAAGAGGTTCATGGGAGTCTTAAAGAAATATGTTCATAATCGTGCTAGGCCAGAAGGAAGCATCTCCAAGGGCCATGAAAATGAGGAGGTCATTGAGTTTTGTATTGACTTTATTCCTGACCTTAGGCCGATTGGTGTTCCTGAATCGCGGCATAAGGGCAGACTGGATGGAAAAGGCACGCTAGGAGGGGAACAAATAATATATATGGACGGACATTCTCTCACTGAAGCACACTACACAGTTCTACAGAATTCCGCCTTGGTGGATCCGTATATGGATGAACACAAGAATTTGCTACGCTCCCAACACCTGGAGCGGTCTGATGACTGGATTACACGTGAACAAACCAGGAGTTTCGCCAGCTGGTTGCAGACACGTACCATGCATGACACCTCTATTGAAGATGACATGTACTTGTTGTCCCAGTTACCATCTTCATATATAATGACTTTCAAAGGGTACGAGATAAATGGTAATACATTTTACACGATCGCCCAAGATAAGAAGAGCACCAACCAGAACAGTGGTGTCCGCTTTGATGCAGAAACCAAGACAGGAAAGGAAACATATTATGGTTATATACAGGACATATGGGAACTTGACTATCGACGTGGTTTGAAGGTCCCTTTGTTTCGGTGCAAATGGGTCAATATGACACGAGGCGGGGTAACGGAAGACCCGCAGTACGGAATGACAACAGTGGATCTCAACAATCTTGCGTATGCAGACGAATCATTAGTCCTAGCTAATGATGTGGCACAGGTTTTCTATGTGAAGGACATGTCTACCAAGCTAACAAAAAGAAAAGATAAGAAAGTGAATGCATCGTACGATGAGCCAAAGCGGCACATAGTTCTTTCTGGGAAGAGAAACATCGTGGGAGTGGATGATAAGACAGACATGTCAGAAGATTATGAAAAGTTTGATGAAATTGCTCCAATCACAGTGAATATTGACCCGAGCATCCCGTTAAATGATGAAGATTTTCCGTGGTTACGGCACAAAGGGACACACGCGAAGAAAAAGTTTCACACCCAAAGATCTGGGATGTGATCGGCTTCACTATCATCACTTTCTTCTGTGTTTCACACCCAGGAGGAAATCTCTGTAATAGTCAGGGTAGTTATGTGTTTTGGCATTTGAAACGCGAAGAAATTTTATGTGCAAACAAATTCTTTCATGCCTTTACTGATTTTTAAAGTTAAGTTATTCACAAACTAGTGATTCACACTAATTTCAAATAATTCAAAATTTAAACTATTCAAATTTGAAAACTTCGGGCACTAACAGAAAGTTTGTAATTTTTTGTACCTAAAGCAAAAATATTCACAAAGAAACTCTAAATACACAAAAAAACAACTCAAAAATAAATAAAGCAAAAAAAATAAAAAAAGCCCGCCTACTGGGCCAGAGCGGCCTGCATACGACTAGAAACCCAACCTGTTGTTGGGCCAGGATGTAGGCCCGCAAAGGCCCAGTAGGCCCACAGGGCAGCACAGAACATGTAGGTCCAGTAGGCCTGCTTTGGAGAGGAGCTCGAGAGAGCTACCGCATGGGGGGTTATAAACCAGTGCAGACGCCCCTCGGCTAGCGAGGTGGGACTAAACTTGCCGCGCCGCACCTTGCCAGCGCGCCCCCTTTAGTACCGGGTGGTGGCTCCAACCGGTACTAAAGGCCCCCCCTTTAGTACCGGTTGGAGCCACCACCCGGTACTAAAGGGTGTGCAGTTCCCGCCGCTTGGCCTGGCCAAAACAGACCTTTAGTACCGGTTGGTGGCTCCAACCGGTACTAAAGGTCCATCCAATATAACTAAACACTTCAAAAATTTCAGTTTCTCATCTGCTTCTTCTCCTCTGCCCCGTCGCCCGCTGCCCCCGTCTCCATATCCCACGTCGCCGCCTGTCCCCGTCGTCGCCGCCCCGTCGTCCCCGTCCCGTCGTCACCGTCGCGCCGTCCCAACCCGTCCCGCGTCGTCCCCGTCCCCGTCATCGCCGCCTTGTCCCTGTCGTCGCCGCCCCGGCCCGTCCCCATCGTCGCCGCCCCGTCCCTGTCCCCGTCGTCGCCGCGCCCGTCGCCGTCCCCGTCGCCGCCCCCCGTCGCCTCTCGCCTCGCCGGTGAGCACACACACACATACATTTTTTTAGTTTTTAGTTATAGAAATAGTTATAAAAATGTTAGAAATTTTTCTTTTTTTAGTTATAGAAATAGTTAGTTATATAGCATTGTTAGAAATGTTAGATTTGTTAGAAAATTTTCTGTTTTTTAGTGATAGAAATAGTTATCAAAAAGTTAGAATTGTTAGAAATTTTTCTGTTTTTTTAGTTATAGAAATAGTTATAAAAAAGTTAGAAATTTTTCTTTTTTTAGTTATAGAAATATTAGAAATGTTATACAAATGTTAGTTATATATATAGAAATGTTATAATTTTTTTCTGTTTTTAGTTATAGAAATATTAGAAATGTTATAGAAATGTTAGTTATATAGCATTGTTAGAAATGTTATAGGAATGTTAGTTATATAGAAATGTTAGAAATTTTAGTTATCAAAATCCAATCATTAAAAAAATGTTACTTTTTGCGGGCATATAGCTAGTATTTGTTCTCGACGATGCCCGGCTCGCATCCTCGCCGCCGACCCGTCCGCGACGACATCCGGCTGACCCATGTCCGGGACTGGGCTCCGCCGGGCTGGCACTGGGAGGTGCTGCCTGGAGGGGCGCGCCGCTTGATGAGGAACTCGGCCCCGGTCGTCGACCCTGATCTCGTTTGGTGGCGTTCGCGTGGGCCAGTTTCGGTGCGGAGGGAGCCGGCCACGCCGGAGGTGGTACGTCGCCGTGTCAGGGAGGAGGACGAGCACGTCCATCGCTACATGATTGCGTTAGAGGACGGCAGGTTCTCCAATACCTGACAGTTTCTTCAAGGATCTCACTTCAGCTATGATCCTGTGAGGGTTCCTTCTCTTTGGGTGTCCACCGCCCGCGCCACATGATCTGACGATGTATTCGAAATTATATCTATTATTCGAGACGATGTATTCGAGATTATATCTATTATTCGAGATGATGTATTCGAGATTATATCTATTATTCGAGACGACGTATTCGAGATTATATTCGATGATGCTTATTATGTACTATGATTGATTCAGTTTTTCCTTATTAATTGATTGCATCCATGCATTGTAATTTGAATATATTTCTTTTGGATTAGTTAAACGAAACCTATGGCGGACAATACCGGCAGAGAGGGAGAAGAGGCCCTGTTCAATATCATACGCAATCCTCGCGGGCCAGATGATGATCAGAATGAAGAAGATTATGACGGCTCCGAATATCTAAACAACACCGGGGAGGGTGATATGATATTCGATCGCGACGACCGAATTGATGAAGTCATGAACTATGAACATGACGAAGAAAATGTTGATCTTGAAACAACAAAGACCGGCGAGGTATATATATTTATATAAGTAGGCATCTGGTGATCATCACATGTTTTAAATGACTTGAAGATATATTAACGAATCGATCTTTCTTCTTTCAGCCATCCGGATCGAGCAAATCTTCAGGCAACAGGACGAAACGAGGCCCGAACAAAAAGTTGAAGGAGGGCGTAAAGTACAATATCGAGGCAATCAGACCTAATGGCGAACCATTCGCGCCTAAGAAGATTGCGGACAAGTTCGTTCGTCAGTGCGGAGTTCTTGTGAAGGACCAACTCCCGATCTCCCTTCAAGAATGGAGAGAGCCAGCAAAGCCACGTCCAGGAGTTACTTTTGTCGACGACAGACAAAAACATTTGCTTTGGGAAATGCTCATGGAACATTTCACCCTACCAGATCATTTCACAAATGCAGATGTGGAGAAAGTCAAGGATTCTGCTCTTAGGAAGGTGGCGGTTGCATTCAAGAACCACAAGATTTGTGAATGGGCCAAGTACGTCAACAGAGGAAGGAAGACTCCAGTATTTGAGGGAGCACTAGAGAACCAAAGTGCTCATTGGGACGATTTCGTGAAATTCAAGGATTCGGAATTATCTAAGGAACGGTCGAGAATAAACAAGGTCAATGCCACAAAAAAGGATAAGTTCCATAAGTTGGGGCCAGGTGGCTATGCGGTGGGAATGCCTAAGTGGGATAAGTCTGAGAAAGAGATGCTGGATGCAGGTGTCACTCCAGAAACATTGAGCTGGCCCCCCAGGTGTAGGACTTGGTTCTATGCGCATGGGGGGGAGTTGGACCCGAAGACAGGCAAAGTTTCGAAGAAGGCATGTCTGGACGGAGCCAAAGATAAGCTACTTGTTGCAATAGAAGAGGCTCGATCTGGGTTGTTCGAGCCCAACAGAGAGAACGACGAGCTTACGCGTGCCCTGGGAAATCCTGAACTCCCGGGAAGAACACGAGGCATGGGCGCTATTCCGTGGTATGAGGGGTTTTCGGACTAGAACACCGACTACAGAACCCGTGCGAGAAAGAAGATTGCGGAGGAGAAGAAGAGGAAGATGGAGGAGGAGCAGAGGAAGCTAGACTATGAACGCCTTCAAGGCCTGGAATCAGCATGCGCGGACTTGGCAATCAAATTCCAGCGGCAGCAGGAGCAGATCGACTCACTTAGCCAGCAAAGGGGGTCTCGGCAGCTAGCAGATGATCCACCAATGGATAGCACCGTCCCATCCATGCCGAGAAGCGGCGTGGGTTCCGCCCCAGGCGACGCATTGCTGGATAGCTACCCAGTGGATGACATCATGGAGAACACTAACTGCGAGCTACACTTCAAATGAAGAATATATCCATGAAGGTGGCGGACGCCCTTTCTTTTACAAATCCCCCCGAGGCAACCTTCCATTGCAACCCGATTCCAGCGGGCTATGCTCGTGTCTTGGTTGATGAGGTGGTGGACCAATATTCGGGGCTAGAGCTTGACATTCCTGGAGGTGATGATGAGCATACACTAGGAGAGGCCAACCATCGTATCATCCTATGGAGAAAGGATTGCATCATCTTTCGACGGCCACCGACACCGCGTCATCCGACTCCTCATCGCAGTCCGCCACTGAGTCAGCAGACTCCCGCTCCTCCAAGTCCGTCAAAGCGTCAGGCCACACCTCCTCCAAGCCCGGCACAGCTTCAGGCCACTCCTCCTCCAAGTCCTTCAAAGCGTCAGGCCACACCTTCTCCAAGTCCGGCACAGCTTCAGGCCACTCCTCCTCCAAGTCCGGCACAGCTTCAGGCCACTCCTCCTCCTCCAACTCAGCCACGTCAGCCGTCTTCGCCGCCTCAGCAATCACGAAAGAGAGCCGCCTCAGCTATGGTGCGTAGCGGTACAAGTCGAGGTAGTACTACAAGTACAGGCGGAGGAAAGCGATTTCAATATGGTCCAAGCCTCGCGCCTCTTCCGCAGAGGCCTTACGATAAGTCCGAGGAGGAAAACATAGCCATATCGAAGGCCGAGGTGGAAGCCCATTTTGCACCGAAACCGTCACCGCCGCCAATGGAGAAAGTGCCTGTGGAAAAGATTGACCACTTCATTCGTATGGCTAGACCACCAGCTCCCAAGCCTGTTGACACAGACTATGAGCGCCACCTCAGGAAGTTAAATCGAGCACGTCTACAGAAAGAGGCGAGCTCGAGCTCGAGCAAATCAACTGGCAAAAGGAGCGGTAAAACCATTCCCCAGCTGGGAGAACAGGCGGCGCAAACAATCCCCCCGCTTGTTGTGCCAACAACACATGAGAGTACGCGCGCCCTATATTATTGTGGGCAAACCGTTAACGTTCCCGGGGTGGGCGATGTGGTAATAACCGAGGAGCATATTGCGCAGGCTGAATCGGTCGGGATCACTGTTGGACAACTCCTCGATATCGAGCCCATGTCTCTGACTAGAGAGGAGGAAATAAAACGGAAATATGTCCGGGGCCAACCTTTGGTCGAGCCGGAGGAGGTCAATAAGCTCCTAACGAGAATGTATGAATTGCATCAATGGTACATGGACATTACCAAGATTTCCAATCGAGAGTCCCTCATGGTGAATGTCAACAAGGAGCATTAATACCATGAGAAAGCTGTGACCGTTGAGTATTCAGAACTATTTCAGCTATACAATAAAGACGCACTCGACAAATCTATCGTCAGTTGCTATTGTCTGTAAGTGATTTCTTTCTGTAATTTAAGTCTCAAGCTAGCTGTAGTGATCATTTTGATCAATCATTACCTGTAATTATCCTCACTATATTATTTTCTATGGTATTATGCAGGATGAAGATTTATGAAATGAAAAAAGGTGGACGCTATGGCATTGGGTTCTTTGACCCAAATACCATTAATGAATACACATGGAAAATAGATCAATATCACGAAAAAAGTGTAGAGGAAAGCATGCTACAGTTCTTCAAGGAACTCAAATACAATGAAGATATACTACTTCCTTACAACTTCTAGTGAGTCACACTGTCTTGTACTACACATTCTGTTTTTCCCTACTAGCTATAGCTACATGTTTTTGCTTACATATGCCCGCTTAATTAAGACATGCAAACATGTGTGCATGCAGATTTCACTGGATCTTGTTAATCATTAAATTTGATGAAGGAACAGTTGAAGTACTAGACTCACTACTTAAGAAAGCAAGTGACTACACCATCATGAAGGGGATAGTCAACAGGTAATTTCAATCATTATTAACTATATCTCGGCCTATTTAATTAGTTCGTCATTGCCTGATAACAACTATTTAATAACCCATTTATTCATTTTCTTTGTCGGCGGGCAGGGCTTGGGCAAAGTTCATCAGGGTCACTCCAGGCCCATGGAAATAAAGTCTGAAATGGTATCGACCCAAGGTAAGTAATTAAGTAGTACTAGCTAGCTGCCATCTCTTTAATTATCATGCTTGATTAATTATTATCTGATCAAATTCCATTCTTGTAAAGGCCCTGAAGCAGGCGTCGGGGAATGATCTATGTGCATACTACGTTTGCGAGAACATTCGCATGATGGCGTCCGAAAGGAGCAAATCTCAAAGACGGGAGTGGGTACGATATCGATTGTCAGAACACTATTCATAATTGTTACACCATTATCGATATCTAGTCACACAACTAATACACATGCATATTGATTGTTGGGGAACGTAGTAATTTCAAAAAAATTCCTACGCACATGCAAGATCATGGTGATGCATAGCAACGAGAGGGGAGAGTGTTGTCTATGTACCAACGCAGACCGACTGTGGAAGCGATCACACAACGTAGAGGAAGTAGTCGTACGTCTTCCCGATCCGACCGATCCAAGCACCGTTACTCCGGCACCTCCGAGTTCTTAGCACACGTTCAACTCGATGACAATCCTCGTGCTCCGATCCAGCAAAGCGTCGAGGAAGAGTTCCGTCAGCACGACGGCGTGGTGACGATCTTGATGTACTACCGACACAGGGCTTCGCCTAAGCACTACAACGGTATGATCGAGGTGGAATTTGGTGGCAGGGGCACCGCACACGGCTAAGGAACGATCTCAAGGATCAACTTGTGTGTCTAGAGGTGCCCCCTGCCCCCGTATATAAAGGATATAAGGGGGAGGGGCTGGCCGGCCAAGGGGGGAGGCGCAGGAGAGTCCTACTCCCACTGGGAGTAGGATTCCCCCTCCAATCCTAGTCCAACTAGGATTCCTCGGAGGGGAAAAGAGGAGGAGGTGGCCGGCCACCCTTTCCTAGTCCTAATAGGACTAGGGGAAGGGGGAGGCGCGCAGCCCATCTAGGGCAGCCCCTTCTCTTTTCCACTAAGGCCCATTATGGCCCATCTAGCTCCCGGGGGGTTCCGGTAACCCTCCCGGTATTCCGGTAAAATCCCGATTTCACCCGGAACACTTCCGATGTCCAATCATAGGCTTCCAATATATCAATATTTACGTCTCGACCATTTCGAGACTCCTCGTCATGTCCGTGATCACATCCGGGACTCTGAACAACCTTCGGTACATCAAAATGCATAAACTCATAATAACTGTCATTGTAACGTTAAGCGTGCGGACCCTACGGTTCCAGAACAATGTAGACATGACCGAGACACGTCTCCGGTCAATAACCAATAGCGGGACCTGGATGCCCATATTGGCTCCTACATATTCTACAAAGATCTTTATCGGTCAGACCGCATAACAACATACGTTGTTCCCTTTGTCATCGATATGTTACTTGCCCGAGATTCGATCGTCGGTATCCAATACCTAGTTCAATCTCGTTACCGGCAAGTCTCTTTACTCGTTCCATAATACATCATCTCACAACTAACATATTAGTTGCAGTGCTTGCAAGGCTTATGTGATGTGTATTACCGAGAGGGCCCAGAGATACCTCTCCAACAATCGGAGTGACAAATCCTAATCTCGAAATACGCCAACCCAACATCTACCTTTGGAGACACCTGTAGCACTCCTTTATAATCACCCAGTTACGTTGTGACGTTTGGTAGTGTTGGGGAACGTAACAATTTCAAAAAAATTCCTACGCACACGCAAGATCATGGTGATGCATAGCAACGAGGGGGAGAGTCTGATCTACGTACCCTTGTAGATCGCAACGGAAGCGTTGACACAACGTAGAGGAAGTAGTCGTACGTCTTCTTCCCGATCCGACCGATCCAAGCACCGTTACTCCGGCACCTCCGAGTTCTTAGCCCACGTTCAGCTCGATGACGATCCCCGGGCTCCGATCCAGCAAAGCTTCGGGGAGGAGTTCCGTCAGCACGACGGAGTGGTGACGATCTTGATGTACTACCGACGCAGGGCTTCGCCTAAGCACTACAACGGTATGATCGAGGTGGAATTTGGTGGCATGGGGCACCGCACACGGCTAAGGAACGATCTCAAGGATCAACTTGTGTGTCTAGAGGTGCCCCCTGCCCCCGTATATAAAGGATGAAGGGGGGAGGCTGGCCGGCCAAGCTAGGAGGCGCAGGAGGAGTCCTACTCCTACCGGGAGTAGGACTCCCCCCCCCCCAATCCTATTCCTAATAGGATTCCCCAAAGGGGAAGAGAAAGAGAGAGGTGGCCGGCCCCTCTCCTAGTCCTAATAGGACTAGGGAGAGGGGGGAGGCGCAGCCCTATGTGGGCTGCCCTCTCACCTTTCCACTAAGGCCCATGTTGGCCCATTTGGCTCCCGGGGGGTTCCGGTAACCCTCCCGGTAATCTGGTAAAATCCCGATTTCACCCGGAACACTTCCGATGTCCAAACATAGGCTTCCAATATATCAATATTTATGTTTCGACCATTTCGAGACTCCTCGTCATGTCTGTGATCACATCCGGGACTCCGAACAACCTTCGGTACATCAAAATGCATAAACTCATAATAACTATCATCGTAACGTTAAGCGTGCGGACCCTACGGTTCGAGAACAATGTAGACATGACCGAGACACGTCTCCGGTCAATAACCAATAGCGGGACCTGGATGCCCATATTGGCTCCTACATATTCTACGAAGATCTTTATCGGTCAGACCGCATAACAACATACGTTGTTCCCTTTGTCATCGGTATGTTACTTGCCCGAGATTCGATCATCGGTATCCAATACCTAGTTCAATCTCGTTACTGGCAAGTCTCTTTACTCGTTCCGTAATACATCATCTCACAACTAACATCTTAGTTATAATGCTTGCAAGGCTTATGTGATGTGTATTACCGAGAGGGCCCAGAGATACCTCTCCGACACTCGAGTGACAAACCCTAATCTCGAAATACGCCAACCCAACATCTACCATTGGAGACACCTGTAGTACTCCTTTATAATCACCCAGTTACGTTGTGACGTTTGGTAGTACCCAAAGTGTTCCTCCGGTAAACGGGAGTTGCATAATCTCATAGTTATAGGAACATGTATAAGTCATGAAGAAAGCAATAGCAACATACTAAACGATCGGGTGCTAAGCTAATGGAATGGGTCATGTCAATCAGATCATTCAACTAATGATGTGACCTCGTTAATCAAATAACAACTCTTTGTTCATGGTTAGGAAACATAACCATCTTTGATTAACGAGCTAGTCAAGTAGAGGCATACTAGTGACACTCTGTTTGTCTATGTATTCACACATGTATTATGTTTCCGGTTAATACAATTCTAGCATGAATAATAAACATTTATCATGATATAAGGAAATAAATAATAACTTTATTATTTCCTCTAGGGCATATTTCCTTCAGTCTCCCACTTGCACTAGAGTCAATAATCTAGTTCACATCGCCATGTGTTTTAGCAGCATTATTTCACATCACCATGTGATTAACACCCATAGTTCACATCGTCATGTGACCAACACTCAAAGGGTTTACTAGAGTCAGTAATCTAGTTCGCATATCTATGTGATTAACACCCAAAGAGTACTATGGTGTGATCATGTTTTGCTTGTGAGATAATTTTAGTCAACGGGTCTGTCACATTCAGATCCGTAAGTATTTTGCAAAATTCTATGTCTATAATGCTCTGCACGGAGCTACTCTAGCTAATTGCTCCCACTTTCAATATGTATCCAGATTGAGACTTTAGATTCATCTGGATCAGTGTCAAAAACTTGCATCGACGTAACCCTTTACGACGAACCTTTTTGTCAGGTCCATAATCGAGAAACATATCCTTATTTCACTAAGGATAATTCTGACCGCTGTCTAGTGATCTACTCCTAGATCACTATTGTACTCCCTTGCCAAATCAATGCAGGGTATACAATAGATCTGGAATACGGCATGACATACTTTATAGAACCTATGGCCAAGGCATAGGGAATGACTTTCATTCTCTTTCTATCTTCTGCCGTGGTCGGGTTTTGAGTCTTACTCAACTTCACACCTTGTAATACAAGCAAGAACTCTTTCTTTGACTGCTCCATTTTGAACTACTTCAAAATCTTGCCAAGGTATGTACTCATTGAAAAAACTTATCAAGCGTCTTGATCTATCTCTATAGATCTTGAAGCTCAATATGTAAGCAGCTTCACCGAGGTCTTTCTTTGAAAAAACTCCTTTCAAACACTCCTTTATGCTTTACAGAATAATTCTACATTATTTCTGATCAACAATATGTCATTCACATATACTTATCAGAAATGTTGTAGTGCTCCCACTCACTTTCTTGTAAATACAGGCTTCATCGCAAGTCTGTATAAAACTATATGCTTTGATCAACTTATCAAAGCGTATATTCCAACTCCGAGATGCTTGCACCAGTCCACAGATGGATCACTTGAGCTTGCACATTTTGTTAGCACCTTTCGGATTGACAAAACCTTCTCGTTGCATCATATACAACTCTTCTTTAATAAATCCACTAAGGAATGCAGTTTTGTTTATCCGTTTGCCAGATTTCATAAAATGCAGCAATTACTAACATGATTCGGACAGACTCAAGCATAGATACGAGTTAGAAGCTCTCATCGTAGTCAACACCTTGAACTTGTCGAAAACCTTTTGCGACAAGTCGAGCTTTATAGACAGTAATATTACCGTCAGTGTCAGTCTTTTTCTTGAAGATCCGTTTATTCTCAATTGCTTGCCGATCATCGGGCAAGTCAACCAAAGTCCATACTTTGTTCTCATACATGGATCCCATCTCAGATTTCATGGCCTCAAGCCACTTTGCGGAATCTGGGCTCACCATCGCTTCTTCATAGTTCGTAGGTTCATCATGATCTAGTAGCATGACTTCCAGAATTGGATTACCGTACCACTCTGGTGCGGATCTCACTCTGGTTGATCTACGTGGTTCAGTAGTATCTTGTCCTGAAGTTTCATGATCATCATCATTAGCTTCCTCACTAATTGGTATAGGTGTCGCAGAAACAGTTTTCTGTGATGTACTATTTTCCAATAAGGGAGCAGGTACAGTTACCTCGTCAAGTTCTACTTTCCTCCCACTCACTTCTTTCGAGAGAAACTCCTTCTCTAGAAATGATCCATTATAAGCAACAAATGTCTTGCCTTAGGATCTGTGATAGAAGGTGTACCCAACAGTCTCCTTTGGGTATCCTATGAAGACATATTTCTCCGATTTTGGTTTGAGCTTATCAGGATGAAACCTTTTTCACATAAGCATCACAACCCCAAACTTTAAGAAACGACTACTTTGGTTTCTTGCTAAACCACAGTTCAGATTGTGTCGTCTCAACGGACTTAGATGGTGCCCCTTTTTAACGTGAATGCAGCTGTCTCTAATGCATAATCCCAAAACGATAGTGGTAGATCGGTAAGATACATCATAGATTGCACTATATCCAATAAAGTACGGTTATGACATTCGGACGCACCATTATGCTGTGGTGTTTCAGGTGGCGTGAGCAGTGAAACTACTTCACATTGTTTTAACTGAAGACCAAACTCGTAACTCAAATACTCTTTTCTACGATCAGATCGTAGAAACTTTATTTTCTTGTTACGATGATTTTCCACTTCACTCTGAAATTCTTTGAACTGTTCAAATGTTTCAGACTTATGTTTCATCAAGTAGATATCCCCATATCTGCTCAAATCATCTGTGAAGGTCAGAAAATAATGATACCTGCTGCAAGCTTTAATATTCATCGGACCACATACATCAGTATGTATGATCTTCAATAAATCTGTTGCTTGCTTCATTGTTCCGGAGAATGGTGTTTTAGTCATCTTGCCCAAAAGGCACGGTTCGCAAGCATCAAGTGATTCATAATCAAGTGATTCCAAAATCCCATCAGCATGGAATTTCTTCATGCGTTTTACACCAATATGACCTAAACGGCAGTGCTACAAATAAGTTGCACTATCATTATTAACTTTGCATTTTTGGTTTCAATATTATGATTATGTGTATCACCATGATCGAGATCCAACGAACTATTTTCATTGGGTGTGTAACCATATAAGGTTTTATTCATGTAAACAGAACAACAATTTATTCTCTTACTTTAATGAATAACTGTATTGCAATAAACATGATCAAATCATATTCATGCTCAACGCAAAAACCAAATAACACTTATTTAAGTTCAACACTAATCCCGAAAGTATAGGGGAGTATGTGATGATGATCATATCAATCTTGGAACTACTTCCAACACACATCGTCACTTTACCCTTAACTAGTCTCTGTTTATTCTGCAACTCCCGTTTTGAGTTACTACTCTTAGCAACTGAACTAGTATCAAATACTGAGGGTTTGCTATAAACACTAGTAAAGTACACATCAAATATACTTATGTTCACTTTGCCATCCTTCTTATCCGCCAATCACTTGGGGTAGTTCCGCTTCCAGTAACCAGTCCCTTTGCAGTAGAAGCACTTTGTCTCAGGCTTAGGACCAGACTTGGGCTTCTTCACATGAGTAGCAACTTGCTTGCCGTTCTTTTGAAGTTCCCCTTCTTCCCTTTGCCCTTTTCTTGAAACTAGTGATCTTGTCAACCATCAACACTTGATGTTTTTCTTGATTTCTACCTTCGTTGATTTCAGCATCACGAAGAGCTTGGGAGTTGTTTCCGTTATCCCTTGCATATTATAGTTCATCACGAAGTTCTACTAACTTGGTGATGTTGACTAGAGAATTTTGTCAATCACTATTTTATCTGGAAGATTAACTCCCACTTGATTCAAGCGATTGTAGTACTCAGACAATCTGGGCACATGCTCACTAGTTGAGCGATTCTCCTCCATCTTTCAGCTATAGAACTTGTTGGAGACTTCATATCTCTCAACTCGGGTATTTACTTGAAATATTAACTTCAACTCCTGGAACATCTCATATGGTCCATGACGTTCAAAACGTCTTTGAAGTCCCGATTCTAAGCCATTAAGCATGGTGCACTAAACTATCAAGTAGTCATCATATTGAGCTAGCCAAACGTTCATAACGTCTGCATATGCTCCTGCAATAGGTCTGTCACCTAGCGGTGCATCAAGGACATAATTCTTCTGTGCAGCAATGAGGATAAACCTCAGATCACGGATCCAATCCGCATCATTGCTACTAACATCTTTCAACACAATTTTCTCTAGGAACATATCAAAATAAACACAGGGAAGCAACAACGCGAGCTATTGATCTACAACATAATTTGCAAAATACTACCAGGACTAAGTTCATGATAAATTTAAGTTCAATTAATCATATTACTTAAGAACTCCCACTTAGATAGATATCCCTCTAATCCTCTAAGTGATCACGTGATCCAAATCAACTAAACCATATCCGATCATCACGTGAGATGGAGTAGTTTCATCGGTGAACATCATTATGTTGATCATATCTACTATATGATTCACGCTCGACTTTCGGTCTCCGTGTTCCGAGGCCATATCTGTATATGCTTGGCTCGTCAAGTATAACCTGAGTATTCCGCGTGTGCAACTGTTTTGCACCAGTTGTATTTGAACGTAGAGCCTATCACACCCGATCATCACGTGGTGTCTCAGCACGAAGAACTTTCGCAACGGTGCATACTCCGGGAGAACACTTCTTGATAATTTAGTGAGAGATCATCTTATAATGCTACCGTCAATCAAAGCAAGATAAGATGCATAAAAGATAAACATCACATGCAATCAATATAAGTGATATGATATGGCCATCATCATCTTGTGCTTGTGATCTCCATCTCCGAAGCACCGTCATGATCACCATCGTCACCGGCGCGACACCTTGATCTCCATCGTAGCATCGTTGTCGTCTCGCTAATCTTATGCTTCCACGACTATCACTACCGCTTAGCAATAAAGTAAAGCATTACATCGCGATTGCATTGCATACAATAAAGTGACAACCATATGGCTCCTGCCAGTTGCCGATAACTTGGTTACAAAACATGATCATCTCATACAATAAAATCAGCATCATGCCTTGACCATATCACATCACAACATGCCCTGCAAAAACAAGTTAGACGTCCTCTACTTTGTTGTTGCAAGTTTTACGTGGCTGCTACGGGCTTAAGCAAGAACTCATCTCACCTACGCATCAAAACCACAACGATAGTTTGTCAAATAGACTCCGTTTTAACCTTCTCAAGGACCGGGCATAGCCATACTCAGTTCAACTAAAGTTGGAGAGACAGTCGCCCGCAAGCCATCTATGTGCAAAGCACGTCGAGGGAACCGGTCTCGCGTAAGCGTACGCGTAAGGTTGGTCCGGGTCGTCTCGTCCAACAATACCGCCGAACCAAAGTATGACATGCTGGTAGGCAGTATGACTTGTATCGCCCACAACTCACTTGTGTTCTACTCGTGCAAATAACATCTAACCATAAAACCTAGGCTCGGATGCCACTGTTGGGGAACGTAGTAATTTCAAAAAATTTCCTACGCACACGCAAGATCATGGTGACGCATAGCAATGAGGGGGAGAGTCTGATCTACTTACCCTTGTAGATCGCAACGGAAGCGTTGACACAACGTAGAGGAAGTAGTCGTACGTCTTCTTCCCGATCCGACCGATCCAAGCACCGTTACTCCGGCACCTCCGAGTTCTTAGCACACGTTCAGCTCGATGACGATCCCCGGGCTCCGATCCAGCAAAGCTTCAGGGAGGAGTTCCGTCAGCACGACGGCGTGGTGACGATCTTGATGTACTACCGACGCAGGGCTTCGCCTAAGCACTACAACGGTATGATCGAGGTGGAATTTGGTGGCAGGGGCACCGCACACGGCTAAGGAACGATCTCAAGGATCAACTTGTGTGTCTAGAGGTGCCCCCTGCCCCCGTATATAAAGGATGAAGGGGGGACGCTGGCCGGCCAAGCTAGGAGGCGCAGGAGGAGTCCTACTCCTACCGGGAGTAGGACTCCCCCCCCCCCCCAATCCTATTCCTAATAGGATTCCCCAAACGGGAAGAGAAAGAGAGAGGTGGCCGGCCCCTCTCCTAGTCCTAATAGGACTAGGGAGACGGGGGGAGGTGCAGCCCTATGTGGGCTGCCCTCTCACCTTTCCACTAAGGCCCATGTTGGCCCATTTGGCTCCCGGGGGGTTCCGGTAACCCTCCCGGTAATCCGGTAAAATCCCGATTTCACCCGGAACACTTCCGATGTCCAAACATAGGCTTCCAATATATCAATCTTTACGTCTCAACCATTTCGAGACTCCTCGTCATGTCCGTGATCACATCCGGGACTCCGAACAACCTTTGGTACATCAAAATGCATAAACTCATAATAACTGTCATCGTAACGTTAAGCGTGCGGACCCTACGGTTCGAGAACAATGTAGACATGACCGAGACACGTCTCCGGTCAATAACCAATAGCGGGACCTGGATGCCCATATTGGCTCCTACATATTCTACGAAGATCTTTATCGGTTAGACCGCATAACAACATACGTTGTTCCCTTTGTCATCGGTATGTTACTTGCCCGAGATTCGATCGTCGGTATCCAATACCTAGTTCAATCTCGTTACTGGCAAGTCTCTTTACTCGTTCCGTAATACATCATCTCACAACTAACATCTTAGTTATAATGCTTGCAAGGCTTATGTGATGTGTATTACCGAGAGGGCCCAGAGATACCTCTCCGACACTTGGAGTGACAAACCCTAATCTCGAAATACGCCAACCCAACATCTACCATTGGAGACACCTGTAGTACTCCTTTATAATCACCCAGTTACGTTGTGACGTTTGGTAGTACCCAAAGTGTTCCTCCGGTAAACGGGAGTTGCATAATCTCATAGTTATAGGAACATGTATAAGTCATGAAGAAAGCAATAGCAACATACTAAACGATCGGGTGCTAAGCTAATGGAATGGGTCATGTCAATCAGATCATTCAACTAATGATGTGACCTCGTTAATCAAATAACAACTCTTTGTTCATGGTTAGGAAACATAACCATCTTTGATTAACGAGCTAGTCAAGTAGAGGCATACTAGTGACACTCTGTTTGTCTATGTATTCACACATGTATTATGTTTCCGGTTAATACAATTCTAGCATGAATAATAAACATTTATCATGATATAAGGAAATAAATAATAACTTTATTATTGCCTCTAGGGCATATTTCCTTCAGGTAGTACCCAAAGTGTTCCTCTGGCAAACGGGAGTTGCATAATCTCATAGTCATAGGAACATGTATAAGTTATGAAGAAAGCAATAGCAACATACTAAACGATCGGCTGCTAAGCTAATGGAACGGGTCATGTCAATCAGATCATTCAACTAATGATGTGATCCCGTTAATCAAATAACAACTCTTTGTCCATGGTTAGGAAACATGACCATCTTTGATTAACGAGCTAGTCAAGTAGAGGCATACTTGTGACACTCTGTTTGTCTATGTATTCACACATGTATTATGTTTCCGGTTAATACAATTCTAGCATGAATAATAAACATTTATCATGATATAAGGAAATAAATAATAACTTTATTATTGCCTCTAGGGCATATTTCCTTCAGTCTCCCACTTGCACTAGAGTCAATAATCTAGATCACATCACCATGTGATTAACATTGATAGTTCACATCATCATGTGATTAACACCCATAGTTCACATCGCCATGTGACCAACACCCAAAGGGTTTACTAGATTCGGTAATCTAGTTCACATCGCTATGTGATTAACACCCAAAGAGTACTAAGGTGTGATCATGTTTTTCTTGTGAGAGAATCTTAGTCAACGGTCTTTCATATTCAGATCCGTTATGTATTTTGCAATTTTCTATGTCTACAATGCTCTGCACGGAGCTACTCTAGCTAATTGCTCCCACTTTTAATATGTATCTAGATCGAGACTTAGAGTCATCCAGATCAGTGTCAAAACTTGCATCGACGTAACCCTTTACGGCGAACCTTTTTGTCACCTCCATAATCGAGAAACATATCCTTATTCCACTAAGGATAATTTTGACCGCTGTCCAGTGATCTACGCCTAGATCACTACTGTACTCCCTTGCCAAATCAGTGCAGGGTATACAATAGATCTGGTATACAGCATGACATACTTTATAGAACCTATGGCCAAGGCATAGGGAATGACTTTCATTCTCTTTCTATCTTCTGTCGTGGTCGGGCTTTGAGTCTTACTCAACTTCACACCTTGTAATACAGGCAAGAACTCTTTCTTTGACTGTTCCATTTTGAACTACTTCAAAATCTTGAGAAGGTATGTACTCATTGAAAAACCTTATCAAGTGTCTTGATCTATCTCTATAGATCTTAAAGCTCAATATGTAAGCAGCTTCACCGAAGTCTTTCTTTGAAAAACTCCTTTCAAACACTCCTTTATGCTTTACAGAATAATTCTACATTATTTCCGATCAACAATATGTCATTCACATATACTTATCAGAAATGCTGTAGTGCTCCCACTCACTTTCTTGTAAATACAGGCTTCACCGCAAGTCTGTATAAAACTATATCCTTTGATCAACTTATCAAAGCGTATATTCCGACTCCGAGATGCTTGCACCAGTCCATAGATGGATCGCTGGAGTTTGCATATTTTGTTAGCACCTTTAGGATTGACAAAACCTTCTGGTTGCATCGTATACAACTCTTCTTTAGTAAATCCATTAAGGAATGCAGTTTTGTTTATCCATTTGCCAGATTTCATAAAATGCGGCACTTACTAACATGATTCGGACAGACTCAAGCATAGATACGAGTGAGAAGCTCTCATCGTAGTCAACAACTTGAACTTGTCGAAAACCTTTTGCGACAATTCTAGCTTTCTAGATAGTAACACTACTATCAGCTTCCGTCTTCCTCTTGAAGATCCATTTATTCTCAATTGCTTGCCGATCATCGGGCAAGTCAACCAAAGTCCAAACTTTGTTCTCATACATGGATCATATCTCAGATTTCATGGCCTCAAACTATTTCGCGGAATCTGGGCTCATCATCGCTTCCTCATAGTTCGTAGGTTCGTCATGGTCAAGTAACATGACCTCCAGAATAGGATTACCGTACCACTCTGGTGTGGATCTCACTCTGGTTTACCTACGAGATTCGGTAGTAACTTGATCTGAAGTTACATGATCATCATCATTAGCTTCCTCACTAATTGGTGTAGTAGTCACAAGAACAGATTTTTGTGATGAACTACTTTCCAATAAGGTAGAAGGTACAATTACCTTATCAAGTTTTCTACTTTCCTCCTACTCACTTCTTTCAAGAGAAACTCCTTCTCTAGAAAGGATCCATTATAAGCAACGAATGTCTTGACTTAGGATCTGTGATAGAAGGTGTACCCAACAGTCTCCTTTGGGTATCCTATGAAGACATATTTCTCCGATTTGGGTTTGAGCTTATCAGGATGAAACTTTTTCTCATAAGCATCGCAACCCCAAACTTCAAGAAACGACAACTTTGGTTTCTTGCCAAACCATAGTTCATAAGGCGTCGTCTTGACGGATATAGATGGTGCCCCTTTTTAACGTGAATGCAGCTGTCTCTAATGCATGACCCCAAAAACGATAGTGGTAAATCGGTAAGAAACATCATAGATTGCACTATATCCAATAAAGTACGGTTATGACATTCGGACACACCATTATGCTGTGGTGTTCCAGGTTGCGTGAGTAGTGAAACTATTTCACATTGTTTTAACTGAAGACCAAACTCGTAACTCAAATATTTGTCTCCGCGATCAGATCGTAGAAACTTTATTTTTCTTGTCACGATGATTTTCCACTTCACTCTGAAATTGTTTGAACTTTTCAAATGTTTCAGACTTATGTTTCATCAAGTAGATATACCCATATCTGCTCAAATTATCTGTGAAGTTCAGAAAATAACGATACTTGCCGTGAGCCTAAACACTCATCGGACCGCATACATCAGTATGTATTATTTCCAATAAGTCAGTTGCTCGCTCCGGAGAACGGAGTCTTAGTCATCTTGCCCATAAGGCATGGTTCGCAAGCATCAAGTGATTCATAATCAAGTGATTCCAAAATCCCATCATCATGGAGTTTCTTCATGTGCTTTACACCAATATGACCTAAACGGCAGTGCCACAAATAAGTTGCACTATCATTATTAACTTCGCATCTTTTGGTTTCAATATTATGAATATGTGTATCACTAAGATCGAGATCCAATGAACTATTTTCATTGGGTGTGTAACCATATAAGGTTTTATTCATGTAAACAGAACAACAATTTATTCTTTTACTTAAATGAATAGTCGTATTACAATAAACATGATCAAATCATATTCATGCTCAACGCAAACACCAAATAACACTTATTTAGGTTCAACACTAATCCCGAAAGTATAGGGAGTGTGCGATGATGATCATATCAATCTTGGAACCACTTCCATCACACATCGTCACTTCACCCTTAACTAGTCTATGTTCATTCCGCAACTCCCGTTTCGAGTTACTACTCTTAGCAACTAAACTAGCATCAAATACTGAGGGGTTGCTATAAGCACTAGTAAAGTACACATCAATAACATGTATATCAAATATACTTATGTTCACTTTGCAATCCTTCTTATCTACCAAGCACTTGGGGTAGTTCCGCTTCCAGTGACCAGTCCCTTTGTAGTAGAAGCACTTAGTCTCAGGCTTAGGACCAGACTTGGGCTTCTTCACATGAGCAGCAACTTGCTTGCTGTTCTTCTTGAAGTTCCCCTTTTTCCCTTTGCCCTTTTCTTGAAACTAGTGATCTTGTCAACCATCAACACTTGATGCTCTTTCTTGATTTCTACCTTCATTGATTTCATCATCATGAAAAGCTCGGGATTCGTTTTCGTCATCCCTTGCATACTATTGTTCATCACGAAGTTCTACTAACTTGGTGATGGTGACTAGAGAATTCTGTCAATCACTATCTTATCTGGAAGATTAACTCCCACTTGATTCAAGCGATTGTAGTACCCAGACAATCTGAGCACATGCTCACTAGTTGAGCGATTCTCCTCCGTCTTTTAGCTACTTGTTGGAGACTTCATATCTCTCAACTCGGGTATTTGCTTGAAATATTAACTTCAACTCCTGGAACATCTCATATGGTCCATGACGTTCAAAACGTCTTTGAAGTCCCGATTCTAAGCCATTAAGCATGGTGCACTAAACTATCAAGTAGTCATCATATTGAGCTAGCCAAACGTTCATAACGTCTGCATATGCTCCTGCAATAGGTCTGTCACCTAGCGGTGCATCAAGGACATAATTCTTCTGTGCAGCAATGAGGATAAACCTCAGATCACGGATCCAATCCGCATCATTGCTACTAACATCTTTCAACACAATTTTCTCCAGGAACATATCAAAAATAAACACAGGGAAGCAACAACGCGAGCTATTGATTTGCAAAATACTACCAGGACTAAGTTCATGATAAATTTAAGTTCAATTTAATCATATTACTTAAGAACTCCCACTTAGATAGACATCCCTCTAATCCTCTAAGTGATCACGTGATCCAAATCAACTAAACCATAACCGATCATCACGTGAGATGGAGTAGTTTTCAATGGTGAACATCGTTATGTTGATCATATCTACTATATGATTCACGCTCGGCCTTTCGGTCTCTGTGTTCCGAGGCCATATCTGCATATGCTAGGCTCGTCAAGTTTAACCTGAGTATTCTGCGTGTGCAAAACTGGCTTGCACCCGTTGTAGATGGACATAGAGCTTATCACACCCGATCATCACGTGGTGTCTGGGCACGACGAACTTTGGCAACGGTGCATACTCAAGGAGAACACCTCTTGATAATTTAGTGAGAGATCATCTTATAATGCTACCGTCAATGAAAGCAAGATAAGATGCATAAAAGATAAACATCACATACAATCAATATAAGTGATATGATATGGCCATCATCATCTTGTGCTTGTGATCTCCATCTCCGAAGCACCGTCATGATCACCATCTTCACCGGCGCGACACCTTGATCTCCATAGTAGCATCGTTGTCGTCTCACCAATCTTATGCTTCCACGACTATCACTACCGCTTAGAAATAAAGTAAAGCATTACATCGCGATTGCATTGCATACAATAAAGCGACAACCATATGGCTCCTGCCAGTTGCCGATAACTTGGTTACAAAACATGATCATCTCATACAATAAAATCAGCATCATGCCTTGACCATATCACATCACAACATGCTCTGCAAAAACAAGTTAGACGTCCTCTACTTTGTTGTTGCAAGTTTTACGTGGCTGCTACGGGCTTAAGCAAGAACTCATCTCACCTACGCATCAAAACCACAACGATAGTTTGTCAAATAGACTCCATTTTAACCTTCTCAAGGACCGGGCGTAGCCATACTCGGTTCAACTAAAGTTGGAGAGACAGTCGCCCGCAAGCCATCTATGTGCAAAGCACGTCAAGGGAACCGGTCTCGCGTAAGCGTACGCGTAAGGTTGGTCCGGGTCGTCTCGTCCAACAATACCGCCGAACCAAAGTATGACATGCTGGTAGGCAGTATGACTTGTATCGCCCACAACTCACTTGTGTTCTACTCGTGCAAATAACATCTAACCATAAAACCTAGGCTCGGATGCCACTGTTGGGGAATGTAGTAATTTTAAAAAAATTCCTACGCACACGCAAGATCATGGTGACGCATAGCAACGAGGGGGAGAGTCTGATCTACTTACCCTTGTAGATCGCAACGGAAGCGTTGACACAACGTAGAGGAAGTAGTCGTACGTCTTCTTCCCGATCCGACCGATCCAAGCACCGTTACTCCGGCACCTCCGAGTTCTTAGCACATGTTCAGCTCGATGACGATCCTCGGGCTCCGATCCAGCAAAGCGTCGAGGAAGAGTTCCGTCAGCACGACGGCGTGGTGACGATCTTGATGTACTACCGACGCAGGGCTTCGCCTAAGCACTACAATGGTATGATCGAGGTGGAATTTGGTGGCAGGGGGCACCGCACACGGCTAAGGAACGATCTCAAGGATCAACTTGTGTGTCTAGAGGTGCCCCCTGCCCCCATATATAAAGGATCTAAGGGGGAGGGGCTGGCCGGCCAAGGGGGGAGGCGCAGGAGAGTCCTACTCCCACTGGGAGTAGGATTCCCCCTCCAATCCTAGTCCAACTAGGATTCCTCGGAGGGGAAAAGAGGAGGAGGTGGCCGGCCACCCTTTCCTAGTCCTAATAGGACTAGGGGAAGGGGGAGGCGCGCAGCCCATCTAGGGCAGCCCCTTCTCTTTTCCACTAAGGCCCATTATGGCCCATCTAGCTCCCGGGGGGTTCCGGTAACCCTCCCGGTATTCCGGTAAAATCCCGATTTCACCCGGAACACTTCCGATGTCCAATCATAGGCTTCCAATATATCAATCTTTACGTCTCGACCATTTCGAGACTCCTCGTCATGTCCGTGATCACATACGGGACTCCGAACAACCTTCGGTACATCAAAATGCATAAACTCATAATAACTGTCATCGTAACGTTAAGCGTGCGGACCCTACGGTTCGAGAACAATGTAGACATGACCGAGACACGTCTCCGGTCAATAACCAATAGCGGGACCTGGATGCCCATATTGGCTCCTACATATTCTACGAAGATCTTTATCGGTCAGACCGCATAACAACATACGTTGTTCCCTTTGTCATCGATATGTTACTTGCCCGAGATTCGATCGTCGGTATCCAATACCTAGTTCAATCTCGTTACCAGCAAGTCTCTTTACTCGTTCCGTAATACATCATCCCACAACTAACATATTAGTTGCAGTGCTTGCAAGGCTTATGTGATGTGTATTACCGAGAGGGCCCAGAGATACCTCTCCGACAATCGGAGTGACAAATCCTAATCTCGAAATACGCCAACCCAACATTTACCTTTGGAGACACCTGTAGTACTCCTTTATAATCACCCAGTTACGTTGTGACGTTTGGTAGTACCCAAAGTGTTCCTCTGGCAAACGGGAGTTGCATAATCTCATAGTCATAGGAACATGTATAAGTTATGAAGAAAGCAATAGCAACATACTAAACGATCGGGTGCTAAGCTAATGGAACGGGTCATGTCAATCAGATCATTCAACTAATGATGTGATCCCGTTAATCAAATAACAACTCTTTGTCCATGGTTAGGAAACATAACCATCTTTGATTAACGAGCTAGTCAAGTAGAGGCATACTAGTGACACTCTGTTTGTCTATGTATTCACACATGTATTATGTTTCTGGTTAATACGATTCTAGCATGAATAATAAACATTTATCATGATATAAGGAAATAAGTAATAACTTTATTATTGCCTCTAGAGCATATTTCCTTGATTGATCTCCTTCTTAATAGTTCAAAGAGGTGCGGGACAAGCTCCTACCACATGACCGCATAGAAGCAATTCAAGAGTAAATAGCGGGATTTTTGCTCGACCAGGTCATAGATCCCAAAAAATAATACTATTACCCGCTACCGTCCCCATGAACCACTTCCAATTGTTATTGTACTCCGAAGGCACCAATTAGCTAGGCTAATGTCACTGGCTCCGAAGGCACCAATTAGCTAGGCTAATGTCAGTGGCTCCGAAGGCACCAATAAGAAGAAAATATATATATATATATATATATATATATATATATATATATATATATATATATATATATATATGGTCGCGCTATTCGTCACCTTGGGTGAGGAATAGTTATTCTTCACCCCCCCTCTATTTTATCATCAATGCATCATAATTTTACGTTCTGTAAATTTTGTCTTATTTCCGACGTAAAAACAGACTATAAGAAAATATATAATCGTCGTAAAAAATATTTTATGTTATGTAAAATTACAAACGTAAAAACATAGTGTAAAATACACATAAACTGCAGATTTTCTTCTATTATGACCTATATTTTAATTTTCTTATGCCAAATTTTACGTAGTGAATCAATCAAAATGTAACTATTTGAATTCCAAACGTAATTTAATTCGAAAATGATCGTAAGATTACCTCAGGTGAAGAATAACTTATTCTACACCCTGGATGATGAATAGTATATATATATATATATATATATATATATATATATATATATATATATATATAATATATATATATATATATACGGTAGCGCTAAAGTACACCCGAGCGTAGAATCGCTAATCGTGCGCTCCGACTAGGTGGGTAGACCGGACGTCCGCGTACACTGGCACCAAATTAGCCAACCAACAAACCGCCCTCCGCTTGATCGTAAAAGAGATGAAAACCATCGTAACAGCAATAATTGCTTACCGGGCTGCATAGACCACCATACCTAGCTAAATTAGCTGACCAGATTTCTTTTGGTTTAAACCCTTGTAACGGTTTGCAAAATATAGTAAAATGATTACCCACTAGATTTGCCTTGCTAACTAGCCGGGTCAATGACTTCCGTATGTGCCAATTGTTGTTAGCTTTGGGTATGTGGTAATTTCATTATGACATCGTCATTACTAATAATATTAAATTTTAGTTTTCCCCATTACTAAAAGTATAACATGGCGTTACCATAGATTTATAATTGAGCCCAACTTGGCGTTACCATGAATTACTAGATCTACTAATTGTAGTTACCATACGTGCAAAAGAGAAATAAATAAATTACTAGAACTACTACTTTGGATTACCACATTTCATTCCCTCATAAAGATGGACATAGTAAACAGGTTACCATTGATTACCACCAAATTAGAAACAACTAGAAGTGTGACTGTTGTAATGTGGTTAGTGTGTTTTACTACATGTTACTCATGCTTTTACGATCAACTGGGAAGCAACTGCACCGAGTGTGCCCGCGTTGAGTTGTTTAGAGGAGCATCGAGCGCGTGTTCTGGCCGGAGCGTAGAATAAGTAATTTGCGCTCAGGCTTAGTTTAGCATACATATATATATATATATATATATATATATATATATATATAATGATCGGTTCTACTAGAAATTCTATTTATATATATGCATAACGTGTACAATATGTAGTATCGTAAAATACCAGCAAACGAAAAATAATTAAATGGAAAACACAAAATTAAATGAAAAAAAATCATAAACCCAAAACCCCCCAACATTTTAATACCGGTTGGTGACATCAATCGGTACTAAAGGGCTCCCTGCCCCCCGAAGCTGGCTCGTGCCACATGGTTGCCCTTTAGCACCGGTTGGTGCTGAACCGGTACTAAAGGGGGGGGGGGGGCTTTAGTGCCTACATTTTAGCGCCGATTACCAAACCGGCACTAAAGGGCCTTACGAACCGGTGCTATTGTCCGGTTCTACACTAGTGAACTATGAACAAATAATAAACAAGTAAGAAATATTAGTCGAATGCATGACAGGGACAAAAAATTAATTGTACATATAGCTTCGGTACACTCACACAGAAATATGTTAAAGCTCAATTTGAGGTAAAGCTTGGGTGCAACAATTCATCAGTGACATATATTGACATCCAAATTGAAAACTTTAATGTAAACAAATCCTACCTCCCCAGCCACTCGCTGGTAGGCTACGGGACAAAAAATTTACCACCGTAGCCTACCAGCGAGTGCCACCTTGGGTGCAACAATTCATCAGTGAAATTTTTTTTTGCTGAAACTTGCTGGTAGGCTACCAGGGAATGTAAACTTGAATGTAAACAAATCAGTGACATATATTTTTTAAATGAAGGGTTATGCAAAGTGGCACTCGCTGGTAGGCTACGGTGGTAAATTTTTTACTTTTTACTTTTTTTACTTCTTTTATTAGATGAAGGTAAGATTTTTTTCTGAGATATTTTTTTAGATAGAGGTGAGGACTCTATGTATTTTTTTTATAAAAACGTGCGCACAATTCCCTCTCAAGTGGCGCCACAGGGTGACGCCCCAGCCATTAGTTTTTTTTATGATACGCACATTTTGCTGAAACGCGGACATTGGATACATGCAAAAAGGATTATTAAGTTCATGAATGTACAATCGCGTGAATCTTGATAAAGTACTGTATTGACTTGCAGTTATTTATCGCTCCCTTTTGCACTAACATCGAGATACTTATTTTGGGACGTACGGATTATAAACTTACTTGTAGCAGAATATGAATTTTTTTGAATACAACTATATTTAGGCTCGCCGCAAAAAAAGAAAGAAAGAAAAGAATACAGCTATAGACCAAGAAAAGAAAGAGTCTGCATATCCAGAGTCAGCTTGCTTGGCCTCCAATGTTTCTCCTGCCTGCCTCGGTTCACACGCTTCCTTCGAAACATGAACGATTCGGGAGAGAGGGAGGAGAGAAACCGTACCGTGTGTGGGTGCCAAGTTTCGTTCCTTGCCCAGCTGGCACGATCAGCGCCGTCTGCAACCGTACACGCAGCACTGGACGGCCAAGATCCACTGTACGTGAGACGTGTCCTGCACCAGTACGCCAACCCAACCGACTCGGGCTCTGCTTCCGTGCCCCGCACGAACTCCCCTCGATCGATTCCACCGATCCACCCATAAATACCACGCCGCGGCCTCCCCTAGCATCATATGCAAAGAAAAACGAACACCAAGCCTCAAGCGATCTCGAGCGCCGGAGCCCCCAAACCCGCCGCCGTGTCGTCGTATTCGTCGATCAAGAGGAACACCGACGTGCCGCCGTCGGAGTTGGAGCAGCGCGTCAAGGTGTCGCCACCGCCGCCGTTCGCGTCGGACAGGTGGGCAGCGGGCGGCGCCTCGTCCTCCGACGACGAGGAGGACACCAAGAAGACCAAGAACAAGAAGGCCGCGGCCAGCAAGGCGGTGCCGGCGAGGAAGAGCGGCAAGGCCAAGGGCAAGGACAGGTACCTCGTCGCGCCACCGGCAGAAGCTGACCAGGAGTTCATGCCCGCAGGCGCCGCCCCCGACCCGTTCGCCGACAACGACGCGCTCCCGCCCTCCTCGTTCGACCCGTTCGCCGACGCGCGCGCCGACCACGCGGTTGCCGGCGCCGGGGTCGACGACGCCTACGTGCACCTCCGCGTGCAGCAGCGCAATGGCAAGAAGACGCTGACCACGGTGCAGGGGCTCAGCGCCAGCTACAACTACGCCAAGGTGCTGCGGGACCTCAAGCGGGAGCTCTGCTGCAACGGCACCGTCGTCGAGGACAAGGAGCTCGGCAACGTCATCCAGCTGCAGGGCGACCACCGCAAGCGCGTCGCCGGCTTCCTCGCCAAGGCCGGCCTCGCCAAGACCGAGTGCATCAAGGTCCACGGCTTCTAAGCCGAGATCTCCACAGAGTTTAGTTTGTTTATCGGGTTTGCTGTTTGGTGATTTGATTTCTGTGTGATGTGTGAGTCTAGCCATAATGGCTTGCGGTCGTCGGGTTAAATCGTGTAAGGGGTCACTTTTTGCTATATCAATAATAATGCAGACTTTTACAATACCTTACTCTATTCGGAAAATTACCTACGGATTTCGAGCAATTTTCACATGACGTATGGAGATTTGGATCTTTAAAAATTGTACTTTTTCATGACAACCAGAGGAAATTTTTCATCCACTCGTCTCTTATTAGGCCCTATTTGATTCACAGGATTTTCAAATCGAAGGAATAGGAAAAATATAGGGTTGGAGTGGCATTTACACATGAATCCTACAGGATTAGCATGGAGTGTTTGATGGCACAGGAAAAGCAAAGGAATTGTAAAAAAAAGTTGGAGTGGATGTTAGATTTTCCTATGAAATGTAGTACAAAAGATTTCATAGGAAAAATTTCTATGGGATCCAATCCTATGAATCAAAGGACCAACATAGGAATTTTTTTTAAGGATTTCAATCCTCCAGAAATCCTATAAAATTCCTTTGAATCAAAGGAGCCCTTAATTCTTTGGATATGTAAGTCTCATAGACTTAACTATTTAACATCTAAGTGATATCATCCTTGCTTCTTTTTCGTCTTTGTAGGTATGTTGAACCAATGCAACCCCCACACCTAAACAATTTGCAATGACTTTCTTTTCACTCTTTGCATATGTGGATGAGCTAATTGCTTGGAGGTACCACAATTATCACTTTCCATAATTTTTACATGCTAGTTTCATATCTGAGGCAGTTTGTTACAAAATAGTCTAAAACACATATAACAAGGTATCTGGCCATAGGGGGGCGCATGTCAGAAGCTGACGCGGCATGTTCTTTTGTGAAAAACATCCTTACTTTTCATTTAATCGCATATATCCCTTATTTGACAGAAAAGGGTCGTTTAAGAAAAAAAAACGCACACCCGCAGGTATTCAAACTCATGCCAAGCCGTTCACAGCGCGCCTCCGCTGCCGCTGCGCCACTGTATCATTTGATTCAAATGGCACAAGTATACCACTTTGTACTTTGCGCAGCTTCGTTTTTTGTATATGCTTTTTTCGTATTTCTTTTATCCTTTTTGTGTATTCTTCGGGCCATCGTAGCGTCAAGCAGTGCCGAGGTTCCATTTTTTGTATTTGTACTATAACGATATGAACTTTGTATTTGAACAATCTTTTTTGACTAGTTACCTGTATTATGTCCCGCTTGCTGTTGTGAGTCCTTATTTATTCTTCTGACAAACTTAACTATGATTTTCAGCTTATGGTGCAGTGCTCGATACTAAGATGAAGAGAGAGAAAATTTATAACAGTAAACTAGAAGTTGAAGTCCTACAAATATATGTTACACACAGTTAATATTGAACTAATAAAATATTAACATGAGCTGCATGAGATTCACAGCAGTAATGGAATATTCATGTGAGCAAGAGATTCCTTGCATGGTGAGTGTGAGTGCGCGTTTACTTTGGGTTTTCAAATTTTTAAAAAGTCATATCTTTCAAACCGCGCATCAAAATTCGGATCCGTCTTCACCGTGGGTTCCTCGTGGCGATAATTTTAAAACTAGATCCTGCATGAGTATGTTTCGATGAAAATTTTTCAATGCCAATTTTGGTGCTATATGGTGCAACTTTAGTACTGAATGATGCAACTTTTTAAAAAACTTGTTTTTTAGAGCTGCATGATCCAACTTCCTATGAAGTTGCAACTTACCAACCATGATAACGTAGTGTGCAAATAGTCTACTACCCCGGCCAACAACCTAGTAGTTGATGTGCAACCCTTGCCCGTACTCGTGGATGTGTAGTTTTTCATTCTTGGTACACCCTGCCCCACCCCCCTACTAATGCTATGTGCAACTTAGTCTGTTATTCACGCCAACTGCCTATTAGTCGATGTGTAAATTCTTCCCCTCCCTTGTTGTGGATATGTAGTTTCAGTTAGCGGGGGCAACAGACGAAGTTGCACAAGTATGCTAGGCAGTTGGCCTGGGCAACATACGAAGTTGCACATCTCACATGCAAGATAGTTGGATGGTGAAAACTCCATATTCATGAGGGTAGTGAAAAATTCCATATAGACAGGATGCTAAAGTTGTACATCTCACTAGAAGGGGTGGTTTGGCCTAGGTGCTAGCAGGGAAACTACACATTCACGGGGATACAAGGAAAAAATTGCACATCAATGTTAGACAATTGGCCGTGGCAGTATCTGAAGGTGCACATCCATTGGTAGGTAGTTGGCTAATGCAGCAAACCGTGGAAGCACATCCACGGGCAGAAACAAAGTTGCACATCAACTACTAGCTAGTTGCCTTGGCCAAAAATGAGGTCGCACATCTCACTCGAAGGAGTTAGTTTGGGGTGGAGGTGCCATCAATGAAAACAGCACGTCCATGGGGTAGGTGAAAAGTTGCACATCCACTGTCAGTAGTTGCACATCGACTTTATACAGTTACACAAAATGGGGACTGAATTGCACACAAGAAAAATTCATTGAATCCATGCGGGATCTAGTTTCGAAGAATGCGCCGCGAGAGTTCCAGTGGTGAAAACAGATCTCACTTTCCATGTGCGGTTTGAAAGTTATGTTTTTTAAATTCGAAAACTCAATTTAAGTGTGTTCACACTTGTTTACATGGGTGCTTTGCAAAAAATTATGTTCACACCTATTCACTTTTACTAATATGGAATAGGGGGGACAAACTATTTCCATTGATAGATTGGAGGACAAAATATTTCCTTTTTCGGCCGGCCACTCCGGAGCGCTAAAAAGGGGTTATACCATATTAAGAAAATGGTCATCACATCCTATAATTAAAAAGATGTTTATTGCATCATATATTGAAACGTTCATCGTGTTTTACAAAAGCGTATCGTTTAATATATATTTTGAACATTATTTAATATACAATGATCTTATTTAAAAATAAGATGCACCTTATTTAAATATACGATGAACTTTTGAGCATGGCCTGAGTTATTAATTCAAACAGATCATTATAGTTCTCTAGAAGTATGCTCTTGTGCATGGCCTGAGTGGATAATTTAGTAGTTCCTCTTCCTCATACCTCTTGCATCTTTTCTTCCACCAGCCCCTGTCTCCTGCAAAAACCACAACAGAATCCAACCGTCACAGTTCAAACCTACAAGTTTAGCTCCAAACAGATGAAAAAAAAAACTTTTTTTAGAACAAAATAAAAAACAAGTAGAACAAGGCAAAAAATACAGGGAAACAACTGACCTCCAGCACGGTACCACAGAAGTAGAGTATATGCGCGTACTATATTTTGAATATTATTTAATACTAGTAAGTGTGCACGTGCAACTCATGTCTTGAATAATATAAATGATAACAATCGGGCAAATTTATAAACTATAATGGATGTTATACAATTTCTCCATAACTTCAAATATTATGTCAACTAAAACTGTTTTTTATCCATTGTTTAGATCATACATAGTATTTGTAAAAATTCCACTGGTCACATAAACAATAATAGGTATACTCATTTCATAATAAAAATTCCAACTTGTGTGTTAAGGACTAAAACCGGAAAACCTTGCTCATAAAAAGATAATCCATAAACCCCGCAAAAAAAGATAATCCATAAAACTTGTTGAACAGTCACGAAATCAAGACAATAAATGAATGAATAGGTCCTCTAATTTAGGCTCCAGGCAATGTGGAGGTAGCTCCGGTAATACTTGTTCGGCTTCTACTGCACCTAGATCCTCTCGTTTGTCCTCACAATCGGCTACAAGGTGTACTCAACCACATCAGATGCCACTATCCCGTCATTTGCACCATCGACACGACAACCAGCACCAACACCTTTACACTCTCCTTCGTCCTTTAATCACCGGCAAGAACCTATGTCCTGCTATACCCTGTCCAACCACGCCACACACCGCCATTGACATGCAGATCCACACCATGGTGAGATGCGCACTATACTGATCCAGGCGCGACTGTATAGGCAAGCAGAGTTCCAACACTACAGTCATTGGCATTATACAACCAGAATATACATCTAACAATATGTAAATTACCATAGAATCATAGTCGAAGTACCAGATCGGAAATGTAATTGTCGAAGTCCAGTGATACCCATCACTTGACGAAAGATATAGGGGTGTTCAATGCACTTGGAGGAAAAATTATTAAATATAAAATTCAAGCATAAGGGTTCACAATGGTACATTCTTCCTGGAGTGAGGCATACTATGCCACTAAAATATTGATGTTAAGAAGGCAGTTAAGACTATTCTCTAAGCAAATGTAATTTTGTGTATTCCTTCTAAATAGTACATCAAGGCAGAGTATGACAATTTAGAATTTTGGAGGCTAAGGTAGAGTACATCTATTAGCAGTGTTATTGTGTAGGTCAAGGAAGAGTATGACAACTTAGAATTTAAATGCATGTCATAGAATCTTCCTTTTCAAAAATACCCATCTTTACTTTTAAAGTGTGTTGATTTTTTCAAATTTATATTTAGGAACTATGGCTAAGGAGAAGCTTCATAATTAGAAAACAACAGTCAAAATTAAAAAAATACATACTAGATGAATGTAAATCAACTTATTTGGCATTATGGTTTTAAATAATAAATATTATCGACCCTCTACGGAACACCCTCAATGAAGTGTCCTAAAATAGACCCTCAGTAGAATTCTTACCATTGACATGTGAAAGAAAATTGGCGGGCCTGGAATTGGTCCTATCGAGATTGATATTGTTCCACCCATGATGATGGGCATGGAAAAATTAAGCATGAACTTTCCTTTCTTCTCCCGAGTCCCACCCCTTTCAAAACCTAGGGGTTTCCCCCTTCCCCCTTTATAACCCCAAAATCTTGCAAAGTCCGCGGAGCCGCCGCCGCAGAAAACCAACATGATGTTCTTCATTTAAACTGCATTAGTCTCTACTCTCGTCTTCTCCGTTGAGTCGAATGCCCCTTGAAGAGGTCTAATATTCATACCCATCAAGATTTAAATTGATCCACGACGCTTGGTAAGCCCAAAAGTATATCTAACCTATGCTAGCGTAGTTAGATCTTTGTGAAGGAAATATGCCCTAGAGGCAAAAATAAAGTTGTTATTTATATTTCCTTATATCATGATATATGTTTATTATTCATGCTAGAATTGTATTAACCAGAAAATTGATACATGTGTGAATACATAGAAAAAACAAAGTGTCCCTAGTATGCCTCTACTTAACTAGCTCGTTAATCAAAGATGGTTAAGTGTCCTAACCATAGACATGTGTTGTCATATGATGAACGAGATCACATCATTAGGAGAATGATGTGATGGACAAGACCCATCCATTATCTTAGCATAATGATCGTTGAGTTTTATTGATATTGCTTTCTTCATGACTTATACATATTCCTCTGACTATGAGATCATGCAACTCCCGAATACAGGAGGAACACCTTGTCTGCTATCAAACGTCACAATGTCACCGGGTGATTATAAAGATGCTTTACAGGTGTCTCCGAAGGTGTTTGTTGGGTTGGCATATATGGAGATTAGGATTTGTCACTTCGAGTATCGGAGAGGTATCTTAGGGCCCTCTCGGTAATGCACATCACTATAAGCCTTGCAAGCAATGTGACTAATGAGTTAGTTGCGGAATGATGCATTACGGAACGAGTAAAGAGACTTGCCGGTAACGAGATTGAAGAAGGTATGATGATACCGACGACTGAATCTCGGGCAAGTAACATACCGATGACAAAGGGAATAATGTATGTTGTTTTGCGGTTTGACCGATAAAGATCTTTGTAGAATATGTGGAAACCAATATGAGCATCCAGATTCCGCTATTGGTTTTTTATCAGAGATGTGTCTCGGTCATGTCTACATAGTTCTCGAACCCATAGGGTCCGCACGCTTAACATTCGATGACGATTTGTATTATGAGTTATGTGTTTTGGTGATCGATGTTTTTTTGGAGTCCCAGATGAGATCACGGACATGACGAGGAGTCTCGAAATGGTCGAGAGGTAAAGATTGATATGTTCGAAGGTAGTATTCGGACACAGGAAGGGTTCCGGAGTGTATCGGGTACATACCGGAGTACTAGAGGGGTTACCGGAACCCCCCGCACTACAAGAAACCTGTTAATCCATGACGGATTTCTCGTGACGTTGTGGTAAACTGTCATGGAAACCGTCACGGATCACACAGACTTGAACACCCCCCAAAACTATAGCCTTTTATGACGGACATCGACAGACCGTCACAAAAATCATCATGGATTGAGTAGCCATACTATTATTTTAACATTGTATATGGACCATATTGTCCATCACGGACTGAACATCCTTAGGGCCAGACTTTGTAGGTCGCAGGCCATTGTGGGACCTGACAGTAAGGTGTCGGGTGTCTTAAGGACCCACTATGGGGTCCACGTAAGGCCGTATAAAAGCAAAAGTTTGAAGCTGAACCGTGCTCGTAGGAAATTCATTAGCTCTAACAAAAATAATATATTTTCTGATTTTTTTGCCATTTTTTTTCTAGTTTAGTGTTGACACGCATGCTCATCTACCCCGGTATACAGAGAAGCCACTTGTTTTTGAGACCGACATAATTAGTCACCGGTTTTGTTAAAAAACTCACCGGTTTGAAACAAGGGCCTTGATCATAGAAAATCCTGACAGCTTTAACAAAAATAAAAAAATAAGATTATTTCTTAATTTTGTTGCCATTATTTAAAAAAATTATTGTACACATGCATGCTCATATGCCGTGTGTGCAGAAACGCTATGTATTCTCACCTAAAAAGCGCTATGTATTCTCGCATGCGAGATAGAAGCTCATTTTTGTAAACAAAAGAAATATAAAAAGGTGCAACAGCAGGGATTGATCGCAGTACTTCAAGAAATATGTAGATCCTTGCTAGCCACTGCGCCAACCTCCCAATCTTGTTTTGTAGTTGGGGGTGGGGGGTCCCTCTTAAGGTAACTAGAGCCGGTTTTCTCAGTTTTCTTCTTGTTTTTTTTTCTTTTTCTTCTCTGGTTGTTCTATTATAATTCATTTTTTTCTCTACATGATAAAAAAATCATTATTTTTTAATACATGGTCAACATTTTTTCTATACACATTTAGCACTCCCAAAATGCTAGTTTAACATTTTTCAAATACTTGCTCATCATTTTTTCAAAATTCTTTATTAACAATTAATATACATGATAAAAAAATCATATTTTTTTGATACATGGTCAACAATTTCTCTATTCCCGTTCAATATTTTTCGAATGCTTGTTTAACATTTTTCAAATATTTGTTCATCCTTTTTTTCAAATTCTTTATAACATTTTATATACATGATAAAAATCATTTTTTTACATGAGAAATAATTTTTATATGCGCGTTCAAAAAAAAATTCGAATGCTTAATAAACATTTTATGAATGCTTGTTTAACATTTTTAAATACATGTTTAACCTTTTTTCAAATTCTGAGCATAGTCTCATGATGTCGTAGCGTGACTCCATACCAGGTCCTTTTTTTAATTCGTATAACCAAAGAATATCTACACTCGCCAAATAATACCTCACTATCCAAGGAACTCAATCCTTAACAACGAAACCAATAGATTAAACATGACAAAAAGGTACAAATAATAGTAAGTGACACAAAAGAATACCAAATCAATAGTTTGCTTCATCCATTCTGCCCATATGTGTAGACACTCCTGTTTTTATTTTTTATTTATTCGTTTCTCTTATAAAAGTTGCAAATATTGTGTATTAAAAATATTTATTTATTTTCATTAGTGTGTACCTTGAAGAGCCAAACATGAACTTTTTCCTAAATTGACGTGGATTTACACAGTTCGATGTGTATTAAAAATTAATCTGTAAATTTATGTATATTCATTCAGGACCAAAAGCATGCACAATTATTACACAATATTTTTTTAATACACGTCTAACATTTCCTAAAAACAAATTGAACAAAATTTAAAAGTACACATTGGCATTTTTATTAATGCATGGCGAACATTTTCTAAAAATGCATCGACAACTTTTTAATAGATACGATACATTGTACAAAAACATGTTTGTCCATTATTCCAAATGCAGTTACACTTTCTTAAAGTATTATGATGGCATTTGTAAATTTTTATTATATTTCTTTTCTCAAAAGGAAAAAAAATCAACAACAAGTATAAACATGTACTTGGAAAAATAAAAATAAAACCAATGGAAAACAATTGTCAGAAAAATCGTTTGAATCCATCAAGAATGAAAGGGAAAATCACTTGAAGAGGATCATCGATAGATACATGCTAAGATATTGTTGCGATACCAATGTGCACTGAGTAATATATTAATATATTAAAAAATGTTCTATGCATATTCTATTGACTTGAAACACAACATAGAATATATTTTAACCAATTTAAGCTAAAGAACAAAAGACTAGGTTTCAAGATGCGACGGGTCAGGTTTGAACACGAAACAACCATTACTTTTTCTGTTGGTCAAATTGCATGCAACATACTCCAATACATGAAACCATATCAAAATTTGACTTTTTCAGAGTCAGTTTGTTATATTTAAGTCATTCAATGCAATTAATGAATACAATTCAATTTTAAACTGCAGGTGCACGAAAAAGTTTACAAAATTTGTTTGAAAAATCATATTTTTGTTAGCAAGTATATGTTTAGGCCGATGCAATAAAAGGAAAGAAATTCTAAACATGATGGTGCTAAGACACGATCCCGAGCATGGAGTATACCCTTTTAATTCTGAAAAATGCAAACTGAGTCTGGAAGTCATGAAATTTGGCATGGTACCCACACATGACACCCAAAACATGTAAAATTTGTAACATGCGCTGCTTTGAAACTGGATCATCTCACGAAAGAATCTAGGTTTCGAGAGGCAACAACCAGGATTGAAGGCAAAGTGACCACTGCTTCATCCTTTGTCCTTGAATTGTTTTCTACACTAAACATACACAATTACATGATCCATGTCAAAATTTGGCCTTTTGGGGGTCCTTTGCTATATTTAACTCCTTTAGTGTGTTTCTAGGCATTTAATGAATACAATTCATTTTTGAACTACATGTGCATGAAAAATCATATTTGTGTTAATGAGCCTATGCGCTCATATAATTCAAGTTGTGTTATAGGAAAAATTGGTTTGACAAAACATATTTGTGTTAACCATTTTTTGATAGGTTGCAAATACGAGTTTGAATTATGCATAACAAACCATTGATCTTTTGCAAATTGTTTATGGGGACACAAAATTAACCTTTCTTCAAAGTTTGAAACGTTTGTGTACTTTTGAGAAATATGCATACATTTTAAGGAACATAATTGTAGATCAAAAGAAAATAATGTATTGCAAAAATTGTAGGTCTATTACAACATTTATTCAAGTATGTGCCAAAAATAATGTTCCAGATCTAAATGAAAAGTAGGCACGCATGCTTTTCTAGTTTGTTGTTCACCTCGTGTGCAACTATACTTACATGAAAAATTTATTGTGCTATATATGATAATTCTTTTTTCCAAGTTACTCCACAAGGATGCCTTATTGGGTTATTTGAATAACTGAAAAAAGGAATTCTGGGCCGGCCTCACTATCAACAGTGGCCCGCTATAGTTTCCAGCGAAGTGGAAATCCAGTGTGAGGGCAAACCTGCGCTCCGATTGGTTGAACTAAGCGTCCCACGGATCGCAGATGGGAACCGTCCATCCACCTGAGATCCAATGGCAAGGAAACCTCCCCCTCTTTTTGTGCTTCCTTCCGCCCACGCACGAGACGCCCTCTTCTCTTCCACCGTGAGGAAGTGGATCTCGGTCGGCCTCTTCCAGATCCTTCGCCATCCCCCTCCCCCCTCCCCATCCATGGCACCCTCCCCATCCATGGCCGCAGCCATCCCAACCGAAAAAAGACTGGCAGCTATCCCAACCTCGCCATCCATGGCCATCATTCCCTCTGCATCCCCCAACCGCCGGGTTAGTAGCCGCCACGACCTCGCCATCCACGACCATCTTCCCCTCTGCATCCCACAACGACCATCTGCCTCCGCGATGTTAGCCTCGTCTCGCAGGCGGGAACGCCCCTGCAGGCAGACTAGTGCACGTGGTGTCGTTGCCGTTGGTGTGGATGGTGCCCACTTGCTGCAAGGAGGGACGCTTCATACAGAAGCTGGATGGGCCGCGCGTGACGACTACAGGCGTGCTCGAGATCCCGCTTCATCCCCCACCTGACGACATGCCTGGTGGAATTCCGTCGCATCGGACCGACGGGATCCTCGACAGGCTGTGAGCCTCAACTAACACTAGGTTTCCCTCCCCTGTTGCTTTTGATATTTCCCATACCTTTCGTTTCTGATTTTCTGAGCCATTCTTAGAGGTTCTCAACATGCAGGTGATACAAGTTCCATGGGTTCTTCGGAGACAGAGTGCCTTTCAGGAGCATGGTTCGAGGCAGATGGTTGCGAAAATGGTGTGTCCCTCTGATGACTTCGTCGGGTACGGACGGATCCGCGACCACAAAGGCACTGGGATTAACCCCAGTTGACGTATGGCGAGCGCCGCCGGTGCTGGGGAGCTGGAGAGTAGCTCTGTCTTCTTGAGGAGATGTTTGTAATTTTAAGTTTTTAGGGATCTTTTGCTCGTGTTCATATGTATTTATCGATTTGATTATGTAACTTTCATTTTATTTAATGAAATGATAATATAGTTTCCGACAATACATATTGACTTAAAATTTCCATGGAAGAAGAGAAGACAAATGAGAGTTATTTTTAGAAAGAGAAGAGAAATGAGATGAGGTGGGTGTATGGCTTGTAGTGAATTAGTGGGCCTTGGCCCGACCATAGTTTAATGGGCTGAATTTTAATTTGGGTTGATTGATTGGGCCGTCCCTATTGCACCTGGTGGGCCAAAATTTTAACTGGGCCGATTCCTATATGGGTTGCTGTGTCAGATCCATGTCAAATGATGACGTGGCAAACCTGTTAACGTCGTTACGAGCACATCCGTTAAGCATGCCTGGGGTAGATCCATGACGGCCGAGCACCGTCATGGACAGTACGGCGTCAAATTATGACGCGATATACATGACAGATTTCAAGTTCGTCATGGACGGACACCCATGACAGTTTTTCACTGATCCATGACAGACTAGAGCCGTCATGTATTAATAGAATTCTTGTAGTGCCGGTGAAAGATATGGGCCATATGGGCCATAGGAGGGAGGCTAACCAACCCACAAGGGGCTGGTGCGCCCCCAGAAGGGAGGAGGTCAAATTGGTTTAGGGAAGGGGGCGCCACCCCCTTTCCTTCTCCTACTCCCACTCCTTCATTTTCCCTCCGGTGAAGAAAGGAAGGGGGGGGGGGCGAACCCTACTAGGACTAGGAGTCCTAGTAGGAATCCCCCCATGGGGCACCCCTCTTGTCCAGCCACCCCCTCCTCCCCTCCTTTATATACGGGGGCGGGGGCACCCCAAAGGCACATCAATTGTTCTCTTAGCCGTGTGCGGTGCCCCCCTCCATAGTTTACTCCTCCGGTCATAGCGTCGTAGTGCTTAGGCGAAGCCCTCCGCAGATCACATCACCATCACCGTCACCACGCCGTCATGCTGATGGAACTCTCCCTCGACCCTCTGTTGGATCAAGAGTTCGAGGGACGTCATCGATCTGAACGTGTGCTGAACTCGAAGGTGCCGTATGTTCGGTACTAGATCGGTTGGATCGTGAAGACGTTCGACTACATCAACCGTGTTAACCTAACGCTTCCGTTTTCGGTCTACGAGGGTACGTGGACACACTCTCCCCCTGTCGTTGCCATGCATCTCCTAGATAGATCTTGCATGTTCGTAGGAATTTTTTTGAAATTGCATGCTACGTTCCCCAACAGTGGCATCTGAGCCAGGTCTATGCATATATGATATGCACGAGTAGAACACAAAGAGTTGTGGGCGATAATAGTCATACTGCTTATCACCAATGTCTTATTTTGATTCGGCGGTATTGTTGGATGAAGCGGCCCGGACCAACATTACATGAGACCGGTTCTACCAACGTGTTTTTGCACACAGGTGGCTGGCGGGTGTATGTTTCTCCAACTTTAGTTGAATCGAATTTGACTATGGTTGGTCCTTGTTTAAGGTTAGAGCAACACACTTGACAAAAAAATGTTGTGGTTTTGATGCGTAGGTAAGAACGGTTCTTGCTAGAAGCCCGTAGCAGCCACATAAAACTTGCAACAACAAAGTAGAGGACATCTAACTTATTTTTGCAGGGCTTGTTGTGATTTGATATGGTCAAGACATGATGTGATATAGGTTATTGTATGAGATGATCATGTTTGTAATAGTTATCGGCAACTGACAGGAGCCTTATGGTTGTCGCTTTAATGTATGAAATGCAATCGCCATGTAATTGCTTTAATTTATCACTATGCGGTAGCGATAGTCGTAGAAGCAATAGTTGGCGAGACGACAACGACACTACGATGGATATCAAGGTGTCAAGCCGGTGACGGTGGAGATCATGATGGTGCTTTGGAGATGGAGATGAAAGGCACAAGATGATTGATGGCCATATCATCTCACATATTTTGATTGCATGTGATGTTTATCTTTTATGCATCTTATTTTGCTTAGTACGGCGGTACCATTATAAGATAACCCCTCACTAAATTTCAAGGTACATGTGTTCTCCCTAAGTATGCACCATTGCGACAATTCATCGTGCCCGGACACCAGGGACGGATTCAAGGGGGGACGAGGGGGGGCTGGACCCCCCTCCCAACAATCGTGTCGCCCCTTTAATAGGGGTTGTTGTTCGCTAATTTTTCCTCTTAGTCAACCGACTGTGGGCTGTTTAGCCCCCCTGTCCCTGTGTCGTTTGTTAACAAGAAGCCCAAAATAGCGAGTAGCATTGCAGCCCATCATAGAAGATAAATGGGCCAGTTAGTAGCAGGCTAGCAGCAGTCGTTCTCTCAAAAATAAGAAGCGATATGTGCAGAGATAAATGAACCACGTGCACACATGTCGCTATAATCGCTAGGTTTCCAAACTGCCTCATGCAACCTAGTGTCACGCTTGTACCTTGCCTTGCCTGATATCGATCTTTTCGTGATTCCGTCCCATCGCCGTCAAGATAATTGGAGAAGGGAAGGGGACGGCCGCTGGTAAGCGCAGATCCTGTACAGATGAGCGGCAACAAACGAGGAAGAAAGGTTCTAGTTTAATATTGTACGAGCATCAGATTAGATCAGTTCATGTTTTGTCCTTTTCAAACTGTAATCTTTCTCCCAGTTCCAGTATTCTTTGATTACTTCCATAGAACATGCTTTTTGATGTTCTGGCTTTGGAATTAGGTTGAATCGGTGAGTCGATCCCATCAATTACAGGGAAATTAATGAGATTTCGTAATGTGTTATCGACCACATTGTATTAGTGATAATTATTAGTTTGTAAGATCTTCTATTTCTAGAGTTGTGAATTTGTTTTTGTCATTAAGAAAATAATTTGTAATGTGTTTCTAGAATTTCTTTTTGTCATGTGAATGGAATTAATAAATAAAATTGAGCATGATTGCACACGTTGTTTCCATTGGACCAGACCCTAAAATTTTCTACCACAACATAGCAGTTGCGCATGAACTTAGTGTGAAACCTCGCCCCCGCCTATGCCGAAATCCTGGCTCCGTCCCTGCCGGACACCACGTGATGATCAGGTGCGATAAGCTCTACGTTCACATACAACGGTTAAACTTGACGAGCCTAGCATATGCAGATATGGCCTCGGGACACTGAGACCGAAAGGTAGAACGTGAATCATATAGTAGAATACTCGGGTTAAACTTGACGAGCCTAGCATATGCAGATATGGCCTCGGGACACTGAGACCGAAAGGTAGAACATGAATCATATAGTAGATATGATCAACATAGAGATGTCCACCATTGAAAAATACTCCATCTCACATGATGATTGGACATGGTTTAGTTGATATGGACCACGTGATCATTTAGATGACTAGAGAGATGTCTATATAAGTGGGAGTTCTTAAGAAATATGATTAATTGAACTTAATTTATCATGAACTTAGTCCTGATAGTATTTGCACATCTATGTTGTAGATCAATAGCTCGCGTATAGCTCCCCTGTTTTATTTTTGATATGTTCCTAAAGAAAACTAAGTTGAAAGATGATAGTAGCAATGATGTGGACTAGTTCCGTGATCTTATTGTTGGAAATATGCCCTAGAGGAAATAATAAAATGGTTATTATTATATTTCTTTGTTCATGATAATTGTCTATTATTCATGCTATAATTGTGTTATCCGGAAATCGTAATACATGTGTGAATACATAGACCGCAACACGTCCGTAGTGAGCCTCTAGTTGACTAGCTCGTTGATCAAAAGATAGTCATGGTTTCCTGACTATGGACATTGGATGTCATTGATAACGGGATCACATCATTAGGAGAATAATGTGATCGACAAGACCGAATCCTAAGCATAGCTCATAGATCGTGTAGTTCGTTTGCTGTAGCTTTTCTGAATGTCAAGTATCATTTCCTTGGACCATGAGATTGTGCAACTCCCGGATACCGTAGGAGTGCCTTGGGTGTGCCAAACGTCACAGCGTAACTGGGTGACTATAAAGGTACGTTACAGGTATCTCCGAAAGTGTCTGTTGGGTTGGCATGAATCGAGACTGTGATTTGTCACTCCGTATGATGGAGAGGTATCTCTGGGCCCACTCGGTAATGCATCATCATAATGAGCTCAATGTGATCAAGTTGTTGATCACAAGATCATGCATTACGGTACGAGTAAAGTGATTTGCCGGTAACGAGACTGAACAAGGTATTGGGATACCGACGATCGAGTCTCGGGCAAGTAACGTACCGATTGACAAAGGGAATTGTATACGGATTGATTGAATCCTCGACATCGTGGTTCATCCGATGAGATCATCGTGGAGCATGTGGGAGCCAACATGGGTATCCAGATCCCGCTGTTGGTTATTGACCGGAGAGTCATCTCGGTCATGTCTGCATGTCTCCCGAACCCGTAGGGTCTACACACTTAAGGTTCGGTGATGCTAGGGTTGTTAGGAAGACTTGTATGTGATTACCGAATGTTGTTCGGAGTCTGGGATGAGATCCCGGACGTCATGAGGAGTTCCGGAATGGCCTGGAGGTGAAGATTTATATGTAGGAAGTTGTCATACAGTCACCGGAAAGGCTCGGGGGCATATCGGTATTGTACCGGGGCCACCGGAGGGGTTCCGAGGGTCCACCGGGAGGGGCCACCTCTCTCGGAGGGCCTAATGGGCTGTAGAGGAAAGGGAACCAGCCCTACATGGGCTGGCTGCATCCCCCCTTGGGCCCATGGCGAAGCCCTGCCGGAGTACTGCAGCTTCACCACCACCACGCCGTCGTGCTTCTGTTGGAGCCCTCTTCCTCAACCTCTCCCTCCTCCTTGCTGGATCAAGGCGCAGGAGACGTCCTCGCTCCGTACGTGTGTTGAACGCGGAGGTGCCGTCCGTTCGGCGCTAGGATCTTCAGTGATTTGGATCACGACGAGTACGACTCCATCAACCCCGTTCTCTTGAACGCTTCCGCTCGTGATCTACAAGGGTATGTAGATGCACTCCTCTCTCCCTCGTTGCTAGATGACTCGATAGATTGATCTTGGTGATGCATAGAAAATTTTAAAATTCTACTACGTTCCCCAACAGTGGCATCATGAGCTAGGTCTATGCGTAGTTACTATGCACGAGTAGAACACAAAGAAGTTGTGGGTGTTGAAATTGTCAATTTGCTTGCCGTTACTAGTCTTGTCTTGATTCGGCGGCATCGTGGGATGAAGCGGCCCGGACCGACCTTACACGTACACTTACGTGAGACTGGTTCCACCGATTGACATGCACTAGTTGCATAAGGTGGCTGGCGGGTGTCTGTCTCTCCCACTTTAGTCGGATCGGACTCGATGAACAGGGTCCTTATGAAGGGTAAACAGAAATTGCAATTCACGTTGTGGTTTTGGCGTAAGTAAGAAACGTTCTTGCTAGAAACCTATAGCAGCCACGTAAAAACTTGCAACAACAATTAGAGGACGCCTAACTTGATTTTGCAGCAAGTGTTTTGTGATGTGATATGGACAAAGGATGTGATGAATGATATATGTGATGTATGAGATGATCATGTTCTTGTAATAGGAATCACGACTTGCATGTCGATGAGTATGACAACCGGCAGGAGCCATAGGAGTTGTCTTTATTTATTTATGACCTGCGTGTCAACATAAACGTCATGTAATTACTTTACTTTATTGCTAAAGCGTTAGCCATAGTAGTAGAAGTAATAGATGACGAGACAACTTCAAGAAGACACGATGATGGAGATCATGGTGTCATGCCGGTGACAACGATGATCATGGAGCCCCGAAGATGGAGATCAAAAGGAGCAAATGATATTGGCCATATCATGTCACTATTTGATTGCATGTGATGTTTATCATGTTTTACATCTTATTTGCTTAGAACGACGGTAGCTTAAATAAGATGATCTCTCGAAATAATTTCAAGAAAGTGTTCCCCCTAACTGTGCACCGCTGCGAAGGTTCGTTGTTTCGAAGCACCACGTGATGATCGGGTATGATAGATTCTAACGTTCGAATACAACGGGTGTAAGCCAGATTTACACACGCAATACACTTAGGTTGACTTGACAGGCCTAGCATGTACAGACATGGCCTCGGAACACAGAAGACCGAAAGGTTGAGCATGAGTCGTATAGAAGATACGATCAACATGAAGATGTTCACCGATGTTGACTAGTCCGTCTCACGTGGTGATCGAACACGGCCTAGTTAACTCGGATCATGTTATACTTAGATGACTGGAGGGATGTCTATCTGAGTGGGAGTTCATTGAATAATTTGATTAGATGAACTTAATTATCATGAACTTAGTCTAAAATCGTTACAATATGTCTTGTAGATCAAATGGCCTACGTTGTCCTCAACTTCAACGCATTCCTAGAGAAAACTAAGCTGAAAGACGATGGCAGCAACTATACGGACTGGGTCCGGAACCTGTGGATCATCCTCATAGCTGCCAAGAAAGATTATGTCCTAGAAGCACCGCTAGGTGACGCACCCGTCCCACAGAACCAAGGCGTTATGAACGCTTGGCAGTCACGTGCTGATGATTACTCCTTCGTTCAGTGCGGCATGCTTTACAGCTTAGAACCAGGGCTCCAAAAGCGTTTTGAGAGACACGGAGCATATGAGATGTTCGAAGAGCTGAAAATGGTTTTTCAAGCTCATGCCCGGGTCGAGAGATATGAAGTCTCCGACAAGTTCTTCAGCTGTAAGATGGAGGAAAATAGTTCTGTCAGTGAGCACATACTCAAAATGTCTGGGTTGCATAACGGCTTGACTCAGCTGGGAGTGAATCTCCCGGATGACGCGGTCATTGACAGAATCCTTCAGTCGCTTCCACCGAGCTACAAGAGCTTTGTGATGAACTTCAATATGCAGGGGATGGAAAAGACCATTCCTGAGGTATATTCAATGCTGAAATCAGCAGAGGTAGAAGTCAAAAAGGAACATCAAGTGTTGATGGTGAATAAAACCACTAAGTTCAAGAAAGGCAAGGGTAAGAAGAACTTCAAGAAGGACGGCAAGGGAGTTGCCGCGACCGGTAAGCAAGCTGCTAGGAAGAAGCCAAAGAATGGACCCAAGCCCGAGACTGAGTGTTTTTATTGCAAGGGAAGTGGTCACTGGAAGCGGAACTGCCCCAAATACTTAGCGGACAAGAAGGCCGGCAACACGAAAGGTATATGTGATATACATGTAATTGATGTGTACCTTACCAGTACTCGTAGTAGCTCCTGGGTATTTGATACCAGTGCCGTTGCTCACATTTGTAACTCAAAGCAGGATCTGCGGAATAAGCGGAGACTGGCGAAGGACGAGGTGACGATGCGCGTCGGGAATGGTTCCAAGGTCGATGTGATCACCGTCGGCACGCTACCTCTACATTTACCTACAGGATTTGTTTTAAACCTCAATAATTCTTATTTAGTGCCAACTTTGAGCATGAACATTGTATCAGGATGTCATTTAATTCGAGATGGCTACTCATTTAAATCCGAGAATAATGGTTGTTCTATTTATATGAGAGATATGTTTTATGGTCATGCTCTGATGGTGAATGGTTTATTCTTAATGAATCTCGAGCGTAATGCTACACATATTCATAGTGTGAATACCAAAAGATGTAAGGTTGATAATGATAGTCCCACATACTTGTGGCACTACCGCCTTGGTCACATAGGTGTCAAACGCATGAAGAAGCTCCATGCAGATGGACTTTTAGAGTCTCTTGATTACGAATCATTTGACATGTGCGAACCATGCCTCATGGGTAAAATGACCAAGACTCCGTTCTCAGGAACAATGGAGCGAGCAACCAACTTATTGGAAATCATACATACTGATGTGTGCGGTCCAATGAGTGTTGAGGCTCGCGGTGGCTATCGCTATGTTCTCACCCTCACTGATGACTTGAGTAGATATGGGTATATCTACTTAATGAAACACAAGTCTGAGACCTTTGAAAAGTTCAAGGAATTTCAGAGTGAGGTTGAGAATCAACGTGACAGGAAAATCAAGTTCTTGCGATCAGATCGTGGGGGAGAATATTGAGTCACGAATTTGGCACACACTTAAGAAAATGTGGAATAGTTACACAACTCACGCCGCCTGGAACACCTCAGTGTAATGGTGTGTCCGAATAGAGGGGCAAGGGGAGGGCTGTACATAACATCCAAGGTGCAGCCCCTCCCCTCCCCAACACCTCTCCTCCTCTGTAAGAGCTTGGTGAAGCCCTGCCGGAGTACTGCAGCTTCACCACCACCAGGCCGTCGTGCTGCTGTTGGAGCCCTCTTCCTAAAGATCTCCCTCCTCCTTGCTGGATCAAGGCGCGGGAGACGTCCTTGCTCCGTACGTGTGTTGAACGTGGAGGTTCCGTCCGTTCGGCGCTAGGATCTTCGGTGATTTGGATCACGACGAGTACGACTCCATCAACCCCGTTCTCTTGAACGCTTCCGCTCGTGATCTACAAGGGTATGTAGATGCACTCCTCTCTCCCTCGTTGCTAGATGACTCCATACATTGATCTTGGTGATGCGTAGAAAATTTTAAAATTCTGCTACGTTCCCCAACACTTAGGATTATCCTCATTGCTGAACAGAAGAATTATGTCCTTGATGCGCCGCTAGGTGACAGACCTGTTGCAGGAGCTGGTGCAGACATTACGAATGTTTGACAAGCTCGATAGGATGACTACTTGATAGTTTAGTTGACCATACTTTACGGCTTAGAATCGGGACTTCAAAAACATTTTGAACGCCACGGAGCATATGAGGTGTTCCGAGAGCGGAAATTGGTATTTCAGACTCATGTCCGTGTTAAGAGCTATGAGAACTCTGACAAGTACTTTGCCTACAAGAAGGAGGAGAATAGCTCAGCTAGTGAGCATGTGCTCAGAATGTCTGAGTACTACAATCACTTGAATCAAGTGGGAGTTAATCTTCCAGATAAGATAGTGGTTGAAAGAGTTCTCTAGTCACTATCACCAAGTTACTAGAACTTCGTGACGAAATATAATATGCAAGGGAAAACGGAAACAATTCCCAAGCTCTTCGCGATGCTGAAATCGGCGAAGGTAGAAATCAAGAAAAAGCAGTGTTGATGGTTTACAGGACCACTAGTTTCAAGTAAAAGGGCAAGGGTAAGAAAGGGAACTTCAAGAATAATGGCAAGCAAGTTGCCACTCTCATGAAGAAGCCCAAAGCTAGACCTAAGCCTGAAACTGGGTGCTTCTACTGCAAAGGAATGGTCACTAAAAGCGGAATTACCCCAAATACTTCGCGGATAGAAATTATGGCAAAGTGAACAAAAGTATATTTGATATACATGTTATTGATGTGTACTTTACTAGTGCTCATAGTTACCCCAAGGTATTTGATACCGGTTTAGTTGCTATGATTAGTAACTCGAAACATGAGTTGCAAAATGAACAGAGACTAGTTAATGGCAAGGTGACGATGTGTGTTAAAAATGATTCCAAGGTTGAGAAGATCACCATCGCACACTCCTTTTACCTTCGGGATTCGTGTTGAACCTAAAATAAAATGTTATTTGGTGTTTGCGTTGAGCATGAATATGGTTGGATCATGTTTATTGCAATAAGGTTATTCATTTAAGTCAAAGAATAATTGTTGTTCTGTTTACATGAATAAAACCTTCTATGGTCATACACTTAATATAAATGGTTTATTGAATCTTGATCGTAGTGATACACATATTCATAATATTGATGCCAAAATATGCAAAGTTAATAATGATAGTGCAACTTATTTGTGGCACTGCCTTTTAGGTCATATTGGTGTAAAGTCCATGAAGAAACTCCATGCTGATGGGCTTTTGGAATCACTTGATTATGAATCACTCGATGCTTGCGAACCATGCCTCATGGGCAAGATGACTAAAACTCCGTTCTCCGGAACAACGGAGCGAGCCACTGACTTATTGGAAATAATACATACTGATGTATGTGGTCCAATGAGTGTTGAGGCTTGCGGCGGATATAGTTATTTTCTGACCTTCACAAATGATTTGAGCAGATATGGGTATATCTACTTAGTGAAACATCAGTCTGAAACATTTGAAAAGTTCAAACAATTTCAGTGTGAAGTGGAAAATCATTGTAACAAGAAAATAAAGTTTCTACGATCTGATCATAGACGCGAATATTTGAGTTACGAGTTTGGTCTTCATTTGAAACAATGTGGAATAGTTTCGCAACTCACGCCACCTGGAACACCACAGCGTGATGGTGTATCTGAACGTCGTAACTGTACTTTATTAGATATTGTGCGATCTATGATGTCTCTTATCGATTTACCACTATCGTTTTGTGGTCATGTATTAGAGATAGCTGCATTCATGTTAAATAGGGCACCGTCTAAATCCATTGAGACGACACTGTATGAACTAAAGGTTTGGCAAGAAACCTAAACGGTCGTTTCTTAAAGTTTGGGGTTGTAATGCTTATGTGAAAAAGCTTCAGTCTGATAAGCTCGAACCCAAATCGGAGAAGTACGTCTTCATAGGATACCTGAAAGAAACTATTGGGTACACCTTCTATCACAGATCCGAGGGCAAGATCTTTGTTTCTAAGAATGGATCCTTTCTAGAGAGGGAGTTTCTCTCGAAAGAAGTGAGTGGGAGGAAAGTAGAACTTGATGAGGTAGTTATACCTTCTCTCGAATTGGAAAGTAGTTCATCACAGAAATCACTTCCAATGATGCCTACACCAATAAGTAAGGAAGTTAATGATGATGATCATGAAACTTCAGATCAAGTTACCACCAAACCTCGTAGGTCAATCAGAGTATGTTATGCACCAGAGTGGTACGGTAATCCTGTTCTGAAAGTCATGTTACTAGACCATGACAAACCTATGAACTATGAGGAAGCCATGATGAGCCCAGATACCGATAAATAGCTTGAGGCCATGAAATCTGAGATATGATCCATGTATGGGAACAAAGTGTGGGCTTTGGTGGACTTGCCCGATGATCGGCAAGCCATTGAAAATAAATGGATCTTCAAGAGGAAGACTGACGCTGATGGTAGTGTTATTATCTACAAAGCTCGACTTGTCGCAAAAGGTTTTTCGAGAAGTTCAAGGTGTTGACTACGATGAGATTTCTCACTCGTAGTGATGCTTAAGTCTGTCCGAATCATGTTAGCAATTGCCACATTTTATGAAATCTGGCAAATGGATGTCAAAACTGCATTCCTTAATGGATTTCTTAAAGAAGAGTTGTATATGATGCAACCAGAAGGTTTTGTCGATCCTAAAGGTGCTAACAAAGTGCGCAAACTCCAGTGGTCCATCTATGGACTGGTGCAAGCATCTCGGAGTTGGAATATATGCTTTGATAAGGTGATCAAAGCATATGGTTCTATATAGACTTATGGTGAAGTCTGTATTTACAAGAAAGTGAGTGAAAGCTCTGATACGTCTCAAACGTATCTATAATTTTTGCTTGGTCCATGCTCTTATATTATCAATCTTGGATGTTTTATAATCATTTTATATCATTTTGTGGTACTAACCTATTGACATAGTGCCATGTGCCAGTTGTTGTTTTCTGCATGTTTTTACATCACAGGAAATCAATATCAGACGGAGTCCAAACGCAACGAAACTCCACGGAGATTTTTTATGGACCAGAAGGAACATAATGGGCCCTGGCTGCGGTTGGGGGTGCCTCGAGGATGTCACAACCCACCAGGGCACGCCAGGAGGCCCAGGCGCGGCCTGGTGGGTTTTTCCCACCTCGGGTGCCCCCTGGACCGCTTCTTTTCTCTATAAATACCCCAATAGTCTGAAAACCCTAGGGGAGTCGACGAAATATTCATCCAGCCACTGCAGAGTCCAGAACCACTAGATCCAATCTAGACACCATCTTGGATGGGGTTCACCACCTCCATTGGTGCCTCTCCGATGGTGCATGAGTAGTTCTTTGTAGACCTTCAGGTATGTAGTTAGTAGCTAGATGGCTTCATCTCTCACTCTCTCTGAATTCTCAATACAATGGTTTGTTGGAGATCCATATGATGTAACTCTTTTACGGTGTGTTTGTTGGGATCGATGAACTTTGAGTTTATGATCAGATCTATCTTTTTATATCCATGAAAGTTATTTGAGTTTCTTTGATCTCTTATATGCATGATATCTTATAGCCCCATATTTATTCTCCGATATTTGGGTTTTTTTGGCCAACTTGATCTATTTATCTTGCAATGGGAAGAGGTGCTTTGTAGTGGGTTCGATCTTATGGTGCTTGATCCCAGTGATAGAAAGGGAATCAACACGTATGTATCGTTTCTACTAAGGATAAAACGATGGGGTCTATCTCTACATAGATAGATCTTGTCTACATCATGTCATCTTTCTTATTGCATTACTCCGTTTCTCCATGAACTTAATACAATAGATGCATGCTGGATAGTGGTCGATGTGTGGAGTAATAGTAGTAGATGCAGGCAAGAGTCGGTCTACTAATCTTGGACGTGTTGTGTTGTAGGGTGGAACCCTAGATGGAGATCTTTCACGAATTGGAGGGGAAATCCCCAAGAACACGAAGAACACAAGAGAGGGGAAACACTCAAATTGACTGGACCCAATCACGCATATGCTAGATCCCAGAACACACAAGATGTCACAATGATCCAAGGACAACAAAAGAAAGATACAAGGTAACTAGTTCATCCCATCCTATGAGGAGAGAGGTCTTGATGATCCTATGATGGGGAACCTTCCCTAGATGGGGTCTTAATATCCACAAGAGGATCTTCTCCCTTAGGAGGTCATGATCTCCATGAGGAGGAAGATGAGCAAAGCTATCTCTTTGTCTACCAAATAGTTTGCTAGCCTTCTAATGAGCTAGGGGTGTTTATAGAGTCTAGGGACGAATTGTGAGGGAGAGGGGGATATAAGGGTCCAAAACCCAAAAGTGCACACAGGCACGCGGAGGGGTCCGAGCACCCGGTCCGACCAGGGAGGCCACGGCCAAGTGGCTGTTGGGGCTGGGCACCCGAGGGTTCATGGTTCGGGCACCTAGTGCGGGCTGGGGCTAAGCCCAGGAGGAGGCCGGGCACCCGGGGGTGATGTCCCGGGCACTCGGGGGTGGCGGGGGCAGCGCCCAGGCAGGGGGCCGGTAACCCGGGGTGGCCGAGGCCAGCGCCAGGCAAGGGCCGGGCACCCGGGGCCTTCCAGGCGTGGCCCCCGGGGCGGCCAGGGCCTTGCCCAGCCGGTTGTAGGAGGTGGTCGGGCACCCGGGCTGCTTGTGGCCAGGCACCCGGGGTAGTCCGGCACCTCCTTTGCTTCATGTCTCGAGAGTCCTTCTTCCATCTCCTCTTCCATAGTTGCTTGTGTCTTCATCCTCGCATCTTCATGGTCTTCTTCTTGGTACCTAAGAGTGCATCGAGTTTCCATTTGAGGTAGAATCCTACTCTCGTGTGAATCCGAAAGAAACTTGAAGAGGAAAGAGTTAGCCTCGGTTTCGACGGCAAGTGCGCGAGTGCTACCTCTTGAGCATGCATTGGTTTTCCCTTGAAGAGGAAAGGGTGATGCAGCAAAGCAGCTTAAGTATTTCCCTCAATTTTGGGAACCAAGGTATCAATCCAGTAGGAGGTTACACGCAAGTCGCCTCGTACCTACACAAACAAATAAGAACCTTGCAACCAAGGCAATAAAGGGGTTGTCAATCCCTTCATGGCCACTTGCAAAAGTGAGATCTGATAGAGATAATAAGATAATTTTTTTTGGTATTTTTATGATATAGATTGGAAAGTAAAGATTGCAAAATAAAAGATGGAAGAGATAGCAAATTAATATGAAAATAATATGATAGAAGATAGACCCGGGGGCCATAGGTTTCACTAGTGGCTTCTCTCAAGATAGCATAATTTATGGTGGGTGAACGAATTAGTGTTGAGCAATTGATAGAAAAGCGCATAGTTATGAGAATATCTAGGCATGATCATGTATATAGGCATCACATCCGTTACAAGTAGACAGAAACGATTCTGCATCTACTACTATTACTCCACACATCGACCGCTATCCAGCATGCATCTAGAGTATTAAGTTCATAAGAACAAAGTAACACATTAAGCAAGATGACATGATGTAGAGGGATAAACTCAAGCAATATGATATAAACCCCATCTTTTTATCCTCGATGGAAACAATACAATACATGCCTTGCTGCCCCTGCTGTCACTGGGAAAGGACACCGCAAGATTGAACCCAAAGCTAAGCACTTCTCCCATTGCAAGAAAGATCAATCTAGTAAGCCAAACCAAACTGATAATTCGAAGAGACTTGCAAAGATATCAAATCATACATATAAGAATTCAAAGAAGAACCAAATATTGTTCATAGATAATCTTGATCATAAACCCACAATTCATCAGATCTCGACAAACACACCGCAAAAAGAATTACATCAAATAGATCTCCAAGAAGATCGAGGAGAACTTTGTATTGAGATCCAAAGAGAGACAAGAAGCCATTTAGCTAATAACTATGGACCCAAAGGTCTGTGGTAAACTACTCACATCATCGGAGAGGCTATGCTGTTCATGTAGAAGCCCTCCGTGATCGATTCCCCCTCCGGCGGAGCACCGGAAAAGGCCCCAAGATGGGATCTCACGGGTACAGAAGGTTGCGGCGGTGGAAATAGGGTTTCGTGGTGCTCCCTGATGTTTCCAGGGTATATGAGTATATATAGGCGAAAGAACTAGGTCAGGGGAGCCACGAGGTGCCCATGAGGGTGGGGGCGCGCCTGCCCCCTGGGCGCGCCTCCCTGCCTTGTGGCCGCCTCGTTGCTTCCTTGATGTCCACTCCAAGTCTCCTGGATTGCGTTTGTTCCAAAACTAACTCTCCCAAAGGTTTCATTCCGTTTGGATTCTGTTTGATATTCCTTTTCTGTGAAACACTGAAATAGGCAAAAAATAGCAATTTGCACTGGGCCTTTGGTTAGTAGGCTAGTCCCAAAAATAATATAAAAGTGCATAATAAAGCCCATTAAATATCCAAAACAGATAATATAATAGCATGGAACAATCAAAAATTATAGGTACGTTGGAGACGTATCAAGCATCCCCAAGCTTAATTCCTGCTCGTCCTCGAGTAGGTAAATGATAAAAACAGAATTTTTGATGTGGAATGCTACCTAGCATAATTCTCAATGTAATTTTTCTTTATTGTGGCCTGAATGTTCAGATCCTAAAGATTCAAGATAAATGTTTAATATTGACATGAAAATAATAATAATTCAAGCATACTAACTAAGCAATTATGTCTTCTCAAAATATCATGACCAAAGAAAGCTTATCCCTACAAAATCATATAGTTTGGCTATCCTTCATTTTCGTCACACAAAAATGCTCTCATCAAGCACAACCCCGATGACAAGCCAAGCAATTATTTCATACTTTAGTAATCTCAAACTTTTTTCAACTTTCACGCAATACATGAGCGTGAGCCATGGACATAGCACTATGGGTGGAATAGAATATAATGATGGGGGTTGTGTGGAGAAGAAAAAAAAAGGAGAAAGTCTCACATTGATGCGGCTAATCAACGGGCTATGGAGATGCCCATCAATTGATGTCAATGCAAGGAGTAGGGATTGCCATGCAACGGATGCACTAGAGCTATAAATGTATGAAAGCTCAACAAAAGAAACTAAGTGGGTGTGCATCCAACTTGCTTGCTCACGGAGATCTAGGGCATTTTAGGAAGCCCATTGTTGGAATATACAAGACAAGTTCTATAATGAAAAATTCCCACTACTATATGAAAGTCACAAAATGAGAGACTCTCTATCATGAAGATCATGGTGCTACTTTGAAGCACAGGTGTGAAAAAAGGATAGTAGCATTGCCCCTTCTCTCTTTTTCTCTCTTTTTTGGGCCTTTTTTTTATTTCGCCTTTCTCTTTTTTTAATTCCTCACATGGGACAATGCTCTAATAATGATGAGCATCACACTTCTATTTATTTACAACTCAATGATTACAACTCGATACTAGAACAAGATATGACTCTATATGAATGCCTCTGGAGGTGTACCGGGATGGGCAATGAAACAAGAGTGACATGTATGATAAATTATGCATGGTGGCTTTGCCACAAATATGATGTCAACTACGCGATCATGCAAGGAAATATGACAATGATGATGTGTGTCATGATGAATGGAACGGTGGAAAGTTGCATGGCAATATATCTCGGAATGGCTATGGAAATGCCATAATAGATAGGTATGGTGGCTGTTTTGAGGAAGATATAAGGAGGTTTATGTGTGATAGAGCGTATCATATCACGGGGGTTGGATGCACCGACGAAGTTTGCACCAATTCTCGAGGTGGGAAAGGGCAATGCATGGTACCAAAGAGGCTAGCAATGATGGAAAGGTGAGAGTGCGTATAATCCATGGACTCAACATTAGTCATAAAGAACTCACATACTTATTGCAAAAATCTACAAGTCATTCAAAACCAAGCACTACGCGCATGCTCCTAGGGGGATAGATTGGTAGGAAAAGACCATCGCTCGTCCCCGACCGCCACTCATAAGGATGACAATCAAAGAACACCTCACGTTTCAAATTTGTCACACAATGGTTACCATACATGCATGCTGCGGGACTTGCAAACTTCAACACAAGTATCTCTCAATTTCACAACTACTCAACTAGCACAACTCTAGTATCAAACTTCTCTTAGTATTCAACACACTTTTTATGAAAGTTTTTATTATACCCATCTTGGATGCCTATCATATTAGGACTAATTTTATAGCCAAAGCAAACTACCATGCTGTTATAAAGGACTTCCAAAATAATATAAGTGAAGCATAAGAGATCAATAATTTCTATAAAATAAAACCACCACCGTGCTCTAAGATATAAGTGAAGCACTAGAGCAAAACTATATAGCTCAAAAAGATATAAGTGAAGCACATAGAGTATTCTAATAAATTTCGATTCATGTGTGTCTATCCCAAAAGGTGTGTACAGCAAGGATGATTGTGGTAAACTAGAAAGCAAAGACTCAAATCATACAAGATGCTCCAAGAAAAACACCTATCATGTGGTGAATAAAAATATAGCCTCAAGTAAAGTTACCGATGGATGAAGACAAAAGAGGGGATGCTTTCCGAGGCATCCCCAGGCTTAGGCTTTTGGTTGTCCTTGAATTTTACCTTGGGGTGCCTTGGGCATCCCCAAGCTTAGGCTCTTGCCACTCCTTATTCCATAGTCCATCAAATCTTTACCCAAAACTTGAAAACTTCACAACACAAAACTCAACAGAAAATCTCATGGGCTCCGTTAGTATAAGAAAACAAACCACCACTTTAAGGTAATGTAATGAACCCATTCTTTATTTATATTGGTGTTAAACCTACTGTATTCCAACTTCTATATGGTTCATACCCCCCGATACTAGCCATAGATTCATCAAAATAAGCAAACAACACACGAAAAACAGAATGTGTCAAAAATAGAATAGTCTGTAGTAATCTGTAAGTTTTGAATACTTCTGTAACTCCAAAAATTCTACCAAATTAGGATGACTTAAATAATTTGTATACTGATATATGGCAATTGGACTCAGTATTTTGTCGCTCTCTGGTAAAAAAATAATTTTTTCTTGTGAGCGCAAAATTTCTGTTTTTTACAGCAAGATCAAACAACAATCATCCAAGAAGATCCTAAAGGCTCTACTTGGCACAAAAACTAATTAAAACATAAAAAACACAATCATAATAGAAGGTAGATGAATTATTTATTACTAAACAGAAACAAAAAGCAAAAAACAAAAATAAAATTGGGTTGCCTCCCAACAAGCGCTATCGTTTAACGCCCCTAGCTAGGCATAAAGGTGTGGCACCCCGGCTCAGAGCAACCAGTTTACCTTGAATTGCCAGGCCAAAGATCTTGTCTTCTGGCAATAAACTACATCTTGGTACAGAAAGCAATAGCTTTATTAATGCTAGGGGAACATAGTTCATATTACAACAAGTTGCGAGGCCAAGCGGCACACACGGTGCGGCCGAACAATATGTACATTATTTAGTGAACATAAAGGGGCCTCGATCATGACAACTATGCGGCAGCGGAACGACGACGAAGCGGGACTCCGTAGAATAGGGACACCGATGTGGACACGATCTAGAGTCGGACAACACTCCTTTCCAACGAGACTTTCCTGAAAGCTGGCATGACATGCCAGGTCAGTACATTGAATGTACTTGCAAGCTCACAACAAGCATAGACATAAGGACAAACAATATCATGATAATTAAACCATTTAATCATTAATGCAAAAATCATACTTGGGATGCAGTGCTCAAGATCTCATGACTTAAGTCCCTCGGACTTGCTTACCAGACAGTGATCCCTCTTGGACCACAAACTGACCAACATCTTGGTCTTTAATCGGGTTACCTCATAACCAAACTGTGATCGTACTCGGATCACAAACTAGCCAACAACTTGGCCTCCAACATCAAGAGGATTTCTCAACCATCCTCTCTCCAATCATGCAAGGTTATTATCTTAGTGTGCAAAATTATTTAAACGTTGATCCATGGTGTGGCCTACTTTCGAGCTTGTCCGTAACCGTGGACTCGGCTATCGGTAGATTTAATGCACTCTGCAGAGGTAGCGCGCTATACCCACACCTCGGAACCCATGGCCTCGCACTCCCATTCGGGTGGACCAATGGCATTCCGATAGAACCCCTCCATTTCCATGAAACTCTCCCGGCCACCCCGACTAACTTCCCACTAGGCTAAGTCATGGGTGGCCCCGTGCGTACCAAAGACACCAACGGCCACCGTCGTGGCAAAACATAAATGGTCCCAAACGGGGACAAGGTATCATAACAACAATGGGCACACAAGGTTATGTCTGCTTACCGGCCGAGGGTAACGCACGCCCATAACCTTCCCTCGTTGGAGGCACTGACCAGAGGAATGAGAACGGACCGAATAAAGGCCTTCCCACAAAGGCAAATGTGGTTGCACTTGGGAAAATCTCGATTCAGTGGCACCATGACCCGATCAACGATACGTTCAAGTTGAATTATTATCAGTTCAACTTAAAGTGAAAGTAACCGGTGTCATGATATGCCATGAAAATGCAACACTAAAATATATGCAACACATATCATCAGAAATAACCGCATCAACTTCATCAAATACTAAGCATGGATCTCAATAACTCACAACACCTTTCTGGTTATGTTTGTTTAGCAAACTACCCATGACAATGTCCTAGCATAATTCTTTTCTTACTCAAGAAAATATTATGCCAACTAACTCCTTTTTCGTAAACATATTATTTCTTCATAATAAAAATTACTTCTAATGACTTAAACTAACTTAGCTAATTGCAAACTTCTGTAAACTAGAGATATCAACTAAAACAAGCATCCAATAGAAGATAAATATATACTCTAGCGAATTAAATGGATGGGTTAAATCATTTGTTCAAGTTGAAAAATCACAAATATTGCAATGGCACCATGAAAATGTTGCTGTGGCTTGCCTTAGTGCAAGTGAGGGTCACACTCCTCCTGGTGATCCTCAAGACAAGCTTCACCTTCTGGAAACAAATATAAACACAAAAATAAAACATCAAGAACCACTCTGAAAGTCACCAGAAAATCTAGACAACAGAGAAAAATCTCATTTTTGGTGAGCTGCTAGATCTTTTCATTAATAACACAATGCAAAAAGAATCAATTCATTTAGACTTATGGTTAAAAAGTTGTGGCTGTTTGAAGCTCTCTGTAATAATTTGAATTTGATTTAAATATAACAGAACTGGGGTGACGTCGAAGGCGTAAACCCCGCGAGGCGCCTCCACTCGTACCGCTTCGGGCGCAGCCAGGGTGGCTGACAGCGGGTCCCGCCAGTCAGGTGAAAGGGAGGGGGAGGGGGAAATAGAGCACGACGGAGCTTCGCTGGAGCTCACGCCGGCGAGGAGGGTATCTTGGCTCGAGCTAAAGGGATGGATCGAAAGAGAAGACGAAGGCACACCTTCCCGTACCCATAGATTAGCTAGGGGTGGTCGAACGGCATCAGAAACAACCTCTCTAGCGGCGACAGAGAGCGGGGGTCGCGGAGTTGCGGATGACGGCGACCAGAGGCGGCACCAGTGGCTCCAATCGGGCAGGACGGCACCACCGAAGCACGGCAGAGGCCCTGGAAGGGTGGCCTGAGCTTGGGAGGGGCTGGAGCTGCGGAGACGACCCGAGGGCATCACCGGCGAGCTTGAGCTCGGGGGCGGCGGCCCTCGGCCTACCCGGCCGGGCTACGGCTTCCTACTGGCTTGTGTTGTGTGTGAGTGGAGTGGATGATGCTCGAGAAGGCAGGGGAGTGCTGTATTTATAGCCGAGCGAGGTGAGGGGTTCGGGCTCCGCCGAAGGACACCTGGACACGGCGACCGGCGACGAACGGCTTCAGCGAGCGAGGGAGAAGGCAAGGCAGCTCATGTGGGCACTGTGGGCGAGCAGAGACGAGCACAGGAGCAAGGAGGTGGCGACAAACACAATGCGCAGCGCACTGTTGGGTTGGTCGGACCGCGCCCGTGCTCGCTGCAGTGAGCTCCTGTGTCGGCGAGCGCCAGGAGGGAGTTGAGGGGGTCGGGACGATGATCGTGGCGAAGATTGGCAAGGCGCGGCAGGCGTGGAAGCGAGCACATGATCAACAACGGCTCGGGCGCATCGCAGAGCGCGTCGGCCGTCTTCCAGCACACCTGGACGAACATGGTCACCGTGCGAACTATGACATCAGGCCACGCTAAGCTTAAACTTCATGTCTGGCGTGTAGTCCTTGGTAGTTTGAGAAGTTACCACACTTTGAGTTGAGCTCAAGCGTAGTAAGTTGGAGTTTCACTTCCTAGTAAGTTTCTGGACAGTAACTTTGAGAGCTTACTGTGGTCAAAATACTAAGAGTTGGAAGCTAAGCTTTGGAGGCTAGCAATCATCTAGGAGGGTGGTGATGGACAAGAAAATTCAGCAGCTTTGGAGGAAGTAAAATGGTAGTTGCTGTAGAAACTACCGTTTCTGTCCAGAATAGAAAACATTTTCTGTAGCAAAAATATTCCAAAAAGTGATGCAATATTTTTGCTTAGGAAGGTGCCCTAGGGTTCAAAGAATATTTGTGAATTTTCTCAGATTTTTGTGGGCAAGAAAAATTGGGGTTGCTTTGGAGCACAAGTGGCTGGTTAGGGTTTTAGAGGGAAAAATGAATATTTTTCATTTAAGAAAAATATTGCTAATATTATTTTGAGGTTGATCAGGGAAGAAATGATGGCTAGAGAGAGGAATGAGTCACTTGGGTGAATGTCAAGGTAGTACCCAAGTGTTTAAGTCCAACTAAAGAGATTCAACACCCTAAATTCAAATCAAAGCCAAATAAAATCAGAAAAAGAAGTGAGGGCAAAAACCAGGCTATCATAAACCTCCCCCACTTAGGTTGAATGTCGTCCTCGAGATTCGGTTGCTCGGGAAAACAATTCTGGATAATGTGCCTTTAGAAATTCCTCTCGTTCCCAAGTGGCTTCTACCTCTGTGTGATGCTCCCACTAAACCTTGTAAAACTTTCTTGTTTTACTATGAGTGACCCTTTCCATCTCATCTAAAATTCTGAATGGTCTTTCTTCATATGTTAAATCCTTAGCCAACTCTATTTCTATTATAGCAGCCTTTTTCTCGGGCGGCGATATACATCGCCTCAACTGTGAGACATGGAACACATCATGCACTTCTGAAAATTCTGGGGGCAGTTCAAACTGATATGCAACAATACCCACCTTGGACATAACTGGGAATGGACCAATAAACCTGGGTGCCAATTTTCCGTGGGTCTGGAATCTCATGACTCCTTTCATAGGTGTGACTCGGCGGTATACATGTTCTCCAGGTTCAAAACTGATCTGTCAGTGTTTTGCATCATAATAACTCTTCTGTCAAGATTTAGCCAATTGCAATCTGTCTCGGATTTCCTTGACTTGCTTTTCTGCTTCCATCATGAGATCCGTTCCGAAAATATGGCTATCTCCAGTTTGAGACCAATTCAATGGAGTGCGACACTTACGGTCGTACAAAGCCTCATAAGGTGACATCTTTAGACTGGTCTGGAAGCTGTTGTTGTAGGAGAACTCGGCATACGGCAGACAATCTTCCCATTTAGGTCCTTGGGCCAAGGCACATGCTCGGTGTATATCTTCGAGTATTTGGTATACATGCTCAGTCTGTCCATCGGTCTGAGGATGATACGCGGTACTATATTTTAGCACGGTCCCCAAGGCTTGGTGGAGACATGACCAGAAAGCAAAGGTAAAAAGTGACCCCCGGTCGGAAGTGGTTGTTTGCGGTACTCCATGCAGACTGACTATTCTGGACACATATAGTTGTGCGAACTAATTGGCTCGGTGTGTGGTTTTGATGGGGATAAAATGAGCTACCTTGGTTAAGGTGTCTACTATGACCCATACTGCACCATGGCCTCGCTGAGTCTTTGGTAGCCCTATGACAAAATCCATGCAGACATCATCCCACTTCCATTGTGGAACGGGCAATGGCTGGAGGAGTCCGGCTAGTTTCTGGTGTTATGCCTTCACGTTGTTGCATATGTCGCAACAGGCCACAAAGTAGGCAATCTCCTTCTTCATTCCATCCCACCAGAATATTTTTCGAAGGTCTTCGTACATTTTAGTTCCTTCGGGGTGAATAGAATATGAAGATTCGTGTGCTTCTGACAGTATTCTCTTCCTTAGATCTTCTTGCCTGGGTACAGAAATCCTTCCACGGAATCGCAGTGTACCTTGTGGATCCTTAGAAAAATTTGAGGGCTGTCCTGCTAACATACACCTGGCATGTTTTTGTAGGGCTGGGTCATGTGGCTGGACCCGGCAGATCTCTTCCTCGAGAGTAGGAGTAATTTCCATGATATTAGCAAGACTAGTGCCAACTATGACCAGGTTGAGCTGAGCTATCTCTTTTTGAAGTTTAGGAGGCAAAGATTCCATTATAGTATTCAGGGTGACAGGCTTTCGGCTGAGTGCATCGGCAACCACGTTGTCCTTACCCGGGTGGTAATTTATTCCAAGATCATAGTCCTTGACTAACTCAAGCCATCTTAGCTGGCGGAGATTTAAATCGGGTTGAGTAAATATGTACTTGAGACTTTTGTGGTCAGTAAATATTTGGCACCTCTTCCCAATGAGGTAATGCCTCCAAATTTTTAGAGCATGAACCACCGCGGCTAATTCCAGATCATGAGTAGGATAGTTTCCTTCGTGGGGTCATAGCTGTCGCGATGCATATGCTACCACCTTGCCATCTTGCATAAGTAGGCATCCAAGGCCATGTCTAGAAGCATCACAGTACACATCAAAGCTGCGGTAGATGTTTGGAAGAGTCCACACCGGTGCCGTCGTCAGCCGGATTTTCAGCTCATTGAAACTTTTCTCACAGTCCTCAGTCCATTCAAACTTCTTATATTTCTTGAGCAATTCCGTCATTGGTTTGGCAATCTTGGAGAAATCTTCAATGAAACAGCGGCAGTATCGAGCTAATCCAAGGAAACTCCAGATTTGGGATACTGTTGTGGGTGCCAACCAATCGAGCACGTCCTTTACTTTGCTCGGGTCCACAACTATACCTTCTGCAGACAGCACATGCCCAAGAAATCCAACTTGCTTGAGCCAAAACTCACATTTACTGAATTTGGCGTACAACTGATGGTCGCGAAGTCGTTGTAATACGGCTCTGAGGTGCCCTTTATGCTCTTCTTCACCCTTTGAGTATATGAGTATGTCATCGATGAAGACCACCAAAAATTTATCTAGGAAGTCCATGAACACCTTGTTCATCATATGCATGAAGAAAGCAGGGGCATTGGTGAGGCCGAAGGACATAAGGGTATATTCAGAAAGACCGTATCGTGTAGTGAATGCGGTCTTAGAAATATCTTCCTTTTTAATCTTGAGTTGGTGGTATCATGTCCTTAAATCAATCTTGGAGAATACCTTTGCCCCGCTGAGTTGATCAAACAGATCATCGATCCTGGGGAGTGGATATTTGTTTTTGATGGTGACATCATTCAGTTGACGGTAATCCACACACATACGGAGACCACCATCTTTCTTATCCACGAATATAGCAGGTGATCCCCATGGTGAAGAGCTGGGACAGATATATCCTTTCTGGAGCATCTCGTCAAGCTGTTTCTTTAGCTCCTCTAATTCTAACAAAGGCATCCGATAATACTTCTTGTATAACGGTGCGTTCCCGGGCACAAGATCTACTGCCAACTCAAGCTCTCGATCTGGCGGCATGCCTGGCAGTTCTTCTGGGAACACATCGGGAAACTCACTGACCACAGGAATTAATTCCAATTCAACAGCCACAGCGGTGAAGACCATTTCTTTCTTGGGTATGCTCCTGCGGGCATAGAATTTTGTAGTCTGCCCCTCTTGACTTGTCAAAGTGACTTCTCGGGTCACGCAATTAATGCATACTTGATATTGAGTTAACCAATTCATCCCCAAAATAATGTCCAACTTGCCGGACTCGATGACTATTGTAACACCCCGGATGTGATTTACCCAATATGTACTCCAACTCTTGCCGTTTCCGGCCTTAAGTTATTTTATTTTCTCGGGTTCGGGTTTTTGTCTCCGTGTGTTGTTGTCGTTGTCATGCATCTCATCTCATGTCATCATGTGCATTGCTTTTGCATATGTGTTCATCTCATGCATTCGAGCTTTTTCCCCGTTGTCCGTTTTGCATTCCGGCGCTCCGTTCTCCTCCGGTGGTCAATTCTACCTTTCTTTTGTGTGTGGGGATTAAACATTTCCGGATTGGACCGAGACTTGCCAAGCGGCCTTGGTTTACTACCGGTGGACTGCCTGTCAAGTTTCGTACCATTTGGACTTCGTTTGATGCTCCAACGGTTAACCGAGGGACCGAGAAGGCCTCGTGTGTGTTGCAGCCCAACACCCCTCCAAGTTGGCCCAAAACCCACCAAAACCCTCTCCATCATCTAGAGCGTTCGATCACAATCGCGTGGCCGCAAACCGCACCTCATTTGGACTCTCCTAGCTCGCTCTATGCCTATATATGCTATTTGAGATAATTGTTAGATCTGCTGCTCCAATTAGATATTTGTCATTTTTGCCATGATTATTGTGTGCATGATATGCCCATGAGCTCTACATATGTTTTGTTAAGGGTTTTGCCATCTTTCCAGAGGTGCAACCCATGTATTTTTGTGATGTGTGTGGTGACTAGCACAAGCTTGCAAAGTGAGGCACTTGGTAATGCTGATTTCAGGGACTTAGAATTTCCACTAAGTCCTTGATCTGTTTATCTCATATGGCCATATGTTCATGTTGTTTCCTAGTGATCCGTGCCTCTTTTGAGGATGATCAGTAAGGATGTTTTGTTAATCTTGTAGTGCTCTATCCATCCATGTCTTTGTTTGCAATTATGGAGCACCCTAGCTTGAGTCAATCGAGCTCTACTTTTGTCATTTCGTGAATCTGGGTAGATTGTCTACTTGTTAGCGATTTTGCCAAGGATGTTGTAGTTGATCCGTGCATGCTATGTTATTGTTCTTGCCATGTCTAGCTTGCATTTTGTGTATTCTTGATGGGTGTATGCTTAGTTTGTCATGACTTGCTCTGTAGTGAGTGCATCGAGCTCGTAAACATGCCTACTTGATATCTGTTTTCAGCATGCTCCAGTTTTCACAAAGTCTGAAAACTGATTATGTTTTTGCCATGTTCACATGCTTGCAATTGTATTTCCTGATCCCTTTTGGCTCAAGGTCACTAAGGGACTTTTGAGCTCTTTGAGTAACCCCATGCCATGCTTTACTTTGCCATGTTCAGATCCTGTAGCATATTGTTTTCATGCTCCGAAGGGTGCTATCTGATCTGAAATTCTAGACAAGTGTTAATTTCACTAAGTCTGAAATCTGTTTGTCAAATGCATTTTTGCCATGCTTGTTTGAACCTGCTAATGGATGAATTGGCCGTAGCTCAGTGCTAGACTTTTTTTAAGCTTCATGAATGGATTCCTTCCCTGTATTTTGATGCCATGTTTGGGTGTTGTAGCATGTTCATCTTGTTGCATTTAGATGGCCACTTGCTGTAAATCGCAAACCGGTGTCATATTTGAATTGCTTGCCTTTTCCAAACCGTAACTCCGATTCCGGCGTTCTTTATATCGTTTTCAAGCGATTTCATCTCATCTTTCCAGTGGCACACTTGGATTTCCATGTTGAGGCTAGGTTCATGCATCCCTTGCCAAATCTTGCGTATGCATCCCGCATCGCATCCCGCATAGCATACCATCCTTGCATCATATTGTTTGAGCTTTGCACGTGGTTGATTGTGTTACGTTTGCTTGTTTGTCTTGTTTGGGTAGAGCCGGGAGACGAGTTCGCTAATGAGGAGCCCGTTGAGTTTGCTTTCGAGGATCCAGTCAACTCTGACAACTTTGCAGGCAAGATGATCATACCCTCGAAATCACTACTATCTTTGCTATGCTAGATGCTCACTCTTTTGCTATGCCATGCTACGATGCCTACCACTTGCTTTCAAGCCTCCCATATTTCCATGTCAAACCTCTAACCCACCACGTCCTAGCAAATCGTTGATTGGCTATGTTACCGCTTTGCTCAGCCCCTCTTATAGCGTTGCTAGTTGCAGGTGAAGATTGGAGACCGTTCCTTGTTAGAACATTATTTACTTGTTGGGATATGATTATATTGCCATGTTATCTTAATGCATCTATACACTTGGTAAAGGGTGGAAGGCTCGGCCTCTCGCCTAGTGTTTTGTTCCACTCTTGCCGCCCTAGTTTCCGTCATATCGGTGTTATGTTCCCGGATTTTGCATTCCTTACGCGGTTGGGTGATAATGGGAACCCCTTGATATTTCGCCTTGATTAAATTTTTTCCAGCAATGCCCAACCTTGGTGTTACCATTTGCCACCTAGCCCCTTTTTCCCTTGGGTTTCCGGAGCCCGAGGGTCATCTTATTTTAAAGCCCCCCGGGCCAGTGCTCCTCTGAGTGTTGTTCCACCTCATCAGCAGCCGGTGGCGACCAGGGGCAACTCTGGGCTGGCCTACCGGAAGTTTGGACAATCTGAGTGTGCCCTGAGAATGAGATATGTGCAGCTCCTATCGGGATTTGTTGACACATTCGGGCGGTGTTGCTGGATTTGTTTTAACCTATCGAAGTGTCTTGAAGAACCGGGATACCGAGTCCGATCGGAACGTCTCGGGAGGAGGTCTATTCCTTCGTTGACCGTGAGAGCTTGTCATGGGCTAAGTTGGGACTCCCCTGCAGGGATTTGAACTTTTGAAAGCCGTGCCCGCGGTTATGGGCAGATGGGAATTTGTTAATGTCCGGTTGTAGATAACTTGAACCTTAACTTAATTAAAATGAATCAACAGTGTGAGTTACCGTGATGGTCTCTTCTCGGCGGAGTCCGGGAAGTGAACACGGTGTTGGAGTAATGCTTGCGCAGGGTGTTCTCTAGTTTCTCTTTCGCGCTTTGCCCTCTCTTCTCGCTCTCTTTTGTGAACAGGATAGCCACCATATATGCTAGTCGCTTGCTGCAGCTCCACATATTTTTACCTTGCCTAACCTATAAGCTTAAATAGTCTTGATCGCGAGGGTGCGAGATTGCTGAGTCCCTGTGGCTCACAGATTACTTCCAAACCAGATGCAGGGCCTGATGATTCCGCTCCAGGTGACGCGCTTGAGCTCAAGTGGGAGTTCGACGAGGACTCTCAACGATACTATGTGTCTTTCCGTGATGATCAGTAGTGGTGCCTAGTTGGGGGTGATCGGGACCGTGTCACATGTTGGGTTATCTTTTATTTTGGCGTCGTAGTCGGGCCATGAGTGTTTGGATGATGTAATGTTATTTATGTACTTTGATTGACGTGGCGAGTGTAAGTCAACTATGTTATCTCCCCTTTTATTATCTATATTACATGAGATGTTGTGAAGATTGCCTAACTTGCGACATATGCCTTCAATGTGATTATGTCTCTAAGTCGTGCCTCGACACGTGGGAGCTATAGTTGCATCGAGGGTGTTACAAGTTGGTAATCAGAGCCTTCCCCGACCTTAGGAGCCCCATTGCTTGATCGTTTTTAGCAGCCGAGTTGTGTCTAGAAAAATGTTTTGAGTCATTTAGGAATTATATATCAGAGAGTTTAGGAATTCTTTTTACTTCCCAGTCTCCTCATCGCTCTGGTAAGGCATCCTGACGTAGAGTTTTGACTCTTCTCTTCTCAAATTTCACTAAAAAAAATTTAGGATCACGCGGGTATCTTGGAATTGTTCCGATGGTTTTGTGACGAGAACATTGTCTTGGTGCCTCCTGTCAGGGGTTTTGTGGCAGTGTCCCGGGGAGTTGATCTCCGAGGTGTTGTCATCACAATTTTATCGTTGCAGTTCTGGAATACCTGAGTTTAGTACGCCGACATCGAAAATCTCTTTTATGCAGTTCGTTGGTGAGATAACCTCGACGCCACCCAGTACTGGGGCGGGAGTTCGGGACTATCGCCATAACTTGTATAACGGATGCTTTTCGAAGGTTGAGGTAGATGGTTTCCGAAGTTTTTCTCGGTTATGTGTTGAAGGATGGATACAGCTGGATGTAGGATTTGCTAGATTTGGGTGAGATATTATGCTTCCCCTGTATCCCCAACACCTGATTGCATAACCGGAAAGGTTCGGGAGTTTCATAGGTGGGAATTCTTGTAGCTCTAGTTCTTCTTCCACGGATATTTGGTTTGAGAATGGGATTTCTTACCGAGTATTCGTTCTTGATCCGTACCTTGTTGATTTATTTCTCTACCTAATTCTAAGTGGCTTCTCAATTTATGGATATGTGACCATTTCAAGAGGAATGTATTCGTTCATTTTGTTCGGATGTGAAGACTTTATGTTGCAATTTTCATTCCATTGGATTCAACTTCTTTTATCTATCAATGTGCTAACGGTGGTCAACCTCTTCAGGATGGCTCCCGCTAAGAGCACCAATCAGAATCAGAATCAAGATCCGCCACCACCTCCACCTCCTCCGGAGGCATGGCAAGCTGTGATGGCCGCAACCAATGCAAACACACAGTTGATCATGCAAATTCTTCAAGAGCGCAATCAAGTGAACCAAGGCAACAATCAGAATCACTTTGCTACACTCAACCAGTTCTTTGCTAACGGGCCAAAGACTTTCAGCAATTGTGTTGAGGCAACTGATGCTGACGATTCGCTCGTGGATCTGTGCAAGCATTTCGAGTGCAGTAACGTCAGGCCTGAGGACTTCGTCAAGTTCGCATCCTTCCAACTCAAAGATCAAGCTACAGAATGGTTCCAGCAGTACAAGGATTCCAGAGGTGGACGTGTTATTACCTGGGATGAATTCCGTCAAGACTTCAGAGCTCACCATATTCCCCAGAGTGTGGTTGAAAGCAAGCGTGAGGAATTCCGCAACCTGAAGCAAGGCTCTTTGTCTGTCTATGACTACAACAAGTTGTTCCAGAAGCTCGCCCGCTTTGCCAAGCAGGACGTCCCTGATGAGAAGAGCATGATATACCAGTTCAGGGGTGGTCTCAGAGAAGAAATTCAGCTAGCTCTTGTTCTCTTTGAGCCCTTGAGATACGATGAGTTCTACAACATGGCATTGAAGCAAGAGGCCGCTCAACTAAGGTGTGATGCTTCCAAGAAGCGAGTCAGGGACACTACTCCTTCTTCCTCTACTCAAGTGGCCAAGCAGCAGAAGTATTGGCTTCCTCCTCCTCCGTTCCGTCAGCCGTATCAGCAGAAGAGCAAAGGTGGCAGTGGATCTTCCCACCCACCCAACCCTGGCTTTCAGAACAAGACTTCGTGTCAAGCTCCAAGATCAAGTGTTCCGTATCACCGTCCGCTTTCAGAGGTCATGTGCAACAAGTGCCAACAGAAGGGTCACTATGCCAACAAATGCTTGAATTAGAGGCGTCTCCCTCCTCCTCTTCCTGTGAGATCGACAAGTACAGCTGTGGTTAAGCATAACCCCAAGTACGCCAAGGTCAATATGGTGAACGCAGCTCAGGCAGAGGACTCGTCCGATGTCATCATGGGTAACCTTCCTGTTAACGATGTTCCTACAAAAGTTCTTTTTGACACCGGTGCATCGCATTGTTTCATCTCAAAACCTTTTTCATCTAAGCATGAGTTGATTTCCCAAGTTATGCATACACCGTTAGCAGTTGTCTCTCCGGGTAGATGTTTGCTCGCTAACCACGAGATTCCGGATATTTCTATTACGATGGGTGATTTCAAGTTTCTGGCTTCTCCAATGGTTCTTGGTAACTCGGATATTGATCTTATTCTCGGGATGGATTAGCTATCTAAGCACAAGGCTCAGCTTGATTGTGCAGCCAGGCAGATTCAATTGACTCATTCATCTGAGGATGTAATTGTCTTTGCCGCTCGGGATAATACTATTCGTCTGTTTTCTCTCAATGAGAAGGGTGAACTGGATGCTATCTCACAAATTCCAGTTGTTTGCGAATATCAAGACATCTTTCCAGAAGAGCTTCCAGGAATGCCTCCACACCGGCCAGTTGAATTCGTTATTGATCTTGAGCCTGGCACGGAACCTGTGTGCAAGCGTCCTTACAAGCTCGAACCTGAAGAGTTGAAGGAGCTGAAGAAGCAACTCGATATTCAAGAGAGAATGGGTCTCATCCGGCCTAGTTCTTCTCCGTGGGGTTGTGGTGTTCTTTTTGTGAAGAAGAAAGATGGAACAGACCGACTTTGTGTTGATTACCGTCCATTGAACAAGAAGACCATCAAGAACAAATACCCACTTCCCAACATCAACGAGCTATTCGAACAACTCAAAGGTGCCCAAGTATTCTCCAAGCTTGATCTCCGTATGGGTTATCATCAGATTCGAATCCGTGAACAAGATATTCCCAAGGCGGCTTTCAGGACAAGTTATGGTTCATATGAATACACTGTCATGTCTTTTGGCCTCGTCAACGCTCCTCCGATGTTCTCTCGCATGATGAACTTCATCTTCAACGCCTACACCAATGACTTTGTTTTGGTCTATCTCGACGACATTCTGTTTTTCTCGAAGAACAAGGAAGATCATGCCAAGCACTTGCGTTTGGCGCTCGATAAGCTCAGAGAACACCAGTTCTACGCCAAGTTCTCCAAGTGCGAATTTTGGCTCGATGAGGTTCTTTATCTTGGTCATATCATCCCTGCCAAGGGCATTGCGGTGAATCCTGAGAAGGTGTCTGCAATTGTGAATTGGGAACCTCCTCAGAACGTGAAGCAACTCCGTAGCTTCGTCGGTCTCGCAAGCTACTGCCGAAGATTCGTTGAAAACTTTTCTAAGATCGCGAAGCCTCTCTCAAATCTTCTCCAGAAGCACGTCAAGTACGTTTGGTCTCCGGAGTGTGACATTGCTTTCAACACTTTGAAAGAGAAATTGATCACTGCTCCAGTTCTGACTCCGCCTGATGAATCCAAGCCGTACGAGGTCTTTTGCGATGCCTCTCTCCAAGGTCTTGGCGCAGTGTTGATGCAAGAGAAGAAAGTTGTTGCTTATACCTCTCGCCAGTTGAAGCCCAATGAGAAGAACTACCCCACTCATGATCTTGAGTTGGCGGCAGTTGTGCATGCTCTTTTGACTTGGAGACATCTCTTATTGGGAAGAAAAGTGGACATCTTCACTCAGCCTAATCTCAACCTCAGGCAAACTCGATGGGTCGAAATGATTCAAGAGTATAATCCGAGTATCGAGTATACTCCAGGCAAGGCCAATGTGATTGCTGACGCATTGAGCAGAAAGGCTTATTGCAATAGTCTGATTCTCAAGCCTGATCAACCCGAGCTTTGTGAAGCTTTCCGCAAACTTAATCTGCAAGTTGTTCCTCAAGGTTTCCTCGCCAACCTTCAAGTCTCTCCTACCTTGGAAGACCAGATTCTCCAAGCTCAACTTCTGGATGCTATGGTGAAAAAGGTGAAGATTGGGATTGCCAAGAGTCAACCCAAGTACAAGTGCTACCGCCTTGATGACAAGGATACTCTCTTCTTCGAGGATCGTATTGTTGTGCCCAAAGGTGACCTTCGTAAAGTGATCATGAACGAGGCTCACAATTCTCTCTTCTCCATCCACCCTGGGAGCACGAAGATGTATCAGGACCTCAAGCAGGCTTATTGGTGGACTCGAATGAAGCGCGAGATTGCTCAATTCGTGAATGAGTGTGATGTCTACAGAAGAGTGAAGGCAGAACATCAAAGGCTAGCGGGTCTCCTCCAACCTCTTGCCATTCCAAAATGGAAGTTTGACCACATTGAGATGGACTTCGTGACTGGGTTTTCAAAGTCCAAACGTGGCAATGATGCTATATTCGTTGTCATTGACAAACTCACCAAAGTGGCTCACTTTCTGCCTATCAAAGAGTCAATCACTGCAGCTCAATTGGCGGAACTCTATACCTCTCGGATTGTCTCTCTACACGGTATTCCACAAGTGATATCTTCAGACCGTGGCAGCATCTTTACCTCCAAATTTTGGGATTCTTTTCAGAAGGCCATGGGCACCAACATCCGCTTCAGCACAGCTTTCCATCCTCAAACTAGCGGTCAAGTCGAGCCCGTCAACCAGATTCTTGAAGATATGCTCAGTGCTTGTGTGATCTCCTTCGGCATGAAGTGGGAGGATTGTCTTCCTTATGCTGAATTCTCCTACAACAACAGTTTTCAAGGAAGTTCGGGCAAGGCCCCATTCAAAATTCTGTATGGCAGGAAGTGCCGTACCCCTCTCAACTGGTCTGAAACCGGTGAACATCAGCTTTTGGGAAATGACTTAATCACAGAGGCAGAGGAAATGTGCAAAGTCATTCGAGATAACCTCAAAGCAGCCCAATCCCGCTAGAAGAGCTACTATGATAGTAAGCACCGTGATCTGGCTTTCGAGATCGGAGATCATGTTTACCTCCGCGTCTCTCCAATGAAAGGTACTCGTCGCTTCGGTATCAAAGGGAATCTTGCCCCTAGATATGTGGGACCTTTCAAGATTGTCAGCAAGAGAGGCGATCTCGCCTATCAACTCGAGCTTCGTTCAAACTTTGCAAATGTTCATGACGTGTTCCATGTCTCTCAGCTCCGAAAGTGCTTCAAGACTCCTGACTGCACCGTCAACTTTGAGGACATTGAGCTCCAAGAAGATCTCTCTTATCGTGAGCACCCAGTTGCTATTCTTGAAGAGACTGAATGCAAGACTCGCAACAAGTCAATCAAATTCCTCAAAGTCAAGTGGTCACACCATTCCGACCGTGAAGCTACCTGGGAACGCGAGGATCACCTCCGTTCTGAGTACCCGGCGTTCTTTCTGTCCTAGATCTCGGGACGAGATCCTTTCGTAGTGGTGGAGTGTTGTAACACCCCGGATGTGATTTACCCAATATGTACTCCAACTCTTGCCGTTTCCGGCCTTAAGTTATTTTATTTTCTCAGGTTCGGGTTTTTGTCTCCGTGTGTTGTTGTCGTTGTCATGCATCTCATATCATGTCATCATGTGCATTTCTATTGCATACGTGTTCATCTCATGCATTCCAGCTTTTTCCCCGTTGTCCATTTTGCATTCCGGCGCTCCGTTCTCCTCCGGTGGTCAATTCTACCTTTATTTTGTGTGTGGGGATTAAACATTTCCGGATTGGACCGAGACTTGCCAAGCGGCCTTGGTTTACTACTGGTAGACCGCCTGTCAAGTTTCGTACCATTTGGACTTCGTTTGATGCTCCAACGGTTAACCGAGGGACCGAGAAGGCCTCGTGTGTGTTGCAGCCCAACACCCCTCCAAGTTGGCCCAAAACCCACCAAAACCCTCTCCATCATCTAGAGCGTTCGATCACGATCGCGTGGCCGCAAACCGCACCTCATTTGGACTCTCCTAGCTCGCTCTATGCCTATATATACCTCCCCCATTCCAAATCTCGGATCCCCTCCTCGAAACCCTAAAAAATATCTCCTCCGCCGCGCCGGACATTGTCCGTTCGGCCGGACACGCCCGCGCCGCCGCACCCGGCCACTCAGCAGCCGCCACGTGGCCGGCCGCCTCCTCCCACCGCCGCGGCCTGCCCGGCCCGCAGCCGGCCCCCGAGGGCCCGAGTCGCCGCGCCGCCCCTTCGCGCAACCCGCCGCCTCCCAGCTCGCCCCACCGCCGCCATCCGCCGCCACGCCGAAGCGAGCGCCGCCCGAGGCCGACGTCCGGCGACCTCGCCGACCTCGACCACCGCCGCCTCAAGTCCGCGGTGCCGCACCTCCCTCCGGCGATCGCCGCGCCACCGCACGTCCCCGCGGCCGGATCCGCCTCCTCCGGCCACCGCCTCGCCTTCCTCGCGCTGGCAAGCTCCAACAACTCCGGCGAACCCCGATGTTTCCGGCGATCTCCTCGATCCGCGCGCCGGATCCAGATCTGAGAATCGGGGTTGACTTTTTCGTCCCAAACCCTAATAATTGGCGTTTTTCATCATGCTATATCTCCGCATTCGTAGCTCCGTTTTGGGCATATAGCATATCAAAATGTTCGTATCAGAGAGTACATCATTTCATCTCATCGCATCATTTTCATTTGAGTTCATCTTGATGCCCGAAATGCTGTTAGAAGAGTGCTATTTGAGATAATTGTCAGATCTGCTGCTCCAATTAGATATTTGTCATTTTTGCCATGATTAATGTGTGCATGATATGCCCATGAGCTCTACATATGTTTTGTTAAGGGTTTTTCCATCTTTCCAGAGGTGCAACCCATGTATTTTTGTGATGTGTGTGGTGACTAGCACAAGCTTGCAAGGTGAGGCACTTGGTATTGCTGATTTTAGGGACTTAGCATTTCCACTAAGTCCTTGATCTGTTTATCTCATATGGCCATATGTTCATGTTGTTTCCTAGTGATCCGTGCCTCTTTTGAGGATGATCAGTAAGGATGTTTTGTTAATCTTGTAGTGCTCTATCCATCCATGTCTTTGTTTGCAATTATGGAGCACCCTAGCTTGAGTCAATCGAGCTCTACTTTTGTCATTTCGTGAATCTGGGCAGATTGTCTACTTGTTAGCGATTTTGCCAAGGATGTTGTAGTTGATCCGTGCATGCTATGTTATTGTTCTTGCCATGTCTAGCTTGCATTTTGTGTATTCTTGATGGGTGTATGCTTAGTTTGTCATGACTTGCTCTGTAGTGAGTGCATCGAGCTCGTAAACATGCCTACTTGATATCTGTTTTCAGCATGCTCCAGTTTTCACAAAGTCTGAAAACTGATTATGTTTTTTCCATGTTCACATGCTTGCAATTGTATTTTCTGATCCCTTTTGGCTCAAGGTCACTAAGGGACTTTTGTTAAGCTCTTTGAGTAGCCCCATGCCATGCTTTACTTTGCCATGCTCAGGTCCTATAGCATATTTTTTTCATGCTCCGAAGGGTGCTATCTGGTCTGAAATTCCAGACAAGTGTTAATTTCACTAAGTCTGAAATCTGTTTGTCAAATGCATTTTTGCCATGCTTGTTTGAACCTGTTAATGGATGAATTGGCCGTAGCTCAGTGCTAGACTTTTGTTAAGCTTCATGAATGGATTCCTTCCCTGTATTTTGATGCCATGTTTGGGTGCTGTAGCATGTTCATCTTGTTGCATTTAGATGGCCACTTGCTGTAAATCGCAGACCGGTGTCATATTTGAATTGCTTGCCTTTTCCAAACCGTAACTCCGATTCCGGCGTTCTTTATATTGTTTTCAAGAGATTTCATCTCATCTTTCCAGTGGCACACTTGGATTTCCAAGTTGAGGCCAGGTTCATGCATCCCGTGCCAAATCTTGCTTATGCATCCCGCATCGCATCCCGCATAGCATACCATCCTTGCATCATATTGTTTGAGCTTTGCACGTGGTTGATTGTGTTACGTTTGCTTGTTTGTCTTGTTTGGGTAGAGCCGGGAGACGAGTTCGCTAACGAGGAGCCCGTTGAGTTTGCTTTCGAGGATCCAGTCAACTCTGACAACTTTGCAGGCAAGATGATCATACCCTTGAAATCACTACTATCTTTGCTATGCTAGATGCTCACTCTTTTGCTATGCCATGCTACGATGCCTACCACTTGCTTTCAAGCCTCCCAAATTTCCATGTCAAACCTCTAACCCACCATGTCCTAGCAAACCATTGATTGGATATGTTACCGCTTTTCTCAGCCCCTCTTATAGCGTTGCTAGTTGCAGGTGAAGATTGCAGACCGTTCCTTGTTGGAACATTATTTACTTGTTGGGATATCATTATATTGCCATGTTATCTTAATGCATCTATACACTTGGTAAAGGGTGGAAGGCTCGGCCTCTCGCCTAGTGTTTTGTTCCAATCTTACCGCCCTAGTTTCCGTCATATCGGTGTTATGTTCCCGGATTTTGCGTTCCTTACGCGGTTGGGTGATAATGGGAACCCCTTGATATTTCGCCTTGATTAAAAAATTTCCAGCAGTGCCCAACCTTGGTGTTACCATTTTCCACCTAGCCCCTTTTTCCCTTGGGTTTCCGGAGCCCGAGGGTCATCTTATTTTAAACCCCCCCGGGCCAGTGCTCCTCTGGGTGTTGGTCCACCTCGTCAGCCGCTGGTGGCGACTAGGGGCAACTCTGGGCTGGCCTACCGGAAGTTTGGACAATCTGAGTGTGCCCTGAGAACGAGATATGTGCAGCTCCTATCGGGATTTGTCGGCACATTCGGGCGGTGTTGCTGGATTTGTTTTAACCTGTCGAAGTGTCTTGAAGAACCGGGATACCGAGTCTGATTGGAACGTCTCGGGAGGAGGTCTATTCCTTCGTTGACTGTGAGAGCTTGTCATGGGCTAAGTTGGGACTCCCCTGCAGGGATTTGAACTTTCGAAAGCCGTGCCCGCGGTTATGGGCAGATGGGAATTTGTTAATGTCCGGTTGTAGATAACTTGAACCTTAACTTAATTAAAAATGAATTAACAATGTGAGTTACCGTGATGGTCTCTTCTCGGCGGAGTCCGGGAAGTGAACACGGTGTTGGAGTAATGCTTGCGCAGGATGTTCTCTAGTTTCTCTTTCGTGCTTTGCCCTCTCTTCTCGCTCTCTTTTGCGAACAGGATAGCCACCATATATGCTAGTTGCTTGCTGCAGCTCCACATATTTTTACCTTGCCTAACCTATAAGCGAGGGTGCGAGATTGCTGAGTCCCTGTGGCTCAGAGATTACTTCCAAACTAGATGCAAGGCCTGATGATTCCGCTCCAGGTGACGCGCTTGAGCTCAAGTGGGAGTTTGACGAGGACTCTCAACGACACTACGTGTCTTTCCCTGATGATCAGTAGTGGTGCTCAGTTGGGGGTGATCGGGACCGTGTCGCTTGTTGGGTTATCTTTTATTTTGGCACCGTAGTCGGGCCATGAGTGTTTGGATGATGTAATGTTATTTATGTACTTTGATTGATGTGGCGAGTGTAAGCCAACTATGTTATCTCCCCTTTTATTATCTATATTACATGAGATGTTGTGAAGATTGCCTAACTTGCGACATATGCCTTCAATGCAATTATGTCTCTAAGTCGTGCCTCGACATGTGGGAGCTATAGTTGCATCGAGGGTGTTACAACTATCAAGGAAGTTGGAAAACAGACTCTGTTGATATTAATTTTTAGATTATGGCAGACCAGATTTCTTCTAAGCAAAGATCCCGGGAATTGTACCAGCATATTCGTGCTCAAAACCGAACAAGGAAATTTGTTTTGGGCAACAAAACTCCACGAAATAAAAGAGTGGGAAGCCCTAGAGTCAAATAAAATAATGGTAGGTATGCCATTAACAGAAAACATACCAATGACGACTTCGGGGTTCTCTTGGGCTTCGTCTACGGAGAGGTGATGGACCTACCCAGTGATGTTTTGCTGGATAGGGTATGACCCCATAAAGTTGACTTGAGGCCTGAATGGAGCATTAGTCTTGCCGTTCTTGGGACACTGTCTGGCATAATGTCCAGTTTGCCCACAGCTGAAACAAGAATTGTTGCGTTGGCACTCTTCTCGCACTGGGTTGGTCACGACATTCTTGACTTGTGTAGTGGTTTTGTTAACATTCTACTTCAAATTGGGCTTGTACTCTACCTGAGTATGCTTCTAGGTATGAGCCTTTTGCACGGGTTGCGCTTGTGATCGTTATTTGCGGACTTATTGTCATGTATAAGCTTGTGCTCCCTTTCAGCAATGAGAACCTTGTTTACCAGGGTTTGGAAATCTGGGAAGTCAAACATACTGTGGGTACATCGGAGATGCTGGTTCAATCCCCCAAGAAACCTGTCAATCTTTCTTTCTTCGGTGGCCACATCATGAAGAGAGTAACGAACCAAATGATTGAACTTATGCAAATATTCACTCACAGACTGACTTCCTTGGAGGAGTGTGAGGAATTAACGCCGCTTGATCTTCATAATTCCTTTGGGACTATGGTATTTACGAAACTAATCCTTGAATTTTGTCCGGGTGATTCCTTCATCAGCAGGCCACATGGCTTTTGCATTTTCCCATCATATGGCGGTAACGCCTCCAAGATAATGAGTTGCAAATGGAACCTTGTCATCCTCTTCAGTACATGCAATCTCAAGTTTCTTCTCAATGGTTCACAACCAGTCGTCTGCGTCCAAGGGATCAATAACCTGACTAAAACTGGGAGGCTTGGTTCTCTGAAAATCTGACAGCTTGGAGTGATGACCCTTCTGATTTCCATTCTATCCAACCATAGCTTGCACACTCCTTAATATTTAAATCAGATCATTATTCCTCCTTTCCTCAAACATACGCAGAATTTGCTCGGTGTAGGGCGGATTTGGCGGTGGAGGCGGTGGTGGAACGTATGACTCGGGGGAGTGTCCTTTCTGTCGTGCGGAGCGGCGAACAGGGACATCCTCACAAGCGGCACTACTGCTGCCTCCCCGCGCCATCCTATTGTTTGTTTTTCCCAAGGCAACGCATCCGAGATGAGCAACATCCAAAAATATAGTGGAGAAAAGCTAGCGACAAAACCCGAACGAAATACGAACAAAGCATAGCGAATAAAAGGAAGTTCCAACATAATTGTACATAGACTCTTACATAAAAGATAAATGACATGATAAGTTCGACTACTCTCATACATAGAACGGAACATCATGACTCATACGACTACATCCGTACATCACCCTGACAACTGCGGATACTCGAGTGCTCTAAAGCTCTGCTGGTGTTGTGGGGTCCTCTCCTGAAGCGGACTCGGATCCTGAAGTGACGATGTTAACCGAAACCTCCGGGTTAAAGGTAACACGACGACGCTGCCTCGAGGGCTCTCCCTCCGGGGCAGGTGCAGGATGAGGCTGGAGCATCGGGGCTACTGGGGTAGTGTCGGGGATATACCCCGCGGTACGACCTGGCCGGATATATGACCCGGCTGGGACTTGGTATTTCATTGGTATGACCCAGCAGATTGTTTACTGTAAGCCGGCAGATTGTTTACTGTAAGCCAGCAGATTGTTTAAGCCAGATGTTAAGCCGGCAGGTTGCAAGGCAACATATTGTTTACTGTAAGTCGGCAGATTGTTTAAGCCAGACAGTTAAGCATGGCAGTTAAGCCAGATAGTTAAGCCAGACAGTTAAGCATGGCAGTTAAGCCAGATAGTTAAGACAGACAATTAAGAAGCCCAAGATGTTAAGAAGCCCATGGAGAGAAGCCCGTGAAGAGAAGTTAGAATAGATAAGTCTTAAGTCCGAGTTGGACTCTACATGTAACCCACCCCTTCAGCTTATATAAGGAGGGACAGGGTACCCCAAGAGGGACATGTTAAATAATCGTTAAGGCTAGACACAACTAGGAGAGCCGGAGATACGACGACTCCCTGATGATGATAATGAGACCTGGCCACAGACAACATGTAGGGTTGTCACCCGATGATGTTTCCCGGGGCCCGAAGCTATCTAAATCTTCGTCTTGCATGTTGCATCTCTCGATTCCGACCAACCCCTTCAAGCTACCGCGTAGATGCGTTGGCTTCACGACTAAGTCCTCACACTATGACATCTACCGTGACAATTCCATGACAGTTGGCGCCCACCGTGGGGCTCACGCACGATGGTGTTGAATTCTTGGAGGGATCTTCCCGAGGGATCGAGAAGTTTTGCAATACTAAGATGCCCCGGACTCAACTTCTCCCTTATATCGCCACCGCCTTGGGCCCGACCCTGAGTTGCCGCCTTGAGGCTGCCATTACCATGAGCCGCCACTGCTGAGAGGTGCAGCCTGAGCCGGCCATCTTCAAAATGCCGGATTTTGCTATTTTCACCACTCAAAAATCGGTACTAGATCACCAGCTACTAGTACTAGTATTTCATTGTTTGATGACCGCATGCACTGACCCGGAAGCGGACATCTCCGCGGACTCGTGTTCCACCGCTGACCCACACATCGGCTTTGCGTGAGCCGCGGCGCTGGGCTGAGCTTGATGAAAGTTGTCCCATCCATGGTCCGAGGAATTGAGGAGTCGATATGGACCAATCAAGATAACTCGACGGTGATAAAATCTTGAACAAAACCGGTAAATCCATGGTCTGAGATCGATTTTTTGGTGCGCCGCCGTCAAGTCATATGTTTCAAACTGTTCGAGACAGTCAGGGTTTTCGGACATGGCTGCAGAAGTTTGTCTGATGTGACCCGTTCTGCTGCAAGACCAGCACTTTCCATAAGGGTAACTATTATCGCACGCGTGAAAAAGTCAGTCCCGATGGAGGTCCCAGCCCGTGTGTGTTTCAGAGATCGAAGTCAACCAAAATCGCTGCTACTCCATGACCCGCCTCACGTGCATCAGTTCCAAGGCACCGGCCTCAAGCCGCCTAGCCTCTCCTGCCGGCTCACCGCATCTTAGTTCACAGCTGACCACGCCGGACCGGTTTACCTTGGTCTCAAGTTGCTATTTCTACTGCGGATGAGTCGTCGTCGCCGTGGCCTCAATGTGCCATCGCGCTTTGCCTCGGCCTCGTACCACTTTCACCATAGACCGTCTGGCTAGATAAACCGCCACTCGCCGCACTGAGTCGCCACGGCGTCGTGGCCGATGCCGCTGAGAGCCGTCTCTTTATGAGTCGCCCGGCGCCTCTCGGCTACAGGTGCGCTCAACCTTTGACATTGTACCTCTGTGTCAGGCTGCCATCGCCGCGTTACCGAGTCGCCGGATGCACAGTGATTTACTTCACTTCCGACCCACCGCTACCACCATACCTCATCAGCGTTGTCTAAGAGCCGGCCTCGCCTCATGGCTGATTTGTTCCCTCTGCTTCATGCTCGGGTCACCTGCGGCAGTTGTCTCCGAGTCACAAGTTAACGCAGGTCACAAGTAGCTTGTGCTTCAAACAGTCGGCCGTACTTCGCCAATCCGCCCCAATTTCAAGTCCCTGCCTCGCCGACCTCTGCTTGTGAAAGCACAAGTGCTCCCTGGGTGATTTTGGTAATTAATGACAACATATCTTTTGTTGGACTAACACTTTTACCTAGTATGTTTTAGATGAGTTCAACAATGAAGTGGCATGGACTAGAGGATGTGGAACCCCTTCAAAATGCTAAGGACAAAGGATTGGCCCAAGCTCCAAGCTCAAGACTCTACATTTTATATCTTAGTGATCCAAGATCACATTGAGTCTATAGGAAAGCCAATACTATTAAGAAGGGATGAGGTGTTGCTTAATGGCTTGCTTGCAGAAAGTGCTTACTGATATGCTCCAAAGCCCTCAACCACTTTCTCACTTCCAAATATGTCCTAAACCAAAAGTCAAAATCGGCCCCACCGATTCTTTCTATCCAGAGCCACCGAGTTCAGTTGACATAGCCACTGCCAGAAACCCTAATCAGTTCAGTCTCACCGATGGGATCTCGGTCTCACCGTGATGGGCTTGCAAACTCTCTGTTACCTGTTGTAATATTTCCGGTCCCACCGAGATATGCAATCGACCCCACCGAGTTTGCTTGGCCAACTCTCTATTTCACTTATTACCCAAATCGGTCCCACCGAGTTTGAGTAATCGGTCAAATCGAGTTTTGGATTTACCCTAACCCTAGCACATCGGTCCCACCGAGTTGATCCAGTCGGTCCCACCGAAAACCCTAATGGTCACTAGGTTTGCTAAATCGGTTCGACCGATTTTTTCACTTTGGTCTCACCGAGATTGGTAAATTGTGTGTAACGGTTAGTTTTTGTGTGGAGGCTATATATACCCCTCCACCCACTCTTCATTCGAAGAGAGATACATTAGAACATACCTACACATCCAACCTATATTTTCTGAGAGAGAACCACCTACATTTGTGTTGAGACCAAGATATTCCATTCCTACCATATGAATCTTGATCTCTAGCCTTCCCAAGTTGCTTTCCACTCAAATCATCTTTCCACCAAATCCATATCCTATGAGACAGAGTTGAGTGTTGGGGAGACTATCATTTTAATCACAAGAGCAAGGAGTTCATCATCAACACACCATTTGTTACTTCTTGGAGAGTGGTGTCTCCTAGATTGGCTAGGTGTCAGTTTGGAGCCTCCGACAAAGATTGTGGAGTTGAACCAAGGAGTTTGTAAGGGCAAGGAGATCACCTACTTCGTGAAGATCTACCGCTAGTGAGGCAAGTCCTTCGTGGGCGATGGCCATGATGGGATAGACAAGGTTGCTTCTTCGTGGACCCTTCATGGGTGGAGCCCTCCGTGGACTCGTGCAACCGTTACCCTCCGTGGGTCGAAGTCTCCATCGACGTGGATGTACGATAGCACCACTTATCAGAACCATGACAAAAACATCCGTGTCTCAAATTGCATTTGAATTCTCCAAACCCTTCCCTTTACATACTTGCAAGTTGCATGCTTTACTTTCCGCTGCTCATATACTCTTTGCATGCTTGCTTGATATGTATTGTGTTTGTTAAACTAGTGCCTAAGCTCCACTTCAACTTAAAGAAATTAAAAACTGCAACTTTTGGCACTTAGTGTCTAATCACCCCCCTCTAGACACCTCTTCTCGATCCTTTCAATTGGTATCAGAGCTTTGGTCTCCATTGCCCTGGTTTAAACACCATTGGAGGAAGATGGATGAGTCTACTTTGGGGAGTCTTAGACATAGAGTGCCTATTCTTGATGGAGAATATTTTCATGAGTGGAAAAATGAAGTGCTTGAGATTTTCAATTAATATCACTTGAACAAGTATATTTCTAGCCCTTGTGCACCTCATGTTGATCCCATGCATCCTACCCTTGATGAATCAATTGACATGATTCGCAATCTTAGAACTGTTAATCTTATCACTAGAGGCTTGCCTAGAAACTTTATTGGATGTTTTCCTACTCTTAAGTGTGCCTACACCATATGGAAATTTCTTGAGGAACTCTTTCTAAATTATTCCTTGAAAGATCTAGATGAAATTCTCCATAAGTCTATTGCCTTGATTAAGATGAGTTCCAATGATCCCAAATTTGGTGACTGCTTATTTGAGCTTACTAATCTTACGAGTGCCAAAGGAGATGTTGGAATCATTAGCAATATCATTTCTAGAGCTATTAGAATTCATAAGGATAACTATAGAAATGATCATGTATCTAACGAATTGCCCTCTCTAGGAATTGATCAATCACAAGATGATGTTGAACATGAATACTCGAATGAGGATGATGATGATAGTGACTATGATCTCGATGATGCGATGAGACACTTTGGTCTTATGGAAAATCTTCGCGGCTACATGCATGGCTGGAGGAAAGGAATGGGTCCGTGATAGTGGATGCACTAATCATATGACCAGAGATAAAGACATGTTTCGTGAGCTTGCTGAAAATGACGGCCCTCGAAAGTATGTCACTTTTGGTGATAATTCAAAGGGTAAGGTGGTTGGCCTTGGTAAGGTGGCCATCTCACATGATAGCTCCATACAAAATGTCATGCTCGTTGAATCTCTTGACTACAACTTACTTTCAATATCTAGACTTGCTGATTTCGGTTTCAATGTCCTATTTACTGAAGTAGACTGCCAAGTGTTTCGTAGAGATAATCATAAAATGGTCTTTACCAGTATACATAGAGGAGATCTTTACATTGTTGATTTCACTAAAAAGGCTCAACCTAAAACTTGCTTAATTGCTAAATCTTCTAAAGGCTGATTGTGGCATGGAAGGCTAGGCCATGTGGGCATGCGAAACCTTCACAAACTCATTAAAGGAAATCATATCCTTGGCGTTAACGATGTCATATTTGACAAGGATAGACTTTGTAGTGCTTGTCAAGCAGGGAAACAAGTTGGAGGAAGTCATCGCGCTAAGAACATCATGACCACAAGAAGACCACTCGAGCTACTTCACATGGATCTCTTTGGTCCAAATGCCTACAAGAGTCTCGGTGGTAACTCATTTGGTCTGGTCATAGTTGATGATTTTTCAAGATTTACGTGGGTGTTATTTCTTGATGACAAATCACAGGTCCAAAAGATCTTCAAAAACTTTGCTAGGAAGGCCCAAACTCAATTTGACGTGAAGATCAAGAAGGTTTGAAGCAACAACGGAACGGAGTTCAAGAGCGCAAATGTGGAAACCTTTCTTGACGAAGAAGGGATCGCACATGAGTTCTCGTCTACGTACACACCTCACCAAAATGGAGTTGTTGAGAGGAAGAACCGGACTCTTATCGAGATGGCAAGAACGATGCTCGATGAGTATAAGACACCAAAACACTTTTGGGCGGAAGCGGTAGAGACAGCTTGTCATGCAACAAATCGCTTGTATCTTCACAAGCTACTCGGCAAGACGACATACGAGCTCCTCACCGGTAACAAACCCCAAGTTGGATACTTTCGAGTATTCAGCTCAAAGTGCTACATTCTTGATAAGCATCGTCATTCTAAATTTGCTCCTAAGTCTCATGAAGGTTTCCTACTTGGTTATGGCTCAAACTCTCACACATATCGTGTCTACAACAATTTCACCTGAAAGGTTTAAGAAACAGTAGATGTGAAGTTTGATGAATCTAATGGCTCGCAAGTAGAGCAATTGCCAATTGATGTAGGAGACAAATATCCCTCGGAAGCAATACAAGACTTGTCTATTGGCAAGATTCGTCCAATGGAGGTGAAGGAGAGTACCTCGTCCGTCCAAGTGGAAGCTTCTACCTCATGACAAGGTGAACCAAGAGTTGATACGGAAGCATCCACGAGTGGGACACACCAAGAAGAAGAAAACGAGGAAGTGCACCAAGACGAATGTCAACAACCTCCTTCTCCACCACGACAAGAGAACGGCAACACCAACAATGAAGAAGGCCAAGAAGAAGAACAAGATGAAGAAGATGTTCAACAAAGACCCAAGCAAAAGCTTTCACGAGTTCGAGCAAGAATTGCTAAAGATCATCCCATGGAGAAAATCTACAATGATATCCAAACCGGGAGAATCACTCGCTCAAAAACTCGTTTAGCTAACTTTTGTGAACACTATTCATTCATCTCTCGTATTGAACCTATGAAGGTTGAAGAAGCATTGGAAGATCCGGATTGGATAAACGCTATGCATGAAGAGATACACAACTTTGAGAGAAATCAAGTGTGGACATAGGTTGAAAAGCCTGACAACAACCACAACATCATTGGTACCAAATGGGTGTTTCGCAACAAGCAAGATGAAGATGGACAAGTTGTTCGCAACAAAGCGCGTCTCGTCGCCCAAGGCTACACACAAGATGAAGGTATGGACTATAGTGAGACATATGCTCCCGTTGCTAGACTTGAGTCCATTCGCATCTTACTTGCCTATGCTAATCACCATAATATCACCTTGTACCAAATGGACATTAAAAGTCCTTTTCTAAATGGTGAAATTGAAGAGGAAGTTTATGTTAAGCAACCTCCCGGCTTTGTCAACCCTAAGAAACCTAATCATGTTTACAAACTTCACAAAGCCCTTTATGGTCTTAAACAAGCTCCTAGAGCATGTTATGAATGCTTGACCAAGTTCCTTATTGAAAAAGGCTTTGAAATTGGAAAAATAGATTCTACTCTTTTTACTAAAAGGGTTAATGGAGAAATATTTGTATGCCAAATTTATGTCGATGATATTATATTTGGATCAACTAACCCTCATTTTAGTGAAAAGTTTGGGAAGCTAATGTCGGAGAAGTTTGAGATGTCCATGATGAGTGAACCCAAATTCTTTCTTGGTTTGCAAATCAAGCAAAATAAGGAAGGCACCTTTGTCTCTCAAACGAAGTACACCAAGGACTTATTCAAGAAGTTCAATATGCAAGAATGCAAAGGTACCTATGCCTACTAGTGGACATCTTGATTTGACCAAACATGGTGAACCGGTTGATCAAAAAGTTTATCGCTCTATGATTGGTTCATTACTATATCTATGTGCTTCATGTCCCGATATCATGTTAAGTGTGTGCATTTGTGCACGATATCAAGCTGCTCCTAAGGAATGTCATCTTAAGGCCGTGAAAAGGATAGTGAGATACTTAATACATACACCAAATTTTGGCATTTGGTATCCAAAGAGAGCTTCCTTTGATCTTGTTGGCTACTCCGACTCGGACTATGCCGGTGACAAGGTTGACAGGAAGTCCACTTCGGGTACTTGTCAATTCCTTGTTAGATCTCTTGTGTCTTGGTCTTCCAAGAAACAAAACTCGGTATCCTTATCCACCGCTGAAGCGGAATACATTGCCGCGGGTTCATGTTGTGCTTAATTACTCTGGATGACCCAGACTCTTAAATATTATGGGATATATGTGAAACATGTTCCATTGCTTTGTGACAATGAAAGTGCTATCAAGATTGCTCAAAATCCCGTGCAACACTCTCGAACTAAGCATATCGAAGTTCGTCATCATTTTATTCGAGGTCATGTTGCTAAGGGTGACATAAACCTTAAGCATGTTCACACCGATAAGCAATTAGCGGATATATTCACAAAACCACGTGATGAGAAAGTGTTTTTCAGGTTAAGAGGTGAATTGAACATCATTGACGCTTCAAACTTGGAGTAGGAACTCCATTGGATACATGCAAGACTTGAGCTTGCAACTAATCTCTTGATATTTCTCTTATGATGATTATCTTATGTCTTGAGAATTTGCATCTTGCATGTTATCTAACCCTTGTAGGTACTTGGACAAATCTAATTCTATGAGATTGCAACTCACTCACATCTTGAGCAATCTCTACATCACCAAGTCTCTACAAAATGGTGGTTGATGACAAGGAAACATGAAACCTTTCAAACATATCCTTAGACAAATTCTATGATGAGTTTCATGATTATCATGTTGGATACACAAGTGCTCTTCCTTGAGAAAACTAACCCATGTAGGTAGATGAACTCAAAATCCAAAGGGTGCTCCCAACTCTTGATGGGCTACATCAACCTTGAGCAACCCACACAAGTTCAACTACATGATCAAGATCAACACCGCCACCCAAGGTATATTATTCCATCTTAGACTAGCTTTACTCCAAGTCATGAGTCAAAGCAACTCGACAAGATGTGAATACATCAAGATACTTAAACGAAAAATGGTAACCCCATTTTGAGCTTAAACAATGAGTATGACCTATGATCAAGTGATCTCACTTGACTCCAAAGTCAATGTACTCTAACATAGGTGACTTTGTCACCGCCCAACTCTAGATGAAGTTCTCTTGTGTTCTTTTATGTGTTCTTGCACTTGTCTCATGCATATTTGTTTCCCCTTTCAAACTTCATCTAGACATTTTTAGTTTCTTTTCTTTGTTCTTTGTTCTGCATTTTATGCATCCAATTCATTGCAAATCTTTGTGAGATCTTATTTGTCTAGTGAGCTGAGGTGACAAGTGTTTTTCTGTGATGAACTCGGTTCCACCGGTTTCATGTTTCTGGTCTAACCGAAGATTTTCGGAGCAACCGAAGAATACAACTCAGTGACACCGATTGCACTGCGGGAAAAACATTTTGCCATTTATTCCTGCTTTATTCTTGATCCAGCTCCACTCAATGAATCTTGTCCTCTGCAAGCATCACATTTACCTTAATGCTTTGTACTGTGATTCAAGGACCGAACCCATTCACAACAAATTCCAGAAGACCCTTCTTGGAAATTGATGTCAAAGGGGGAGAGAGAGATCACATCAAAGCTTAATCATATCTCTAGGGGGAGAGATCTCTAGGGGAGGGAATACTCCAGGAAAGAGTAATCTTCGAGGATCCCAGATGCTTGATGTTCAAGAGGAGAGATGCCACATGTCTTCTTGAGGGAAAGACATGTTCATATTTGCTTATTTGCATTAGCTCTGTTTTTCTGTTCCCTATCCTCTCCCAGTATCCCATGCTAGATTCAGGGGGAGCAAGACACCCAAGGGAAAGAAAATTCTTAAATTCTTTGCATATCCTTCTCTTTGGGGACATGTCAATATCTATCGCGGTACTCTGTACTCACTCTACATGTCATCCCAGTCTTGGTACTCTTGTGGTTTCTTTTGTTTTGCTCTAGCTAGTAGGTGCATTTGTGTTATCTAACCTTGTTTACGCAGGTTCATCACATCCTAGCCAACTCAAGACCACAAGGTAAGTATATGCATCATGGTCATGTGTATGAGAAATTCTTGCTGATGTACATACTGTTTGCAAGAAGGACTCATGGCCATGAAGGTACATTTCTCATATTTTCATCACTTGCTCTGATGCATATAGCCAAGATACATGTAACACATTGCTACTCTGTCATGGTTAGAGCATTACTAGTAGTACCCCTAAACCCTCAAACCCTCATAAATAACCGCTTTTTTGCGGGTTGCAACAAAAAAAACGCAAAGACTAGAACCCCTAAACCCTCAAACCCTCAAAAAAAAGTAAGGGTCCAACCCTCAAACCCAATTTCGAACCGTAGAATTGAGGGCTGGAGGGGGGCGCTCGACCCCAGCCCGCACTCCTGTCCCCCATCGCGGGGGAGGGAAGTTTCCCTTCCCAACCTCTCGCCTCCCGGCCTCCCGCGCCGCCGCCCCCCGCGCCGCCGCCTCTCCGGCCGGCCCCCCGCCTCCCCTCGACGCCGCCGCCGTCCCGCCCCTGCGCCACGCTCCGCCGCGCCGGATCCGCCCTTCCCCGCCTCCCCCCGCCTCCCCTCGACACCCCCCGCCTCCCGCCCGGCCCCCGGCCGCCCCGCCCCGAGCCCCGCCCCCCGGCCTCCCGCGCCGCCGCCTCCCGCCCCGGCGACCCGCCCCTGGCCTCCCGCGCCGCCGCCCCCCGCCCCCCGCCCCCTGCCCCGGCGTCCCGCCCCCGGCCTCCCGCCCCAAGCCGCCTCCCGCCCCCAGCTGCCTCCCGCCCCCAGCCTCCTCTAGCCGCCGTGCCGGATCCGCCCTTCGCCGCCTCCCCTCGACGCCGGCCGTTGCCCGCCCCCAACCCGCAGGCATGCTTCATGTTCTTCCTTTTTTTTTTTTCTTTTTTTCCTTTTTATTCATTGTTGGCACTCACAATTTATTGTTTGTTGTATTGTGTAGATGGAGGTGAACAACAACGACATGGACTCGTTGTCCGATTCGTCGGGTTGGTCGTCATCCGACGATTTGGACATCGACGAGTTGTTGCAAGACGACGACGTCGAGATGATGAGCATCCTCATCGATGTGCATTCCTTTGGAAACCGCATGAGGCTGATGGATCAGAGGAGAGGGTCGAAGATGGGGTGAGTCACCATCTACCGGAACCGCGCTCTCGGACACGAGCATTTGATGGAAGACTACTTCGTGGAGGTACCTACATACCCTCCTCGTCTCTTCTGCAGAAGGTACGGAATGCGGCGTAGTTTGTTTGTGAAGATTGTCAACGATTGTGAGGCCGCCTCCTATTACTTTAAATGTCGTAGATCCGCCGCCGGTATCATGGGGTTTAGTGCATATCAAAAGATATCGGCGGCAATGCGGGTACTCGCTTATGGCATACCCGCGGATTATACCGACGAGTATCTTCGCATTGGGCAAGATACAACCACAGAGTCAGTCCGTAGGTTTGCCAAGTTGGTCATTCGGATGTACGGTGAGCAGTATCTTCGGGCACCAAACGAGGAAGATACAAAGAGATTAATGGAAATGAATGAAAAAAGGGGGTGGCCGGGGATGCTAGGTAGTCTTGACTGCATGCATTGGAGGTGGAAAAATTGCCCAAAGGCATGGCACGGAATGTATTGCGGTAAAAGCCGTGATGCTACCATTGTGCTTGAGGCCGTAGCATCTCAGGACACATGGATTTGGCATGCATTCTTTGGGTTGCCGGGAACACTCAATGATATCAATATCCTCAATAGATCTCCTTTGTTAAAAAGATTAATTTCTGGGGATGCTCCAGTTTGCAACTACAAAATCATGGACAATGAGTACTCAATGGGATACTATCTCACCAATGGCATCTATCCCGAATGGGCAACTCTTGTGAAGTCCATCAAGGAGAAAAATGGGGTGCCCTTAACAAGAAAAGAGGCTCATTTCACCAAGGCACAAGAGGCAGCCCGCAAGGATATTGAGAGAGCTTTCGGTGTTTTGCAAGCAAGGTTTGCCATAGTTCGTGGTCCAGCTCGGTTTTGGGACAAAAAATCCTTGATGAACATCATGAAATGTTGTGTGATTCTACACAACATGATCCTAGATGATGAAAGAGGTTTAAACCTCCCTTGTTTCTATGACAATGTTGGTACCCGTGTGCAACCGGAAAGAAACCCTTCTCGCATACACGCTTTTCTTCAAGCACATCGTGAGATTGAGGATGCAACCACTCATGGTCGGCTCCGGGATGATCTAATAGAGCACCACTGGCAGTTGGATGGGCGGCACATTGGCCCATGATGTATCTTTGTTTTACTTTTCTATGTCCTATTTGATTCGAACAATTAGTGTAATTTGCTCAAACATTGTTGTAATAATTTGAATGACTATTATTTTATTCGGTGTTGTAATAATAACTAGAATGTTTATTGTTTTATGTCAAATGTGATGGAATTTGTGATATGTCATATGATGAAATGTGTGATATATGAAATGACAGTTTTAAAGGTTGGGGTTGACGCAAAGACTAGAACCCTCAAATCCAACCCTTAAAGCAGTTTAAGGGTTGGGTTTGAGGGTTCTAGTCTTTGGCCCTGTTTTTCAACCCTTAAAAGTGTCAAAAAGTGGCACTTCTCAACCCTTAAAACTGCTACAGGTGTTTGAGGGTTTAGGGGTTCTACTAGTAATGCTCTTATGCTCTCACATGCTTCTATATACCATATTCACATGATTGCATACATGTAGGGGGAGCCTATGCTTGTTACATGTCTTTCCAAAGATTTACTTGCTATTCTCTATATCTTTATCTAAAGCTTTGATGTATGTTGTCATCAATTACCAAAAAGGGGGAGATTGAAAGCACAAGTGCTCCCTGGGTGATTTTGGTAATTAATGACAACATACTCTTGTTGGACTAACACTTTTACCTAGTATGTTTCAGATGAGTTCAACAAAGAAGTGGCATGGACTAGAGGATGTGGAACACCTTCAAAATGCTAAGGACAAAGGATTGGCCCAAGCGCCAAGCTCAAGACTCTACATTTTATATCTTAGTGATCCAAGATCACATTGAGTCTATAGGAAAGCCAATACTATTAAGAAGGGATGAGGTGTTTCTTAATGGCTTGCTTGCTCAAAGTGCTTAGTGATATGCTCCAAAGCCCTCAACCACTTTCTCACTTCCAAATATGTCCTAAACCAAAAGTCAAACTCGGCCCCACCGATTCTTTCTGCCCGGAGCCACCAAGTTCAGTTGACATAGCCACTGCCAGAAACCCTAATCAGTTTGGTCTCACCGATGGGATCTCAGTCTCACCGAGATGGGCTTGCAAACTCTCTGTTACTTGTTGCAATATTTTCGGTCCCACTGAGATATGCAATCGGCCCCACCGAGTTTTCTTGGCCATCTCTCTGTTTCACTTATTACCCAAATCGGTCCCACCGAGTTTGAGTAATCGGTCAAACCGAGTTTTGGATTTACCCTAACCCTAGCACATCGGTCCCACCGAGTTGATCCAGTCGGTCCCACCGAAAACCCTAATAGTCACTAGGTTTGCTAAATCGGTCTGACTGAGTTTTTCACTTCGGTCTCGCCGAGATTGGTAAATTGTGTGTAACGGTTAGTTTTTGTGTGGAGGCTATCTATACCCCTCCACCCACTCTTCATTCAAAGAGAGAGCGATCAGAACATACCTACACTTGCAACCTATATTTTCGGAGAGAGAACCACCTACACTTGTGTTGAGACCAAGATATTCCATTCCTACCATATGAATCTTGATCTCTAGCCTTCCCAAGTTGCTTTCCATTCAAATCATCTTTCCACCAAATCCATATCCTATGAGACAGAGTTGAGTGTTGGGGAGACTATCATTTGAAGCATAAGAGCAAGGAGTTCATCATCAACACACCATTTGTTACTTCTTGGAGAGTGGTGTCTCCTAGATTGGCTAGGTGTCACTTGGGAGCCTCCGACAAAGATTGTGGAGTTGAACCAAGGACTTTGTAAGGGCAAGGAGATCGCCTACTTCGTGAAGATCTACCGCTAGTGAGGAAAGTCCTTCGTGGGCGATGGCCATGATGGGATAGACAAGGTTGCTTCTTCGTGGACCCTTCGTGGGTGGAGTCCTCCGTGGACTCACGCAACCGTTACCCTCCATGGGTTGAAGTCTCCATCAACGTGGATGTACGATAGCACCACCTATCGGAACCACGACAAAAACATCCGTGTCTCAAATTGCGTTTGAATTCTCCAAACCCTTCCATTTACATACTTGCAAGTTGCATGCTTTACTTTCCGCTGCTCATATACTCTTTGTATGCTTGCTTGATATGTATTGTGTTTGTTAAACTAGTGCCTAAGCTCCACTTCAACTTAAAGAAATTAAAAACTGCAACTTTTGGCACTTAGTGTCTAATCACCCCCCCGCTAGACACCTCTTCTCGATCCTTTCAGCCAGCACTGCTAGCGAGTTACCTTGAGCCACTACTATAGCCGCCTCAAGTTGCCACTGCCCACCTCGAGTAGAACTTGTCGCTACAGTTTCGTGGCCGGCTTGCGCTGTCAGTTCTTGCGTCGCAAGTCACTGTTCGGTCTCCAAGCCGCCGGGTCTCCACTACGGATGAGTCGCCACCTCCTCCGAGGCTCGCCGAGCCTTGAGACACCATCGCCGGCACTTCCACTATGATCTCATCAAACTGTGATTCCGTATCAACTCGCCGTCCACACCGCGAACCGCCTCGGCCTCCACTCACGGGCTACCAGCAGTAGCGCAAGCTGCCCTTTATGACGTGTTTTCTCCTTTGCCTCGCCCTCAAGCCACCGGTGATACGGCCTCGAGTAGGGCCCTCTTTAGCCTAAGCCCCCACCTCCGCTGGATTCCCAATCCGCCGGCCTTCAACTCATGCTATTGCCAAGGTCGTTGTGCCACCTTCAGCTACAAATTGTCGTGCCGTGAGCCACCTCCACTATGTGCTACCTCGGCCAAAGTGTCGCCTCCTCTGCCGCGGTTTGAGCTGGTTGTCGAGTCACCGCTGTGCCAAGACGCCACCGGCGTCCGCTCTAATCAATCCGCCTGAGCTGCAATAGCGCGGAGCCGCACCTTTACTGCCATGGTCCATCCACGCCGGACCAGCCTTGATTTCTCCCACGAGACGAGCTGTTGTCCATGTTTTCAGTTGCAGTAGAATAGCTGCCACACTGCCGCGCTGCCAAATCACCATCAGCTGTCTCCCGCGATGAGTCCTCTTTCCCACGGATGCCGGCGCCGCTCTGGCGCCCCGTTCTGAAGCCACTTCGAGCTGCCCTGCCCGCTTCCATGGTCAGCCACTGCGTCGGCTCTTCTCCGTCGCTTCAGGCCTCGCCCTTGACCTAGCCTCCTCTAAGACACCCTGCGCCAGCTAGTAGGTGCTGACCCGGCCACCCATGACCTTGCAGGTGATACGCCTCCAACGTATCTATAATTTTTTATTGTTCCATGCTATTATATTATCAACCTTGGGTGTCTTATATGCATTTATATGCTATTTTATATGATTTTTGGGACTAACCTATTAACCTAGAGCCCAGTGCCAGTTTCTATTTTTTTTCCTTGTTTTTGAGTATCGTAGAAAAGGAAAATCAAACGGAGTCCAATTGACCTAAAACTTAAAGGAACTTATTTTTGGACCAGAAGAAGGCCATGGAGTAAAAGAGTTGGGCCAGAAGATTCCCGGGCTGCCCACGAGGGTGGGGGGCGCGCCCACCCCCCCTGAGTGCGCCTCCCTACCTCGTGGACAGCCCGGAGACCCCCCTAACTCGTCCTCAACGCCAAAACCTCTTATATATACAGAAACCCCCAGAACATAATCTAGATCGGGAGTTCCGCCACCAGAAGACTCCATAGCCACTGAAAACCAATCTAGATCTGTTCCGGCACCCTGCCGGACGGGGAATCCCTCTCCGGTGGCCATCTTCATCACCCTGACGGTCTCCATGACGACGAGGGAGTAGTTCACGCTCGGGGCTGAGGATATGTACCAGTAGCTATGTGTTTGATCTCTCTCTTGTGTTCTTGATTCTGAACGATCTTGATGTATTGCGAGCTTTGCTATTATAGTTGGATCTTATTATGTTTCTCCCCCTCTACTCTCTTGTGATGAATTGAGTTTTCCGTTTGAAGTTATCTTATCGGATTGAGTCTTTAAGGATTTGAGAACACTTGATGTATGTCTTGCATGTGCTTATCTGTGGTGACAATGGGATATGACGTGGTCCACTTGATGTATGTTTTGGTGATCAACTTGCGAGTTCCGCGACCTTGTGAACTTATGCATAGGGGTTGGCACACGTTTTTGTCTTGACTATCCGGTAGAAACTTTGGGGCACTCTTTGATGTTCTTTGTGTTGGTTGAATAGATGAATCTGAGATTGTGTTATTCTAGTACGAACTCTTGAATAGATCGATCAGAAAGAATAACTTTGAGGTTGTTTCATACCCTACAATAATCTCTTCGTTTGTTCTCCGCTATTAGTGACTTTGGAGTGACTCTTTGTTGCATGTTGAGGGATAGTTATATGATCCAATTATGTTAGTATTGTTGAGAGAACTTGCACTAGTGAAAGTATGAACCCTAGGCCTTGTTTCAAAGCATTGCAATACCATTTGTGCTCACTTTTATCATTAGTTACCTTGCTGTTTTTATGTTTTCAGATTACAAAAACCTATATCTACCATCCATATTGCACTTGTATCACCATCTCTTCGCCGAACTAGTGCACCTATATAATTTACCATTCTATTGGGTGTGTTGGGGACACAAGAGACTCTTTGTTATTTGGTTGCAGGGTTGTTTGACAGAGACCATCTTCATCCTACACCTCCCATGGATTGATAAACCTTAGGTCATCCACTTGAGGGAAATTTTCTACTGTCCTACAAACCTCTGCACTTGGAGGCCCAACAACGTCTACAAGAAGAAGGTTGTGTAGTAGACATCGGCAGGCTGCTCCCTTCCCGTCCACCTGCGCTAATTGGAACAACAGAAAAGACAATTCAAAGTGGACAAAGTGCTGGAAAAAAATCAATGGTCAACATGACCCGGAGAATCAAACTTGAACCGCCCTGTTCCGCGTTTTAAGCCGCCACCTCCACCGCGGCCATGAGAGAGTGGCTAAATCATAGTTGAAGTGACTGGAGGTGATATATGGATGCTATATACGGCCCATTTTTCGTCCCGACAAATCAGGTGAAAGATGTCGAATCACTTTTTATTGATACATTTTTATTTTTCTTCGAGAACAATTACTCTCGTTTGTGCAATTTCTTATGCAGAACAATTCATCATTACAAAATAGGCCATCAAGCTATGGCCCTTGCTTACACCGGATGGGTCAATGGACAGGGTCAATTATAACCCGTTGGGATTCAACATATTCCAGCAATCCACTGGTCATATCATGGTCAAGCATGGAGAGTCTCAAGCCAACTCCTCGATTAGTCTTAAGACTCGGGGGCTACAATGACATGACTCAACAAATCTTGCCAAATTCAGTAGGTTCAAGAACTCCGGATCATTGGAGGGAAGATAACCCGGTCCTGGAGGCTGCTGCCATATTGATGAAAATTTAAAGGCCGTCAGAAAATTTCCGGCTCTAAATGAAGATTCTGGTTTAAAAACCGGTTCAAGGGAAATTTATCTACCACAAAGCTTTGAAGATCTCAAATCCGGTTCAAAATCCGGCTCAAGGGAAAATCTGTCTCCCACAAAGCTCTGAAGCTATCAAAATCCGGTTCAAAGTCCCGATTCAAGAAGAATTTATCTCTTGCAAAAACTTAAATGTTGCTGAAGAGGACCTGTTGCCATGATGCGCGGTTCAAACATGGTTATCCTGCTTTACTGACTTATCATATTATTGATCACATGGGGGCTTCCTGCTCATTGAAGCGAAGCTATGATTACCCTTTAATCTGGCTTATATGCCATTCTTACAAAACACTTGGGGGCTTATACCCAAGTGAAAGGGACCAAAGAGAGTCTGTTGCAAAAGCACAACTAAAACATAGGTGCCCCTTGAGCACATCTCAAAATATTGCTTGGGGGCTCTTTTGTTCTAAAGAACAAAAGTTGCTATAAGCCTTGTGATAGGCTATAAAAGCCAGGCTTGGAAGCCAGGTGTATTCACGTAAAACCCTGGGTTATCCTGCATGTATACCAGCTGCTTCTGCATCAGGTAATCCTGATTGACCCGCCAAACTCTTAACAGTCAATCTTTTAAACAAGACCCTGAACTCGTTAAGGTTAAAACGCCGGTTTGTCATGTGAGGGCATGGTTTACAGAAAACAAGGAGAAGCTCAGGCTGATAAAGCCACCTTCCTTGAAACTTGGATAAATCGGCCTGTGATGCACGATGCTACTCTAACCCCGCGTACTCCTGATAAGTCTATCTTTAAATAAGAACTGAACTTATCTGGGTTAAAATGTCGGTTGGGTAATGTGAGTGCCGGCTCATGGAAAGCGCGTACCTTCTAGTGGCTAATTCTAGTTTCATTGAAGAAGATATTTTGGCTTGGCGGCTTATGAAAGCCTTGGATTTTTCTGTTGTTTGATTTGAGTGTCTTTTTGAGATTTTTTTCTTGTGACATAGTAATACATGGTTGAAAACTAATAAGGCTCATAATGCCTTCTGAGTCATATATGACATTAACCAGTGTTTATTAACCACGTCTGGCTTTGGACGTTAAGTCGCCAGTATATATTTGGATTACGCCATTGGAATCGTGCGCTTATAAATCATTGGGTTATATTATTCAAATCTTTAATAGCCAACATGGCTAGATTTTTTTATGGTTATCAATAACCAGTATTATGATTAAGGTTTTGAAATTCACTTCAGCGCAATGGCTATTATTTATCAATGGATTTGATTTGTTCTACAATGTAAGGAATAGTCCCAAGTCGCTGCAGGCTTATGACCCGGCACTTGGGGAGTACATTATTCAAATTGAGATTACATCAAATACCACAAGTCCCATGTCAGTGCCAGCATGCACCATGGCACTTGGGGCTAATGTAAAGTCATTTTTTGCTCATCTTATTGAAGACCCGACTCATCACATAGTAATGAGCCGGCCCTTGGGGGCTACCAATTGCTCCTGTCAAAAGTTCAAGGTACACAAGTCTTAATCTATTATATTGAAAGGTCCACTACTCAGTGGGTAAAGCACAAAGCTCTTAACCTTGTGGGTGTTGGTTCAAGCCCCAGGATGGGGATTACATCGTATGATATTATTGTCAATGAAGTATATATAAAGTCCTAGCTCAGTATTATCTTACTAAGCTGGCCCTTGGGGGCTACACGTTGCTGCTCAAATCTACATGATCATATCTACAAAGTCCCTTCTCATTATTGCATAATGACCCGGCCATTGGGGGCTACACTGTTTGAAGTATTTATGAGTATAAGGCAATTTCAATGTCCCAGGTTGCTGCAAGCATGACAACCCGGCACTTGGGGGCTACATATGTGGAATATTCAGTTCTGACTAGTGATTGAGATGAACAACATGGATTTCTTCAAAGTGGTAATATTTATGTTGAAGCAAGTTTTAGTCATCACTTTTTTTCTGCTTAAGACTTGTGGGCTACAGGTAATATGGATATGAGGGAGAGAATTCTTCAGAATTCTCAAAGTTTTGTCCTGGCGTCGGTAACAATTATAACTCGACATTATCTATTTATAAATCGGTAAGTTTTTCATCTTTAAGCCGGTTGAAGGTCACATGAGTATTTCAAAGACCAATATTTTTAAGCATTGGGAGCTGAGTAAAATGAATTATTCTTCACAGTCTTTCTTTGTGAGAAACCAAGGTCAGCAAATTGATTATGAAGTTGGTTTATTGACCCGGATTTTCTAGAAGAAGGAAATGAGAAGGACTTAAGGATGTTCAGGTGCCAGCTTACAAGAATATTTAACCCAGAGCATAACCTGTTAAAATTGTTCTTGTGTTTTGTTTACGGGATCAGTTTAACATGGATAAATCCAAATTGAACTGGGGGATTATGTCGGGGATATACCCCGCGATATGACCCGGCTGGGACTTGGTATTTCGTTGGTATGACCGAGTAGATTGTTTACTATAAGCCAGCAAATTGTTTAAGCCAGGTGTTAACCTGGCAGATTGCAAGCCGGCAGATTGTTTACTGTAAGCCGGCAGATTGTTTAAGCCAGACAGTTAAGCATGGCAGTTAAGCCAGATAGTTAAGCCACGCAGTTAAGTATGGTAGTTAAGCTAGACAGTTAAGTTGAACAGTTAACAAGCTCTAGACATTAAGAAGCCCATGGAGAGAAGCCCGTGAAGAGAAGTTAGAATAGTTAGGTTTTAAGTCCGAGTTGGACTATACATGTAACCCGCCCCTTCAGCTTATATAAGGAGGGGTAGGGCACCCCAAGAGGGACAGGTTGAATAATTGTTAAGTCTAGACACAACTAGGAGAGCCGGAGATATGGCGACTCCCTGATGATGATAATGAGACCTAGCCACAAACAACATGTAGGGTTGTTACCAGATGATGTTTCCCGGGGCCCGAAGCTGTCTAAATCTTCGTCTTGCGTGTTGCGTCTCTCAATTCCGACCAACCCCTTCAAGCTATCGTGTAAATGCGTTGGCCTCATGACTAAGTCCTCACACTAGGACATGTGCCGTGACAATTCCATGACAGGTAGTGAGAAGGGAAATCCACTCAGCAGGAGCACTGAGAGGATTCACGGTCGAGGTGCCCGAGCTACTCGGAGGAGTAACCTGTGAAATAGGTGAACTAGAACTGGAGGGAATATAAAGAGTAAATCTTGTAGACGCTGGAGTAGTGGAAGCTCTAGTAGCGGCTAAAGCAGTGTGAGCACGAGTCAGCTCATGAGCCAGCTCGTGAATCATAAGATAGCTAGCAGTGATATAACAAGCAAAGTTGCTAGCGGTACTATCAGACTCCGAATCAATGATAGGAAAACGGACACGACCATTGTCGTGTAGGGAAGGATAGTAGTGGAAACCTGGATGGTTCTGCATTCGGACCTCGTTATAAGGTAGCTCGCCGAGGACCTCAAATGCAGCAAACTGGACAGCCTGAGAAGCAGTAGAGGCGAAACCACTCCTGGAGGTACGAATATAAGTACTGGAATATGAACTGGTGCGCAGAGTGACCACTGCGTGATACTTATACACTGAGTCTGCTAGACGCTCCCGGTAAACATGATAGGCTGGATCGTCACCGAGGGGGTATAGCCGACGCCACATGTTACAAAGGAGATGCGGCGACGTGTACGGCATCAGCTGCAACTGGCACGGATACGACACCGGAGCTATCTACACCCAAAGCCATTAGTAGGTTAGCATAAAAATAAACGAGCGTATGCAATGCAACAACTAGCTACAATCACTACCAACACTCGACTTATACCCTGTCTAACGTCCAGTTAACACGTTGGCGGCCTAGCATGTTCTACAGTCAGCGCGAATCTGATACCTAGCGTTATGGCACCCCGGCTTAGAGCAACCTATTTACCTTGCATTGCTAGCCCAGAGATCTTGTCTTCTGGCAATACACAACATCTTGGTACAGAAAGCAACTGCTTTACTGATGCTAGTGGAACATAGTTCATATTACAACAAGTTGCGAGGCCAAGCGGCACACACGGTGCGGCCGAACAATATGTACATTATTTAGTAAACATAATGGGGCCTCGATCATGACAACTAAGCGGCAGCGGAACGACGATGAAGCGGAACTCCATAGCACAAGGACACCGATGTGGACACGATCTAGACTCGAATAGCACTCGTTTCCAACGAGACTTTCTTGAAAGCTGGCATGACACGCTAGGTCAGTACATTGAATGTACTTGCAAGCTCACAATTCGCATAAACATAAGGACAAACAATATCATGATAATTAAACAATTTAATCATTATGCAAAGATCATACTTGGGATGCAGTGCTCAAGATCTCATGACTTAAGTCCCTCAGACTTGCTTACCAGACGGTGATCCCTCTTGGACCACAAACTGACCAACATCTTGGTCTTTAATCGGGTTACCTTGTAACCAAACCGTGATCATACTCAGATCACAAACTAGCCAACAACTTGGCCTCCAACATCAAGAGGATTTCTCAACCATCCTATTTCCAATCGTGCAAGGTTATTATGTTAGTGTGCAAAATTATTTAAACGTTGATCCATGGTGTGACCTACTTTCGATCTTGTCTGTAACCGTGGACTCGGCTATTAATAGATTTAATACACTCTGCAGAGGTAGCACATTGTACCCACACCTCGGAACCCATGGCCTCGCACTCCCATTCGGGTGGACCAACGGCATTCCGACAGAACCCCCACATTGCCATGACACTCTCCCGGCCACTCCGACTAACTCCCCACTGGGCTAAGTCATGGGTGGCCCCGTGCCTACCAAAGACACCAATGGCCACCATCATGGCAAAACATAAACGGTCGCAAACGGGGACAAGGTACCATAACAACAATGGGCACACAAGGTTATGTCTGCTTACCGGCCCAGGGTAACGCACGCCCATAACCTTCCCTCATTGGAGGCAACGACCAGAGGAATGACAACAGACCGAATAAAGGGCTTCCCACAAAGGCAAATGTGGTTGCACTGGGGAAAATCTCGATTCAATGGCACCATGACCCGATCAACAATACATTCAAGTTGAAATATTATTAGGTTCAACTTAAAGTGAAAGTAACCGATGTCATGGTATGGCATGAAAATGCAACACTAAAATATATGCAACACATATCATCGGAAATAACTAGATCAACTTCATCAAATACTAAGCATGGATCTCAATAACTCACAACACCTTTCTGGTTATGTTTGTTTAGCAAATTAACCATGACAATGTCCTAGCATAATTCTTTTCTTACTCAAGAAAATATTAAGCCAACTAACTCCTTTTTCATAAACATATTATTTCTTCATAATCAAAAATTACTTCTAATGACTTAAACTAACTTAGCTAATTGCAAACTTTTGTAAACTAGACATATCAACTTAAACAAGCATCCAACAGAAGATAAATATATACTTTAGTGAATTAAATGCATGGGTTAAATCATTTGTTGAAGTTGAAAAATCACAAGTATTGCAATGGCACCATGAAAATGTTGTTGTGGCTTGCCTTAGTGCACGTGAGGGTGACACTCCTCCTGGTGATCCTCAAGACAAGCTTCACCTTCTGGAAACAAATATAAACACAAAAAGAAAACATCAAGAACCACTCTAAAATTCAAGAGAAAATCTAGACAGTAGAGAAAATCTCATTTTTTTGGTGAGCTGCTAGATCTTTTCATTAAGAACACAATGCAAAAAGAATCAATTCATTTGGAAAGTTGTGCCTGTTTGAAGCTCTCTGAAATAATTTGAATTTGATTTAAATAAAATAGAACTGGGGGTGACGTCGAAGGCATAAACCCCGCGGGGTGCCTCCACTCATATTGCTTTGGGCCCGGCCAGGGTGATTGACAGCGGGCCCCGCCAGTCAGGTGAGAGGGAGGGGGAGGGGAAACAGAGCACGGCAGAGCTTCTCTGGAGCTCACGCTGGCGAGGAGGGTGTCTTGGCTCGAGCTAAAGGGATGGATCGAAAGAGAAGACGAATGCGCACCTGCCCGTACCCGTAGATTAGCTAGGGGTGGTCGGACGGCGTCAGAAACGACCTCTCAAGTGGCGACAGAGAGCGGGGGTCGCCAGAGTTGGGGATGACGGCGACTAGAGGCGGCACCAGTGGCTCCAATCAGGCAGGGCGACATCACTGAAGCACGGCAGAGGCCCTCGAAGGGTGGCCCAAGCCTGGAAGGGGCTGGAGTTGCGGAGACGACCCGAGGGGATCGCCGACGAGCTCGAGCTTGAGGGCAGCGGCCCGCAGCCTGCCCGACCGGGCTACGGCTTCCTACTGGCTTGTGGAGTGTGTGAGAGGAGTGGATGATGCTCGAGAAGGCTAGGGAGGGCTGTATTTATAGCCGAGCGAGGTGAGGGGTTCGGGCTCCGCCGGAGGACACATGGACACGGCACCCGGTGACGAACGACGTTAGTGAGCGAGGGAGAAGGCGACGCAGCTCACGCGGGCACTGTGGGCGAGCGAAGACGAGCACAGGAGCGAGGGGGTGGTGACGAACACAGAGCGCAGCGCACTGTTAGGTTGGCCGGACCGTGCACATGCTCGCTGTGGTGAGCTTCGGTGTCGGTGAGCGCCAGGAGGGAGTTAAGGGGGTCAGGACAAAGATCGTGGCGAAGATTGGCAAGGCGCAGCAGGCGAGGAAGCGAGCATGCAATCAATAGTGGCTCGGGCGCGTCGCAGAGCGCGTTGGCCGTATGCCAGGACGCCTGGATGAACGTGGTCACCGCGTGAACTATGACATCAGGCCGCTCTAAGCTTAAACTTCATGTCTGGCGTGTAGTCCTTGGTAGTTTGAGAAGTTACCAAACTTTGAGTTGAGCTCAAGCGCAGTAAGTTGGAGTTTCACTTCCTGGTAAGTTTTTGGAAAGTAACTTTGAGAGCTTACTGTGGTCAAAATACTAAGAGTTGGAAGCTGAGCTTTGGAGGCTAGAAATCATCTAGGAGGGTGGTGATGCGCAAGAAAATTCAGCAGCATTGGAGCAAGTAAAATGGTCGTTGCTGTAGAAACTACCATTTCTGTCCAGAATAGAAAACATTTTCTATAGCAAAAATATTCCAAAAAGTGATGCAATATTTTTGCTCAGGAAGGTGCCCTAGGGTTCAAAGAATATTTTTGAATTTTCTAAGATTTTATTGGGCAAGAAAAATTGGGGTTGCTTTGGAGCACAAGTGGCCGGTTAGGGTTTTAGAGGGAAAAATGAATATTTTTCATTTTAGAAAAATATTCCTAATATTATTTTGAGGTTGATCAGGGAAGAAATGATGGCTAGAGGGAGGAATGAGTCACTTGGGTGAAATTCAAGGTAGTGCCCAAGTGTTTAAGTCCAACTAAAGAGATTCAAAACCCTAAATTCAAATCAAAGCCAAATAAAATCAGAAAAAGAAGTGAGGGCAAAAACTAGGCTGTCACAAACCTCCCCCACTTAGGTTGAATCTCGTCCTCGAGATTCGGTTGCTCAGGAAAACAATTTTGGATAATGTGCCTTTAGAAATTCCTCTCGTTCCCAAGTGGCTTCTGCCTCTGTGTGATGCTCCCACTGAACCTTGTAAAACTTTCTTATTTTACTACGAGTGACCCTTTCCATCTCATCCCAAATTTTGAATGGTCTTTCTTCATATGTTAAATCCTTAGCCAACTCTATTTCTATCATAGCAGCCTTTTTCTCGGGCGGCGATATACATTGCCTCAACTGTCAGACATGGAACACGTCGTGCACTTCTGAAAATTCTGGGGGCAGTTCCAACTTATATGCAACAGTACCCACCTTGGACATAACTGGGAATGGACCAATAAACCTGGGTGCCAATTTTCCGTGAGTCTGGGGGCAGTTCCAACTTATATGCAACAGTACCCACCTTGGACATAACTGGGAATGGACCAATAAACCTGGGTGCCAATTTTCCGTGAGTCTGGAATCTCTTTACTCCTTTCATCAAATTCACAGAAACCTAACACATCACACAAAGTTTTTGAAATCGTGGAAACACTAGAACCCAAATAACACAATGCATAACACTCATGATCTTTAATATTGATTTTAATAGTAGGTACCCACTCATCATAAAGTTTTCTAGGGATAGAAACTTGCAATTCAAGCTTTTCTTCATAAGATTGCATTAAAGCATCAACGATATGTTTGGTAAATGATTTATTTTGACTATAAGCATGAGGAGTATTTAACATGGATTGCAACAAGGAAATATAATCTATTAAAGAACAATTATCAAAATTAAATTCCTTGGTATCCAAAATAGTGGGTTCATTGCTATCTAAAGTTTTGACCTCTTCAATCCCACTTTTACCAATTTTAGTATCAAGATCTTAAAACTCCGAATCATTGGGTCGGCTTTTAACTTAAGTTGACTCATCTCCAGTCCCATCATTATCAAGATTCATATTGCAAAACAAAGATTTAACAGGAGACACATCAATCACTTTTAGATCTTCATCATTATTATCATGAAAACTAGAAGAACACACTTTCATAAAGCAATCTTTTTTAGCACGCATCCTAGTGGTTCTTTCTTTGCACTGATCAATGGAAATTCTCATGGCTTGGAGAGACTCATTTATATCATGCTTAGGTGGAATAGATCTAAGTTCCAAAGAATCAACATCAAGAGAAATTCTATCCATGTTCCTAGCCAACTCATCAATCTTAGGCAATTTTTCTTCAATCAAAGCATTGAAACTCTTTTGCGAACTAATAAATTCTTTAACAGTAGTCTCAAAATCAGAGGGCATCTTATTATAATTTCCATAAGAGTTGTTGTAGGAATAACCATAATTGTTAGAGGAATTACTAGGAAACGGCCTATATATGATTAAAATTACCTCTATACGCGTTATTACCAAAATTGTTCCTACCAACAAAATCCACATCCATAGATAGATAGGAGCACTCTTATTAGCAACCAATTTCATAAGTTCATCCATCTTTCCAAATATTAATCTCTTCTATCGCATGAACCTTTTTACTAGTAGATCTTTCTGTGTGCCATTGAGAATAATTAACCATAATATTATCTAGGAGTTTGGTAGCTTCTCCTAAAGTGATTTCCATAAAAGTGCCTCCCATGGCCGAATCTAAAAGATTTCTAGAAGCAAAATTCAATCCGGCATAAAAAAATTGTATGATCATCCATAAATCCAAACCATGTGTATGACAATTATGAATAATTAATTTCATCCTCTCCCAAGCTTGTGCAACATGTTCATGATCTAGTAGCTTAAAATTCATAATATCATTTCTAAGAGAGATGATCTTGGCGGGAGGAAAATACATAGAGATAAAAGCATCTTTTCACTTACTCCATGAATCAATACTATTTTTAGGTAGAGAAGAAAACCAAGTTTTAGCACGATCTCTAAGCGAAAACGGAAATAGCTTCAATTTAACACTATCATTATCCACATATTTCTTCTTTTGCATATCACACAAATCAACAAAGTTGTTTAGATGGGTAGAGGCATCTTCATTAGGAAGGCCAGAGAATTGATCTTTCATAACAAGATTCAACAAAGCAGCATTGATTTCACAAGATTCAGCATCGGTAAGAGGAGCAATCGGAGTGCTAAGAAAATCATTATTGTTGGTATTGGAAAAGTCACACAATTTAGTATTGTCTTGAGCCGTCATGATAAATAATCCAACACACAAGCACACAAGAAGCAAGAGAAAAGAGACGGACGGAAAAAGACGGCGAATAAAACGGCAAGGGTGAAGTGGGGGAGAGGCAAATGGCAAATAATGTAATGCGAGGGTTAAGAGTTTGTGATGGGTACTTGGTATGTCTTGACTTGGTGTAAGCCTCCCCGGAAATGGCGCCAGAAATCCTTCTTGCTACCTATTGAGCATGCGTTGGTTTTCCCTTGAAGAGGCAAGGGTGATGCAGCAAAGCAGCGTAAGTATTTCCCTTAGTTTTGAGAACCAAGGTATCAATCTGGTAGGAGGTTACATGCAAGTCGCCTCGTACCTACACAAAAAATAAGAACCTTGCAACCAACGCGATAAAGGGATTGTCAATCCCTTCACGGTCACTTGCAAAAGTGAGATCTGATAGAGATAATAAGATAAATATTTTTGGTATTTTTATGATATAGATTAGAAAGTAAAGATTGCAAAATAAAAGATGGAAGAAATAGAAAATTGATATGAAAATAATATGATAGAAGATAGACCCGGGGGCCATAGGTTTCACTAGTGGCTTCTCTCACGATAGCATAATTTATGGTGGGTGAACGAATTACTATCGAGCAATTGATAGAAAAGCGCATAGTTATGAGAATATCTAGGCATGCTCATGTATATAGGCATCACGTCTATAACAAGTAGACTGAAATGATTTTGCATCTACTACTATTACTCCACACATCGACCGCTATCCAGCATGCATCTAGAGTATTAAGTTCGAACAGAGTAACGCATTAAGCTAGATGACATGACGTAGATGGATAAACTCAAGCAATATGATATAAACCCCATATTTTTATCCTCGATGGCAACAATACAATACGTGCCTTGCTGCCTCTGCTGTTACTGGGAAAGGACACAGTAAGATTGAACCCAAAGCTTAGCACTTCTCCCATTGCAAGAAAGATCAATCTAGTAGGCCAAACCAAACTGATAATTTGAAAGACTTGCAAAGATATCAAATCATACATATAAGAATTCAGAGAAGAACCAAATATTGTTCATAGATAATCTTGATCATAAACCCACAATTCATCGGATCTTGACAAACACACCGCAAAAAGAATCTGCAAGAAGATCGAGGAGAACTTTGTATTGAGATCCAAAGAGAGAGAAGAAGCCATCCAGCTAATAACTATGGACCCAAAGGTCTGTGGTAAACTACTCACACATCATCGAAGAGGCTATGGTGTTGATGTAGAAGCCCTCCGTGATCGATTCCCCCTCCGGCGGAGCGTCGGAAGAGGCCCCAAGATGGGATCTCACGGCTACAGAAGGTTGCGGCGGTGGAAATAGGGTTTCGTGGTGCTCCCTAATGTTTCGAGGGTATATGAGTACATATAGGCAAAAGAACTAGGTCAGGGGAGCCATGAGAGGCCCACGAGGGTGGGGGGCGCGTGTGCCCCCTGGGCGCGCCTCACTGCCTCGTGGCCACCTTGTTGCTTCCTTGACGTCCACTCCAAGTCTCCAGGATTGCGTTTGTTCCAAAAATAGATCTCCCGAAGGTTTCATTCCATTTGATATTCCTTTTCTGCGAAACACTGAAATAGGCAAACAAAACAATTTGCACTGGGCCTTTGGTTAGTAGGTTAGTCCCAAAAATAATATAAAAGTACATAATAAAGCCCATTAAACATCCAAAACAGATAATATAATAGCATGGAACAATCAAAAATTATAGATACGTTGGAGATGTATCAGTGAGCTCTCGTCATAGGTTCTCTCCGTGCTTGTGGTGGTGGTGTGACGTCCATGGTGATGGTTGAGGGATGCTCTGCATCATCTCCCCCACCCTTGGGACAGATCCGTCCACGAATCATGATCTTCATCACCATGGGAAAGAGAGGGTGTCGCCGTGTAGAAGTGTACAACCACCAAGCACTTGTCATGTTGAAGCTCGAAATGGGCACTGTCCAATGTCGCGCCATCTTGTGATTCCTTCAAAGGAGCAAGTATAACAAACACTTGGAAAAACAAATATGGTTAGCGTTAGTGCAAAACCAAGCATTCAAGAGGTTATTCACCAAACAAGTGTCGTCATCAAGCATATCATATGGTGTCACAAGGGATTGTGACATGTCATGTACGCACATAAATTGAGCAAAATCAAGGACATCACAGAAACAAGCATGCATAAGACTCTCAATGAACGGTCTATGGTAGGCATAAGAGTCATTCACAACACCAAATGAAATAATATGTCTAAACACATGAGGCAAGTGCAAGACAATCCAAGCGTAACGTGCATGGGGTGTAGTGAATATAGCATGGCAATATTGGCTATCAACCGCATGAAATGAACAAGTATGAATCATCGGTGATGCGACAAAGCAAGTAACCATAGGAAGCAAGTCGTGTAAGCTAGTAGTGCGAAGATGCGACATAGTAGAGGAAATCATGGCAATCATGTCATGTGAGTAAATAATAGGCATAGGCAATGCACATGACACATCACAAGCACAATTACAAAGCAAGATCAATGTATCATCATAGGAATGGATCACCAAGGAAACATGGCACGAACAAGCAGTATCTCCACCAAGCTTGCAAATACACATACAAGTAGTAGAATCAATCATCATGTGTAATGCAAAGCATGGGTCACAAATGCATGGCAACAGCATAGGAATGAGTATATCATGCAAAGTGAACATGGCAAGATGGGCATATAATACGTAATGGACAATAACCCATAGCCATGAGAAGAAATGCGCAAAGTCTTTGCGCGAAGAGAGTGGTGGGAAAGGCGATCCATGGGATCCCAAGTCATCCTTGCTCTCTAGAGCTTGTTTTGTCAACTCATGGGATTGTGAGGTTGACAAGTATTCATGGGTACCTATAAAAAAGAGACACAAACCAAAGAAATTGTGTGCATTGTAAATGTACACATCATCCATCATGATGTGTATGTGCATGTGTGAGTTAGCACAAGATAAGCATCGCTCAAAGAAATTTGATGCATGGTATAAGAACACGTCATCCATCATGAAAGAATAGTTGTTATGTATGACACGATGGGGACACAAATTGAGAATGCAAGTATATGGCACATCACTAGCATGTTTATTCATGGGGAGCATAAGGTGCACACAAGTATTGGGATCATGCAATGGATAGGATGGATCAAAATGACCAAAAATGTATGAGGAAACTATGGGGGTGTCCTCATGAGCAATATTGGAAACATCATATGGAGACAATGGAGAACATCCAAGACAATGCATATCTGAAGCGAGGTGGTCATGGCATGGCATATGAGATAAATGATGCAGAGGGAGCTTATCAATAACATCGCAAGAAAAACAAATGCCATTAACCATGGGCTTGTCATCTATGCCATTTGTGCAAATTGGGTTTATTTTAATGGCATAGGGATAGTTACTACAAAGAGATTGCAAATATGACATATTGTTGATCTCATGCATAGCATATGACAAGTCAAGTGGATTGTCAAACATGATGTTACCTAGAGAATTGCCACAAGAAATCCTATGTAACATGGCATCACAACTAATAGACTCCACATGGCAATCATCAAACTCATCATAAATGGGTAAATCATCAAATGGGGAAGTCGAACTAGCATGAAGCGTGACAATAGGTGGATCAACATCATGCAAGAAATCAATGTCAAGAATGTCCACTAGTGGGACAAGATCATGACCTTCACCTATTTTACCTTTCTCAATCCGCTCATGTGGTGTAGGTGAGGTGGCAAAGACCAAATAGTGGTCATCATCTTCATCTTGATGGAACCATGTGGGGGGTGCATGATATTCCACCATGGCCATCATCTTGTCCATAGGAAGGACAAAGTCGTCGCGGATCGGTGAATCGTCATATATGGGACCTAGCACCAAAGGAGAAGACACAATAGAGGTAAAGGTTAAGTTGTTAGAAGTCGAAATGGCCTCGCTCTCTGTATGTGGTGGTGTCTCACTCACTCCCTCAAGGTAGGTGCACTCAATGTCACATATGGTGGAGTCACTCAAATGACTCAAGTGGTGGGGGTCGTGGCTCTCCTCACATGGGAATTGTGGCAACTCATCATATATGGGGCTAGTGGTGAAGTCATTCTCACTCTCAATATGGTGGCACTAGTCACTCAAGTCATCATACATTGCTGTGGTTGAATGGAAAATCCCATGCTCAACCATCTCGTCGTCGTCGCCATGGATGAAGGTCGAAGATGGCACATGATTGCACTCCTTCATGACCGAAGGGAAAATCCCATGCTCGATCATCTCGTCACCGTCGCTGTGGATGAAGGCCGATGTGGGCGTACTCGTTGGAGGTAGGAAAATATGTCGTACGTCCAAAGGCGAAGATGCCTTGATAACACTTCGCGAAGATGCTGAAGTGGTGGTAGTAGTCATAGCTCCGTCTTGTTGGTGACGATGTTGTTGTAGTCAACGGCGCTCTTCGTCATCATACACCTTGGGCTTGCGTTCGTCTTGGCGGTCATCTCGAAGATGACGGCGGTGCTGCGTGGTACTCTCATCGTGTGGTCTTTCCGAAGACTTGCGACTTGAGCGTCTCCGCCTTGAAGATGACGAAGAGGAAGAAGACTTGTAGTTGGCCCGCATGTGTCGGATGTCATCCAATTGTGCATCCAACTTGGTGTCGATGTAGTCCCTTGTTTGTGCTTCGCTTTGGTGAATGTCGATGGTCAGTCGCTCAATGCCTCGCATTGCTCATTGTAGTCCGAAGATGGACGTTTTGGCGATGTAGTTGTTCGCGTCGTCATTGTCGTGGAAGAACGGAGATGAAATGCCTTGCCTATCCATCACAAGACTTGAGAAAATGTGAGTGGAAGGAAGGGAAGTACTAGAACAAATGTACCTTTCCAATGTTGAATATGGATCAACGATCACTCAATAATGTATCAAGGAAATAGCACAATTGGTATTGGATCTTGTCAGTTCTCACACCTACACAAGTAAGGCTTATGGTGGAGCTCGGTGAGGATAGTGGCACAAAAATGTGATGAAAAATGTTAGCACACTACTGCAGGATGCTGCTAACGTGACACTATGATCAGAGACCCTTCGAGAAACTGTGTGCGATGCCATAATCACAAATGGTGTTGTATGAAAACTGTCAAAAATGTGAAAACGTTTGCGATGGAGGATGCATCAAACACGGTTCAGATTTTAGTTGCGTGTGCGATCCAGGGCATATGGTTCAGTCCAATGAACTGTTTGCAATGAGGCGGAACAAAAGAAACGGGCAGCCTGATGAAGGCTTGTGCGATATAGAGCATACGGTTCACTCGGATGAACTGTTTGTGATTAGGCAACACAAAAGAAACGGTCAGCCAGATGAAGGTGTGTGCAATATACAACATACGGTTCACTCGGATGAACTATTTGTGATTAGGAAACACAAAAGAAATGGTCAGCCAGATCAAGGTGTGTGTGATTGAGGGCATATGCTTTAGAAGGATTAACTGTTTGCGATTAGGCAACATAACATAAACGGGTAAGCCAGATCAATGTGTCTGCGATTGATGGCATACACTTCACATGGATGAACTGTTTGCGATTAGCCACAACAAACTAAAACAGTTAGATAGATCAACATGTGTGCGCTAGATGGGCACACCCATTCTAATTAAAAGACGTGTGCTGACATTGCCTATTGCGGTGCATAGTATGGTGCAAACGCCACGTACGCGGCCGAGAAGGCGTACGTGCCCATGTTACACCTTCCGGGAATAGTGTCGCACTTATAACCGTCAGTAAATTTTGAGCATGCGTCCCGTCACATTTCAAATTGCAAACCTGTTCACGCCGATCAAAACCTAAACGATTTCCCACTTAGGAGCGTATTACTCGTGGTTATAAATACTACTACTCTAAGATGACTGCACATTCCTCCTCAACTCCTCATCTACAAAAATTCAAAAACAAACAAGTCATTCATCATTGTTCCCTTGCGTCCGCCATGGCCAGCGTGAGTTCTAGGTCGAGAGATTGCGACCAGGGAGAGGCGAGCCTGGAAGCGGGAGCACGAGAGATGTCCCTCGTCGCCGCGATAGCAGCCAACATGTCCCGCCGCACGGCCGTAGCAGCAGAGAGGTCCCGCCGCACTACCGAAGCAGCATGGAGGACCCGCCGCGCCGTTGATGCAGTAGACTGGTCTGGCCACGCCGCGGAAGCAGAAGAGATGTCCTGCCGCACCGCAAATGTAGCGGAGATGTCATCCCTTGCTGCGACGGCTTGGGAAAATGCCTCGCGGGCAGGCGAGGACTCTTACAGGCGCATGCTTGCCCTCGTACATAGGTAGATGGATTAGATCTCCAGGTGGGCGAGGTTGTAGGATGACCTGCAAGCCTCATTTGAACAGTCTACCGACATCATTCGGCAACTAAATGAGAGCAATGCGAAGCTCCAGGCTGAGCGCGACCTGATGAGGGCGAAGATCATCAGAAGTGCGGAGCATCAGGAGCAGACCACTGCCTTGTTGAAGAGGATTGGTGTCATCATCGAGAAACTTATGGACGAGAATAACAAACTGCACATCAAGCGCAGAAGGCTTTTGGAGGAATCCGTGGATGCTCTCAAGTAGCATCTTGAGGACAAGAAAGAGCTCATCGCCGCTCCCCGCGGAGACTAGATCATTGTCTTCCTTCTTCTTTTGCCCTTGTGTATTTCGGGCATTGCCTCATGTGGCTTTTTTAATTATGTTTCTAAATATGTAAGACAATTATTATCCACTGTCATCGTCCTTATATTCATCATGCTTTCTATAAGTAGCAGTCGATGTTATATAGGTCCGTCGTATCTTACATTAAGATCCGTGAAAAACTTTCTTTTCATATTTTCATTTTTCTCTCTTAAATCTTAGTCTAGTGAGACATATAGCCACGCCGTAGAACAGGTGCTCGGGCGCCATTAATGGAGACATTGGGAGGGAGGTGCGCGGTGGGTAGCGGTCAAAGGGCTCTCCTCCCGATGAGCACGCGCAGGGGTCTGATCGCATGCCTCCCGTACTCAAATAGCTACCCCGCACAACACCTCCTAGCCAAAAAAAGGGGACACGTGGCCGCACGTAATTGGTAAGTCGAACGCCCACGGTTTCAATAATACTTGTTGTCGGTGTCAAAACCGGCGGATCTCGGGTAGGGGGTCCCGAACTGTGCATCTAGGCCGGATGGTAACAGGAGGCAGGGAACACGGTGTTTTACCCAGGTTCGGGCCCTCTTGATGGAGGTAAAACCCTACGTCCTGCTTGATTAATATTGATGATATGGGTAGTACAAGAGTAGATCTACCACGAGATCAAGGAGGCTAAACCCTAGAAGCTAACCTATGGTATGATTGTTGTATATGGAGTTGATTGCCTACGGACTACAACCCTCCGGTTTATATAGACACCGGATAGGGTTAGGGTTACATAGAGTCGGTTACAATGGTAGGAGATCTTGAATATCCGCATCGCCAAGCTTGCCTTCCACGCCAAGGAAAGTCCCATCCGGACACGGGACAAAGTCTTCAATCTTGTATCTTCATAGTCCTGGAGTCCGGCTGAAGGTATAGTCCGGCTACCCGGACACCCCCTAATCCAGGACTCCTTCAGTAGCCCCCGAACCAGGCTTCAATGACAATGAGTCCGGCGCGCAGATTATCTTCGGCATTGCAAGGTGGGTTCTTCTCCAAATTCTGTGTACCTATTGAATAACGTCCGATTTTCGTAATGTAGCGCACCTTGGCTTCCACGCCCAATAATGGCCGTCTTCCACGTGTCAAACGAATGCGAAAAGTCAGGGTGTTTTTACATTCACACCCCTAGCCGCATAAACGAGCCGCCTATTTAATGGGATGGGGATTCAGACCCAAACCACACCTTCTCCTCCCCGCGAGTAATCATCAGAGCGCCTCCAGCAAAAGTCCATTCCAACATGGCCAGCCGTCACAGCTCCTCCTCTCGCCCTTCCAGTCCTAAACCTGGAGACTGGGAGAGGTGCTCCATCCCGCACAGCGAGCTAGTGTCGCTTCAGGCCAAGGGATTTCTCCCTCAGGCCTATATGGTCCCGGTCCGAGCCGGACTCGTGTCAGGACCCCGATTCCAAGTCACATCGATCTAGCCGGTAACATCTCATATCACTTTGTGGCCTCACGCACGGTATCCCACGGGTGTCGCCTTACCATGGCCTGGGACCGTTTGCGCCTTTTGGCTCACGTATATGATAGTGTCGCTAGCATCCATATGACAGAGAACCCGGGCCGACATGGCTAGTCATGAACCCAAAGCGGCACTAACCTATGGGGACAGGCATACATGATTCACATCGAGCGTGTCGGTCAGCAGTGTGTGAATCCAGGCTGTAGCACTTGGCTAACAGGACTCCGGGAACCCAGGCTGTAGCAGGCTAGGCAGGACTCCGGATGTCACCGCGTGATATTTCCCCGAAGGGACAGACACAGGAACGAAGTGAAACACATGCCGGCCAGTCAAGTGTCCTGAGCAGTAGTGCTGGGCTAACAGGACTCCGGTGAACCGGGCTGTAGCGGACTACTATGGCTCATGGAAGCACTAGACTACATTTCCTCATAAGAGAGACTGCCAAGGATAAACAACTAGATTATCCGATCCCACACATACCAAGCATTTCAATCATACACACAATATGCTCGATATGTGTAAATACAATATGGCATCACAACATAACTCTACAACTCAAGTATTTATACATTAGGCTCCGAGGAGCGACATATTACAAACATGGGTCTCATGACCCAACAAACATAGCATACAAGTCAAAGCACATGCGGAAGCTTAACATGTCTGAGATCAGACATCTACAAATGAAAAAGGCTAAGAAGCCTGACTATCTACCAGATCCTGCCGAGGGCACAAGATCATAGCTGAGGTATCAAGCTAAACATCGAAGTCCACGCGGAACTACTAGCAAGACTGAAATCTCTCTGCAAAACATAAATTAAGCAAACGTGAGTACAAAGGTACTCAGCAAGACTTACATCAGTACTAAACTACGTATGCATCGGTATCAACAAGGGGGGTGGTGGAGTTTAACTGCAGCAAGCCAGCTTTGACTCAGTGGCTAACCTGAACTACGATTGCAAGCAACTCTTTTGAGGTGGCGCACACGAGTCCACATATTCACCATTCAATACACCACTATGGATCCGCTCCTGTCTCCCTATGAGAAGGCCATCCATAGCACTCACACTTATCTTGCGAGTTTTAGAGTATCCACTTTCACTTGTCTATGAACTATGCAAGGGGTCCAAGTTTCCATATCCGAGGAATATGGCTATTCGAATAGATATTGATAACCCTGCAGGGGTGTACTTCTTCACACACGCTCCCACCACTTACCACCATATACACGTCATGTATCTCGGCAACCTTCAAGCGGAAGCCTGGCGAGGGTGTCGGCCACGGCCTACCTAAACACTTAAGTCTCTAGTCCAGGTTAATCGCCTATCCAGGTTCCATCCGCAGGGAGTCCGGCCGAGGATTCCACATACGGCCCCGAACGATGTGAACAGGGTTCCCGAGACACCAAACGGGCGCCGGTACACCCGGCCACGGTGTATCTACCGCAACATAGCCCACCCCTAGGGTCAGCGCTACGCATGGCCACCAACACATAACCTACAAACACCAGAAACTAGTTGCAACTCCTGAACAGAGTACTAGGGTGATTAAGAAACCGAGAGGGTCAATTAAGGATCCCAATGAGTGGTAGTAGCTGGTCATGGAACACAGACACAGAACTCAGTTCCCGAGGACGGTTTCAATGAGACAACCCACCACGTACTCCTACATGGCCTCTCACCACTACCTTTACCAAAACGTGTTCACACACTTAGCTCACACACAGTAGGACATGTTCATCATTGTTCCAATTCACCCCCGATGAATCAGACCTGACTCAACTCTAAGCAGTAGCAGGCATGACAAACAAGCATGAATGAGTAGGCACATCAGGGCTCAAACAACTCCTACTCATGCTAGTGGGTTTCATCTATTTACTGTGGTAATGACAGGTCATGCAGGGGATAAGGGGTTCAACTACCGCAACAAGTAACAGATGATCGTTGTTGTCCTAATGAAGTAAAAGAGAGCAGGAGCGAGAGAGTGGGCTTGTATCAGAATGAACAAGGGGTTGTGCTTTCCTGGCACTTCTGAAGATATCATTGGGTCTTCATCAGTGTCAACGATCACAGCGTCGGTACAACGTCTATCGAGAGGGGACAAATAACAGCAACAGAGAAAGAAACACAATCAATGCAATGCACAATATGATGCATGATCATGACATGTCAATATGCTGTGGTTTGAGCTAATGCAACTAGCAACATGCTAAATGAAGTTGGTTTGAACCCTAGGTTCAAATTCAAACTCCACATGTGAGAGTTTAAATTCCATTTATATGAATTGGCCTGAACAACAGCCATAAGTTGTTCTAACATGCATGAAAATGCCATAAACAGATTCCTTGAATTTGTCTGATAATTTTTCATATATAAATTATTTCATTTGGAGTTACAGTTTAATTTCTATGATTTTTTGAAGTTTAAGCCATTTTCTGGAATTTCCTGAATTGTTTTAAAACAGAAATTAATTACTGCATCAGCATGACATCGTCATGACGTCAGCAGGTCAACGGGGCACGGTCCAGGTCAAACCTGACCAGTGGGGCCCACTGGTCAGTGTCATTAGACTAACTAATTTTTGTTAGTCCTAATTCCAGGGTAATTAGCAGGGCGGGCCCGCATGTCAGTGGCTCATCTAATTAGCTAGGTTAATTACTAAACCTATCACTAATTAAGCAGGCGCCTGGGCCCACATGTCAGGGGAGGTCAAACCCCTGGTCAACCGGGGCTAAACCACCGGCGTTTAGCCGCCGGCGATGACCAGACGCGGCGGAGGGCAGCGGGAACGGGCTCTGGGGCCCCGTTCGCAACATGGTTGGGCTCGTTCGAGAGCCCAGACCAGCACGCGTCGGATGGTGGCGCCAGCCGGGCCTGGGGCGGCCGGAGGCGACGGCGGGGAGCTCGGCCGCGGCGGCCGGAGCTTGGGCATGCTCGAGTTCGGCGCTAGGATGCACAACAGGGGCATGGAGAGGGGCTACGGCCTCCTGGGAGTGTGGCTAACACGGTGATGCACTCGGTTTCGAGCCCGCGTGGCTGTGGCCACGACGACGGCGTCACCGGCAAAGCAGAGTGCTCGGGCCCGGTGGAGATGGCGGCTAGGGGGCGCAACCAAGGCGTAGAGGAGGGGGGTTAGGGGCAGGGGCTCACGGTGGATGCAGAGGTGGCCTCGGCGTGCTCGGGAAAGCACCGGAGCGAGCGGGGCGGTGAGAGGCATCTCCGGTGGCCGGCGACGGAGACGATGAAGATGGCGTCGATGCAAGGCCTCCGGCGAGGTGTGGCTGGACGGAGAGGACGAGGGAGGCATGGCGATGCTCGTGGACACGTCGGGGAGGCGAGGGAAGTACGGACGCCGCGGCAACGACGAGCGGCGGCGATGGCTCCGCTCGGCTTCGGGAGAGAGAGCGAGAGAGAGCGAGGCAGGGAGAGAGCGAGAGCGTCAAGGGGGTCCAGGGGGTAGCGTGGCGTCGTAGAGGGAGTCCAGGGCGACGAGGGGGCAGCCAGGCACGCAGCTGCCGGCGTGGGACGCCGCGGCGCCGTGGCTGTCTTCGCCTATGCTTCTGGCAGGAGGAAGAAGACGCCCCTGCCCTCGGTGGGCTGGCCAGCTGGCTGGGCCGCCAGCTGGGCCGACTAGGTGGGCTACACAGTGAGGCCAGGTGAGGTTCTCTCTCTCCATTTCTATTTTATTTCTCTTTTCTATTTTGTTATTTTGTTCTGGGCTTTATTAAAAATACTTAGGCACACTCAAAAATCTCCAAACTGCTCATGGCCACTGTTTGGAATATATCCAACATGGAACATTTCAGTTTAGGATTATTTGAAAATTTTAATTATTCTATAGTATTTAAATGCCCAAATTCAAATACTATATGATTTAGTTCAAAAATCTAGAATGGCCTAGAAATATGTGCATGACTTTTGGCAGAGGTTTTCACCTTTAACAAAAATCATGAACTTTTCTAAAGGGAATTTTGGGTTCATTGAAAATAATTTTATTTTGATCCTAATTGCATTGCATTTAGTGCTAGGGCTTGTCATCCCCATTTCAAATTTTCTGAGTAAAGTAGACATGATGCAACACCATATGTTAGCACTAGGCATTACCAGAACTTGGGATGTGACAACTCACCCCCACTAAAACAAGAATCTCGTTCCGAGATTCAAGTGTAGGGTAAGGTGAAGGGGGAAACACAAGCTATCATAATCTTCACGATCCAGGTTGCACCTCATAAGGTGGTTGATTCGTTGCATACGTTGATCTTGACATCCTCGCTTTTGAGATCTTCATCCACGCGGTGATGGCGGAAAGAAACTCTACTAGGATTGATCTTCTCAATGATCGAACTATACAATCACGACTCGCGGAATGAGATGTTGAAACATCTCGAGTTGAGACACAAAACACATCGAGAGGGATGGAAGAACAAATGACGGGGTTTGATTTGGTGGGCAACAATTCCACGCTTAGTAAGATGGTGAATGGTGTCAGGGTGGCGGAGAAATAATTGCCATGGTCCCGTAACGGAGCACCTTGGAAAGGTGACTCGAAGAACTATTCCCTTAAGTGGAAAAAAGAATTACTTTTGATTCGGAGATCATTGAAATTCTTTATACCAGCTTAAGGCAATCACAAATGATCGTGTGAACGAGTTTGAACGAATGGCATACCCATGCCAGAATGGATGATGTGAACTACCTTGTTGAAGGCAACGCAATGGATGATTTTTGCTTATCATCGTAAATGGATGGAACCCATGGTAGTACCAGTGTTGAAGATGATCCTGACCAGGAATTACCGGGAAGGTAGTCCAAGATAGAATGGCACAATGGCGGTGCAAGCTGGGAACAAAATGCAAATGTGGGAATGATTCTAGTAACTGGGGATAAACTCAACAGTAGAGAGTGATTCCATTGTTTGAATGGTTCTAGCATAATCGAGGGAACCGAGAGCACAACGACCCCTGAGGAACAACTTCTAGAATAAGTTGCACTAAATCCTCATGGAGAAGATGGGCAAATAGCTCAATCAAGATTCTACAACGATAGATCTTCCGGCTAGGTGTGTCGGCCAGAACAACAACCTTGTCGGGCCTACATCATAAATCTTGGAATAGCTCCAACCATCATATCTGCCTGAGATTCAGATCTGGTTGGTAACGGGATATTTTAGACAACATGTCCGGAAAGAAAGTTTGCAACACAAACCGACGAGACGATGTTGCAAGATTCTCGGGAATTGAACTACGATAGTAAACTCCAAAACATGAGCTGGTTCTGCTACATATATGTGAACACGTTGTCCAAGACAAGCATGACCATGTAGAAGTCTTACAACAAAATACTACCGAGTTCAGGTGGGGAACCATCATTGAGGATATCGAGGTCCTTGTGCATGAACTAGTATTCGCACAGCAACCCCTTTTTCTTGAACAAATCAATCAGTGGCTTGGTGTGCTAGGGAATACATATGGAGTGGAGGTAATTAATCTTCCAAACCATAGAATACTTCGCACGTATGCATGACTGATTTGGGATGATTCCAGGGGAAACATAAAAAACCTTCCACAAATTCATGGCGGCAACTTACACCTAGTGCACGTGAACTTGGAGAAGGTCACTTCTTTCATCCAAGCATAAGCTTCATGAACGGAACACGAAGGCATTGCTTACAAGGTTTTCAACACTAGGTTGATGTTCAGTCATGAATCATGCGGGAGACAAAATGTTGCTGATGGGCTCAACAACAACTCATCAGAATTTCCTAATCACTGGACTTCCACCATCATGTGAACACGGTGCTAACATTGGTCAGACCAAAGATGTAATGGTGTATGCCCGAGGGATCAAACACGAGTAAGACAACATTATGAACATCGTTAGTTCTGATTTGACTTGACGATAGCCCATACTCAAGTCAAAGTTTTGACAAGACAATAGATTCAACAACTGATCACGAGGACCAATTGGTGAAGATATCATATTTCTTCAACACACACACAAACACAAAGATATCCCTTAACATGAACTAAGTTAGACAAGCTTTTATCTTCCAACTCTCCAAGTTGTTGTTAAGCTTAAACAACTAGCTCAGGGGTATCCAACACAGATTCTTGGAGAATGGGTGGTTGGAGGAAAACCAACATGATCACGAACTCAACATAGGGGTCAGGTAACAACCAGGTAATACTTCCGAGAAGATAATCGGAACATCACGAACCACTGATATGATAAGCTCGAGATCAATCTTTCTTTTCAGGGAAATACGATATGATCAATAGAGCAAGGGTTTGGCAAAATCCTAACTCGTTGATCGAAGAGTGCACCAGGAAATAAGGACTAGGTAGCACAATCTATCATAGAATGATGATTCAATAACCAACACGCTAAGAATGAGAATATCATCCATTAACTATCAAGCAACGGAGTTGCTAGGAGTATTGATTTCACACATCACGACTCACTTGTCAGCATTCCGATTACAATAACACGGGAACCGAGGAATGAACAATGATGGCAAGAAGTATCACTGCGTCAAGAATTCATAGGAGAAGGTGCAATTCTCATGACGCTCTTGACATAAAGTGGGTAATACTTCAGGGTAGAACAGAACCAAAAGCTGGGTTGCATTTTGATCTGCGGAATACAACTACTTTGACCCAATCCTAGAAATGGATGAGGTACTGGAGTTTGTTTCTCCTAGTCATTCTGAACTAGAATGGCTTGATGGACCACAAGAATAATAGGCACCGATGAACGAATGCTCACATACTCTTGTCTATCAATTGATAGATGAGGTTCGGAATATAACGCAAGGGGGACAACTCAAAGGAACATATAACTTTTTGAGTTGTGGATGCATGGATTAGTATGTCGATAGAGTTCAACATATTTCTTCTAGATAACCCATGCAGAAAGGTAGGGTTGGCAGAGTCACAACATAGAATGGAGAACTCATTAGGAGCACTCTGTCGTGACCTTTTGGTTCAAAAGAACTCCTGCCAAGAATAGTTCATGATAATTGGAAGAAGGATGTACCACGAACCTCCAAGACTATCGCAAAGGTTACTAATATCCTAAAGGAACTAGCAACACTATCAACATGAGATAAGTAGGGTAAATCTCGGGTTCAAGAACCCATGAATAGAGTACCTGCTACTACATGGCATCACGGGATGCTTTCGAGAATAATGGCCAGAATCACACACTGGGGATAAAAACATGTCTAGATCACTAGGTGACTCTCTAAGACACCTAGGGTCATAATAATAGCTCCACCATATATGTTGGGGTAATAGAGTACCTCAACTCACCGATTAGTGTGATTAATCTGGCCCAATTGGACATCGGGAACGGAAAGAAGGGATTTGCAACTGCATCAGACTGTTTAGAGACCTTGGATGACTCGGACAGCATAACGGCTGTAAATGTTCAAAATTATTTGAGACATCCTGCAAAAATGGTGGCATAACCACTCAACAACAAAATGTCAAGGTTCTGAGATCAACTGTCAACATACGGAAGTACTGGAAACAGAACTGCGGTGTGAATCCATCAATCCTATAAGTCAACGGGTTAGCAACACGTCATCCTGATAGATAGAGGAGAAAGCCTAGTTTCTTCACCCCGTAGAAAGGAAGAGGGTGACTCAGATCAGAGGGCATGAGATATAAGGAGTAAAAAGAGCCTTAGGTTCCCTTCCACAATCAATTCCCTTACATAACTAAAGCATTTCTAGACTCGACTTCGACCAGTTTGGCTTGGTAATCCTACAGGCAGTCAGGCTCTGATACCAACGCTGTCAGGACCTCGATTCCAAGTCACATCGATCTAGCCGGTAACATCTCATATCACTTTGCGGCCTCACGCACGGTATCCCACGGGTGTCGCCTTACCATGGCCCGGGACCATTTGCGCCTTTTGGCTCACGTATATGATAGTGTCGCTAGCATCCATATGACAAAGAACTCGGGCCGACATGGCTAGTCGTGAACCCAAAGCGGCACTAACCTATGGGGATAGGCATACATGATTCACATCGAGCGTGTCGGTCAGCAGCGTGTGAATCCGGGCTGTAGCACTGGGCTAACAGGACTCCGGGAACCCGGGCTGTAGCAGGCTAGGCAGGACTCCAGATGTCACCGCGTGACATTTCCCCGAAGGGACAGACACAGGAACGAAGTGAAACACATGCCGGCCAGTCAAGTGTCCTGAGCAGTAGTGCTGGGCTAACAGGACTCCGGTGAACCGGGTTGTAGCGGACTACTATGGCTCATGGAAGCACTAGACTACATTTCCCCATAAGAGAGACTGCCAAGGATAAACAACTAGATTATCGGATCCCACACATACCAAGCATTTCAATCATACACACAATATGCTCGATATGTGTAAATACAACATGGCATCACAACATAACTCTACAACTCAAGTATTTATTCATTAGGCTCCGAGGAGCGAGATATTACAAACATGGGTCTCATGACCCAACAAACATAGCATACAAGTCAAAGCACATGCGGAAGCTTAACATGTCTAAGATCAGACATCTACAAATGAAAAATGCTAAGAAGCCTGACTATCTACCAGATCCTGCCGAGGGCACAAGATCGTAGCTGAGGTATCAAGCTAAACATCGAAGTCCACGCGGAACTACTAGCAAGACTGAAATCTCTCTGCAAAACATAAATTAAGCAAACGTGAGTACAAAGGTACTCAGCAAGACTTACATCAGTACTAAACTACGTATGCATCGGTATCAACAAGGGGGGTGGTGGAGTTTAACTGCAGCAAGCCAGCTTTGACTCAGTGGCTAACCTGAACTACGATTGCAAGCAACTCTTTTGAGGTGGCGCACACGAGTCCACATATTCACCATTCAATACACCACTATGGATCCGCTCCCGTCTCCCTATGAGAAGGCCATCCATAGCACTCACAGTTATCTTGCGAGTTTTAGAGTATCCACTTTCACTTGTCTATGAACTATGCAAGGGGTCCAAGTTTCCATATCCGAGGAATCCGGCTATTCAAATAGATATTGATAACCCTGCAGGGGTGTACTTCTTCACACACGCTCCCACCACTTACCACCATATACACGTCATGTATCTCGGCAACGTTCAAGCGGAAGCCTGGCGAGGGTGTCGGCCACGGCCTACCTAAACACTTAAGTCTCTAGTCCAGGTTTATCGCCTATCCAGGTTCCATCCGCAGGGAGTCCGGCCGAGGTTTCCACATACGGCCCCGAACAATGTGAACAAGGTTCCCGAGACACCAAACGGGCGCCCGGTACACCCGGCCACGGTGTATCTACCGCAACATAGCCCACCCCTAGGGTCAGCGCTATGCACGGCCGCCAACACATAACCTACAAACACAAGAAACTAGTTGTAACTCCTGGACAGAGTACTAGGGTGATTAAGAAGCCGAGAGGGTCAATTAAGGATCCCAATGAGTGGTAGTAGCTGGTCATGGAACACAGACACAGAACTCAGTTCCTGAGGACGGTTTCAATGAGACACCCACCATGTACTCCTACATGGCCTCTCACCGCTACCTTTACCAAAACATGTTCACACACTTAGCTCACACACAGTAGGACATGTTCATCATTGTTCCAATTCACCCCCGATGAATCAGACCTGACTCAACTCTAAGCAGTAGCAGGCATGACAAACAAGCATGAATGAGTAGGCACATCAGGGCTCAAACAACTCCTACTCATGCTAGTGGGTTTCATCTATTTACTGTGGCAATGACAGGTCATGCAGAGGATAAGGGGTTCAACTACCGCAACAAGTAACAGATGATCGGTGTTGTCCTAATGTAGTAAAAGAGAGCAAGAGAGAGAGAGTGGGCTTGTATCAGAATGAACAAGGGGGTTGTGCTTGCCTGGCACTTCTGAAGATATCATTGGGTCTTCATCAGTGTCAACGATCACAGCGTCGGTACAACGTCTATCGAGAGGGGACAAATACCGGCAACAGAGAAAGAAACACAATCAATGCAATGCACAATATGATGCATTATCATGACATGTCAATATGCTGTGGTTTGAGCTAATGCAACTAGCAAGATGTTAAATGAAGTTGGTTTGAACCCTAGGTTCAAATTCAAACTCCATATGTGAGAGTTTAAATTCCATTTATATGAATTGGCCTGAACAGCAGCCATAAGTTGTTCTATTATGCATGAAAATGCCATAAACAGATTCGTTGAATTTTTCTGATAATTTTTCATATATAAATTATTTCCTTTGGAGTTACGGTTTAATTTCTATGATTTTTTGAAGTTTAAGCCATTTTCTGGAATTTCCTGAATTGTTTTAAAACAGAAATTAATTACTGCGTCAGCATGACATCGTCATGACGTCAGCAGGTCAACAGGGCATGGTCCAGGTCAAACCTGACCAGTGGGGCCCACTGGTCAGTGTCATTAGACTAACTAATTTTTGTTAGTCCTGATTCTAGGGTAATTAGCATGGCGGGCCCGCATGTCAGTGGCTCATCTAATTAGCTAGGTTAATTAACACTAACTAAACCTATCACTAATTAAGCAGGCGCCTGGGCCCACATGTCAGGGGAGGTCAAACCCCTGGTCAACCGGGGCTAAACCACTGGCGTTTAGCCACTGGCGATGACCAGATGCGGCGGAGGGCAGCGGGAACGGGCTCTGGGGCCCCGTTCGCAGCGAGGTTGGGCTCGTTCGAGAGCCCAGACCAGCGCGCGTCGGATGGTGGCGCCAGCCGGGCCTGGGGCGGCCGGAGGCGACGGCGGGGAGCTCGTCCGCGGCGGTCGGAGCTCGGGCATGCTCGAGTTCGGTGCTAGGATGCACAACAGGGGCGTGGAGAGGGGCTACGGCCTCCGGGAGTGTGGCAAACGCGGTGATGCACTCGGTTTCGAGCCCGCGTGGCTGTGGCCACGACGATGGCGTCGCCGGCGGAGCAGAGTGCTCGGGCCCGGTGGAGATGGCGGCTAGGGGGCGCAACCAAGGCGTAGAGGAGGGGGGTTAGGGGCAGGGGCTCACGGTGGATGCAGAGGTGGCCTCGGCGTGCTCGGGGAAGCACTGGAGCGAGCGGGGCGGCGAGAGGCATCTCCGGTGGCCGGCGACGGAGACGATGAAGATGGCGTCGATGCAAGGCCTCTGGCGAGGTGTGGCTGGTCGGAGAGGACGAGGGAGGCATGGCGATGCTCGTGGACACGTCGGGGAGGCGAGGGAAGCACGGAGGCCGCGGCAACGACGAGCGGCGGTGATGGCTCCGCTCGGCTTCGGGAGAGAGAGCGAGGCAGGGAGAGAGCGAGAGCGTCAAGGGGGTAGCGTGGCGTCGCAGAGGGAGTCCAGGGCGACGAGGGGGCAGCCAGGCACGCAGCTGCCGGCGTGGCACGCCGCGGCGCCGTGGCTGTCTTCTCCTCTGCCTTCTGGTAGGAGGAAGAAGACGCCCCTGCCCTTGGTGGGCTGGCCAGCTGGCTGGGCCGCCAGCTGGGCCGACTAGGTGGGCTGCACAGTGAGGCCAGGTGAGGTTCTCTCTCTCCATTTCTATTTTATTTTCTTTTCTGTTTTGTTATTTTGTCCTGGGCTTTATTAAAAATACTTAGGCATACTCAAAAATCTCCAAACTGCTCATGGCCACTATTTGGAATATATCCAACATGGAACATTTCAGTTTAGGATTATTTGAACATTTTAATTATTTTATAGTATTTAAATGCCCAAATTCAAATACTATATGATTTAGTTCAAAAATCCAGAATGGCCTAGAAATATGTGCATGACTTTTGGCAGAGGTTTTCACCTTTAACAAAAATCATGAACTTTTCTAAAGGGAATTCTGGCTTCATTGAAAATAATTTTATTTTGATCCTAATAGCATAGCATTTAGTGCTAGGGCTTGTCATCCCCATTTCAAATTTTCTGAGTAAAGTAGACATGATGCAACACCATATGTTAGCACTAGGCATTACCAGAACTTGGGATGTGACAACTCGCCACCTATAATGGTGGAGAGCAAGCGAAGAGCACCCCCCAATCCTTCCAAAGGAGAGCGGGTGTGCCTCGTCCCCTATCTCATAAGAGGACTTGGATTTCCAATTCATCCATTTCTCCGTGGGCTTCTGGAGTTCTACGGCCTCTAGCTGCACAATCTCACGCCCGGCTCTATATTGCATATCGCGGGCTTTGTCGCCCTTTGCGAGCTATTCCTGGGTGTTGAGGCTCATTTCGCGCTGTGGAAGAGGTTATTCTGCCTGGTGCCCCGCTTTAAGGAGGGGTCAATGTATCAAGTGGGCAGAGCCAAAGTGTGGCGCATCGCTGGGACCGGATATCTATCCGGAACCCCAAAGAAGGCGTCCGAAGACTGGCCTTCAGAATGGTTTTATATAGAGGACGTCCTGCTGCCGGATCCTGTTCGGATCGGCCTTCCTGAGTTCGACAGTGGTCCCTTAAAGAAGTGCCTGAGCTGGCATCCACGGAGCCCTCAGGGGGAAAGTGACAGGGACATCATTTACCTGATGGGCCGAATAAGATTGTTAGCCCATTCCGGACTGACCATGATCGGGGTTATGGCCGAATGCATTATGCGGGGGGTGCAGCCACTTCAGTATAGAAGCCACCCCATGTGGGACTTCAACGGGGAGGACGACGCCACCCGCTACGGCCATAAGGGGCCAGATTCGGCTGCCGCTCTACTAAAGATCTTGTCCACTTTTTATAAGGGAGAAGAGGAGGAATTTCTCCGCGTCAACCCACAGGGTGGATTCTCTATGCATAATCCACCAAGCTGGGTAAGCGGTTGCATTTACTTGCCCATTCGTTTTGTATTCCCATTGTTAAATATTTAGTCTAACGACTTCAACGCAGGAACTACACTGGGCTGTTAAGGAAATAAACAGCCCTCCTCCACAACCCGAGGACCCAAAACGGTCCCTTGATCCGGACTCCGAAGAGGATCCGGACATATCGGTGGAGCTTATCGACGTGGTGTTCCATCAGCTAAGCAAGGACAATACCTTGGTAGCCATCACGGCTGATTACCCAGGGTTAATCCCGGCCTCCCAGGTGACAGAAACCGGAGTCTCATTCCCTTGAGAGAGATTCCACTCTCACGTATTCCGGTGTTTCTGACGACAACCGTGTTTTGCAGGGGAGATTTCCGAGGCAGGAGGCCGAACCTGCGGCGGCTAGCCAACGAGGGGCCGCAGGGCCCCATGGGACAAAAAGGAATGCAGTCCGGACTGAGATGCCGGCGCAAAGGTATAGCGCACCCTCTGTTTCCCTGGTGTTATTCTGTCAGGGCATATTAACATTCGTGCTATCTTCAGAACGAAGAGACCTCGCCGGTGTCACAGCCCCAGTTTAGCCTTTGCTTGTCCTTGCATGGTCACCATATCATCATGTTTAATTTTCTCAGAAACTTGAAATGGGGATTGTTGCAACCCTAGCATCAAATGAATTCAACTAGGTTCAATAAAAATATTTTCAATAATCCCAAATGCACATTAGAAAAGTTCATGATTTTTGTTAAAGGTGAAAACCTCTGCCAAAAGTCATGCACATATTTCTAGGCCATTCTGGATTTTTGAATTAATTCATATTGTAGTTGCATTTGTGCATTTAAATGCTATAAGATATTTTAAATGCTCAAATAATCCTAAACTGAAATGTTCCATGTTGGATATTTTCCAAACAGTGGCCATGAGCAGTTTGGTGAATTTTGAGTGTGCCTAAGTATTTTTAATAAAGCCAAACGCAATTACAGAAAATAGAAAAGAGAAATAACATTAGGAAAAGAACAGAGGCTCACCTAGGCCTTACCTGGCTCACCTGCAGCCCACCTGGCTGGCCCAGCTGGCCAGCCCAGCCCACCAGGGGCTCCTCCCTGTCGTCTTCCCCTTGCCAGGAGGACGAGCGTGTGGCCGGCGCGCGCGAGCATGCGTCCGGCCACCTCCTGATTGCTCGCCGTTGCTGGAGACTACCCCGAGCGCCACGACACCCACTGGACCCCCTGCACTCCTCTCCTCTCTCCTTGGACTTCTCTCCCTCCTCTGCTCTCTCCGTACGACGCCACCGAACACGCCCATCGCCGCCGTTGGCTGTAGCCGCGGCCACCATGCTCCCCTCGCCTCTCCGGCGTGCCCCCGAGCTCCGCCTCATCGCCATCGTCATATCGGTCGACGCACGCAATGCAAAATGCCCCAAGCGACGACCCGAGCACTTCTTCAACCTCCGGTCGCCGGAGATCGCCTTCACCGCACCGGCCGCTCTGGATCGTCTCCGAGCTCGCCGACCTGCTCGTCCGACTCGCCGTGAGCCTCTGACTCCGAACATCCCTCTCTTCTTCCTTGTAGGCCGCCGTAGCCACCGGACCGCCTACGCCCGAACACGCCGCCGCCTGCGCTCGTCGCCGACGCAGCTCCGATGACCAAATGGTCACCCCGGCGAGTCCAATCTTCTCCCCGCATCGCGTAGGCCCCAGCTAGCGCCTCAGCTTGCTTGCTCGCGCACCGCAGCACTGCCCGCGCTCACGCCCGAGCCGCGGCCGCCGCGGTCGAGCTCCTCGTCATCGCCTCCGGCCACCCCAGGCCCGACTGGCGCCACCGCCCGACGCGCGCTGGTCTGGGCTCTCGAACAAGCCCAGCCACACTGCGAATGGGTCACCACAGCGCATTCCCGAGCCCCTCCGCCGCGGTTGCCGTCGCCGGCGGCTAAACGACGGCGGATTGACCATTTTGACCGGCGGGGTTTGACCCCGCTGACGTGGCCGTTGACTGGACCCACACGTCATCGACCCTAATTAGCGCCTCTGTCACTGACCAGTGGGCCCGGTATGTTAGGTTTGACCTGGACCGGGTCAGTTGACCTGCTGACATCATTGTTGACCTTGCGGACGCAGTAAAGGAATTTCTGGATTTAATCTTATTCAGGAAATTCCAGAAATTGTTGCAAACTTCAAAAAATCGTAGAAATTAAACCGTAACTCCAAATGAAATAATTTATATATGAAAAATTATTAGAAAAATTCAAGGAATCCATATGTACCATTTTCATGCATGTTTGAGCAAGTTAACCTCACTGTTTAGTCCAAAACATGATAATGCACTATTTGAATTCATAGATTGAATTTGAATTTGAACCTTGAGTTCAAATCAACCCAAACCTTTTTGCTACTAGTTGCATTAGCTCAACTCACATCATATTGCCATGTCATGATCATGCATCATATTGTTGCATTGCATTGATTGTATTCTTTCTGTGTTTGCCGGTGATTGTTCCCCCCCGATAGACGTGGTTCCGATGATTGATCGATGACACCAATGAAGACCTATATTATCTTCGGAAGTGCCAGGCAAGCAAAACCCCTTGTTCATTCCGATACAATCCCACTCTCTCGCTCCTGCTCTCTTTTACTACATTAGGGCAACACCGATTTAACTGTTACATGTTGCGGTAGTTGAACCCTTTCCTCTGCATGACTTGTCATTACCACAGTAAATAGATGAAACCCACTAGCATGAGTAGGAGTTGTTTGAGCCCTGATGTGCCTACTCATTCATGTTTGTTTGTCATGCCTGCTACTGCTTAGAGTTGAGTCTGGTCTGATTCATCGGGAATGAATTGGAACATGGTGAACATGTCCAACCCTTGAGAGCTAAGTGTGTGAACACGATTTGGTAAAGGTAGTGGTGAGAGGCCATGTAGGAGTACATGGTGGGTTGTCTCATTGCAGCCGTCCTCAGGAACTGAGTCCTGTGTTTGTGATCCATGAATAGTTACTACCACACATTGGGTTCCGGTAACTCAGCCCCTCTCGGCTTATTAATCAACTCGACCTCTATCCAGGAGTTGCAACTACTTTCTGGTGTTTGTAGGTAGTGTTAGTAGTCTACCAAGTGGCACCCGATACAGGTGGGCTTGGGACAGACTAGGCACCGTGGCACGATGTACCAAGTGGCACCCGGATGGTGGGCTTGGGAACCCTGCTCACATCGTTTGGGGCCATGAGCGACACCCCGGCCGGATCTCCTTGCGGATGGAACCCGAATAGGCGATAAACCTGGACTAGAGACTTGTTGGTTAGTCAGGTCGTGGCCGACTCCCTCGCCCGGCTTCCGCTTGAAGGTTGCCGAGGTACATGACATGTACAGGGCTATAAGTGGCGAGAGCGTGTGTGAAGAAGTACACCCCTGCAGGGTTCTCATTATCTATTCGAATAGTCGGATTCCTCGGATATGGAAACTTGGACCCCTTGTACAGTTCATAGACAAGTGAAAGTGGATACTCTAAAATGCGCAAGATAAGCGTGAGTGTTATGGATGGCGTTCTCGTAGGGAGACGGGAGCAGATCCATAGTGGTGTATTGATATGGTGAATATGTGGACTCGTGTACGCCACCTCAAAGAGTTACTTGCAGTCATAGTTCAGGATAGCCACCGAGTCAAAGATGGCTTGCTGCAGTCAAACTCCACCACCTCTTTGTTGATACCGATGCATATGTAGTTAGTTCTGATGTAAGTCTTGCTGAGTACCTTTGTACTCACGTTTGCTTATTTTATGTTTTGCAGAGAGACGTCAGTCTCGCTAGTATTTCCGCGTGAACTTCGACGTTTAGCTTGTTACCTCAGCTACGATCTTGTGCCCTCGATAGGATCTGGTAGTTAGTCAGGCTTCTCAGCCTTTTTCATTTGTAGATGTCTGTACTCAGACATGTTAAGCTTCCGCATGTGCTTTGACTTGTATGCTCTGAATGTGTGGTCATGAGACCCATGCTTGTAATATCTCGCTCCTCGGAGCCTATTGAATAAATACTTGAGTCGTAGAGTCTTGTTGTGATGCCATGTTGTATGTACTCATATCGGGCATATTGTGTGTATGATTGAAATGCTTGGTATGAGTGGGATCCGACAATCTAGTTGTTTATCCTTGGCAGCCTATCATATGGGGAAATGTAGTCTAGTGCTTTCTGAGCGATAGTAATCCACTACAGCCCGGTTCACCGGAGTCCTGCTAGCCCAGCACTACTGCTCGGAACACTTGACTGGCCGGCATGTGTTTCACTTTGTTCCTGTGTCTGTCCCTTCGGGGAAATGTCACGTGGTGACTTCCGGAGTCCTGCCTAGCCTACTACAGCCCGGGTTATCGGAGTCCTGTTAGCCCAGTGCTACAGCCCGGATTCACACGTTGATGACTGACATGCTCGATGTGATTCATGTATGCCTGTCCTCATGGGTTAGCGCCACTTTGGGTTCATGACTAGCCATGTCGGCCCAGGTTCTTTGTCATATGGATGTTAGCGACACTATCATATACGTGAGCCAAAAGGCGCAAACGGTCCCGGGCCAGGAAAGGTGGCACCCGCGGGAATACCGTACGTGAGGCCGCAAAGTGATATGATGTGTTACATGCTAGATCGGTGTGACTTAGGATCGGGGTCCTGACAGCTTTGGTATCAGAGCCTGACTGCCTGTAGGATTACCAAGCCATTATGGCCGAAGTCGTGTCTAGAAATGCTTTAGTTATATAAGGGAATTGATTGTGGAAGGGAACGTAAGGCTCTTTTTACTCCTTATACCTCATGCCCTCTGATCTGAGTCATCCTTTTCCTTTCTACGGGGATTAAGAACTAGGCCTTCTCATTTATCTATCAGGATGACGAGTTACTATGCTAGAGACTTATAGGACTGATGGATTTAAACCCCAGTTCAGTTTCTACCACCCCCGTGTGTTCATAGTTGGTCTCAAAACCTTGATTTTGTGAGGGTGAGTGGTTATGCCACTATTTTGCAAGATGTCTCAACTATTTTTGAGCAATTACAACCGTTATGCTGTCCGAGTCATCCCAGGTTTCTAAACAGTCTGATGCATTTGCAAATCTCTTCATCCCATTTCCAATGTCCTTTTGGGCCAGATTAAGCACCCTAATCGGTGAGTTGAGGTACTCTATTGCCTCGACATATATGTTGAGTTGTTATTACGACACTAGGGTATCTTAGAGTTCGTAAGCTAGCCATGTTTGGTGTTCCCGGTGTGAAGATTCTGGCCACCATTCTCGAAAGCATCCCGTGATGCCATTTAGTAGTAGGTATTCTTCTCCTGGGTTCTTGAACCCGAGATTCACCCTACTTACCTCATGTTGATAGTGTTGCTAGTTCCTTTAGGATATTAGTAACCCTTGCAATAGTCCTCGAGGTCTGTGGTATTTCCTTCTTCCAAATACCATGAACCATTAAGGCAGATGTTCTTTGAACCAAAAGCTCACAATCAGAGTACTCTTGAGGAGTTCTCCATCCATAATTGTGAATCTGCCAATCCTTCTTCTTCTGCATGGGTTATCTGGAAGAAACCTGTTGAACTTGGTTCGACATGCTAATCTATGCATCCACAACTCAGAAAATTATATGTTCCTCGAGTTGTCCCCCTTTAATTGTATTCTGACCTTAGCCTATCACTTGATAGTCAAGAGTATGTGCGCATTCGTGTTTATCGGTGCCTTTTATTCTTGTGGTCTGTCAAGCCATTCTATTTTGGAATGACTAGGAGAAACAAACTCCAGTACCTCATCCATATCTAGGAATGGGTCAAAGTAGTTGTATCGCAGATCAAAATGCCAATCCAGCTTTTGCTCTGTTCTACCTTGGAGTGTTACCATCTTTATGTTAGGAATGTCATGAGAATTGCACCACCTCTTATGAATTCCTGATTTAGTGACACTTCTTGCCATCATTGTTCATTCCTCGGTTCTTGTGTTATTGTAACCGGAACACCGACATGTGAACCGTGATGTGTGAAATCAATACTCCTAGCAACCCTGTTGCTCGGTAGTTAATGGGCAATAATCTCATTCTTAGCGTGCTGGTTATTAAATCATCATCAGGAGATTAATCGTACTACCTAGTCCTTATTTCTGGTGCACTCTTCGATCAATGAGTTAGGATTATTCAATCCCTTGCTTATTTGATCATCTCGTCTTGCCCTGAAGAGCAAGATTGTTCTCGAGCTTAATAACATATTGGTGGTTCGTGATTTTATGAATATCTTCTCGGAAGTATCACCAGGCTGTCCCCTGACCGCTATGTTGAGTTCATGATCAAGTTGGTTTCCTGTAAACCACTTCTTCTCCAAGAATCTGTGTTGGATACCCCTGAGCTAGTTGGTTAAGCTAAACGACAACTTGGAGAGTTGGAAGATGAAAGCTTGTCCGACTTAGTTCATCACTAAGGGATATCTTTGTGTGTGTGTGTTGAAGAAAGATGATATCTTCATTGATTGGTCCTCGTGATCAGTTGTTGGATCTATCGCCCTGTCAAAACTTTGACTTGAGTATGGGTTATCTTCAAGTCAAATCAGAACCAACGATGTTCGTAATGTTGTTTTACTCATGGTTGATCCCTCGAGCATACACCATTACATCTTTTGGTCTGACCAATGCTATCACTGTGTTCACATGATGGTGGAAGTCCAGTGATATGTAAATTCCGATGAGTTGTTGTTGAGCCTATCAGCAGCATCTTGTCTCCCCCATGACTCATGTTGAACATCAACCTAGTGTTGGAAACTTTTATAAGCATTATCTTCATGTCCCGTTCATGAAGCATATGTTGGATGAAAGAAGTGACTTTCTCTGATTCACGTGCATTTGGTGCAAGTTGCCGCCGTGAGTTCGAGAAAGATTGTTTTGTTTCCTCTGTTACCATCCCAAGTCAGTCATGCATGTGCGAAGTATGCCATGGTTTGAAAGGCTCGCTACCTCCATTCCATATGTATGTCCTAGTGCACAAAGCCACTGATTGATTTGTTCAAGGATAAGAAGTTCAACTGCTATTCCAGAAGGGCCCAGACGGACATGCAGAAGACTTCGTTATCTTCAATGATGGTTCCCCACCTGAACTCAGTAGTGTTTTATTGTAAGACTACTATGTGATCATGCTTGTCTTGGACGGCGTGTTCATAGGTTTGTAGCAGAACCAGCTCATGTTTTGGAGCTTGCTATCATAGTTCATTTCCCGAGAATCTTGCAACGTCATCTCATCAAATTGTGTTGCAAACCTTCATTTTCCTTTCTAGACTCGATGAGTCTGGAATATCCTGACACCAACCAGATCTGAATCTCAAGCAGATATGATGGTTGGAGCATTTTCCAAGAACTATAATATTGGTCTCTCGATAACCGGTAAAGTGGATGTCGTGGCCAACACATCCAGCCAGAAGACCTATTATTGTAGTATCTCGATTGAAGAAAGTTGGCCACCTTCCCATGAGGATTTCTTAGGATTTACCTCCGTAGTTAATCCTTATGGATTCTTGAGCTTCCGAAGTCCGACCTTTTACTTGATTTCTAGATATCCAACCATATCTATGAATGGATTACGCTAGCACATCAAGGAGAACATTAGAAGCGGAGTGCTAAATGTCTCTCGGTCGATCGTCTAGATTATGTTTCCTTAGCCTCGCTAAGGGAAGATCTGAGAAGGTGTTATCTTCCTTTGTATCCACATCATCCATCACTAGTCATCATGGTAGTATGCCGTGTTGCCAGGATCCTTGCCACGGATGTTGGTAGAACCTTGATGAATATGGAAATGCTCAAGTTCTTGAGAGGACGCGCAAGCAAAATCATCCCTTGCGTTGTCTTCAACAAGGTAGTCCACATCATCCTTTCTAGTCCAAGTATGTCATTCTTTTGAACTCCTTCAAATGATCGATTGTGATTGCCTTAGGCTGGTATAAAGAGTTTCAATGATCTCCGAATCAAAAGTAATTCTTTTTGCCATTTAAGGGAATATTTCTGCAAGTTACCTTCCTTAAGATGTCTGGTTATGGTATCATGGCAATTATCTCCTCGCTACTTTGAAACCATGCACCATCCTACTCCAACGTGAAGATGTTGCCTACCAAATTGGACCTTTGTCATCTGCTACCATTTCCTCATTCCAAATGTTTGTCTTCTGTCTCAGCTCAAGAGATGTTTCAATGTCTCATCCCATGAGTTGGTCCTGAGTTGTTTGATCTTCGAGAAGATCGATTCTTCTAGAGTTTTTCCTTTCCTCTCTTGTCATGTTAGTTGGAGTTCTCAGAGCAAGACATCGAGACAAAGATGGTGATCGCGTCAACGTTCCTATGCAGTGCAACCTGGATCGTGAAGACCGTGTTAGTTGTGCCCCTCTGTCTTCTTACCTCACGTCTTGAATCTCGGGACGAGATTCTTGTTTAGTGGGGGTGAGCTGTCACAGCCCCAGTTTAGCCTTTGCTTGTCCTTGCATGGTCACCATATCATCATGTTTAATTTTCTCAGAAACTTGAAATGGGGATTGTTGCAACCCTAGCATCAAATGAATTCAACTAGGTTCAATAAAAATATTTTCAATAATCCCAAATGCCCATTAGAAAAGTTCATGATTTTTGTTAAAGGTGAAAACCTCTGCCAAAAGTCATGCACATATTTCTACGCCATTCTGGATTTTTGAATTAATTCATATTGTAGTTGCATTTGTGCATTTAAATGCTATAAGATATTTTAAATGCTCAAATAATCCTAAACTGAAATGTTCCATGTTGGATATTTTCCAAACAGTGGCCATGAGCAGTTTGGTGAATTTTGACTGTGCCTAAGTATTTTTAATAAAGCCAAACGCAATTACAGAAAATAGAAAAGAGAAATAACATTAGGAAAAGAACAGAGGCTCACCTGGGCCTTACCTGGCTCACCTGCAGCCCACCTAGCTGACCCAGCTGGCCAGCCCAGCCCACCAGGGGCTCCTCCCTGTCGTCTTCCCCTTACCGGGAGGACGAGCGCGTGGCCGGCGCCCGCGAGCACGCGTCCGGCCACCTCCTGCTTGCTCGCCGCTGCTGGAGACTACCCCGAGCGCCACGATACCCCCTGGACCCCCTGCACTCCTCTCCTCTCTCCCTGGACCTCTCTCCCTCCTCTGCTCTCTCCCTACGATGCCACCGAACACGCCCATCGCCGCCGTTGGCCATAGCCGCGGCCACCGTGCTCCCCTTGCCTCTCCGGCGCGCCCCCGAGCTCCGCCTCATCGCCATCGTCATCTCGTTCGACGCACGCAACGCCAAACGCCCCAAGCGACGACCCGAGCTCTTCTTCAACCTCCGGTCGCCGGAGATCGCCTTCATCGCACCGCCCGCTCTGGATCGTCTTCGAGCTCGCCGACCTGCTCGTCCGACTCGCCGTGAGCCTCTGACCCCGAACATCCCTCCCTCCTTCCTCGTAGGCCACCGTAGCCACCAGACCGCCTACGCCCGAACACGCCGCCGCCTGCGCTCGTCGCCGACGCAGCTCCGGTGACCAAATGGTCACCCCGACGAGTCCAATCTTCTCCCCGCATCACGTAGGCCCCAGCTAGCGCCTCAGCTTGCTTGCTCGCGCACCGCAGCACTGCCCGCGCTCACGCCCAAGCTCCGGCCGCTGCGGTCGAGCTCCTCGCCATCGCCTCCGACCACCCCAGGCCCGGCTGGCGCCACCCCCCGACGTGGGCTGGTCAAGGCTCTCGAACGAGCCCAGCCATGCTGCGAACGGGTCACCACAGCACATTCCCGAGCCCCTCCACCGCGGTTGCCGTCGCCGGCGGCTAAACGACGGCGGATTGACCGTTTTGACCGGCGGGGTTTGACCCCGCTGACGTGGCCGTTGACTGGACCCACACGTCATCGACCCTAATTAGCGCCTCTGTCACTGACAAGTGGGCTCGGCATGTCAGGTTTGACCTGGACCGGGTCAGTTGACCTGCTAACATCATTGTTGACCTTGCTGACGCAGTAAAGGAATTTCAGGATTTAATCTTATTTAGGAAATTCCAGAAATTGTTGCAAACTTCAAAAAATCATAGAAATTAAACCGTAACTCCAAATGAAATAATTTATATATGAAAAATTATTAGAAAAAATCAAGGAATCCATCTGTACCATTTTCATGCATGTTTGAGCAGGTTAACCTCACTGTTTAGTCCAAAACATGATAATGCACTATTTGAATTCATAGATTGAATTTGAATTTGAACCTTGAGTTCAAATCAACCCAAACCTTTTTGCTACTAGTTGCATTAGCTCAACTCACATCATATTGCCATGTCATGATCATGCATCATATTGTTGCATTGCATTGATTGTATTCTTTCTGTGTTTGCCGGTGATTCCCCCCCCCCCCCCCCCGATAGACGTGGTTCCGACGATTGATCGATGACACCGATGAAGAACTATATTATCTTCGGAAGTGCCAGGCAAGGAAAACCCCTTGTTCATTCCGATACAATCCCACTCTCTCGCTCCTGCTCCCTTGTTACATGTTGCGGTAGTTGAACCCTTTCCTCTGCATGACTTGTCATTGCCACAGTAAATAGATGAAACCCACTAGCATGAGTAGGAGTTGTTTGAGCCCTGATGTGCCTAATCATTCATGTTTGTTTGTCATGCCTGCTACTGCTTAGAGTTGAGTCTGGTATGATTCATCGGGAATGAATTGGAACGTGGTGAACATGTCCAACCGTTGAGAGCTAAGTGTGTGAACACAATTTGGTAAAGGTAGCGGTGAGAGGCCACGTAGGAGTACAAGGTGGGTTGTCTCATTGCAGCCTTCCTCGGGAACTGAGTCCTGTGTTTGTGATCCATGAATAGTTACTACCACACATTGGGTTCCGGTAACTCGGCCCCTCTCGGCTTATTAATCAACTCGACCTCTGTCCAGGAGTTGCAACTAGTTTCTGGTGTTTGTAGGTAGTGTTAGTAGTCTACCAAGTGGCACCCGGTACAGGTGGGCTTGGGACAGACTAGGCACCGTGGCACGGTGTACCAAGTGGCACCCGGATGGTGGGCTTGGGAACCCTGCTCACATCGTTTGGGGCCGTGAGCGACACCCCGGCCGGATCTCCTTGCGGATGGAACCCGAATAGGCGATAAACCTGGACAAGAGACTTGTTGGTTAGTCAGCTCGTGGCCGACTCCCTTGCCCGGCTTCCGCTTGAAGGTTGCCGAGGTACATGACGTGTGCAGGGCTATAAGTGGCGAGAGCGTGTGTGAAGAAGTACACCCCTGCAGGGTTCTCATTATCTATTCGAATAGCCGGATTCCTCGGATATGGAAACTTGGACCCCTCGTACAGTTCATAGACAAGTGAAAGTGGATATGCTAAAATGCGCAAGATAAGCGTGAGTGCTATGGATGGCGTTCTTGTAGGGAGACGGGAGCAGATCCATAGTGGTGTATTGATATGGTGAATATGTGGACTCGTGTACGCCACCTCAAAGAGTTACTTGCAGTCATAGTTCAGGATAGCCACCGAGTCAAAGCTGGCTTGCTGCAGTCAAACTCCACCACCTCTTTGTTGATACTGATGCATATGTAGTTAGTTCTGATGTAAGTCTTGTTGGGTACATTTGTACTCACATTTGCTTATTTTATGTTTTGCAGAGAGACGTCAGTCTCGCTAGTATTTCCGCGTGGACTTTGACGTTTAGCTTGTTACCTCAGCTACGATCTTGTGCCCTCGGCAGGATCTGGTAGATAGTCAGGCTTCTCAGCCTTTTTCATTTGTAGATGTCTATACTCAGACATGTTAAGCTTCCACATGTGCTTTAACTTGTATGCTCTGAATGTGGGGTCATGAGACCCATGCTTGTAATATCTCGCTCCTCGGAGCCTATTGAATAAATACTTGAGTCGTAGAGTCCTGTTGTGATGCCATGTTGTATGTACTCGTATCGGGCATATTATGTGTATGATTGAAATGCTTGGTATGAGTGGGATCCGACAATCTAGTTGTTTATCCTTGACAGCCTATCATATGGGGAAATGTAGTCTAGTGCTTTTTGAGCGATAGTAGTCCGCTACAGCCCGGTTCACCGGAGTCCTGCTAGCCCAGCACTACTACTCGGAACACTTGACTGGCCGGCATGTGTTTCACTTCGTTCCTATGTCTGTCCCTTCGGGGAAATGTCACGCGGTGACTTCCGGAGTCCTGCCTAGCCTTCTATAGCCTGGGTTACCGGAGTCCTATTAGCCTAGTGCTACAGCCCGGATTCACACGTTGATGACCAACATGCTCGATGTGATTCATGTATGCCTGTCCTCATGGGTTAGCGCCGCTTTGGGTTCACGACTAGCCATGTCGGCACGGGTTCTTTGTCATATGGATGTTAGCGACACTATCATATACATGAGCCAAAAGGCGTAAACGGTCCCGGGCCAGGTAAGGTGGCACCCGTGGGAATACCGTGCGTGAGGCCGCAAAGTGATATGATGTGTTACATGCTAGATCGGTGTGACTTAGGATCGGGGTCCTGACAGCCGGACTACATCCGGAGAGGTTGCCAATCGTGCCTCCACCAGCCAGGCTCCAACGTCTGGCCAGGAAGCGGAGGCGAGCACAAGGCGCGCACCGGACGCTCCTCCGACAGAGGATGCGGACTAGCTGTCTGCCACAAATTCTGAAGTGGAGAGTGCCATGAACCACAGGCGTCGCCGGACAGTTCTATGCGACGCTTGTTTCTCCCAAGAGGCTTTAGATGCCTTTAATTCGGGAGATGCGTATCTCCGTGCCGCTCAAAATGGTTTAGCCAGAGCTACGGAACAGTATGTAAAAGACATACGGGTAAGAAAATTTTGGTTAAACATATATATGCCAGTAGCCCCCGAGACTTGAAGTAGTTAGAGCAACTGATTTAAGGATCATTTAATATGCAGGTTCTTACAGAGAAGAATACCGTACTGTCCCAGGAGCTGGAAAAGTGCAAGGCCCAACTACAGGCCGCACTAGCCGCAGCAGGGGAGCCCAAAGAGACCCCCTCAGGTAAGATACACTTTGAAAGATTAGTATTGTGCAGTGTGGGTGCAAATCTGACAAATCATATTGCAGATGGCGCCAGACTCGATCTGGACAAGCAACAACTCTTACGCCGGCTAAAGGCCGGTGAGAGTATATTGACAAAGGTGAGGCGAGAGAAGAATAATCTTCAGGATGCCAACACCAAGCTAGACGTCGAACATAAAGATGTTTGTGGCCAGCTTTCGAACTCCACGAAGGAGAATCAGCGGCTTCGACGCGGCATTTTTAGTAAGTGCTTGAACGAACTTCAAAAAAAAGTTCGGCGAGGAAGTCGACTAACAGAGTAATGTCTGTAGGTATGCTCACAGGTCGTCCTGCAGAGGAGATGCCCGGTTCTACGGGTGACCTTCTTCCCGAACTCTTGCAACTGCATGAGCGAGTTCGGCAAGCGATGCGGGGTATTGCCCAAGCTTTATGGCCTGCCCACTCCGTGCCCGAGGGCCTTGGAGAGCTTGCGGAGAAGCTGAGGGGAGCTCGGCTGCGCTTCCAGTTGTGGAAGATATCAGCCTGCCGACAAGGCACTAGGGAGGCCTGGGCCATGGTGAAGACCCGTTTTACGAAGTCTGACCCAAACCACATGGCCAAGGTTGGACCAGTGGGGTCTGACGGGAAGGAGATCCCTGTAAGCTTAGTATACGGCCAAGTAGAGTTGGCCGCGAAGTATTCCCAGCAGGACTGTAAATTAGACAGCCTGTTAGATGGTATAGAAGAGCAATACAATTAGTCAGAATGACTGTGTAATTTTGAATTGACATGTATAATGCCTTCTAGCCTGATTGTAGATCGTTTGCCGTTGCTGACCTTTTCGCTTCAACCTCGGGACCTGACGGTCCGGAGTGTGTCCGAATACCCTAGCGGTTATATAAGAACCGGGGTATGCGTGGAGACCAAGCGTAGGGGTCATCAGTGCTTTATTAGACAAGTGCCCAACTAGTTATGTTATATTACATGGTTAGTAAGAAACATCTTCCAGAGAGAATAGTTCCGTTAAGGGTTCCTTTCATTGGGAGGCATGCCCTAAGGTGCATGTCCGGACTGCGTGAAGAGACGCAGAAAAAAAAGCATCTGGGGGCGCATAAAATGAGTAAAAAGATCATCTTTTATTTCACCGACCGAATATTCCCTTAAGAACGCTAGCTTTCGGCTTCACCCAGTCTGAGGTACACATCCGGCTGACCCAGCAGTAACAATCACAGAGGTGCTCCCTTTACCGCCTAGCCAAATAATCGGGAATGTAGGGGTAAGCACAGGATCCAGGAAACCCAGCTTGGCCAAAACTTAAGTCATATCGATGCATATAATGGTGAAGAAAAAAGGTACATGCGGAAGTTTGACGCATGTGTTGGGCGTGAAGCCCATATAAATAAGCTTCTGTTAAAGAAGCCCCCAAGTTTAATGAGCGTGAGTGGCGCATCACTAGATGAGCCTTTAAGGGCTATAAAAGAAAAGAGGGGAAGGAGAGAAATGTAAGAAAGAAAAATGCAAAAAATGGACAGAGGAAGGAGACGAACACAAAGTCCGACGCTAGGCATAGAATCTTCGGAGACGGGTGGCGTTCCACGGGTTCGGCTCGAGTCGATTATCCGACGCATCTCGCAGGCGGTACGCCCCACCGGTCAGGACTTGGTCGATTATGAATGGACCTTCCCACTTGGGCTTGAGTTTGTCCTTTTTCTTATCCGGTAGGCGTAGAACTAGTTCGCCAACATTGTAATTTTTGGCCCGTACTTCTCTTCTTTGATATCTTCGGGCCTACTGTTGATAAAATGTGGAACGGGCTTTTGCCACGTCACGCTCCTCCTCCAAGGAGTCCAAGTTGTCCTGCCGATCGAGCTCGGCTTCTCTTTCTTCGTACATGTGCACTCTAGGTGAGTCATGAATTATGTCGCAGGGCAGAACTGCCTCTACGCCGTACACCATAAAAAATGGTGTGTATCCAGTGGTGCGATTTGGCGTGGTCCGCAGCCCCCATAGCACGGAGTCGAGCTCCTCTACCCAGTGCGTGTTAGATTCCTTGAGGGACCGCACTAGTCTGGGTTTAATGCCGCTCATGATAAGACCATTTGCACGTTCGACCTGGCCGTTGGTTTGTGGGTGATAGACGGAAGCATAATCGAGCTTGATGCCCATGTTTTTGCACCAGAGTTTTACCTTGTCGGCGGTAAAGTTTGTACCATTATTGGTTACGATGCTGTGGGGGACGCCATAACGGTGTACAACCCCGGATATGAAGTCTATCACAGGTCCGGATTCGGCCATTTTAACAAGCTTCGCTTCTATCCATTTGGTGAATTTATCCACCATGACCAGTAAGTATTTTTTCCTATCGGTCCCACCTTTAAGGGGTCCGACCATGTCAAGCCCCCAGACCGCAAAAGGCCAGGTGATGGGTATAGTTTGGAGTGCGGTGGGTGGCATATGGCTTTGGTTGGCAAAAAGTTGGCAACCAGCGCATCGTTGGACTAGGTCCTAAGCGTCTGCCCGGGCCGTTTGCCAATAAAAGCCTGTACGAAAAGCCTTGCTAACAAGGGACCGAGCAGCAGCGTGGTGACCACTGAGTCCGGCATGAATTTCAGCCAGAAGGTTCCGCCCTTCCTCTTCGGAGATACACCTTTGAAGGACTCCGGTAGTGCTTTTCTTATAAAGCTCTCCCTCATGGACTCTATAGGCTTTAGATCGCCGCACTATGCAGCGGGCCTCGTTTTGGTCCTCCGGGAGTTCCTGCCTAGTAAGGTAGGCTAGGAATGGTTCTGTCCACGGGGCGATAACCGTCATTATTACGTGGGTTGAAGGTGTAATTTCATTGGCAGAGCCTCCAATTGTGTCAGATTGTTCGGCGTCGAGTGGTGCGGCTGGGTCCGGGCTGTTATTTGCGGGTTCCCCCTCCCATGCTACGGACGGCTTGAACAATCTTTCCAAAAAGATGTTGGGGGGGACTGCATCGTGTTTTGCTCCGATGCGTGCCAAGACGTCCGCTGCTTGATTGTTTTCTCGGGCTATATGGTGAAACTCCAGCCCTTCGAACCGAGCTGACATTTTTAGGACGGCGTTGCGGTAAGCTGCCATTTTTGGGTCCTTGGCGTCGAAGTCTCCATTTATTTGGGATATCGCGAGGTTTGAATCCCCGCGTACCTCCAGGCACTGGATACCCATGGATACTGCTATCCGAAGACCATGTAGGAGGGCCTCATATTCGGCTGCATTGTTGGAATTCGTGTACATGATCTGGAGCACATATTGGACTGTGTCTCCTGTGGGGGACGTCAGGACGACGCCAGCCCCTAGTCCGGCCAACATTTTGGAGCTGTCGAAATGCATAATCCAGTTTGAATATGTGCCGTACTCTTTAGGGAGCTCGGCCTCCGTCCATTCTGCGACGAAGTCGGCCAAAAGTTGCGATTTAATAGCTCGCCGTGGCTTATAGGTTATATCGAACGGGAGAAGCTCGATGGCCCATTTTGCAATCCGGCCCGTTGCATCGCGGTTGTTGATAATATCGTTGAGTGGTACTTCCGAGGCTACTGTTATGGGACACTCTTGAAAGTAGTGTCGTAGCTTCCGGGATGCCATGAATACCGCGTATGCAATCTTTTGATAATGCGGGTACCGTGATTTGCATGGAGTGAGGACAGTGGATACGTAGTAGACCGGCCTTTGAAGGGGGAATTTGTGTCCATCTGTTTCCCGCTCAACAACGAGCACTGCGCTGACAACTTCATGTGTTGCTGCAATGTACAATAACATTGGTTCGCCAGTGTTCGGCGCGGCCAGGACTGGGTTTGTTGCCAATATGGCTTTTATTTCATCAAGTCCGGCCGTGGCGGCATCCGTCCACTCGAAGTGTTCGGTGCGCCGAAGGAGGCGATAGAGGGGTAGTGCCTTTTCTCCCAAGCGAGAGATGAAGCGGCTTAAAGCCGCCACGCATCCGGTTAATTTTTGTATTTGTTTAAGGTCCTTTGGGACATCCAATTGTGACAAAGCTCCGATCTTGGCTGGGTTTGCTTCAATTCCTCTACCGGATACAATGAATCCCAAGAGCTTTCCGGCTGGAACGCCGAAGACGCATTTTTCTGGGTTGAGCTTGATGTCATATTTTCGGAGGTTATCGAATGTAAGCCTCAAGTCGTTTACTAGGGATTCGACATGTCTTGATTTGACGACCACGTCATCCACATACGCCTCCACTGTTTTGCTGATCTGGTTTGCTAGACATGTCTGGATCATGCGCTGATATGTTGCGCCGGCGTTTTTCAGCCTGAAGGGCATTGTGTTGAAGCAGAATGGGCCGTATGGTGTGATGAATGCTGTTGCAGCTTGGTCTGATTCTGCCATCTTGATTTGATGGTAACCGGAGTATGCGTCGAGGAAACACAACAAATCGTGTCCTGCGGTGGCATCGATAATTTGATCGATACGGGGGAGGGGGAAGGGATCCTTTGGGCAAGCCTTGTTAAGGTCTTTAAAATCGACACACAGGCGCCAGGATTTGTCCTTCTTTGGTACCATCACCAGGTTTGCTAGCCAGTCCGGATGTTTTATGTCTCTAATGAATCCGTCCTCCAATAGCTTGGCTAGCTCCTCTCCCATAGCCTGTCTCTTGGGTTCGGAAAAACACCGAAGGGCTTGTTTGACAGGTTTGAATCCTTTTACGATATTTAAGCTGTGCTTGGCCAGCCTGCGTGGGATCCCTGGCATGTCTGATGGGTGCCAGGCGAAAATGTCCCAGTTCTCTCGTAGGAACTCTCGCAGTGCGGCGTCAACATCAGGGTTCAGTCGTGCCCCGATGGAAGCTGTTTTATTGGGGTCCGTTGGATGGACCTGGAATTTGACTATTTCGTCAGCTGGCTTGAAGGATGTGGATTTGGATCTCTTGTCGAGTATCACATCATCCCTGTTAACCGTGGAGCGCAGCGTAGTCAGTTCCTCGGCCGCTAAGGCTTCGGATAGTGCCTCAAGGGCTAATGCGGTCGTCTTGTTTTCCGCGCAGAGTGCTATGTCCGGATCACTAGCTAGAGTGATAATTCCGTTCGGCCCAGGCATCTTAAGCTTCATGTACCCGTAATGAGGTATTGCTTGGAAGATTGTGAATGCTTCCCGCCCTAGTAAAGCGTGATATCCGCTTTTGAACGGGGCCACCTGAAACGTGACTTCTTCGGACCTGCAATTATCCGGCGTGCCGAACACCACATCTAGTGTGATTTTTCCTGTGCAGCGTGCTTCCGGACTGGGGATTATTCCTCTAAAGGTTGTGCTGCTTCGCTCGACGCGGTTCCAGTCTATTTCCATTCTTTGAAGGGTTTCCTCATAAATGAGGTTCAGTCCGCTGCCTCCATCCATGAGCACCTTGGTGAGGCGAAAGTCGTCCACTATGGGACTGAGGACCAATGCGGCTGGTGCTCGGGTTGTTCGGAATCTAGGTTCATCACTTGCGTTGAAGGTAATGGCAGTGTCGCTCCATGGATTTATTGTTGCAACATGATAGACTTCGGCGAGGCTGCGGAGTGTTCTTTTTCGCACATTGTTTGATGCGAAAGTCTCGAAGACTGTGAGAATGGTACCGGTGTCCTTGGGCTGGCTTTCTGCGGCCTCCGGAATTAAGAGGTCCTCATCGATTTTGGCCACCTGCCGGAGTATCCAACATGCTCTAAGGCTGTGAGTTGGTGTGGCGTCCTCTGTACTGTGAATTCTACAGGGTTCATCAAGCCATCTTTCCAGTACAGTTCCATGCCCTATAGAGGGTTTTGGCTTTTTGGTGTTTATCCCGGGTGTCCTGTAACAATGCACCCTCTTAGTTCGGACGGGATTACTATTCAAGGCCGGATTATCCCAAAATTTTATTTCGGTTTTCCAGGTGCTTTCCATCACACAGTATTTTTGTACTATGGACGCCAAGTCAGCGAAGTGTGTGATATCATGACGACTTACGGCGTTAAGGATTACCTTGTCCATGCAATTACTGTAGAAAATTGAGATTGCGTCTTCCTCGCGGCAATCCTTTATCATGTTCATAACCAGGAGGAATCTGGCCTAGTAATGATGTACTGTTTCCTCGGGCCTCTGCCTGATTTGGGAGAGATCGCTTATGATCGGGTGGGTGGGTGTCGTTGAATCTGAAACCTTGCCCAATCCAAGATTCGGAGGCCGAAGAGTTTCTGAACTCTGAAGTTCGGATTCTTGGATGTTGTCCAGTGAATCTGGCCCGTTGCCTGATCCTAAGCTCAGCTCTTGAGTTACATCTCCCCCTCCGCGGGTATCCGGCTTGGAGGGGTTGGGAATTCAGACGTAGCTAGTCCTTAAGATAGATGAAGGGTCGCCGCACTGCGTCTCTACCACGACAACATGGTGGGTGACTTGGGGAGAGTTAATTTCTCTTAGATCGGGTTTAAGCCCAACCTGGTCGTAATCCGTAGCGACCCCCAGGGCAGGGATGCGATCCAAGAGCTTGTTTACGGAAGAGAGCTCCATTGGATCTAGCTGCTCGATGAGCTCCGAGCTGACGTGTAGGTTGCTTTTGATGACCCGAGAGGTCACCGTCGGCGCAACAGCCGAACAGGCTGTCATGAGGAAACCACCTAGCCAGAGGGTTTGGCCGACAGCCAAGGTTCCCTTAGTAACGGCGCCATCTTTAAAGACGGGAGGAGGCATCCTTCCTGATTGTGACGGCACAGAGGAACTCTCAATGAAAGCACCAATGTCGGTGTCAAAACCGGCGGATCTCGGGTAGGGGGTCCCGAACTGTGCGTCTAGGCCGGATGGTAATAGGAGGTAGGGAACACGATGTTTTACCCAGGTTCGGGCCCTCTTGATGGAGGTAAAACCCTACGTCCTGCTTGATTAATATTGATGATATGGGTAGTACAAGAGTAGATCTACCACGAGATCAAGGAGGCTAAACCCTAGAAGCTAGCCTATGGTATGATTGTTGTATATGGAGTTGATTGCCTACGGACTACAACCCTCCGGTTTATATAGACATCGGATAGGGTTAGGGTTACATAGAGTCGGTTACAATGGTAGGAGATCTTGAATATCCACATCGCCAAGCTTGCCTTCTACGCCAAGGAAAGTCCCATCCGGACACGAGACGAAGTCTTCAATCTTGTATCTTCATAGTCCTGGAGTCCGGCTGAAGGTATAGTCCGGCTAACCGGACACCCCCTAATCCAGGACTCCCTCACTTGTGTTTCCGATTTGTAACGTGACAGCACTTGTTCCAAAATGACTTTGTTGATTGTTATTGTGTGGGCCTTCGCAAATCGGATAGAAAATTATCACAGCATGTTGGTGCCATGTCATGATACCATGCCAAGTTTCATGATTTTTAGGCATGTTTTGGAATTACAGTGATTAACAAAATAAGTTTCTCAATCTTTCCGGCTGAGCCACGACGCCCAGATGTTTGAATTTCACTCCCATCTCTTGCATGGGACCTAGAAATTCACCCAAGGACACACATGTGATTTTTCAAACAACTTTGGTGCACTGAAGCATGTGCTTGTAGTTCAAATTTGAATTATGCACATTAAATGCCCAGAAACTCAATTAATGTATAAAAAAGGAGAAATGACCCCGGAATAATTCCATAATTTAGCACGGTACTTCTATTTGGTCTATCTGGCTGTGTAAAAAAATTAGGCGGGAGAAGGCAGTGTACGTATGTCGTTTCGCACATGGAGGTGACACGTTCCCTCTCGGAACCACGAGCCTTCTTAAGGGAAGCACCGGTTTGCAAGAAGCTTACACCAAAGCTTGTCCCAATTCGGCCAAAAAAATTACCGCAGCATGTTCGTGCCATGTCATGAAACCATGCCAAGTTTCTCAGGCGTGTTTTGGAATTACAGGGATTAAAAAACCAAGTTTCTCAATCCTTCCGGCCAATCCACTGATGTCTACTACACAACCTTCTTCTTGTAGACGTTGTTGGGCCTCCAAGTGCAGAGGTTTGTAGGACAGTAGCAAATTTCCCTCAAGTGGATGACCTAAGGTTTATCAATTCGTAGGAGGCGTAGGTTGAAGATGGTCTCTCTTAAGCAACCCTGCAACCAAATAACAAAGAGTCTCTTGTGTCCCCAACACACCCAATACAATGGTAAGTTGTATAGGTGCACTAGTTCGGCGAAGAGATGGTGATATAAGTGCAATATGGATGATAGATAAAGGTATTTGTAATCTGAAAGTATAAAAACAGCAAGGTAACTAATGATGAAAGTGAGCGTAAACGGTATTGCAATGCGTGGAAATAAGGCCTAGGGTTCATACTTTCGCTAGTGTAAGTTCCCTCAACAATAATAACATAATTGGATCATATAACTATCCCTCAACATGCAACAAAGAGTCACTCCAAAGTCACTAATAGCGGAGAACGAATGAAGAGATTATGGTAGGGTACGAAACCACCTCAAAGTTATTCCTTCCAATCAATCCGTTGGGCTATTCCTATAAGTGTCACAAACAGCCCTAGAGTTCGTACTAGAATAACACCTTAAGACACAAATCAACCAAAACCCTAATGTCACCTAGATACTCCAATGTCACCTCAAGTATCCGTGGGTATGATTATACGATATGCATCACATGATCTCATATTCATCTATTCAACCAACACATAGAACCTCAAAGAGTGCCGCAAAGTTCCTACCGGAGAATCACGACGAAAACGTGTGCCAACCCCTATGCATAGGTTCATGGGAGGAACCCGCAAGTTGATCACCAAAACATACATCAAGTGAATCACGTGATATCCCATTGTCACCACAGATATCCACGGCAAGACATACATCAAGTGTTCTCAAATCTTTAAAGACTCAATCCGATAAGATAACTTCAAAGGGGAAACTCAATTCATTACGAGAGAGTAGAGGGGGGAAGAAACATCATAGGATCCAAATATAATAGCAAACCTCGCGAGACATCAAGATCGTAACATCTCAAGAACACGAGAGAGGGAGAGAGAGAGAGAGAGATCAAACACATAGCTACTGGTACATACCCTCAACCCCGAGGGAGAACTACTCCCTCCTCGTCATGGAGAGCACCGGGATGATGAAGATGGCCACCGGAGAAGGATTGCCCCCTCCGGCAGGGTGCCAGAACGGGTCTAGATTGGCTTTCGGTGGCTACGGAGGCTTCTGGCGGCGGAACTCCCAATCTATTGTGCTCCCGGATGTTTTTAGGGTATATGGAGATATATAGGCGGAAGAAGTACGTCAGGGGGGCCACGAGGGGCTCACGAGGGTGGAGGGCGCGCCTAGGGGGGTGGGCGTGCCCCCTGCCTCGTGACCTCCTCGCAGATCCCCTGACGTGCACTCCAAATCTTCTGGGCTTCTTTCCTTCCAAAAATGAGTTCCGTGAAGTTTCAGGTCAACTGGACTCCGTTTGATTTTCCTTTTCTTCAAAACCCTAAAACAGGGTAAAAACAGAAACTGGCATTAGGCTCTGGGTTAATAGGTTAGTCCCAAAAATGATATAAAAGTGTATAATAAAGCCCGTAAACATTCAAAACAGTAGATAATATAGCATGGAGCAATCAAAAATTATAGGTACGTTGGAGACGTATCAGCATCCCCAAGCTTAATTCCTGCTCGTCCTCGAGTAGGTACATGATAAAAACAGAATTTTTGATGCGGAGTGCTACTTGGCATAATTTCAATGTGATTCTTCTTAATCGTGGTATGAATATTTAGATCCAAAAGATTCAAGACAAAAGTTCATATTGACATAAAAATAATAATACTTCAAGCATACTAACAAAGCAATTATGTCTTCTCAAAATAACATGGCTAAAGAAAGTTATCCCTACAAAATCATATAGTCTGGCTATGCTCTATCTTCACCACACAAAATATTTAAATCATGCACAACCCCGATGACAAGCCAAGCAATTGTTTCATACTTTTGATGTTCTCAAACTTTTTCAATCTTCACGCAATACATGAGCGTGAGCCATGGACATAACACTATAGGTGGAATAGAATGGTGGTTGTGGAGAAGACAAAAAGGAGAAGATAGTCTCACATCAACTAGGCGTATCAATGGGCTATGGAGATGCCCATCAATAGATATCAATGTGAGTGAGTAGGGATTGCCATGCAATGGATGCACTAGAGCTATAAGTGTATGAAAGCTCAACAAAATAAACTAGTGGGTGTGCATCCAACTTGCTTGCTCACGAAGACCTAGGGCATTTTGAGGAAGCCCATCATTGGAATATACAAGCCAAGTTCTATAATGAAAGATTCCCACTAGTATATGAAAGTGACCACATAGGAGACTCTCTATCATGAAGATCATGGTGCTACTTTGAAGCACAAGTGTGGTAAAAGGATAGTAGCATTGCCCCTTCTCTCTTTTTCTCTCATTTTTTTATTTTTTTTATTTTTTTATTTGGGCCTTCTCTTTTTTATGGCCTCTTTTTTTATTTGGGCTTCTTTGGCCTCTTTTTTTCGTCCGGAGTCTCATCCCGACTTGTGGGGGAATCATAGTCTCCATCATCCTTTCCTCACTGGGACAATGCTCTAATAATGATGATCATCACACTTTTATTTTCTTACAACTCAAGAATTGCAACTCTATACTTAGAACAAGATATGACTCTATATGAATGCCTCCGGCGGTGTACCGGGATGTGCAATGATGCATGAGTGACATGTATGAAAGAATTATGAATGGTGGCTTTGCCACAAATACAATGTCAACTACATGATCATGCTAAGCAATATGAAAAAGATGAAGCGTGTCATAATAAACGGAATGGTGGAAAGTTGCATGGCAATATATCTCGGAATGGCTATGGAAATGCCATAATAGGTAGGTATGGTGGCTGTTTTGAGGAAGATATATGGTGGATGTATGATACCAGCGAAAGGTGCGCGGTACTAGAGAGGCTAGCAAGGGTGGAAGGGTGAGAGTGCGTATAATCCATGGACTCAACATTAGTCATAAATAACTCATATACTTATTGCAAAAATCTACAAGTTATCAAAGCAAATTATTACGCGCATGCTCCTAGGGGGATAGATTGGTAGGAAAAGACCATCGCTTGTCCCCGACCGCCACTCATAAGGAAAACAATCAATAAATAAATCATGCTCCGACTTCATCACATAATGGTTCACCATACATGCATGCTACGGGAATCACAAACTTTAACACAAGTATTTCTCAAATTCATAACCACTCAACTAGCATGACTCTAATATCACCATCTCCATATCTCAAAACAATTATCAAGTATCAAACTTCTCATAGTATTCAACACACTAATAAGAGAATTTTATTATTCTTGAATACCTAGCATATTAGGATTTTAAGCAAATTACCATGCTATTTAAGAGTCTCAAAATAATATAAGTGAAGCATGAGAGTTCATCTATTTCTTCAAAATAAAACTACCACCATGCTCTAAAAGATATAAGTGAAGCTCTAGAGCAAATGACAAACTACTCTGAAAGATTTAAGTGAAGATCAATGAGTAGTCGAATAATTATGCAACTATGTGAAGACTCTCTCTCATTTAATAATTTCAGATCTTGGTATTTTATTCAAACAGCAAGCAAAGCAAAAGAAAATGACATTCTAAGAATAGCAAACATCATGTGAAGAAGCAAAAACTTAGGATCAACCGATACTAACCAATAGTTGTTGAAGAAGAAAGGTGGGATGCCAACCGGGGCATCCCCAAGCTTAGACGCTTGAGACTTCTTGAAATATTATCTTGTGATGCCTTAGGAATCCCCAAGCTTGAGCTTTTGTGTCTCCTTAATTCCTCTCATATCACGGTCTCCCTAAATCTCAAAAGCTTCATCCACACAAAACTCAACAAGGACTCGTGAGATAAGTTAGTATAAATCATTGCCAAAACCTTATCATACTCTACTGTAGCAAATCACTAAAAAAAATCGACATTGCATACTAAATGTGTCTACATATTTGATAGTCCTATCCTCAAATAGAATCATTAAAGAAGCAAACATATGCGAACAATGCAAACATCACAGCAATCTTCCTAAACAGGATAGTCCATAAAGAATGCTGCAACATCCATACTTCCCTAGCTCCAAAAATTATGAAAGAAAATTCCCACTGTAGTAAATTTATCAGATCTTAATATGCAAAAGGTTTCAACATTTTATCGCATTCTGACTTTTCTAGGGAATTATTTCAACAGCGGTAAACTTTCTGTTTTCAAACAGCAACATGTATACTTGTAACATAGGCATAGTAAAGGCTATCAATGCCACTTTTATTGAAATAAAAGATGCAAAACATTGTTCTAAATAACATAAAGCAAATCCTAACAAAATAAATTGCAGCTCCAAGCAAAACACATATGATGTGGCGAATAAAAATATAGCTCCAAGTAAAGTTACCGATGACCGAAGACGAAAGAGGGGATGCCTTCTGGGGCATCCCCAAGCTTAGGCTCTTGGTTGTCCTTGAATATTACCTTGGGATGCCTTGGGCATCCCCAAGCTTAGTCTCTTTCCACTCCTTATTCCATAGTCCATCGAATCTTCACCCAAAACTTGAAAACTTCACAACACAAAACATAACAGAAAACTCATAAGCTCCGTTTGTATAAGAAAATAAATCACCACTTCAAATTACTGTAATGAACTCATTCTTTATTTATATTGGTGTTAAACCTACTGTATTCCAACTTCCCTATGGTTTATAAACTATTTTACTAGCCATAGATTCATCAAAATAAGCAAACAACACACGAAAAACAGAATCTGACAAAAATAGAACAGTATGTAGTAATCTGGATCAAACGTATACTTCTGGAACTCATAAAATTCTCAAATAAATTGCTGGACCTGAGGAATTTATCTATTAATCGTCTTCAAAAATAATTAACTAAATTTCACCCTCCAAATAAACATGGCAGCAATTCTCGTGAGCGCTAAAGTTTCTGTTTGTTACAGCATGATCAACAAGACTTTCCCCGAGTCTTCCCAAAGGTTCTACTTGGCACAAACACTAATTAAAAGCATAAAACCACATCTAAACAGAGACTAGATGAATTATTTACTACTAAACAGGAACAAAAAGAAAGGAACAAAAATAAAATTGGGTTGCCTCCCAACAAGCGCTATCATTTAACGCCCCTAGCTAGGCATGATGCTTTCAATGATGCTCACATAAAAGATAAGAATTGTAACATAAAGAGAGCATCATGAAGAATATGACTAGAACATTTAATTCTAACCCACTTCCTATGCATCGGGATTTTGTGAGCAAACAACTTGTGGGAACAAGAATCAACTTGCATAGGAAGGTAAAACAAGCATAACTTCAAAACTTTAAGCACATAGAGAGGAAACTTGATATTATTGCAATTCCTACAAGCATATATTCCTCCCTCATAATAATTTTCATTAGAATTATGAATGAATTCGACAATATAACCAGCACCTAAAGCGTTCTTTTCATGATCTACAAGCATAGAAATTTTATTACTCTCCACATAAGCAAATTTCTTCTTAATCGGAATAGTGGGAGTATCATAAGAGACTTGAATACTATAAATTGTTTCCACATTAAAAGAGTAATGTTTAGAAAAAGGGTAATCATAATCATGACAAGTTTCATAAATATAATCCTCACTACTTTTTATAGCATATGTATCATCACAATAATTATCATAAGTAGGAGGCATGTTATTATCATTATAAATTTGCATATCAAAACTTGGGATACTAAAAATATCATCATTAAGCATAGCATCCCCAAGCTTGGGACAAACATTAATTGCAGGAAATATATTCTCAAAAACATCATCTTCATCAAACATAGCATTCCCAAGCTTGGGCCTTTTCATATCATAAGCATAATCACTCTCATAATTAATAGTATAGATAGCACCAATACTATAGCAATTATCACATTCTTCCAAGCAAGTGCCAAAAAGATTTTCAATATCATAAGAAGTATCATTATCTTCCACAATTATATTTTCATGAGGCACAATAGTAATAGGAGCAGCATTATTTGAGAGAGATATCTTTTTACCTCTCTTCCTTTTTCTTTTCTTCTTCTTCACCACATCATGTGTGGGTTCAATCCTCTTTTTGGGGCTCCTTATTAATGAGATTGGTTGAATAGTAGGCTCCTCCTCGTTACCTGATTCATCATAAGAAATAATAGGATGATATTGGGAATTCTCTTCCCTTTCATTAGTATTCTCTTCATCTTCTATTTGTTTTCTTTTCTTTATGTAGTTGGCAATATAAGGATTTTCAATGCTATTCACCGCACAATACATATAAATTTTCTCTAGATAAAAATGAAGAACTTTATCAAGGGCAAATTCTGGAATATCCTTAGTTATACGTTTAATTTCTTCGTAGCCCATAAGCACACTAAGTTCATTATAATGTGCAAGGGAAATCAAGTCATCACAAATTTTGGACACGATTAGATCATGAAACAATTTGCATCGGATAATTAAATGACCACGTTCATTACAAAGCTCACTAGTATGGCCAAGAAAATTTAAATTTTCAGCACAATCGTCTAGCTATTCTTGCAACAATTTAGTTTCTAAGTACTTATGCTTCTTGCAATATCTATCTTCTCTATTTGGTGTGTACTTACAAACCCAATGCACTCCACAAAAATTGACATGTTTATAGGAGACATTTTCATCATAACTAGTGCAATCATCATTAGTATCATGGATATTCAAATAATTTGTACTAACAACATTACAATCATGCTCATCATTCAAAGATTTAGTGCCAAACATTTTATAGATTTCTTCTTCTAGCACTTCAGCACAATTTTCCTTTCGATCATACTTACGAAAAATATTAAAAAGGTGAAGCGTATGAGACTAACTCAATTCCATTTTTTTGTGTAGTTTTCTTTTATAAACTAAACTAGTGCTAAAACAAGAAACTAAAAGACTTGATTGCAAGATCTAAAGATATACCTTCAAGCGCTAACCTCCCCGGCAACGGCGCCAGAAAAGAGCTTGATGTCTACTACACAACCTTCTTCTTGTAGACGTTGTTGGGCCTCCAAGTGCAGAGGTTTGTAGGACAGTAGCAAATTTCCCTCAAGTGGATGACCTAAGGTTTATCAATCTATAGGAGGCGTAGGATGAAGATGGTCTCTCTCAAGCAACCCTGCAACCAAATAACAAAGAGTCTCTTGTGTCCCCAACACACCCAATACAATGGTAAATTGTATAGGTGCACTAGTTCGGCGAAGAGATGGTGATACAAGTGCAATATGGATGATAGATAAAGGTACTTGTAATCTAAAAATATAAAAACAGCAAGGTAACTAATGATAAAAGTGAGCGTAAATGGTATTGCAATGCGTGGAAATAAGGCCTAGGGTTCATACTTTCGCTAGTGCAAGTTCCCTCAACAATAATAACATAATTGGATCATATAACTATCCCTCAACATGCAACAAAGAGTCACTCCAAAGTCACTAATAGCGGAGAACGAAGGAAGAGATTATGGTAGGGTACGAAAGCACCTCAAAGTTATTCTTTCCAATCAATCTGTTAGGCTATTCCTATAAGTGTCACAAACAGCCCTAGAGTTCATACTAGAATAACACCTTAAGACACAAATCAACCAAAACCCTAATGTCACCTAGATACTCCAATGTCACCTCAAGTATCCGTGGGTATGATTATACGATATGCATCACACAATCTCAGATTCATCTATTCAACCAACACATATAACCTCAAAGAGTGCCCCAAAGTTCCTACCGGAGAATCACGACGAGAACGTGTGCCAACCCCTATGCATAGGTTCATGGGCGGAACCCGCAAGTTGATCACCAAAACATACATCAAGTGAATCATGTGATATCCCATTGTCACCACAGATATCCACGGCAAGACATACATCAAGTGTTCTCAAATCTTTAAAGACTCAATCCGATAAGATAACTTCAAAGGGGAAACTCAATTCATTACAAGAGAGTAGAGGGGGAAGAAACATCATAGGATCCAAATATAATAGCAAAGCTCGCGAGACATCAAGATCGTAACATCTCAAGAACACGAGAGAGAGAGAGAGAGAGAGAGAGAGAGAGAGAGAGATCAAACACATAGCTACTGGTACATACCCTCAGCCCTGAGGGAGAACTACTCCCTCCTCGTCATGGAGAGCACCAGGATGATGAAGATGGCCACCGAAGAAGGATTGCCCCCTCCGACAGGGTGCCAGAACGGGTCTAGATTGGCTTTCGGTGGCTACGGAGGCTTCTAGCGGCGGTACTCCCGATCTATTGTGCTCCCGGATGTTTTTAGGGTATATGGAGATATATATATATAGGCGGAAGAAGTACGTCAGGGGGGCCACGAGGGGCTCACGAGGGTGGAGGGCGCGCCCCCCTGCCTCGTGACCTCCTCGCAAATCCCCCGACGTGCACTCCAAGTCTTCTGGGCTTCTTTCCTTCCAAAAATGACTTCCGTGAAGTCTCGGGTCAATTGGACTTCGTTTGATTTTCCTTTTCTTCAAAACCCTAAAACAGGGTAAAAACTGAAACTGCCACTGGGCTCTGGGGTAATAGGTTAGTCCCAAAAATGATGTAGAAGTGTATAATAAAGCCCCTAAACATTCAAAACAATAGATAATATAGCATGGAGCAATCAAAAATTATAGATACGTTGGAAATGTATCAGCCATGACGCCCAGATGTTTGAATTTCACTCCAATCTCTTGCATGGGACCTACAAATTCACCCAAGGACACACATGTGATTCTTCAAACAACTTTGGTGCACTGGAGCCTGTGCTTGTAGTTCAAATTTGAATTATGCACATTAAATGCCCAGAAACTCAATTAATGTATAAAAAGGCGAAACGAGTCCGGAATAATTCCAAAATTTAGCACGGTACTTCTATTTGGTCTAATCTGGATGTGCAAAGAAATTAAGGTGGGAGAAGGCAGTGTACGTATGTCGTTTCGCACACGGGGGTGACACGTTCCCTCTCGGAACCACGAGCCTTCTTGGGGGAAGCTCCGGTTTGCAAGAAGCTTACACCAAAGCTTGCCCAATTCGGCCAAAAACATTACTGCAGCATGTTGGTGCCATGTCATGTTTTTTAGGTGTGTTTTGAAATTACTACACAATGCCAAGTTTCATGATTTTTAGGTGTGTTTTGAAATTACAGTAATTAAAAAACCAAGTTTCTCAATTTTTCTGGCCGAGCCATGACGCCCTGATGTTTGAATTTCACTCCCATCTCTTGCATGGAACCTAGAAATTCACCCAAGGACACACATGTGAATTTCCAAACAACTATGGTGCACTAGAGCACGTGCTTGTAGTTCAAATTTGAATTATGCACATTAAATGTCCAGAAACTCAATTAATGTATAAAAAAGGCCAAACGAACACAGAGTAGTTCCAAAATTTAGCGCGATACTTCTATTTAGTCTAATCTGCCCGTGTAAAAAAATTAAGGCAGGAGAAGGCAATGTATGTATGTCGTTTCGCACACGGAGGTGACACGTTCCCTCTCGGAACAACGAGCCTTCTTGAGGGAAGCTCCGGTTTGGAAGAAGCTTATACCAAAGCTTGTCCCAATTCGGCCAAAAAATTTACTTCAGAATGTTGGTGCCATGTCATGACACCATGCCAAGTTTCATGATTTTCAGCCGTGTTTGGATTTACATGAATTAAAAAACCAAGTTTCTCAATCATTCCGGCTGAGCCACGACACCTAGATGTTTGAATTTTATTCCCATTTCTTGCATGGGACCTATAAATTCACCCAAAGACACACATGTGATTTTTTTAGCAAACTTTGTTGTATTGGAGCATGTGCTTGTAGTTCAAATTTGAATTATGCACATTAAATGTCCAGAAACTCAATTAATGCATAAAAATGCCGAACGAACCCGGAATAATTCCAAATTTAAACACGACACTCATGTACTAGTTGCATGTTCACTGTACATAAATGTTCTAGCAATTCAAACACCATCCTTTTCCTCCGTAACACCATTGTGTCTTTCAAAACATAATATAAAATTAGGTACACACTACAAGGATTCTGGTCTATTGCTACAACTATCTTTTGCTGCAATAGAGCATAATATTACCACAAATTCCCCAGTTGTGGTAATAGGATACAAGTACTGCCACAAATGAGTCTAGTCGCGATAAATACTCATTTTGTTGCAATAGAAGCCCCGTATTGCAACAAACTACATCATCGTTGCAATTTTGGTAGTGATATTGCAACAAACAAATTATGTTGCGCGAGACAGTTGTTTTGTTGTAATAGAGACTAGGTATTTCAACAAAATATCTATTCGTGGTAATATTCGGAAAGAAATTCCGACATCTGTGAGACGTTGTGTTAGTTACAAATATCGTTGCAAAAACTTGGCTACCTACTGCAACAAAATATGTATTGGTCGCAATAGCGTACATTTAAAAAAATGGAAAATATGGACACGGTTTTATATAGGATGTAAAAAATTTAAATATACATTTAATTTCTTGTAATATACGCCAAACAATTTTTAAGAACATATTGAACATTTTTGTAATATTGGCTGAACAATTTTTTGAAATACACCATGAATATTTTGTTGTATATGCTGAACAATTTCTTAATATATGATGAACACGTTTCACATACAAGGCGAACAATTTCTTAATATACGATGATCATTTTGTAATACACGATGAATATTTTTATAATGCATGGCCAACCTTTTCATAATATCAGGTGAATATTTTCTTAATTGACGATGAATATATTTGTAATACACGGTGAACCTTTTATATACTACAAAAAGGAAAACAAAGAAAAGAAATAGGTAAAAAGGAAAATGGAGAAAATGAGCCACAAAAAAGAAAAATGAATAGAATGGAATAAGCAGAAAAAAAGAATAAGGAAAAGAGAAAGAACAAAGAAATCAAGAAAAGAATAAAACTAAAACCGGCCACGAATCTTCGAGAAAATTCCCGAAACAAGGATCCCACAACGAAGAAAACAGAGCGAAGCCGAATCGTGGAAGCGAGGAGGTTACTCGCTTTCATGGCGGGTGTGGCGGGCCAGCCAGCAAACGTGGCGAGGAGAAAAAATTATCTGCTTGCACACTGTGAAAAACAGCACGAAATTATTTCTTGAAGAAGCAAGATTCGATCCCAGCCTGCACACATCTGTAGACGGCAGAATAACAACTACGCCAACTCTTTTTGTTGTTCATTTTTTAGAAAACACGATAATTGACAGTTCTTTTGGTATTATCATGTATGATATGTACCCAGTTTATTATGTGTGTTATTTTCTGATAAAAATTTAAAAATAATACACAATAAAAAAAAATTAACTTGAGGAAACTTCAAATATTTGAAAATGTTCGTAAAAATTGGAAAACGTTCATCGGTTTTGTAAAAAGTTCATTGATTTTGAAAAAAGCTGGATTTAGCAAAAAGTTCATATATTTGAAAAAAAATCATCAGTTGGACAAAAAATCATGGATTTGAAAATTCATTGATTTCAAAAAAATTAAAAGTTCATGAATTTCAAAAAATATTCACGAATTATATGAAAAAACGTTGCAATAATTTCTAAAAGTTCATTGAATTAGATAAAAGTTCACGTAATTTTGAGGAAAAGTTTCACGGATTTGAAAAAACTCATTGATTTCGAAAAAAGTTCATCAATTTTAAAAAACATTCTGAAAGTTGGAAGAAGTTCATTGATTTAGAAAAAAAGTTCATTAAATTTGTTAAAAGGTCATCGATTTTTTTACAAAAAACTTGTCAATTTTGGAAAAAATCAGCAATTTTGAAGAAAGTTCATTGATTTTGGGAAAAAGTTCATCGAATTTCGAAAAAAGTCATCAACTTCATAAAATATTCGCAAACTTGGAAAAAGTTCACCAATTTTGAATAAAGTTCATTAAAAAGTTATCTATTTCTGGAAAAAAGGTTATCAATTTTAAGAAAATAAGAAATTTCAAAGAAAGTTGATTGATTTTCGAAATATGTTCATCGAATTTCGAAAAATTTATCAATTGTAAAAAAACGTTCTCATACTTGGAAAAAAATTCATTGATTTGTCAAAACAGTTCACGAAATTTGAATGAATTCATCGATTTTTAAAAAAAAATCATCAATTTTTATAAAAGTTCATGAAATGTGAAAAATAATTTCTGAATTAAAAAATGTTCACGCCTTTAGCAAATGAAAAGGAAAAGGAAAACCGACGAACCCCATTCCAAGAAAAAAAGAAAAAAAGAAGAAGAAGAGAGGACTTGAAAAGCTGTAAGTAAACAGATATGATGAGATGGTGGCGTGGTTGTTACCTCGAGCATTACACGAGAGATCAATGGTTCGATTCCCTCTTGTCGTCCTGGTTTTTTGCCTTTTATTAAAAATCACTTTGTAAAGGTTCACTGTACTGTAGATCCCGGTTCACTGTAACGCCCGATATTTACTCTGTTCTATATATATGTGTGTGTGTGTGTGTGTGTGTGTGTATGTGTGTGTAGGGTTGCGCTATTCGTCACCTTGGATGAGGAATAGTTATTTTTCACCCCCCTCTATTTTACCATCAATGCACCGTAATTTTACGTTTTGTAACTTTTGTCGTATTTCCGATGCAAAAAGGGACTGTAAGAAAAATATATAATCGCCGTAAAAAATATTTTACATTATGTAAAATTACAAACGTAAAACATAGTCTAAAATACACATAAACTGCAAATTTTCTTGTCTTATGACCTATATTTTTATTTTTTTATGTAAAATTTTACGTAGTGAATCAATAGGATTGTAACTATTTAAATTAGAAACGTAATTTAATTATGAAATGATCGTAAGATTACCTCGGGTGAAGAATAACTTATTCTGCACCCTGGGTGATGAATAGTAACAACTTATTCTACTCCCTCCGTCACGGTTTAGAAGGCGCGCTTGGAAATTCTCTTAAACCTAGGTGGTTATCTATTGGTTGTGGGATGGACTAAAAAATAGTATTCACACTACGCATGCATATAGAAATAGTATATTAGAGTAGTAATTAGCTACTAGAAATAAATGCAATGCGCCCTATACCTTGTCTATTGTGAAAAGGCACGCAAATTTAACTATGCCTTCTAAACTGTGACGGAGGAAGTAACAATTTTCAAGTACACATTAAACATATTTTAATGTATATTGAATAATTTTTAATATGCATTTAATATTTTCATAACATGGGTTGACCAGTTCGCAAATACACATTGAACATTTTGTGTAATACTCTATATGCTGAATAAAAATCAAATACATAATTAACATTTTTAGTATACAATGAATATTTTTATAATACGTATTAAGCTTTTTTCTATACCATGAACATTTTCTTAATATAAAATAAACATTTTTGTAATACACATTGGACATTTTTTTACACAATGAACTGTTGTATCATACCAAAAATTTGAAATACGAAAAAAGGAAAAAAATCATTTCGTAAAGGTTTACTGTACTGTAGATCCCGGTTCACTGTACCGCCCGATATTTACTCTGTTCTAATTTTGAAAATACAAATTATATATATATATATATATATATATATATATATATATATATATATATATATATATACACGACGAACAATTTTCAAGTACACATTAAACATATTTTAATGTATATTGAATATTTTTTTAATATGCATTGAATATTTTCATAATATGGGTTGACCAGTTCGCAAATACAAATTGAACATTTTGTGTAATACTCTATATGCTGAATAAAAATCAAATATATAATTAACATTTTTAGTATACAATGAATACTTTTATAATACGTATTAAGCTTTTTTCTATACCATGAACATTTTCTTAATATAAAATAAACATTTTTGTAATACACATTGGATATTTTTTTTACACAATGAACTGTTGTATCATACCAACAATCTGAAATATGAAAAAAGAAAAAAAATACAAATACAAATACAAAAAAATAGAAAAGAAATAAAAATGAAAATAAAAGAAACAAAATGAAAAATAAGAAATAGAAACAGAAAAAAATGTAGAACCAATGAAGCTCGACCGTGGGCTAACCCAAACTGGGCGTCGAGACTGGGCACTTTCAGCAATGCCGTGGCTCCTTGATGCACGCACGTGTCAACATGGGATCTGCCTAGACCTAGCGATTCAGCGAGATTGCAATGGAGGTCGGTGGACACGTGGCCAAACTAGAAAGAATGAGAAGAGAAGTAGGGCTATATTTGCTCATGGGCTAATTTAGAGTGGTAGTATATTCAACCCAGTATTTAGAGGACCAGGCAATGGAGTCCCGGGTCAAGAGAGTTTTGACTATTTTCCGAACTGTTTGCAGAACTGAAGTGTATTTTTTACCCGTACCTTTTGATGAGTGAAGAAATTCAATTCAAATATGATTTATGTAGACAAACTAGACGTACATGGCCTCTTTCTCTGCAAATGGATCTCCATCCGAGTCCAGGCCATCGGGTCTTCCTTGGATTGGATTATATTGGATCAACGTCATTCTCGCACTAGAAGCTCCGGGTGAGTTTGTAGCGTGGGAGCGCCGGTTACTGTTAGCTAGGGTTTGCTAGTTGGAAAATGTCGAATATATGTGGTTGCATTTAATTCTGGTTGTATGATTAACATGATGACCCCTTATATATGTAGGTATAAACTACATGTTGATATGGGACAAAGATGATGATGAGCTGTGGCTCTATTCCCCCCACATGTGCGGAAACCACAAGACTTTAGATGGAGATGATCTATATATGTTCTTGGTTTAGGTATTCTCGTGTCAGAATCTAGTATGCCCTGATAGCTACTCCTTCTCCCATGTGATTTCACTATGCACAACGCCAATATTTCCCTTGCGAGATTCTACATCAGCGTGGTTGTCGGGTCTTCCTTGGATTGGGTTATACTGGATCGGTGTCGTCCTCACACTAGAAGCCCCGGTGAGTTGGTAGCCCCGGAGTGCCAGCTATGGTTAGCTAGCTAGATCGATTGATTAGCTAAGTTTTGCTAGTTGGAAAATGCCGAAAAAATGTGGTGGCATTGAATTTTGGTTATATGATTAACATGATGACCCGCTATATATGTATTTATAAACTACTTGTTGATCTGGGACAAAGATGATGACGAGATAGATGAGCTATGGCTCTATTCCCCCATCTGTGTGGAAACCACAAGACCTCCAATTGGAGATGATTTATATATATTCTTGGTGTAGGTATTTCTATCGGGATCTCTATGGAAACCACATTACCTCACTGGCCATCGGGCCTTCTTTGGATCCGATTGTATTAGATCGACAGACTGGCCGATAAGAAGAAAGCGGTTTTCCATCGCGTCCTTCGTTTTCTTTAATTACCATCTCCCGTCTTATCACCCCATTTCAAGATTGAACCGTCAGATCGGGACCGACATAGATCGATCGTCTCATCACCCCATATCTACTTATGTTTTTTTTTTCTGCGGGAGCATAACATAATAGTTTTAAAGTGAGGGTGATATGAGGTTTCTGTCAATGAGTGTAGCACACACCACCTCCATTATCCTTCCTGGCTCGGTGCCTCGTATGTAGTTCTTGTGTCGACTGTGTAGTCTCCCTGCCATGACAATCGTCATGTACGATTGCCAACGACGAGGGCATCTATCTCGGCTAGTCATCGAAATAACCTTTTTATGAACAAATTTTAGTAATATTATTTTCAGCATCAAATATATTCCATATTGCTTCGATTTTTTCCTAATTTATTTCATTATTCTAAATGTTCCCTTAAAATTGCTTTCTAAAATAATAACTAAGCATGTACTTTGCTCTACGAAAATAATGTTCCTAAAATCTAAAAAGTGCACGCGCACTATTTGGACGAGTCGAGCGGCCGACTCCTAGCCGCACGATCTGATGCGTGTCGTCGTGATTCCCACCTGCAGGTGCTACTTGGTCAGGTAAAGACTCGCTACGCGACAGGCGCTGCTTCTGCTTTTTCCCTGCCTCCTCTCCTTCCCCTCCTTCCCTAGGCGCCGCCCCTCTCCTCCCCTTCCTCCCATGGCGCCGCCCTGCTCCTCCCCTTCCTCCCCAAAGTCTCTGCTGCTGCTGCGGATGGCGGCGACAAGGATGACGAAGTGGCTGCTGTGGAGGTCGGCCTGTGCGGCGCGCCGTCTGTCGAGGCAGGGGCGGTGATTGCAAGGGAAGACGGCGCCAACAAGGTCCTGGGGCCGGCGCTCGGGCAGCTGCGACGAGCTGCCGGAGCAGGGCGGCGGCGGAGTCCAGGAGTATGGTGCTCTACGGGCTTCTTGTGGGTGCGGGTACGGCGCCGCGACTGAAACGAGGTGGCTGTGATCTTGTGCTGCTGCGTCTTCTGTTGCTACGAGCTAGTACATGTGTGGGGCTTTGAGCGACGGTGAGATGCGTCCTCTTGCTTGTGTGGTGGTGGTGCTTCTCGATTCTGTTCTTTGGATCCACAAGTGACCAAAGTTTAGCATTGCACAAGGTTTAGCTTTCTTCTCCTCTTCCCTCCAGGTTACATGGTGTGTAGCTGCTGAAAAATGCGAATGCTTGCTTGGGAAATTAGGGATCAACTGATGTGTAGCTGGTGGACAATGCTAATATGCTTAGCTTGTTGGATTCAGAGACAGCGATGCCGCGACGGTCGGTCTTGTGTTGCCCCTGTTGTTCACTTGTTCGATTCAATCTACATGAGCGCAGACTTTTCTATATTGTAACTATGCTCTTCTTTTACATTAAGGACGGAGGAGACATATTTGTCTAGTTGAATATGATCATTGAGAAGTTGCACACACAACAATCATTTTTGTTGGCATCTATAGTAGTTTTAATTGTACACATAGTTGTTTTTGGTTGGACACGATTATTGAGAAGTTACACACACGGTGATCATTTTTGTTGGCATCTATAGTAGTTTTAATTGCACACATATTTGTTCTCAGTTAAATACGATCATTGGAAAGTTGCACACACAACTATCATTTTTTGTTGGCATATATATTCCTTCTAGATATTACACACATAATTGTTCTCAGTTAGATTCGGTCATTCGGAAGTTACACACACAGTGATCATTTTTATTGGCATCTATAGTAGTTCTAGTCGCACACATAGTTGTTTTCAGTTGGACACGATCATCGAAAAGTTGCACACACGGGGTTCAATTTTGGTTGGCATCTATAGTAGTTCTAGTTGCACACATAGTTGTTTTCAGTTGAACACGGTCATTGGAAAGTTGCACACATGGGGTTCATTTTTGGTTGGCATCTATAGTAGTTCTAGTTGCACACATAGCTAGTTTTCAGTTGGACACGGTCATTGGAAAGTTGCACACACGACGATCATTTTTTGTTGGCATCTATAGTAGTTCTAGTTGCACACATAGTTATTTTCAGTTGGACACGGTCATTGAAAGTAGTTGGCAGGGCAATAGAAGTAGTTGCACAGAATCTGCTAGGCAGTTGGCCAGGGCAACCGATAAAATTGCACATCTCACTTACATGGATTTGTTGAATGGTGAAAAAATGCACATCCATAGACCATGAGGGTGCAGAAAAGTTGTCTACATGTGAGACCCTCAAGATGCACATCTCACTAATTGGGGTGGGTGGGAAGGGGTACGAGTAATGAAAACTACACATACACGGGTACGGGGGAAAGTTACACATGCACATCAACTGTTAGGTAGTTGGCCAGGACAGTTTTCGAAGCTGCACATTCACTGCTTGGCAGTTGACCGAGGTAGCAAATAGTAAAAATTGCACTTCCAACTAGAGGAGAAAAGTTGCACATCGACTACTAAGCAGTTGGATGGGGTAGCAGATGAAGTTGCACATCTCACTTGATATTGTGTAGTTTGAGACGAGGTGTCGTCATTGAAAACTGCACATCCATGGATAGAGAAAAAGTTGCATATCGACTATTAGGTAGTTGCACACCAACAGCTAGCCAGTTGCACAAAATGGGGATAAAATTGCACAAAAAAAAGTTTGCCAAAACATATCCATGCCGGATCTCGTTTCGAAGAGCACATTGCGAGGATTTCAGTGGTGAAAACGGATCTTAATTTTGATGTTTGGTTCAAAAGTTATGGCTTTTTTAAGAAACAAAAATTGAAAAGCAAACTAGATGATCAACTTCCTTTTGTGTACAAGGGACCATGTACTTTTCTTATCCACCGGCCACTCTAAAGCTCTACCTGTAGACGAATAATTACTATTTATACATTATTAGGGGACCAAAACTTCCTGTTTTAGGTCGGCCGCTCGCAAAGTGTAGCGAGCAGCCGGCCGCTCGCTAGACCGGTCCAATAATGTTTAACCTTTCCGCTAAAGTCCTCAGTTTGTCTCCAATTTTTTTATTTCCCACCAAATAATTTGGTCGTGTCTTGCGCCAAGAAAATCTTAACCTCCCCGCTAAACACCCCTCATAAGTGCTCCTGATTATTTCTCTTCACCATATCGTCAATATTGGATCTGAGCTCTCTCGTTCTGGTTCCTCCCTCCTCACGGCGTCATGATGGCGTCGACACCGCGGATCACAATGGAGTCCATCGAACATAGACTTATTAGGTTTTTCCTTTGTCCCAAATCTCCTCCTCGTAGATGTGCAGCGCAGGCGCAGCGCCCCCTTTCCATCGTAGAACTACCACGCCGCCGGCCGCCGTGCAGCACTCCTCGGTCTCGCCTCCGGCATGGCCGCCGGGATGCTGTAGCCCGCCTCGTCTTCGTACTACAACAACCCCCGAGATGCAACATGCTCCCTTGCCGGCGGTGGCGGCGGCGCACACGCCGAGCTGGGAGACGGTCGACCTGCTGTTGTCGATGCCGTCTAGGGCCTCGGCCACGACGACCACAGCCATGGCCGGCGGCCGCGACCACAACCACGACTCCAGTATTTCTGTATTTTGGAGTGTTATGCGTAGTCTGATGGTGCTTAGTCTAATGGTGGAAGTGTGTGTGCTAGTACTGTTCCAGAATGTGCCTGTGTTGTTCTTACCAAGTTTTCTGAAGCATAGCACATTCAGGCTAGACTGAAGCATACTGCCGCATTCTGCTTATTTAACCATGGTAGTAGACTACTAGTAGTTTGCTTACCACATTCAGGCTAGATTACTGCATGTGTATGCATTGGGAGTAGCCTTGTCAGGATGCTAATTGGTGTATCATGTCTATGCTTCACAGCTTCAGTATAGACTTGATTATATGTGCTCTGCTTTGATCTTTAACGCCTAGCTTTTAATTTCTAAATCAAAATCATAGACATATGCTATGCTAAAAGACTTCTATTTTGCGTGCTCCTGTTCTGCACGGTATAACACAATTTGATTTCATTTAATCTTTTAAGCCTTTCTGCAAGGTACACAACTTGCTCGCTACAGAGGAAAGAGATGATGCACATTACTCCTTTCTGCAAGGTACACAGCATCCTTAAATCTTAATCACTTATCTAAATGGTGCAAATTGATAATGCTAAGTCCCTTAACTGTTTTTGTGTTCAGTAAAGAAAGGATATGTTCTCATAACAAGGATGGAAAGTATAACAGCTTACAAAAACCAATATGGACAACACAGATCTGGTATAATGTTTATAACATTTAAGCTACCTCTAACATTTGCTATAATACGGAAAATCCTGGATCGCTTAATCTTCAAAACTGTTAATTCTTTTACAGGAACTCAAGAACAACCTGGTACTCTTGTAGCTGCTAATGACATGTGTGCACTGGACGAATGGCCATCCTATGCTCACCGCAACCGTGCACAACTATAGAATGGTACTTTTTTTTTATATTTGTGTCCTCGTTTCTTACAATGTAATACTGATTACTGCAATAATTCTTGTATAGTTTGGGTTGTAGAAAGTGATGGACAGAAGAAGAAAGGGCGAGGTGTACTTTTCGTATTTAGGACAAAGCATTTAAAGAGGTTCAAAACAAAGAAAATGAAACTGAAGGTCCAGTTTCCAGTGAACATAGAAGCAATATTTTCCAGACCGCATAGAAAGACACTCCGCAATGCAACTCATCACAGCCTTATGGGTATGGATACATGGCCAAACCACCAAGTGGTTCTGAAAAGGACTAAATCACAATTTGAAGAGCAAGAACGTGCTACAACAGAGATCCAAAAGGTAAACTCTGAGCTCAGCCATCAGGTCACCGAATTACAAGATCAATTACAAGCTGAACGTGAAAGCACACAAGAGAGGATTAACTTCAAGCGTGCTAAGAGAGAAAACCTTGAGGAGAGGTTAAAAGAAGAGCGTGCTGAAACGGAAAGATTGTTGGAAGAGGAGCGAAGATCAACATTGGAATTTGAGAAAAACATGATGGCAAAGTTTGCACAGTTCTCCCAACAGACGCAAACACATCAGGTGATTAGTTATATGCTTGCAAATTTGTAAGATTTATTTTGCTTGCTTGCATTGCTAAAAGTGCACTTCTATTTGCAGATGAATAAGAAAAGGACTAACAAAGAAATTAGTAATCCAAACTTGCAAAATACTCTTTTACAGACCGCTAGTACTACTAGGACTCTAGGTACTCCCTCTGTTTCTTTTTACTCTGCATATAAGATTTGGTCAAAGTCAAACTACACAAAGTTTGACCAAATTTATATAAAAAAATATGAACATCTACAATACTAAAACTATATATTATGAAAATATGTTTCATGATGCATCTGATAATATTGATTTCATATTGTGAATGTTTATATTTTTTATATAAAGTTAGTCAAACTCTATAAAACTTGACTTTGACCAAACCTTATATGCGGACTAAAAAGAAACGGAGGGAGTACAAGGCACAATGTAATTGCTCCCAATATGCTCATACAAGCTGCAAATATTCGAATGTTTCGAGCAATGGTAAGTGGTAAGTCACAAGCTTGGTTTGTCTTCATGTTGACCTTTATTTGATACACAAATAGCATTCATAATGTGCAATTGTCTGCTTGCTTGCACTACTGTATTTTGTTGTTGTTGAAGAACATAAAGTAGGGAAGCCAGAAATAGAACAGTTTTCTCACCATTAGAAATTGTGAACTTGCACCAGCATGTAGTTGTTTCGGAGAAGTTTAGATGTTTTATTAATTTATTTAGGTAATTATTCTTGTGTTTGAACTACAAATTCTTTTGTGAAATTATCCAATTCTTTTTGCATAGCACCTGATTGTTAATGGAGTGGTACATCAGGCACAAGCATTTGCTTGCTAGTTGTTGTAGTCATAACAATTGGGCAGAAAGGTACTATGCATGCATGAATATAGTAATTATACAATTGTCATGACAGTGGTTATATCTTTATGCTGATTAGTCGTTGTGTTGTTTCTTTCTTTTCTTGACTAATTATTTTCTATTTTCAGTTAACTTGAGCTAACTAAAATTTTGATTTCTTCATTGCAGGATCCAAAGATTAACTAGAATGGACTTTAGACCACGGACAATTTACTCTTCGCTCTTAATTAGGTTGGCACATTCAGTATGTTGAATGCGTGCTAAATTATATTTCAGTTTCATTTGATGGATATTGGCTATGCAAATATTGATATTGTATGAATGTACATCTTATATGTATTATCTGAATCATGTAATTGAATGCATGTATATATTTTTCTCGTTGCAATAGGCTATTGCCACAACCTATTTCTGGTTGGAACATGGTGGCACAACGAAGAATGTTGTGTTGCATCAAATCTTAGTTGCCATGCCGACCTATTTTGTTGCACTAGGCTGTTGCGACAGTACACTTTATATTATCGCATATTATCGCAATAACTTATCACTACAAACAGGCAGTCCATTGAGATAACTACTTGTTGCCACCAATTCAGTTTTGTTGGAATAGTCCTTTCGCCACGAAAAGTTTGTATTGTCGTAACAGCCTCTCACCACAAATGTCCTGTCTGTTGTGACAACTATTTATCACCACAAAAATGATTATGCTGCAATTTTAGTATCACCATGTCTGGAGAGTTGTGGTCTTACGTTACTAGGGTATTGCCACATTTGACTATTACCACGGATGAGCATGCGCCACGAGAAAAGAGTTGTTGGCATAGGTTGTTGCCACAAATCCCGGCATGATTTGGCACCTGTTGCATTAAGCTATCGCCACAGACCAAATTGTGGCATAAAATGCGAGCTGCCACAAGGTAAAATGTGGCAACTTGTCACATGGTTGTTGCAATAGCACGCTTTCTTGCCACGTTTCTTTTTTTGTGGCAATAACCTATTACCATGTGTCCTGTCGCAACGGCCGGCAACGAACATCATGTTGCGGCAATAGGTACCTATTGCGACAATTGGGCACTTATTGCGACGAATGGTTTTGTTGCAATAGACCCGGATCCTTGTAGTGATAGCACAAACAGTTTACTAAGAAGCCCCTTGTGTCCAGGTATGTGCATTGTTCTGGCGTGGCCACATGCCAAGACGTCAGGATCCTACTCAACGGTGGATATGTATCAACAAGAGACAGTAAAAAATGTTTACGCAGGGTCTTAATCTAAAAAGAATCCTTGGGGTGGGTCCCTGCTGCACGTCTGCGCCTGTGTCTCCGTTGTGCCGTATTCTGGACGGGTGTAGCACGACGATCGTCTGTAAAAAAGAGGAAGTTAAGTGAAAAAGTTGTCGTGCAAAAAGATAGTTTTTAAAGAAACCATGAATAATTCAAGATGATAAGAAATTGCCACTTGTCTGCGCGCATTGAGCCCCTTGTATTGACAAATAGGGGTGTGACCACTTATTCGGTATAAATAGCGGCGCTGGACTTGATTAGTTGTGTCTGAGGTCTTGACAACCTATTTGGATGCTTTCACTGGTCCGGGCGCCTTTAGTGTGCGGCTGCCAAGGCAGCCGCACTCTCTTCGGCGCGCAGAGATCGCTTGATATTTCTGTTCACTGAAATGATGCCACGTGGACCGGGCATCTTCAGAGTGAGGGAGGCGTAGTGTGGTATTGCATTAAAATGAGCGAAAGCTTTGCGTCCGAGCAGTGCTTGATAGCCACTTTGGAACGGAGCGATGTGGAAGGTTAATTGCTCGCGACGGAAGTTATCGAGGGAGCCGAATATAACTTGTAGTAGGAGGGAGCCCGTACAACGAGCCCCCGGGCCTGGCGTTACTCCTTTAAAGGTAGTATTGCTATGGCGATTTTTTGTTGGGTCTAACCCCAATCCTGCGGATTGTATCCTAATATATTAGGTTTAGATTGCTGCCACCGTCCATCAAGACTCGTGTGAAGTAATATCCGCCAATTACTGGGTCTAATACCAGGGCAGCCCATCCTGCGTGTCGGATACTTGCTGAGTAATCGCGATGGTCGAAAGTGATCGGTTGAGACGACCAGTGGCAGGACTTCGCGGTGACAGGCACTTGGGTATGTTTTCCTGGGAGTGCCGCGTTGTTTTTTCCCTTGATCACGTGTAACACGTTTACTATTTTGACTTATGGTGGAAATTTCTTTTGTTCCCCAGTGTCTTGTTTGGGAGGCTCGTCTTCGTCTTCACTTGGTGTATCCTCCCCTTTATGTATGGCGTTGAGCTTGCCGGACTGCTTGAAGACCCAACATTCTCTGTGGGTATGATTAGCGGGTTTACCAGGGGTACTATGGATCTGACATACCTGGTCCATAATTTTGTTGAGGCTGGACAGTTCATCCCTGGTGCCTTTAGAGGGCGGCTTTTGACCTGGCCGAGAGCTTTTGAATCCGGCGTGTAATGCCGTGCTCTTCGTGCTGTCTTCTTTATTCCGGCGTTTGTTATTGTTGTTGCGTCATGATTTCCCATTTCCATCTCTAACTTCAGATATACTGGGGTCACTGGTGCTGCATCTGGCTAGCCAGCTGTCCTCGCCCGCGCAAAAGCAGGTCATGAGGCTAGTTAATGCGGCCATCGTTCTCGGCTTGTTTTGGCCGAGGTGTCTGGCGAGCCATTCATCACGGATGCTATGCTTAAAAGCTGCCAAGGCTTCGACATCCGGACAGTCGACAATCTGGTTCTTTTTAGTAAGAAACCTGTTCCAAAGCTTTCGGGCTGACTCTCCGGGCTGTTGAGTTATATGACTCAAATCGTCCGCATCCATAGGTCGGACATAAGTCCCTTGAAAATTTGCCTGAAAGGCATCTTCGAGCTCTTGCCAACTTCCAATGGAGCTTTCGGGGAGGCCTTTAAGCCAGTGACGAGCTGGCCCTTTGAGCTTGAGGGGCAAGTACTTAATAGCGTGGAGATCATCTCCTTGAGCCATATGGATATGAAGGGTGCAGTCCTCAATCCAGACCCCAGGGTCTATGGTTCCGTCGTATGTCTCTATGTTTACGGGTTTGAATCCCTCTGGAAATTCATGGTCCAGCACCTCATCGGTGAAACATAGAGGGTGTGCGGCGCCCCTGTAGTGTTGGAAATATGCCCTAGAGGCAATAATAAAAGCATTATTATTATATTTCCTTGTTCGTGATAATTGTCTTTTATTCATGCTATAATTGTGTTATCCGGAAATCGTAATACATGTGTGAATAAATAGACACCAACATGTCCCTAGTAAGCCTCTAGTTGACTAGCTCGTTGATCAACAGATAGTCATGGTTTCCTGACTATGGACATTGGATGTCATTGATAACGAGATCACATCATTAGGAGAATGATGTGATGGACAAGACCCAATCCTAAACATAGCACAAGATCGTATAGTTCGTTTGCTAGAGTTTTTCCAATGTCAAGTATCTTTTCCTTAGACCATGAGATCGTGTAACTCCCGGATACCGTAGGAGTGCTTTGGGTGTACCAAACGTCACAACGTAACTGGGTGACTATAAAGGTATACTACGGGTGTCTCCGAAAGTGTCTATTGGGTTGACACGGATCAAGACTGGGATTTGTCACTCCGTATGACGGAGAGGTATCTCTGGGCCCACTCGGTAATGCATCATCACAATGAGCTCAAAGTGACCAAGTGTCTGGTCACGGGATCATGCATTATGGTACGAGTAAAGTGACTTGCCGGTAACGAGATTGAACGAGGTATTCGGATACCAATGATCGAATCTCAGGTAAGTAACGTACCGATTGACAAAGGGAATTCTATACGGGGTTGCTTGAATCCTCGACATCGTGGTTCATCCGATGAGATCATCGAGGAGCATGTGGGAGCCAACATGGGTATCCAGATCCCGCTGTTGGTTATTGACCGGAGAGTCATCTCGGTCATGTCTACATGTCTCCCGAACCCGTAGGGTCTACACACTTAAGGTTCGGTGACGCTAGGGTTGTAGGGATATGAATATGCAGTAACCCGAAAGTTGTTCGGAGTCCCGGATGAGATCCCGGACGTCACGAGGAGTTCCGGAATGGTCCGGAGGTGAAGAATTATATATAGGAAGTGCAGTTTCGGCCATCGAGGGAGTTTCTGGAGGTTCCCGGGGGTCCACCGGGTGGGGCCACCCATTCGGAGGGCCCCATGGGCTGAAGTGGGGAGGGGTACCAGCCCTTAGTGGGCTGGTGTGCCCCCCAAGGCCCACCCCTTGCGCATAGGGTTGAAACCCTAGGGTGGGGCGGGGGGGGCTCCCCACTTGCCTTGGGGGGCACTCCACCCACCTTGGTCGCCGCCCCCCTAGGAGATTGGATCTCCTAAGGCCGGCGCCCCCCCTAGGCCCCCTATATATAGTGGGGGGGAGGGAGGGCTTCATACCCATGCCTTTGGTGCCTCCCTCTCCCTCTCCAACACCTCCTGCTCCTCCATAGAGCTTGGCGAAGCCTTGCCAGAGTACTGCTGCGTCCACCACCACGCCGTCGTGCTGCTGGATCTTCATCAACCTCTCCTTCCCCCTTGCTGGATCAAGAAGAAGGAGACGTCACGCTAACCGTACGTGTGTTGAACGCGGAGGTGCCGTCCGTTCGGCGCTAGGATCTCCGGTGATTTGGATCACGTCGAGTACGACTCCCTCATCCCCGTTCTTTGAACGCTTCCGCTCGCGATCTACAAAGGTATGTAGATGCATCCGATCACTCATTGCTAGATGAACTCATAGATGGATCTTGGTGAAACCGTAGGAAATTTTTTGTTTTCTGCAACGTTCCCCAACAGTGGCATCATGAGCTAGGTCTATGCGTAGTTCTCTTTGCACGAGTAGAACACAATTTGTTGTGGGCGTAGATGTTGTCAACTTTCTTGCCGCTACTAGTCTTATTTTGCTTCAGCGGTATTGTGGGATGAAGCGGCCCGGACCAACCTTACACGTACGCTTACGTGAGACCGGTTCCACCGACTAACATGAACTAGTTGCATAAGGTGGCTAGCGGGTGTCTGTCTCTCCCACTTTAGTTGGAGCAGATTCGATGAAAAGGGTCCTTATGAAGGGTAAATGGAAGTTGACAAATCATGTTGTGGCTTTCACGTAGGTAAGAAAACGTTCTTGCTAGAACCCTATTGCATCCACGTAAAACTTGCAACAACAATTAGAGGACGTCTAACTTGTTTTTGCAGCAAGTGTTTTGTGATGTGATATGGCCAAAGTTGTGATGAATGATGAATGAAATATATGTGATGTATGAGATGTTCATGCTATTGTAATAGGAATCACGACTTGCACGTCGATGAGTATGACAACCGGCAGGAGCCATAGGAGTTGTCTTTATTTTTTGTATGACCTGCGTGTCATTGAGAAACGCCATGTAAATTACTTTACTTTATTGCTAAACGTGTTAGCCATAGTAGTAGAAGTAATAGTTGGCGAGCAACTTCATGGAGACACGATGATGGAGATCATGATGATGGAGATCATGGTGTCATGCCGGTGACAAGATGATCATGGAGCCCCAAGATGGAGATCAAAGGAGCTATGTGATATTGGCCATATCATGTCACTATTATTATTTGATTGCATGTGATGTTTATCATGTTTTTGCATCTTGTTTACTTAGAACGACGGTAGTAAATAAGATGATCCCTCATAATAATTTCAAGAAAGTGTTCCCCCTAACTGTGCACCGTTGCGACAGTTTGTTGTTTCGAAGCACCATGTGATCATCGGGTGTGATAGATTCCAACGTTCACATACAACGGGTGTAAGACAGATTTACACATGCAAACACTTAGGTTGACTTGACGAGCCTAGCATGTACAGACATGTCCTCGGAACATAGAAGACCGAAAGGTCGAGCATGAGTCATATAGAAGATACGATCAACATGAAGATGTTCACCGATGTTGACTAGTCCGTCTCACATGATGACCGGACACGACCTAGTTAACTCGGATCATGTTATACTTAGATGACTGGAGGGATGTCTATCTAAGTGGGAGTTCATTGAATAATTTGATTAGATGAACTTAATTATCATGAACTTAGTCTAAAATATTTACAATATGTCTTGTAGATCAAATGGCCAACGTTGTCCTCAACTTCAACACGTTCCTAGAGAAAACCAAGCTGAAAGACGATGGCAGCAACTATACGGACTGGGTCCGGAACCTGAGGATCATCCTCATAGCTGCCAAGAAAGATTATGTCCTACAAGCACCGCTAGGTGATGCACCTGTTCTCCCTGCAGAACAAGACGTTATGAACGCTTGGCAAACATGTACCGATGATTACTCCCTCGTTCAGTGCGGCATGCTTTACAGCTTAGAACCGGGGCTACACAAGCGTTTTGAGAGACACGGAGCATATGAGATGTTCGAAGAGCTGAAAATGGTTTTTCAAGCTCATGCCTGGGTCGAGAGATATGAAGTCTCCGACAAGTTCTTCAGCTGTAAGATGGAGGAAAACAGTTCTGTCAGTGAGCACATACTCACTATGTCTGGGTTACATAACCGCTTGACTCAGCTGGGAGTTAATCTCCCGGATGACGCGGTCATTGACAGAATCCTTCAGTCACTTCCACCGAGCTACAAGAGCTTTGTGATGAACTTCAATATGCAGGGGATGGAAAAGACCATTCCTGAAGTATTTGCAATGCTGAAATCAGCAGAGGTAGAAGTCAAAAAGGAACACCAAGTGTTGATGGTGAATAAAACCACTAAGTTCAAGAAAGGCAAGGATAAGAAGAACTTCAAGAAGGACGACAAGGGAGTTGCCGCGCCCGGCAAGCAAGCTGCCGGGAAGAAGCCAAAGAATGGACCCAAGCCCGAGACTGAGTGCTTTTATTGCAAGGAAAGTGGTCACTGGAAGCGGAACTGCCCCAAATACTTAGCGGACAAGAAAGCCAGCAAAACGAAAGGTATATGTGATATACATGTAATTGATGTGTACCTTACCAGTACTCGTAGTAGCTCCTGGGTATTTGATACTGGTGCAGTTGCTCACATTTGTAACTCAAAGCAGGAGCTGCGGAATAAGCGGAGACTGGCGAAGGACGAGGTGACGATGCGCGTCGGGAATGGTTCCAAGGTCGATGTGATCGCCGTCGGCACGCTACCTCTATATTTACCCACGGGATTAGTTTTGAACCTCAATATTTGTTATTTAGTGCCAAGTTTGAGCATGAACATTGTATCAGAGTCTCGTTTAATACGAGATGGCTACTCATTTAAATTCGAGAATAATGGTTGTTCTATTTATATGAGAGATATGTTTTATGGTCATGCTCCGATGGTGAATGGTTTATTCTTAATGAATCTCGAGCGTAATGCTACACATATTCATAGTGTGAGTACCAAAAGATGTAAGGTTGATAATGATAGTCCCACATACTTGTGGCACTACCGCCTTGGTCACATAGGTGTCAAACGCATGAAGAAGCTCCATGCAGATGGACTTCTAGAGTCTCTTGATTACGAATCATTTGACACATGCGAACCATGCCTCATGGGTAAAATGACCAAGACTCCGTTCTCAGGAACAATGGAGTGAGCAACCAACTTATTCGAAATCATACATACTGATGTGTGCGGTCCAATGAGTGTTGAGGCTCGCGGTGGCTATCGTTATGTTCTCACCCTCACTGATGACTTGAGTAGATATGGGTATATCTATTTAATGAAACACAAGTCTGAGACCTTTGAAAAGTTCAAGGAATTTTAGAGTGAGGTTGAGAATCAACGTGATAGGAAAATCAAGTTCTTGCGATCAGATCATGGAGGAGAATACTTGAGTCACGAATTTGGCACACACTTAAGAAAATGTGGAATAGTTTCACAACTGACGCCGCCTGGAACACCTTAGCATAATGGTGTGTCTGAACGTCGTAATCGCACTCTATTAGATATGGTGCGATCTATGATGTCTCTTACCGATTTACCGCTATCATTTTGGGGCTATGCTTTAGAGACTGCCGCATTCACTTTAAATAGGGCTCCGTCGAAATCTGTTGAGACGACACCGTATGAATTATGGTTTGGGAAGAAACCTAAGCTGTCGTTTCTAAAAGTTTGGGGATGCGATGCTTATGTCAAGAAACTTCAACCTAAAAACCTCGAACCCAAGTCGGAAAAATGCGTCTTCATAGGATACCCTAAAGAAACTATTGGGTATACCTTCTACCTCAGATCCGAAGGCAAGATCTTTGTTGCCAAGAATGGATCCTTTCTAGAGAAGGAGTTTCTCTCGAAAGAAGTAAGTGGGACAAAAGTAGAACTTGATGAAGTATTACCTCTTGAACCAGAAAATGGCGCAACTCAAGAAAATGTTCCTGAGGTGCCTGCACCGACTAGAGAGGAAATTAATGATGATTATCATGAAACTTCAGATCAAGTTGCTACTGAACTTCGTAGGTCCACAAGGACACGTTCCGCACCAGAGTGGTACGGCAACCCTGTCTTGGAAATCATGTTGTTAGACAACGGTGAACCTTCTAACTATGAAGAAGCGATGGCAGGCCCGGATTCCGACAAATGGCTAGAAGCCATGAAATCCGAGATAGGATCCATGTATGAAAACGAAGTATGGACTTTGACTGACTTTCCCGTTGAGCGGCGAACCATAGAAAATAAATGGATATTTAAGAAGAAGACAGACGCGGATGGTAATGTGACCATCTATAAAGCTCGGCTTGTCGCTAAGGGTTATCGACAAGTTCAAGGGGTTGACTACGATGAGACTTTCTCACCGGTAGCGAAGCTAAAGTTCGTCTGAATCATGTTAGCAATTGCCGCATTCTATGATTATGAGATATGTGTCAGGACCCCGATTCTAAGCCACATCGATCTAGCCGGTAACACCTCATATCACTTTGCGGCCTCACGCACGGTATCCCACGGGTGTCGCCTTACCATGGCCCGGGACCGTTTGCGCCTTTTGGCTCGCGTATATGACAATGTCGCTAGCATCCATATGACCGAGAACCCGGGCCGACATGGCTAGTCATGAACCCAAAGCGGCATAGACCTATGGAGACAGGCATACATGAATCACAACGAACATGTCGGTCATCAACGAGTGATTCCGGGCTGTAGCACTGGGCTATCAGGACTCCGGGGGATCCCGGGCTGTAGCAGGCTAGACAGGACTCCGGAGATCACCGCGTGACATTTCCCCGAAGGGACAGACATAGGGACGAAGTGAAACACATGCCGGCCAGTCAAGTGCCATGAACAGTAGTGCTGGGCTAGCAGGACTCCGGTGAACCGGGCTGTAGCGGACTACTATGGCTCGAGGAGCACTAGACTACATTTCCCCATAAGAAAGGCTGCGAAGGACAAACAACTAGATTGTCGGATCCCACTCATACCAAGCATTTCAATCATACATACAATATGCTCGATATGAGTACATACAACATGGCATCACAACAAAACTCTACAACTCAAGTACTTTATTTAAAGGCTCCAGGGAGCCATACATAACATATCCATACAGGTAGGGGTCACATGACCCGACACTCAAGTCATACAGTCATACAAGCACATGCGGAAGCAACTAGTCTGAGTACAGACTCTAGAAAGAAAGAAGGCTTCTCGAAGCCTGTCTATCTACATAGGGCCCTCCATGGCCTGGATCACCACCTGGGTGGCTAGTCACTCATCGACGTCAAGGTCTACGTAAAACCCATCGGAGGGGGCAGTGTTGTCGTCTGAAAACAATAAATAAGCAAACATGAGTACAAAGGTACTCAGCAAGTCTTACATCAGAACCTACTGTACATGCTCATTCTCAAGAAGGTGGTGGGGTTTATGCAGCAAGCCAGCTTTGACTCTTGGCTAAGCTATCCTACGGAATCTTTTAGCAAAATAGTTTTCGCACACGAGTCCACTACTCACCATCACAATACTCCACCGTGGATCCTCCCTCGTATCCAGCGAGGGGGCCATCCTCGGTACTCACACTTATCTTGAGTCTTTTAGTAGTATCCATTAACTTGTCTATGAACTGTATAGGCAACCAAGTAGTCCTTTACCGCGGACGCGGCTATTCGAATAGTTTTATACCCTGCAGGGGTGTACTTCGTCATACATGCTTTCACCGCTTACCGCCGTCTACACGACATGTACTCGGCAACCTTCAAGCGGAAGCCCAGCGAGGGTGTCGGCCACGGCCTACCTAAACACCTAAGCCCCTAGTCCAGGTTATCGCCTATCCAGGTTCCATCCGCAGGGAGTTCGGCCGAGGTTTCCACATACGACCCCGAACGATGTGAATAGGGTTCCCGAGACACCAAACGGGTGACTCGGTACACCGTGCCACGGTGTATCTACCGCAACATAGCCCACCCCTAGGGTCAGCGCTACGCACGGCCGCCAACACATATCCTACAAACACCAGAAACTATTTGCAACTCCTGGACAGAGTACTAGGGTGGCTAAGAAGCCGAGAGGGTCCATTTGTTTCGGGCCCAATGTACGGTAGTAACTGCATCTTAAATCACACATACAGATCTCAGTTCTTATGGACGGCCTCAATGAAACAACCCACCATGTACTCCTACATGGCCTCTCATCGATACCTTTACCAAAACATGTTCAACACATCCCACATATTACTGGCACAAGCATTTCACTCTAGCCCATCACCCAGATGAACCAGACCTGACACAACCTAAGCATAGCAGGCATAGCAAGGTAGGAATCACAAAACATGGCTCAATCAACTCCTACACATGCTAGTGGGTTTCATCTAGTTACTGTGGCAATGACAGGTCATGCAGAGGATAAGGGTTCAACTACCGTAGCACACAGCAGTTTGAATCGTGTTGTCTTAATGCAGTAAACAAGAGCAGGAGCGAGAACATGGGTTGTATCGGAATGATCAATGGTTGCTTGCCCGATGGAGTGGTAACGGGATACTGCCCTTCAGTTGGATACTCGTGAATATCCTCGGAGGCAGAACCTACCACGAAGAACACAACCGAGCACAATCAACACATGACGATATGCAACAATATGATGCATGCTATGACATGGCAATATGGATGTGTCTTGAGCTAATGCAACTAGCTATGATTTAAATGAAGTTGGTTTGAGTACAAGATTCAAATTCCAACCCCATATATGATTATTTAAATGCCCTTTATTTGTTTTGTCCAAAACAGAGGACAAGCATTGTTCAAACATGCATGAAAATGGTACAGATGGATTCCTTGAATTTTTCTGATAATTTTTCATATATAATTTGTCTCATTTGGAGTTATGGTTGAATTTCTATGATTTTTTGAAGTTTTGGGTATTTTCTGGAATTTCCTGAATTGTTTTTAAACTGGAAAATGATTTACTGCGTCAGCTTGACGTCATGATGATGTCAGCAAGTCAACAGGGTACGTCCGGGTCAAACCTGACCAGTGGGTCCCACTGGTCAGTCTCACAGTGCTGGCTCGAGTCACAGACAGGTGGGGCCAGTCAAAGGCCACGTCAGAAAGTCAAACTGACGTGTGGGGCCAGCTAGGTTAATAACTAATCTAAACAGAACATTAAGTTAAGCTAAACAGGCACTGGGCCCACATGGCAGTGGCTCTAGGGAGTTTTAGCAGGGTCATTAGCACTAATTAAGCCAGCGCCACGTCAGCTCGCCGGAGCTTGGCCGACGGCGACCAAATACGCGGCGGGGTTTCACCGGACTTGCTCGGGTTTCGCCTACAGGCCACCATTTGACGCGCGGAAGGGCACGTTTGAAAGAGGGGAGCAAGGCGCATCTGCGGGTGGCCGTGGTTCGAGTGGGGGTGGACGGAGTCAACGGCGACGAGCTCGGTTGCGGCCGCCGGAGTTCGGGCGCCGATGAAAACGACGACGCCGTGCATGGGAGGATCAACGGGTGGCACCTACGTGTTCTGCAGGCTCTCACAAAGCCAACGGCCATATGAACGGGGCCGATTGGCCACCGGAGCCTCGTCGCCGGCGAGCTCGGGCGGCGCCGCAGTTCTGTCATCAAGGGGGCGACGGCTACGGCGATCAATTGAAGCGGGGAAGAGGGGGAAACGGTGGCGGAGCTCACAGGGAGGTCGATGAGTAGCTCAGCGGGCTCGGGGAAGCTTCTGCAACGGTGAATTGACGACGGCGATCTCCGGGCACCGGAGATGAAGACGACGACGCTCGGGTCGACTGGGGCCTCCTCTGGTCGCGTGCTTCGGGTGTGTAGCTCCACGGGGTCAGGGCGGGGCCCAGGGATGCGGAGAGGGAGCGAAGGGGTGGCTGTGGACGCGGTGGCAGCGAACGGCGGCGACGGCGCGTTCGGGTGTGTGTGAGAGATCGAGACAGGGGAGGGGATGAGGGCGAGGGAGGGGGAATGAGAGGGCCAGGGGGGGTGCGTGGCGTCCATAGCGACGTCGGGGAGGCGGCCGAAGCAGGAGGTGGCCGTCGGTGGCCGCGCGCGTGCCGGCGCACCACGGGCACACGCCCTGCGTCCTCCTGGCAGCAGCTGGAAGAAGACAAGGAAGGAGGTGGGCTGGGCCAACAGTGCTGGGCCACAGCTGGGCCGCCAGGTAAGTACTCTCTCTCTCTCTAATTTATTCTGTTTTTTTCTATTTCTGTTATTCTGTTTTGATTTAGTTTAAATACTAAATCATTTTATAAAATCCTGAAAATATTTATGGACACTTTCTGAAATATTTCAGTGGCCCAAAAATAGTTCCAACATTATTTGAGCATTTGAATTATATAATAGTATTTTAAATGCCCAAATTCAAATATTTATGAATTAAGTCAATGCCCCTTTTGTTGACCTAAAATTATATGCACCATTTTTCCCAAGGGTTCTAATCCAAGGCAAAGAGGGTGAACATATTTGAAGGGCATTTCAGGTTCATTGAATTTATTTTTAGTAAACCCTAGTTGATTTCAGGGGGGAGTGCTGGGGGTTCTGCTTTCCCCATTTCAATTTTCTGATGAAGGTAAACATGATGCACACTCTAATGCATAACCTAGCTAGGGTGTGACAACTCACCCCCACTCAATAGAATCTCGTCCCGAGATTTAGGATCATCTGGGAAGAAGGCGGGGTACTCGAGTCGAAGACGATCCTCCCTTTCCCAAGTGGCTTCTTCCTCGGAATGGTGTGACCATTGAACCTTGAGAAACTTGATATTATGACGTCGAGTGGTACGCTCGGCTTGATCAAGGATACGAATGGGGTATTCCCGATAAGAGAGGTTATCTTGTAAGTCAAGCGTTTCGTGGTCCACTCCACGGATAGGATCTGCGAAGCAATGCCTGAGTTGCGAAATGTGGAAGACATCGTGAACTCTGGAAAGATGCGGAGGTAGTTCCAATTGGTAGGCAACTTCTCCTCGTTTGGCAAGAATGCGAAAGGGTCCAATGTAACGAGGAGCCAATTTGCCTTTGATACCGAAGCGATGGGTTCCCTTTAACGGGGTAACCCGAAGGTAAGCTTTCTCGTCAATTTCAAATGTCATAGGCTTATGCTTACGATCATATTGACTCTTTTGGCGAGATTGGGCCGTTTTCAATTTCTCACGAATAACGCGAACCTGCTCTTCTGCTTCCTGAATCATATCCGGGCCAAAGAGTTGTCTTTCCCCGGTTTCTGACCAGTTAAGAGGCGTTCGACATTTTCGTCCATAGAGAACTTCGAAGGGAGCCTTGCCCAAACTAGCTTGATAGCTATTGTTATAAGCAAACTCCGCGAATGGAAGGCATTTTTCCCAACTCATTCCGAACGAGATAACAGAAGCTCGGAGCATATCTTCCAGAATTTGATTTACTCGCTCTACTTGACCACTTGATTGAGGATGGAAGGCGGTGCTAAAGGAGAGATGAGTTCCCATAGCATTTTGGAAACTTTCCCAAAATCGAGAGGTGAAGAGACTTCCACGGTCTGAGTTAATTTCCAATGGGACACCATGAAGAGACACTATTCGGGTGATGTATAGGTCAGCTAGCTGGCTAGCGGTGATACTCTCACGAACAGGTAGAAAATGGGCTACTTTGGAAAGACGGTCGATCACGACGAAGATGGCATTATTCCCCCTCTTGGTCCTGGGAAACCCAGTGATGAAATCCATACTGATTTTGTCCCATTTCCATTCAGGAATAGCCAAAGGTTGAAGGGTGCCAGCAGGCCGTTGATTCTCTGCTTTAACACAACGACAAACGTCGCAATTAGCAATGTATTGAGCGATTTCTCTCTTCATCCTAGTCCACCAAAACCTCTGGCGTAGGTCTTGATGCATTTTGGTACCACCGGGATGAATGGTGAGAGGGGATTCATGAGCTTCCTTAAGGATTAGTCGCCTCAGGTTTCGCGCCTTCGGAACCACTAGGCGATTCCCAAAGTATACAACACCTTGATCATCAATGGAGAAACAACCCACGACTCCTTTTTTAACGTTTCTCTTGATACGGGAAATTCCCGGATCTATCTTCTGTGCCTTGATGACCTGATCCGTAAGGGTAGGTTCCGCTACCAGGGTGGATAGGAATCCTTGAGGAACAAGGTGAAGATTAAGCTTGCGAAATTCCTCATGGAGAAGTGGTTGACTTTGTTGTAACATCAGGTTGTTACAGTAGGACTTACGACTTAGTGCATCGGCCATGACATTGGCCTTGCCAGGGGTGTAAGTTATTCCTAAGTCGTAATCCGAGATCAACTCGACCCAATGTCTTTGCCTGAGATTCAAATCTGGTTGGGTGAAGATATATTTCAAGCTTTGGTGATCGGTGAAGATCTCGCAACGATTACCGAGAAGGTAATGTCGCCAGGTTTTGAGTGCATGGACTACAGCTGCAAGCTCTAGATCATGTGTGGGATAATTTTCCTCATGTGGGTGTAATTGCCGTGAAGCATAGGCAATTACCTGACGATCTTGCATGGGTATGCAACCTAGTCCTTGTCGCGAGGCGTCGCCATAGATAATAAAGTCTTTGGAGAAATCCGGTGGTACCAGTACGGGAGAAGATGTCAGGCGTCTTTTCAGTTCTTGAAAACTGAAATCGCACTGTGGAGTCCACTTGAACTTTTTATCTTTCTTGAGGAGTTCAGTTAGAGGTTTAGCAACCTTGGAGAAATTCTCGACGAAGCGGCGGCAATAGCTCGCTAGGCCAAGGAAACTCCGAACTTGCTTGACCGTTTCAGGTGGAGTCCAATCAAGGACGGCTTGAACTCGCTCGGGATTGACAGCAATACCCTTACCAGAGATTACATGGCCTAGATAGGTCACTTCTGACAACCAAAATTCACACTTGGAGAATTTGGCATAAAGGCGATGCTCTCGAAGTTTCATCAATACCATCCTTAGATGTTCGGCATGTTCCTCTTTATTCTTGGAGTAGATGAGTATGTCATCGAGGTATACTACGACGAATTTGTCCAAGTACTCCATGAAAACCGAGTTCATTAACCGGGAGAAAGTGGCCGGGGCATTGGTTAAACCGAAGGACATGACGGTGTACTCGTATTGGCCATAACGAGTAACAAAGGCCGTTTTGGGAATGTCCCCGTTTCGGATTTTGATTTGATGGTAGCCCAGCCTCAAATCCATCTTGGAGAAGACTGAGGATCCAGCGAGCTGATCATACAGGTCGTTGATCCTGGGAAGCGGGTATTTGTTCTTGATGGTGACCAGATTGACAGGTCGGTAATCCACAACCATTCGATCCGTTCCATCCTTCTTCTTGACGAAGAGGACGGGGCAAGCCCAAGGAGAGGACCTAGGACGGATGAACCCTTTGTTCAAGGACTCATCGAGTTGGTTCTTAAGCTCGGCTAGTTCTAAGGGTGCCATCTTGTAGGGTCTTCTAGCAATTGGAACGGTTCCTGGAACAAGGTCTATCACAAACTCGGCATCCCGGTCAGGTGGAACACCTAGCAGTTCTTCCGGAAACACATCCGGGAAGTCTCGGACTACCGGAACGTCCTCAAGGTCTGGAAGAGGGTTGGCATTGAGAGAGTAAAGTTGGCGCTTGGCCACTCGAGTTAAGACATTAACTGTCTTACCCGAGGGATGAGTAAGTTGAACGGTTCTAGTGGCACAATCGATCTTGGCGTAATGAGCCGACATCCAGTCCATACCCAAGATGATGTTTATGTCGGAGGACTTGAGAGCTATTAGAGATGCGAGGAAAACAAGTCTATCGACAAGAATTTCGTTCCCATGGCTTACCCTAGAAGTTTGCCATTTGGAACCCGGAGTTTGAATTACCATGGAAGTGGGCATGTCACAGAATGTCGTGTTATGCAACCGAGCATAATTCTCAGATATGAATGAATGAGATGCTCCAGTATCGAAAAGAACAGATGCCGGATGGTAGTTAACAAGGAGCGTACCAAGGACGACGTTGGGATCCTCATGAGCCTCTTCGGTTGAAACATAGTTGACATGGCCACGTGCAGTAGTGGCCGGCTTGGCGTAGAAAGTCTTTCCCGCGGGCTTACCACGGCCAACGGACTTTCCAGCTTGATTGGGGTTGTTCTGGGGACACTTTTGACTATAGTGACCCGGTTCTCCACACTTGAAGCATGTTACCACAGTGGGGCGTGGAGCAACATTAGCAGCGGGGCCACCATAGGGCTTGGACGGTGCAAATTGCTGGTTGGGACGAGGCGCCTCAAAGGATGGCCTCGGGGTGAATCTGGGTGGTAGTGCGGTGCTTGGAATCCACACCCGGCGCTTCTGAGCTCCAGAGCCGGATGAAGACCCAAAATCACGAGAGTGCTTGTGTGAAGCGTCATAATCAGTCTGGCCTGTCTCAGCACTGATAGCTTTATTGACCAGCTTCTGGAAGGATGTGCACTCGTGCAGACGGAGATCGCGGCGAAGCTCAGGGCTAAGTCCCTTACGGAACCTTGCCTGCTTCTTGGCGTCAGTAGAAACCTCTTCAGGAGCATAGCGTGCCAGGTTCCCAAATTCTCGGCTATATGCATCCACAGTCAGCCTTCCTTGGGTGAAGTTACAGAACTCCTCCCTCTTGCGATCCATAAGACCTTCCGGAATGTGATGCTCACGGAAAGCCTCGCTGAACTCAGCCCAGGTAGTGATTTGGCCGACCGGGCGCATAGCTTCGTAGTTTTCCCACCAATGGCTAGCGGGGCCCTCGAGATGATAAGCAGCATAGGTAACCTTGTCGGCTTCAGCTACGTTGGCAGAACGTAGCTTGTGGGTGATGCTACGAAGCCAATCATCCGCGTCGAGGGGCTCGACGGAATGGTTGAACTTTGGTGGGTACAGCTTGATAAAGTCGTTGATTGACACCAAGTCATTTCGTGGGTGGCGTGCAGTGTTCTGCTCAATCCGCTCCAGCAGGCGGTTGGTCTCACGCTTGTTCCTTTCCGCCTCCAGCATCACTTCGGCCAGGGAAGGCGGATGAGGCAAATTTTCACCTCTAGCTGCATTGGCTTCCCCCTGCTCCGGGGCAGCAGGGTTTCCGCGGGTGTTGACCATCCTAGAAGGAAACAAGACAACGGTTTAGACAAGGATGGCTCAAACTTAACAGGGAAGTGCAGAATGTAAAGGATAACGCGGAATGCAGAGATGCTCATTCGTATGCCATGGTAATATAAAACTGCCATATATACACCAACGGTCATACTCGTCATACATAGTTTAGTACAAGCCCATGCTACAGTACAACTATGAAGGTAGACGTTACATCTCATCGGAGGCATTCCGAGTCCCTATACATTATTTGTCTACACCTCCGGAATCGATTACACACCAAGTCGTATTCCACAAGTCACACAAGACAGTGGAGATACAACTACTACAATACTAGTGGTACTACTACTAACTCAGATAGCTCCGTAGTAGTCCTCATAGAAGTCACCTCCATAGCCTGGAAGTTCAACGTGATCATCCGGAAACAGACGGTCCTGAGGAGCCTGTGGACCATAGGGGCTAGGATAAGGTCTTGGACCAACAAACGGTGGCCTACGGGGACCAAGGGGTGGGGTGATGCCTCCCACATCACGCCAATCCACCATGTCTGGCAGAGCTGCTCTCACAGGATACAGATCCCTGGTATCCATACATCCCGCTTGCACCGCGGGTGCAAACCGAGTCAATGTGGCCCAATGATCAGCACGGGTATTAAAGAGCTCCAGCCTCAAGGCCTGATTCTCTCGGTCCTTATCTTCGAGCATCTCAGCGGTGGTACGAGTTAATGAGTCCTCCTGAGTGGAGTCAGCATAGATAGCCTGAAGATACCCCTGCGCTCCCGGAAGTGAAGCTGGCATGTAACGGAAGTCAGTGTTCCGAAGCAGGCCAGTCCGGACTCGCAAGATGGTCATCATGGAATAGGCAGCATCCTGCACAGCCATCTCAATGGTAACTCCGAGTCCATAGGAACAGTGAAGGGGCTCGGTAGATCCAGGATAGGAAGGAAATATCCTGACGGTGCATAAATACTGGCTTTGATTAAAGTCGCGGAACTGCTCTTCAACAGTGTATTCGGGATACCAACGGTATCCTGTCTCGATCATGACCCGGACCAACATAGCAGTATGACCGGGCACGTCGAGGCACCTAGTCAGGCGAACCACTTGATTTTGAGGCTGGTTGGCCATCTGAAAGCACAACCACAAGACAAAGACATCAGAATTCCTAGGGAAAATTGGGCAGCATAACGGCTGTAAATGCTCAGAAAAAGATTTGAGACATCCACAACAGTTCACAATACCGCTCAACAGCATCATATCAAGGTTCTGATTCAAATAGCAACGTACTAAAATAGTAGAAACTGGACTGGAACTCGTAGCAATAATCCTATGAACTACTACGGATTAGTAACACGTGAACCTGATAGAAGAAGAGAGCCTAGTCCTTAACCCCCGTTGAATGAGAAGAGAATGACTCAGATCAGAAGCATAGGGTAAAGGAGTAAAAGAACCTTACGTTCCCTCCCACAATCAATTCCCTTACATATAACTAAAGCATTTCTAGACTCGACATCGACCAGTTTGGCTGAACGAACCTACAGGCAGTCCGGCTCTGATGCCAACGCTGTCAGGACCCCGATTCTAAGCCACATCGATCTAGCCGGTAACACCTCATATCACTTTGCGGCCTCACGCACGGTATCCCACGGGTGTCGCCTTACCATGGCCCGGGACCGTTTGCGCCTTTTGGCTTGCGTATATGACAATGTCGCTAGCATCCATATGACCGAGAACCCGGGCCGACATGGCGAGTCGTGAACCCAAAGCGGCATAGACCTATGGAGACAGGCATACATGAATCACAACGAACATGTCGGTCATCAACGAGTGATTCCGGGCTGTAGCACTGGGCTATCAGGACTCCGGGGGATCCCGGGCTGTAGCAGGCTAGACAGGACTCCGGAGATCACCGCGTGACATTTCCCCGAAGGGACAGACATAGGGACGAAGTGAAACACATGCCGGCCAGTCAAGTGTCCTGAACAGTAGTGCTGGGCTAGCAGGACTCCGGTGAACCGGGCTGTAGCGGACTACTATGGCTCGAGGAGCACTAGACTACATTTCCCCATAAGAAAGGCTGTGAAGGACAAACAACTAGATTGTCGGATCCCACTCATACCAAGCATTTCAATCATACATACAATATGCTCGATATGAGTACATACAACATGGCATCACAACAAAACTCTACAACTCAAGTACTTTATTTAAAGGCTCCAGGGAGCCATACATAACATATCCATACAGGTAGGGGTCACATGACCCAACACTCAAGTCATACAGTCATATAAGCACATGCCGAAGCAACTAGTCTGAGTACAGACTCTAGAAAGAAAGAAGGCTTCTTGAAGCCTGTCTATCTACATAGGGCCCTCCATGGCCTGGATCACCACCTGGGTGGCTAGTCACTCGTCGACGTCAAGGTCTACGTAAAACCCATCGGAGGGGGCAGTGTTGTCGTCTGAAAACAATAAATAAGCAAACATGAGTACAAAGGTACTCAGCAAGTCTTACATCAGAACCTACTGTACATGCTCATTCTCAAGAAGGTGGTGGGGTTTATGCAGCAAGCCAGCTTTGACTCTTGGCTAAGCTATCCTACGGAATCTTTTAGCAAAATAGTTTTCGCACACGAGTCCACTACTCACCATCACAATACTCCACCGTGGATCCTCCCTCGTATCCAGCGAGGGGGCCATCCTCGGTACTCACACTTATCTTGAGTCTTTTAGTAGTATCCATTAACTTGTCTATGAACTGTATAGGCAACCAAGTAGTCCTTTACCGCGGACGCGGCTATTCGAATAGTTTTATACCCTGCAGGGGTGTACTTCGTCATACACGCTTTCACCGCTTACCGCCGTCTACACGACATGTACTCGGCAACCTTCAAACGGAAGCCCAGCGAGGGTGTCGGCCACGGCCTACCTAAACACCTAAGCCCCTAGTCCAGGTTATCGCCTATCCAGGTTCCATCCGCAGGGAGTCCGGCCGAGGTTTCCACATACGGCCCCGAACGATGTGAACAGGGTTCCCGAGACACCAAACGGGTGACTCGGTACACCGTGCCACGGTGTATCTACCGCAACATAGCCCACCCCTAGGGTCAGCGCTACGCACGGCCGCCAACACATATCCTACAAACACCAGAAACTATTTGCAACTCCTGGACAGAGTACTAGGGTGGCTAAGAAGCCGAGAGGGTCCATTTGTTTCGGGCCCAATGTACGGTAGTAACTGCATCTTAAATCACACATACAGATCTCAGTTCTTATGGACGGCCTCAATGAAACAACCCACCATGTACTCCTACATGGCCTCTCATCGATACCTTTACCAAAACATGTTCAACACATCCCACATATTACTGGCACAAGCATTTCACTCTAGCCCATCACCCAGATGAACCAGACCTGACACAACTAAGCATAGCAGGCATAGCAAGGTAGGAATCACAAAACATGGCTCAATCAACTGCTACACATGCTAGTGGGTTTCATCTAGTTACTGTGGCAATGACAGGTCATGCAGAGGATAAGGGTTCAACTATCGTAGCACACAGCAGTTTGAATCGTGTTGTCTTAATGCAGTAAACAAGAGCAGGAGCGAGAACATGGGTTGTATCGGAATGATCAATGGTTGCTTGCCTGATGGAGTGGTAACGGGATACTACCCTTCAGTTGGATACTCGTGAATATCCTCGGAGGCAGAACCTACCACGAAGAACACAACCGAGCACAATCAACACATGACGATATGCAACAATATGATGCATGCTATGACATGGCAATATGGATGTGTCTTGAGCTAATGCAACTAGCTATGATTTAAATGAAGTTGGTTTGAGTACAAGATTCAAATTCCAACCCCATATATGATTATTTAAATGCCCTTTATTTGTTTTGTCCAAAACAGAGGACAAGCATTGTTCAAACATGCATGAAAATGGTACAGATGGATTCCTTGAATTTTTCTGATAATTTTTCATATATAATTTGTCTCATTTGGAGTTATGGTTGAATTTCTATGATTTTTTGAAGTTTTGGGTATTTTCTGGAATTTCCTGAATTGTTTTTAAACTAGAAAATGATTTACTGCGTCAGCTTGACGTCATGATGATGTCAGCAAGTCAACAGGGTACGTCCGGGTCAAACCTGACCAGTGGGTCCCATTGGTCAGTCTCACAGTGCTGGCTCGAGTCACAGACAGGTGGGGCCAGTCAAAGGCCACGTCAGAAAGTCAAACTGACGTGTGGGGCCAGCTGGGTTAATAACTAATCTAAACAGAACATTAAGTTAAACTAAACAGGCACTGGGCCCACATGGCAGTGGCTCTAGGGAGTTTTAGCAGGGTCATTAGCACTAATTAAGCCAGCGCCACGTCAGCTCGCCGGAGCTTGGCCGGCGGCGACCAAATACGCGGCGGGGTTTCACCGGAGTTGCTCGGGTTTCGCCTACAGGCCACCATTTGACGCGCGGAAGGGCGCATTTGATAGAGGGGAGCGAGGCGCATCTGCGGGTGGCCGTGGTTCGAGTGGGGGTGGACGGAGTCAACGGCGGTGAGCTCGGTTGCGGCCGCCGGAGTTCAGGCGCCGATGAAAACGACGACGCCGTGCATGGGAGGATCAACGGGTGGCACCAACGTGTTCTGCAGGCTCTCACAAAGCCAACGGCCATATGAACGGGGCCGATTGGCCACCGGACCCTCGTCGCCAGCGAGCTCGGGCGGCGCCGCAGTTCGGTCATCAAGGGGGCGACGGCTACGGCGATCAATTGAAGCGGGGAAGAGGGGGAAACGGTGGCGGAGCTCACAGGGAGGTCGATGAGTAGCTCAGCGGGCTCGGGGAAGCTTCTGCAACGGTGAATTGACGACGGCGATCTCCGGGCACCGGAGATGAAGACGATGACGCTCGGGTCGACTGGGGCCTCCTCTGGTCGCGTGCTTCTGGTGTGTAGCTCCACGGGGTCAGGGCGGGGCCCAGGGATGCGGAGAGGGAGCGAAGGGGTGGCTGTGGACGCGGTGGCAGCGAACGGCGGCGACGGCGCGTTCGGGTGTGTGTGATAGATCGAGACAGGGGAGGGGATGAGGGCGAGGGAGGGGGAATGAGAGGGCCAGGGGGGGTGCGTGGCGTCCATAGCGACATCGGGGAGGCGGCCGAAGCAGGAGGTGGCCGTCGGTGGCCGTGCGCGTGCCGGCGCACCGCGGGCACACGCCCTGCGTCCTCCTGGCAGCAGCTGGAAGAAGACAAGGAAGGAGGTGGGCTGGGCCAACAGTGCTGGGCCACAGCTGGGCCGCCAGTTAAGTACTCTCTCTCTCTCTCTAATTTATTCTGTTTTTTCTATTTCTGTTATTCTGTTTTGATTTAGTTTAAATACTAAATCATTTTATAAAATCCTGAAAATATTTATGGACACTTTCTGAAATATTTCAGTGGCCCAAAAATAGTTCCAACATTATTTGAGCATTTGAATTATATAATAGTATTTTAAATGCCCAAATTCAAATATTTATGAATTAAGTCAATGCCCCTTTTGTTGACCTAAAATTATATGCACCATTTTTCCCAAGGGTTCTAACCCAAGGCAAAGAGGGTGAACATATTTGAAGGGCATTTCAGGTTCATTGAATTTATTTTTAGTAAACCCTAGTTGATTTCAGCGGGGGGTGCTGGGGGTTCTGCTTTCCCCATTTCAATTTTCTGATGAAGGTAAACATGATGCACCTCTAATGCATAACCTAGCTAGGGTGTGACAATATGGCAAATGGACGTCAAAACGGCATTCCTTAATGGTTTCCTTAAGGAAGAATTGTATATGATGCAGCTGGAAGGTTTTGTCGATCCTAAGAATGCTGACAAGGTGTGCAAGCTCCAACGCTCGATTTATGGGCTGGTGCAAGCATCTCGGAGTTGGAACATTCGCTTTGATGAGATGATCAAAGCGTTTGGGTTTACATAGACTTATGGAGAAGCCTGCGTTTGCAAGAAAGTGAGTGGGAGCTCTGTAGCATTTCTCATATTATATGTAGATGACATACTTTTGATGGGAAATGATATAGAGCTTTTGGACAGCATTAAGGCCTACTTGAATAAGAGTTTTTCAATGAAGGACCTTGGAGAAGCTGCATATATATTAGGCATCAAGATCTATAGAGATAGATCAAGACGCCTCATAGGTCTTTCACATAGCACATACCTTGATAAGATATTGAAGAAGTTCAATATGGATCAGTCTAAGAAGGGGTTCTTGCCTGTGATGCGAGGTGTGAAATTGAGCTCAGCTCAATGTCCAACCACGGCAGAAGATATAGTAGAGATGAGTGTCATCCCCTATGCCTCAGCCATAGGTTCTATTATGTATGCCATGCTGTGTACCAGACCTGATGTAAACCTTGCCGTAAGTTTGGTAGGTAGGTACCAAAGTAATCCCGGCAAGGAACACTAGACATCGGTCAAGAATATCCTGAAGTACCTGAAAAGGACTAAGGAAATGTTTCTCATTTATGGAGGTGAAGAAGAGCTCGTTATAAAGGGTTACGTCGACGCTAGCTTCGACACAGATCTGGATGACTCTAAGTCACAAACCAGATACGTGTATATTTTGAATGGTGGGGCAGTAAGCTGGTGCAGTTGCAAGCAGAGCGTCGTGGCGGGATCTACATGTGAAGCGGAGTACATGGCAGCCTTGGAGGCAGCGCATGAAGCAATTTGGGTGGAGGAGTTCATCACCGACCTAGGAGTCATACCCAATGCGTCGGGGCCAATCAAACTCTTTTGTGACAACACTGGAGATATTGCACTTGCCAAGGAGCCCAGGTTTCACAAGAAGACTAGGCACATCAAGCGTCGCTTCAACTCCATTCGTGAAAATGTTCAAGATGGAGACATAGATATTTGTAAAGTACATACGGACCTGAATGTAGCAGATCCGTTGACTAAACCTCTCCCTAGAGCAAAACATGATCAACACCAGAATTCCATGGGGGTTCGATTCATCACAATGTAACTAGATTATTGACTCTAGTGCAAGTGGGAGACTGTTGGAAATATGCCCTAGAGGCAATAATAAAAGCATTATTATTATATTTCCTTGTTCGTGATAATTGTCTTTTATTCATGCTATAATTGTGTTATCCGGAAATCGTAATACATGTGTGAATAAATAGACACCAACATGTCCCTAGTAAGGATCTAGTTGACTAGCTCGTTGATCAACAGATAGTCATGGTTTCCTGACTATGGACATTGGATGTCATTGATAACGAGATCACAACATTAGGAGAATGATGTGATGGACAAGACCCAATCCTAAACATAGCACAAGATCGTATAGTTCGTTTGCTAGAGTTTTTCCAATGTCAAGTATCTTTTCCTTAGACCATGAGATCGTGTAACTCCCGGATACCGTAGGAGTGCTTTGGGTGTACCAAACGTCACAATGTAACTGGGTGACTATAAAGGTATACTACGGGCGTGTCCTAAAGTGTCTGTTGGGTTGACACGGATCAAGACTGGGATTTGTCACTCCGTATGACGGAGAGGTATCTCTGGGCCCACTTGGTAATGCATCATCACAATGAGCTCAAAGTGACCAAGTGTCTGGTGACGGGATCATGCATTACGGTACGAGTAAAGTGACTTGCCGGTAACGAGATTGAACGAGGTATTGGGATACCGACGATCGAATCTCGGGCAAGTAACGTACCGATTGACAAAGGGAATTGTATACGGGGTTGCTTGAATCCTCGACATCGTGGTTCATCTGATGAGATCATCGAGGAGCATGTGGGAGAAAACATGGGTATCCAGATCCCACTGTTGGTTATTGACCGAAGAGTCATCTCGGTCATGTCTACATGTCTCCCGAACCCGTAGGGTCTACACACTTACGGTTCGGTGACGCTAGGGTTTTAGGGATATGAATATGCAGTAACCCGAAAGTTGTTCGGAGTCCCGGATGAGATCCCGGACGTCACGAGGAGTTCCGGAATGATCCGGAGGTGAATAATTATATATAGGAAGTGCAGTTTCGGCCATCGGGGGAGTTTCGGGGGTCGCCGGTATTGTACCGGGACCACCGAAGGTTCCCGGGGGTCCACCGGGTGGGGCCACCCATCCGAAGGGTCGCATGGGCTGAAGTAGGGAGGGGAACCAGCCCTTAGTGGGCTGGTGCGCCCCCCAAGGCCCACCCCTTGCGCCTAGGGTTGAAACCCTAGGGTGGGGGGGGGGGCTCCCCACTTGCCTTGGGGGGCACTCCACCCCCCTTGGCCGCCGCCCCCCTAGGAGATTGGATCTACTAGGGCCGGCGCCCCCCTAGGCCCCCTATATATAGTGGGGGGGAGGGAGGGCTTCACACCCATGCCTTTGGTGCCTCCCTCTCCCTCTCCAACACCTCCTCCTCCTCCATAGAGCTTGGCGAAGCCCTGCCGGAGTACTGTTGCATCCACCACCACGCCGTCGTGCTACTGGATCTTCATCAACCTCTCCTTCCCCCTTGCTGGTTCAAGAAGAAGGAGACGTCACGCTGACCATTCGTGTGTTGAACGTGGAGGTGCCGTCCATTCGGCGCTAGGATCTCCGGTGATTTGGATCACGTCGAGTACGACTCCCTCATCCCCGTTCTTTGAACGCTTCCGCTCGCGATCTACAAAGGTATGTAGATGCATCCGATCACTCGTTGCTAGATGAACTCATAGATGGATCCTGGTGAAACTGTCGGAAATTTTTTTGTTTTCTGCAACGTTCCCCAACATGTAGCTGGGTGTACCGTGTTGTTCGGATGTTTGTTGTGTTGCATTGTATGCTGGGGCGCGCTTGCGTGGTCCATAGATGGATCTTCTTGCGCCGTCCTTTGGGTGCGAGCCCTCACATGGGTCGCGTGTTGTATTGTGAGTGGCATTGTATGCCGCTCTGTGTTGGTAGAGGGGTCGTTTATCCGGCCAGGTGGCTGCTTTGATATTTGGTTGTGGGGGGTCTGAGGCCTCCTCATTGAATTCAGGTAGCAGTTTTTGCTTTGGGTAGCTCTTGGAGGGGCGATTGTCGCCGTACCTCGCTGCTGTGTTGAGTATTTTACTCCATCTGATTTGGAGTGTGTCTTGCGCAGCCTTGAGCCTTTGCTTCTGCTTTTTAAGACTCCTCGCGGTGGCAACAAGCCTTTTACGGGCATTCTGCTGCTCCGGGTGCCTGTACGGCGTTAAGTTGTCCGGACCACTATCCTTGATAGAATTTGTTTGTTCGGTTTGATTATCTGGATTGCCGTTGTCTGTCGGTGGGAACGACACCTATGGGATCACAAGAATCCCTACTACGGTTGCGGGGCGCGGGGTCGTGAGAAGAGCGGATCAAACAGATAGCACACGGTTCATTTATCCAGGTTCGGGCCGCAAGGATGCGTAAAACCCTACTCCTGCTTTGGTGGATTGTATATCTGTGTTCTTGAGCTAGCTATGGGGCGTGAGGAGCTCCAAAAAGCCAAATCCTCCCCCTGGTCGCCTCGGGCCTCCTTTTATAGGAAAGGGGTTGCCATAGTGGCACACAGGAGGTGGAAAGGGTACAGTGATGTGAGGTTATCCCTCGCATTACATGACCAGGCGCATTTAATGCGTCTTGCCTAGGTGTCCTTGCTTTATCGGGGACGGGGGGAGAGCCCTTTCTCGTCCGTCGCCGCTCCCTCTCATGTCGACACATGCCCTGGTCAGCGGTGCCCGCGGTGCCATGTAGGCAGGCAGGCAGCTGAGGTGGCGCAGTGGTGGGTCTCCACGAAGATCCGCATACCGCCACGCAGGTGCCTGCCCAGCTGGTTGGGTCGGCAGCTGCATGCGAACGGTGGTGGAGGTTCCTACGGGTGTTCTTGGCAAGGGCCTTGCCGGGGCCCCGGCAAGGGTCTTGCCGTGGCGCCCGCTGTCATCCCCAGCAAGGCTCTTGCCGGGGGCCTTGTGGTCCTCCTTGGCTGGGATCCCGCCCAAGGATCATCATCTTCTAAAGGGTGTATCTGATCTTGAATGTCTTCACAAAGATCTGCATGCCTCCACGGGGATGTCTCCCGAATCCTTGCCCCATGGGGGCGGTGGACTCAAGGGTGACTCACTCCATAGGTGTGGGGCGAGCTGCCATGGCAAGGGTCTTGCCGGGTTTGCTAAAACCGCCTCCCGGCAAGGATCTTCCGGGGGGGGGTCCACTTCGTCCCCTTTGCTCTTTGTGGTCTTGGTCTTGGCGTCGTTCTGCTTCTCCTTAGCTTCAGCCTTACCTTGGCTCACCTCCCTTACCTTGCTCAGTGTGGTGGTGCCCGTGGCTCAGACTGCCCGTGCACAGTTATAGGTGTACAAAAAGTGTACCCCTCTTTTTGTACACCGACAGGAGCCCCCGGGCCTGGGCCACACGTAAGCGCAATCGCGTCGTTGGGCTAGGCCCAAAAACGGTGAGCGGGCAGGCGGGGCGGTTTTTACCGCGGTAAGTCTCTTCGCGTGCCGCGCTTCCCATGCTTCCCGTTGCTGCCCAGGCCCTCCTTCAACAGACATGGAGGACGTGGACACTGTTGTCGGGGATATTGCTGAGGAGGCCGCAGCGGAGGCCAGCAGGATTGTCGCCGAGGAGGCCGCCAAAGACGCTGACGAGGCCGCCGCTAAGGAAGCTGCCAAGGGTGCCGCCGGGGATGCCGCTGCGGGGGCCACCAAGGCAACCGGCGAGGCTCCTGCCGAGGGCGCCAGCGGTGGACCTGCCGGCGGGGCCGGCAAGGCCTCCACTGAGGAAGAGGTGGTGGGTGACCAGCCTCCCTCCTCCTCAACCTTGGGCCCGGGCAGATATCTGAAGGTGGGCGACGATCTCTTCGTCCACCTCCCAGGGGCGTCAAGTCGGGCGCCCGCCGAAGGGGAAGTTGTTGATGGCGAGGTGCTTGCCGCCACCGGGCTCGAGGTGGTTGATGAGCCGGGCGTTGGTGGCGATGGTTCCCCAAAAGAGCAGCTTTTCCGTGCCATGGGGGCCAATTTCCGGAAGCTCCAAGTGCTCTACCGTGCTTTTCTGGACAAGGTCAAGTCCGGGATGGCAACGGTGGACAACGCGAAGGTGGACTTCAAGGCGCGCGTTGCCGAGACGCAGACCTGGTTCCACCAGACTCGCAAGGACCAGAGGGCCCTTCAGGAGGAATTGGCAAGCGCAATGTCAAGCTCACCATGAAGATGGCTAACATCGAGAAGGCCCAGGAACAGGCGCGAACTTGGCTGCCGCGGCCGAGGCCGTCCGGAACCAGCATCTAGCCGCACTGGATTCCCAGGAAGAGGACCTCACCGTGCGTGAGGCGAAGCTTGCCGCAGTGTTCCGTGGCAAGGATGAGGAGCTCGAGGCCTTTGTCGCGCGGCGGACTCGTGAGCTGGAGCAAAGGCACAAGGAGGCACTCGATGCCCAGGCTCTGGCCCATGCCGGCGAGGTAAGGGAGTTGGAGGTGGCGCAGGACGAGCTGAAGGAGCAGGCCGTCAAGCTGTCCAACGAGAAGAGCACACTCAACAGCGTCTTGGTGGAGGCGCAAGGAGCGGTCATCAGCAGGGCTGGGGAGCTCTCCGAAGCGCGAAACTCCGTCAGATATCTCAAGCTGAAGCTAGATGATCTTGAGAAGATAATGTCGGAGAGCAGGGCTCGGGAGGAGACCTTGACTAGGAGCCTGGAGGAGGAGAAGCAGCTGTGGGCGAACGAGGCCGCCTCCCACCAGGATTATGTGGCAGGCGAGAACAGATGGATCAGCCGTTTGGGGGAGGTCGCCGGCAGGGTCACCTCGCAGTTGGCCACCATGGGGATGCCAAACATGAGGTACGCCCCTGAGCACAGCGGGACCGTCAACACCAAGTTGACCCCATTCTTCGAGGGCTCCTCGGAGCCTTGGCTTATCTTCACTCCAACCGAGCGGCCACGTTGGCCGGGGAAGCTCGGTGACTTTGCCGGGGGGTCATGACCAAGGTCCTCACCAAGATGGCGTACTGGAATCCCGACCTCAACTTCGGTGCCGCGATGGATAGCTTGCCGGAGGGTGTTAACCTCATGGTGCTCAAGGAGCGCATCAAGCCCGTCATCAGCAGCATCGACGAAATCAAGAGGGTGGAAGGCCAGCGCCGGCATTAGGCATCCCGTTCTTCACCGCCGCTGTAGGTTCATGACCAAGACAAATTTCATCTTTAGTTAGAACCGCAACAATGATGTGATGTAATATAACTTTGCAGTACTTTTAATTTCATGCATGTTATTTCCCCGTTCAATTCCTCTTTGTATGTGCGCCCTACACCAATTGGGTAGGCTCGCCGACGCGGAAGCCCTGAGCGGCGTTTTGGGGACGGATCCCCATGGGCCTGCTGGGTATGTGTGCCGCTGGACAAGCCACCTTTCCGTTCTGAACGCGGCCGCTCGAACTGTCGAGCTTGACTCGAGTCAGAATCAAGAGCGTTGTTGGTCGCGGAAGGTTACTCTGCCATTCTCGATGCAGCCGCTTGAGCTGTTGAGTGGACTCGAAACAGGGAAAGGGCGTTGCCGATCGTGGGAGAGCCCCCTGGCGTGCAGGTTTCTCATACAAAGGCGTGACATCTCCAGGGGAATAACCTCATATAAAAAGGATAGAACAAATAAGGGTTCAGTGCAACTTAGCTTCTGTTTGTAGTCACTCGAGCGCTGATCTTCCGGCCTCCGTCCTTCTCCAAGAGCCACGAAGACGAAGGAGTGCTGAGCTGATTGCTAGAGCCGATTCTCACAACTACGCCCCCTACCTGGCGCGCCAAAGATGTCGGTGGGAACGACACCCATGGGATCACAAGAATCCCTACTACGGTTGCTGGGTGCGGGGTCGTGAGAAGAGCAGATCAAACAGATAGCACACGGTTCGTTTATCCAGGTTCGGGCCGCGAGGATGCGTAAAACCCTACTCCTGCTTTGGTGGATTGTATATCTGTGTTCTTGAGCTAGCTATGGGGCATGAGGAGCTCCAAAAAGCCGAATCCTCCTCCTGGTCGCCTCAGGCCTCCTTTTATAGGAAAGGAGTTGCCATAGTGGCACACAGGAGGTGGAAAGGGTATAGTGATGTGAGGTTATCCCTCGCATTACATGACAAGGCGCATTTAATGCGTCTTGCCCAGGTGTCCTTGCTTTATCGGGGACGGGGGGAGAGCCCTATCTCGTCCGTTGCCGCTCCCTCTCGTGTCGACACACGCCCTGGTCAGCGGTGCCTGCGGTGCCATGTAGGCAGGCAGGCAGCTGAGGTGGCGCAGTGGTGGGTCTCCACGAAGATCCGCATGCCGCCACACAGGTGCCTGCCCAGCTGGTTGGGTCGGCAGCTACATGCGAACGGCGGTGGAGGTTTGACTGGCATGGGCTTGATGGTGGCCCTACGGGTGTTCTTGGCAAGGGCCTTGCCGGGTGCCTGGCAAGGGTCTTGCCGTGCCGCCTGCTGTCATCCCCAGCAAGTCTCTTGCCGGGGGCCTTGTGGTCCTCCTTGGCTGGGATCACGCCAAGGATCATCATCTTCTAAAGGGTGTATCTGATCTTGAATGTCTTCACAAAGATCTGCATGCCACCACGGGGATGTCTCCCGAATCCTTGCCCCATGGGTGCGGTGGACTCAAGGGTGACTCACTCCGTAGGTGTGGGGCGAGCTGCCATGGCAAGGGTCTTGCTGGGTTTGCTAAAACCGCCTCCCGGCAAGGATCTTGCGGGGGGGGGGGGGGGGGGTACGCTTCGTCCCCTTTGCTCTTTGTGGTCTTGGTCTTGGTGTCGTTCTGCTTCTCCTGAGCTTCGGCCTTACCTTGGCTCACCTCCCTTGCCTTGCTCAGTGTGGTGGTGCCCGTGGCTCAGACTGCTCGTGCATAGTTATAGGGGTACAAAAAGTGTACCCCTCTTTTTGTACACCGACAGGAGCCCCCGGGCTTGGGCCACACGTAAGCACAATGGCGTCGTTGGGCTAGGCCCAAAAACGGTGCGCGGGCAGGCGGGGCGGTTTTTACCGCGGTAAGTCTCTTCGCGCGCTGCGCTTCCCATGCTTCCCGTTGCTGCCCAGGCCCTCCTTCAACAGACATGGAGAATTGGATACTGTTGTCGGGGATATTGCTGAGGAGGCCGCGGCGGAGGCCAGCAGGATTGCCGCCGAGGAGGCCGCCAAAGATGCTGACGAGGCCGCCGCCGATGAAGCCGCCAAGGGTGCCGCCGGGGACGCCGCTGCGGGGGCTGCCTAGGCGACCGGCGAGGCTCCTGTCGAGGGCGCCAGCGGTGGACCTGCCGGTGGGGCTGGCAAGGCCTCCGCCGAGGAAGAGGTGGTGGGTGACCAGCCTCCCTCCTCCTCAACCCCGGGCCCGGGCAGATATCTGAAGGTGGGCGACGATCTCTTCGTCCACCTCCCAGGGGCGTCAAGTCGGGCGCCCGCCGAAGGGGAAGTTGTTGATGGCGAGGTGCTTGCCGCTATCGGGCTCGAGGTGGTTGATGAGCCGGGCGTTGGTGGCGATGGTTCCCTAGAAGAGCAGCTTTTCCGTGCCATGGGGGCCAATTTCTGGAAGCTCCAAGTGCTCTGCCGTGCTCGCCTGGACAAGGTCAAGTCCAGGATGGCAACGGTGGACAACGCGGAGGTGGACTTCAAGGCGCGCGTTGCCGAGACGCAGACCTGGTTCCACCAGACTCGCGAGGACCAGAGGGCCCTTCAGGAGGAATTGGCCAAGCGCAATGTCGAGCTCACCATGAAGATGACTGACATCGAGAAGGCCCAGGAACAGGCGGCGAACTTGGCTGCCGTGGCCGAGGCCGTCCGGAACCAGCATCAAGCCGCACTGGATTCCCAGGAAAAGGACCTCACCGCGCGTGAGGCGAAGCTTGCCGCAGCGCTCCGTGGCAAGGATGAGGAGCTCGAGGCCCTTGTCGCGCGGCGGACTCGCGAGCTGGAGCAGAGGCACAAGGAGGCACTCGATGCCCAGGCTCTGGCCCATGCCGGCGAGGTAAGGGAGTTGGAGGTGGCGCATGACGAGCTGAAGGAACAGACCCTCAAGCTGTCCAACGAGAAGAGCACGCTCAACAGCGCCCTGGTGGAGGCGCAAGGAGCGGTCATCAGTAGGGCTGGGGAGCTCTCCGAAGCGCAAAACTCCCTCAGAGATCTCAGGCTGAAGCTAGAGGATCTCGAGAAGATGCTGTTGGAGAGCAGGGATCGGGAGGAGACCTTGACTAGGAGCCTGGAGGAGGAGAAGCAGCTACGGGCGAACGAGGCCGCCTCCCACCAGGATTATGTGGCGGGCGAGAACAGATGTATCAGCCATCTGGAGGAGGTCGTCGGTAGGGTCATCTCGCAGTTGGCCACCATGGGGATGCCAAACGTGAGGTACGCCCCTGAGCACAGCGGGACCGTCAACACCAAGTTGACCCTGTTCTTCGAGGGCGTCCTTGGAGCCTTGGCTTATCTTCACACAAACCGAGCGGCCACGTTGGCTGGGGAAGCTCAGTGACTTTGCCGGGGGGTCATGACCAAGGTCCTCACCAAGATGGCGTACTAGAATCCCGACCTCGACTTCGGTGCCGCGATGGATAGCTTGCCGGAGGGTGTTGACCTCACGGTGCTCAAGGAGCGTATCAAGCCCGTCATCAGCAGCATCGACGAAATCAAGAGGGTGGAAGGCCAGCGCCGGGATTAGGCATCCCGTTCTTCACCGCCGCTGTAGGTTCACGACAAAGACAAATTTCATCTTTAGTTAGAACCGCAGCAATGATGTGATGTAATATAACTTTGCAGTACTTTTAATTTCATGCATGTTATTTCCCCATTCAATTCCTCTTTGTATGCGCGCCCTACGCCGATTGGGTAGGCTCGCCGGCGTGGAAGCCCTGAGCGGCGTTTTGGGGACGGATCCCCATGGGCCTGCTGGGTACGCGTGCTGCCGGACAAGCCACCTTTCGATTCCGAACGTGGCCGCTCGAACTGTCGAGCTTGACTCGAGTTAGAATCAAGAGCATTGTTGGTCGCGGAAGGTTACTCTGCCATTCTCGACGCAGCCGCTTGAGCTGTTGAGCGGACTCGAAATAGGGCAAGGGTGTTGCCGATCGTGGGAGAGCCCCCTGGCGTGCAGGTTTCTCATACAAAGGCGTGACATCTCCGGGGGGGAATAACCTCATATAAAAAGGATAGAACAAATAAGGGTTGAGTGCAACTTAGCTTCTGTTTGTAGTCACTCGAGCGCTGATCTTCCGGCCTCCGTCCTTCTCCAAGAGCCACGAAGACGAAGGAGTGCTGAGCTGATTGCTAGAGCCGATTCTCACAACTGCGCCGCCTACCTGGCGCGTCAAAGATGTTGATGGGAACGACACCTATGGGATCACAAGAATCCCTACTACGGTTGTGGGGCGCGGGGTCGTGAGAAGAGCGGATCAAACAGATAGCACACGGTTCGTTTATCCAGGTTCGGGCCGCGAGGATGCATAAAACCCTACTCCTGCTTTGGTGGATTGTATATCTGTGTTCTTGAGCTAGCTATGGGTTGTGAGGAGCTCCAAAAAGCCGAATCCTCCTCCTGGTCGCCTCGGGCCTCCTTTTATAGGAAAGGGGTTGCCATAGTGGCACACAGGAGGTGGAAAGGGTACAGTGATGTGAGGTTATCCCTCGCATTACATGACAAGGCGCATTTAATGCGTCTTGCCCAGGTGTCCTTGCTTTATCAGGGACGGGGGGAGAGCCCTATCTCGTCCGTCGCCGCTCCCTCTCGTGTCGACACGCGCCCTGGCCAGCGGTGCCCACGGTGCCATGTAGGTAGGCAGGCGGCTGAGGTGGCGTGGTGGTGGGTCTCCATGAAGATCCGCATGCCGCCACGCAGGTGCCTGCCCAGCTGGTTGGGTCGGCAGCTGCATGCGAACGGCGGTGGAGGTTTGACTGGCGTGGGCCTGATGGTGGCCCTATGGGTGTTCTTGGCAAGGGCCTTGCCGGGGCCCCGGCAAGGGTCTTGCCGTGGCTCCTGCTGTCATCCCCAGCAAGGCTCTTGCCCGGGGCCTTGTGATCCTCCTTGGCTGGGATCCCACCAAGGATCATCATCTTCTAAAGGGTGTATCTGATCTTGAATGTCTTCACAAAGATCTGCATGCCACCACGGGGATGTATCCCGAATCCTTGCCCCATGGGGGCGGTGGACTCTAGGGTGACTCACTCCATAGGTGTGGGGTGAGCTGCCATGGCAAGGGTCTTGCCAGGTTTGCTAAAACCGCCTTCCGGCAAGGATCTTGCCTGAGGGGGTCCGCTTCGTCCACTTTGCTCTTTGTGGTCTTGGTCTTGGCGTCGTTCTGCTTCTTCTGAGCTTCGGCCTTACCTTAGCTCACTCCCTTGCGTTGCTCAGTGTGGTGGTGCCTGTGGCTCAGACTGCCCGTGCACAGTTATAGGGGTACAAAAAGTGTACCCCTCTTTTTGTACACCGACATTGTCCGGCAGCGGCTCGTCCTGCTCCAGCGCTGGGTCTGTGTGATCGTTATTTCCGTCGAGGCGGGATTTGGGGTGGCACTTGTGTCGCCGCTTTGACTGCTTCTCGAGGGAACAAGCCTTCGGTGCATCCTTCCGCTCATCGTCGTCATCTTTTGGCGCGTCCACCATGTATACGTCATATGACGAGGTGGCTTGCCAGGGCCCAATAGGCATTGGTTCTTCATCGTCTCCTTCATCGGCGTCCATACCGTCGATGTCTTCGGAGTCGAAGTTGAGCATGTCGGTTAAATCATCGACAGTGGCTACAAAGTGGGTGGTGGGTGGGCTTTGAATTTCTTCATCGTCCATATCCCAACCTTGCCGACCGTGGTCCGGCCAGGGCTCTCCTAATAAAGAGAGAGACTTTAGTATCTTCAGAATATCACCGAAAGGCGAGTGCTGAAAGTTTTCCGCGGTAGTAAACTCCATGATCGGCGCCCAATCGGATCCGATCGGTAGGGGCGCGGAGGGTTCGGAGTCCGGAGAGGAGTCCGGTTCCTTGGAGTCACGAGGCTCGCGGAGTGCGGGGCTGGTGTTCGGCTCGATTGCCGTTGGGATCGCAGCCCCTGAGGCGGCGTCCAACCACCCATCCTCGATCGGTGCAGTTGGCTCCGAATTAAGGGTCGAAGCCGATGCGGGTGCGGCCTCCAGGGCACTGTTGGGCGGCAGAGCCAGATCACGCTCGTCGTGTTAGTGCGGCGCGCTCGGCAGTGGCTCGAATCCGTCGAAGATCAAGTTCCCGCGGATGTCAGCCATGTAGTTTAAACTTCCAAATCTGACCTGACGGCCAGGGGCGTAGCTTTCGATCTGCTCTAGATGGCCAAGTGAATTGGCCCGCAGTGCGAAGCCGCCGAAGACGAAGATATGTCCGGGGAGGAAGGTCTCACCCTGGACAGCATCACTATTGATGATCGTAGGAGCCATCAAGCCTCACGGCGACGACACAGAGGAACTCTCAATGAAAGTACCAATGTCGGTGTCAAAATCGGTGGATCTCGGGTAGGGGGTCCCGAACTGTGCGTCTAGGCCGGATGGTAACATGAGGCAGGGGATACGAAGTTTTACCAAGGTTCGGGCCCTCTTGATGGAGGTAAAACCCTACGTCCTGCTTGATTAATATTGATGATATGGGTAGTACAAGAGTAGATCTACCACGAGATCAGAGAGGCTAAACCCTAGAAGCTAGCCTATGGTATGATTGTTGTTCTGTATGTTGTTCTACGGACTAAAACCCTCCGGTTTATATAGACACCGGAGAGGGTTAGGGTTACACAAAGTCGGTTACAATGGTAGGAGATCTACATATCCGTATCGCCAAGCTTGCCTTCCATGACAAGGAAAGTCCCTTCCGGACACGGGACGAAGTCTTCAATCTTGTATCTTCATAGTCCAGGAGTCCGGCTGAAGGTATAGTCCGGCCATCCGGACACCCCCTAATCCAGGACTCCCTCAGCTGGCACCAAATAACAACTATTTAGGTCTAAAACTAATCCCGAATGTAGATGTAGAGGTAGCGTGCTGATGGCGATCACATCGACTTTGGAATCATTTCCCACGCGCATCATCACCTCGTCCTTAGCCAGCCTTCGCTTAATCCATAGTCCCTGTTTCGAGTTGCAAATATTAGCAACAGAACCAGTATCAAATACCCAGGTGCTACGGCGAGCTCTAGTAAGGTACACATCAATAACATGTATATCACATATACCTTTTTTCACCTTGCCATCCTTCTTATCCGCCAAATACTTGGGGCAGTTCCGCTTCCAGTGACCAGTCTGTTTGTAGTAGAAGCACTCAGTCTCAGGCTTAGGTCCAGACTTGGGTTTCTTCTCCTGAGCAGCAACTTGTTTGCTGTTTTTCTTGAAGTTCCCCTTCTTCTTCCCTTTACCCTTTTTCTTGAAACTGGTGGTTTTGTTAACAATCAACACTTGATGCTCCTTTTTGATTTCTACCTCCGCAGCCTTTAGCATCGCGAAGAGCTCGGGAATTGTCTTATTCATCCCTTGCATATTATAGTTCATCATGAAGCTTTTATAGCTTGGTGGCAGTGATTGAAGAACTCTGTCAATGACACTATCAACAGGAATATTAACTCCCAGTTGAGTCAAGTGATTATGATACCTAGACATTTTGAGTATATGTTCACTGACAGAACTATTCTCCTCCATCTTGCAGCTATAGAACTTATTGGAGACTTCATATCTCTCAATCCGGGCATTTGCTTGAAATATTAATTTCAACTCTTGGAACATCTCATATGCTCCATGACGTTCAAAATGTCGTTGAAGTCCCGGTTCTAAGCCATAAAGCATGCCACACTAAACTATCGAGTAGTCATCAGCTTTACTCTGCCAGACGTTCTTAACGTCATCAGCAGCAGGCCTGGCACCCAGCGGTACTTCCAGGATTTAATTCTTTTGTGCAGCAATGAGGATAATCCTCAAGTTACGGACCCAATCCATATAATTGCTACCATCACCTTCCAACTTTGCTTTCTCAAGGAACAATAGCACAGGCCATCTATCTACAATAACATAGACAAACAAAATACTATCAGGTACTAAGTTCATGATAAATTTAAGTTCAATTAATCATATTACTTAAGAACTCCCACTTAGATGGACATCTCTCTAATCATCTAAGTGATCACGTGATCCAAATCAACTAAACCATAACCGATCATCACGTGAAATGGAGTAGTTTTCAATGGTGAACATAACTATGTTGATCATATCTACTATATGATTCACACTCGACCTTTCGGTCTCAGTGTTCCGAGGCCATATCTTCATATGCTAGGCTCGTCAAGTTTAACCCGAGTATTCTGCGTGTGCAAAACTGGCTTGCACCCGTTGTAGATGAACGTTGAGCTTATCACACCTGATCATCACGTGGTGTCTCGGCATGACGAACTTTGGCAACGGTGCATACTTAGGGAGAACACTTTTACCATGAAATTTAGTGAGAGATCATTTTATAATGCTACCATCAAACAACGAAAAATAAGATGCATAAAGGATAAACATCACATGCAATCAATATAAGTGATATGATATGGCCATCATTATCTTGTGCTTGTGATCTCCATCTCCGAGGCACCGTCATGATCACCATCATCACCGGCGTGACACCTTAATCTCCATCATAGCATCGTTGTCGTCTCGCCAACTATTGCTTCTACGACTATCACTACCGCTTAGTGATAAAGTAAAGCAATTATAGGGCGATTGCATTGCATACAATAAAGCGACAACCATATGGCTCCAGCTAGTTGCCGATAACTCCGTTACAAAACACGATCATCTCATACAATAAATATAGCATCATGTCTTGACCATATCACATCACAACATGCCTTGCAAAAACAAGTTAGACGTCCTCTACTTTGTTGTTGCAAGTTTTACGTGGCTGCTACGGGCTGAGCAAGGACCGTTCTTACCTACGCATCAAAACCACAACGATAGTTCGTCAAGTTAGTGCTGTTTTAACCTTCGCAAGGACTGGGCCTAGCCACACTTGGTTCAACTAAAGTTGGAGAAACTGACACCCGCCAGCCACCCGTGTGCAAAGCACGTCGGTAGAACCAGTCTCGCGTAAGCGTATTGATACGTCTCCAATGTATCTATAATTTTTGATTGTTCCATGCTATATTATATTCTGTTTTGGACATTATTGGGCTTTATTATACACTTTTATATTATTTTTGGGACTAACCTATTAACCCGAGGCCCATCCCAGAATTGTTGTTTTTTTGCCGATTTTAGGGTTTCGCAAAAAAAGAATATCAAACGGACTCCAAACAGAATGAAACCTTCGGGAATGTGATTTTTGGAACGAACATGATCTAGAGGACTTGGACCCTACATCAAGCAATCAACAAGGAAGGCACGAGGTAGGGGGCGCGCCTACCCCCTCCCCCCAGGCGCGCCCTCCACCCTCGTGGGACCCCTGTTGCTCCACCGACTTACTCCTTCCTCCTATATATACCTACGTACCCCCAAACTACCAGATACGGAGCCAAAACTCTAATTCCACCGCCGTAACTTTCTGTATGCACGAGATCCCATCTTGGGGCCTTTTTTGGAGCTCCGCCGGAGGGGGCATCGATCACGGAGGGCTTCTACATCAACACCATAGCCCCTCCGATGAAGTGTGAGTAGTTTACTTCAGACGGGTCCATAGTTATTAGCTACATGGCTTCTTCTCTCTTTTTGTATCTCAATACAAAGTTCTCCCCCTCTCTTGTGGAGATCTATTCGATGTAATCTCTTTTGCGGTGTGTTTGTTCAGACCGATGAATTGTGGGTTTATGATCAAGTTTATCTATGAACAATATTTGAATCTTCTCTGAATTCTTTTATGTATGATTGGTTATCTTTGCAAGTCTCTTCGAATTATTAGTTTGGTTTGGCCTACTAGATTGATCTTTCTTGCAACGGGAGAAGTGCTTAGCTTTGGGTTCAATCTTGCGGTGTCCTTTCCTAGTGACAGTAGGGGCAGCAAGGCACGTATTGTATTGTTGCCATCGAGGATAACAAGATGGGGTTTATATCATATTGCATGAGTTTATCCCTCTACATCATGTCATCTTGCTTAAAGCGTTACTCTGTTCTCTTGAACTTAATACTCTAGATGCATGCTGGATAGCGGTCGATGTGTGGAGTAATAGTAGTAGATGCAGGTAGGAGTCAGTCTACTTGTCTCGGACGTGATGCCTATATACATGATCATACCTAGATATTCTCATAACTATGCTCAATTCTGTCAATTGCTCAACAGTAATTTGTTCACCCACCGTAAATACTTATGCTCTTGAGAGAAGCCACTAGTGAAACATATGGCCCCCGGGTCTATCTTCCATCATATTAATCTTCCAATACTTAGTTATTTCCTTTGCCATTTAGTTTACTTTGCATCTTTTATTTCTCTTTATCATAAAAATACCAAAAATATTATCCTATCATATCTATCAGATCTCACTCTCGTAAGTGACCGTGTAGGGATTGACAACCCCTTATCGCGTTGGTTGCGAGGATTTATTTGTTTGTGTAGGTGCGAGGGACTCATGCGCGGCCTCCTGATAACCCACAAGTATAGGGGATTGCAACAGTTTTCGAGGGTAGAGTAGTCAACCCAAATTTATTGATTCGACACAAGGGGAGCAAAAGAATATTCTCAAGTATTAGCAGCTGAGTTGTCAATTCAACCACACCTGGAAACTTAATATCTGCAGCAAAGTGTTTAGTGGCAAAGTAATATGATAGTAGTGGTAACAGTAGCAAAAGGTAACGGTAGCAAAAGTAATGTTTTTGGTATTTTGTAGTGATGATAGCAATAGCAACGGAAAAGTAAATAAGGGAAGAACAATATATGGAAAGCTCGTAGGCAATGGATCGGTGATGGAGAATTATGCCGGATGCGGTTCATCATGTAACAATCATAACATAGGGTGACACAGAACTAGCTCCAGTTCATCAATGTAATGTAGGCATGTATTCCGAATATAGTCATACATGCTTATGGAAAAGAACTTGCATGACATCTTTTGTCCTACCCTCCTGTGGCAACGGGGTCCTAATGGAAACTAAGAGATATTAAGGCCTCCTTTTAATAGAGTACCGGAACAAAGCATTAGCACATAGTGAATACATGAACTCCTCAACCTATGGACATCACCGGTAAGTATCCCGATTATTGTTACTTCGGGGTTAACGGATCATAACACATAATAGGTGACTATAGGCTTGCAAGATAGGATCAAGAACTCTCATATATTCATGAAAACATAATAGGTTCAGATCTGAAATCATGGCACTCGGGCCCTAGTGACAAGCATGAAGCATAGCAAAGTCATAGCAACATCAATCTCAGAACATAGTGCATACTAGGGATCAAACCCTAACAAAACTAACTCGATTACATGATACATCTCATCCAACCCATCACCGTCCAGCAAGCCTACGATGGAATTACTCACGCATGGCGGTGAGCATCATGAAATTGGTGATGGAGGATGGTTGATGATGACGATGGCAAAGGATTCCCCTCTACGGAGCCCCAAACGGACTCCAGATCAGCCCTCCCGAGAGGTTTTAGGGCTTGGCGGCGGCTGTGTAGGGGGTCCCGAACTGTGCGTCTAAGGCGGATGGTAACAGGAGGCAGGGGACACAATGTTTTACCCAGGTTCGGGCCCTCTTGATGGAGGGAAAACCCTACGTCCTGCTTGATTTATTCTTGATGATATGGGTAGTACAAGAGTTGATCTACCACGAGATCGGAGAGGCTAAACCCTAAAAGCTAGCCTATGGTATGATTGTATGTTGTCCTACGGACTAAAACCCAACGGTTTATATAGACACCGGAAGGGGCTAGGATTACACAAGGTCGGTTACAAAGGAGGGGATATACATATCCGTATTGCCTAGCTTTCCTTCTACGTCAAGTAGAGTCCCATCCGGACACGGGACGAAGTCTTCAATCTTGTATCATCATAGTTCAACAATCCGGCCAAAGGATATAGTTCGGCTGTCCGGATACCCCCTAATCCAGGACTCCCTCAATAGCCCCTGAACCAGGCTTCAATGACGATGAGTCCGGCGCGCAGTGTTGTCTTCGGCATTGCAAGGTGGGTTCCTCCTCCGAACACACCACGGAAGAAGTTGAATACAAGGATAGTGTCCGACCCTGCAAAATAAGTTCCACATACCACCGTAGAGAGAATAATATTACCACAAATCTAATCAGCTGACACGTTTTGGCAGCATGACATCAACCACGATCCGGTAATTATTTGAACCGTTTTTTCTTTAACCAGCCCCCCGCACATAACGCGAGGCGGTTTCTTGGCACGTCTTGTCAAAGCAGAGAACGTGTTCCCCTTATTACATGATTCTCATCAATACGGACGTGGGTAACCCAACCGCGCCATCAATTACGGCGCTTGGGGGATAAGCGAGTTTTACCAGGATAGTGGGGGCGCATAGTTTAGTCCGCCCTTATAAAGGGATAAGATCTCACCTTTTTCTACCAAGCCTTCTTCCTCCTTGCTCATCCATTCTCGCGCACTCGAGCTCTAGCGCCCAAGTCCGGATCCTCCTCCTCAACTCTCTCCAAACATGTCCGGAGCGGGAGGCAAGAAGATGGCCTCCTCCATCATGGAGGGGCACATCAAAAAGTTACGTGGAGCCGGATACTTAGCCGCGGACATTGCGCACCGGCTGCCAGCCGCGACGCAGGTCGTCCCTACCCCGGAACCTCACGAAAGGGTGGTTTTCCTCCACCACTTCTTTCGAGGATTGGGGTTTCCCCTGCATCCATTCGTCCGCGGCCTCATGTTCTACTACGGGCTGGACTTTCATGATCTGGCCCCGAATTTCATCCTCAACATCTCAGCGTTTATCGTCGTGTGCGAGGCTTTCCTCTGCATCGGGCCCCACTTCGGCCTATGGCTGAAGACCTTCAATATCAAGCCGAAGGTTGTAGGCGGCCAACAAGCGGAATGCGGCGGAGCCATGGTGGGAAAAATGCCCAATGTTGCATGGCTCGAGGGCTCCTTCGTGGAGATCGTAAAGGGGTGGCAATCGTGGTGGTTCTACATCACCGAGCCGCGCGACACCAACTGGATGGCAGGCCCCGAGTTTCGATCCGGAATCCCCACGCGGCTCACTTCCTAGAAGGAGAAGGGCTTGTCCTGGGGTTCATTGGTGGAGCTGGACGGACTCCAGAAGTGTATCCGGAACATGACAAGCAAGAAACTTAAGCTTGTCAACATAGTCCAGGTCATGCTCTTCCGCCGGATCCTCCCGTGTCAACAACGGTATTTCAACTTATGGGAGTTCAACTCGGCCCGGCACCAGACTCTAAGCGAGCTCTTCGACACGACGCACAAAGACGTCTGGAGGGTGCTGTTCAAGGGCGCCGAGGTCCCTCCCTCTCTCACCGAGGACCGTAGGCTAAGCACGAAGCGCCCTGCGAATCCGGTAAGTTCTGTACATCTGGTAGGATATTTATTTCCCATAGCTTAACCATGTTCGGGGTCTAAACTCCCATGCCTTTAACAGGACTGGGTGGAGGCATCGGAGCAGATTGACTGTCCGGCCCCTCTGCCCGAAGACACTGTGGACGCTTTCCTGATGGAGATGCGGACTCCGGCTCCTTATGAGGTGCCAGATAAGACCAAGAAGAAGGCCAAGGGAACTCGAAAGAGTTCCCGGCGCTAGGTGGTATCGGACTCATCGTCCAATAACTCTGAGACGCACTCCTCCCAAGAAAACGAGGAGGAGGAAGATGAAGATGCTCCCCCTCCAGCCGGGGGAGACAAGAAAAGGAAGGCCGCCCCAACCGAGGAGGCCAAAGGGTCCAAGAAAGGAAGGAATCTCCTTCTGGACTGCCCCACCACCGCCGCCGAAGGCGAAGGCGAGTGGCTGCTCAGGGCCAAGCCCCTGGCGAAGTCGTAAGTATTCGGATACCAGAGTAAATCATAGCATACCTTTGTCGCACTGCTTCTCCTAACGCCGAATATGATTATGCAGACCACCGCAAGCCCGTATCGACGTATCCTCGTCGGACGGTTCCTTGGACTCGTTAGATATGGATAGCGATCCATTTCCGACCGCCTCCTCCCCTTGCCCTACGGACAATGCCGAGGTATTGTCTCAAGGGGAACCGAGCCGGGGGAGACAGTCCCGGAGGTGCCTCAAGGTGATCTTCCGGACTCTAGGAGCAAAGGGAGCAAGGCTCCCGGGGACTCCAAGTTCGGCTCTCAGCCGAACACTGGGCCGGAACCTCCATTGGTTCCGGACTCGGGCAGGCGGCCCCCTTCCAAAAGGGGTAAGATGCCCGTGCCGGTGACCTCTGTCCATCCAGAGGCACCCGACAACTTGCTGGGAGCGCTTCGTGGCGCTTCCATCGATGAAGAGCACCGCACTATTATGAGTGCGGTGATCAAGAAGGTTCAGTCTGCCAAGAGCGGACTGACTGAAGCCTGTGCCAGCCTTCTAACAGGCTTTGAGGTAAGTATTTAAAATATAGGAAAAACATTACCGCATAGACAGTAACCCCTGATGCTCTGTTTGGTGTTCACAAAGAAAAGCCGAATAGAGGATCGAATAATATCTGCAGGAGTCTAATATAAGTATGTCTATATGCGTATGCAGGCTTCGCTGCTGACCTCTGCCGCACTGACTGCGGAGGTCGCCGTACTGAAGCAGGACCTCGAGGGGTCCGAGAAAGAGCTCGGCCTTGCCAAGAGGCAGCTCGAGGAGAACAAAGGTAAGTAATACCTATTGGAAATATGCCCTAGAGGCAATAATAAATTAGTTATTATTATATATTTATTGTTCATGATAATCGTTTATTAGCCATGCTAGAATTGTATTGATAGGAAACTCAGATACATGTGTGGATACATAGACAACACCTTGTCCCTAGTAAGCCTCTAGTTGACTAGCTCGTTGATCAATAGATGGTTACGGTTTCCTAACCATGGACATTGGATGTCGTTGATAACGGGATCACATCATTAGGAGAATGATGTGATGGACAAGACCCAATCCTAAGCCTAGCACTAGATCGTGTAGTTCGTTTGCTAAAGCTTTTCTAATGTCAAGTATCATTTCCTTAGACCATGAGATTGTGCAACTCCCGGATACCGTAGGAGTGCTTTGGCTGTGCCAAATGTCACAACGTAATTGGGTGGCTATAAAGGTACACTACAGATATCTCCGAAAGTGTCTGTTGGGTTGGCACGAATCAAGACTGGGATTTTTCACTCCGTGTAAACGGAGAGGTATCTCTGGGCCCACTCGGTAGGACATCATCATAATGTGCACAATGTGACCAAGGAGTTGATCACGGGATGATGTGTTATGGAACGAGTAAAGACACTTGCCCGTAACGAGATTGAACAAGGTATCGGGATACCGGCGATCGAATCTCGGGCAAGTACAATACCGCTGGACAAAGGGAATTGAATACAGGATTGATTGAATCCTCGTCATCGTGGTTCATCCGATGAGATCATTGTGGAACATGTGGGAGCCAACATGGGTATCCAGATCCCGCTGTTGGTTATTGGATGGAGAGTTGTCTCGGTCATGTCTGCATGGTTCCCGAGCCCGTAGGGTCTACACACTTAAGGTTCGATGACGCTAGGGTTATAGGGAATAGATATACATGGTTATCGAATGTTGTTCGGAGTCCCGGATGAGATGCCGGACGTCACGAGGAGTTCCGGAATTGTCCGGAGGTAAAAATTTATATATGGGAAGTCATCATACGGTCACCGGAATAATTTGGGGGGTTACCGGAATTGTACCGGGACCACCGGAGGGGTTCCGGGGGTCCACCCGGAGGGTCCACCTGCCCCGGAGGGCCCTATGGGCTGTGTGTGGAGAGGGACCAGCCCCTTCGTGGGGTGGGCCGCCTCCCCCTAGGGCCCATGCGCCTAGGGTTTGGGGGAACCCAAAAGGGGGGGGGGCGCCCCCCTTGCCTTGGGGGGCAAGGCAACCCCACTGGCCGCCGCCCCCTCCTCATATTGGATCTGAGGTGGTCGGCCCCCCTCTCCCTTGCCCCTATATATATGTGGGGGGTGGGAGGGCAGCCGCACCCCAAGTGCTGGCGCAGCCCTCCCTCCTACTACACCTCCTCCTCCTCCTCCATAGTGCTTGGCGAAGCCCTGCTGGAGAACCACGAGCTCCATCACCACCACGCCGCTGTGCTGCTGTTGGACTCTCTTCCTCAACCTCTCCCTCCTCCTTGCTGGATCAAGGCATGGGATACATCTCCGTTCCATACGTGTGTTGAACGCGGAGGTGCCGTCCGTTCGGCGCTAGGATCATTTGTGATTTGGATCACGACGAGTACGATTCCATCAACCTTGTTCACTTGAACGCTTCTGCTTAGCGATGTACAAGGGTATGTAGATGCACTCTCCTTCCCCTCGTTGCTAGATTACTCCATAGATTGATCTTGGTGATGCGTAGAAAATTTTAAATTTCTGCTACGATCCCCAACAGTGGCATCATGAGCTAGGTCTATGCGTAGTTTCTATGCACGAGTAGAACACAAGTTGTTGTGGGCGTCAATTTTGTCAATTTACTTGCCGTTACTAGTCTTATCTTGATTCGGCGGCATCGTGGGATGAAGCGGCCCGGACCGACCTTACACGTACTCTTACGTGAGACTGGTTCCACCGACTGACATGCACTAGTTGCATAAGGTGGCTAGCAGGTGTCTGTCTCTCCCACTTTAGTCGGATCGGATTCGATGAAAAGGGTCCTTATGAAGGGTAAATAGAAATTGCCATATCACGTTGTGGTTTTGGCGTAGGTAAGAAACGTTCTTTCTAGAAACCTATAGCAGCCACGTAAAAACTTGCAACAACAATTAGAGGACGTCTAACTTGTTTTTGCAGCATGTGCCGTGTGATGTGATATGGCCAAAAGGATGTGATGAATGATATATGTGATGTATGAGATTGAACATGTTCTTTTAATAGGAATCACGACTTGCATGTCGATGAGTATGACAACCGGCAGGAGCCATAGGAGTTGTCTTAATTTATTTATGACCTGCGTGTCAACTTAAACGTCATGTAATTACTTTACTTTATTGCTAAAGCGTTAGCCATAGTAGTAGAAGTAATAGATGACGAGACAACTTCAAGAAGACACGATGATGGAGATCATGGTGTCATGCCGGTGACAACGATTATCATGGAGCCCCGAAGATGGAGATCACAAGGAGCAAAATGATATTGGCCATATCATGTCACTATTTGATTGCATGTGATGTTTATCATGTTTTGCATCTTATTTGCTTAGAACGATGGTAGCTTAAATAAGATGATCCCTCACTAAAATATCAAGAAAAGTGTTCCCCCTAACTGTGCACCGTTGCAAAGGTTCGTTGTTTCAAAGCACCACGTGATGATCGGGTGTGATAGATTCTAACGTTCGAATACAACGGGTGTTGACGAGCCTAGCATGTACAAACATGGCCTCGGTACACATGCGAAACACTTAGGTTGACTTGACGAGCCTAGCATGTACAGACATGGCCTCGGAACACATAAGACCGAAAGGTCGAACATGGGTCGTATAGAAGATACGATCAACATGAGATGTTCACCATTGATGACTAGTCCGTCTCACGTGATGATCGGACACGGCCTAGTCGATTCGGATCATGTTTCACTTAGATGACTAGAGGGATGTCTATCTGAGTGGGAGTTCATTAAATAATTTGATTAGATGAACTCAATTATCATGAACATAGTCTAAATTGTCTTCGCTAATATGTTGTAGATAAATAGCTCACATTGTAGCTCCCTGTTTCAATACATTCCTAGAGAAAGATTAAGTTGAAAGATATTGTAAGCAATGATGCGGACTAGGTCCGTAGTCTGAGGAGTGTCCTCACTGCTACACAGAAGGCTTACGTCTTTCATTCATCGCTCGATGTGCAAACCCCTACAATGTCGTCTGTGGATGTTGTGAACACCTGACAGACACATCCTGATGACTACTTGATAGTTTAGTGCACCATACTTTACGGCTTAGAATCGGGATTCCAATGACATTTTGAACGCCATAGAACATATGAGATGTTCCAAGATCTGAAATTGGGATTTCAGGCTCATGCCCGTGTTGAGAGTTGTGAGACCTTTGACAAGTTCTTTTGCCAACAAGATGGAGGAGAATAGCTCAGCTAGTGAGCATGTGCTCAGAATGTCTGGGTGCTACAATCACTTAAATCAAGTGGGAGTTAAACTTCCAGATAAGATAGTGATTGATAGAGTTCTCTAGCCACTATCACTAAGCTACTAGATCTTCGTGATGAACTATGACATGCAAGGGATGGAGTTGATCCCGGAGCTGTTCGCGGTGCTTAAGACCACAAAAGGTAGAAATCAAGAAGGGGCATCAAGTGTTGACGGTTTAACAAGACCACTGGTTTCAAGAAGGGCAAGGGCTAGAAGGGAAACTTCATGGATGGCAAACCAGTTGCCGCTCTAGTGAAGGATCCTAAGGTTGAACCCAAACCCGAGACTAAGTGCTTCTATTGTAAGGGGAACGGTCACTGGTAGCGGAATTACCCCAAATGCATGGTAGATAAGAAGGCCGGCAACTTCAACAAAGTATATACGTGTTATTAATGAGTACCTCACTAGTACTCCTGGTAGCACCTGGGTATTGGATACCGGTTCAGTTGCTATTATTGGTGACTTGAAGCAAAAGCTACGGACTAAACGGAGACTGTCTAAGGGCGAGGTGACGATGTGTGTTGGAAGTGTTTCCAAAGTTTATGAGATCACCATCGCACTCTCCATCTGCCTTCGGGATTAGTATTGAACCTAGATAAATGTTATCAGGTGTCTACGTTGAGCATGTATATGATTAGATCATGTTCATTGCAATACGGTTATTCATTTAAGTTAGAGAATAATGGTTATTCTGTTTACATGAATGATACCTTTCATGGTCATGCACCCTATGTGAATGGTTCATTGAATCTCGGTCGTGGTAATACACATGTTCACGCCAAAATATGTAGAGTTAATAATGATAGTACCACTTTCTCGTGGCACTGCCGCTTAGGTCATATTGGCGTAAGATGCATGAAGACACTCCATGTTGATGGATGTTTGGAGTCACTTGATTTTGAATCACTTGACACATGCGAGCCATGCCTCATGGGCATGATGACTAAGACCCCGTTTTCAGGTACAATGAAACGGGCAAGTGACTTGTTGGAAATCATGCATGCTGATGTGTGTGATCCAATGAGAATTGAAGTGTGCGGTGGATATCGCTATTTTCTCATCTTCACTGACAATTTGGGTAGATATAGGTATATCTACTTAATGAAGCAGAAGTCTGAAACATTTGAAAAGTTCAAGCGATTTCAAAGTGAAGTTAAGAATCATAATAACAATAAGATCATGTTCCTACGATCTGATCAAAAGGGGATTTTTTGAGTTATGAGTTTGGCAATCACTTAAGACATTGTGGAATTGTTTCATAGTTGAAGCCACTTGGAACACCACAAGGTAATGGTGTGTCCCAACGTCGTAATCGAACACTATGAGATATGGTGCGATCTATGATATCTCTTATCAATCTACCGTTTTCATTTTGAGGTAGAGACAGCTGCATTCACTTTAGATAGGACACCATCTAAGTCCGTTGAGATGACGTCGTATGAACATTGGTTTGGAAAGAAACCAAAGTTGTCGTTTCTTAATGTTTGGGGCTGCGATGTTTAAGCCGGAGAAGCTCGAACCCAAAGTGGATAAACACATCTTCATAGTATACTCAAAGGTGACAGTAGGGTATACCTTCTATCTCAGATCCGAGGGAAAATTGTTTGTCTATAAGAACGGGTCCTTTCTCGAGAAGGGGTTTCTCTTGAAAGAATTGAGTGGGAGGAATATAGAACTTGATGAGGTTGTCGAACCTTTACTTCAACCAGAGAGTGATGCAACACAGAAAGATGTTTTCTGTGGCACCTATGTCTGTTGAATAGGAAGTTAATGATGGTGATCATGAAGCTTCGGATCAGGTTGCTATCGAACCTCGTAGGTCGACAAGGATATGTACTACTCCTAAGTGGTACGGTAATCCTGTCTCAGATATCATGTTGTTGGACAACAATGAACCTGCGAGCTATGGAGAAGCGATGGTGGGCCCGTATTCCGACAAATGGTTAGAAGCCATGAAATCCGAGATAGGATCCATATATGAGAACAAAAGTATGGACTTTGGTGGACTTGCCCGATGATCGACCAGCCATTGAGATAAATGGATCTTTAAGAAGAAGACGGACGTGGGCGGTAATGTTACCGTCTATGAAGATCGACTTGTGAGAAAAAGTCTTTTCACAAGTTCAAGGAGTTGACTACGATGAGAATTTCTCACCCGTAGCGATGCTTAAGTCCGTCGGAATCATGTTAGCACTAGCTGTATTTTTCGATTATGAAATCTTACAGATGGATGTCAAAACAAGTTTTCTTACCAAGTTTTCGTAAGAAAGAGTTGTATGTTATACAATCAAAGTTTTGTCGATCCTAAGGATGCTAAAAGGTATGCTGGCTCCAGCGATCCTTCTATGGACTAGAGCAAGCATCTCGGAGTCAGAATATATGCTTTGATGGAGTGATCAAAGCTTTTAGGTTCATACAATGTTTGTTAGAAACTTGTATTTACAAGAAAGTGAGTGGGAGCACTACAACATTTCTGATAAGTATATGTGGATGACATATTGTAGATCCGAAATAATGTAGAATTTCTGGAAAGCATAAACGGTTGTTTGAAGAGTGTTTTTCAAAGGAAGACCTGGATAAAGCTACTTACATATTGGGCATAAAGATCTATAGAGATAGATCAAGACGCCTGATGATACTTTCAAAGAATGCACACCTTGACATGTTTTTGAAGGAGTTCAAAATAGATCAGTCAAAGAAGGGGTTCTTACCTGAGTTGTAAGGTGTGAAGTTGAGTAAGACTCAAAGATCGACCACGACAGAAGAAAGAGGAAGGACGAAGGTCGTCCCCTATGCTTTTGTCATAGGCTCTATACGGTATGCCATGCTGAAGTACCGCACCTGATGTGTGCCTTGCCATATGTCTGGCAAGAGGATGTCGTTGATAACGGGATCACATCATTAGGAGAATGATGTGATGGACAAGACCCAATCATAAGCCTAGCACAAGATCGTGTAGTTCGTTTGCTAAAGCTTTTCTAATGTCAAGTATAATTTCCTTAGACCATGAGATTGTGCAACTCTCGGATACCGTAGGAGTGCTTTGGGTGTCCCAAACGTCACAACATAACTGGGTGGCTATAAAGGTACACTAGAGGTATCTCCAAAAGTGTCTGTTGGGTTGGCTCGAATCGAGACTGGGATTTGTCACTCTGTGTAAATGGAGATGTATCTCTGGGCCCACTCGGTAGGACATTCATCATAATGTGCACAATGTGACCAAGGAGTTGATCACGGGATGATGTGTTACGGAACGAGTAAAGAGACTTGCCGGTAACGAGATTGAACAAGGTATCAGGATACCGACGATCGAATCTCGGGCAAGTACAATACCGCTGGAAAAAGGGAATTGAATACGGGATTGATTGAATCCTCGACATCGTGGTTCATCCGATGAGATCCTCGTGGAACATGTGGGAGCCAACATGGGTATCCAGATCCCGCTATTGGTTATTGGCCGGAGAGTTGTCTCGGTCATGTCTGCATGGTTCCCGAGCCCGTAGGGTCTACACACTTAAGGTTCGATGATGCTAGGGTTATAGGGAATAGATGTACGTGGTTACCAAATGTTGTTCGGAGTCCCAGATGAGATCCCGGACGTCACGAGGAGTTCCGGAATGGCCTGGAGGTAAAGATTTGTATATGGGAAGTCATCATACGGTCACCGGAAGAATTCGGGGGGTTACCGGTATTGTACCGGGACCACCGGAGGGGTTCTGGGGGTCCACCAGGAGGGTCCACCTGCCCCGGAGGGCCCTATGGGCTGTGTGTGGAGAGGGACCAGCCCCTTAGTGGGCTGGGGTGCCTCCCCCTAGGGCCCGTGCGGCTAGGGTTTGGGGGAACCCTAAAGGGGGGCGCCCCCCTTGCCTTGGGGGGCAAGGCAACCCCCCTGGCCGCCGCGCCCTCCTCAGATTGGATCTGAGGGGGCCGGCCCCCCTCTCCCTTGGCCCTATATATATGTGGGGGTGGGAGGGCAGCCGCACCCCAAGTCCTGGCGCAGCCCTCCCTCCTCCTACACCTCCTCCTCCTCCATAGTGCATGGCGAAGCCCTGCTGGAGAACCACGAGCTCCATCACCACCACGCCGTCGTGCTGCTATTAGACTCTCTTCCTCAACCTCTCCCTCCTCCTTGCTGGATCATGGCGTGGGAGACGTCTCCGTTCCGTACGTGTGTTGAACGCGGAGGTGCCGTCCGTTCGGCGCTAGGATCATCGGTGATTTGTATCACAACGTGTACGATTCCATCAACCTCGTTCACTTGAACGCTTCCGCTTAGCGATCTACAAGGGTATGTAGATGCATTCTCCTTCCCCTTGTTGCTAGATCACTCCATAGATTGATCTTGGTGATGTGTAGAAAATTTTAAATTTCTGCTACGATCCCCAACAATACCTTATCTATATGCAAAAAAGGTGCGATTGCGAAATGACAGGATCATCATGAATGTGCCAGGGGCCACGACCGAAGTGGCGACCCTAAAGCAAGCGTTGTCCGAAGCCGAAGACAAAGTGGCCAAGGAGTGCACCGAGCGGGAAAAGCAAGAGGCACGGGTGGGCGAGGCGCAGCAAGAGCTCCAAGCTCTCGTGACGAAGCACGAGGCGTTGGAGCTTGACTCGAAGACGCGAGAGTCTGAGCTTTCCGCAGCCCTCGAGAGCGCAAAGAATGCCAAGGCTAAAGCCCGAAAGGCCCTCCAGGAGATTGAGGCAATGAGGAAGATAGTGGCAGGTCAATATGCAAAGCAAGCATGTGAAAGTAAATTACGTGTTACTTACCCGAGTCCGGAGCTCGGAGCATTTGCAGATTTGCCCCACAGCGTGTCGGGCGCCGTGAAGTTTTACCAGGCCGAGGAGGGAAGCTTGACGGAGAAGCTGTTCTGGTCTCAGTATACTGGGACCAAACACCCGATGCCTATGATTCACCAGCTGAAGCAACTGGTCGAGCTACACAAGGTGGCCGAACAGGCCATGAGGGGCCTTATAGTCCGGATGTGGCCTGGCAACTCCCTTCCCAACAGCTACTTTGGCCTGGTGAGGTGGCTTATGGATGCCTGCCCACGGCTGGAGGCCATAAAGTGGTCCGTCTGCATCGGGGCTGCACACTGGGCCTTTGCCCGTGTGAAGGTGCACTGGGCCAAGATGGACGCTGAGAAGCTGGTGAAGGAGGGGCCGCTGCAGGGCAAGGAGCATCGCCACCCCGAGATGTATTATGAGGGTGTCCTGAAGGGTGCCCGTCTTGTAGCAGACGAGTGTGCGAAAGATGTAATATTTGAATGAACTTGCTCGTGTGATCCCGTAGTATGAAAACTTGTTCATAGGTGCTATGCAATGCTTTTTTGAATTTAAAATATTACCTTCTGTTCGGCTGTTTATCAAATCTGAGAGATGGCTAGTCGTCGGCTTCTGCCCCCATGCCACGAGTGCTGGACTATTCGGGATAAACATGAGCACTCTTTTTCCCATTTTTGGGTCCTTTGAGGGAGGTTCTCAGCACAACGAACAAGGCAATCAGACTATAATGCTTTATCACTCTTACTTAGCCATAGAATTCTATAATTTTAAATTTTGGCGAAGCCCCTAGTATTCGGAAGGCCGAATTCGGGGTGTTATACACGTCTTAAGTCGGATAAAGCCTACTCCCCGCTCTAAGCGGCATAAGTCTTTAGGGACTCGAAACCTCTTGAACAGCGACCAGTCTCTCGCCTTATCATGTAGTCAGTTTTAGCTTTCTCTACGGAGGTGCTTAGCCCAGCTGAACCGGGGCACAATCGCAGTAGTTCTCCCAGTGCTACCTTAGCCGATATAGCGGAACATAAGGTACCAAAACATGGGAGCCGGTCAAACCCAACTATTGATCCAAGACATGATTTAGAGCTGATGCATATAATGCTATAAGTTCGGGGTGCCGCACCGTCGAAAGTGTTCGGACTTCTCATGCCGTATTATGAGGTATGCTTAAGCCCCTGGCGTATTGGCCATACCAGAGTGTACGGGTGCTGAATGTCATGAATGAATATATATATATATATATATATATATATATATATATATATATATATATATATATATATAGGGTTGCGCTATTCGTCACCCTGGGTGAGGAATAGTTATTCTTCACCCCCCTCTATTTTACCATCAATGCATCGTAATTTTACGTTCCATAAGTTTTGTCTTATTTCTGACGCAAAAAGGAACCATAAGAAAATATATAATCGCCATAAAAAATATTTTTTGTTATGTAAAATTACAAACATAAAAACATAGTCTAAAATACACATAAACTGCAATTTGTTTTTGTCTTATGACCTATATTTTTATTTTGTTATGTCAAATTTTACGTAGTGAATCAATAGGAATGTAACTATTTGACTTTGAAACGTAATTTAATTATGAAATGATCGTAAGATTACCTCGGGTGAAGAATAACTTATTCTGCACCCAGGGTGATGAATAGTAACACTATATATATAAGAAGAATAGAGAATGCGATAGTAGTCTAGCGCTATGCATTGTTTATTAAAAAAGGTGCGTTAAAGCAGAATGATACAAGTAGTGCGATAAGCAAAAAGTAGGACTATTTGACATGTCCCCTCCAAGGGCAAGCTGAGGAATGGTATGTAAAGCAGGTATTTCACTCGTTGTCAGAGACCACCTGGGAGTTCCGTGGTGCGACGTAGCTTTCTGCCTCCTTGGTTGTTGCATCGTGTGTCCGGCAATCGTACTGCCGGATGGGGTTTCCAGAGATTAAAGTCCTGAAAAAGAGAAAAAATAATAACGCGGGAAGCCCCTAGTGCGGTGGAGCCGTGTCTTGGGGCGTGCCGTAGTCGTTCCCCCCTCCCCACCTGTGCCCATGGTATTTTCAATGCGTAATTATGTACGCGGGGCATGGATTTTGCCGTTTGGCTAGGACTGGGGTGGGGGCCGCATTGCTATGCGAGCTCGGAACATGCCAGGCAGTCTTGCTGCCGATTACTCCGGGCGCGCTTGAAGGAGTCCGGGTCTTTAATCGGCGAACTGGTGGATTGCCTTAAGAGGCTGCTTTGTGCTTGTGCTGCGAGGGCTGCAGTGTGCTCCTCTGTGCGGAGAGAGCGCTCTATGCATCCATTGACTGTGATGACCCCCGAGGTCCTGGCTTGTTGAGCTTGAGGTACGCATAATACAGTACCGCATTGAATCTCAAAAATGTGGTTCGCCCGAGCAGTGCATGATAGCCACTGTGGAACGGGACTATATCGAAGATTAACTCCTCGCTTCAGAAGTTATCCGGGGATCCGAAGACCACTTCCAGCGTGACTGAGCCCGTGCAATTGGCATCCACACCTGGTATGACGCCTTTAAAGGTCGTTTTTGTGGGTTTGATCCTTGAGGGGTCTATGCCCATTTTGTGCACTATGTCCTAATAAAGCAGGTTCAGGCTGCTGCCACCGTCCATAAGGACTCGAGTGAGGTGAAATCCGTCGATGATTGGGTCTAAGACCAGTGCGGCGAATCCGCCATGACGGATACTAGTGGAGTGGTCCCTGCGATCAAAGGTGATAAGACAGGAGGACCATGGGTTGAACTTTGGGGCGACTGGCTCCAATGCATATACGTCCCTTAGCGCATGCTTCTGCTCCCTCTTGGGGATGTGGGTTGCGTATATCATGTTCACCGTACGCACTTGTGGGGGGAACCTTTTCTGTCCTCCGGTGTTCGGCTGCTGGGGCTCCTCCTCGTCATCGCTATGTGACCCCTTATCTTTGTTTTCGGCATTTAACTTGCCGGCCTGCTTGAACACCCAACAATCCCTGTTGGTGTGGTTGGCTGGCTTGTCGGGGGTGCCGTGTAATTGACATGAGCGATCGAGTATACGGTCCAAACTGGAAGGGGCCGGAGTGCTTCTTTTGAATGGATTTTTCCGCTGACCGGCTTTAGAGCCTCTGAATCCGGCATTGACTACCATATCCTCGGTATTGTCATTGTTAATGCGGCGCTTATGTTTGTTGCGACGTGACCTGCCATTGCCATCCTTGGTATCTGAAGTACCATGGTTCTTTGATATGCTATTGCTGCGAGCCAGCCAGCTGTCTTCTCCCGCGCAAAAGCGGGTCATGGGTGTCGTGAGGGCTGCCATAGATTTTGGCTTTTCCTGGCCAAGGTGCCGGGCGAGCCACTCGTCGCAGATGTTGTGCTTAAAATCTGCTAGGGCCTCTACATCCGGACAGTCGACGATTTGATTTTCCTTTGTTAGGAACCATGTCTAGAATTGTGTCGGCATCAAAACCGGCGGATCTCGGGTAGGGGGTCCCGAACTATGCGTCTAGGCCGGATGGTAACAGGAGGCAGGGGACACGATGTTTTAACCAGGTTCGGGCCCTCTTGATGGATGTAAAACCCTACGTCCTGCTTGATTAATATTGATGATATGGGTAGTACAAGGGTAGATCTACCACGAGATCAGAGAGGCCAAACCCTAGAAGCTAGCCTATGGTATGATTGTTCTTTGTCCTATGGACTAAAACTCTCCGATTTATATAGACACCGGAGAGGGCTAGGGTTTACACAGAGTCGGTTACAATGGTAGGAGATCTTCATATCCGTATCGCCAAGCTTGCCTTCCATGCCAAGGAAAGTCCCTTCCGGACACGGGACAAAGTCTTCAATCTTGTATCTTCATAGTCCTGGAGTTCGGCCGAAGGTATAGTCCGGCCATCCGGACACCCCCTAATCTAGGACTCCCCCAGTAGCCCCCGAACCAGGCTTCAATGACGACGAGTCCCGTTCGCAGATTGTCTTCGGCATTGCAAGGCGGGTTCCTCCTCCAAGTACTTCATTGAAGATTTTGAACACAAAGGTAGCGTACGGCTCTGCAAAAATAAGTTTCCACATATTTCCATAGAGAGAATAATATTTACAAAAATCTAATCTGCTGACATATTCCGTAGCATGACATCACACCACGGCCAGGTCTTTATTCGAATCGTTTTATCGTCCCACCTCAGGCGTTTAGCGAGGCGGTTTCCTTGGCACGTCTTGTTAAAGCAGAGATCGTGTCCCCTTATTCCGGGATTCTCATCAATACGGGTGTGGGTAACCCAACCGCGCCATTGACTACGGCGCTTGGGAGATAAGCGAGTTTTACCAGGCTGGTGTGGGCGCGTAGTCGCGCCCGCCCATATAAGGGGATAAGGGTCCACCTTTTCATCCACGCCTTCTTCCTCCTTTGCCTATCCATTTCCGCGCACTCGAGCTCCAGCGCCCAAGTCCGCACACGCCACCTCAACCTTCTCCAGCCATGTCCGGAGCGGGAGGCAGGTGGATGGTCTCCTCCGTCACGGAGAGACACATCAAAAGACTGAGGAAGGCCGGATACTTGTCTAACGACATTGGGCACTGGCTTCCCGAAGAGGGGCAGCTCATCCCCACCCCTAGGCCCCATGAGAGGGTGGTTTTCCTCCCCCATTTCCTCCGCGGACTGGGCTTCCCTCTCCACCCATTTGTCCGGGGCTCATGTTCTACTATGGCCTGGATTTCCACGATCTGGCCCCAAATTTTGTCCTCAACATCTCGGCGTCTATCTCGTGTGCGAGGCTTTCTTCCGCATCCGCCCCCATTTCGGCCTATGGCTCAAGACTTTCAATGTCAAGCCGAAGGTGGTGCGCGGCACCCAAGCGGAGTGCGGAGGTGCCATGGTGGGCTAGATGCCCAACGTCCTATGGTTCGAGGGCTCCTTCGTGGAGTCCCTAAAGGGGTGGCAGTTGGGGTGGTTTTACATCACCGAGCCGCGTGACCCTGAATGGGTCGCAACCCTCGAGTTCCGATCCGGACCTCCTACGCGGCTCGCCTCTTGGAAAGAGATGGGCCTGTCGTGGGGTAAAAAAGGAGAGCTGACTGGACTCCAAACATGCGTCCAAACCCTGGTGGATAGGAATCTCAAACTTGTCAACGTAGTCCAGGTTATGCTCATCCGTCGGATCCTCCCGTGTCAACAATGGGCTTTCAACCTGTGGGAGTTCGACCCGGCACGGCACCGAACTCTGAGCAGGCTCTACGACACGACGTACAAAGATGCCTGGAAGGTGCTTTTCAAGGGCACCGAGGCCCCCACATCCGCTACCGAGGATCGCGGATTCAGCATGCAGTGTCACGCTCGTGCAGTAAGTTGTTTTCACCTTTTACAGGCTATTAGTTTTTCATAGTTTGACTCCATGCGGGATCTAAGTTCCCTTACCTTGACAGGATTGGCAGGAGACGTCCAGACAATTCAACTATCCGGCTCCTTTGCCCGAAGCCCCAGCAGACCCTTGCTTGGCGAAGCTGCTAGTTTCGGCACCTTACGTGGTGCCGGAGAAGAAGGCCAAGAAGAAGGCCACAGAGACTCGAAAGAGTGCCCGGTGCCAGGAGGTGTCGGATTCACCATCCGACGACTCCAATGCGCGCTCCTCCCATGAAGACGAGGAGGAGGAAGAGGAGACCTCTCCCCCCCAGCGGGGGAGGGAAGAAAAGGAAGGCCGCCCCAACCGGGGAGGCCGAAGGGTCCAAGAGGGGAAAGACCCCTCCTCGGGACTACTCCACCAATGCCGACGACGGCAAAGAGGAGTGGCCGCACAGGGCCAAGCCCCTGGCGAAATCGTAAGTATCCGGATACCAGAGTGATTCATAGTATTCCCCCATTGCACAGCTTTTCCTTACGTCAAACATGATTGTGCAGTCCGCCCAAGGCCGGGCTCGACGAGTCGTCGAGCGGCTCCCTGGACTCGTCGAATGTGAATTCGCTTCCAACGGCTTCCTCCCCCACCCTACGGACGGAGCCGAGGTGGCGTCCCAACAGGTTCCAAGCGAGGAGGAGGTGGTCCTGGAGGCGCCGCAAGGCAACCTCTCGGACTCCAGGCGTAAAGGGGATAGAACCCCCAAGGGCTCCAAGTCCGGCCTTGAGCGGGACACCGCGCCGGAACCTTCAACGGTTCCAGACTCTGGTAGGCAGCCTCCTTCCAAGAGGAGCAAGCCTACCGAGCCGGTGACCTCCGTCCAATCGGAGGCACCAGACAATTTGCTGGAGACGCTTAATGGCGCCTCCATCGACGAGAAGCACCCGCACTGTTATGAGTGTGGTGATCCAGAAGGTTCGGTCCGCCAAGAGCGGACTGACTGAAGCATGTGCCAGCCTTCTAACAGGCTTTGAGGTAAGTAAAGAATATGTAAAAATATTACCGCATAGACAGTAGCCCCTGATGCTCTGTTCGGCGTTCGGAAAAGAAAAGCCGAATAGAGGATCTAATAATCATAGGAGTCTAACATAATCAAGTCAATATGCGTATGCAGGCTTCGCTGCTGGCCTCCGCCGCACTGACTGTGGAGGTGGATACGCTGAAGCAGAACCTCGCGCGGTCCGAGAACGAGCTCGGCCATGCCAAGAGGCAACTCGAGGAGAAGGAAGGTAAGTAATACCTTGCGCAATTATAAAGAGAAGATATGGTTGCAAAAAATGACAGGATCAACATGCTATTATAGGGGCCACGGCCGAGGTGGCAACCCTTAAGCAAGCGCTATCCGAGGCCGAAAACAGGGCGGCCGCGGAGCGCACAGAGAGAGAAGCAGGAGGCGCGGGTGGAGGAGGTGCAGAAAGAGCTCCAGGCTCTCGTGAAAAAACATGAGAGTTTGGAGCTTGACTCAAAGTCACAAGCGTCCGAGTTTGCGGCAGCCCTCAAAAGTGCGAAGTCTGTCCAGGCCGAAGCCCAGAAAGCCCTCAAAGATATTGACGCGATGAAGAAGATAGCGGCGGGTAAGGCATTCATTATGCAAAGCAAGCACGTGAAAGTGAATTACTTGTTACTTACCCGAGTCCAGAGCTCTCCAGGAGCATTCACAGATTTGCCCCGCAGTGCGTCTGATGCCGCCGCCTACTACCGAGCCGAGGAGGGGAGCTCGACGGAGAAGGTGTTCTGGTCTCAGTATGCTGAGGCCGGATATCTGGTGCCTTTGAGCGACTAGCTGAAGCAGATGGTCGAGCTCCACAAGGTTGCCGAACGGGCCATAAAGGGCCTCATAGTTCGGCTGTGGCCTGGAGACACTCTGCCTGGGAGCTACTTTGGGCTGGTGAGGCGGCTGGTGGATGCCTGTCCCCGGCTTGAAGTAACCAAGCGCTCCGTTTGCATCGAAGGTTCCCGTAGGGCGCTTGCCCGTGCTAAAGTGCACTGGGGCAAGATGGATGCGGAGAAGCTGGTGAAGGACGGGCCTCCGCCGGGCAAGGAGCATCGCGTCCCGGAAGCGTATTATGAGGGCGTCCTGAAGGGTGCCCGCCTTATAGCGGATGAATGCTCCAAAGATTTAATTTTTGAGTAAACTCGCATTTGTGATCCTTGTCGGGGGTGCTGATCCCACGGACACCTATGGGACCACGGCGGACCGGGGCCCCTTTCGGTTCGGCAGGGGGGCGGAGAGTGCACGAAGAGCAGATCGAGGCGAACGCACGAGCGACGCGATCAGTTTACCCAGGTTCGGGCCGCACGGATGCGTAAAACCCTACTCCTGCTTTGATTTGTATTTGTGTTCTTGCTCGGGAGCGATGAATGCTACAGTACGCTCAAATGGCTAGCGAGACCAAGCGTGAAAATGATCGTCCGACCCCCTTCTATGTTGCACACGGGCCTCCTTTTATATGTCAAAGGGGTCACCAACAGGTGGCAACAGAGATGAGGGTAAAAAGGTAAATGAGGTGGTGGTTGGTGCCACCGCTTACTACAGTTGTATCATACCTAACCCTGACGGCAGGGGACAAAGGCATTAAATGCCTATCTATGTCGCCTAGACGGTGCAGAAAGGGGCCGTCAGGGGCGCCACCGTTTGCCACGATGGCTATCTTGTCAGCGCCTGCTTGCCACCGCATGCCCCTGGCTGCATAGCCTCCAGCCACGTACGCCAGGAACGGTCCCAGAGCGACACGTTGGTGGGTGAGCTGGAGCGCGGGCTGCGGAGTAGTAGCTTGCCGCGGATGTTGTCTTGTCGCATCCGGGAGCTTGTCGCTCACCGGGTCTTGTCGTGTCCGGGAGCTTGTCGCTCACCGGGTCTTGCCGGGACGCGCAGCGCGTCGCAGCAAGCTTCTCGGGATGCCTTGGTTGGTGTTCCCGGCAAGCTCCTCTTGCCGGGGTCTTTGTGCTTCGAGTGGCCTTCCCGGCAAGCTCCTCTTGCCGGGGCCTCACGCCTTGGCTTGAATACTTTGTTCTTGAATTGCTCCAAAGGAACCACCGAGGACCTTGGCGGTCACCCGGCAAGCCTTGCCGCGGGGTGCTGCGACTGCCCGTGCACAAGTTCGGGATACTAAGGTACCCCTACTTTAGTACACCGACAGGAGCCCCCGGGCCTGGGCCATACACGGTGCCGAGTGCTGTTGGGCCAGGCCCAAAACAGTGCACGGGCACGCGCGGCCTGGGTCACGCCGTATCTGACTCCGCATTCACCGCGCCCTCCCCGAGTGGCACGCGTCGAACGCGGCGTCGTGGGCGAAATCGTGGGTGGTTGTTTATTCGTAATGGCGAAACGTCCGCTCCCCCCCATCTTTATAAGCAGAGGAAACAGGGGTAATGCGCCATCTGCCCATTGTTGCTTCAAATCTCAAAACCTCCGCCGCTCCCCGTCTTCTCAGAGCAACAAGAGAGCAGCGCCCCGCTCCCCCCATTGCCACCAGCACCACCACTGCCGTCGGCCTCCTCCACCACCTCCGCCATGGCTCCGAAGGGCGACAAAGGGAAGGCAGTGAAGTCGACCGAGGCGCAGCGGCTCACGGCACTGCGGAAGGAGCGAGCCATCTTCCCCCCTAAGCTCGGCGCGAAGGAGTTGTGGGAGTACTATTACCTTTTATGGTCGACGGAGACGCGAGCTCACCTGCGGACCAAGGTGTTCCCGGCTTCTGCTCACGCGACGGCTCCGGACGGGTACCCTTTCTTTGCCGTATTCTTCTACTGCGGGCTCTGCCCGCCCTTTTCCGAGTTCTTCTGCGACATCATGAACACATATGGCCTTTGCCTCCTTGATTTCACTCCCAACGCCGTCCTCACCATGGCAGTTTTCGCTCACCTTTGCGAAAACTTTGTCGGAGTCCACCCTAGTGTAGCTCTCTTCCGCCATTTCTTCATCCCTCGGGTAGAGAGAGGAGAGCCTCTGTCCGGCGGAATCGCCTGGATCTCAATGTCCGGCAAGAAGGAACCTTATCCGGAGGGGGAGTTCCGAGGCAAGTGGGAGGAGTGGAGAGCGGATTGGTTTTGGATTGTCGAGGAGAGCCCGCAGCTATTCACCGCCCAGCGCCAAGCAGCAGCAGTACGCGGCAGTGACTGGAGCGACTTGGCCCCGGAAGACAGCAGGCTAAAGATTGCCGTCACCAGGATCCAGCGCCTTAGGCTTGCCGGACTCACCGTAGGCGCCGTTGGCGCAGACTTTCTTCGCCGCCGCATCGCCCCCCTGCAGGAATGGAGAAGGCCTGCTTGGGAGTTCAAGAACGCAGCGGATATAATGAGGCTAAAGATTGCCGTCACCAGCATCCAGCGCCTTAGGCTTGCCGGACTCACCGTAGGCGCCGTTGGCGCAGACTTTCTTCACCGCCGCATCGCCCCCCTGCAGGAATGGAGAAGGCCTGCTTGGGAGTTCAAGAACGCGGCGGATATAATGAGGCTGCGCCCGGGCCTCAATTACAATTTCACTGTCCTTGAGCTCAACGGCATGCTGCAGGAGCTCTTCAAGTACGATCCAGATCACCCCGAAGTCTTCAGGTTGCCGCAGGGCATCGTCCCTTTGTGTAACAACTCTGCACTCGACCGCATCCGGGCGATGATGCCGCTGTGCGACTCGCATGGAATCGAGCCAACTTGGCAAGAGCCCGAAGATGAGGTCGTGCAGCAGTTTTTCGACAGCCTGGTAGAAGTGCCAATCCGCGCTGATGAGAAGGACGGCCTCATCCGCGACACCACCGAGGCGGAGTTGGCGTACATCGCCACCAGGTTGGAAGAGGCAGCGGCAGCCGCAGCGGTAGGTGAATTTGGGTTCACTTTCGAGGAGGCAGCGGCAGCAGAGGAAGAAAACCGTGCCGAGCGAGAAGAGTTCATCGGCAAGAAAGTGTTGGGGAACGCAGTAATTTCAAAAATTTTCCTACGCACACGCAAGATCATGGTGATGCACAGCAACGAGAGGGGAGAGTGTTGTCTACGTACCAACGCAGACCGACTGCGGAAGCGATCACACAACGTAGAGGAAGTAGTCGTACGTCTTCTTCCCGATCCGACCGATCCAAGCACCGTTACTCCGGCACCTCCGAGTTCTTAGCACACGTTCAGCTCGATGACGTTCCTTGGGCTCCGATCCAGTAAAGCGTCGAGGAAGAGTTCCGTCAGCACGACGGCATGGTGACGATCTTGATGTACTACCGACGCAGGGCTTCGCCTAAGCACTGTAACGGTATGATCGAGGTGGAATTTGGTGGCAGGGGGCACCGCACACGGCTAAGGAACGATCTCAAGGATCAACTTGTGTGTCTTGGGGTGCCCCCTGCCTCCGTATATAAAGGTTGGAGGGAGGGGGGCTGGCCGGCCAAAGAGGTGTAGGCGCAGGAGGAGTCCTACTCCTACCGGGAGTAGGACTCCCCCCTCCAATCCTAGTCCAACTAGGAAACCTTCAAAGGGGAGAGAGAGAGAGGTGGCCGGCCCCTCTCCTAGTCCTAATAGGACTAGGGAGAGGGGGGGAGGCGCAGCCCTATGTGGGCTGCCCTCTCACCTTTCCACTAAGGCCCATGTTGGCCCATTTGGCTCCCGGGGGGTTCCGGTAACCCTCCCGGTAATCCGGTAAAATCCCGATTTCACCCGGAACACTTCCGATGTCCAAACATAGGCTTCCAATATATCAATCTTTACGTCTCGACCATTTCGAGACTCCTCGTCATGTCCGTGATCTCATCCGGGACTCCGAACAACCTTCGGTACATCAAAATGCATAAACTCATAATAACTGTCATCGTAACGTTAAGCGTGCGGACCCTACGGTTCGAGAACAATGTAGACATGACCGAGACACGTCTCCGGTCAATAACCAATAGCGGGACCTGGATGCCCATATTGGCTCCTACATATTCTACGAAGATCTTTATTGGTCAGACCGCATAACAACATACGTTGTTCCCTTTGTCATCGGTATGTTACTTGCCCGAGATTCGATCGTCGGTATCCAATACCTAGTTCAATCTCGTTACTGGCAAGTCTCTTTACTCGTTCCGTAATACATCATCTCATAACTAACATCTTAGTTATTATGCTTGCAAGGCTTATGTGATGTATATTACCGAGAGGGCCCAGAGATACCTCTCCGACAATCGGAGTGACAAACCCTAATCTCGAAATACGCCAACCCAACATCTACCATTGGAGACACCTGTAGTACTCCTTTATAATCACCCAGTTACGTTGTGACGTTTGGTAGTACCCAAAGTGTTCCTCCGGAAAACGGGAGTTGCATAATCTCATAGTTATAGGAACATGTATAAGTCATGAAGATAGCAATAGCAACATACTAAACGATCGGGTGCTAAGCTAATGGAATGGGTCATGTCAATCAGATCATTCTACTAATGATGTGACCTCGTTAATCAAATAACAACTCCTTGTTCATGGTTAGGAAACATAACCATCTTTGATTAACGAGCTAGTCAAGTAGAGGCATACTAGTGACACTCTGTTGGTCTATGTATTCACACATGTATTATGTTTCCGGTTAATACAATTCTAGCATGAATAATAAACATTTATCATGATATAAGGAAATAAATAATAACTTTATTATTGCCTCTAGGGCATATTTCCTTCAGTCTCCCACTTGCACTAGAGTCAATAATCTAGTTCACATCGCCATGTGATTTAGAAGCAATGGTTCACATCACCATGTGATTAACACCCATAGTTCACATCGTCATGTGACCAACACTCAAAGGGATTACTAGAGTCAGCAATCTAGTTCACATATCTATGTGATTAACACCCAAAGAGTACTAAGGTGTGATCATGTTTTGCTTGTGAGATAATTTTAGTCAACGGGTCTGTCACATTCAGATCCGTAAGTATTTTGCAAGTTCTATGTCTACAATGCTCTACACGGAGCTACTCTAGCTAATTGCTCCCACTTTCAATATGTATCCAGATTTAGAATCATCTGGATCAGTGTCAAAAACTTGCATCGACGTAACCCTTTACGACGAACCTTTTTGTCACGTCCATAATCGAGAAACATTTCCTTATTTCATTAAGGATAATTCTGACCGCTGTCCAGTGATCTACTCCTAGATCACTATTGTACTCCCTTGCCAAATCAGTGCAGGGTATACAATAGATCCGGTACATAGCATGGCATACTTTATAGAACCTATGAATGAGGCATAGGGAATGACTTTCATTCTCTTTCTATCTTCTGCCGTGGTCGGGCTTTGAGTCTTTACTCAACTTCACACCTTGTAACATAGGCAAGAAACTTTTTCTTTGATTGTTCCATTTTGAACTACTTCAAAATCTTGTCAAGGTATGTACTTATTGAAAAACTTATCAAGTGTCTTGATCTATCTCTATAGATCTTGAAGCTCAATATGTAAGCAGCTTTACCGAAGTCTTTCTTTGAAAAACTCCTTTCAAACACTTCTTTTTTTGCTTTACAGAATAATTCTACATTATTTCCGATCAACAATATGTCATTCACATATACTTATCAGAAATGCTGTAGTGCTCCCACTCACTTTCTCGTAAATACAGGCTTTCACCGCAAGTCTGTATAAAACTATATGCTTTGATCAACTCATCAAAGCGTATATTCCAACTCCGAGATGCTTGCACCAGTCCACAGATGGATCGCTGGTGCTTGCACATTTTGTTAGCACCTTTTGGATTGACAAAACCTTCTGGTTGCATCATATACAACTCTTCTTTAATTAATCCATTAGGGAATGCAGTTTTGTTTATCCGTTTGCCAGATTTCATAAAACGCGGCAATTACTAACATGATTCGGACAGACTTAAGCATAGATACGAGTGAGAAAATCTCATCGTAGTCAACACCTTGAACTTGTCGAAAACCTTTTGCGACAATTCTAGCTTTGTAGATAGTAACACTACTATCAGCGTCCGTCTTCCTCTTGAAGATCCATTTATTTTCTATGGCTTGCCGATCATCGGGCAAGTCAACTAAAGTCCATACTTTGTTCTCATACATGGATCATATCTCAGATTTCATGGCTTCAAGCCACTTTGCGGAATCTGGGCTCACCATCGCTTCTTCATAGTTCGTAGGATCATCATGATCTAGTAGCATGCCTTCCAGAACAGGATTACCGTACCACTCTGGCGCGGATCTTACTCTGGTTGATCTACGAGGTTCAGTAGTGTCTTGTTCTGAAGTTTCATGATCATCATCATTAGCTTCCTCACTAACTGGTGTAGGTGTCACAGAAACATTTTTCTATGATGTACTACTTTCCAATAAGGGAGCAGGTACAGTTACCTCGTTAAGTTCTACTTTCCTCCCACTCACTTCTTTCGAGAGAAACTCCTTCTCCAAAAAGTTTCCGAATTTTAGCAACAAAAGTCTTGCCTTCGGATCTGTGATAGAAGGTTTATCCAATAGTTTCCTTTGGATATCCTATGAAGACGCACTTCTCCGTTTGAGTTTGAGCTTATCAGGATGAAACCTTTTCATATAAGCATCGCAACCCCAAATTTTTTAAGAAACGACAGCTTAGGTTTCTTGTCAAACCATAGTTCACACGGTGTCATCTCAACGGATTTAGATGGTGCCCTATTTAACGTGAATGCAGCTGTCTCTAACGCATAACCCCAAAACGATAGTGGTAGATCGGTAAGATACATCATAGATTGCACTATATCCAATAAAGTACAGTTATGACGTTCGGACACACCATTATGCTGTGGTGTTCCATGTGGCATGATTTTGTGAAACTATTCCACATTGTTTTAATTGAAGACCAAACTCGTAACTCAAATATTTTACCTCTGCGATCATATCGTAGAAACTTTTATTTTCTTGTCACGATGATTTTCCACCTTCACTCTGAAATTCTTTGAACTTTTCAAATGTTTCAGACTTATGTTTCATCAAGTAGATATACTCATATCTGCTCAAATCATCTGTGAAGATCAGAAAATAATGATACCTGTCGCGAGCAATATTTATCGGATCACATACATCAGTATGTATGATTTCCAATAAATCTTTTCTCGCTCCATTGTTCCGAAGAACGGCGTTTTAGTCATCTTGCCCAAAAGGCATGGTTCGCAAGCATCAAGTGATTCATAATCAAGTGATTCCGAAAGCCCATCAGCATGGAGTTTCTTCATGCGCTTTATACCAATATGACCTAAACAGCAGTGCCACAAATAAGTTGCACTATCATTATTAACTTTGTATCTTTTAGTTTCAATATTATGAATATGTGTATTATTAAGATCGAGATCCAATGAACTATTTTCATTGGGTGTGTAACCATATAAGGTTTTATTCATGTAAAGAGAACAACAATTTATTCTTTTACTTAAATGAATAACCGTATTACAATAAACATGATCAAATCATATTCATGCTCAACGCAAACACCAAATAACACTTATTTAGGTTCAACACTAATCCCGAAAGTATAGGGGAGTGTGCGATGATGATCATATCAATCTTGGAACTACTTCCAACACACATCGTCACTTCACCCTTAACTAGTCTCTGTTTATTCTGCAACTCCCGTTTCGAGTTACTAATCTTAGCAACTGAACTAGTATCAAATACTGAGGGTTTGCTATAAACACTAGTAAAGTACACATCAATAACATGTATATCAAATATACTTATGTTCACTTTGCCATCCTTCTTATCCGCCAATCACTTGGGGTAGTTCCGCTTCCAGTGACCAGTCCCTTTGCAGTAGAAGCACTTAGTCTCAGGCTTAGGATCAGACTTGGGGTTCTTCACTTGAGCAGCAACTTGCTTGCCGTTCTTCTTGAAGTTCCCCTTCTTCCCTTTGCCCTTTTCTTGAAACTAGTGATCTTGTCTACCATCAACACTTGATGTTTTTCTTGATTTCTACCTTCATCAATTTCATCATCATGAAAAGCTCGGGAGTCGTTTTTGTCATCCCTTGCATACTATAGTTCATCACGAAGTTCTACTAACTTGGTCATGGTGACTAGAGAATTCTGTCAATCACTATCTTATCTGGAAGATTAACTCCCACTTGATTCAAGCGATTGTAGTACCTAGACAATCTGAGCACATGCTCACTAGTTGAGCGATTCTCCTCCATCTTTTAGCTATAGAACTTGTTGGAGACTTCATATCTTTCAACTCGGGTATTTGCTTGAAATATTAACTTCAACTCCTGGAACATCTCATATGGTCCATGACGTTCAAAACGTCTTTGAAGTCCCGATTCTAAGCCATTAAGCATGGTGCACTAAACTATCAAGTAGTCATCATATTGAGCTAGCCAAACGTTCATAACGTCTGCATCTGCTCCTGCAATAGGTCTGTCACCTAGCGGTGCATCAAGGACATAATTCTTCTGTGCAGCAATGAGGATAAACCTCAGATCACGGATCCAATCCGCATCATTGCTACTAACATCTTTCAACACAATTTTCTCTAGGAACATATCAAAATAAACACAGGGAAGCAACAACGCGAGCTATTGATCTACAACATAATTTGCAAAATACTACCAGGACTAAGTTCATGATAAATTTAAGTTCAATTAATCATATTACTTAAGAACTCCCACTTAGATAGATATCCCTCTAATCCTCTAAGTGATCACGTGATCCAAATCAACTAAACCATAACCGATCATCACGTGAGATGGAGTAGTTTTCAATGGTGAACATCGCTATGTTGATCATATCTACTATATGATTCACGCTTGACCTTTCGGTCTCCGTGTTCCGAGGCCATATCTGTATATGCTTGGCTCGTCAAGTATAACCTGAGTATTCCGCGTGTGCAACTGTTTTGCACCCGTTGTATTTGAACGTAGAACCTATCACACCAGATCATCACGTGGTGTCTCAGCACGAAGAACTTTTGCAACGGTGCATACTCAGGGAGAACACTCCTTGATAATTTAGTGAGAGATCATCTTATAATGCTACCGTCAATCAAAGCAAGATAAGATGCATAAAAGGATAAACATCACATGCAATCAATATAAGTGATATGATATGGCCATCATCATCTTGTGCTTTGTGATCTCCATCTCCGAAGCATCGTCATGATCACCATCGTCACCGGCGCGACACCTTGATCTCCATCGTAGCATCGTTGTCGTCTCGCCAATCTTATGCTTCCACGACTATCACTACCGCTTAGTAATAAAGTAAAGCATTACATCGCGATTTCATTGCATACAATAAAGCGACAACCATATGGCTCCTGCCAGTTGCCGATAACTCGGTTACAAAACATGATCATCTCATACAATAAAATCAGCATCATGCCTTGACCATATCACATCATAACATGCCCTGCAAAAACAAGTTAGACGTCTTCTACTTTGTTGTTGCAAGTTTTACGTGGCTGCTACGGGCTTAAGTAAGAACTCATCTCACCTACGCATCAAAACCACAACGATAGTTCGTCAAATAGACTCCGTTTTAACCTTCTCAAGGACCGGGCGTAGTCACACTTGGTTCAACTAAAGTTGGAGAGATAGTCTTCCGCAAGCCATCTATGTGCAAAGCACGTCGAGGGAACCGGTCTCGCATAAGAGTATGCGTAAGGTTGGTCCGGATCATCTCAACCAACAATACCGCCGAACCAAAGTATGACATGCTGGTAGGCAGTATGACTTGTATCGCCCACAACTCACTTGTGTTCTACTCGTGCATATAACATCAAACCATAAAACCTAGGCTCTGATACCACTGTTGGGGAACGCAGTAATTTCAAAAATTTTCCTACGCACACGCAAGATCATGGTGATGCACAGCAACGAGAGGGGAGAGTGTTGTCTACGTACCAACGCAGACCGACTGCGGAAGCGATCACACAACGTAGAGGAAGTAGTCGTACGTCTTCTTCCCGATCCGACCGATCCAAGCACCGTTACTCCGGCACCTCCGAGTTCTTAGCACACGTTCAGCTCGATGACGTTCCTTGGGCTCCGATCCAGCAAAGCGTCGAGGAAGAGTTCCGTCAGCACGACGGCGTGGTGACGATCTTGATGTACTACCGACGCAGGGCTTCGCCTAAGCACTGTAACGGTATGATCGAGGTGGAATTTGGTGGCAGGGGGCACCGCACACGGCTAAGGAACGATCTCAAGGATCAACTTGTGTGTCTTGGGGTGCCCCCTGCCTCCGTATGTAAAGGTTGGAGGGAGGGGGGCTGGCCGGCCAAAGAGGTGTAGGCGCAGGAGGAGTCCTACTCCTACCGGGAGTAGGACTCCCCCCTCCAATCCTAGTCCAACTAGGAAACCTTCAAAGGGGAGAGAGAGAGGTGGCCGGCCCCTCTCCTAGTCCTAATAGGACTAGGGAGAGGGGGGGAGGCGCAGCCCTATGTGGGCTGCCCTCTCACCTTTCCACTAAGGCCCATGTTGGCCCATTTGGCTCCCGGGGGGTTCCGGTAACCCTCCCGGTAATCCGGTAAAATCCCGATTTCACCCGGAACACTTCCGATGTCCAAACATAGGCTTCCAATATATCAATCTTTACGTCTCGACCATTTCGAGACTCCTCGTCATGTCCGTGATCTCATCCGGGACTCCGAACAACCTTCGGTACATCAAAATGCATAAACTCATAATAACTGTCATCGTAACGTTAAGCGTGCGGACCCTACGGTTCGAGAACAATGTAGACATGACCGAGACACGTCTCCGGTCAATAACCAATAGCGGGACCTGGATGCCCATATTGGCTCCTACATATTCTACGAAGATCTTTATTGGTCAGACCGCATAACAACATACGTTGTTCCCTTTGTCATCGGTATGTTACTTGCCCGAGATTCGATCGTCGGTATCCAATACCTAGTTCAATCTCGTTACTGGCAAGTCTCTTTACTCGTTCCATAATACATCATCTCATAACTAACATCTTAGTTATTATGCTTGCAAGGCTTATGTGATGTATATTACCGAGAGGGCCCAGAGATACCTCTCCGACAATCGGAGTGACAAACCCTAATCTCGAAATACGCCAACCCAACATCTACCATTGGAGACACCTGTAGTACTCCTTTATAATCACCCAGTTACGTTGTGACGTTTGGTAGTACCCAAAGTGTTCCTCCGGAAAACGGGAGTTGCATAATCTCATAGTTATAGGAACATGTATAAGTCATGAAGATAGCAATAGCAACATACTAAACGATCGGGTGCTAAGCTAATGGAATGGGTCATGTCATTCAGATCATTCTACTAATGATGTGACCTCGTTAATCAAATAACAACTCCTTGTTCATGGTTAGGAAACATAACCATCTTTGATTAACGAGCTAGTCAAGTAGAGGCATACTAGTGACACTCTGTTGGTCTATGTATTCACACATGTATTATGTTTCCGGTTAATACAATTCTAGCATGAATAATAAACATTTATCATGATATAAGGAAATAAATAATAACTTTATTATTGCCTCTAGGGCATATTTCCTTCAGAAAGAGCTTGCCCGGCAAAAGGAGCCTGTCGGCAAGGAAGATCTTGCCGGGCGCGACGCCGAGCCGAGCGAGCCCGCCGGGGATGCGAGCGGCTCGCTGGAGATCGACTCTTCCTCCACTTCGTCTTCAGGTAGCACGCCGCCAGCAGCGCCTCCGTCTCCACCAAGAAGACGTCTCCGCAAGGCCGGGGATGTAACGGGGCGGCAGGCGCGTCGACAGTCGCCGGGCCGCACGACGCGCTCCACCGCAGCAAGCACCGTTGCCGCGGGAGCGCCCCATGCTGCCGCAGCAACTGGAGCGGGATCTTCCCAGGCTGCCGCATCTGCCCCCGCAAAGCGACCAAGGGAGCCCACTCCTCCACCTTCCCGCGCCGGAGGCGGGCCGAGCTTCGACTTCTCCGCGTTCAGCTCCGACGAGGAAGAAGAAGAAGAGTAAGTTTCTCTTATTGTACTTGCAATCCTTTGGTTTTTACTGTTTTTGTCTTGTCTCTTATCTGCTTTTCTCTGAACTCATTCCTTCTCAAGACTCTGGCCCAGAGAGCGGCAAAAAGAGCTAAGGCGCCGGTGATTGTCATCGAGGATGATCCCATCGTGTCAGCAGGGGACGCACAAGAGACAAAGGCGCCGGACCCGACGGCTGATCTTCAGAGCAGCCCCCAGCGTAAGTGTCTTGTTCGTTTTCCGCTGTTGAGCGCGCACGAAGATCCTTGCTTTGCTGATATTTATTTGTTGACTTGTGTAGGAGTAGAGCAGCCTCGTCAAGAGAGCCCAGAGGCCGGCCCTGAAGCGCCAAGGGAGAGTCCTCGTGCAAGGGAGGAGGCTTCAGCAAGGGAGAACTCTCTGGCGAGGGAGGAGGCTCCGACAAGGGAGGAGCCCCCGGCAAGGGCGGAACCCCCGGCAAGGGAGGGGTCTCCGGCAAGGGATGGCGCCAGTGATCCCCCGGCAACGGAGGCCACTACTGCTGTGCCTGGGACAGGTAACTTCCTTGCTCTTCCACTCTCCTTGGGCTATTTTCCTTTTAATCTTCTTCTTGGATTTTGCTTGAATCTTCTCCCCTCTTCCGGCTATCAGATCCATCTGGTGTAGTGCCGATGGAGACTGAGGCCACCGCCGACGACGCTGCAGCTGCCGAGGAAGCAGTCGGTGCCGGCGAGCCCGCCGGCGAGGAGGCCGCCAGGGCTGCCGCCGCGGAAGCGGGCGGGGAGTCTAGTGGCCGTACTGACGACCTGGAGGCCGCAGGAGCGCCAGGCGCTGCTTCGACCACCGACTCCTCCTCCGCCGCTGCTGCCGCGCCGGGCTCCGGAGAGCCCCAGCCTGGCGTCTATCTGAAGGTCGGCGAGGATATCTTCATCAACCTCCCCTGGGCGTCGAGCTCCAGGGCGCCGGTCGAAGGGGAAGTGCTTAACGGAGAAGTGCTTGCCTCCGCTGGGCTGAAGTTGGTCGACGCGCCAAACAGCAGCAGCAGCGAACCCGAAGAGGAGCGTCTGCTGCGGAAGTTGGTGGCGCTCTACCGCGCCCGGCAGGCCAAGCTGGAGTCCCGCGAAGCACTCGTCACGAAGGCCGGGGCTGATATCGAGAAGCGCGCAGAGGAGCTCCGGGGCGCTAACCAAGAAGCTCTCCGCTCCCTGGCAAAGGAGCGGGAGGAACCTGCCGACGCGCAGCAAGCCTTCCTTCTCGAGAAGGCGGACGTCGAAGAGTGCCAACGCCTTGCCGCGGAGAAGTTATCTTCGCAGGATGGTGACTTGGCGCAGCGGAAGGTCAACCTCGACAGCCACGAGGAAGAGCTTGCCGCACATGAGCGGGCAGTTGGCGGAGCCGTCAAGCAAGCCGAGGACGCCGCCGCAGCTGCCGAGGCCGCCAAGAACGAGCTGGAGCTGAAGGTGGCGCAGCTGGAGGAAAGTCTTAAGGCGAGCGGCGACGAGCTTGCCGCGCTCAAGCTCGAGCGGGAGAAGGACGCCAACAGCTACTCGGAGTTGCAGGCCCACCTTGTCGAGAAGGACAAGGAACTCGATGCCGCCAAGAAGTCCAACGCTGACCTCGAGGTGAAGTTGGCGGCTCTGACGCAATCTCTGAACGGCGCCAAGGAGTAGGAGACGGCCCTGAAGGAGGAGGTCAAGGCCGGCAAGGTGCTGCTGGCGAAGGCTGCTGCCGCCCGGAAGACTTTGTCAGAGAATGTGGAGCACTGGACGGAGGGTCTGGTGAACATCGCCGCGGACGTCGACAGAGAGCTGGCGCAATTGGGGATGGTAGATCTCGGGTACTCCTCCGACGAGAATCTCCAACCCAGCGCCAAGCTGACTCTGTTCTTCAAGGGCGTGGCGACGACGCTCCAGCGACTCCCGGAGCAGATCCCAAAGCAGCTTGCCGACGAGTCGTGCAAGATTTGAGTGGGAGCTCTCGAGAAGGTGCTGATGAAGGTGGCCTTCCGCAACCCGGGTCTCCGCCTCACCAACGTCCTCCGAAGCTTGCCACCAGATGCTGATCTGGAGGAGCTCAAGGCCCTTGTCGCACCTATCGTGGACAGGGTGAGCGGAATTAGGAGGGTCGAAGGTGACCGTGTAGACTAGGCCATCCATCTTCTTCTTCCCTTGTTGCTATCAATCATGTTATGAAAAACAGTCTGTTAGAGCTGCGACAAGTTATTCTGTAATATACTCTATCTTGGTTAGTAATGGCTATGTTATTTCCTTTACTTGATTCCTTCCCTTGTATGTTTTTACCCTACACTTTTAGGGAACTTGCCGGCGCGGGCACCTTTGCCGCGAGCGCTGAGTGCGGAACATCAGCAGCCTGCAGGCGGTGCCGTGGCCAGCAAGAAACCTTGTCGCAGAGCTAGTCGCAGCTCACTTAAGTTGTTGAGCGGACTCGAAACAACAGTAAGGGCGCAACTAGCTACGAGCTGGTTCCTCCGCGCACAGGTTTTCCATATAAGGGACGGTCGTTCAAGGAAGATAACTCTATAAATTTAAGAATTTGATTGCTCAAACTTTGGCAAACTTATCTTTTCTGTTGTTTGCTCCCTAGCAAGGCGAAACCTTCTTGAACGACGCCTGGTCCATACTGTATCTTCTCCCTTCCCCCCTGGCAAACTTGTGCGCGAGAGAACCTTCTTTTCCTTGTGAAAAAAAGAAAAAGGACGAAATAACAGTATGGAGCCTTATGGCTCGTTGTTGCTTACCGGAGGCAAATGCTGCACAAAATGTCAGATCGCACATGCAAATACTAATAAAAGGCATGAAACTGACAAGGTGCGCTGAGGATGTCAGGGGTGCTGATCCCACGGACACCTATGGGACCACGGCGGACCGGGGCCCCTTTCGGTTCGGCAGGGGGGCGGAGAGTGCACGAAGAGCAGATCAAGGCGAACGCACGAGCAACGCGATCAGTTTACCCAGGTTCGGGCCGCACGGATGCGTAAAACCCTACTCCCGCTTTGATTTGTATTTGTGTTCTTGCTCGGGAGCGATGAATGCTACATTATGCTCAAATGGCTAGCGAGACCGAGCGTGAGAATGATCGTCCGACCCCCTTCTACGTTGCACACGGGCCTCCTTTTATATGTCAAAGGGGTCACCGACAGGTGGCAACAGAGATGAGGGTAAAAAGGTAAAAGAGGTGGTGGTTGGCGCCACCGCTTACTACAGTTGTATCATACCTAACCCTGACAGCAGGGGACAAAGGCATTAAATGCCTGTTTGTGTCGCCTAGACGGTGCAGAAAGGGGCCGTCAAGGGCGCCACCGTTTGCCACGATGGCTATCTTGACAGCGCCTGCTTGCCACCGCATGCCCCTGGGTGCACAGCCTCCTGCCACGTACGCCAGGAACGGTCCCAGAGCGACACGTTGGTGGGTGAGCTGGAGCGCGGGCTGCGGAGTAGTAGCTTGCCGCGGCAAGCGCCTTGCCGCGGATGTTGTCTTGTCGCGTCCGGGAGCTTGTCGCTCACCGGGTCTTGTCGCGTCCGGGAGCTTGTCGCTCACCGGGTCTTGCCGGGACGCGCAGCGCGTCGCAGCAAGCTTCTCGGGATGCCTTGGTTGGTGTTCCCGGCAAGCTCCTCTTGCCGGGGTCTTTGTGCTTCGAGTGGCCTTCCCGGCAAGCTCCTCTTGCCGGGGCCTCGCGCCTTGGCTTGAATACTTTGTTCTTGAATGGCTCCAAAGGAACCACTGAGGACCTTGGCGGTCACCCGGCAAGCCTTGCCGCGGGGTGCTGTGACTGCCCGTGCACAAGTTCGCGATACTAAGGTACCCCTACTTTAGTACACCGACAATCCTATACGCTGAAAACTTGTTCATATGCGCTAAGCAACACTTTTGAATTTAAAATATTACCTTCTGTGCGGCCATTTATCAAATGTGAGAGATGGCGAGTCGTCGGCTTCTGCCCCCATGCCACGAGTGTTGGGGTGTTCGGGATAAACATGAGCACGCTTTTCCCATTCTTGGGTCCTTCGAGGGTGGCGCTCAACACAACGAACAGGGCAATCATACTATAATGCTTGAACACTCTCACTTAGCCATAGAATTCTATAATTTTAAATTTCGGCGAAGCCCCTAGTGTTTGGAAGACCGAGTTCGGGGCGCTATCCACGCCTAGGGCGGACAAATCCGACTCCTCGCTCTAAGCGGCTCGAAAACCTCTCGAACAGCGACCAGCTCTCACCTCATCATGACGGTCAGTTTTAGCTTTCTCTACTGAGGTGCTTAGCCCAGCTCAACTGGGGCACAATCGCAGTAGTTCTGCTAGTGCTACCTTAGCCGATATGACGGAACATGAGGTACCGAAACATAGGAGCCGGGCAAACCCAACTATTGACCCAAGACATGATTCGGAGCCGATGCATATAATGCTATAAGTTCGTTGTGCCGCACTTGTGAAAGTGTTCGGACTTCTCACACCATGTTGTGGGGTACTTAAGCCCCTGGCGTATTGGCCGTACCAAAGTGTACGGGTGCAACATGTCATTATTGAACATATATTCGTAAAAAAGAGGTAATGCAATAATAGACGGAAGCTATGCATTGCTTATTTAAAAAAGATGTGATGAAAGCAGAACGATATAAATAGTGCGATAAGCAAAAGATGGGACTATCAAATATGTCCTTTCAGGGGCAAGCTGCGGAATGTTATGCAAAACAGGTATACTGCTCGTTATAGAGACTACCTTAGAGTTCTGTAGTGCGACATAGCTTTCTGCTTCCCTGATTGTATCGTTTGTGCGGCAATTGTACTGCCGGACAAGCCTTCCGAAGAATGGAGTCCTGAAAATAAGAGAAAATTAAGAAATCGGCAGCCCCTAGTGCGGTTTAAGCCATGTTTTGGGTGTGCCGTGATGGTGCCCCTCCCCCTGTGCCCATGGTATTTCCAGAGCGTAGTTATGTATGCGTAGCATTGGTTTTGCAAGTTCGCGAGGGCTGGGGTTGGGGCCGCATTGCTATGCTTGCTATGAACGTGCCGGGCAGTCTTGGTGTAGGTTACTTCGGGCGCGCTTGACGGTGTCCGGACGTTTAATGGCCGGACTAGAGAATTGCCTTGAGAGGCTGCTTTGTACTTCCGCTGCGATAGCCGCCGTATGCTCCTCCATTCGGAGAGAGCGTTCGGTGTTTCCATTGACCGTGATGACGCCTCGAGGGCCTGGCATCTTGAGCTTGAGGTATGCGTAGTGCGGCACCGCATTGAACTTGGCAAATGCGGTTCGCCCGAGCAGTGCGTGATAACCACTGCGGAACGGGACTATGTCGAAGATTTACTCCTCGCTTCGGAAATTATCCAGAGATCCGAAGACCACTTCAAGTGTAACTGAGCCTGTACAGTTGGCCCCTACACCTGGTATGACGCCTTTAAAGGTCGTTCTGGTGGGTTTAATCCTCGAGGGATCGATGCCCATTTTCCGCACTGTATACTGATAAAGCAGGTTCAGGCTGCTGCCGCCATCCATAAGGACTCTAGTGAGGTGAAATCCGTCAATAATTGGGTCTAGAACCAATGCGGCGAATCCGCCATGACGCATGCTAGTGGGGTGGTCCCTTCGATCAAAAGTGATCGGGCAGGAAGACCATGGGTTGAACTTTGGGGCGACTGGCTCCATCACGTATACGTCCCTTAGCGCACGCTTCCGCTCCCTCTTGGGGACATGGGTTGCGTATATCATGTTCACCGTCCACACTTGTGGGGGAAAACCTTTCTGTCCACTGTTGTTCGGCGGCCGGGGCTCCTCCTCGTCATCGCTATGCAGCCCCTTGTCTCTGCTTTTGGCATTTAACTTGCCTGCCTGCTTGAACACCCAACAATCCCTTTTGGTGTGATTGGCTGTTTTTCGGGGGTGCCATGTATCTGGCATGAGCGGTCGAGTATTCGGTCCAAACTAGACGGGCCCGGAGTATTTCTTTTGAATGGCTTTTTCCGCTGACCGGGTTTAGAGCCTCTGAATCCGGCATTAACTGTCGTGTCCTCAGCATTGCCGCCGTTGATGTGGCGCTTTTGCTTGTTGCCACGCGACCTGCCACTGCTGTCCTTGGTATCCAAATTACCAGGGTTGTTGGTCATGTTACTGCTGCGAGCTAGCCAGCTGTCTTCCCCCACGCAAAAGCGGGTCATAAGTGTCATAAGGGCTGCCATAGATTTCGGCTTTTCCTGTCCTAGGTGTCGTGCAAGCCACTCGTCACGGATGTTATGCTTGAAGGCTGCTAGGGCCTCTGCGTCCGGGCAGTCGACGATTTGATTTTTCTTGGTTAGGAATCGTGTCCAGAATTGTCTGGCCGATTCCTCTGGCTGCTGAATTATGTGGCTTAGGTCATCGGCTCTGGTGGTCGCACATAAGTGCCCTGGAAATTGTCGAGGAATGCGGCTTCCAGGTCCTCCCAACAACCAATTGATTCTGCTGGCAAGCTGTTAAGCAAATGCCGGGCTGGTCCTTTAAGCTTGAGTGGGAGGTATTTGATGGCGTGTAGGTCATCACCGCGGGCCATGTGGATATGAAGGAGATAGTCCTCGATCCATACCGCACGATCTGTTGTGCCATCGTATGATTCGATGTTCACGGGTTTGAAACCCTTCGGGATTTCATGATCCATTACTTCATCTATGAAGCATAGTGGGTGTGCGGTGCCTCTGTATTGGGCTACATCACAACGCAACTCAAACGAGCTTTGTCTATTGTGTTTGGCCCGGCCAGATTTACTGTATCCGGCGTGACGAGTACCGTCTCGTGTCGTGGGGCGCCCACGTGATCCGTAGATCAATCATGTTTGCCTTGCCTTGTCCTCCAATATATCTCGCAGGTCTGGCGCATTTTCCCATGGCCTTGGTAGTTTTTGAGCGGCGCCGGGGTGCGGCTTGAGTGGAGGGCCGAGAGGCCTCTTTGTCGCGGCCACGGGGTGGCCGGTCGACCGCATCATGCGTTGGTGATGTAGGTTTAGGTGCTTCCTCCTCTAATTGGGGTAGCAACCTGCGCTTTGGGTAGCTCTTGGAGGGGCGTTCGAGTTCATACTCTTTGGCCGCAAGTACTTCAGTCCATTTGTCGGCTAGCAAATCTTGATCAGCTCTAAGTTGTTGCTGTTTTTTCTTGAGGCTGCTCGCCGTGGCCATGAGCCTGCGTTTGAAACGCTCTTGTTCGACGGGATCTGCCGGCATGACAAATTCGTCGTCGTCGAGGCTTGCCTCGTCTTCGGAGGGAGGCATGTAATTATCGTCCTCGACCTCTCTGTCTGCCGCTCTCTCATGAGGGCTGGCTTCTCTATCCTCCTGTGCTGAATCTTGCTGGAGGTGGTTGTCTTTGGCACTGTCCGGGGTGTTATTATCCCCCGTGCCGGAATCACCATTTTTGTTTTGGCGGGATTTAGAGCGGCGCCGCTGACGCCGGCGCTTAGGCTGCTTCTTGGAGGGGTCATCCTCCGCTGTTCCATCGCCATTGCCTTCTTTTGGGGTGTCCACAATGTATATATCATACGCCGAGGTGGCTTTCCAGTGCCCTATAGGCGCTGGTTCTTGATCTTCTCCTACATCGACATCCATACCGTCGATGTCTTCGGAGTCGAAGTCGAGCATGTCGGTTAAATCATCGACAGTGGCTACGAAGTGGGTGGTGGGTGGGCTTTGAATTTCTTCATCATCCGTATCCCAACCTTGCCGACCATAGTCCGGCCAGGGCTCTCCTAACAAAGAGAGAGACTTTAGTGAATTCAGAATATCGCCGAAGGGCAAGTGCTGAAAGATGTCCACGGCGGTGAACTCCATGATCGGCGCCCAATCGGGTTCGATCGGACGGGGTGCAGAGGGCTCGGAGTCTGGAGAGGATTCCGGCTCCTTGGAGTTACGGGCTTCGCAGAGAATAGGGCTGGTGTTCGGCTCGATCGCCGTAGAGATTGCAGCCCCCGAGACGGTGTCTAACCACCCATCCTCGGTTGGTGTGATCTGCTCCGAGGTAGGGGTCGGAGCGGACACAGGTGCGGCCTCCAGGGCAATGTTCGGTGGCAGAGCTAAATCATGCCCATCGTGACAGTGCGGCGTGATCGGTTGTGGCTCGAATCCGTCGAAGATCAAGTCTCCGCGGATGTCGGCCGTGTAGTTCAAACTTCCAAATCTGACCTGATGGCCAGGGGCATAGCTTTTGATCTGCTCGAGATGACCAAGCGAATTGGCCCGCAGTGCAAAGCTGTCGAATACGAAGATATGTCCGAGGAGAAAAGTCTCACCCTAGATCGCATCGCTGTTGATGATCGGAGAAGCCATCGGGCCTAAAAGTGACAACACAGAGGAACTCTCAATGAAAGTACCAATGTCGGTGTCAAAACCGGTGGATCTCGGGTAGGGGGTCCCAAACGGCGCGTCTAGGCCGGATGGTAACAGGAGGCAGGGGACACGATGTTTTACCTAGGTTCGGGCCCTCTTGATGGAGGTAAAACCCTACGTCCTGCTTGATTAATATTGATGATATGGGTAGTACAAGAGTAGATCTACCACGAGATCAGAGAGGCTAAACCCTAGAAGCTAGCCTATGGTATGATTGTTCTTCGTCCTATGGACTAAAACTCTCCGGTTTATATAGACACCGGAGAGGGCTAGGGTTTACACAGAGTCGGTTACAATGGTAGGAGATCTACATATCCGTATCGCCAAGCTTGCCTTCCACGCCAAGGAAAGTCCCTTCCGGACACGGGATGAAGTCTTCAATCTTGTATCTTCATAGTCCAGGAGTCCGACCGAATGTATAGTCCGGCCATCCGGACACCTCCTAATCTAGGACTCCCTCAAATTGCCCGGCCGATTCCTCTGGCTGCTGAATTATGTAGCTCAAGTCATCAGCATCTGGTGGTCGCACATAAGTGCCCTGGAAGTTGTCAAGGAATGTGGCTTCCAGATCTTCCCAACAGCCAATGGATTCTGCTGGCAGGCTGTTGAGCCAATGCCGAGCTGGTCCTTTGAGCTTGAGTGGGAGGTATTTGATGGCGTGTAGATCATCACCGCAGGCCTTGTGGATGTGTAGGAGGAAGTCCTCGATCCATACCGCAGGATCTGTTGTGCCTTCGTATGATTCTATATTTACGGGTTTGAAACCCTATGGGATTTGATGATCCATTACTTCCTCTGTGAAGCATAGCGGGTGTGCGGCGCCTCTGTACTGGGCTATATCGCAACGTAGCTCAAATGAGTCTTGTCCGCTGTGTTCGGCCCGGCCGGACTTACTTTTACTGTATCTGGCATGACAGTTATCGTCTCGCATAGTGGCGCGCCCTCGCGATCCATAGATCGATCTTGCGTGTTTTGCTTTGTCCTCCAATACGTCTCGCAGGTCTGCCATATTTCCCCATCCCTTGACATTTTTATTTGAGTGGCGTCGGGGTGCAGGCTGAACTTTTGGCCGGAATGCCCCTTTGTCGCGGCCACGAGGTTGCCGATCAGCCACGTCATACGCTGGAGATTTAGGTTTTGGTGCTTCCTCCTCTAGTCGGGGTAGCAACCTGCGCTTTGGGTAACTCTTGGAGGGGCATTCGAGTTTATATTGCTCGGCCGCAAGGACTTCACTCCATCTGTCAGCTAGCAAATCTTGATCAGCTTGAAGCTGCTGTTGCTTTTTCTTAAGGCTATTTGCCGTGGCTTAAGCCGGCGCTTGAAGCGCTCTTGTTCGACGGGATCCTCAGGCACGACGAATTCGTCATTGTTGAGGCTTGCCTCGTCTTTGAAGGGAGGCATGTAATTATCATCCTCCGCTTCTCCATCTGCCGCTCTCTCGGGAGGGCTGGCTTCTCCATCCTCCTGCCCTAAGTCTTGCTGGAGGGGATTGTTGTTGTCTTCGCCACTTTCCGGAGTGCTATTATCTCCTGCGCCGGTGTCACCGCTTTTGCTTTGGCGAGACTTAGAGCGGTGCCGCTGACGTCGGCGCTTGGGTTGCTTCTTGGAGGGGTCATCCTCCGCTGTTCCGTCGCCATTGCCTTCTTTGGGTGTGTCCACCATATATATGTCATATGACGAGGTGGCTGTCCAGTGCCCTGTGGGCAGTGGTTCCTCTTCGTATCCCGCATCGTCGTCCATTCCGTCGATGTCCTCGGAGTCGAAGTCGAGCATGTCGATTAAGTCGTCGATAGTGGCTACTAAGTGGGTGGTGGGTGGGCGGCGAATTTCTTCGTCATCCGCATCCCAATCCTGCCGGACATAGTTCGACCAGTACTCTCCTGACAAGGAGAGAGACCTTAATGAGTTTAGTATGTCGCTGAAGGGCGAGTGCGGAAAAATATCCGCGAAGGTAAACTCCATGATCGGCGCCCAATTGGATTCGATAGGCACGGGCGCAGGCGGTTCGGAGTCCGTGGCTGGGGAGGGATCTGGTAGTTCGACATCATGGCTCCCGTGAAGGGTAAGGTCAATACTCGGCTCGATCGCCGATGAGAGTGTGGCCTCCATGGCGTGGTCTATCCACCCGTCAATGGATGGCACAACTGGCTCCGAATTGAGGGTCGGAGCGGTTGCTGGCGCGATCTCCTGGACACTATCTGATGGCAGAGCTAAATCATCCTCATCGTGACCATGTGGCGCACTAAGCGGGGGCTCGAATCCGTCGAAGATCAAGTCTCCGCGGATATAGACCGTGTAGTTTAAGCTTCCAAACCTGACCTGGTGGCCAGGGGCATAACTCTCGATCTGCTCCAGATGGCCAAGCAACAAATACAAAGATCCGCCCGGGGAGAAAAGTCTCACCCTGGACTGCATCGTTATCGATGATCGAAGAAGCCATCAAGCCTAACGATGACGACACCGAGGAACTCTCAACGAAAGCACCAATGTCGGTGTCAAAACTGGTGGATCTCGGGTAGGGGGTCCCGAATTGTGCGTCTAAGGCGGATGGTAACAGGAGGCAGGGGACACGATGTTTTACCCAGGTTTGGGACCTTTTGATGGAGGTAAAACCCTATGTGCTTCTTGATTTATTCTTGATGATATGGGTAGTACAAGAGTTGATCTACCACGATATCGGAGAGGCTAAACCCTAGAAGCTAGCCTATGGTATGATTGTATGTTGTCCTACGGACTAAAACCCTTCGATTTATATAGACACTGGAAGGGGCTAGGGTTACACAAGGTCAGTTACAAAGGAGGGGATATACATATCCGTATTGCCTAGCTTGCCTTCTACGCCAAGTAGAGTTCCATCCGGACATGGGACGAAGTCTTCAATCTTGTATCTTCATAGTCCAACAATTCGGCCAAAGGATATAGTCCGGCTGTTCGGAGACCCCCTAATCCAGGACTCCCTCAGCGATGAATTCTTCTCTCTGATTTTTTTCTCCCTGAAACCAAATATATAGAGTTGAGGTTGAGGTCAGAGGAGCTCCAGGGGGCCCACGAGGTAGGGGGCACGCCCTAGGGGGGCAAGCGCGCCCCCACCCTCGTGGACAGGTGTGGGCCCCTTGGCCTTCATCTTTTGCACAGATTTTTTATTATTTCCAAATAGATGTTCCGTGAAGTTTCAGGTCATTCCGAGAACTTTTGTTTCTGCACATAAATAACACCATAGCAATTCTGCTGAAAACAGCGTCAGTCCGGGTTAGTTCCATTCATATCATGCAAGTTAGAGTCCAAAACAAGGGCAACAATGTTTGGAAAAGTAGATACGACGGAGACGTAATAACTCCCCCAAGCTTAAACCTTTGCTTGTCCTCAAGCAATTCAGTTGATAAACTGAAAGTGATAAAGAAAAAACTTTTACAAACTCTATTTGCTCTAGTTGTTGTAAATATGTAAAGCCAGCATTCAAGTTTTCAGCGAAGATTATGAACTAACCATATTCACAATAACGCTTAGGTCTCAAGTTTACTCATGACAATGGCATAATCAACTAGCGAGCAATAATAATAAATCTCGGATGGCAACACTTTCTCAAAACAATCATAATATGATATAACAAGATGGTATCTCACTAGCCCTTTCTGAGACCGCAAAACATAAATGCAGAGCACCTTTAAAGATAAAGGACTGACTAGACATTGTAATTAATGGTAAAAGAGATCCAGTCAAGTCATACTCAATGTAAACTAACAGTACTGAATGCAAATGACATCGGTGCTCTCCAACTGGTACTTTTTAATAAGAGGATGACGACTCAACATGAAAGTAAATAGATAGGCCCTTCACAGAGGGAAGCACGGATTTGTAGAGGAGCCAGAGCTCGGTTTTGAAATAGAGGTGACTAATAGTTTGAGCGGTATGCTTTCATTGTCAACATAAAAACCAAGAGATGGTGATATCTTCCATGCTACACACATTATAGGCGGTTCCCAAACAAAATGGTAAAGTTTATACTCCCCCTCCACCAACAAGCATCGATCCATGGCTTGCTCGAAACAACGAGTGCCTCCAACTAACAAGAATCCCAGGGGAGTTTTGTTTGCAACTATTTTGATTTAGTTTGCATAAAGTATGGGACTAGGCATCCTGGTGACCAGCCATTTTCTCGTGAGTGAGGAGCGGAGTCCACTCCTCTTGAGAATAACCCGCCTAACATGGAAGATACGGACATCCCTAGTTGATACATGAGCTATTTGAGCATACAAAACAGGATATTTATTTGAAGTTTTAGAGTTTGGCACATACAAATTTACTTGGAACGGCAGGTAGATACCATATATAGGTAGGTATGGTGGACTCATATGGAATAACTTTGGGGTTTATGGAGTTGGATGCACAAGCAGTATTCCCGCTTAGTACAGGTGATGGCTAGCAAAAGACTGGGAAGCGGCCAGCTAGAGAGCGACAACAGTCATGAACATGCATTAAAATTAATCAACACCGAATGCAAGCATGAGTAGGATATAATCCGCCATGAACATAAATATCGTGAAGGCTATGTTGATTTTGTTTCAACTACATGCGTGAACATGTGCCAAGTCAAGTCAGTTAAATCATTCAGAGGAGGATACCACCCTATCATACCACATCACAACCATTTTAATAGCATGTTGGCACGCAAGGTAAACCATTATAAGCTCCTGTCTAATCAAGCATGGCACAAGAAACTATGATCTCTAGTTGTCATTGCAAACATGTTTATTCATAATAGGTTGAATCAGGAATGATGAACTAATCATATTTACAAAAACAAGAGAGGTCGAGTTCATACCATCTTTTCTCATCTCAATAAGTTCATCATATCATCATCATTATTGCCTTTCACTTTCACCACCGAACGATGTGGATAATAATAATAGTGCACGTGCATTGGACTAAGCTGGAATCTGCAAGCATTCAATAAACAGGAGAAGACAAGGAAATATGGGATCTTTTGTCAGATCAACAATAATACATATAAGAGTCACTTCAACAATTTAATCATGGTCTTCTCCTATTGACCCCCAAAGAAAAGAAAAGAAATAGAACGTCGAAAAAGTTGCAGAGACCAATAAGCGTGTCACGGACGTGCTTGTCCATTATCCCTCTAAGGGCAACAGGTAATATCTGCGTCATCATCACATGACAGTCATGAGACTTCATCCCGCTGAACCTTTTCTTGTCCGTGTCTAGATATCTACTTATCTTGCCACAGTAACCGGAACTAACTTTGACTTCGGTAAGGCACTTAAAGAATTGATTGATCTTAGCCTGACTTAAGGTGAAGCAAGAAGGGGGGCAATAATCCTCATTCTTTATTTTCTTGCCCTTCTTCTCCTGTGCCTCTATCTCCGTCTCTGTCTCGTCTGACATTTTATGGGGCGGCATGTGCAGATCTTCCCTGATTTTCAAATCTTGCAAGTCTTTTCTTGCCTTCGGCCCATCCTTGGTCTTATCCGGCACGTTCATCATTGTTGCGAGCAAGCTCTCAAGGACATTCTTACAGATATGCATTTGATCAAGGCAATGAGGTGTATCAAGTTTGTGCCAGTACTCCAAGTCCCAGAACACAGACCTCGTCTTCCATACCTTCAGCAGCGGCTCCAGCACCTTTCTCATCGTCTTTCCCGGCGCAGGGCACTCCTTCCAGTTTTTCAACAGCTCATCGATTTCGGCACCGCTCCGCTTACGTGGAGGTCCTCGATGCTCAGCGTGACCACTGAATAGATCTCCACGGTTTCTCCACGGGTCGTCCTGTTCGAGCCATCTTCGATGCCCCATGTACACGATTTTCCCAGACCCGCCATCTTTCCTTGACGTTAGCTGCTGAGACGTCGTATCATCCATGCACCGCGTGCATCCGCAATATCCATGGCACACCTGGCCTGCCACATATCCATCATTGATTCTAGTGCCACCCCTAGTTGGTTTTGGAGTATTGACGACAAACCTAGTTGAGGGACTAATGTGTTTGTGATAATTGCAGGATAACACAGATAGAAGTCCCTCATTGATTCGGTTTTACTACCAGAGATGACCCCTAAAAATGTACGAAGACATTGAAGTCAATGGTGGTATATAAAGATATTCACATTGAAGACTATGACATGAGAAGACACCACATGAAGCCTATGGAACTCGAAGACTTAGATGTTTCATAGTTCTTTTTCATTTGTGTTGAGTCATAGGAACCACCGTACTGTTAAGTGGGGTCCAAGAGAACTAGTCAGAATGACTGAAGTGATGCCTAATTCAAATCCTATGTCTTCGAGCGAAGACTATGAGAGCAAATCTTGTCCAGAGTCGGACAAGTCAGCTTTACTTGTAGCCCAAGTAAAGGTGCCGTGTGAGTTTGAAATCTGACCGTTGGTACACGCGTCAGTTCCTTAGTGACTCAGGGTCATTTCGGACAAATCAGGTCGGGTTGCCCAGTGGCTATAAATAGTCCACCCCCTACAACCATAAACGGTTGGCTGCTCAGATTTTAGTGCACGGCTTTTGTCGTTTGAGAGCAACCCACCTCGAAGCCTTTGAGAGAAAATTCCTAGCGAGGAGAAAAGCCCTAACCACCCAGAGCCAGAGATAATTGGGCATCACTTAAGTCTTCTTGTCTGAGTGATCTGAAGACTTATTACACTTGAGGACTGTGCATCCTCCAGACGGTTAGGCGTCGCGTTCTGAGCAACCAAGAGACATTGTGGATTGCCGGTGAACGAAGTCTGTGAAGGTTTGGGAGTCTACCTTGAAGACTTACCAGAGTGATTGGGCGAGGTCTTTGTGACCTTAGCTCAAGGGGAATACGGTGAGGACTGGGTGTCTTGAGTTGCATGTTCAGAACTGGGTGTCCGGGACTGTGTGTCCTTTGGTTTAAATACCTAGCCGCCCAAACCAGACGTACAGTTGTCACAGCAACTGGAACTGGTCCAACAAATCATTGTCTTCAACGAGTCACTGGTTTCATCTTCTCTTCCCTTACTTACTGTTACTCTTTCTGAAGCCATTGCATGCTTGCTCTATCTTTTGTCTTCACAACGTAAGTGTATGATTTGATTGGTTTCATAACTTCTTCCTACCTGATCCTTATTACACTGCAGCTACTTGTCATTGTGCTTTCACTCTATTGAATTATTGACCATGGCTTGCCTAGTGTAATCTAACTTCCGCTGCATAGTAATAGGCATATCGCTACTGTTCATCTTCATAACCTTCACGTTTTGAAGACTTTCATAAAAATCACCTATTCACCCCCCCTCTAGTCGATATAACGCACTTTAAATTGGTATCAGAGCAAGGTGCTCCCTCGTTCTGTGTGATTCGGTTTAACCACCTGGAGTTTTAGCTATGTCGACTGCAGGGATAATTAAAGTCTCCGCTGCGTGCCCCGTCTTTGATGGAACTGAATATCCCTACTGGAAGAATAAGATGCGCATGCATCTTGAAGCCATTGGCGTCGACCTATGGTATGTCATCGAGAACAGCGTTCCCAAGGCTAGAGAAGGTGTCACTCTTGCTGATGTCAAGAAGTTCACTCAACTGGACTCTACTGCCAAGAATATCATCTGTGGTCATCTGACCAAAGGACAGTATGGCCATGTGAGTGCCTTGAAGACATCCAAGCTGGTCTGGGACTGGCTCTCCAAGGTCAATGAAGGCATCTCAACTCAGAGAGATCAGAGAATCAGTGTTCTTCGTAACCTCTTCAACCGCTTCAAGCGAAATGATAATGAGAATGTCCAACACACATTTGACCGGCTCACTGACATCACAAATGAGCTTCAAGCCCTCCGCGCCACTGAGATCACCAAACATGAAATCGTCAAGACGCTGCTGAGATCACTTGATAGTTCGTTTGACATCCTAGCCCTGATGATTCAAGAACATCCAGACTTCAAGACACTCGATCCGTCTGACATACTTGAGAGGCTCAACACACATGAGTTTCAGCTTTCTGAGAAAAGAGATATCTACGGTCCAAACTATGGGCGAACTCGTGCCTTGAAGGCAAAAGCTGTGTCCTCATCTGAAGAAGAATCTGACAGCAGTTCTGATGATCCTGAAGACATTGGAAGGGAACTTGCAATGCTAGTGAACAAGTTCCTGAAATTCACCAAGAAGAAAGGCTTCAGAAAGTCTTCACGATCAAGCTCAAGGAACGATGAAGCTTCTGCTCATGACTACAAGAAGAAAACATGCCACAAGTGCAAGAAAACTGGACACTTCATCTCTGAGTGTCCACAGTGGGACAATGAGAACAGAAAGAAGAAGAAGAGCAAGGAATATGACTCTGACGACAAGAAGAAGAAGAAATACTCAAAGTCTTCTTCCAAGTCTTCCTCAAAGTCTTCATCAGACAAGAAGAGCTCAACTGGCAAGGCTCGTGCGTTTGTTGGCAAGGAAATGGATTCAGAGGAGGAGTCCGCTTCTGAGGAGGCAGAGGTGGAGTCTGAGGAGGAATCTGATTCTGGCATTGCGAGTCTGGCTACAGCTTACGTCGCCAAGTCCATCTTCAACACTGAAGACAATGACTTCATCACCAACACCGATGCAAATGACAAGGACGACTCCACTCCTACCTACTGCTTCATGGCACGCGGTGCCAAAGTAAACACACACACTATTCGCGATCAAACATCCAGTGACGATGATTCTAATTGTGACTCAAAACCCAGCTACAAAACACTTGCTAAAATTGCAACTGAACAACAGAAAGGCATGGAAGATATTCAAAAACTGTTAGACAGAAGCGATGATCTGTTGGGTGCTGAAATGACTCGATCTGAATCCTTAATTGAAGACATAAAAAATCTTCACGTTAAGTATCAGGAACTTGAAGATCGTCATGATACTCTCTCAACAACTCACGAAAAGCTTTCCTATGATTATCTTCAAAGGAAGCAAGATCTTGAGAAATTGAGAGCGGCTCATGAAGATCTTCAGAAGGAAAATGAATCACTTCGCACCGAACAGATCAGTTCCGCTCAGGAAGGATTTGAACCACCATGTTTTAAATGCATTGAGCGTGATAATGCTGCTTCTGTTGCTGAATGTTCCACTGCTACTGCTGTTGCAATATCTTCAACTGTTGATGTGGTAACTAACCCCTCTGCTGAGGATACCACTGCTATTGCTAATGAGAATGCTAGCTGGAAGACATTGCTTGAAACAGGGGTGTACAAAAGTCTTAAAGGGCATCAGACATTATGTGATGTCCTTAAGAAGCAGATTCTGAACCGAAACCCTAGGAAAGAGCATGTTGGGTCCGAAAGGAAAATAAATGCAGATGGCTCTTACTGGAAACCTGAGCAGTACCCCAAAACCACATGGGTTGCTGCAAAGGAATCTTCAGCAGATCCATCCAATTTGTCTGGCTTCACCTGTGCTAACCCAATTATCATTGATGAATCCTTTGATGCAAACTATAAGCTATTTAAAAATCAGAATGGTGAAGTGTTTGCCAGGTACATTGGTACTAACTGCAGGAATGGACCGCCTATGAAGAAGATCTGGGTTCCAAAAACGTGTCTGGAGAATGTTCCTGTGAATGTCCTCATGACACCTCACATGAAGAAGACAAACCTCAGACCAAAGGCTTCATATGGTCCAAAGGCTTCATACAGACAGAGGACTCACCTGAGTCGCACTAACGCAAATGTTTTGCAGGGAAACCATACTCAGGCATATGAATATGAGAGCGGTTCTTCAAACCGTCATGTTCATATGACCAAGAACTATCCTGCCTATTCTTATGAGTACTATTGCCCGCCTGCTAGACTGTTTGCTAGGGCTCCAAAGCCAAAATTCTCAGATGCTGCACTTAGACTTATTGCTTCTAAGCCACCCTTGAAGATGTGGGTGGTTAAGAAAGCTTAACTCTCTTTTGCAGGGAAAGGTCTCCAGCAGAAAACCAAAATCTTCTGACGCTATTGCTGGGGACCTTAAAAATCTTGTGGGGCGCAAGATCAAATGCCCGAATGGCATCACTATGTATTTCGTTCCTGCATCGCATGCTACTCTCCCTATTAGTCCTAACCTGGATCTAAGTTTTCATAACCCACTGGCTCGTCAAATGTTTTTGCTTCACAATTCTCTTCGTGAAGCCTATCCCCTAACTGCACTGTAGGGTACGACACCAGCATCTTCAGAATGGATTGTTGACAGTGGGTGTACAAATCACATGACTGGCAAAAGAAGCCTTCTTATGGACTCAACCTTACGTCCATCCGACAAGAGCCACATCACATTTGCTGACACTGGTAAAAGTAAGGTATTGGGTCTAGGTAGAGTTGCAATCTCAAAGGATCAACACATGGATAAAGTCATGCTTGTTGAATCCCTTGGCTTCAACTTAATGTCTGTCTCAATGCTTTGCGATTTGAACATGGTCGTAATATTTGGAAAATATCGTTGCCTAGTACTAATGGAATCTGACAAGTCTCTAGTGTTTGAAGGGTATCGGAAAGATGATTTGTATGTGGTAGATTTCTCAGAAGGACCACAGCTTGCAGTATGCCTTCTGGCAAAGGCTTCAGAATGCTGGCTTTGGCATCGGAGGCTTGGGCATGCTGGCATGAGGAACCTCCACACCCTTGCAAAGAAGAAGCATGTCATAGGCATCGAAGGTGTCAAGTTCAAGAAAGATCACTTATGCTGTGCCTGTGAAGCAGGGAAGATGACGAGGGCAAAACATCCCTCGAAGACAATCATGACCACTACTCGACCCTTCGAACTGCTTCACATGGATCTTTTTGGTCCCACTCACTACTCAACTTTTTCCACTACTGCTTGCCTCTATGGCTTTGTGCACATAATCCTTTACAAGACTGAAGTGCAGGATGTCTTCAGATGATTCGCCAATCGAGCTATGAACAATTATGGCGCCAAGATAAAGCACATCAGAAGTGACAATGGCACTGAATTCAAAAACACTGGCCTTGATACATATCTGGATACTTTCGGCATCACACATGAATTCTCAGCTCCGTACACGCCACAGCAGAATGGCGTCGTCGAACGCAAGAACAGAACACTCATTGAGATGGCCAGAACAATGCTAGATGAATACAAGACTCCAAGAAAATTCTGGCCTGAAGCCATTGACACTGCATGCCATACAATCAACCGTGTTTATCTTCACAAGCTTCTAAACAAGACATCTAATGAACTCCTAACTGGCAAGAAGCCAAATGTCAGTTACTTCAGAGTATTTGGCGCAAGATGCTGGATCAAGGACCCACACCACACCTCAAAATTTGCACCAAAAGCACATGAGGGTTTTATGCTTGGATATGGAAAGGATTCGCACTCCTACAGAGTCTTCAATCTCTTTCACTACAAAGTGGTTGAAACAGTGGATGTGTGGTTCGATGAGACCAATGATTCACAAAGAGAGCAATTGCCAGATGTGCTAGATGAAGTTCCAGCTAGTGAACCAATCAAGCTAATGGGAACTGGAGAAATTATACCTTCTGAAGCTCATCCTGAAGAAGAACTTATCATCTCAGCACCTGATCCACATGAAGACAATGCTCAGCCTGAAGACATTCCTCCCAACGACAACATAGATCAGCAAGAGCAAAGTCTTCGCCCTATCCATCCTCGTGTTGCCAATGAAGTGCAGATTGACAGAATAATTGATAGCATCAATGCACCTGGTCCACTGACTCGTTCAAGGGCAACTCAACTGGCAAATTTCTGCGGGCACTTCGCATTTGTTTCAATCACAGAACCCAAGAAAGTTGAAGAAGCTTTCATGGAACCTGAATGGATTCAAGCTATGCAAGAAGAGCTTCAACAGTTTGAGCTGAACAATGTATGGGAACTGGTTAAGCGTCCTGATCCATGGAAGCACAATATAATAGGCACCAAATGGATATACCGCAACAAGCAAGATGAACATGGTCAAGTTGTCAGAAACAAAGCTCGTCTCGTTGCTCAAGGATATACTCAAGTGGAAGGCATTGACTTCGATGAAACATTTGCTCCTATGGCCAGACTTGAAGCCATCCGTATACTGCTGGCCTATGCAAATCATCATAACATACTTTTATATCAAATGGATGTGAAGAGTGCCTTTCTCAATGGCAAGATTGAAGAAGAAGTGTATGTTGCACAACCACCTGGGTTTGAAGATCCAAAACATCCTGACATGGTTTACAAGCTCAATAAGGCACTGTATGGCCTCAAACAAGCCCCTCGGGCCTGGTATGACACACTCAAATACTTCCTGAAGAGCAAAGCTTCATACCTGGCTCCCTAGATCCCACTCTCTTCACGAAGACATATGATGGTGAACTGTTTATGTGCCAAATATATGTGGATAACATTATCTTCGGCTGCACCAATCAGAAGTACAGTGAGGAGTTTGGATATATGATGCAAGAGCAATATCAGATGTCTATGATGGGGGAGCTGAAGTTCTTCCTCGGTCTTCAGATACGGCAACAACGCAATGGCATCTTAATATCTCAAGAGAAGTATCTCAAAGATTGCCTGAAGAAGTTCGGTATGCAAGACTGCAAAGGCTTCACAACACCAATGCCAGCCAAACATCATCTGGGTCCAGGCGACAATGGTAAAGAGTTCGATCAAAAGGTATACCGCTCCATGATTGGTTCTTTGCTTTATTTATGTGCATCTAGGCCAGATATTATGCTTAGTGTTTGCATGTGTGCTCGATTTCAAGCGGCACCAAAGGAGTCGCATCACTTAGCAGTGAAGCGAATTCTTCGATATTTGGCTCACACCCCAACTCTAGGGTTATGGTATCCAAAGGGCTCAGAGTTTGATCTGGTTGGATTCTCGGATGCTGATTATGCTGGTGACAAGGTGGATCGCAAGTCTACATCAGGCACATGTCATTTTCTGGGATGATCACTTGTATGTTGGTCTTCTAAGAAGCAGAACTGTGTATCTCTCTCCACTGCTGAATCTGAATACATTGCTGCTGGATCTTGCTGCGCTCAGCTTCTATGGATGAAGCAAACTCTCAAGGACTATGGCATTCATTTGAAGAAAGTGCCACTCTACTACGACAACAAAAGCGCCATCAAGATTGCTAACAACCCAGTTTAGCACTCGAAGACAAAGCACATTGAAATTCGTCATCACTTTCTCAGAGATCATGTTGTGAAGGAAGATATTGATATCATACACGTCAACACTTAAGAGAAATTGGCAGATATCTTCACCAAGCCCTTGGATGAGAAGAGATTTTGCAAGTTACGGTGTGAGCTAAATATCTTGGAATCCTCAAATGTCCTATGATCAGGCACACATCCTAACACTTATGCATATTGATGACTTAGATGTGCAACACACAAAGTAACGTATATCTTCAATTAATGAAGACATACACTCTAAGTGTGAATACATTAATGTGGAAATTGACTTCGGAGCGCCACAATAATTGTGCGCCGTGTCTAGGTCTAATACTTCCTATACGGTGGGTAACGCCACCACCAAACGTTCTATTTTGAAGTGTTTCACTCATGGCGTTACCTTGCAATGTCTTCACAATTGGTTTGGCTTACATGTCAACATGTCTTCATGATTATCCTCACTACATGGATTATATATATATATATATATACTAGTGTTCTGTCCTCTACAGCATTCACTTATAGCTATGTCTTCTTGTTTGAATCTTTTGAACTAAGTGAATGTGATCGGACCCTAATCTCTCTATGCTTTCTATCTCAAATTCTATCTCTCCAAGTCATATGCATTCTATTGAAACTGTCGAATGTCTTCTCTGCGTCCTTGTCAGCAGAAGACACAGAGACAAACTTTAAAACCATTTTCAATGCTCATTCATCCACAAGAAATCCGGAGAAGTAGGAACGACCACCCGACAATCCAGGCGTGCGTGGGATGTGGAACTGCCCCCGAGATTCCGCATGATGGCCACGTGTTGTTCAAAGGTGAATCACCAGGGGCACCTGTGTAATAGCGCAGTGCCGCCCCTGTAGCTATAAATACACACTCACCGCAGTCATTATCTCCTTCTTCCTCCCTCACACGAACCCTAGCACCACTGCTAGTCCTCGATGACGCCGGCGACGAAGCGCTTCACTGCCGCAACCGCTCTGACGCCATTTTCACGCTGACCGCGGACATCGTCCTCTCCGCCGTCGCCGTAGGTGTCTTCCGTCGCCAAGTTAGGGCACGGAGGATTGAACTGCTCGGCCTCATCTCTTGCTCCGTCTAGCAGTTCCAAGTGTGGTAAATAAATCTTCTTTTTACAGCCCCTTTTGATCCTATGGTTCTGTCACTTTGTGCCATATGAAGTTTCTATTCACACAAGTTAGATCTCTCTCAATCTGCATCTCATAACATGCCTAGAATATTCACTTATGCTTCATAAAGTAGTTAGATTCCTCACTTGTACTGATCTATGGGTTCGTACAAATCTGGAATCAACTTCTTATCTATGAGTGAATGTCTTCGCACGATGAGGTCAATGTCTTCTAAACTGATTTATCTTCAAAATCTTCTGAGAATGCATATGACCTCTTCCCCTTCCCTCGCACCTTAATGCTGTCACAGGTACATGTCCGTGGGAGAATCCCTTGGTTCTCATAGTCTGCATTCATTTGCAGAATTCTTATAGCATCATATAAATTCTCCCGAAGCCAGTTCCTGTTTGACCATCAAGAGGAAGCCTTTGAACATATTGAAGCCATTCAGTTTAAAGTTCATGGCTGCAGAAAAACTAGCAAGGAAGGGTGGCAGAAAGCGTCGAGGAGAAACATCAAGAGATCTGCCCGATGACCTCTCAGAGCTGTACAAGACAAATCCTGAAGAGGATTACAATCAGCGCAAGACACGAATCCAATGGATTTGACGCTATTGGGCGGAGCAATGGTTCCAATACCGCTTCGTCACCAAGGAGTACGCTGAGAAAAGCGCCATCAAGAGACCATGGGGAGACGTACTATACAAAAATCTCGTGCCCAGGTACAGAGATGAAGCCATTGCTCAAGGCTTCTACCCGTGCATGGTTCGTGGGCCACAGCCAGCTGAAGCACATCCGTCGTCACTACTCTGGTGTCGTGACGACAATCTGTTCAAGCGTAACTTCCAGTTTGCCCAGAAATCAGCGAAGCACAACAAGAAGAAATTAGGCTTAGACTTCAACCCTGGTCCCTCTGCACCAAGGGCAGATGGCACACGCGAGGCAGACCCCAATATCATCGGTCCGTATGCAAATCTTGAGGGCCTCATCACCCGCATCTTAGTCCAAGGGACTGCAGTCAATGACCCTCCTGCTGATTCTGAATCTGATGAAGCGCCTGCTGCACCGAAGTCAAAGCAGTCAAAGAAGCCAAAAGCTTCAAAGCAGGCCCCTTCACCCAAAATCTCAAGGGCGAAGCCATTGGCAACTGCACCTCCTGAAGCCAGTGTGCAGTCTGGAGACTTATCACAAGTCTCCAAGCCCCAGAAGGCCAAGATGCCTCAGCCACACAGCGGCCAAGAGCTCACAGCTGCTGCCATTCTGCGCAACGACGCCATTGATCGTCAAGCGATGAAGACCTTGCAGATGACGCTCTTGAGCAACTCATCAAGAGCAAAGAGGAGGCAGAAATCTTCAATAATCTGCCTCTCTTTGATGTCGCCATCATCCACGACTTCATTGGCGAGTGGTTTGCTACACCAAACGTCAGCTTTGATGATCTGTAGCTGCCCATAGGCCTCAGCGTCGCCTTCCAAGGCGCTATTGCTTCAGAACTCGCCATTGCTCAACGCATTGTTGAACTGAAGCAGAAAATTGATTTTGAAAAGGCTCAGTTCAAGAAGCACATGGCTAAGCTCAGCGTGCAAGAAGTGAAAAACTTCAAGATCATGTTGCACGAGCTAAAGGAGAACTTTTTGCAGAAGCGTGCAGAAGCTCAGGGTTCGCGGGAGCGAATGAAGACTCTGGCTGATCGCTGTGTGCAGGCCTACAATGAGGCCAAGAAGCGCAAGGCACTTGGGCGTCCCGGCATCGACCCCAGGATGGCTGCGAAGAAGAAGAAGAAGCCTGTTGTGCGTGAACCAGAGGCACCAAGACAAGAAGCTACTCCGATTGTCTTCCCCACTGCTATGACTGGCTCGAAGCCAAAGAGCCGGTCAACCGCTTCAGAACTCAAGAAGACACGGACTGCAGAGGCTGAAGCAAGGAAGAGAAAACACTCTGAAGCCTCTCCTTCTGACCCCACCAAGAAGAAGAGCAAGACCAAGAAAGCTCGGGCTGCTCCCACAGAGCCCTTGATAGTTGAACCTCTCTCTGTCATCTATCCCGACGCAGATCGTCAGCTGACAGTTCATGAGCCTACTCCCACAGAGGCTCCTGAAGCTGAAGACATTCCAGCAGCCGACCCCATCACTGCTGAAGACATTGGTCATCAGGACAATGTGCAAGATGATGCAGCCCTTCCTCAACTTGAAACAAGTGAACTCATCAGCATTGGTCGTCCATTGATGCCAATTGCACAAGATGCATCGTGGGCAGATCGCCCACAAGAGGAAGACAATGAGGCCCATCCCACTTCAACTCCACAGGCGTCGTCTGCATTCCGCAGGCTTCGCAAAGGTCCAAGGCCTCAACAATCTGCTGACGACATTCCGGCTGCATCAGCCGAAGAGCATGAAGAAATACCACAAGCTCCAACTCCCCCGCTCCAACAAGAAGCCATTCTCCAGGAGAACGTGCATGAGTCTGACCCTCCAGCTAGTCAAGTGGAGGCGGAAAATATTGAGGCTGCCACCACCAACATTGAAGCCAATGTGGAGCCCTCCCCAACAACAGCTTCAGAAGACACTGAAGCTACTGCTCCTGACACTTCTGTGCCTGAGTCTACTGCCAGTCCACAATTCAACTATCATGTTGCGCACAGGCCTCAGGTTCAGAAGCCAGTGCCACGACTGCCAAGGTTCCCAGGTCCTGTATCAGCACCTGGCTCCTTTAATGTCAATAGCTTCAGGGCAGATAATACGTTCTTCAACAGCTCCAAGAACCCCTATTCCAGGGAAAGGATTTCATCAGATAGGTTCTGGAGCTATCCACAGTGCAGCTACTATTCATGCATCTTGTACAACCAAGGACGCATCTTCCAGCACAAGCGCCTTGAGGTTGAAGCTGTTGCTGGTCTGCCTAGTCTGGAAGAAGCACTGGATTGCTTCAAGCAAGTGGGTCTGCTGCCATTTATCACTGATGATGAGCACTGGAATGAAGAGCTTCTGCTGCAATTCTATTCCACCCTTCATATCAAAGGCTACAACAGAGATCCGAAGACTTGGGTCCTGGAGTGGATGACCGGCAATGTCCATCATGAAGCCAATGCATTTGATATCATTGAGCTTACCGGCCTGCCCACTCCTGGCGAATTCTTCGAGGAAGGCTGTCAACTACATGCTGAACTAATTGAGAGCATATTCCAGAGGCCTGAACCAAATATGAGTCAGATGCTCTCAATGATGAAGCCATTGCCCCATGATGCACCCTATCCAACTGAGTTCTTCATTGAAGACCTAGAGTACCTGCCCAGAACCATATATCACATCATCAGGCGGACTCTCTGGCCCATTAAGGGACACTCTCCACATGCCAAGGTTGAGGGTGCAATGAAGACTCTCATATTCTACATCCTTCATGGCAAATGCTTCAATGCGCAGGACTTCTTCATACGCCAGCTTGCGGCATCCGGCTCAAATTTATTTGTCTTGAAGTTTTATGCTCCTTGGGTTATGAGGCTGATCAAGCTTCACTCTGCGATTTCATATCAGCCCTCAGCCCGCAACCATCAGATCTTCTTGCCAGATGTGGACACCTCTGCTGAAGCTATATATCCTGAGCCTGCCAAGCAACCATTAAGTCTTCAGAATGCAGAACACCAGAGCTTCACTCAGAATGTTGAAGGTGTTGAAGCCATCTCCAGACTGTATTCGTTGGCTGGCACCACACGTGCACCTGCATCTACTGAAGCCACTGATAGCACAGCTGCTCAGCGACCCAACAAGCGCGCTCGTGCCCTCAATGACCGAGAGCTTCTTGTGGCTCTTCACCAAAAGCAGGATAGGCATCACGACTAGCTCAAGAGTCAGATGAAAAGCATCATGGAGGACGTCAATCATATCAGAAATCTTGCAACCAAGAATGCATTTGTTGCACACGAAACCTATCGCCGCACTTGGAAAGGACTCACGATGATGTGTCCTGAAGCTGAACTTCAAGAGGATGGCTTCACAGAGCGCTTCAAATTTGACTCCACTCCTCCTCGAAGGGCTATGCTACGCAGAACTCCATCACTTGAAGATTCGGAGTTCTCTTCCTCTGCTACCACGGTGACTGCACAGATTATCGAAGAAGAAGACAACGCTACATCACCTCCACCTCCTTCAGCGTGCGTCGAATCTGCACCAAGCTCGTCTGCACCACCAAACACCTCCACCGACCCTGCTGCGCCTGGGAACGCGTAGAAAACTCTATGTCTTCAAACCTTTTTGGTCATCACTGACAAAAAGGGGAGAAGCATATGATGTTTATAGTCTTCAAGCGGGTCACTATGGGCGGGTGCCTTATATTTTGCTACATTTTGCTTCTTGCTTACAACTCTCATTTTGCTACATTTGGTTCTTTGAGTTGTTACACTTAAACTCGATGGTCTCTGCTACTTGTTTGCCACTATGTTTGCGAAGATAAATTCCGCATGTGCGACGATAAATTCCGCACTTAGATCATTCCGCAGACGTCCATTTTTCATTATGCATGTCATTCTCTTCATATACTTTTACATGCATAGTGGATTGTCATCATAAGTTGAAGTGGATCTCCACAAGTACAACCTGCCATGTGCATTTGCGTTCCAGAAGCAAATCACTTATATGCACATCTTCAGGGGGAGCCCTTGCAGCTTATGAAGACAATTCCTTTACAATTTCACAAATTATATTCCCCGTTGAAAACTTCAACTAGTTTGTCATCAATCACCAAAAAGGGGGAGATTGTAAGTGCATCTAGTGCCACCCCTAGTTGGTTTTGGAGTATTGACGACAAACCTAGTTGAGGGACTAATGTGTTTGTGAGAATTGCAGGATAACACAGATAGAAGTCCCTCATTGATTCGGTTTTACTACCAGAGATGACCCCTAAAACTGTAGATATTCACATTGAAGACTATGGTGGTATATGAAGATATTCACATTGAAGACTATGACATGAGAAGACACCACGTGAAGCCTATGGAACTCGAAGACTTAGATGTTTCGTAGTTCTTTTTCATTTGTGTTGAGTCATAGGAACCACCGTACTGTTAAGTGGGGTCCAAGAGAACCAGTCAGAATGACTGAAGTGATGCCTAATTCAAATCCTATGTCTTCGAGCGAAGACTATGAGGGCAAATCTTGTCCAAAGTCGGACAAGTCAGCTTTACTTGTAGCCCAAGTAAAGTTGCCGTGTGAGTTTGAAATCTGACCGTTGGTACACGCGTCAGTTCCTTAGTGACTCAGGGTCATTTCGAACAAATCAGGTCGGGTTGCCCAGTGGCTATAAATAGTCCACCCCCTAGAACCATAAACGGTTGGCTACTCAGATTTCAGTGCACGGCTTTTGTCGTTTGAGAGCAACCCACCTCGAAGCCTTTGAGAGAAAATTCCTAGCAAGGAGAAATGCCCTAACCACCCAGAGCCAGAGAGAATTGGGCATCACTTAAGTCTTCCTGTCTGAGTGATCTGAAGACTTATTACACTTGAGGACTATGCATCCTCCAGACAGTTAGGCGTCACGTTCTGAGCATCCATGAGACATTGTGGATTGCCGGTGAACGAAGTCTGTGAAGGTTTGGGAGTCTACCTTGAAGACTTACCAGAGTGATTGGGCGAGGTCTGTGTGACCTTAGCTCAAGGGGAATACGGTGAGGACTGGGTGTCCTGAGCTGCGTGTTCAGAACTGGGTGCCCGGGACTGTGTGTCCTTTGGTTTAAATATCTAGCCGCCCTAACCAGACGTACAGTTGTCACAGCAACTGGAACTGGTCCAACAAATCATTGTCTTCAACGAGTCACTGGTTTCATCTTCTCTTCCCTTACTTACTGTTACTCTTTGTGAAGCCATTGCATGCTTGCTCTATCTTTTGTCTTCACAACGTAACTGTATGATTTGATTGGCTTCATAACTTCTTCCTACCTGATCCTTATTACACTGTAGCTACTTGTCATTGTGCTTTCACTCTATTGAATAATTGACCATGGCTTGCCTAGTGTAATCTAACTTCCGCTGCATAGTAATAGGCATATCGCTACTGTTCGTCTTCATAACCTTCACGTTTTGAAGACTTTCATAAAAATCGCCTATTCACCCCCCCTCTAGTCGATATAACGCACTTTCACTCTCCACTGGCTTCCGTCCTTGACGTGTCTCAGCTTCGGATCATCTCCATCGTCGGGCTTCTTCCTCTCCACGTGCCAGCGCATTAGCTTTGCTTCCTTGGGATCTAGAAAATACCTCTGGAGACAGGGAGTGATCGGTAAGTACCATACCACTTTCTGGGGACATTTCTTCCTGGCCTTCTTGTATCGAGAAGCATTGCACACCGAACAACTTGTTTTTTCCACGTGCTCCTTCCGATAAATTATGCAATCGTTGATGCATGCATGGTATCTAACGTGTGGCAGATCAAGAGGGCACACAATCTTCTTGGCCTCATCAACACTACTAGGACATAGATTACCCTTGGGAAGAACATCCTTTAGGTACTTGAGATGCTCATCGAGGCTAGTGTCGGTCCATTTGTTTTTAGCCTTTGCCTTCAGCACTTGGAGCGTGAAACTCAAGCGGGTCACCTCAGGATTGCAACCAACATACAATGGAGTGTTCGAGTCTACCACCAGTTGCTCCAGCTTAGCCTCCTCTCTAGAAGCAGCTCCCTCAGTACTCGTCTCCTTGCGAAGCAATGCTTGAACATGAGGGTCCCACACGATTGAACTTAGTACCGACGAACTCTGCTGCGTGGAGTCCATGTCGTTCTCTCCACCGCCATGTCCGGCCCCTTCTCCGCCGCCATGTCCGGCCTCTTCCCCGCCGCCATTATCGATCATCTCTTTGTCTAGTCCCGTGTCATCATTGCCTGCCCTGTCGGCATCCTCAACATCGTCATCCTCATCTTCAGTTATCCACCGAGCATAGCCATCCATGAAACCAGTCATGAGCAGGTGCGCTTCGACACGACCATCGACTTGGGGGTCAAGCCAAACTATTCCTTTGCATTTTCGACACGGACATAAAACCTCTGTCAGGTTATTTTCCTTCATGTCCTGCACCGCCGACCGCAACCACCTGTCCACCATCGTTCCACTGACCATCGTCAACTCTGCATGGTAATAATAAACAAATTAATTATAAAAATGCATGCATTCATCAAAGTCATACAAAAATTCGGCATGACCTTCCTTAAAAATAGGACATATATAGATCTAGAGTTTGCCCGGAATTCGCCGAAACGGAAATAAATCGACATTTTGGCAAAACATAGGCAACTCAAATGCACAATTTGGCGTCAACTCATGCCACACACACAATTTCCATAAAAATATCACACACATGCATAAACATATTTCCATTTTGCAAAAGCATGAAATATTAATCACACCTCTATCTCGAGATCGAGCACATGATGGAGATGATGATGTAGGGAGGTCAAAAGTGCACAAAGCTCTTCTTGACAAAGAAAGATCTAGTTAGGGGGCAAATAGGTCACTTAACTAAATGCTACATGTACCTAGCTAGCTAATTTGGGAGGAGACAACTTCAACTAGTGGAGGGGGGAGGAAAAAGAGAAAGGAGATGAATTAATGGAGGTGGTGTAGTTATAGCTAGGAGTAATGAAGAGAGAGAAAGGTAGGTAGAAGAGGGAGAGTAATGGGGGAGAAGTATTGAGGAAGAAGAAGAGTGAGAGAGGAAGGATGTGGGAGGTAGTGGAAAGGGAGGAGAGGAGATGGGGAGGGGGAGGTGGAAAAGGTGGTGGGTGCTGCGTCTTAGCAGTAGCGCGGGAGAGAAAGCGCGCTGCTGCTAAGAGTGTAGCAACAACACGCTTTCCTGCCGCGCGCTACTGCTAAACAGGCCAACCCTGTGCACAATTTCAAAATTAGCAGCAGCGAGGTTACAAAAAAGCGCGCTGCTACTATGGCATTAGCAGCAGCGAGAGGCCTGGCGCCACGCTACTGGTAAACTTATGTCGTTGTGTACTGTCGGTGGATTTTTGTAGCAGCGCGGTTTAAGCGTCACGCGCTACTGCTAAGTTTGCACCAGTAGCGAGCTTTCCGTAGCCGTGCTGCTACTAAGCAGCAGCGCCTGTTTTTATGCCGCGCTGCTGCTAAGATTCTGTGTATAAGGTTTTCCCTAGTAGTGTAAGACCGTGTATTTCTTCAATAGGAGGTAAATTCTTAACATCTTCAGCTTTAATACCTTTTTCTTTCATGGATTTCTTTGCCTCTTGCATATCTTCAGGACTAAGAAATAGAACACCCCTCTTCTTCGAAGTTGGTTTAGGAATAGGCTCAGGAGCTGGCTCAGGAAGTGTCCAATTATTTTCATTTGTCAACACATTGTTCAATAGAATTTTAGCTTCATACGGTGTTCTTTCCCTTAAAACAGAACCAGCACAACTATCCATGTAATCTCTAGAGGCATCGGTTAGTCCATTATAAAAGATATCAAGTATTTCATTTTTCTTAAGAGGATGATCAGGCAAAGCATTAAGTAACTTGAGAAGCCTCCCCCAAGCTTGTGGGAAACTCTCTTCTTCAATTTGCACAAAATTATATATATCCCTTAAAGCAGCTTGTTTCTTATGAGTAGGGAAATATTTAGCAGAGAAGTAATAAATCATATCCTGGGGACTACACACACAAATAGGATCAAGAGAATTAAACCATATCTTAGCATCACCCTTTAATGAGAACGGAAATATTTTAAGGATATAAAAGTAACGAGTTCTCTCATCATTAGTGAACAGGGTGGCTATATCATTTAATTTAGTAAGATGTGCCACAACAGTTTCAGATTCATAGCCATGAAAAGGATCAGATTCATCCAAAGTAATTATATTAGGATCAATAGAGAATTCATAATCCTTATCAGTAACACAGATAGGTGAAGTAGCAAAAGCAGGGTCAGATTTCATTCTAGCATTAAGAGATTGCTGCTTCCATTTAGCTAATAACCTCTTGAGCTCGTATCTATCTTTGCAAGCTAAAATAGCTAAAGAAGCTTCTTTATCAAAAATATAACCCTTAGGAATAACGGGCAAGTCTTCATCATCACTTTCATCAATATTATCAGATTCAATATTTTCATTCTCTCTAACCCTAGCAAGTTGTTCATCAAGAAATTCACCAAGTAGCACAGTAGTATCAAGAATAGAAGTAGTTTCATCATAAGTATCATGCATAGCAGAAGTGGCATCATCAATTACATGCGACATATCAGAACGAATAGTAGAAGCAGGTTTAGGTGTCGCAAGCTCACTCAAAACATAAGGTGAATCAAGTGCAGAGCTAGATGGCAGTTCCTTACCTCCCCTCGTAGTTGAGGGATAAATCTTGGTTTTTGGATCTCTCAAGTTCTTCATAATGATAAGCAGATATAAATCCCATGTGACTCAAAGAATAGAGCTATGCTCCCCGGCAACGGTGCCAGAAAATAGTTTTGATAACCCACAAGTATAGGCGATCGCAACAGTTTTCGAGGGTAGAGTATTCAACCCAAATTTATTGATTCGACACAAGGGGAGCTAAAGAATATTCTCAAGCATTAGCAGCTGAGTTGTCAATTCAACCACACCTGGAAACTTAATATATGCAACAAAGTGTTTAGTAGCAAAGTAATATGATAGTAGTGGTAACGGTAGCAAAAGTAATGTTTTTGGTATTTTGTAGTGATGATAGCAATAGCAACGGAAAAGTAAATAAGCGAAGAACAATATATGGAAAGCTCGTAGGCAATGGATCGGTGATGGAGAATTATGCCGGATGCGGTTCATCATTTAACAATCATAACATAGGGTGACATAGAACTAGCTCCAGTTCATCAATGTAATGTAGGCATGTATTCCGAATATAGTCATACGTGCTTATGGAAAAGAACTTGAATGACATCTTTTGTCCTACCCTCCCGTGGGAGCGGGGTCCTAATGGAAACTAAGGGATATTAAGGCCTCCTTTTAATAGGGTATCGGAACAAAGCATTAGCACATAGTGAATACATGAACTCCTCAAACTATGGTCATCACCGGTAAGTATCTCAATTATTGTCACTTCGGGGTTAACGGATCATAACACATAATAGGTAACTATAGACTTGCAAGATTGGATCAAGAACTCTCATATATTGATGAAAACATAATAGGTTCAGATCTGAAATCATGGCACATGGACCCTAGTGACAAGCATTAAGCATTGCAAAGTCATAGCAACATCACTATCAGAACATAGTGGATACTAGGGATCAAATCCTAACAAAACTAACTCAATTACATGATAGATCTCATCTAACCCATCACCGTCCAGCAAGCCTACGATGGAATTACTCACGCACGGTGGTGAGCATCATGAAATTGGTGATGGAGGATGGTTGATGATGACGATGGCGACGGATTCCCCTCTCCGGAGCCCCGAAAGGACTCCGCATCAGCCCTCCTGAGAGGTTTTAGGGCTTGGCGGCGGCTCCGTATCGTAAAACGCAATGAATTCTTCTGTCTGATTTTTTTCTCCCCGAAACCAAATGTATAGAGTTGGTGTTGAGGTCGGAGGAGCTCCAAGGGGCCCACGAGGTAGGGGGCGCGGCCCCCACCCTCGTGGACAGGTGGTGGGCCCCCTGGTCTTCATCTTTAGCTAGGATTTTATATTATTTCTGAATAGATATTCCGAGAAGTTTCAGGTCATTCCAAGAACTTTTATTTCTGCACATAAATAACACCATATCAATTCTGCTGAAAACAACGTCAGTCCGGGTTAGCTCCATTCAAATCATGCAAGTTAGAGTCCAAAACAAGGGCAAAAGTGTTTGGAAAAGTAGATACGACGGAGACGTATCACCTCCTACTGGATTGATACCTTGGTTCTCAAAAACTGAGGGAAATACTTACGCTACTTTGCTGCATCACCCTTTCCTCTTCAAGGGAAAACCAACGCAGTGCTCAAGAGGTAGCAAGAAGGATTTCTGGCGCCGTTGCTGGGAAGGTTCGTGCAAGACAAGTCAAGATTTGACTCCCGACAACGAGTCACTTGTGGCGCCGTTGCAAGTCAAGACAAACCAAGTACCCATCACAAACCCGTATCTCCCACATTACATTATTTGCCATTTGCCTCTTGTTTTCCTCTCCCCCACTTCACCCTTGCCATTTCATTCGCCCTCTCTCTCCATCCTCCCTCTCTTTCTCTATTTGCCTCTTTTTGCCCGTTTCTTGTTTGCTTGTGTGTTGGATTGCTTACTTTTCACGATGGCTCAAGATAATATTAAATTGTGTGACTTCACCAATACCAACAACAATGGTTTGCTTAGCACTCTAATTGCTCCTCTTACCGATATGGAATCTTGTGAAATCAATGCTGCTTTGTTGAATCTTATCATGAAAGATCAATTCGATGGCCTTCCTAGTGAAGATGTCGCTACCCATCTGAATAGCTTTGTTGATTTATGTGATATGCAAAATAAGAAAGATGTGGATAATGATATTGTTAGATTGAAGCTATTTCCTTTTTCTCTTAGAGATCGTGCTAAAGCTTGGTTTTCGTCTTTGCCTAAAAATAGTATTGATTCATGGGATAAGTGCAAAGATGCTTTTATCTCTAAGTATTTTCCTCCCGCTCAGATCATCTCTCTTAGAAATGATATTATGAATTTTAAGCAACTTGATCATGAACATGTTGCACAAGCTTGGGAGATGATGAAATTAATGATACGTAATTGCCCTACACATGGCTTGAATTTGTGGATGATTATACAAAAATTTTATGCCGGATTGAATTTTGCTTCTAGAAATCTTTTAGATTCGGCCGCGGGCGGCACTTTTATGAAAATCACTTTAGGAGAATCTACTAAACTCCTAGATAATATTATGGTTAATTATTCTCAATGGCACACTGAAAGATCTACTAATAAGAAAGTGCATGCGATAGAAGAAATTAATGTTTTGAGTGGAAAGATGGATGAACTTATGAAATTATTTGCTAATAAAAGTGGCTATTCTGATCCTAATTATATGCCTTTGTCTACTTTGATTGATAATAATAATGAATCTATGGATGTCAACTTTGTTGGTAGGAATAATTTTGGTAACAACGCGTATAGAGGAAACTTTAATCCTAGGCCGTATCCTAGTAATTCCTCTAATAATTATGGTAATTCCTACAACAATTCTTATGGAAACTATAATAAGATTCCCTATGATTTTGAATCTAATATTAAAGAATTTATTACTTCACAAAAGAATTTTCAATGCTTTGATTGAAGAAAAATTGCTTAAGATTGATCAGTTGGCTAGGAACGTTGATAGAATTTCCCTTGATGTTGATTCTTTGAAACTTAGATCTATTCCACCTAAGCATGATATCAATAAGTCTCTCAAAGCCATGAGAATTTCCATTGATGAGTGCAAAGAAAGAACCGCTAGGATGTGTGCTAAGAAAGATTGCTTTATAAAAGCGTGTTCTTCTAGTTTCCATGATAATAAAGATGAAAATCTAAAAGTTATTGATGTGTCCCCTTTTAAATCTTTGTTTTGCAGTATGAATCTTGATAATGATGGGACTGAATATGATCCACCTTTACCTAGACGGCGTTCCAAGAATCCGGATTCTTTAGATCTTGATGCTAGAATTGTTAAAAGTGGGATTGAAGAAGTCAAAACTTTAAATATTAATGAACCAACTATTTTGGATTTCAAGGAATTTAATTATGATAATGGATCTTTGATAGATTGTATTTCCTTGTTGCAATCCGTGCTAAATTCTCCTCATGCTTATAGTCAAAATAAAGCTTTTACTCAACATATTGTTGATGCTTTGATGCAATCTTATGAAGAAAAACTTGAGTTGGAAGTTTCTTTCCCTAGAAAACTTTATGATGAGTGGGAACCTACTACTAAAATTAAAATTAAATATCATGAATGCTATGCTTTGTCTGATTTGGGTGCTAGTGTTTCCACGATTCTAAAGACTTTGTGTGATTTGCTAGGTTTCCGTGATTTTGATGATTGCTCTTTAAACTTGCACCTTGCGGATTCCACTATTAAGAAACCTATGGGAAGAATTAATGATGTTCTTATTGTTGAAAATAGGAATTATGTGCCCGTAGATTTTATTGTTCTTGACATAGATTGCAATCCTTCATGTCCTACTATTCTTGGTAGACCTTTCCTTAGAACGATTGCGGCAATTATTGATATGAAGGAAGGGAATATTAGATTCCAATTTTCGTTAAGGAAAGGCATGGAACACTTCCCTAGAAAGAAAATTAAATTACCTTATGAATCTATTATGAGAGCCACTTATGGATTGCCTACCAAAAATGGCAATACCTAGATCTATCCTTGCTTTTATGCCTAGCTAGGCGCATTAAACGATAGCGCTTGTTGGGAGGCAACCCAATTTTATTTTTATTCCTTTATTTTTGCTCCTGTTTAGTAATAAATAATTTATCTAGCCTCTGTTTTGGTTGTGTTTTTTGTGTTTAATTAGTGTTTGTTCCAAGTAGAACCGTTGGGAAGACTCGGGGAAAGTCTTTTTAATCTTGTTGTAAAAAACAGAAACTTTAGCGCTCATGAGAATTGCTGCCATTTTTATTTGGAAAGTGATATTTAGCTAATTATTTTTTAATATGATTAATAGATAAATTCCTCATGTCCAGAAATTTATTTTAGAATTTTTGGGGTTCCATATCTTGCGTTAGCTACAGATCACTACAGACTGGTCTGTTTTTGACCGATTCTGTTTTTCGTGTGTTGTTTGCTTATCTTGATGAATCTATGGCTAGTAAAATAATTTATAAACCATAGATAAGTTGGAATACAGTAGGTTTAACACCAATATAAATAAAGAATGAGTTCAGTATAGTACCTTGAAGTGGTGTTTTCTTTTCTTTCGCTAACGGAGCTCACGAGATTTTCTACTTTAAGTTTTGTGTTGTGAAGTTTTCAAGTTTTGGGTAAAAGATTTAATGGATTATGGAACAAGGAGTGGAAATAGTCTAAGCTTGGGGATGCCCATGGCACCCCAAGATAATCTAAGGACACCTAAAAGCCAAAGCTTGGGGATGCCCCCGAAGGCATCCCCTCTTTCGTCTACTTCCATTGGTAACTTTACTTGGAGCTATATTTTTATTTACCACATGATATGTGTTTTGATTGGAGCGTCTTGTATTATTTGAGTCTTTATTTGTTAGTTTTCCACAATCATCCTTGATGTACACACCTTTTGAGACAGACACACATGATTCGGAAATTGTTAGAATACTCTATGTGCTTCACTTATATCTTTTGAGTTATATAGTTTTGCTCTAGTGCTTCACTTATATCTTTTAGAGCACGTCAGTGGATTTGTTTTATAGAAACTATTGTTCTCTCATGCTTCACTTAGATTATTTTGAGAGTCCAACAAAACAGCATGGTAATTTTCTTTAATTATGTTAGGCATTCAAGATTAATAAAAAATTTCTTATGAGTGTGTTGAATAATAATGAGAAGTTTGATACATGATAATTGTTTTGAGATATGGAAATGGTAATATTAGAGTCATGCTAGTCGAGTAGTTGTGAATTTGAGAAATACTTGTGTTAAAGTTTGTGATTCCCGTAGCATGCACGTATGGTGAATCGTTATGTGATGAAGTCGGAGCATGATTTATTTATTGATTGTCTTCCTTATGAGTGGCGGTCGGGGACGAGCGATGGTCTTTTCCTACCAATATATCCCCCTAGGAGCAAGCGCGTAATACTTTGCTTTGATAACTTGTAGATTTTTGCAATAAGTATATGAGTTCTTTATGACTAAGGTTGAGTCCATGGATCATACGCACTTTTCTTCCTTCCACCATTGCTAGCCTCTCTAATACGGCGCATCTTTCGCTGATATCATACACCCACCATATACCTTCCTCAAAACAGCCACCATACCTACCTATCATGGCATTTCCATAGCCATTCCAAAATATATTGCCATGTAACTTTCCACCATTCTGTTTACTATGACACACTCCATCATTGTCATATTGCTTTGCATGATCATGTAGTTGACATTGTATTTGTGGCAAAGCCACCGTTCATAATTCTTTCATACATGTCACTCTTGATTCATTGCATATCCCGGTACACCGCCGGAGGCATTCACATAGAGTCATATTTTATTCTAAGTATCGAGTTGTAATTGTTGAGTTGTAAGTAAATAAAAGTGTGATGATCATCATTTTTAGAGCATTGTCCCAGTGAGGAAAGAATGATGGAGACTATGATTCCCCCACAAGTCGAGATGAGACTCTAGACGAAAAATAAAATAAAATAAGAGGCTAAAGAAGCCCAAATAAAAAAATATGAGAGAAAAAGAGAGAAGGGACAATGCTACTATCCTTTTACCACACTTGTGCTTCAAAGTAGCACCATGATCTTCATAATAGAGAGTCTCCTATGTTATCACTTTCATATACTAGTGGGAATTATTCATTATAGAACTTGGCTTGTATATTCCAATGATGGGCTTCCTCAAAATGCCCTAGGTCTTCGTGAGCAAGCGAGTTGGATGCACACCCACTTAGTCCCTTTTGTTGAGCTTTCATATACTTATAGCTCTAGTGCATCCGTTGCATGGCAATCCCTACTCACTCACATTGATATCTATTGATGGGCATCTCCATAGCCCGTTGATACGCCTAGTTGATGTGAGGCTATCTTCCCCCTTTTTTGTCTCCTCCACAACAGTCGTGGGTTTGTCACGACAGATGTCCTCGTGAAAGGACTTAGTTGTGGAGTCATCGCAACGGGTTAGCTTAAAGGGTTTAAACTGTACAAGCCTACACGGGGAGTTTATAATAGTTCGGCCCCTTCGATGAAGGTAAAAGCCTACATCTAGTTGTGATTGGTATTTCTAGGGTTTCGATGACCAGGGAGCGAATCCGCTTTGACTGGCTCTCGAGTTGTTGTCTCCTGTCCTCAAACCATGGCCGGGTCGTCCCTTTATATACACAGGTTGACGCCCGCCGGTTTACAGAGTCCTGAAGCCGGATCATAAACGTGTCCGGTTCGGTCTCTATACTCCCTAACTTACAATGCAAGTTACATAATAAGGTCAGTTTTACATCTATATGCCTTAACTCGCCTTTGGGCCTTAGGCCTTCATAAAGCGCCATCATTCTTATGTCTTCATGGGCTTCTAATCTTCATAAAGCTAATCCGGCTACTCCTGGCCGGTTTACGTCCAGTAGTAATATCCCCAACATTAGGCCCCGGATTGGTTTGAACTTGTTCATGTCAATCTTCAATACTTAGAAAAATTCCTCCCTTGCATCTTCACCTTGATCTTGTAAACCGCCGTGACGTCATACTCCAGGATCATGATAAACCACCCTGACATCATCTATCCGTTGAAGCTGAGGATTACCTTCATTAATGCATATCCAGTCATCGAAGCGACACCATTATTAACTATCCATTTTTGAGTTACTCGATTCCCGCACGTGTCGCTTTATCACTTCACCTTATAAATAGGGCCACGGGTCCTTATCAATTTTCCCCTTCGTCTCCTTTGCTTCTTCCTCCTCCTCGCGTCACCTCTGCCCCTGAGCGTCGCTGCCGTCACCGAGCTTCTCCTCTGCTTCGACAAAGGCCGCTGCATCAACCTGACCGTTACTAGAGAGCTGCGGCGTTCCTCCATTGCTTCAACAGTCGCTGTAAGTCCATTTCTCTCCCCCCTTGTAGATCTGTTTAGGGTTTCCTTGTTCTTCGCAGTTCATTGAAGTTCGTCGGGGTTCCGGTGCTGCTCTTCCCTGTTCCTCCTTAGTCTATGGATAGAAAATCTCAATCTTGATATATTCTGCGTAATGGTTTATCTTCCACTATCGCCACAAACCTTTTGCACGCGAAAAAACTGATCTGAACCTTTACAACCTGCTTTGGGTCCTACCCTTTTTAGGTCAAAATATTTTTGCTTTTTCCGTCTTCGGTAGATCCAAAATTCCCATGTGATCCCGTTTACTATGGGACTAATGGTACGAGATAGATAGTTTTTACAAGGGTAAACCTCCTACATGGTATAGAGGATACAGATCTAAGGCGAAAAGGGCTAAGTAAAGAAAAACAAGTTTCACGAGGACATCTGCCGTGACAAACCCACGACAGTTGGTGCCCACCGTGGGGCTATCGCACAGTGGTTTCGAGTTCTTAAAGGGCAGCTTTGATGGACTCAAGGTATACGCTGTGGGCCGGATGACGAGGAGTCATCGCGGCAAGCTCTACATCGACAACGCAGGATGGGGCCCCAAGGCTGATTCAATCGAATACGGGTATCGGATCCCCTTTGGTGGAATTCATGTCTTCATCGGCAAGATTGGCGAACCGGGCCCTGAGCCGGACACCTGCACCGACATCATCGAGACGGCTCAGCGTGCAAGCCCTTCCCCGGTTCAGCCCGTGGCGAAGCATGTTTTCGTAGGCGTCATCCATGGAGCAGAATATGAGGACGGACCGGCATCCGATGGAGAAACCGTTGTCTGCTCCGACGACGAGTCGTCTAGAGAGACTAAATCGCTCTATCAGTTGCAGGATGGACGGATCGGTGGAGGTTCCGAGGGCAACATTATTCCAGACTCCCCTGATCTGCCCAATCGGGCCGCTATCTTCATGGCCGGTACACAATCAGCACCCCACTCATCAACCGCCGTGGCGATGCTCTCCGGTTCAGCAACAGCCAGGCCGGCAGGGGCAGGGGGATCCGCGCCACATCCGGCTCAAGTTCTGTCTGACTTGTTCAACGCGTTGGCAACATTAATGGCCGCGGTGGTGGACGCAGTAGCCCGGGATCAGCACAACGCATAGATCGCAAAGGTAAAGGATCAGATAACCCAGGCTAAAGAGGATCTAGCGGCAGAGAACGCTAGGATGGCTATGGAATGGGCCGAGTTGGAAGCTCAGGCCTACTGGATTAGGCTGGATCAGAACGCTTCAGAAGAAGTCCTGAGAAGAAGATACCGATCGCATCTCCCATCGAGTTATGAGCCAAGAAATCTCTTCAATATGCCAAGAGTAGGAACGAGTAACTAGCCAATATTAAACTGGACAGAGGCGCCAGGAATAGGAGCGTCAGCTCAGCCACGCACGATGGACCCGCCTCGTCAGGACAACATTGTGCCACAGTATGTTCCAACACCTCTCGGGCATTACTCCAACCCGTTGGACAACATTGTGGCCACCGCTTCACGGTTGGCAGCCCTCCCAACCGACGGTGAATCACCAGTTGCGATTGAGGCACGACGGGCCAGAGATCTCCTTCAAACATCCCTAAACCAGCAGCAGGCATATTCACACAGCCATGAGAGGATTCGTTCCACCCCCCGTCCAAGCCGGAGCTACAGCAGGCACGTTGAGGATGAATCGGTCGTATCAAGTAGTGCACATCACCGTAATCTGCCGCGAGGTCACAACCCGACAGGGGGAGGTGCTAATGCGCAGGATGAGGTGGACCATGGTCACGCGCGTCGAGAGGCCGAGTTAGCAGCTCTGCATGGAGCCCGTCAACCTACTCCGGTTCACCCTACCGCTTCAGTAGAGCAGGTGTGGTATTCAGTTCCTTAGGGGTGTCGTGTCTTAGCCCCGCTTTGCATAATGTGAGACTGCCCAAGGATTTCAAAGGACCTCGTAAGGTACCCAATTATACCGCGATCTGCAGCCAGAAGCATGGGTTGAAAGCTACGAGATGGCAATGGAGATGTTAGATGTGGATGAAGAGGTATGTGCTAAATACTTCACCATGATGTTGGAAGGGACAACTCGTACTTGGTTAAAAAGCTTACCAACTAACACTGTCGGGTCATGGGCCGAATTGAAGCACCGGTTGTTGGGGAACGTAGTAATTTCAAAAAAATTCCTACGCACACGCAAGATCATGGTGATGCATAGCAACGAGAGGGGGGAGTGTTGTCTATGTACCTTCGTAGACCGAAAGCGGAAGCGTTAGCACAACGCGGTTGATGTAGTCGTACGTCTTCACGATCCGACCGATCAAGTACCAAGCATATGGCACCTTCGAGTTCAGCACACGTTTAGCCGGATGACTTCCCTCGAACTCCGATCCAGCCGAGTGTTGAGGGAGAGTTTCATCAGCACGACGGCCTGGTGACGATGTTGATGTTCTACCGACGCAGGGCTTCGCCTAAGCACCGCTACAGTAATATCGAGGTGGACTATGGTGGAGGGGGCACCGCACACAGCTAAAAGATCAAACGATCAATTGTTGTGTCTTTGGGGTGCCCCTACCCCCGTATATAAAGAAGTGGAGGAGGGGAGTCCTACTCCCACCGGGAGTAGGATTCCCCCTTTCCTAGTAGAACTAGGAGCCCTTCCAAGTAGTAGGAGTAGGAGGGAAGGAAAGGAAAGGGAAACAGAGAAGGAAGGAAGGGGGCGCCCCCCCCCCCCTCCCTAGTCCAGTTCGGACCAGCCCATGGGGAGGGGTGCGGCCACCCTTTGAGGCCTTTCTCTCCTTCCCTGTATGGCCCATTAAGGCCCAATACGAATTCCCGTAATTCCCCGGTACTCCCAAAAATACCCGAATCACTCAGAACCTTTCCGATGTCCGAATATAGTCGTCCAATATATCGATCTTTACGTCTCGACCATTTCGAGACTCCTAGTCATGTCCCCGATCTCATCCGGGAGTCCGAACTCCTTCGGTACATAAAAACACATAAACTCATAATATAACTGTCATCGAACTTTAAGCGTGCGGACCCTACGGGTTCGAGAACTATGTAGACATGACTAAGACACATCTCCGGTCAATAACCAATAGCGGAACCTAGATGCTCATACTGGCTCCTACATATTCCATGAAGATCTTTATCGGTCAAACCGCATAACAACATACGTTGTTCCCTTTGTCATCGGTATGTTACTTGCCCGAGATTCGATCGTCGGTATCTCAATACCTAGTTCAATCTCGTTACCGGCAAGTCTCTTTACTCGTTCCGTAACACATCATCCCGCAACTAACTCATTAGTTGCAATGCTTGCAAGGCTTATAGTGATGTGCATTACCGACTGGGCCCAGAGATACCTCTCCGACTATCGGAGTGACAAATCCTAATCTCGAAATACGGCAGCCCAACAAGTACCTTCAGAGACACCTATAGAGCACCTTTATAATCACCTAGTTATGTTGTCACGTTTGGTAGAACACAAAGTGTTCCTTCATTTAACGGGAGTTGCATAATCTCATAGTCATAGGAACATGTATAAGTCATGAAGAAAGCAATAGCAACAAACTAAACGATCAAGTGCTATGCTAACGGAATGGGTCAAGTCAATCACATCATTCTCTAATGATGTGACCCCGTTAATCAAATGACAACTCATGTCTATGGCTAGGAAACTTAACCATCTTTGATTCAACGAGCTAGTCAAGTAGAGGCATTCTAGTGACATATTGTTTGTCTATGTATTCACACATGTATTATGTTTCCGGTTAATACAATTCTAGCATGAATAATAAACATTTATCATGATATAACGAAATAAATAATAACTTTATTATTGCCTCTAGGGCATATTTCCTTCACCGGTTTATCCAGAACTTCAAAGATACTTGTAAGCAACCCATGTCGATTGTGGATCTGGACGCTTGTGTCCAAGAGGATGGAGAGTCGACGACCCATTGGGTAAAGCGGGTCTCATCTATTTTGCATTCATCAGATCGTATCAATGCAGATACCGCGGTGCTAATGTTGTAGGGCAATTGCCGTTTTCTTCCGCTCACACAGAAGTTAGGAAGGCTCAAACGTCACTGTAATGATATGTCAACGCTTATGGCCGCTTTGGTTAAATACGCCGATTCAGATAATACCAAAGACCCTGACTCTGAGGAGGACAAACCGATGAAAGGGAAAAAGAACGGCAACGCCAAGGGTCAGCAACATAATCCGGCAAGCTATGGGAACAATGGTAAGCACAAAGCCGACAACAGCTTGGACTTTGTCGCTAACACCAATGCTCAGGAGAATGGCCAGCGCCGTAAGGGCAAGCAGCCTGTCAGGACCCGGATTCTAAGTCACACCGATCTAGCCTGTAACACCTCATATCACTTTGCGGCCTCACGCACGGTATTCCCATGGGTGTCGCCTTACCATGGCCCGGGACCGTTTGCACCTTTTGGCTCACGTATATGATAGTGTCGCTACCATCCATATGACAGAGAACCCGGGCCGACATGACTAGTCGTGAACCCAAAGTGGCACTAATTTATGAGGACATGCATACATGAATCAACATCGAGCATGTCGGTCAGCAGCGTGCGAATCCGGGTTGTAGCACTAGGCTAACAGGACTCCGGGAACCCGGGCTGTAGCAGGCTAGGCAGGACTCCAGATGTCACCGCGTGACATTTCCCCGAAGGGACAGACACAGGAACGAAGTGAATCACATGCCGGCCAGTCAAGTGTTCCGGAGCAGTAGTGCTGGGCTAGCAGGACTCCGGTGAACCGGGCTGTAGTAGACTACTATGGCTCATGGAAGCACAAGACTACATTTCCCCATAAGAGAGGCTACCAAGGATAAACAACTAGGTTGTCGGAACCCACACATACCAAGCATTTCAATCATACACACAATATGCTCGATATGTGTAAATACAACATGGCATCACAACAAGACTCTACGACTCAAAGTATTTATTCATTAGGCTCCGAGGAGCGGGATATTACAAATATGGATCTCATGACCCAACAATCATAGCATACAAATCAAAGCACATGCGGAAGCTTAACATGTCTGAGTACAGACATCTACAAATGAAAAAGGCTGCGAAGCCTGACTCTACCAGATCCTACCGAGGGCACAAGATCGTAGCTAAGGTATCAAGCTAAACGTCCAAGTCCACACGGAACTACTAGCGAGACTAAAGTCTCTCTGCAAAACATAAATTAAGCAAACGTGAGTACAAAAGTACCCAGCAAGACTTACATCATAACTAGCTACATATGCATCGGCATCAACAAAGGGATGGTGGGGTTTAACTACAGCAAGCCAGCTTTGACTCAGTGGCTACCCTGAACTACGACTGCAAGCAACTCTTTTGAGGTGGCGCACACGAGTCCACATATTCACCATATCAATACACCACTATGGATCCGCTCACGTCTCCCTACGAGAACGTCATCCATAGCACTCACGCTTATCTTGCGCATTTTAGAGTATCCACTTTCACTTGTATATGAACTGTATAGGCAACCAAGTAGTCCTTTACCGCGGATGTGGCTATTCGAATAGATGATGTTAACCCTGCAGGGGTGTACTTCTTCACACGCGCTCTCACCACTTACTGCCGTTTACACGACATGTACTCGGCAACCTTCAAGCGGAAGCCCAACGAGGGTGTCGGCCACGTCCTAGCTAAACACTCAAGTCTCTAGTCCAGGTTTATCGCCTATCTAGGTTCCATCCGCAGGGAGTTTGGCCGAGGTTTCCACATACGACCTCGGATGATGTGTACAGGGTTCCGAGACACCAAACGGGCGCCCGGCATGCCCGGCCACGGTGTATCTACCGCATCATAGCCCACCCCTGGGGTCAGCGCTATGCACGGCCGCCAACACATAACCTATAAACACCAGAAACTAGTTGCAACTCCTGGACAGAGGACTAGGGTGGTTAAGAAGCCGAGAGGGTCCATTGGTTTCGGGCCCAATGCATGGTAATAACTGATTCTTAAATCACACACACAGATCTCGGTGCTTAAGGATGGTTCCAATGAAACAACCCACCATGTACTCCTACAAGGCCTCTCATCGATACCTTTACCAAATCGTGTTCAACACACTTAGCTCACACAAAGTAGGACATGTTCACAACTTTCCAATTGATCCCCGATGAATCAGACCTGACACAACTCTAAGCAATAGCAGGCATGACAAACTAGCATGAATGAGTAGGCACATCAGGGCTCAAACAACCCCTACTCATGCTAGTGGGTTTCATCTATTTAATGTGGCAATGACAGGTCATGCAGAGGAAAGAGGTTCAACTACCGCAACATGTAACAGTTGAATCAATGTTGTCCTAATGCAGTAAAAGAGAGCAGGAGCGAGAGAGTGGGATAGTATCTGAATGAATAGGGGTTTTTTGCTTGCCTGGCACTTCCGAAGATAATATAGTTCTTCATCGGTGTCATCGAACTCATCGTCGAAACACGTCTTCTGAGAGGGGACAATTACCGGCAAGGGAACATAAACAACATTCAATTAATGCAATGCACAAGTGAATGAATGATATGACCTATTAAGGTACTGAATTGACCTAATGCAATATCTAGCCAATTTAATTGAAGTGGAACTCAAACAGGATCAAATTCCAACTCCAAATGTTATTTTATAAATTGCCCTAATCATCATTTGTCCTATTCAGTGAGGTTAGCTTGTTCAAACATGCATGATCATGGCATAAACAGATTCTTCATATTTTTATGATAATTTTTCATATATAATTTATTTCATTCTAAGCTACGGTTGATTTTATATGATTTTTAGAAGTTTTAACTGTTTGCTGGAATTTTCTGAATTATTTAAAAATCCAGAAAATCACTTACTGCGTCAGCATGACATCGGGGTGACGTCAGCAGGTCAAAGACGCCAGCCCAGGTCAAACCTGACGGCTGGGCCCACATGTCAGTGTAACAGCTAACTAACAAAGTTAGTTAGTGTTACGTTAGCACTAACCTAGGTTAATTAGGGCCTGCGCCCACTGGTCAGTGTCTAAACTAACTGTCAGGGTTAATTAGCACTAATCTAAATCTAACTAAAGATTAATAGAGCTGCCCCGCACGTCAGTGACCCTAGGGGGGGCGGGTCAAACAAGGTCAACCCCAGGTCAGCGGGGTCAAACCCACCGGCGACTCGAAGCCGGCAAGGCCCTAGATGGCGGCGCGACTCGGAAAACGCCCACAGGGCACGGACGAGGCCGTTATTGTGCTCGCTGGAGAGCTCTTCCAGGCGCGCGTCGAGTGGTGGTGGAGGCTGGGCCTATGGTGGCCGGAGCCGACGACGGCGAGCTCGGTTGCGGCCGCCGGAGTTTGGGCGTGGGTGCGGGCAGCATTGCGGTGTGCGAGCAAGCGAGCTGAGGCGCTAGCGGTGGCCTACGTGATGCGGTGAGTACGTTGGTTGCATGCCCGAGACCAAATGGTCACCGGAGCATCACCGGCGACGAGCGCAGGCGGCAGCGCGTGCGGGTGAACATGGGGCAGCAGCTACGGCGTGCGAGAGATGGAGCGGAGAAGGGGAGCAGGGGTAGGAGCTCACTACGGGGTCGGAGACGGTCTCAGCGAGCTCGGGGAGGCGGAGACAGCGACAGATCGACGGCGGCAATCCTCGGTGGCCGAGGAGGGGAACGGCCGAGCTGGCGGCATCCAGGGCTTCCGGCGCCTTCCGTCTTGGTGAGGAGGAAGAGGGGGACGAGGCAGGGCTTCTTGGCATGTCGACGAGGCGAGGGGAGCACGGTGGCCGTGGCAAACGGCGTCGATGGCGATGGCCGCGCTCGGCTGTGGGGAGGAGAGTGAGACAGAGGAGGGGGAAAGCTCGGGGGGAGAGTGAGGGAGGTCCAGGGGGTGTGTGGCGTCTCCCAGAGGCGTCCAGGCGCCAAGGAGGAGCGGCAAGCAGGAGGTGGCTGGGGCGCGTGGCCGGCGCGCGGCGACCACGCGTGCGGCGTCCGACTGGCGGGAGCTGGACGACGACTGGTAGCGCTAGGTGGTGGGTTCGGCTGCTTCTTCCAGGTAAGGCCCAGGTGAGGTGCACAGGTAACCTCTCTCTCTCCTTTTATTTCTGTTTTCTATTTTCTGTCTGTTTGTTTTGATTTAGTAGCGGTACTAAACAAATTTATTTGCTTCTGTAAATTATTGTATGGACTAGAGATATTATTCTAGAGCCACACAATAATTTCCAAAATTATTGGGCATGTATTTCTTTTATAATAGAAATAAAGCCAATTCAAATACATTATGATTTAATTCAAATGCCCAAAATAAATATTTCTGTGACTCCAAAAATATTGGTTTGAGTTTTACCTCCTACCAATATTTTCATAGAGTAACAGGAACATTTCCTTGGACTCATTTGATGAGAATTAAATGTTGGTTATTTTTGAACTGGTTTCTGAGGGTTTTAACAAACCTCAATTCAACTTTCAGAAATTTTGGCCATGATGCATGAGTGCAGATGCAACTATTCCACTCAGGTATTCTAGGGCTATGACAACTCACCCCTACTAAACAAGAATCTCATCCCGAGATTCAAGTCGTGAGGTAAGAAGACAGAGGGACACAAGCTAACATGATCTTCTTGATCCAACTGCCCTTCTTAAAGATGTCGACTCCTTGCGTCATATTGATCTTGGCATCTTTGCTTGCGAGATCTTCACCCAACACGAGGACAAAATGTTGGGTAACGCAGTAATTTCAAAAAATTTCCTACGCACACGCAAGATCATGGTGATGCACAGCAACGAGAGGGGAGAGTGTTGTCTACGTACCAACGCAGACCGACTGCGGAAGCGATCACACAACGTAGAGGAAGTAGTCGTACGTCTTCTTCCCGATCCGACCGATCCAAGCACCGTTACTCCGGCACCTCCGAGTTCTTAGCACACGTTCAGCTCGATGACGATCCCCGGGCTCCGATCCAGCAAAGCTTCGGGGAGGAGTTCCGTCAGCACGACGGCGTGGTGACGATCTTGATGTACTACCGACGCAGGGCTTCGCCTAAGCACTACAACGGTACGATCGAGGTGGAATTTGGTGGCAGGGGGCACCGCACACGGCTAAGGAGCGATCTCAAGGATCAAGTTGTGTGTCTTGGGGTGCCCCCTGCCCCCGTATATAAAGGTTGGAGGAGGGGAGCCAGCCGGCCAAGGGAGAGGAGGCACAGGGGAGTCCTACTCCCACCGGGAGTAGGACTCCTCCCCCCAATCCTAATCCAATTAGGACTCCCGGGGGGAAAAGGAGAGAGAAGGGGGCCCGGCCCCTATCCTAGTCCTACTAGGACTTTGGGAAGGGGGGCGCCGGCCAGCTTGGGGCTTTTCCCTTTTTCTCTTTTTCCACTAAGGCCCAATAGGCCCATTAGTCTCCCGGGGGGTTCCGGTAACCCTCCCGGTATTCCGGTAAAATCCCGATTTCACCCGGAACACTTCCGATGTCCAAACATAGGCTTCCAATATATCAATCTTTACGTCTCTACCATTTCGAGACTCCTCGTCATGTCCGTGATCTCATCCGGGACTCCGAACAACCTTCGGTACATCAAAATGCATAAACTCATAATAACTGTCATCGTAACGTTAAGCGTGCGGACCCTACGGTTCGAGAACAATGTAGACATGACCGAGACACGTTTCTGGTCAATAACCAATAGCGGGACCTGGATGCCCATATTGGCTCCTACATATTCTACGAAGATCTTTATCGGTCAGACCGCATAACAACATACGTTGTTCCCTTTGTCATCGGTATGTTACTTGCCCGAGATTCGATCGTCGGTATCCAATACCTAGTTCAATCTCGTTACCGGCAAGTCTCTTTACTCGTTCTGTAATACATCATCTCACAACTAACATATTAGTTGCAGTGCTTGCAAGGCTTATGTGATGTGCATTACCAACAGGGCCCAGAGATACCTCTCCGACAATCGGAGTGACAAACCCTAATCTCGAAATACGCCAACCCAACATCTACCATTGGAGACACCTGTAGTACTCCTTTATAATCACCCAGTTACGTTGTGACGTTTGGTAGTACCCAAAGTGTTCCTCCGGTAAACGGGAGTTGCATAATCTCATAGTTATAGGAACATGTATAAGTCATGAAGTAAGCAATAGCAACATACTAAACGATCGGGTGCTATGCTAATGGAATGGGTCATGTCAATCAGATCATTCTACTAATGATGTGACCTCATTAATCAAATAACAACTCCTTGTTCATGGTTAGGAAACATAACCATCTTTGATTAACGAGCTAGTCAAGTAGAGGCATACTAGTGACACTCTGTTGGTCTATGTATTCACACATGTATTATGTTTCCGGTTAATACAATTCTAGCATGAATAATAAACATTTATCATGATGTAAGGAAATAAATAATAACTTTATTATTGCCTCTAGGGCATATTTCCTTCAGTCTCCCACTTGCACTAGAGTCAATAATCTAGATTACACAGTAATGATTCTAACACCCATGGAGCTTTGGTGCTGATCATGTTTTGCTCGTGGAAGAGGCTTAGTCAACGGGTCTGCAACATTCAGATCCGTATGTATCTTGCAAATCTCTATGTCTCCCACCTGGACTAAATCCCGGATGGAGTTGAAGCGTCTCTTGATGTGTTTGGTCCTCTTGTGAAATCTGGATTCCTTTGCCAAGGCAATTGCACCAGTATTGTCACAGAAGATTTTCATTGGACCCGATGCATTAGGTATGACACCTAGATCGGATATGAACTCCTTCATCTAGACTCCTTCGTTTGCTGCTTCCGAAGCAGCTATGTACTCCGCTTCACATGTAGATCCCGCTACGACGCTTTGTTTAGAACTGCACCAACTGACAGCTCCACCGTTTAAAGTAAACACGTATCCGGTTTGCGATTTAGAATCGTCCGGATCAGTGTCAAAGTTTGCATCAACGTAACCTCTTACGGTGAGCTCTTTGTCACCTCCATATACGAGAAACATATCCTTAGTCCTTTTCAGGTATTTCAGGATGTTCTTGACCGCTGTCCAGTGATCCATTCCAGGATTACTTTGGTACCTCCCTGCTAAACTTATAGCAAGGCACACATCAGGTCTGGTACACAGCATTGCATACATGATAGAGCCTATGGCTGAAGCATAGGGAACATCTTTCATTTTCTCTCTATCTTCTACAGTGGTCGGGCATTGAGTCTTACTCAACTTCACACCTTGTAACACAGGCAAGAACCCTTTCTTTGCTTGATCCATTTTGAACTTCTTCAAAATCTTGTCAAGGTATGTGCTCGGTGAAAGTCCAGTTAAGCGTTTTGATCTATCTCTATAGATCTTTATGCCTAATATGAAAGCAGCTTCCCCGAGGTCTTTCATCGAAAAACTTTTATTCAAGTATCCCTTTATGCTATCCAGAAATTCTATATCATTTCCAATCAGCAATATGTCATCCACATATAATATCAGAAATGCTACAGAGCTCCCACTCACTTTCTTGTAAATACAGGCTTCTCCAAAAGTCTGTATAAAGCCAAATGCTTTGATCACACTATCAAAGCGTTTATTCCAACTCCGAGATGCTTGCACCAGTCCATAAATGGATCGCTGGAGTTTGCATACTTTGTTAGCTCCTTTTGGATCGACAAAACCTTCTGGTTGTACCATATACAACTCTTCTTCCAGAAATCCATTCAGGAATGCAGTTTTGACATCCATCTGCCATATTTCATAATCATAAAATGCGGCAATTGCTAACATAATTCTGACGGACTTAAGCATCGCTACGGGTGAGAAAGTCTCATCGTAGTCAACCCCTTGAACTTGTCGAAAACCTTTTGCGACAAGTCGAGCTTTATAGACAGTAACATTACCGCCAGCGTCAGTCTTTTTCTTGAAGATCCATTTATTCTCAATTGCTTGCCGATCATCGGGCAAGTCAACCAAAGTCCATACTTTGTTCTCATACATGGATTCCATCTCAGATTTCATGGCCTCAAGCCATTTTGCGGAATCTGGGCTCACCATCGCTTCTTCATAGTTCGTAGGTTCATCATGATCTAGCATCATGACTTCCAGAACTGGATTACCGTACCACTCTGGTGCGGATCTCACTCTGGTTGATCTACGTGGTTCAGTAGTATCTTGTTCTGAAGCTTCATGATCATCATCATTAGCTTCCTCACTGATTGGCATAGGTGTCGCAGAAACAGTTTTCTGTGATGTACTATTTTCCAATAAGGGAGCAGGTACAGTTACCTCGTCAAGTTCTACTTTCCTCCCACTCACTTCTTTCGAGAGAAACTCCTTCTCTAGAAATGATCCATTCTTAGCAACGAATGTCTTGCCTTCGGATCTGTGATAGAAGGTATACCCAACAGTTTCCTTTGGGTATCCTATGAAGACACATTTCTCCGCTTTGGGTTCGAGCTTATCAGGTTGAAGCTTTTTCACATAAGCATCGCAGCCCCAAACTTTAAGAAACGACAACTTTGGTTTCTTGCCAAACCATAGTTCATAAGGCGTCGTCTCAACGGATTTTGATGGTGCCCTATTTAACGTGAATGCGGCCGTCTCTAAAGCATAACCCCAAAACGATAGCGGTAAATCAGTAAGAGACATCATAGATCGCACCATATCTAGTAAAGTACGATTACGACGTTCGGACACACCATTACGCTGTGGTGTTCCGGGTGGCGTGAGTTGCGAAACTATTCCACAATTTTTCAAATGTATACCAAACTCGTAACTCAAATATTCTCCTCCACGGTCAGGTCGTAGAAACTTTATTTTCTTGTTACGATGATTTTCAACTTCACTCTGAAATTCTTTGAACCTTTCAAATGTTTCAGACTTATGTTTCATTAAGTAGATATACCCATATCTGCTTAAATCATCTGTGAAGGTGAGAAAATAACGATATCTGCCACGAGCCTCAATATTCATTGGACCACATACATCGGTATGTATGATTTCCAACAAATCTGTTGCTCTCTCCATAGTACCGGAGAACGGTGTTTTAGTCATCTTGCCTATGAGGCACAGTTCGCAAGTACCAAGTGATTCATAATCAAGTGGTTCCAAAAGCCCATCAGTATGGAGTTTCTTCATGCGCTTTACACCGATATGACCTAAACGGCAGTGCCACAAATAAGTTGCACTATCATTATTAACTTTGCATCTTTTGGCTTCTACATTATGAATATGTGTATTACTATCTTCGAGATTCAACAAGAATAGACCACTCTTCAAAGGTGCATGACCATAAAAGATATTATTCATATAAATAGAACAACCATTATTCTCTGATTTAAATGAATAACCGTCTCGCATTAAACAAGATCCAGATATAATGTTCATGCTCAACGCTGGCACCAAATAACAATTATTTAGGTCTAATATTAATCCTGAAGGTAGATGTAGAGGTAGCGTGCCGACCGCGATCACATCGACTTTGGAACCGTTTCCCACGCGCATCGTCACCTCGTCCTTTGCTAGTGTCCGCTTATTCCGTAGTCCCTGTTTCGAGTTGCAAATATTAGCAACAGAACCAGTATCAAATACCCAGGTGCTACTGTGAGCTCTAGTAAGGTACACATCAATAACATGTATATCACATATACCGTTGCTCACTTTGCCATCCTTCTTATCCGCCAAATACTTGGGGCAGTTCCGCTTCCAGTGTCCAGTCTGCTTGCAGTAGAAGCACTCAGTTTCAGGCTTAGGTCCAGACTTGGGTTTCTTCTCTTGAGCAGCAACTTGCTTGCTGTTCTTCTTGAAGTTTCCCTTCTTCTTCCCTTTGCCCTTTTTCTTGAAACTAGTGGTTTTGCTAACCATCAACACTTGATGCTCCTTCTTGATTTCTACCTCCGCAGCTTTCAGCATTGCGAAGAGCTCGGGAATAGTTTTGTTCATCCCTTGCATATTATAGTTCATCACGAAGCTCTTGTAGCTTGGTGGCAGTGATTGGAGAATTCTGTCAATGACGCAGTCATCTGGAAGATTAACTCCCATCTGAATCAAGTGATTATTATACCCAGACATCTTGAGTATATGCTCACTGACAGAACTGTTCTCCTCCATCTTACAGCTATAGAACTTATTGGAGACTTCATATCTCTCAATTCGGGCATTTGCTTGAAATATTAACTTCAACTCCTGGAACATCTCATATGCTCCATGACGTTCAAAACGTCGTTGAAGTCCCGATTCTAAGCCGTAAAGCATGGCACACTGAACTATCGAGTAGTCATCAGCTTTGCTCTGCCAGACGTTCATAACATCTGGCGTTGCTCCAGCAGCAGGCCTGTCACCCAGCGGTGCTTCCAGGACGTAATTCTTCTGTGCAGCAATGAGGATAATCCTCAGGTTACGGACCCAGTCCGTGTAATTGCTACCATCATCTTTCAACTTTGCTTTCTCAAGGAACGCATTAAAATTCAACGGAACAATAGCACGAGCTATCTATCTACAAGCAACATAAACAAGCAAGATACTATCAGGTACTAAGTTCATGATAAGTTTAAGTTCAGTTAATCAAATTACTTAGGAACTCCCACTTAGATAGACATCCCTCTAATCCTCTAAGTGATCACGTGATCCAAATCAACTAAACCATAACCGATCATCACGTGAGATGGAGTAGTTTTCAATGGTGAACATCGTCATGTTGATCATATCTACTATATGATTCACGCTTGACCTTTCGGTCTCTGTGTTCCGAGGCCATATCTGCATATGCTAGGCTCGTCAAGTATAACCCGAGTATTCTGCGTGTGCAAAACTGGCTTGCACCCGTTGTAGATGGACGTAGAGCTTATCACACCCGATCATCACGTGGTGTCTGGGCACGACGAACTTTGGCAACGGTGCATACTCAGGGAGAACACTTCTTGATAATTTAGTGAGAGATCATCTTATAATGCTACCGTCAATCAAAGCAAGATAAGATGCATAAAAGGATAAACATCACATGCAATCAATATAAGTGATATGATATGGCCATCATCATCTTGTGCTTGTGATCTCCATCTCTGAAGCACCGTCATGATCACCATCGTCACCGGCGCGCCACCTTGATCTCCATCGTAGCAACGTTGTCATCTCGCCAATCTTATGCTTCCACGACTATCACTACCGCTTAGTAATAAAGTAAAGCATTACATTGCGATTGCATTGCATACAATAAAGCGACAACCATATGGCTCCTGCCAGTTGCTGATAACTCGGTTACAAAACATGATCATCTCATACAATAAAATCAGCATCATGCCTTGACCATATCACATCACAACATGCCCTGCAAAAACAAGTTAGACGTCCTCTACTTTGTTGTTGCAAGTTTTACGTGGCTGCTACGGGCTTAAGTAAGAACTCATCTCACCTACGCATCAAAACCACAACGATAGTTCATCAAATAGACTCCGTTTTAACCTTCTCAAGGACCGGGCATAGTCACACTTGGTTCAACTAAAGTTGGAGAGACAGTCTTCCGCAAGCCATCTGTGTGCAAAGCACGTCGAGGGAACCGGTCTCGCGTAAGAGTACGCGTAAGGTTGGTCCGGATCGTCTCAACCAACAATACCGCCGAACCAAAGTATGACATGCTGGTAGGCAGTATGACTTGTATCGCCCACAACTCACTTGTGTTCTACTCGTGCATATAACATCAAACCATAAAACCTAGGCTCGGATGCCACTGATGGGTAATGCAGTAATTTCAAAAAATTTCCTACGCACATGCAAGATCATGGTGATGCACAGCAACGAGAGGGGAGAGTGTTGTCTACGTACCAACGCAGACCGACTGTGGAAGCGATCACACAACATAGAGGAAGTAGTCGTACGTCTTCTTCCCGATCCGACCGATCCAAGCACCGTTACTCCGGCACCTCCGAGTTCTTAGCACACGTTCAGCTCGATGACGATCCCCGGGCTCCGATCCAGCAAAGCTTCGGGGAGGAGTTCCGTCAGCACGACGGCGTGGTGATGATCTTGATGTACTACCGACGCAGGGCTTCGCCTAAGCACTACGACGGTACGATCGAGGTGGAATTTGGTGGCAGGGGGCACCGCACACGGCTAAGGAGTGATCTCAAGGATCAAGTTGTGTGTCTTGGGGTGCCCCCTGCCCCCGTATATAAAGGTTGGAGGAGGGGAGCCGGCCGGCCAAGGGAGAGGAGGCGCAGGGGAGTCCTACTCCCACCGGGAGTAGGACTCCTCCCCCCAATCCTAATCCAATTAGGACTCCCGGGGGGAAAAGGAGAGAGAAGGGGGGCCGGCCCCTATCCTAGTCCTACTAGGACTTTGGGAAGGGGGGCGCTGGCCAGCTTTGGGCTTTTCCCTTTTTCTCTTTTTCCACTAAGGCCCAATAGGCCCATTAGTCTCCCGGGGGGTTCCGGTAACCCTCCCGGTATTCCGGTAAAATCCCGATTTCACCCGGAACACTTCCGATGTCTAAACATAGGCCTCCAATATATCAATCTTTACGTCTCGACCATTTCGAGACTCCTCGTCATGTCCGTGATCTCATCCGGGACTCCGAACAACCTTCGGTACATCAAAATGCATAAACTCATAATAACTGTCATCGTAACGTTAAGCGTGCGGACCCTACGGTTCGAGAACAATGTAGACATGACCGAGACACGTTTCCGGTCAATAACCAATAGCGGGACCTGGATGCCCATATTGGCTCCTACATATTCTACGAAGATCTTTATCGGTCAGACCGCATAACAACATACGTTGTTCCCTTTGTCATCGGTATGTTACTTGCCCGAGATTCGATCGTCGGTATCCAATACCTAGTTCAATCTCGTTACCGGCAAGTCTCTTTACTCGTTCCGTAATACATCATCTCACAACTAACATATTAGTTGCAGTGCTTGCAAGGCTTATGTGATGTGCATTACCGAGAGGGCCCAGAGATACCTCTCCGACAATCGGAGTGACAAACCCTAATCTCGAAATACGCCAACCCAACATCTACCATTGGAGACACCTGTAGTACTCCTTTATAATCACCCAGTGACGTTGTGACGTTTGGTAGTACCCAAAGTGTTCCTCCGGTAAACGGGAGTTGCATAATCTCATAGTTATAGGAACATGTATAAGTCATGAAGTAAGCAATAGCAACATACTAAACGATCGGGTGCTATGCTAATGGAATGGGTCATGTCAATCAGATCATTCTACTAATGATGTGACCTCGTTAATCAAATAACAACTCCTTGTTCATGGTTAGGAAACATAACCATCTTTGATTAACGAGCTAGTCAAGTAGAGGCATACTAGTGACACTCTGTTGGTCTATGTATTCACACATGTATTATGTTTCCGGTTAATACAATTCTAGCATGAATAATAAACATTTATCATGATGTAAGGAAATAAATAATAACTTTATTATTGCCTCTAGGGCATATTTCCTTCACAAAAGAGCAAGATAACTCTATAGGAATCGATCTTCTTAAAGACTGAGCAACTCACGATCAACTCACGGAATGAGACGTTGAACATCTCTTGAGCTGAGACACAAAACACACCTTAAAAAGGATGGAAGAAACAATTGACGAGGGTTTCAAAGTAGCGAGGAGAAACTGCCATGATCCCATTACGGGACACCTCGGGGGAGGTGCCTCGTAGGATTATTCCTTTAAGTGGTAAAAGGAATTACTTTTGATATCTAGATCATTGAAACTCTTTATACCAGCGTAATGAAAATCACAATCGATCGTTTGAGGGAGTTCGGAAGAATGGCATACCCAGACTAGAATGGATGATGTGGACTACCTTGTTGAAGACAATGCAAGGGATGATTTTTCTTGCGCGTGCTCTCAAGAACTTAAGCATTTCCATATTCATCAAGGTTCTACCAACATCCGTGTCGAGGATCCTGGCAACACAACATGCTACCATGATGAATAATGGTGGAAGATGCAGATGCAAAGAAGGATAACACTTTCTCAGATTTTACCTTAGCGAGGCCAAGGGATCAAAATCTGGATGATCGACCAAGAGACATTTAGCACTCCGCTTTCTAATGTTCTCCTTGATGTGCTAGCATAACCCATTTATTAATATGGTTTGGTATCTAGGACATCAAGTAAAAGGTCGGACTTCGGAAACACAAAAATCCATAAGGAACTACTATTGGAATAAATTCTACAAGATCCTTATGGGTTGGTGGCCAACTTCTTTAAACAAGATACTACAATAATAGGCCTTCCGGCTAGGTGTGTTGGCCACGACATCCACGTTACCGGGTTACCAAGAGACCAATATTATAATTCTTGGGACACGTTCCAACCATCATATCTGCCCGAGATTCAGATTTGGTTGGTGTCAGGATATTCCAAACATCATCGAATCTAGAAAGAAAAGTGAAAATTTGCAACACAAATTGACGAGATGACGATGCGAGATGCTCGGAAAATGAACTACGATAGCAAGCTTCAAAACATGAGCTGGTCCTGCTAAACACATATGAACATGCTGTCCTAGACAAGCATGGCCACATAGTAGTCTTATAATAAAACACTACCGAGTTCAGGTTGGGAACCATCATCGAGGATAACGAAGTCCTAACATAAGTCATGACTAGCTCTTATGAAGGAACTCCTTCTCCTTGAACAAATCAATCAGTGGCTTGGTGTGCTAGGGATACGTATGGAATGAAGATGATCAGTCTATCAGACCATAGAATACTTCGCACGTGCATGACTAACTTGGGATGATTCCAGAGGAGGTAAAACAAGCCTTCTCAAATTCATGGCGGCAACTTGCATCAAGTGCACATGAATTACAGGGACTCACTTCTTTCGTCCAAACATATGCTTCACGAACGGGTCATGAAGAAAATGCTTACACAAGTTTCCAACACTAGTGTAATGTTCAACCAAATCATGGAGGAGACCAAGATGTTGTCGATGGGCTCAACAACAATTCATCCAGGTTTCCATATCACTAGACTTCCACCATTATGTGAACAATGTGATAATATTGGTCAGACCAAAAGATGTAATGGTGTATGCTCAAGGGATCAACCATGAGTAAGACAACATTACGAACATCGTTCATTCTGATTTGGGTTGACGATAGCCCATACTCAAGTCAAAGTTTAGACAAGGCAATAGATCCAACAACTGATCACGAGGACCAATCGATCGAGATATCATCTTTCTTCAACACACACACACACACACACACACACACACACACACACACACAAAAAGATATCCCTTAACATGAACTAAGTCAGACAAGCTTTATCTTCCAACTCTCCAAGTTGTTGTTTGGCTTAACCAACTAGCTCAGGGTATCCAACATAGACTCTTGGGGAATAGATGGTTTGCAGGAAACCAACTTGATCATGAGCTCAACAAATGGGTCAGGGGACAACCTGGTAATACTTCCGAGAAGATATTCGAAAAATCACGAACCACCAATATGTTATTAAGCTCGGGAGCAATCTTGCTTTCGAGGCAAGACGATATGATCAAATAAGCAAGGATTGACACGAACTTAACTCATTGATCGAAAAGTGCATCGGAAATAAGGACTAGGTTCAATAACCAACATGCTAAGAACTAAATTATTATCCTTTAACTACCAAGCAATGGGGTTGCTAGGAGTATTGATTTCACACATCATGGTTCACTTGTCGGCATTCCGGTTGCGACAACACGGGACCGAGGAATGAAAAATGATGGCAAGAAGTATCACTGCATCAAGAATTCATGAGAGATGGTGCAATTATCATGAAAATCCTGACATAAAGGGGGTAATACTCTGAGGTATAATAGAACAAAAGCTGGATTGGCATTTTGATCTGCGGAATACAACTACTTTGACCAGTCCAAGAAATGGATGAGGTGCTGGAGTTTGTTTCTCCTAGTCATTCCGGAATAGAATGGCTTGACGGACCACAAGAATAAAAGGCGTCGATAACACGAATGCACAACTAGTCCTGACTCTCAATTGATAGACAGAGGTCAGAATACAACTAAAGAGAGACAACTCAAAGAACATATGTTTTTCTGAGTTGTGGATGCATAGATTAGTATGTTGAGTGAAGCTCAACATTTCTTCCGGATAACCCATGTGGAAAGGGGTAGAACTGACAGATTCACAATATAGAATGGAGAACTCATCAAGAGCACTCTGATCGTGACCTTTTGGTTTAAAAGAACTCCTGCCAAGAATGGTTCATGGTAATTGGAAGAAGGATGTACCACGAACCTCGAGGACTATCGCAAAGGTTACTAATATCCTAAAGGAACTAGCAACACTATCAAATGCATCAGATTGTTTAGAAACCTGGGATGACTCGGACAGCATAATGGCTAGAAATGCTCAAAAAGATTTGAGACATCCTACAAAAATTGTGGCATAACCACTCAACATCACAATATCAAGGTTCCGAGGCCAGCTATGAACATATGGAAGTAGTAGGAACTGAATTAAGGTTTGAGCTCAACAATCCTAGCAACTACGGTTTAGTAACACGTCATCCTGAGAGATAGAAGAGAAGCTTAGTTCTTAACCCCGTAGAAAAGATAAGATGACTCAGATCAGAAGGTCATGAGGATAAGGAGTAAAAATAGACTTACATTCCCATCCACAATCAATTCCCTTATATAACTAAAGCATTGCTAGACACGACTTCGACCATCTTGGCTTGGTAATCCTACAGGCAGTCAGGCTCTGATACCAAAGCTGTCAGGACCCCGATTCTAAGTCACACCGATCTAGCCTGTAACACCTCATATCACTTTGCGGCCTCACACACGGTATTCCCACGGGTGTCGCTTTACCATGGCCCGGGACCGTTTGCGCCTTTTGGCTCACGTATATGATAGTGTCGCTAGCATCCATATGACAGAGAATCTGGGCCGACATGACTAGTCGGGAACCCAAAGTGGCACTAACTTATGGGGATAGGCATACATGAATCAACATCGAGCATGTCGGTCAGCAGCATGCGAATCCGGGCTGCAGCACTGGGCTAACAGGACTCTGGGAACCCGGGCTGTAGCGGGCTAGGCAGGACTCCGGATGTCACCGCGTGACATTTCCCCGAAGGGAAAGACACAGGAACGAAGTGAATCACATGCCGGCCAGTCAAGTGTTCCGGAGCAGTAGTGCTGGGCTAGCAGGACTCCGGTGAACCGGGCTGTAGCAGACTACTATGGCTCATGGAAGCACAAGCCTACATTTACCCATAAGAGAGGCTACCAAGGTTAAACAACTAGGTTGTCGGAACCCACACATACCAAGCATTTCAATCATACACACAATATGCTCGATATGTGTAAATACAACATGGCATCACAACAAGACTCTACGACTCAAAGTATTTATTCATTAGGCTCCGAGGAGCGGGATATTACAAACATGGATCTCATGACCCAACAATCATAGCATACAAATCAAAGCACATGCGGAAGCTTAACATGTCTGAGTACAGACATTTACAAATGAAAAATTCTGAGAAGCCTCACTATCTACCTGATCCTGTCGAGGGCACAAGATCGTAGCTGAGGTATCAAGCTAAACGTCGAAGTCCAGGCGGAACTACTAGCGAGACTAAAGTCTCTCCGCAAAACATAAATTAAGCAAACGTGAGTACAAAAGTACCCAGCAAGACTTGCATCATAACTAGCTACATATGCATCGGCATAAACAAAGGGATGGTGGGGTTTAACTACAACAAGCCAGCTTTGATTCAGTGGCTAACCTGAACTACGACTGCAAGCAACTCTTTTGAGGTGGCGCACACGAGTCCACATATTCACCATATCAATACACCACTATGGATCCGCTCCCGTCTCCCTATGAGAACGCCATCCATAGCACTCACGCTTATCTTGCGCATTTTAGAGAATCCACTTTCACTTGTCTATGAACTGTATAGGCAACCAAGTAGTCCTTTATCGCGGACGTGGCTATTCGAATAGATGATGTTAACCCTGTAGGGGTGTACTTCTTCACACATGCTCTCACCACTTACCTCCGTTTACACGACATATACTCGGCAACCTTCAGGCGGAAGCCCAACGAGGGTGTCGGCCACGTGCTACTTAAACACTCAAGTCTCTAGTCGAGGTTTATTGCCTATCCAGGTTCCATCCGTAGGGAGTCCGGCCGAGGTTTCCACATACGTGTCACATCCCTAGTTCTGGTATGACCTAGGCTTGCTTTGTGCATCATGTTTAATCTTTCAAATAAATTTGAAATGGGGAAAGTTGCAAACCCTAGCACCAAGGTTTTCCCGATAGGTTCAACTTTAAAATGGATTTTCAATGAACCCAAAATGCTCTTCAAAAATGTTCATGCTCTTTGGATAATGCTGGGAACAACAACCAGAGGTGATGCACATTTTTGCTACACATTTTGGATTTTTGAATCAATGCATAAATATTTGATTTGGAGCTGTTTAAATTATATAAATATTTTAATGGCTCCAAAAATGTTGGGAATTGGTGAGGGCCTCTGGAATATTATATCTAGATTCCACAAATATTTTCAGCATTTATGGAAATGTTTTAACATTTCTTTTAGAGTCAAAACAAATGTCAGAAATAAAAAAAGAAAACAGGAAAAGGAAATACCTGACTTACCTGGCGCTTACCTGGTGGCCCAACAGGACCGGCCCAGCTAGGCCCAGTCCACCACCGCACCTCGCTGTCTTCTTCCTCCCCGGACAGAAGGACGAGCACGTGCTCGCCGCGCACTGGCCACGCGCCTCGCCAGCTCCTGCTTCCCGCTCCCCATCGACGCCCTGGCCTTCTATGGAGACGCCACGCAAGCCCCGACCCTCTCTCACTCCCTCTCGCTCCTCCCCCTCCTCTGTCCTCTCTCTCGCACGCACCTGAGCACTGCCGTCACCGCTGACAAACACCACCGCGGCCAGTGCCTTCCCCTCGCCTCTCCGACGTGCCCAGAGCTCCGCCTCGCCGCTGCTACGTCCTCAACGAGCCAGGCGACCCGGGAAGCTCTGCAACGAGGCCACCGTATTCGTTTCCATCACCGGCCGCCGGAGATCCTCCTCGTTGCTCCGCTCGCTCTGGGCCTTCCCCGAGCCCGATGGCCTGCTCTGCGTGATCCTTGTGAGCTCCCGGTCCTTCCCTCCTTAACCACGTTGTCGTTTTCACCCCATAGACGCTGCCCCGCGAGCACCCGAAGCTGTCATCCGCCATGGCCGGTGAGCTCCGTGCCCCTGAGCCCCTCCGCTCCTGCTAGTTGCTCCGGCGGGCTCCTGTTGCCCTTTAGGTGCTCCCTAGCACCCCCCGTTCGCTCGCCTCGAGCTGCAGCACCCCGCCCGCGCATAGCCGAGCTCCGGTCATCTCCGCGAGCCCTGCTCCGGCGAGCTCCGCCGTCCCCTAAACCTCCCCTATGCCCAGGTGGATGCGGTCGAGCGCGGGCTGCCGATTGGTAGTCCCCGCGCGCTCTTCCGCCGCCTGTAGCGCATTCCGGCGAAGCACCGCCGCGCGGTTTAGTTGTCGCCGGCCGGACTCCGGCGAGGCTGGCGTGGCAGCTTAGTTAGCGCTAACCCCACAGCCTAATCCCCCCCTGAGACTGACAGTGGGCCCAAGAGCCAAGTCAAACCCTGATCAGTGCGGGTTTGACCCGGGCTTAACCACTGTGTCACTGACGTGTGGCCCCCACACGCCAGGTTTGACCTGGTCAGCCCTGCTGACCCCTCTGTGACATCACGCTGATGCAGTAATTGATTTTCTGGATTTTAAATAATTCAGAGAATTCCAGAAAATAGTTCAAACTTCTAAAAATCATAGAAATTAAACCGTAGCTCAGAATGAAATAATTTATATATGAAAAATCATCAGAAAAAGGCAAGGAATCCATTTATGCCAGTTTCATGCATGAAAAACCAACTTATACTTGCTGTATAAGTGAAAACGTAATAATGGCATGTTATATACTTAATTTGGGGTTTGCATATGAACCCTTGGTTCATATGGACTTCAACCAAATCATAGCATCTTTGAAATGGCATCTTCATGCATCATATTGTTGCATATGGTTGTTTATTGATTGCCGGCACCGTTCCTTCTCGATAGGTTCTACTCTGGAAGGTGTCCCGAGTACCTGTTTGAGGAGCAGTGCTTCTTCGTGGATCTATCAGGGAAGCAACCCCCCCTTGAGCATTTCGATAAATCCCACTCTCTCGCTCCTGCTCCTTACTGCATTAGGACAACAACGATTCAAACTGCTACTTTCTGCTACAGTAGTTGAACCCATTACTCTGCATGACCTGTCATTGCCACAGTAAATAGTTAAAACCCACTAGCATGAGTAGGAGTTGCTTGAGCCTTGATGTGCCTGCTCATCCATGCTTGTTTTCTTTACGCCATCTATGCTTAGAGTTGTGTCAGGTCTGATTCATCGGGAATGAATCGGAGTGGTGAACATGTCCTACCGGTAAAGGCTAAGTGTGTGAACACGTTTTGGTAAAGGTAGCGATGAGAGGCCATGTAGGAGTACATGGTGGGTTGTCTCATTGGAGCTGTCCCTAAGCACTGAGTTTTGTGTATGTTATCCAAGTCCAGTTACTACCACACATTGGGTTCCGGTTATCCGGCCCCTCTCGGCTTATTAATCCACTTGATCTCTGTCCAGGAGTTGCAACTAGTTTCTGGCGTTTGTAGGTAGTGCTATTTGTCTACCAGGTGGTGTACGACAGGACGTGCTTGGGATAGACTAGGCATCATGGCACGGTGTACCAAGTGGCACCCAGATGGTGGGCTTGGGAACCCTGCACACATCGTTTGGGGCCATGAGCGACACTCCGGCCGGATCTCCTTGCGGATGGAACCCGAATAGGCGATAAACCTGGACGAGAGACTTGTGTGGTTAGTCAGGTCATGGCCGACACCCTCGCCCGGCTTTCCGCTTGAAGGTTGCCGAGGTACATGACAAGTACAGGGCTATAAGTGGCGAGAGCGTGTGTGAAGAAGTACACCCCTGCAGGGTCAATATTATCTATTCGAATAGCCGTTTTCCTTGGAATTGGAAACTTGGAGGACTTATGTAGTACATAGACAAATTGAAGTGGATACTCTAAAATACGCAAGATAAGCGTGAGTACTATGGATGGCCTTCTCGTAGGGAGACGGAAACGGATCCATAGTGGAGTATTGATATGGTGAATATGTGGACTCGTGTGCGTCCTCTCACCTCAAAGAAGTTTCTGATACTCGTAGTATAGGTTAGCCACTGAGTCAAAGCTGGCTTGCTGCTATTAAAACTCCACCACCCCCTTTTGTTGATAATGTTGCATATGTAGATAGTTCTGATGTAAGACTTGCTAAGTACCTTTGTACTCACGTTTTCTTATTTATGTTTTGCAATTGGTTACCCTAGTGACTTTGACGAGTAGCTTGTATCCCAGCTACGATCTTGTACCCTTGGGAGGGTCGTGTTTAGTCAGGCTTCTTAGTCTTTTCCTTTTGTAGTTGTCTGTACTCAGACATGTAATGCTTCCGTTGCTTGTATGCTCTGAATGATGGGTCATGAGACCCCTGTTTGTATTGAATGCTATGTGGCTCTTCTGGGCCTTTATCTATATGAGTTGGAGTTATGTTGTGATGCCATGTTGTACAGCCCATACTTGCATGTTATGCGTACGTGTAATGTGTATTGCTATGTGTGGGATCCGACAACCTAGTTGTTTACCTCTGGTAGCCTCTCTTATGGGGAAACGTAGTCTTGTGCTTCCATGAGCCATAGTAGTCCGCTACTGCCCGGTTCACCGATGTCCTGCTGGCCCAGCACTACTGCTCCGAAACATTTGACTGGCCGGCATGTGATTCACTTCATTCCTGTGTCTATCCCTTCGGGGAAATGTCACACGGTGACATCCGGAGCCCTGCCTAGCCTACTACAGCTCGGGTTCCCGGAGTCCTGTTAGCCCAGTGCTACAGCCCGGATTCATACGCTATTAACCGACATGCTCGAGGTTGATTCATGTATGCCTGTCCCTATAAGTTAGTGCTACTTTGGGTTCACGACTAGTCATGTTGGCCTGGGTTCTCTGTCATATGGATGCTAGCGACACTATCATATACGTGAGCCAAAAGGCACAAATAGTCCCGGGCCAGGTAAGGTGGCACCCGTGGGAATACCGTGCGTGAGGCCGCAAAGTGATATGAAGTGTTACATGCTAGATCAGTGTGACTTAGGATCGGGGTCCCGACAGCATTGGTATCAGAGCCTGACTGACTGGTGGATTAGCAAGCAAAACTGGTCGAAGTTGAGTCTAGAAATGCTTTAGTTATATAAGGGAATTGATTGTGGAAGGGAACGTAAGGCTCTTTTTACTCCGTTACCTCCTGTCATTCTTTCTGAGTCAGCCTCTTCTTTTCAACGAGGGTTAAGGCCTAGGCTTCTCCTCTATCTCTCAGGATGACGTGTTACTAAACCGTAAAGTCTTAGGATTGTTGGGTTGTGTCTCCTTATAGTTCTACTACTTCCGTGTGTCCTCAGTTTGCCCCAGAACCTTGATATTATGATGCTGATTGATTATGCTATTCCTTTGATGAATGTCTCAAAAATCCTTTTGAGCATTTACAGCCGTTATGCTGCTAAAATTGTCTCAGGATTTCAAGAGTTTCCAATGCTTTTGCATTACATTCCGCATCCTTATGTCGATGCTAATTCCATCCTTGTTTCCTTGGTTTCTGTGCCAGGATGTCGTCTGCTAACTGAGGTTCAGTTGCTCATAGCAAGAACCCCGGAGATGGTAGGGATGAGGATCCTTCTGACCAGCCTTTGATGGCAGTGTTTTTGTTAGCATTTGAGAGGAACAAGCGTGAGACTAACCGCTCGCTGGCACAGATTGAGCAGAACACCGCACATCAGCGCAAGAAGTTGGTTTCCATCACCGACTTCATTGGTTTGAAACCACCCACCTTCCATCACTCCACTGAGCCACTCGATGCAGATGACTGGCTCCGGAGCATCACTCACAAGTTGCTTTCTGCGAACGTGGCTGAAGGTGACAAGGTCACCTATGCTACCTATCACCTGGAAGGTCCTGCTAGTATTTGGTGGCAGAGCTATGAGGCTATGCTTCCAGCTGGCCAGATTCCTACATGGAAGGATTTCACCGAGGCTTTTCGTGAGCACCACATTCTTCAGGCTCTCATTGACCGCAAGAGGGAAGAGTTCTGTAGTTTTACCCAGGGTAAGCTGCCTGTTGATGCTTACAATAGAGAGTTTGGAAACCTCGCCCGCTATGCTACAGAAGAAGTGTCCACGGACGCTAAGAAGCAGGCTAGGTTCCGAAAGGGTCTCAACCCTAAGTTGCGTCGTGATCTCCACCTGCATCATTGTGATACTTTCCAGGCTCTTGTGAACAAGGCCATTAATGCAGAGACAGCTCAGCTCACTTACGAGGAGTCTCGTAAGCACAACCGTCATCTGGGTTCTTCCTCCCGCTCTGGCTCTCAGAAGCGACAGATTTGGATTCCGACCTCAGCTCTTCCACCTGGATATGCACCGAGGCCATCCGATGTGGCGCCTCACCCAACTCAGCAACGTGCTCCACCCAGGCCTATTAGTGGACCACTTGCCGGTGTAGGTCCACATCCTACCTCAGGAACTTGCTTCACCTGCGGAGAACCAGGACACTACGCACGCGACTGCCCTCAGTCCAGTTATACTCCACCCCTGTCTGAGAGGTCTGTTGGCCGTGAAAAGCCATCAGTCAAGATGATCAGTACCAAGCCAGCCTCCATTGAACGAGCATGTGTGCACCATGTCTCAGCTACAGAAGCTCAAGATGATCCCGACGTCGTACTGGGTACGCTCCTTGTCAATTGTCACCCAGCTTTAGTTCTGTTCGATATTGGAGCATCCCACTCCTTCATATCTGAAGGATACGCTCGGTTGCACGACATGTCATTTTGTGATATGCCAACTCCACTAATAATCCAGACTCCTGGTTCCAAATGGCAAACCTCCAATGTAAGCCATGGTAATGAAATCCTTGTTGACAGACTGGTATTCCTTGCTTCTTTGATATCTCTCAAGTCTTCAGATATTAACATCATCTTGGGTATGGACTGGATGACAGCTCATCATGCCAAGATCGATTGTTATAGTAGATCTGTTCAACTTACACATCCATCTGGCAAAATAGTCACTGTCTCCAGTAGAGTTGCAAGGCGTCAACTCTATTCCCTTAATGCCAGCCCTCTTCCAGACCTTGAAGATATTCCGGTAGTCCGTGACTTCCCGGATGTTTTTCCGGAAGAACTGCCAGGTGTCCCACCTGACAGAGATGTAGAGTTTGTCATAGAACTTATCCCAGGAACCGTTCCAATCTCTAGGAGACCATACAAGATGGCACCTTTGGAGTTAGCCGAGCTTAAGAAACAACTTGATGAGTCCTTGCAAAAGGGTTTCATCCATCCCAGTTCTTCTCCTTGGGCTTATCCTGTCCTCTTCGTCAAGAAGAAGGATGGTACGGATCAGATGGTTGTAAATTATCGTCCCGTTAATTTGGTCACGACAAAGAACAAGTATCTGCTTCCCAGGATCAACGACTTGTATGATCTGCTCGCTGGATCCTCAGTCTTTTCCAAGATGGATTTGAGGTTAGGCTACCACCAAATCAAAATCAGAAACGGGGACACCCCCAAAACGGCCTTTGTCACTCGTTATGGTCAATACGAGTACACCGTAATGTCTTTCGGCCTAACCAATGCTCCAGCTACTTTCTCATGCTTGATGAACTCGATCTTTATGGAGTACTTAGATAAGTTCGTCGTGGTTTATATCGATGATATTCTTATTTACTCGAAGAACAAGGAAGAGCATGCCGAACATCTTAGGCTTGTGTTAGAAAAACTTAGAGAGCACCGCCTTTATGCCAAGTTCTCCAAGTGTGAATTTTGGTTGCCAGAAGTGACCTATCTAGGCCACGTGATCTCTGGTAAGGGCCTTGCTGTAAATCCCAAGAGAGTCAAAGCCGTTCTCGATTGGACTCCACCCGAAACGGTCAAACAAGTTAGGAGTTTCCTTGGTCTAGCCAGTTATTGTCGTCACTTTGTTGAAAACTTCTCCAAAGTGGCCAAACCCCTCATGGAGCTTCTGAAGAAAGATAAAAGGTTTGAGTGGACCCCACAGTGTGAGCACAGTTTTCAGGAACTGAAAAGACGCCCGACTTCTACGCCCATACTCGTGCCACCGGATTTCACTAAAGACTTTGTTATCTATTGAGACGCTTCGCGTCAAGGACTAGGTTGCATTCTTATGCAAGATCGCCATGTGATTGCCTATGCATCTCAACAGTTGCATCCACATGAGGAGAATTATCCTACACATGATCTAGAGCTTGCAGCCGTAGTCTATGCACTTAAGACTTGGCGACATTACCTTCTTGGTAATCATTGCAAAATCTACACTGACCATCAGAGTCTCAAGTATATCTTCACCCAACCGGATCTGAATCTCAGACAGAGACGTTGGTTGGAGTTGATCTCGGATTACGACTTAGGAATCACCTACACCCCAGGCAAAGCCAATGTCATTGCTGATGCTTTAAGTCGTAAATCCTATTGCAAAAACCTCATGTTGCAACAATGTCAACCAACCCTCCATGAGGAATTCTATTAGCTTAACCTTCACATAGCTCCTCATGGTTCCCTTTCTACCTTGGTAGTGAAACCTACCCTTATGGATCAGATCATAGAGGCTCAGAAGCATGATACGGGAATCTCCCAGATCAAGAAGAATATTTCCAAGGGAGTTGCTAGCTGTTTCTCTATGGATGAACGAGGTGTTGTTTACTTTGGTAATCGTTTGGTGGTTCCCAAATGTCAACAGATGCAGCAACTGATCCTTAAGGAGGCCCATGAATCCCCTCTCATGATTCATCTCGGTAGTACAAAGATGTATCAGGACCTACGCCAGAGGTTCTGGTGGACTAGGATGAAGAGAGAAATCGCTCATTATATTGCCAACTGTGACGTTTGTCGTCGCGTTAAGGCAGAGCATCAAAGACCTGCTGGCACCCTTCAACCTTTAGCTATTCCCGAGTGGAAATGGGACAAAGTTGGTATGGACTTCATCACCGGCTTTCCCAGGACCAAGAAAGGAAATAATGCTATCTTCGTAGTCATTGATCGTCTCTCCAAAGTGGCTCACTTCCTACCTGTTCGACAGAGTATCACTGCTAGTCAGCTCGCTGACTTATATATCTCCCGAATAGTGTCACTCCATGGTGTTCCACTAGAGATCAATTCATACTGTGGCAGTCTTTTCACCTCTCATTTCTGGGAAAGCTTCCAGAATGCCATGGGCACCAATCTTTCTTTCAGTACCGCTTTCCACCCTCAGTCAAGTGGTCAGGTGGAAAGGGTCAACCAAATTCTCGAAGACATGCTTAGAGCTTGCGTTATCTCATTCGGTATGGATTGGGAGAAATGTCTTCCCTTTGCCGAGTTTGCTTATAACAATAGCTACCAATCCAGTCTTAGGAAAGCACCCTTCGAGATTTTGTATGGACGAAGATGTCGAACACCTTTGAACTAGTTAGAAACTGGTGAAAGACAATTCTTTGGACTGGATACGATCCAGGAGGCAGAAGAGCAAGTTCGCATCATTTGTGTGAATTTGAAAACAGCCCAATCTCGTCAAAAGAGCCAGTATGACCGTCGTCATAAGGAAGTTGCTTATGAAGTTGGCGACAAGGCTTACCTTCGGGTTACTCCTTTGAAGGGTACCCATCGTTTCGGTATCAAGGGCAAGCTGGTCCTCGTTACATCAGTCCTTTTCGCATTCTCGCTAAACGAGGAGGTTGCCTACCAGTTGTAACTACCCCTACATCTTTCTCGAGTTCATGATGTCTTCCACGTCTCTCAACTCAGGCGTTGCTTCTTGGATCCCATCCACGGAGTGGACCACGAAACGCTTGATCTCCAAGAGAACCTCACTTATCGAGAGTACCCTGTTCGCATTCTGGATCAAGCAGAGCGTGTCACTCGACGTCATAACATCAAGTTTCTCAAGGTTCAGTGGTCTCATCATGCCAAGAGAGAAGCTACTTGGGAGCGAGAAGATCGTCTTCGATTTGAGTACCACGCTTTCTTTCCGCCAACTCCTGAATCTCGGGATGAGATTTTTTCGAGTGGGGGCGAGTTGTCACATCCCTAATTCTGGTATGACCTAGGCTTGCTTTGTGCATCATGTTTAATCTTTCAAATAAATTTGAAATGGGGAAAGTTGCAAACCCTAGCATGAAAGTTTTCCCAATAGGTTCAACTTTAAAATGGATTTTCAATGAACCCAAAATGCTCTTCAAAAATGCTCATGCTCTTTGGATAATGTTGGGAACAACAACCAGAGGTGATGCACATTTTTGCTACACATTTTGGATTTTTGAATCAATGCATAAATATTTGATTTGGAGCTATTTAAATTATATAAATATTTTAATGGCTCCAAAAATGTTGGGAATTGGTGAGGGCCTATGGAATATTGTATCTAGATGCCACAAATATATTCAGCATTTATGGAAATGTTTTAATATTTCTTTTAGAGTCAAAACAAATGTCAGAAATAAAAAAAGAAAACAGAAAAAGGAATTACCTGACTTACTTGGCACTTACCTGGTGGCCCAACAGGACCGGCCCAGCTAGGCCCAACCCACCACCGCACCTTGTTGTCGTCTTCCTCCTCGGACAGAAGGACGAGCGCGTGCTCGCCGCGCGCTGGCCACGCGCCTCGCCAACTCCTGCTTGCCGCTCCCCATCGATGCCCTGGCCTTCTATGGAGACGCCACGGAAGCCCCGACCCCCTCTCACTCCCTCTCGCTCCTCCCCCTCCTCTGTCATCTCTCTCACACAGACCCGAGAGCTGCCATCACCGCCGACAAACACCACCGCGGCCACTGCCTTCCCCTCGCCTCTCCGACGTGCCCCAGAGCTCCGCCTCGCCGCTGCTACGTCCTCAACGAGCCAGGTGACCTGGGAAGCTCTGCATCGAGGCCACCGTCTTTGTTTCCATCACCGGCCACCAGAGATCCTCCTCGTTGCTCCGCTCGCTCCAGGCCTTCCCCGAGCCCGCTGGCCTGCTCTGCGTGATCCCCGTGAGCTCCCGGTCCTTCCCCCCTTAACCACATCATCGTTTTCAACCCATAGCCACTGCCCCGCGAGCACCCGAAGCCGCCGTCCGCCATGGCCGGTGAGCTCCGTGCCCCTCAGCCCCTCCGCTCTTGCTAGTTGCTCCGGCGGGCTCCTGTTGCCCTTTAGGTGCTGCCTAGCACCCCCGGTTCGCTCGCCTCGAGCTGCAGCACCCCGCCCACGCATAGCCGAGCTCCCGTCGCCACCGCGAGCCCTGCCGTCCCCTCAACATCCCCTATGCCCAGGTGGATGCGGTCGAGCGCGGGCTGCCGATTGGTAGTCCCCGCGCGCTCTTCCGCCACCTGTAGCGCATTCCGGTGAAGCACCGCCGCGCGGTTTGGTCCTCGCCAGTCGAACTCAGGCGAGGCTGATGTGGCGGCTTAGTTAGCGCTAACCCCATAGCCTAATCCCCCCTGAGACTGACAGTGGGCCCTAGAGCCAAGTCAAACCCTGATCAGTGCGGGTTTGACTCGGGCTTAACCACTGTGTCACTGACGTGTGGCCCCCACACGTCAGGTTTGACCTGGTCAGCCCTGCTGACGCCTCTGTGACATCATGGTGACATAGTAATTGATTTTCTGGATTTTAAATAATTCAGAGAATTCCAGAAAATAGTTAAAACTTCTAAAAATCATAGAAATTAAACCGTAGCTCAGAATGAAATAATTTATATATGAAAAGTCATGAGAAAAATGCAAGGAATCCATTTATGCCAGTTTCATGCATGAAAAACCAACTTATACTTGCTGTATAAGTGAAAACGTAATAATGGCATGTTATATAGTTAATTTGGGGTTTCCATATGAACCCTTGGTTCATATGGACTTCAACCAAATTGATGCTAGATGCATGTGACGCCCGGATAATTAGGCTACAGTAAACCTCTGCTAATGATGCCACATCACCCCGATTACTGTTGCTAATCTTGCGTTAGGTCGAAACCAGTTCAAATTCAAATTCAAAATCAAGCAAACGATAAAAGTTTTCAAATATTAAAACTAAAATGTTCAGAGTGAGCCAAATAATGCATAGGTAATTATGATGGAGAAACCACACTTTTATAAAATGTTTAAATACTCTTAAATGAATAAAAGAGTAGCAGAAACAATTATTTTAATGCTTTAACAATAATAAACATTTTCAAAACTAAATTGTTATAAGTATTAAACTATAGTGGCAGTGGCATAATTTATAAAATCCTATTTAGGTGCCACTTTGGTAATTTACTAAAACTAAAGAAAAAGGAAACTAAAAGACAATACAAATCAGACAAAAAAAACAAACAAAAGTGAAAAGCCCCCCTGCTGGACCAAGTGGCCCAGCTGGCCTCCATCCGGCCCAACCGGCCGGCCCACTCCCTCTCCTTAACCCCCCCGAAACCCTAGCCGTAACCCCCCCACTCGCCCCACTCCATCTCCCCTTCCCAATCCGATCTGGATCGGGGACGAAAACCCCACTCCCCCTCTCGCTCCCCATCCCCCCCGCACGATGCGCCCCCCTCCCCCGATCCAGATCAGGGGCAGCGGCCTCCGCTACGGCCACCACCGCCGGCGCCGGTGCCGCCCCCCGGGGCCTCCTCTGCGCCCCCGCTCTCCCTCGCGCGGCGCCCGCCTAACGCCGCGGACTCGCCTCGTCACCGACCCCGACCCCGTCGCACCTCGCCGGCACCTCGACGCCCACCGCCGCTGCATGTCGTCCTCGTCTCCTCCTTGCCGGTCGTGACCTCGAACCCTCCCCGAGCCCACTGTCGCCTCCCTACGCTCCGTTGTGAGCCCCTCGTCGTTTCCCCCTTTTCCCCTGCCGTCCTGTGTCACCGAGGCTGCGCCCGGGCCTTGCGCTCGTCGCGTCCGCGCCCGTGGCCGCGTGCTACGCACGAGCTCGTGCGCCCGCGCGCGCATGACACCGCACTTGGTGCCCTGCTCGCCAGCCGAACCTCGTCGTCCCGCACCTGCGCACAGTGCCCGGCGCGCCGCAGCTGCTCGCCTAGCTTGTCGGCCCCGCACCGCCCCGTGCAGCATGCCGCGGGTGCCCGCTACACCCGCCCATGGCCGCCACCGCCCGCCACTTGCTGCGGATCTGCTCCGCCCAAGCTGCCGATCGCCTCGCTCGCCGCTGCTGCCCCCCAGCCGCCCTGCACCACCCCTGGCCGCGCCTCCCCTCCGGTCGCAGCCGCGCATCGCCGGCACGCCCGTTCGGGCAACACGGCGCCCGTCAGGCGCCCATGTCCGTTACCACGCGCCCGCCCCGGTCGGCCTCCTGGGCCACTGCCGGGTGGGGCCAGATGCCCTTGGGCCACTGATGTAGGGGCCCCACGCCCCTAAAACGAAAATTAAAAAAAAAGAAAAAGAAAATGTAATTCATAAAATTATTAATTAATTAATTAATATGTAAGTTAATTAAGTTAATTAATCTTGTTTAAATTAATCTAATGAATTAGTTAATTTAATTAAACTGTGATTAGATTAGTTAAATCCTAATTAGAGTAAACAGTGAATGACATGTGGGACCTGCCTGTCAGTTTGACTAAGTCAACTAACTGGTTGATTGATGACATCACGCTGACATCATGCTGATGTCAGCATGCATTATTCTGGATAATGTTGATTAAATTAATTAAATAAATCCTAAAAATGATTTAAATATTTTAAAATTAATATAAAATAAATCGTAGCTCGGATGGAAAAACTTTGTACATGAAAGTTGCTCAGAACGACGAGACGAATCCGGATACGCAGCCCGTTTGTCCAGCACACATTCCTAGCATAGCGAACACGCAACTTTCCCCCTCCGATTCACCGGTCCGAAAACTCAAAACACCGGGATACTTTCCCAGATGTCATCCCCCTTCACCGGCATCACCTATTACCGCGTTAGGGCACCTCTAACGCCGTTACTTGTCATGTCATGCATCACTATGCATATGCTTGTTTAAATATTTATTGTTTCTCCCCCCTCTTCTCTCGATAGACACCGAGACCGACGCCGCTGCTACCCAGTACGACTACGGAGTTGACGACCCCTCTCTCTTGCCAGAGCAACTAGGCAAGCCCCCCCTTTGATCACCTGATACCGCCTACTCTTCTCTATACTGCTTGCATTAGAGTAGTGTAGCATGTTACTGCTTCCCGTTAATCCTATACTGATGCATAGCCTGTCCTTGCTACTACTGTTGTTACCTTTACCTGCAAACCTAATGCTTAGTATAGGATGCTAGCTTATCATCAGTGGCCCTACATTCTTGTCCGTTTGCCATGCTATACTATCGGGCCGTGATCACTCGGGAGGTGATCACGGGTATATATTATATACTTTATACATGATACATGTGGTGACTAAAGACGGGTAGGCTCGTAGGAGCACCCGCGAGTGGATCTTTGAGGCGGAGCGACAGGGCAGGTTCCGACCACCTAGGAGAGAGGTGGGCCTGGCCCTGGTCGGTGTTCGCAGATACTTAACACGCTTAACGAGATCTGGGTATTTGATCTGAGTCTGGCCATTTGGTCTATACGCACTAACCATCTACGTGGGAGCAGTTATGGGTATCCCGGCGTCGTGGTATCAGCTGAAGCCTTCGTGACGTCAGCGACTGAGTGGCGCGCGCCGGATTGGACTGGAAAGCCACTAGGCTAGGTCTGCTTCCGGCCGCGTACGCAACGTGCAGGTTGCAAAGGGCGATGGGCCCAGACCCCTGTGCCATAGGATTTAGACCGGCGTGCTGACCTCTCTGTTGTGCCTAGGTAGGGCTGCGACGTGTTGATCTTCCGAGGCCGGGCATGACCTAGAAAAGTGTGTCCGGCCAAATGGGATCGAGCGTGTTGGGGTATGTGGTGCACCCTTGCAGGGAAGTTTATCTATTCGAATAGCCGTGTCCCTCGGTAAAAGGACGACCCGGAGTTGTACTTTGACCTTATGACAACTAGAACTGGATACTTAATAAAACACACCCTTCCAAGTGCCAGATACAACCGGTGATCGCTCTCTCATAAGGCGACGAGGGGAGGATCATCGGTTAGGATTATGCTATGCGATGCTACTTGGAGGACTTCAGTCTACTCTCTTCTACATGCTGCAAGACGGAGGCTGCCAGAAGCGTAGTCTTCGAGATGATTAGTTATCCCCTTCTTATTCTGGCATTCTGCAGTTCAGTCCACATATGATACCCTTATTCCATTTGATACCCATGCATATGTAGTATAGCTCCTTGCTTGCGAGTACTTTGGATGAGTACTCACGGTTGCTTTCTCCCCCTTTTCCCCCCTTTCCCTTCTTTCTGGTTGTCGCAACCAGATGCTGGAGTCCAGGAGCCAGACGCCACCGTCGACGACGACTCCTACTACACCGGAGGTGCCTACTACTACGTGCTGCCTGCTGACGACGACCAAGAGTAGATTAGGAGGATCCCAGGCAGGAGGTCTACGCCTCTTTCGATCTGTATCCAAGTTTGTGCTAGCCTTCTTAAGGCAAACTTGTTTAACTTATGTCTGTACTCAGATACTCTTGCTTCCGCTGACTCGTCTATGATCGAGCTCTTGTATTCGAGCCTTCGAGGCCCCTGGCTTGTAATATGATGCTTGTATGACTTATTTTATTTGTAGAGTTGTGTTGTGATATCTTCCCGTGAGTCCCTGATCTTGATCGTACACATTTGCGTGTATGATTAGTGTACGGTCAAATCGGGGGCGTCAGAAGTTGGTATCAGAGCCGACTGCCTGTAGGAATCCCCCTTCCACACTCCTTGGCCGAAGTCGAGTCTAGACATTACAAAACTTTTACTAACATGGCTGTGCGGCTTACGGGCCCACATTGCCATTTGGGTGGTATTAGGATCTTTTACTCCTCGTCTATACTCTGGGACTCTGATCTCTCTTCTATTCGGGTTAAATGATTTTGCTAACTCTAACTCTAGGTTCTCATAAATACTTTCTCCCGAAGAGCCCCTTCATTCTAGATGATGGCCTGCTTCACCAGAAGATTCCGAAGATACTCTTTGCTATTCCTCTCGAGACTTTGTGCCCATCACATTTGCTATTCCCGACCACCGATAAATCCTTATGGATAACTACTTACACTTGCCATTCATATGATCATCCCCCATTGATCTTGTTATTACAAGCTACCCCGAAAATTCTCTCTCTTTTTCCGATAATACCCTGTGCCCACTGCCCTTGCAGTTCTTTGCAACCTGGATAACCCTTCGAATAATTTCTCGCACTTATTAAGTATCCGCTCATCCCAAGTGGATACATGTGTTTCACAATGGTCTTCGAAATACTATTCGATCCTCCAAAAGGCCTTAGTAGCTTATTGCTCTGCAATACTTGCCTGCTTGCATTATGGATGCTTTCCATATGTCTGGCAATATTCGTTAGTATCCTTAGGCATCGTCTTTTGATCCTATTGATTCTACATGAGTGCGAATGCACGCAATCATCAGTTGATCCTTTTAAATTATCTTTCCGGCTCAGACGTTATTTTTAAAACATGAGCTGGATCTCGACCAATCAAATTGCTGTCGATTGTACCCTTAAGGCTATTCAACTTATCCATCCCTGATCAGAGCATTGCTTGTGATCCCTTGTCTTGGAATTGATAATTCCTTTGCATTTGAGCCTTGAATTAGTCAGTTGTTTCTAAAGTCTGGTCTCCCTGCATTGTCTCTCCCTCTGGTTGAGTACCGATGCTCACACCAGATCCCTTGAGGACCACCAGATCATTTGCTGGATTTTATCCGACAGCGTCCTTCATATTCAATAAGTCCGAGAGCCTTTCCTCGGATACCTAATATCTTTGGTAAATTGTATCCTCTGCTTTCTCAAACATGCTCTACTATCGAGCTGGTGTTATTTATTCTTGAAATTTGGGGTATATACTCCTAAGATGACCTGATGGGCTGAACCTATGCCTTCTCTAAACTGTGTGAACTCGAAAGCTTTCACGAGTCATACACCTCTAGTATTTTGCTAGATAAAATTTTGAACACTACAACTTCTTCAAAAGTGAGAAGTGAATGAAAGGTTATGCATTGAAGAAGTGGGAGTCGACCTTGAACCTTGCGTTCATGCCCATGGACATGATGTAGATCTTATCGTTAAAGCTTGTCTTAAATTAAATTATTCCTTTGGTATAAGTTCATCTTATATCTGGGATCTGACCTTTTGCAATCGTGGTTCCGACCATGTTCTCCTTTAAATACCATTTCGCGTGCAAGTTTAAGCGCTTGTCTTTTGTAGAGTAATACCCAGTCCAACCTCTACTTTGATTTGTCGTCGAGTATTACCCCCCTGGTATCTCAAGATTATCACGGAACTGCATAACTTCTTATGGGTTCTTCAATCAAGTACTACATTCTCACTGGTTCCAATTTTTTACGGGCCCTGAGTTATTAAACACTCGAGAACACCGTTAAGTGAACCGATTCCGCACTACGATTCAATAACTATAAGTAATATTCGTTGCTTATGATTTAATAACCCTTCAAGTTATTCCTAGTCTGATCGGCTATATCATTATCGTGCAACTTTTTAACTATGCTACCTGGTCCTTAACCACGGAGCACAACTTTCGATGATGAGCTAAGGTTACGCCGATCTCCCTCGTCATTCCATTTCGCCTTGAACAACAAGCTTGATTTCAAGTTTGTGTCCTACCCATGGTTCCAATAACCTCCCGCTTCATCATTCCTTTGACCTGATGTCATCGCTGATTGATTACATCTTCATGAAATCTCTCAACAAATGTGTCGTGATCATCATCGATCTTATGAGCTCTTCCAGGATATCGATTGAGTTCATGATGAGAAATACTATCCTTGCCCCCGCTGATTGTGTTATCTTTGACCACTTTATTGCCTTCCGATCAACACAAACGTGTTCGTGTTTTGTGTTATACCTTGAGTTCCCTACTATCCAGCATTTGTTCTTCTTTACCTTGGAGTATTACCATCTTTTAATATCAAGGATGTTGTGAGGATTGCTCCTCCTTTTAAGAATTCTTGGTATAGTGATACTTCTCATCATCACCATTCTTTCCTGGTCCTAGCGTTGATTCCAACCGGGGTACGAACAAGTGAACGGAGCTGATTGGATTCTGCCTTTCTAGCAACCCTATTGCATTGAATAATGGTCGGCCATTCATTCTTAGACTGTCAATTATTGAATCATCATTCAAACATTGATCGTGCTACCTAGTCCAGATTCCTGGTTGCACCCTTCTATCATTGTTCAGTTGTGTATGTTTCCCTCGAGCATACATCATTATGACATTTGATCCGACAAATGATATTTCCTTGTTCACATAATTGTGGAAATCAATCCTTTGGAAATCGCGATGATTTGTTGCTGAGCCTATCAGCCACCTCCTCATCCTCTCCTTGGTTTACTGATGAACTCTTGTTTCGGAACTCGCTTGCATAGTTCATTTCCCGAGAATCTTACAATGTCATCTCGTCAAATTGTGCCGCACCTTTTCTTCTCAGCCATCCTAAGTCTGAGGTATCGTGACACCAATCAGATCTGAATCTCGGTCAGATATGATGGTTGGAACTTATTTCCAAGAGTTATAATGTTGGTCTTTATATATGACCCGGTAAGGTTATGTCATGCCTAGCACACCTGACCGGAGGACCTATTGTTGTAGTTCCCTTTTAGCAAGCTTAGCGATTCTTCCACGAGGAAATCGTAAGGTTTATTTTATAAGTTGTTCCTGATGGATCCTTTATGTATCCAAAGTCTGACCTTTGATTGAAGACCATGTCCATGCTATCTCAAAGCATGTCTGTGGTACTCTCTTCATCAACAAGGACATTTAAAGCGCAATGCTAAGTTTTCTTTAACCATTATCCAAACACCGTTGTATGGGTACTGTCATGAAATGTCTCTCCCCTTACTTAAAGGGTTTTCTACATGATATCCTGCCACGGATATCATGCTTTGTTTGTCCTTGGGAAGGATATACCCCTGAAATATGTGTTTAAACACATTTTCCTTTCCATTCTTCTGTTAAATCTGATAATCATATTTTCCTTTCCATTGTTCTGTTTAACCTTCTTGAGGTTTATATGATCTAAGCAGTAATATGTCACTGCTTTTATAAACACCTCGGTGTACAACTCTGTCAGTAAGACCTTGTTACTATTGTTGATGACATTCCGGTAACCACCGATGAACGAGAACTTTGCCTATTGGTCCACCTCGTTTCAACGAGCAGGAAAATGGTTCTCTTCGTTCCTCGCCCTTGGTACCGATGTTGTTGCCGACATAAATGACAGGAAATCCTCTGACATGCCTTGCTTACATGATCGTGCAAGATGTCACCGCCCTTCCTACTTTTAACCCACATGTGGGCCCATAACCCACAGGTCCCGGGATCGAAACCTGACTCTCCTGTACACCCTGTTGTCAAAGTTATTCCTCGCACTTGACTTTGTACGTAATTCACGTGCCACCTGTCTGTTGATCTATTCTGGTATCAGATGCAATGCTTATTCACATTGCTCTAAACCCCTTTAACACATCGTTTCAGGGAACGACGATTGTCTATCCGCTTCAAACTCCTTATTGTACCTTCTTACCTTACTCTCAATTTGTTCAAATCGAGAGATACTCATCTGTTCATTCACGGGAAAACCCCAGACGATTACCCCTTAAGCATTCTGTCGTAGCCGAGCTACCCCTTTCCTATTCGTAAGTACATTGGAGTTCCCGAGAAAAGGACGACATCACCATGATGACCTGAAGAAGAGAAATGAAGAAGTCAATGTAATGGATCGACCTCTTCAAGAAGAGCAACCAAGACTGAGAAGATTCGTTAGCGTTTCGTAACCAGACCTTTCCCCTTAGTCCCCCTCTTAAATCTCGGGACGAGATTTCTTGTAGTGGAGGAGAATTGTGACGCCCGGATAATTAGGCTACAGTAAACCTCTGCTAATGATGCCACGTCACCCCGATTACTGTTGCTAATCTCGCGTTAGGTCGAAACCAGTTCAAATTCAAATTCAAAATCAAGCAAACGATAAAAGTTTTGAAATATTAAAACTAAAATGTTCAGAGTGAGCCAAATAATCCATAGGTAATTATGATGGAGAAACCACACTTTTATAAAATGTTTAAATACTCTTAAATGAATAAAAGAGTAGCAGAAACAATTATTTTAATGCTTTAACAATAATAAACATTTTCAAAACTAAATTGTTATAAGTATTAAACTATTGTGGCAGTGGCATAATTTATAAAATCCTATTTAGGTGCCACTATGGTAATTTACTAAAACTAAAGAAAAAGGAAACTAAAAGACAATACAAATCAGACAAAAAAAACAAACAAAAGTAAAAGCCCCCCTGCTGGGCCAAGTGGCCCAGCTGGCCTCCATCCGGCCCAACCGGCCGGCCCACTCCCTCTCCTTAACCCCCCCGAAACCCTAGCCGTAACCCCCCCACTCGCCCCACTCCCTCTCCCCGTCCTGATCTGATCTGGATCGGGGACGAAAACCCCACTCCCCCTCTCGCTCCCCATCCCCCCCGCACGATGCGCCCCCCCTCCCCCGATCCAGATCAGGGGCAGCGGCCTCCGCTACGGCCACCACCGCCGGCGCCGGTGCCGCCCCCCAGGGCCTCCTCTGCGCCCCCGCTCTCCCTCGCGCGGCGCCTGCCTAACGCCGCGGACTCGCCTCGTCACCGACCCCGACCCCGTCGCACCTCGCCGGCACCTCGACGCCCACCGCCGCCGCATGTCGTCCTCGTCTCCTCCTCGCCGGTCGCGACCTCGAACCCTCCCCGAGCCCACTGCCGCCTCCCTACGCTCCGTTGTGAGCCCCTCGTCATTTCCCCCTTTTCCCCTGCCGTCCTGTGTCACCGAGGCTGCGCCCGGGCCTTGCGCTCGTCGCGTCCGCGCCCGTGGCCGCGTGCTACGCACGAGCTCGTGCGCCCGCGCGCGCATGACACCGCGCTTGGTGCCCTGCTCGCCAGCCGAACCTCGTCGTCCCGCACCTGCGCACAGTGCCCGGCGCGCCGCAGCTGCTCGCCTAGCTCGTCGGCCCCGCACCGCCCCGTGCAGCATGCCGCGGGTGCCCGCTACACGCGCCCATGACCGCCACCGCCCGCCACTTGCTGCGGATCTGCTCCGCCCAAGCTGCCGATCGCCTCGCTCGCCGCTGCTGCCCCCAGCCGCCCTGCACCACCCCTGGCCGCGCCTCCCCTCCGGTCGCAGCCGCGCATGGCCGGCACGCCCGTTCGGGCAACACGGCGCCCGTCAGGCGCCCATGTCCGTTACCACGCGCCCGCCCCGGTCGGCCTCCTGGGCCACTGCCGGGTGGGGCCAGATGCCCTTGGGCCACTAATGTAGGGGCCCCACGCCCCTAAAACGAAAATTAAAAAAAAAGAAAAAAAATGTAATTCATAAAATTATTAATTAATTAATTAATATGTAAGTTAATTAAGTTAATTAATCTTGTTTAAATTAATCTAATTAATTAGTTAATTTAATTAAACTGTGATTAGATTAGTTAAATCCTAATTAGAGTAAACAGTGAATGACATGTGGGACCTACGTGTCAGTTTGACTAAGTTAACTAACTGGTTGACTGATGACATCACGCTGACGTCATGCTGATGTCAGCATGCACTATTCTGGATAATGTTGATTAAATTAATTAAATAAATCCTAAAAATGATTTAAATCTTTTAAAATTAATATAAAATAAATCGTAGCTCGGATGGAAAAACTTTGTACATGAAAGTTGCTCAGAACGACGAGACGAATCCGGATACGCAGCCCGTTTGTCCACCACACATTCCTAGCATAGCGAACACGCAACTTTCCCCCTCCGATTCACCGGTCCGAAAACTCAAAACACCGGGATACTTTCCCGGATGTCATCCCCCTTCACCGGCATCACCTATTACCGCGTTAGGGCACCTGTAACGCCGTTACTTGTCATGTCATGCATCACTATGCATATGCTTGTTTAAATATTTATTGTTTCTCCCCCCTCTTCTCTCGATAGACATCGAGACCGACGCCGCTGCTACCAAGTACGACTACGGAGTTGACGACCCCTCTCTCTTGCCAGAGCAACCAGGCAAGCCCCCCCTTTGATCACCAGATACCGCCTACTCTTCTCTATACTGCTTACATTAGAGTAGTGTAGCATGTTACTGCTTCTCGTTAATCCTATACTGATGCATAGCATGTCCTTGCTACTACTGTTGTTACCTTTACCTGCAAACCTAATGCTTAGTATAGGATGCTAGCTTATCATCAGTGGCCCTACATTCTTGTCTGTTTGCCATGCTATACTATCGGGCCGTGATCACTCGGGAGGTGATCACGGGTATATACTATATACTTTATACATGATACATGTGGTGACTAAAGACGGGTAGGCTCGTAGGAGCACCCGCGAGTGGATCTTTGAGGCGAAGCGACAGGGCAGGTTCCGACCACCTAGGAGAGAGGTGGGCCTGGCCCTGGTCGGTGTTCGCGGATACTTAACACGCTTAACGAGATCTGGGTATTTGATCTGAGTCTAGCCATTTGGTCTATACGCACTAACCATCTACGTGGGAGCAGTTATGGGTATCCTGGCGTCGTGGTATCAGCCGAAGCCTTCGTGACGTCAGCGACTGAGTGGCGCGCGCCGGATTGGACTGGAAAGCCACTAGGCTAGGTCTACTTCCGGCCGCGTACGCAACATGCAGGTGTGCAAAGGGCGATGGGCCCAGACCCCTGCGCCATAGGATTTAGGCCGGCGTGCTGACCTCTCTGTTGTGCCTAGGTAGGGCTGCGACGTGTTGATCTTCCGAGGCCGGGCATGACCCAGAAAAGTGTGTCCGGCCAAATGGGATCGAGCGTGTTGGGGTATGTGGTGCACCCCTGCAGGGAAGTTTATCTATTCGAATAGCCGTGTCCCTCGGTAAAAGGACGACCCGGAGTTGTACTTTGACCTTATGACAACTAGAACCGGATACTTAATAAAACACACCCTTCCAAGTGCCAGATACAACCGGTGATCGCTCTCTCACAGGGCGACGAGGGGAGTATCATCGGTTAGGATTATGCTATGCGATGCTACTTGGAGGACTTCAGTCTACTCTCTTCTACATGCTGCAAGACGGAGGCTGCCAGAAGCGTAGTCTTCGACAGGATTAGTTATCCCCCTCTTATTTTGGCATTCTGCAGTTCAGTCCACATATGATACCCTTATTCCATTTAATACCCATGCATATGTAGTATAGCTCCTTGCTTGCGAGTACTTTGGATGAGTACTCACGATTGCATTCTCCCCCTTTTCCCCCTTTCCCTTCTTTCTGGTTGTCGCAACCAGATGCTGGAGTCCAGGAGCCAGACGCCACCGTCGACGACGACTCCTACTACACCGGAGGTGCCTAGTACTACGTGCTGCCTGCTGACGACGACCAGGAGTAGATTAGGAGGATCCCAGGCAGGAGGTCTGCGCCTCTTTCGATCTGTATCCCAGTTTGTGCTAGCCTTCTTAAGGCAAACTTGTTTAACTTATGTCTGTACTCAGATACTGTTGCTTCCGCCGACTCGTCTATGATCGAGCTCTTGTATTCGAGCCTTCGAGGCCCCTGGCTTGTAATATGATGCTTGTATGACTTATTTTATTTGTGGAGTTGTGTTGTGATATCTTCCCGTGAGTCCCTGATCTTGATCATACTCATTTGCGTGTATGATTAGTGTACGGTCAAATCGGGGGCGTCACAATGCATTAGGGAAAATCATAGCATCTTTGAAATGTCATCTTCATGCATCATATTGTTGCATATGGTTGTTTATTGATTGCCGGCACCGTCCCTTCTCGATAGGTTCTACTCTGGAAGGTGTCCCGAGTACCTGTCTGAGGAGCAGTGCTTCTTCATGGATCTATCAGGCAAGCAACCCCCCTTGAGCATTTCGATAAATCCCACTCTCTCGCTCCTGCTCCTTACTGCATTAGGACAACAACGATTCAAACTGCTACTTTCTGCTACGGTAGTTGAACCCATTCCTCTGCATGACCTGTCATTGCCACAGTAAATAGTTGAAACCCACTAGCATGAGTAGGAGTTGCTTGAGCCTTGATGTGCCTACTCATCCATGCTTGTTTTCTTTATGCCATCTATGCTTAGAGTTGTGTCAGGTCTGATTCATCGGGAATGAATCATAGTGGTGAACATGTCCTACCGGTAAAGGCTAAGTGTGTGAACACGTTTTGGTAAAGGTAGCGGTGAGAGACCATGTAGGCGTACATGGTGGGTTGTCTCATTGGAGCCGTCCCTAAGCACTGAGTTCTGTGTATGTTATCCAAGTCCAGTTACTACCACACATTGGGTTCTGGTTATCCGGCCCCTCTCGGCTTATTAATCCACTTGATCTCTGTCCAGGAGTTGCAACTAGTTTCTGGCGTTTGTAGGTAGTGCTATTTGTCTACCAGGTGGTGTTCGACGGGATGGGCTTGGGACAGACTAGGCACCATGGCACGATGTACCAAGTGGCACCCGGATGGTGGGCTTGGGAACCCTGCACACATGGTTTGGGGCCGTGAGCGACACCCCAGCCAGATCTCCTTGCGGATGGAACCCGAATAGGTGATAAACCTGGACGAGAGACTTTGTGTGGTTAGTTAGGTCGTGGCCGACACCCTCGCCCGGCTTCCGCTTGAAGGTTGCCGAGGTACATGACGTGTATAGGGCTATAAGTGGCGAGAGCGTGTGTGAAGAAGTACACCCCTGCAGGGTCAATATTATCTATTTGAATAGTCGTTTTCCTCAGATATGGAAACTTGGAGACTTATGTAGTACATAGACAACTTGAAGTGGATACTCTAAAATACGCAAGATAAGCGCGAGTACTATGGATGGCCTTCTTGTAGGGAGACGGAAACGGATCCATAGTGGCGTATTGATATGGTGAATATGTGGACTCGTGTGCGTCCTCTCACCTCAAAGAAGTTTTTGATACTCGTAGTATAGGTTAGCCACTGAGTCAAAGCCGGCTTGCTGCTGTTAAAACTCCACCACCCCCTTTTGTTGATAATGTTGCATATGTCGATAGTTCTGATGTAAGACTTGCTGAGTACCTTCGTACCCATGTTTGCTTATTTATGTTTTGCAGTTGGTTATCCTAGTGACTTCGACGAGTAGCTTGTCTCCCAGCTACGATCTTGTACCCTTGGGACGGTCATGTTTAGTCATGCTTCTTAGTCTTTTCCTTTTGTAGTTGTCTATACTCAGACATGTAATGCTTCCGTTGCTTGTATGCTCTGAATGATGGGTCATGAGACCCCTGTTGGTATTGAATGCTATGTGGCTCTTCTAGGCCTTTATCTATATGAGTTTGAGTTATGCTGTGATGCCATGTTGTACAGACCATACTTGCATGTTATGCGTACGTGTAACGTGCATTGCTATGTGTGGAATCCAACAACCTAGTTGTTTACCTCTAGTAGCCTCTCTTATGGGGAAACGTAGTCTTGTTCTTCCATGAGCCATAGTAGTCCGCTACAGCCCGATTCACTGGTGTCCTGCTAGCCCAGCACTACTGCTCCGAAACATTTGACTGGCCGGCATGTGATTCACTTTGTTCCTGTGTCTGTCCCTTCGAGGAAATGTCACGCGGTGACATCCGGAGTCCTGCCTAGCCTGCTACAGCCCGGGTTCCCGGAGTCCTATTAGCCCAGTGCTACAGTCCGGATTCATACGCTGTTGACCGACATGCTCGAGGTTGATTCATGTATGCATGTCCCTGTAAGTTAGTGCTACTTTGGGTTCATGACTAGTCATGTCGGCCCGGGTTCTCTGTCATATGGATGCTAGCGACACTATCATATACGTGAGCCAAAAGGTGCAAACGGTCCCGGGCCAGGTAAGGTGGCACCCGTGGGAATACCGTGCGTGAGGCCGCAAAGTGATATGAAGTGTTACATGCTAGATCGGTGTGACTTTGTCACGACGAGTTTTCCAATAAAAATATTTATTGAGAAACCAATCTTTGAGTCCAGTATGAGAGAAAATCCTCCTCACTGGTAGACAAATACTTGATACAATAAGCCAGTAGCATAGAATATATTACAGGGTTGAGCTAGGGCTGCTCAACGAATTATTACAAGCGCGCCAATAATTATACATAATGGCGGATAAAACACAATGGAGTGGTGGCATACTACTGACTCGAGGATATAGTGGTGGTGGAATAACACAATGGGGAGTGTGGTAACACGACTCTCAAACTGGCATCTCATTGAGCGTCGAGGTGAGGCTCGATAAATTTATTCGGGTTGCGGAAGCGGGTATAGAACTGTGACCAAGACCAGGGTCGCACGAGACTGACTGGGATTCCTCTAGGCGTCGGACTCGCTATCGAACTCTTCATCCATGAGATCGCCTTCGTCAGCATCTGGCCAAATCAACAAGCCAGTGAGTACTTTGAAAGTACTCGTAAGACAGTTCGGACGTAAGATATAACAAACGCATGCATGGATGCGTCATGAATAATCTTCCCAATGCACACTGATAATATTTGCACAACGAAGTAAGTACGAGGGGAACGGCGGTAGTCCGCCTGAAATCCCAACAGAATATAAGTGAGAACCGATCGGGTGTCTGAAGCGACGCCTCGAAGGGTGAACAAATAATAACAGAAAAAAAATCATGCCACAGTCGGACGTCTGAGCGACATGACAGAAAGGGCTTTAAAAGAAATGCCACAGTCGGACGTCTGAGCGACATCACAGAAAGGGCTTTAAAAGAAATGCCACAGTCGGACGTCTGAGCGACATCACAGAAAGGGCTTTAAAAGAAAAGCCATACTCGGACGTCTGAGCGACATCACAGAAAGGGCTTTAAAAGAAATGCCACAGTCGGACGTCTGAGCGACATCACAGAAAGGGCTTTAAAAGAAATGCCACAGTCGAACGTCTGAGCGACATCACAGAAAGGGCTTTAAAAGAAATGCCATAGTCGGACGTCTAAGCGACATCACAGAAAGGGCTTTAAAAGAAATGCCACAGTGGGACGTCTAAGCGATATCACAAAAAGGGCTTTAAAAGAAATGCCACAGTCGGACGTTTGAGCGACATCACAGAAAGGGCTTTAAAAGAAATGCCATAGTCGGATGTCTAAGCGACATCACAGAAAGGGCTTTAAAAGAAATGCCACAGTGGGACGTCTAAGCAACATCACAAAAAGGGCTTTAAAAGAAATGCCACAGTCGGACGTCTAAGCGACATCACAGAAAGGGCTTTAAAAGAAATGCCACAGTCGGACGTCTAAGCGACATCACAGAAAGGGCTTTAAAAGAAATGCCATAGTCGGACGTCTAAGCGACATCACAGAAAGGGCTTTAAAAGAAATGCCACAGTGGGACGTCTAAGCGACATCACAAAAAGGGCTTTAAAAGAAATGCCACAGTCGGACGTCTGAGCGACATCACAGAAAGGGCTTTAAAAGAAATGCCATAGTCGGACGTCTGAGCGACATCACAGAAAGGGCTTTAAAAGAAATGCCACAGTCGGACGTCTGAGCGACATCACAGAAAGGGCTTTAAAAGAAATGCCACAGTCGGACGTCTAAGCGACATCACAGAAAGGGCTTTAAAAGAAATGCCATAGTCGGACGTGTAAGCGACATCACAGAAAGGGCTTTAAAAGAAATGCCACAGTCGGACGTCTAAGCGAAATCACAGAAAGGGCTTTAAAAGAAATGCCACAGTCGGACGTCTAAGAGACATCACAGAAAGGGCTTTAAAAGAAATGCCACAGTCGAACGTCTGAGCGACATCACAGAAAGGGCTTTATTCACAAGTAAATGATACTCACAGGTTAGTCCATCCACAGGAATAACATTCAGCCGGGCTTAGTACTTATGGGATTCACCGGAGTCTCTGTCATCAAACTGATACTGTTAGGCCAAGATGATACAAATTTGGACATGGAATAGATGATTCAAGGAATGTATGACGCTGCAGAGTTTGTACAAAAAATTTCCCACAGCCAACGGATTTCCGTAGTCACGAGGGACTAGTTCCGTTTACGGTTTTTTGGAAGAAAACACAGCTAACCAGTACACACCCATCCTACCTCTCGATGCCAGGACTTACCCTAGACATCGTCCAAGAAAAACTTTTGAGACGGGGAGATCACAATCTCGAATAGCATGGGATCAAATTTATATATGCGCGCTTTAAGGGGTGCCCCCCTCTCGGTCCCAACCAGAAACACCCATGCCCCCTGACCGGATGACTAGCTTTAATCCACGGCCATGGAACCATCATCCCGGCCTCTCCTTTTGGTGTGTACCAGGAAAGCGGTTTACAACTTACTAAGCCATATTCCTTGCGGAAAACATGTGGTAGTACAGGGAAGGAAATGGGAGGAACTGGACCGATACAGTTCGTCCCTGAAGTCATATAGTCTGGCATAAGACTGGCATGCTACAACACTGCCATCTTACCCATCCTCATGCCAACACATGGCCATTCATACTCACATCCATCCACTTATGGATCATCGAACTCACTTGCCTCAACATTTCATAAAAATAACGTTCATCGGTATGCTCATCAACATGCCATGAAACTCACTAAATGCAAAACATGCCAAGACACTCATCATATCAAAAGTTCAAACATGCTTGCCTGGTTCAGAGTAGTCGGAGCCTAGCTCAGTGAATTTCGCGGCTCCGTCACCTCCTTTGGTATCTACGGTATAAAGAAAATATATGCGCTATAGTAAATACCAAGAGGTGCACAGAAAGTATTCCAAATATTTTTCAAATAAATATGATAAAAAACTAGACAAAAATCTGAAGAGGACAAAAAAAGAATCACTCAAAAATTCCTTTCTGTTAAAAAGTTATAAGGGTTTTAATCCAAGGACTTATCTGTAATGAAACAGAAAGTTTCCAGGGGCTACTTTATAAAAACAGAAAGCGCTTCGGCAGAAACTACGCCAGCCCAGAGGGAAGGCGCATTTGGCAGAAGGCGTTTTCAGAAAATGCTTCGCTTAGACAGGATAGAGAGGCTGACATCGGGCCCGCTCGTCAGGTTTAAACTTTCAAACGGGGCGGCAGATTTCACCGGTGCCCGTGAGCTGCGGTGGTCGCCCGCGGCGATCTACGGTGAGGCAGGGTGATCGGAGATTACCAACGTGCTCACCGCGTCCTTCCGCAACGGTGGGTGGTGGTGTTGGTCGCCGGTGAGCACCACGTCGACGGCGGGCTTGACTCCGGTGGACGGTGGTTCGGGCGTTGATGGATCTCGCCGAGGAGGGTTGTAAGGATCAAATTGAGGTGGGGGTTAGAGCACTGGGTGCAAGAGAAGGCTACGGACAAGGTTTGGGCGCCTGAGATGGCCTCACCGAAGTGAATCGAGGTGGAGGCCGAGGCGGGGCGAGGCGGCCGGAGTTGTGGGAGGAGACCTCCTCGAGGTCCTCCTGGTGGTTTGGCAGGGTCCTGGAGAGGTGTAGTGAAGGTGTGGGTCTCGTGAGCAAGCTCGGGGTCCTTTTTATAGGCGATCCGAGGAGGTAGCCGTGAACGGGGATCTCCGGTGAAGGTTACGGCGGTGCAGAGCTTGGTCGGGAAGGTTTAGGGAGTTGGGCGTCATCATGGAGTTCCACTGGTTCCATTTAGGCGCTAAGCGAGCTTGGATGGGGTGTTAGGGGCGAACTCGACGGAACGGGGCGGCGCGGGCCCGTCGACAGCCGGGAGCACGTTCCGTGCTTGCCGGGCCGCGGTGAGGGCGCCACAGGCGTGCGCTGGCATGCATGAGGCCACGCGGAGGGCCAGGAAGCTTTGGGCGGCGCCAAAACGGCGTTCTGCCGTGGTGTGCCTTCTGTCGGCCGCCACGGGAGGTCCCGACGCCGCAGAAGACGCCGGCGAGGGCGGGCCAGCGCGCCACCGACGCCGGGAAAGCTCCAAGCACGCGTGTGAAGCATCCGGACAAGAGGCAGGGGCTGCGAGCATCGAGCCAAAGGCACTGTGAGCATGTGCCTGAAACTCTGAAGAAAACGACACTGTAAAAACTTAATTTTACTGAACTATGCAAAGAACAGTGCAGCTCAGGTGTTCGACAGAATGTTTTTGGCATCTAGGGATTTTTCCTTGAGCTGAAACTTGGTGGAGTGGCCTCTCATTGCTCTAGTAGGCTGCCTGAATTTTGGTGGAATTTTTGGAGAAGTGTAGATATGAATTTCACCAAATTTGGCAAATCTAGTCCAAACTTGCAGTGAGTGAAATTTGAAATATTTGAAAAGAAGAAGAGTGGATCAAGATGGTTCTCGGTTGTGGGTACTAAAGACAATCCAGGGAAGTTGGTTTGGGATAAAAACTCAAAGGCAAAGAGATACTTGCTTTGAAAATCACTTAAGCTCACAATAAATGGCAGAAATGTTTTGGGAGGAAAAAATAATTTAAATAAAATCCAAAACTTGTTTGGACTTGTTGAGACAGAGAATTTAGATTGTTCAAAGATGGAGGGATGGATTTTGAGAAGATTTACCATAGGAAACATGGTAAAACCATGGGTGTTTTCAAAAGAAAGAAGTCCCAAAACTCCTAGGGTTTCTTTTTTTTGAAAATAAATAAGTTTGAGAGGGAAATAACCAGAAGAAAAGCTTCCAAAATTTTAACACCAAAATTAAAAAGGAAAAGAAATCCTTGCCAAAGGTGAAAGGAAGTTTTTAAGAGGAAGGATTTTCTGAAAGAGAAATTTTCAAAGGCCCTCCTTTAGAATCCAAAAAAGTTTTTGATGAAAACCAAATCAAAAATTTTTGGAGTGTCACAACACCTACCCCCTTAGGAAAAATCTCGTCCCCGAGATTTCAGCTGATCCTTAAATAAGTGTGGATGATCTGTCCGAAGAAAATCCTCTCTTTCCCAAGTAGCTTCACTTTCGGTGTGATTGCTCCACTGTACTCTGAAGAATTTGCTGGTCTTATGTCGGGTTCTCCTTTCAGACTCCTCTATTATTCTTACGGGACATTCCCGATAAGTGAGGTCTGGCTGTACGTCAATGCTCTCATGGGATACTTGTTTCTCTGGGTTGCTCACGCACTTCCTCAATTGCGAGACGTGGAACACGTCGTGGACATCGGATAATTCCTTGGGTAAGTCTAGCTGGTAGGCTACCTTGCCTCTTCGCGCCATTATACAGAATGGTCCAATGAATCTTGGTGCTAGCTTCCCTTTAATCTTGAATCGTTGCAATCCTCTCATAGGAGATACTTTCAGGTATACGAACTCACCGGGCTCGAAGCTGACCCTACGATGTTTCTGATCATAATAACTCTTCTGTCGGCTTTGAGCGGTCTTAAGTCGGTCTCTGATTAGCTTGACTTTTTCCTCGGCTTCTCTAAGCATGTCCGGTCCGAAGATGCGGCTGTCTCCGGTCTCTGACCAATTCAACGGGGTACGACATCTCCGTCCGTATAAAGCCTCAAATGGTGCCATTTGCAGGCTGGCCTGGTAGTTATTGTTGTATGCAAATTCGGCGTATGGCAGGCTTTCTTCCCAACTGTTTCCTGATGTGAGGACACATGCTCTCAGCATGTCTTCTAAAATCTGGTTTACTCGTTCCGTTTGTCCATTGGTCTGTGGGTGATATGCGGTACTGAAGGCTAGTTGAGTTCCCAGAGCCTGTTGTAAATGCTCCCAAAATCTTGAGACGAACTGAGTGCCTCTGTCGGATATTATAGTCTTCGGGACTCCATGTAGACAAACTATGCGGGTGAGATAAATCCTGGCAAGCCGCTGAGTGTTGTAGGTTGTCTTCACTGGAATTAAATGTGCCACCTTGGTTAACCTGTCAGTGATGACCCAGATGGCATCATTCCCATGCTGTGACCGAGGTAGCCCAACAATAAAATCCATTCCTATTTCATCCCATTTCCACTCAGGTATTTTGTTTGGTTGCAGTAGTCCAGCCGGTCTCTGATGCTCAGCTTTTATGCGTTCACACGAGTCGCAACGTGTAATGAAGGTGGCTATGTCCCTCTTCATACCGTGCCATCAAAATCTTTCCTGAATATCTTTATACATCTTGGTCCCGCCAGGGTGGATCGAGTACGGGGCGGTATGGGCTTCAGCTAGGATTTGCTGTTTAAGGTCTTCTATGTTTGGCACGCAGAGTCTTTCTCTGTACCACAATATTCCTCCATCGTCTATGACGAACTCCGAGGCCTTGCCCATACTCACCTTTCTTTTGATGCCTTCAATGCTAGGGTGACCGGGCTGAGCTCTTTTAATTTCCTCTACCAGGTCAGGTCGTATTTCCAAGTTTGATATGGTGCCTTCTGCGACCATGAACAAATTGAGCCTGGCAAATTCTTGTTGGAATTCGAGCCTCAAGCTTTGCAGATTGCTTTCGTCGGAGTTGGGGTTCCGACTAAGAGCATCGGCCACTACATTTGCCTTTCCTGGATCGTAATGTATACCAACATCATAATCCTTTACCAATTCCAACCAGCGTCTCTGTCGTAAATTTAGTTCTGGCTGCGTGAAAATATATTTGAGACTTTTGTGATCGGTATATATTTCACATCGGTTCCCAAGTAAGAAATGCCTCCATTCTTTGAGTGCATGAATCACCGCTGCCATTTCTAAGTCATGAGTGGGATAATTTTCCTCATGCTTGCGAAGTTGCCTTGAAGCATAGGCGACAACCTTGCCTTCTTGCATCAACACGCATCCGAGACCCTTTTTGGACGCGTCACAAAATACTTCAAAATTCTTGTGTATGTCTGGCACAATTAATACTGGGGCTGTTGTTAATTTTCGCTTTAGCTCTTGGAAACTCTTTTCGCAGGCTTCTGTCCATTCAAACTTCTTGTCTTTCTTGAGTAACTGCGTTATAGGCTTGGCTATGGTGGAAAATCCTTCAATAAATCTATGGTAATATCCTGCCATTCCCAAGAAACTACGTATATCTGTTATGCTGGCTGGCGACTTCCAGCCAAGTATGGCCTTGACTTTCTCTGGGTCCACTGCGATACCGTCTTGGGTTAGCACGTGGCCTAGAAAGCCTACTTGTCTTAGCCAAAATTCGCACTTGCTGAACTTGGCATACAACTGGTGTTTCCTGAGTTCTCCTAGCACAACCCTGAGATGATCTGCGTGCTCTTCTGGTGTTTTGGAGTATACCAGAATATCGTCAATGAATACCACGACGAACTTGTCCATATATTTCATAAATACTTTGTTTATGAGGTGAACAAAATATGCAGGGGCATTAGTTAATCCAAATGGCATCACTGTGAACTCATACAGTCCATATCTGGAAGTGAAGGCTGTTTTGGGGATATCTTCCGTTCGCACCTTTAATTGATGGTATCCTGACCTTAAGTCAATTTTTGAAAATACCTTGGCCTGAGCGAGTTGATCAAACAAATCGTTTATCCTTGGCATCGGGTATTTGTTCTTAATTGTGACAATATTAAGTGCTCGATAGTCAATACACAATCTCAGTGTTCCATCCTTCTTTTTGGCAAATAAAATTGGTGATCCCCAAGGTGAGGAGCTGGCTCGAATATATCCTTTGTCCAGTAATTCTTTTATTTGTTTCTTCAATTCAACCAACTCGGATGGTGCCATTCTGTATGGTTTCTTCTATATGGGGGTGGTTCCTGGTGCGAGCTCAATGCGGAATTCTATCTCTCGGTTTGGTGGCATGCCTGGTAGCTCTTCAGGGAATACGTCTGGAAATTCACACACTACTGGAACCTTGTTTAGCTCAGAGATGTCCACCTTATTCGATCTCGGTTGCCGGGGTATTTTTCCTTCCTTGGCTGATACTTTTATTGTCTTCCCTTGGTGGTGTGTGAGAATTACGGTCTTGTTGAAACAGTCGATAAACCCCTTGTTGGTGGTCAGCCAATCCATCCCTAGGATGACATCCAGTCCTTTATTTTCCAACACAATAAGATTTGCGTGAAACTCCAATCCTTCGAACTCAATGACCACATTCTGACAGTAATTCTAAGTAACTTGCTGAATCCCAGGGGACTTGATGATCATGGATTTCTCCAAAGGAAGCGTCGAAAAATTATTTTGCAAAGCAAAACTTTTCGAAATGAAAGAGTGAGAAGCTCCAGAATCAAACAAAACCGTTGCAGGTATTGTGTTGACAGGAAACGTACCGAGTACGATATCCGGAGCATTTTGTGCCTCCTCTTTGGTTACGTGGTTCAGATGACCCTTCCTGTGGTTGTTGTTCAGATTGAAATTGTTTCGCTTGGTCGCTGAATTATTGCCGCCGTTGTTCGGCCTTGGGGTTGAGTTCCTTGGCTTGGGGCACTGTTTGGCATAGTGCCCTTCTTCTCCAGAAGTGTAACAAGTAACGCCGGGGCGATATGTGAACTCCTTGTCCCTTGCATGAAAATTCTGGATTGGGCGTGAGACGTTGGATGAGGATTTGTGCGTCCCACCCTTTTTGAAATCTGTCTTGCTCCGGTGATTGCGAGCAAGGTTAGTCTGGTCCCTTTTTCGCTTGCGGATATCTTCCAGACTGCGTCTCTCATTCTCCAGAGTAATGGCTTTGTCCACCAGTGTTTTAAAATCAGGAAAAGTGTGCACGACCAGTTGGCATTTAAGCGCGGGCGCCAGACCGTCAAGGAATTTCTCCATCTTCTTGCTTTCAGTCATACGCTCTTCATTGGCTTAGCGGGATAATAGTGTAAATTGACTGTTGTAATCTGCCACTGTCAAGTTCCTTTGTTTGAGGTCGTCGAACTCTCTCTTCTTGATTTTCATAATACTCTTAGGAATGTGTGCACCGCGGAAACCTTCCTTGAAATCATCCCAGGTTATGTCACCTTCGTTTGGATGCATATGTAGAAAATTCTCCCACCAAGATGCGGCTGCTCCTGTAAGATAGTGCGGAGCATACAATACCTTCTCGGGATCTGAACATTTTGCAATAGTTAATTTCCTCTCCATGTCCCGAAGCCAGTCCTCGGCTTCAAGAGGCTTGTCAGTATGTGAAAATGTTTGGGGACGCGTCTTCTGTAGCTCGGATAACTTGGAATGCTGCGGATACTGTCCATGGTAATTTCCCATGTTGATGACTTGGTTCATCATTTCACGATGTTGTTGCTGACTCTGTTCATAAAGGCGGCACATTTGAGAAAGTGCCATTTCACTGCCCTGTTGGCTCGACTGCCCTTGCGTGAAATTGTTGCTTGGTTGAGTGTCCAAATTTTCCTCTGGCGGAGTAGGCATGGAGCGTGTCCAAGGACGAGACATTTTTTACTCTGGGGATATATTTTATAAAACTCATAAGAAATATGAAGATGGCCGTCAAAAACAACTCCAAAAAGAAAAAATGCACAAGGATGGCAATAAATTTAAAGGTCCAAGATCACTTAAGAAAACAAATTGATTTGCGCACGGAGAAGGACTGCTCATTAATATCTTACACGCGGGCGATAATTATACAGTACATCACTCAGGATATGCGTACATAATCCTGACATGTTATTTAGGCTAGTTCACTCCTCCTATTCTACATGATGCGCAAACAAGCTACTCCTCACAACACATCTTACAAAGCGGTACATCGCATGACGGGCAAACGCACTCAGCCGGAAATGTTGATGATCTCCTTGGTCCTGCCGAGGGTGAGGCGTAGTGAGGCTGGGGATTCGACCTCCTCCTCACTAATAGGCTCCAGATGAGAAGAGCCGCGTCGGGTAGATGGAACTGGTGCCAGGGGTGGAGCAAAACGAATAGGAGTAGGCACAACGGGTGGTGCAATGCGCGCTGGAGTGGGCGCAAAGGCCTGGTTGATCCCTCCGGTGGTAGGCAGGTGATGAGTAGGTGCATGCGATGCTGAAGACGAGACAAAAGTCAGTGGCGGTGTAGTGAGCAGCAGCTCCCTCCTGTTGGCGGCACAGCCATGGACTGAGCAGCCATGAAGTCGTTCACTAGGTTGTCGAAGGCTGCCTCCAGAGCCCGAAGATACTCAATCAGCATCTCAAAAGCCTCGTCTCATTCTCCTCTGGGGCAGGAGAATGCGTAGTGGCAGGTGTAAGGCACATGGCATGGAAGATAACGGTAGCGACGAGTCTTCATCGCGGGAAGGACATCCCTGAGGCGGGCTATCGCCTCACGGGCTGCCATCTGCATAGCATGCTCTCCGTAGCCATGGCTCTTCCCACAAACAGGTAGCGGCGTAGCTCACCACACCCTCCCTTGAACTGCACCGTGGCCTGGTGCATGGTTAGACCGTCGTTGACTCTGTGCTGGCGGAGTGTGAAGACTGGGCGCACGGATGGCCCCATCGCGACCTGAACGATGAAGGAGAGAAGCTTGACGAGCCCATCGGGTACGTTGGCGAAGGTCTGAGACTCGCAGTCGTTGTCGGCCATCTACAAAAGTAGGCAAAAATCCTGAATGGTCAGATCATATATTTATGCTGACTATCAGAAAATGACTACCATTGCAAAAATATAAATTAGCTCTATTATGCTAATAACCGATTAGCGATCGCACCTAGTGGCTTCCTACAGTCAGCCTGGCTCTGATACCAAGCTTGTCACGACCGGTTTTCCAATAAAAATATTTATTGAGAAACCAATCTTTGAGTCCAGTATGAGAGAAAATCCTCCTCACTGGTAGACAAATACTTGATACAATAAGCCAGTAGCATAGAATATATTACAGGGTTGAGCTAGGGCTGCTCAACGAATTATTATAAGCGCGCCAATAATTATACATAATGGCGGATATAACACAATGGAGTGGTGGCATACTACTGACTCGAGGATATAGTGGTGGTGGAATAACACAAAGGGGAGTGTGGTAACACGACTCTCAAACTGGCATCTCATCGAGCGTCGAGGTGAGGCTCGATAAATTTATTCGGGTTGCGGAAGTGGGTATAGAACTGTGACCAAGACCAGGGTCGCACGAGACTGACTGGGATTCCTCTAGGCATCGGACTCGCTATCGAACTCTTCATCCATGAGATCGCCTTCGTCAGCATCTGGCCAAATCAACAAGCCAGTGACTACTTTGAAAGTACTCGCAAGACAGTTCGGACGTAAGATATAACAAATGCATGCATGGATGCGTCATGAATAATCTTCCCAATGCACACTGATAATATTTGCACAACAAAGTAAGTACGAGGGGAACGGCGGTAGTCCGCCTGAAATCCCAATAGAATATAAATGAGAACCGATCGGGTGTCTAAAGCGATGCCTCGAAGGGTGAACAAATAATAACAGAAAAAAAATCATGCCACAGTCGGACGTCTGAGCGACATCACAGAAAGGGCTTTAAAAGAAATGCCACAGTCGGACGTCTGAGCGACATCACAGAAAGGGCTTTAAAAGAAATGCCACAGTCGGATGTCTGAGCGACATCACAAAAAGGGCTTTAAAAGAAATGCCACAGTCGGACATCTGAGCGACATCACAGAAAGGGCTTTAAAAGAAATGCCACAGTCGGACGTCTGAGCAACATCACAGAAAGGGCTTTAAAAGAAATGCCACAGTCGGACGTCTAAGCGACATCACGGAAATGGCTTTAAAATAAATGCCACAGTCGGACGTCTAAGCGACATCACCGAAAGGGCTTTAAAAGAAATGCCACAGTCGGACGTCTAAGCGACATCACAGAAAGGGCTTTAAAAGAAATGCCATAGTCGGACGTCTAAGCGACATCACAAAAAGGGCTTTAAAAGAAATGCCACAGTCGAACGTCTGAGCGACATCACAGAAAGGGCTTTAAAAGAAATGCCACAGTCGGACGTCTGAGCGACATCACAGAAAGGGCTTTAAAAGAAATGCCACAGTCGGACGTCTGAGCGACATCACAGAAAGGGCTTTAAAAGAAATGCCACAGTGGGACGTCTAAGCGACATCACAGAAAGGGCTTTAAAAGAAATGCCACAGTCGGACGTCTAAGCGACATCATAGAAAGGGCTTTAAAAGAAATGCCACAGTGGGACGTCTAAGCGACATCACAAAAAGGGCTTTAAAAGAAATGCCACAGTCGGACGTCTGAGCGACATCACAGAAAGGGCTTTAAAAGAAATGCCACAGTTGGACGTCTGAGCGACATCACAGAAAGGGCTTTAAAAGAAATGCCACAGTCGGATGTCTGAGCGACATCACAGAAAGGGCTTTAAAAGAAATGCCACAGTCGGATGTCTCAGCGACATCACAGAAAGGGCTTTAAAAGAAATGCCACAGTCGGACGTCTAAGCGACATCACAGAAAGGGCTTTAAAAGAAATGCCACAGTCGGACGTCTAAGCGACATCACAGAAAGGGCTTTAAAAGAAATGCCACAGTCGGACGTCTAAGCGACATCACAGAAAGGGCTTTAAAAGAAATGCCACAGTCGGACGTCTGAGCGACATCACAGAAAGGGCTTTATTCACAAGTAAATGATACTCATAATAAATATTCAATTCATGATAATAAACAGGTTAGTCCATCCACAGGAATAACATTCAGCCGGGCTTAGTACTCATGGGATTCACCGGAGTCTCTGTCATCAAACTGATACTGTTAGGCCAAGATGATACGAATTTGGACATGGAATAGATGATTCAAGGAATGTATGACTCTGCAGAGTTTGTACAAAAAATTTCCCACAGCCAACGGATTTCCGTAGTCACGAGGGACTAGTTCCATTTACGGTTTTTCGGAAGAAAACACAGCTAACCAGTACACACCCATCCTACCTCTCGATGCCAGGACTCACCCTAGACATCGTCCAAGAAAAACTTTTGAGACGGGGAGATCACAATCTCGAATAGCATGGGATCAAATTTACATATGCGCGCTCTAAGGGGTGCCCCCCTCTCAGTCCCAACCGGAAACACCCATGCCCCCTGACCGGATGACTGGCTTTAATCCAGGGCCATGGAACCATCATCCCGGCCTCTCCTTTTGGTGTGTACCAAGAAAGCGGTTTACAACTTACTAAGCCATATTCCTTGCGGAAAACATGTGGTAGTACAGGGAAGGAAATGGGAGGAACTGGACAGATACGGTTCGTCCCTGAAGTCATATAGTCTGGCATAAGACTGGCATGCTACAACACTGCCTTCTTACCCATCCTCATGCCAACACATGGCCATTCATACTCACATCCATCCACTTATGGATCATCGAACTCACTTGCCTCAACATTTCATAAAAATAACGTTCATCGGTATGCTCATCAACATGCCATGAAACTAACTAAATGCAAAACATGCCAAGACACTCATCATATCAAAAGTTCAAACATGCTTGCCTGGTTCAGAGTAGTCGGAGCCTAGCTCAGTGAAGTTCGCGGCTCCGTCACATCCTTCGGTATCTACGGTATAAAGAAAATATATGCGCTATCGTAAATACCAAGAGGTGCACAAAAAGAATTCCAAATAATTTTCAAATAAATATGATAAAAAACTAGACAAAAATCTGAAGAGGACAGAAAAAGAATCACTCAAAAATTCCTTTCTGTTAAAAAGTTATAAGGGTTTTAATCCAAGGACTTATCTGTAATGAAACAGAAAGTTTCTAGGGGCTAGTTTATAAAAACAGAAAGCGCTTCGGCAGAAACTACGCCAGCCCAGAGGGAAGGCGCATTTGGCAGAAGGCGTTTTCAGAAAACGCTTCGCTTAGACAGGATAGAAAGGCTGACAGCGGGTCCCGCTCGTCAGGTTTAAACTTTCAAACGGGGTGGCAGATTTCGCCGGTGCCCGTGAGCCGCGGTGGTCGCCGGCGGCGATCTACGCTGAGGCAGGGTGATCGGAGATTACCAACGTGCTCACCGTGTCCTTCCGCAATGGTGGGTGGTGGTGTTGGTCGCCGGTGAGCACCACGTCGACGGCGGGCTTGACTCCGGCGGACGGTGGTTCGGGCGTTGATGGATCTCGCCGAGGAGGGCTATAAGGATCAAATTGAGGTGGGGGTTAGAGCACTGGGTGCAAGAGAAGGCTACGGACGAGGTTTGGGCGCCGGAGATGGCCTCACCGAAGTGAATTGAGGTGGAGGCCGAGGCGGGGCGAGGCGGCCGGAGTTGGGGGAGGAGACCTCGTCGAGGTCCTCCTGGTGGTTTGGCAGGGTCCTGGAGAGGTGTAGTGAAGGTGTGGGTCTCGTGAGTGAGCTCGGGGTCCTTTTTATAGGCGATCCGAGGTGGTGGCCATGAACGGGGATCTCCGGTGAAGGTTACAGCGGCGCAGAGCTTGGTCGGGAATGTTTAGGGAATTGGGCGTCATCACGGAGTTCCACTGGTTCCATTTAGGCGCTAAGCGAGCTTGGATGGGGTGTTAGGGGCGAGCTCGACGGAATGGGGCGGCGCGGGCCCGTCGGCGGCAGGGAGCATGTTCCGTGCTTGCCGGGCCGCGGTGAGGGCGCCACGGGCGTGCGCTGGCATGCATGAGGCCACGCGGAGGGCCAGGAAGCTTTGGGCGGTGCCAAAACGGCGTTCTGCCATGGTGTGCCTTCTGTCGGCCGCCACGGGAGGTCCCGACGCTGCAGAAGACGTCGGCGAGGGCGGGCCAGCGCGCCACCGACGCCGGGAAATCTCCAAGCACGCGTGTGAAGCATCCGGACAAGAGGGAGGGGCTGCGAGCATCGAGCCAAAGGCACTGTGAGCATGTGCCTGAAACTCTGAAGAAAACGACACTGTAAAACTGAATTTTACTGAACTATGCGAAGAACGGTGCAGCTCAGGTGTTCGACAGAATGTTTCTGGCATCTTGGGATTTTTCCTTGAGCTGAAACTTGGTGGAGTGGCCTCTCATTGCTCCAGTAGGCTGCCTGAATTTTGGTGGAATTTTTGGAGAAGTGTAGATATGAATTTCACCAAATTTGGCAAATCTGGTCCAAACTTGCAGTGAGTGATATTTGAAATATTTGAAAAGAAGAAGAGTGGATCAAGATGGTTCTAGGTTGTGGGTACTAAAGACAATCTAGGGAAGTTGGTTTGGGATAAAAACTCAAAGGCAAAGTGATACTTGCTTTGAAAATCACTTAAGCTCAAAATAAATGGCAGAAATGTTTTGGGAGGAAAAAATAATTTAAATAAAATCCAAAACTTGTTTGGACTTGTTGAGACAGAGAATTTAGATTGTTCAAAGATGGAGGGATGGATTTTGAGAAGATTTACCATAGGAGACATGGTAAAACCATGGGTGTTTTCAAAAGAAAGAAGTCCCAAAACTCCTAGGGTTTCTTTTTTTTGAAAATAAATAAGTTTGAGAGGGAAATAACCAGAAGAAAAGCTTCCAAAATTTTAACACCAAAATTAAAAAGGAAAAGAAATCCTTGCCATAGGTGAAAGGAAGTTTTTAAGATGAAGGATTTTCTGAAAGAGAAATTTTCAAAGGCCCTCCTTTAGAATCCAAAAAAGTTTTTGATGAAAACCAAATCAAAATTTTTTGGAGTGTCACAGACTTAGGATCGGGGTCCCGACAATACGGCCTCGGACAATGTGTACAGGGTTCCGAGACACCAAACGGGCGCCCGGCATGCCCGGCCACGGTGTATCTACCGCATCATTGCCCACCCCTGGGGTCAGCGCTACGCACGGCCGCCAACACATAACCTATAAACACCAAAAACTAGTTGCAGCTCCTAGACAGAGGACTAGCGTGGTTAAGAAGACGAGAGGGTCCATTGGTTTCGGGCCCAATGCATGGTAGTAACTGATTCTTAAATCACACATAGAGATCTCGGTGCTTAAGGACGGTTCCATTGAAACAACCCACCATGTACTCCTACATGGCCTCTCATCGATACCTTTAGCAAATCGTGTTCAATACACTTAGCTCACACACAGTAGGACATGTTCACAACTTTCCAATTCATCCCCGATGAATCATACCTGACACAACTCTAAGCAATAGCAGGCATGACAAACAACCATGAATGAGTAGGCACATTAGGGCTCAAACAACTGCTACTCATGCAAGTGGGTTTCATCTATTTAATGTGGCAATGACAGGTCAAGCAGAGGAAAGGGGTTCAACTACCGCAACATGTAACGGTTGAATCATTGTTATCCTAATGCAGTAAAAGAGAGTAGGAGCGAGAGAGTGGGATTGTATCGGAATGAACAAGGGGTTTTTGCTTGCCTGGCACTTCTGAAGATAATATAGTTCTTCATCGGTGTCATCGAACTCATCGTCAAAACACGTCTACTGAGAGGGGACAATTACCGGCAAGGGAACATAAACAACATTCAATTAATGCAATGCACAAGCGAATGAATGATATGACCTATTAAGGTACTGAATTGACCTAATGCAACATCTAGCCAATTTAATTGAAGTGGAACTCAAACAAGATCAAATTCCAACTCCAAATGTTATTTTATAAATTGCGCTAATCATCATTTGTCCTATTCAATAAGGTTAACTTGTTCAAACATGCATGATCATGGCATAAACAGATTCTTCATATTTTTCTGATAATTTTTCATATATAATTTATTTCATTCTAAGCTACGGTTGATTCTATATGATTTTGAGAAGTTTTAACTGTTTTCTGGAATTTTCTGAATTATTTAAAAATCCAGAAAATCACTTACTGCGTCAGCATGACATCGGGGTGACGTCAACAGGTCAAAGGCGCGAGCCCAGGTCAAACCTGATGGCTGGGACCCACTTGCCAGTGTAACAACTAACTAACAAAGTTAGTTAGTGTTACGTTAGCACTAACCTAGGTTAATTAGGGCCTGGGCCCACTGGTCAGTGACTAAACTAACTATCAGGGTTAATTAGCACTAATCTAAATCTAACTAAAGATTAACAGAGCCGGCCCGCACGTCAGTGACCCTGGGGGCGGGTCAAACAAGGTCAACCCCAGGTCAGCGGGGTCAAACCCACCGGTGACTCGATGCCGGCGAAGCCTGAGACGGCGGCGCGGCTCGGAAAACGCCCACAGGGCATGGACGGGGCCGTTCTTGGGCTCGTTGGAGAGCTCTTGCAGGCGCGCGTCGAGTGGTGGTGGAGGATGGGCCTATCGTGGCTGGAGCCGACGACGGCGAGCTCGGTTGCGGCCGCCGGAGTTTGGGCGTGGGTGCGGGCAGCGTTGCGATGTACGAGCAAGCGAGCTGAGGCGCTAGCGGTGGCCTACGTGATGCGGTGAGTACGTTGGTTGCATGCCCGAGACCAAATGGTCACCGGAGCGTCACCGGTGACGAGCGCAGGCGGCGGCGCACGCGGGTGAATGCGGGGCAGCAGCTACGGCGTGCGAGAGAGGGAGCGGAGAAGGGGAGCAGGGGCAGGAGCTCACTGCGGGGTCGGAGACGGTCTCAGCTAGCTCGGGGAGGCGGAGACGGCGCAAATCGATGGCGGCAATCCTCGGTGGCCGAGGATGGGAACGGCGGAGCTGGCGGCATCCAGGGCTTCCGGCGCCTTCCCTCTTGGTGAGGAGGAAGAGGGGGACGAGGCGGGGCTTCTTGGCATGTCGGTGAGGTGAGCGGAGCACGGTGGCCGTGGCAAATGGCATCGATGGCGATGACAGGGCTCGGCTGTGGGGAGGAGAGTGAGACAGAGGAGGGGGAAAGCTCGGGGGAGAGTGAGGGAGGTCCAGGGGGTGCGTGGCATCTCCCAGAGGCGTCCAGGCGCCAAGGAGGAGCGGCAAGCAGGAGGTGGCCGGGGCGCGTGGCCGGCGCGCGGCGACCACGTGTGCGGCATCCGACTGGCGGGAGCTGGACGACGACTGGAAGCGCCAGGTGGTAGGCTGGGCCGCTTCTTCCAGGTAAGGCCCATGTGAGGTGCGCAGGTAACCCTTCTCTCTCTCCTTTTATTTCTATTTTCTATTTTCTGTCTGTTTGTTTTGATTTAGTAGGGGTACTAAACAAATTTATTTTCTTCTGTAAATTATTGTATGGACTAGAGATATTATTCTAGAGCCCCACAATAATTTCCAAAATTATTGGGCATGTATTTCTTTTATAACAGAAATAAAGCCAATTCAAATACATTATGATTTAATTCAAATGCCCAAAATAAATATTTCTATGACTCCAAAAATATTGGTTTGAATTTTACCTTGTCGGGGGTGACTGATCCCCACAGACACCTATGGGACCACGGCGGACTGAGGCCCCTTTCGGTTCGGCAGGGGGGTGGAGAGTGCACGAAGAGCAGATCGAGACGAACGCACGAGCGACGTGATCAGTTTCCCAGGTTCGGGCCGCACGGAGGCGTAAAACCCTACTCCTGCTTTGGTTTGTATTTTGTGTTCTTGCTCGGGAGCGATGAATGCCACAATACACTTGGATGGCTGGCCAGACCGAGCGTGAGAATGATCGTCCCCCCCCTCTCTGTTGCGCATGGGCCTCCTTTTATATGTCAAAGGGGTCATCGACAGGTGGCAACAGAGATGAGGGTAAAAAGGTAAAAGAGGTGGTGGTTGGCGCCACCGCTTACTACAGTTGTATCATACCTAACCCTGATGGCAGGGGACAAAGGCATTAAATGTTTGTCTGCGTCGCCTAGACGGTGTAGAAAGGGACCGTCAGGAGCACCACCGTTTGCCACGATGGCTACCTTGTCAGCGCCTGCTTGCCACCGCATGCCCCTGGCTGCGTAGCCTCTCGCCACGTACACCAGGAACGGTCCCAGAGCGACACGTTGGTGGGTGAGCTGGAGCGCGGGCTGCGGAGTAGTAGCTTGTCGCGACAAGCGCCTTGCCGCGGATGTTGTCTTGTCGCGTCCGGGAGCTTGTCGCTCACCGGGTCTTGTCGCGTCCGGGAGCTTGTCGCACACCGGGTCTTGCCGGGACGCGCAGCTCGTCGCAGCAAGCTTCATGAGATGCCTTGGTTGGTCTTCCCGGCAAGCTCCTCTTGCCGGGGTCTTGTCTCCTTCCTGGCAAGCTCCTCTTTCCGGGGTCTTGGATACTTTGTTCTTGAATGGCTCCAAAGGAGCCATGGAGGATCTTGGCGGTCGCCCAGCAAGCCTTGCCGCGGGGTGCTGCGACTGCCCGTGCACAAGTTCGGGATACTAAGGTACCCCTACTTTAGTACACCGACAGGAGCCCCCGGGCCTAGGCCATACACGGTGCCGAGCGCTGTTGGGCCAGGCCCAAAACAGTGCACGGGCACGCGCGGCCTGGGTCACGCCGTATCTGACTCCGCATGCACCGCGCCCTCCCCGAGCGGCACGCGTCGAACGCGGCGTCGTGCATGACGTGGGTGGCGTGCGCGGGGCTAAGCCCTGCGTGCATGCGTCACGTCGTGGTAAAGGGGACGGTTTCTTTATTAGAAAAGGCGGAACGTCCGCCACCTCCCCTCTATAAGCAAAAGGGAAGCAGGGGTAGTGCACCCACTCGCCCCCATTCCGCTCCAATCTTGAAAAACTCCGCCCCGCCTCCGTCTTCCCAAAGCACACAGAGCGCGCGCCCTGCCCCCCCTGCATTGCCACCAGCACCACCACACCGTCGACCTCCTCCACTGCTTCCGCCATGGCTCCGAAGGGCGACAAAGGGGAAGGCCGTGAAGTCGACTAAGGCGCAGCGGCTCGCGGCGATGCGGAGGGAGCAAGCCTTCTTCCCCCCCCCCCAAGCTCGACGCCAAGGAGCTGCGGGAGTACTATTATCTCTTTTGGGCGATGGAGACGCGAGCTCACCCGCGGACCAAGGTGCTCCCGGCCGCTGCTCACGCGACGGCTCCGGACGGGTACCCTTTCTTTGCCGTCTTCTTCTACTACGGGCTCTGCCCGCCTTTTTCCTAGTTCTTCTGTGATATCATGAACACATACAATCTCTGCCTCCTTGACTTCACCCCCTATGCCGTTCTCACCATGGCTGTTTTCGCACACCTTTGCGAGAACTTTGTCGGGGTCCACCCTAGCATAGCTCTCTTCCGCCATTTCTTCATCCCTCGCGTAGAGAGAGGAGAGCCTCTTTCCGGCGGAATCGCCTGGATCTCAAGGTCCGGCAAGAAGGAATCTTATCTGGAGGGGGAGTTCCGCGGCAAGTGGGAGAAGTGGAGAGCGGATTGGTGTTGGATTGTCGAGGAGAGCCCGCAGCCATTCACCGCCCGGCGCCAAGCAGCAGCAGTGCGCGGCAGTGACTGGAGCGACGTGGCTCCGGAGGACAGCAGGCTGAAGATTGCCGTCACCAGGATCCAGCGCCTCAGGCTTGCCGGACTCACTATAGGGGCCGTCGGCGCATACTTTCTTCGTCGCCGCATCGCTCCCCTGCAGGAACGGGGGAGGCCTGCTTGGGAGTTCAAGAACGCGGCAGACGTCATGAGGCTGCGCCCAGGCCTCAACTACAATTTCACCGTCCTTGAGCTCAACGGAATACTGCAGGAGCTCTTCAAGTACGATCCAGATCACCCCGAGGTCTTCAGGTTGCCGCAGGGCGTCGTCCCTTTGTGCAACAATTCGGCGCTCGACCGCATCAGGGCGATGATGCCACTATGCGATTCGCACGGAATCATGCCAACTTGGCAAGAGCCAGAGGACGAGGTTGTGCAGCAATTCTTTGACGACTTGGTGGAAGTGCCAATCCGCGCTGACGAGAAGGATGGCCTCACCCGCGACACCACCGAGGCGGAGCTGGCGTACATCGCCACCAGGATGGAAGAGGCGGCAGCGGCTGCCGCGGCGGGCGAGTTCGGCTTCACCTTGGAGGAGGCTGCGACGGCAGAGGCGGCAAACCGTGCCGAGCGGGAAGATCTCGCCGGCAAGAAGGATCTTGCCGGCAAGAAGGAGGTTGCCGGGCCGAGCCAAGTTGCCGGGCATGATGCCGAACCGAGCAAGCCTACCGATGATGCGAGCGGCTCTTTGGAGATCGACTCCTCCTCCACTTCGTCCTCCGACAGCACGCCGCCAGCAGCGTCTCCGTCTCCACCAAGAAGGCGTCTCCGCAAGGTCGGGAATGTAGCGAGGCGGCAGGCGGGCCGGCAATCGCCGCGCCGCACGACGCGCACCACCACGGCAAGCACCGTTGCCGTGGGAGCGCCCCATGCTGCTCCTTCGACTGGAGCGGGGTCTTCCCGGATTGCCGCTTCTGCTCCCGCCAAGCGACCAAGGGAGCCTACTCCTCCACCTTCCCGCACCAGACGCGGGCCGGATTTTGACTTCTCCGCGTTTAGCTCTGACGAGGAAGAAGAAGAGGAGTAAGTTCTTCTTATTGTACTAGCAATTCTTTGATTTCCGTTGTTTTTGTCTTGTGTTGTTTCTCACTTGCCTTTCCCTGTATCTATTCCTTTTTAGGACTCTGGCGCAGAGAGCGACAAAGAGAGCCAAGGCGCCGGTGATCGTCATCGAGGACAAACCCACTGTGTCAACAGGGGACGTGCCTGAGACAAACTTGCCGGACCCGACGGCTGATCTTCAGAGCAGCCCCCAGCGTAAGTGTCTTGTTTACTTCCCGCTGTCGGTGCGCACGAAGATCCTTGCTATGCTGATACTTGTTCGTTTGACTTGTTCAGGAGCAGAGCAGCCTCACCAGGAGAGCCTGGAGACCGCTCCCGAAGCGCCAAGGGAGAGTCCTCCAGCAAGGGAGAGGTCTCTGGCAAGGGAGGAGACTCCGACAAGGGAGGAGCCCCCGGCAAGAGAGGAGACTCCGGCAAGGGAAGAGCCCCCGGCAAGGGAGGAGGCTCCGGCAAGGGAGGAGCCCCCGGCAAGGGAGGGATCTCCGGCAAGGGACTGTGTCAGCGACCCCCCGGCGACGGACACCACAGCTGCACACCCTGGCATAGGTAACTTCCTTGCTTCCAAACTCCCCTTGGCTTCTTCGTCTTCTTGATCTTTCTCTTGGATTTTGCTCGAATTTTGCTTGAATCTTATCCCCCCTTCCGGCCATATGATCCATCTGCTGCAGAGCCGATGGAGACAGAGGTCGCCACCGAGGAAGCAGCCGGCGCCGACGAGGAGGCCGCCAGGGCTGCCGCCGTGGACGCGGGCTGGGAGTCCGGTGGTCGTACTGATGACCCGGAGGCCGCAGGAGCGCCAGGCGCTGCTCCGACCACCGACTCCTCCGCCGCAGCCACCGCGCCAGGCTCCGATGAGCCCCAGCCTGGCGTCTACCTGAAGGCCGGTGAGGATATCTTCATCAACCTCCCCTGGGCATCGAGCTCCAGGGCGCCGATCAAGGGGGAGATGCTGGATGGAGAGGTGCTTGCCTCCGCCGGGCTGAAGCTGGTCGACGCGCCAAGCAGCAGCGGCGGCGAACCTGAAGAGGAGCGCCTGCTGCGGAAGCTAGTGGCGCTCTACCGCGCCCGGCAGGCCAAGCTGGAGTCCCGTGAAGCGCTCGTTGCGAAGGCCGGTGCTGATATCGAGAAGTGCGCAGAAGAGCTCAGAGGCGCCAACCAGGAAGCTCTCCGCTCCCTGGCAAAGGAGCGGGAAGATCTTGCCGAGGCGCAGCAGGCCTTCCTCCTCGAGAAGGCCGACGCCGAAGAGCGCCAACGCCTTGCCGCGAAGAAGTTGTCTTCGCAGGAGGGTGACTTGGTGCAGCGGAAGGTCCACCTCTGCAGCCACGAGGAGGAACTTGCCGCCCGCGAGCGGGCAGTTGGCGGGGCCCTTAAACAAGCTGAAGACGCCGCTGCAGCCGCCGAGGTCGCCAAGAACGAGCTAGAGCTGAAGGTGACGCAGCTGGAGGCGAGCCTCAAGGCGAGCAGCGACGAGCTTGCCACGCTCAAACTTGAGCGAGAGAAGGACGCCAACAGTTACTCAGAGCTGCACGCCCTTTTCACCGAGAAGGGCAAGGAATTGGACGCCGCCAAGAATTCCAACGCTGATCTCGAAGCGAAGCTGGCGGCTCTGAAGCAATCTCTGGACAGTGCCAAGGAGCGGGAGACGGCCTTGAAGGAGGAAGTCGAGGCCGGCAAGGTGCTGCTGGTGAATGCTGCTGCCGCCCAGAAGACCTTGTAGGAGAACGTGGAGCACTGGACGGAGGGTCTGGTGAACGTCGCCGCGGATGTCAACAAGGAGCTAGCGCAGTTGGGGATGGTGGATCTCGGGTACTCCTCCGACGAGAACCTCCAACCCAGCGCCAAGCTTACTCTGTTCTTCAAGGGCGTGGCGACGGCGCTCTAGCAACTCCGGGAGCAGATCCCAAAGCAGCTTGCTGACGAGTCGTGCAAGATTTGCGCGGGAGCTCTCCAGAAGGTGCTGATGAAGGTGGCCTTCCGCAACCCAGGAGCTCAGACTTTGGCAACTTATCTTTTTTTTGTTACTTGCTTCCCGGTAAAGCGAAAACTTCTTGAATGACGCCTGGTCCATACCGTATTTTCTCCCTTCCCCCCCCGGCAAACTTGTGCGCGAGGGAACCACCTTTTCCTTGTGAAAAAGAAAGAGGGCAGAATAACAATATGGAGCTTTAAGGCTCGTTATTTCTTACCGGGGGTAAATGCTGCACAAAATGTCAGATAACACATGCAAAATTTAAAAAGCATGAAACTGACAAGGTGTGTTGAGCACGTGATATTTATGGACGGGATCTGCGCCCGGCTTTGTACAAAGGATTAGATGCAACAGCGGCAAGACTTGTACAAAAGGGTGGTTGCCGGACAGGGTCCAACAACCGCGCCTTACGGGTAAACCTTACGAAGATGCTCAATATTCCAGGAGTTGCTCACTGGGATGCCATCTTCGGTCTCCAGGCGGACAGCGCCAGGCCTGGTGACTCGTTTCACCCGGTAAGGGCCTTCCCACTTTGGCGTCAACTTGTTGGAATTCTTGGCAGACTGAATGCGCTGAAGAACAAGGTCGCCTTCCTCAAGACTTCTGGCGTTAACTTTGCGGCTATGGTAGCGGCGCAAAGCTTGCTGGTAGCGAGCGGCTCGCACAGCAGCCAGAAGACGGTCTTCCTCGAGGAACAGCGCGTCATCTAGCCGCAGTTGCTCTTGCTCGAGCTCATCATAAGCGAGCACTTGAGGCGACCCGTATACGAGTTCCGTGGGGAGAACTGCCTCCGCTCCATAGACTGGAGCGAAGGGTGTGGCGGGCGGCGGCGGCGAACGATGCAAGGAGCGAGATATCCTTGGACTTCTAACTGCGTTAGAAGGAGTAGTACCTCATCCAAGCGACCGTGCCACGCTCGTGCCAGCATGTTGGCGTGCATGTTGGTCTTGAGCGCTCCGGGATCCGCCGGCTTGATCTTGGCCCAGCAAGCGTATGGTACCGTGAGTACCATGACGCCGTTGGTCCCACGCCTCCTAGGACGGGCGTGGAGCGTGTACGGACGCCGAGGTCTCACTACCAGAAAAAGGGCTATAGATGGGATTGACACTAATGGCGCACCAGACAAGCGGTGCGCCATTAGTATATACTAATGGCGCACCACCTTATGATACGCCAATAGCGTTGAAACTACTAATGGCGCATCTGGCCCAGGGTGCGCCATTAGTATCAAAAAAAATAATTTTTGAACTAGTGCGCCTGTCCAAACATACTAATGGCGCATCCAGACACAGTGCGCCATTACTAGTTGTAACTAGTAATGGCGCACCTGTCAGAAAGTGCGCCACTAATGTTATTTTTTTTATTATATTTTTTATTCCTTTTTTTGCAAAACTACTAATGGCGCACTGTCCCACAGTGCGCCATTACTAGTTTAAACTAGTAATGGCGCACTGTGGGACAGTGCGCCATTAGTATTTTTTTTTGCAAAACTACTAATGGCGCACCACCAGATGGTGCGCCATTAGTAATCCCTCCCCTGCCTCGTCTCACCCGCGCCTGACCACCACCGCCCACCACTTTCCCGGCCGTGCTCGCCGTCCCCGGCCGTGCTCGCTTCCCCCGCCGCACCCGTCCACATCCCTCACCGTCCCCCCTCCGCCCGCGCCTGCGCCCTCACCGTCCCCCCTCCACCCGCGCCCGCGCCCTCGCCGTCCCCCTCCCCCTGCGGCCCCGCCTGCGACAACCTCCCTCCCGAGCACGACAGCTAGGGTTCCTAGTCGCTGTCGGCGCCCCCGCGCCCCCACGGCCCCCACCACCGCAGCTCCTCCATCGCCGACGCCTCCGTGACCTCGCCATGGCTGCCAGCCTCCCCACGACCAACCGAGGCATCCCTTCGACGCCGCCGCCGCCGCCGACCCCGACACCAACCCCGACCCCGACCCCTCCGGTGACCGGCCGCGCCCGCCCAGGTACCTCTCCTCCTTCCTCCTTCCGCCCTCTCCACCCTTCCTCCTCCTTGTCACCTCCAAAATTGGCCATGACCCAGTGCACTTTAATTTGTTAAACACCTGCAGTAGTATACTTGACTAAATTTAAACACTTGCAGTAGTACTTTGACGAGTCTGCTTGATCAACTGAATTTAAACACTTACAGTCTTTCTACTGCTGCTTGATCAACTGGAGTACTCTGGTACTTGATCAGTAGCTGTTTTGGTGTAGCAAGTGCAGCAGCTGTAGTACTCCATTTGGTACTCCATCTGGAGACTTTAACTTGATCAGATTAGGTACTCCATTTGCTGTAGTACTCTAGTTAACTGAAACTAGTGACATCACTTGAAGCAACTTAAGTCTGAATAATCAAATTCATCATACACTATTACTTGAATAAAAGATTATGTGCTTGCAGTGGAGTGCATGCGTTTTGGAGTAGCATCAGTAGCTACTGTTACTTTTCTAGAAAAGGCTTGAAAAAGAGCAATCAAATCAGTTTTGATCACATCTCAGAAGTGCTGATAGAACATAAGGGAGAGACCATCATGGATAGGGGCACCATCTGAGTGTGAACCACAAACTGCCTTTTTAATCTCAACTTCATTTAAGGGAGCTTGAAGTAGCTCATTCTCCTCCATATTGATTTTCTTTTCATAGATAAGAATTCACCAGAGAGGAGAAACCTGGTCAGATTCAAAGTTGACAGAGGCCACCAAAAGAGCCAGATACAAGGCTACGATCATGGTTTTTCTCTTTTGATTTATGGAAGTATGAGGGGGTTTTGCCCCTCACTTATATCTCTATCTCTAGATATCTGCTTAGATTCAACTTTGACATCTAAAATATCAACTTTGACATCTAAAATATCAATGGCTTTGGAACTTTTGGTGGGAGCATGCCAGGATGTAGCTAGCCACTAGGCCTTTGGAATCCTCTCGAAGCAACCACCATTTCTCAAACTTATGATTGCAAAACTGATTATGTGCATGATTTTTTCCAGCTAAAACTATTGATGATTTTTTGTTGGGTGACCTATTAGATCTGGAATGGAAGCTCACATAAGTTGACCTGATTTTTTGTCCATATGAAAGCAGAGGACCATATGGTCTGTGGCCTTTTCATCCATATGAAAGTAGAGGCACATTGTGGTGCTAGTTTGCTGGCTTTTGTCTCCGACCGTCATGTCGTGATGATTTTGCAGGTACCCCGAGACGCCCTTGAGTTTGCCGGAATGTCGATTAACTTCCGTTCCGGCAAATTCGGGTACTCCACATGTCCTATTTTCAGCAAAGGTCATGCTGAAATTTTCCGTGAATTTTAGCATGACTTTGCTAAAAATAGGACATATGGGGTACTTGCGACTAATGCATGGGCCGGGGTATCTTAGTACTTAGTTAAGTAGGATCAACTGCCCCACCATTCTTGCTGCATTAAACCATAGGTGGCAATAGAACCAAGTGATTAGTGACAAGTGATTAGGCCCAACCTAGGGTGCCTCGGCATCGATAAACCCTAAATGATGAAAACTTAACTTGGCTGCCCCGGATGCCTCAATGTCGATGAGAACCTAAATGATGTACGCTTAGGCTTTTAGGGTGCCTCGGCGTCGAAACCCTAAATGATGAAAGCTTAGGCTTTTAGGGTGCCTCGGTGTCGACAAACCCTAAATGATGAGACCATGATCTTGTTCCTTGACAATAACCAACTTTTTGACCAAACTTTTTTCCTATTTAGAGCGAAACATGGCCCACAACAATGAGGCCGGTGGTTCGGGCGGCAAGCAATTCTGGGAGCTGTCCCAGGATATGTCGTCATCATCATCGGACGACGAAAGTCTCCCGGCGGAGTGCGACTGGTGCCACGACAATCGAGGTCTGTGCGACATGCCTCACCTGGACGATGATCGGCGCTTCAGCATTAAGCTCGAGGAGACCTTCGAAGTCGAAACGGTACACAACGACGACAAGTGTTATTTTCATAATTAAGCATTACTTCAACTATTTCAACGTGTAATTTTCATCTTTTACAATTCGAGTATAGCTTATCCCATGCCATGCAAGACGCTATGTCTTGGAGAGGATGGATTTTGAAGACCATGAAATTTCTGAAACAAAGCAAATTCACCTACGGACTCATCACGATGTGGACTTTGAAGTAAATCTATATAATTCTGAGAGCGTTACCCATTTTGGTTGCAAAAATTGGGAAGCATTTTGCAAGATGTATGGTTTTGATGAGGGTATGCTTATCACCATGATCTTGGTAATCCTGACATCAACCAAGACAATATGGACATTTGGGTCCTTGTTGATACGCCTCCAGTTCTACCGCTATGTGAGTTTCTCAAACATAGTTATTAGCTAATTTATATTGTTTATTTCAAAATAGTTGACAGCTTATTTCCATTGACAGCTTATTTTTATTGTACAAAGAATGTGCGGGAGATGGTAGACAAAACCCACTACACCGATGGCTCCGAATTAACAACTTACAAGGAGAAAAATCATCTGGTCGGATTTTGTATTGACATTGGAAATTACATTATCCACAAACAAATTCCTCAACATTATGGTAAATACGTGCCACTAGTGCATGTGTTCAACTACGGTAACTACCATGGAGATACCCTGGTAAGATTTTTACTATTACGACATCCGTGCATCTTTTGCATACTTCTAAAACTAGTACATCATTGCTAACTATGAAGTTATTACTATGTTTTTCAACAGATAATCCCGGAGAATTGTGTGCCTCATATGATGTATCTGAAAGGTAGTGTTAATGTTTTGAACATACAGCCAGGTCATCCTACGAATCTCAACTGTCCATTCCAGATTTCTAAAAGAAGTGGCGACATGAAAATCAAAGGATGGAAAAAATGTATGGACAGTCGTAAGGAGCTTCTTGGAAGCAAAAGGAAGCGAATCGCAAGAATTGGAGACAGGATGTTCTCCATTCTCCATAATGGAGAGTCAGGGTCTATATTGTTTTATGCTATTTTAGCTTAAATAGGGTATTTAGGTCCTGCCTAATACTGATGATCATGTGCTGATGAATAATTAAGTAGGGTTGGTTCGAAGACTATCAAGATGATGATCGTATGACTTGTTATGAATAACGAGTAGAAGTTGTATGATGATGATTAGAAGGACTTGTTAGGATTAGTATTACTTCCGACAAACTCGATACTCGCGGTCTTGAGACTTGTAATGTTTTATCTTTGTTCGGTCTTTTCAATTCGGAGACTAATATGATGAATTGTATTCGGAGACTAATATGATGAATTGTATTCAGAGACTAATCTTCTATTGTATTCGATGAATGTGTTGTTGATGTGTGCTGTCTATATTTCGTCCAATTATACATTTTGTAACCTGTGCAAAAAATAGAAAATTAAAAAAAAATTAAAAAAAAAACTAATATTCATACTAATGGCGCATCACATCACAGTGCGCCATTAGTATGCCGAAGTTACTAATGGCGCATCTTGTTGTTGTGCGCCATTAGTATGCCAAAGCACCTGGGTATACATGGCCCCTGGGAGGCATACTAATGGCGCACTATTGTATATACTAATGGCGCATCAGTGGTGCGCCATTAGTAAAATATACTAATGGCGTGCTACTAATGGCGCACCACTAATGCGCCATTAATGGCCAAATTAGGTGCGCCATTAGTAGGCCTTTTCCTAGTAGTGTCTTGGAGTGCGCTCGATCATTGTGGGAGCCGACCGCGCCGCCGATGCGCGGTGCAGCCTTGTCCTTGGACCTGGCAGCAGCATGAGCCTCCTCGTTGGCGCCCGCTCTTCCGCCGGCACCTACTCCACCAGCCGTTCGCTTCGGCGATGGTGGGCTCGGCGCAGACGGAGTAGCTACCTCCGAAGCCTTCTTCTTCGGCCGCATGTCGATGAAGAGGATGAAGATTTGGCTCGTGCGAACATCGGATCAGGTTCGCACAACCTCGACGCACCCCTACCTGGCGCGCCAAAGATGTCAGGGGTGACTGATTCCCATGGACACCTATGGGACCACGGCGGACCGAGGCCCCTTTCGGTTCGGCAGGGGGGCAGAGAGTGCACGAAGAGCAGATCGAGATGAACGCACGAGCGACGCGATCAGTTTACCCAGGTTCGGGCCGCACGGATGCGTAAAACCCTACTCTTGCTTTGGTTTGTATTTTGTGTTCTTGCTCGGGAGCGATGAATGCTACAGTACACTTGGATGGCTGGCCAGACCGAGCGTGAGAATGATCATCCCCCCCCCTCTCTATTGCGCATGGGCCTCCTTTTATATGTCAAAGGGGTCACCGACGGGTGGCAACAGAGATGAGGGTAAAAAGGTAAAAGAGGTGGTGGTTGGCGCCACCGCTTACTACAGTTGTATCATACCTAACCCTGATGGCAGGGGACAAAGGCATTAAATGCCTGTCTGCGTCGCCTAGACAGTGCAGAAAGGGACCGTCAGGAGCGCCACCGTTTGCCACGATGGCTACCTTGTCAGCGCCTGCTTGCCACCGCATGCCCCTGGCTGCGCAGCCTCTCGCCACGTACGCCAAGAACGGTCCTAGAGCGACACGTTGGTGGGTGAGCTGGAGCGCGGGCTGCGGAGTAGTAGCTTGCCGCGGCAAGCGCCTTGCCGCGGATGTTGTCTTGTCGCGTCCGGGAGCTTGTCGCTCACCGGGTCTTGTCGCGTCCGGGAGCTTGTCGCACACCGGGTCTTGCCGAGACGTGCAGCTCGTCGTAGCAAGCTTCACGAGATGCCTTGGTTGGTCTTCCCGGCAAGCTCCTCTTGCCGGGGTCTTGTCTCCTTCCCGGCAAGATCCTCTTGCCGGGGTCTTGGATAATTTGTTCTTGAATGGCTCCAAAGGAACCACGGAGGATCTTGGCGGTCGCCCGGCAAGCCTTGCCGCGGGGTGCTACAACTGCCCGTGCACAAGTTCGGGATACTAAGGTAGCCCTACTTTAGTACACCGACATACCTCCTACCAATATTTTCTTAGAGTAACAAGAACATTTCCTTGGACTCATTTGATGAGAATTAAATGTTGATTATTTTTGAACTGGTTTATGAGGGTTTCAACAAACCTCAATTCAACTTTCAGAAATTTTGGCCATCATGCATGAGTGCAGATGCAACTACTCCACTCAGGTATTCTAGGGCTGTGACAACTCACGCCTACTAAACAAGTATCTCGTCCCGAGATTCAAGTCATGAGGTAAGAAGACAGAGGGACAAAAGCTAACATGATCTTCTTGATCCAACTGCCCTTCTTAAAGATGTCGACTCCTTGCGTCATATTGATCTTATCATCTTTGCTTGCAAGATCTTCACCCAACACGAGGACAAAAGAGCAAGATAACTCTATAGGAATCGATATTCTTAAAGACCGAGCAACTCACGGAATGAGATGTTGAACATCTCTTGAGCTGAGACACAAAACACACCTTAAAAAGGATGGAAGAAACAATTTACGGGGGTTTCAAAGTAGCAAGGAGAAACTGCCATGATCCCATTACGGGACACCTCGGGGGAGGTGACTCATAGGATTATTCCCTTAAGTGGTAAAAGGAATTACTTTTGATATCTAGATCATTGAAACTCTTTATACCAGCCTAAGGAAAATCATAATCGATCGATTGAGGGAGTTCGGAAGAATGGCATACCCAGACTAGAATGGATGATGTGGACTACCTTGTTTAAGACAACGCAAGGGATGATTTTTCTTGTGCGTTCTCTCAAGAACTTGAGCATTTCCATATTCATCAAGGTTCTACCAACATCCGTGTCGAGGATCCTGGTAACACAACATGCTACCATGATGAATAATGGTGGAAGATGCATATGCAAAGAAAGATAACACTTTCTCAGATTTTACCTTAGTGAGGCCAAGGGATCAAAAACTGGATGATCGACCGAGAGACATTTAGCACTCCGCTTCTAATGTTCTCCTTGATGTGCTAGCATAACCCATTTATTAATATGGTTTGGTATCTAGGACATCAAGTAAAAGGTCGGACTTCAGAAACACAAAAATCCATAAGGAACTACTATTGGAATAAATTCTACGAGATCCTTATGGGGTGGTGGCCAACTTCTTCAAACAAGATAATACAATAATAGGCCTTCCGTCTAGGTGTGTTGGCCACGACATCCACGTTACTGGGTTACCGAGAGACCAATATTATAATTCTTGGGACACGTTCCAACCATCATATCTGCCTGAGATTCAGATCTGGTTGGTGTCAGGATATTCCAGACATCATCGAATCTAGAAAGAAAAGTGAAAATTTGCAACACAAATGGACGAGATGACGTTGCGAGATGCTCGGAAAATGAACTACGATAGCAAGCTTCAAAACATGAGCTGGTCCTGCAAAACACATATGAACATGCTGTCCTAGACAAGCATGGCCACATAGTAGTCTTATAATAAAACACTACCGAGTTCAGGTTGGGAACCATCATCGAGGATAACAAAGTCCTAACATAAGTCATGACTAGCTCTTATGAAGGAACTCCTTCTCCTTGAACAAATCAATCAGTGGCTTGGTGTGCTAGGGATACGTATGGAATGAAGATGATTAGTCTATCAGACCATAGAATACTTCGCACGTGCATGACTGACTTGGGATGATTCCAGAGCAGGTAAAACAAGCCTTCTCAAATTCATGGCGGCAACTTGCATCAATTGCACATGAATTAGAGGGAATCACTTCTTTCGTCCAAACATATGCTTCACCAACGGGTCATGAAGAAAATGCTTACACAAGTTTCCAACACTAGTGTAATGTTCAACCAAATCATGGAGGAGACCAAGATGTTGTCGATGGGCTCAACAACAATTCATCCAGGTTTCCATATCACTAGACTTCCACCATTATGTGAACAATGTGATAGTATTGGTTAGACCAAAAGATGTAATGGTGTATGCTCAAGGGATCAACAACGAGTAAGACAACATTACGAACATCGTTCGTTCTGATTTGGGTTGACGATAGCCCATACTCAAGTCAAAGTTTAGACAAGGCAACAGATCCAACAACTGATCACGAGGACCAATCGATGGAGATATCATCTTTCTTCAACACACACACACACAAAAAGATATCCCTTAACATGAACTAAGTCAGACAAGCTTTATCCTCCAACTCTCCAAGTTGTTGTTTGGCTTAACCAACTAGCTCATGGTATCCAACACAGATTCTTGGGGAATAGATGGTTTGCAGGAAACCAACTTGATCATGAGCTCAACATATGGGTCAGGGGACAACCTGGTAATACTTTCAAGAAGATATTCGGAAAATCACGAACCACCAATATCTTATTAAGCTCGGGAGCAATCTTGCTTTTGAGGCAAGACGATATGATCAAATAAGCAAGGATTGACACGAACTTAACTCATTGATCGAAAAGTGCACCGGAAATAAGGACTAGGTCACACGATACATCTTAGGATGATGATTCAATAACCAACACGCTAAGAATTAAATTATTATCCTTTAACTACCAAGCAACGGGGTTGCTAGGAGTATTGATTTCACACATCATGGTTCACTTGTCGGCATTCCGGTTGCGACAACACGGGACTGATGAATGAAATATGATGGCAAGAAGTATCACTGCATCAAGAATTCATGAGAGATGGTGCAATTATCATGAAAATCCTGACATAAAGGGGGTAATACTCTGAGGTATAACAGAACAAAAGCTAGATTGGCATTTTGATCTGCGGAATACAACTACTTTGACCAGTCCAAGAAGTGGATGAGGTGCTGGAGTTTGTTTCTCCTAGTCATTTCGGAATAGAATGGCTTGACGGACCACAAGAATAAAAGGCGTCGATAACACGAATGCACAACTAGTCCTGACTATCAATTGATACACAGAGGTCAGAATACAACTAAAGAGAGACAACTCAAAGAACATATGTTTTTCTGAGTTGTGGATGCATAGATTAGTATGTCGAGCGAAGCTCAACATTTCTTCCGGATAACCCATGCGGAAAGGGGTAGAACTGGCAGATTCACAATATAGTCGTGACCTTTTGGTTTGAAAGAACTCCTGTCAAGAATGGTTCATGGTAATTGGAAGAAGGATGTACCACGAACCTCGAGGACTATCGCAAAGGTTACTAATATCCTAAAGGAACTAGCAACACTATCAACATGAGTTAAGTAGGGTGAATCTCGGGTTCAAGAACCCATGAATAGAATACCTACTACTACATGGCATCACGGGATGCTTCCGAGAATAATGGACAGAATCACACACTGGGGATACAAAGCATGGCTAGATCACAGGGTGACTCCCTAAAACACCTAGGGTCATAATAATAGCTCCAACCTATAAACCGAGGCAATAGAGTACCTCAATGCACCGGTTAGTGTGCTTATTCTGACCAAAGGAACATCGAAAACGAGAAGAAGGAATTTACAAATGCATCAGATTGTTTAGAAACCTGGGATGACTCGGACAGCATAACGGCTATAAATTCTCAAAAAGATTTGATACATCCCGCAAAAATTGTGGAATGACCACTCAACATCACAATATCAAGGTTCCGAGGCCAGCTATGAACATATGGAAGTAGTAGGAACTGAATTGAGGTTTGAGCTCAACAATCCTAGGCAAGTACGGTTTAGTAACACGTCATCCTGAGAGATAGAAGAGAAGCCTAGTTCTTAACCCCGTAGAAAAGATAAGATGACTCATATCAGAAGGTCATGAGGATAAGGAGTAAAAAGAGCCTTACGTTCCCATCCACAATCAATTCCCTTATATAACTAAAGCATTTCTAGACATGACTTCGACCATCTTGGCTTGGTAATCCTACAGACAGTCAGGCTCTGTTACCAAAGCTGTTAGGACCCCGATTCTAAGTCACACCGGTCTAGCCTGTAACACCTCATATCACTTTGCGGCCTCACGCACGCTATTCCCACGGGTGTCACATTACCATGGCCCGGGACCGTTTGCGCCTTTTGGCTCACGTATATGATAGTGTCGCTAGCATCCATATGACAGAGAACCCGGGCCGACATGACTAGTCGTGAACCCAAAGTGGCACTAACTTATGGGGACGCGCATACATGAATCAACATCAAGCATGTCGGTCAGCAGCGTGCGAATCCGGGTTGTAGCACTGGGCTAACAGGACTCTGGGAACCCGGGCTGTAGCAGGCTAGGCAGGACTACGGATGTCACCGCGTGACATTTCCCCGAAGGGACAGACACAGGAACGAAGTGAATCACATGCCGTCCAGTCAAGTGTTCCGGAGCAGTAGTGCTGGGCTAGCAGGACTCCGGTGAACCGGGCTGTAGCAGACTACTATGGCTCATGGAAGCACAAGACTACATTTCCCCATAAGTGAGGCTACCAAGGATAAACAACTAGGTTGTCGGAACCCACACATACCAAGCATTTCAATCATACACACAATATGCTCGATATGTGTAAATACAACATGGCATCACAACAAGACTCTACGACTCAAAGTATTTATTCATTAGGCTCCGAGGAGCGGGATATTACAAACATGGATCTCATGACCCAACAATCATAGCATACAAATCAATGCACATGCGGAAGCTTAACATGCCTGAGTACAGACATCTACAAATGAAAATGGCTGAGAAGCCTGACTATCTACTAGATCCTGCCGAGGGCACAAGATCGTAGCTGAGGTATCAAGCTAAACGTCGAAGTCCACGCGGAACTACTAGCAAGACTAAAGTCTCTCTGCAAAACATAAATTAAGCAAACGTGAGTACAAAAGTACCCAGCAAGACTTACATCATAACTAGCTACATATGCATCGGCATCAACAAAGGGATGGTGGGGTTTAACTGCAGCAAGCCAGCTTTGACTCAGTGGCTAACCTGAACTACGACTGCAAGCAACTCTTTTGAGGTGGCGCACACGAGTCCACATATTCACCATATCAATACACCACTATGGATCCGCTCCCGTCTCCCTACGAGAATGCCATCCATAGAACTCACGCTTATCTTGCACATTTTAGAGTATCCACTTTCACTTGTCTATGAACTGTATAGGCAACCAAGCAGTCCTTTACCGTGGACGCAGCTATTCGAATAGATGATGTTAACCCTGTAGGGGTGTACTTCTTCACACACGCTCTCACCACTTACCGCCGTTTACACAACATGTACTCGGCAACCTTCAAGCAGAAGCCCAACAAGGGTGTCGGCCACGTCCTACCTAAACACTCAAGTCTCTAGTCCAGGTTTATCGCCTATCCAGGTTCCATCCGCATGGAGTCCGCCCGAGGTTTCCACATACGGCCTCGGACGATGTGTACAGGGTTCCGAGACACCAAATGGGCGCCCGGCATGCCCGTCCACGGTGTATCTACGACATCATAGCCCACCCCTGGGGTCAGCGCTACGCACGGCCGCCAACACATAACCTATAAACACCAGAAACTAGTTGCAACTCCTAGACAGAGGACTAGGGTGGTTAAGAGCCAAGAGGGTCCATTGGTTTCGGGCCCAATGCATGGTAGTAACTGATTCTTAAATCACACATATAGATCTCGGTGCTTACGGATGGTTCCAATGAAACAACCCACCATGTACTCCTACACGGCCTCTCATCGATACCTTTAGCAAATCGTGTTCAACACACTTAGCTCACACACAAATAGGACATGTTCACAACTTTCCAATTCATCCCCGATGAATCATACCTGACACAACTCTAAGCAATAGCAGGCATGACAAACAAGCATGAATGAGTAGGCACATCAAGGCTCAAACAACCCCTACTCATGCTAGTGGGTTTCATCTATTTAATGTGGCAATGACAGGTCATGCAGAGGAAAGGGGTTCAACTACCACAACATGTAACAGTTGAATCATTGTTGTCCTAATGCAGCAAAAGAGAGCAGGAGCGAGAGAGTGGGATTGTATCGGAATGAACAAGGGGGTTTTGCTTGCCTGGCACTTCTAAAGATAATATAGTTCTTCATCGATGTCATCGAACTCATCGTCGAAACACGTCTACTGAGAGGGCACAATTACCGGCTAGGGAACATAAACAACATTCAATTAATGCAATGCACAAGAGAATGAATGATATGACCTATTAAGGTACTGAATTGACTTAATGCAATATCTAGCCAATTTAATTGAAGTGGAACTCAAACAGGATCAAATTCCAACTCCAAATGTTATTTTATAAATTACCCTAATCATCATTTGTCCTATTCAGTGAGGTTAACTTGTTCATACATGCATGATCATGGCTTAAATAGATTCTTCATATTTTTCTGATAATTTTTCATATATAACTTATTTCATTCTAAGCTACGGTTGATTTTATATGATTTTTAGAAGTTTTAACTATTTTCTGGAATTTTTTGAATTATTTAAAAATCCAGAAAATCACTTACTGCATCAGCATGACATCGGGGTGACGTCAGCAGGTCAAAGGCGCCGGCCCAGGTCAAACCTGACGGCTGGGACCCATATGTCATTGTAACAACTAACTAATAAAGTTAGTTAGTGTTATGTTAGCACTAACCTAGGTTAATTAGGGCCTTGGCCCACTGGTCAGTGTCTAAACTAACTGCCAGGGTTAACTAGCACTAATCTAAATCTAACTAAAGATTAGCAGAGCCGGCCCGCATGCCAGTGACCCTGGGGGCGGTCAAACAAGGTCAAACCCAGGTCAGCGGAGTCAAACCCACCGGCGACTCGATGCTAGCGAGGCCCGAGACGGCGGCGCGGCTCAGAAAACGCCCACAGGGCACGGACGAGGCCGTTCTTGGGCTCGTTGGAGAGCTCTTGCAGGCGCGCATCGAGTGGTGGTGGAGGCCGGGCCTATGGTGGCTGGAGCCGACGATGGCGAGCTCGGTTGCGGCCGCCGGAGTTTGGGCGTGGGTGCGGGCAGCGTTGCTGTGTGCGAGCAAGCGAGCTGAGGCGCTAGCGGTGGCCTACGTGATGAAGTGAGTATGTTGGTTGCATGCCCGAGACCAAATGGTCACCGGAGCGTCACTAGCGACGAGCGCAGGCGGCGGCGTGTGCGGGTGAACGCGGGGCAGCAGCTACGGCGTGCGAGAGAGGGAGCGGAGAAGGGGAGCAGGGGCAGGAGCTCACTGCGGGGTCGGAGACGGTCTCAGCGAGCTCAGGGAGGCGGAGACGGCGGCAATCCTCGATGGCCGAGGAGGGGAACGGCAGTGCTGGCGGCATCCAGGGCTTCCAGCGCCTTCCGTCTTGGTGAGGAGGAAGAGGGGGGCAAGGCGGGGCTTCTTGGCATGTCGGCGAGGCGAGGGGAGCACGGTGGCCGTGGCAAACGGCGTCGATGGCGATGGCCGCGCTCGGCTGTGGGGAGGAGAGTGAGACAGAGGAGGGGGAAAGCTCGGGGGTAGAGTGAGGGATGTCCAGGGGGTGCGTGGCATCTCCCAGAGGCGTCCAGGCGCCAAGGAGGAGCGGCAAGCAGGAGGTGGCCGGGGCGCATGGCAGGCGCGCGGCGACCACGCGTGCGGCATCCGACTGGCGGGAGCTGGACGATGACTGGCAGCGTCAGGTGGTGGGCTGGGCCGCTTCTTCCAGGTAAGGCCCAGGTGAGGTGCACAGGTAACCTCTCTCTCTCCTTTTATTTCTGTTTTCTATTTTTTTGTCTGTTTGTTCTGATTTAGTAGGGGTACTAAACAAATTTATTTGCTTCTGTAAATTATTGTATGGACTAGAGATATTATTCTAGAGCCCCACAATAATTTCCAAAATTATTGGGCATGTATTTCTTTTATAACAGAAATAAAGCCAATTCAAATACATTATGATTTAATTCTAATGCCCAAAATAAATATTTCTATGACTCCAAAAATATTGGTTTGAATTTTACCTCCTACCAATATTTTCTTAGAATAACAGGAATATTTCCTTGGACTCATTTGATGAGAATTAAATGTTGATTATTTTTGAACTGGTTTCTGAGGGTTTCAACAAACCTCAATTCAACTTTTAGAATTTTTGGCCACGATGCATGAGTGCAGATGGAACTATTCCACTCAGGTATTCTAGGGCTGTGACACAGCCCCAGAGGGGCGGAGGTGCAGGCCCCAATTTGGAGCGCCTGTTAAATCAACCTTGTCCAAAGCATGGATCAAACGAGAAGCCAGCATCGCATCTTTGGAAGGATTGTTATATCAAAAACTCCAATATGTTTTAGTACGATAATGGCCCGCCCGGTGGTTCAGGAGGTGGTTTCCACGGGCCGGGTTATAAAGGTGGCAGTTCCGGTTTAGGATTTCAGGGCAATCAAACCGGACACATCAATCAAGGGCACCAAGGCAACCAGGGAGGTTACAACCATCAGGGGAACCAGCAGTAGCAGCAATCGGGCTATCAAAGCAATCCTAAGCAGTTAAATAGTGGGCAATATCATGTCTTCACCACTACCTTGTGTAAGCGTGATCTGAAGCTTCACAAGAGGGCAGTAAACTCTGTTGAACCAGCGGTGCCTCAGTATTTGCGCTGGTCTGAGCAACCCATTTTATGGAGTAGAGAGGATCACCCACCCCGGGTTGACAATCCAGGTCATCTGGGCTTAGTGGTGGCCCCTCAAGTTGGGGGATATAAGTCACTAAGGTACTCATGGATGGGGGAAGTAGTATCAACATTCTATATTACGATACCTTCCGTTGTATGGGGTTGATAGATAAGAATCTTAAACCATCAAACACCGTTTTTCATGGTGTGGTGCCTAGTAAATCTGCATATCAAGTGGGCAAGATAGCCTTAGAGGTGGCTTTTGGAGATGATCATGATTCAAGATCAGAAACGTTGACTTGTGAGGTGGTGAAAATCAAAAGTCCGTATCATGCTTTGTTTGGGCGGCCGGCTTACGCTAAGTTCATGGCGAGGCCGTGTTATGTGTATCTGCAGCTTAAGATGCCAGGTCATAAGGGGACCATCACAGTGCACGGGAGCAGGAAGATCGCTCTGGAATGTGGGGAAGGTGATGCGGCTTATGCTGAGTCGGTTTGCGCCATGGAGGAGCTGAAGTTCTATAAGGACCAAGTTGATCCGGCAGATATGAATTCTTTGAAAAAGCCTACTACAGAACACGATCCGGCATTGAAATTCAAATCGGCCACAGATACTAAGATGGTTGATTTTGTTCCTGGCGATTCATCCAAGCAGTTCAGCATTAGGGCTAACCTAGATCCCAAATAGGAAAGCGCGTTCATCGAGTTCATCTGTGAGAACCAGGACATCTTTGCATGGAAACCTTCTGACATGCCAGGTGTACTGAGGGAACTCGCTGAGCACACACTTAACATTGATCCTAAGTTTAAACCGGTCCGGCAGTTTCTCCGCAGCTTTAATGAAGAAAGGCGCAAGGCTATTGGTGAAGAGGTAGCTCGGTTGTTGGCCGCAGGGTTTATCGTGGAGGTCTTTCACCCGGAGTGGTTAGCTAATCCGGTGCTGGTTCTTAAGAAAAACGGCACTTGGCGTATGTGTGTGGATTACACAGACTTGAACAAGGCTTGCCCTGCAGACCCCTTTGCGCTCCCTCATATTGATCAGATCATTGATGCAACGGCGGATTGTGACCGTTTGTGTTTTCTGGACGCTTATTCTAGTTTTCATCAGATCAAAATGGCAGTTAAGGACCAGGAGAAAACAGCTTTCATAACTCCCTTTGGAGCCTTTGGCTATGTCTCCATGCCCTTTGGGCTCAAGAGTGCCCAAGCGACTTATCAATGATGTGTTCAGAATTGTCTTCATAAGCAGATTGGGCGCAATGTTCATGCATATGTGGATGATATTGTGATAAAGTCTAGGAAGGAGGAAACATTAATAGATGATTTGAGAGAAACCTTTGACAACCTCCGGGTTTACAAGATGATGCTCAATCCGTAAAAGTGTGTATTTGGTGTGCTGACAGGAAAACTCTTGGGTTTTCTGGTGTCAAACAGAGGCATTGAGGCTAATCCGGAAAAAATCTCAGCAATTACATCTTTGGCTAAACCAGCGTGTATCAATGACGTTCAATGTTTGGCCGGCCGGATTGCGGCTTTGAGCCGGTTTATCAGTCGCCTTGGGGAGAAGGCTATTCCTTTATATCAGATGCTAAAGAAAACAGATGATTTTGTCTGGAGCGAGGCAGCTGATAAAGCGTTTGAGGATCTGAAAAGGTAGTTAGTTGAACCGCCTGTGCTTGCATCCCCGATCGATAAAGAGCCATTACTGCTGTATGTGGCTGCTAATGCCCGAGCTGTTAGTGTGGCTATTGTGGTGGAGCGCAGGGAAGCTGGAAAGGAATATCCGGTTCAACGGCCGGTTTATTATATCAATGAGGTACTCATTGAATCAAAGCAGAGGTATCCACATTGGCAGAAGCTGGTGTATGGAGTGTTTATGGCAAGCCGAAAGCTCAAACATTATTTTCAGGGTCATCCTATCACAGTTGTTAGTTCAGCCCCTCTGGGAGATATTATTCAAAAAAGAGAAGCAACTGGCCGGATTGCTAAGTGGGCTATTGAGCTTGGACCTCACGGGCTCAAATACAACACCTCGCACAGCCATTAAATCCCAAGCACTTGTGGACTTCATCAATGATTGGACAGAGTTGCAGGCACCAGAGGAAAAGCCAAATAACACGTATTGGACTATTCATTTTGATGGATCCAGACAGTTGGAGGGCTCGGGGGCTGGAGTCATACTAACTTCCCCATGAGGTGAAAGTTTTGTTATGTCCTCCGTTTAATGTTCCCATGTACTAACAATGCAGCTGAGTATGAGGCCTTACTCCACGGTCTTTGGATGGATAAGGAGATGAACTTAAGCCGGGTTAAGTGCTTTGGGGATTCAGATCTGGTGGCTCAACAGGTGTCTGGCACTTGGGATTCTAAAGACCCACTCATGGCTTCATATCGATGAGAGGTGGACACAGTGGCTGGTCACTTCAAGGGTTATTAGGTGGACCATATAGACCGGCGAAAGAACGAAGCGGCGGACACTTTAAGCCGCCTTGGTTCTCAGCGTAAACCGGTCCCACCAAATGTCTTTCTTGACGTGCTGCATAATCCGTCGGTCAAGGTACCAACAGAAGAGGAGTTGGCTATTCCTGATCTGGAGCCTCAATTGGTGGCAGCTTTGCATATCATACCGGATTGGACAATCCCATACATGGCTTACATGAACCGGGGCGAATTATCGGAGGATGAAACCTCGGCCCGGCAGATAATCCGGCGTTCCAAGTCAATGACCATACTCAATGGAGAGTTACATCGTTACAGCGTTTCAGGGGAAATTCAGCATTGTGTCTCTCCTCAAGAGGGTTGTGAGATTTTGCGAGAACTCCATGAAGGGGATTGTGGTCACCACGCCGGTTCAAAGTCTTTGGTTGCTAAAGCTTTTCGCCATGGTTTTTATTGGTTAATAGCTCACGCTGATGCGGAGGACTTAGTCAAAAGATGTGACGGTTGTCAAAAATTCGCACGCCGTGCTCATATTCCAGCTAAGGAGTTGAGGATTATTCCAATAACATGGCCGTTTGCGACTTGGGGGCTTGATATGGTTGGACCCTTTAAGCGTTCCAAGGACAAAAAGACCCACTTATTAGTGGCAGTTGACAAATTCACCAAATGGGTGGAAGCAGAGCCAGTCAGTAAGTGTGATGCGGCCACGGCGGTTCAATTCATCGAAAAGGTGATATTCCGGTGTGGCTTTCCACACAGTATTATAACTGATAATGGCACTAATCTGTCAAAGGGAGAGATGGAAGAATGTTTCCAACGTGAGCATATCCGGCTTGATATAGCATCGGTGGCTCACCCCCAATCTAATGGTCAAGAAGAGAGGGCAAATCAAGAAATTTTGAGAGGTATTAAACCCCGGCTTATGGTTCCTTTGAAGCGGACACCGGGTTGTTAGGTGGAGGAATTACCTTCTTTGTTATGGAGCATCAACACCACACCTAATAGATCTACGGGTTACACACCTTTCTTCATGGTTTATGGAGCGGAGGCGGTTCTCCCCAGTGACATCCTTCATGACTCGCCCCGTGTGGCAGCTTATGTTGAAGCTGATAATGAGACAGCACTTCAGGATTCCCTGGACTTGTTAGATGAGGAGCGTGATCTTGCAGCAGCACGTTCGGCGATTTATCAACAAGATCTCTGACATTATCATAGCCGCCGGGTTAAGACCAGAACCTTTCAGGAGGGCGATTTGGTGCTCCGGCTCATCCAGGATCAAACTGATATGCACAAGTTATCCCCACCTTGGGAAGGACCTTTTGTGGTCAGCAAGAATCTGCACAACGGGTCATACTACCTCATTGATGTTCGAGAGCACAAAGACTCACGTAAATCGGAGGAGGAGACCAAGCGGTCGTGGAACATAGCTCTTCATATGTACATATTTTTGACAATGTATATATTATATAATAAACCGAAGCCCCGAATAAAGCAGGGTCTTTGTTCTTTTTACATCATGTGTGTGCTTGCAAAAGTTTCTACTGACAAAGCGGAGTTTTGTTAAACCGGTCTCTGCAGCCGCACAAATACAAAAGAAAATCACTAGGGGGCTTGGTCATATCTGAACTGTAGCTACACCTCTTGATCGGTTTGAAACCATAAAGGGATATCACTAGGGGGCTTGGTCATATCTGAACCGTAGCTGCACCTCTTGGTCAGTTGGAAACCACAAAGGGATATCACTAGGGGGCTTGGTCATATCTGAACCGTGGCTACACCTCTTGATTGGCGTAAGGCCAACATGAATTTACTTCAGGGCCAAAGAGAGTGTTGCACAAAGCATAAGCTCAAACATGGGCACCGACTGAGTACAGCTCAAAAAGTTACTTGGGGGCTCTTTTTGCAAAGCAATAAAGAGTTTGAAAGGACCCTTGTAATTGGCTATCAAGCCATCGCTTGGAAGCCTGGTGTATTCACCTAAAACCCCAGGTTAACCTACCTTCATCAAGTAAGCCACTCCTGTCCAGGTAATCCTGGTATGACCCGCCGAACGTTTGACAAGTCAATCTTATACAGACCCTGAACTTGTCAAAGTTAAAACAACGATTGGTTAATTGGAGGCCCATCTTAAAAGGCTTTGTTAAATGGTTTAACTCAGGGGCCTAGCAGCCCATGAAAAGCCTCGATTTGGAGCCTGGCAGCTCGTAAAAGCCTTGCATGTTCTTTTTGAGTTCTATTTGCTAATTTTTTCGACTTTGTTGAGGTTCATAGTATCTTCTGATAAACCGGCGTCCTTGACCTGGCTTGGCTTTCAACTACAAGTTGTCAGTATATGATCAGGTATAATCCGGCGTTCATCAAACCGGTCTGGTATTAACTAACAAGTCGCCAGTGTTATAAGGAAAACCCGGTGTTTATGACATCCCGGTATGTTTTATTATCATAATCCGACAAATTAAGGACGGAGTTATCAATGCTCCGGATTGGTGTTTACACCTTTATCATACAGGAAGTTGGGCAGCCAACGAGGTATGTTGCAGATATTATTATACTTTCATTATACATCCAAGTATTGTTTATGTTTGGGCATCATGACCCGTCCAGTGGTAAACCACTAGGACACTTTTAAGTTCTTGTATACAGAAACACAAATCATCATGGGCTATGCATAAATAGATCCCAAAAAAATGGAGCAAGTTTTCACAATATCAAAGCACCACAACACATGCTCGATGGCATGACAGATAAGGGAGTTTTTGCTATCCTATTACAAGAAGCTTCAAAACGGCTCCAATTGAGTAATTGTTTTTAAGCATTGGCACACAATGGCTGATAAACCGGCTGCCGGTTTAAGATGCTTCGTCCAGACGGTTTGACGGTTGAGGCTCATTTGGTGCAATCACTTCTTCTTCATCCCTCCCCAGACGCTGGAAATCAACCGTTGACCTATCGATTCCGGTTAAAGCGTGAAACACGACTTCTTGATTGATAAGGCTGGAAGGGTTAATGTCAGGAGCATAAGTATGCTTACGAATTGGAGGCACAAGTTCTTCGACTTCATGGATTTCCGCATGCTGTCTCTTCCCTTCGGGGTCGTAAGCTGGCTGGAAATGAGATAAGTCTGTGTCTTCTGCCAGTTTGCTGGCTATTGGCCGCATTTCCTTTGTCAGCCTTCGGAGATCATCATTGTCAAAGTTTGAACCGTCCTCCTTCACACCTGGATATCCTTTTATAATGTCATTCGCTTCAAGGTCTGGAATCCATGCCTTGGCCCAGATTAGTGCGGTTAATGCTCCTGCTCTTGCAGCTGCTTTCTTCAGTTCGGTAATCCGGGCTGGTAGCATGGCCAGCTTCTCAAGAGTTTCTTTTATCAGTGACGGCGCCGGTTTATTGTAAGCCTTACTGCAATAGCACGCTGGGATCCAGAGTACAGCTGTTCAATCAAGGTATAAGCTGCTTTAAGCTTCATCCGCATATCAGTACCCACATGAGCAATGCGAGTGCCTGTCATGGTTTAATATCAGCCAAACTAATAAACACCAAAATCTCATGAATTGGACAAATAGCATAAGGAGATACTTACCAAATACAGTGGATGTCATAGCGTTGATTTGCCGCTTCAAACCAGTTAATTCATCTACAACCGGCTTCAGGGCTGCTTCGGCATCCTTAGCTTTTTTGGTTAAACCGGCCTTCTCGGTTTCCCAGTCAGCACGTTCCTTGTTAAAAGACTCCTTCAGCTTTTCCATCGCTGTCAGGGCTTTGGTCAGCTCCTCTTTGGCTTTCGCAGCTTCTGCTTGTTGGGACTTCACGTTCTCTTGCAAATCAGCGGTTCGAGCATCTCTATTGCTTAGCTCGGCCTGTAACAGTGAAGATATGTCAACAACAGGATATATATTTTCTAAGTACAAAGCATATAACAAGTTATGCACTTTGTACTTGGGGGCTAATGCCTATTTGCTCTGATTCACTACATCTTTTATAAGTCTCCAGAACAATGCAAGCATTATCCTTGACACTTGGGGACTAATGTACATCTGTTCAAAACGGATGCATGGATTAAAAACTCGGATTACCTCGCAAAGTTAAACCGGCCTTTCGGGGCTACATTGAGGAAGGCTATGTAATTACATTGGTAAAGTATTGGTTTTGGTTTTCACTAAGGAACTGACATTTTGGGGGTCAATAGGAGAGGATTAAAGTGTTATAAAGACCCGATTTAAGATTAACATCATAAAACGGCCCTTGGGGGCTACTTGGACTAGCATTTAAACTTTGGAATCAAGAAGTAAAGGGAAATGAAAATACCTCATAGCGTTCCTTCATCAAGTTCACCAAACCGGCTTCATAGTCATGGTTTGAGTGCAGACGGTTTAAGAAACCGGAGTGAAGTTCTTCAGCACTGAGATGGGCATAGCTTGATAAGTCAGTACTCCATTTACCCTTTTCCCTAGAAGCATGCTCTTCTTTGGCACTATGTTGGGCCAAGATTACGGGATGGCCAGGAGAGCTGTGGCCCATGCCGGTAATGATAACATCATCTCCTTGGCCTTCAATGGTTTTTGCGGGTGATGATGGAGTGTCAGTACCTCTCACCGGACTAGCCTGGTTTGGAGCTGCCGGTTCAGTAACAGGCACAGTAGGATCAACTTTTGGTCTTGAAGGGGCAGTTCATCAAAGGTAGCTTCAGGATGAGGACGCTCCGGTTCACGAGTTTGGTCCGGTTCACCTATTTGCTCTTCTTCAAAAACCGCCTGGTCTTCTGACGGATTGTTGACCCGAGCTTTCTTGCTGGGTCTAGCTTTGGCTCTGCAAACAAAATTATAAGAGGTTTAGCATCTTATTCAAGATTTGCAACGCATTTGAAGGAAGGGTTTGAATGATTACCCAGCTACAGTCTTAAGAGGGGTGAGTTGGGTTGCTGTTGACTCACCAGAAGATGAGGGAGCTGTCACCTGATAATTTGAATTGGACGGATTAAGAGGTTGTCTGAAATAACTTGCCTTGGGATAAGAATTGTCAGGAGTGGGAGAGACCTCGGACCGACGCTTCCGAACCGGGGTATCAGGTAAACCGTCCGAAGTGACCTGTTGGCCACTGTGCCGGGTTGTCCGGCGAGCTTCATGCTGCTACATCTTCAAAATAAATGTTGGATCCAAGTACGCAAGAGGATGAGAAAAGCTTACTTTCTGGATTGCTTGACGGGTTTTTTGTGTTGGCATAGAGTCTGAACCGGAGGAAAGGGGAATTACCTCTACATCATTAGCCCGACTCCCTTCTACGTCCTCCTGATAAAGATCATTGTTAATGAGGTGCATGAAAAGGGAGCCAAGTGAGTCAAGTTCTACCTCAACTTCCGGCTCATCTACATCTTCATCAAGTTCCATGTTGATCTGGTCAGCCGTTTTCCGCTTTGAGGTACGCTTGACGGCTTTGGTTTTGGGACGCGATGGCTTGGCAGCTTTATCTGCGGATTTCCGCTTCCAGAAGGGATCATCACCCTGTTGGTACACAAATAGAAGAAAGTTTACAAGTTGAACAATTTAAAGACATCAAGATAAAAGGGAAGCATAGTGCTTACAGCAGGCGGTTTATTCTGAGTGTAGAAGGGGCTCAAGCCGGTTTGGCGACAGACTGATTCCGGTTCATTCAAAATTTTGTTGACGCTTTCAGTAAGTTCTTCATCGGTTACCTAAATGTTGATGTGGCATTGGGGGTCTTCTAAATCACCGGTATACTCACACATTAAACCGGGGTGGCGGCTTAGTGGCAAGACGCTCCAAGATATCCAGCAACGCACAAAATCAACGCCTGTTAAACCGTTGGCCATAAAGGCCCGGAGCTTGGCGAGTTGAGGGGCATATTTGGCCCGTTCCACAAAACTCAAACGTTGCGGCATTGGATGAGTGTTGGAAAGCCGGTGATCATGGTAGCCTGGAAGAGGGTTCTCATCTTTAGGAGAGGTATCTATGCAGTAGAACCAAGTTTGGTTCCATTCCTTAGGATGGCTATGCAGTTTGGGATGAGGGAATTCAACTTCCTTCCACTTTTGAATAGAGACACCACCAAGCTCAGTGTTAGTACCATTTACAAATTTTGTATGCCGGTTCAAATGAAAAAAGTCCCGGAATAGCTCAGCAGTTGGTTCTTCCTGTAAGTACACTTCACAGAAGACTTGGAAGTTGCATATATTGGACACAGAGTTGGGTCCGATATCTTGAGTATGGAGTTGGAAGCTGGCAAGCACATCTCGGTAAAATTTTGACCCTGGCAGTTTGAAACCACGGCCTATGTGGTCGACAAAAACCACTGCCTCACCCTGCCTCGGGGTTGGAGGATTCTCCATTCCTGGAGCTCACCATTTAATTTCAGGTTCCTTCGGCAAGGTGCCGATACTGACCATTCCGTTCTACTGTTCTTCGTTGACCCGGGAACGAGCCCAGTTGCAAGCGGCAAACTATTTGGCCATTGTGAAACGAAAAGCTGGAAAAGAAATGCCGATTTACAAATCATTCATGATGACACACAAGATGCAATAGGAATAAAGATATACAGATATGTGAAATTGCGTAAACCGATGACTAATACAATAATGAATGACAAGGTCATATCAAGGGCATACATGTGTTGTTAAACCGAACTATTACAATCAAGGTAAAGGAGGTTTGCTGGTTTACTAGAGGACTAATGGTATGAGATAGATTGTTTTTTACAAGGGTAAACCGCCTACATGGTACAGAGGATACAGATCTAAGGCGAAAAGGGCTCAGTAAAGAAAAAAAAGTTTCACGAGGACATCTGCCGTGACAAACCCACGACAACAACAACCATTCTATTCCACCTAAAGTGCTATGTCCATGGCTCGCGCTCATGTATTGCGTGAAGATTGAAAAAGTTTGAGAACACCAAAAGTATGAAACAATTGCTTGGCTTGCCATCGGGGTTGTGCATGATTTAAATACTTTGTGTGGTGAAGATAGAGCATAGCCAGACTATATGATTTTGTAGGGATAACTTTCTTTGGCCATGTTATTTTGAAGAGACATATTTGCTTAGTTAGTATGCTTGAAGTATTATTATTTCTATGTCAATATTGAACTTTTGTCTTGAATCTTTCGGATCTGAATTTTTTTTGACTATGTACTGCAAGGCAACAGCCTCACAGTGCTTTATTAGTTAAGAGAATAAAAGTTTACATAATTACAGAGAAACTAGAAGCTAAGAAAGAAATACTTACAAGGGGCCTATGATAGAGAGGCTATCCAGGAAGTTAGACTATCCCTATATTTACATTTGATTATATGAGAAAGTAAGGAAATATCAAGGATGAAGTTCCTCCTCCAAGAAATGAAGGTGGGTCTCTCATTTCTAAAGATCTTCCCATTCCGTTGATTCCAGATGTTCCTAGTAGCAGTAAAAACGACCTCAGTGGAGAAAGGATAACCAAAGTCCCTCCTAGCAGCAAGAGCCATGTCATATGTATTCTGGTTGTGCTGAGCGTTCCAAGAAATCCCAAGGTAATTCCAAACCCTCTGGCTGAAATTGCATGCAAAGAAAAGGTGTTCACGATCCTCATGTGTGGCAGAGAGGCAAAGAACACACATATCATCATGAATGATCCAGCTCCTGCGTTGCATCATGTCCCTGGTGTTTAAATGGTCCAATAAAAGAAGCCATCGAAACACTTTAAACTTTAACGTGCAAGCACACTTCCAAATCCATTTGAATATGGGATCTACCACCAAATGTGAGAAGCAAGACTCATAATATATCTTTGATTTGAACTCTCCAGTTTTGGACGACCACTTCCATATGTCCTTGCCCTCATCATTCAAGTTGACTAAGGCGAGTAAATCTTGAAGTTGAAGTAACCCATTATATGCTTCCTGTGATAGCGGCAAATGAAAGTGGTCGGAGATCTGTGGTAGCTCCAAAAACTCCCTGACAGTGATTGTGTCATTGATGACAAAAGAATGGAGCCTAGGGAATCGGTCGCATAAAAGGACCACATTATTTCCTAACTGCCATCGATCAAGCCAAAATGTCACCGTGTTGCCAGAATGCACTTCAGGGACGGCTAACTTGCAGAAGTTGGTGTATAATTTCATGACATCCCTCCACCAAAAGGAGCCACAACTTTGAGTAACCTGCGGCGGCGAAGCAACATAATAAGTTTCCCAAATTAATGTGACCCAAGGCACGTCCATTTTGTTAAAGAACTTGCACAGGTGCTTAAGTAACAAGGCTTCATTTTGGAGACCCAAGTTTAGTACTCCCAAACCACCACACTTCTTAGGTCTACAGACCCGATCCCAAGCAGCTAAGGATTGTCTCGGATTATCAGTGTTGCCTCTCCACAGACACTGTCGCATGATTCTCTCAATTTGTTGCAAGATCCCTTTAGGGAGAGATAGTGTGCACAGGAAGTAGATTGGCATCGAACAAAGCACTGACTGAAGCAATTGGAGTCGACTACCTTGATTCAGTAAACACGAGGAAGCAGACAGCCTTCGCTCAATACGATCCACAAGTGGCAGCAAATCATAGATCGTGGGCTGAGAAGTGCCCATAGGTAGACCTAGGTATGTGAAGGGCATAGATCGTACATCACAACCTAGTAGGCTGGCAACCCAAGCGCCCTCTTCATCCGTCATATTGAGAGGAATAAGGGATGACTTACTGAAGTTGACATGCAAACCAGTTGATGCTGCAAACATTACGAGCATCTCCTTAAAAGCGATCAACTGATCATCAATCGAAGGCAAGACAATAAGCGTGTCATTCGCGTATTGAACAATCGGATAGTCCCTGGAGTTTGTCGGAATTGGTAAAGAAAGAATTCCTCTAGAGCACATCTCATTGACTACAGATTGGAGCAAATCCACCGCAATGACGAATAATAGCGGAGATAGCGGATCTCCTTGACGAACCCCGGATCTGCATACGAAGTGTTTACCTGGCACACCATTTAAAAGGACAGAAGAGGAACCCGTGGACAGAATACTATTGACCCAGCCAGTCCAACGAGAATAAAAACCCTTGCATCGTAGGATTTGGAGGATGGCCTCATGCTCGATAGTATCAAAGGCCTTAGTGAAATCGAGCTTGAGGAGGATGATGGGTCATTTAGATGCTTTGCATTGATGGATATATTCGAAACACCAGGCTAGGCAGTCTTCAATAGATCTGCAACGGAGGAAACCATACTGGTTGCGGTGTATGCATCGCAGAATCACCCTTTGCAGACGATTGGCCAGCAACTTCGTCAGGAATTTTAAACACATGTTGGTTAGAGAAATGGGCCTGAAATCCCCAACAACTTCTGGACTTAGTTTCTTGGGAACTAGGGTGATTAAGGAATTATTGAGATATTCCAAATTACATCTCCCCTCATAAAATTCATTGATAAGTTGCATAAAGTCCCCCTTGAGAATAGACCAACACTTCTTTAAGAAGAGACCAGTAAAGCCGTCCGGGCCTGGCGCACGGTCGCAAGGCATGTGTTTAATTACAGCATCAACCTCAGAATCCGTGAACGGCAAAGACAGATCTTCCAGACCATCAACTTGCTGTATTAAATTGGTCAGATCAAAACCCATTTGTATTCCTTTTGCATGGCCCATGCAATTATAGAAATCAGACCAAAACATGCCCGCCAACATTTGGTGCTCAGAAACCACCTCCCCCGCTGCATTCTTGATTGAAGAAATAGTATTTCTTCGATATCTTTCGGTGGCCATAGCATGAAAATATTTTGAATTTTCCTCTCCAACCTTGATGCTCCGGATCGTGCAGCGCTACTTCCAATAAACATATTGCCAGTGTAGAATATCTTGCAGATGTAACTTAACTATTCGCCGGAAATTGAATTCAGGCCAACTTAAAGGCCGAATCTCCTCCAGTTCATCAAAGTAAAGAATAACTTTGCTACAATCAGCAATTAGTGCTTTAACTGTGGAGAGCTTCAAATGCCATTGTTTTAAAGCATGTCTGAGCGCTTTAAACTTAGCAGATATTGTTAAAGCAGCATAAGACTTTTGCGTCGTGCTGTTCCAAACCTGTGCAACACACTCGTGAAAGCCAGGTAAATTAACCAAGTAGTTTTCAAAACGAAAGACTCTAGCTTTAGGGATGGCCGTGGCAATTGTGACAACACAAGGAACACGATCTGATGTCGATCGCGCAAGAGGCAAAACTAAGGTGTTTGGGTGGTCGGTGGTCCAAGCAACTGAAGTGAAGAACCAGTCTAGTTGCTCAAGAAGGGGCTGAGACTGCATATTGGACCAAGTGAATTGCCTACCCTTAATTGGCAGCTCGATAAGCCCCAAATGACCTATGATTTCATTGAACAAAAAAATGTCATTGACATCGCCACCAGGCAAGTTGCGGTTTTGAAGTGACCTCATAAAGTTGAAATCTCCCAAAAGAAGCCATTTGTCATCACAATTAATGTCCAGACTATATAACCACTTCACAAACTCATCACGTGCAGGACTTTGACAAGGGCCATAAACAGTCACTAGTTTCCAAACTTCAGATGTATGTTTGGAAGATTTGGCCACAATTAATTTGCCCTCAAAAAAAGAAGAATTCCAAATAACCACCATACCAGCCGAAGCACCAACCGAAGGTACATAAGCAAAATTGTCAAAGCGCCGAGGACAGAACATTCTAATGAATCTATGATCAATGTGCATGCACTTAGTTTCTTGAAGACAAACCACTGAACAACTGCTTTCATCAATTTTCTGTTTTACAGCAAGCTGTCGCATTTCTGAATTAAGGCCCCACACATTCCAGCACAGAACCTTCCAATCCTTAAACCCAGTCTGATTCATTACAAACCATAAGATGTTTCAGCAAAGGTAGACCACACAATGATCCATGTAGACCGGCTAAACAAAGCAAAGCGACACAGTTCATAACATAAAGACAGAAATAAAGATAGATGGCATTTAATGTGGCACGCCATAGGCCAAAAAGCAGGCATATGCACTCAATCATCAGAACTGTTGGTGCTTGCAGTCTGAGTCGGATTAGCAACAAGCTTATCCGCAGTAATCTTCTCTAGAGCAATGCGCAGCCAAGCCCCAATGCGCTGAAGGTCAGCAATTGCAGTTGGTGGAGGCACAAAGGAATCTTCTTCAGCCCTAGTTGACTTTGTCTTGCATTTCTTCAGAGTGTGCGGAGACCTGTTCAGACCTGGGGATTTAGTGCCACGGAATCCATCCCGTAAAGCACTGAGACGCGCACTATGACGGACCTCCATTTCCACCAAGCCTACAGATTTCTTCTTGTGCTCACGTTTCAGGGTGGCCCTTGGTGCAGTAGTCGTGAACTTAAAGGTCTCATTTATAGGTTCAGAAATATCATCGAAACATAGGGCCCTCACAATTGGCCTCTTTGCTGGAGTGAGCAGGCAAGAACTGACATTCGAAGAGGCAGGCACCGGCGGCAGGCCATAACTAAGATCGTATCCATTAAAAGATACCTCCCAAAACTTGCTAGAGAGCAAAAGAGAGCCAAATCCAGACATGAAACTGAACTTTGGGATTGCAGAAAAACAGAGCGAGGGCATCATCTTTTGGAAAGAGCGCTGATACAACATATCTGGTGGCAAGACGGGCCCAAACACTGTGAGCACCTATCCAATGTGCAGGGGAGGCTGCAAGGGAGCCCCAGGTTGCTGGACAATGACAAAATCATCCACATGCATGTTGACTGAATCATTTGAAACCTGCAGGACCATGGATTCTTGCGACTGTTCCACAACTTGATGTTCCTGCACCATCTCCTGCTGAACATTGTGCGGCACGTCATGAGGATCATCTTGATGATGTGGCTCATGGCCTTGTTCTTGCGGAGGTAATTCATCCCAGCCAATTACCGGAAACTCTGGCATAACCCAATTGTGATTGTGAAACTGAAGATGTCCAGGGAGCGGATGCGGGTTGCCATTGAAGGGCATGGGGTCCTCATCCGGTGGCAGAATATCAGCAAAATCTGCAGAGAAGATGTAGATCGGAGCAGACCAAGAGATGCGGGTTCCACCAAAGTCAGCAAACTCCCGATACACAACATCTCGAGGCACAAGTGTAGTTGCAGGAAAAGATACATAAGCCAGAGTGCGTACAAGCAGAGGATCATCCTGGTGCCAATGATGGAAACGGCCAAAAGTACTGATAGCATCTGAAATAAACTGCGTGCGCCTATAATCCAGAGGAATTCCAACAATCATGACCCAGCCTCTTCTAAAACCTTGGATAGCTCTATAGTTGATACCCTCATCATGTGGCACAAATCGAACAAATCTGTCGTTGCCTAGATCAAAAGGTGGATGATCGACAAGTGCTTGCCTAGCAAAAGGACTATTGAAGCGAAAGAGCCCTACTCCTTGAATCCACGGCTGAGCATCCAGAATAGCGCACCCAAGATTGTGAACAACGAAATTACTGACCATGTTTCTGAAGAAAAGGGTTTCCTCAGGCAGAGGAGCTGGCTCTACAATGGCAATGGCGTAATCTTCGTGCTGGCGATCAGGAGCCACGGCCGGGGAATAGAAGGTGCACGGGAGACGCCGCGGGCTGCCGTCGATGATCTCGAACCCATGCGGAACGAACGGTGTGGGGTCGAGCGCGAAGTTGGCCATTGCTGAATCCTGAGAAAGCTCCGATGGCCCAGAGATGGCCTGGGAAGACGGTGGCAATCCAAGCGGAGATGGTGGTGGGGATGGCAGTACGATGGGCGGCGGCGTAGAGGTAGGTGGCGGAGGCGTGGTGGGTGGTGGCTCTGCAGGCAATGGTGGGAGCGTTGGGTTGGCAGGCGAGACGGGATTGGGCATAGATCCCAGGGTGGAAACCGAGGCAGCGGGCGAGTATATCTCCGCTGACCGTTCCGGAGAAACCGAATTGGCTCTAGGGACCCACCTGTAAGCTGGGGAAGGTGCAGAGCCGGTGCAACCTTTGGCTCTGTGTCCGGATCGAAAGCACTGACGGCATCTAACCCGGTTGCTGCATGAAGTGGTGTGGTGTAACATAGATAAACAGTTCTGGCACTTCCAAACATTAAACACCATATCATCGATAAGATTATTAACCCTAGCAGAATCTCCAGCCGAGTCAATAGTCAATTGCGAATAATTTCCAGGCAAAGAAATTTCCTTATCTGAAAGCGGCTCTGATGATTGGGTCACCACTTGGGACCTAGAAGGCGTGTAGGGAGGCAGATCCTCCTGCTGGGCCAGAGATCCATGATGGGCTTGAGATTTCGGTGCAACGCAAACAGCTGACGTAGCATCCTGCATGCAAGGAGCTTGAACAGTTTGTGTGTCATGCAACAGATTGCCGGTGCCAATTGGAACTGTTCCGGTAATGACGGCAGTAGTCTTGGCAGGGACGTTGATCGTTCCGAAAGAGATGGGTGGCGTCGCCACCGTCCACTGAAGATTGCTCGCCGGCGGAGACGGCAAGATCACTTTCTCGGAAGGGTTGACTCCATAGCCAGCCTCAACCATTGTGTCAACCAAGATCTGATTAGCTGGGTATCTATAGCCCTTACAAACAGGGTACTGATGAAACATAGCAAAGGAAAGTTTCTTCCTTGCCGAAGAACTCGATCGAAAAGAAGACTTTGATGGGGGTTTATGCATAGCAATTAATCCCAAAGTTGCACGCTTTTTAGATGGACTAACCAGAATCCACTCCGCGTCACATTCCTTTCTCCAGATGGTTAAGTCACGCCTCCAATTTGGACCACTATTTCCCCAGAGATGAAAATAACATTTGAAATGCGAGCATGCATACAATCTCAACTTCAGGATACAAAGGCCAACCTGCTTGCAGGAGACATTAAATGAAAATACCTTGCCCTTGATGAGTTGGACCGACAAATCAATGGCCGATCCACCAATTGAAGATTCCAGTGCAGCCGCCACAGAATCCTCATTAAGACGGAAAACATGTCGGCTAAAGGACACTACCATAATGAAATGGCTCATGTCGTCCGAAGGGTGAACAGATCGCCCACAAGAAATGAAGACCTTATCCGCAAAGATGGAGCCCGGCGAGAAATCCAAACCCAAGGTTGATCCACTAGAGGAACCCATCGGAGATGGGTACAGCCGTGTAGATCCAAGCCCGCCGGAGAAGATGAGCGGAGAGGATCCACAATTCACAGGCTAGAGGTGGAGATCGCTGGAAAACATAGGTCGTGGGTGGGAGGGGTGGGTAGGTGGGAGCGACATCAGCGCTTGACTGTTGAGCCGGAAGAGTTATGTTTGGATCTGAATATTCATACCACAATTAAGAAGAATTACATTGAAATTATGCCAAGTAGCATTCCACATCAAAAAATTTATTTTTATCATTTACCTACTCGAGGACGAGAAGGAATTAAGCTTGGGGATGCTTGATACGTCTCCAACGTATCTATAATTTTTGATTGTTCCATGATATATTATATTCTATTTTGGACATTATTGGGCTTTATTATACACTTTTATATTATTTTTGGGACTAACCTATTAACTGGAGGCCCAGCCCAGAATTGTTGTTTTTTTGCCTATTTTAGGGTTTCGCAGAAAAAGAATATCAAACGGAGTCCAAACGGAATGAAACCTTCGGGAACGTGATTTTCGGAACGAACATGATCCAGAGGACTTGGACCCTATGTTAAGCAATCAACGAGGAAGGCACGAGGTAGGGGGTGCCTACCCCCCCCCCCCCCCCCAGGCGCGCCCTCCACCCTCGTGGGCCCCCTGTTGCTCCACCGACGTACTCCTTCCTCCTATATATACCTACGTACCCCCAAACTACTAGATACGGAGCCAAAACCCTAATTCCACCGCCGTAACTTTCTGTATCCACAAGATCCCATCTTGGGGCCTTTTCCGGAGCTCCGCCGGAGGGGGCATCGATCACAGAGGGCTTCTACATCAACACCATAGCCCCTCCAATGAAGTGTGAGTAGTTTACTTTAGACCTACGGGTCCACAATTATTAGCTAGATGGCTTCTTCTCTCTTTTTGGATCTCAATACAAATTTCTCCCCCTCTCTTGTGGAGATCTATTCGACGTAATCTTCTTTTGCGGTGTGTTTGTTGAGACCGATGAATTGTGGGTTTATGATCAAGTTTATCGATGAACAATATTTGAATCTTCTCTGAATTCTTTTATGTATGATTGGTTATCTTTGCAAGTCTCTTGGAATTATCAGTTTGGTTTGGCCTACTAGATTGATCTTTCTTGCAATGGGAGAAGTGCTTAGCTTTGGGTTCAATCTTACGGTGTCCTTTCCCAGTGACAGTAGGGGCAGCAAGGCACGTATTGTATTGTTGCCATCGAGGATAACAAGATGGGGTTTATATCATATTGCATGAGTTTATCCCTCTACATCATGTCATCTTGCTTAAAGCGTTACTCTGTTCTCTTGAACTTAATACTCTAGATGCATGCTGGATAGCAGTCCATGTGTCGAGTAATAGTAGTAGATGCAGGCAGGAGTCGGTCTACTTGTCTCAGACGTGATGCCTATATACATGATCATACCTAGATATTCTCATAACTATGCTCAATTCTGTCAATTGCTCAACAGTAATTTGTTCACCCACCGTAAATACTTATGCTCTTGAGAGAAGCCACTAGTGAAACCTATGGCCCCCGGGTCTATTTTCCATCATATTAATATTCCAATACTTAGTTATTTCCTTTGCCATTTATTTTACTTTGCATCTTTTATTTCTCTTTATCATAAAAATACCAAAAATATTATCCTATCATATCTATTAGATCTCACTCTCGTAAGTGACCATGTAGGGATTGACAACCCCTTATCGCGTTGGTTGCGAGGATTTATTTGTTTGTGTAGGTGCGAGGGACTCGTGCGCGGCCTCCTACTGGATTGATACCTTGGTTCTCAAAAACTAAGGGAAATACTTATCTTACTTTGCTGCATCACCCTTTCCTCTTCAAGGGAAAACCAACACAGTGCTCAAAAGGTAGCACGTACGCGTAATGTCGGTCCGGGCCGCTTCATCCAACAATACCACTGAACCAAAGTATAACATGCTGGTAAGCAGTATGGCTTGTATCGCCCACAACTCACTTGTGTTCTACTCGTGCATATAACATCTACACATAAAACCTGGTGTCGGTGTCAAAACCGTCGGATCTCGGGCAGGGGATTCCGAACTGTGCATCTAAGGCCGATGGTAATAGGAGGCAGGGGACACGATGTTTACCCAGGTTCAGGCCCTCTTGATGGAGGTAATACCCTATGTCCTGCTTGATTGTTCTTGATGATATGAGTATTACAAGAGTTGATCTACCACGAGATCGTAGAGGCCAAACCCTAGAAGCTAGCCTATGGTCTGATTGTATCTTGTCCTACAGACTAAACCCTCCGGTTTATATAGACACCGGAGGGGGCTAGGGTTACACAGAGTCTGTTACAAGGGAGGAGATCTACATATCCGTATTGCCTAGCTTTCCTTCCACGCCAAGGAGAGTCCCATCCGGACACGGGATGAAGTCTTCAATCTTGTATCTTCATAGTCCAACAGTCCGGCCAAAGGATATAATCCAGCTGTCCGGTGACCCCCTAATCCAGGACTCCCTCAGTAGCCCCTGAACCAGGCTTCAATGACGATGAGTTCGGCGCGCAGTATTGTCTTCGGCATTGCAAGGTGGGTTCCTCCTCCGAATACTCCATGGAAGATTTTGAACACAAGGATAGTGTCTGGCTCTGCAAAAGAAGTTCCACATACCACCGTAGAGAGAATAATATTTCCACAAATCTAATCTGCTGACATGTTTTGACAGCATGACATCATGCCACGGCCCGGTCATTATTCGAACCGTTTTTCTCAACCAGCACCGCACATATCGCGAGGCGGTTTTCTTGACACGTCTTGTCAAAGCAGAGATCGTGTTCCCCTTATTACGGGATTCTCATCAATACGGACGTGGGTAACCCAACTGCGCCATCAATTACGACGCTTGGGGAATAAGCGATTTGGCCACACAAGTGGGGAGGCGCATTGCCTCTTTCGCCCTTATAAAGGGATTAGGATTCACTCTTTTTACCCACGCCTTCTTCCTCCTTGCTTACCCATTCTCGCACACTCGAGCTCCAACACCCAAGTTCGTGTCTTTCTTCTCAAACCACTCTAAGCATGTCCGAAGCGGGAGGCAAGTGGATGGTCTCCTCCGTCACGGAGGAGAACATCACAAAGTTACGGGAAGCCGGATATCTGGCTACGGATATCGCGCACCGGTTGCCAGATGCAGGGCAGATCCTCTGACAGGACCCCGATTCCAAGTCACATCAATCTAGCCGGTAACACCTCATATCACTTTGCGGCCTCACGCACGGTATTCCCACGGGTGTCACCTTACCATGGCCCGGGACCGTTTGCGCCTTTTGGCTGACGTATATGATAGTGTCGCTAGCATCCATATGTCAGATAACCCGGGCCGACATGGCTAGTCATGCACCCAAAGCGGCACTAACCTATGGGGACATGCATACATGAATCACATCGAGCATGTCGGTCAGCAGCGTGTGAATCCGGGTTGTAGCACTGGACTAACACGACTCCGGGAACCCGGGCTGTAGCAGGCTAGGCAGGACTCCGGATGTCACCACGTGACATTTCCCCGAAGGGACAGACACAGGAACAAAGTGAAACACATACCGGCCAGTCAAGTGTCTTGAGCAGTAGTGCTGGGCTAACAGGACTCCAGTGAACCGGGCTGTAGCGGACTACTATGGCTCATGGAAGCACTAGACTACCTTTCCCCATAAGAGAGGCTGCCAAGGATAACAACTAGATTGTCGGATCCCACACATACCAAGCATTTCAATCATACACACAATATGCTTGATATGTGTAAATACAACATGGCATCACAACATAACTCTACAACTCAAGTATTTATTCATTAGGCTCGGAGGAGCGAGATATAACAAACATGGGTCTCATGACCCAACAATCATAGCATACAAATCAAGAACATGCGGAAGCTTAACATGTCTGACTACAAACATCTACAAATGAAAAGGCTAAGAAGCCTGACTATCTACCAGATCCTGCCGAGGGCACAAGATCGTAGCTGAGGTAGCAAGCTAAACATCGAAGCCCACAAGGAACTACTAGCGAGACTGACGTCTCTCCACAAAACATAAATTAAGCAAACATGAGTACAATTGTACTCAGCAAGACTTCCATCAGAACTAACTACATATGCATCGGTATCAACAAAGGGGGTGGTGGAGTTTAACTGCAGCAAGCCAGCTTTGACTCAGTGGCTAACCTGAACTACAACTGCAAGCAACTCTTTTGAGGTGGCGCACACGAGTCCACATATTCACCATTCAATACAGCACTATGGATCCGCTCCAGTCTCCCTACGAGAAGGCAATCCATAGCACTCACGCTTATCTTGCGAGTTTTAGGGTATCCACTTTCACTTGTCTATGAACTATGCAAGGGGTCCAAGTTTCCATATCCGAGGAATCCGGCTATTCGAATAGATAATGGTAACCCTACAGGGGTGTACTTCTTCACACACGCTCCCACCACTTACCATCGTTTACACGACATGTACTCGGCAACCTTCAAGCAGAAGCCCAACGAGGGTGTCGGCCACGGCCTACCTAAACACTCAAGTCTCTAGTCCAGTTTTATCGCCTATCCAGGTTCCATCCGCAGGGAGTCCGGCCGAGGTTTCCAAATACGGCCCCGAACGATGTGTACAGGGTTCCGAGACACCAAACGGGCGCCCGGCATGCCCGGCCACGGTGTATCTACCGCAACATAGCCCACCCCTGGGGTCAGCGCTACGCACGGACGCCAACACATATCCTACAAACACCAGAAACTAGATGCAACACCTGGAGAGAGGACTAAGGTGATTAAGAAGACGAGAGGGTCAATTAAGGATCCCAATGAGTGGTAGTAGCTGTTCATGGATCACAGACACATAACTCAGTTATTAAAAATGGTTTCAATGAGACAACCCACCATGTACTCCTACATGGCCTCTCACCGCAACCTTTACCAAATCGTGTTCACACACTTAGCACACACATAGTAGGACACGTTCATCACCATTCCAATTCATTCCCGATGAGTCAGACCCGACACAACTCTATGCAATAGCAGGCATGACAAACAAGCATGAATGAGTAGGCACATCAGGGCTCAAACAACTCCTACTCATGCTAGTGGGTTTCATCTATTTACTATGACAATGACAGGTCATGCAGAGGAAAGGGGTTCAACTACCGCAGCATGTAACAGTTGAATCGTTGTTGTCCTAATGCAGTAAAAGAGAGCAGGAGCAAGAGAGTGGGATTGTATCGGAATGAACAAGGGGGTTTTGCTTGCCTGGCACTTGCGAAGATGATATAGCTCTTCATCGGTGTCATTGATCACATCGTCGAAACATACGTCTACCGAGGGGGACCAATCACCGGCAAACACAGAAAGAATACAATCAATGCAATGCACATTATGATGCATGATCATGACATGTCAATATGCTATGATTTTAGCTAATGCAACTAAAACTAGATTAAATGAAGTTGGTTTGAACCAAAGATTCCAATTCAACTCCATATGTGATTATTTAAATACCACTTATTTGATTTGACCTGATCAGCAGTCATAAGTTGTTCAAACATGCATGATAATGCCATAATCAGATTCTTTGCATTTTTCTGATCATTTTTCATATATAATTTGTTTGATTTGGAGTTATGGTTGAATTACAATGAATTTTTGAAGTTTGCAACCTTTCCTGGAATTTCCTATATAAGAATAAATCCAGAAAAGATTTACTGCGTCAGCCTGGCATAAGTGTGACGTCAGCGGTCAACTGAGACGGTCCAGGTCAACCCTGACCTGTGGGTCCCGTCTGTCAGTGTCAATTAACTAAGTTTAGTTAGCGTTAAACTAATACTAACCTAGTTTAGTTAATGGCCTGGGGCCCACACGTTAGTGACCCAGAGGGTCAAACTGGGCCCTCCCCCCCGGGGTCAACGGTCAGCGGGGTCCAAATTCGCCGGCGGCTCGGCGCCGGCGATGACAGGCACGGCGGAGGGGCTCGGAAATGAGCCACAGGGCATCATTTTGGCCGCGGTCTGTTGTGTTCGAACGTACGCAGCGGCGCACATCAAGTGGTGGCAACGGTAGGTGTTGGGGTGGCGTGTAGCGGCGATGGCGGTGAGCCGGGCGGCGGCCGGAGTACGGGTGCATGCGGGCAATGGGCTACGAGGCGCTAGGGGGCCATCTGGTGGCTGCTTTGGCCTCCTAAAGGCACCAGGAGCATGTTTAGGTGCACGGCCGCGAGCGGTTCGAGCTCAGCCCACGGCGGCGATGAGGTATGGCGGCGGCGAGCTTTGGAGCTCATGGAGGCAGCGGCTACCGCACGGTCGTGAGCAGGGGAGGAGGGGGAAAAGATGCGGGGCTCACAAAGAACACGCAGGGACGGTCAGTGGGCTCGGGGACGGTCCGGTGCGGCGAAACGGCGAAACCAATCTCTGGCGTCCGGAGGAAGAAGACGACGGCGAGGCGTCACTACAGGGCTCCCTGCGTCGCTTGGCACGGTGGGGGGAAGAATGGGTCGAGGCGGAGCCTTGGGATGCGTCGGGGAGGTGAGGCGGTGGTTGTGGCCGCGGTGAACGGCGTCGGTGGCGACGGCTGCGCTCGGGCATGAGAGGGAGAGAGAGCAGAGGAGGGAAAGAGCTCGGGAGAGAGTGAGGGGTGGTCGGGGAGGCTGCATGTCGACCTCCAGGCGTCCAGAGCGTCAAAGGAGAGCGGCAAGCAGGAGCTGGCGAGGCGCGTGGCCAGCGCACGGCGAGCACGCGCTCGTCCTTCTGTCCAAGGAGGAAGACGACAGGGAGGCTGCGGTGGTGGGCTGGGCCACCAACTGGGGTTGGGCCAAGTGGGGCGCCAGGTAAGTTTGGGCCAGGTAGGTTTCCCTCTCTTCTGTCTTCTAATTTTTTTTTTGTTTTCTAATTATTTGCCTCTATTTTGAGCTTAGGAAAAATACCAAGGCATTTCCTAAAATCCTGAAAATATTCATGGACCCTTTCTGAATTATTTCAGTGGCCCAAAAATAGTTCCAACATTATTTGAACATTTAAATTATTTATAGTATTTTAAATGCCCAAAGTCAAATACAATAAGAATTAATTCAAAAATCTAGAATGGCCTAGAAATATGTGCATGATTTTTGGCAGAGGTTTTCACCTTTAACAAAAATCATGAACTTTTCTAAAGGGCATTTTGGATCATTGAAAATATTTTTATTGAACCTAGTTGAATTCATTTGGTGCTAGGGTTTCAACAATCCCCATTTCAAGTTTCATGAAATTTAAACATGATGCATGGATGCAATGCCAATAGTTACAAGAAGATTTCTAGGGCTGTGACAACTCACCCCCACTAAACAAGAATCTCGTCCCGAGATTCAAGACGTGAGGTAAGAAGACAGAGGGGGCACAAGACCAACACGATCTTCACGATCCAGGCTGCACCTCAAAAGGTTGTTGATTCGTTGCATATGTTGATCTTGACATCCTCGCTTCTGAGATCTTCATCCATGCGATGATGACAGAAAGAAACTATACTAGGATTGATCTTCTCGAAGATCGAGCTATACAAGATCCACTAGCGGAATGAGATGTTGAAACATCTTGAGTTGAGATACAGAACACATCGAGAGGGGTGGAAGAACAAACGACGAGGTTTGATTTGGTCGGCAACAATTCCACGCTTAGAAAGATGGTGGATAGTGTCAAGGTGGCGAGGAAATAATTGCCATGATTCCGTAATGGGGCACCTTGGAAGAAGTGACTCGTTGAACTGTTCCCTTAAGTGGCAAAAAGAATAACTTTTGATCCATAGATCATTGGAACTCTTCATACCAACTTAAGGCAATTTATAATTGATCGTTTGAAAGAGCTCGAAGAAATGGCATACTCAAACTAGGATGGATGATGTGGACTACCTTGTTGAAGACAACGCAATGGATGACTTTTGCTTATCACCAGAAAAGTATGGGACCCATGGTAGGACCACTTTTGAAGATGACCCTGGACAACTAATACTAAGGTGCAAGCTAAGAACGAAAAGCAAATGCTGGGAATGATTCTGGTAACTGGGGCAAAACTCAATAGTCAAGAGTGTTTCCAATGTTTCAATGGTTATAGAATCATCGAAGAAACTGAGAGCACAAGGATCCCTAAGGAACAACTTCTATAATAAGTCGCATGAAATCCTCATGGAAAGATGGGCAAAGATACTATAATGACAGATCTTCCGGCTAGGTGTCTCGGCCAGAACATCAACCCTGTCGGGACCTACATCATAGATCTTGGAAAAGTTCCAACCATCATATTTGCCTGAGATGCAGATCTGGTTGGTAATAGGATATTTCAGACAGCATGTCTGGAAAAGAAAGTTTGCAACACAAACCGACGAGATGACATTGCGAGATTCTGAGAAAATGAACTACGATAGTAAGCTCCAAAACATGAGCTGGTTTTGCTAGAAACCTGTGAACACACTGTCCCAGACAAGCATGACCACATAGTAGTCTTATAATAAAACACTACCGAGTCCAGATGGGGAACCATCATCGAGGATATCGAAGTCCTTGCGTAAGTCTAGCTCTTAAGAAGAAACTTCTTCTCCTTGAACAAACCAATCAGTGGCTTGGTGTACTAGGGATTCATATAGAATGAAGGTTGCAAGTCTCCAGACCATAGAATACTGCGCACGTATGCATGACTGACTTGGGATGATTCCAGAGGAAACGAAACAAACTTTCCCAAATTCATGGCGGCAACTTGCTCCAAAAGCACGTGAACTAGAGGAAGTCACTTCTTTCATCCAAGCATATGCTTCATGAGCTAGCATGAAGAAATGCTTACAAAAGTTTCCAACACTAGCTTAATGTTCAACATGAATCATGGAGGAGATAAGATGCCACTGATGGGCTCAACAACAACTCATCAGGATTTCCATATCATTGGAATTCCACCATTATGTGAACAAGGTGATAGCACTGGTCAGTCCCAAAGATATAATGGTGCATGCTCGAGGGGTCAACCACGAGTAAGACAACATTACGAATATCGTTGGTTCTGATTTGATTTGACAATAGCCCATACTCAAATCAAGGTTTGGACAAGACAATAGATCCAATAACTGATCACGAGGACCAATCGATGAAGATATCATCTTTCTTCAACACACACACACAAGGATATCCCTTTGGAATGAACTAATTCAGACAAGCTTTTCTTCCAACTCTCCAAGTTGTTGTTTGGCTTAACCAACTAGCTCAGGGATATCCAGCATAGATTCTTGGAGAAAGAGTGGTTTATTGGAAAACCAACTTGATCACGAACTCAACATATCGGTTAGGTGACAACCTGGTAATACTTCCGAGAAGATATTCAGAACATCACGAACCACCGATATGTTATTAAGCTTGAGAACAATCTTGCTTTTCAGAGCAAGATGATATGATCAAATAAGCAAGGCATTGAATAATCCTAACTCATTGATCGAAGAGTGCACTGGAAATAAGGACTAGGTAGCACAATCTATCTTAGAAGGATGATTCAGTAACCAACACGCTAAGAATGAAATTATTGTCCATTAGCTACCTAGCAACTAGTTGCTAGGAGTATTGATTTCACACATCATGGTTCACTTGTCGGTATTCCGATTGCAACAACATGGATCCAAGGAGCAAATGATGAAGGCGAGAAGTATCACTGCATCAAGAATTCATAAGAGTTTGTGCAATTCTCATGACATTCTTGACATAAAGATGGTAATACTCCAAGGTAGAACAGAGAAAAAGATGGATTGGCATTTGATCTGTGGAATACAACTACTTTGACCCAATCCTAGAAATGGATGAGGTACTGGATTTTTTATCTCCTAGTCATTCCGGAATGGAATGGCTTGACGGACCACAAAATAATAAGCATCGATGAACACGATCGCACACATACTCTTGACTATGAATTGATGGACGAGAGTCAGAATACAACTAAAGAGGGACAACTCAAAGGAACATATAATTTTCTGAGTTATGGATGCATGGATTAGCATGTTATTTCTTCCGGATAACCCATGCAGAAATGTTGAACTGGCAGAGTCACAATATAGAATGGAGAACTCCTCAAGAGTACTCTGATTGTGATATTTTGGTTCAAGAGAACTCCTGCCATATTGGTTCATGGTATTGGAAGAACATTGTACCACGGACCTCGAGGACTATCGCAAAGGTTACTAATATCCTAAAAGAACTATCAAACACTATCAACATGAGGTAAGTAGGGTGAATCTTGGGTTCAAGAACCCATGAATAGAATACCTACCACTACATGGCATCACGGGATGCTTTCGAGAATAATGGCCAGAATCACACACTGGGGATACAAAACATGGCTAGATCACTAGGTGACTCCTTGAAACACCTAGGGTCATAATAATAACTCCAACATACACGTTAAGGCAATGGAGTGCCTCAACACACCGATTAGTGTGCTTAATCTAGCCCAAAAATACAACAGGGACATGGAGGAAAGATTTGCAAGTGCATCAGACTATTTAGAAACCTAGGATGACTCGGACAGCATAACTGCTGTAAATGTTCAAAATGATTTGAGACATCTTGCAAAATGGTGGCATAACCACTCAATAACACAATATCAAGGTTCCGAGATCAACTGTCAACATACGGAAGTAGTAGGGCTGGAAGTGAGGCTTGAAACTATCAATTCTATAAGTCTATGGATTAGTAACATGTCATCTTGATAGATAGATGAGAAGGCCTAGTTCTTAATCCCCGTAGAAAAGAAGAGGTCGACTCAGATCAGAAGGGCATAGGGTAAAGGAGTAAAAAGAGCCTTACGTTCCCTTCCACAATCAATTCCCTTACATAACTAAAGCATTTCTAGGCTCGACTTCGACCAGTTTGGCTTGGTAATCCTACAGGCAGTCAGTCTCTGATACCAAAGCTGTCAGGACCCCGATTCCAAGTCACATCGATCTAGCCGGTAACACCTCATACCAATTTGCGGCCTCACGCACGGTATTCCCACGGGTGTCGCCTTACCATGGCCCGAGACCGTTTGCGCCTTTTGGCTCACGTATATGATAGTGTCGCTAGCATCCATATGACAGAGAACCCGGGCCGACATGGCTAGTCGTGAACCCAAAGCGGCACTAACCTATGGGGACAGGCATACATGAATCACATCGAGCATGTCGGTCAGTAGCGTGTGAATCCGGGCTCTAGCACTGGGCTAACATGACTCTAGGAACCCGGGCTGTAGCAGGCTAGGCAGGACTCTAGATGTCACCGTGTGACATTTGCCCGAAGGGACAGACACAGGAACGAAGTGAAACACATGCCGGCCAGTCAAGTGTCCTGAGCAGTAGTGCTGGGCTAACAGGACTCCGGTGAATCGGGCTGTAGCGGACTACTATGGCTCATGGAAGCACTAGACTACATTTCCCCATAAGAGAGGCTGCCAAGGATAACAACTAGATTGTCAGATCCCACACATACCAAGCATTTCAATCATACACACAATATGCTCGATATGTGTAAATACAACATGGCATCACAACAAACTCTACAACTCAAGTATTTATTCATTAGGCTCCGAGGAGCGAGCTATTACAAACATGGGTCTCATGACCCAACAATCATAGCATACAAATCAAGCACATGCGGAAGCTTAACATGTCTGAGTACAGACATCTACAAATGAAAAGGCTAAGAAGCCTGACTATCTACCAGATCCTGCCGAGGGCACAAGATCGTAGCTGAGGTAGCAAGCTAAACATCGAATTCCACACGGAACTACTAGCGAGACTGACATCTCTCTGCGAAACATAAATTAAGCAAACGTGAGTACAATTGTACTCAGCAAGACTTGCATCAGAACTAACTACATATGCATCGGTATCAACAAAGGGCGTGGTGGAGTTTAACTGCAGCAAGCCAGCTTTGACTCAGTGGCTAACCTGAACTACGACTGCAAGCAACTCTTTTGAGGTGGCGCACACGAGTCCACATATTCACCATTCAATACACCACTATGGAGCCGCTCCCGTCTCCCTATGAGAAGGCCATCCATAGCACTCACGCTTATCTTGCGAGTTTTAGGGTATCCACTTTCACTTGTCTATGAACTATGCAAGGGGTCCAAGTTTCCATATCCGAGGAATCCGGCTATTCGAATAGATAATGACAACCCTGCAGGGGTGTACTTCTTCACACACGCTCCCACCACTTACCGTCGTTTACACGACATGTACTCGGCAACCTTCAAGCAGAAACCCAACGAGGGTGTCGGCCACGGCCTACCTAAACACTCAAGTATATAGTCCAGTTTTATCGCCTATCCAGGTTCCATCCACAGGGAGTCCGGCCGAGGTTTCCACATACGGCCCCGAACGATGTGTACAGGGTTCCGAGACACCAAACGGGCGCCCGCCATGCCCGGCCATGGTGTATCTACCGCAACATAGCCCACCCCCGGGGTCAGCGCTACGCACGGCCGCCAACACATATCCTACAAACACCAGAAACTAGTTGCAACTCCTGGACAGAGGACTAGGGTGATTAAGAAGCCGAGAGGGTCAATTAAGGATCCCAATGAGTGGTAGTAGCTGTTCATGGATCACAGATACAGAACTCAGTTCCTAAGAATAGTTTCAATGAGACAACCCACCATGTACTCCTACATGGCCTCTCACCGCTACCTTTACCAAATCGTGTTCACACACTTAGCTCACACATAGTAGGACATGTTCATCACCATTCCAATTCATTCCCGATGAATCAGACACGACACAACTCTATGCAATAGCAGGAATGACAAACAAGCATGAATGAGTAGGCACATCAGGGCTCAAACAACTCCTACTCATGCTAGTGGGTTTCATCTATTTTCTGTGACAATGACAGGTCATGCAGAGGAAAGGGGTTCAACTACCGCAGCATGTAACAGTTGAATCGTTGTTGTCCTAATGCAGTAAAAGAGAGCAGGAGCGAGAGAGTGGGATTGTATCGGAATGAACAAGGGGGTTTTGCTTACCTGGCACTTCCAAAGATGATATAGCTCTTCATCGGTGTCATTGATCACATCGTCGAAACATACGTCTACCGAGGGGGAACAATCACCGGCAAACACAAAAAGAATACAATCAATGCAATGCACATTATGATGCATGATCACAACATGTCAATATGCTGTGATTTGAGCTAATGCAACTAAAACTAGATTAAATGAAGTTGGTTTGAACCAAAGATTCAAATTCAACTCCATATGTGATTATTTAAATGCCACTTATTTGATTTGACCTGATCAGCAGGCATAAGTTGTTCAAACATGCATGATAATGCCATAATCAGATTCTTTGCATTTTTCTGATTATTTTTCATATATAATTTGTTTGATTTGGAGTTATGGTTGAATTAGTATGAATTTTTGAAGTTTGCAACATTTCCTGGAATTGCCTATATAAGAATAAATCCAGAAAAGATTTACTGCGTTAGCCTGGCGTCAGTGTGACGTCAGCGGTCAACTGAGACGGTCCAGGTCAACCCTGACCTGTGGGTCCCGTCTGTCGGTGTCAATTAACTAACTAAGTTTAGTTAGTGTTAAACTAATACTAACCTAGTTTAGTTAATGGCCTGGGCCCCACACGTTAGTGACCCAGAGGGTCAAACTGGGCCCCCCCGAGGTCAACGGTCAGGCGCGGCGGAGGAGCTCGAAAATGAGCCACAGGGCATCATTTTGGCTGCGGTCTGTTGCGTTCGAACGTACGCAGCGGCGCGCATCAAGTTGTGGCAGCGGTAGGTGCTGGGGTGGCATGTAGCGGTGGTAGCGGTGAGTCGGGCAGCGGCCGGAGTACGGGCGCATGCGGGCAAGGGGCTACGAGGCGCTAGGGGGCCATCTGGTGGCTGCTTTGGCCTCCTGAAGGCACCAGGAGCATGTTTAGGTGCACGGCCGCGAGCGGTTCAAGCTCAGCCCACGGCGGTGATGAGGTATGGCGGCGGCGAGTGTCACATCCCTAGCTTCTTCTAATGCTCTAGGCTAGCTCCATGTGTGCACCATGTCTAAATTCTGAAATTTGAAATGAGGAAATTGAAAGCCTCGGAAATCATTTTAATAAAGGGGCAAGAAACCCTAAAATTGCACTCAGTAAATCCAAAATGCCCTAGAAATAGCTCTGACAATTTTGGCAAGAGTTATAAATCAAACCAAAATTTTGGAACATTTCTAAGGTATTATTTGGGCTCTGATTTTAAATCAATATTCTATTTGAATTTGGAGTTATATTCATAATATATAATGAATATATTTTCAAATGCCCTGAGATATTTTATGTATATGAGGAGTAGACCTTAAGTGACATAAAATTATCCAGGGGAGTTTTGGCACTGTTTTCAAATTTGTTTGAATTTGAATTCAGTGGCAATTAAATAAAACAAAACAGAAGAAAAATTAAAAAAGGAGCAGAAGACCTACCAGCCGCTTACCTGTCCAGCCTGGCCGGCCTGCTACTGTGCGGCCCAGCCCACAGCGCCGTGCCAGTCACCCTCAACCTCCTGCCAGGAGGATGAGAGGAGCGTGGCCACCGCGCGCGAGCACGCGACCCGCCACCTCCTGCTCCCCACCGTTGCCCCGACGCGCCCAGACGATGCCACGACACCCCTGGCTCCCTCCCTCTCTTCTCCCTCACTCGTCGCCCTCTCTCCCCTCCTCTGCTCTCTCTTCCCGAGCACCACCGAGCGGAGGTCGTCGCCACTGACGCCATTCGCCGCGGCCACAACCACCGCCTCGCCTCCCCGACGCCTCCCAAAGCTCCGCCTCGACCTACTCTTCCTCCTCACCGCTCCAAGCGACGCCGGGAACCCTGCAATGACGCCATTGCCGTCGTCTTCACCGACGGGCACCGAAGATCGCCGGCCCCGATTCTCCGTCTCCAAGTCATCCCCGAGCCCGCTGGCCTTCTCTGCCGCATCCTTGTGAGCTCCTACACCTCCCCTCGTGCTCGCCCCCTCTGTTCCGTCCTCTAACCGCAGCCCCGCCATGGCCGAGCAATCGCTGCCGCCGCCGCGAAGCTCGCCGTCGCTAGCCGCCCCGCCTGACCAAGCCAAGCATGGAGTCGTGCTCTGGGCTTCTCCAGGAACCCGTAGCGCGCCTCATGGTCGTCCGCTTGTGCACCGTGGCCTCGCACCCGTGCAACCCGTAGTTGCGCCGCCGCCAAAACTCGTCACCGGCGAGATTCCGGCCGCCCCGTGACCCCCTGCCTGGCCCATTGGATGCGCCCGAGCAAGGGCTTCTCCCCGATGCCTTCTGCACGACAAACCGCAGCCCCTAGCATGTTTCCAGCGATCTTCCGCTGCGGTTAAGATCGCCGCCGGCCAAACTCCGGCGTGCCGACGTGGCTGTCATTAGGACTAACCTCCCCACCTAATCAACCACCTCACTGCCATTGACAGCCGGACCCCACCGAATTATTTAGACCCCTAACAAAATTAGTTAGACTTAAGTTAATCCCGGTGGACCCACGCGTCAGAGTTGACTGTGCTGATGTGGGCATTGACCTGGCCCACATGTCCGTGACATTGATGACCCCAGGTCACTGACTAGTGGACCCCACTGGTCAGGTTTGACCTGGACCGGCCTGTTGACCTGCTGACATCATGATGATGTCAGGTTGGCGCAGTAATCCTTTTCTGGATTTTAAATAAATCAGAAATGATTTGTTTAATTCAGAAAATATCCAAAACTTTGAAAAATCATAGAAATTCAACCATAACTCCAAATAAGATAAACTATATATAAAAAATTATTAGAAAAATTCAAGGAATCCATCTGTACCATTTTCATGCATGTTTGAGCAAGTTAATCTCACTGTTTAGGATGAAACATGATTAGGGCAAATTTCATAATAGATTTGGAGTTGGAATTTGATATAGTTTTGAATTCCACTTCAATTAAAATGACTTTCTGTTGCATTAGCCCAAAACACATTCATATTACCATGTCATGATCATGCATCATATTGTTGCATTGCATTGATTGTGTCCTTCTCTGTTTGCCGGTAACCGTCCCCTCTCAGTCGACGATGTTTCCGACAATGTGATCGATGACACCGATGAAGAGCTATATTATCTTCAGAAGTGTCAGGCAAGCAAAACCCCCTTGTTCATTCCGATACAATCCCACTCTCTCGCTCCTGCTCTCTTTAACTGCATTAAGGACAACGCCCTTTCAACTGTTACATGCTGCGGTAGCTGAACCCCTTTCTCTGCATGACCTGTCCTTACCACAGTAAATAGATGAAACCCACTAGCATGAGTAGGAGTTATTTGAGCCCTGATGTGCCTACTCATTCATGTTGTTGTCATGCCTGCTACTGCTTAGAGTTGGGTCAGGTCTGATTCATCGGGGATGAATTGGAATGGTGTTGAACATGTCCTACGGTGTGTGAGATAAGTGTGTGAACACGATTTGGTAAAGATAGCGGTGAGAGGCCATGTAGGAGTACATGGTGGGTTGTCTCATTGCAGCCGTCCTCAGGAACTGAGTTCTGTGTTTGTGATCCATGAACAGTTACTACCACACATTGGGCTCCGGGCGCTCCAAGCTCTCTCGACTTATTAATCAACTCGATCTCTGTCCAGGAGTTGCAATTAGTTTCTAGTGTTTGTAGGTAGTGTTAGTAGTCTACCCAAGTGGCACCCGGTACAGGTGGGCTTGGGACAGACTAGGCACAGTGGCCCGGTGTACCAAGTGGCACCCGGATGGTGGGCTCGGGAACCCTGTACACATCGTTTGGGGCCATGAGCCACACCCCGGACGGATCTCCTTGCGGATGGAACCCGAATAGGCGATAAACCTGGACTAGAGACTTGTTGGTTAGTCAGGTCGTGGCCGACACCCTCGCCCAGCTTCCGCTTGAAGGTTGCCGAGGTACATGACGTGTACAGGGCGATAAGTGGCGAGAGCGTGTGTGAAGAAGTACACCCCTGCAGGGTTATCATTACCTATTCGAATAGCCAGATTCCTCGGATATGGAAACTTGGACCCCTTGCATAGTTCATAGACAAGTGAAAGTGGATACTCTAAAACTCGCGAGATAAGCGTGAGTGCTATGGATGGCCTTCTCGTAGGGAGACGGGAGCGGATCCATAGTGGTGTATTGATATGGTGAACATGTGGACTCGTGTGCGCCACCTCAAAAGAGTTGCTTGCAGTCGTAGTTTAGGATAGCCACCGAGTCAAAGCTGGCTTGCTGCAGTTAAACTCCACCACCCCCTTTGTTGATACCGATGCATATATAGATAGTTCTGATGTAAGTCTTGCTGGGTACATTTGTACTCACGTTTGCTTAATTTATGTTTTGCAGTGAGACTTCAGTCCCGCTAGTAGTTCCGCTTGGACTTCGACATTTAGCTTGTTACCTCAGCTACGATCTTGCGCCCTCGGCAGGATCTGGTAGATAGTCGGGCTTCTCAGCCTTTTCCATTTGTAGATGTCTGTACTCAGACATGTTAAGCTTCCGCTTGTGCTTTGATTTGTATGCCCTAAATGTTGGGTCTTGAGACCCATGTTTGTAATATCTCGCTCCTCGGAGCCTATTGAATAAATACTTGAGTCATAGAGTCTTGTTGTGATGCCATGTTGTATGTACTCATATCGGGCATATTGTGTGTATGATTGAAATGCTTGGTATGAGTGGGATCCGACAATCTAGTTGTTTATCCTTGGCAGCCTATCATATGGGGAAATGTAGTCTACTGCTTTCTGAGCGATAGTAGTCCGCTACAGCCCGGTTCACCGGAGTCCTGCTAGCCCAGCACTACTACTCAGGACACTTGACTGGCCGGCATGTGTTTCACTTTGTTCCTGTGTCTGTCCCTTCGGGGAAATGTCACGCGGTGACATCCGAAGTCCTGCCTAGCCTGCTACAGCCCGGGTTACCGGAGGCCTGTTAGCCCAGTGCTACAGCCCGTATTCACACGCTGTTGACCGACATGCTCGAGGTTGATTCATGTATGCCTGTCCCCATGGGTTCGTGCCGCTTTGGGTTCACGACTAGCCATGTCGGCCCGGGTTCTTTGTCATATGGATGCTAGCGACACTATCATATACGTGAGCCAAAAGGCGCAAATGGTCCCGGGCCAGGTAAGGTTGCACCCGTGGAATACCGTGCGTGAGGCCGCAAAGTGATATGATGTGTTACATGCTAGATCGGTGTGACTTAGGATCGGGGTCCCGACAGCTTTGGTATCAGAGCCTGACTGCCTGTAGGATTACCAAGCCAAACTGGTCGAAGTTGAGTCTAGAAATGCTTTAGTTATATAAGGGAATTGATTGTGGAAGGGAACGTAAGGCTCTTTTTACTCCTTTACCTCATGGCCTTCCGATCTGAGTCAACCTCTTCTTTTCTACGGGAATTAAGAATTAGGCCTTCTCATCTATCTATCAGGATGACGTGTTACTAATCCATAGACTTATAGAATTGATAGTTTTAAGCTTTAGTTCCGTTCCTACTACTTCCATATATTCATAACTGGCCTCAGAACCTTGATCTTATGATTCTGAGTGGTTATGCCACCATTTTTGCAGGATGTCTCAAATCTTTTCGAGCATTTACAGCCGTTATGCTGTCCAAGTCATCCCAGGTTTCTAAATAGTCTGATGCATTTGCAAATCCTTTCTTTCCATTTCTGATATCCTTTTGGGTCAGATTAACCACACTAATGGTGAGTTGAGGTACTCCGTTACCTCGACATATATGTTGGAGCTATTACTATGACCCTAGGTGTTTTAGGGAGTCACCTAGTGATCTAGCCATGTTTTGTATTCCCAGTGTGTGATTCTGGCCATTATTCTCAAAAGCATCCCGTGATGCCATGTAGTGGTAGGTATTCTATTCCTGGGTTTTGAACCCGAGATTCACCCTACTTCGTGTTGTTAGTATTTGCTAGTTCCCTTAAGATATTAGTAACCTTGCGACAGTCCTTGAGGTCCGTGGTATTTCCTTCTTCCAAACACCATGAACCATTAAGGCGGATGTTCTTTGAACCAAAAGCTCACAATCAGAGTACTCTTGAGGAGTTCTCCATCCATAATTGTGAATCTACCAATCCTTCTTCTTCTGCATAGGTTATCTGAAGAAATATGTTGAACTTGTTCGACATACTAATCTATGCATCCACAACTCAGAAAATTATATGTTTCCTTGAGTTGTCCCTCTTTAGCTGTATTCTGACCCCCGTCTATCAATTGATAGTCAGGAGTAGTTGAGCGATCGTGTTTATCAATGCCTATTACTCTAGTGGTCCGTCAAGCCATTCTATTCTAGAATGACTAGGAGAAACAAACTCCAGTACCTTATCCATATCTAGGATTGGGTCAAAGTAGTTGTATTCCATGGATCAAATGCCAACCCAACTTTTGCTCCGTTCTACCTTGGAGTGTTACCATATTTATGTCAAGAATGTCATGGGAATTGCACCACCTCTTATGAATTCTTGACACAGTGATACTTATCACCATCATTATTCCTTCTTCGGTTTCGTGTTGTTGTAACCGGAATGCCGACAAGTGAACTGTGATGTGTGAAATCAATACTCCTAGCAACCCCGTTGCTTGGTAGTTAATGGACAATAAACTCATTCTTAGCGTGTTGGTTATTGAATCATCATTCTAAGATTGATCGTGCTACCTAGTCCTTATTTCCGGAGCACTATTCGATCAATGAGTTAGGATTGTGTCAAACCCTTGCTCTATTGGTCACATCGTCTTGCCTCGCAAAGCAAGATTGATCTCGAGCTTAGTAACATATCGGTGGTTCGTGAATTTCTGAATATCTTCTCGGAAGTGTTACCAGGTTGTCACCTGACCGCTATGATGAGTTCGTGATCAAGTTGGTTTCTTGTGAACCACTCCTTCTCCAAGGATCCGTGTTGGATACCCCTGAGCTAGTCGGTTAAGCTAAACAACAACTTGGAGAGTTGGAAGATAAAAGCTTGCCTAACTTAGTTCGTTCCAAAGGGATATCCTTGTGTTTGTGTGTGTGTTGAAGAAAGGTGATATCTTCATCAATTGGTCCTCGTGATCAGTTGTTGGATCTATTGCGTTGTCAAAACTTAGACTTGAGTATGGGCTATCGCCAAGTCAAATCAGAACCAACGATGTTCGTAATGTTGTCTTACTCGTGGTTGATCCCTCGAGCATACACCATTATATCTTTTGGACTGACCAATGCTATCACCGTGTTCACATGATGGTGGAAGTCCAGTGATATGAAAATTTTCGATGAGTTGTTGTTGAGCCCATCAGCAGCATTTTGTCTCCCCCATGATTCATGTTGAACCTCCAGCTAGTATTGAAAACTTTATAAGCATTATCTTCGTGTTTCGTTCATGAAGCATATGTTTGGATGAAAGAAGTGACTTCCTTTAATTCATGTGCATTTGATGCAAGTTGCCACTGTGAATTAGAGAAAGTTTGTTTTGCCTCCTTTGGAATCATCCCAAATCATTCATGCATATGTGCGAAGTATTCTGTGGTTTGGAGACTTGCAACCTTCATTCTATATGTGTCCCTAGCACACCAAGCTACTGATTGATCTGTTCAAGGAGAAGAAGTTCCTTTTTAAGAGCTAACCCGAGCTTAATCAAGGACTTCGTTATCCGCAATGATGGTTTCCCACCTGAACTCGGTAGTATTTTATTATAAGACTACTATGTGGTCATTCTTGTCTTGGACAACATGCTCACATGTGTGTAGCAGAACCAGCTCATGTTTTGGAGCTTGCTACCGTAGTTCATTCCCCCGAGAGTCTCGCAACGTCATCTCGTCGATTTGTGTTGCAAACTTTCATTTTTCTTTCTAGACGTGATGAGTCTGGAATATCCTGACACCAACCAGATCTGAATCTCAGGCAGATATGATTGTTGGAACACACTCCAAGAACTATAATATTGGTCTCTCTATAACCGGTAAAGTGGATGTCGTGGCCAACACACCCAGCCGGAAGACCTATTATTGTAGTATCTCGATTGAAGAAAGTTGGCCACCTTCCCGTGAGGATTTCGTAGGATTTACCTCCGCAGCTAATCCTTACGGATTCTTGTGCTCCCGAAGTCCGACCTCTTACCTGATGTCCTAGATACCAAACCATATCAATACATGAGCTATCCTAGCACATCAAGGAGAACATTAGAAGCGGAGTGCTAAATGTCTCTCGATCGATTATCCAGATTTTGTTTCCTTGGCCTCGCTAAGGTGAAATCTGAGAAGTGTTATCTTTCTTTGCATCTGCATCTTCCACCATTATTCATCATGGTAGCATGTTGTGTTGCCAGGATCCTTGACACGGATATTGGCAGAACGTTGATGAATACGGAAATGCTCAAGTTCTTGAGAGCACGTGCAAGAACTAGGTTTTACCGTTGGCGTTGACTGGGATTTGCTTCCAGTTTCCTCAGTTATGTTATAACATTTTCAAATAGTGGACTCACTCTCGACTGTTGAGTTTTCCCCAGTTACCAGAATCATTCCCAGCATTTGCATTTTGTTCCCAGCTTGCACCTAAATAGTTGTTGTCCAGGATCATATTCAAAAGTGGACTTGTCATGGGTCCCATCCATTTTCGGGGATAAGCAAAAGTCATCCATTGCGTTGTCTTCAACAAGGTAGTCCACATCATCCACTTTAGTTTGACTATGTCACCCTTTCGAACTCCATCAAATGATCGTTTGTAATTTTCCTTAGGCTGGTAAACAGAGTTCCAATGATCTCCGTACCAAAAGTAATTCTTTTTCCACTTAAGGGAATAGTTCTTCGAGTAACCTTACCTGAGGTGCACCATTACGGGATCATGGCAATTATTTCCTCGCCACCTTGACAACATCCACCATCTTTCTAAGCGTGGAATTGTTGCCCACAAAACCAAACCCATCGCTTGTTCTTCCATCCCTCTCGATGTGTTTCGTGTCTCAGCTCGAGAGATGTTTCAATGTCTCACTCGATGAGTGATCCTGAGTTGTTCGATCTTCGAGAAGATCAATCCTTCTGGAGTTTTCCCTTTCCTCTCATTGTCATGTTAGTTGGAGTTCTCAGAGCAAGACATTGAGACAAAGATGGTGACTGAATCAACGTTCATTTGAAGTGCAACCTGGATCATGAAGATTGCATTAGTTGCATTCCCCCATCATCTTACCCTACGCTTGAATCTCGGGACGAGATTCTTGTTTAGTAGGGGTGAGCTGTCACATCCCTAGCTTCTTGTAATGCTCTAGGCTAGCTCCATGTGTGCACCATGTCTAAATTCTGAAATTTGAAATGAGGAAATTGAAAGCCTCGGAAATAATTTTAATAAAGGGGCAAGAAACCCTAAAATTGCACTCAGTAAATCCAAAATGCCCTTGAAATAGCTCTGACAATTTTGGCAAGAGTTATAAATCAAACCAAAATTTTGGAACATTTCTAAGGTATTATTTGGGCTCTGATTTTAAATCAATATTCTATTTGAATTTGGAGTTATATTCATAATATATAATGAATATATTTTCAAATGCCCTGAGATATTTTATGTATATGAGGAGTAGACCTTAAGTGACATAAAATTATCCAGGGGAGTTTTGGCACTATTTTCAAATTTGTTTGAATTTGAATTCAGTGGCAATTAAATAAAACAAAACAGAAGAAAAATTTAAAAAGGAGCAGAAGACCTACCAGGCGCTTACCTGTCCAGCCTGGCCGGCCTGCTACTGTGCGGCCCAGCCCACAGTGCCGTGCCAGTCACCCTCAACCTCCTGCCAGGAGGATGAGAGGAGCGTGGCCACCGCACGCGAGCACGCGACCCGCCACCTCCTGCTCCCCACCGCTGCCCCGACGCGCCCAGACGACGCCACGACACCCCTGGCTCCCTCCCTCTCTTCTCCCTCACTCGTTGCCCTCTCTCCCCTCCTCTACTCTCTCTTCTCGAGCACCACCGAGCAGAGGTCGTCGCCACCGACGCCGTTCGCCGCGGCCACAACCACCGCCTCGCCTCCCCGACGCCTCCCAAAGCTCCGCCTCGACCTACTCTTCCTCCTCACCGCTCCAAGCGATGCTGGGAGCCCTGCAATGACGCCATCGCCGTCGTCTTCACCGATGGGCACTGAAGATCACCGGCCCTGATTCTCCGTCTCCAGGTCATCCCCGAGCCCGCTGGCCTTCTCTGCCGCATCCTTGTGAGCTCCTACACCTCCCCCCGTGCTTGCCCCGTCTGTTCCGTCCTCTAACCGCAGCCCCGCCATGGCCCAGCAATCGCTGCCGCCGCCGCGAAGCTCGCCGTCGCTAGCCGCCCTGCCTGACCAAGCCAAGCATGGAGTCGTGCTCTGGGCTTCTCCAGGAACCCATAGCACGCCTCATGGTCGTCCGCTTGTGCACCGTGGCCTCGCACCCGTGCAACCCGTAGTTGCGCTGCCGCCAAAACTCGTCGCCGGCGAGATTCCGGCCGCCCCGTGACCCCCTACCTGGCCCATTGGATGCGCCCGAGCAAGGGCTTCTCCCCGATGCCTTCTGCACGACAAACCGCAGCCCCTAGCATGTTTCCGGCGATCTTCCGCCGCGGTTGAGATCGCCGCCGGCCAAACTCCGGCGTGCCGACGTGGCTGTCATTAGGACTAACCCCCTCACTGCCACTGACAGCCGGACCCCACCGAATTATTTAGACCCCTAACAAAATTAATTAGACTTAAGTTAATCCCGGTGGACCCACGCATCAGAGTTGACTGTGCTGATGTGGGCGTTGACCTGGCCCACATGTCCGTGACACTGATGACCCCGGGTCACTGACCAGTGGACCCCACTAGTCAGGTTTGACCTGGACCGGCCTGTTGACCTGCTGACGTCATGATGATGTCAGGCTGGCGCAGTAATCCTTTTCTGGATTTTAAATAAATCAGAAATGATTTGTTTAATTCAGAAAATATCCAAAACTTTGAAAAATCATAGAAATTCAACCGTAACTCCAAATAAGATAAACTATATATAAAAAATTATCAGAAAAATTCAAGGAATCCATCTGTACCATTTTCATGCATGTTTGAGCAAGTTAATCTCACTGTTTAGGATGAAACATGATTAGGGAAAATTTCATAATAGATTTGGAGTTGGAATTTGATATAGTTTTGAATTCCACTTCAATTAAAATGACTTTCTGTTGCATTAGCCCAAAACACATTCATATTACCATGTCATGATCATGCATCATATTGTTGCATTGCATTGATTGTGTCCTTCTCTGTTTGCCGGTAACCGTCCCCTCTTAGTCGACGATGTTTCCGACGATGTGATCGATGACACCGATGAAGAGCTATATTATCTTCAGAAGTGTCAGGCAAGCAAAACCCCCTTGTTCATTCCGATACAATCCCACTCTCTCGCTCCTGCTCTCTTTTACTGCATTAAGGACAACGCCCTTTCAACTGTTACATGTTGCGGTAGCTGAACCCCTTTCCTCTGCATGACCTGTCCTTGCCACAGTAAATAGATGAAACCCACTAGCATGAGTAGGAGTTGTTTGAGCCCTGATGTGCCTACTCATTCATGTTGTTGTCATGCCTGCTACTGCTTAGAGTTGGGTCAGGTCTGATTCATCGGGGATGAATTGGAATCGTGTTGAACATGTCCTACGGTGTGTGAGATAAGTGTGTGAACACGATTTGGTAAAGGTAGCGGTGAGAGGCCATGTAGGAGTACATGGTGGGTTGTCTCATTGTAGCCGTCCTCAGGAACTGAGTTCTGTGTTTGTGATCCATGAACAGTTACTACCACACATTGGGCTCCGGGCGCTCCAAGCTCTCTTGACTTATTAATCAAATCGATCTCTGTCCAGGAGTTGCAATTAGTTTCTGGTGTTTGTAGGTAGTGTTAGTAGTCTACCAAGTGGCACCCGGTACAGGTGGGCTTGGGACAGACTAGGCACAGTGGCCCGGTGTACCAAGTGGCACCCGGATGGTGGGCTTGGGAACCCTGTACACATTGTTTGGGGCCGTGAGCGACACTCTGGCCAGATCTCCTTGCGGATGGAACCCAAATAGGCGATAAACCTGGACTAGAGACTTGTTGGTTAGTCAGGTCGTGGCCGACACCCTCGCCCGGCTTCCACTTGAAGGTTGCCGAGGTACATGACGTGTACAGGGCGATAAGTGGCGAGAGCGTGTGTGAAGAAGTACACCCCTGCAGGGTTATCATTATCTATTCGAATAGCCGGATTCCTCGGATATGGAAACTTGGACCCCTTGCATAGTTCATAGACAAGTGAAAGTGGATACTCTAAAACTCGCAAGATAAGCGTGAGTGCTATGGATGGCCTTCTCGTAGGGAGACGAGAGCGGATCCATACTGGTGTATTGATATGGTGAACATGTGGACTCGTGTGCGCCACCTCAAAAGAGTTGCTTGCAGTCGTAGTTTAGGATAGCCACCGAGTCAAAGTTGGCTTGCTGCAGTTAAACTCCACCACCCCCTTTGTTGATACCGATGCATATATAGATAGTTCTGATGTAAGTCTTGCTGGGTACATTTGTACTCATGTTTGCTTAATTTATGTTTTGCAGTGAGACTTCAGTCCCGCTAGTAGTTCCGCTTGGACTTCGACGTTTAGCTTGTTACCTCAGCTACGATCTTGCGCCCTCGGCAGGATCTGGTAGATAGTCGGGCTTCTCAGCCTTTTCCATTTGTAGATGTCTGTACTCACACATGTTAAGCTTCCGCGTGTGCTTTGATTTGTATGCTCTGAATGTTGGGTCTTGAGACCCATGTTTGTAATATCTCGCTCCTCGGAGCCTATTGAATAAATAGTTGAGTCGTAGAGTCTTGTTGTGATGCCATGTTGTATGTACTCATATCGGGCATATTGTGTGTATGATTGAAATGCTTGGTATGGGTGGGATCCGACAATCTAGTTGTTTATCCTTGGCAGCCTATCATATGGGGAAATGTAGTCTAGTGCTTTCTGAGCGATAGTAGTCCGCTACAGCCCGGTTCACCGGAGTCCTGCTAGCCCAGCACTACTACTCAGGACACTTGACTGGCCGGCATGTGTTTCACTTCGTTCCTGTGTCTGTCCCTTCGGGGAAATGTCACGCGGTGACATCCGGAGTCCTGCCTAGCCTGCTACAGCCCGGGTTACCGGAGGCCTGTTAGCCCAGTGCTACAGCCCGTATTCACATGCTGTTGACCGACATGCTCGAGGTTGATTCATGTATGCCTGTCCCCATGGGTTCGTGCCGCGTTGGGTTCACGACTAGCCATGTCGGCCCGGGTTCTTTGTCATATGGATGCTAGCGACACTATCATATACGTGAGCCAAAAGGCGCAAACGGTCCCGGGCCAAGTAAGGTGGCACCCGTGGAATACCGTGCGTGAGGCCGCAAAGTGATATGATGTGTTACATGCTAGATCGGTGTGACTTAGGATCGGGGTCCTGACAGCGAGCTTTGGAGCTCATGGAGGCGGCGGCTACCGCACGGTCGTGAGCAGGGGAGGATGGGGAAAAGATGCGGGGCTCACAGATAACACGCAGGGACGGTCAGTGGGCTCGGGATGTTCGGTGCGGCGAAACGGCGAAGCCGATCTCCGGCGTCCGGAGGAAGAAGACGACGGCGAGGCGTCACTGCAGGGCTCCCGGTGTCGCTTGGCATGGTGGGGGAGAATGGGTCGAGGCGGAGCCTTGGGATGCGTCGGGGAGGTGAGGCGGTGGTTGTGGCCATGGCGAACGGCGTCGGTGGCGACGGCTGTGCTCGGGCATGAGAGGGAGAGAGAGCAGAGGAGGGAAAGAGCTCAGGAGAGAGTGAGGGGCGGTCGGGGAGGCTGCGTGTCGACGTCCAGGCGTCCAGAGCGTCGAGGGAGAGCGGCAAGCAGGAGCTGGCGAGGCGCGTGGCCAGCGTGCGGCGAGCACGCGCTCGTCCTTCTGTCCAGGGAGGAAGACGACAGGGAGGCTGCGGTGGTGGGCTGGGCTGCCAGCTGGAGTTGGGCCAGGTAGGTTTCCCTCTCTTTTGTCTTCTAATTTTGTTTTTGTTTTCTAATTATTTTCCTCTGTTTTGATCTTAGGAAAAATACCAAGGCATTTCCTAAAATCCTGAAAATATTCATGGACACTTTCTGAATTATTTCAGTGGCCCAAAAATAGTTCCAACATTATTTGAACATTTAAATTATTTATAGTATTTTAAATGCTCAAAGTCAAATACAATAAGATTTAATTCAAAAATCCAGAATGGCCTAGAAATATGTGCATGATTTTTGGCAGAGGTTTTCACCTTTAACAAAAATCATGAACTTTTCTAAAGGGCATTTGGGATCATTGAAAATATTTTTATTGAACCTAGTTGAATTCATTTGGTGCTAGGGTTTCAACAATCCCCATTTCAAGTTTCATGAAATTTAAACATGATGCATGGATGCAATGCCACTAGTTACAAGAAGATTTCTAGGGCTGTGACATCCTCCCTACGCCCGAACCCCATGAGAGGATAGTTTTTCTTACCCACTTCGTCCGCTGACTGGAATTTCCCCTCCACCCATTTGTCCGCGGGCTCATGTTCTACTACGGGCTGGATTTTCATCATCTGGCCCCCAATTTCATCCTCAACATCTTGGCATTTATCGTCGTGTGCGAGACCTTCCTCCGCATCAAGCCCCATTTCGGCCTATGGCTGAAGACCTTCAATGTCAAACCGAAGGTGGTGGTCGGCCAGCAAGCAGAGTGCGGAGGCACCATGGTGGGGAAGATGCCTAACGTCACCTGGCTCGAAGGCTCCTATGTGGAGACCATAAAGGGGTGGCAATCGGGGTGGTTCTACATCACCGAGCCGCGCGACACCAACTGGGCGGCGGCCCCCGAATTTTGATCTGGAATCCCCACGCGGCTCACTTCTTGGAAAGAGAAGGGCTTGTCCTGGGGTTCTTTGGTAGAGCTGACCGGACTCCAGACCTGCATCAGGAACATGATGAGCAAGAAAATCAAGATCGTCAACATGGTCCAGGTCATGCTCTTCCACCGGATTCTCCCGTGTCAACAACGGGTATTCAACTTGTGGGAGTTCGACCCGGCCATGCACCAGACACTGCAAGAGCTCTACGACACGATGCACGAGGGCGTTTGGAGGGTGTTGTTCAAGCGCGCCGAGGTACCTCCTTCCCTCACCGAGGACCGCGGACTCAGCGCAAAGCGCCGCGCCAATCCGGTAAGTTTTTATATTTCACAGGGCATCCCTTTGCCCCAGTTGAATCATGTGTGGGATCTAAGACTTCCATGCCTTTAACAGGATTGGGTGAAGGCAACGGAGCAAATCGATTGCCCGGCCCCCCTGCCTGAAGTTACTGCAGATGCTCTCCTGACGGAGAAGCTGGTTCCGGCACCTTACGAGGTACTGGTGAAGAAGGCGAAAAAGAAGGCGGCGGTGACCCGAAAGGGTCTCTGGCGCAAGGTTGTATCGGACTCATCGTCCGATAACTCCGACACTCCCTCCTCCCATGAAAACAAGGAGGAGGAAGAGGAAAGTTCTCCCCCTCCCCAGCCGGGGGAGACAAGAAAAGGAAGGCCGACCCAACAGGGGAGGCCGAAGGGTCCAAGAAAGGAAGGACCCTCCCTCCAGACTGCTCCACGTTGGCCGCCTACATCGACGACGAGTGGCTACCCAGGGTCAAGCCCCTAGCGAAGTTGTAAGTATCCGGACACCATAGTAGTTCATGGTATGTTTTATTGCACTGCTTCTCCTCATGCCGAACATGATTATGCAGTCCGTCCCGAGCTCATCTTGACGTATCTTCGTCGAGCGGTTCATTGGACTCATCGGATATGAACAGCGGTTCTCTTCCGACCGCCTCCACCCCTTGCCCTATGGATAACGTCAGGTGTTGTCTCAATAGGCACCGGGCCAAGGGGAGGTAGTCCTGGAGGCGCCTCGAGGTGACCTTTCGGACCCTGGGCGCAAAGGGAGCAGGACTCCCATGGGCTCCAGGTTCGGCCCCCAGCCGAACATTGCACCAGAATCTTCGGTGGTTCCGGACTCCAGCGGGCGACCCCCCATTAAGGGGGGCAAGCCACCCGTGCCGGTGTCCTCTGTCTATCTAGAGGCACCGAACAACTTGCTGGAAGCGCTTCGCGGCGCTTCCATCGACGAAGAGCACTGCACTATCATGAGTGCGGTGATCGAGAAAGTTCAGTCTGCCAAAAACGGACTGACCGAAGCTTGCGCCAGCCTACTAACAGGCTTTGAGGTAAGCAATCAAAATATAAGAAAATATTACCGCATAGATAGTAGCCCCTGATGCTCTGTTCGGCGTTCGAGAGGAAAGGCAGAAATAGAGGATCAAATGATGACTCAGGAGTCTAATCAGAATATATCTATGTGTATGTGCAGGTTTCACTGCTGGAAGCTGCCGCGCATACTACAGAGGTCTCTGCACTGAAGCAGGACCTGGAGCGGTCCGAGAATGAGCTCAGCCTTACCAAGAGGCAGCTCGAGGAGAGCAAAGGTAAGCAATACCTTGTCTATATATATATATACATATATATATATATATATATATAAGAAGTTCGGGTGTAAAGTAATAGGATCATCATGGGTTTGCCAGGGGCCACGACCGAAGAGGCGACCCTGAAGAAGGCGCTGTCCGAGGACGAAGACAAAGCGGCCAAGGAGCGCATTGAGCGGGAGAAACAAGAAGCCTGAGTGAGCGAGGTGCAGCAGGAGCTCGAGGCTCTCGCCAAAAAACATGAGTCTTTGGAGCTTGACTCTAAGACGCGAGAGTCCGAGCTTACGTAGGCGCTTGAAAGCGCCCGGAGCGCCAAGGCTGAAGCCCACAAGGCCCTCCAGGAGATTGATGCGGTGAAGAAGATAGCAGCAGGTAAGGCATTCATTATGCAAGCAAGCATGTGAAGGAAACTTTCCTTTTTCTTACCCGAGTTCGGAGCTCTCCAGGAGCGTTTGCAGATCTTCCCCGCAATGTACTGGATGCCGCGGAGGTTTACCGAGCTGAGGAGGGGAGCTCGACGGAGAAGTTGTTCTGGTCTTAGTATACTAGGACCGAACACCCCGTGCCCTTGAGCGACCAGCTGAAGCAATTGGTCGATCTTCACAAGGCGGACGAATAGGCCATGAGGGGCCTTATAGTCCGGATGTGGCCTGGCGAGCCCCTGTCCGTCAGCTACTTCGGTCTGGTGAAGCGGCTCGTGGACGCCTGCCCACGGCTTGAAGTCATAAAGCGGTCCATCTACATCAAGGGTGCGCGCAGGGCTTTTGCCCTAGCGAAGGTGCACTGGGCGAAGCTAGACGCCGTGAAGCTGGTGAAGGAGGGGCCGCCGGAGGGCAAGGAGCATCGCTGCCCCGAAATGTATTATGATATTGTCCTGAAGGGTTCTCGCCTTGTGGCGGAAGAATGTGCCAGGGATGTAATTTTTGAATGAACATGCTCATGTGATCCTGTAATGTGAAACAAGTTCATCTGTGCTATGCAATGCTTTTTATTAATTTAAAATATTACCTTTTGTGCGGTCGTTTACAAAATCTGAGAGTTGGCCAGTTGTCGGCTTCTGCCCCCATGTAACTAGTACTGGGGTGTTTGGGATAAACCTGAGCACTCTTTACCCCAATTTTGGGTCCTTCAAGGGAGGTGTTCAGTGCAACGAACCAGGCAATCGGACTATAAGGCTTTATCACTCTCACTTAGCCATAGAAGTCTACAATTTTAAATTTTGGCGCAGCCCCTAGTATTCGGAAGGCCGAATTTGGGGTGCTATACACGCCTAAGCTGGACAAGGCCCACTCCTCGCCCGAAGCGGAAAAAGTCTTTAAGGACTTGAGACCTCTCGAACAACGACCAGTCTCTCGCCTTATCATGACAGTCAGTTTTCGGCTTTCTCTACTGAGGTGCTCGTCCGGAAGAACCGGGACACAATCGCAGTAGTTCTCCCACCGCTACCTTAGCTGATATAGCGGAACGTAAGGTACCAAAGCATGGGAGCCGGGCAAACCCAACTATTGACCCAAGACATGATTCGGAGCTGATGCATATAATGCTATAAGTTCGGGGTGCCGCACTGTCGAAAGTGTTCAGACTTCCAGCGCCGTATTATGGGGTAAACGAAAGCCCCTGGCGTACTGACCGTACCCGAATTTACGGGTGCGGATTGTCGTAAATGGACAAAAAGGAGAAAAAAGAATAAATAATGTAATAATAGACTAATGCTATGCATTGTTATTTAAATAATACGTCGAAGCATACTGGTACAGGTAGTGCAATAAGCAAAAAGTAGGACTATTCGAAATGTCCTATCCAAGGGCAAGCTGCGTATGGATAGTAGAAAGAGGGTATTATTATTAGAGGCCACCTGCGGGTTCCCGTGTACATGTTAGCCTCTTGCCGCCTTGGTTGTTCCTTCCCGTAATGTGTCCGGCAATCGTACTGCCGGAAAGGGCTTCCAGAGAGTTAGGCCCTGAAAGAGAAAAGAAATGATAGAGCACTTGTAGAAAAAAGCCCTTTAGTCCCGGTTCGCAACAGCCTTTAGTCCCGGCTGTGCAACCGGGACTAAATAAGCGCGACTAAAGACCACCCCCCCTTTAGCCGCGGCTCTTACGGACCGCGACAAAAGTCTTTAGTCCCGGTTCTTGTGGCTGACCGGGACCAAAGGCCCGCCACGTGGGCGCCCGTGGTCCGTCGGGGCCGAGGACCTTTAGTCCCGGCTCTCGTGGCCAACCGGGACTAAAGGCCTCCTCCGCAGGTTTAGGGTTTTAGCCCCCCTAAACCTGGTTTCTTTTTAATTTGTAGTGTTTTATTTGGTTTTCATTTTTTTCTTCTTCCTTTTTCTTTCTTGTTTTTTCTTCTTCTTTCTTTTCTTCTTCCTCCTTTTTTTTGTTTTTTTCTTCTGTTTGTTTTTTTGTTTTCTTTTGTTTTTTTCTTCTTCCTTTGTTTTTCTTCTGTTTTTTTGTTTTCTTTTGTTTTTCTTGAGTTTTTTCTTCTTCCTTTTTCCTTTCTTCTTCTTTCTTTCTTCTTCTTCCTTTCTTCTTCTTTCTTTCTTCTTCTTCCTTTCTTCTTCTTCCTTTCTTCTTTCTTTCTTCTTCTTCCTTTTTCTTTTTTCTTTCTTTCTTCTTCTTTCTTTCTTCTTCTTTCTTTCTTCTTCTTCCTTTCTTCTTCTTCCTTTCTATTCTTTCTTTCTTCTTCTTTCCTTTTTCTTTTTACTTTCTTTCTTCTTATTCCTTTCTTCTTCCTTTCTTCTTCTTTTTTTCTTCTTCCTTTTTCTTTCTTCTTTCTTTTGGTTTTCATTTGGTTTTTATTTGGTTTTCATTTTTTTCTTCTTCCTTTTTCTTTCTTGTTTTTTCTTCTTCCTTTTTTTCTTCTTTCTTTTCTTCTTCCTCCTTTTTTTTGTTTTTTCTTCTGGGGAGGCGGAGGACGGCAGGCAGGGTGGCGGGCGGCGGGCGGCGGGCGGAGGGCGGCAGGGCGGCGGGCGGAGGGCGTCGGGCGGCGGGCGGCAGGGCGGCGGGCAAGGGCGCGCGCAGGGCACGGGCGGCGAGCAAGGGCAGGCACGGGCGGAGGCGGCGCTCACTGGGGACGGGGGCGGCGGCGCGCAGGGCTTCGGCGTCGGTGTCGGGGCAGGGCTTCGGCGTCGGCATCGGCGACGGGGGCGTCGGCGTCGGCGTCGATCGGCGTTGGGGAGACAGAGGAGAATGCCGCGGCAAAACTGCTAAGTGCAGTATATATAGACGCACCTTTACTCGCGGTTGGGGAGGAGGACCGCGACTAAAGGTACCCTTTAGTCGCGGTCCCCCTCCCCAACCGCGACTAAAGGGTTTTGGCGCCGCTTCCTTTCCCACGCAGAAAGACCCTTTAGTCGCGGTCCCTCTCCCCAACCGGGACTAAAGGGTTTTGGCGCCGCTTCCTTTCCCGCGCAGAAATACCCTTTAGTCGCGGTTGGGGACAACAACCGCGACTAAAGGGTACCCTTTAGTCGCGGTCCGCCTCCCCAGCCGGGACTGAAGGGTCTGTGCTGAACTGGCGCGGTGCGGTGGGATGTTTAGTCCCACCTCGCTAGCCGAGAGGCTTCGATAGTGGTTTATAAGCGCGGCTGCGCTCACCACTTCGAGCTCCTCTCGAATGCAGGCTTACGGGCCTATTCTGTTACTATGAGCCTATGGGCCTACTGGGCCTTCTGCGGGCCTGAATCCTGGCCCATTAATTGGTTTCTAGTCGTATTCAGGCCGTGGTGGCCCAGTAGGTGGCATATTCTTTATTTTTTGCCTGTTTTTTGTTTTCATTTTTGCTTTATTTATTTTGTTTTGTTTCTACTTACAACAAAAAACTTATTTTATTTTATTTTGTTTCTAATTACTTATTTATTTTTACTTTATGATAATTACTTATTTATTTTACTTTATGATAATTATTTTATTTTATTAAAGTTTATATTATTTTGTTTCTAATTCATTTTAAAATCTTAAAAATACAATTATATATCAAAAAATTCAGAAAATAAAACTAATTCATTTTAGCAAATCCAGTGTGCAGCCCAGCTTTTTCAGACTATTATCGCATCCTGGATACAACGACTTTTTGTGATCCTCTAACATGCGATCCAAATTCTCCCTCTCCTTCTCAGTTTCGCAGCGTCTCCGTGCATCAGCAATGGTCCGACCAAGATCATCAGCGGGCTCATCATGTGCCTCTTCTTCACCTTCACCTAACCCTTCCACACCTTCAGCATCATCCTCCATGAAAGTATCACCGAAAAGATCACGATAGTTGTCATCGATATCATCCCCTTCTTCATCTTCTTCCATTCTAACCCCTCTTTCTCCATGCTTGGTCCAACAATAATAGCTTGGCATGAAACCATGCTTAAGAAGGTCCATGTGAACTCTTCTTGAGGAGGAGTAACCCTTCTCATTCTTACAGACAGCACATGGACAGATAATAAAACCTTGCTGCTTGTTCGCATTTGCCACTACGAGGAAATCTTTCAAACCCGTAGTGAACTCGCCGGAGAGTCGGGAACCGTACATCCATTGCCGATTCATCTGCATTATTATTATATAAAGTATATAATTAACCATCATGCATTTGTTAAACTAGCTAGCTAGAAATAATACAAATTAAACAATGAACTACACAAATGCGTATTTTATCAATGACACATGAAAGGTTCGAGTTGCTAACCGCGATCGCGGAGGAAAAATAAATGAGAAAGCTCAAGTGTGGCTTGTTTCAAGCTCTCGGGCATTTCATCAAACACCTTGTGTGCATAGGAGAAACCAAAAGCAAACCCACCACCACCCCACCACCACCTTCTGAAAATTGTGAAGTGAGCCGAGTGAAGTGAAGTGAGCTGAGTATATATAGGGATGGGCCTTTAGTCGCGGTTGGCCAGGCCAACCGGGACTAAAGCCCCTCCCGTCCACCAGCTGGATGGGCTTTAGTCCCGGTTGGCCTGGCCAACCGCGACTAAAGGCCTTCTGGGACCTTTAGTCCCGGTTGGCCACGCCAACCGGGACTAAAGCCCCTCCCGTCCGCCAGCTGTCGACCGAGCGCGCTGGGCCCAGGTAGTTGGTCGCGGGTCTTCTCCCGAACCGCGACTAAAGACCCCTTTGGTCGCGGTTCGATTGTTTTGGGGACTAATGGGGGCGTATGGAAGCCTCGTTTTCTACCAGTGGAGGTATAATACCCCTAGGGTTGTTAAGCCGCATTGCGGGACGTGCCCTGATCGTGCCCCCGTCTATGTCCATGGTATTTTCAGTGCGTAATTATGTACGCGCGGCACGGATTTTGTCGCTTGACTGGGACTCGGACGGGGGCCGAATTGCTAGGCGAGCTCTAAACGTGACAGGAAATCCTGTTGCAGTTTACTCCGGACACGCTTGAAGGTGTTCGGGGACTGTATCGCCAAATTAGTGGTTTGCCTTGAAAGGCTGCTTTGTGCTTCTGCTGCGAGGGCTACAGTGTGCTCTTCCATGCGGAGTGAGCGTTCTGTGTTTCCGTTCACTGTTATGACCCCCCAAGGTCCTGGCATCTTGAGCTTGAGGTATGCGTAATGCGGTACTGCATTGAATCTTGCAAATGCAGTTCGTCCGAGCAGTGCATGATAGCCGCCTGCCCATGTTGCGCCATTAGTATCTTCCCGCCTTCAAAATTCAAAATAAGTCAAAAAACTAAAAATAAAAAAGTTACTAATGGCGCACCTGCCCATGGTGCGCCATTAGTATCTTCCCGCCTTCAAAATTCAAAATAAATCAAAAAAAAGTTAGTAATGGCGCACCTGCCCACGGTACGCCATTACTATGCCGTATATATGGCTGGGCGTGGTCCTCTCCTCCTTACCTCTTCATTCTTCTCCTCCACTCCATCTCCTCCTCTCCTCTGTTGGAAATATGCCCTAGAGGCAATAATAAAAGCATTATTATTATATTTCCTTGTTCATGATAATTGTCTTTATTCATGCTATAATTGTGTTATCCAGAAATCGTAATACATGTGTGAATAATAGACACCAACATGTCCCTAGTAAGCCTCTAGTTGACTAGCTCGTTGATCAACAGATAGTCATGGTTTCCTGACTATGGACATTGGATGTCATTGATAACGAGATCACATCATTAGGAGAATGATGTGATGGACAAGACCCAATCCTAAACATAGCATAAGATCGTATAGTTCGTTTGCTAGAGTTTTTCCAATGTCAAGTATCCTTTCCTTAGACCATGAGATTGTGTAACTCCCAGATACCGTAGGAGTGCTTTGGGTGTACCAAACGTCACAATGTAACTGGGTGACTATAAAGGTATACTACGGGTATCTCTGAAAGTGTTTGTTGGGTTGACACGGATCAAGACTGGGATTTGTCACTCCGTATGACGGAGAGGTATTACTGGGCCCACTCGGTAATGCATCATCATTATGAGCTCAAAGTGACCAAGTGTCTGGTCATGGGATCATGCATTAAGGTAAGAGTAAAGTGACTTGCCGGTAACGAGATTGAACAAGGTATTGGGATACCGACGATCGAATCTCGGGCAAGTAACATACCGATTGACAAAGGGAATTGTATATGGGGTTGCTTGAATCCTCGACATCGTAGTTCATCCGATGAGATCATCGAGGAGCATGTGGGAGCCAACATGGGTATCTAGATCCCGATGTTGGTTATTGACCGGAGAGCAATCTCGGTCATGTCTACATGTCTCCCGAACCCGTAGGGTCTACACACTTAAGGTTCGGTGACTCTAGGGTTATAAAGATATGTATATGCAGTAATCCGAAAGTTGTTGGGAGTCTCGGATGAGATCCCGGACGTCACGAGGAGTTCCGGAATGGTCCGGAGGTGAAGAATTATATATAGGAAGTGCAATTTCGGCCATCGGGAAAGTTTCGGGGGTCACCAGTATTGTACCGGGACCACCGGATGGGTCCCGGGGGTCCACCGGGTGGGTCCACCCATTCCGGAGGGCCCCATGGGCTGAAGTGGGAGGGGGAACCAGCCCTTAGTGGGCTGGTGTGCCCCCCTAGGCCCACCCCCTGCGCCTAGGGTTGGAACCCTAGCGTGGGGGGGGCGCCCCACTTGCCTTTGGGGGCACTCCACCCCCCTTGGCCGCTGCCCCCCTTGGAGATTGGATCCCCCAAGGGTCGGCGCCCCCCCCTAGGGGCCTATATAAAGGGGGGAGGGAGGGGGCAGCCGCACCCTTGCATCTTGGCGCCCCCTTCTCCCCTGCTACACCTCTCCCTCTCGCGCAGACGCTCAGCGAAGCCCTGCTGCACGTGACAACTGCATCCACCACCACACCGTCGTGCTGCTGGATCTTCATCAACCTCTCCTTTCCCCTTGCTGGATCAAGAAGGAGGAGATGTCATCCGCTCCGTACGTGTGTTGAACGCAGAGGTGCCGTCCATTCGGCGCTTGGTCATCGGTGATTTGGATCACGGCGAGTACGACTCCATCATCCACGTTCTAGTGAACGCTTCCGCTCGCGATCTACAATGGTATGTAGATGCATCCGATCACTTGTTGCTAGATGAACTCATAGATGGATCTTGGTGAAACCGTAGGAAATTTTTTTGTTTTCTGCAACGTTCCCCAACAGTGGCATCATGAGCTAGGTCTATGCGTAGTTCTCTTTGCACGAGTAGAACACAATTTGTTGTGGGCGTAGATGTTGTCAACTTTCTTGCGGCTACTAGTCTTATCTTGCTGCAGTGGTATTGTGGGATGAAGCGGCACGGACGAACCTTACACGTACGCTTACGTGAGACCGGTTCCACCGACTAACATGCACAAGTTGCATAAGGTGGCTGGCGGGTGTCTGTCTCTCCCACTTTAGTTGGAGCGGATTCGATGAAAAGGGTCCTTATGAAGGGTAAATAGAAGTTGACAAATCACGTTGTGGCTTTCACGTAGGCAAGAAAACGTTCTTGCTAGAACCCCATTGCAGCCATGTAAAACTTGCAACAACAATTAGAGGACGTCTAACTTGTTTTTGCAGCAAGTGTTCTGTGATGTGATATGGCCAAAGTTGTGATGAATGATGAATGATATATATGTGATGTATGAGATCATGTTCTTGTAATAGGAATCACGACTTGCATGTCGATGAGTATGACAACCGGTAGGAGCCATAGGAGTTGTCTTTATTTTTTGTATGACCTGCGTGTCATGGAGATACGCCATGTAAATTACTTTACTTTATTGCTAAATGTGTTAGCCATAGTAGTAGAAGTAATAGTTGGCGAGCAACTTCATGGAGACACGAGGATGGAGATCATGATGATGGAGATCATGGTGTCATGCCGGTGACAAGATGATCATGGAGCCCCAAGATGGAGATCAAAGGAGCTATGTGATATTGACCATATCATGTCACTATTATTATTTGATTGCATGTGATGTTTATCATGTTTTGTACATCTTGTTTGCTTAGAACGATGGTAGTAAATAAGATGATCCCTCATAATAATTTCAAGAAAGTGTTCCCCCTAACTGTGCACCGTTGCGACAGTTCGTTGTTTCGAAGCACCACGTGATGATCGGGTGTGATAGATTCCAACGTTCACATACAACGGGTGTAAGACAGATTTACACATGCAAACACTTAGGTTGACTTGACGAGCCTAGCATGTACATACATGGCCTCGGAACACAGAAGACCGAAAGGTCGAGCATGAGTCGTATAGAAGATACGATCAACATGAAGTTGTTCACCGACATTGACTAGTTCGTCTCACGTGATGATCGGACACGGCCTAGTTAACTCGGATCATGTTATACTTAGATGACTGGAGGGATGTCTATCTGAGTGGGAGTTCATTGAATAATTTGATTAGATGAACTTTATTATCATGAACTTAGTCTAAAATCTTTACAATATGTCTTGTAGATCAAATGGCCAACGTTGTCCTCAACTTCAACGCGTTCCTAGAGAAAACCAAGCTGAAAGACGATGGCAGCAACTATATGGACTGGGTCCGGAACCTGAGGATCATCCTCATAGCTGCCAAGAAAGATTATGTCCTACAAGCACCGCTAGGTGACGCACCCGTCCATGCAGAACAAGACGTTATGAACGCTTGGCAGGCACGCACCGATGACTACTCCCTCATTCAGTGCGGCGTGCTTTAGAGCTTAGAGCCGGGGCTCCAAAAACGTTTTGAGAGACATGGAGCATATGAGATGTTCGAAGAGCTAAAAATGTTTTTCCAAGCTCATGCCCGGGTCGAGAGATATCAAGTCTCCGACAAGTTCTTCAGCTGTAAGATGGAGGAAAACAGTTCTATCAGTGAGCACACACTCACTATGTCTGGGTTGCATAACCGCTTGACTCAGCTGGGAGTTAATCTCCCGGATGACACGGTCATTGACAGAATCCTTCAGTCGCTTCAACCAAGCTACAAGAGCTTTGTGATGGACTTCAATATGCAGGGGATGGAAAAGACCATTCCTGAATTATTTGCAATGCTGAAATCAGCAGAGGTATAAGTCAAAAAGGAACATCAAGTGTTGATGGTGAATAAAAACCACTAAGTTCAAGAAAGGCAAGGGTAAGAAGAACTTCAAGAAGGACGGAAGGGAGTTGCCGCACCCGGTAAGCAAGCTACTGGGAAGAAGCCAAAGGATGGACCCAAGCCCGAGACTGAGTACTTTTATTGCAAGGGAAGTGGTCACTGGAAGCGGAACTGCCCCAAATACTTAGCGGACAAGAAGGCCGGCAAAACAAAAGGTATATGTGATATACATGTAATTGATGTGTACCTTATCAGTACTCGTCGTAGCTCCTGGGTATTTGATACCAGTGCAGTTGCTCACATTTGTAACTCAAAGCAGGAGCTGTGGAATAAGCGGAGACTGGCAAAGGACGAGGTGACGATGCGCGTCGGGAATGGTTCCAAGGTCAATGTGATCGCCGTCGGCATGCTACCTCTACATTTACCTACAGGATTAGTTTTAAACCTCAATAATTTTTATTTAGTGCCAGCTTTGAGCATGAACATTGTATCAGGATCTCGTTTAATACGAGATGGCTACTCATTTAAATCCGAGAATAATGGTTGTTCTATTTATATGAGAGATATGTTTTATGATCATGCTCCGATGGTGAATGCTTTATTCTTAATGAATCTCGAGCGTAATACTACACATGTTCATAGTGTGAATACCAAAAGATGTAAGGTTGATAATGATAGTCCCACATACTTGTGGCACTGCCGCCTTGGTCACATAGGTGTCAAACGCATGAAGAAGCTCCATGCAGATGGACTTTTAGAGTCTCTTGATTATGAATCATTTGACACGTGCGAACCATGCCTCATGGGTAAAATGACCAAGACTCCGTTCTCAGGAACAATGGAGCGAGCAACCAACTTATTGGAAATCATACATACTGATGTGTGCGGTCCAATGAGCGTTGAGGCTCGCGGTGGCTATCGTTATGTTCTCACCCTCACTGATGACTTGAGTAGATATGGGTATGTCTACATAATGAAACACAAGTCTAAAACCTTTGAAAAGTTCAAGGAATTTGAGAGTGAGGTTGAGAATCAACGTGACAGAAAAATCAAGTTTTTGCGATCAGATCGTGGAGGAGAATACTTGAGTCACGAATTTAGCACACACTTAACAAAATGTGGAATAGTTTCACACCTCACACCGCCTGGAACACCTCAGCGTAATGGTGTGTCCGAACGTCGTAATCGCACTCTATTAGATATGGTGCGATCTATGATGTCTCTTACCGATTTACCGCTATCTTTTTGGGGCTATGCTTTAGAGACTGCCGCATTCACTTTAAATAGGGCTCCGTCGAAATCCCTTGAGACGACACCGTATGAATTATGGTTTGGCAGGAAACCTAAGCTGTCGTTTCTAAAAGTTTGGGGATGCGATGCTTATGTCAAGAAACTTCAACCCGAAAATCTTGAACCCAAGTCGAAAAAATGCGTCTTCATAGGATACCCTAAAGAAACTATTGGGTATACCTTCTACCTCAGATCCGAAGGCAAGATCTTTGTAGCCAAGAATGGATCCTTTCTAGAGAAAGAGTTTCTCTCGAAAGAAGTAAGTGGGAGGAAAGTAGAACTTGATGAAGTATTACCTCTTGAACAGGAAAATGGCGCAACTCAAGAAAATGTTCCTGAGGTGCCTGCACCGAATAGAGAGGAAGTTAATGATGATGATCATGAAACTTCAGATCAAGTTAATACTGAACTTCGTAGGTCGACAAGGACACGTTCTGCACCAGAGTGGTACGGCAACCCTGTCCTGGAAATCATGTTGTTAGACAACGGTGAACCTTCGAACTATGAGGAAGCAATGGCGGGCCCAGATTCCAACAAATGGCTAGCGGCCATGCAATCCGAGATAGGATCCATGTAAGAAAACAAAGTATGGACTTTGACAGACTTGCCCAATGATCGGCGAGCGATAGAAAATAAATGGATCTTTAAGAAGAAGACAGATGCGGATGGTAATGTGACCATCTATAAAGCTCGGCTTGTCGCTAAGGGTTATCGACAAGTTCAAGGGGTTGACTACGATGAGACTTTCTCTCCTGTAGCGAAGCTGAAGTCCGTCCGAATCATGTTAGCAATTGCCGCATACTATGATTATGAGATATGGCAAATGGACGTCAAAACGGCATTCCTTAACGGCTATCTTAAGGAAGAACTGTATATGATGAAGCCGGAAGGTTTTGTCGACCCTAAGAATGCTGACAAGGTGTGCAAGCTCCAACGCTCGATTTATGGGCTGGTGCAAGCATCTCGGAGTTGGAACATTCGCTTTGATGAGATGATCAAAGCGTTTGGGTTTACGCGGACTTATGGAGAAGCCTGCGTTTACAAGAAAGTGAGTGGGAGCTCTGTAGCATTTCTTATATTATATGTAGATGACATACTTTTGATGGGAAATGATATAGAAATCTTGGATAGCATTAAGGCCTACTTGAATAAGAGTTTTTCAATGAAGGACCTTGGAGAAGCTGCATATATATTAGGCATCAAGATCTATAGAGATAGATCAAGACGCCTCATAGGTCTTTCACAAAGCACATACCTTGATAAGATATTGAAGAAATTCAATATGGATCAGTCTAAGAAGGGGTTCTTGCCTGTGTTACAAGGTGTGAAATTGAGCTCAGCTCAATGTCTGACCACGACAGAAGATATAGAAGAGATGAGTGTCATCCCCTATGCCTCAGCCATAGGTTCTATTATGTATGCCATGTTGTGTACAAGACCTGATGTGAACCTTGCCGTAAGTTTGGTAGGAAGGTACCAAAGTAATCCCGGCAAGGAACACTGGACAGCGGTCAAGAATATCCTGAAGTACCTGAAAAGGACTAAGGAAATGTTTCTCGTTTATGGAGGTGACGAAGAGCTCGTCGTAAAGGGTTACGTCGACGCTAGCTTCGACACAGATCTGGATGACTCTAAGTCACAAACTGGATACGTGCATATTTTGAATGGTGGGGCAGTAAGTTGGTGCAGTTGTAAGCAGAGCGTCGTGGCGGGATCTACATGTGAAGCGGAGTACATGGCAGCCTCGGAGGCAGCGCATGAAGCAATATGGGTGAAGGAGTTCATCACCGACCTAGGAGTCATACCCAATGCGTCGGGGCCAATCAAACTCTTCTGTGACAACACTGGAGCTATTGCACTTGCCAAGGAGCCCAGGTTTCACAAGAAGACTAGGCACATCAAGCGTCGCTTCAACTCCATTCGTGAAAATGTTCAAGATGGAGACATAGATATTTGTAAAGTACATACGGACCTGAATGTAGCAGATCCGTTGACTAAACCTCTCCCTAGAGCAAAACATGATCAACACCAGAATTCCATGGGTGTTCGATTCATCACAATGTAACTAGATTATTGACTCTAGTGCAAGTGGGAGACTATTGGAAATATGCCCTAGAGGCAATAATAAAAGCATTATTATTATATTTCCTTGTTCATGATAATTGTCTTTATTCATGCTATAATTGTGTTATCCAGAAATCGTAATACATGTGTGAATAATAGACACCAACATGTCCCTAGTAAGCCTCTAGTTGACTAGCTCGTTGATCAACAGATAGTCATGGTTTCCTGACTATGGACATTGGATGTCATTGATAACGAGATCACATCATTAGGAGAATGATGTGATGGACAAGACCCAATCCTAAACATAGCATAAGATCGTATAGTTCGTTTGCTAGAGTTTTTCCAATGTCAAGTATCCTTTCCTTAGACCATGAGATCGTGTAACTCCCGGATACCGTAGGAGTGCTTTGGGTGTACCAAACGTCACAATGTAACTGGGTGACTATAAAGGTATACTACGGGTATCTCTGAAAGTGTCTGTTGGGTTGACACGGATCAAGACTGGGATTTGTCACTCTGTATGACGGAGAGGTATTACTGGGCCCACTCGGTAATGCATCATCATTATGAGCTCAAAGTGACCAAGTGTCTGGTCATGGGATCATGCATTACGGTACGAGTAAAGTGACTTGCCGGTAACGAGATTGAACAAGGTATTGGGATACCGACGATCGAATCTCGGGCAAGTAACATACCGATTGACAAAGGGAATTGTATATGGGGTTGCTTGAATCCTCGACATCGTGGTTCATCCGATGAGATCATCGAGGAGCATGTGGGAGCCAACATGGGTATCTAGATCCCGCTGTTGGTTATTGACCGGAGAGCAATCTCGGTCATGTCTACATGTCTCCCGAACCCGTAGGGTCTACACACTTAAGGTTCGGTGACTCTAGGGTTGTAAAGATATGTATATGCAGTAATCTGAAAGTTGTTTGGAGTCTCGGATGAGATCCCGGACGTCACGAGGAGTTCCGGAATGGTCCGGAGGTAAAGAATTATATATAGGAAGTGCAGTTTCGGCCATCGGGAAAGTTTCGGGGGTCACCGGTATTGTACCGGGACCACCGGATGGGTCCCGGGGGTCCACCGGGTGGGGCCACCCATCCCGGAGGGCCCCATGGCTGAAGTGGGAGGCAGAATCAGCCCTTAGTGGGCTGGTGTGCCCCCCTAGGCCCACCCCCTGCGCCTAGGGTTGGAACCCTAGCGTGGGGGGGCGCCCCACTTGCCTTGGGGGGCACTCCACCCCCCTTGGCCGCCGCCCCCCTTGGAGATTGGATCCCCCAAGGGCCGGCGCCCCCCCCCTAGGGGCCTATATAAAGGGGGAGGGAGGGGGAAGCCGCACCCTTGCATCTTAGCGCCCCCTTCTCCCCTGCTACACCTCTCCCTCTCGCGCAGACGCTCGGCGAAGCCCTGCTGCACGTGACAACTGCATCCACCACCACGCCATCGTGCTGCTGGATCTTCATCAACCTCTCCTTTCCCCTTGTTGGATCAAGAAGGAGGAGACGTCATCCGCTCCATATGTGTGTTGAACGCGGAGGTGCCATCCGTTCGGCGCTTGGTCATCGGTGATTTGGATCACGGTGAGTACGACTCCATCATCCACGTTCTAGTGAACGCTTCCGCTCGCGATCTACAAAGGTATGTGGATGCATCCGATCACTCGTTGCTAGATGAACTCATAGATGGATCTTGGTGAAACCGTAGGAAAATTTTTCTTTTCTGCAACGTTCCCTAACATCCTCCACTCCATCTTCCCTTCTCTCCTCCACCATACTACCCTCCTCCTCTCCGGCGACCTCCTCCTCCTCCTCTCCGGCGACCTCCTCCTCCCTCCTCTCCACCCCTCCCCTCCCCTCACGGTTTGTCCTCCCTCCTCTCCGGTGAGCTCCTCCTCCCTCCTCTCCGATGAGCTCCTCCTCCCTTCTCTCCTCCCATTCCCTCATGGTTTCTCCTTCCTCCTCTCCGATGCTTCGGTGAACTCCTCTCCAGCGACCTCCTCCTCCTCTCCGGTGACCTCCTCCTCCCTCCTCTCCGGCGAACTCCTCTTCGGCAAAAGAACACGGCAAAAGAACGTACAAGATCCAAAAACAGGAACAAAATTTGAAATAATATCGTGCCAAAAAACAAGCGAAAAAACGAGCAAAAAATGGGCAAAAAAATCATGATCCAGATCCAAATTCAAAATTCAAAAATAGCAATGGCGCACGGTGGGGGGTAGACGGTGCGCCACTACTATTTTCCCGCCTTCAAAATTCAAAAATACTAATGGTGCACCGTGGCCTATACTAATGGCGCACCAGTGGCCTATACTAATGGCGCACCGTGGCCTATACTAATGGCGCACCAGTGGTGCGCCATTAGTATACCAGATACTAATGGCGCACCAGTGGTGCGCCATTAGTAAAAAATACTAGTGGCGTGATACTAATGGCGCACCAGTGATGCGCCATTAGTAGGCAAAACTGGTGCGACATTAGGAGCCCTTTTCCTAGTAGTGATTGACTCTAGTGCAAGTGGGAGACTGAAGGAAATATGCCCTGGAGGCAATAATAAAGTTGTTATTTATATTTCCTTATATCATGATAAATGTTTATTATTCATGCTAGAATTGTATTAACTGTAAACTTGATACATGTGTGAATACATAGACAAAACAAAGTCTCCCTAGTATGCCTCTACTTGACTAGCTCGTTAATCAAAGATGGTTAAGTTTCCTAACCATAGACATGTGTTGTCATTTGATGAACAGGATCACATCATTAATAGAATGATGTGATGGACAAGACCCATCCGTTAGCTTAGCATCATGATCGTTGAGTTTTATTGCTATTTCTTTCTTCATGACTTATACATATTCCTCTGACTATGAGATTATGCAACTCCCGAATACCGGAGGAACACCTTGTGTGCTATCAAACATCACAACGTAGTTGGGTGATTAATAAGATGCTCTACAGGTGTGTCCGAAGGTGTTTGTTGGGTTGCCATAGATCGAAATTAGGATTTGTCACTCCGAGTATCAGAGAGGTATCTCTGGGCCCTCTCGGTAATGCATATCACTATAAGCCTTGCAAGCAATGTGACTAATGAGTTAGTTGTGGAATGATGCATTACAGAATGAGTAAAGAGACTTGCCGGTAATGAGATTGAACTAGGTATGATGATACCGACGATCGAATGTCGGGCAAGTAACATACCGATGACAAAGGGAATAACGTATGTTGTTTTACGGTTTGACCGATAAAGATATTCGTAGAATATGTGGGAACCAATATGAGCATCCAGGTTCTGCTATTGGTTATTGACCGGAGATGTGTCTCGGTCATGTCTACATAGTTCTTGAACTCGTAGGGTCCGCATGCTTAACGTTCGATGACGATTTGTATTATGAGTTATGTGTTTTGGTGACCGAAGTTTGTTCAGAGTCCCGGATGAGATCGCGGACTTGACGAGGAGTCTCGAAATTGGTCGACAGGTAAAGATTGATATATTGGAAGGTAGTATTCGGACACAGGAAGGGTTCCGGACTGTATCGGGTACATACCGGAGTACCGGAGGGGTTACCAGAACCCCCCCCCCCAAAGGAAAATATGGGCCATAGGAGGGAGGCTAACCAGCACATAAGGGGCTGGTGCGCCCTCCACAAGGGAGGAGGCTGAGTTGGTTTAGGGAAGGGGGCGCCACCCCCCTTTCCTTCTCCTACTCCCACTCCTTCCTTTTCCCTCCGGTGAAGAAAGGAAAATGGGGGCGAATCCTACTAGGACTAGGAGTCCTAGTAGGACTCCCCCCATGGCACACCCCTCTTGGCCGGCCACCCCCTCCTCCCCTCCTTTATATACGGGGGCGGGGGCACCCCAAAGGCACATCAATTGTTCTCTTAGCCGTGTGCGGTGGCTAGGGATGGCAACGGGGCCCCATACCTGCCAAACCCATGGGGATTTCATCTATTAGGGTGTGGGGATGGGCAAAAAACATCCCCATGGGGATATTTACCGAACTATTTTATTCCCCATAGGGTACAACGGGGATGGGGATGATATCCTACTCCCCAGACCCAATACCCATCGGGGACCCGGTTAGTAACTGTGATATTGCGGTCAACCTTAAAGTATTCACAAACAAACTTGTGAAAACAAAAAAAGCTCTGAAAAAACCTTAAATGTATCTCACATCCTCACCTCAGCTGCCACCATGACCAAGAAGTCAATACGACCTAGATTGGCATTAGTAGGACAAGGACAACACCATGTATGTATGTTGATTATAGGGTGTCATATTATGTATATGCGTATTTGTTTATGGGGATGGGGACCCAAATGGGGCCCCGTTCCCTAGTGGGGCATGGGTATGGGGAAATTTCATCCCCACTCATGTAAACGGGGATGGGGATGGGATGATAGGGAATAGATGGGAATGGGGATGTTGTAGGTAACCCCATAGGGGATTGTCCCCATTGCCATCCCTAGCGGTGGCCCCCTCCACGGTTTAATCCTCCGGTCATAGCGTCATAGTGCTTAGGCGAAGCCCTACACGGATCACATCACCATCAGCGTCACCACAATGTCGTGCTGACGGAACTCTCCCTCAACCCTCTGCTGGATCAGGAGTTCGAGGGACGCCATCAAGCTGAATGTGTGCTAAACTCGGAGGTGCCGTACATTCGGTACTAGATCGGTTGGATCGTGAAGACGTTCGACTACATCAACCGCGTTAACCTAACGCTTCCGCTTTCGGTCTACGATGGTACGTGGACACACTCTCCCCCTCTCATTGCTATGCATCTCCTAGATAGATCTTGCATGTTCGTAGGAACTTTTTGAAAATGCATGCTACGTTCCCCAACACTTTGGCCCATTGGTATGACCATGTCTCGCCTTATTATTATATAAATCCACTATGCTTTTGTTATTCCCAACACAAGGATGGGTGTATCCATGTTCATTGTTTGTAAATGTTTTAGTTGAGCATAGATCAACATGTGGGATACAACGAGAGGTTTTTTTGATAAGATTGATGTATCCGTCTTCTCACTTTGAGAGGGGGGTGTAGATTCTTGTGGAACCCACAATAATGGTGTCGGTGTTGTCATCGTCGCATTCGAAATTTGGCCATGTGGGAAGAATCATCTAATGCCCTATATATATGGGAGAGAGAACCCCCACTAGGAAAAAATCATTATTTTTGATATAGAAAATTAGTATAGTGCTACATTTTCTCTTGTGATAACCGTTGGTTTACTTGTTGGGCCATACCTTTCTTGTCTCAAGGCAAGGATGGCAACATATGAACACAATATGCGCATGTTTCTTGGTTTACTAAATTTTGATAACGGAATCTCCGAATTTGTTAACCTCATCAAGACAAAAAAATTGGCAAATTCTCGAGAAGGATAAACATGGGGAGCACATGAAGGTCTATTAGTGGATAATTCAGATAAGGTATCACAACCGAATCGCCTGGCTAGATGAATATATACAAATATGCAAGTGTGCCTCCCAAAATATTATGAATGTGACCACTCTATACATATTCCTAGTATTGATGTATGATGTGTACATGTTTGTCCAATATTTAAATATAAATATGGGATAAATAGTGTTCTACTTTCTTCCGTAAAGAGCTTATATGGAAGTTATATTTATGATGGTTGTTAGATCTATAACAAAAGGGCCTTGTAGGAGTGTTTTTTAATATAACTAATACATGTTGGAATCATAATTGAATAGTCATAATAAAAATCCAAACTTGGAAAGGTTTTCATACGTAGATTCAACTCACGAGTGAAACTTGAGTGGTATTATATGCCACTATTACCATTGCAAAATATTATGCTAATGTATCATATATCTCAAATTGTATTGCAAAGGGAGAAGTACCAGCCATTAGTAAAGGACCAATCATGGTATGTCATAAGAAACAGTATAACACTATGGTCATGGTGGATAATAAGCAAAATGTCAAGGTAAAGGAAGAGGATGAGGAAGATATGAATACAAAAGTGAAAAGGAAGCAAAATAAAGATGAAGGTGTGATAAGAAAACAGAGGAGAAGAAAAATTCCTCGGAGAGGAAGATGGCTAAGTACAAGGAGGAGAAAGAGAAGAAATCAAGAGTTGTTGATAAGAATGATGATAAGGAGAAGGAGAGGGGGGATCGGAGGAAATGAAAGGGAAATGAGAAGAATGTGAAGTCACATAAGGAAAGAAAGGAGGAGAATGAGAATGAGAAAGAAGAGCAAGAGCAGCGAGAAATTCAAAAGGAGAAAGAGGAGGAATAAAAGGAGATAAATGAGTAGAAGGGACGGAAGGAGATTGATAAAGAGGAAGAGGGGTGAAAGAAGGGGCGTGAGAAAGACCGGGATGGCAAAAAAACCGCCCACTTATTTAGGGCATTGACATCCCATTCATTTATGGACACGTGGCAAGTTTTCTTGATCACCAACAAACAAAAGAGACTAACTCATTTTAGCTATTCCATTTTTAACTACCATATTTTGCATGATTGCTGTGAAGGTTATCTTTTCCATTGTGGTTCAATTTTAGAAATTGTGCTCTCTAATTGTATAGATTTAAAACGATAGATATATCTATTTCACCCAATAGATTCTTTGTTCAATTAGTGATTGATATGTTTCAAACATGGACTATACAATGTTTTCTACCGTTCAGAAGGATAAACAAGATAACATATCCAAAATATAAACTACTTCATGAATGTTGATATTTTTGTGTAGATTATAAATAAAAGAGACATATGTAACATTTCCGCAAAATATAATGTCAATTGAGCGATGACTGATAGCTTGGAAATAATTAGTACATGTAGTACTTTATTTATTGGTATGAGATGGCTTGATTTTGTAAAATGATTCTTATATTCTTGTTATCGTGCTAACGTTTGTCTATGTGCACATCGAACTGTAAGAAGAATCAGAGCATCGTCCACCCAAGAAGTCCAAGGCTAAGGTGATATGGTCGCCATCTCGTGATTCATCTTCTAAGGCAGCAGCATCAAGTGATAATTTGGCAGGTAATTAAGAATAGCCGTACAATGGATTGATTTCATATTAGCTATTGTGTTGGCTAAATGTTGTCAAATGATTCATAGGCTCTTGTTATCTACCTAACCTATATGCACATCCATTGTAAGCAGAGTTGGCCAGTCGTCCATCCAAAGAATACAAGGTTGAGGGCAAAAGCTCTGGTGCTCCCTTAATTGTTTATACCAGGTATGTTGCTTCAGCATCTAAAAGAGTTCCCCTCAAAAAAGCGTCTGAAGGAGCAGCGTCAAGTGAAAATTTGGATAGTATCTAAGAATCCTCGGATGTAGAATCGAATTCAAAATGAGTAGTCCTACTTGTTTTACGCACACACATATATATTGGCTTAAGATGGCTTAGATGTTGTGTTAGTCTTGGCTCTGCTAGCTAGATATAGCTGTCTTATACTATAAAATGTTTCATATCTATATCCTCTTGTCACCGAGTTAATGAACTTTGCCCGCATAAAGTTTATATAGGTGTATTCGCACCAGAATCTGTGTGGACGGACTTAACCACGTGGCAGAAATCTTTTGGTAAAAGGCATAGTAAACACAATCAATTTCCAATGTTCAACAAGAGAAATGGTGAAAACCAACCTCACAGAGGTAAAACTTATTTTCTTCCTTCCTTCCTTCCTTCCTTCCTTCCTTGCTCCTGTAAACGTGCTCTTCTATTATACTGCTAGTACTAATTCGAACAAACTTGAAGTGAACTATCTTGATATAAGTCTGCATCTTTTTATACTAGTTGTAATCTAGTTTATGGGAAGGCTGGGATAAACGTTGCACCAAAAAAGGCTCACGTCCCACTTTATATATAAAGCAATGATCATGCAAACCAAGCCATACAACACGAACCAGCAATACACGCGCACAAGGCTAGATAGAAGGGTCTTAAGGACAACTACACAACCCCGAAAACTTGAAGCACACTACATGAGGAAGCAACTTGGAGACGTCGGAGCTCTCAACCGTGAACGAGTCACCGCGAAGAGATGAAGTCGTGCATGACGAGCCGGGTACTTCAAGGGCGCGCCATCAAGAAGGGCAAGACATTGGAGCGCCGCCACCGCCTGATCCAAGGATCAAGGTTTCCCTCGAAGCAGCATGAAGGACGAAGAGTAGCCACGACAACGCCTTCAATAAGGAAATGACGCCCATAGCCGCTGCCGCCGTCGTCCTGGCAGAGCCAGAGCAGGCTTCCCCCCCGGCAAGCACTTCTCCTTCAGAACACAGTACAACAGGCTACGGCTCCTGCGCCAACGCCACCGACCACCGGACTCTGGCTACCACGCCGCCCACATGGCATGTCACCTAGTCAATATCTGAGCCGCGAGCTCCGCCCCTAAGCACCGCAGCTCCCACCACCAAGGCCGCCGCCCCGGCATCCATAGCTCCAACTCCACCCTCGCCCCACGCTTGCAACCAAGATGACAAAAGAGACGGGCGGGAAGGCACCACCTTCCCAACCCCTGGACAACTCCCAAGACCACACTCACCCCCGGTCTAGCCATCTCTAGCCTCCACCACCCCACCTTGAGCCTCCGGGCAAAGGCGAGCTCCCCAGTAGTGCACCACCACTAGACAGGAGGCAAGGATCATGTCAAGGCACCCCTGCCGACAGAACATCCCTCAACGGTGGGCGAAATTGGAAAAGTCCAGCCCTTTTGGCACCCTGCACACGCCTATCTTGGGGATGGAGCGGACCCGCTCTCAGATCGACACCGCCACCGAATACCGCGCCATCCACCACCGCTACATTTGTCGTGAGCAGCAGGTGTCGCAACTCCCTCGACAAGGGCGTCCACGAAGGCAGCGGCGGCCTTGCCGCACCCAGATCTGGGGCGCCAGCCTCGGCCGCCGCAGCCCCGCCCCCGCCACATACCTAGGCTCCTCGACGCTGCTGGCTCCTGCCCAACGCCCACTAAGATCCGCCGCCTCATCACGCCGCCGACGCACGCAGATCGGGCGAGGTCCGCTGTGCTGTCGCCACCAGCCACGAGGTTGGGAGAGCTGGGCGGGGATTGCGCAGGGGTCTGCTCCGCAGCCACCTTCCTTGGAGGCCGCCCGGACTTTACAGGTGGCGCCTCCGGCGGCTACATGACGAGAATGGGGGAGAAGGGGAGTCGGCGGCACGCAAGGATCATCCCCCCCCCCCCCCCCCCGTGTCGCTAGACGCGGGAGAATTACTATTACAATCCTGGGATAAACATCGCAGAGGCGTCCAGTAACTGAAAGGGAGAAGGAAGACGCCACGGAGAAGACGCGGAGGTTCAAATCCGAGAGGCCCTCTGCCGTCAAGGAAATGAAGCACATCGATGTCTAAGCCTCCTGAGTCACGATGCACATGTTCAAAGCCAAGCATTTAGTATCTCTTTCTTTTTACTCTCTGTATTACTTGTTGACAATACTCATATGTACTACTATTTGACTCCATTGCTCGCTTATTGATCGACTTGGGACACTTTCGATCATCCCAAACATGTTCATCGAAAATTTCCTCCCGAAGGACAGCAGGAAGATGACGCTGTGGGACCCGCAGGCGAAGCCATGGAAGGTGCGGGACGAGTACACCAGCGGCGTGTGCCCCCGTGCGGCATTCAACACCGGGTGGGGCGTGCTCATCATGGAGAACAACCTGGAGAGGTGGGATGTGTGCGTCTTCGAGCTCCTGGACCATGACTACAACATCAAGCTGCACATCTACAGGGCCGTGCCAGAGATGACCCCTGCGTCATCGCCACAAACCCAGTCACAGACGAGTGATTGTGTGCCTGAAAGTGGCAGACATGTTATATTGTCGTTGTCAAAACATAACGTTTGGAATTATGTGTTTTCGTTTGTTCGCCGTGACCTAGGGTTTTTCCCTTGCCCCGAATTCCCTTTTATATGTTATGTATATATATATGTAATCCCGAAATATTTGAAAGTTCCATCCAGCCGCCGGGCCGCCGCCCCAACCCATCTAAATCTCATCGAGATCTTCTCCCGTCCTCACAACCAACGAACCTCCATCTAAATCCACATCCAGATCTTCTCCCGTCCTCTCCTTGGAATTTGAATCGATCGAACGCCCCTTGGAGAGGCCTGTATTCTGATCCATCGAGATCGCGATTGGTTCACTGCTACGCGCTTGGTAAGCCCTACTACGGTATATCTGATCTATGCTAGATCAACAAAATCTTTAGCTTTTCAATCACCTTGGCGTTCTACAAATCCATGGTGTGCATCGTGATTTTGTTCTTTCCACCCCAAGAAATGGTGTTCGTTGTTCCTAAATGATTTAGTTCAGCGTAGATTCAACGTGTGGGATATAATTACAGGTTTTACCGGTTGACAAGATTGAATTCCTTCTTCTCTCGCCCTGGGCGTATATTCCTAATGATGCATTCGGTTTTATGCTACCTATTCTCCAGTGATAGTCGTTGTGTTGCTAGTTAGGCCATACTTTTCTTGTCTCAAGACAAGGATGGTGCAAATTTGAATCATCCATATATGCATGCTCTTGATTTCCTGAATTTGCACAAGAATGGTCGAATTTGTAAATCTCTTCAAGAAAAATAAATGTGTTAATTTGGCAAATACTCTAAAAGGATAAAATAAAGGGGACCACTGTTAATGGATAGATCAGACAGGGTATCAAAACCGCATTACCTAGCGACATGGATATATACAGATATACAAGTATGCCGCGACACAAAATTATGTGTGCATGTAGCCACTATATATATATATGTTAATATGTATGTATGTATACTTGTGTGCACTGGTGAAGCATCGTTAGGGCAAAAGTGTGTCGTTGCCTGCCTCAGCCTTTCTAGATACACCCAGCACAACCTCACCTCGCCCTGCTCAGCAAGAGGTGGGGCGGAGGTCTAGCCGAAAAGATTAGCTTAGTAGAATCGTGAAGTAGTGCCAAGGGTGACCCGAGCGACTTTTTTATTCTCCTGTGAGGTCAGCCACCATGCATTTCCTTTGTAGCTCCGCCACTGCTTGTGTGTCCAACATTCAAATATAAATATGGGATACATTTTGTTCTTTTTCCATCCCTCAAGAGGTTATATAGTAATTATATTTATGTTGATTGTTAGTTTTGTAACAAAGGAGTCTGTAGGAGTGTTCTTGAAAATAAGTAATGCAGTTGGGAATATCCAATGCAAACAAACTTGTGTTTTATGTAGATTCAGCTCTCGAGTAAAACTTGAGTATATATATACACCATTGTTACCTTCGCCAAAAGTGTTATACTAATATATGCATATATTTCTCCTATTGTATTGCAGAGACAGAAGTGTGTGGCATATGTAAAGGTCCAATCATGGTACACCATCAAAAGCAATATAGCACTATGGGTATGATAGATGATAAGCAGAATGTGAAAGTGAAAGAAGAGGGTGGTGAAAATATGAATGCGAAAGAGAAAAAGAAACAATGCAAAGAAGAAGGTGATAAGAAAAAGGAGGTGAAGAAGATGACTAAGTATAAGGAGAAGAAAGAGAGAACGAGGGGTAATGACAAGGATAATGAGAAGGAGAAGGAGGATCAGAGGAAACGGAAAGAAAATGAGAAGAAGATGAGGGCACATAAGGAAAGAGAGAAGGAGAATGATAAAGAGGAGGAGTTGAAGGAGCAGAATGACACAAAAAATTGCCCACAGTTCTTTAGGTTCCTAATGACCAGTTCATCTATGGAACAAGAGGTAAGTTTTCTTGATTCATAACATAAATTAAGGAGACTAACCCATTATTGGTCCTCCATTTTTATGTATCGTATTTTCATGATTGTTGTGAAGGTTCTCTTTCTGTTTGCGGTCCACAGAATGGTGCTTACTAATTTGACAAAGTTAAAATGGTACATATTTCATCAGAATTTTTGTTCGATTAGTCATTGATATTTTTCAAATATGGACTATACTATGTGGTCTGACTTTGAAAAGGAATAAAAGAGAGATAACATATCCGCAACATATATGAGTATGTCATCCAATATATAAACTAGTTCATCAAAGTTGATTTTATTCGTATTTATAGTTTTGTAGATTGTAAAGAAAAGAGACACATGTAAATTTTTGCCCAAAATATAATGCCAAGTGAGAGTGACCGAGAGAATATATGCTTGTTTGGATAGGGGCTTGGACCCAAGCCTTGAATTCGTTTAGACTGATTATTTACACCATTAACCATTACCAAACTCTTGAAATCAATCTCCAACACTACTATCAAACATGTCACTACTAAAGGGGCAGAATTGATCGCTTTTGATGGGTGCCAGGATCAGCACTAATCTGTTGTCTGTGGAGACTCATCCATCACTCGTGGGATAGAGCCCATCAGTGGAGTGCCTATATTTTAAATAGCGGGCTATGGCATTTAGCGGCGACCCTTAAAAACAGCTATAGCGGGCTATAGCACCAAATTGTACGTGAAATCATTTAGCGGCAACACCCTCAAACAGCTATAGCGGAGCTATAGCGGGGCTATAGCCGGCTATTTAAAACTAAGACACGGACGGTCGCTCGTCACTGACCATGTCAGCACTTTGACGTATATATGACCGTCCTTATGTGGTGACAAGTTAAATGCTATGTATTCATAGCATGCAGCACATATCATTTTTCACTATAACAAACATTTCATATATTCAGAACATTTGCTTGAAAGATTCTGAAAAACTGCATCATCACATAGACAGAAACTCATTACACATTCATCTGAACATAAAATCCATCGGCCATTTCTAAGACATAGCACACAACCTTTTTATATTATTTTTTAGTTTTGGGTTGTGCTCGACATACTTAGTCATTGATTTATATGATAACATATGTTGCAGACAATTCCCGAAGACTGCCACAAATACTTGGAAGAGTGTACAGGAACAGTTTCACTGAGAGGTCCAAGCGGAAATTTATGGCCCGTAGAGCTGGCTAAAATCTCCGGGGAGCTATGCTTTGCACGTGGATGGAAGGAGTTCCTCTGCGACCATCGCATCGTGTATGGCTACCTGCTGGTTTTCCGTTACGATGGGAACTCACAGTTCTCAGTCACGGTATTCTTGTCATCATCCTGCGAGGCACCGTATGCGTTTCTAGCCCAGCCGCAGCGCATGGGCGCCACCGCTGTGGCAGCAAAGGATGAGAATGGGCACACGGGCACCAATGCAGATGGTACTGCCCCGCAAGAAGAAGACTCTCACATTGGCACAGGTGCAGATGGTACTCCACAAAATGAAGGAGAAGAAGAAGATGCTTCAGAAGAATATGAAGGGAGCGACAACATGAGTGTCGATCATTGTTTTGGGTACCGCTCGAAATTTCGCAATCCCGAGCGGTTACCGCGTTTACCGCTACCCCACGGAAAACACTCATACCAAGCAAAAAAATTCGAGTTTTTTTGAAATTTGAATTCAAACGATCACTCGGCTGTTAAATAAGCGGCAACTCTCATGTAGCAACAGTGCTCACATTGGCATAGTGGCAAAGGCTTGCTCCGTGGAGCGGCAGGTCGCGGGTTCGTGTCTTACCTTCCACACTTTTTATTTCTTTTTTAGAATGCGAAAGTAAAAAAGTAACAGAGTTGAAAAATTCTGGAGCCGCAGGAGTCGAACTCGAAATCTCTGACCAAGCGGCATCGGTGGGTGCGTGTGTTCAGCCACTACGCTCGGAGAAAGACTGTGACATTATAGAGTTAAAAGTTTATCTATATCAACTTTGAAATATTTGAATTCAAAATTTGATTTTGAATTTCGTCCGAATTTTTTTCTGGTATTTCGTGGTTACCGTGGGAACCGTGAATTTCGGTGCCCCTCGAGAAAAAAGGCTCGCTTGGGATCCAAAACCTTGGTGTCGATGCTGACGGCGCTGGTCCACAAAAGGAAGAAGAAGATGCATTATCAGAGAATCCAGATAATGAGGAAGAAAGTGAATGGCGCAGCGCACCATCGCAGCAACAGAAGGAGGATCAAGACAAGATCGACAATGGTTTTGTGGTCGGGAAGAGGACTAGGTTCAGGAAGGTTGATGATATCATGACAGAAGTGGTCCGATCCAAGAAGTCCAAGGCTAAGGAAGGGAAAAGACATGAAGCTCAATCTAGTGATTCGAAGTCTGAAGGAGAAGCATTAGGTGACAGTTTAGAAAGTAATTAAGAAGAACCCTCCCACACTGTTTGATTGATTTCAAAATTATTAGTACCACTTCTACTTTTTACATATATGTTGGTTTGAAATGGTTTAATGTTGTCAAATGATTCTTATGATGGTTTTATCGAGCTAATTGTGACTGTGTGCACATCAATTAAAAGCAGAATCGGGGCTTCGTCCACCCAGGAAGTCCAAGGCTACTGAGGAGAAAAGGCCTGAAGCTCCATCAGGTGATAGTTTGGCAGGTAACCAAGAATAACCCTCCGATGGATGATTGATTTCAAAATAATTGATAGTACTACTTTTTACATACATATTGGTGTGAGATGGCTTGGTGTTGTAAAATGATTTATGTGCTCTTGTTATCGAGCTAACATGTACATGTGTGTGCATCAATGTAAGCAGAATTTGTCCATTGTTCACCCAGGAAGTCCAAGGCTGAGGGGAAAAGGTCTACTGCTTTAGCTTCTAAAGGAGCAGCATCAAGTGACAGATTGAAAGGTAATTAAGAGGAAGCCTCTGATCGAGAATCGGTTTCAAAATAAGTAGAATTTTCTTGCAGGTAAAAAAGTATTACTTGTTTCACACACATGTATTAGTTTGGGATGGCTTAAATGTGTGTCAGTTTTCATTCTGCTATCTAGATAGCAATGGTCTTGTACCGTAAAATGATTCCTGTATAAGCATTAGGTGACAGTTTAGCAAGTATTAAGAAGAACCCTTCCACACTGATCGATTGATTTCAAAACTATTATTACCACTACTTTTTACACGTATATTGGTTTGAAACGGTTTAATGTTGTAAAATGATTTTTATGGAGCTAACCTGTGTATCTGTGCACATCAATACAATTATAAGCAGAATCAAAGCGTCGTCCACCCAGGAAGCCCAAGGCTGCGAAGGGGAAAAGGCCTCAAGGTCCATGTGGCCATTCGGAGTCTGAGGGAGCAGAATCAGGTGACAGTTTGGCAGGTAACTAGAATAACCCAATCGATGATTGATTTTAAAATAACTGGTACTACTTTTTACGTATATATTGCTATGAGATGGCTTGGTGTTGTAAAATGATTTCTGTGCTCTTATTATCGTGCTAAAATGTACATGTGTGCATATTGATGTAAGCAGAATTGGTGCATCGTCCACCCAAGAAGTCAAGGGCTGAGGGGAAAGGGTCTGCTGCTTCATCAGCTTCTAAAGGAATTACATCAAGTCACAGTTTGGCAGGTAATTAACTTGAAGCCTCCGATCGAGTATTGGTTTGAGATGGCTTAAATGCTGTGTCAGTTTTGACTCTGCTATTTAGATAGCAATGGTCTTCTCCGCTGAAAAAAGATAGCAATGGTCAATTGGTCATGTCATCGAGCTAACTTGCGCGCATATAGTTCATACAGGTGTACTTGCGCCAGAATCCGTATGCAAGGACTTAACCAAATTACACAAATCTTTTGGTAAAAGATATAGTATGAAGGCTCAGTTCCCGATGTTCAATAACAGCAATAGTGAAAACCAACCTGGTAGAGGTAAATCTTCTTCCTTCCTACGCTGATTACAACAAAATTTGAACTGAACTATCTTAGTAATTTGCATCTTCTTTTATACTTAGTTATCGTCAAGGTTCAGAGAAGGCCGGAATTAAAGTCGCAGAGACGTCAAGTAACCCAAAGGGACAAGGAATATGCTATGGACAGGGCACAGAGGTTCCAATCCAAGAGGCCCTTCGTGATCAAGGAAATAAAGCACACCGATGTCTATGTGTCGTACTTCATGGTAATTGATCGAATTCTTCTCTGGATGGATACACATATTCTAAAACTGCATTGCTCGCTTACTGATCGACCTGGGACACTGCAGATCATTCCAGAAATGTTCGTTGAAAATTTCCTCCCGAAGGAAAGCAGGAAGATGACGCTGTGGGACCCACAGGCGAAGCCGTGGAAGGTGTGGTACGAGTACACCGGCGGGGAGTGTCCCCGTGCGGCGTTCAGCGCCGGGTGGGGCGCGCTCGCCATGGAGAACTACCTGGAGAACAGGGACTTGTGTGTGTTCGAGCTCCTGGATGATGACTACAACATCAAGCTGCACGTCTATAGGGCCGTGCTGGATATCACCCCCTTCGCCCTGGCCCCAAAACATCATCAACAGGGTTGTGCATAGCCCTTTGTTTTTGTTCTAGTATATCGTTGATGATGGAGGTGTGTGTTGGTGACTATTTTGTTGAATTATTATGAGATCATATTACTTGGTGAATCGTGTTTTTGGCTGTTTTATTGAATATTGGCATTCATTGCTTTTCTTGTCGTAGCAAATATCAATATATATGTGATTTCTTTACAGAGAAAGCCATTAGATAGCTCTTTTTTACTGCATTGTTGATCAAAAATGGTACAAGAAAGTTCGGCAGTTCGGTCCAATTAAGGCACATTTCTTCTTGCGTCACTCGCTTAAGTACGGGATGCCAGATCTCTTAAAACTCTTTTTGAGGAAAGCTGTCATGGGCTGATGGCCGATTTTATTGATCAGGATTCAAAGATATATCATTTTCTAAGGCAGCCAAAATCAGGAGGATCATCAAGCCATTGATGGTTACCCTCGGTAAACTTTGCCAGATTATGAGTAGCCCTATTGGCCTCCCTAGGGGAATGTGAAAAAACTACACGAGAGAAATTGTGACAAAGAAAAGTACACTCTTTATATATAGCAGCCGCCACACCTAGAGAGTTTCCGCCATTGTGCATGAAACTTCCATGCAACCACTTTCAACTAATAGTCTATTGCACCCTACGTTCCCAGCAAGAATCAAACCATCTCGAAGGACGTACTCAATCTACACATTCTCGGGTGGGATTAAGACCCATCTTTACCTATTAGAGATGTAGGTGGATTAAATATCGATTCTCGTCAACCTTGTAAAAAATAAAATATTGATGTGAGTAATTTAAATGAATCCTTAATTTTGTTGTGTGGCTTCCAATAAAGCAGAGATGGCAGATAATCAGTGGATGTATAGTGGGTTTTTCTGTCGGAATCAAGTAACAACAGAGTGGGTCGAGAAAACTGATGTGTTTTTTAAAGAGATATTCCGTAGTCCAATGAGGATGGTGCCAGAATGCCCGTGTGCCAGATGTAAGAGACGTATCCGCAGAGATAAGAGTGAGATGACTAAGCACCTTCGCACGCATGGATTTATGCCCAACTTTAATATGCCGATAAACTTTGCCCAGCGGGACCGTGGTAGAGAGGATGTGATACGACAACGCGTCGCTGGTTATGAGGACGATGGGGTTAGAGACATACTAGATGATGTCTTTGCTGCACAGCCGACACCTCCGTCACATTCAGCGAATGAACCGGAGGAGCCGGAGGAAACCGCAAAGGCCTTCCTGGAAATCTTGGCCTCCTCAAAGAAACCTCTCTATGAGGGTGCCAAGCTGTCTGTGCTGGATGCCATCTCGCAACTGATGGCAGTCAAGGCTAAGTACGGTGTAGCCGAGGTTGCTTCGAAGCATTTCTAGGAGTATGGGCTAACAGCCTGCCTGAGGGCCATGAACTGCCGAAAACCATGTACGCTGCGAAGAAAATCATGAAGGCGCTCTCCATGGACTATGAGAAAATACATGTTTGTCCAAAGAATTGCCTTTTGTTTAGGCATGAGTATGCGGATGACAAGAACTATAGGAAGTGCGGCTCCTCTCGGTATATTGAGGTGGTCGATAAGCATGGTCAGAAGCAGCAGCTAAAAATCCCTGTGAAGGTTCTTCGGTATCTTGATTTTATAAAAAGACTGCAGCGCCTTTTCATCACGGAGGAGTCTGCCAAAATGATGAAGTGGCACATGGAAGGGAAAAGGTACAATCCAAAAAAAATTGTACATCCATCAGGAGGTGAAGCATGGAAGTCATTCGATATAGAGTACCCAGAGAAAGCAGCCGAGGTTGGGAATGTCAGAATTGCTATAACAGGTGATGGGTTCAATCCATATGGTATGCCGTCTAATCCATGCAGCTGTTGGCCCGTATTTGTTATTCCGCTCAATCTCCCTCCCGGCGCCATAATGCAACGCAAGACCATGTTCCTGTCGCTTATAATTCCGGGGCCTGAATATCCGGGGAAGAATTTGAGTGTGTTTATGCAGCTGTTGGTGGATGATTTGCACCAGTCTTGGTACTTCCCGAGGTTGACATACGACCGACATTTGCAGAAAAATTTCTTGATGAAAGTTTGGCTACAATATTGCATGCATGACTTTCCCGATTATGCCCTGTTCTGCGGATGGTGTACAAGTGGAAAGATGCCTTGCCCAGTGTGCATGCAGGCCTTGATTTTCATTTGGTTGAAGAAGGGTGGCAAGTATGTTGCATTTGACCTGCATCGACAGTTCCTCCCTCCAGACCATCCTGATAGGGAAGACAAGAAGAACTTCACAAAAGGCAAAGTTGTCCATGAAGAAACCGAGATTCCAACGTTTTCTGGTGCGGATGTGCTTGCTCAGCTGAAAGCTCTTAAGCCTGCCGGTGAAGGGAAAGGAAAAGGCAAAGGCAAAGCCACATGCGAAGACGAGGGCGAGGGCAAAGGAAAAGGTAAAGGGAAATTTTTTTTAAGGATATGGTGAGACGCACAACTGGACTCACATTACCCCCTTCACGCAGCTTCCCTATTTTAAGGACCTCAAACTTCCATACAACATAGACGTGATGCACACCGAAAAGAATGTCGCAGAGTCCCTTTTTCACACAATCGTCAACATTCCTGATAAGACAAAGGATAATGTTAATGCTAGAGTTGATCAACAGAATATTTGTGATAGACCACATCTACACATGCAGCCTCCCACAGGCAGTCGAAAATCTTGGTTCAAGCCAGATGCTGACTTCGTACTTAAAAAGGATCATGGGCATTCAAGTGGCTGAAACACATCGTGAAGTTCACTGATGGTTATGTGTCGAATATAAGTAAGGGGGTCAATCTTTCAGTGGGCAGAGTGACCGGGCTCAAGAGTCATGACTATCATGTATGGATTGAGCGGATTATGCCGGTGATGGTTCGGGGCTATGTTCCCGAGCGTGTCTGGCGTGTGCTTGCGGAGTTAAGCCATTTCTTCCACACGCTTTGTGCTAAAGAAGTATGTCCTGAGAAGATAAAAGAAATGCATAAGAAGGCGTCGGAGTTGATATGCAAGCTAGAGAAGATCTTCCCGCCAGGCTTCTTTACTCCGATGACACATCTCATTTTGCACCTCCCGAACGAGGTATTGTTGGGGGGCCCTATGCAGAATCGTTGGCAGTACGGCCCTGAGAGACAGAACAAGCATCTGAGACAGAAATGTGGAAACAAAGCTAAGATTGAAGCTTCCATAGCTGAGGCAGTTATCCTAGAGGAGGTGGCAGACCTCAGGACAGCCTACTATCTGGACCATGTTCCCACGTTGCACAATAAGGTGTCTCGATACAATACAGAAGAACCCAAGTATAAACCCAAGTTGCCTCTATTCATCGGGCAAGGTGGTAGGGCTGGATGCTCGAAACCTTATCTCATGCCACGAGATGAGTGGGAGGATGTCATGTTCTATATCTTGCACAACATCAAGGAAGTTGAGGATGAGTGGATGAGGTAATACCTTTGCACCATTCTTTTACTCAATTCATTATGTTCACTTTGCCTAGTTCTTATACCGCTTTTCTTATTGTAGTCGATTCGTTGAAGAAGAATGGACGGGAATGCTACCTCCTACTGAAGCGGAGGCACTTGCTCTTCTCCGAAAGGGTGCTGATGGAAGGAAAAATTTCGTTGCGTGGTTCATGGAGAAAGTAATTGTTCACACTTTCAATTAAACTCATGCACCCTATAATTTCAATTAAACTCGTGCACCCTATAATTTCAATTAAACTTGTAGGGAAATGATCCGACCGAACCAATGGATGAAGAATTGAGATGGGTTTCCATGGGTTTTGACCCTGTCGTCATGACATGCCAAAAGTATGATGTGAATGAGTATCGCTTCCATACAGAGGAGCACCAGAACAGTCGGCCTGATCCCAAAACCATAAATACCGGAGTCTTCACTGAAGGAGATAATAAAGTAGATTACTACGGAAGGGTAGGGAAAATATGCGAGCTTACATTCAAACGTGGTTGCGAACACCTAAGTCTCACTGTGTTCAAATGCCGATGGTTCGACCCCAAAAAGGGTCTGAGACATACGCCTTCTGTTGGTTTAGTTGAAGTTAAACCATCAACCTTCGATGCCGGAGCTGATCTCTTTATCGCCGCTACCCAGGCCATACAAGTATAATTATCTACCTTACCCATGCCAGAAAGAGTACCTAAAGGGTTGGGAAGTTGTGTTCAAGGTGTCGCCGCATGGTAAGCTACCAGACCCGAACGATGATGATTACTACAACATAAACCCCATGACATACGAGGGAGTGTTCTATCAAGAGGAACATGATGACGTGGTCCAAAACAACGAGGATGATGACTTGGGTTATGTTGACCTGGACCCAAACGACGACGACGCACGGATTGATGGTGAGGCAGTTGTGAATCAAAGAGACATAATTATGCTTGAAAAGTTAAATGAAGACACTGACGATGAGGAAGAGCCTCCACCTCCATCAGACAACGAAGAAGATATGCGTGATAGTGATGATGCGATCGGTTCACAAATAGATTACAATAGTGATGATTCATATGGGTTCTAGAAAATGTAAGTTCTTTTAATGATCATTACAATAGTATGCTTAATGTGCTCTTCTGGTATTAATGTTTTTCCTGTATGCTTGTTTAATTTATATACTTACTAATTGTTTATTCTCTTCTCAATGCAGGTTTGCTACTCATGGGCAAGTCTAGCGGCGCCAGTTTCCTCAGTAAATTCAAAGGACTTACTCGGAGTGGACGAGCCCACAAGGTTCCCCCCCCCCCCCCCCCCCCGACTACGCGAGGATGACACCTCATAGGGAGGTGGAGGGGTCGGGGGAGGAGACCCTAGAGGAGGAGGCGGTGGGGGGAGAGCCCCTAGAGGAGGAGAAGGTGGGGGAGAGGCAGCCGGGGCAAAAAACTCCGGGCCGTGTCCGAAATAGGAGGGTCTTCTTCGATGCCCTCCTATACAGAGGCACCTTCTGAGTCTGAGGAGGAGGAGTATGTTCCCGATGGCGAGGAGGAGGAGGGTGAGGAGGAGGAGGAGGGCGAGGAGGAGGAGGCCGAGGAGGAGGGTGAGGAGGAGGGCGAGGAGGGTGGAGGGGGTGTTGATCCCGAGTTGTGGGGTGACTTGCCACCGGGTGCTCCGCAGGGGTGGCTGCGTGGTAATGCCGGACTACCTACACCACCTTCTATCGAGGAGCACAAGTGGCTCATTGAACCTGTGGGGACAGAGTAAGTGCCTCTCAATCATATTTTCAACACATGACAACATTTTCTTATTGTACACATGGCAATCATTTGATTATTTTGCAGAAACTGGATCCTTCGCGGAAAGGGCCATAAACCGAACGACCTTATCACTGTCCTCTTGAAGGAGTTTTGGCCTGGCCTATTCTGCCCGTGGCCAGACAGGGACCCGCAGCTGCGGGTTTTGGCCACGAGCTGGGCCCACTACGAGGCTTGCAGCAACGTGGAGTACGGGACGGCCGCTAAGGCCGTGATCACCAAATTTTGGGTAAGTTCTCTTCTGAATCACTTGTCTTCAGTTTCGTTCATAGTTTATCATTGAATCACTCAACTCATGCCTTGTTTGCTTCTGGTTTATGCATGATTGCAGCAACTCTATAGAGTTCTTGACGAGCACAAGGCCAGAGCCGACGTGGTCTTGCTTGCGGCTGCGAAGAAGAAAGCTCGTCAGTTGCAGTACGAGGTGCGCTGGGTTGCCGTCTCGCAGTACTACCACATTTACCTGCAACAAAAGATGACCAAAACTCAAGCGCAGAGGTAACGACTTACCTTGAACAGGGAGCAGTTCATGATGGTAACTATTACTAACTTTTCATTGTTTCAAGCAGTCAACTATATGTTTCGTGCTCACATGTCATGCTTCCAAAATTTGCATAGGTTGTTCCTCGTTGGTGCTATGGAAGGCATGACGGATGGGCGAGTTTGGTGGATAGGTGGCTCGGCGCCGATGCAGAGTTTGCTGCCAAGAGCATCAAGGCCCGGGCTAACCGTCGAGCCGACGGGACACGCGGGCAAGGAAACAGGAACCACTGGGGCTTCAAGGCCACGAAGGTATATCTATGTGCATGATGCATTTTTGTTCTTCTTTACCGTCATGTTCTTATGTATGGCTAACTTTTATTTGACGTTGTAGGAGGACAAGTTGAAGAGGCCGCTCTCAGACATGGAGTCGTGGAAGCTGGCCCGTGAGTGGAGTCATCGCAAGGAGGGCGACAGCCAGTACTACGGCAAGACCCAGGAGCACCTGGGGTTTTACATTCATCACTATCAGGAGTTGCATCCGGATGTTCCTGTTGCTGAGGTCGCCCAGTCTTAGATCGACGACACGGCGGTGGTGGCCATCCAGGGGAAGAAGAATGGCTGGTATCCGTGTTTCGACGGCTTGATCACTCCTTTGATCTCATACACACGGCTTCGGGCTACCAACCCGAGCCAGTTAGAGAGTACGGGGCGTTCACAGACTCCCTTAGCCCGCCAGCATGCTGTAAGTACTTCCTCTTTATCTTTTTCTATCTAGCATTCTAAGTTTATTTTCAGCATTGCTCACTTAGAAACAACCTAAATTATGTAGGCATATAAGGAGTTTGTCGAGCATAGGAATCTCGAGGTGCGGGAGTACTTGAAATGAGTGAAGGCAAACGATGATTACAACCGTCAGATGATGACGGTTAGTTTTGCCCTCTTAAAACCAAGCTAAATTTTTGCACTTTCATTCCTTCTGATCTTCTAGTTTGCTTGTTTAACTAACATTCAGGCTATGTTGGCGTCTTGGAGTAACCGCACGGATCCACCACAAATGGGACCCCCACCACCACCTACGGGAGAACCCCCACACGTGCCCACGTTCAATGAATGGGTGGCATTAGGCAGTGATCGTCCGGTTAGTACATTTACCTAACTACTGGCAAACTAGTTCTCGTTCATTCAACACTATCATATCATATTTACCGTTAGAATCTTTTCTGAAACATGTAGGGGACCGGTGGCTCGACTACTGCTCCATCGACCCCAGTCACTCCGATCTGGCAGAGTGGTGGTGGTCGCGATGGTGGTTTTGGCGGAGGTGGTGGTTTTGGCGGAGGTGGTCTTGCTTGATGATTCCGTGCATGTGGCCATCGTGCCATGCCTTTCATATTCCTACTTTTATGATGTTTCATGTCTTGCACTACTTTTATGTTCATGAACTTCCGTCGGTGATGATCTTTAGATGATGTGATGAATTTGAGTATGTTTAGATGATGATGGTGAACTTGAGTATGTTTAGATGATGAATTGTCATATTTCTGCATAATTTCATATTGTTCTGTTTTGAAATGCTGTCAAATGAATTGGAAAAGAGAAAACAGGGGAAAAAACTATGCCTACGGCAAAGCCGTCGGCATATATACGCCCAGGAGTTACCAGGGCTCGCCACGTGGCATATCTATGCCGACAGCTTTGTCGTAGGCATAGATGGAAATCTATGCCGACGGCTTTGCCATAGGCATAGCCCTGCTGCCAGGAGTAACCAAGAAACGACACGTGGCAGAGCTATGCCTATGGTAAAGCCATAGGCATAGCCCTGCAACCAGGAGTACCACGGGTTGCCATGTGGCAGAAAAATGCCGACGGCAAAGCCGTCGGCATACCTCTGCCACGTGGCGTTGCTCGATTCGTCAACGCTTTTAACGGCGCCGTCCGTTACCGTCAGACGCAAAACACTGCCGACGGCTAAACTATGTCGACGGCTGACGCCAGGCCGTCGGCATAGGTCCCTATGCCGACGGCTATATTATGCCGACGGTCTGACAAGACTACGCTGACGACATCTACGCCGACGGGTCTATGCTGACGGCAACCGTAGGCATAGATCTATGCCGACGGCTTAGGGGCCTATGCCGACGGCCCATGGCCGTAGGCATAGACCGCTAGTCCTGTAGTGGTGGGGCGCGCTCGCCATGGAGAACTACCGGGAGAACAAGGACTTGTGTGTGTTCGAGCTCCTGGATGATGACTACAACATCAAGCGGCACGTCTATAGGGCCGTGCTGGATATCACCCCCTTTGCCCTAGCCCCAAAACATCATCAACAGGGTTGTGCATAGCCCTTTGTTTTTGTTCTAGTATATCGTTGATGACGGAGGTGTGTGTTGGTGACTATTTTGTTGAATTATTACCAGATCATATTACTTAGTGAATGGTGTTTTTGGCTGTTTTATTGAATATTGGCATTCATTGCTTTTGTTGTCGTAGCAAATATCAATATATATGTGATTTCTTTACAGAGAAAGCCATTAGATAGCTCTTTTTTACTGCATTGTTGATCAAAAATGGTACAAGAAAGTTCGGCAGTTCGGTCCAATTAAGGCACATTTCTTCTTGCGTCACTCGCTTAAGCACGGGATGCCAGATCTCTTAAAAAAATTTGAGGAAAGCTGTCATGGGCTCATGGCCGATTTTATTGACCAGGATTCAAAGATATATCATTTTCTAAGGCAGCCAAAATCAGGAGGATCATCAAGCCATTGATGGTTACCCTCGGTAAACTTTGCCAGATTATGAGTAGCCCTATTGGCCTCCCTAGGGGAATGTGAAAAAACTAAACGAGAGAAATTGTGACAAAGAAAAGTACACTCTTCCTATATACACTGGTAGAAAAAAGCCCTTTAGTCCCGGTTTGCAACAGCCTTTAGTCCCGGCTGTGCAACCGGGACTAAATAAGCGCGACTAAAGACCCCCCCCCCTTTAGCCGCGGCTCTTACGGACCGCGACAAAAGTCTTTAGTCCCGGTTCTTGTGGCTAACCGCGACTAAAGGCCGCCACAGGTTTTCTGAAATTTTTTTATTTTCAAATTTCTGAATTATTTTAACCTCTAGTCTGTAATCACCACCCCTCATCACTTCTCAATTTATTCTTTTATCACCCCTCATCATTCCAAATCATCTAACTTCCCAACCGGTCACCCATCCCTCTCACTACTCCAGCCCAAGCACGCTTAACTTCCGAGTTCTATTCTCCCACGCTCCAAGTCTGCACTTGTTGTTTTCCTGACAATAATAAGATGTCAATCCTATTAACCTTCAGGAATTTTGCTTGAGCATGAAGTGACACATTTCACTGTTTGAGTTTGAAACTATTGTTTTAAAAAACAATAATTATTTAGTAACACTAATATTTCTTGACTAATTAGTTTGACCATTGTTTGACCACAGTTTGACCACGGTTGACCACAGTTTGACCAGATTTGACCAAAATTGAAATAATTAAAATAATTATTTAGTAACACTAATATTCTAGAATAATTAGTTTGACCATTGTTTGACCATAGTTTGCCCACTGTTTGAATATTTTTCAATTTTTTCCACTCTAGATCTTAAAAGCCCCGTAACTTTTTTTCTATTAGGTTTTTGAGGATTTTGAAAATGTTTAACGGGGTTCCCCCGGTTAAATTTGGATGTAACTTTTCGAGTGATGATTTTTCATATAAAAAACTTTTTCATCCGAGTTAGTATGCAAAAGTTATGCCCATTTTTACAAATTTCAGAGAGATTTTGCAAATAAAGTCAAAATTCACATTTGCAAATTTTCCCAACAACTAGACCACATATCACATGAGAAACTTATTTTCTTTTATTTTTTTAACATTTCCATTATTTTCTTTTATTTTTTTTAAAACTGAAAAGGCGATCCACCGGGGGGGTAGAGTTTGAAAATGGTACCTTTAGTACCGGTTCGTGGCACGAACCGGGACTAAAGGTCTCAACCCCATTAGTTCCGGTTCGTGCCACAAACCGGGACTAAAGGGGAGGAGCTTTAGTCGCGGTTGGCCTGGCCAACCGCGACTAAAGGCCTTTGGGCACCTTTAGTCGCGGTTGGCCTGGCCAACCGCGACTAAAGCCCGCGAGCGCCCTGGGCCCAGGCATTTGGTCGCGGTTCGTCTGCCGAACCGCGACTAAAGACTTCATTAGTCGCGAAACTGTGGGAACCGCGACTAATGGGGCTGGACGGAAGCCTCTTTTTCTACCAGTGATAGCAGCCGCCACACCTAGAGAGTTTCCGCCATTGTGCATGAAACTGCCATGCAATCACTTTCAATTAATAGTCTATTGCACCCTACGTTCCAGCAAGAATCAAACCGTCGTGAAGGGCGGTAGCTTCAACAGTAGGGGCATCCAGTGGCGGACCTCGAGTTTGACGACAAGGGGTGCTAACCTTATCACTTACAATAAAAGTACCGTGTATCTACTACCACTATAAAAGAAAGAGAGGGCGAAGAACTAGATCATCCTATCCATCGAAACCTGCAATCTGATGGTTTACATCCCTCCAGCATACTAAACGCGTTTTACGCTTTAATTACCCATCATGCCATCTACTACCCCTATAAAAGAAAGAGAAGGGCAGATCCAAACAATCAGATTCATCCATCAATAAGATCTAATGGTCCTTAATCCTTCAATGTTTAACACCACCAACCACGCATTAATAAGCCACTAACACGCCTTCGCTAACCCTGCACCGCAGTTAAAAAAGAGATGCCAACAACGCACGACCTATCGCCCACTCCTCCTCATGCCCGCATGACCTATCGCCTCCTCCTCCTCCTCCAACGGACGCACGGAAGGGCAGCCGCGGGAGACAACGATGGAGCCATCCTTCACCGTAGGTCGCGGAGGGAGCCCTCGCGACCTTAGCCGCGGGACGCCGCCCTTCGCCGCAGGTCGCCGCGGGAGCCGTCGCGCCCTAAGCCACGGGAGCCGCCGACGGAGCCGCCCGCCGCGCCCTTCGAGCCGCAGGTCGCCGTTCCTCTTCTACTTCCCGGCGGCCAAATGCGAGCCGTACAACCAATAAGTTTCTTTTACATAGTTGTTTGTTGGTACATTGAAGCTCAACTATTCCTAATGAAGATTCTAATCATCCGATAGCCCCTAATTGAGCAGCTAAGTCAACCGCTTGCCTCATGGCCTGAAGCTCAATCATGAATGCATCAGGAACACGAGCCATCCGGCCAGCTTTGCAGGCCACCACATCCCGAGCATGATCCCCAACCACCACACCCCAGGCTGCATGATATTGGCCTGGAACAAATGCACCGTCGGTGTTAAATTGTAGTGTACCGGGTTGCGGCGCTCGCCATACTGCTGCCTCTTTCTACACACTCTCCTTTTTCGGACACATAACCTCCATACTGCTGCCTCTTTTGTATTGAAGGATGTACAGTTGTACACTGAGAACTCATTTAGCAGCGCTAATAATCATTTGACTAAATGATTCAATACTCAATTCATCTTTGCTCCATTAGGCCCACGAAGCCATGCACTGAGGTGCTCAACGAAATCCTTCTGCATGAGCTAGCTTCTTTTCTTTCTTCATCTACAAAATTCAGTACATGGTTGTCTAAATATGTGCAGCTTTGTGAATGGCAATTTGTAGATGACACAATGAAATTATTTAGATATAGCTGAGAAACGTTAATCTATTTGACAAAATAATAGCATCTACAATAGTTCTGCATAATGAAGTTAAAAACAAATGTCTGTGAATTCTGAAGATTTTCAATAGTTCTGATGTATGTTAACTTTATAAAATACATGCCGTAGCCACCTTCTACTCGTAGTCCTAAAAAAATCATTCTATTGGGTGAAACACTATATATTTCTGTGAGTGCTAATTGTGTATTGGTCAAATGGAATTAGCAAAGTAAAACATGATTGTGGAGTTAACCATGTCACCATGTAAGTAATCCACACCAACCCCGTTAAACATTTTCAAAATCCTCAAAAACCTAACAGAAAAAAAAGATACGGAGCTTTTAAGATCTGAAGAGGCAAAAAAAAATCAAAAAAATTCAAACTTACTAATGGCGCACCTGCCCATGGTGCGCCATTAGTATCTTCCCGCCTTCAAAATTCAAAATAAGTCAAAAAAATAAAAAATAAAAGTTACTAATGGCGCACCTCCCATGGTGCGCCATTAGTATCTTCCCGCCTTCAAAATTCAAAATAAATCAAAAAAATAAAAAAAAAGTTAGTAATGGCGCACCTGCCCATGGTGCGCCATTACTATGTCGTATATATGGCTGGGCATGGTCCTCTCCTCCTTACCTCTTCATTCTTCTCCTCCACTCCATCTCCTCCTCTCCTCCACTCAATCTTCCCTTCTCTCCTCCACCGTACTACCCTCCTCCTCTCCGGCGACCTCCTCCTCCTCCTCTCCGGCGACCTCCTCCTCCCTCCTCTCCTCCCCTCCCCTCCCCTCACGGTTTCTCCTCCCTCCTCTCCGGTGAGCTCCTCCTCCCTCCTCTCCTCCCATTCCCTCATGGTTTCTCCTTCCTCCTCTCCGATGCTTCGGTGAACTCCTCTCCGGCGACCTCCTCCCCCTCTCCGGCGATGTAGGAGAGCGCCTCTCCGGTGACCTCCTCCTCCTCCTCTCCGGCAAAAGAACACGGCAAAAGAACGTACAAGATCCAAAAACAGGAACAAAATTTGAAATAATATCGTGCCAAAAACGAGCAAAAAAACGGGCAAAAAATGGGCAAAAAATCACGATCCAGATCCAAATTCAAAATTCAAAAATAGCAATGGCGCACGGTAGGGGTTAGACGGTGCGCCATGATAACCCACAAGTATAGGGGATCAATTGTAGCCTCTTTCGATAAGTAAGAGTGTCGAACCCAATGAGGAGCTAAAGGTAGAACAAATATTCTCTCAAGTTCTATCGACCACCGATAAAACTCTACGCACACTTGACGTTCGCTTTACCGGAAACAAGTATGAAACTAGAAGTACATTGTAGGTGTTGTTGGATAGGTATGCAAGATAATAAAGAGCAAGTAAACATAAAGTAGGGGCTGTTTAGATAAAGACACAACTAAATTAGTTTTAGTAAAGAGCTTTTGTCAACAAGAAGGTTATTTTTCCCTAGGCAATCGATAACTAGACCGGTAATCATTATTGCAATTTTATTTGAGGGAGAGGCATAAGCTAACATACTTTCTCTACTTGGATCATATGCACTTATGATTGGAACTCTAGCAAGCATCCGCAACTACTAAAGATTCATTAAGGTAAAACCCAACCATAGCATTAAAGCATCAAGTCCCCTTTATCCATACGCAAACAACCTACTTACTCGGGTCTGTGCTTCTGTCACTCACGCCACCCACCATAAGAAAATCATAAGCATATTGCAAACCCTACAATGGGGATCCCTCACGCTTGTGTGACACGGAGAGCACCATAGGACAGCACCAATAATAAAACATACAACTCAAACCAATCACGATCATCAAATAGCCATTAGGACAAAACAGATCTACTCAAACATCATAGGATAGCCATACATCATTGGGAAATAATATATAGTGTTGAGCACCATGTTTAAGTGGAGATTACAGCAGGTAAGAGAGAGGTTACACCGCTGCATAGAGGGGGGAAGAGTCGGTGATGATGGCGGTGAAGTTGTTGGTGAAGATGGCGGTGATGGTGATGGCCCCGGTAGTGCTCCGGTGCCACCGGAAGAAAGGGGAGAGGGCCCCCTTCTTCTTCTTCTTCCTTGACCTCCTCCCTAAATGGGAGAAGGGTTTCCCCTCTGGTCCTTGGTGAAGGAAATATGCCCTAGAGGCAATAATAAAGTTATTATTTATTTCCTTATATCATGATAAATGTTTATTATTCATGCTAGAATTGATTAACCGGAAACATAATACATGTGTGAATACATAGACAAACAGAGTGTCACTAGTATGCCTCTACTAGACTAGCTCGTTAATCAAAGATGGTTAAGTTTCCTAACCATAAACAAAGAGCTGTTATTTGATTAACGAGGTCACATCATTAGTTGAATGATCTGATTGACATGACCCATTCCATTAGCTTAGCACCCGATCGTTTAGTATGTTGCTATTGCTTTCTTCATGACTTATACATGTTCCTATGACTATGAGATTATGCAACCCCCGTTTGTTGGAGGAACACTTTGTGTGCTACCAAACGTCACAACGTAACTGGGTGATTATAAAGGAGCTCTACAGGTGTCTCCAATGGTAGATGTTGGGTTGGCGTATTTCGAGAATAGGATTTGTCACTCCGATTGTCGGAGAGGTATCTCTGGGCCCTCTCGGTAATACACATCACTTAAGCCTTGCAAGCAATGCAACCAATGAGTTAGTTGCGGGATGATGTATTACGGAACGAGTAAAGAGACTTGCCAGTAACGAGATTGAACTAGGTATTGGATACCGACGATCAAATCTCGGGCAAGTAACATACCGATGACAAAGGGAACAACGTATGTTGTCATGCGGTCTGACCGATAAAGATCTTTGTAGAATATGTAGGAGCCAATATGGGCATACAGGTCCCGCTATTGGTTATTGACCAGAGACATGTCTCGGTCATGTCTACATTGTTCTCGAACCGTAGGGTCCGCACGCTTAACGTTACGATGACAGTTATTATGAGTTTATGCATTTTGATGTACCGAAGTTAGTTCAGAGTCCTGGATGTGATCACGGACATGACGAGGAGTCTCGAAATGGTTGAGACATAAAGATTGATATATTGGAAGCCTATATTTGGATATCGGAAGTGTTCCGGGTGAAATCGGGATTTTACCGGAGTACCGGGAGGTTACCGGAACCCCCCGGGAGCCATATGGGCCTTATTGGGCTTTAGTGGAAAGGTGAAAGGGGCTGCCATGGTGGGCTGCGCGCCTCCCCCCTCCCCTAGTCCTATTAGGACTAGGAGAGGTGGCCGGCCACCTCTCTCTCTCTTTCCCCCTTGGGAGTCCTATTTGGAATAAGATTGGGGGGGGGGGAGTCCTACTCCCGGTAGGAGTAGGACTCCTCCTGCACCCTCCTCTTGGCCGGCCAGCCCCTCCCCCTTGGATCCTTTATATACGGGGGTAGGGGGCACCTCTAGACACACAAGTTGATCATTGAGATCGTTCCTTAGCCGTGTGCGGTGCCCCCTGCCACCATATTCCACCTCGATAATACCGTTGTAGTGCTTAGGCGAAGCCCTGCGTCGGTAGTACATCAAGATCGTCACCACGCCGTCGTGCTGACGGAACTCCTCCCCGAAGCTTTGCTGGATCGGAGCCCGGGGATCGTCATCGAGCTGTACGTGTGCTAAGAACTCGGAGGTGCCGGAGTAACAGTGCTTGGATCGGTCGGATCGGGAAGAAGACGTACGACTACTTCCTCTACGTTGTGTCAACGCTTCCATTGCGATCTACAAGGGTACGTAGATCAGACTCTCCCCCTCGTTGCTATGCATCACCATGTTCTTGCGTGTGCGTAGGAAATTTTTTGAAATTACTACGTTCTCCAACAGTGGCATCAGAGCCTAGGTTTTATGGTTTGATGTTATTTGCACGAGTAGAACACAAGTGAGTTGTGGGCGATACAAGTCATACTGCCTACCAGCATGTCATACTTTGGTTCGGCGGTATTGTTGGATGAGACGACCCGGACCAACCTTACGCGTACACTTACGCGAGACCGGTTCCCCCGACGTGCTTTGCACACAGGTGGCTTGCGGGCGACTGTCTCTCCAACTTTAGTTGAACCGAGTGTGGCTACGCCCGGTCCTTGCGAAGGTTAAAATGGCGTATATTTGACAAACTATCGTTGTGGTTTTGATGCGTAGGTGAGATTGGTTCTTGATTAAGCCCGTAGCAGCCACGTAAAACATGCAACAACAAAGTAGAGGACGTCTAACTTGTTTTTGCAGGGCATGTTGTGATGTGATATGGTCAAGACATGATGCTAAATTTTATTGTATGAGATGATCATGTTTTGTAACCGAGTTATTGGCAACTGGCAGGAGCCATATGGTTGTCGCTTTATTGTATGCAGTGCAATCGCGATGTAATGCTTTACTTTATCACTAAGCGGTAGTGATAGTCATGGAAGCATAAGATTGGCGAGACGACACCGATGCTACGATGGAGATCAAGGTGTCGCGCCGGTGACGATGGTGATCATGACGGTGCTTCGGAGATGGAGATCACAAGCACAAGATGATGATGGCCATATCATATCACTTATATTGGTTGCATGTGATGTTTATCCTTTTATGCATCATATCTTGCTTTGATTGACGGTAGCATTATAAGATGATCTCTCACTAAATTATCAAGAAGTGTTCTCCCTGAGTATGCACCGTTGCCAAAGTTCGTCGTGCCCAGACACCATGTGATGATCGGGTGTGATAAGCTCTACGTCCATCTACAACGGGTGCAAGCCAGTTTTGCACACGCAGAATACTCAGGTTAAAACTTGACGAGCCTAGCATATGCAGATATGGCCTCAGAACACGGAGACCGAAAGGTCGAGCGTGAATCATATAGTAGATATGATCAACATAACGATGTTCACCATTGAAAACTACTCCATCTCACGTGATGATCGGTTATGGTTTAGTTGATTTGGATCACGTGATCACTTAGAAGATTAGAGGGATGTCTATCTAAGTGGGAGTTCTTAAGTAATTTGATTAATTGAACTTAAACTTATCATGAACTTAGTACCTGATAGTATCTTGCTTGTTTATGTTGATTGTAGATAGATGGCTCGTGTTGTTGTTTCGTTGAATTTTAATGCGTTCCTTGAGAAAGCAAAGTTGGAAGATGATGGTAGCAATTACACGGACTGGGTCCGTAACTTGAGGATTATCCTCATTGCTGCTCAGAAGAATTACGTCGTAGAAGCACCGCTGGATGCCAGGCCTGCTGCTGGAGCAACACCAGATGTTATGAACGTCTGGCAGAGCAAAGCTGATGACTACTCGATAGTTCAGTGTGCCATGCTTTACGGCTTAGAATCGGGACTTCAACGACGTTTTGAACGTCATGGAGCATATGAGATGTTCTAGGAGTTGAAGTTAATATTTCAAGCAAATGCCCGAATTGAGAGATATGAAGTCTCCAATAAGTTCTATAGCTGCAAGATGGAGGAGAACAGTTCTGTCAATGAGCATATACTCAAAATGTCTGGGTATAATAATCACTTGATTCAGATGGGAGTTAATCTTCCAAATGATTGCATCATTAACAGAATTCTCCAATCACTGCCACCAAGCTACAAGAGCTTCGTCATGGACTATAATATGCAAGGGATGAACAAGGCTATTCCTGAGCTCTTCGCAATGCTGAAAGCTGCGGAGGTAGAAATCAAGAAGGAGCATCAAGTGTTGATGGTTAACAAGACCACTAGTTTCAAGAAAAAGGGCAAAGGGAAGAAGAAGGGGAACTTCAAGAAGAACGGCAAGCAAGTTGCTGCTCAGGAGAAGAAACCCAAGTCTGGACCTAAGCCTGAAACTGAGTGCTTCTACTGCAAGCAGACTGGTCACTGGAAGCGGAACTGCCCCAAGTATTTGGCGGATAAGAAGGATGGCAAGGTGAACAAAGGTATATGTGATATACATGTTATTGATGTGTACCTTACTAGAGCTCGCAGTAGCACCTGGGTATTTGATACTGGTTCTGTTGCTAATATTTGCAACTCGAAACAGGGACTACGAATTAAGCGAACACTGGCGAAGCATGAGGTGACGATGCGCGTGGGAAATGGTTCCAAAGTCGATGTGATCGCGGTCGGCACGCTACCTCTACATCTACCTTCGGGATTAATATTAGACCTAAATAATAATTGTTATTTGGTGCCAGCGTTAAGCATGAACATTATATCTGGATCTTGTTTGATGCGAGACGGTTATTCATTTAAATCGGAGAATAATGGTTGTTCTATTTATATGAGTAATATCTTTTATGGTCATGCACCATTGAAGAGTGGTCTATTTTTGATGAAACTCGATAGTAGTAATACACATATTCATAATGTTGAAGCCAAAAGATGCAGAGTTGATAATGATAGTGCAACTTATTTGTGGCACTGCCGTTTAGGTCATATCGGTGTAAATCGCATGAAGAAACTCCATACTGATGGGCTTTTGGAACCACTTGACTATGAATCACTTGGTACTTGCGAACCGTGCCTCATGGGCAAGATGACTAAAACACTGTTCTCCCGTACTATGGAGAGAGCAACAGATTTGTTGGGAATCATACATATCGATGTATGTGGTCCGATGAATATTGAGGCTCGTGGCGGATATCGTTATTTTCTCACTTTCACAGATGATTTAAGCAGATATGGGTATATCTACTTAATGAAACATAAGTCTGAAACATTTGAAAAGTTCAAAGAATTTCAGAGTGAAGTTGAAAATCATCGTAACAAGAAAATAAAGTTTCTATGATCTGATCGTGGAGGAGAATATTTGAGTTATGAGTTTGGTGTATATTTGAAAAATAGTGGAATAGTTTCGCAACTCACGCCACCCGGAACACCACAGCGTAATGGTGTGTCCGAACGTCGTAATCGTACTTTACTAGATATGGTGCGATCTATGATGTCTCCTACTGATTTACCGCTATCGTTTTGGGGTTATGCTTTAGAGACGGCCGCATTCACGTTAAATAGGGCACCATCAAAATCCGTTGAGACGACGCCTTATGAACTATGGTTTGGCAAGAAACCAAAGTTGTCGTTTCTTAAAGTTTGGGGCTGCGATGCTTATGTGAAAAAGCTTCAACCTGATAAACTCGAAGCCAAATCGGAAAAATGAGTCTTCATAGGATACCCAAAGGAGACTATTGGGTACACCTTCTATCACAGATCCGAAGGCAAGACATTCGTTGCTAAGAATGGATCATTTCTAGAGAAGGAGTTTCTCTCGAAAGAAGTGAGTGGGAGGAAAGTAGAACTTGACGAGGTAACTGTACCTGCTCCCTTATTGGAAAGTAGTACATCACAGGAAATTGTTTCTGCGACACCTATACCAATTAGTGAGGAAGCTAATGATGATGATCATGAAAGTTCAGGACAAGATACTACTGAACCTCGTAGATCAACCAGAGTGAGATCCGCACCAGAGTGGTGCGGTAATCCAGTTCTGGAAGTCATGCTACTAGATCATGATGAACCTACGAACTATGAAGAAGCGATGGTGAGCCCAGATTCCACAAAGTGGCTTGAAGCCATGAAATCTGAGATGGGATCCATGTATGAGAACAAAGTATGGACTTTGGTTGACTTGCCCGATGATCGGCAAGCAATTGAGAATAAATGGATCTTCAAGAAAAAGACTGACACTGACGGTAATATTACTGTCTATAAAGCTCGACTTGTCGCAAAAGGTTTTCGACAAGTTCAAGGGGTTGACTACGATGAGACCTTCTCACCCGTAGCGATGCTTAAGTCTGTCAGAATCATGTTAGCAATTGCCGCATTTTAGGATTATGAAATTTGGCAGATGGATGTCAAAACTGCATTCCTGAATGGATTTCCGGAAGAAGAGTTGTATATGATGCAACCGGAAGGTTTTGTCGATCCAAAGGGAGCTAACAAAGTGTGCAAGCTCCAGCGATCCATTTATGGACTGGTGCAAGCCTCTCGGAGTTGGAATAAACGCTTTGATAGTGTGATCAAAGCATTTGGTTTTATACAGACTTTTGGAGAAGCCTGTATTTACAAGAAAGTGAGTGGGAGCTCTGTAGCATTTCTGATATTATATGTGGATGCATATTGCTGATTGGAAATGATATGGAATTTCTAGATAGCATAAAGGGATACTTGAATAAAAGTTTTTCAATGAAAGACCTTGGTGAAGCTGCTTACATATTAGGCATAAAGATCTATAGAGATAGATCAAGACGCTTAATTGGACTTTCACAAAGCACATACCTTGACAAGATTTTGAAGAAGTTCAAAATGGATCAAGCAAAGAAAGGGTTCTTGCCTGTGTTACAAGGTGTGAAGTTGAGCCAGACTCAATGCCCGACCACTGCAGAAGATAGAGAGAAAATGAAAGATGTTCCCTATGCTTCAGCCATAGGCTCTATCATGTATGCAATGCTGTGTACCAGACCTGATGTGTGCCTTGCTATAAGTTTAGCGGGGAGGTACCAAAGTAATCCAGGAGTGGATCACTGGACAGCGGTCAAGAACATCCTAAAATACCTAAAAAGGACTAAGGATATGTTTCTCATATATGGAGGTGACAAAGAGCTCACCGTAAGAGGTTACGTTGATGCAAGCTTTGACACTGATCCGGACGATTCTAAATCGCAAACCGGATACGTGTTTACTTTAAACGGTGGAGCTATTAGTTGGTGCAGTTCTAAACAAAGCGTCGTAGCGGGATCTACATGTGAAGCGGAGTACATAGCTGCTTCGGAAGCAGCGAACGAAGGAGTCTGGATGAAGGAGTTCATATCCGATCTAGGTGTCATACCTAGTGCATCGGGTCCAATGAAAATCTTTTGTGACAATACTGGTGCAATTGCTTTGGCAAAGGAATCCAGATTTCACAAAAGGACCAAACACATCAAGAGATGCTTCAATTCCATCCGGGATCTAGTCCAGGTGGGAGACATAGAGATTTGCAAGATACATACGGATCTGAATGTTGCAGACCCGTTGACTAAGCCTCTTCCATGAGCAAAACATGATCAGCACCAAGGCTCCATGGGTGTTAGAATCATTACTGTGTAATCTAGATTATTGACTCTAGTGCAAGTGGGAGACTGAAGGAAATATGCCCTAGAGGCAATAATAAAGTTATTATTTATTTCCTTATATCATGATAAATGTTTATTATTCATGCTAGAATTGTATTAACCGGAAACATAATACATGTGTGAATACATAGACAAACAGAGTGTCACTAGTATGCCTCTACTAGACTAGCTTGTTAATCAAAGATGGTTAAGTTTCCTAACCATAAACAAAGAGTTGTTATTTGATTAACGAGGTCACATCATTAGTTGAATGATCTGATTGACATGACCCATTCCATTAGCTTAGCACCCGATCGTTTAGTATGTTGCTATTGCTTTCTTCATGACTTATACATGTTCCTATGACTATGAGATTATGCAACTCCCTTTTGTTGGAGGAACACTTTGTGTGCTACCAAACGTCACAACGTAACTGGGTGATTATAAAGGAGCTCTACAGGTGTCTCCAATGGTAGATGTTGGGTTGGCGTATTTCGAGAATAGGATTTGTCACTCCGATTGTCGGAGAGGTATCTCTGGGCCCTCTCGGTAATACACATCACTTAAGCCTTGCAAGCAATGCAACCAATGAGTTAGTTGCGGGATGATGTATTACGGAACGAGTAAAGAGACTTGCCAGTAACGAGATTGAACTAGGTATTGGATACCGACGATCAAATCTCGGGCAAGTAACATACCGATGACAAAGGGAACAACGTATGTTGTTATGCGGTCTGACCGATAAAGATCTTCGTAGAATATGTAGGAGCCAATATGGGCATCCAGGTCCCGCTATTGGTTATTGACCGGAGATGTGTCTCGGTCATGTCTACATTGTTCTCGAACCGTAGGGTCCGCACGCTTAACGTTACGATGACAGTTATTATGAGTTTATGCATTTTGATGTACCGAAGTTAGTTCGGAGTCCCGGATGTGATCACGGACATGACGAGGAGTCTCGAAATGGTCGAGACATAAAGACTGATATATTGGAAGCCTATATTTGGATATCGGAAGTGTTCCGGGTGAAATCGGGATTTTACCGGAGTACCGGGAGGTTACCGGAACCCCCCGGGAGCCATATGGGCCTTATTGGGCTTTAGTGGAAAGGTGAAAGGGGCTGCCATGGTGGGCTGCACGCCTCCCCCCTCCCCTAGTCCTATTAGGACTAGGAGAGGTGGCCGGCCACCTCTCTCTCTCTTTCCCCCTTGGGAGTCCTATTTGGAATAAGATTGGGGGGGGGGGAGTCCTACTCCCGGTAGGAGTAGGACTCCTCCTGCACCCTCCTCTTGGCCGGCCAGCCCCTCCCCCTTGGATCCTTTATATACGGGGGTAGGGGGCACCTCTAGACACACAAGTTGATCATTGAGATCGTTCCTTAGCCGTGTGCGGTGCCCCCTGCCACCATATTCCACCTCGATAATACCGTTGTAGTGCTTAGGCGAAGCCCTGCGTCGGTAGTACATCAAGATCGTCACCACGCCGTCGTGCTGACGGAACTCCTCCCCGAAGCTTTGCTGGATCGGAGCCCGGGGATCGTCATCGAGCTGTACGTGTGCTAAGAACTCGGAGGTGCCGGAGTAACAGTGCTTGGATCGGTCGGATCGGGAAGAAGACGTACGACTACTTCCTCTACGTTGTGTCAACGCTTCCATTGCGATCTACAAGGGTACGTAGATCAGACTCTCCCCCTCGTTGCTATGCATCACCATGTTCTTGCGTGTGCGTAGGAAATTTTTTGAAATTACTACATTCTCCAACAGTGGCATCAGAGCCTAGGTTTTATGGTTTGATGTTATTTGCACGAGTAGAACACAAGTGAGTTGTGGGCGATACAAGTCATACTGCCTACCAGCATGTCATACTTTGGTTCGGCGGTATTGTTGGATGAGACGACCCGGACCAACCTTACGCGTACACTTACGCGAGACCGGTTCCCCCGACGTGCTTTGCACACAGGTGGCTTGCGGGCGACTGTCTCTCCAACTTTAGTTGAACCGAGTGTGGCTACGCCCGGTCCTTGCGAAGGTTAAAATGGCGTATATTTGACAAACTATCGTTGTGGTTTTGATGCGTAGGTGAGATTGGTTCTTGATTAAGCCCGTAGCAGCCACGTAAAACATGCAACAACAAAGTAGAGGACGTCTAACTTGTTTTTGCAGGGCATGTTGTGATGTGATATGGTCAAGACATGATGCTAAATTTTATTGTATGAGATGATCATGTTTTGTAACCGAGTTATTGGCAACTGGCAGGAGCCATATGGTTGTCGCTTTATTGTATGCAGTGCAATCGCGATGTAATGCTTTACTTTATCACTAAGCGGTAGTGATAGTCATGGAAGCATAAGATTGGCGAGACGACACCGATGCTACGATGGAGATCAAGGTGTCGCGCCGGTGACGATGGTGATCATGACGGTGCTTCGGAGATGGAGATCACAAGCACAAGATGATGATGGCCATATCATATCACTTATATTGGTTGCATGTGATGTTTATCCTTTTATGCATCATATCTTGCTTTGATTGACGGTAGCATTATAAGATGATCTCTCACTAAATTATCAAGAAGTGTTCTCCCTGAGTATGCACCGTTGCCAAAGTTCGTCGTGCCCAGACACCATGTGATGATCGGGTGTGATAAGCTCTACGTCCATCTACAACGGGTGCAAGCCAGTTTTGCACACGCAGAATACTCAGGTTAAAACTTGACGAGCCTAGCATATGCAGATATGGCCTCAGAACACGGAGACCGAAAGGTCGAGCGTGAATCATATAGTAGATATGATCAACATAACGATGTTCACCATTGAAAACTACTCCATCTCACGTGATGATCGGTTATGGTTTAGTTGATTTGGATCACGTGATCACTTAGAAGATTAGAGGGATGTCTATCTAAGTGGGAGTTCTTAAGTAATTTGATTAATTGAACTTAAACTTATCATGAACTTAGTACCTGATAGTATCTTGCTTGTTTATGTTGATTGTAGATAGATGGCTCGTGTTGTTGTTTCGTTGAATTTTAATGCGTTCCTTGAGAAAGCAAAGTTGGAAGATGATGGTAGCAATTACACGGACTGGGTCCGTAACTTGAGGATTATCCTCATTGCTGCTCAGAAGAATTACGTCGTAGAAGCACCGCTGGATGCCAGGCCTGCTGCTGGAGCAACACCAGATGTTATGAACGTCTGGCAGAGCAAAGCTGATGACTACTCGATAGTTCAGTGTGCCATGCTTTACGGCTTAGAATCGGGACTTCAACGACGTTTTGAACGTCATGGAGCATATGAGATGTTCTAGGAGTTGAAGTTAATATTTCAAGCAAATGCCCGAATTGAGAGATATGAAGTCTCCAATAAGTTCTATAGCTGCAAGATGGAGGAGAACAGTTCTGTCAATGAGCATATACTCAAAATGTCTGGGTATAATAATCACTTGATTCAGATGGGAGTTAATCTTCCAAATGATTGCATCATTAACAGAATTCTCCAATCACTGCCACCAAGCTACAAGAGCTTCGTCATGGACTATAATATGCAAGGGATGAACAAGGCTATTCCTGAGCTCTTCGCAATGCTGAAAGCTGCGGAGGTAGAAATCAAGAAGGAGCATCAAGTGTTGATGGTTAACAAGACCACTAGTTTCAAGAAAAAGGGCAAAGGGAAGAAGAAGGGGAACTTCAAGAAGAACGGCAAGCAAGTTGCTGCTCAGGAGAAGAAACCCAAGTCTGGACCTAAGCCTGAAACTGAGTGCTTCTACTGCAAGCAGACTGGTCACTGGAAGCGGAACTGCCCCAAGTATTTGGCGGATAAGAAGGATGGCAAGGTGAACAAAGGTATATGTGATATACATGTTATTGATGTGTACCTTACTAGAGCTCGCAGTAGCACCTGGGTATTTGATACTGGTTCTGTTGCTAATATTTGCAACTCGAAACAGGGACTACGAATTAAGCGAACACTGGCGAAGCATGAGGTGACGATGCGCGTGGGAAATGGTTCCAAAGTCGATGTGATCGCGGTCGGCACGCTACCTCTACATCTACCTTCGGGATTAATATTAGACCTAAATAATAATTGTTATTTGGTGCCAGCGTTAAGCATGAACATTATATCTGGATCTTGTTTGATGCGAGACGGTTATTCATTTAAATCGGAGAATAATGGTTGTTCTATTTATATGAGTAATATCTTTTATGGTCATGCACCATTGAAGAGTGGTCTATTTTTGATGAAACTCGATAGTAGTAATACACATATTCATAATGTTGAAGCCAAAAGATGCAGAGTTGATAATGATAGTGCAACTTATTTGTGGCACTGCCGTTTAGGTCATATCGGTGTAAATCGCATGAAGAAACTCCATACTGATGGGCTTTTGGAACCACTTGACTATGAATCACTTGGTACTTGCGAACCGTGCCTCATGGGCAAGATGACTAAAACACTGTTCTCCCGTACTATGGAGAGAGCAACAGATTTGTTGGGAATCATACATATCGATGTATGTGGTCCGATGAATATTGAGGCTCGTGGCGGATATCGTTATTTTCTCACTTTCACAGATGATTTAAGCAGATATGGGTATATCTACTTAATGAAACATAAGTCTGAAACATTTGAAAAGTTCAAAGAATTTCAGAGTGAAGTTGAAAATCATCGTAACAAGAAAATAAAGTTTCTATGATCTGATCGTGGAGGAGAATATTTGAGTTATGAGTTTGGTGTATATTTGAAAAATAGTGGAATAGTTTCGCAACTCACGCCACCCGGAACACCACAGCGTAATGGTGTGTCCGAACGTCGTAATCGTACTTTACTAGATATGGTGCGATCTATGATGTCTCCTACTGATTTACCGCTATCGTTTTGGGGTTATGCTTTAGAGACGGCCGCATTCACGTTAAATAGGGCACCATCAAAATCCGTTGAGACGACGCCTTATGAACTATGGTTTGGCAAGAAACCAAAGTTGTCGTTTCTTAAAGTTTGGGGCTGCGATGCTTATGTGAAAAAGCTTCAACCTGATAAACTCGAAGCCAAATCGGAAAAATGAGTCTTCATAGGATACCCAAAGGAGACTATTGGGTACACCTTCTATCACAGATCCGAAGGCAAGACATTCGTTGCTAAGAATGGATCATTTCTAGAGAAGGAGTTTCTCTCGAAAGAAGTGAGTGGGAGGAAAGTAGAACTTGACGAGGTAACTGTACCTGCTCCCTTATTGGAAAGTAGTACATCACAGGAAATTGTTTCTGCGACACCTATACCAATTAGTGAGGAAGCTAATGATGATGATCATGAAAGTTCAGGACAAGATACTACTGAACCTCGTAGATCAACCAGAGTGAGATCCGCACCAGAGTGGTGCGGTAATCCAGTTCTGGAAGTCATGCTACTAGATCATGATGAACCTACGAACTATGAAGAAGCGATGGTGAGCCCAGATTCCACAAAGTGGCTTGAAGCCATGAAATCTGAGATGGGATCCATGTATGAGAACAAAGTATGGACTTTGGTTGACTTGCCCGATGATCGGCAAGCAATTGAGAATAAATGGATCTTCAAGAAAAAGACTGACACTGACGGTAATATTACTGTCTATAAAGCTCGACTTGTCGCAAAAGGTTTTCGACAAGTTCAAGGGGTTGACTACGATGAGACCTTCTCACCCGTAGCGATGCTTAAGTCTGTCAGAATCATGTTAGCAATTGCCGCATTTTAGGATTATGAAATTTGGCAGATGGATGTCAAAACTGCATTCCTGAATGGATTTCCGGAAGAAGAGTTGTATATGATGCAACCGGAAGGTTTTGTCGATCCAAAGGGAGCTAACAAAGTGTGCAAGCTCCAGCGATCCATTTATGGACTGGTGCAAGCCTCTCGGAGTTGGAATAAACGCTTTGATAGTGTGATCAAAGCATTTGGTTTTATACAGACTTTTGGAGAAGCCTGTATTTACAAGAAAGTGAGTGGGAGCTCTGTAGCATTTCTGATATTATATGTGGATGCATATTGCTGATTGGAAATGATATGGAATTTCTGGATAGCATAAAGGGATACTTGAATAAAAGTTTTTCAATGAAAGACCTTGGTGAAGCTGCTTACATATTAGGCATAAAGATCTATAGAGATAGATCAAGACGCTTAATTGGACTTTCACAAAGCACATACCTTGACAAGATTTTGAAGAAGTTCAAAATGGATCAAGCAAAGAAAGGGTTCTTGCCTGTGTTACAAGGTGTGAAGTTGAGCCAGACTCAATGCCCGACCACTGCAGAAGATAGAGAGAAAATGAAAGATGTTCCCTATGCTTCAGCCATAGGCTCTATCATGTATGCAATGCTGTGTACCAGACCTGATGTGTGCCTTGCTATAAGTTTAGCGGGGAGGTACCAAAGTAATCCAGGAGTGGATCACTGGACAGCGGTCAAGAACATCCTAAAATACCTAAAAAGGACTAAGGATATGTTTCTCATATATGGAGGTGACAAAGAGCTCACCGTAAGAGGTTACGTTGATGCAAGCTTTGACACTGATCCGGACGATTCTAAATCGCAAACCGGATACGTGTTTACTTTAAACGGTGGAGCTATTAGTTGGTGCAGTTCTAAACAAAGCGTCGTAGCGGGATCTACATGTGAAGCGGAGTACATAGCTGCTTCGGAAGCAGCGAACGAAGGAGTCTGGATGAAGGAGTTCATATCCGATCTAGGTGTCATACCTAGTGCATCGGGTCCAATGAAAATCTTTTGTGACAATACTGGTGCAATTGCTTTGGCAAAGGAATCCAGATTTCACAAAAGGACCAAACACATCAAGAGATGCTTCAATTCCATCCGGGATCTAGTCCAGGTGGGAGACATAGAGATTTGCAAGATACATACGGATCTGAATGTTGCAGACCCGTTGACTAAGCCTCTTCCATGAGCAAAACATGATCAGCACCAAGGCTCCATGGGTGTTAGAATCATTACTGTGTAATCTAGATTATTGACTCTAGTGCAAGTGGGAGACTGAAGGAAATATGCCCTAGAGGCAATAATAAAGTTATTATTTATTTCCTTATATCATGATAAATGTTTATTATTCATGCTAGAATTGTATTAACCGGAAACATAATACATGTGTGAATACATAGACAAACAGAGTGTCACTAGTATGCCTCTACTAGACTAGCTTGTTAATCAAAGATGGTTAAGTTTCCTAACCATAAACAAAGAGTTGTTATTTGATTAACGAGGTCACATCATTAGTTGAATGATCTGATTGACATGACCCATTCCATTAGCTTAGCACCCGATCGTTTAGTATGTTGCTATTGCTTTCTTCATGACTTATACATGTTCCTATGACTATGAGATTATGCAACTCCCTTTTGTTGGAGGAACACTTTGTGTGCTACCAAACGTCACAACGTAACTGGGTGATTATAAAGGAGCTCTACAGGTGTCTCCAATGGTAGATGTTGGGTTGGCGTATTTCGAGAATAGGATTTGTCACTCCGATTGTCGGAGAGGTATCTCTGGGCCCTCTCGGTAATACACATCACTTAAGCCTTGCAAGCAATGCAACCAATGAGTTAGTTGCGGGATGATGTATTACGGAACGAGTAAAGAGACTTGCCAGTAACGAGATTGAACTAGGTATTGGATACCGACGATCAAATCTCGGGCAAGTAACATACCGATGACAAAGGGAACAACGTATGTTGTTATGCGGTCTGACCGATAAAGATCTTCGTAGAATATGTAGGAGCCAATATGGGCATCCAGGTCCCGCTATTGGTTATTGACCGGAGATGTGTCTCGGTCATGTCTACATTGTTCTCGAACCGTAGGGTCCGCACGCTTAACGTTACGATGACAGTTATTATGAGTTTATGCATTTTGATGTACCGAAGTTAGTTCGGAGTCCCGGATGTGATCACGGACATGACGAGGAGTCTCGAAATGGTCGAGACATAAAGACTGATATATTGGAAGCCTATATTTGGATATCGGAAGTGTTCCGGGTGAAATCGGGATTTTACCGGAGTACCGGGAGGTTACCGGAACCCCCCGGGAGCCATATGGGCCTTATTGGGCTTTAGTGGAAAGGTGAAAGGGGCTGCCATGGTGGGCTGCGCGCCTCCCCCCCCCTCCCCTAGTCCTATTAGGACTAGGAGAGGTGGCCGGCCACCTCTCTCTCTCTTTCCCCCTTGGGAGTCCTATTTGGAATAGGATTGGGGGGGAGTCCTACTCCCGGTAGGAGTAGGATTCCTCCTGCGCCCTCCTCTTGGCCGGCCAGCCCCTCCCCCTTGGATCCTTTATATACGGGGGCAGGGGGAACCTCTAGACACACAAGTTGATCATTGAGATCGTTCCTTAGCCGTGTGTGGTGCCCCCTGCCACCATATTCCACCTCGATAATACCATTGTAGTGCTTAGGCGAAGCCCTGCATCGGTAGTACATCAAGATCGTCACCACGCCGTCGTGCTGACGGAACTCCTCCCCGAAGCTTTGCTGGATCGGAGCCCAGGGATCGTCATCGAGCTGTACATGTGCTAATAACTCGGAGGTGCCAGAGTAACGGTGCTTGGATCGGTCGGATCGGGAAGAAGACGTATGACTAGTTCCTCTATGTTGTGTCAACGCTTCCGTTGCGATCTACAAGGGTACGTAGATCAGACTCTCCCCCTCGTTGCTATGCATCACCATGTTCTTGCGTGTGCGTAGGAAATTTTTTGAAATTACTACGTTCTCCAACACTTGGCTCCCATGGCGTGGGAGGGGCGAGAGCCCCTCCGAGATTGGATCTATCTCTCTGTCTCTCTCTGTTTCTGCATTCTCCTCTGGCTCTGTTTCACCGTTTCGTGTATATATGGAGATCCGTAACTCCGATTGGCCTGAAACCTTCGCCGTGATTTTTTTTTCCAAAAATTAGCTTTCTTGCGGCAAAAGAAGAGCGTCAACCGCCTTACGGGTGGCTCACGAGGGTAGGGGGCGCGCCCAGGGGGTCAGACGCGCCCCCTACCTCATGACCACCTCGGGCATCGTCTCGCGTGGATTTTTCTTCCGGAATTTTCCAAATATTCCAAAAATAAGCTCCGTCTGTTTTTATCCCGTTTGGATTTCGTTTGGTATGGATATTCTGCGAAACATAAAACCTGCAACCAACAGGAACTAGCACTGGGCACTGGATCAATATGTTAGTCCCAAAAATAATATAAAAGTTGCCAAAAAGTATATGAAAGTTGAATAATATTGGCATGGAACAATCAAAAATTATAGATACGACGGAGACGTATCAGCATCCCCAAGCTTAATTCCTGCTCGTCCTCGAGTAGGTAAATGATAAAAAATATAATTTTTTATGTGGAATGCTACCTAGGATAATCTTGATCATATGTCTAATCATGGCATGAATATTAAGACACGAGTGATTCAAAGCAATAGTCTATCCTTTGACATAAAAATAATAATACTTCAAGCATACCAACCAAGCAATTATGTCTTATTGAAATTGTTGGGGAACGTTGCAAAAAACAAAAATTTTCCTACGGTTTCACCAAGATCCATCTATGAGTTCATCTAGCAACGAGTGATCGGATGCATCTACATACCTTTGTAGATCGCGACCGGAAGCGTTTAAAGAACGGGGATGAGGTAGTCGTACACGACGTGATCCAAATCACCGATGACCAAGCGCCGAACGGACGGCACCTCCGCGTTCAACACACGTACAGAGCGGATGACGTCTCCTCCTTCTTGATCCAGCAAGGGGAGAGGAGAGGTTGAGGGAGATGGCTCCAGCAGCAGCACGATGGCGTGGTGATAATGGAGCTGCAGTACTCCGCCAGGGCTTCGCCAAGCACTATGGAGGAGGAGGAGGTGTTGGAGAGGGAGAAGGAGGCAACCAAAGGCGTAGGTGTGAAGTCCTCCATCTCCCCACTATATATAAGGGTGCCTAGGGGGGGCGCCGGCCCTAGGAGATCCAATCTCCTAGGGGGGGCGGCGGCCAAGGGAGGATTCCCTCCCCCCCAAGGCACCTAGGGGTGCCTTCCCCTTGTGGGACTCTTCCCCTTTATGAAACCCTAGGCGCATGGGCCTCTTGGGGCTGGTGCCCTTGGCCCATGTAGGCCAAGGCGCACTCCCTACAGCCTATGTGGCCCCCCGGGGCAGGTGGCCCCACCCGGTGGACCCTCGGGACCCTTCCGGTGGTCCCGGTACAATACCGATAACCCCGAAACTTGTCCCGATGGCCGAAATAGCACTTCCTATATATAATTCTTTACCTCCGGACCATTCTGGAACTCCTAGTGACGTCCGGGATCTCATCCGGGACTCCGAACAACATTCGGGTTACTGCATATACATATCCCTACAACCCTAGCGTCACCGAACCTTAAGTGTGTAGACCCTACGGGTTCGGGAGACATGTAGACATGACCGAGACGACTCTCCGGTCAATAACCAACAGCGGGATCTGGATACCCATGTTGGTTCCCACATACTCCACGATGATCTCATTGGATGAACCACGATGTCGAGGATTCAAGCAACCCCATATACAATTCCCTTTGTCAATCGGTATGTTACTTGCCCGAGATTCGATCGTCGGTATCCCAATACCTCGTTCAATCTCGTTACCAGCAAGTCACATGTTTTGCTCTAGGGAGAGGTTTAGTCAACGGATCTGCTACATTCAGGTCCGTATGTACTTTACAAATATCTATGTCTCCATCTTGAACATTTTCACGAATGGAGTTGAAGCGACGCTTGATGTGCCTTGTCTTCTTGTGAAACCTGGGCTCCTTGGCAAGTGCAATAGCTCCAGTGTTGTCACAGAAGAGCTTGATTGGCCCCGACGCATTGGGTATGACTCCTAGGTTGGTGATGAACTCCTTCACCCAAATTGCTTCATGCGCTGCCTCCGAGGCTGCCATGTACTCCGCTTCACATGTAGATCCCGCCACGACGCTCTACTTGCAACTGCACCAGCTTACTGCCCCACCATTCAAAATATACACGTATCCGGTCTGTGACTTAGAGTCATCCAGATCTGTGTCGAAGCTAGCGTCGACGTAACCCTTTACGACGAGCTCTTCGTCACCTCCATAAACGAGAAACATTTCCTTAGTCCTTTTCAGGTACTTCAGGATATTCTTGACCACTGTCCAGTGTTCCTTGCCGGGATTACTTTGGTACCTTCCTACCAAACTTACGGCAAGGTTTACGTCAGGTCTGGTACACAGCATAGCATACATAATAGAACCTATGGCTGAGGCATAGGGGATGACACTCATCTCTTCTATATCTTCTGCCATGGTCGGACATTGAGCTAAGCTCAATTTCACACCTTGCAGCACAGGCAAGAACCCCTTCTTAGACTGATCCATATTGAACTTCTTCAATATCTTATCAAGGTATGTGATTTGTGAAAGACCTATGAGGCGTCTTGATCTATCTCTATAGATCTTGATGCCTAATATATAAGCAGCTTCTCCAAGGTCCTTCATTGAAAAACTCTTATTCAAGTAGGCCTTGATGTTGTCCAAGAGTTCTATATCATTTCCCATCAATAGTATGTCATCTACATATAATATGAGAAATGCTACATAGCTCCCACTCACTTTCTTGTAAGCGCAGGCTTCTCCATAAGTCTGCGTAAACCCAAACGCTTTGATCATCTCATCAAAGCGAATGTTCCAACTCCGAGTTGCTTCCACCAGCCCATAAATCGAGCGTTGGAGTTTGCACACCTTGTCAGCATTCTTAGGATCGACAAAACCTTCCGGCTGCATCATATACAATTCTTCCTTAAGGAAACCATTAAGGAATGCCGTTTTGACGTCCATTTGCCATATCTCATAATCGTAGAATGCGGCAATTGCTAACATGATTCCGATGGACTTTAGCTTTGTTGGAAATATGCCCTAGAGGCAATAATAAAAGCATTATTATTATATTTCCTTGTTCATGATAATTGTGTTTATTCATGCTATAATTGTGTTGTCCGGAAATCGTAATACATGTGTGAATAAGAGACACCAACATGTCCCTAGTAAGCCTCTAGTTGACTAGCTCGTTAATCAACAGATAGTCATGGTTTCCTGGCTATGGACATAGGATGTCATTGATAACGAGATCACATCATTAGGAGAATGATGTGATGGACAAGACCCAATCCTAAACATAGCATAAAGATCGTATAGTTCGTTTGCTAGAGTTTTTCCAATGTCAAGTATCTTTTCCTTAGACCATGAGATCGTGTAACTCCCGGATACCGTAGGAGTGCTTTGGGTATACCAAACGTCACAACGTAACTGGGTGACTATAAAGGTAGACTACGGGTATCTCCGAAAGTGTCTGTTGGGTTGACACGGATCAAGACTGGGATTTGTCACTCCGTATGACGGAGAGGTATCACTGGGCCCACTCGGTAATGCATCATCATAGTGAGCTCAAAGTGACCAAGTGTCTGGTCATGGGATCATGCATTACGGTACGAGTAAAGTGACTTGCCGGTAACGAGATTGAACGAGGTATTGGGATACCAACGATCGAATCTCGGGCAAGTAATATATCGATTGACAAAGGGAATTGCATACGGGGTTGATGGAATCCTCGACATCGTGGTTCATTCGATGAGATCATCGTGGAGCATGTGGGAGCCAACATGGGTATCCAGATCCCGCTGTTGGTTATTGACCGGAGAGTCGTCTCGGTCATGTCTACATGTCTCCCGAACCCGTAGGGTCTACACACTTAAGGTTCGGTGACGCTAGGGTTGTGAAGATATGTATATGCAGTAACCCGAATGTTGTTCGGAGTCCCGGATGAGATCCCGAACGTCACGAGGAGTTCCGGAATGGTCCGGAGGTAAAGAATTATATATAGGAAGTGCTGTTTCGGCCATCGGGACAAGTTTCGGGGTTACTGGTATTGTACCGGGACCACCGGAAGGGTCCCGGGGGTCCACCGGGTGGGGCCACCTATCCCGGAGGGCCCCATGGGCTGAAGTGGGAAGGGACCCAGCCCATAGTGGGCTGGGGCGCCACCCCCTAAGGGCCCATGCGCCTAGGGTTTAGGGGAAACCCTAAAGGGGGCGCCCCCTTGCTTGGGGGGCAAGCCCCCCACCCCTTGGCCGCCGCCCCCCTAGGAGATCCATCTCCTAGGGCTGGCGCCCCCCCCTAGGCACCCCTATATATAGTGGGGGAGAGGAGGGACTTGAGGCTACGGCTTTTGGTGCATCCCTCTCTCCCTGTTACGTCTCTCTCTCTTGTAGTATAGGCGAAGCCCTGCTACTGTGACGCCCTGCATCCACCACCACGCCGTCGTGCTGCTGGATCATCATCAACCTCTCCTCCCCCCTTGCTGGATCAAGAAGGAGGAGACGTCTCCCGTCCCGTACGTGTGTTGAACGCGGAGGTGCCGTCCGTTCGGCACTTGGTCATCGGTGATTTGGATCACGTCGTGTTCGACTACATCATCCCCGTTCTTTGAACGCTTCCGCATGCGATCTACAAAGGTATGTAGATGCATCTGATGACTCGTTGCTAGATGAACTCCTAGATGGATCTTGGTGAAACGAGTAGGAAAATTTTTGTTTTCTGCAACGTTCCCCAACAATGGCATCATGAGCTAGGTTTATGCGTAGTTCTTCTTGCGCGAGTAGAACACAATTTGTTGTGGGCGTAGATTTGTCAACTTTCTTGCCGCTACTAGTCTTTTCTTGCTTCAGCGGTATTGTGGGATGAAGCGGCCCGGACCAACCTTACACGTACGCTTACGTGAGACCGGTTCCACCGACTAACATGCACTAGTTGCATAAGGTGGCTGGCGGGTGTCTGTCTCTCCTACTTTAGTTGGAGCGGATTCGATGAACAGGGTCCTTATGAAGGGTAAATAGAAGTTGACAAATCACGTTGTGGCTTTCACGTAGGTAAGAAAACGTTCTTGCTAGAACCCTAATTCAGGCACGTAAAACTTGCAACAACAATTAGAGGACGTCTAACTTGTTTTTGCAGCAAGTGGTTTGTGATATGATATGGCCAAAGTTGTGATGAATGATGAATGATCTATATGTGATGTATGAGATGTTCATGCTATTGTAATAGGAATCACGAGTTGCATGTCGATGAGTATGACAACCGGCAGGAGCCATAGGAGTTGTCTTTATTTTTTGTATGACCTGCATGTCATTGAGAAACGCCATGTAAATTACTTTACTTTATTGCTAAACGCGTTAGCCATAGTAGTAGAAGTAATAGTTGGCGAGCAACTTCATGGAGACACGATGATGGAGATCATGATGATGGAGATCATGGTGTCAAGCCGGTGACAAGATGATCATGGAGCCCCAAGATGGAGATCAAAGGAGCCATGTGATATTGGCCATATCATTTCACGTTTATTATTTGATTGCATGTGATGTTTATCATGTTTATGCATCTTGTTTACTTAGAACGACGGTAGTAAATAAGATGATCCCTCATCACAATTTCAAGAAGTGTTCTCCCCTAACTGTGCACCGTTGCTAAAGTTCGTCGTTTCGAAGCACCACGTGATGATCGGGTGTGATAGATCCTTACGTTCACATACAACGGGTGTAAGACAGTTTTACACATGCAAAACACTTAGGGTTAACTTGACGAGCCTAGCATGTGTATAGACATGGCCTCGGAACACAGAAGGCCGAAAGGTCAAGCATGAGTCATATAGAAGATACGATCAACATGAAGATGTTCACCGATGTTGACTAGTCCGTCTCACGTGATGATCGGACAAGGCCTAGTTAACTCGGATCATGTAATACTTAGATGACTAGAGGGATGTCCAATCTAAGTGGGAGTTCATTATATAATTTGATTAGATGAACTTTATTATCATGAACTTAGTCTAAAATATTTTACAATATGTCTTGTAGATCAAATGGCCCACGTAGTCCTCAACTTCAATGCGTTCCTAGAGAAAACCAAGCTGAAAGACGATGGCAGCAACTATACGGACTGGGTCCGGAACCTGAGGATCATCCTCATAGCTGCCAAGAAAGATTACGTCCTACAAGCACCGCTAGGTGAAGCTCCCGTCCCGCAGAACCAAGATGTTATGAACGCTTGGCAGACACGTGTTGACGACTACTCCCTCGTTCAGTGCGGCATGCTTTACAGTTTAGAGCCGGGGCTCCAAAAGCATTTTGAGAGACATGGAGCATATGAGATGTTCGAAGAGCTGAAATTGGTTTTCCAAGCTCATGCCCGGGTCGAGAGATATGAGGTCTCTGACAAGTTCTTCAGTTGTAAGATGGAGGAAAATAGTTCTGTCAGTGAGCACATACTCACTATGTCTGGGTTACATAACCGCTTGACTCAGCTGGGAGTTAATCTCCTGGATGATGCGGTCATTGACAGAATCCTCCAGTCGCTTCCACCAAGCTACAAGAGCTTTGTGATGAACTTCAACATGCAGGGGATGCAAAAGACCATTCCTGAGTTGTTTTCAATGCTGAAATCAGCGGAGGTAGAAGTCAAAAAGGAACATCAAGTGTTGATGGTCAATAAAACCACCAAGTTCAAGAAAGGCAAGGGTAAAAAGAACTTCAAGAAGGACGGCAAGGAAGTTGCCGCGCCCGGCAAGCAAGCTGCCGGGAAGAAGCCAAAGAATGGACCCAAGCCCGAGACTGAGTGCTTTTATTGCAAGGGAAGCGGTCACTGGAAGCGGAACTGCCCCAAATACTTAGCAGACAAGAAGGCCGGCAAAACAAAAGGTATATGTGATATACATGTGATTGATGTGTACCTTACCAGTAATCGTAGTAGCTCTTGGGTATTTGATACCGGTGCAATTGCTCACATTTGTAACTCACAGCAGGAACTACGGAAAAAGCGGAGACTGGCAAAGGACGAGGTGACGATGCGCGTCGGGAATGGTTCCAAAGTCGATGTGATCGCCGTCGGCACGCTACCTCTTCATTTACCTACGGGATTAGTTTTAAACCTCAATAATTGTTATTTAGTACCAGCTTTAAGCATGAACATTGTATCAGGATCTCGTTTAATTCGAGATGGCTACTCATTTAAATCCGAGAATAATGGTTGTTCTATTTATATGAGAGATATGTTTTATGGTCATGCTCCTCTGGTGAATGGTTTATTCTTTATGAATCTTGAACGTAATGCTACACATGTTCATAGTGTGAGTACCAAAAGATGTAAGGTTGATAATGATAGTCCCACATACTTGTGGCACTGCCGCCTTGGTCACATAGGTGTCAAACGCATGAAGAAGCTCCATGCAGATGGACTTTTAGAGTCTCTTGATTATGAATCATTTGACACGTGTGAACCATGCCTTATGGGTAAAATGACCAAGACTCCGTTCTCAGGAACAATGGAGCGAGCAACCAACTTATTGGAAATCATACATACTGATGTGTGCGGTCCAATGAGTGTTGAGGCTCGTGGTGGCTATCGTTATGTTCTCACCCTCACTAATGACTTGAGTAGATATGGGTATGTCTACTTAATGAAACACAAGTCTGAAACCTTTGAAAAGTTCAAGGAATTTCAGAATGAGGTTGAGAATCAACGTGACAAGAAAATCAAGTTTCTACGATCTGATCGTGGAGGAGGATACTTGAGTCATGAATTTGGCACACACTTAAGAAAATGTGGAATAGTTTCACAACTCACACCGCCTGGAACACCTCAGCGTAATGGTGTGTCCGAACGTCGTAATCGCACTCTATTAGATATGGTGCGGTCTATGATGTCTCTTACCGATCTACCGCTATCTTTTTGGGGCTATGCTTTAGAGACTGCAGCATTCACTTTAAATAGGGCTCCGTCAAAATCCGTTGAGACGACACCATTTGAATTATGGTTTGGAAAGAAACCTAAGTTGTTGTTTCTGAAAGTTTGGGGATGCGATGCTTATGTCAAGAAACTTCAACCTGAAAAGCTCGAACCCAAGTCGGAAAAATGCGTCTTCATAGGATACCCTAAAGAAACTGTTGGGTATACCTTCTACCTCAGATCCGAAGGCAAGATCTTTGTTGCCAGGAATGGATCCTTTCTAGAGAAGGAGTTTCTCTCGAAATAAGTAAGTGGGAGGAAAGTAGAACTTGACGAAGTGTTACCTCTTGAACCGGAAAATGGCGCAACTCAAGAAAATGTTCCTGAGGTGCCTGCACCGACTAGAGAGGAAGTTAATGATGATGATCATGAAACTTCTGATCAAGTTGCTACTGAACTTCGAAGGTCCACAAGGACACGTTCCGCACCAGAGTGGTACGGCAACCCTGTCTTGGAAATCATGTTGTTAGACAACGGTGAACCTTCGAACTATGAAGAAGCGATGGCAGGCCTGGATTCCGACAAATGGCTAGAAGCCATGAAATCCGAGATAGGATCCATGTATGAAAACGAAGTATGGACTTTGACTGACTTGCTCGTTGAACGGCGAGCCATAGAGAATAAATGGATCTTTAAGAAGAAGACAGGCGCGGATGGTAATGTGACCATCTATAAAGCTCGGCTTGTCGCTAAGGGTTATCGACAAGTTCAAGGGGTTGACTACGATGAGACTTTCTCACCGGTAGCAAAGCTAAAGTCCGTCCGAATCATGTTAGCAATTGCCGCGTTTTATGATTATGAAATATGGCAAATGGACGTCAAAACGGCATTCCTTAATGGTTTCCTTAAGGAAGAATTATATATGATGCAGCCGGAAGGTTTTATCGATCCTAAGAATGCTGACAAGGTGTGCAAGCTCCAACGCTCGATTTATGGGCTGGTGCAAGCATCTCGGAGTTGGAACATTCGCTTTGATGAGATGATCAAAGCGTTTGGGTTTACGCAGACTTATGGAGAAGCCTGCGTTTACAAGAAAGTGAGTGGGAGCTCTGTAGAATTTCTCATATTATATGTAGATGACATACTTTTGATGGGAAATGATATAGAACTCTTGGACAGCATTAAGGCCTACTTGAATAAGAGTTTTTCAATGAAGGACCTTGGAGAAGCTGCTTATATATTAGGCATCAAAATCTATAGAGATAGATCGAGATGCCTCATAGGTCTTTCACAAAGCACATACCTTGATAAGATATTGAAGAAGTTCAATATGGATCAATCTAAGAAGGGGTTCTTGCCTGTGTTACAAGGTATGAAATTGAGCTCAGCTCAAAGTCCGACCACGGTAGAAGAAATAGAAGAGATGAGTGTCATCCCCTATGCCTCAGCCATAGGTTCTATTAGGTATGCCATGCTGTGTACCAGACCTGATGTAAACCTTGCCGTAAGTTTGGTAGGAAGGTACCAAAGTAATCCTGGCAAGGAACACTGGACAGCGGTCAAGAATATCCTGAAGTACCTGAAAAGGACTAAGGAAATGTTTCTCGTTTATGGAGGTAACGAAGAGCTCGTCGTAAAGGGTTACGTCGATGCTAGCTTCGACACAGATCTGGATGACTCAAAGTCACAAACCGGATACGTGTATATTTTGAATGGTGGGGTAGTAAGCTGGTGCAGTTGCAAGCAGAGCGTCGTGGCGGGATCTACATGTGAAGCGGAATACATGGCAGCCTCGGAGGCAGCACATGAAGCAATTTGGGTGAAGGAGTTCAGCACCGACCTCGGAGTCATACCCAATGCGTCGGGGCCAATCAAGCTCTTCTGTGACAACACTGGAGCTATTGCACTTGCCAAGGAGCCCAGGTTTCACAAGAAGACAAGGCACATCAAGCGTCGCTTCAACTCCATTCGTGAAAATGTTCAAGATGGAGACATAGATATTTGTAAAGTACATACGGACCTGAATGTAGCAGATCCGTTGACTAAACCTCTCCCTAGGGCAAAACATGATCAACACCAGAATTCCATGGGTGTTCGATTCATCACAATGTAACTAGATTATTGACTCTAGTGCAAGTGGGAGACTGTTGGAAATATGCCCTAGAGGCAATAATAAAAGCATTATTATTATATTTCCTTGTTTATGATAATTGTCTTTATTCATGCTATAATTGTGTTATCCGGAAATCGTAATACATGTGTGAATAAGAGACACCAACATGTCCCTAGCAAGCCTCTAGTTGACTAGCTCGTTAATCAACAGATAGTCATGGTTTCCTGGCTATGGACATAGGATGTCATTGATAACGAGATCACATCATTAGGAGAATGATGTGATGGACAAGACCCAATCCTAAACATAGCATAAAGATCGTATAGTTCGTTTGCTAGAGTTTTTCCAATGTCAAGTATCTCTTCCTTAGACCATGAGATCGTGTAACTCCCGGATACCGTAGGAGTGCTTTGGGTATACCAAACGTCACAACGTAACTAGGTGACTATAAAGGTAGACTACGGGTATCTCCGAAAGTGTCTGTTGGGTTGACACGAATCAAGACTGGGATTTGTCACTCCGTATGACGGAGAGGTATCACTGGGCCCACTCGGTAACGCATCATCATAATGAGCTCAAAGTGACCAAGTGTCTGGTCACGGGATCATGCATTACGGTACGAGTAAAGTGACTTGCCGGTAACGAGATTGAACAAGGTATTGGGATACCGACGATCGAATCTCGGGCAAGTAATATATCGATTGACAAAGGGAATTGCATACGGGGTTGATTGAATCCTCGACATCATGGTTCATCCGATGAGATCATCGTGGAGCATGTGGGAGCCAACATGGGTATCCATATCCCGCTGTTGTTTATTGACCAGAGAGTCGTCTCGGTCATGTCTACATGTCTCCCGAACCCGTAGGGTCTACACACTTAAGGTTCGGTGACGCTAGGGTTGTGAAGATATGTATATGCAGTAACCCGAATGTTGTTCGGAGTCCCGGATGAGATCCCGGACGTCACGAGGAGTTCCGGAATGGTCCGGAGGTAAAGAATTATATATAGGAAGTGCTGTTTCGGCCATCGGGACAAGTTTCGGGGTTACCGGTATTGTACCGGGACCACTGGAAGGGTCCCGGGGGTCCACCGGGTGGGGCCACCTATCCCGGAGGGCCCCATGGGCTGAAGTGGGAAGGGACCCAGCCCATAGTGGGCTGGGGCGCCACCCCCTAAGGGCCCATGCGCCTAGGGTTTAGGGGAAACCCTAAAGGGGGGCGCCCCCCACCCCTTGGCCACCGCCCCCCTAGGATATCCATCTCCTAGGGCCGGCGCCCCCCCTAGGCACCCCTATATATAGTGGGGGAGAGGAGGGACTTGAGCTACGGCTTTTGGTGCATCCCTCTCTCCCTGTTACGTCTCTCTCTCTTGTAGTATAGGCGAAGCCCTGCTACTGTGACGCCCTGCATCCACCACCACGCCGTCGTGCTGCTGGATCATCATCAACCTCTCCTCCCCCCTTGCTGGATCAAGAAGGAGGAGACATCTCCCGTCCCGTATGTGTGTTGAACGCGGAGGTGCCGTCCGTTCGGCACTTGGTCATCAGTGATTTGGATCACGTCGTGTTCGACTACATCATCCCCGTTCTTTGAACGCTTCCGCACGCGATCTACAAAGGTATGTAGATGCATCTGATGACTCGTTGCTAGATGAACTCCTAGATGGATCTTGGTGAAACGAGTAGGAAAATTTTTGTTTTCTGCAACGTTCCCCAACAAGCTTCGCTACCGGTGAGAAAGTCTCATCGTAGTCAACCCCTTGAACTTGTCGATAACCCTTAGCGACAAGCCGAGCTTTATAGATGGTCACATTACCATCCGCGTCTGTCTTCTTCTTAAAGATCCATTTATTTTCTATGGCTCGCTGATCATTGGGCAAGTCAGTCAAAGTCCATACTTCGTTTTCATACATGGATCCTATCTCGGATTTCATGGCTTCTAGCCATTTTCAGAATCCGGGCCCGCCATCGCTTCTTCATAGTTCGAAGGTTCACCGTTGTCTAACAACATGATTTCCAAGACAGGGTTGAGGTACCACTCTGGTGCGGAACGTGTCCTTGTGGACCTTCGAATTTCAGTAGGATCTTGATCAGAAGTATCTTGATCATCATCAATAACTTCCTCTCTAGTCGGTGCAGGCACCTCAGGAACATTTTCTTGAGTTGTGCCTTTTTCCGGTTCAAGAGGTAATACTTCATCAAGTTCTACTTTCCTCCCACTTACTTCTTTCGAGAGAAACTCCTTCTCTAGAAAGGATCCATTCTTGGCAACAAAGATCTTGCCTTCGGATCTGAGGTAGAAGGTATACCCAACAGTTTCTTTAGGGTATCCTATGAAGCCGCATTTTTCCGACTTGGGTTCGAGCTTTTCAGGTTGAAGTTTCTTGACATAAGCATCGCATCCCCAAACTTTTAAAAACGACAGCTTGGGTTTCTTACCAAACCATAATTCAAACGGTGTCGTCTCAACGGATTTCGACGGAGCCCTATTTAAAGTGAATGCGGCAGTCTCTAAAGCATAGCCCCAAAAAGATAGTGGTAAATCGGTAAGAGACATCATAGATCGCACCATATCTAATAGAGTGCGATTACGACGTTCAGACACACCATTATGCTGAGGTGTTCCAGGCGGCGTGAGTTGTGAAACTATTCCACATTTTCTTAAGTGTGTGCCAAATTCGTGACTCAAGTATTCTCCTCCATGATCTGATCGTAGAAACTTGATTTTCCTGTCACTTGATTTTCAACCTCACTCTGAAATTCCTTGAACTTTTCAAAGGTTTCAGACTTGTGTTTCATTAAGTAGACACACCCATATCTACTCAAGTCAACAGTGAGGGTGAGAACATAATGATAGCTACCGCGAGCCTCAACACTCACTGGACCGCACACATCAGTATGTATGATTTCCAATAAGTTGGTTGCTCGCTCCATTGTTCCTGAGAACGGAGTCTTGGTCATTTTACCCATGAGGCATGGTTCGCATGTGTCAAATGATTCATAATCAAGAGACTCTAAAAGTCCATCTGCACGGAGCTTCTTCATGCGTTTGACACCTATGTGACCAAGGCGGCAGTGCCACAAGTATGTGGGACTATCATTATCAACCTTACATCTTTTGGTACTCACACTATGAATATGTGTAGCATTACGCTCAAGATTCATTAAGAATAAACCATTCACCATAGGAGCATGACCATAAAACATATCTCTCATATAAATAGAACAACCATTATTCTCGGATTTAAATGAGTAGCCATCTCGAATTAAACGAGATCCCGATACAATGTTCATGCTCAAAGTTGGCACTAAATAACAATTATTAAGGTTTAAAACTAATCCTGAAGGTAAATGTAGAGGTAGCGTGCCGACGGCGATCACATCGACCTTGGAACCATTCCCGACGCGCATCATCACCTCATCCTTCGCCAGTCTCCGCTTATTCCGAAGCTCCTGTTTTGAGTTACAAATTTGAGCAACTGCACCGGTATCAAATACCCAGGAGCTACTACGAGTACTGGTAAGGTACACATCAATTACATGTATATCACATATACCTTTTGTTTTTCCGGCCTTCTTGTCAGCTAAGTACTTGGGGCAGTTCCGCTTCCAGTGACCACTTTCCTTGCAATAAAAGCACTCAGTCTCGGACTTGGGTCCATTCTTTGGCTTCTTCCCGGCAGCTTGCTTGCCGGGCGCGGCAACTCCCTTGTCGTCCTTCTTGAAGTTCTTTTTACCCTTGCCCTTCTTGAACTTAGTGGTTTTATTGACCATCAACACTTGATGTTCCTTCTTGACTTCTACCTCTGCTGATTTCAGCATAGCAAATACTTCAGGAATGGTCTTTTCCATCCCCTGCATATTGAAGTTCATCACAAAGCTCTTGTAGCTCGGTGGAAGCGACTGAAGGATTCTGTCAATGACCGCGTCATCCGGGAGATTAACTCCCAGCTGAGTCAAGCGGTTATGTAACCCAGACATAGTGAGTATGTGCTCACTGACAGAACTATTTTCCTCCATCTTACAGCTGAAGAATTTGTCGGAGACTTCATATCTCTCGACCCGGGCATGAGCTTGAAAAACCATTTTCAGCTCTTCGAACATCTCATATGCTCCATGTCTCTCAAAACGCTTTTGGAGCCCCGGCTCTAAACTGTATAGCATGTCGCACTGAACGAGGGAGTAGTCATCGGTACGTGCCTGCCAAGCGTTCATAACGTCTTGTTCTGCAGGGAGAATAGGTGCGTCACCCAGTGGCGCTTATAGGACATAATCTTTCTTCGCAGCTATGAGGATGATCCTCAGGTTCCGGACCCAGTCCGTATAGTTGCTGCCATCGTCTTTCAGCATGGTTTTCTCTAGGAACGCATTGAAGTTGAGGACTACGTTGGCCATTTGATCTACAAGCCATATTGTAAATATTTTAGACTAAGTTCATGATAATTAAGTTCATCTAATCAAATTATTTAATGAACTCCCACTTAGATAGACATCCCTCTTCTAGTCATCTAAGTATAACATGATCCGAGTCAACTAGGCCGTGTCTGATCATCACGTGAGACGGACTAGTCAACGTCGGTGAACATCTTCATGTTGATCGTATCTTCTATACGACTCATGCTCGACCTTTCAATCTTCTGTGTTCCGAGGCCATGTCTATACACATGCTAGGCTCGTCAAGTCAACCTAAGTGTTTGCATGTGTAAATCTGTCTTACACCCGTTGTATGTGAACGTTAGAATCTATCACACCCGATCATCACGTGGTGCTTCGAAACAACGAACTGTCGCAACGGTGCACAGTTAGGGGGGACACTTTCTTGAAATTATTATGAGGGATCATCTTATTTACTACCGTCGTTCTAAGTAAACAAGATGCTAAACATGATAAACATCACATGCAATCAAATAATAATAGTGACATGATATGGCCAATATCACATAGCTCCTTTGATCTCCATCTTGGGGCTCCATGATCATCTTGTCACCGGCTTGACACCATGATCTCCATCATCATGATCTCCATCATTGTGTCTCCATGAAGTTTCTTGCCAACTATTACTTCTACTACTATGGCTAACGCGTTTAGCAATAAAGTAACGTAATTTACATGGCGTTTCTCAATGACACACAGGTCATACAAAAAATAAAGACAACTCCTATGGCTCCTGCCGGTTGTCATACTCATCGACATGCAAGTCATGATTCCTATTACAATAGCATGAACATCTGATACATCACATATAGATCATTCATCATTCATCACAACTTTGGCCATATCATATCACAAAGCACTTGCTGCAAAAACAAGTTGGACGTCCTCTAATTGTTGTTGCAAGTTTTACGTGGCTGAATTAGGGTTCTAGCAAGAACGTTTTCTTACCTACGTGAAAGCCACAACGTGATTTGTCAACTTCTATTTACCATTCATAAGGACCCTTTTCATCGAACCCGCTCCAACTAAAGTGGGAGAGACAGACACCCGCCAGCCACCTTATGCAACTAGTGCATGCTCGTCGGTGGAACCGGTCTCACGTAAACATACGTGTAAGGTTGGTCCGGGCCGCTTCATCCCATAATACCGTTGAAGCAAGATAAGACTAGTAGCGGCAAGAAAGTTGACAACATCTACGCCCACAATAAATTGTGTTCTACTCGCGCAAGAAGAACTACACATAGACCTAGCTCCGATACCACTGTTGGGGAACATTGCAGAAAACAAAAAATTTCCTACGGTTTCACCAAGATCCATCTATGAGTTCATCTAGCAACGAGTGATCGGATGCATCTACATAACTTTGTAGATCGCGAGCGGAAGCTTTTAAAGAACGGGGATGAGGTAGTCGTACACGACGTGATCCAAATCACCGATGACCAAGCGCCGAACGGACGGCACCTCCGCGTTCAACACACGTACGGAGCGGATGACGTCTCCTCCTTCTTGATCCAGCAAGGGGAGAGGAGAGGTTGAGGAAGATGGCTCCAGCAGCAGCACGACGGCGTGGTGGTGATGGAGCTGCAGTACTCCGTTAGGGCTTCGCCAAGCACTATGAAGGAGGAGGAGGTGTTGGAGAGGGAGAAAGAGGCAACCAAAGGCGTAGGTGTGAAGTCCTCCATCTCCCCACTATATATAGGGGTGCCTAGGGGGGGCGCCGGCCCTAGGAGATCCAATCTCCTAGGGGGGGCGGCGGCCAAGGGAGGATTCCCTCCCCCCCCCCCCCCCCCAAGGCACCTAGGGGTGCCTTCCCCTTGTGGGACTCTTCCCCTTTTTGAAACCCTAGGTGCATGGGCCTCTTGGGGCTGGTGCCCTTGGCCCATGTAGGCCAAGGCGCACCCCCTACAGCCCATGTGCCCCCCCGGGGCAGGTGGCCCCACCCGGTGGACCCTCGGGACCCTTCCGGTGGTCCCGGTACAATACCGATAACCCCGAAACTCGTCCCGATGGCCGAAATAGCACTTCCTATATATAATTCTTTACCTCCGGACCATTCCGGAACTCCTCGTGACGTCCGGGATCTCATTCGAGACTCCGAACAACATTCAGGTTACTGCATATACATATCCCTACAACCCTAGCGTCACCGAACCTTAAGTGTGTAGACCCTACGGGTTCGGAGACATGTAGACATGACCGAGACGACTCTCCGGTCAATAACCAACAGCGGGATCTAGATACCCATGTTGGCTCCCACATACTCCACGATGATCTCATCGGATGAACCACGATGTCGAGGATTCAAGCAACCCCGTATACAATTCCCTTTGTCAATCGGTATGTTACTTGCCCGAGATTCGATCGTCGGTATCCCAATACCTCGTTCAATCTCGTTACCGGCAAGTCACTTTACTCGTACCGTAATGCATGATCCCGTGACCAGACACTTGGTCACTTTGAGCTCATAATGATGATGCATTACCGAGTGGGCCCAGTGATACCTCTCCGTCATACGGAGTGACAAATCCCAGTCTTGATCCGTGTCAACCCAACAGACAATTTCGGAGATACCCGTAGTATACCTTTATAATCACCAAGTTACGTTGTGACGTTTGGTACACCCAAAGCACTCCTATGGTATCCGGGAGTTACACGATCTCATGGTCTAAGGAAAGGATACTTGACATTGGAAAAACTCTAGCAAACGAACTATACGATCTAGTGCTATGTTTAGGATTGGGTCTTGTCCATCACATCATTCTCCTAATGATGTGATCTCGTTATCAATGACATCCAATGTCCATAGTCAGGAAACCATGACTATCTGTTGATCAACGAGCTAGTCAACTAGAGGCTTACTAGGGACATGTTGGTGTCTGTTATTCACACATGTATTACGATTTCCGGATAACACAATTATAGCATGAATAAAGACAATTATCATGAACAAGGAAATATAATAATAATGCTTTTATTATTGCCTCTAGGGCATATTTCCAACAGAAATAACATAGCCAAAGAAAGCTCATCCCTACAAAATCATATAGTCTGGCTATGCTCCATCTTCACCACACAAAATATTCACATCATGCACAACCCCGATGACAAGCCAAGAAATTGTTTCATACTTTTGACGTTCTCAAACCTTTTCAACTTTCACACAATACATGAGGGTGAGCCATGGACATAGCACTATAGGTGGAATAGAATATGATGGTGGAGAAGACAAAAAGGAGAAGATAGTCTCACATCAACTAGGCGTATCAATAGGCTATGGAGATGCCCATTAATAGATATCAATATGAGTGAGTAGGGATTGCCATGCAACGGATGCACTAGAGCTATAAGTGTATGAAAGCTCTAATTGAAACTAAGTGGGTGTGCATCCAACTTGCTTGCTCATGAAGACCTAGGGCATTTGAGGAAGCCCATCGTTGGAATATACAAGCCAAGTTCTATAATGAAAATTCCCACTAGTATATGAAAGTGATAACTCAAGAGACTCTCTATATGAAGAACATGGTGCTACTTTGAAGCACAAGTGTGGAAAAAGGATAGTAGCATTGTCCCTTTTATTTTTTTTATTTGGCCTTTTTGGCCTTTCTTTTTTTTATTCGGCCTTTCTCTTTTTTTTATTTGGCCTTTCTCTTTTTTTATTCTTTTTTTTGGGACAATGCTCTATTAATGATGATCATCACACTTTTTTACTTACAACTCAATATTACAACTCGATACTAGAACAAAGATATGAACTCTATATGAATGCCTCCGGCGGTGTACCGGGATGTGCAATGATCTAGCGTAGCAATGACATCAAAAAACAGACAAGCCATGAAAACAGCATGCTAGCTATCTTACGATCATGCAAAGCAATGTGACAATGAATGCTCAAGTCATGTATATGATGATGATGCAAGTGGCATGGCAATATATCTCGGAATGGCTATGGAAATGCCATGATAGGTAGGTATGGTGGCTGTTTTGAGGAAGGTTTATGGTGGGTTTATGGTACCGGCGAAAGTTGCGCGGTACTAGAGAGGCTAGCAATGGTGGAAGGGTGAGAGTGCGTATAATCCATGGACTCAACATTAGTCATAAAGAACTCACATACTTATTGCAAAAATCTATTAGTCATCGAAACAAAGTACTACACGCATGCTCCTAGGGGGATAGATTGGTGGGAAAAGACCATCGCTCGTCCCCGACCGCCACTCATAAGGAAGACAATCAATAAACACCTCATGCTCCGACTTCATTACATAACGGTTCACCATACGTGCATGCTACGGGACTTGCAAACCTCAACACAAGTATTTCTCAATTTCACAATTACTCGACTAGCATGACTCTAATATCACCATCTTTATATCGCAAAACTATTGCAAGGAATCAAACATATCATATTCAGTGATCTACAAGTTTATGTAGGATTTTATGACTAACCATGTGAATGACCAATTCCTGTCATCTCTCTAAATATATATAAGTGAAGCAAGAGAGTTTAATTCTTTCTACAAAAGATATGCCCGTGCCCTAACAAATCTAAGTGAAGCAAAAGAGCATTCTACAAATGGCGGTTGTCTATATAAAGAGAAACAGGCAATCCAAACTTCAAATGATATAAGTGAAGCACATGAAGCATTCTATAAAGCCATACTCAAAAGATATAAGTGAAGTGCATAGAGCATTCTATAAATCAACCAAGGACTATCTCATACCAGCATGATTCATAAAAGAAAAATAAAAACCTAAATGCAAAAGACGCTCCAAGACTTGCACATATCGCATGAACGAAACGAATCCGAAAACATACCGATACTTGTTGAAGAAAGAGGGGATGCCTCCCCAGCATCCCCAAGCTTAGACGCTTGAGTCTCCCTGAATATTTACTTGGGGTGCCTCGGGAATCCTCAAGCTTGAGCTCTTGCCTCTCTTCCTTCTTCTCACATCGAAACCTTCTCGATCATCGAACACTTCATCCACACAAAACTTCAACAGAAAACTCGGTAAGATCCGTTAGTATAATAAAGCAAATCACTACTCTAGGTACTGTTGCAAACCAATTCATATTTTGTTTTTGCATTGTGTCTGCTGTAATATAACTTTTTCATGGCTTAATCCACTGATATAAATTGATAGGTTCATCAAAACAAGCAAACTATGCATCAAAAACAGAATCTGTCTAAAACAGAACAGTCTGTAATAATCTGAACATTCACCATACTTCTGATACTTGAAAAATTCTACCAAAATTAGGAAAAATAAAAAATTTGTATAGGAAGACAGTGCAAAAAGAATCAGAATCATTTGACGTTCCAGCTAAAAATGTAAAATCACGCACTACAGCCAAAGTTTCTGTCCTGCACCGTACAAATCATCAAGCAAATGTAAACATCCTAAAGGCAAACCTTGGCACATTATTTTTATAATACAATGGAATTGTACAAGGGAATAATTATTTTTGTTGAAAAGTTTCTGTAATTAAGATTCACAAAGTTCCCATGGGCATGAACAAAGTTCAAGGACGTCCCCCATTTTCACAATGCTCGCCTCTATCACTTTCACTTTCCTTTTTGAAAAAGTTTTGGGTTCCCCTCTTTATTTTTGTTGTTTTTAAACTATATGCAAGCACTCAACAGAAATAAATGACTCTCTAAAACTTCCGGGTTGTCTCCCTGGCAGCGCTTTCTTTAAAGCCATTAAGCTAGGCCTATAGTGCTCAAGTAATGGATTCACCCGGATCCCAAGGCATATCAAAGCCAATTTTAATTAACAATGATTTGTAATTTAGTGGTGAGCACAAAGTAACATATATCATGTAATGACGAAGTCTAACTCTCTTCCTATGCATCGGCATGTCATAAAAGAACAATTCATGCACACATAGTAAAGGCCAATGCATAGTATAAACAGTTTCTTGCAATTTTATCGTATTGGAAACATAGAGAGGTGGAGATATAATTCCTCTCTCATAATAATTGCAAGTAGGAGCAGCAAGCAAATGCATATTATATTCATCAAAATCATCATGTGCAACGGTAAAAGGCAACCCATCAATATAATCCTTAATAAGTGCAAACTTCTCCGATATAGTATAATCGAGAGAATTCAAAAAGATAATAGGACTATCATGCGTGGGTGCAATAGCAACAGTTTCATGTTTAACATAGGGAACTATAGCAAGTTCATCTCCATAAGCATAATTCATATTGGCATCTTGGCCACAAGCATAGCAAGCATCATCAAAAAGGGATATTTCAAGAGAATCAACGGGATCATAACAATTATCATAGCAATCATCCTTTGGTAAGCACGAAGGGGAATTAAACAATGTATGAGTTCAAGAGTTACTCTCATTAGAAGGTGGGCACGGGTAGCTAATCCGCTCTTCCTCCATTTGTTCTTCGCTCTCCTCCTCATCTTTTTCATCCAATGAGCTCACAGTTTCATCAACTTCTTCTTCCATAGATTCCTGCAAAATATTAGTTTCTTCTTGGACAGCGGAGACTTTCTTAATAAGAGCATTAATTTTGTAATTGTATTCATAATTCTCATAACAGTATTTCAGGATAGCTAGATTTTCAAGTCTATAAAAAACAGCATCATCAAAATCTTTAAACTCTTTAAACATAGATTCAATTTCATAAGCACCCTTAAAAGCAACAAATTCTTCTATTTGTTCCACATCATAGTAATCATATATACCATTAGCATAAGAAGCTAAGGTTTTATTATCATTAAATTCACATGAAAAGGGAAGGTGTGGAGCCTTCACCTTAGAGCAACAAGTATAATCATATCTCAAGCATAGTTGTCTAGCATACCAATTCAATATTTGAATTTGATCCCATAATAGTTTCCCTTTTTGTGTCGAGCGGTAATCCCTAAAGTATTCACGTTAATCCAACGTTACTCCCATTACATAATTGAATGGGCTTTTCTCAGGATTATTAAAGTAGTACATAATATCTTTGACATAACCAGCATCGAGGGTTTTAGGAGGTTCCCCATCTCCATGAGCAGAAAGTAGACCTAATTTGTTTGGTATTTCGTGTTCCATATCCATAACTAAAGATAGAGAACAACTAATAACATCAAATAAAAATTACTTAGTGATAAAGCAAACAAGCACACACAAGAATATTCACCCCACGCTATTGCTCCCCGGCAACGGCGCCAGAAAAAGGTCTTGATAACCCACAAGTATAGGGGATCAATTGTAGCCTCTTTCGATAAGTAAGAGTGTCGAACCCAACGAGGAGCTAAAGGTAGAACAAATATTCCCTCAAGTTCTATCGACCACCGATACAACTCTACGCACACTTGACGTTCGCTTTACCGGAAACAAGTATGAAACTAGAAGTACTTTGTAGGTGTTGTTGGATAGGTATGCAAGATAATAAAGAGCAAGTAAATATAAAGTAGGGGCTGTTTAGATGAAGACACAACTAAATTAGTTTTAGTAAAGAGCTTTTGTCAACAAGAAGGTTATTTGTCCCTAGGCAATCGATAACTAGACCGGTAATCATTATTGCAATTTTATTTGAGGGAGAGGCATAAGCTAACATACTTTCTCTACATGGATCATATGCACTTATGATTGGAACTCTAGCAAGCATCCGCAACTACTAAAGATTCATTAAGGTGAAACCCAACCATAGCATTAAAGCATCAAGTCCCCTTTATCCCATACGCAAACAACCTACTTACTCGGGTCTGTGCTTCTGTCACTCACGCCACCCACCATAAGCAAATCATAAGCATATTGCAAACCCTATAGCGGGGATCCCTCACGCTTGCGCGACACGGAGAGCACCATAGGACAGCACCAATAATAAAGCATACAACTCAAACCAATCACGATCATCAAATAGCCATTAGGACAAAACAGATCTACTCAAATATCATAGGATAGCCATACATCATTGGGAAATAATATATAGCGTTGAGCACCATGTTTAAGTAGAGATTACAGTGGCTAATAGAGAGGTTACACCGCTGCATAGAGGGGGGAAGAGTTGGTGATGATGGCGGTGAAGTTGTTGGTCAAGATGGCGGTGATGGTGATGGCCCCGGCAGTGCTCCGGTGCCACCGGAAGCAAGGGGGAGAGGGCCCCCTTCTTCTTCTTCTTCTTCCTTGACCTCCTCCCTAGATGGGAGAAGGGTTTCCCCTCTGGTCCTTGGCTCCCATGGCGTGGGAGGGGCGAGAGCCCCTCCGAGATTGGATCTATCTCTCTGTCTCTCTCTGTTTCTGCGTTCTCTTCTGGCTCTGTTTCACCGTTTCGTGTATATATGGAGATCCGTAACTTCGATTGGCCTGAAACCTTCGCCGTGATTTTTTTCCGAAAATTAGCTTTCTTGCGGAAAAAGAAGAGCGTCAACCGCCTTACGGGTGGCTCACGAGGGTAGGGGCCGCGCCCAGGGGGGTCAGGCGTGCCCCCCTACCTCGTGACCACCTCGGGCATCGTCTCGCGTGGATTTTTCTTCCAGAATTTTCTAAATATTCCAAAAATAAGCTCCGTCCGTTTTTATCCCGTTTGGATTCCGTTTGGTATGGATATTCTACGAAACATAAAACATGCAACAAACAGGAAATGGCACTGGGCACTGGATCAATATGTTAGTCCCAAAAATAATATAAAAAGTTGCCAAAAAGTATATGAAAGTTGAATAATATTGGCATGGAACAATCAAAAATTATAAATACGACGGAGACGTATCACTCCACTACTATTTTCCCGCCTTCAAAATTCAAAAATACTAATGGCGCACCGTGGCCTATACTAATGGCGCACCAGTGGTGCGCCATTAGTAAAAAATACTAGTGGCGTGATACTAATGACGCACCAGTGATGCGCCATTAGTAGGCAAAACTAGTGCGCCATTAGTAGCCCTTTTCCTAGTAGTGATTGACTCTAGTGCAAGTGGGAGACTGAAGGAAATATGCCCTGAAGGCAATAATAAAGTTGTTATTTATATTTCCTTATATCATGATAAATGTTTATTATTCATGCTAGAATTGTATTAACCGTAAACTTGATACATGTGTGAATACATAGACAAAACAAAGTCTCCCTAGTATGCCTCTACTTGACTAGCTCGTTAATCAAAGATGGTTAAGTTTCCTAACCATAGACACGTGTTGTCATTTCATGAACAGGATCACATCATTAATAGAATGATGTGATGGACAAGACCCATCCATTAGCTTAGCATAATGATCGTTGAGTTTTATTGCTATTTCTTTCTTCATGACTTATACATATTCCTCTGACTATGAGATTATGCAACTCCCGAATACCGGAGGAACACCTTGTGTGCTATCAAACATCACAACGTAACTAGGTGATTAATAAGATGCTCTACAGGTGTGTCCGAAGGTGTTTGTTGGGTTAGCATAGATCGAAATTAGGATTTGACACTCCGAGTATCAGAGAGGTATCTCTGGGCCCTCTCGGTAATGCACATCACTATAAGCGTTGCAAGCAATGTGACTAATGAGTTAGTAGTGGAATGATGCATTACGGAATGAGTAAAGAGACTTGCCGGTAATGAGATTGAACTAGGTATGATGATACCGACGATCGAATGTCGGGCAAGTAACATACCGATGACAAAGGGAATAACGTATGTTCTTTTACGGTTTGACCGATAAAGATCTTCGTAGAATATGTGGGAACCATATGAGCATCCAGCTTCCACTATTGGTTATTGATCGAAGATGTGTCTCGGTCATGTCTACATAGTTCTTGAACTCGTAGGGTCCGCATGCTTAACGTTCGATGACGATTTGTATTCTGAGTTATGTGTTTTGGTGACTGAAGTTTGTTCGGAGTCCCGGATGAGATCGCGGACATGACGAGGAGTCTCGAAATTGGTCGAGAGGTAAAGATTGATATATTGGAAGGTAGTATTCGGACACATGAAGGGTTCCGGAGTGTACTGGGTACATACCGGAGTACCGGATGGGTTACCGGAACCCCCCAAAGGAAAATATGGGCCATAGGAGGGAGGCTAACCAGCACATAAGGGGCTGGTGCGCCCCCCACAAGGGAGGAGGCTGAATTGGTTTAGGGAAGGGGGCGCCACCCCCCTTTCCTTCTCCTACTCCCACTCCCTCCTTTTCCCTCCGGTGAAGAAAGGAAAAGGGGGGGGCGAATCCTACTAGGACTAGGAGTCCTAGTAGGACTCCCCCCATGGCACACCCCTCTTGGCCGGCCACCCCCTCCTCCCCTCCTTTATATACGGGGGCGGGGGCACCCCAAAGGCACATCAATTGTTCTCTTAGCCGTGTGCGGTGGCCCCCTCCACGGTTTAATCCTCCGGTCATAGCGTCATAGTGCTTAGGCGAAGCCCTACATGGATCACATCACCATCACCATCACCATGATGTCGCGCTGACGGAACTCTCCCTCGACCCTCTGCTGGATCAGGAGTTCGAGGGACTCCATCAAGCTGAACGTGTGCTAAACTCGGAGGTGTCGTACATTCGGTACTAGATCGGTTGGATCGTGAAGACGTTCGACTACATCAACCGCATTAACCTAACGCTTCCGCTTTCGGTCTACGATGGTACGTGGACACACTCTCCCCCTCTCATTGCAATGCATCTCCTGGATAGATCTTGCGTGTTCGTAGGAACTTTTTGAAATTGCATGCTACGCTCCCCAACACTTTGGCCCATTGGTATGACCATGTCTCGCCTTATTATTATATAAATCCACTATGTATCATGCTTTTGTTATTCCCAACACAAGGATGGGTGTATCCATGTTCATTGTTTGTAAATGTTTTAGTTGAGCATAGATCAACATGTGGGATACAACTAGAGGTTTTTTTGATAAGATTGATGTATCCATCTTCTCACTTTGAGAGGGGGGTGTAGATTCTTGTGGAACCCACAATAATGGTGTCGGTGTTGTCATCGTCGCATTGGAAATTTGGCCATGTGGGAAGAATGATCTAATGCCCTATATATATGGGAGAGAGAACCCCCACTAGGAAAAAATCATTATTTTTGATATAGCAAATTAGTATAGTGCTACATTTTCTCTTGTGATAACCGTTGGTTTACTTGTTGGGCCATACCTTTCTTGTCTCAAGGCAAGGATGGCAACATATGAACACAATATGTGCATGTTTCTTGGTTTACTAAATTTTGATAGCGGAATCTCCGAATTTGTTAACCTCATCAAGACAAAAAAATTGGCAATTCTCGAGAAGGATAAACATGGGGAGCACATGAAGGTCTATTAGTGGATAATTCAGATAAGGTATCACAACCGAATTGCCTGGCTAGATGAATATATACAAATATGCAAGTGTGCCTCCCCAAAATATTATGAATGTGGCCACTCTATACATATTCCTAGCATTGATGTATGATGTGTACATGTCTGTCCAATATTTAAATATAAATATGGGATAAATAGTGTTCTACTTTCTTCCGTAAAGAGCTTATATGGAAGTTATATTTATGATGGTTGTTAGATCTATAACAAAAGGGCCTTGTAAGAGTGTTTTTTAATATAACTAATACATGTTGGAATCATAATTGAATAGTCATAACAAAAATCCAAACTTGGAAAGGTTTTCATACGTAGATTCAACTCACGAGTGAAACTTGAGTGGTATTATATGCCACTATTAGCATTGCAAAATATTATGCTAATGTATCATATATCTCATATTGTATTGCAAAGGGAGAAGTACCAGCCATTAGTAAAGGACCAATCATGGTATGTCATAAGAAACAGTATAACACTATGGTCATGGTGGATAATAAGCAAAATGTCAAGGTAAAGGAAGAGGATGAGGAAGATATGAATACAAAAGTGAAAAGGAAGCAAAATAAAGATGAAGGTGTGATAAGAAAACAGAGGAGAAGCAAAATTCCTCGAAGAGGAAGATGGCTAAGTACAAGGAGGAGAAAGAGAAGAAATCAAGAGTTGTTGATAAGCATGATGATAAGGAGAAGGAGAGGGAGGACCGGAGGAAATGAAAGGGAAATGAGAAGAATGTGAAGTCACATAAGGAAAGAAAGGGGGAGAATGAGAATGAGAAAGAAGAGCAAGAGCAGCGAGAAATTCAAAAGGAGAAAGAGGAGGAATAAAAGGAGATAAATGAGCAGAAGGGAAGGAAGGAGATTGATAAAGAGGAAGAGGGGTGAAAGAAGAGGCGTGAGAAAGACCAGGATGGCAATAAAATCGCCCACTTATTTAGGGCATTGACATCCCATTCATTTATGGACACGTGGCAAGTTTTCTTGATCACCAACAAACAAAAGAGACTAACTCATTTTAGCTATTCCATTTTTAACTACCATATTTTGCATGATTGCTGTGAAGGTTATCTTTTCCATTGTGGTTCAATTTTAGAAATTGTGCTCTCTAATTGTATAGATTTAAAACGATAGATATATCTATTTCACCCAATAGATTCTTTGTTCAATTAGTGATTGATATGTTTCAAACATGGACTATACAATGTTTTCTGCCGTTGAGAAGGATAAACAAGATAACATATCCAAAATATAAACTACTTCATGAATGTTGATATTTTTGTGTAGATTATAAATAAAAGAGACATATGTAACATTTCCGCAAAATATAATGTCAATTGAGCGATGACTGATAGCTTGGAAATAATTAGTACATGTAGTACTTTATTTATTGGTATGAGATGGCTTGATTTTGTAAAATGATTCTTATATCCTTGTTATCGTGCTAACGTTTGTCTATGTGCACATCGAACTGTAAGAAGAATCAGAGCATCGTCCACCCAAGAAGTCCAAGGCTAAGGTGATATGGTCGCCATCTCGTGATTCATCTTCTAAGGCAACGGCATCAAGTGATAATTTGGCAGGTAATTAAGAATAGCCGTACAATGGATTGATTTCATATTAGCTATTGTGTTGGCTAAATGTTGTCAAATGATTCATAGGCTCTTGTTATCTACCTAACCTATATGCACATCCATTGTAAGCAGACTTGGCCAGTCGTCCATCCAAAGAATACAAGGTTGAGGGCAAAAGCTTTGCTGCTCCCTTAATTGTTTATACCAGGTATGTTGCTTCAGCATCTAAAAGAGTTCCCCTCAAAAAAGCGTCTGAAGGAGCAGCGTCAAGTGAAAATTTGGATAGTATCTAAGAAGCCTCGGATGTAGAATCGAATTCAAAATGAGTAGTCCTACTTGTTTTACGCACACACATATATATTGGCTTAAGATGGCTTAGATGTTGTGTTAGTATTGGCTCTGCTAGCTAGATATAGCTGTCTTATACTATAAAATGGTTCATATCTATATCCTCTTGTCATCGAGTTAATGAACTTTGCCCGCATAAAGTTTATACAGGTGTATTCGCACCAGAATCCGTGTGGACGGACTTAACCACGTGGCAGAAATCTTTTGGTAAAAGGCATAGTAAACACAATCAATTTCCAATGTTCAACAAGACAAATGGTGAAAACCAACCTCACAGAGGTAAAACTTATTTTCTTCCTTCCTTCCTTCCTTCCTTCCTTCCTTGCTCCTGTAAGCGTGCTCTTCTATTATACTGCTACTACTAATTCGAACAAACTTGAAGTGAACTATCTTGATATAAGTCTGCATCTTTTTATACTAGTTGTAATCTAGTTTATGGGAAGGCTGGGATAAACGTTGCACCAAAAAAAGGCTCACGTCCCACTTTATATATAAAGCAATGATCATGCAAACCAAGCCATACAACACGAACCAGCAATACACGCGCACAAGGCTAGATAGAAGGGTCTTAAGGACAACTACACAACCCCGAAAACTTGAAGCACACTACACGAGGAAGCAACTTGGAGACGTCGGAGCTCTCAACCGTGAACGAGTCACCGCGAAGAGATGAAGTCGTGCACGACGAGCCGGGTACTTCAAGGGCGCGCCATCAAGAAGGGCAAGACATTGGAGCGCCGCCACCGCCTGATCCAAGGATCAAGGTTTCCCTCGAAGCAACATGAAGGACGAAGAGTAGCCACGACAACGCCTTCAATAAGGAAATGACGCCCATAGCCGCTGCCGCCGTCGTCCTGGCAGAGCCAGAGCAGGCTTCCCCCCCGGCAAGCACTTCTCCTTCAGAACATAGTACAACAGGCTACGGCTCCTGCGCCAACGCCACCGACGACCGGACTCTGGCTACCACGCCGCCCACATGGCATGTCACCTAGTCAATACCTGAGCCGCGAGCTCCGCCCCTAAGCACCGCAGCTCCCACCACCAAGGCCGCCGCCCCGGCATCCATAGCTCCAACTCCACCCTCGCCCCACGCTTGCAACCAAGATGACAAAAGAGACGGGCGGGAAGGCACCACCTTCCCAACCCCTGGACAACTCCCAAGACCACACTCAACCCCGATCTAGACATCTCTAGCCTCCACCGCCCCACCTTGCGCCTCCGGGCAAAGGCGAGCTCCCCAGTAGTGCACCACCACTAGACAGGATGCAAGGATGATGTCAAGGCACCCCTGCCGACAGAAGTACCAACGATGGGCGAAATTGGAAAAGTCCAGCCCTTTCGGCACCCTGCACACGCCTATCTTGGGGATGGAGCGGCCCCGCTCTCAGATCGACACCGCCACCGAATACCGCGCCATCCACCACCGCTACATCTGCCGTGAGCAGCAGGTGTCGCAACTCCCTCGACAAGGGCGTCCACGAAGGCAGTGGCGGCCTTGCCGCACCCAGATCTGGGTCGCCGGCCTCGGCCGCCGCAGCCCCGCCCCCGCCACGTACCTAGGCTCCTCGACGCTGCTGGCTCCTACCCGACGCCCACTAAGATCCGCCGCCTCATCACGCCGCCGATGCACGCAGATCGGGCGAGGTCCGCTGTGCTGCCGCCACCAGCCACGAGGTTGGGAGAGCTGGGCGGGGATTGCGCAGGGGTCCGCTCCGCAGCCACCTTCCTTGGAGGCCGCCCGGACTTTACAGGTGGCGCCTCCGGCGGCTACACGACGAGAATGGGGGAGAAGGGGAGTTGGCGGCACGCAAGGATCCCCCCCCCCCCACCCCCCCGTGTCGCTAGACGTGGGAGAATTACTATTACAATCCCGGGATAAACATCGCAGAGGCGTCCAGTAACTCAAAGGGAGAAGGAAGACGCCACGGAGAAGACGCGGAGGTTCAAATCCGAGAGGCCCTCCGCCGTCAAGGAAATGAAGCACATCGATGTCTAAGCCTCCTGAGTCACAATGCACATGTTCAAAGCCAAGCATTTAGTATCTCTTTCTTTTTACTCTGTGTATTACTTGTTGACAATACTCATATGTACTACTATTTGACTCCATTGCTCGCTTACTAATCGACTTGGGACACTTTCGATCATCCCAAACATGTTCATCGAAAATTTCCTCGCGAAGGACAGCAGGAAGATGACGCTGTGGGACCTGCAGGCGAAGCCATGGAAGGTACGGGACGAGTACACCAGCGGCGTGTGCCCCCGTGCGGCATTCAACACCGGGTGGGGCGTGCTCGTCATGGAGAACAACCTGGAGAGGTGGAACGTGTGCGTCTTCGAGCTCCTGGACCATGACTACAACATCAAGCTGCACATCTACAGGGCCGTGCCAGAGATGACCCCTGCGTCATCGCCACAAACCCAGTCACAGACGAGTGATTGTGTGCCTGAAAGTGGCAGACATGTTATATTGTCGTTGTCAAAACATAACGTTTGGAATTATGTGTTTCCGTTTGTTCGCCGTGACCTAGGGTTTTTCCCTTGCCCCGAATTCCCTTTTATATGTTATGTATATATGTATATATATATGTAATCCCGAAATATTTGAAAGTTCCATCCAGCCGCCGGGCCGCCGCCCCAACCCATCTAAATCTCATCGAGATCTTCTCCCGTCCTCACAACCAACGAACCTCCATCTAAATCCACATCCAGATCTTCTCCCGTCCTCTCCTTGGAATTTGAATCGATCGAACGCCCCTTGGAGAGGCCTGTATTCTGATCCATCGAGATCGCGATTGGTTCACTGCTACGCGCTTGGTAAGCCCTACTACGGTATATCTGATCTATGCTAGATCAACAAAATCTTTAGCTTTTCAATCACCTTGGCGTTCTACAAATCCATGGTGTGCATCGTGATTTTGTTCTTTCCACCCCAAGAAATGGTGTTCGTTGTTCCTAAATGATTTAGTTCAGCGTAGATTCAACTTGTGGGATATAATTACAGGTTTTACGGGTTGACAAGATTGAATTCCTTCTTCTCTCGCCCTGGGCGTATATTCCTAATGATGCATTCGGTTTTATGCTACCTATTCTCCAGTGATAGTCGTTGTGTTGCTAGTTAGGCCATACTTTTCTTGTCTCAAGACAAGGATGGTGCAAATTTGAATCATCCATATATGCATGCTCTTGATTTCCTGAATTTGCACAAGAATGGTCGAATTTGTAAATCTCTTCAAGAAAAATAAATGTGTTAATTTGGCAAATACTCTAAAAGGATAAAAAAAGGGGACCACTGTTAATGGATAGATCAGACAGGGTATCAAAACCGCATTACCTAGCGACATGGATATATACAGATATACAAGTATGTCGCGACACAAAATTATGTGTGCATGTAGCCACTATATATATATGTTAATATGTATGTATGTATACTTGTGTGCACGGGTGAAGCATCGTTAGGGCAAAAGTGTGTCGTTGCCCGCCTCAGCCTTTCTAGATACACCCAGCACAACCTCACCTCGCCCTGCTCAGCAAGAGGTGGGGCGGAGGTCTAGCCGAAAAGATTAGCTTAGTAGAAGCGTGAAGTAGTGCCAAGGGTGACCCGAGCGACTTTTTTATTCTCCTGTGAGGTCAGCCACCATGCATTTCCTTTGTAGCTCCGCCACTGCTTGTGTGTCCAACATTCAAATATAAATATGGGATACATTTTGTTCTTTTTCCATCCCTCAAGAGCTTATATAGTAATTATATTTATGTTGATTGTTAGTTTTGTAACAAAGGAGTCTGTAGGAGTGTTCTTGAAAATAAGTAATGCAGTTGGGAATATCCAATGCAAACAAACTTGTGTTTTATGTAGATTCAGCTCTCGAGTAAAACTTGAGTATATATATACACCATTGTTACCTTCGCCAAAAGTGTTATACTAATATATGCATATATTTCTCCTATTGTATTGCAGAGACAGAAGTGTGTGGCATATGTAAAGGTCCAATCATGGTACACCATCAAAAGCAATATAGCACTATGGGTATGATAGATGATAAGCAGAATGTGAAAGTGAAAGAAGAGGGTGGTGAAAATATGAATGCGAAAGAGAAAAAGAAACAAAGCAAAGAAGAAGGCGATAAGAAAAAGGAGGTGAAGAAGATGACTAAGTATAAGGAGAAGAAAGAGAGAACGAGGGGTAATGACAAGGATAATGAGAAGGAGAAGGAGGATCAGAGGAAACGGAAAGAAAATGAGAAGAAGATGAGGGCACATAAGGAAAGAGAGAAGAAGGAGAATGATAAAGAGGAGGAGTTGAAGGAGCAGAATGACACAAAAAATTGCCCACAGTTCTTTAGGTTCCTAATGACCAGTCCATCTATGGAACAAGAGGTAAGTTTTCTTGATTCATAACATAAATTAAGGAGACTAACCCATTATTGGTCCTCCATTTTTATTTATCGTATTTTCATGATTGTTGTAAAGGTTCTCTTTCTGTTTGCGGTCCACTTTAGGAATGGTGCTTACTAATTTGACAAAGTTAAAATGGTACATATTTCATCAGAATTTTTGTTCGATTAGTCATTGATATTTTTCAAATATGGACTATACTATGTGGTCTGACTTTGAAAAGGAATAAAAGAGAGATAACATATCCGCAACATATATGAGTATGTCATCCAATATATAAACTAGTTCATCAAAGTTGATTTTATTCGTATTTATAGTTTTGTAGATTGTAAAGAAAAGAGACACATGTAAATTTTTGCCCAAAATATAATGCCAAGTGAGAGTGACCGAGAGAATATATGCTTGTTTGGATAGGGGCTTGGACCCAAGCCTTGAATTCGTTTAGACTGATTATTTACACCATTAACCATTACCAAACTCTTGAAATCAATCTCCAACACTACTATCAAACATGTCACTACTAAAGGGGCAGAATTGATCGCTTTTGATGGGTGCCAGGATCAGCACTAATCTGTTGTCTGTGGAGACTCATCCATCACTCGTGGGATAGAGCCCATCAGTGGAGTGCCTATATTTTAAATAGCGGGCTATGGCATTTAGCGGCGACCCTTAAAAACAGCTATAGCGGGCTATAGCGGCAAATTGTACGTGAAATCATTTAGCGGCAACACCCTCAAACAGCTATAGCGGAGCTATAGCGGGGCTATAGCCGGCTATTTAAAACTAAGACACGGACGGTCGCTCGTCACTGACCATGTCAGCACTTTGACGTATATATGACCGTCCTTATGTGGTGACAAGTTAAATGCTATGTATTCATAGCATGCAGCACATATCATTTTTCACTATAACAAACATTTCATATATTCAGAACATTTGCTTGAAAGATTCTGAAAAACTGCATCATCACATAGACAGAAACTCATTACACATTCATCTGAACATAAAATCCATCGGCCATTTCTAAGACATAGCACACAACCTTTTTATATTATTTTTTAGTTTTGGGTTGTGCTCGACATACTTAGTCATTGATTTATATGATAACATATGTTGCAGACAATTCCCGAAGACTGCCACAAATACTTGGAAGAGTGTACAGGAACAGTTTCACTGAGAGGTCCAAGCGGAAATTTATGGCCCGTAGAGCTTGCTAAAATCTCCGGGGAGCTATGCTTTGCACGTGGATGGAAGGAGTTCCTCTGCGACCATCGCATCGTGTATGGCTACCTGCTGGTTTTCCGTTACGATGGGAACTCACAGTTCTCAGTCACGGTATTCTTGCCATCATCCTGCGAGGCACCGTATGCGTTTCTAGCCCAGCCGCAGCGCATGGGCGCCACCGCTGTGGCAGCAAAGGATGAGAATGGGCACACGGGCACCAATGCAGATGGTACTGCCCCGCAAGAAGAAGACTCTCACATTGGCACAGGTGCAGATGGTACTCCACAAAATGAAGGAGAAGAAGAAGATGCTTCAGAAGAATATGAAGGGAGCGACAACATGAGTGTCGATGCTGATGGCGCTGGTCCACAAAAGGAAGAAGAAGATGCATTATCAGAGAATCCAGATAATGAGGAAGAAAGTGAATGGCACAGCGCACCATCGCAGCAACAGAAGGAGGATCAAGACAAGATCGACAATGGTTTTGTGGTCGGGAAGAGGACTAGGTTCAGGAAGGTTGATGATATCATGACAGAAGTGGTCCGATCCAAGAAGTCCAAGGCTAAGGAAGGGAAAAGACATGAAGCTCAATCTAGTGATTCGAAGTCTGAAGGAGAAGCATTAGGTGACAGTTTAGAAAGTAATTAAGAAGAACCCTCCCACACTGATCGATTGATTTCAAAATTATTAGTACCACTTCTACTTTTTACATATATGTTGGTTTGAAATGGTTTAATGTTGTCAAATGATTCTTATGATGGTTTTATCGACCTAATTGTGACTGTGTGCACATCAATTAAAAGCAGAATCGGGGCTTCGTCCACCCAGGAAGTCCAAGGCTACTGAGGAGAAAAGGCCTGAAGCTCCATCAGGTGATAGTTTGGCAGGTAACCAAGAATAACCCTCCGATGGATGATTGATTTCAAAATAATTGATAGTACTACTTTTTACATACATATTGGTGTGAGATGGCTTGGTGTTGTAAAATGATTTATGTGCTCTTGTTATCGAGCTAACATGTACATGTGTGCACATCGATGTAAGCAGAATTGGTCCATTGTTCACCCAACAAGTCCAAGGCTGAGGGGAAAAGGTCTACTGCTTTAGCTTCTAAAGGAGCAGCATCAAGTGACAGATTGAAAGGTAATTAAGAGGAAGCCTCTGATCGAGAATCGGTTTCAAAATAAGTAGAATTTTCTTGCAGGTAAAAAAGTATTACTTGTTTCACACACATGTATTAGTTTGGGATGGCTTAAATGTGTGTCAGTTTTCATTCTGCTATCTAGATAGCAATGGTCTTGTACCATAAAATGATTCCTATATAAGCATTAGGTGACAGTTTAGCAAGTATTAAGAAGAACCCTTCCACACTGATCGATTGATTTCAAAACTATTATTACCACTACTTTTTACACATATATTGGTTTGAAACGGTTTAATGTTGTAAAATGATTCTTATGCTCTTTTTATGGAGCTAACCTGTGTATCTGTGCACATCAATCCAATTATAAGCAGAATCAAAGCGTCGTCCACCCAGGAAGCCCAAGGCTGTGAAGGGGAAAAGGCCTCAAGGTCCATGTGGCCATTCGGAGTCTGAGAGAGCAGAATCAGGTGACAGTTTGGCAGGTAACTAGAATAACCCAATCGATGATTGATTTCAAAATAACTGGTACTACTTTTTACGTATATATTGCTATGAGATGGCTTGGTGTTGTAAAATGATTTCTGTGCTCTTATTATCGTGCTAAAATGTACATGTGTGCATATTGATGTAAGCAGAATTGGTCCGTCGTCCACCCAAGAAGTCCAGGGCTGAGGGGAAAGGGTCTGCTGCTTCATCAGCTTCTAAAGGAATGACATCAAGTCACAGTTTGGCAGGTAATTAACTTGAAGCCTCCGATCGAGTATTGGTTTGAGATGGCTTAAATGCTGTGTCAGTTTTGACTCTGCTATTTAGATAGCAATGGTCTTCTCCGCTGAAAAAAGATAGCAATGGTCAATTGGTCATGTCATCGAGCTAACTTGCGCGCATATAGTTCATACAGGTGTACTTGCGCCAGAATCCGTATGCAAGGACTTAACCAAATTACACAAATCTTTTGGTAAAAAATATAGTATGAAGGCTCAGTTCCCGATGTTCAATAACAGCAATAGTGAAAACCAACCTGGTAGAGGTAAATCTTCTTCCTTCCTACGCTGATTACAACAAAATTTAAACTGAACTATCTTAGTAATTTGCATCTTCTTTTATACTTAGTTATCGTCAAGGTTCAGAGAAGGCCGGAATTAAAGTCGCAGAGACGTCAAGTAACCCAAAGGGACAAGGAATATGCTATGGACAGGGCACAGAGGTTCCAATCCAAGAGGCCCTTCGTGATCAAGGAAATAAAGCACACCGATGTCTATGTGTCGTACTTCATGGTAATTGATCGAATTCTTCTCTGGATGGATACACATATTCTAAAACTGCATTGCTCGCTTGCTGATCGACCTGGGACACTGCAGATCATTCCAGAAATGTTCGTTGAAAATTTCCTCCCGAAGGAAAGCAGGAAGATGACGCTGTGGGACCCACAGGCGAAGCCGTGGAAGGTGTGGTACGAGTACATCGGCGGGGAGTGTCCCCGTGCGGCGTTCAGCGACGGGTGGGGCGCGCTCGCCATGGAGAACTACCTGGAGAACAGGGACTTGTGTGTGTTCGAGCTCCTGGATGATGACTACAACATCAAGCTGCACGTCTATAGGGCCGTGCTGGATATCACCCCCTTCGCCCTGGCCCCAAAACATCATCAACAGGGTTGTGCATAGCCCTTTGTTTTTGTTCTAGTATATCGTTGATGATGGAGGTGTGTGTTGGTGACTATTTTGTTGAATTATTATCAGATCATATTACTTGGTGAATCGTGTTTTTGGCTGTTTTATTGAATATTGGCATTCATTGCTTTTCTTGTCGTAGCAAATATCAATATATATGTGATTTCTTTACAGAGAAAGCCATTAGATAGCTCTTTTTTACTGCATTGTTGATCAAAAATGGTACAAGAAAGTTCGGCAGTTTGGTCCAATTAAGGCACATTTCTTCTTGCGTCACTCGCTTAAGTACGGGATGCCAGATCTCTTAAAACTTTTTTTGAGGAAAGCTGTCATGGGCTCATGGCCGATTTTATTGATCATGATTCAAAGATATATCATTTTCTAAGGCAGCCAAAATCAGGAGGATCATCAAGCCATTGATGGTTACCCTCGGTAAACTTTGCCAGATTATGAGTAGCCCTATTGGCCTCCCTAGGGGAATGTGAAAAAACTACACGAGAGAAATTGTGACAAAGAAAAGTACACTCTTCATATATAGCAGCCGCCACACCTAGAGAGTTTCCGCCATTGTGCAGTCACTTTCACCTAATAGTCTATTGCACCCTACGTTCCCAGCAAGAATCAAACCGTCTCGAAGGGCGGTAGCTTCAACAGTAGGGGCGTCCAGTGGCGGACCTCGAGTTTGACGACAGGGGGTGCTAACCTTATCACTTACAATAAAAGTACCATGTATCTACTACCACTATAAAAACTACCACTATAAAAGAAAGAGAGGGCGGAGAACCAGATCATCCTATCCATCGAAACCTACAATCTGATGGTCTACATCCCTCCAGCATACTAAACGCGTTTTACGCTCTAATTACCCACCATGCCATCTACTACCCCTATAAAAGAAAGAAGGGCAGATCCAAACAATCAGATCCATCCATCAATAAAATCTAATGGTCCTTAATCCTTCAATGTTTAACACAACCAACCACGCATTAATAAGCCACTAACACGCCTTCGCTAACCCTGCACCGCAGTTAAAAAAGAGATGCCAACAATGCACGACCTATCGCCCACTCCTCCTCATGCCCGCACGACCTACCGCCTCCTCCTCCTCCAACGGACGCACGGAAGGGCAGCCGCGGGAGACACCGATGGAGCCATCCTTCGCCGTAGGTCGCCGAGGGAGCCCTCGTGACCTTAGCCGCGGGACGCCGCCCTTCGCCGCAGGCCGCCGCGGGAGCCGTCGCGCCCTACGCCGCGGGAGCCGCCGACGGAGCCGCCCGCCGCGCCCTTCGAGCCGCAGGTCGCCGTTCCTCTTCTGCTTCCCGGCGGCCAAATGCGAGCGTACAACCAATAAGTTTCTTTTACATAGTTGTTTGTTGGTACATTGAAGCTCAACTATTCCTAATGACGCTAATCATCCAATAGCCCCTAATTGAGCAGCTAAATCAACCGTTTGCCTCATGGCCTGAAGCTCAATCGTGAATGCATCAGGGACACGAGCCATCCGGCCAGCTTTGCAGGCCACCATATCCCGAGCATGATCCCCAACCACCACACCCCAGGCTGCATGATATTGGCCTGGAACAAATGCACCGTCGGTGTTAAATTGTAGCGTACCGGGTTGCGGCGCTCGCCATACTGCTGCCTCTTTCTGCACACTCTCCTTTTTCGGACACATAACCTCCATACTGCTGCCTCTTTTGTATTGAAGGATGTACAGTTGTACACTGAGAACTCATTTAGCAGCGCTAATAATCATTTGACTAAATGATTCAATACTCAATTCATCTTTGCTCCATTAGGCCCACGAAGCCATGCACTGAGGTGCTCGACGAAATCCTTTTCCATGAGCTAGCTTCTTTTCTTTCTTCATCTACAAAATTCAGTACATGGTTGTCTAAATATGTGCAGCTTTGTGAATGGCAATTTGTAGATGACACAATGAAATTATTTAGATATAGCTGAGAAACGTTAATCTATTTGACAAAATAATAGCATCTACAATAGTTCTGCATAATGAAGTTAAGAACAATGTCTGTGAATTCTGAAGATTTTCAATAGTTCTGATGTATGTTAACTTTATAAAATACATGCCTTAGCCACCTTCTACTCTTAGTCCTAAAAAAATCGTTCTATTGAGTGAAACACTATATATTTCTGTGAGTGCTAATTGTGTATTGGTCAAATGGAATTAGCAAAGTAAAACATGATTGTGGAGTTAACCATGTCACCCTGTAAGTAATCCACACCAGCCCTGTAGGTAACTGGGTCATCACACACAAGCAGAATCTGAATATACGATGAGCAGTGCTTTGTGCAAAACTGCAATTATCTAACTTTTAGCATATAAAAGATCAAAGAGAACAATACTTGCTAATAGACAGTAGTGCATGAGTGCTACTTGCTACAAGTTTTGTGTAAGTATATAGACAGTAGTTCTCCAGAGTGTCCCACTGTATATAAGAATTTTTACCCCTCCACTAAAAGATCTATTGGTAATAAATATTTCCTATTGAGACAAATCGTCTGTTGTTCTTTTGTTGAATGGATACAAGGCACCCTGCAGCCTCTCTACTTGCAAGATAAATGCTCTTCTTGGTACACTCATGACAGTAGACCTTTTAGCTCAAGTTATAGAAGTATATTTTTGAGGGTGCTTCCTATTTGGATATGACGCGCTTTAGTTGGATTGGCTAAAAAGATTGAACATTCCTGTAAATGTATTTGGTTCAATTTTTTTCTTCAGTTGGAGTTGCAAAAAAGATCGAACATTCCCATAAATATGTTAGATCTCCTTTGCATTCGCACAAAAAATGTACCTCATCAATGAAATCTCAACTATATATGTTTCAACCATGTTATGTCAAGTTCTCATTGTTTTGATGGTTTCTAGGAGCATGTGGCAGAGGAGCGGAGGCGTGGGACACAACGTGGGACAGAGGAGCAATGTCGTGGTGGTTTCGCAGGGGGAATGCTCGTGAGGACGAAACGGTACATGGCTAATTGCTGGGATTAATTAAGCATGCACTTAACGTGGTTGATGGTTGATGGCTTGATGCTCAATATTGGGAGGATTTCAACTTTCTCATTGCTGCGGTCTATGGCTAGAGCAAAGTACAAATGTGATTATTTAAATATATGGACTAGCTAGAAAGCATACCAAAAATATGCTTTTTGAAAGTACCCTTTCCTCTGAACATGTATGTATCCCAGTGCTCCACATTCCACTGAATTCTGGACAAATATGCTACTTCCTTTCACTACCTTTTCCTCTATTACTTTATTATATCTTGCTAATTTTGCCTTTTTTTAGAAACGCGGTATGCTAATTTTACCCTTTATATCTATTACTGAATTTGTAGATGATTAGATTTTCAGAAAAAAAATCTATTATGATATTCACATCTTGGCGAATTGGCACCGACAAGAAGAAATAGAGTACTGCAATTCAAGTTCATGAAGTTTATGCAGAAATATGTTTTACTTCTAGAGCCTACTAGACTTGTAGCTAATTGCATTTGATTGCTGAAGTACCAGAAATTAATAATGACAAAAATGATGAACATCGGTCAAAGTTCATAAGCAGAATCCTCATGGTAGATTTGGGTAAAAACACACAAATACAAAAGAGTAACAAAAAAACAAGACTATACTTGTGCTCCTAATTTCGCTGTTGGGGGATTGGAGTAATTTTTAAATGCTACTACTAAGAAGGGAGAATAGTATCTTGATTATTAAGATTCCTTTTTTGTATTGTGCTTGGAGTAGGTTGATTATAAATTTTGCAATACTGCTCAATAGGTGCAAGATGTATGATAAATTTTTCAACGGAAACTACAATGAGCTATCTATGTCTTCTGGTTATAAGCATTCTGGCATCATCTACGATTTTGCTTGTGCATATGTCAGAGATTGGTCATGCTCCTTCACTGCTGATTTGTATTCCTCATAAAGTTCTCCACTGATGGTGTTAGATTTTTTGATTAAAATGATATTATGGTTGTCATATATTTGGTACTAAGAAGGGACTATGGTGATTTTTTAGTTTTACAAGCTCTTAATATGGTTATCAAAATATATTCTATTACTGAAATGACCTTTTAAATGATGTTAGGAATCTGCACTTTCCCATATATACCACAAGGTACTCCTAAAGTTGCAAGAAAAATACTACAGGAAAGTTTGTGAACTTTTGGAGGATGTTTTGAAGAACCCACTAATATCCAAAATTCAGGCAATCTCCCTAAGAATATTTCATATGTTCTTTTTCCCCTCCTCCATAACAGCAAATAGTTTACTTCAACATGTTGAGAACATCGGCAGTGATCAATGTTTGCTGCACCTAAGCTTCTTTTTGTCACCTTTTTAGATGGTACTTTTTATTCGAAAAACCATTTATCAGTTGTAGTAGCTATTCCTGCATCCATGGAGCAAATCATGAAAGATGACAAATATGCTTGACTGAATCCAAGCAAGACTTGAGAGTTTATTAAACTAATTGTTTGCAACATTTAGGAATTCAACATGTCAACATGAGATGCGAACTATGCATACCTTCAATTTGGATACCTGTGTTTTTTCTTTTTTTGCAACATTAAAGAATTCAGTTTATGTGTATTATATTTATCAATAAGTGCACCATCATTATGTGCTTGTACTGATTAAGAAGTTTTCTATTTTTTTAACATGATACATATGAAGAATCATCATCCACCTGCATAGGCCAAAAGTGGCCGAACCTAGATGGTACTTTATTGCCAATAATAAATTGTGGCTACATGTTCGGCATCCTTATAGTAGCTATTTGTTTGTGAGTTCGCATGCATCGCTAATGTTAATTGTTGCTTTGGCAGGTTCACAAGGAGCTATTTTGTGCACATGAGTTCATATTGGTTGTGGAAAGATTGTCTATGCAGAGAGCTTCGAGAAAAAAAGTGAGTGGTTCCATTTTATGTGATGGGATTATTCACAGGGTATCTTAAATTTTGGAGATAAATGAACCAATAAATAATTCAGCCTTGTGTTTGTTCACATGTTTTGACGGTACAAATGAACCCATGAAGAAAGTTCACATATTTCTTTCAGTGATTAGTAGTAGATTTGTTTTGCAAAACAATTATATTACATGTTAAGTTGTCTATATATCGCTTCAGATTTGTATGTTTTAAGGTGAATTCAGTACAGATCGTGGTAGCTAGATGAGGTGAATCTCCATTAACAACATTGCTGCTAGCTAAAGGCATCAAGTAACTGTATCAAGATTGCTTTGATGTTGTTGTCTGATAAGCATCGATGGTTTGTATGCCCCATATAACTATAGAGTGTGCAATGTAGGTTCATCTTTGTGCAGTTATAGTGCCTCCTAATCCAACTTTTACTTTGTTGATCCTGGAGCATGAAAGCATATTATGGAGTATGATCCTGGAGCCCTTTAATTTCAAACTATAGGTTATGTCCTAGAGCCTTTTTAGCCCGGTTTTTATTTTCTTTTTTCTCCCTTTTACTTCACAGTTCTTGCTCTGTAAGTTGGTTCTAAGCTAATGCATGGTTGTTCCCCTTTCTTAATGCAATGGCATAACTACTTCTGGTTATCTTAATAAATAAAATAAAAATACAACATCTTGATTTGGTTCTTATATAATAAAATAAAAACATGCACTTTGATGACCATTGTTGCATTGCTGATCCTCTTTTGCAATATCCTCTGTTATATATGGGCTTATATATTATAAATTAAAAAATTCAAGTGTTGTATTAGCTACAAGTTGATATATTTTTTATAACATACATATAACCTCCATTTACTGACTATTTGGTTTAAAAAAGTTCGGATATGAGTATGTAACTTCAAGCTATTTCTGTAATTATTGGTCGACGACACTCTTTTTTGTATATATTTTGTTGTCAAATTCGTCCATCATGGGGGTAAAACGTTTTCTACTCTTATTGTAAGTTTAAAGTGACGGGTTTCACATTGGATGGCGACACTGACACTTTTTATGAGTGTGATGTATCCAACATTTTCAGGGAATGCATTTGGTTGAAGAAAAGTATTACCTTGTCACACAGTGAAATAATTAGGTCTTATTGGAGCAAACTTACATAACAAATTGCTATGGTTCAAGAATTGGTGAGAAAGCTCAATTGAAGATGAATCTCTACAATAAGCATCGCTCAAAGGTATGCATATGCAACTCAAGCATAGTCACACTTGGTTCTTGTTGTTTCTTATTGTCTGACTTACTATATTCCATATTATTCATTGAGATACATTGTAATTTCATTCTTGAACAAATTATTTGAATTAACACAAATTCACAGTCATCGAGAACATGTTGGAAGAAACACATCCGAGTGTCGCAAACCGCCAATGTTGCATTAAAAAGGCATGTGATTGAAACAGTATTATGAAAAGTTGGGAATCCTTTTTTGATAGATTTGGGTAGTTTGCGCTAACTTTTATGACAAGCTACTTTCTTTTTAAAAGATTAATTTGATTTCTCAAACATTTATATATCTTAAAGATGAAAAAAAACATTACCATAGATGACATGAAGTCTAACAATGGAAGATTTACTACATTTAAGCACCCCGGTTAAACCCATGTATGCCTTTTAGTTTTTCGGGCAAAACCTAAGTATGCCTTAACAAGGAGATTTGTAAATTTGTATATTCTTTCTTGTGTACAAGGTATTGGACCGATGTATGCTTCTATTCTTGTATTTACTTCTTGCTTGGATACTTGAACTGATGTATGGGTGATGTTTACTGACCAACTTTTAATCTCTGCAGGTATTTCTAAGTTTGGATAATTTTTTGTTTTTGTTTTTAATTTCTAAAAATCCACTTAATTTGCAATGTTGCACAAAAATTATATTTTGAGTAACTAATATTAGCAATCAAAATTACTTGTTCAAACCAGTTATGGTGAGAGAGAATAAGTATAATTTTGAGGGGCAATTTTATTTAACAACAACAGTTTCATGTCCGTGTTAACGAGAAAAGATCTTGCAACTCCAGCAACATAGACCTAAATATAGTTCACCAGATTTATCTTTTCTAAATGTTGAATTGACCTCACCATCTCAGTGTAATAGTAGGTTTACAATATTTTTCATATTATATATTTGTCGATTGTGTGAGATGGATTTCCACTTGGCAGTGTTGGAGAAGGATGCGTTGCTAGAAAAGAAGGGAGAGGGCAGGGCGACCAGACAAGATAGACTCGGAGGAGAACCAGGCAAGATAGTCAACTTGGATGCGGTGCTTGAGGCCTTGAGCAGAGCCCATGGAATTCTTATTAGATCTAGATGGGTCTCTTTGATAAGTTGTGTTATCTGTAATGGTGACCTGAATGTCATGTACAAACATCTATGATTTATTATTATTTTGACTGGATATGGTGTACCAACTCACATGCATGCAAACACTGGTAGAAAAAGGGCCTATAGTCCCGGTTCGTAAGGGCCTTTAGTCCTGGTTCCTGAACCGGGACTAAAGTGTCGGTACTAATGCCCCGACCCTTTAGTCCCGGTTCAATCCAGAACCGGGACTGATGGGCCTCCACGTGGGCAGTGCACAGAGCCCAGGCAGGAGACCCTTTGGTCCCGGTTGGTGGCACCAACCGGGACCAATAGGCATCCACGCGTCAGCATTTCTGTGGCTGGGGTTTTTGTTTTTTTGAAAGGGGGGGTTTGGGGGTTTTGGGGGGTTAATTTAGGTGTTTCATATATTGTGTTAGCTAGCTATAATTAATAGAGAGAAGTGTCCTCTCTTACGTCCGTGCTTGGTCGACGCTACGTACTATACATATGTATAGAGAGGACTAGACACGCTAGTTAGCTAGTAAGCAAACGAAGGAAACAGAAGATCGTCATGAACATATATGCATACAGAGAGAAGTGATATCGACCACCTCTCCTTCTCCGAGAGATTGGTCGAACAACAAGTTCTCGTATATCTATCCGACACTACCGGCTACATATATACAATAATTATCTCTTACAAATATAATCATACGGACTCATGGTCCACATAGTATTCTCCGTCTTCAGCGATCACTTGGTCAAGAAAGAATGCCGCCAATTCCTCTTGAATTGCTCACATGCGAGCTGGTGCTAGGAGTTCATCCCGCTTCCGAAACATCTAATTTGAAGAAGGGGGTCAATACATATATATATGAGTGAATGAAACTCAATAAAAATGATGGTAATAAAATAAAATTGTGAATGTTGTTATTTACGTACTTCATATTGTTCGTCAGAGTACCCGCCCCGCTCACAGGTCGTGTGGCGGATGGACTCGCAGACGTAGTATCCACAGAAATCATTCCCTTTTTCCTGCCACAACCACTTTACAAGAAATAGAGGTCAATCAAACTGATAAGCAAGAATGCTAAATGGTATTGATGAAACTAGCGCTTGAATCACTAGGAGATGCGCGGAACATGCTACTATAGTACTTACTTTCGGGTGTCTAAATTCCAGCTCCTTCGGCAGTCCCGGAACTTTTCTGGTGAATTTTCTCCAAACCCTGTCGGACAAAGAAAACAATTACTTGATATCAGGAAATGAACAAAGTTGCTGATATGGTGGAAAATGATCGATTTAACTTACTTCTTGAGGATTTCAGTCATGTCCGCATACTCCTGGGGATCTTTTCGTTTAGAGTCCAAGACGGTTACTACTCTCTGCTCAAGTCTAATCTCTAGGAGAATATAGTGGAAACTGCACACGCATGCATAACTCATCAATTACATTACTATAACCTGGACTAATATATAAGGGAAACCGAATATGCACAAGACAGTAACACTCACTTGAAGTTGTAAGGAAAGAGTATTATATCTTTGTTTTCTTTTTTTTTGAATGATCGTAGCAAGTTGGCCTCGGTATCTCCGGGACGATGTTCAACCTCAGTTGCATCTATGAGATATGTGTTAACGAACCCAATATCACCGATTTGTCTTTTCTTCAATTCGGCAATCTTCATTCTGCATAATATAGTGAGGATAATTATAAATACATGCAATGAAAGAGATGAGCTATATAGAGAGAGACTTAATGATAGAAATAGTAGTACTTACAGACAGTAGCAGGTGATCGTTGTTTTATCGAGGGCCAATTGATTGAAAAACTGATAGAACTCCTCAAATGGAATAGGCAACAGTTCAATTCCAACGAGGTCATGCTCCGGTTTAACTCTCGCATACAAAGTACTCCTCCCCCCAGACTCTCTGCAGATTTTCAAGTACCAATCATGTAATCTTCGCATCATCGTTGTTAAAGATTTTTCATCTTTGACGAGAGGCTTCCCGTACTCGTATCTGTGTATCTGCACCTCCATGGTATCATAATGTACATTGTCGGGCAGGTAATCGTCAACATTGCCATAACCGGGCACCATCCTCAGATCGACGATGTCGCTAGGCACCTTGAGGGGGGGCACGATTGCTTTGCTTGTTCGCCGAGCTGGGCAATTTGTTTCCCAGCTGCTCGTCGTTCTTTCAGCCTTTGATCACTGACTGTACTTCCCGACCGCTCCGCTTCGGCCCATGTCTTTGCAATAATGCGCTCATAGTTGCCTTTCGACAGAGACTTGGGTGGTTTTGCCAGGGCAGCCAGAGTGCGCTTCACTTTCACCGGATCTACCTTCTCCTCCGGAGGTGGATGTCTCTTTGCTCTCAACCCTTGAAACCAGTCATCCACTTCGGTTCGCGCGATCTCGGCGTTCTCCTCCGGGGTCCTCTCATATGGTAACTTCTCTGGAGTCTTCAGAGAAGGACCGAATCTATATGTCCTCCCGCCTCTGGTTGTACTGCTAGACGCCGACCGAGCAGACGGAGCGGTTGTCTTCTTTACTTGCTTATGAGGCGGAGGAGAAGGAGTACGACGCACCGGAGCAGCTAGAGCGGCGGCAGGTCTCTTCCGCCCTTGCTAACGAGGCGGAGAAGGAGGAGGCTGGCTGCTCGGGCGCGTCGGCGCAGACGGAGAAGGAGGCAGAGTGCCGCCATGCGCCAGAGAAGGAGCCGGCCGAGGGCCCTGATCGTCACTCGTCGGAGGAGGAGGCGGTGGAGGAGGCGGAGTGCCCTGACTTGCCGGAGGAGGAGGAGGAGGCGGAGGCGTCTAGTTCGGAAGGTTGATGAGCTCCTTCCGCCATAGGCATGGAGTCTTCAGAGCAGACCCCAGCCGAGTCTCCCCTTCACCGGTAGGGTGGTCAAGCTGGAGGTCCTCAAATCCCTCCGTTATTTCATCCACCATCACCCTAGCATATCCTTCTGGAATCGGCCAGTAGTGAAAAGTTGCGCCGGGTTCAGTAGGATAAACAGAGCCAACAGCCGCCTTGACCTTCAAATTCATCCATTGCGTCATAAGGTGGAAATTTTGAGACTCCGTGATAGCATCCACGGGATAACTGGCAGGAGCCATCAAGGCATGCTCTGGCTGAAGCAGCTCGGTGGAAGCCACGCTGCTTATGCGCTGAGATGGCGGGGTAGCTTCGGGGGAGGCTTCGGCAGTACGTTTGCTGCGATTTGCTTCTCGTTCCTCTATCGCGTCTACCCTTGCTTGCAGCGCCTGCATTTGGGTCTATTGCACTTTTTTACTCCTCTCATGGGATTTGTAACCGCCTGCGTCCGGAAACCCAACCTTCCATGGAATGGAGCCTGGCGTGCCTCGTGTCCGTCCAGGGTGCTCAGGATTCCCGAGGGCCATTGTGAGCTCGTTGTTCTCTCTGTCTGGAAAGAACTTCCCTTGCTGTGCTGCTTCGATATACTGCTTAAGCTTCCTGACTGGTATATCCATTTGATCGTTCGTCCAAATGCACTTCCCTGTTACAGGGTCCAAGGTTCCGCCAGCCCCGAAGAACCAAGTCCGGCAACGGTCTGGCCAGCTAATTGTCTCTGGTTCGATCCCTTTATGAACCAGATCATTCTTAGTCTTGGCCCACTTAGGCCGGGCTACGAGGTAGCCACCTGACCCCGTGCGATGGTGAAGCATCTTCTTCGCAGCATTTTGCTTGTTTGTCGCCGACATCTTCTTACTCTTTTCCGATGTCTTGTGGGCCACAAATGCGGGCCAGTGATCTCTGATCTTCTCATATCTGCCCTTGAATTCTGGTGTCTCATTATTTTCGAAAAACTTATTCAGCTCTTTCTTCCACCTCCTGAATAGTTCTGCCATCCTCTTAAGAGCAAAAGACTTGATTAATTTCTCTTTAATTGGGTTCTCTGGATTATCCTCTGGCGGTAGGGTGAAATTTGACTTCAGCTCAGTCCAAAGATCATTTTTCTGCATATCATTGACATAAGACACCTCAGGGTCTTCTGTAGCCCGCTTAAACCATTGCTGGATGCTTATCGGGATCTTGTCCCTAACCAGAACCCCGCACTGAGCAACAAATGTGCTCTTTGTCCGAAGGGGTTCAATCGGTTGGCCGTCGGGCGCGATTGCTATGATCTCAAACTTTTCATCTGAGCTCAACTTTTTCTTCGGTCCTCGTCTCTTTACCGAAGTTGTGCTCGATCCGGAGGGCTAGAAAAAAGAACAAAGACTTAATTAATATGTGTACATACCAAAACAATGAATGCATCAATCAGCTAGTCAGCACAGGCTTAACTAATATATATACCTGGCCGGACTCAGTTTGGTCACCGGAGCCATCATCACGGTCTCCTTCTTGCAGCGGCATTGGATCACCGGAGCCGTCCTCATGTTCTTCTTCTTGCACCGGCATTAGGTCACCGTAGCCAGCTTGTTCACCCTCTCCTTCCAGACCATCGGTGTCGTTGAGAAACAACGAGACGGCATCACTTCCTTCTGCGATTATGTCCCTCAACAATGCTTCTTTTGCTTCATCTAGGGCGGTGTCCATAGTTTCTACAAATATTTACAACATGGCAATTATTATTCAAACATGATAGATGGATATATTAGTGCCAAACGTAGAACTAGCTACCTAATCATAGTAAGCTATCGGGAGGGGGTATATATCGACAACGACGACACTACATCTATGTCCCTCGACGACCCTCGTTCCTGATAAAAAAAGAGGAAGAAGAAGAAAAAAAGAGGAGAAGAAAGAATAGAGGAGATCTTCTCCTCTATTCTTTCTTCTCCTCTTTTTTTCTTCTTCCTCTTCTTTTTTTATCCTCTTCTTCCTCTCATGTTCGAGAGCATCGCCGAGGGGTCGGGAGGTTGCGTAGTGTCAAAGGATTCAACAAAACCATGTCTTCATCATTGGCGAAAGTAACATGTGCATGATGGTACGAAGCTCTTCAAAGTTGTTCTGGAACGGAGTCCCAGATAGGATAATTCGCTTTTTGGTACAAAGTTCAGCAAGAGCCTTCCGAATATCGCTATTTGGAAGGCCTTTGCTGAATTCGTACCAAAAGGTGGATTTGTTGGGGAACGTAGCAGAAATTCAAAATTTTCCTACGTGTCACCAAGATCTATCTATGGAGAGACTAGCAACGAAGGGAAGGAGAGTGCATCTACATACCCTTGTAGATCGCTAAGCGGAAGCGTTCAAGTGAACGGGGTTGATGGAGTCGTACTCGTCGTGATTCAAATCACTGATGACCAAGTGCCGAACGCACGTCACCTCCGCGTTCAACACACGTACAGCCCGGTGACGTCTCCCATGCCTTGATCCAGCAAGGAGAGAGGGAGAGGTTGAGGAAGACTCCATCCAGCAGCAGCACAACGGCGTGGTGGTGATGGAGGAGCGTGGCAATCCTGCAGGGCTTCGCCAAGCACCACAGAAGAGGAGGAAGAGAGAGATGCAGGGCTGCACCAACGAGAGATCAAATCGCGTGTTATGGGCAGCCCCTAGGCCTCATATATATAGGGGAAGGGGAGGGGCTGCGCCCCCTCTAGGGTTCCCACCCCTACGGGGGCGGCAGCCCTAGATGGGGAACAAGGGTGGCGGCCAAGAGGGGGAGAAGGGGTGGCGCCCCTAGGGTGGGCCTTAAGGCCCATCTAAGCCTAGGGTTTCCTCCTTTTTTCCTCCTAGCTTCCCTTGGGCCTTGTGGGAGGCGCACCAGCCCACTTAGGGGCTGGTCCCTCACCACCCTTGGCCCACGCAACCTTCTGGGGTTGGTGGCCCCACTTGGTGGACCCCCGGGACCCTCCCGGTGGTCCCGGTACGTTACCGATAAACCCCGAAACTCTTCCGGTGACCAAAACAGGACTTCCCATATATAAATCTTTACCTATGGACCATTCCGGAACTCCTCGTGACGTCCGGGATCTCATCCGGGACTCCGAACAACATTCGGTAACCACATACAAACTTCCTTTATAACCCTAGCGTCATCGAACCTTAAGTGTGTAGACCCTACGGGTTCAAGAGACATGCAGACATGACCGAGACGTTCTTCGGTCAATAACCAACAGCGGGATCTGGATACCCATGTTGGCTCCCACATGTTCCACGATGATCTCATCGGATGAACCACGATGTCAAGGACTTAATCAATCCCGTATACAATTCCCTTTGTCTATCGGTACGATACTTGCCCGAGATTCGATCGTCGGTATCCTGATACCTTGTTCAATCTCGTTACCGGCAAGTCTCTTTACTCGTTCCGTAACACATCATCCCGTGATCAACTCCTTGGTCACATTGTGCACATTATGATGATGTCCTACCGAGTGGGCCCAGAGATACCTCTCCGTCACACGGAGTGACAAATCCCAGTCTCGATTCGTGCCAACCCAACAGACACTTTCGGAGATACCCGTAGTGCACCTTTATAGTCACCCAGTTACGTTGTGACATTTGGCACACCCAAAGCACTCCTACGGTATCCGGGAGCTGCACAATCTCATGGTCTAAGGAAATGATACTTGACATTAGCAAAGCTTTAGCATACGAACTACACGATCTAGTGCTATGCTTAGGATTGGGTCTTGTCCATCACATCATTCTCCTAATGATGTGATCCCGTTATCAACGACATCCAATGTCCATGGTCAGGAAACCGTGACCATCTATTGATCAACGAGCTAGTCAACTAGAGGCTTACTAGGGACATGGTGTTGTCTATGTATCCACACATGTATCTGAGTTTCCTATCAATACAATTCTAGTATGGATAATAAACGATTATCATGAACAAGGAAATATAATAATAATCAATTTATTATTGCCTCTAGGGCATATTTCCAACAGTCTCCCACTTGCACTAGAGTCAATAATCCAGTTCACATCGATATGTGATTAACACTCAAGGTCACATCCTCATGTGACTAACACCCTAAAGAGTTCTGGGTTTGATCATGTTATGCTTGTGAGAGAGGTTTTAGTCAACGGGTCTGAACCTTTCAGATCCGTGTGTGCTTTACAAATCTCTATGTTATCTCCTAGATGCAGCTACCACGCTCTATTTGAAGCTATTCCAAATAACTATTCTACTTGGAGCTATTCTAAATTGTAGCTCCATTATATGTATCCGGTATCTCTACTCAGAGCTATCCGGATAGGTGTTAAGCTTGCATCGACGTAACCCTTTACGACGAACTCTTTTACCACCTCCATAACCGAGAAACTTCCTTAGTCCACTAGTTACTAAGGATAACTTTGACCGCTGTCCTGTGATCTATTCTTGTATCACTCTTGTACCCCTTGACTGACTCATGGCAAGGCACACTTCAGGTGCGGTACACAGCATAGCATATTGTAGAGCCTATGTCTTAAGCATAAGGGACGACTTTCGTCCTTTCTCTCTATTCTGCCGTGGTCGAGCTTTAAGTCTTAACTTCATAACTTACAACTCAGGCAAGAACTCCTTCTTTGACTGATCCATTTTGAACACCTTCAAGATCATGTCAAGGTATGTGCTCATTTGAAAGTTCCATTAAGCATTTTGATCTATCCTTATAGATCTTGATGCTCAATGTTCAAGTAGCTTAACCCAGGCTTTCCATTGAAAAACACTTTCCAAATAATCCTATATGCTTTCCAGAAATTCTACGTCACTTCTGATCAACAATATGTCAACAACATATACTTATCAGAAATTCTATAGTGCTCCCACTCACTTCTTTGGAAATACAAGTTTCTCATAAACTTTGTATACACCAAAATCTTTGATCATCTCATCAAAGCATACATTCCAACTCCGAGATGCTTACTCCAGTCCTTAGAAGGATTGCTGGATCTTTGCATACTTATTAGCATATTTTAGGATTGACAAAACCTTCCGGTTGTATCACATACAACCTTTCCTCATAAATCGTCGAGGAAACAATGTTTTGACATCCTATCTGCAAGATTTCATAAATAGTGCAGTAACTGCTAATATAATTCCAACAGACTTTTAGCATCGCTACAGGTGAGAAAGTCTCATCGTAGTCAACTCCTTGAACTTGTCGAAAACATCTTAACGACAAGTTGAGCTTTCTTAATGGTGACATTTACCATCATTGTCCGTCTTCCTTTTAAAATCCATCTATACTCAACAGCCTCACGACCATCGAGCTGTTCTGTCAAAGTCTACACTTTGTTTCCATACATGGATCCTCTCTCGGATTTTATGGCCTCGAGCCATATATCGGAATCCGGGCCCACCATCGCTTCTCCATAGCTCGTAGGTTCATTGTTGTCTAGCAACATGACTTCCAACACAGGATTACGTACCATTCCGAAGTAGTACGCATCCTTGTCATCCTACGAGGTTTGGGAGTGACTTGATCCGAAGTCTCGGGATCAATATCATAAGCTTCCACTTCAATTGGTGTAGGTGCCACAGGAACAACTTCCTGTGCCCTGCCACACACTAGTTGAAGAGACGATTCAATAACCTCATCAAGTCTCCACCATCCTCCCACTCAATTCTTTCAAGAGAAACTTTTCCTCGAGAAAGGACCCAATTCTAGAAACAATCCCTTATTGCTTTCGGATCTGAGATAGGAGGTATACCCAACTGTTTTGGGTGTCCTATGAAGATGCATTTATCCGCTTCGGGTTCGAGATTATCAGCCTGAAACTTTTCCACATAAGCGTCGCAGCCCCAAACCTTTTAAGAAATGACAGCTTAGGTTTCTCTAAACCATAGTTCATACGGTGTCACCTCATCGGAATTACGTGGTGCCCTATTTAAAGTGAATGTGGTTGTCTCTAATGCCTAACCCATAAACTATTGTGGTAATTCGATAAGAGACATCATGGTATGCATCACATCCAATAGGGTGTAGTTATGATGTTCAGACACACCATCACACTATGGTGTTCCAGGCTGTATTAGTTGTGAAACAATCTCCACAATGTCTTAATTCTGTGCCAAACTCGTAATTCAGATATTCATCTCTATAATCATATCATAGATCTTTTATCCTCTTGTCACGGCGATCTTTCAACTTCACACTGAAATTACTTGAACCTTTCAATAATTCAGACTCGTGATTCATCAAGTAAATATACTCAACATCTACTCAAATCATCTGTGAAGTAAGAACATAACGATATCCACTACATGCCTCAGCACCTATTGGACTGCACACATCAAAATGTATTACTTCCAACAAGTTGCTTTCTAGTTCCATTTTACTGAAAACGAGGCTTTCAGTCATCTTGCCCATGTGGTATGATTTGCATGTCTCAACTAATTCAAAATCAAATGAGTCCAAACGGTCCATTTGCATGGAGTTTCTTCATGCATATACACCAATAGACATGGTTCGCGTGTCTCAAACTTTTCAAAAATGAGTGAGCCCAAAGATCCATCAACATGGAGCTTCCTCATGCGTTTTATACCGATATGACTTACGTGGCAATGCCACAAGTAGGTGGTACTATCATTACTATCTTTTGGCATGAACATGTGTATCACTACGATCGAGATTCAATAAACCATTCATTTTAGGTGTAAGACCATTGAAGGTATTATTCAAATAAACAGAGTAACCATTATTCTCCTTAAATGAATAACCGTATTGCGATAGACATAATCCAATCATGTCTATGCTCAACGCAAACACCAAATAACAATTATTCAGGTTTAACACCAATCTCGATGGTAGAGGGAGCGTGCGATGCTTGATTATATCAACATTGGAAACACTTCCAACACATATCGTCAGCTCACCTTTAGCTAGTCTCCGTTTATTCCGTAGCTTTTATTTCGAGTTACTAACACTTAGCAACCGAACCGGCATCTAATACCCTGGTGCTACTAGGAGTACTAGCAAAGTACACATTAGCATAATGTATATCCAATATACTTCTATCGACCTTGCCAGCCTTCTAATCTACCAAGTATCTAGGGTAATTCTGTTCCAGTGGCTGTTCCCCTTATTACAGAAGCACTTAGTCTCGGGTTTGGGTTCAACCTTGGGTTTCTTCACTAGAGCAGCAGCTGAATTGCCGTTTCATGAAGTATCCCTTCTTGCCCTTGCCCTTCTTGAAACTAGTGGTTTCACCAACCATCAACAATTGATGCTCCTTCTTGATTTCTACTTTTTGTGGTGTCAAACATCGCGAATATCTCAAGGATCATCATATATGTCCCTGACATATTATAGTTCACCACGAAGCTCTAGCAGCTTGGTGGTAATGACTTCGGAGAAACATCACTATCTCATTTGGAAGATAAACTCCCACTCAATTCAAATGATTGTTGTACTCAGACAATCTGAGCACAAGCTCAATAATTGAGCTTTTCTCCTTAGTTTGTAGGCTAAGAAAATCGTCGGAGGTCTTATACCTCTTGACGTGGGCACGAGCCTGAAATCCCAATTTCAGCCCTCAAAACATCTCATATGTTTCGCGACGTTTCAAAACTGTCTTTGGTGCCTCAACTCTAAACCGTTTAACTGAACTATCATGTAGTTATCAAAATGTGTATGTCAGATGTTCAACATCCAGAGACAACATTCGAGGTTCAGCACACTGAGCGGTGCATTAAGGACATAAGCCTTCTAAGAAGCAATGAGGACAATCCTCAGTTTACGGACCTAGTCCGCATAATTTCTACTATCAACTTTCAACTAATTTTTCTCTAGGAACATATCTAAACAGTAGAACTAAAGCGCGAGCTACGACATAATTTGCAAAATCCTTTTTGACTATGTTTAGGATAATTAAGTTCATCTTATGAACTCCCACTCAGATAGACATCCCTCTAGTCATCTAAGTGATTACATGATCCGAGTCAACTAGGCCGTGTCCGATCATCACGTGAGACGGACTAGTCAACATCGGTGAACATCTTCATGTTGATCGTATCTTCTATACGACTCATGCTCGACCTTTCGGTCTTCTGTGTTCTGAGGCCATGTCTGTACATGCTAGGCTCGTCAAGTCAACCTAAGTGTTTGCATGTGTTCCGAGGCCATGTCTGTACATGCTAGGCTCGTCAACACCCGTTGTATGTGAACGTTAGAATCTATCACACCCGATCATCACGTGGTGCTTCGAAACGACAAACTTTCGCAACGGTGCACAGTTAGGGGGAACACTTTCTTGAAATTTTAATGAGGGATCATCTTATTTACTACCGTCGTTCTAAGCAAATAAGATGTATAAACATGATAAACATCACATGCAATCAAATAGTGACATGATATGGCCAATATCACTTTGCTCCTTTTGATCTCCATCTTCGGGGCTCCATGATCATCATCGTCACCGGCATGACACCATGATCTCCATCATCATGATCTCCATCATCGTGTCTTCATGAAGTTGTCTCGCCAACTATTACTTCTACTACTATGGCTAACGGTTAGCAATAAAGTAAAGTAATTACATGACGTTTAAGTTGACACGCAGGTCATAAATAAATAAAGACAACTCCTATGGCTCCTGCCGGTTGTCATACTCATCGACATGCAAGTCGTGATTCCTATTACAAGAACATGATCAATCTCATACATCACATATATCATTCATCATATCCTTTGGCCATATCACATCACATAGCATACCCTGCAAAAACAAGTTAGACGTCCTCTAATTGTTGTTTGCATGTTTTACGTGGCTGCTATGGGTTACTAGCAAGAACATTTCTTACCTACGCAAAGACCACAACGTGATATGCCAATTGCTATTTACCCTTCATAAGGACCCTGTTCATCGAATTCGATCCGACTAAAGTGGGAGAGACAGACACCCGCCAGCCACCTTATGCAACTAGTGCATGTTTGTCGGTGGAACCGGTCTCACGTAAGAGTACGTGTAAGGTTGGTCCGGGCCGCTTCATCCCACGATGCTGCCGAATCAAGATAAGACTAGTAACGGCAAGCATATTGAACAAAATCAACGCCCACAACTACTTTGTGTTCTACTCGTGCATAGAATCTACGCAATAGACCTAGCTCATGATGCCACTGTTGGGGAACGTAGGAGAAATTCAAAATTTTCCTACGTGTCACCAAGATCTATCTATGGAGAGACTAGCAACGAAGGGAAGGAGAGTGCATCTACATACCCTTGTAGATCGCTAAGCGGAAGCGTTCAAGTGAACGGGGTTGATGGAGTCGTACTCGTCGTGATTCAAATCACCGATGACCAACTGCCGAACGCACGGCACCTCCGCGTTCAACACACGTACAGCCCGGTGACGTCTCCCATGCCTTGATCCAGCAAGGAGAGAGGGAGAGGTTGAGGAAGACTCCATCCAGTAGCAGCACAACGGCGTGGTGGTGATGGAGGAGCGTGGCAATCCTGCAGGGCTTCGCCAAGCACCACAGAAGAGGAGGAAGAGAGAGATGCAGGGCTGCACCAACGAGAGATCGAATCGCGTGTTATGGGCAGCCCCTAGGCCTCATATATATAGGGGAAGGGGAGGGGCTGCGCCCCCTCTAGGGTTCCCACCCCTAGGGGGGGCGACAGCCCTAGATGGGGAACAAGGGTGGCGGCCAAGAGGGGGAGAAGGGGTGGCGCCCCTAGGGTGGGCCTTAAGGCCCATCTAAGCCTAGGGTTTCCTCCTTTTTTCCTCCTAGCTGCCCTTGGGCCTTGTGGGAGGCGCACCAGCCCACTTAGGGGCTGGTCCCTCACCACCCTTGGCCCACGCAACCTTCTGGGGTTGGTGGCCCCACTTGGTGGACCCTCGGGACCCTCCCGGTGGTCCCGGTATGTTACCGATAAACCCCGAAACTCTTCCGGTGACCAAAACAGGACTTCCCATATATAAATCTTTACCTCCGGACCATTCCGGAACTCCTCGTGACCTCCGGGATCTCATCCAGGACTCCGAAAAACATTCGGTAACCACATACAAACTTCCTTTATAACCCTAGCATCATCGAACCTTAAGTGTGTAGACCCTACGGGTTCGAGAGACATGCAGACATGACCGAGACGTTCTCCGGTCAATAACCAACAGCGGGATCTGGATACCCATGTTGGCTCCCACATGTTCCACGATGATCTCATCGGATGAACCACGATGTCAAGGACTTAATCAATCCCGTATACAATTCCCTTTGTCTATCGGTACGATACTTGCCCGAGATTCGATCGTCGGTATCCCGATACCTTGTTCAATCTCGTTACTGGCAAGTCTCTTTACTCGTTCCGTAACACATCATCCCGTGATCAACTCCTTGGTCACATTGTGCACATTATGATGATGTCCTACCGAGTGGGCCCAGAGATACCTCTGTTGGGGAACGTTGCAGAAAACAAAAATTTTCCTACTCGTTTCACCAAGATCCATCTAGGAGTTCATCTAGCAACGAGTCATGTGATGCATCTACATACCTTTGTAGATCGCGTGCGGAAGCGTTCAACGAACGGGGATGATGTAGTCGAACACGACGTGATCCAAGTCACCGATGACCGAGTGCCGAACGGACGGCACCTCCGCGTTCAACACACGTACGGGATGGGAGACGTCTCCTCCTTCTTGATCCAGCAAGGGGGGAGGAGAGGTTGATGATGATCCAGCAGCACGACGGCGTGGTGGTGGATGCAGGGCGTCACAGTAGCAGGGCTTCGCCTATACTACGCAAGAGAGAGATGTAACAGGGAGAGAGGGAAGCACCAAAAGCGTAGCCTCAAGTCCCTCCTCTCCCTCACTATATATAGGGGTGCCAAGGGGGGGCGCCGGCCCTAGGAGATGGATCTCCTAGGGGGGCGGCGGCCAAGGGTGGGGGGCTTGCCCCCCAAGGCAAGGGGGCGCCCCCCTTTAGGGTTTCCCCTAACCCTAGGCGCATGGGCTCCTTAGGGGTGGCGCCCCAGCCCACTAAGGGCTGGGTTCCTTCCCCCTTCAGCCCATGGGGCCCTCCGGGATAGGTGGCCCCACCCGGCGGACCCCCGGGACCCTTCCGGTGGTCCCGGAACAATACCGGTAACCCCGAAACTTGTCCCGATGGCCGAAACAGCTCTTCCTATATATAATTCTTTACCTCCGGACCATTACGGAACTCCTCGTGACGTCCGGGATCTCATCCGGGACTCCGAACAACATTCGGGTTACTGCATATACATATCTTCACAACCCTAGCGTCACCGAACCTTAAGTGTGTAGACCCTACGGGTTCGGGAGACATGTAGACATGACCGAGATGACTCTCCGGTCAATAACCAACAGCGGGATCTGGATACCCATGTTGGCTCCCACATGCTCCACGATGATCTCATCGGATGAACCGCGATGTCGAGGATTCAATCAACCCCGTATGCAATTCCCTTTGTCAATCGATATATTACTTGCCCGATATTCGATCGTCGGTATCCCAATACCTCGTTCAATCTCATTACCGGCAAGTCACTTTACTCGTACCGTAATGCATGATCCCATGACCATACACTTGGTCACTTTGAGCTCATTATGATGATGCATTACCGAGTGGGCCCAGTGATACCTCTCCGTCATACGGAGTGACAAATCCCAGTCTTGATCCGTGTCAACCCAACAGACACTTTCGAAGATACCCGTAGTCTACCTTTATAGTCACCCAGTTACGTTCTGACGTTTGGTACACCCAAAGCACTCCTACGGTATCCGGGAGTTACACGATCTCATGGTCTAAGGAAAAGATACTTGACATTGCAAAACTCTAGCAAACGAACTATACGATCATTATGCTATGTTTAGGATTGGGTCTTGTCCATCACATCATTCTCCTAATGATGTGATCTCGTTATCAATGACATCTTATGTCCATAGCCAGGAAACCATGACTATCTGTTGATTAACGAGCTAGTCAACTAGAGGCTTACTAGGGACATGTTGGTGTCTGTTATTCACACATGTATTACGATTTCCGGATAACACAATTATAGCATGAATAAAGACAATTATCATGAACAAGGAAATATAATAATAATGCTTTTATTATTGCCTCTAGGGCATATTTCCAACAACCTCTCCGTCACACGGAGTGACAAATCCCAGTCTCGATTCGTGCCAACCCAACAGACACTTTCGGAGATACCCGTAGTGCACCTTTATAGTCACCCAGTTACGTTGTGACGTTTGGCACACCCAAAGCACTCCTACGGTATCCGGGAGCTGCACAATCTCATGGTCTAAGGAAATGATACTTGACATTAGCAAAGCTTTAGCATACGAACTACACGATCTAGTGCTATGCTTAGGATTGGGTCTTGTCCATCACATCATTCTCCTAATGATGTGATCCCGTTATCAACGACATCCAATGTCCATGGTCAGGAAACCGTAACCATCTATTGATCAACGAGCTAGCCAACTAGAGGCTTACTAGGGACATGGTGTTGTCTACGTATCCACACATGTATCTGAGTTTCCTATCAATACAATTCTAGCATGGATAATAAATGATTATCATGAACAAGGAAATATAATAATAATCAATTTATTATTGCCTCTAGGGCATATTTCCAACAGGATTATCCTATCCGGGACTCCATTCCAGAACAACTTTGCAGAACTTCGTACCAACATGCCCTGGTTACTTCCGGCTAATGATGAAGGCATGGATTTCTTCAATACTTTGACACTAGGAAACCTCTCTCGACCCCTCGGCGATCCTCGACCCCTCGAACCCTCGACGACCCTGGAACGCTCGACCCCTCAGCGATCCTCTTCTTCCTCTCATGTTCGAGAGGATCGCCGAGGGGTCGGGAGGTTGCGTAGTGTCAAAGGATTCAACAAAACCATGTCTTCATCATTAGGTGAAAGTAACATGTGCATGATGGTACGAAGCTCTTCAAAGTTGTTCTGGAACGGAGTCCCAGATAGGATAATTCGCTTTTTGGTACAAAGTTCAGCAAGAGCCTTCCGAATATTGTTGTTTGGAAGGCCTTTGCTGAATTCGTACCAAAAGGCGGATTATCCTATCCGGGACTCTATTCCAGAACAACTTTGCAGAACTTCGTACCAACATGCCCTGGTTACTTCTGGCTAATGATGAAGGCATGGATTTCTTCAATACTTTGACACTAGGAAACCTCTCTCGACCCCTCGGCGATCCTCGACCCCTCGAACCCTCGACGACCCTGGAACCCTTTTCTTCTCCACTATTCGTTTCTTCTTCTCCTCTTCTTTTTCTTCTTTTTTCTTCTTCTTATTTATTTCTCCTCTTCTTCCTCTCCTCTTCTTCTTCTTATTTAGTTCTCTCGAACCCTGGACCCTTCTATTTTCTCTTCTTCTCCACAATTCCTTTCTTCTTCTCCTCTTCTTTTTCTTCTTTTTTCTTCTTCTTATTTATTTCTCCTCTTCATCCTCTCCTCTTCTTCTTCTTATTTAGTTCTCTCGACCCCTCATCCCTCTATCGACCCATCGACGACCCTCGTCCCTGATAACATTTTTTTCTCCCCTCGACACCTCTCGACCTCTCGTCCCACTCTCGACCCCTCATCATCATCTATCACCCCCCTCGTTTTCTTTAGCATATATCCATGAAGAAAAAAGAAGTCTTCCTCTTCTTATTTTCCTTTTTCCACTCCTTCCTTTTCTTCTTCTTCTTCTTCCTTCTTCCTTCTTCCTCTTTTCTTCCTTTTCCTTATTTTACTTTTTCCTCTACACTAACCTAAAATCGATATCTACTAATTAACAACCTAAATAAAAAAATGAATACATATATGAAAAAAAAAACATATGAAAAAAACATCTAGCATTTCATCAAACACCTTCTATATGGACAAAAAAATTCAGAAATTCCAAAAAATTAGAAAAGTGGACAGCGCGTTGCTACTGCTCCACTTCTCCTCTCCTCTACTTCTCCTCTACTTCTACTCTTCAATGCATCTGGGCCGGCGGCGACCATGGAGCAGGGGCGGAGCAAGGGGCGCTCGGGCCCAAGAGTGGCACTCGAGAGGGGGGCTCACTTTGAGGGGGGCGGCGGCGGCTGGAGTCCGGCGACGAGGACGGCGGGCTCGGGGCGGCACGCGGTGATGGGGACGGCAGCCTCGGGGCGGCACGCGATGACGGGGACAAGGAGGCGGGCTCGGGGAGGCACACGGCGACGGGGACGAGGGCGGCGGGCTCAGGGATGCCGGTGACGAGGACGGCGCGGGCTCAGGGAGGTGACGACGTGGTCCGGAGGGCTCGGCGGCGACGAGGACGAGGAGCAGCCTGGTGGCGTCGTCGGAGGAGAGGACAAGGAGATCGATCGAACTGAATCGAGAATTTTACAAGTGTTGGCTTATATAGCCAGAGCACTAGTCCCGGTTCGTGAAACCAACCGGGACTAATGCCCCTCTTTAGTCTCCCGGTTGGTGCCACCAACCGGGACCAAAGGCCAATTTTCAGCAGCCGAAAGGGCGGGAAGCGACGGCCTTTGGTCCCGGTTGCTGGCTCCAACCGAGACTAAACGGGGGAATTGGTACCGGTTGGTGCCACGAACCGGTATCAAAGGTGGGCATTGGTCCCGATTCGTGCCACCAACTGGGACCAATGACCTTGCACAGCGGCGTGGTGGTGGGAGTTTAGTCCCACCTCGCTAGTTGACAGCGCCCAACACCTGTTTATAAGCTCTGTTGCCTCCTCCCTCTCGAACTCCTCTGAACTGCAGGCCTATGGGCCTAATCTGACACTGCTTTGCCTGTGGGCCTATTGGGCCTTCTGCGGGCCTGAATCCTGGCCCATGTTGGGTTTCTAGTCGTATTCAGGCCGTGGTGGCCCAATAGGTGGCAATTTTTTTAGTTTTTTCCAGTTTTTTGTTTTGTTTTTTGCATTATTTATTTCCTTTTGTTTTTGCTTTATTTTTTAATTCTTTTTGCTTTTAGGTCAGAAAAATTATAAACTTTCTGTTAGTGCCATTACTTCTCAAATTTGAATAGTTAAAATTTGAATTCTTTGAAATTTGTGTGAATCACAAGTTTGTGATTAACTTTACTATAAAAATATTTTTTCCGGTTTTTATGTTTTGTTCTTTGCATTATTTATTTTCTTTTGTTTTTTGCTTTATTTTTTAATTCTTTTTGCTTTTAGTTTTAGAAAAAATTATAAACTTTCTGTTGTTGCCATTAGTTTTCAAATTTGAAAACACTTTTTTGTTTTTTGTTTTCTTTGTTGCTTTATTTATTTTATTTTGTTTCTACTTACAACAAAATACTTATTGTTGCTATTTTTATTTTTTTTCCAATTTTTTGTTTTGTTTTCTGTATTATTTATTTTCTTTTGTTTTTGCTTCATTTTTTAATTCTTTTTGCTTTTAGTTTTAGAAAAATTATAAACTATATGTTAGTGCCATTTTTTCAAATTTGAAAACACTTTTTTTGTTTTTTGTTTTCTTTGTTTCTTTATTTATTTTATTTTGTTTCTACTTACAACAAAATACTTATTGTTGCTATTTTTATTTTTTTTCTAGTTTTTTTGTTTTGTTTTCTGCATTATTTATTTCCTTTTGTTTTTGCTTTATTTTTTAATTCTTTTTGATTTTAGGTCAGCAAAATTATAAACTTTCTGTTAGTGCCATTAGTTTTCAAATTTGAATAGTTAAAATTTGAATTCTTTGAAAATTGTTTGAATCACAAGTTTGTGATTAACTTACTAAAAAAATGAGAATAGATGAAAGTTGAAAGTTTCTGTTAGTGCCATTAGTTTTAGAAAGTTGAAAGTTGAAAGTTAAAAGTTGGCATGGGCCAGGGACTAGTGGTCATGGTATTACGAGGGCCGAACCATAAGACATGAAAGCATTTCAAATGAACTCTGAAAAAGTTGAAAGTTGGGATGGTATCATAATTTCACCCACATAGCATGTGCATGTACAAAACGGACAATGGTAGCATGTTCGTGTGTTGCAAAGTTGCGGGAGAAAGTCTTCACTTTTTCTTCGCTTGTGTCATTTACTTATTGCGCCATAACCATGGATAATCTTCATTGTTTATCAGGATGCTTGGGTCAGTCTTGACACTGAAGGGAGGAATTTCATGAAACTTTTCATAATCTTCAGACATGTCTGTCTTGCCGTCCACTCCCAGGATGTCCCTTTTTCCTCAAAGAACTATGTGGCGCTTTGGCTCATCGTATGATGTATTCGCTTCCTTATCTTTTCTTTTTCTCGGTTTGGTAGACATGTCCTTCACATAGATAACCTGTGCCACATCATTGGCTAGGACGAACGGTTCGTCAGTGTACCCAAGATTTTTCAGATCCACTGTTGTCATTCCGTACTGTGGGTCTACCTGTACCCCGCTGCCTAACAGATTGACCCATTTGCACTTAAACAAAGGGACCTTAAAATTAGGTCCATAGTCAAGTTCTCATATGTCCACTATGTAACCATAATATGTATCCTTTCCTCTCTCGGTTGCTGCATCAAACCGGACACCGTTGTTTTGGTTGGTGCTCTTTTGATCTTGGGCAATCGTGTAAAATCTATTCCCATTTATCTCGTATCCTTTGTAAGTCAATATAGTCAAAGATGGTCCCCTGGACAACAAGTACAACTCATCACAAATAGTGTTGTCACCTCTGAGACGTGTTTCCAACCAACTGCTGAAAGCCCTGATGTGTTCACATGTAATTCAGTCGTCGCACTGCTCCGGGTGTTTGGAGCGCAGACTGTTCTTGTGTTCATCGACATACGGGGTCACCAAGGTAGAGTTCTGTAGAACTGTGTAGTGTGCTTGAGACCAAGAATATCCGTCCCTGCATATTATTGAGTCTCTTCCAAGAGTGCTTTTTCCAGTCAGTCTCCCCTCATACCGCGATTTAGGGAGACCTATCTTGTTAAGGCCAGGAATGAAGTCAACACAAAACCCGATAACATCCTCTGTTTGATGGCCCATGGAGATGCTTCCTTCTGGCCTAGCGCGATTATGGACATATTTCTTTAGGACTCCCATGAACCTCTCAAAGGGGAACATATTGTGTAGAAATACGGGCCCCGGGATGACAATCTCGTCGACTAGATGAACTAGGATGTGTGTCATGATATTGAAGAAGGATGGTGGGAACACCAGCTCGAAACTGACAAGACATTGCGCCACATCACTCCTTAGCCTTGGTACGATTTCTGGATCGATCACCTTATGAGAGATTGCATTGAGGAATGCACATAGCTTCACAATGGCTAATCGGACGTTTTCCGGTAGAAGCCCCCTCAATGCAACCGAAAGCAGTTGCGTCATAATCACGTGGCAGTCATGAGACTTTAGGTTCTGAAACTTTTTCTCTGGCATATTTATTATTCCCTTTATATTCGACGAGAAGCCAGTCGTGACCTTCATACTGAGCAGGCATTCAAAGAAGATTTCTTTCTCTTCTTTCGTAAGAGCGTAGCTGGCAGGACCTTTATACTGCTTCGGAGGCATGCCGTCTTTTTCGTGCAAACATTGCAGGTCCTCCCGTGCCTCATGTGTATCTTTTGTCTTCCCATACACGCCCAAGAAGCCTAGCAGGTTCACGCAAAGGTTCTTCGTCACGTGCATCACGTCGATTGAGGAGCAGACCTCTAGGTCTTTCCAGTAGGGTAGGTCCCAAAATATAGATTTCTTCTTCCACATGGGTGCGTGTCCCTCAGCGTCATTCGGAACAGCTAGTCCACTGGGACCCTTCCCAAAGATTACGTAGTGTAAATCATTGACCATAGCAAGCACGTGATCACCGGTGCGCATGGCGGGCTTCTTCCGGTGATCTGCCTCGCCTTTGAAATGCTTGCCTTTCTTTCGACATTGATGGTTGGTCGGAAGAAATCGACGATGGCCCAGGTACACATTCTTCCTGCATTTGTCCAGGTATATACTTTCAGTGTCATCTAAACAGTGCGTGCATGCGTGGTATCCTTTGTTTGTCTGTCTTGAAAGGTTACTGAGAGCGGGCCAATCATTGATGGTCACGAACAGCAACGCCTTAAGGTTAAATTCCTCCTGTCTATGCTCATCCCACATACGTACACCGTTTTCATTCCACAGCTGTAAAAGTTCTTTAACTAATGGCCTTAGGTACACATCAATTTCGTTGCCGGGTTGCTTAGGGCCTTGGATGAGAACTGGCATCATAATGAACTTCCGCTTCATGCACATCCAAGGAGGAAGGTTATACATACATAGAGTCACGGGCCAGGTGTTGTGATTGCTGCTCTGCTCCCCGAAAGGATTAATGCCATCCGCGCTTAAAGCAAACCATACATTCCTTGGGTCCTTTGCAAACTCATCCCAGTACTTTCTCTCGATTTTTCTCCATTGCGACCCGTCAGTGGGTGCTCTCAACTTCCCATCTTTCTTTCGGTTCTCACTGTGGCATCGCATCAACTTGGCATGCTCTTTGTTTTTGAACAGACGTTTCAACCGTGGTATTATAGGAGCATACCACATCACCTTCGCAGGAACCCTCTTCCTGGGGGGCTCGCCGTCAACATCACCAGGGTCATCTCGTCTAATCTTATACCGCAATGCACCGCATACCGGGCATGCGTTCAGATCCTTGTATGCACCGCGGTAGAGGATGCAGTCATTAGGGCATGCATGTATCTTCTCCACCTCCAATCCTAGAGGGCATACGACCTTCTTTGCTGCGTATGTACTGTCGGGCAATTCGTTATCCTTTGGAAGCTTCTTCTTCAATATTTTCAATAGCTTCTCAAATCCTTTGTCAGCCACAGCATTCTCTGCCTTCCACTGCAGCAATTCTAGTACGGTACCGAGCTTTGTGTTGCCATCTTCGCAATTGGGGTATAACCCTTTTTTGTGATCCTCTAACATGCGATCGAACTTCAGCTCCTCCTTTTGACTAATGCATTGCGTCCTTGCATCGACAATGACCCGGCGGAGATCATCATCATCGGGCACATCGTTTGGTTCCTCTTGATCTTCAGCAGCTTCACCCGTTGCAGCGTCATTAGGCACATCGTCTGGTTCCTCTTGATCTTCACCAGCTCCCCCCGTTGCAGCATCACCGTATTCAGGGGGCACATAGTTGTCATCGTAGTCTTCTTCTTCGCGGTCTTCCATCATAACCCCTATTTCTCCATGCCTCATCCAAACATTATAGTGTGGCATGAAACCCTTGTAAAGCAGGTGGGAGTGAAGGATTTTTCCGGATAGAGTAAGACCTCGTATTCCCACATTCAGTGCATGGACAACACATAAAACCATTCTGCTTGTTTGCCTCAGCCGCATCGAGAAACTCATGCACGCCCTTAATGTACTCGCGGGTGTGTCTGTCACCGTACATCCATTGCCGGTTCATCTGTGTGCATTATATATAATTAAGTGTCCAAATTAATAGAAGTTCATCATCACATTAAAACCAAAGTGCATACATAGTTCTCATCTAACAACATATAGCTCTCCACAGCATCTAATTAATTAAAGCATACATTGAAACTATGTAAAACATTTCAATGCGAAAACAAATGCGATCATAATCGCAACCAAGGTAACAATTGATCCAACGGCATAATGATACCAAGCCTCGGTATGAATGGCATATTTTCTAATCTTTCTAATCTTCAAGCGCATTGCATCCATCTTGATCTTGTGATCATCGACGACATCCGCAACATGCAACTCCAATATCATCTTCTCCTCCTCAATTTTTTTTATTTTTTCCTTCAACAAATTGTTTTCTTCTTCAATTAAATTTAACCTCTCGACAATAGGGTCGGTTGGCATTTCCGATTCACATACATCCTAGATAAATAAAATCTATGTCACGTTGGTCGGCATAATTTTCATAAACAATAAATAAACCAATAGTTATAAAGATAATATACATACCACATCCGAATCATAGATAGGACGAGGGCCGACGGGGGCGGATACCAAAACCATCGCACTATATAAGATGCAATAATAAATGTAAGAAAATGATACAAGTATCTATCTAAACATGCAAGTAAGAATATTTTTCCTTTCAGAAAGAAGATAAGAACAAGAGGCTCACCACGGTGGTGTCGGTGATGAGATCGGAGCGGGTGATCGACGGCGGTGAAGACGGGGACGGGGCGTGACGGACCGCTAAATCTAGACAAATCTCGAGGAAAATGGAGCTTGGAGGTCGAGCTTCGAGAGGAGAAAGCTTAAGTAGTGTGGCTCGGGCATTCCATCGAACACCTCATGTGCATAGGAGGTGAGCTAGAGCACCACAAAGCCCTCTCCCCCTCGGCCAGAAAAAACAGAGCACTGTGCTCTGCTCTTGCGCGAGGGGGTATATATAGGCACCTCATTGGTCCCGGTTGGTGGCTTGAACCGGGACCAAAGGGGAGCCTTTGGTCCCGGTTCAAGCCACCAACCGGGACCAATGGTGGTGGGCCAGGAGCGAGGCCCATTGGTCCCGGTTCATCCCACCAACCGGGACCAAAAGGTCCAGATGAATCGGGACCAATGGCCCACGTGGCCCGGCCGGCCTCCTGGGCTGAACCGGGACTAATGGGCTGACACGGCGTGGACCAAAGCCCTGTTTTCTACTAGTGAAACTAATTCTATTAGTCAAGATGTGATCTACTTATTCAATTTTGAATTTAACAAAACGTGTGTTACACGTGCACGCTTACTAGTAACCATAAAAAATTATCAGTTTAGCATTTTAACCCTATAATACACATAGAATTAGACTAATTACTACTAGGTAAAAAAAACTTTAGCATTTTGGAGGGGATGCATGGCACCCCCACTAGATCAGCCACGGAGGGCATCATCAACAAATGGGAGGTTCCAGCTTCCTCCTATGACAGGAACAACATGATGATCCCGGACGAATGTGCATGTCCATCCCGAGCCAGTGTCCTCGTTGAAGGTAGCATCAACATTCAGATTTACAAAATCTTCAGGTGGTTTAATCCATCCTTGTCTAACAATCTGAGCACTACTCAATTTGTTAACTCTTGCAAAATTTAATGCCAGCACAGAGATAGACTGGGCCGATCTAACCGGCGCTTGCAAGCTGTCACCATGAGTACATTTCCTTCGCTCCCACCAAGCATACCAGGCAACAACAACGACTAGATCACACCTTCAAACACCTACCAGATACGGTGCAGCATTCTCATCATTAGCAGTCGCTCGAGAGGCCCAATTCCATCAGCCACTTCAAAGCAAGTGTCTTCAATAATTTGCATCATTCCAAGGCATGACCAAATTTCCTTTACTCTACCACATTTGAAGAAGGCATGATTCATACTTACACAGTCCACTGAACATATAGGGCATTGCCGATTTGCAAGGCCAACATAGGAAGGAATCGCCCCATATAAAGCACGCCAACAATGTATCTTCACCTTAACAGGTGTTTTCAAGGCCCACAAAGCTCTCCAGATAGGGTTGGTCGACGAAGAATTATTAGGCCTTGTCATCCGTAGTTTTCGACCATGCTGATTATCGCATTCAATATAATAAGCAGACTTGACCGTAAAAATTCAATTCTTATTATAGTGCCATGACACAAAATCCTCCATCATCACAATGGCTAGCGGGATTTCAGAATTCTTTCCACGTCAACGGCCCAGAATAGTTCTCTACCCAATGCTTCATCCTATACACGGTTTTCATCATCAATTAGTTCAGCAACCTTTGTAATTACTATATTTCCTCTCCTTGTCATTAATTACCTTCCTAGTTGGCCTGCTAGGAATCCAACAGTCATTCCAAATATCAATTTTATTACCATCTCACACCCTCCAAATATGTCATCTTTTAAAAGTTCGAATTCCTGCCCAAATGCTTTGCCAAGTGTATAGGAGCTTCCCTTTTTCAGTTCACAATTTAATAGAACACCTGAGGGAAAATACTTAGCACGAAGAACTTGGGCGCATCAAGAATTTGGCGCACAAAGCAACCTCCAACATTGTTTTTACAAGATAGCCAGATTGAAACTCTCCAAATCCTTGAAACTCATACCTCCTTGTTTCTTTGGGATACACATTTTTCACCATGCAAACCAGTGCATATGCTTCTGTTGGTCAACATATCCCCACTAGAATTGGGACATGGCAGAGATTATCCCTTTACAAATCCGTTGGAAAACCTGCAAACTGACATGACATATGTTGGTATAGCTTGAATGATGGATTTCAATAATGTTTCCTTTTCGCCAAAAGATAGCATTTTTTCCTTCCAACTGTAGAGAAGTATGCAAACTCTATCAATAAGATACTGAGATTGTTTGAAAGGGGGTATTATTTTCTTAGTTCTCTATCAACTTGACAACTTGTAGGCTTTGATAAAACAGTCCACTTGTGAGCCGTCAGACCCCGTTTTGTCCCTTCTACTGAAAACAAGGGTTTGGCTGATTTTCTGAAACAAAATATACACTTATTTGTTACTATTAATTTGAACTGGATCATGCCAACAATTTTGAAACGGAGGAAGTACTATTTTATTCTAGCTGAGACATCAATAATAACAACGTTCCCGGTATGGGCCCCTCATAGAAGAGATTAAGGAGCTTCTTGACTCTCGGGATGAATTTCGTTTGTGTTGGGCTAGGCATTGCGCAAATCGCGCAGCACATAATCTAGCTAGGGATGGTTGCCTTAATAAGTTGTGCAAGATCTGGTTTTACCGAAAAAGGGTTTCCCCCGCTTTGTATTCCAAAGCACCAACACGTACCGATTACAGAGCAAACGCTGGGGCGAGCAGCACAACAAGCCAAAGAAAAGAAACAATGCCAGCACTGGCAGCTCGACAGACGCGAATGACCTACAACCGCTGCGCCCTCCGAAATCTACCCACCACGATCCTAGGCTCCGATCCTCCGTGTACCAAGCAGCACCTCGAGGAAGGAAACGACGCCGACGACGCTGCTGCCCGGACGTATCCTAGGGTTTCCCCCGGCACACGGTGGGAAGAGGGGAATGAAGACCACCGACACCTTCCAGGGAGGAATGGTGGGACCCGCAGGCGTCACCGCACCGGAGCCGGAAGATCCGGCAAGGATTTCTCCCAACTCCAAACCCCACCGCCCAACCGGATCGAAGCCAACCAACCAGCTCGCCGCCCACCGCCCACCAGCATGCACCACCACCCATGCCGCCTCACTGAGATCGCCACCACTAGGCCAAGAGAACGAGGAGGAGGCGTTGGACGATGGGAGCAGCAGCGCCATAGCCGCGCGGGAGGGAACCACCTCCTCCACCGTCGTGCAGGAGGCTTGAGCCTCCGGCGCCGTCGTGGTCGCTGTCCGGACGTAGCAGCAGGGCATACCAGGCCACCCCTGGCCCAGCCAGGCCCGAATCGGGCCCGCTAAGCCCCGCCGGCCACGCTGCAGCAGGGCAGCGCCAGCACCGCCAGCACCCCAACGCCCATCGCCGCTCCCCCGCCTCCTGGGAGCCACGCCGTCGACCCACCCCGCCGTCGGCCCGCCCAGACCCAGATGGGGCCTGGAGGGCCCAGATCTGGGCCAAGCGGGCGCCGCCTGGCCGCGCCACCCCGCTGCCAACGGCGACGCCGCCGTCCAGCCGATCTCCCGCGCCACGCTAGGAAGCCCCGCCGCCACGCCGGACCGCCGCCGCCTAGGGAACACCCCCCGGCGTCCTCCGCCCCGCGCCGGAGAGCAACCGAGTGTTGGAAATATGCCCTAGAGGCAATAATAAAATGGTTATTATTATATTTCTTTGTTCATGATAATTGTCTATTGTTCATGCTATAATTGTGTTATCCGGAAATCGTAATGCATGTGTGAATACATAGACCACAACACGTCCCTAGTGAGCCTCTAGTTGACTAGCTCCTTGATCAAACGATAGTCATGGTTTCTTGACTATGGACATTGGATGTCGTTGATAACGGGATCACATCATTAGGAGAATGATGTGATGGACAAGACCCAATCCTAAGCATAGCTCAAAGATCATGTAGTTCATTTGCTATAGCTTTTCCGAATGTCAAGTATCATTTCCTTAGACCATGAGATTGTGCAACTCCCAGATACCGTAGGAGTGCCTTGGGTGTGCCAAACGTCACAATGTAACTGGGGGACTATAAAGGTATGCTACAGGTATCTCCGAAAGTGTCTGTTGGGTTGGCACAAATAGAGACTGGGATTTGTCACTCCGTATGACGGAGAGGTATCTCTGGGCCCACTCGGTAATGCATCATCATAATGAGCTCAATGTGACCAAGTGGTTGATCACGGGATCATGCATTACGGTACGAGTTAAGTGACTTGCCGGTAACGAGATTGAACGAGGTATTGGGATACCGACGATCGAGTCTCGGACAAGTAACGCATCGATTGACAAAGGGAATTGTATACGGATTGATTGAATCCTCGACATCGTGGTTCATCCGATGAGATCATCGAGGAGCATGTGGGAGCCAACATGGGTATCCAGATCCCGCTGTTGGTTATTGACCGGAGAGTCGTCTCGATCATGTCTGCGTGTCTCCCGAACCCGTAGGGTCTACACACTTAAGGTTCGGTGACGCTAGGGTTGTTGAGATATTAGTATACGGTAACCTGAAAGTTGTTCGGAGTCCCGGATGAGATCTCGGACATCGCGAGGAGTTCTGGAATGGTCCGGAGGTGAAGATTTATATATAGGAAGTCAAGTTTCGGCCATCGGGAAAGTTTCGGGGGTAATTGGTATTGTACCGGGACCACCGGAAGGGTCCCGAGGGTCCACCGGGTGGGGCCACCTATCCCGGAGGGCCCCATGGGCTGAAGTGGGAGGGGAACCAGCCCCTAGTGGGCTGGTGCGCCCCCCCATGGGCCTCCCCCTGTGCCTAGCGTTGGAAACCCTAGGGGTGGGGGCGCCCCACTTGCCTTGGGGGGCAAGCCACCCCCTTGCCCCCCCTTGGAGATGGCATCTCCTAGGGCCGGCGCCCCCCTAGGGATCCTATAAGTAGTGGGGAGAGGGAGGGTAGCCGCACCCTAGCCCCTGGCTTCTCCCTCTCCCTCCGAGACACTCCTCCTTCTCCCTTTGCTTGGCGAAGCCCTGCCAAGATCACCGTTGCTTCCACCACCACGCTGTCGTGCTGCTGGATATTCATCAACCTCTCCTTCCCCCTTGCTGGATCAAGTTGGAGGAGACGTCTTCCCAACCGTATGCGTGTTGAACGCGGAGGTGCCGTCCGTTCGGCGCTAGGTCATCGGTGATTTGGATCACGACGAGTATGACTCCATCAACCCCGTTCTCTTGAACGCTTTTGCGCGCGATCTACAAGGGTATGTAGATGCACTCCTCTCTCCCTCGTTGCTAGATGAATCCATAGATTGATCTTGGTGATGTGTAGAAAATTTTAAAATTCTCCTACGTTCCCCAACAGTGGTATCAGAGCTAGGTCTATGCATAGTTTCTATGCATGAGTAGAACACAAAGCAGTTGTGGGCGTAGATATTGTCAATTTGCTTGCCGTTACTAGTCTTATCTTGATTTAGCGGCATCGTGGGATGAAGCGGCCTGGACCGACCTTACACGTACGCTTACGTGAGACTGGTTCCACCGATTGACATGCACTAGTTGCATAAGGTGGCTGGAGGGTGTCTATCTCTCCCACTTTAGTCGGATCGGATTCGATGAAAAGGGTCCTTATGAAGGGTAAATAGAGATTGGCATATCACATTGTGGTTTTGGCGTAGGTAAGAAACGTTCTTGCTAGAAACCTATAGCAGCCACGTAAAAACTTGCAACAACAATTAGAGGATGTCTAACTTGTTTTTGCAGCATGTGCCGTGTGATGTGATATGGCCAAAAGGATGTGATGAATGATATATGTGATGTATGAGATTGATCATGTTCTTGTAATAGGAATCACGACTTGCATGTCGATGAGTATGACAACCGGCAGGAGCCATAGGAGTTGTCTTTATTTATTTATGACCTGCGTGTCAACATAAACGTCATGTAATTACTTTACTTTATTGCTAAAGCGTTAGCCATAGTAGTAGAAGTCATAGATGACGAGACAACTTCAAAAATACACGATGATGGAGATCATGGTGTCATGCCGGTGACAATGATGATCATGGAGCCCCAAAGATGGAGATCAAACGAAGCAAATGATACTGGCCATATCATGTCACTATTTGGTTGCATGTGATGTTTATCATGTTTTACATCTTATTTGCTTAGAACGACGGTAGCTTAAATAAGATGATCCCTCGTAATAATTTCAAGAAAGTGTTCCCCCTAACTGTGCACCGTTGCGAAGGTTCGTTGTTTCGAAGCACCACGTGATGATCGGGTGTGATAGATTCTAACGTTCGAATACAACGGGTGTAAGCCAGATTTACACATGCAATACACTTAGGTTGACTTGACGAGCCTAGCATGTACAGACATGGCCTCCGAACACAGAAGACCGAAAGGTCGAGCATGAGTCGTATAGAAGATACGATCAACATGAAGATGTTCACCGAAGTTGACTAGTCCGTCTCACGTGATGATCGGACACGGCCTAGTTGACTCGGATCATGTTTCACTTAGATGACTAGAGGGATGTCTATCTGAGTGGGAGTTCATTGAGTAATTTGATTAGATGAACTTAATTATCATGAACTTAGTCTAAAATCTTTACAATATGTCTTGTAGATCAAATGGCCCATGTTGTCCTCAACTTCAACGCGTTCCTAGAGAAAACCAAGCTGAAAGATGATGGCAGCAACTATACGGACTAGGTCCGGAACATGAGGATCATCCTCATAGCTGCCAAGAAAGATTATGTCCCAGAAGCACCGCTAGGTGACGCACCCATCCTAGAGAACCAAGATGTTATGAATGCTTGGCAGTCACGTGCTAATGATTACTCCCTCATTCAGTGTGGCATGCTTTACAGCTTAGAACCGGGGCTCCAAAAGCGTTTTGAGAGACACGGAGCATATGAGATGTTCGAAGAGCTAATGGTTTTCCAAGCTCATGCCCGGGTCGAGAGATATGAAGTCTCCGACAAGTTCTTCAGTTGTAAGATGGAGGAAAATAGTTCTGTCAGTGAGCACATACTCAAAATGTCTGGGTTGCATAACCGCTTGACTCAGCTGGGAGTTAATCTCCCGGATGACGCGGTCATTGACAGAATCCTTCAGTCGCTTCCACCAAGCTACAAGAGCTTCGTGATGAACTTCAATATGCAGCGGATGGAAAAGACCATTCCTGAGGTATATTCAATGTTGAAATCAGCGGAGGTGGAAATCAAAAAGGAACATCAAGTGTTGATGGTGAATAAAACCACTAAGTTCAAGAAAGGCAAGGGTAAAAAGAACTTCAAGAAGGACGGCAAGGGAGTTGCCGCGCCCGGTAAGCAAGCTGCCGGGAAGAAGTCAAAGAATGGACCCAAGCCTGAGACTGAGTGTTTTTATTGCAAGGGAAGTGGTCACTGGAAGCGGAACTGCCCCAAATACTTAGCGGACAAGAAGGCCGGCAACACTAAAGGTATATGTGATATACATTAATTGATGTGTACCTTACCAGTACTCGTAGTAGCTCCTGGGTATTTGATACCGGTGCGGTTGCTCACATTTGTAACTCAAAGCAGGAGCTGCGGAATAAGCAGAGACTGGCGAAGGACGAGGTGACGATGCGCGTCGGGAATGGTTCCAAGGTCGATGTGATCGCCGTCGGCACGCTGCCTCTACATTTACCTATGGGATTAGTTTTAAACCTCAATAATTGTTATTTAGTGACAGCTTTGAGCATGAACATTGTATCAGGATCTCGTTTAATTCGAGATGGCTACTCATTTAAATCCGAGAATAATGGTTGTTCTATTTATATGAGAGATATGTTTTATGGTCATTGTCGGTGTCAAAACCGGCGGATCTCGGGTAGGGGGTCCCGAACTGTGCGTCTAGGCCGGATGGTAACAGGAGGCAGGGAACACGATGTTTTACCCAGGTTCGGGCCCTCTCGATGGAGGTAAAACCCTACGTCCTGCTTGATTAATATTGATGATATGGGTAGTACAAGAGTAGATCTACCACGAGATCGAGGAGGCTAAACCCTAGAAGCTAGCCTATGGTATGATTGTTGTATGATGATGTTGTCCTATGGACTAAAACCCTCCGGTTTATATAGACACCGGATAGGTTTAGGGTTACATAGAGTCGATTACAATGGTAGGAGATCTTGAATATCCGCATCGCCAAGCTTGCCTTCCATGCCAAGGAAAGTCCCATCCGGACACGGGACATAGTCTCCAATCTTGTATCTTCATAGTCCTGGAGTCCGGCTGAAGGTACAGTCCGGCTACCCAAACACCCCCTAATCCAGGACTCCCTCGGTAGCCCTTGAACCAGGCTTCAATGACGACGAGTCCGGCGCGCAAATTGTCTTCGGCATTGCAAGGCGGGTTCCTCCTCCAAGTCCTTCATAGAAGATTTGTAAACACCAAGAGTAGTGTCCGGCTCTACAAAATAAGCTTCCACATATTGCCATAGAGAGAATAATATTAACACAAATCAAATCTGCTGACGTATTCCGCAGTGCGCCATCACACTACGGCCAAGTCCTTTACGAATCGTTTTTACTTTTTCACCTCAGCGTGTTTTGTGAGGCGGTTTCCTTCTCATGTCTTGTCAAAGCAGAGATCGTGTATCCCCTTTTACGGGATTCTCATCAATACGGACGTGGGTAACCCAATCGTGCCACTTATCACGGCGCTTGGGAGGCAAGCGAGTTTTACTAGGCTGGTGGGGACGCACAACCGCATCCGCCCATATAAGGGGATAAGCATCCACCTTTTCACCCACGCCCTCTTCCTCCTTTGCCTATCCATCTCCTGCGCACTCGAGCTCCAGCGCCCAAGCCCGCACTTCCCACCTCAACCTTCTCCAGCAATGGGAGTAGGAGGCAAGTGGAAGGTCTCCTCCGTTACGGAGGGCCAAGTTAAGAAGCTAAGGAAGGCCGGATACCTCTCCAGGGACATTGAGCACCGGCTTCCCGAGAAGGGGCAGCTTCTCCCCACCCCAAGGCCCCATGAGAGGGTAGTATTCCTTCCCCACTTCCTCCGTGGATTGGGTTTTCCACTTCACCCATTTGTCCGGGGGCTCATGTTCTACTACGGCCTGGATTTCCACGATCTGGCCCCGAACTTTACCCTCGACATCTCGGCGTTTGTCGTCGTGTGCGAGGCTTTTCTCCGCGTCCGCCCCCATTTCGGCCTCTGGCTCAAGACCTTCAACGTCAAGCCCAAGGTGATGCGCGGGAGCCAAGCGGAGTGCGAGGCGCCATGGCGGGCAAGATGGCCAACGTCCTATGGTTCGAGGGCTCTTTTGTGGAGACCCTAAAGGGATGAGAAGCCAGGTGGTTTTATATCACCGAGCCGCGCGATCCGAAATGGACCACAGCCCCCGAGTTCTGATCCGGACCCCCCACGCGGCTTATGTCCTGGAAAGAGACGGGCCTGTCGTGGGGTGACGAAAAAGAGGTGACCGGATTGCAAACATGCATCCAGTCCCTGGTGAACAAGCCAGTCCGGCTTGTTAATGTAATCAAGGTTATGCTCGTCCGCCAGATCCTCCCGTGCCAACAACGGGATTTTAATCTGTGGGAGTTCAACCCGGCGCAGCATCAAACCCTCAGCAGGCTCTTCGACACGACGTACGAAGACACCTGGAGGCTGCTATTTAAGGGCGTCGAGGCTCCTACATCCGCTTCTGAGGACCGCGGATACAGCTCGCAGCGTCATGCTAACGAGGTAAGCCATCTACACCTTTTACAGGATGTTAAGCTTTTTCCATAGTTTGACTCTATGCGGGATCTAAACTCCCGTACCTTTGACAGGCTTGGCGGGCGATATCCGGACCGATTAACTGTCCGGCTCCGCTGGCCGAAGACCCAGCCCCAGCTCTCCTAGTGAAGCTGCTGGCTCCAACGCCTTATGTGGTGCCGGAGAAGAAGACCATGGGGACTCGAAAGAGTGCCCGTAATATGGTGGTGTCGGACTCGTCATCTGACAAGTCCGAGACGCCCTCCTCCCGTGAAAACGAGGAGGAGGAAGAAGGAAACTCTCCCCCCCCCAGCAGAGGGAGGAGAGAAGAGGAAGGCCACCCCAACGGGGGAGGCCGAAGGGTCCAGGAAGAGGAAGACCCCTCCGCCGGACTACCTCCCCGACGCCAAAGAGGACGAAGAGGAGTGGCCAGACAGGGCCAAGTGTCCGGCGAAATCGTAAGTTCGAATATCAGAGTAACTCATGACGTTCCTTTGTTGCACAACTTTCCCTAATGTCGAATATAATTATGCAGCCCGCCCCGGGCCGAACTCGACGAGTTGTCGAGCGGCTCCCTGAATTCATCGGACGTGAACTTAGTTCCGCCCGCTGTCTCCCCCCGCACCACGGACGATGCCGAAGTGGTGTCGCGACGAGCTCCGGGGCAGGAGGAGGTGGTCCTAGGGGAGCCGCAAGGCGACCTCCCGGACCCCGGGCGTAAAGGGGACAAGACCCCCCAGGGCTCCAAGTCCGGCTTTGAGCCGGACACCGCACCGGAATCTACAGCAGTTCCGGACCGTGGTAGGCGAACTCCTTCCAAGAGGAGTAAGCCTTCTGAGCCGGCAGCCTCCGTCCAACCGGAGGTGCCGGACAATCTGCTGGAGGTGCTTGACGGTGCCTCCATCGACGAGGAGCACCGTACTATTATGAGTACGATGATCCGGAAGGTTCAGTCCGCCAAGAGCGGACTGACTGAAGCTTGTGCTAGCCTTCTAACAGGCTTTGAGGTAAGTAAAAATATGTAAAAATATAACCACATAGACAGTAGCCCCGGATGCTCTATTTGGCGTCCGGAAAGAAAAGCCGAATAGAGGATCTATTAAATTTCGCAGGAGTCTAACAACAAAGAGTCAATATGCTTATGCAGGCTTCGCTGCTAGCCACCGCCGCACTGACTGTGAAGGTGGGTGCCCTGAAACAGGGCCTCGAGCGGACCGAGCAAGACCTCGGCCTTGCCAAACGGCAGCTCGAGGAGAAAGAAGGTAAGAAATACCTTACAGGAAAAGTGCCTATAGAAAGACGTGGTTGCAAAAAATAACAGGATTGTACATCTTATTGTAGGGGCCACGACTGAGGTGGCGACCCTCAAGCAGGCACTGTCCAAGGCCGAAAAGAAAACGGCCGCGGAGTGCACCGAGCGAGAGAAACTTGAGGCCCAGGTCGGCGAGGTGCAGCAGGAGCTTCAGGCTCTCATGAAGAAACATGAGGGTTTGGAGCTTGAGTCCAAGACGCAAGCGTCTGAGCTCGCGGCGGCCCTTGAGACTGCCAAGTCTGCCAAGGCCGAAGCCCAAAGGGCCCTCCAAGAGTTGGAGGAGATGAAAAAGATAGCGACGGGTAAGGCATTCTTTATGCAAAGCAGAAGTATAAAAGTAAAGTACTTGTTACTTACCCGAATCCGGAGCTCTCCAGGGGCATTCGCAGATCTTCCCCGCAGCGTATCTGATGCCGCCGCATTCTACCGTGCCGTAGAGGGCAGCTCGACAGAGAAGGTGTGCTGGTCTCAGTATGCTGAGGCCGGACACCCTGTGCCCTTGAGCGACCAGCTGAAACAGCTAGTCAAGCTCCACAAGGCGGCCGAACAGGCCATGAAGGGCTTCATAGTTCGGCTGTGGCCCAGAGAGGCCCTGCCTGGGAGCTACTTCGGGCTGGTGCAGTGACTGGTGGAGGCCTGTCCAAGGCTCAAGGTCATCAAGCGCTCTGTCTCCATCGAGGGTGCCCGTAGGGCCCTTGCCCGTGCAAAGGTGCACTGGGGTAAGCTGGACGGTGAGAAGCTTGTGAGGGACGGGCCGCCGCCGAGGAAGGAGCATCGCAAGCCCGAGAACTACTATAAGGATGTTCTTGCGGGTGCCCTCCTTGTGGCGGATGAATGTACCAAGGATGTAATTTTTGAATGAACTCGCTCGTGTTTATCCTGTGCGCTGAAAACTTGTTCATATGCGCTAAGCAATGCTTATTGAATTTAAAATATTACTTTCTGTGCTGCCGTTTATCAAAAATTGAGAGATGGCCAGTCCTCGGCTTCTGCCCCCGTGCCACTAGTGCTGGGGTGTTCGGGATAAACCTAAGCGCTCTTTTTCCCATAGTTGGGTCCTTCGAGGGAGGCGCTCAGCACAACGAACCAGGCAATCGGACTATAATGCTTGAACACTCTTACTTAGCCATAGAACTCTATAATTTTAAATTTCGGCGAAGCCCCTAGTTCGGAAGACTGAGTTCGGGGCGCTATCCACGCCTTGGTCGGACAAATCCAGCTCCTCACTCGAAGCGGCATAAGCCTTTAGGGACTCGAAAAACCTCTCGAACAGCGACCGGTCTCTCGCCACATCATGACAGTCAGTTTTAGCTTTCTCCACTGAGGTGCTTAGCCCAGCTCAACCGGGGCACAATCGCAGTGGTTCTACTAGTGCTACCTTAGCCGATATAGCAGAACGTAAGGCACCAAAACATAGGAGCCGGGCAAACCCAACTATTGACCCAAATCATGATTCGGAGCCGATGCATATAGTGCTATAAGTTCGGGGTGCCACACTTGTGAAAGTGTACGGACTTCTCACGCCATATTAATGGGTACTAAAGCCCCTGGCGTATTTTGTCGTACCACAGTGTACGGGTGCAGCATGTCATGAACATATATATGAAAAGATGATAATGCAAAAAATAGACAGAAAGCTATGCATTATTTATAAAGAAGCTATTTATCAAAGCCGAACGATACAAGTGGTGCGGTAAGCAAAAGATATTGGACTATTTAGTATGTCCTGACCAGGGGCAGGCCGCGGAATTGTATTTAAAATAGGTATACCGCTCGTAACAGAGACCACCTAGGAGTTCCATGATGCGGCATGGCTTGTCTGCCTCCCTGGAGCTTGCATCGTTTGTGCGGTAGTCGAATTGCCGAACAGGTCATCCGAAGTATGGAGTCCTGAAAGTAAGAAAAAATTAAAAACAGAATCTGGCAGCCCCTAGTACGTTTTAAGCCGTATTTTAGGCATGCCGTTATTGTGCCCCTTCCCCTGTGCCCATGGTGAAGGAAATATGCCCTAGAGGCAATAATAAAGTTATTATTTATTTCCTTACATCATGATAAATGTTTATTATTCATGCTAGAATTGTATTAACCGGAAACATAATACATGTGTGAATACATAGACCAACAGAGTGTCACTAGTATGCCTCTACTTGACTAGCTCGTTAATCAAAGATGGTTATGTTTCCTAACCATGAACAAGGAGTTGTTATTTGATTAACGAGGTCACATCATTAGTAGAATGATCTGATTGACATGACCCATTCCATTAGCATAGCACCCGATCGTTTAGTATGTTGCTATTGCTTTCTTCATGACTTATACATGTTCCTATAACTATGAGATTATGCAACTCCCATTTACCGGAGGAACACTTTGGGTACTACCAAACGTCACAACGTAACTGGGTGATTATAAAGGAGTACTACAGGTGTCTCCAATGGTAGATGTTGGGTTGGCGTATTTCGAGATTAGGGTTTGTCACTCCGATTGTCGGAGAGGTATCTCTGGGCCCTCTCGGTAATGCACATCACATAAACCTTGCAAGCACTGCAACTAATATGTTAGTTGTGAGATGATGTATTACGGAACGAGTAAAGAGACTTGCCGGTAACGAGATTGAACTAGGTATTGGATACCGACGATCGAATCTCGGGCAAGTAACATACCGATGACAAAGGGAACAACGTATGTTGTTATGCGGTCTGACCGATAAAGATCTTCGTAGAATATGTAGGAGCCAATATGGGCATCCAGGTCCCGCTATTGGTTATTGACCGGAAACGTGTCTCGGTCATGTCTACATTGTTCTCGAACCGTAGGGTCCGCACGCTTAACGTTACGATGACAGTTATTATGAGTTTATGCATTTTGATGTACCGAAGGTTGTTCGGAGTCCTGGATGAGATCACGGACATGACGAGGAGTCTCGAAATGGTCGAGACGTAACGATTGATATATTGGAAGCCTATGTTTGGACATCGGAAGTGTTCCGGGTGAAATCGGGATTTTACCGGAATACCGGGAGGGTTACCGGAACCCCCCGGGAGACTAATGGGCCTATTGGGCCTTAGTGGAAAAAGAGAAAAAGGGAAAAGCCCCAAGCTGGCCAGCGCCCCCCTTCCCAAAGTCCTAGTAGGACTAGGATAGGGGCCGGCCCCCCTTCTCTCTCCTTTTCCCCCCGGGAGTCCTAATTGGATTAGGATTGGGGGGAGGAGTCCTACTCCCGGTGGGAGTAGGACTCCCCTGCGCCTCCTCTCCCTTGGCCGGCCGGCTCCCCTCCTCCAACCTTTATATACGGGGGCAGGGGGCACCCCAAGACACACAACTTGATCCTTGAGATCGCTCCTTAGCCGTGTGCGGTGCCCCCTGCCACCAAATTCCACCTCGATCGTACCGTTGTAGTGCTTAGGCGAAGCCCTGCGTCGGTAGTACATCAAGATCGTCACCATGCCGTCGTGCTGACGGAACTCCTCCCCGAAGCTTTGCTGGATCGGAGCCCGGGGATTGTCATCGAGCTGAACGTGTGCTAAGAACTCGGAGGTGCCGGAGTAACGGTGCTTGGATCGGTCGGATCGGGAAGAAGACGTACGACTACTTCCTCTATGTTGTGTGATCGCTTCCGCAGTCGGTCTGCGTTGGTACGTAGACAACACTCTCCCCTCTCGTTGCTGTGCATCACCATGATCTTGCGTGTGCGTAGGAAAATTTTTGAAATTACTGCGTTCCCCAACAGTGGTATCAGAGCCTAGGTTTTATGGTTTGATGTTATATGCACGAGTAGAACACAAGTGAGTTGTGGGCGATACAAGTCATACTGCCTACCAGCATGTCATACTTTGGTTCGGCGGTATTGTTGGTTGAGACGATCCGGACCAACCTTACGCGTACTCTTACGCGAGACCGGTTCCCTCGACGTGCTTTGCACACAGATGGCTTGCGGAAGACTGTCTCTCCAACTTTAGTTGAACCAAGTGTGACTACGCCCGGTCCTTGAGAAGGTTAAAACGGAGTCTATTTGACGAACTATCGTTGTGGTTTTGATGCGTAGGTGAGATGAGTTCTTACTTAAGCCCGTAGCAGCCACGTAAAACTTGCAACAACAAAGTAGAGGACATCTAACTTGTTTTTGCAGGGCATGTTGTGATGTGATATGGTCAAGGCATGATGCTGATTTTATTGTATGAGATGATCATGTTTTGTAACCGAGTTATCGGCAACTGGTAGGAGCCATATGGTTGTCGCTTTATTGTATGCAATGCAATCGCGATGTAATGCTTTACTTTATTACTAAGCGGTAGTGATAGTCGTGGAAGCATAAGATTGGCGAGACGACAACGTTGCTACGATGGAGATCAAGGTGGCGCGCCGGTGACGATGGTGATCATGACGGTGCTTCGGAGATGGAGATCACAAGCACAAGATGATGATGGCCATATCATATCACTTATATTGATTGCATGTGATGTTTATCCTTTTATGCATCTTATCTTGCTTTGATTGACGGTGGCATTATAAGATGATCTCTCACTAAATTATCAAGAAGTGTTCTCCCTGAGTATGCACCGTTGCCAAAGTTCGTCGTTCCCAGACACCACGTGATGATCGGGTGTGATAAGCTCTACGTCCATCTACAACGGGTGCAAGCCAGTTTTGCACACGCAGAATACTCGGGTTATACTTGACGATCCTAGCATATGCAGATATGGCCTCGGAACACAGAGACCGAAAGGTCGAGCGTGAATCATATAGTAGATATGATCAACATGACGATGTTCACCATTGAAAACTACTCCATCTCACGTGATGATCGGTTATGGTTTAGTTGATTTGGATCACGTGATCACTTAGAGGATTAGAGGGATGTCTATCTAAGTGGGAGTTCCTAAGTAATTTGATTAACTGAACTTAAACTTATCATGAACTTAGTACCTGATAGTATCTTGCTTGTTTATGTTGCTTGTAGATAGATGGCTCGTGCTATTGTTCCGTTGAATTTTAATGCGTTCCTTGAGAAAGCAAAGTTGAAAGATGATGGTAGCAATTACACGGACTGGGTCCGTAACCTGAGGATTATCCTCATTGCTGCACAGAAGAATTACGTCCTGAAGCACCGCTGGGTGACAGGCCTGCTGCTGGAGCAACGCCAGATGTTATGAACGTCTGGCAGAGCAAAGCTGATGACTACTCGATAGTTCAGTGTGCCATGCTTTACGGCTTAGAATCAGGACTTCAACGACATTTTGAACGTCATGGAGCATATGAGATGTTCCAGGAGTTGAAGTTAATATTTCAAGCAAATGCCCGAATTGAGAGATATGAAGTCTCCAATAAGTTCTATAGCTGTAAGATGGAGGAGAACAGTTCTGTCAGTGAGCATATACTCAAGATGTCTGGGTATAATAATCACTTGATTCAGATGGGAGTTAATCTTCCAGATGACTGCGTCATTGACAGAATTCTCCAATCACTGCCACCAAGCTACAAGAGCTTCGTGATGAACTATAATATGCAAGGGATGAACAAAACTATTCCCGAGCTCTTCGCAATGCTGAAAGCTGCGGAGGTAGAAATCAAGAAGGAGCATCAAGTGTTGATGGTTAGCAAAACCACTAGTTTCAAGAAAAAGGGCAAAGGGAAGAAGAAGGGAAACTTCAAGAAGAACAGCAAGTAAGTTGCTGCTCAAGAGAAGAAACCCAAGTCTGGACCTAAGCCTGAAACTGAGTGCTTCTACTGCAAGAAGACTGGACACTGGAAGCGGAACTGCCCCAAGTATTTGGCGGATAAGAAGGATGGCAAAGTGAGCAAAGGTATATGTGATATACATGTTATTGATGTGTACCTTACTAGAGCTCGCAGTAGCACCTGGGTATTTGATACTGGTTCTGTTGCTAATATTTGCAACTCGAAACAGGGACTACGGAATAAGCGGACACTAGCAAAGGACGAGGTGACGATGCGCGTGGGAAACGGTTCCAAAGTCGATGTGATCGCGGTCGGCACGCTACCTCTACATCTACCTTCGGTATTAATATTAGACCTAAATAATTGTTATTTGGTGCCAGCGTTGAGCATGAACATTATATCTGGATCTTGTTTAATGCGAGACGGTTATTCATTTAAATCAGAGAATAATGGTTGTTCTATTTATATGAATAATATCTTTTATGGTCATGCACCTTTGAAAAGTGGTCTATTCTTGTTGAATCTCGAAGATAGTAATACACATATTCATAATGTAGAAGCCAAAAGATGCAAAGTTAATAATGATAGTGCAACTTATTTGTGGCACTGCCGTTTAGGTCATATCGGTGTAAAGCGCATGAAGAAACTCCATACTGATGGGCTTTTGGAACCACTTGATTATGAATCACTTGGTACTTGCGAACCGTGCCTCATAGGCAAGATGACTAAAACACCGTTCTCCGGTACTATGGAGAGAGCAACAGACTTGTTGGAAATCATACATACCGATGTATGTGGTCCAATGAATATTGAGGCTCGTGGCGGATATCGTTATTTTCTCACCTTCACAGATGATTTAAGCAGATATGGGTATATCTACTTAATGAAACATAAGTCTGAAACATTTGAAAGGTTCAAAGAATTTCAGAGTGAAGTTGAAAATCATCGTAACAAGAAAATAAAGTTTCTACGATCTGATCGTGGAGGAGAATATTTGAGTTACGAGTTTGGTATACATTTGAAAAATTGTGGAATAGTTTCGCAACTCACGCCACCCGGAACACCACAGCGTAATGGTGTGTCCGAACGTCGTAATCGTACTTTACTAGATATGGTGCGATCTATGATGTCTCTTACTGATTTACCGCTATCGTTTTGGGGTTATGCTTTAGAGACGACCGCATTCACGTTAAATAGGGCACCATCAAAATCCGTTGAGACGACGCCTTATGAACTATGGTTTGGCAAGAAACCAAAGTTGTCGTTTCTTAAAGTTTGGGGCTGCGATGCTTATGTGAAAAAGCTTCAACCTGATAAGCTCGAACCCAAAGCGGAGAAATGTGTCTTCATAGGATACCCAAAGGAAACTGTTGGGTATACCTTCTATCACAGATCCGAAGGCAAGACATTCGTTGCTAAGAATGGATCATTTCTAGAGAAGGAGTTTCTCTCGAAAGAAGTGAGTGGGAGGAAAGTAGAACTTGACGAGGTAACTGTACCTGCTCCCTTATTGGAAAATAGTACATCACAGAAAACTGTTTCTGTGACACCTATGCCAATCAGTGAGGAAGCTAATGATGATGATCATGAAGCTTCAGAACAAGATACTACTGAACCACGTAGATCAACCAGAGTGAGATCCGCACCAGAGTGGTACGGTAATCCAGTTCTGGAAGTCATGATGCTAGATCATGATGAACCTACGAACTATGAAGAAGCGATGGTGAGCCCAGATTCCGCAAAGTGGCTTGAGGCCATGAAATCTGAGATGGGATCCATGTATGAGAACAAAGTATGGACTTTGGTTGACTTGCCCGATGATCGGCAAGCAATTGAGAATAAATGGATCTTCAAGAAAAAGACTGACGCTGACGGTAATGTTACTGTCTATAAAGCTCGACTTGTCGCAAAAGGTTTTTGACAAGTTCAAGGGGTTGACTACGATGAGACTTTCTCACCCGTAGCGATGCATAAGTCCGTCAGAATTATGTTAGCAATTGCCGCATTTTATGATTATGAAATATGGCAGATGGATGTCAAAACTGCATTCCTGAATGGATTTCTGGAAGAAGAGTTGTATATGGTACAACCAGAAGGTTTTGTCGATCCAAAAGGAGCTAACAAAGTATGCAAACTCCAGCGATCCATTTATGGACTGGTGCAAGCATCTCGGAGTTGGAATAAACGCTTTGATAGTGTGATCAAAGCATTTGGCTTTATACAGACTTTTGGAGAAGCCTGTATTTACAAGAAAGTGAGTGGGAGCTCTGTAGCATTTCTGATATTATATGTGGATGACATATTGCTGATTGGAAATGATATAGAATTTCTGGATAGCATAAAGGGATACTTGAATAAAAGTTTTTCGATGAAAGACCTTGGGGAAGCTGCTTTCATATTAGGCATAAAGATCTATAGAGATAGATCAAAACGCTTAATTGGACTTTCACAGAGCACATACCTTGACAAGATTTTGAAGAAGTTCAAAATGGATCAAGCAAAGAAAGGGTTCTTGCCTGTGTTACAAGGTGTGAAGTTGAGTAAGACTCAATGCCCGACCACTGCAGAAGATAGAGAGAAAATGAAAGATGTTCCCTATGCTTCAGCCATAGGCTCTATCATGTATGCAATGCTGTGTACCAGACCTGATGTGTGCCTTGCTATAAGTTTAGCAGGGAGGTACCAAAGTAATCCTAGAATGGATCACTGGACAGCGGTCAAGAACATCCTGAAATACCTGAAAAGGACTAAGGATATGTTTCTCGTATATGGAGGTGACAAAGAGCTCACCGTAAGAGGTTACGTTGATGCAAGCTTTGACACTGATCCGGACGATTCTAAATCGCAAACCGGATACGTGTTTACTTTAAACGGTGGAGCTGTCAGTTGGTGCAGTTCTAAACAAAGCATCGTAGCGGGATCTACATGTGAAGCGGAGTACATAGCTGCTTCGGAAGCAGCAAACGAAGGAGTCTGGATGAAGGAGTTCATATCCGATCTAGGTGTCATACCTAATGCATCGGGTCCAATGAAAATCTTCTGTGACAATACTGGTGCAATTGCCTTGGCAAAGGAATCCAGATTTCACAAGAGGACCAAACACATCAAGAGACGCTTCAACTCCATCCGGGATTTAGTCCAGGTGGGAGACATAGAGATTTGCAAGATACATACGGATCTGAATGTTGCAGACCCGTTGACTAAGCCTCTTCCACGAGCAAAACATGATCAGCACCAAGGCTCCATGGGTGTTAGAATCATTACTGTGTAATCTAGATTATTGACTCTAGTGCAAGTGGGAGACTGAAGGAAATATGCCCTAGAGGCAATAATAAAGTTATTATTTATTTCCTTACATCATGATAAATGTTTATTATTCATGCTAGAATTGTATTAACCGGAAACATAATACATGTGTGAATACATAGACCAACAGAGTGTCACTAGTATGCCTCTACTTGACTAGCTCGTTAATCAAAGATGGTTATGTTTCCTAACCATGAACAAGGAGTTGTTATTTGATTAACGAGGTCACATCATTAGTAGAATGATCTGATTGACATGACCCATTCCATTAGCATAGCACCCAATCGTTTAGTATGTTGCTATTGCTTTCTTCATGACTTATACATGTTCCTATAACTATGAGATTATGCAACTCCCGTTTACCGGAGGAACACTTTGGGTACTACCAAACGTCACAACGTAACTGGGTGATTATAAAGGAGTACTACAGGTGTCTCCAATGGTAGATGTTGGGTTGGCGTATTTCGAGATTAGGGTTTGTCACTCCGATTGTCGGAGAGGTATCTCTGGGCCCTCTCGGTAATGCACATCACATAAGCCTTGCAAGCACTGCAACTAATATGTTAGTTGTGAGATGATGTATTACGGAACGAGTAAAGAGACTTGCCGGTAACGAGATTGAACTAGGTATTGGATACCGACGATCGAATCTCGGGCAAGTAACATACCGATGACAAAGGGAACAACGTATGTTGTTATGCGGTCTGACCGATAAAGATCTTCGTAGAATATGTAGGAGCCAATATGGGCATCCAGGTCCCGCTATTGGTTATTGACCGGAAACGTGTCTCGGTCATGTCTACATTGTTCTCGAACCGTAGGGTCCGCACGCTTAACGTTACGATGACAGTTATTATGAGTTTATGCATTTTGATGTACCGAAGGTTGTTCGGAGTCCTGGATGAGATCACGGACATGACGAGGAGTCTCGAAATGGTCGAGACGTAAAGATTGATATATTGGAAGCCTATGTTTGGACATTGGAAGTGTTCCGGGTGAAATCGGGATTTTACCGGAATACCGGGAGGGTTACCGGAACCCCCCGGGAGACTAATGGGCCTATTGGGCCTTAGTGGAAAAAGAGAAAAAGGGAAAAGCCCCAAGCTGGCCAGCTCCCCCCTTCCCAAAGTCCTAGTAGGACTAGGATAGGGGCCGGCCCCCCTTCTCTCTCCTTTTCCCCCCGGGAGTCCTAATTGGATTAGGATTGGGGGGAGGAGTCCTACTCCCGGTGGGAGTAGGACTCCCCTGCGCCTCCTCTCCCTTGGCCGGCCGGCTCCCCTCCTCCAACCTTTATATACGGGGGTAGGGGGCACCCCAAGACACACAACTTGATCCTTGAGATCGCTCCTTAGCCGTGTGCGGTGCCCCCTGCCACCAAATTCCACCTCGATCGTACCGTTGTAGTGCTTAGGCGAAGCCCTACGTCGGTAGTACATCAAGATCGTCACCACGCCGTCGTGCTGACGGAACTCCTCCCCGAAGCTTTGCTGGATCGGAGCCCGGGGATCGTCATTGAGCTGAACGTGTGCTAAGAACTCGGAGGTGCCGGAGTAACGGTGCTTGGATCGGTCGGATCGGGAAGAAGACGTACGACTACTTCCTCTATGTTGTGTGATCGCTTCCGCAGTCGGTCTGCGTTGGTACGTAGACAACACTCTCCCCTCTCGTTGCTGTGCATCACCATGATCTTGTGTGTGCGTAGGAAAATTTTTGAAATTACTGCGTTCCCCAACACATGGTATCTCAAGGGCGTAGTTATGTACGCGAGGTACTGGTTTCGCTATGTCGCGAGAGCTGGTGTTGGGGCCGCATTGCTACGCTTGCTCATAGTGTGCCAGGTGGTTTTGCTTTGGGTTACTCCGGGCGCGCTTGGCAGTGTCTGGCTTTTTAACAGCCAGACTGGAGAATTGCCTAAGAAGGCTACTTTGTACTTCCGCTGCGAGAGCCGCCGTGTGCTCCTCCATACGGAGGGAGCGTTCGGTGTTTCCGTTGACCGTGATTACTCCTCGAGGGCCTGGCATCTTGAGTTTGAGATATGCATAGTGCGGCACCGCATTGAACTTTGCGAATGCGGTTCGTCCGAGCAGGGCATGATAGCCACTGCGAAACGGGACTATATCGAAGATTAACTCTTCGCTTCGCAAATTGTCCGGGGATCCGAAGACCACGTCAAGTGTTACTGAGCCTGTACAGTTGGCTTCTACACCTGGTATAACGCCTTTAAAGGTCATTTTTGTGGGCTTAATCCTTGAGGGATCTATGCCCATTTTCTGCATTGTATCCTGATAAAGCAAGTTCAGGCTACTGCCGCCGTCCATGAGGACTCTTGTGAGATGAAATCCGTCGATGATTGGGTCGAGAACCAATGTGGCGAAGCCGCCATGACGGATGCTAGTGGGGTGGTCCCTTCGATCAAAAGTGATCGGGCAGGAGGACCATGGGTTGAACTTTGGGGCGACTGGCGCCATCGCGTATACGTCCCGTAGCGCACGCTTCCGCTCCCTCTTGGGAATGTGGGTTGCGTATATCATGTTCACCGTCCGCACTTGTGGGGGAAAGCCCTTCTGTCCATTATTGTTCGGCGGCTTGGGCTCCTCCTCGTCGTCGCTGTGCAGCCCCTTGTCTTTGTTTTCGGCTCTTAACTTGCCTGCCTGCTTGAACACCCAACAATCTTTGTTAGTGTGATTGGCTGGCCTTTCGGGGGTGCCATGTATCTGGCACAATCTGTCGAGTATTCGGTCCAAACTAGACGGGCCCTGAGTATTCTTTTTGAATGGCTTTTTCCACTGACCGGATTTATAGCCTTTGAATCCGGCATTGACTGTCGTGTCTTCGCTGTCGCTGGTAACGCGGCGTTTTTGCTTATTCCGACGTGTCCTGCCACTTTTGTCCTTGGTATCCGAATTACCAGGTTTCTTTGATAAGTTGTTACTGCGAGCTAGCCAGCTGTCTTCTCCCGCGCAAAAGCGGGTCATGAGTGTCGTGAGGGCAGCCATAGATTTTGGCTTTTCCTGTCCCAGGTGCCGGGCGAGCCACTCGTCGCGGATGTTATGCTTGAAGGCTGCTAGGGCCTCTGTGTCCGGACAGTCGACTATCTGGTTTTTCTTTGTTAGGAACCGTGTCCAGAATTCTCTGGCCGATTCCTCTGGCTGCTGAATTATGTGGCTTAAGTCGTCGGCGTCCGGTGGCCGCACATAAGTGCCCTAGAAGTTGTCGAGGAATGCGGCTTCCAGGTCCTCCCAAGAACCAATTGAGTCTGCTGGCAAGCTGTTAAGCCAATGCCGGGCCGATCCTTTAAGTTTGAGCGGGAGGTATTTGATGGCGTGTAGATCATCGCCGCGTGCCATGTGGATGTGAAGGAGATAATCCTCGATCCATACCGCCGGATCTGTTGTGCCATCGTATGATTCGATGTTTACGGGTTTGAAACCCTCTGGGATTTTATGCTCCATTACTTCATTCGTGAAGCATAGCGGGTGTGCAGCGCCTCTGTACTGGGCTATATCACGACGCAACTCGGAAGAGCTATGTCTGTTGTGTTCAGCCCGGCCGGATTTGTTGTATCCGGAGTGAAGATCATCGTCACGTGCCGTAGGGCGCCTGCGCGATCCGTAGATCAATCTTGTTTGTCTTTCCTTGTCCTCCAGTACGTCTCGCAGGTCTGGCGCATTTTCCCGTGCCTTAATTGAGCGGCGTCGGGGCATAGCTTGGGTGGAGGGCCGAGAGGCCTCTCTGTCGCGGCCGCGAGGTGGCCGGTCTGCCATGTCGTGCGCTGGTGATGTAGGTGCTTCCTCCTCTGATCGGGGTAGCGGCATGCGCTTTGGGTAACTCTTGAGAGGGCGTTCGAGCTCATACTCTTCGGCCGCAAGGACTTCAGTCCATCTGTCACCTAGCAAATCTTGGGCAGCTCTAAGTTGTTGCTGCTTTTTCTTGAGGCTGCTTGCCGTGGCTAAAAGCCTGCGTTTGAAACGCTCTTGCTCGGCGGGGTCTGATGGTATGACGAATTCGTCATCATCGAGGCTTGCCTCGTCTTCGGAGGGAGGCATATAGTTATCATCCTCAACCTCTTGGTCTGCCGCTCTCTCATGAGGGCTGGCTTCTCCATCTTCCTGTGCCGAATCTTGCTAAGGTGGGTGTTCTTCGGCGCTATCCGGGGTAGTATTATCTCCCGTGCCGGAATCACCGTTTTTGCTTTGGCGGGATTTAGAGCGGCGCCGCTGACGCCAGCGCTTTGGCTGTTTCTTGGGGGTGTCCTCCCCCACTGTTCCATCACCATCTCCATCTTTTGGAGTATCCACCATCATCACCTTCCAGCGCCCTACAGGTGTTGATTCCTGTTTGTCTCCTACATCATTGTCCATACCGTCGATGTCTTCGGAGCTGAAGTCAAGCATGTCGGTTAAATCGTCAACAGTGGCTACAAAGTGGGTGGTGGGTGGGCTTTGAATTTCTTCGTCGTCCGCACCCCATCCTCGCTGACCGTAATCCGGCGAGGGCTCTCCTGATAAAGAGAGAGACTTAAGAGAATTCAGGATGACGCCAAAAGGCGAGTGCTGAAAGATGTCTGCGGCGGTGAACTCCATTATTGGCGCCCAATCGGATTCGATTGGCAGGGGCGCGGGGGGTTCGGAGTCCGGGGAGGAGTCCAGATCCTCGGAGCCACGGATCATGCAGAGTGCGGGGCTAGCGTTCGGCTCGATCGCCTTTGAGATCACAGCCCCCGAGGTGGCGTCCAATCGCTCATCCTCGATTGGCGCAATAGGCTCCGAGTTAGAGGTCGGAACCGATGCGTGTGCGGCCTCCAGGACACTATCCGGAGACAAAGCTAGATCACGCCCCCCGAGATGGTGCGGCGCGCTTGGCTGTGGCTCGAACCCGTCGAGGATCAAGTCTCCGCGGATGTCGGCCGTGTAGTTTAACCTTCCACACCTGACTTGATGGCCAGGGGCGTAGCTTTCGATCTGCTCCAAGTGGCCAGGAGAATTGGCCTGCAGAGCGAAGCCGTCGAAGACGAAGATCTGTCCGGGGAGAAAAGTCTCGCCCTGGACCGCATCGTTGTTGATGATCAAAGGAGCCATCGGGCCTAAAGGCGACGACACAGAGGAACTCTCAATGAAAGCACCAATGTCGGTGTCAAAACCGGCGGATCTCGGGTAGGGGGTCCCGAACTGTGCGTCTAGGCCGGATGGTAACAGGAGGCAGGGAACACGATGTTTTACCCAGGTTCGGGCCCTCTCGATGGAGGTAAAACCCTACGTCCTGCTTGATTAATATTGATGATATGGGTAGTACAAGAGTAGATCTACCACGAGATCGAGGAGGCTAAACCCTAGAAGCTAGCCTATGGTATGATTGTTGTATGATGATGTTGTCCTATGGACTAAAACCCTCCGGTTTATATAGACACCGGATAGGATTAGGGTTACATAGAGTCGGTTACAATGGTAGGAGATCTTGAATATCCGCATCACCAAGCTTGCCTTCCACGCCAAGGAAAGTCCCATCCGGACACGGGACGTAGTCTTCAATCTTGTATCTTCATAGTCCTGGAGTCCAGCTGAAGGTATAGTCCGGCTACCCGAACACCCTCTAATCCAGGACTCCCTCAGTCTTGCTTCGCTGGTGAATGGTTTATTCTTAATGAATCTTGAGTGTAATGTTACACATATTCATAGTGTGAATACCAAAAGATGTAAGGTTGATAATGATAGTCCCACATACTTGTGGCACTGCCGCCTTGGTCACATAGGTGTCAAACGCATGAAGAAGCTCCATGCAGATGGACTTTTGGAGTCTCTTGATTACGAATCATTTGACACGTGCGAACCATGCCTCATGGGTAAAATGACCAAGACTCCGTTCTCAGGAACAATGGAGCGAGCAACCAACTTATTGGAAATCATACATACTGATGTGTGCGGTCCAATGAGTGTTGAGGCTCGTGGTGGCTATCGTTATGTTCTCACCCTCACTGATGACTTGAGTAGATATGGGTATGTCTACTTAATGAAACACAAGTCTGAGACCTTTGAAAAGTTCAAGGAATTTCAGAGTGAGGTTGAGAATCAACGTGACAGAAAAATCAAGTTCTTGCAATCAGATCGTGGGGGAGAATACTTGAGTCACGAATTTGGCACATACTTAAGGAAATGTGGAATAGTTTCACAACTCACGCCGCCTGGAACACCTCAGCATAATGGTGTGTCCGAACGTCGCAATCGCACTCTATTGGATATGGTGCGATCTATGATGTCTCTTACCGATTTACCGCTATCATTTTGGGGCTATGCTTTAGAGACTGCCGCATTCACTTTAAATAGGGCTCCGTCGAAATCCGTTGAGACGACACCGTATGAATTATGGTTTGGGAAGAAACCTAAGCTGTCGTTTCTAAAAGTTTGGGGGTGCGATGCTTATGTCAAGAAACTTCAACCCGAAAAGCTCGAACCCAAGTCGGAAAAATGCGTCTTCAAAGGATATCCTAAAGAAACTATTGGGTATACCTTCTACCTCAGATCCGAAGGCAAGATCTTTGTTGCCAAGAATGGGTCCTTTCTAGAGAAAGAGTTTCTCTCGAAAGAAATAAGTGGGAGGAAAGTAGAACTTGATGAAGTATTACCTCTTGAACCGGTAAGTGGCGCAGCTCAAGAAAATGTTCCTGAGGTGCCTGCACCGACTAGAGAGGAAGTTAATGATGATGATCATGAAACTTCAGATCAAGTTGCTACTGAACTTCGTAGGTCCACGAGGACACGTTCCGCACCAGAGTGGTACGGCAACCCTGTCTTGGAAATCATGTTGTTAGACAACGGTGAACCTTCAAACTATGAAGAATCGATGGCGGGCCCGGATTCCGACAAATGGCTGGAAGCCATGAAATCCGAGATAGGATCCGTATGAAAAAGAAGTATGGACTTTGACTGACTTGCCCGATGATCGGCGAGCCATAGAAAATAAATGGATCTTTAAGAAGAAGACAGACGTGGATGGTAATGTGACCATCTATAAAGCTCGGCTTGTCGCTAAGGGTTATCGACAAGTTCAAGGGGTTGACTACGATGAGACTTTCTCACCCGTAGCAAAGTTGAAGTCCGTCCGAATCATGTTAGCAATTGCCGCATTCTATGATTATGAGATATGGCAAATGGACGTCAAAACAGCATTCCTTAATGGTTTCCTTAAGGAAGAATTGTATATGATCCAGCCGGAAGGTTTTGTCGATCCTAAGAATGCTGACAAGGTGTGCAAGCTCCAACGCTCGATTTATGGGCTGGTGCAAGCATCTCGGAGTTGGAACATTCGTTTTGATGAGATGATCAAAGCGTTTGGGTTTACGCAGACTTATGGAGAAGCCAGCATTTACAAGAAAGTGAGTGGGAGCTCTGTAGCATTTCTCATACTGTATGTGGATGAAATACTGTTGATGGAAATGATATAGAATTCTTGGAAAGCATAAAGGCCTACTTGAACAAGTGTTTTTCAATGAAGGATCTTGGAGAAGCTGCTTATATATTAAGCATCAAGATCTATAGAGATAGATCGAGACGCCTCATTGGTCTTTCACAGAGTACGTACCTTGACAAGATATTGAAGAAGTTCAAAATGGATCAGTCCAAGAAGGGGTTCTTGCCTGTATTGCAAGGTACGAGATTGAGCACGGCTCAATGCCCGACCACGGCAGAAGATAGAGAAAAGATGAGTGTCGTCCCCTATGCCTCGGCCATAGGGTCTATCATGTATGCTATGATGTGTACCAGACCTGATGTAAACCTTGCCGTAAGTTTGGTAGGAAGGTACCAAAGTAATCCCGGCATGGAACACTGGACAGCGGTCAAGAATATCCTGAAGTACCTGAAAAGGACTAAGGATATGTTTCTTGTTTATGCAGGTGACGAAGAGCTCGTCGTAAAGGGTTACGTCGATGCTAGCTTCGACACAGATCTGGATGACTCTAAGTCACAAACCGGATATGTGTATATTTTGAATGGTGGGGCAGTAAGCTGGTGCAGTTGCAAGCAAAGCGTTGTGGCGGGATCTACATGTGAAGCAGAGTACATGGCAGCCTCGGAGGCAGCACAAGAGGCAATCTGGGTGAAGGAGTTCATTACCAACCTATGAGTCATACTCAATGCGTCGGGCCCGATGAATCTCTTCTGTGACAACACTGGAGCTATTGCCCTTGCCAAGGAGCCCGGGTTTCACAGGAAGACCAGGCATATCAAGCGTCGCTTCAACTCCATTCGTGAAAGTGTTCAAAATGGAGACATGGAGATTTGTAAAGTACATACGGACCTGAATGTGGTAGATCCGTTGACTAAACCTCTCCCTAGAGCAAAACATGATCAACACCAGAACTGCATGGGTGTTCGATTCATCACAATGTAACTAGACTATTGACTCTAGTGCAGATGGGAGACTGTTGGAAATATGCCCTAGAGGCAATAATAAAATGGTTATTATTATATTTCTTTGTTCATGATAATTGTCTATTGTTCATGCTATAATTGTGTTATCCGGAAATCGTAATACATGTGTGAATACATAGACCACAACACGTTCCTAGTGAGCCTCTAGTTGACTAGCTCGTTGATCAAAAGATAGTCATGGTTTCCTGACTATGGACATTGGATGTCATTGATAACGGGATCACATCATTAGGAGAATGATGTGATGGACAAGATGTTGGAAATATGCCCTAGAGGCAATAATAAAATGGTTATTATTATATTTCTTTGTTCATGATAATTGTCTATTGTTCATCATAATTGTCTATTGTTCATGCTATTATTGTGTTATCCGGAAATCGTAATACATGTGTGAATACATAGACCACAACACGTCCCTAGTGAGCCTCTAGTTGACTAGCTCGTTGATCAAAAGATAGTCATGGTTTCCTGACTATGGACATTGAATGTCATTGATAACGGGATCACATCATTAGGAGAATGATGTGATGGACAAGACCCAATCCTAAGCATAGCTGAAAGATCGTGTAGTTTGTTTGCTGTAGCTTTTCTGAATGTCAAGTATTATTTTCTTAGACCATGAGATTGTGCAACTCCCGGATACCGTAGGAGTGCTTTGGGTGTGCCAAATGTCACAACGTAACTGGGTGACTATAAAGTTACATTACAGGTATCTCCGAAAGTGTCTGTTGGGTTGGCACGAATCGAGACTGGGACTTGTCACTCCGTATGATGGAGAGGTATCTTTGGGCCCACTCGGTAATGCATCATCATAATGAGCTCAATGTGATCAAGTGGTTGATCACGGGATCATGCATTACGGTATGAGTAAAGTGACTTGCCGGTAACGAGACTGAACAAGGTATTGGGATACCGACGATCGAGTCTCAGGCAAGTACGTACCGATTGACAAAGGGAATTGTATACGGATTGATTGAATCCTCGACATCGTGGTTCATCTGATGAGATCATCGTGGAGCATGTGGGAGCCAACATGGGTATCCAGATCCCGCTGTTGGTTATTGACCGGAGAGGCTTCTCGGTCATGTCTGCATGTCTCATGAACCCGTAGGGTCTACACACTTAAGGTTCGGTGACGCTAGGGTTGTAGAGATATTAGCACACGGTAACCCGAAAGTTGTTCGGAGTCCCGGATGAGATCCTGGACGTCATGAGGAGTTCCGGAATGGTCCGGAGGTAAAGATTTATATATAGGAAGTCCAGTTTCGGCCATCGGGAAGGTTTCGGGGGTCACCGGTATTGTACCGGGACCACCGGAAGGGTCCCGGGGGTCCACCGGGTGGGGCCACCTATACCGGAGGGCCCCATGGGCTGAAGTGGGAGGGGAACCAGCCCCTAGTGGGCTGGTGCACCCCCCCCCCTTGGGCCTCCCCTGCACCTAGGGTTAGAAACCCTAGGGGTGGGGGCGCCACCCTTGCCTTGGGGGGCAAGGCACCCCCTTGGCCGCCGCCCCCCCCCTAGGAGATTGGATCTCCTAGGGCCGCCGCCCCCCTTAGGCACCCTATATATAGTGGGGGGAGTGAGGTCTGCGCACCCAAGCCTCTGGCCTCTCCCTCTCCCTCCCGTGACACTCCTCCGTCTCCCAGCGCTTGGCGAAGCCCTGCCGAGATTACCGTTGCTTCCACCACCACGCCGTCGTGCTGCTGGATCTTCATCAACCTCTCCTTCCCCTTGCTGGATCAAGTTGGAGGAGACGTCTTCCCAACCGTACGTGTGTTGAACGTGGAGGTGTTGTCCGTTCGGCACTTGGTCATCGGTGATTTGAATCACGTCGAGTACGACTCCATCAACCACGTTCTCTTGAACGCTTCCGCTCGTGATCTACAAGGGTATGTAGATGCACTCCTCTTTCCCTCGTTGCTAGATGACTCCATAGATTGATCTTGGTGATGCGTATAAAATTTTAAAATTCTGCTACGTTCCCCAACACAAGACCCAATTCTAAGCATAGCTCAAAGATCGTGTAGTTCGTTTGCTATAGCTTTTCTGAATGTCAAGTATCATTTCCTTAGACCATGATATTGTGCAACTCCCGGATACCGTAGGAGTGCCTTGGGTGTGCCAAACGTCATAACGTAACTAGGTGACTATAAAGGTACACTAGAGGTATCTCCGAAAGTGTCTGTTGGGTTGGCACGAATCGAGACTGGGATTTGTCACTCCGTATGACGGAGAGGTATCTCTGGGCCCACTCGGTAATGCATCATCATAATGAGATCAATGTGACCAAGTGGTTGATCACGGGATCATGCATTACGGTACGAGTAAAGTGACTTGCCGGTAACGAGATTGAACGAGGTATTGGGATACCGACGATCGAGTCTCGGGCAAGTAACGTACCGATTGACAAAGGGAATTGTATACAGATTGATTGAATCCTCGACATCGTGGTTCATCCGATGAGATCATCGAGGAGCATGTGGGAGCTAAGATGGGTATCCAGATCCCGTTGTTGGTTATTGACCGGAGAGTCGTCTCGGTCATGTCTGCGTGTCTCCCGAACCCGTAGGGTCTACACACTTAAGGTTCGGTGACGCTAGGGTTGTTGAGATATTAGTATACGGTAACCCGAAAGTTGTTCGGAGTCCCGGATGAGATCCCGGACGTCACGAGGAGTTCCGGAATGGTCCGGAGGTGAAGATTTATATATAGGAAGTCAAGTTTCGGCCATCGGGAAAGTTTCGGGGGTAATCGGTATTGTACCGGGACCACTGGAAGGGTCCCGGGGGTCCACCGGGTGGGGCCAGCTATCCCGGAGGGCCCCATGGGCTGAAGTGGGAGGGGAACCAGCCCCTAGTGGGCTGGTACGCCCCCCCCCCCCATGGGCCTCCCCCTGTGCCTAGGGTTGGAAACCCTAGGGGTGGGGGGCGCCCCACTTGCCTTGGGGGGCAAGCCACCCCCTTGGCCGCCGCTCCCCTTGGAGATGGCATCTCCTAGGGCCGCCCCCCCCCCTAGGGGTCCTATAAATAGTGGGGAGAGGGAAGCCGCACCCTAGCCCCTGGCCTCTCCCTCTCCCTCCCGTGACACTCCTCCTTCTCCCTGTGCTTGGCGAAGCCCTGCCGAGATCACCGTTGCTTACACCACCACGCCGTCGTGCTGCTGGATCTTCATCAACCTCTCCTTCCCCCTTGCTGGATCAAGTTGGAGGAGACGTCTTCCCAACCGTACGTGTGTTGAACGCGGAGGTGCCGTCCGTTCGGCGCTAGGTCATCGGTGATTTGGATCACGACGAGTACGACTCCATCAACCCCGTTCTCTTGAACGCTTCCGCGGGCGATCTACAAGGGTATGTAGATGCACTCCTCTCTCCCTCGTTGTTAGATGACTCCATAGATTGATCTTGGTGATGCTTAGAAAATTTTAAAATTCTGCTACGTTCCCCAACACCGAGAGGGGAATGGCCGGGGGCCGCCGCCACCAGCGTCGCCCGGGCCAGGCCCGGCGGCGAACGCCGGCGACGGCGGCGGGGAGGGGGGAAAGAGGGGGAGCTGGCGAAGGAGGAGCCGGGGCGCGGCCGGTCGCCCGCGGGGGCGACGCGGTCGCGAGTTTGGCTAGTTTATGACCTAACTGAAGCTATATGGCAAAGCAACGGAGGGTGAAGAAGGTCAAGATCTGGTTTTCAATTCCCCCTTCTTGTATTCATGACATTGTTGTGGGTGAAGCCGCTTAGTTAACTAGATGATGCCCCGCACGTTGTTGCGGGAATATTTTGCAGTATTTTAGTGATATTTTGGTTATATGAAACATGAATATTTGAAATAATAGTTTTAAAATCATATAAGAATTAAATCTAATACCATAATAGAATGGAATTTTACATGCTTGCATGTTTGCATGTTGAAGTGGATTTTTAATATGCATATGCATAGTTGCATGTTGAGGTGGGCCTTTTCTATTGAAGTTGAATGATGAGGTGGCATGCTTGCATGTTGAGAGAAATATGTTAGTGGGGGCTAGCTATTTAGATATAGAAGATAAATTGGCAGCGATGTTCCCCTAAAAAAAACGCCGGGTGACAAGAAACTCACTTTCCCTGGTCGTCCTAGATACCTTTTGTGTGCCACAAAATAATACTTGAATCTTTGCCAAGAAGTGAAGAAACCAGGCACATCAAAACTATAATTTCTTCAAATTACATTATCTGTGTTACTAGTGGAGAAAACTGTTGACAAATCTTCATATAGTGCCAACGCTGATTTTTTAATTACCTGAAAGATTCTTGAAATGTATTTCCTAGTCACTCTTGACTTCTCTTTCGAAGTGAATCACTCTTGATTTCTACTGCGGGACTATATATCATTATCTCTTTCCTTAGGTCCATGAATTACCCGACTAATATGTATAACAAATTTGCCCGCTTATTTTATCCCAGTCGTAGAACTTAGAAAGACACAATCCCTTGTCAAAATGCATCCTTCTAGACACCTCTAATTTGAACATACCAAAGATCGAAAATGGTGTCCTGGACAAAAATTGTAGGATGCTCCAAATACATCTTTCAGTATGAACTATGACTAAGGAGAAGCATTAACATTGACAACCACAAACTCTGTGAGGTATGCACATCAATCCTTTAGACACAGTTCATCAATCTGTCATTACACATCCCGTGTTTGATTCATGCTGCACGAGACGAGGTCATGGTACCTGGTTGATACATCTTTGTCATTTCTAGTTCTCATATTTGAATATCGTAATCTACTGCTATAGAGACACAGCCTGTGAGTTTCTCGTTTATGAGAAGTAAGTGACAACTTACCCCCTGATGTACCTTTCCGTCTAGCTAGGCCTTGCAAACTAACCTAAATAATTTCATCTGCCAAGTACAGCCTCATTTCTTGCACGTAGATAGACTCCGGACTAAATAAATTTCCACAGGAGGAGCCCCCACCAGGAAAATCAAGATCGTCTACAACACACCCTTCCCCCACTCAACGCCACCACAGCGAGCCGACAGGCAAAGTCCACACGATGTCAACGACAGGCAGGGAGTTCCTACTTGTGGATGGTGTCCTGATGCATTCATGTATGTAGTCCATATGAAAATATGTTGGAAAATTAGGCAAATTCATGGTTAGTTCTATCAAATAATTTATGACTAGAATGGTAATTAGCATGCGAAGCTCTAGCATACTGGATTGTCGAAACAACAACATCGCTCATGCAACAACTATCATAATTAGAGACAAGATCAGATCACGGTACACGTACTAATTGTCTGTAGATGAAGTTGCCATGACTGTTGCAGGAGAGACGATGTTGCTGACGCCGATGTTGGTGGTGACAACTGGTCCCGTGTTCACGAACTTTCGCAATCGCGTGGAGCGCTTACTGAAAACCTTATTCACCATCTCCCGGTGTAGGATCAAAAGGGTGAGAGATTTCGAAGACCTGCTCTCCCGTTGCCGGCGATCGGGGTGGAGTAGACTACGGTGATGGCGTAAGTAGAGAGAGGAGGCAAAACCCTAACTCGATTTCGGTGTGTCTTTGGGCATGGCCGGTAGCAGTATATATAATATATAGGACCAGAGGCAGTATCGTACGGTGATCACGATCACAAACCTACTTTGGATTCTACGTTGTATACTTACCAAACAAGAAATAATTAACTTGTCACCAATACATCAAAAAATAAAACGGTAAAAGAAAGTTGCACCTCTGCAAGGCAATGGACCGGTTTTCGGCAGACCATTCACGCATAGGTCGCATGTGTGCGCCGCCCCTGTCCGGCTAGGCATGTGAGGGCGCTTGTGGTCTTCTATTTCTCTCCTCAACACGCCACATAAAGTGGCAAAGAGAACCCACTATATATAGAGGTCTCACACCTCCTCAACTTCCGGGACGAGATTAAACATTAGAGTCACCACTTGTTATTTTACACATGGACCACTTTGAGATTTTAAAAATTGTTAATGGGCCATGCCCATTCAATTCCAATATATTACTAGCATTGACTTGTAAAATAATGACCCGGAAGATTATCCCACAAGTACGTGCTTCCTAGGCACTTTTGACTGCGGGACTAAAACTATTAGACCATGATAAGTGACATACGTGTGGCACGGATACATGATAATTTCGAACGTTTTTTATGCTAAGTTTAGTAACGCAAGGATGGCAACTTTAGTTGTGAAGCATGCCAATTTCCTTTTCGGATTCAGTCTTTTTTTGTTGTTTTCCTTTTCAAATTGCAACTTTAACTGTAAAAATGTTAGGTCCGGATTATTTCATACCATATGTGTGGAACTTATCATTTAAAAAACTATTTTCACGCTTTCCGAGATTCAAGTTTGACCGTAAATTTAATCAACGAGACGGACTGCGGCGGGAACAAGAATTATACCACGGAATTATAGTATATTTTTTGTTCCCGACGCAATCGGTCTCGTTGATTAAATTTACGGTCAAACTTGGATCTCGAAAAACACGGGCGCACTACATTGTGAAATGGAGGAAGTAGCATCATGACAAATCCTTTCAGTCCATCTCATCCCTGTCGCAACACTCACAAACCCTGACTAAATACGTCCTAGTAGCTTCTTAATGACAAAATGCAAACACTACCAAAGCTCGAAAAGGACGGGCGGTGACGGGACAGGAATCGCCGGTACACTCCAGACCATCTTTCAGTAGGAGCTACGGCTAAGGAGGAGCATCAACATCGGCGACCAACCACCCAATCTCCTCTCTGAGGTGGTACGCACATCAGCCTTTCAGACACATTTCACCAATCGGTCATTATTTACACGCCCGACGTCTCATTCCGCACGAGACCATCACGGCATCCGGTTGATAGTACATCTCTGTCACCCATTTCTCGTCCCGATGTTTGCTTCTAAGCTCATCCTTGACGTACTGTGTGTGTTCTCGTCCTAGGAAGGGCGTCCGTGGGCGGCAGCAAGCAGCCAGCAGGGTGCGATCGATATGGCGTCCAACTACAAGATGAAAGGGTTCTTCAAGGGCTTCAAGATCATCTCCCAGATCTTCGGTGAGCGCGTGTAACTAACTAGGACTAGCTAGTGTGGGGGTTTCTGAATTTGATCGTGCAGAACAGGGACAGACAGGCGTGATCTGAATTTGTTCTTGCAGCGGCCAAGGAGCAGGAGATGGTGATCGGCCGGCCGACGGACGTGAAGCACGTCGCGCACATCGGCTGGAGCAGCTCCACGCCGGGGACGCTCACGGGGAATGCTTCTCCAAGCTGGGTAACCATTTCAGTGCGACCGTACACGCAAATTCTGGTTCCATCTGCCTGCCTGATCACCTTTACTTCCCAGATGAATGTCATCGAGGGGTCGTCTGACTTCTCGTCCTTGGGCTACTTCGCGCCGTCCGCAGGGACGTCCTGGACTTCTCAAGGTATATGTTCAAACGTGCAACGCCGCTGTTTTCGTATGGAGTGAGAGCAGTTTTGTGTCTCTTGTCTCGGCATAATTCTCTATTTGGTCTGGCGGCTTCTTGTGATTGTGCCTTGTTTTGGGAAGATTATGATTCATCGTCTGAGACTTTGAGTGCACATGTGCAAACATGGCAACCTGCACTGTTTTTATGCTGGGCACGAGGCCACGTTCAACAAATTTTATTGGCTTGATCTTGATCTGGTATCCCGAAGCTGCGCCCGGAACACATGTTAGTAAACAATTCGCATGCTAGTGAGCTCTCAACCACCACCCAGTCCACAAGCGTGTTTTGCAGACATTTTGATAAAACTAGCATTTTATTGAAAATTATTAGTACCGATAAAACCAAAGTTACCTTTATCCCTTTTTAAAACTTGAAGGCAAGAGTTTCCCGGTTAATGTGGAAAACCAGGCTAAAACTATAACAACAACCAGTCAAAAATCCACACCGACCGTCATAGAAATATGACAACCCATGGGGAACCACCAGCTTGGCTTACAACAGAAACCTCACTCACACCTTCTAGGTGCATGCAAGTGTCACCTTCATCGCTCCTCCACAAACTAGTGGTTCCAACTTCGTTTCAAATGGCCATCGACCATATGTGTGATAGTCCACTTAAGCGCTACCTTTGTCTTCACATTCCAGAATTAAGGGATCACACAAATCATGTTCAAACTATAAAATTGTAGAATTGTTTGGTCAATCTACCGATAAGTTACGTATTTGACAACAACATGCTAGGATACATGTACAACTGCCTACAAATGGCAAACATTGTCTGCATCACACGGTTTTCGCATTTTTAGGACATGTTTGGAGCTTCTTCAGTGATCAGACGTATACATTAGGAAAGGGTGTATTTTTGGTCTCTCAGCTACTAGCGAAATCAAATTTTGACCCCTAACTCTATTACTAGAAATCCTTGGTCACAAAAGTGTCAAATACATCTAGGTTCGGTCCTTTGCCCAATCAAAAGGGTTTCAACAATGCCTAGCAGTGGCACATGATAGCTCAGTCAATACAATGTTTTTTAACAAAAATAAGAAAAGTAGGAACGACGGATGGAGGGCATTAAATTAAAGATTTTACTTTTTAGTTCAAAACTTGACAAATTTAGATAAAAACAAGAATACATATTTTTTAAATAGAAATTTAGAAGAAAAATATGGATTTTCTTCAGGAAAGTAGATTTTGTTAAGATTTACAAAAATAATAAATACTTTTTTATAGGAAAACTAGTTTCAACTTTAGAAGCAAAAATCAGGAATATTACCAAAAAAGGCCTTAAAATTTGTGGAGCCTAAAACACAAAGAAGCGGATTTTTTTAAAAAACTTTTGAATCTTATTTATCCATGGGTTTCCAAAATCTTTTCCATTGTAATAGACTTTATAAACCCTTACAATCTTTAGTTACTTAATCGAAATGCTTTCGTTTTTCCTTACTTTTGCTATATTTTATTTTCCTATTATTTATGATTGATTTTCCAACCCTCGATGCTAACTAGGTCGCCACTAGTGGCGATTCTACTAGGGGGGGCTTCGATAGGCTTAAGCCCGCCCTCCAAAAATCCTATTTTAACTAAATATACCACTTGAAAATTATATTGAGGTGTTTTACATGCACCAATTGCAATGCACTTGTTAATTAGATTAAAAACTTATGTTTTGAGCCTGCCCTCCATTGTCATGCTAGATTTGCCACTGGTTAGCACATGTATGAAACCACCGCATCATCAAAGACGCTTTTGGTGAAGTAAGGGACTAGATCTAGACGTTTTGACACTTGAGGGGCCAAAAATTCATGCTTTTAAAATGGAACTAAAATTATTATTATGTAGAAATTGGAAAAAATGGATTTTTCAGTTGTTTTCTTGTCACCGATGAGCGTATAAAACAACTATATGTGACTCTTGGGCAGACTTCGAGCAGCAGCACCAACTCCCACGGGACATGTTGCCTCTCGGGATAGCTTCAGAGATCACCGGGGAAGACGTAGCGGCAGCTCCACGCCCTGATGTTCCACGCCCGCCACCGAGAAAGACAAGGCGAAAGAAGAAAACAACGGTTGGCTCTCTAGTAGATTCGTCAATGCCAAATGATTCATCTACATCAGTCTCAAAGGCAGCAAGAGCCGTTACCGATACCATTGACACCAGTGGCGTCATGCAATGACAGGCAAGGCTGCAAAGTGTGTTTGTAAGTGTGGGTGTGCGGTTCTAAAAAACTGAGAATTGTAAATGTATTGATTTCATAGGTAGCTGAATACAATGGATTGTTCTAAAAGCGTGCATTTCTTTTTTTCTCTTATGATTAATTCATCTTCATTTGTTACTTTCTTCTCATTCGCGGTTTGTGATGCCCATGTTCTTGCAACAAGATGACAGTTCAACTCTACTGATTAACTAAATGATGAAGTACAATCAAACAAGTTGGGATAGCAATGAATATCAAAATATCCTAATAAGATCTAAAGTTTCAACAGGGTCTTTTGATGTCTCCATTTCTAGTTGGATCTGCTTGCATCTCAATATTTCTCGAACCTTCTGATGAAACCCCATAATGAACCAACAAAAATAGGTCAGAAGTTAAAACACGATGACCTAGGACACAATTTTTACAAGGATATGTAATTCTATATCTTTCACCGAAAACTATACAAGAAAAGAGAGAACCAATGATCAAAGCAAACTCGGCATCATAGTTGTCGCTACCGTCACCATGAAGCTTAGGCCTCAATCTGCGTTGTCGGAAAGCCGTTAACCCACCTGGCCGAAATACAATAGTGTCGGAGGAAATAGCCATGGGTAGCCTAGCCGGCTTCCCCCGGCCCTTCTGAGAAAATTACGAGCCCGTCCGGCTCTCAAGAATCCAAGACGTGGGGCCGCCTTCCCCTTGCTGGCTGTCACCCAGGCCGGCTTTCGGAAGGCGACCCGACTTCAGCCCTTGCGAAGAAAGTCACGGGAGGGCCGACTTCGAGAAGCCGGCCGCGAGAAGGCCGACTCCAAGAAGCCGGCTCCCATAAAGCGGTCGAGACCGTACCCTCAAAGTTTGCATCCACCTAGCGGCGATGTGACGGGGCGTGGCTACAGTGAAGCCTGCCACCCCCAAATCCCGGAGCACGATCGGCACAGTGCGCCGTACGGGTGACCATGACCCGCCCGGCGCAACACTGTTGCCATGTTGACCCTGACACCATCCATGATGGGCGGCCAGTACGGCCCATGGACGGTGGGCCCCTTCGGGCAGAGAGACACCCGAAGGCGGCCACGCCTCCCCCAGTCGGCCCAAGACAGAGCCGGCTCCCCGCAGCCGGCTTGCCGCCTTCCTCGAAGGAGACGCCCCATTAAGGAGGCAAGACGCTGTGAGGCTACAGCAATCGCCCGCCAGACGGCGGTATTGTAGCCACGCCTACCACGACGAAGACCACGTCACCAAGATGGAGCAACAGTAACCAGCCGCCGACGAGGTCCTGGACAGTGGGGCCTGCCTGTTGACCGAGGAGCCGGCAGCCGGCGGGACCCACCAGTCGACGGGCCCCAGCGGCCGGCGCAGAAGCCGGCGAGCGCAGTCACAGACGGCTGGGGCCCGTGCCCAGTCAGATTACCATTGTACCACCGGGGGGTAGGCCTATATAAACCCCCCGGGGCACCCATGCAAAGGGTTGGACCCCCAGCTAGTTTTAGACACCACACAAGGAGAAGAAGCAAGCTAGCCGTGCCCTTCTTCCTCCTCCCACCAAACAGCTCAAGGAGCATTGTGTAGCTACTTGTCCATCTAGCGATCATGCGGAGACCCCGCAGAGCAGCAGTAGGGGTGTTATCTCCACGGAGAGCCCCGAAGCTGGGTAAGATCCGCCGGCGTGCATGTCTTCGCCTCATCCCGTTTCCAGGCACCGGCGATGTCTTACTGGCTCCCACAATGATAAGCCACCCGTTGGCATATGTCGCACCTACCACCCGACATTTGGCGCCCACCATGGGGCCAGGTGCACCATCGTCCGGAGACCTGTTCTGGACGGGAACCCTCTTCCTCCCCAGCGAGCGTAGCTAGCCCGGCACGCCCGATGGCGCTTGCCACGACGCGCTGCAAGGCGTCACCAGCATCTGCACGGCGAGCAGCCTCGCCGATCTCCTCGACGAAACCCTCATCTCCGACGAGCTCGCCTCCGACGCGGGCACCGACCACCTCGCCAACCTCCTCGGCCAGCTCCATGTCTCCAGCGAGCCCGCTGTGGATCTGGAGTCGGTCGGCTCCACTGACCCGATGCCCGTCGACTCCGACACGGCCTCATTCGACACCTTCCCCACCAACGTCGCGATCTAAAATGACCCGCTTCCTCGGACCGACGGCTGCGACACTGTCACCACCGAGGTGATGGTCATCGGCCACGGCGGCGCGGCCGACGAGAGCACCCACGACGCCCCGCACGCGGCGGCCCACGACTTGTCCATCCCCCTCCCGGCTGATGCCGACGACGAAGCACTGGAGGCACGCCGCCTCGCCCTCCTCGCAGAGGGCCGGAGGCTGGCTTCCGTGAGACGCCTCACTGAGGCCTACCAGCGCGAAGCTGACCGCGCTGCCTTCGGCACACCGGCCTCGGGCGGGCCAAGCCGGGCCGGCATTGTCAAGCAACGCGGCGCCGTCATCGCCGACACGCTGGGAGTCGACCGCCCGGTCTATGCCACTCCACTCGAGAACTTGCGTGCCGCCCAGGCGGCCGTGGACGAGTTGGACGGCTTGGAGGCCGAAGAACTCCCCCACATGACCCGGCGCATCCAGCAGCTAATTGACGCGGCCGCACGGCGGCACGAAGCCGACACCCGCGCGGGAAGTCCTCCCCCGCGCCGAGATCACGGCGCGACGTCCCGGACACCGACTACGAGCAACGCCCACGTGCGGCGCGAGAAAGAGCCGGCGGCCAGCCAAAGCCGGACCGAAATCTCCATCGAGCGAGACGCGGACGGCCATCCCCGAGCCATGGAATGGCGGGGCAACCCGCCTCCGCCTCGACCCCGTGGAGAGAGATATCCCACTCCGCCGCCTGTGGCGCACCCGACTCTCAGCGGCCGACTCGGTCGCCGCGAAGGAGTCGGTGAGAACGACGCCCGCCATTGGATCGACCGCCTGGCGCGATCCCTGGCGCTGGAAGAAGAAGACGATGTCGGCCCGCCTTGTTTCGGCCCCCGCATCCGCGACGAGCCTTTCCCCAAAGGGTTCTCGCTCCCAAGAGACACGCCCAAGTACAACGGCTCCGTGAAGCCGGAAGATTGGTTGATCGACTACTCCACGGCGGTCAGCATAGCCAACGGCAACCGGCGCGTTGCCGTGAAGTACGTGCCCCCCATGCTGCAAGGCACGGCGCGGACCTGGCTCAACAGCCTCAAGCCTCTCAGCATCAACAGCTGGCTAGATTTCACTGAAGCTTTCATCCGCAACTTCACCAGCACCTACAAGCGGGCTCCCAAGCCCAGGCAGCTCTCCCTGAGCGTGCAGGGCCCAGCCGAGTCCACTCGCGACTACCTCACGCGTTGGGCCGAGCTCCGCAATTCTTGCGAGGGGGTGCACGAGGTGCAAGCCATCGAATACTTCACTGCCGGGTGCCGAGAAGGTACCCTCCTCAAGCACAAGCTCCTCTGCGACGAGCCGACTACCCTCGACGAGCTTCTGGACATAGCAGACAAATACGCCACCGCCAACTCTTCGATGAAGACCGAGCTCCGGATAGACGCGTTCGGGAAAGTACTCAACCCGGCGCCCAAGACGCCGGCAGGGGATTCCGGCCGACGCCCACACCCGAACGACCACAAGCGCAAGGGCCCTGCGCCGCCTCCCGCCAGTCGGCAGGTGGCCACGGTCGAAGACGCGCCGCCTGAAGGGCGACCCGCGCCCAAGAAGCCCAAGGGCGGCCGGCCGGCTTGGCAGCCGGCTTTCTCCTACGAGCAAACTCTCGACGCCCCGTGCAAATTCTACAATGGCGCGAAGCCGTCCAACCACACAACCCGGAAGTGCCATTGGCTCACCCGAATCTCTAAAGGCGAGGGGCTCGCGCCGCCTCCGCCTGCCGGCCCGCAGTCGAAGCCGTGCACGACGAATTCCCCGACGAGCAAGCAACCTACATCATCTTTACAAGCCAGCTCGAAGACCGGCGCGGCAAACGCCGAGAGCACCAGGAAGTCAGCATGGTCGCTGCCAACCCCGCCGGACACATGCATTGGTCAGAAAAACCCATCAGCTGGAGCCGGGCCGACCACCCAGAGGTGATGCCGTCTCCCGGCTCTTATGCGTTGGCCCTGGAAGCCACCCTCGCGACGGACAGACGCGCTGCCCGCTTCTCCCGCGTACTGATAGACGGCGGGAGCAGCATCAACATCCTGTACCGTGACACCCTGGAGAAGCTAAATGTCAAGACGAAGCAGCTCATGCCTACTCGGACAGTGTTCCATTGCATCGTACTCGGCTTGTCCTGCGCCCCCATTGGCAAGATCAAGATTGATGTACTCTTTGGGGACAAGGAGCATTTCCGCCGGAAAGCAATCTGGTTTGAAGTGGTGGACCTGGAGAGCCCCTACCATGCGTTGCTTGGCCGACCCGCCTTGGCCAGGTTCATGGCAGTTCCCCACTATGCATACCTCAAGATGAAGATACCGAGTTCCAAGGGCGTCATCACCGTAGCCGGCGATTACAAGAAGTCTTCCGAGTGCGCTACCGCCAGCAGCCGGTTGGCCGAGTCCCTTGTGATTGCCGAAGAGAAGAAGATGTTGGACCGGGTCGTGGCCATGGCCAGCAAGTAGCCGAACCAGTCCCCCGACCCCAAGGAGTATGATGCCCAAGGATCTTTCCAGCCGGCCAAAGAAACCAAGAAGATACCCCTTGACCCCGAGCACCCCGAGAGGTTTGCCGTCATCGGGGCAAGCCTGAACAGCAAATAGGAAGGCGAGCTCGCCGATTTCCTCTGTGAGAATCGGGACATCTTTGCATGGTCCCCCAAGGACATGCCAGGTGTTCCGAAGGAATTCGCCGAGCACAAACTACACATCCGAGAAGACGCAAAACCAGTCAAGCAGCCCCTCCGCTGACTATCAGAGGAGAAGAGAAGGATTGTAGGGGAGGAGATAGCCCAGCTTCTGGCAGCCGGCTTCATTATGGAAGTCTTCTTTCCAGAGTGGCTTGCCAACTCGGTCCTCGTGTTAAAGAAGAACAACAAGTGGCGCATGTGTATAGACTACACAAGCCTCAACAAGGCCTGCCCTAAAGATCCCTTTGCCCTACCGAGGATTGACCAAGTGATAGACTCCACGGCCGGATGCGAGCTGTTGAGTTTCTTGGATGCTTACTCAGGATATCACCAGATAAAGCTAGATCCGGCCGACCGCCTGAAGACCGCCTTCATCACGCCATTTGGAGCCTTCTGCTATCTGACTATGACATTCGGCTTAAGAAATGCCGGTGCCACTTTTCAGCGTTGCATGCAGAAGTGCCTCCTCAAGCAACTCGGCAGAAACGCTCACGTCTACATGGACGACATTGTGGCGAAGACGGAGAAGCGCGGCACCTTGCTGGAAGACCTCAAAGAAACGTTTGAGAACCTACGCCGGTTCCAAATAAAGCTCAACCCCGAGAAATGCGTGTTCGGAGTGCCAGCCGGCCAGCTCCTAGGCTTCCTGGTCTCCGAACGCGGCATCGAATGCAACCCGGTGAAGATCAAGGCCATCGAGAGAATGGCGATCCCCACCAAGCTTCGAGACATCCAGAAGTTCACCGGATGATTGGCCTCCTTGAACCGCTTCATCAGCCGGCTCGGAGAGAAAGCTCTCCCCTCTACCGCCTCATGAAGAAGAGCACTCACTTCGAGTGGAACGACCAGGCCGACCAAGCTTTTCACGAGCTGAAGAAGATGCTGGCCACGCCGCCCGTCCTAGCGGCGCCGACTGAGAAAGAGCCGATGCTCCTTTACATTGCCGCAACCAGGCGGGTGGTCAGCACCGTCATCGTAGTCCAACGCCCAAAAGAAGGCCGAGCCCAGCCGGTCCAGAGGCCGGTGTATTATTTGGGCGAGGTGCTGTCCGCCTCAAAGCAGAACTACCCGCACTACCAGAAGATGTGTTACGGCGTGTACTTCACCGCCAAGAAGCTGAAGCCCTACTTTCAAGAGCATCCCATCACGGTCGTATGCACCGCCCCGCTGGCCGAGATCATAGGCAGCCGGGATGCATCCGATCGGGTGGCGAAATGGGCCATCGAGCTGGCCCCTTACACAATCTTCTACCAGCCCCGCACCACCATCAAGTCCCAAGCACTGGCCGACTTCCTCGTCGACTGGGCCGAGACCCAGTACCTGCCGCCGGCTCCCGACTCCACCCATTGGTGCATGCACTTCGACGGGTCCAAGATGCGCACCGGCTTGGGAGCCGGCGTCGTCCTTACCTCTCCCAAAGGCAACAAGCTCAGATACACGCTGCAGATTCACTTTGCCGCCTCCAACAATGTAGCCGAGTACGAGGCACTCGTACACGGGCTCCGGCTTGCCAAGGAACTCGGCATCCGCCGGATCCTATGTTATGGCGACTCGGACTTGGTGGTTCAGCAATCATCCGGCGACTGGGACGCCAAGGACGCAAATATGGCAAGCTACCGCTTCCTGGTTCAGCAACTCAGCGGATACTTTGAAGGATGCGAGTTCCTCCACGTACCGCGAGCCGGCAACGAGCCAGCCGATGTACTGGCTCGAATAGGCTCCACTCGGCAAGCAATATCAACCGGCGTCGCTCTACAACGCCTCCTCAAGCCGTCCGTCAAGCCGTCTCCAGAGTCCGATTCCATCTCCGTACCGCCTGACCCCAACGCGGCCGGGTCTGGCTCGAAGAACTAAGCAGGCGACCCAGGGACTTCAGTAGTCGGCCCGGGGACTTCGGTAACCGGCTCGAGGACTGCCACACCCGGCTCGGGGACTGCAGTAGCCGGCCCGGGGACTGCACCAACACAACAGCCGGCGGCCGACTCCAGCATTTCACTACCCAGCCCGCCCACCCTGGTGGCAGTAGCCACATTGGCAATAGGAGAAGTCGCGGCTCCGTCATGGGCTTAGTCCATCCTCAACTTCCTAGTAAACCAAGATCTGCCGGCTGACGAAACAGAGGCAAGACAAGTCCAACATCGAGCCGGAGCATACACAATCGTCAACAGAGAACTCGTCAAGCGCAGTGTCACTGGAGTCCTCCAACGGTGCGTCGAGCAAGAGAAGGGCATTGCAATCCTCAGAGACATCCACCAAGGGGAATGCGGCCACCATGCGGCTTCAAGATCACTCGTCGCCAAAGCTTTCTGCCATGGTTTCTTCTGGCCGACTGCTTTGCACGACGCCAAAGAATTAGTTAAATATTGCAAAGGGTGCCAACTCTTCAGCTCCAAGCAACACATGCCGGCTTCGGCACTCAAGACCATTCCCCTCACCTGGCCCTTCGCCGTTTGGGGACTGGACATGGTGGGCCCATTCAAGACGGCGCGCGGTGGCATGACACATTTGCTCGTCGCCGTGGACAAATTCACCAAGTGGATTGAGGCAAAGCCGATCAAGAAGCTGAATGGGCCGACTGCCGTGACATTCATCGCAGACATAACAACTCGGTACGGCGTGCCACACAGCATCATCACCGACAATGGCATGAATTTTGCCAAAGGAGCCTTGGCACGTTTCTGCGCAACGCAAGGTATCCGGCTGGACTTAGTGTCCGTCGCCCACCCGCAGTCAAATGGCCAGGTCGAGCGAGCCAACGGCCTCATCCTCTCCGGCATCAAGCCCCGACTGGTCGTACCACTGGAGCGTTCAGCCAGCTGTTGGCTCGATGAGCTGCCGGCTGTCCTCTGGAGTCTGCACTACCCCAAACAAGTCAACCGGCTTCACTCCTTTCTTCCTCGTGTATGGTGCCGAGGCGATCATCCCAACTGACATCGAGTTCGACTCGCCCCGGATAACCATGTACATGGAGGCGGAGGCCAAGGAAGCACGAGAAGACGGCATCGACCTGCTGGAAGAAGGCCGGCTGTTAGCCCTCAGCCGGTCTGCCATCTACCATCAGGGTTTGCGCCGCTACCACAGTCGGAAGGTCAGGCCAAGATCCTTCCAAGAGGGCGACCTTGTGCTCCGGCTGATCCAGCGAACAGCCGGCCAGCACAAGCTCTCGGCCCCTTGGGAGGGCCCCTTTGTCATCAGCAGAGCTTTAGGCAACGACTCCTACTACCTAATCGACGCGCAGAAGCCCAAGGCACGCAAGAGAGATGACTCCGGCAAGGAGTCGGAACGACCATGGAACGCCAACCTCCTTCGAAGATTTTACAGTTGAAATTCAGTATGCATCACACTAACTTTTGTACTAAGTACGAGACAATAGGCCCCCCGAGGAGGGCTCGGGGACTGCCATCTTTTATCCATGAATGAAGAGTATCATGCTTATGACCTTGTCATTTCATTTACTTGTTCCGTCCGGCACCGGGTTCGACTAGTCGGCCCGGGGACTGGCTGACTGGAGTTATATTAGAAGTCCTACCCGCGGTCAGACAAGTAGTGTGCCGACACCCAGGCTTAGCTCTTGCCAAAGTCGTAGTTCAAAGAATCGGCTGTCCGGCTGGCAAGAGTCAAAAGCAGGAAAGGATGCCCACACGAAAAATGGCTAGGGACCAACGGACTAATATAACGAAAGCCGGTTTGCCGCCTACCACCGACCAACTACCAGAGTAGCCGGCCGGCCGGTTTCCATTCACTTCACTTCAATCCAAGAAAGCTTGAGTACTTGCCTCCCCAAAGAGGGAAGGCGGCAAAGGAAAAAGCCTAAGGATAAAAAGCATACGCGAATGGAAACCAAACATGCACATAATAATATTTACATAAAAGACCTCCAAGAGGCCAGCATTCAACATAGTTTGGATACACCCCCAGTGGGTGGAACTGCAAAAGCTTAATAAAGATTGTTCAAAAGGCAACAAGCAGGAAAAACAAGGACGGCAGGTTAAGCCGGCGGAGCGACCGACGAGCCGGGCTGGTCGGTGGAGACGGTTGTGCTGGCTGAAGGAGTGGTCGGCTGGCGAACCTCGGCTTGATCACCGCCTCCTGCAGAGGGCGCACTTCCGCGCGCCTCGTTGCTGGAGGCACGGTCAGCCTGAGGCCGGCCGGTTGTTCCACTAGCCGGCTCGACGTCTTCACCGTCCTCTTCTTCGTCATCTTCGCCCTCGTCGCTGGAGGCTATCTCCTCTGCCGAGTCCTCGCCCACCGCCGGGTTCAGCCCGAACCACTCCTCCGGCTGGGCAACGCCGTCATCGTTGATTTCAGGCGCAAAAGCGCTGATGTCGGTGCACTCGACGATCGTCGAAGCACATGGGCGATAGCCGGCCGCACCTCCTCCAGCTCCGCGTCGGCCTCCAGCCGCCAAGTGCGCAGCTGGTCCAGGTTCAGCCCTGGGTACCAAGCTCGAATGAACTCCAATGCCCGCCCGGCTCCAAGACGGGCCGCCGACGCCTTCCAAGCTTAAAAGCGACCGACTGCGACCTCCAGCCAGTCGGCAGTCCGGCTCGGGGTGCGGGGGATCGTCTCGCCGGGCCAGAGGGCGGCCAACACCTGCGCTCCGGCACGTTGGAGCCGGCGAAGCATCCGGTGAGCCGGCTGCAGCCGCGCTTGGACCGCCAAGAGCTGCTCCTCAAGCGTCCGATTCGCGTCCGGCGCGATATTGACCCCCGCCTGACGGCGCGCCTCGCGATGGGTCTCGATGGTTTGGGCGGCGAAGGCGGAGTAGCCGGGAAAGTAGTCTGCACAAGAAAATAGGCAGTAGCACAAGTCAGGCCAAAAACCAGGCAGCTAGGGGCAGGAGAGGAGCGAGGAAGGCGGCTTACCGTCGATCAAGTCCTCGATGCGGCCGAAGCCTTCATCCAACGCTTGTCGGGTCTCAGCCCAGCTCGCCGCCTCGGTCTACTCTGCCTTTAAGGCGGCTTCGCTATCCTGTGCTTTCTTCAGGGCCGCCTTGTGGCTCTCCTCCTGGTCAGCCAGCTTCTTGGCCAGGCGGTCACGTTCCTGGACCAAGGCAGCGTACTCAGCATCCTTGGTGCGAAGGGCGGCCTGCGCTTCGCCGAGCTCCTCCTCAAGTCGACGTTGGCCCCTGAAAGCACGAAAGACAAAAGAAAAAACCAATAAGGAAAAAGTCGTCAAGGAAGATCTGACCCGATTGCTCAGCAGTCAGCCCGAATCTCGGGGACTACACCCAGTGGGTGCGCTGACGCGCCCCCACAGGAGACAGACAAGATCAAGCACTTACTTCGGCTGTTGGCCAGGTCGTCGGTCTTCCGACCCAACTCCTGAGCCTAGGAGTTGAAGGCGGCAGCACGGGAGTTATGATATTCCTGGAAGTTCAGACAGGAAGCAAGAATAAGGTAGTCGTCAAGGAAGATCCGACCCGACTACTCAACAGTCGGCCCGAATCTCGGGGACTACACCCAGTGGGTGTGCTGACGCGCCCCCACGGAAGAAATCAAGAGACCAAAGCAGCCAAGAATGAAAGACTCACCCGGATGGCGGCCCGCGTCGACAGGAACTCCTGGGTGTACTGCTGCAGCAGGGCGGCCTGAGCTTGAAGCCGGCTCCGGACCTCTTGAGCCGCCACATTCAGCTCGCCAGTCCCCCCGCTGGAGTCCACTCGGACGTGGCGGTGCTGGCCGCCTCCAGGGCCTCCGCCGACTGGCCGGCGCCCGCAACTCGGCGCGACTCCGGCGGAGCGGCGCCTCCTCCTGCGCGCCGACGCGTCACCGGCTGCACCTCGAGGCCGGCTCCGACCTCCGGCTCACCCCCGGCCGGCTCCTCTGGCGCCGCTGACGATTGGCCGCCTTGGCCCGCTCCGGTTGGCGCTGCCGACGGCGCTCTCTCCGCGAAGACCACGAGGTCCTCCCTCCTCTCCATCAGCGGCGGGTCTTGGACGATTTCCTCCGCCAGGGGCAATGGGTGTGAGGAGCCACGGCTCGAAGGGGAATGGCGAGCAGCGGAGGCTGGTTACGCGAACCCTCCGCCTCCGTTTCAACGGTCGCCGCCTCCGCCTGGGCCTTGGCTGCCGCGTCGGCCTGCTCCCTCGCCGTCTGGGCGGCCGCTTTTTCCGCCGCCTCGCACTCCTCCCGCGCCTCACGGGCGTTCCGCTCTGTGGCCTCCCTGAGGTCGGCGCGGGGGTCCATGCGGCGGGAGCCCGAAGACCCTCCAGTCGGCCCAACTACGGAGCCGCCCAGACCCCGCTCAAGGGAAAGCGGCGCCCTGTCCAGCGAGCAGGAAAAGGTTAGGAAGAATGTTCGAACAAAAGAGAACGATGAAAAGCATGCGACCAAGCAATCGACGACTTACGCTGAGACCGCCTGAGGCTGCTTCACCGCCTTGCGGAAGCGGGCCGCTTTCGCGGCCGCCTCATCTCGTTTGGTCGCCGCAGTGGAGGCTTTGGACTTCTTCGGCCGACTGTCGAAGAGGATTGACGCGGCCCGACGCTTCTGTGCGCCGCCACTGGCAGCCGGCGCGGTGGACGAGCCCGCACCTTGATGGTCGGCCGCCGGCTGGCGACGCGGGGCGACTTCGGCTTCGGCATCATCCGGCCTGTCCTCGAAGCCGGCAGTAAGCCCTGTGCCTCCGGGCTCGGTGTTGTCCCCCACGACGGCGTCTTCCATGGCGGCCGCTCCCAAATCCGGGTCGTCGACGTCGTCCACCGTGCGGTCGGGGACGTACTGGCGTTCTATCCCTGCTGCCCCGGTCGTCGGTGGAAGAAGGGGGTTCTGCTAAGAAGAACCGACTGATCAGAAGCTGGCCATCATGAAGCCGGCTACCAACAAAAGAAGAAAGAGAGGAAAGCTTACCACGAGCGGAGGATTGGCGCGAGAATACGGCGCCTTGCCGTATCGCCAGTCCTCGGCGAGCTTGCAATTGGAGATATAATTTACCATGTACGACACCTCCGCATGAGGCATCTCCCTGGTGCTCAGCCAGCTTGGGTCGAAGCGGCCGCTCATCTGACACATCATGTGGGGCCGGCTTTGGAGAGGAAGTAGCCGGCGCTCCACGAAGGCGGCCACCAAGTCGGCCCCAGTCAGGCCTTCCGACTGGATCATCACCCGAAGCCGGGAGACGGCTGCGTTCCCGGCCTGAGACAGTGACCTGGACCGGAAACTCCATGAGGGCTGCCTCCCAGCCGGAGGGCCGGCTACGTAAGCCAGCAGGTTGACGTGGTCTCCTTGCTGGGCGACGTTCTTCACGTAGAAGTACGACTTCTGCCAGATCTTCACCGACTGGATCAGGGGGATGGACGGGAACGGGTTGTTCTCGCCCGACCACCTCATGGCGATGTAGGCCCCGCAGGGGGCGGGCACGCCTGCGACGACGGTGCCGAGTTTGCTCTGAAAGAATTCCCCCCAGAGCTCCAGCGTGGGGAGCACCCCCAAGAAACCTTCGCAGAGAGAAACGAAGGCCGACAGCAGCATCACCGCGTTGGGCGTGAGGTGATGCGGCTGAAGATTGTAGAACTCGAGGAAGGAGCGCAGGAATCCGCTCGCTGGAAGGCCGAAGCCGCGCAGGAAGTGCGAGTGGAAGACGACCCGCTCACCCTCCTCCGGTGCCGGCGAGATCTCTGTCTCCGGCGCAAGGCGGACCCGCACGAGGTTGGCGTCGGGCAGGCGCCGAGTCTGGCGGAGGAACTCAACATGGTCCTCATGGACGTTGGAGCCGTCCCACGATCTCGACAGCGCCATGGGAGCAAGACGATGCGGCGGCGCGGCGGCGCTGAGACGGGAAGCTGCGGCGGCAACGAGAGGAAGAAAGGAGGACGAAGAGGGGCGGAGTAAGAGAGAGCGTGCGAACCTCTGTCTCTCCCCCTCCTCCCCCTACTTATAGGCTCGCGTGGCGGAGCCGAGGAGGCGCGGCATGGGGAAACGTGGGGATCGATCGTGCCCACTCCCCCACGTCCCGCATTTATTACGCCCTAACAGCGAAATAAAATCGCCACGGGAAGGCGAGCGGTCCACCTGGGCCGCAGAACATCAGCGCTCGGGCCAAGGCTTAGGAGTGGTGGGCCCGGGCCTGCGGCGGCGTCCCGTCGCGCGCGTGCACTGGCAGGGTCCCGCCGCCACGTGGCCCGCGGGAGGGCCCGCGGTCAGCACGCGGGTCGACCACTTTCCCACCTACAAGACACAGAGCTCCCCGAAATCGGCATACACCAGCAAAGCCGGCTCCTTAGGGTAGGAAGCTGACCAAGCTTCTCGTCCCTCTGTCCGCCTCAAAGCTCGATCAGCTTCGGGGACTACTGTCGGAGTAAATAGCCATGGGTAGCCTAGCCGGCTTCCCCCGGCCCTTCTGAGAAAATTACGAGCCCGTCCGGCTCTCAAGAATCCAAGACGTGGGGCCGCCTTCCCCTTGCTGGCTGTCACCCAGGCCGGCTTTCGAAAGGCGACCCGACTTCAGCCCTTGCGAAGAAAGTCACGGGAGGGCCGACTTCGAGAAGACGGCCGCGAGAAGGCCGACTCCAAGAAGCCGGCTCCCATAAAGCGGTCGAGACCGTACCCTCAAAGTTTGCATCCACCTAGCGGCGATGTGACGGGGCATGGCTACAGTGAAGCCTGCCACCCCCAAATCCCGGAGCACGATCGGCACAGTGCGCCGTACGGGTGACCATGACCCGCCCGGCGCAACACTGTTGCCATGTTGACCCTGACGCCATCCATGATGGGCGGCCAGTACGGCCCACGGGCGGTGGGCCCCTTCGGGCAGAGAGACACCCGAAGGCGGCCACGCCTCCCCCAGTCGGCCCAAGACAGAGCCGGCTGCCCGCAGCCGGCTTGCCGCCTTCCTCGAAGGAGACGCCCCATTAAGGAGGCAAGACGCGGTGAGGCTACAGCAATCGCCCGCCAGATGGCGGTACTGTAGCCACGCCTACCACGACGAAGCCCACGTCACCAAGATGGAGCAACAGTAACCAGCCACCGACCAGGTCCTGGACAGTGGGGCCTGCCTGTCGACCGAGGAGCCGGCAGCCGGCGGGACCCACCAGTCGGCGGGCCCCAGCGGCCGGCGCAGAAGCCGGCGAGCGCAGTCACAGACGGGTGGGCCCCGCGCCCAGTCGGATTACCATTGTACCCCCAGGGGGTAGGCCTATATAAACCCCCCGGGGCACCCATGCAAAGGGTTGGACCCCCAGCTAGTTTTATACACCACACAAGGAGAAGAAGCAAGCTAGTCGTGCCCTTCTTCCTTCTCCCACCAAACAGCTCAAGGAGCATTGTGTAGCTACTTGTCCATCTAGCGATCATGCGGAGACCCCGCAGAGCAGCAGTAGGAGTGTTATCTCCACGGAAAGCCCCGAAACTGGATAAGATCCGCCGGCGTGCATGTCTTCGCCTCATCTCGTTTCCAGGTACCGGCGATGTCTTACTGGCTCCCACAATGATAAACCACCCATTGGCATATGTCGCACCTACCACCCGACAAATAGTCTCCTCTCCATGGCAGCCATAACATGACGAGATAGAGTTGTGAGACTCTAATTTCTTATTATGTATCTCTACCGCCAAGGCATAGCCGCTATCCCACACAAGACATATAAACCTCATAGAGATCCACACTTACCCGTGTTCTCCTAGTGTTGATAAATAGATCACCAAAGACTAGTATGGCAAAAATCGCGTCCTTTGCCCTGCTCCAACCAGGTTTGTTGTTTGCCTCACTTTCTCTCTATGGAAGCTTTAAAAAAACACAACAGACGCATTGTAGGCAATCAACATCTGAAATCCTGGCAATCATCAAGAACAAAGCTACACTTGGGGTGACAATGGTTAGTGTTGATCTCGGAGGAGGAGATGATGTTGTACCTTATTTTCTCTCCTAGTAGTGTGGCTTTTCTAAACATCCTTGTATAGCTACATTTATAACTATGTCCCTTTCCTGTGTTTTGTGTAATTTGTGGATTGATTTCTTCTTAATTTTTCTTTGGCAAAATGAATGGCTCGATGAAGTTATTTCGTTTTTTTAAATGGTGAAGTTATTTTGTAACCTTTTTTTGCACTGCGAGGAAATAAAGATCCAGTCTAGCCCGGCTCGTTTGAGTGACCCTCATATTAGGGTTTTTTTTGAGGGGCCCCTAGAGGGAGCGACTATGTCTCGCTGTAAGCGAGACATAATCAGCTCAAGCAGAAGGCGGCGGCCTAAATGAGCCGGCCCAGCTCGCGCGAGGCCACTGCCTCTTTTTTGTTTTTTGACCTTTTGTTTCTTTTTTTGATTTTTTACTTTTGTTTAGTGTTCCAAAAATTCTAAACATATATATTACAAAATGTACTTTTCGTAATGTTTTGAAAAATGTTAATCATGCACTGAAAAATGTTAAATGTGTATAGAAAAAAATTATAGCGTACATATAAAAAGTGTATACAAAAAATATACAATGTGTGTTAAAAAAGTTGATCATGTATTTAAAATATGTTAATCAAGCATTTGAAAATAATGCTAAACAAGTATTTGGAAAAATGTTGACCATGTATTAAAAAAATATGATTTTTTATCATGTATGTGACAAAATTAATCAAGTTTTTTAAATAATGTTGAACAAGTATTTAAAAATTTAATCAAGCATTCGGAAAATGTGTAGAAAAAAGGTTGATTATGCATTCCAAAAATGTTAATCTTGCAATTTAATAATGTTAAAATGTGCATAGAAAAATATTGACCATGTATTAGAAAATTATTAATCTTGTATTGAAAACATGTCAATCAAGCATTTGAAATTTTCTAACTGTGTATGGAGAAAACGATGACCATGTATTAAAGAATGTTGAGCGTGTATTCGAAAAAGTGTTCAAAAACATGCATTTAAGAAAAATGTAGATCATGTATTTGAAAAAATTCAATGTGTATCGAAAAATGTTTCATGTGTATACCAAAAATATATATTGTATACTGAGAAAAGCACAAAACAAAAGAAAAATGAAGAAAACCAAAAAAAATAAAGAAAATAGTCAAAACAAAGAAACAAAACTAGACGGAAAAAACTAAGAAACCGTTCAAAAAAGCAAAACCAAAGTATAATAAAGAAAATCGATGAAAAAACAACGAAATCATAGAATATCAAAGAAAAAATAAAAAATAAATAAAACAGATGAATAAATAAAGAAAATCAAAGAAAAAAAGGAAAAATGAAGCAAATAACCACCAAAGGAAACCAAAGTAAAAACCGAAAACAACCAGCAAAGAAAACCATCAGAAGAACCAAAAAACATGAAGAAACAAAGGAAAAATAAAAATAAAATGAGAAAAAAATACAAGCGAGACGAGCGAACGAGCGAACTCACTCGATCAAACAAACTCAATGAAGGAAAAAAAGAGACAAAACAGGCCGGCCCGGTAGCTACACTATGGGGTAAAAAGCTTCAACGGGAGTATCTTGTATCTCGCATAACGCGAGATGTGATTCTCGCAAAATCACTAATTAAAGAGCACTCTTTAAAAAGTCACTCCCACCTCTCATGTTGCAACAAGTGACGCACTGCATGTGTGACATTTGTCGCAACTTGAGAGTTTTTATTTTCTTATAAGTGCGTTTATTCAAAATGTTTTATCTTTTAAATTGTGCGTCCAAATCTCGAACCATTGAATTCCTCACGTCGAGATCTACGAGACTAGATCCCATGTTGATAGGGGAGAAGGCCAATTTAGCTCCCGGGCTCAGCTGCACCTCCTCCGATGAAAAAAAATCAAAACAAATACTAGAAAATTTCAAAAAAAATTGTGTGGTAGATAATTTGATGCGTGGGGTTCGCTGCAAATTTCAACCCGTTTGGATATTTGAGCAGCTCTCCACAAAAAAGAAAAAATCGAGGTCTGTAAAAAAGTTTATTGTTCACGAACTGTTGACCCAATTTGTCTTTTTTGCCGAGAGCTGCTCAGATATCCAAATGAGTTGAAATTTGGAGCGGACCTCATGCGTCAAATATCTACCACACAAAAAATTGGAATTTTTTGAATTTTTCTAGTATTTGTTTTGAATTTGTTTCTGAGCAGGAGCATCTGAGCCTGGGCTTTGATGCGGATTTTCAGGTTTTGACGAACTTTTTTTCTCGAAAAAAACCGAATCGAAAGCATTTTTTTCCCTTTCCAAAAGAGGTATGGCCATGCCTCTCGTGGAAGCAAACCCGTGCCTCTTGCGAAAGGAAAAAAATGTGTTTTTTTCGTTTTCAAGAGGCACGGGTGTCCCTCTCGCGGAAGCTAATCCGTGCCTCTCGTGGAACCAAATACGTGCCTCACGGGGAAGTAAAAACAATGTGTTTTTCACGCAATTTTTTTCAAATTTTATTTTTGGTCCAAAAGATAAGAAAGACCAGTGAAAGCCTAAAGGAACTATCTAAAAAGTCAAAAACGCGTGCGAAAAACAATCCAGAGGAAGCATCCAAAACGCGACACGTGACGACGGCTGAGAGCACGCCAAGTGGCATGCTCCCAGCCCATCCCTAATGACACTTGGGGAGGCTCTCAAAGGAGCGCCCCGTCTCGCGCATCCCTCTTATTAGTTTTTCTTAGGGGTGCCCCTCTTTTTAGATACGATTTTTAGGTGATTTTTTAGGGGTTTATTTAGGGTTTTTTTTAGACAATCTCGCAAAACTTTATTAACCCATCACAATGTTTACAGGAACGAAATGAAGATCTCCCGGCTGGCCTAACCATACATGGCGGCCAACCGCGAGGGAAAGAGAATGTTTTGCTAGATTGTGAGCTTCAAAATTTGAGCTCCTAAATTCATGACCTATGTTACAAGATAAAAAACTAGAAGAATGTTCCAATATCTCCTGCAGGGGTTTTTTTTTAGGTGATAAGAGAGAGTGAATCGAAAGTGCATCCCTGAAATGGTCGGTCCAGCCCATTCTGGCAACCTAAATTTGGTACCGTCAAGCCCAGCCCAACTCCAGTCGAAACCGGCCCGAGGAACGGAACGCGATCCTCTTCACTTCTTCCGTCCGTCTCGCTCTCGCTCTCCGGCAAAGACGAGGCAACCCGCCGCCACGCCGCCGGTGGCAAAATCATCCATACAACGGCGGCCGGCTGCCGGCTTTTTCGCCCCATCACCGGCGAAGTTGTACCACGTGACTATGTAAGTGGATTTCACTCGCAGCTCTCCCCATCCTCCCCATCTCGTTCTTCACCTCTCCCCACGAGACCTGCCGACCTGTAAATCAGCGACCAACTTGTTAAATTAACGACAGAATCGAGGTGGTGGCACTAAACATTGCCTCGGAACCGAGAAATTTGGAATTGATTATTGCAAGTTGTGCGTTGGAATTGGATAATGCCAACCGATCCCAAACCCTTGGCGAATTTTCGCCGCTTGCGGCAGCGCAATAGCCCGGTAATAGGGCTACTGGTGTGCCAGTGTGGCGCCGTATGGGCGCGGGGCGCCGGCTCCTGCCTGCAGCATTTTGGAAAGATCAAGTTGGGCAAGTGGCGATAAATTCAGATTTCTTTTTCGACGAAGCACCAGATTCCATGCAATGGTGGGTTGTTTTATATGTGTGCTTGGTCTGCAGTTCCAACCTGTTGTAAGTTCCTTGTCTCTTTCGTACACGGTGATGCCTTGCCGTTGCCGATGCTTTGGCTGCCTATGATGATGGTGGTGGTGGTGATGCCGCCGCTGCGCGTTCGCTGGATCTGTCTTGTTTCTGGTTTGCCCTCTGGAGTATGATATGTTCCCCTGGAATATGGGTTAGGCCTCTTGCCGACTTGACCAACAGCATATGCGATTTAGGTGCACCTTTCGCCTTTGATAAATAGTGAGTAGGAGACTGACTTCGAGGGGAAAAAAATGTTTTCAGCTCAGCGCTGCCACTATTTCTTCTTTTATATCTTCCTCAATGTCAAATTACCATAAATGGTACTTTTGGTGGTTAGAAGGCTTTTGATTCAGAAGTTAATGTCTCATACAGGTCATTCTCCTCTGTTCTCCCCAAACCAACCTTGACTGCCAATAATGCAACACCAAAGGCCTTTCAAAAAAAAAATGCAACGCTGAACTTCTCGTTGTTATTAGCTTATGTTTTCAACCTTGAAATGCTTGAACAGCATCTGGAGTTTAAAGAAATATTTTCTTCTGCCTTTGCGCATCTTGCTGACTTAACTAGCAGCACATGGATTTAGGTGCACCTTTTGCTTTTAATGAGTGGTGATTAGGGGCATTGTCAAAAGGTCTTGTTTTATGCTCACAGTATCCCCAAATGTCAAATTACTGTAAATGGTACTCACTTGGTTGTTACAAGGATTACTTCAGAAGTTGTTGGTCATACGGCTCTGCTCTGTGCTCCCCAGACCAACCTTGATTGATAACGATGCGGCACCCAACTGCTCAATGTTCTTACATAGATGTTTTCAGCCTTGAAAAACATTTTGAATAACATCTAGAGTTTTTATAAAAGATGGTCCTTCCGTGTTTTGCCCATCTTGTCCATTTTACCCTCGATATCTTCAAAAGTACCACCAGATTCAGACTGTTGCACTTTTTCTATACATTCCAACCAATCCCTTTCATGGATGTCTTAGAAGTGGATCCAGTATCCTAAGAACTTTCCAACTAAATCTTATCTTACGATCTACATTCTATAATATCCAGGTTGTCATCGAAAAGTTCAGCATATATAAAAGATGAGTTAAGGATAACAGTCAGACCTGCAAGTGGGCATTTTCAGACTTATCCGCTGTATTCTATGGAAAGAGAATTTCCTGGCAGCGCTGAAGATTGTGTCATATGGAACAGAAGAAATGTAGGTTCACTAAATAACATAAATGTGACTTTTCCTGCCAGAATTTGATGAATGAGTATCACGTACCTGCGACAATCCTGTCCTTTAAATTGCTAATCCTTTGTACTATTTTGGAGGAATCCGAGGAATGTGCTTATAGGTGTCTAGTATTGAAGGTCCACTGGATGCTAACTGCCTCCTTGTGATGGCACATGGAAATTTCTTACTTTGTTAGAGAAATGGGTTGCTAGTTGCAACCTCCGTAAAGACTGCTGTATCATGTAAATATACTACTGACTGAACTTATTCCTAGCAGACTAATAAAGAACTTGTTTTGATTTGGTAGGTTTTGATACTTATAGAAAGTCAGAGATACCCCTTCTGCTTACTCTGATTAATTAAGCAGGCCTCTGGTACTTTCTAGTGAGTAGCGATTAGAGAAAGATTAGCCTTTGTGTCAGAAGAGTATTGCAGCTTGCCTGTCAGTTCTACTTCTACCTACTGGTCACATCATTGACGTGTGCGTATAGGCTTAACGGAATCTTTTGACCATGTGATTGTCAAACTCAGATTTCAAACTGAATGAGCCAGCTCACTAATCATTATATCATGAAAGATTGAGAATTACATAATCCATATTTCACTTGATGCTATTGCTAACCTGATATCTTCTACTAATTTCAAGGTAAATGTCTTCATTTCGGCAAAATGTTGACGGCATAAAAATCTGACCGAAGCTTTCTGCTGAGGTAAGATACGTTTTACATTCAATTTTTCAACTTGGATGCCACTGATGAATCGCACTGAGGTTTTAACTCAACTTGAAATTTGAAATGTTTCGGTACACATACAATGTACCGAAGCAATATACAAAGTTTTCCTCACTGTCCTGCACTTGAATATTTCTCACTTCTTGTTTATTATTTCTCGATAGTTGAATGCCTGTTCTTATTAGTTAATGGCATGATTGGACAGCTCGACGGCATGATGGAAGTAGTGTTCTCAGCTGACACAGTCCACAAGAGAGTGATGTACGAACTATTTATATATATATTGTATATAACTGAACCATCGTTCTTACAGTACATGAACAGTAATCAGCCTAGGTAATCTATCAACATGGAGAGAGGGACTAAGCAAAGCCCTTTCTTCCTCAGATCATTGAACTCATTGAGCTGCTTCTCGTTGCTATTTCCACCGCTGATCACTTCTGGAACCGCACCAGTCGCCTGCTTCCTTGAACTCGCATCGAGGAAATACTTGGCCTGCAGTATTTCAGGAACACACAGTTGTAAGAAAAAGCTTATACTATAATATCTAAACAACCTCTGAAGGAAGCTAGAAAGAGATGATAGTGATTGCTTCTCGAACATACCAGCTGGGCGGTGTTCATGTCCTTTGCATCCATGGTTAGAATTGACTTCATGAGCATATCATGCATGCTGGTTACCTGTACAACAATAATCATAATCATGTTAGAACCTAGAATAAAGGCTAAATATGTGCTGCTGTTCATCAAGCTATCTATGACTAACTAGAGAAAGTTAATTTTTCTTCCTTTACTAACCTTAGGGCGAGCGGCGGAAGAACAGGCAGTGTCCTGCAGAGAATCATCCTCATCGTCTTCATCCATGAGGTCCGACGTGAGGAAGGAGTCGGTGTCGGAGCCATCACCCAAGGAATCAAATGAGGAAGAGAAGCCAGAGGAGAAATCACTGTCAGAGGCTTCTCCTTGGTGATCCATCTCCTGTCTGTTGTCTGTTGATGCCACAAAGTTTGCAAAGTGCATCGCCCAGCTGCTCTCGCCGGCCGACATGGACTCCGCCGCCGCCGCTGGTTGGCTGATGCATGAAGATTGTGGCGATGTTGTGTTCTCCATGTGTATGAGAAACTGCAAGCAGAAGCAGGCTAGCAGCAGTGATAAAGCTTCTAGGTGGGTGTTGTGTTCTGGATGGAATGCAGGGTACGGCTCGTGCTGACCGTATATATAGCTCCGGCTCCGGCTCCAGCGAGTGGATATGAATGGAAGTACATGAGCGTGAACTGTCTGTCAGACACTGGCGCCCGTTTTAAAAATTGAGAATGGAGGAATCTTATCGTTGTAATGGTCTCTTGATCGAGAATAATTCCGTGATCGATCATTGTGACCGATCAATCGATCGCCATCATGCATATTCTTTGGTGATTGGGACCCAAGCAGCAGCAGCAGCAGCAGCAGAAGCAGTTGGAATGCATAGCCGGCTGGTGATACATGGAGAGCTACACTCCACCTACTGTAAGCCTCTCTTGCCAATCACAATGTGGTACGCTGATAGCTATCCAGTTTTCTGCTCTTTTCTAACTGCAGCTTTGTTTGACTAACATATGGTGGAGATTGCAGTATTGGCGCTACTAGTATTATCTCTCCATTCATGCCACGTTTTCCCTTGGAATGGATTGATGGGGCTGCCGTACTGGTGGTAACTGCTTTGGATCCCGAGCTCAAGTGGTTACATATTCTAAAAAAATAAAATCAAAAGTGCATGCACATGTTCTAAAAGAATGTCCCACATGTTTATGTGGGAGAACACTATGAATCTACAAAGTTTTCTGAAAAGATACACATTCATTTGTGAGTAGGAAAAAGAATGTGTGGTTCAACATTACCTCCCTTTCAGTTTATAAGGGACACGTGTATTTCTAGATTATCAATATGATGAATGAATATGCATTGTACGCTACAAAAAGCAATACTCCCTCTATTTCTAAATGCAAGTTTTTTTAGATATTTCAATATGAACTACATACGAATATATATATACATACTTTCGAGTGCAGATTCACTTATTTTGCTCCGTATGTAGTCCGTACTGGAATCTCTAAAAAAGACTTATATTTAGAAACCGAAGGAGTACCATTGAATTACTGCTCAAAAAGGTTTCTAATGGTATATATACTTTTGGTGGCATGTAACTTATACTATTTCGTTTGGTTAAATTAGTGATCTAGAAATACGGGCATGCCTATATAACAAACCGAAATTAAGAGAGGGAGTATCTAACAGGAACACTACTATTTGCTCTTATGGATAATGACATTCCTCTTTTCTTCGCAGCCAGCCAATGCATGCTTTTTTCCATCAAAATTTGCAGATTCATGGATCTTTTGGCATTTTTAAAAAACCAGAACGTTTAAGTAATGATAGGTTCGTTGTGGCTCAGGAATAAAAAAGACCTGCGCTCCCGCACGAACCACTACTGAGCTTTCGCCGGGGATGGACTTTCGGAGCAGTAATGGCGAAAAGGTGCAGCGGGGGAGGAGATACGCTACAGTTCATCGTGATCATGGTGGCGCAGACGTGTGCTGGCCACCACGGACCAATGGCCGCGGGCCACGTCACGGGATTCATGGAGTCGTCGCCGTCGTCGTGGCCGTGGCAACTAATCGGATCCTGATGATCCCGTGGCGATCGCGATTACGCCGAGGATCTGCAACCCCGATTAATTACGCGCGCACAAGGATCCGATCGGTCGGTCGCCGGCCCGGAGCGGAGCGACCGTCCGCGTGCATGCCGACCGTATCCTGGGAAACCGTAGTTTAGTTGTCTCGTGGGGATTAACTCAACTCAAATGAGCACGCGTATTTTTCAAATAACGCCATAGCTTAGACTTTGCCTGTGGGGGTGCCCGACCATCTATGTCAATTACTCCCTCCGTTCCGAATTATTTGTCTCGGAAATGAATGTATCTAGAACTAAAATACGTTTAGATACATTCATTTCTGCGACAAGTAATTCCGGACGGAGGGAGTAGTTCACATGCGTGCACCACCACAAGCTTGATCGGTTAGCTGCAACTGATTTGCACATGCCTGGTTATATGCATATTGCTAGGAACTTTTTGTTATTTTTTCACAAGTAGACAATTATACTTTTTGAATTAAATTATTTGTGTCTACCTGTTGCAGCACTTGCCATGCTCATAAAAAGCTTCACATCTATTTTGAGCACATTAAACTTTTAACCAGGAAGTTGAGGCGAATTCTAGCCTCCTAGATTCAACTCCCGTGATTCCAATCTATCTGAGAATGCAGACTAACTCCTGGAATTCTCCGATTTTTTACTAGATTTATTTAATAATGCAGGTTAACTTCTGAAATTTCCTGATTTTTACTACATATATTTAAGAATGCAGACCACATTCGTAGTTTCAGATATTTACTATATTTATTTATTAATGTAGATTAACTCCCGGAATGTCATGATTTTTACTAGATTTATTTAAGAATGCAGACTACTTTTTTCAGATTTTTACTAGATTTATATAAGAATGGCGATTAACTTCCAGATTTTGCCGATTTTTACTAGATTTATTTAAGAATACAAACTACTTCCTGTAGTTTCAATTTTTTATTAGATTTACTTAAGAATGCACATTAACTCCCAGGATTCCATGATTTTACTGTGTTTATTTAAAAATGTAGATTAATTCTCGGGATTCCCTAATGATTTTACTGTATTTCTTTGCCTTGGGATCAAATTGGCTATTGGGCAGTCAAAATTGTGACAGTACCTGACGTCATTCCGATAATAGGATCGCCCTTAATGGAGTTATTAAATGGAAATGCCAGTGTGGCTCAATCCACTTTGCCTTGTTTTAATAGTTTACATATTTTGGTACTACCTCTACTTACTGTCGTATTTATGTCAATGCACTTTTCAATGTATGCAAGCAAGGTATTTTGGGTCCTTCACACGGAAGGCATATCATAGAGAATTATAATTCTCATATATTATATCGTAAGTTGTGGTATTTCATTCTTACAAACATGGGTTATTGTAAAATAACACATGCCATTTGGATACTTCTCTTCAATCCTATAGTATTGTTATATTTTATACAATACAAATAGTTGAAGTTAATTTTACGAAAGAAAAAAGGCGGATTATGGGAGGGTGTGACTTGAATATATTATACACTTGTTGCGTTGTGCTGTGCCACGCCAGTATTGGCGTACGTGGGTGATGCGCATGCGTACGTCGTTGGTTCGTCACATCGGTCGATCTCATCCACAGTAGAGAAGAAAAGAGGGAGAGGCAAGTCAAAGCACGCAGCGCGGCCTAGCTATGAAGCTGCCTGCAAATGAACGAACGAACTCGTGGCTCGCCCGGCGACCGCAGACGTAGACTTGTATATACGCAACGTAGAGTAGGTCGTATATGTATATCCTGTGGCCGATCAGGCAGCCACCAGCAAGCAAAGCGCAACGATCGTGCCCTGATGGATACCGCCCAACAGAATCGATGCATGGACGCACGCGGACCAGGCAAGTTCACGGCCAAAACGTACGTTACTCACTCAACCAAGAACCAAAGAGAACTGCCCAATACGTTAGGGCATCTCCAACACCGAACTCCAAATCACGCAGCGACCGTGTAGTTCGGACGTGTTTTGTCATCTAACATGATATTGTATCAGCTGTGGCTGGTTCAAACGTCTTTTTTCATGCAAACCAGAAGTAAACTGGGCTTTGTGAGAGTTCGGACCGCTGCCACGCAATGGTCTGACAAACTTCGCCTATCCAAAACCCCTCTCCCTCGCCAGCGCGCTTTCCCGCCAGAGCGCCAGCTCTACATGCTGGTCCAAAGGGGACGCGAGGGCTCACTGGAGCCGCCATTGAAGTGGCTCGTCGTCCGAGAGCACCGTCCGCTGCATGCCCGCTATGCACCCCTTCTCTCCACATTAAAATGACATCCGTTTGCCCGCCTACATCCATTAAATCACCGTGTGTGCCTACGAACCTACTCCAGCGCCTGGAGCACCACAGTATGTGTCTGTGCCGGCCGGCATTAAACACCTCTCGCCGGCTGTCGCCTCGCATCCATCACTATTTAAACGTGGTCCGGCGTCGGGCAAGAACCACACCACACATCCGCCGCTATATACACAACGTAGAGTAGGTCGTATATATATCTTGTGGCCGATCAGCAGCCACCAGCAATACACAACGTAGAGTAGGTCGTGTGTATATATCTTGTGGCCGATCAGCAGCCACCAGCAAGCAAATCGCAACGATCGAGCCCTGATGGATACTGCCCAACAGAACCCAACAGAATCGATGCATGGACGCACGCGGATCAGGTAAGTTCATGGCAAATACGTAGTACGCTACCCACTCAACCAAGCATCAAAAGAGGAGAACTGGCCAATACGTTACTCACTTGACCAACCAAACAGTTGATGGATACCATCCGACCAGTTTGAGATTGGATGTTTAGAAGAATGATTGTATCTTTAGCCTATCACGGCATCTTCAACGCCTGACCCGTAAATTGGCTTCGGCATCCGTTCGCAAACATGTATGCCCGTCAGTAAATGGCAATTTGAAATTCAAATAAAGTCCGATTCATAGTGCTCGATCGCTGGACGCTGGATCACCATCAGCGCCCGATCACACGCCATATCACAACCAAAAAGAGGAAGCAATGCTCCAGCCATGGCGGCGTCTGTGCGGTGGGTGACACGATCGGGACATTGCGCCCCACGCCGCGACCTCCACCACATCCGCGACCAACATGCTCATCGCCACGTCCGCCACCAGCTCGCCCTCCGCCGGCGTTATGCTTCTTGAGCTTCTCCTCCTTTGCAACCTTCGCTTTGACGCGGCAATTTTGTCGCGTTGCCGAGTTGATCTTTCGAGAGAGTGTGATGCTCGGATCCTCCTGCACCTCCATCACCTCTTACTTTGGCAGGCTATCCTCCGGTTCCATGAGTCGGCGGCGGGAGGGAAGAAGCGAGTGGGAGAAGGGGGGGGGGGGGGAGGCATTGGGTAGAGAGCGGCGGGATGAAAGAATAGAGTGGGGGATTTTGCCGCGGAAACAGGGCAGACAACTACAAAAAGCGCGAGATCCGCCATCCTTTTGGGTGGGCCAGGGTTGTCAGTGTTCGACGTGTTTCGTGTCCGGACTCCGGCAAAGCCCCTGATGTTTGGTTCCAGTTTGCGGAAAAAACAGGACGGACGGATGGGGGTCCGCATTGCATGGCTTCTGGGGTCCAAACAGCTACGTCCGGATGGATATGAGTGGTTAGAGGGTCCACATTGAAGATGCCCTTAGAGATCAAACTTCAGTGGAAGCCGACGTTTTCGTCAATAGCAAGGTGTCTATGATAACTTTGTTAGTCTCGAGATCAATGAGCTCAGTCTCTTGTGAAGATGCTCGTAGAGATAGAATACATGCCTTCATAAGAATGAATGTAGGCGCGTACACATGAGCATCTGCTTTTATATTTTGTTTAAAAGGAAAAGGGAAAAACAAGCATCAGAAGTCCACTCTTCTTCTCCTATGCGGTGCTCTGCATTGGCCAGCTAGAGGTAGCTAGGCACCCGATCGAGATTTCGCGCCCCGATCCCGGCTTCTGGGCGGCACTACTGGCCAGTCGATCTTGGCATGCGTGTGTCACACATGTGAGTGGTTCGCCTCCGACGACTAGACATATACAAGGGCCAAATTGCGCGCGCACACACACACATGCACAGGAGAACAGCGCCAGCAGAGCGCGAGGTGTACTGCTGTCCGATCGATTTCCCTCCAACGGCCGGTAATTGACCTACACTCCATGCCTTTGCTTTGCAATGGGTTGAGCCACATGCACGATCGAAGCCCAACGCGACGGATCAGGCCGTTGGTGGAGATTCTCCTTGGGGCGTCTCTGGCCCATGCATGCATGCAAATGGATAATGGACACAGCAGCCAATCCAGCCAGCAACGTACATGCAAGCATGCATGGTCACGATGGTCTCGTCCAGCACAGAGCAGTTGCGGGAGATCCAAAGTTGACCGAGTGTGATTTACCTTCGTCGATCAGCTAGCGGCGGCGTTCCTCGGGCCCTGGTGGACAGCTAGCTGGTTCGCGTGAGCCTGCTCTGCGTGCTCCATTATCCCATCCTGATTCCTGAAGCCGTTATGCATTATTGAACTGTGGAGTTACCTGAAACTTGAGCTTATTGTGGCATTACCGCGCAAATTGTTCTTGGAGCTCGGCCTCCATGGAGGCCTCCAAATTCCAAATTCAAATTTCATCAAAATTCATACTTTTACATTTCAAAAAATTCGAAAAAAAATACAGATATGCATTAAGGCATAACACACATGTGTGTAAATTTTCAGGGCAAAATGCGTTGAAATGAGGTCTATGCAAAAAAAAATCTGGGGCTTTTTAACACATGATACTACTATTTATCCTCCCAGGCCATGAATTTATCTTTTTTGTACAGATCGCATTTCAAGACATTTCATCCTAAAACTTTACACACATATACATAACATCCTTGTTTACTAGCACATTTTTTTTCAGTTTTTTTCTGAAACCGGAAAGTTTTAGCTTTCAATTTTTTTTAAAAAAATCGAGCTTCAGTGATTCTCGCATTACCGCATTGTCTTATGGTTCTATCTTAACCTTGAGCTTATGGATTCTCGTTGAACTGTGGAGTTAACCTGATTTTGAAGTGTATGTGTATTAGAAATGCTCTTTTCCTCCGCGCAAAAAAAAGAAAAAAGGAAAAAGAAATGCTCTTTTCCTAGGCAGAGAATTCAGAAATGCTGTTCTTTTAAGGCTTTCAGAAATGCTGTTACCATTTCACGAGGCCGTAGGCCCATTCCCCTAAACGCCACCCACGGGCCTCCACGTTTCCCTTTAGGCCGTATCGCCCGTCACGTACGTTGTCCTCACGGCGCGGCCCAACTAACTCGCGTCTCCCCCCCGCTTCCACCTCTCCGCGCACCGCCGCCGCCGCCGCCGCCGCACTCCCACGCACGCTGCCGTGGCGGCCAGCTGCGCTCGCTTTCGCGTCTTCACCGGACCTCCCCGCACCACGGCCGCGCACCCGACCTGATCCCCGGCGCTGCTCGCGAGCCGCCATCCAGCAGAGATGCCGGCCCTGAGGCCGCCGCCGCCGCGCCTCATGCTCAACGCCGTCTCCTGCATGAGGAACGCGCAGACGGTGCTGCGGGACATCAACGTCAGCGTCCACGACGGCACGGCGCTCGTCCTCACGGGCGCCAACGGCTCCGGCAAGACCACCTTCCTGCGGATGCTGGCCGGCTTCTCGCGCCCCTCGGCCGGGGAGATCCTCTGGAACGGCCACGACGTCACCACCCCGGGGGTCTTCCAGCAGTACAAGCTGCAGCTCAACTGGATGTCGCTCAAGGACGCCGTCAAGGAGAAGCTCACCGTGCTGGAGAATGTCCAGTGGTTCGAGCTCCTCGAGGGCAAGCACGGCAGGTCCGCCCCCGCCATCGAGCTCATGGGCCTCGGCAGGCTCATGAACGACAAGGCCAGGATGCTCTCCATGGGGCAGAGGAAGCGCCTGCAGCTCGCCAGGCTGCTCGCCATCGACCGCCCGATCTGGCTCCTCGACGAGCCCTCCGTCGCGCTCGACTCCGAGGGTGTCAAGCTGCTCGAGTACATCATAGCAGAGCACCGCAAGAAGGGTGGGATCGTCATCGTCGCCACGCATTTGCCCATTGAGATCGAGGATTCCATGAACCTCCGGCTTCCGCAGCGGTTCCCCCGGAGGAAAACTCTGGTTGATCTTGTGCGTTGATTGATGGGAGCTCAGGAATGTAGCTGTATCTTTTCTAATTCTTCTCCAGCCATACAAGTTTTGCGTTGGAGCAACATCTGATGGTGCAATTTTGTGACACTTTCTTCTGGAAAATAAGAACATATTTGCCATGTCAATATATATGCTGGTGCCTGCTCTGCTCACATACTGCATTTTGGAGATTTGTGGTCGTTATTTTGACTTTGATTTCTTCACTCATTCATGCCAATATGCCATTGCCACCTGGTAGTGCAATCTTCTGTTCTTATTCAGTGTCTAGCAGTTTTAGTGATGAGATGCAGTGTATTGTCCTGAAGCTTTGATTGGCGGAAAGCTGCCCAGATTTGGAGATCTTTTTACAAGGTAATGGACTACTGGTTTAGGAATTAGGAATTTTCTGTATACAACCAAATTTTATCGTTCCAGTATCTCGTGTATCCAGTATTGACTTCTGTCCTGAATTTTGGTAGTGATGTTTACCCTGGTTTATGATGTTAGGGCATATCTTTGTCTAGCTAGTGCTATGATATTTGAGTGGTCTACTGGTCTTGCTGTCCATTTTTAACACGATGTTTGAGTGGTCTTTGTCTAGCTATTGCTATAATCTTTGAGTGGTTTTCGATGTCGCTGCGGCTTCTGCAGAGATTCCCTCGAAGGAGAACTTTGGTTCATCTTCTGCGTTGATGAGGGCTTGGGAATGTAGCTGTATCTTTCTAATTTCTTCTCCAGTCATACAAATTTTGTGTTGAAGCAACTTCTGATGGTGCAATTACACTCTAAAAAATTTCAACATATTCGCCATATCAAAATATAATGCTGGTGCCCCCTTTGCTCACACACTGCATTTTGGAGATTTATGGTCATGGTTTTACTTCGATGTGTTCACCTATTCATTCCATTGCCACCTGATGGTAGAATCTTATGTTCCTAACTCATTGTCTAGCAGTTTTAGTCATGAGATGCGGGGCATTGGCCTGAAGCTTTGATTGGCTGGAAAGGTGATGAAATTTGGAGATCTTTTTACAAGGTAATGGGTTATTGGAATTAGGAATTTTCCATACAGTCAAACTGCATTGTTCCAGTATCTCATGTGAATTTCTGTTAGTTATGTATACGCCAAACTCGTTTATGATGTTAGGGCGCATCTTTGTCTGCTATTGTTATAATCTTTGAGTGGTCTACTCTGCATTTTTTTAACATGATGTTAGAATTAGGAATCCTCTGCCAGCCTACTGAATCAAGCAGGTCCTGTTTACCTTCAAGAAATTTGGCAACTAGAGGAAGCGCCCAATTGGTATGAAGTTGAAGAGGTCTAATAGGATGATTTTTTTATCGCCATGATAATCCACTAGCGAATCACAATTAGAATGAAAATGATGCTACTTGTACTCCTTCCGTGAAAAAATTGTTACTCATACTGAATTTGCCGTGCATTGTACTGTGTATAGATAAGTTTAGTATGTTGCAGATTGTTAATTTGCTATGTAGATGGTCTAAAAACTTCTTTGTGGGTATTCAGAAAAGGCGAACCACCAAATAGTTCTATAGTTATTTCTGGTGTGACTGGAACCATTTTATAAATTGCTCACTTAAATGGAACCTGCAAGTGCATCACTAGGATCAACATCTCTCCGTAGAATGTGGCAATCTGAAACTTCTGAATAATGTCTAGCTATTGCTCTAATCTTTGAGTGGTTTTCGATGTCGCTGCGGCTTCTGCAGAGGTTCCCTCGGAGGAGAACTTTGGTTCATCTTCTGCGTTGATGAGGGCTTGGGAATGTAGCTGTATCTTTCTAATTTCTTGTACAGTCATACAAATTGTGTGTTGAAGCAACTTCTGATGGTGCAATTACACTTCTAAAAAATTTCAACATATTGGCCACATCAATATATATGCTGGTGCCCGCTTTGCTCACACACTGCATTTTGGAGGTTTATGGTCATGGTTTTGCCTTCGATGTGTTCACCTATTCATGCCATTGCCACCTGATGGTAGAATCTTCTGTCCTAATTCATTGTCTAGCAGTTTTAGTCATGAGATGCGGCGCATTGGCCTGAAGCTTTGATTTGCTGGAAAGGTGATCTAATTTGGAGATCTTTGTACAAGGTAATGGGTTGTAGGAATTAGGAATTTTCCATACAGTCAAACTGCATTGTTCCAGTATCTCATGTGTCCAGTATGGTAGACTTCTATCCTGAAACTTTTTTAGTTATGTATACCCTGAACTCGTTTATTATGTTAGGGCGCATCTTTGTCTGCTATTGTTATAATCTTTGAGTAATCTACTCTGCAATTTTTTTTAACATGATGTTAGAATTAGGAATCCTCTGCCAGCCTACTGAATCGAGCAGGTCCTGTTTACCTTAAAAGAAATTTGGCAACTAGTGGAAGCGCCCGATTGGTACGAAGTTGAAGAGGTCTAATAGGATGATTTTTTGTCGCCATGATAATCGACTAGCGAATCACAATTAGAATGAAAACAATGCTACTTGTACTCCTTCCGTGGAAAAAATGTTACTCATGCTGAATTTGTCATGCATTGTACTGTGCATAGATAAGTTTAGTATATTGCAGACTGTTAATTTGCTATGTATATGGTCTAAAAACTTCTTTGTGGGTATTCAGAAAAGACGAGCTACCAAATAGTTGTATAGATATTTCTGGTGTGACTGGAACCATTTTGTAAATTGCTCACTTGAATGGAACCTGCAAGTGCATCACTAGGATCAACTTATCTATGTAGAATGTGGTAATCTGAAACTTCTGAATAATGTCTGATTGGCAATTTGGCATGCATATTTTGCACGCAGTGATGCCAAAATAGTGTTGTTTCATGAGTGGGACATGTACTTCGTCATTTGCTGCTCCCATTGGTTCATGTCTGCTGGAGAAGATTCTCAAGGAAACAGATGGGTTTGCCGAATTTATAAATGTACCGTTGTACCATAGATTAACATTAAATTTCTTTGATCTGTTTAAGGCTTCATTCTATTGCCTGCTGCATAGGAGGGGATTGGATTCTTTTACATTGTTTGACATAAGTATTTATCTTGCAGTGATCTGTCTTTGTAGAGAGAAAAAGAAAGCAGAAACTAGGTTGACAAAAATTGCTAAATTAAATCTTAGCGGCATTATATATTGCTGATATGCTTATATGGCCTCCATCTGAATCTTGAGTAATGTCACCATGCTGGTTGCAAGTTTATATATTGATAAAATAAATCTCAGTGGCATTATATACTGTTGATATGCTTATGCGATCTCCTTCTGAATCTTGAGCAACGTCACCATGCTGGTTGCGAGTTTGAATATATTTGGTGCAGTATGCATTCTGTATACTAGGCTGGCCTGTGTACTCTGGTACTACATTGGCGCAGGCTGTAACAAGGGAGCACTGAATGGTGTACTGATAAGCCCCCAGGGACCATTGGAGAGGTGCTCTCTGACCCCATTCTGCAAGTAGCTGGCCCACTATTCAAGACAAGGTGTTAAGCCACTTCCCAGGCCAGCACGGAGCCACCAATACTACATAAATGCCCACTGTTTCTTTTGCTGTATTTTGTTTGGTTGTTTGTTACTTCCTCTCTAGTCCCCCACCTACAGGATTCTAGCGTGGAGTCTGTTTACAACGGATCAGGATTGAAGATTGATCTTTATAGTGCAAATGCTCAGGCCTAGCTCAGATCCTTGATAGCTTGATCTTTCTTGTAATGAAAATGACATTTCTGTGTCTAGAGAATTCATTATGATCCAGGCCATCTGGCCCAATACAGTTGAGCTGAAAGGATCCTGTCATCATGTTCTGACTTAGATTTGATTGCTCTAAACAAGAGTTAAGATTCGTGTTAAAATCACTCACCATTCATTATATAGTGCCTTAATAGTGCTTTTGTAGATGAGTAGGTGGAGTATTTGATGCTGTAAGAGTGAGGTCTTCTCTTTTTGTATTATTAAAATATATACTCCATGTACTCGTAGTTATTCATTTATATTTTTTTTCTGGTGTATATTAGGAGGTAGATTTTATTTTCTGTAACGATTTGTATTTTCTGCAGAGCATATATCTTAATTGTGTGTGATTTGTGATGGGACGAGAAATAGAGCCGATCTGTACTGAAAAAGGAGGCCTGAAGATCCAAAGAGAGAAAAGCTTCAGTATCAGGTTAGCATATGAACAGGGTTGCCTTTCTTCCTTTCAACCTAAAGTTTCCGATTCCTAGTGCAGATAACTTATTTCCGCTTTCATGTGTGTGATCAGGGAACATGGAAAACTACTAGTAAAACATGAACAGGAATGAAAATGCAGATAAACCTCCCAATTAATTGAGCCTATGTCTATTTTAGAGCTGAACAGTGTTTTGAGTTATGGGGTTACTTAATTCAAAGCTGGAGTAGAAGGAATATGACAGTGATACCTAGAGTATATTTATGGCATTAAAACAAATGTTTGCTGGACATTCAAGTGTCATGCTGATTTAGCCTTAAAGGATTACCTAAAAGTGGAACTTCTTTGCTGTTAGTGGTTAAGACAACAGGCATGGGCCCAGCCCTTATAAATATTGCCAAGTTAAATTGTTCATCATGGGTGCCTTTTGTTAGGATTCTCTTTAAAGGCTGGTGTCTTTGACCACATCAAACATTTAATCACAGACTTGAAATCCTATTCCATTCCTTAAAGGAGCACATGACATGCACACACACAGGACCTTATTAATACACATACTAATGTTAAATGGCGTAGTGAAGTGCTTGATCCCCCAAAAGTCTAGGAGGGAGACATGGAGGCTTAGCCATAATGTATTGCTGCCAGTACATTGTCTCTCTAGGGCATACTATAATAACTGCAATCACCTCTGATGTAAATGCCATCCTGCTTTAGGACAGGAAGCTTATATCACCAAAAAAAAAGGGTATCTGCACTTCTACTTCAAACCAGCACAATAATAATACAGTGATCAGGTGTGTGCCACATGTCAATATCAATTTGGCATTATTGATAATACTGGTATAATTTTGTATGGAACAGGAGACAATATCTTGCACATGTATATCTAATCAAAACTGATTATCCATGGTGAGATGACACCATCAGAAGGGTGCTCTTAAATGACACACACTCTTAGCCAAAGTTCATTCAGCAAACGTACAAATGTTAACTTTATTTGGTGGTAGTTTCTGTGAGGTCTACTACCAGGTTGTGTATAATGTTGCATTGATTGTGACACTGACACGTTGGTTAGGAGGTGACAGGCCGTATATAAAGTAAGAGAGAACTGTTGAGCAGTTATTAGGATTGACAAGTCAGGATTGTGGCCCCAATGATAGTAATGCTAGGCAGAGAAGGCAACCACATCTTCTGTTCTAGCCCATTATCAGCAAAGGGAAAATTGATTTGTCATGATAATTAGGAGCTACTTGTCATGCACGACATCCATGGATTATCTATATGGAGAGGGAGATGCCATGGGTGTCCCAGTGGGGTGTAGAATAGACCAGTTTCACTTTCTAGATTTATTCCTATCCTCCATCATCGTTTCAATTCTTGAAAGGGAGAAATTTATCCGTCCGAACAAGTTGGTTGCCCGTGAAGGATAGATATCACCATCGCTGTGGTGTAATGTTAGGGTTGATTGGAGGTTTCTCTTTCCAACAGATTGATATGCCTAGCCTACCACAGCGTACGAATACGACACACTCGCAAATCCTGACCTGGAAATTTCCATTGCTGTTTGCTATACGTGCACGGCAAGCTGTATAGATTTGTATGCAATTAAAGGGAAAATTCGACAAATAAAGAAACGGTACTGAATGCCAGTCCATTGAAGGAGAAAGATACCGTACATCTAGGTTGCTTAATCCGGTACATAGTTCCTTACTCTTGGAGTAGACTATCAATAGATGTTCATTAATACCCATAGGCAGTTTGCTTGTTAATATATGGTAATCAATGACCATCAGGGGACATCTTAATAAAATTTCTGACCTAGAGGTTTAAATGATCTTGTGCTTCCTAGTCTGCGAATATTATTTCCGTGTACAACTGTATACTATTGAATGTTCAAGTCAGTAGACATACACCTTCCTGCAAGTAGGAGTAGGTAGCACTTATACCTGTGGATGCTATGACAATGAACTAGTACATGTCACATAGTAGAATGTATTACATGCCACAAATTTTTTGGGATAGGCCCTTTAAACCGAAAGGGAGGGAGTAGATCGTAACTATTGAACACTTAATTAACTATGTGTCACATAATAGACCATACGCATTGAAGTGTACAATTAATTAAACCATCTGAAAGCCCCTAGAATACATACTCGATCTGCACATGCTTGTATTGAAAAAAAAAAGTATACGTGGAATGCTATCCTTCATGAGCTTAATAATAATTAATATCCATTAAACTATTTATGCTGTTGTTTTTCTTCTGCAGAAATATAAGCGTGATTTTGTCGACCGCGCATAATGTGCCGCATGAGCGGGCTACAGCTGGTGTTCCAGCAAACCCCTCGCTTAGTTGATCTTATCAACCCAAATCATCAAATTCCAAACAAAAAGAAAGAAATAACTTGTGGAGAGCTACTTCTGAGTCCTGACAAATGTAACTATTCTTTTCCTCTGCAGAGGGAGTTGTACGAGCTGGAGCATTCCGCCGATCAGATGCGCCTTCAGTAGCCCCTGGACCAATCAATTCTTGTTTCTCCGTGGACTGTGGCAATTCTTACGTGCGGTAAATGCATATGGTATATCTGTATTAACCCATTTCCCCCTTTACTAGTTTTATCATCAACCATATATATGTAGGAAAGCAAAATTTCGACAAGAGAGCAAAAAGTTGAAAAAGCGGATTAGGCAAGAATTTGCATGAAAAGCGCATAGTCATTTTAATTTAGCTCAAAATACGAACTTAATGTGCATAAACTATCTCCGCTGTCGTTCTTCGCCTGCGCAGATATAGACGCGACTTTTTCGGCCGCGCATAATGTGCCGTGAGCGGGCTACAGCTGGTGTTCCTCCTGCAAACCACTCGCTTAGTTGATCTTATCAACCCAAATCTCCAAGTTTAAGAAAAAAGAAAAGGAAAAAAAAATCTTTTGGACAGTTACTTCTGAGTTCTGACCAATGTTAAACTATTCTTCCATCTGCAGAGGGAGGGCTATGTAGTACGTGCTGGAGCATTCTGTACCGGTATAGCCAATAACTCGCAATTACGCTCGTCGATCAGGTGCGCCTCCAGTAGCTCCCTCGGATCAATCAATTCTGGGTTTTCTCTTTAGAATGTGGAAGTATTTACGCGCGGTAAATGCATCGACAAGTTGTTATGCAGTTGGACAGTCCCATCGACCGTGCTGCTGAAGTCAGCTGTAATGTCATGGCATGGCATGAGAAGAACGTTTTCTTGACAGGACGTGTTTGTAGGAACAATTTGTGAACCACAGCTTAAATGCTAGGGCCCTGCTGCACTTAATCGAACAAGGGGAAATGAAGAGGGGGATTTTAATAGAAGAAATTGTAGCGGATGGCCAGCAATAACTCCTCCTCAACGCACATCCTGACAAGTCCATTGCTCCTCGGTAACACAGGTAACAGTAGAAGTAGTTTGTTTATCTGTCTATAGGGCTCCTTCGCCTCTTGCATATTTTACTGTGTTGTGCCGCACAATTACTACTACATTCTTCAGCTAGTGGTGAGTTTGTTACTGGCACTGATAAAAATATACGGGCGGTTGATACACGCCATCCTGGTATAGAGTAGATGACCATTGGTATGAAAATTGAGCGGGAAATTTGGGTTTGAACTGAGACCCGACGAAACCGGGCGTTAACCAACGGTGAAAAGAGCCAGCCAGATCCAAACTCCCCTGTCGAAATCGGGTTACCGTGCCCCGGTAGCTGGTATGGCGCGGTCCGGGGGCCGGTATTTCATAATAATTTGGTGTGGGTCTTGTATTTCTTGTTTCTCCCCTCGACCTGTTTTGAAATCGTTGAGCTGGGCACAACACAACGCTAGAGTAGGAAGGAAACCAACTAACCCATGCTCGTAGGAGGATCTTGGTTGAGGAGGTGGCAGTTGACCCCTATTAAATGGCACTACATACTAATCAACGCCTTTTGCTCTTGCTGTGCAGAGAGAGGGAGGGAGGGAAGAAGATTAGAGGAAGACGCAGACTGATGAAGCAAAGACCTGGCATTGGCCGGGCGTAGCTGGGTGGCTGTGGGCGGGCCCATGATTGTAAATGTGCGCCTGTCCCGTTGCTCCAGCCTCCAGCAGCCAGCAGGGAGGCCAGGCCAGGTGCTTGATCATTGCGCCGGGTCCATCCGTCCGTCCACGCGTTCCCGGGGATCGATGCAAGGTGACAGTGGTGAGTACGTGTGCGCGTGGGATGGCGCAGCAGCCCCAAAGTTGTACTACGTGGTGGCTTGATGAGATGAGAAGAAGGTGCTGCCGCCTGCCGGTGGATCTCGCAGAGTCGTGCGGGGCTGAGGTGGTGGTCATGAAAGGTGTACTTTCGTCGCCGGCCGAGGCGAATTCCAATTCCAATGGCCGAAGACGGCGACGGGTCCAGACGCCCAGCGGCGTGGAAGAGAGGGAGCAGGCTTTCGATGGTGTGATGCGTGGTTCGTCCCTTTCTTCTTCGTTCGTCTCTGCTCCTTGTTCTGTGTTTTTCCATGGATGGTTTGCTGACGATGAGTTGCGCCTCCACCTCCATGCAGGCGCGGTGCGTGACCGGGTCTGGCACCGATACCCGATGCCCCTGCTTGCCGTGCGCCATGGGATGGGGGTTACGTACGTACGGGTTGAGCCGTTGCATTAATCTCATGTACTAGCTGCACTATAGTGCTTTCAACATGCATTTACGATACGTGACCTTCCGGTGTAGGGATTGACATAGGTACGTAATTGATCAAGTCAGGTGAATCGACCTATGTTGATCATTCGTTCATGTTGCCACTGAGCCACTGATCATGTGAGAGTGATATCACTTGACCTCTTCCAGCCGAGCGAATCCATTCATCAACTGAGAAAGGCACAAGTCCATCATGCCTGGGCATGGCATGGGAGATGTGGGAGTCGTCCCGGAAACGGTTTGTTCGTTTCATCAAAGCGAGTCGAGTCAATGCCGGCCCGCGCATGCAACTATGCAAGGAAGAATTCCGCCAACTTTGAGCGAGTCGTCAGGACCATACCCACACCAACAAGGTCAGGCAGCCTCCCTGTCCCTGGTGATAATTAGGACAGGTTAACAAGTTGAAGAGATCAGAGTCAACGTACGTATACAAGTCCATTCCATTCATACCAAGAGGGAGCTAGTAGTAGTAAACGGTTCGACCCGGTCGTCAATACGTTTCTACACTGATGGAGATGTGACGGCCATCAGGATTTGACATTGTCTTGTGTCGCCATGATCGACACGAATGAGAGGTCTCCATCCATCAGAATTGAAACGGCGATCGAACACCGGGATCACGTTGCCGGGTGGGTCCCTGACGCTCCTCCCCGGCACGGCCGGCTGCCGGTGGTGGAGCCTCGATCGCGTGGTCGCGTCGGGCGACCGGTCGACCCATGGATGCGAGGGAGGCATGAACCTCGTAAATGCTCGCCGGACCATCCGGCCCGGCTAGCCCCAGCCCCAGCCCCAGCCTCTCCACGTCTCCTCTCCTGTGTGGGCGTCCACCTCACGCGGTGACGCCCAGGGACCATTCAATGCGGCGAGACAGAGGGATATGCAAGCGCGTCTCCAGCTAGCGCCAAGCCCATCTCATGTCACGCGTGCATGGATCCATCCAGCCCTGCCATCCATCCCCGGCCTCTGCAGGCGCCGATCAGTTCGCGGCGCAGTCCTAGAGCTTCCTGTTGGCTTATATTACCCCGGCGATCGTGACGTCCAGCGTTTTATTACAGGATTTTTTTTTACCGCGTTCCACCTTGTGCATGCTACGTGCGTCTGCTTCGTCGTGGCATGCATGCGATAAGCCAGAAGATCTCGTGCAGCTCCGTGTGACGCCAAGCAGTGCAAGCAATAAAATCGACGAAGCACGCATACGGGTTCGGACTAGGAGGCATAGCTACAGGCAATGCAAATGCCGATGCATGCATTGCATGTGCGCGCGCATGCAGGGCACAGGAACAAGAAGAAGGCCCATGACCCGTCGACCGATCGGGCCTCCATGAATGCATGCACGCACGCATGCAGTCAAAGAAACAAGCCAACCATCCGTGCATGCGGCGCGCCTACGAAATTAAGTCCATGCTATTCCCACCCCGCGCACATGCACGTTTCGATTCGGCACGTACGTACGTGTATGTATGTATGTATGTATGTATGTAACGTACGGTCGATACATGCATGCGTCGATCCTTGCCGAAAGAAACGCCGGTCGAGCGACTCTCCAGGTTGGCGTCACACCTATATACCTAAACCTAAAGATGGATCGCGTGTGACAGAGAGGCCGGAGGAGAGAACCCATTGATGGCTTGCTGACCTTGGTACGTGGAGGAGCACAGTGTAATCGGTCGTGTTCCGATCGATCGATCGGTCATGTGGTTTCTGCTTCATGATTGAGAGGGTGCTTAGGTCGCTTGGCCTTGGTGTTTGTTGGTTTGCCCATCCAAGGTGCGGATAGATCTTCTGCGTGACTGGATCGAGCTGGATTAGGGTTTGTGTCTGCTATTGCGGTGCACTATGATCATACGTATATGTTAGCATGGGCCGTGCTACGGTGAGTCGGGTGATAACTTCCGGTTATCCGCCGCCTCCTCCACCGTCAGATCATCCATGATCAAGCGGCCTGCACTGCACTGTATCCTTCATCTCGCTCATCTTTCCTTCGCAACACTGCTCATGTTTCTGAAACATCAACGAAGCTGGAATTCGCCACACGCATCCATCCTTCGCGAGAACAACATCGAAACATGGTCATGTTTTAGAAACATCGGCGAAGTTGCAATTCGGCAAGCTCGCAGACTCGCATCTCCGCAGCATCAACGATGTTTCGGAAACGATGGTGAACTTGAAATCCAGCGAGCTCGCGGCACCCACACCTCCACCAGCAAGAGTCAAAAAAATTTCTCCTATTCCAACCTCAATTATTCTTCACTTGTCAAGCATCATGTGGTGGGGAATGATCCATGCACATATACCTAGTTCAATATATATACCTGGGTTTAATAAGTCACCTCCCAATTTTCTTACCACTGGATATAAGCCTCCATATAACCCACGTCTTCCTCTGGTCCGATGGAAACATTTTTTTTCTTCTAAAAATATGCTTTCAGTGTCAGCAATCATGGAAGATTATATGATAGTTGAGTATGTGGAATTTGCTAAATCAAAACTCTTACATAGGCCATTTCTGAAAATAAGATGAATTAAATTGGTTGATGACTAAAAATATAGTTTGTTAAGTTTCAAGAGAGTTTATGATCTAACATGTGAATAGTTTGCTACTTGATCATTAGAAGTTTTATGAGAAATAAGGTGTTGTTTATGTTATATAATGATGGTAGAAAAAGTTCACATGGCGCGCCTTAGGGGGGTCGAGAGTGCCATCTGAGCTTGTGGGGCCCTTGTAACTCCCTTTGATGTGATTCCAACACTGAAAAATCCTATAAATTGAGAAACCCCGGAAAGAAACCTAAAACTTTTACTCTACCGCCGTAAGGCTCTATTCCGAAGCGATCTCATCTGGAGGCCTTTTCCGGCTCCCTGCCAGAGGGAGAAGCAATCACGGAGGCCATCTTTATCATCCTTGTTGCCTACATGGTGATGCGTGAGTTGTTCATCCTCGGGGTTGAGGGTTTTGTACCAGTACCTATGTGTTCTCTCTCTCTCTCTCTCTCTCTCTCTCTTGATTTGGCACGATCTTCTTTATCAATATAGGTGAATCTTATGGTGTTCTTCCCTCTATCTCTTTTGTGGTGAGTTGGGTATTGCTCTTTGAGGTCTTTTTGTTATCGGATTGAATACTTTAGATTTGAGATTACATGATGCATGTCTCACTCGCGAATACTCGTGGTGACATTGGGGTATCTAGGTGACATTAGAGTTGATTGATGCATATCATATGATGTTGTCATAGTACGATCTCTAGAACTATTTGTGACACTTTGGGATGGTTCATAAGATCGATTGAAAACACAACTTTGAGGTGGTTTATTACCTACATGATTTCATCCTACTTTCTTTGATGGGAATAGACTTTGGAGTGATTTTTTGCCGCACTTTGAGGGATTACTATACGATTCAATCATGTTAGTGATGTTGAGAGATTGCATTAGTGAAAGTATGAACCCCATGCCTTGTTTTCAAGCATTGCAATACCGTTTGTGCTCACTTTTTATCACTTGCTACCTTACTATTTTTTATTATTTCAGATTATAAAAATCTACATCTACTATCCATACTACACTTGTATCATCATCTCTTCGCCAAACTAGTGCACGCGCACCTATACAATTTACCATTGTATTGGGTGTGTCGAGGACACAAGAGCTTTCTTGTATTTGATTGCAGGGTTGTTTGAGGGAGAACCATATTCATGCTACATCTCCCATGGATTGATAAATCTTAGGTCATCCACTTGAGGGATATTTGTTGCGGTGCTACAAAACTCTGCGCTTGGAGACCCAATATAGTCTACAAGAATAAAATTGTGTAGTAGACATCAACGCCCTCCCCAGGCAATGAAATAATTCACACGTGCGGGAGATCTTATTCACCGTGCAAAGCGTCGAAGGACGACCAAATAAGCATGCCAGTCTTCCTATTGGGCCTCAGTCCATCTGGGGAAGTGAAGAAAAAACAAAGAGGAAGGAAAAATGAGAAAAAACATAGAGAGAATATTTAAAATATTTCAAAAACAATAAAATGTTTAGAAATTTTGAAAACATTGTATTAAATAATGGAAAATATGTATATATTTGAAAAAATGTTTATGAATTTTGAAAATGTCCATGAATTAAAAATATTCACATATTTAGAAAATTATCAAAAAATTAGAAAATTATGATAAATTTAAAAAATTATCCCTCAAATTAAAAACATGTTCACTTATTTAAAAAATGATCTTGAATTTTGAAGGAAGTTCCCAAATTTCCGAAATGTTAACGGGTTTAAACAAAATCATGAACTAAAAAAAAGTTTACAGATTTGAATATTTGTCTATCAATCAGCATAGGAACGCCACATCCGATTCACTCTTTGACATGTAGGGCCATGAATTAATGCCTGGATGTACCAGAAGGCTCTCATTCCTGAACAGCTTTTCCGAGGGTAACTAGGGACTTTATTAAATGATCAAAGTGTATGGGATACAAATTATGTCAGGCACTACCCCTAGCCCTGTTACAAGAGTGGAAGCTACTTTAGCTAAATCATGCGCTTGAGAGTGAACAGGTTAGTAACTCAACAGATACCAGGTCGGTAGGCTGGGCTTTCAAGGCCCAGAGGCTCAGGAACCCATCCCTGTTTGGCCCGTTTGGCCCGTCTATATCGCTTGGCAGGCAAAAAAAAAATCTGCTCCCGAGGGAAACGTTGTGGTGCGAGTCTACTGGGTGGAAAAGACCCAAAAACCCACGAGCATGCCCATGCAGCAGCGCGGCCGGCGGCGTGCCCAGGTATGCAAACAGCACCCGCAGCAGTGGAAGAGCATCGGTCCCTTCGCCCACGCGGCTCCTTGAGACTCGAGGCCAACCAAAATCCTTTTTTTATCAGCCCAGGTCAAAACTTGCAGTAGTGCTGCTCCTACTCTCTGCGTACGTACTACTCCTACCACAGCTGTGCTTCACGTATACTACATGGATGTATATGTGATGAACTGATATCACACGGTGATCCAACTCAGAACAAAAGAAAAGAACACACGGTGATTAAAGCTACTCTAGCAAACAATGAGATGCCGTCGTATTGACATCGATATATTACGTGCATGCGCACACGACCATACAGTCTGGATGGTCTTGTCTTTATCCTTGGCTTCAAGCTAGAGATGAACTGTACGTGTACGCTCCAGCAGTCTGTCTGTGAATGTAACAGGTAACAGCTCACTCGGTAATTACGCCGGGTTACGGGGTCCAGCACATTTGTCCAGCTGTGCATTTTTTTTTCTCACGCTACCCAGGAAAAAAAACGACCCTATACTAGTTTTTTTTTTCAAAAGGAGTACCCGGTCTCTGCATCAAGCAATGCACACAGACAGCTTTATTAATTATTTAACAGAGTCCGACAAAGTAGATACACGGATCACCCAAAGCTATCTTTCTGACGATCTCAATCGCTACACCTACAAGTCTTATGAAGTGCCCTGACGCATCCACACACACCATCTAATCCGATGGCCATCCTAGGTTGCCTGACTGAGCCGAGAGCACCAACCGGTGTAGCAGACCCTCAACACACATTGCATGCGCACAATGAAGAATTTGCCGCCGACATCTTCCGTCGTCTCATCTTTAGGAGAGATCAATGCATATGCCTTGTCAGGCCCAACTGTCGTCGATGCCAACACGGCGCCATACAGCACCACCATCCTGCGCGCGTCCATCAACACGCGACCATCACCGAGACTGCACTGTCCCATGCCACTAAGACCCGTTGTTGTCCCCGCGTCAGATGCCACACCACTCCACCTTCGCGAACACCGCCTGCTACCACTGGTCCCATCCCCTTCACCTGCAAGTCCTCCGACCGAGCACCCGAATACCCCAGGTGGCACCTCCAAGAAGGACACGACACACGTTGTGCCACCGCCGCCCAATCCAAGGGGATTTTGGGTCTTCACCCGAACATGGGTCGGGGTGGAGGGGAGGACCTCGACGACGCCTGTGAGAAGGAAAGCGACGATTGTGGCCGTTGCCACTGTCAGGACGAGCGGACCATCCAGAGTTTCTTCAGGTCCGGAGCCACCTCTACCAACACCCGCCGATGCACCGGGGCCGACGACCGAGGTCGCAAGACACCAAGTGCAGCCGGAGAGAGGATGCAACGAGGAGGAGATACATCGGCAACTGCCCGCCCACGCGGTCAAGAAGTCGCCCATCCACCACCCGCGAGTTCAGCCTGCCAAGGACATCGCCGCCATGCCTACTGGGGACGCCGCTCAAGGTCCAGATTCCTCCGTGAGGATTGGTGCGATGAGATCCACCGCTGCACGGCTCATGCCGTCTCCCGAGCCCGTCGCCGCCGGGAGCCACCACGTCGTCGGAGACCTGCACTCCATGGTCTGGGCGCCCGCGCACACCGCGCCGCAAGCCCGCCGCCGCCGGGAGTCACCGAAGTCGAGGGAGGGCACCCCGCGGATCTGGGAGCCCGCACCGCCCGTGGATCCGAGAGAGGAAGGACAGGCCCTCCGCCACTGCCATCGCATGCACGGGCTTTGCCCGTCGCCGACCACTGGCAGCGGCATAAGGGGAGGTGAGTCGTTGGGGAAGGTCTCAATGGCGGGGGTTGAAGCTTCCCATGTCGCCCGCGAGGGGGGCGACGCGAGAGGGAGGAGAGAAGAGGTTAAAATCCCGGCGGTTGAAGCATCGAACCCTTACTAGTACAGTATTGTATGTCGTATTTGTATCCTCATTTAAAACTTCATGCCATGTTTTACCATATTTAAGAGCAATGATTCCCTGTGTTTAACATATTTAAGGACGTTAATGTTTTCCCCATAAAATAACTTAAAAATTTGCAAAATTTGTCTTAAGAAAACAACTAATATGCCATGCATTTTGAAACTGGAGGATTATGTGCTTATGTTAGTTGCAGGCAACAGCATGGGAGGATGTTCGACTTAAGAACTGAAAGATTTATTGGGACTCTGGTGTAACTCAACTCAATTCTTAACAAACAAACCATAGCAAAACAACACTAATAAAACAATGCAAAGGTTCCGTGCAAAGAAACACATGAAACACAAGGGATTGTAGATTCTAATTTTGTGCTTCGTCATCGTGTTCTTGCAAATGCCAAATTCACATATTTGTATGGCTTGATGAATTAATAACATTATATAACCCCCAAAAATGGAAGTTATTTGTTATTTATTGATTTGCATGAACGGGCTAGTTCATCGAAAGCTGAATTGGTGAGTTGACTGCAAATTAATACTTTAGTTGATAGTAGAACCATATGGAGGGACCAAATCATTTTTTAGTTTTGGCATCTAAAAACTCCAAAGTAATTGTCATTGTCCACTAGTGTATTAGTACTAATTTCGTCATGTATGAATATAAATGATACGTGGTACAATTGAATACACATTTATTTGTTTAAAAACTCTGAGACCCTTTAACTTAATTGTGGTGGGCCGTTCACCATCAAAGTTACGATGTCGGCTAGGATTACGCCAGTCTGGTATGACTCACCCAGCGGCACGAACAAAGCTCAGCGAATTCATCAACTACCCTACTGGCACTGTTTACCTATAACATGATTGAATTTCATTGGACAAAAGATCCTTGACAATTGGATATTTGTGTCCTTATGCCATTTTTTATCCTTGACAATTTCACATGATTGAATTTCATTGGACAAAAGATCCTTGACATGTTTTACCGTAATAGTTCCACGCATTAGCTGATTTATTAAGGATTGAGACGGATTTGAGCATTGTTGCCATGTTCAATTTATATGCACTTGACCATCAAAACAAGTTTAATTTATTTGTGCTTGTGTTGACTATAGCCATTTTGGCAATGAAGGAGGGTTTCAACCTACCTGTCATGCTGGGAAAAAGATGGCTCAAAAGATGTATTGCAAAACGCAAATCAAACACGAGTCTTAAAAATGAACCCTAAATGAAACCGTACAACAGAAACGATGTAGGGAATTAATAGACCTTGAGCCATTTAAATAATTTTTATGTTCTTTATTTATTGAAATGTAATCGTCGCCCTGTTGAACCCTTAGGTCAAAAGCTTAATACTCAAACATCATGACAAAGATAATAAATATATAATTCTGACATCGTGTATATATCATCATTTACATTAGCATCAATCTGATGTGTAAGGCCTGGAGGTCACGGGTGAAGGGGGCGTTAAAATAATTACCAGTCACCTTCTTCAATACCTTGATCTTTTTGAATGAATTTGTCGTTACATGCCTTCAATACTTATTATAGATATATCATCGTATTTATAAACTTGGGATCACAACTACATCTTTGAACCTGGTTAAATTCCCAAAAACTTAATCCTCTTGTGAATTAACACTACATCTAGCATGTTACAAACTCTAAGGACACTAAGCTAATTTAGCTTGGATTTGAATTATCAGTGACACAATGGATACATATTGTATCTACGCATAAATTGTTCTTAGGTTTTTGGGTGACTTTATGATAAGGTTTTCGAAGGGGAGCCTTGGCGCAGCGATAAAGCTATTGCCTTGTGACCATGAGACCACGGGTTTGAGTCCTGGAAATGGCCTCTTGCAGAAATGTGGGGAAAGGCTGCATGTTATAGATCCAAAGTGGTTGAACTCTTTCCTGGACCCTAAACAAGTCGGAGCTACATGCACTGGGCTGCCCTTTTTTATGATAAGGTTTTCAAATTTAGGAGCATCATGTAACTACTTTCTTGTAAAAGAGGATATGACTCCATAGGAAATGTGTAATGTAGGAGCATCATGTAACTACTTTCTTGTAAAAGAGGATATGACTCCATAGGAAATGTGTAATGTAGTACAATTAAATGTTTTAGTTTATGGCACCCAAGAAACTCCAACTCAGCGTCTTTTTACTGCTACTAAATCAATACAAATGTCACCATAAGAATATTGTAAAAGATGTGTAGTACAATTGAATATATTTTTATTCTTGTAAAACTCAGACACCCTTGAACTTAATTATGGTGAGGCGCTCACCATCAAAAATATAACGTCGCCTAGGTTTCACGAGTATAGTATGATTTAACCCAAAATGCAAACGAAGCTTAGTAAGTTCATGAACTACTCTTTGGCAATTTTGACCAATCACGCGATTGAATGTCATTAGGCTAAAGATCCTAAATTGTTGGGTGCTTGTGGATTTATGATATTTCTATCAAATATAAAACTTTATGACATGTCTTACCATATCCAACAATAATAGTTCCTTGCATTACTATATTTAAGGATTGAGTGATATTTGAACGTTGTTGTCATCTCCAATTTATGTGCACTTGAAGGTCAAATGAGTTTCATTTATCTGTGCTTGTATTGACTACAATCGATTTCGTAACAAAGGATGGTTTAAACTTACCTGTCTTGCAGGGAAAAAGGAAAGATAATTCAAAAGATATACTCAAACTAGAATCTTGATAACGAACCCTAAATGACACCACACAAATCAAAAATATTGAGGAATTAATACCCCTTAAGCAATTTCAACTAACTTGTGTTCGTTATTTACTGAACCTACGCATCGACAAGTTCAAACCATGAGGTCTAAAGCTTAAGACTCAGATAACATGACAAAGATAATTAATATTTGCATATGTCAGCATGTAGTTAATCAATAATTATGTTGACATTGATCTCACATGTAAAGCCTTGTAGGTCTCGGATGAAGGGGGGAGTTAAAATAACTATACCAGTCACCTTTTTTGAAATACCTATATCTTTTCAAATGAGTTTGTCGTTACATGCCTCTAGTAGGTATTATAGACATATTCAAATAATTGTATAGTAGTGATCCAAATTTGATCTTTAAACCGGTGGGAATGCCAAAAAAAAGGTGTTGTTAATTTGTTATTGTGAACTAGAGTTAGATACAAGGCAAGAGGAAACTTATAAAGATAATCAAAAACATATACACTACTTTACACGTGGTGTACTCCCAGTGCACCCACGTATCTTGACACATAGTAAATTTCCTAAAATTTGTGAAATAATTCAGAACATTAGTGCTACATGTATCTACCATTTTACAAACTCTAAGTGAAAAAAAGATAATGCGAGACAATTCATACATATTGTATATATGCCTTCAATTTTACTTAGCTTTTTTGGTAACTTCTACGCTGATATTTTCCAAGTTAGGAGCACCCGGTGACCGCATGCTTAGAGTAGAGGACACAGCTTCATTGGAAATGCTAATGTAGTACAATTAAACATTCTTGTTGATGGCACCCAGGAAACTCCAGGAACAAGTGCCTTTGTTCTACAAGTATCAATACAAATTTCACCATATATGAGTATTGGAAAATGATATGTAGTACAATTGAATATATTTTTTCATTCTTTTAAAACTCAGACCCCGTTCAACTTAATTACCTAAGTTACATGAAGGGCGTATTACTCACTTACGGTATGCCGATGACGCACTTATTATCATCAAGAATGATCCAAATAGTGTAATAAACTTGAAGATCTTTTTTAGAAAAGGAGGATGACCCCCGGCCTCTGCATCTGGAAGATGCATACGGCCATTTTATTGATTATTCTCGAGGACCTTACAAAGTAGTACAACAATATGCCTGAATCCGCCATCTTGGCAACATCTGCCGCTACTCCAATCCATATGATGAAGGGGTCCAAGCTGGGCCAAATACCCAGTCTCACCTAAGCCTAACATCTAAAGCCGGAGGCCCCGACCGAGCCACATACCGGGTCGGGGCACAAACCGGTCTGACGCACTCACATGTGTCGTCGCCGCCATCTTCCACTAGTTCATCTTCAGAGCAGATTGAGGTGCCAACCTTGGTAGGTGCCTCCGCCATCAACGCCACCTTGACGCCAAACGACGACCGCCACCTACGTGAGTCCATCTCCGAGCAACGGACGCAGATCCATGCCAGGATAGGTCCGCACCACTAATACGTCTCCAACATATATATAATTTATGAAGTATTCATGCTATTATATTATCCACCTTGGATGTTTTATATGCATTTATATGCTATTTTATATGGTTTTTGGGACTAACCGAGAGCCCAGTGACAGTTTCTGTTTTTCCTTGTTTTTGAGTTTTACAGAAAGGAATATCAAACGGAGTCCAATTGACGTGCCAATTTTTGACGATTTTTTATGGACCAAAAGAAGACCCTGGAGTAAAAGAGTTGGACCAGAAGAGTCCCGGGCTGTCCGCGAGGGTGGGGGGCGTGGGCCCCTGCCTCGTGGACGCCTCGGGCACCTCCTTGACGTGAGACCGACGCCAAAAATTCCTATAAATACAGAAACCTCGGAAAATTAACCTAAATCGGGAGTTCGGACGCTAGAAGCCTCCGTAGCCACCAAAAACCAATCTAGGCCCTCTCTGGCACCCTGCCGGAGGGGGCTATCATCACCAGAGGGCATGGAGGAGGATCCCGGAGGGGCCATCATCACCATGAAGGCCAAGGACCAGAGGGGGAACCTCTCCCCATCCAGGGGGAGGCCATGGAGGAGGAAGCACAAGAGGGAGAACCTCTCTTCCTCTCTCTTGGTGGCACCAGAGTGCCATCGAGAGGGGAATCATCGCCACGGTGATCGTCTTCATCAACATCACCATCATCATCACCATCCTCACCTATTTTACGCGGTCCACTCTCCCGCACCCGGCTGTAATCCCTACTTGAACATGGTGCTTTATGCCACATATTATGATCCAATGATGTGTTGCCATCCTATGATGTTTTGAGTAGATATCTTTTGTCTTTGGGTTGATTGATGATCTAGATTGGTATGAGTTGTATGTTTTACTTTGGTGTTGTCCTATGGTGCCCTCCGTGTCGCGCAAGCGTGAGGGATTCCCGTTGTAGGGTGTTGCAATGCGTTTATGATTCGCTTATACTGGGTTGCGTGAGTGACTGAAACACAAACCCGAGTAAGGGGGTTATTATGTATGGGATAAAGAGGACTTGATGCTTTAATGTTATGGTTGGGTTTTACCTTAATGATCTTTAGTAGTTGCGGATGCTTGCTAAAGTTCCAATCATAAGTGCATATGATCCAAGTAGATAAAGTATGTTAGCTTATGCCTCTCCCTCATATGAAACTGCAATAGTGATTACCGTTCTTGTTGACAATTGCCTAGGACAATTCCGCACACCGATCCACCATTATTTCACACTCGCTATTTATAATAATTAGTAATATATTCTAACTTCATGATAATAGCACCTACTTTTATATTTTACCTCTCCGATATCATGCAAAGTTATCCACTTCATACCCACAACGTAGTTTTATTTCTCGTTGCTAGTTGGAAGCCAACATTCGGTGTACGTAGAGTCGTATCAGTGGCAGATAGGGCTTGAGAGAATATTGATCTTACCTTTAGCTCCTTGTGGGTTCGACACTCCATACTTATCACTTCCACCTTTGGAAATTGCTACGATGATTCCCTGCACTTGGGGATTATCAAGCTCTTTTCTAGCGCCGTTGCCGGGGAGCAATAGCGTGGGGTTGATATTCTCGTGTGTGCTTGTTTGCTTTATTCACTAAGTAGATTTTGTTTTTCCTTTTTGTTTCTGTTTAGTTGTGGGTGAAACATACAAAAAAAATTCAAGAATGAAAATACAAAAAAATTACTTGCCTCTCATGCCTAAAAAGTTTTTCAAAAAGAGAAGTGATTGGAAAGTTATGCATTGAAGAAGTGAGGGTCGACCTTGAGCACTTGTGTTCATGCTCATGGAAACAATGTAGAATTTTTAATGGAATTTTCTCTGTAAATAATTATCCCCTTGTATATATCCATTGTATTATAAAAAGAATGTGCCAAGCTTTGGGTTTAGGATGATTAGATTGCTTGTTTACTATGTGTAGAACAAAAACAGGAACTTTGGCTGTAGCGCATGAATTTACATTTTTTTACTGGAAAGTCAAATGGGTCTGAAACTTTTTGCACATTACTTCTGTACAAATTGTTCAAATTGTAAAATTTGTTTCATAATTATTGGAGTTACAGAAGTTTACTAAACTTCCAGATTACTACAGACTGTCATGTCTTAGACAGATTCTGTTTTTCGCGTGTTGTTTGCTTATTTTGATGAATCTATGGCTAGTATCGGAGGGTATGGACCATGGATGAGTTTGAATAAAGTATATATTACACCAATATGAATTTATAATGAGTTCACAACAGTACCTAAAGGTAGTGATTTGCTTTATTATACTAACGGATCTCACAAAGTTTTTGTTAAAGTTTTGTGTAGATGAAGTGTTCGAAGAACAAGGAGTTACCAATGTGAGAAGAATAAAGAGAGTCAAGAGCTCAAGCTTGGGGATGCCCAAGGCACCCCAAGTAAATATTCTAATGATACTCAAGCATCTAAGCTTGGGGATGCCCCGGTTGGCATCCCATCTTTCTTCTTCAACAATTATCGGTATACCTCGGTTTTCGTTTTGTTCACATGATTTGTGTCCTTTGTGTTTTTATTTTTTCTTTAAGAACCATGCTAGTATGAGATATCTCTTCATTGGTTTATAGAATGCTTCATGTGCTTCACTTATATCTTTTAAGTATGATCTTATAGAATTGCTCTTTGAGCTTCACTTAAATCTTTTGAGTATGGTTCCATAGAATGCTTCATGTGCTTCACTTATACATTTTGAGCTTGAATATTGGTTAGTCTATGTTAATTGTAGAACGCTCCATGAACTTCACTTATATCTTTTGGAGTATGAATAATACTACCATCTAAAGCGGGTTTGGAAGAGTGTCAACTTTAGGAACTAGTGATCCCGCTATTCCGAATGAGAAGAATTTTGCTTATGTGGAGAGTAGAAAAATTTCTATGCTTGTAGATCTTGAAAATAATGCTTTATGAGGTGGTTATATTGTTGAATTCATTCATGATGCTACTGAAAATTGTTATGAGGGAGGAATATATGCTTGTAGGAGTTGCAATAATATCAAGTTTCCTCTCTATATGCTTGAAGCTTTGAAGTTATACTTGTTTTGCCTTCCTATGCTAGTTGATTCTTGCTCCTATAAATTATGTACTAAAAAAATCCCTAGGCATAGGAAGTGGGTTAGAATTAAATATGCTAGTCATATTCTTCATGATGCTCCCTTTATGTTTTAATTCTTATCTTTTATGTGAGCATCATTGAAATCATCATGCCTAGCTAAAATGCATTAAATAAAAGCGCTTGTTGGGAGACAACCCAATATTTACCCTTACTGTCTTGTGTGTTACCATGGTTAAGATACTGTAGTAATCATGTTTTATAGCTTTTGTTTCAATAAAGTGCCAAGTAAGACATTTGGGAAGACTTGGGTGAAAGTTAATGTGATCTTGTTGTAAAAAACAGAAACTTTGCGCTCACGAGATTAGCTGCCATTTTTTTACAGAAGAGTGATTTGGTGCTGATTCATTATGCAGAAGATTAATATACAAATTCCTCACGTCCACCAATTTATTTCATAATTATTTGAGTAGCAGAAGTATGGTTAGTGTTCAGATCATTACAGACTGTTCTGTTTCTGACAGATTCTGTTTTCATTGCATAGTTTGCTTGTTTTCTAGTTTCTATGACTTATATTCCTCAATATAAATTACAGAAATGATATGGTACAGTAGGTATTGTGTGAGAACAATTATGAACCTTGTCTTTGACAGTACCAAAGTGAATGGTTTACTCTTTATCATACTAACCTATCTCACGAAGTTCCGTTAAGTTTTGTGTGATTGAAGTTTTCAAGCTTTGTGTGAGATATTGATATGAGGAGAATAAGGTGTGGAAAGACCATAAGCTTGGGGATGCCCGAGGCACCCCAAGGTAATATTTAAGGAAGACTCAAGCGCTTAAGCTTGGGGATGCCCCGGAAGGCATCCCCTCTTTCGTCTTCAAAACTATCGGTATACCTTACTCGGAGCTATATTTTTATTCGTCACATGATATGTGTTTTGCTTGGAGCGTATTTTCAATTTTACTTGCTGTTTGGATAAAATCATTGGATCTGAATTATTAAATGAAAAATAATCCTCCCATGGCTAGTTAATTATTTGACTACTCAGTGTCCTTCACTATTATCTTTTGGAGTAGTTTGTCATTTACTCACGTGCTTCACGTATATCCTATGAGTAAATGGTTGAATAATTGAACATCATAAATCTGAATTTATATATGTTTCATATGCTCATACCTTGGGGAGTAATGACTTCACATAGAATAAGTATAGGTAGTAAATTTATTGAAAGTTAGCAAACGTAGAATTGGTCACTTGAACAATTCATGAAAGAATATTGAAGGAAGAGAGATTTCACATATAAATATACTATCTTGGAAATCTTTTGTAATTATGAGCACTCATTAAAATATGACATGCTAAAAGGTTGATGTCGGACAAGGAAGACAACGTAATGGGTTATGTTTTCTTATATCCGAAATAAAGTATATTGTCTTGGATCATTCAACATGTTGAGCTTGCTTTTCCCCCTCATGCTAGCCAAATTCTTTGCACCAAGTAGAGATACTACTTGTGCTTCCAAACATTCCTTAAACTAGTTTTTTCATGCGAGTTCACCCTACCTACCTATGGATTGAGTAAGATCCTTCAAGTAAGTTGTCATCGGTGCATGCAATAAAAATTTCCTTCTAAATATGTATGATCTATTAATGTGGAGAAAATAAGCTTTATACGATCGTGTGATGTGGAAGAAATAAAGCGACGGACTGCATAATAAAGTTCCGTATCACAAGTGGCAATATAAAGTGGCGTTCTTTTGCATTAAGATTTTGTGCATCCAACCATAAAAGCGCATGACACCCTCTGCTTCCCTCTGCGAAGGGCCTATCTTTTACTTTTATCTTCTACCATTATGCAAGAGTCATGATGATCTTCACCTTTCCTTTTTACATTTTATCCTTTGGCAAGCACATTGTGTTGGAAAGATCCTGATCCAATTGGATGTAAGTTCTCATGAACTATTGTTGTTGACATTACCCTTGAGGTAAAATGTTGGGAGGCAAAACTATAAGCCCCTATCTTTCTCTATGTCCGATTAAAACTTTGAACCCATAAATATCACGTGAGTGTCAGCAATTGTGAAAGACTAAATGATAGTTGAGTATGTGGAGTTTGCTAAATCAAAGCTCTGACATAGACCCTTCCTGAAAGTAAGATGAATTGCAATTGTTTGATGACTGAGAATATAGTTTGTTAGTTTCAAGAGAGTTTATGATCTATACTTTAACATGTGAATAGCTTGTTACTTGATCATGAAAAGTTCTATGAAAATGAGCTACTGTTATGATATATAATGATGCTAGAAAAAGTGATTGGAACTATCATTGATGAAACTTATGCACTTGCTAGCATTCACACTTCATAAATTATTTCTTTTATCATTTACCTACTCGAGGACGAGCAGGAATTAAGCTTGGGGATGCTGATACGTCTCCAACGTATCTATAATTTATGAAGTATTCATGCTATTATATTATCAACCTTGGATGTTTTATATGCATTTATATGCTATTTTATATGGTTTTTGGGACTAACCTATTAACCTAGAGCCCAGTGCCAGTTTCTGTTTTTTCCTTGTTTTTGAGTTTTACAGAAAGGAATATCAAACGGAGTCCAATTGACGTGCCAATTTTTGACGATCTTTTATGGACCAAAAGAAGATCCCGGAGTAAAAGAGTTGGGCCAGAAGAGTCCCGGGCTGTCCACGAGGGTGGGGGGGGGGGGGCGCCCACCCCCCCTGGGCGAGGGCCCCTGCCTCGTGGACGCCTCGGGCACCTCCTTGACGTGAGACCGACGCCAAAAATTCTTATAAATACAGAAACCTCGGAAAATTAACCTAGATCGGAAGTTCCGCCGCCAGAAGCCTCCGTAGCCACCAAAAACCAATCTAGGCCCTCTCTGGGGCCATCATCACCAGAGGGCATGGAGGAGGATCCCGGAGGGGCAATCATCACCATGAAGGCCAAGGACCAGAGGGGGGAACCTCTCCCCATCCAGGGGGGAGGCCATGGAGGAGGAAGCACAAGGGGGAGAACCTCTCTTCCTCTCTCTTGGTGGCACCGGAGTGCCATCGAGAGGGGAATCATCGCCACGGTGATCGTCTTCATCAACATCACCATCATCATCACCATCCTCAGCTATTTTACACGGTCCACTCTCCCGCACCCGGCTGTAATCCCTACTTGAACATGGTGCTTTATGCCACATATTATGATCCAATGATGTGTTGCCATCCTATGATGTTTTGAGTAGATATCTTTTGTCTTTGGGTTGATTGATGATCTAGATTGGTATGAGTTGTATGTTTTACTTTGGTGATGTCCTATGGTGCCCTCCGTGTCGCGCAAGCGTGAGGGATTCCCGCTATAGGGTGTTGCAATATGTTTATGATTCACTTATACTGGGTTGCATGAGTGACTGAAATACAAACCCGAGTAAGGGGGTTATTGCGTATGGGATAAAGAGGACTTGATGCTTTAATGCTATGGTTGGGTTTTACCTTAATGATCTTTAGTAGTTGCAGATGCTTGCTAGAGTTCCAATCATAAGTGCATATGATCCAAGTATAGAAAGTATGTTAGCTTATGCCTCTCCCTCGTATGAAACTGGAATAGTGATTACCGGTCTTGTTGACAATTGCATAGGACGATTCCGCACACCGATCCACCATTATTCCACACTCGCTATTTATAATATTTAGTAATATATTCTAACTTCATGATAACAGCACCTACTTTTATATTTTACCTCTCCGATATCATGCAAAGTTATCCACTTCATACCCACAACGTAGTTTTATTTCTCGTTGCTAGTTGGAAGCAAACGTTCGGTGTACGCAGAGTCGTATCAGTGGCAGATAGGGCTTGAGAGAATATTGATCTTACCATTAGCTACTTGTGGGTTCGACACTCCATACTTATCACTTCCACCTTTGGAAATTGCTACGATGATTCCCTGCACTTGGGGATTATCAACCACCGCCGTCGCCCACCACCCACAAGCGCCACCCAGCCCCAAGGTTCCCAAAGCGGCGCCTTCAAGAAGGGAACGACACCGTGAGCGCCGTCGCCGCCCAACAAAGTTAGGGCTTTCACCCGGGAGACCTAGGGGAAGGGGAAGTGAGGGGATCAGTCCATACCGACGCCTCCAAGGAGGTGAACAGCGCCCTCAGGCATCGCCGTCGACGCGGCCGGCGATGGCCGACCAGGGATTTCTCCCGAACTAGATCCCCAGCACCAGCAGCGCCTCCTGTACAGAATCGGCGACCCAAGGAAGCGCGGCCCGATGAGGTTGGCCCGCACGCCAAACAGGGGAGGAGGGGAGGCGCCAGATCGCGCGCACCGGCCATCGCAGAAACCGCTGCCAGCCGCCAACGACCACCGGATCCCGCCGCCCGCGCGGCCGGGACGCCAGATCCACCGCCCGCACGGCTGCTAGCCGGCCGTGCCTTGCCAATGAAGCCGCCGACCCAGATCCGAGGTTCCCCACGCAAAGACGGGCTTGCCCGGCGGCTGCCTCAGGGGCGGCGAGGAAGGGAAGAGGAGGAGGGGCGGCTAGGGAGGAGGAGGGAGGAGGAGGGGCGGCTAGGGAGGAGGAGGGGCAGCTAGGGTTCAGGTACAAAGATCTGGAGGTAGAAGAAAGCCAAACTTGAAGATCCTGCTTATGTGTTTTGAATCCATGTCGGTCCTAAAAATCAATTTTGACAAGAGCAAGGCGTATGTCACTAGAGGGAGTCTGGAGGACCACCATAGGGCCGCCCACATTATGAACTATCGTTTGGGAACCCTTTCGATCAAATACTTGGGTATGTCCTTAACCAATAAACATCTGACCATTGAGGACTTTCTCTTTATTACCGATCGGGTGGCTACAAGAGTTCAACCATGGTTTGGCAAATACTAGTAAACCGGAGAGAAAACCACCTTGATTAGTGCATGTCTTTCTAGCTTACCGATGTTCATCATGGGATTCTTTCTGCTTAAAGATGTAGTTCACTGACCTTGCTAGATCCAGCTTCTTGTGGGGTAAAGAACTTGGAAAACAGAAAGGTCACATGGTACACTAGAGTACCAATTGTGCTCCACAAGAGGTTGGGGCCTCGAAATCCTAAACATCAAGCACATAAGCTGGTGCTTAATGAGCAAGTGGGCATGGAAAATGCTCATCGGTCAAGGGGGGTTATGGCTCGACATTATCAAACATAAATATCTCCAGCTAGCTCCGGTCTCTACTGCCTCATGCAGAAATGGTTCAGAATTATGGAAGTCAATTTTGAAAATCTGTCATCTCCTTCGTGTAGGGGCGGTACTACTATTGGGAATGGCTAGATGCGTGGTTAGGTACGAAACCGTGTGCTTCCTGATTTCCAAGACTTTTTGCCACCTCATCACACCCAAATTCCTTAATTGGTGACAACAGGTGGAACGGACAGTGGTGTCTGGAATTCCGCATCTCCCTAGTACCAATTGAGGTTGACGAATGGACTAGCCTCGTATCTTTGTTGAGGGAGGTTGTCCCATCTATGGAAGAAGATTCATTTAGGTGGAAGCTCGAGCCTTTGGGCGAGTTCTCTCCCAGCTCGCTTTATCGTGTGTTGCATAACGGTGTTGCCCCTTTCCACATGATGGTTATTTGGAAAGCCCGAATCCTTTGGCAACTTGTGCGGGTGTAGAAATCCAGAAACGGCATGGACCGGGGGACGGTTTATGTCCGATGTGTGGGCAAATTGTGCGGGATAGATTGCCCTCAGTTCGCTAAAGCCAGGCAATTGCCTCATTTCTAAAAAAGTTATGAAGCTTAATGCTCGGACAAGGCGGAAAAGATAATTAATTTCTGCATCTGACATCATGTAGGTAATCAATACTAACGTTGACATCGATCTCACGTGTAACGCTCTGAGGTCCCGAATACATGGGAAGTTAAATAACGGTAGTACTCACCTTTTCAGCACTTCGATCTCTTTCTTTTGAAAATTTGCCGTTACATGCATTCAATATGTATTATACATATATTACAATACGACACATAAACCATGTCTTTCTTTCCCCTATCCCAAAGCGACTAGGGCAAAGCCTTCCTCCCCTAGAGCTCCGCCGGTGAGACCGGGGATTACCTCCCCTCCATCGGCCGCTGCGACCACCCATGGCGGGGCAGGGAATCTCGGTGCCTCGGCTCCGTCTAGTAGATAAGTTAGGATTTTAGTCCTCACAGCGGCAGCACCTCGGACGGATGGTGGCGCTTCTTCTTCGAGTCATTCTTTCGTGCTCCAACCCTCCTCAAGTTCATGGTGATGGATTGGACAGAGCTCTGACATAGATTCCTACCAGTCCCTCATGGCGACGAGGTTAGGGTTTCCCATTGAGCGTGAGAATTGGTGTTGGGTTCTTTGGATCAATTCAGGGTTCAATGGCGGCGAATGCAACTACATGGCACTGGTCCTTAGGGGCACGTGCATGAAGACTTTCTAGTTGCCATTCACAAGGCCATGCCGGCTTCGATATGGGACTAGTGACAACGACACATCGGCGGCTCGTTCTGGTAGGGGCAATGGTCATTTAGTGGTCTAGGGATCTCAATGTAATTTTTATTATGTTATTGGTGCTTTTTACTTATGGTGAACCTTAATAATAGATTTGAACCCTTCTAAAAAGTACATATATTACAATAACTATAGAATAGTGATCACAGTTACGTCTTTAAGGCTATTTAAATGCCCCCAAACATGTGAAGCTCTTGTGAATTAGACTCGGATACATGGCCAAGAGGAAAATTTTGAATGTAACCGAGAAACTATCCAATAATTCCACACATGCACCATTTGAAACATCTAAAAATTGCTAGAAATTTTGAAATAATTCATAACACGAATACTACATGTATATATCATGTTGCAAATTATAAGGGCAAAAGGGTAGGTCAACTCGGATTTGAATTTATGGTGAGACGATTAATACATATTGGGTCTATGCCATCAAATATTCATGGTTTTATGGTGAATTTACGATGATGTTTCCAACTTTAGGAGCACGTGGAGACCGCATTCTTAGAATAGAGGATACAACCTTATTGGGAATGTCTAATGTGGTGCAATTAAACATTTTTGTTTGTGGCTCTCAAGAAACTCCAAAAGAATTGTCTATGCTCTACTAATAAATTAATACAAAATTTACCTTATATGAATGTATTGTAAATTATCTGTAGTATAATTGAATATTTTTTCCTTTAAAACCTAAACAACCCTCAACTTAATTATTGTGAGGCTTTCACTATCAAAGATACAATGTCACCTACGATTTTGCCAGTCCGGTGTGACTACCCCAGTGACATAAACTAAGATTAACTAGTTTATGAACTACTATTTAGCACTGTTTAACATTCGCATCATAGATTTCATCAGACTAAAGATCCTAAAGTATTGGGTATTTGTTGCCTTATGGAAATTTCTGATATAAAACTTTATAACACGATTTAGCATATTCAACAATAATAGTTCCATGCATTACCAGATTTAAGGATTGAGAGAGATTTGAAAATTGTTGTCACGTTCAATTTATGTACACTTGACGGTCAAACAAGTTTAATTTATATGTGCATGTGTTTGTTGCAACCAATTTGACGTCAAAAGAGTGTTTTAACTTACATGTTCGTGCCACAAAATAAAAAGATGACTTGGAGGATGTATTGTAGAATGCAAACTCAGAACCCAAATCTCAACACTAAACCCTAAATGAAACCACATAAATCAACCAACACGGGAATTAATAGCCCTTAAGCATTTTCAACTACTTTGTTGTTTGTTATTTATTTAACTAGACGCATCAATGAGTTCAACCATGAGGTCTAAGCATAATACTCTAATAATGCGACAAAGAAAATTATTATCTGCATTCGACATCGTGTAGAATCTCCATTGCGGGATTCAAACCTAACCATTCAAGGAGAAGCAGTGGGAATGTCAGAACCTATGATCCCATAGGATTTTATTGAAAAGAATCCTAACACTTCATTGGGTGGGAAGGTGGAACAAACCAAAAAAAATATCTTGTTCTTGAGAAATGGCCGGGTCTGGCCCGTTCCACAAAAGATGTTTTTACAGGATCCCTATCCACAACAATTTTTACTTTTGGTTCTGGCAAGCATTTCGTAAAAGCAAGTCAGGAATACGATGGCGATGCAGCAACGATACACATTCCCGCAAGGGGCCATGAAATTAGGGGGAAGAGATATTTCTTATTCTAAGACAAATTACTATATCATAAGAAGTTTACCATTATGAGATGGCACTTGAGAGAGAACTTTAATCATACAAGCAATGCGGATTAATATAGAGATGCGAACCAATATTGTTTTCCTTGTGGGATATGAAGTACTCGTCTTTTGCGCAAGGCCTCGTGTCAAAAAACTTTCAACCATGTCCTACTACCTCGCCCATTTGTAGAGACCAACAGGTAAAAGGAGTTTTTGTTTCCTCTCATCGAGATAGAGGTAGGCAAAAGAGGGAATTTTGTCGGTTGTGTCTCATGGCATTCTGAACCCGGCTCATGTACTACATTAATGGGCAAATAGCCCAACCCTTGGAACCACCTACGGCTTCAAGTAGCAAAGAGCCGACATTGAGTTGCCAAACCTTTCCGTCGGTGTGGACTCTTGGGGAAGGTCAGCCTGTTATCCCTAAAGTAACTTTTATCTGTTGAGCGGCGAACCTTCCTACTTGTTCCTTTAGCTCCCACCACTGTCTTATGCAGCAAATAACCACCTAGGGAGTAGAAGGTCCTTATTCTTTTCTGTCCTTTTTGCTCTTTTGATGAAAACTCTTGTTTCACTCTCGCTCGCCGCTACAAATGGGGTCTTAGTTGATTGTCCTTCCTTTAGCTATTAGATGTGAATATAGTGAGTGTTCAACAAAGTATGCTAGCCATTGGCCTTATGTTCAGGATACTCCTTTCTATCCTTCCAATGTTTGGTTATAAGAGAATGTTGCTCTCCAAAAAATACCAATCTCTATCTGAATGACCAAACAAATACCTGCTAACGAACCGAACCCCCACCAATAACTAAGATTGCTAGGGGTTGGATAATCTATCAAATGTTGGTTAAGAGTGGGGATTATAGATTAGCTCAGTACAGGTAGTTACTTGATTGATCTAAGATGAAAAGGAGTCCAATTTTATTTTATTTTTGCAATTTCCATTATGTGCTTCACCTAGTGTTCAGACCAAAAATGCATCCATCCCACACTAAGTCATGAAATTCTCTGGAGAGACCGTTTTGTCTTTTGTGCCGAAGCTGTTTATAAATCACATGCCGAAAATACTAGAATACCTCGACTACCTAACTCTTTCATTTCTTGAGTGACAAACGTAGAGGCAGAAGAATGCCTTCTCGAGTCAAAAGAGTGCATTATATATTACGGCATTATTATATTCATAGAAAGGAGATTAAATGAGAAATCTTTGCCATCCAATCTGATTAGAATATCATAAAGTATAAGTGGCAGATTTTTTTGTAGGAATGTTTTATCAATTCATCTGTACCCCTGGCAAACTCGAATTTTCGTCAAAATGGTCCCTATATACATATGTATGAAATGCATATATGAAGTTCATATGTGGAGTTCCCTAGAATTTCATGTGATTCAGTAAACAAAATATAGATTCCATGATTGCTAGACCGATCCATAGGGATTGATAAATAGTGAGGATCAATACTTACGTTGACATCGATCTCACGTGTAACACATGGATGTCTCGGGTACAACTGAAGTTTAAATAACTGTACCACTCACCTTTTTCAATACTTTGATCATTTTGTTTGAATTTGTCGGTACATACCTTCAATAGCTATTTGTACATATATTAAAATATTTATAGAGTAGTGGTCGCTGTTACATCTTTAAACCCATGAAAATGCCCAAAAATGTGATGCTCTTGTGAACTAGAGTGAGATACATATTGGCCAAGAACAAAATTATAAATATAATCAATAAATTATCATGTACTTCCACTTGTGGAGTACTCCAAGTGCACCTTAGTGTTTTGACACATGTCAAAATTGCTATTTTTGGAAACAATTCAAAGCATTAATGTATACTATCTATCTATCTTGTCACAAATTCTGATGACAAAAGGGTAATTCAACTTTGATTTGAATTTTGGTTGTCACGATTGATACATATTGTATCTATGCCGGCAAATTATGTTACATTTTTTCATGAATTTTTATGATAAGGTTTTAAATTTAGGAGCAAAGGGGAGCACCACATACACGTGGAATAGATATACAACTCAATAGGAAATGTTTAATGTAGCACAATTTAACATGTTATTTATGGCACCCAAGAAGCTCCAAACAAGATCTTTGTAGCAATACTAGTACATTAATACAAAAATCTCACCTTATAGCACAACTAAACATTTTATTTATTGGCACCCAAGGAATTCAAAACAAAAATCTTTGTAGTAATACTAGTATATTGATACAAAAATCTCGATGTATATCGCCGAGAGTGAATTACACACTCTGCTTGCATGGAATAGAAGGTACAAACTCATCACAAAATGTTTAACGTATAACACAATTAAACATTTTGCTTATGGCACCCAAGGATCTCCAAACAATATCTTCGCAGTAATACCAGTACATTAATACAAAAATCACGTCATATATATATCGCCGAGAGTGAAAATACACACACGCTGATTGCATGCAATAGAGGATACAAACTCAATACGAAATGCTTAATATAGCACAATTAACACAAACAAGATATCTTCGTATTAATACCAGTACATTAATACAAAAAATCCCAGCGTATATCGCCGAGTGAAAATACACACACACACCACTGCTCCCCCCATCTCTCCTCTCTGACTCTACCCCTTCTTTCTTTCTTTCTCTCCCCTAGCAATTGCACTACGCCTTCCTCTTCTCAATAAATGCGATTGCACCGTCTCAACACTCTCCGGCAATAACTCCTCCTTCCTCCTCCACCATCCGCTCCACATTCCTCTCCCCCTTTCTTCCTCCTCCATCCTCCCCCCTCCATGGCCGCCCAGTTCGTCGTCCCCTTCCTCTAGATCTCTCCCCGTCGTCTCGCTGCCCCTCCTGAGCTCGCCGAATTTTGTCTCACGCAGCGCAACTCCTTCTACACACAAGCCACGGGGAGGGATCGGAGCTGCAAACATATATAGACACATACGATTCTCATCTTAGATCTCTCTCTGCCAAGTTCCTCCGGGCTGCCTCCTTCTGCTAGATCTGCTGCTGCTCGTGCTGTTGCGTGGCAAGCAAGATATATATACCCCTCTCTCCATATATAGGACTGTACTAGCACTATCTTTGTTGGAGGGGAAGGAGAGAGAGAGAGAGAGAGAGAGATGCCGATGTGTATGTGAGGAAATGGAAGGTGCGGGAAGCAGGAGCCGAGCGCTAGGGTTTGGGTGTTAGACAGGCTAGCAGCAAGGTTGAGAGTACCATGATGATCCCGGCGAGGCACATGCCGTCGTCGATGATCGGCCGGAGCAACGGCGGCGCGCCCTACGGATCCTCATCCGCACTGTCGCTCGGCCAGGTATTACGTTTTGTATATCTCCAGAAAGTTCAGTTTCGAGCTGAAAGAAATCTTGAGATTGGCTTAATTTTGCGTGTATTGCTTCCATTTCCGTTCTCTTCCTTTTGGAAAGAAAGATCAGTGCCTCGCAGGAGTCATTGCTGTTGGTGTTGCCTTTAATTTCTGCGTGATTACAACTCTCTTGTTTTGACTTGCATGTACTCATCTGATCCTTAATGATTTGCTCCTTTAATTTCTCCTTTGTTTCTATTTGCAAGTACCGATGCCGTCTGATTTGCTTCTTTAAATCCCCCTTGCTTTGATTTGCATATTTTGCCACTTTTTGTAGAGATGGAAGAGACAGGTACTCCTTGATTTGCATATAGGAGTACCGATCCGTCTCAAAATAATTTGTACTTTACCACTGGCTTTTTCCCTTGGGAAGAGGAGAGAGAAGGAGGGGGGTTATTAGGCGCGGCTGCTGTTCACACATAGATTAGGTCACCAGAGCTCAGAGCACACGAGGCCCCTTTCTTTAAGACCCGCTCCTATATAAACGGAGCAGATAAAGAAGACCACTGCAGCTATAGGTTGGGGGGCTAGAGAGAGAGGGGGAGACTTCACTCTCCTCAGTTCTTGATCTTTGCACACATCCAGAGGGGAGGGGAGGGGAGGGGAGTGGAGAATAGTGCTTGCTTCCACAGGTTTGCTGTTGCTTGCTTCCTTGTTCTTCCAAATCTATTGGTCTTTATGGCCAAACCTACCTTCTATTCTTCCTCTTCTATTCCTCACCCCTTTCTTTTTGCAATCTTGCTTTCACATCTCTGGAGAGAAAATGAGACATCAATAATCAAGGGAGAAATCAAAAGTTGCTTCACTTCTTCTCCCTCGATCCCTGATTTCTAGCTTAATTTCAGCTAGCTTTTCCATTCTGCCCCCCAAATTATTTGCCCGCACGAACACGTTTTTTTCCTCCCCAAACAGATTAGCATGAATTTTTGGATGGTTTTTACACGAAATTTTTCCGTTTCATCTTGGCCCTGAAACCTCTCCCCTTTCTCTGGCTACTAATTAATTAATACGCATACTTTCTCGCCTATGTGCGGTGTACTGCGACTTGCTACTTCGTAATTGAATGGATTAATCGCTTCTATGTTTAGCGGCACACCACTGACCGACGACGGACCTAAACTTTGCTTCCTCTATAAATTGCAGCCAAACCTGCTGGACGGCAGCAACCAGCACCTCCTGCCACACCACCTCCTGGAGCAGATCCCGGCGCGCGCGGCGGAGAGCGGCGACAACAACAACGGCAGCGTCGGCGGCGGCGTGGGCATGATCCGCGGGCGTGACTCCATGGACCCGCTGGGGGACGAGTTCGAGAGCCGGTCCGGCAGCGAGAACGTGGACGGCGACGCCGTAGACAACGCGGAGCAGGACCAGGACCCCAACCAGCGGCCGCGCAAGAAGCGCTACCACCGCCACACCCAGCACCAGATCCAGGAGATGGAAGCGTACGTATACCCAATCTCCTCCACATTTTGTTAATTACCACTGTGTATACTCTTCTAGTCCGTAATTGATTAGTCTAACATCAAGTATGCTCATTCATATCTGGTACCACTCCTTAATTCGTGCTCAATTCATTCTTGTTATCTTTCCTTGAATTTTCGCTTTGTTCTTGAATTGAGATGGAAGCATACGCTGATACACACTCCCCATTCCTTAATCATGCTCATTAAATACATACATATCTTGTATTTTTGGTTAATGATCTGTAGTCGGGTTAGTGCTACTGTTCTTTTCAATTCTTTCTTGATGTAATGTCTTGGATGGATGTTATCCACCCCTGCTTAAATGAATATGAATAAATTCTCACTTGTTCTAATTGCAATTAGATGGAAGTCTAGCTACTATACCAAGGAAAGAATACATACATACCAAATTTTGCTCATTCATCTCTTGCTATTGAAAGGCCATGCACAAGCACCAATTCCCAATGAATGAATGCTTCCCATTGTTCTAGAGATTTCAATTACTGCCAAAAAACAAAAGAAAACAACACACACATTTCATGTTTGTTGTTGGGGAGGTGGCCGAGGAGATTGGACGGGGAGTCGGGAAGAGAACAAAACAGTGTGGGTGGAACTGGATGGATGGATGTTCATACGAGACGCGCAAGTCAAATTGAGTCCTAGTAGTGTGGAGTGGACAAAGAGCGTACGTACGTACGCACCCCTACACGTTTCTAAGTTGACCGGGCCGGCCTGGGCCGAAAGCCGAGCGGGCAACCGTTTCTGTTGTCTTGCGCCCTTCCCCAAACAAACGCAGCATTCAAGGCCTACGTACGCGTTCACAGTTCACACTGCTGCTGGACTTCATTGTTTTTTTCTCTGGCTTTTTGGCCGCAACAATTAAATCGAGGATGCATGCATGGGTCGTGGAATTTTATATTAAAGCATGTTTTTCCGTTGCGGCATTGAAAATTGGGACGATGCATGATGTAATGTGTATGCATTGTATTTATTATATTTATGTATGTATGTACGCACGTATATGCAGGTTCTTCAAGGAGTGCCCGCACCCTGACGACAAGCAGCGCAAGGAGCTGAGCCGGGAGCTGGGGCTGGAGCCGCTCCAGGTCAAGTTCTGGTTCCAGAACAAGAGGACCCAGATGAAGGTAATTTTTTCACCCCTAACTAATTACTACATCCTGATCTAATTAATCACCATTGGAGATGAAAGTGGTGTCTTGCATTTCGGCTGTTGGGAAATGTGGTGGCGGCCGGCCGGCCGGAAAGAAAGAAGAGATCGAGGGCCGGCGGGCGTCGCAACCACCTCATTTAAGCCTCTGACCGGGGCAGCCAGCCATGCCGCTGCAGCACGCATTCATGGCCTGTTGCTATATCTGGACAAACTTCGCCCACACACACTCATACACACACACACACGCTGGCAGTCAGGTCATGCAGGCAGGCGGCAGCCCCATCTCCGCGTCTGCGTGCACACTGCCCGACGCTCCCATAGTCAAACCCCACAATCTTTGCTGCCATGCCGCCTACGTGTACAGTGACCTGGCCTGCCCACTGCATGCATGCATGCACCGTCAGCCGCATGCAATGCACATTGCACTGTCAGCTCACCCCACCTGTAAATGCAACGTGTTATGGCTGTTAATCTGATGGCGTTGGCGGTGCTGACTGCTGATCATGGATGGGTGCAGAACCAGCACGAGAGGCACGAGAACTCGCAGCTGCGGGCGGACAACGACAAGCTGCGGGCCGAGAACATGCGCTACAAGGAGGCGCTGAGCAGCGCGTCCTGCCCCAACTGCGGCGGCCCGGCGGCGCTCGGCGAGATGTCGTTCGACGAGCACCACCTCCGCGTCGAGAACGCACGCCTGCGCGACGAGATCGACCGCATCTCCGCCATCGCCGCCAAGTACGTCGGCAAGCCCATGGTGCCCTTCCCGGTGCTCTCCAGCCCGCTCGCCGCCGCCCCGGGCGCCTCCGCCTATGACGTCTTCGCCGGGGCTGCCTCCGTGCTGCAGGCGCCGCCCGACGACAAGCAGCAGGGCGTCGTGGTTGAGCTGGCTGTGGCTGCCATGGAGGAGCTGCTCCGCATGGCGCGCCTCGACGACCCGCTCTGGGCCACCACCGTGGACCAGACGCTCGCGCTGGACGAGGAGGAGTATGCAAGGATGTTCATCGACCCACGCGGCGGCCTTGGGCCGAAGCAGTATGGCCTCGTCTCCGAGGCATCGCGCGACGCCGCCGTCGTCATCATGACCCCCGCCAGCCTCGTCGAGATCCTCATGGACGTCGTAAGTACTCAACACTCATCGATCATTTCTTCTTTTTTCCGATCATTCATCGTTCATTGTGTTGACCTTAACTTTTGTGTCTGGAATTCATGCAGAACCAGTACGCGGCGGTGTTCTCGAGCATCGTGTCGAGGGCGGCGACCCTGGAGGTGCTGTCCACCGGCGTGGCTGGGTGCTACGACGGCGCGCTGCAGGTCATGTCGGTGGAGTTCCAGGTGCCGTCGCCGCTGGTGCCGACGAGGGAGAGCTACTTCGTGCGCTACTGCAAGCGCAACGCTGATGGGGCCTGGGCCGTCGTGGACGTGTCGCTGGACGGCCTGCAGGGGGTCAAGTGCCGGCGCAGGCCCTCCGGTTGCCTCATCCAGGAGGCGCCCAACGGCTACTCCAAGGTGACGTGGGTGGAGCACGTGGAGGTGGACGACAGGTCCGTGCACAACATCTACAAGCCGCTGGTCGGCTCTGGGCTCGCCTTCGGAGCGCGCCGGTGGGTCGGCGTCCTCGGCCGCCAGTGCGAGCGCCTCGCCAGCGCCATGGCCAGCAACATCCCCACCAGCGACATCGGAGGTACCCTATGTCATACACATGCATAGTTCATCTGCTCGCGATCACTAGCAGATCACTGACAGAGGTGCTCCACGTCCATGTGTGCAGTGATCACTAGCTCGGAGGGGAGGAAGAGCATGCTGAAGCTGGCCGAGAGGATGGTGGCAAGCTTCTGTGGCGGCGTGACGGCCTCTGTGGCGCACCAATGGACCACGCTGTCGGGCAGCGGCGCCGAGGACGTCAGGGTCATGACCAGGAAGAGCGTCGATGACCCCGGGAGGCCGCCCGGCATCGTCCTCAACGCCGCCACCTCCTTCTGGCTCCCCGTCCCGCCCAAGCGCGTCTTTGACTTCCTCCGCGATGAGACCTCTCGCAGCGAGGTATACACATCATCTATCACGAAAATGCTCATTGCCAATTTCTTGTAATTCTATTGTTGATGATGAACACTCATGTCTTGGTGTTGGCAGTGGGACATCCTCTCCAACGGCGGCATCGTTCAAGAAATGGCTCACATCGCCAATGGCCGCGACCATGGCAACTGCGTCTCACTCCTTCGTGTCAATGTAAGTACAAGAGAATCTGATCATGCAATAACCTCATGCGTGTGATAATCAAACTAACCATGGGTACTGACATATTGTGTGTTTATGTGCAGAGCACCAACTCGAACCAAAGCAACATGCTGATCCTGCAAGAGAGCTGCACAGACGCGTCAGGCTCCTACGTCATCTACGCGCCGGTGGACGTGGTGGCCATGAATGTGGTGCTCAACGGCGGCGACCCAGACTACGTCGCTCTCCTGCCATCAGGCTTCGCCATCCTGCCCGACGGTCCTGCAGGGACAATGCACGCCGCGGCAGGGGCAACCGGCACCGGTGGGTCGCTCCTGACGGTGGCGTTCCAGATCCTGGTGGACTCCGTCCCCACTGCCAAGCTCTCCCTAGGGTCGGTGGCCACCGTCAACAGCCTCATCGCCTGCACCGTGGAGCGCATCAAGACCGCCGTCATCTCCAATGGCGGCGCCTCACCCCCGCAGTAGCTTCGCTCAATTCATCAATCTTCCTATGTTCTGTATCAGAGGTAAGTCTGAAATCAAAACTTTTCGTAAGAAATGTATGTGTTGGGTTTTATCTGAATTCTCTGAAACATTTTGCACCTGATGCAGGAGCGGCAAAATTTTGGAGCCTTCATTAGTGGGAAGTCAAGAACGCACCTCAGACTCTCCTTGCCATGTGGTGCTCATAGCCACAGATTGTTCCCCGTGGATTCGACCGGGGAAACTCCGCGACTTCTTGGTTTCGTGCAAGAAAACATTTGCGAAAACAAGATGCGGTCACCACTATGCAAGGGCGGTTGGTTCGGGTATTGACTTCCTCTTTGTGTCGGCCTCTCGGATGCTGCTACCTCTGGGTTCCTTTTCTAGGGTTCTTCGTCGAGTACAAAAAACCGTCATTTTCTTCAGTCAGTCTTGTAATTCGTTCGACTTGTCGTTGTTGCTGCTGCTGTTTCAGACTTCCAGTGCTTTGTAGGTGCTGCAGAATAGAGATTTGTGCCCATCTGTCCGTCTGTTGCTTTGGATTGGGTTTATAATTTTGTAGCGCTCCTGGTGATCCGTCGCCATTTCAATCCCAAAATTTGTGTTGTGATCGATGTGCTTGTCTTTCAGCTTGTGCTCCTTCTCTGCTTTAGTGAAGGCAAATATTAGTTCCTGAAAGAAGTTCTTTCAGCTTGTGCTCCTTCTCTGTTTCAGTGAAGGCAGATATTAGTTGCTGAAAGGCAATTTTTGCGCTCAAGTGGCCCAACTGAGCAGTTGTTTTGGTATAGGATTGCAGAAAAAATGAGACCTTCGACACTTCTTTTTCGTCCCCAATCACAAGAACAGCCTATCCATTAGTAGATGTGTGTGTACAACACCATCAGATATTTTTTTGAATTTACAACACTGCCGCCCTTTCAGTACATACACTGACAAATCATTCCATGTATACAACATTGAGCGTTTCTGAATACCATCTACATCCCCACAAACTGCACAGTTGATCAATACCATCCAGATCCCAGAAACTACAACAGTTTAGGAACTCATCAGACCAACGGACCAGCACTTCTCGATCGAAAAGATGAACTGGATAAAAGAAGGCAAGATCATCATCTTCAGCAGGCTATGATCACCAATGATCTCTGCACATGGCGTTTGCAAGAGAATCATTGCATGGATCCATGCTACTCATGACGGTGTTCTCATTCTGCGGGGAGGAGGTCCGCATATGAAAAATCATGAGATGGTGGACCTGCAACACATGTTTGAGTCCAGGGGTTAGGTAGCTCGTGCGTTCTCAATAAGATCATACCGACAAAATATATTACCGAAAAAGGAGAAATAACGCAACATGAAGATCAAGTTACACAGATCATCTTTTCCTTCATAATAGATTCTTTTTTTTACTTTATTATTCTTGAAGGATACTACAGTTTTACCCCTACACTTGCATATTTCTGGTTCAAATAACAAGAAATAATGCCTATTCTATTATAAATGTTTTTACCTTTCTGTTCTGCTAAAAGGTAAAACAGAATGTGAGCTACCATCTTGGTTCCTCCTTCGCTCCAGTTCACAATACCAGGACCATTTCCTTGGGCAGTGGATGGTCCCAGTACAGACAAACAAATGGCTGGTTCATTCATGAGCCCTAAATAGTCACAGGCGCGCTGCCAGACTCGCCTGTCTGAGGTCCTGGACCGAGCGACCTGCAGGAAAGCAACTAACATACCTCAATCATGCATGATGCCAACATAACAAACTCTTGATAAGTTGATAAATGCGCAACCTTAGCCAATGACACACGTGCTCTTGGAAGCAGCTCGTTATGGCAAGTTGCTAGCTTCGCAATGGCAGTCACCACAAAGCAGAGGAGCCTAGCTTGGGATGACTTTCTAGAGCTTGCACCCATAGAATCGAACCCTGGGTCTTGACTTAATCCCAAACGACTTGGAAGCAACAGATGGAAAAAGTCAATCATGAGTAATACCATGGAACTCTAGAAAAGAAGACAATTGAACAAGACAGACCAACCTAGTTGCCAGGTTTTCATATAATAGCAACTCCAGATTTTCAAATAGTTCACGTGCTACATCTTTGTGCTTTATCCCTCCTGCTCCATGCTCACCAATGGCCCAACACAAATGCAATGCTAATTCCATCTGCATAGACCATACTACATCAGAAGGTTCAATTGTGGTGGAGAAAACGAGAATTGGCTATTTACTCCATCTGTTCCAAAATAAGTGTCGCTGACTTAGTACAACTTTATTTGTACTAAAGTCAGCGACACTTATTTTGGGACGGAGGGAGTATTAAGGATAGTCAGCACTCAGCACAAGAATAACAGCAGGCAATGACACAGCAACCAACTTGGTGAGCATATGAAAGCATCAAAGCAAAATTAGATACAATAACTTGACAAATAAACTTGCCTTTGCAGGATTACCATGGGCCTCCCCAAGTCTATCAGTAATAGGCTTCTGCAGAATGGTACGAGATTGTTATGCAAAACTGTTTGAAAATACCATAATACTGACATGTATGTATAGTACAAAACAGACAGTTACATAGTAAGGATCACTCAGTTGGTACCTTTAGTAGCGCAATGATGTCAGGGGAGCGCTGGAATGCAGCTAATAAGAAATCCGACAGCTTTTTCCTCACCTACAAGGATGTTATAACAGGAACTTGTTCAGTGTAAATTCAAATATATCACCAAAACTAGTACAAGTGTTGTGAGCAAATAACCAAACCTAAATCCACACATGCATATGAGCACCATGTGGTAATAACAAAACTTAGCAAACTCAGTTTACTTCTTACATTCGTTCATTTTAAACCACTACTTGTCTCTACACTTAGACATTCAAAGCATTTTAAACTTTTCGATAAGCATTAGAAATTATAAGTTTCAAGAAACGATGCCAGTTCAGTATGGATCTATCCTTCAAGAATGTCTCGAGATGTTGCTACTTGATTCTTATTAAAACATGCTTCATGTCCAAGCAACCACTTCTATTAAATCAAACAACTAAGATATACGGAAGGTAAGATATCCTTGCTTTGCTTGTGGAAAGGGACAAAACCTAACCTGGCATACATCTAACTATATTAAGCATCAGTAGCACTTAGCAAGGAAAAGTGTCTACCTCGAAAGAAAATTCCTTGTAAGGGAACATCGCAGCATATCTTGACATAGCAACTGGAATCAGAGCACACAAGAGCGCTGAACGAACAAACATAGATTGTCAAATCAACATTATGTTGGTCATTAGCATCTGCAGATCAACAAATATATGGAACTTACAGTTGTTGACGTCCCGCAATGCTGTCGCAAAATATACAGTAAGAAAGCGAGGTGCCATTTTCAGTGACTGTTTTAATCTGTCAGACTGTGGGCTGTTAAGCGCAGCTTGTAACGTTGAAGATATCGTGGGGGATGTCCAATGTTTTGCCTAGGGGAAACAAAAACAGAATAAAAAGATTATACCTAGGAATATTAGGAAGATAGAGAAACATAAGCCACAACTTATCGCAAACAAGGAACTACTTACAGCAATGCCATCATTCTCGTCTTTTAGAAGGTCAAGGAACATTGGGTCAGCAAGGTCTAGACGACCACTATCATCAGAACCTGAATTGCCACTTTGATCTTCTATTGAGGAGCCAGTATATGCCTCATCCATCAGTGCAAGGAGCATCTGCAGTATGGAAAAGGATAATAGGCTTAACATATTGGAGCTAGATATTGCACTCATAGCTTTTGGGGACAGATCATTTTGGAAGTAACCTCAGGAGCAGCACTCTTCTGTATAGTAGCTAAACTACTACCAATGAGAGTTCCAGAACTTCTTTCCACCTTTTCCAGTGCTACCACTAACACTGAGTGATATTCCAGGAGTTAATATGGAATAACCGACTCACATAAGAAAAAGTGATTAATAGTGCAGGATAAGCAGTTCTAAAAAAATCATCATAAATAATGCTCATCACGAGATTCATGCTACTCGCAGAAGAATAAAAATGATAATGGTGCAGGATAAGCAGTTCTAAAAATATACATGATAAATAACGCTCATCACAAGATTCATGCTATATTGTGGTACATGATCTGAATATATTCCAAAGAGATGTGGACAATATACCAGCACACAGAAGAGCATAATAATGTCATCATGCATTTATCATATTTAACTGAAAAGGCTAATTGACAGCTAAATAATGATAATAACCCCTGTGAAAGTTCTGAAAGTACAGAATTGTCAGGCATACTTGGCAGATCCATAAGGGACAGGAAGAGAGGAAGAAAAGATCCTGCTGACATCATCAATGGGAGCACTTCTGAGAACTTCTTATCCAACCTGGAAGAACAGCAAACCAAATTAGGTAGGTAACTGGTCATCAAGATATTCTAAAATGTTTATGTTTCCAGTAGCAACTATCAAATCATTTGAGGGGGGAAAGTAGAGTGGACTTCCTCAGGAATCAAAAGAAAATACATGAGGAGATGCCTAGAAATTGAAAGGGCATACCTATCACCATTTGATGCAATCAACTTCAGCAGCAATGGGAAGAACTGCATAAAAACAACATTACAAAAGCAAAATCAGAATCTAGCTGAATGGTTAGTATGTTTTGAAATTAGATAGAGAAACTGGAGTCATATTAGAAACTCAAAGAATGTAAACTGATTGAGATCTTTCATAGCAGTATCGCACCTGTGGAACCAGGGTGGGGAAGCTGTTCAAGATCTTCGTCTTGTTCGCTATCAGGAATTCAAGCGTGCGTTCTGCTACAATAGGGTCTGAAAACTCCCTATCACCAAGAAAGAAACATCGAGTGATTTGGAGGGCTTGTAGAAGCAAACCGACTAAGGCATGCCCAACACAACAAGAAACAAATATGAAAAACATTACCTACTTAAGCAAGAGCGGAAGAAGGTTTTCAAGCTACCATCAGCATCGTGCAAGACCGCCTCCCCAAAGTCCAGGAAGAACTGCAGAATGGTCTGGGTAGGAAACAGTATAATACAGATTATTAGTCAATCTTTATTACGGTCGTAGCTGAACTATTTGCACAAATGAGGAAACATTACAGTTATCCAATGTGAATGACTCTTTTTCACAATCAATCAGGCAGATAAAATTAATCAACTGCAGAGTAAGTACATTTGCCTTTCTGGGATTAACAGTTAACAATAGATCAAGCTCTCTAACCACTCAAAAGTTCCCATAGTATTGCAGCATAGCGATGAAATTGCAATGTACAAGCACGATTCTACCCGAGAAGATCGATCCAAACTTAAAGAGACTTGAACCCTTTCCACCAAAATGTAACTACGTACTACATAATTTGGTCAGTCGAGGTCTTACCAGCAGCAGCACGCCGGTGGAGGCCGTGGAGAGCGTGGGCGCGGCGGCGCAGCGCTGGAAGAGCTTGTTCATCACGGGAAACGCCCGCGCCACCATCTCGTCGTTGGCCCCCTTGGCCTCCTTGCACATCTCGAACACCATCCGCACCTTCAACGCGAAGGGCAACACAGGTAAAAAAAATCCGGCTCCAGCACGGCTCAGGGGGGGAGAAGAAGGGGATCGGAGGGAGATGCGCGCGCTTACGGACTGGAGCAGGTTGGGGTCGGAGGCGGGATCGGCTGCCGCGGCGGAGTCCCGTGATGCGGCGGAGAGCGAGCGGAGGTGGAAGTCGTAGCTGCCGTCGCCGGCGGCGAGCTTCGGCGAGGCCATCGCCGTCGCCCTCGTCGTGTCTGCCTCTGGCGAGTGGGTGAGAGACCGAGAGGATTTGGGCTTCGAGCAACAGCCCAAATTGATTGTCTAGGCCAGTGTTTTGTTAAATCTGCATGCTGAAAGGCCCTGATCTAACATTTTGCACGATAAAAGCCCACAAATTAAATTGGTTTCGTTTTCGTTCGAAAGAAGTATAAAAACCACGCCAAAATCCACGCTAGGAGAACCATATCCGCCCCTCAAAAAAAAGGAGAAACATATCCCCCTGAACTCCAATTCAGTATAATTTTTACCCTTGAGTCTCTAAAACCATATAAATCACCTCCTTCAGTGGTTTTGTAGTTGGCATATTAAAGTATTGACCGTTTTGACCGCTGATTAGGACGTTGACTACCTCAAATTTGAAACACAGACCATGACACGTGAAGAAAAGAGCGATGGATGTGTCCACCATCGCGGCACTTCGTTCGACACTGGCGATGAGTCGGTTACAAAGCTCTCTGGCACCAACTCGACCTACTCCTTGCTAGTCAGGTTGTGGAGTGCTCCGCACCAACAAAGTCCACCATCACTGATGTGCGCGGGCGCTAGTGGCTCTGGTCATTCACGCGATTGGAGTTCCGACACCCCTAGGCCTTGATTTCATGGGTCAGTCTCAATCGTCCTAGGCAACAGGAGTAACAGCGCATCCTCTGGCACAAGCGGCAAACCACTTAGGACGTGCACCACCCAGAAGATGTAGGGAAGGCCTTCTCCGGCTCCCAGAACACAAGCATAATGTAGGCAGCGCCTCGTCACATGGTTGTCGAAGGCGGATGGCTATGGGGTTGGCCGAATGCATGGCCGACAGTGATGGGTGGCGCGATGCAACGATGAGGTACAGGGAAGGGGAAACGATGTGCATCTCACCTAAAAACATGCTCGTGTGACTTGGGAAGGCGTAAGAGCTACATATGAGCTTGACCATGCAAGGTGGGGTACTCGGGGATGCGCAACATCAAGGAGGGAAAGCACCGGGAGCTACAGGAGGATGTTATGATGCAGAGATAGGAGAAGGGAAGAAGTAGGAACTACCGAGAAGGAGATCACGTCATCGTAGTGCTCTGCCAGAAGCTGGAAATGAGTCGGAGGTGACGATTCCTTGCATCCCCCACCAATTCCTTCAGTGGGGATGTAGAAGGAGGCGCGACAGCGCATGGACATTGTTTTGGATCTCGGGAAGGTTTCTTGCCGTGTGAATGATGACGGTGCCGATGGTGGTATGAACTGCATGCCGACCGCACGAGAAGGGGAAACTTAGGTGGAAAATATATGGAGTCAACGCCCTAATCAGTGGTAAAAAACCTAAAATTGACATGCCAGTTGCAAAACCACCAAAGGGGGTGATTCGTATTGTATTTAAGATTTAGGTGTAAAAATTATAGCAAATTGAGTTTAGGAGGATATGGGTACATTGAGATTGATTTGGGTGATACACACACATACTCTTTTTTCGTTCTAACCTCACTATTTTAGGGGAGGTCCTATTTAACGAAATTTCTTATTGTACGTATGGATCGCTCAATAGGGAAGAGTTCCTATTCCTTGCCTTAAGCCTTGAATTGCCCATATAGTGCACAAACGGGCAAGACCATTACCACTTTCACCCAACTGGGCGCCAGCTTGGCTCGAACCACTTGGCTCGCTAATGGTTCATAAATCTGCCATAGGAAAAAAAATGAATTTTGGTTTTTAAAAGATTGGAAACTTCAGATTTCCAAAAAAATTTGTGGATTTTAGAAAGGTTCACAAATTTGGAAATAAATAAAGAATTATTTTTTTCATATTTTTTAAAATAATTTTTCTGAAAAACTAATCGAATTATTCAAAAAGGTTCATGAATTTGAATAAATTCATGAATTTACGAAATGCTCATGAATTTTGAAAAATGCTTGTCAATTAGAAAAATGTCAACGAATTTTAAAAAATACAGCATGCCGAACATGTTTTAAAATATGTGACCTTAATGAATTTTAAAAAACCAATGGAAAAATGTCAAAGAATTTTGTCGTCCCATATAGCATGCGGTATGCCATCACCCATGGCGTATTGCATGCTATATGGGACGACACAATTCTTTTCCTCTTTCCATCGTTTTTTTAAATACAACATATGTGTAACACCCCGGATATAACTTTCCCAATTTGTACTCCAACTCTTGCTGTTTCCGGCGTTAAGTTATTTTATTTTCTCGGGTTCGGGTTTTTGTCTCCGTGTGTTGTTATCATTGTCATGCATCTCATATCATGTCATCATGTGCATTGCATTTGCATACGTGTTCATCTCATACATTCGAGCATTTTCCCCGTTGTCCGTTTTGCATTCCGGCGCTTCGTTCTCCTCCGGTGGTCATTTCTAGCTTTCTTTCGTGTGTGGGGATTAAACATTTCCGGATTGGACCGAGACTTGCCAAGCGGCCTTGGTTTACTACCGGTAGACCGCCTGTCAAGTTTCGTATCATTTGGACTTCGTTTGATACTCCAACGGTTAACCGAGGGACCGAAAAGGCCTCGTGTGTGTTGCAGCCCAACACCCCTCTATTTTGGCCCAAAACCCACCTAACTTTGCTCCATCACCTAGAGTGTTTGATCATGATCGCGTGGCCGAAAACCGCACCTCATTTGGACTCTCCTAGCTCCTCCTATGTCTATTCAAAGACCCCTTCCCCGAAATCCGGATCTCCCTCTCCGAAACCCTAATTTTTCCACCTCCGCGCCGGACGGACACGTCCGTCCCCGGCCGGACACGCCCGCCGCCTCCGCCAGCCAACCAGTAGCCGCCACGTGGCCCGGGCGAGCCCCACATCGCCGCCGCCGCCCGAGCCCGCGGGAGGCCCTCCCCGGCCCATCTCTTCCCGACGCCCGCGCCATCTTCTTCCTCGCCCGCGGCGACCCAGCGCCCCGCCGCCTCTGTCGCCGGCCGCCGCGAGCGACCTCGCCGCCGGTCGCCGCGGCACATCGCCACCTCGCCGCCCTTTCGCCTGCTCCATTCCGGCCGCCGCCGAAGCCGGGAGCGCCGCGGCCACTCCGACCATCCCCGCCCCGCGCCTACCTCTTCCTCCGCCGGCTGCCGTCTTCTTTCTCCGGCGAGCCCGCCGCCATCTTCGGTTCGCGCGCCGGCAGCTACAGTGCGATCCAGATCTGGATCGGGGTGAACAGTAAACCCTAATCCAGAGGTTGATTTTTTTGTCTAAGTCCCGAAATTGCAGATCCAAGTGCCCCTGTTCAAGGCCCCGTAACTTTGCATTCGTAGCTCCGATTTATGCATATAGCATATCAAAATGGTCGTCTCAGAGAGTACATCATTTCATTCCATTGCATCATTTTCATTTGAGTTCATCTTGATGCCCGAAATGCTGTTAGAAGGAGGCTACTTGAGTTAATTGTCAGATCTGCTACTCCATCTTAGACATTTGTCATTTTTGCCATGATTATTGTGTGCATGCTATGCCCTGATGCTCTTCATATGTTTTGTTAAGGGTTTTGTCATCTTTCCATAGGTGCAACCCATGTATTTTTTTGATGTGTGTGGTGACTAGTGCAAGCTTGCAAAGTGAGGCACTCGGTAACTCTGTTTCCAGGGACTTAGTAATTTCACTAAGTCCTGGGATCGTTTATCTCATGATGCCTTATGTTCATGTTGTTTCCTAGTGATCCGTGCCTCTTTTGAGGATAATCAGTAAGGGAGTTTTATTAATCTTGTAGTGCTCTATCCATCCATGTCCTTGTTTGCAATTATGGAGCACCCTAGCTTGAGTCAATCGAGCTCTATTTTTGCTACTTTGTGACTCTGGGCAGATCGTCAACTTGTTTGCGATTTTGCCGATGATGTTGTAGTTGATCCGTGCATGCTATGCCATTGTTCTTGCCATGTCTAGCTTGCATTTTGTGCCTTCTTAATGGGTGTATGCTTGTCTTGCCATGAATTGCACTATGGTGAGTGCATCGAGCTCGTAAACATGCCTACTTGAGTTATGTTTCAGCATGTGCCAGTTTTCACTAAGTCTGAAAACTGATTATGTTTTTGCGTTGTTCGTGGGCTTGTTAGTATATTTTATGATCCCTTTTGGCTCAAGGTCACTAAGGGACTTTTGTTAAGCTATTTGAGTAGATCCATGACATGTTTTACTTTGCCATGTTCAGGTCCTGTAGCATGTTGTTTTGTTGCTCCGAAGAGGGCTATATGATCTGAAATTCCAGACAAGTGTTAATTTCACTAAGTCTGAGATCTGTTTACCATTTGCGTTTTTGCCATGCTTGTTTGAACCTGTTAATGGATGAATTGGCCGTAGCTCAGTGCTAGACTTTTGTTAAGCATCTTGAATGCTTCCCTGCCATGTATTTTGATGCCATGTTTGAGTGTTGTAGCATGTTCATCTCATTGCATTTAGATGCCTACTTGTTGTAAATCGCAGACCGGTGTCATTTTTGAATCGCTTGCCATTTCCAAACCGTAACTCCGATTCCGGCGTTCTTTATATCGTTTTCAAGCGATTTCATCTCATCTTTCCAGTGGCACACTTGGATTTCTAAGTTGAGGCCAGGTTCATGTATTTCCTGTCATATCTTGCATATGCATCCCGCATCGCATCCCGCATAGCATATCATCGTTGCATCATATTGTTTGATCCTTGCACGTGGTTGATTGTGTCCTTGTTGCTTGTTTGTCTTGTTTGGGTAGAGCTGGAGACGAGTTTGCTAACGAGGAGCCCGTTGAGTTTGCTTTCGAGGATCCAGTCAACTCTGACAGCTTTGCAGGCAAGATGATCATACCCTCGAAATCGCTACTATCTTTGCTATGCTAGTTTGCTCGCTCTTTTGCTATGCCAATGCTACGATGCCTACCATTTGCTTGTCAGCCTCCCAAATTGCCATGTCAAACCACTAACCCACCATGTCCTAGCAAACCGTTGATTGGCTATGTTACCCCTTTGCTCAGCCCCTCTTATAGCGTTGCTAGTTGTAGGTGAAGTTTGGAGGCCGTTCCTTGTTGGAACATTTTTTTACTTGTTGGGATATCATTATATTGCCATGTTATCTTAATGCATCTATATACTTGGTAAAGGGTGGAAGGCTCGGCCTCTCGCCTAGTGTTTTGTTCCACTCTTGCTGCCCTAATTTCCGTCATATCGGTGTTATGTTCCCGGATTTTGCGTTCCTTACGCGGTTGGGTTATAATGGGAACCCCTTGATAGTTTGCCTTGATTAAAGCTTTTCCAGCAATACCCAACATTGGTTTTACCATTCGCCACCTAGCCCTTTTCTTTCCCTTGGGTTCTGCAGACTCAAGGGTCATCTTATTTTAACCCCCCCGGTCCAGTGCTCCTCTGAGTGTTGGTCCCACTGAGCGATGTCCGAGGCTACCAGGGGAAACTCTAGGCTAGCTTACCCGACGTCTTGCTCATCTGAGTGTGCCCTGAGAACGAGATATGTGCAGCTCCTATCGGGATTTGTCGGCACATTCGGGCGGTGTTGCTGGTCTTGCTTTAACCTGTCGAAGTGTCTTGAATTACCGAGATACCGAGTCTGATTGGAACGTCTTGGGAGGAGGTCTATTCCTTTGTTGACCGTGAGAGCTTGTCATGGGCTAAGTTGGGACTCCCCTGCAGGGATTGAACTTTCGAAAGCCGTGCCCGCGGTTATGGGCAGATGGGAATTTGTTAATGTCCGGTTGTAGATAACTTAAACCTTAACTTAATTAAAATGAATCAACCGAGTGTGTTACCGTGATGGCCTCTTCTCGGCGGAGTCCGGGAAGTGGACACGGTGTTGGAGTAATGTTTGCGCAGGTTGCTCTCTAGTTTCTCGCTCGCGCTTTGCCTCCTCTTCTCGCTCTCTTTTGTGAATAAGTTAGCCACCATATATGCTAGTCGCTTGCTGCAGCTCCACATATATTCACCTTACCCTACCTATTAAGCTTAAATAGTCTTGATCGCGAGGGTGCGAGATTGCTGAGTCCCTGTGGCTCATAGATTACTATTACACCAGATGCAGGTCCAGGTGATTCCGCTCCAGGTGACGTGTTCGAGCTTAAGTGGGAGTTCGACGAGGACTCTCAGCGTTACTATGTTTCCTTTCCTGATGATCAGTAGTGGTGCCCTGTTGGGGGTGATCGGGACCATGTCGCTTGTTGGGTTATCTTTCATTTTGGGGTCGTAGTCGGGCCATGAGTGTTTTGATGATGTATGTTATTTATGTACTTGATTGACGTGGCGAGTGTAAGCCAACTATGTTATCCCTTTTATTATCTATGTTACATGGGATGTTTGTGATGATTACCTGACTTGCGACATATGCCTTCAATGCGATTATGCCTCTAAGTCGTGCCTCGACACGTGGGAGATATAGTCGCATCGAGGGTGTTACAAGTTGGTAATGAGAGCCTTCCCCGACCTTAGGAGCCCCATTGCTTGATCGTTTTTAGCGGCCGAGTTGTGTTTAGAAAAATGTTTTGAGTCACTTAGGAATTATATATCGGAGAGTTTAGGAATTCTTTTTACTTCCCAGTCTCCTCATCGCTCTGGTAAGGCATCCTGACGTAGAGTTTTGACTCTTCTCTTCTCAAATTTCACTAAAAAAAATTAGGATCACGCGGGTATCTTGGAATCGTTATGATGGTTTTATGATGAGAACATTGTCTTGGTGCCTCCTGTCAGGGGTTTAGTGGAAGTGTCCCGGGGAGTTGAGCTCTGAGGTGTTGTCATCATAATTTTATCGTTGCAATTCTGGAATACCTGAGTTTAGTACGCCGACATCGAAAATCTCTTTTATGCAGTTTGTTGGTGAGATAACCTCGACGCCACCCAGTACTGGGGCGGGAGTTCGGAAGTATCGCCATAACTTGTATAACGGATGCTTTTCGAAGGTTGAGGTAGATGGTTTTCGAAGGTTTCTTGGCTATGTGTTGAAGGATGGATACAGCTGGATGTAGGATTTGCTAGTTTGGGTGAGATATTATGCTTCCCCTGTATCCCCAACACCTGATTGCATAACCGGAAAGGTTCGGGAGTTTCATAGGTGGGAATTCTTGTAGCTCTAGTTCTTTCTCCATGGATATTGGTTTGAGATTGGGATTTCTTACCAATTATTCGTTCTTGAGCCGTACCTTGTTGATTTAGTTCTCTAACTTTAATTCTACGCGGCTTCTCAATTTATGGATATGTGACCATTCCAAGAGGAATGCATTCGTTCATTTTTTTCGAATGTGAAGACTTTATGTTGCAATTTTCATTCCGTTGGTTTCAGCTTCATTTATCTGTCTATGTGCTAACGGTGGTCAACCTCTTCAGGATGGCTCCCGCTAAGAGCACCAGTCAGAATCAAAATCAAGATCCGCCACCACCTCCACCTCCTCCGGAGGCATGGCAAGCTGTGATGGCCGCAACCAATGCAAACACACAGTTGATCATGCAAATTCTCCAAGAGCGCAATCAAGGCAGCCAAGGGAATCAAGGCAACAATCAGAATCATTTTGCTACACTGAACAAATTCCTTGCTAATGGGCCAAAGACGTTCAACAATTGTGTTGAGGCAACCGATGCTGATGATTGGCTTGTGGATCTGTGTAAGCATTTTGAGTGCAGGAACGTCAGGCCTGAAGATTTCGTCAAGTTCGCTTCCTTCCAACTCAAAGATCAAGCTGCAGAATGGTTCCAACAGTACAAGGACTCCAGAGATGGACGTGTTATCACTTGGGATGAATTCCGTCAAGATTTCCGAGCTCATCACATCCCTCAGAGCGTGGTGGAAAGTAAGCGTGAGGAATTCCGCAACTTGAAGCAAGGCTCTTTGTCTGTCTATGACTACAACAAGTTGTTCCAGAAACTCGCCCGCTTTGCCAAGCAGGACGTACCTGATGAGAAGAGCATGATATACCAGTTCAGGGGTGGTCTCAGAGAAGAAATTCAGCTTGCTCTTGTTCTCTTTGAGCCCTTGAGGTACGATGAGTTCTACAACATGGCACTGAAACAAGAGGCTGCTCAGTTGAGGTGTGATGCTTCCAAGAAGCGAGTCAGAGATGTTACTCCTTCTTCCTCTACTCAAGTGTCCAAGCAGCAGAAGTATTGGCTTCCTCCTCCTCCATTCCGTCAGCCGTATCAGCAGAAGAGCAAAGGTGGCAGTGGTTCGTCCCACCCACCCAACCCTGGCTTTCAGAACAAGACTTCGTCTCAACCTCCAAGATCGAGTGCTCCATACCACCGTCCGCTTTCAGAGGTCACGTGCAACAAGTGCCAAGAAAAGGGTCACTATGCTAACAAGTGTTTCAACCAGAGGCGTCTTCCTCCTCCTCCCGTGAGATCGGCAAGTACAACTGTGGTCAAGCATAACCCCAAGTCCGCCAAGGTCAACTTGCTGAATGCAGCTCAGGCAGAGGACTCACCAGATGTGATCATGGGTAACCTTCCTGTTAATGACATTCCCGCAAGAGTTCTTTTTGACACTGGTGCATCTTTATCGTTTTTATCGAAGCCTTTTGCATCCATGCATGAGGTGCATACTATTGATTTGCCTAAGCCGATAGCGGTTTCTTCTCCGGGCTTGTTCATGAACACCAAAATGATGGCTCCGGATGTTACTATCACGTTGGGCGACTACAAGTTTCTTTCTTCTCCTATGGTTCTTGGTAACTCGGATATTGATCTTATTCTCGGAATGGATTGGCTTTCTAAGCACAAGGCTCAGCTTGATTGTGCAGCCAGATAGATTCAATTGACTCATTCGTCTGAGGATGTAATTGTCTTTGCCGCTCATGATGATACCATCCGTCTGTTTTCTCTCAATGAGAAGGGTGAACTGGATGCTATCTCGCAAATTCCAGTCGTTTGCGAATATCAAGACGTATTTCCAGAAGAGCTTCCAGGAATGCCTCCGCACCGCCAGTTGAATTCGTTATTGATCTTGAGCCCGGCACGGAACCTATGTGCAAACGTCCTTACAAGCTCGGACCTGAAGAGTTGAAGGAGCTGAAGAAGCAACTCGATGAGCAAGAAAGAATGGGTCTCATCTGGCCTAGTTCTTCTCCATGGGGTTGTGGTGTTCTTTTTGTGAAGAAGAAGGATGGAACGGACCGACTTTGTGTTGATTACCGTCCATTGAACAAGAAGACCATCAAGAACAAATACCCACTTCCCAACATCAATGAGCTGTTCAAACAACTCAAAGGTGCCCAAGTATTCTCCAAGCTTGATCTCCGTATGGGTTATCATCAGATTCGAATCCGTGAGCAAGATATTCCCAAGACGGCTTTCAGGACAAGCTTTGGTTCATATGAATACACTGTCATGTCTTTTGGCCTCGTCAACGCTCCTCCGACATTCTCTCGCATGATGAACTTCATCTTCAATGCCTACACCAATGACTTCGTGTTGGTCTATCTCGACGACATTCTGGTTTTCTTGAAGAACAAGGAAGATCATGCTAAACACTTGCATTTGGTGCTCGATAAGCTCAGGGAACATCAGTTCTACGCCAAGTTCTCCAAGTGTGAATTTTGGCTCGACGAGGTTCTTTATCTTGGTCATATCATCTCCGCCAAGGGCATTGCCGTGAATCCTGAGAAGGTGTCTGCAATTGTGAATTGGGAACCTCCTCAGAACGTGAAGCAACTCCGCAGCTTCCTCGGTCTCGCAAGCTATTGTCGAAGATTCGTTGAAAACTTTTCTAAGATCGCGAAGCCTCTCTCTAATCTTCTCCAGAAGCACGTCAAGTATGTTTGGTCTCTGGAGTGTGATATTGCTTTCAACACTTTGAAAGAGAAATTGATCATGAAGGAAATATGCCCTAGAGGCAATAATAAAGTTATTATTTATTTCCTTATATCACGATAAATGTTTATTATTCATGCTAGAATTGTATTAACCGGAAACATAATACATGTGTGAATACATAGACAAACAGAGTGTCACTAGTATGCCTCTACTTGACTAGCTCGTTAATCAAAGATGGTTAAGTTTCCTAACCATAAACAAAGAGTTGTTATTTGATTAACGAGGTCACATCATTAGTTGAATGATCTGATTGACATGACCCATTCCATTAGCTTAGCACCCGATCGTTTAGTATGTTGCTATTGCTTTCTTCATGACTTATACATGTTCCTATGACTATGAGATTATGCAACTCCCGTTTGCCGGAGGAACACTTTGTGTGCTAACAAACGTCACAACGTAACTGGGTGATTATAAAGGAGCTCTACAGGTGTCTCCAATGGTAGATGTTGGGTTGGCGTATTTCGAGAATAGGATTTGTCACTCCGATTGTCGGAGAGGTATCTCTGGGCCCTCTCGGTAATGCACATTACACAAGCCTTGCAAGCATTGCAACTAATGAGTTAGTTGCGGGATGATGTATTACAGAACGAGTAAAGAGACTTGCCGGTAACGAGATTGAACTAGGTATTGGATACCGACGATCGAATCTCGGGCAAGTAACATACCGATGACAAAGGGAACAACGTATGTTGTTATGCGGTCTGACTGATAAAGATCTTCGTAGAATATGCAGGAGCCAATATGGGCATCCAGGTCCCGCTATTGGTTATTGACCGGAGACGTGTCTCGGTCATGTCTACATTTTTCTCGAACCGTAGGGTCCGCACGCTTAATGTTACAATGACAGTTATTATGAGTTTATGCATTTTGATGTACCGAAGGTAGTTCGGAGTCCCGGATATTATCACGGACATGACGAGGAGTCTCGAAATGGTCGAGACATAAAGATTGATATATTGGAAGCCTATATTTGGATATCGGAAGTGTTTCGGGTAAAATCGGGATTTTACCGGATTACCGGGAGGTTACCGGAACCCCCCGGGAGCCATATGGGCCTTATTGGGCTTTAGTGGAAAGGTGAAAGGGGCTGCCATGGTGGGCTGCACGCCTCCCCCCTCCCCTAGTCCTATTAGGACTAGGAGAGGTGGCCGGCCACCTCCCTCTCTCTTTCCCCCTTGGGAGTCCTATTTGTAATAGGATTGGGGGGGGGGGAGTCCTACTCCCGGTAGGAGTAGGACTCCTCCTGCGCCCTTCTCTTGGCCGGCCAGCCCCTCCCCCTTGGATCCTTTATATACGGGGGCAGGGGGCACCTCTAGACACACAAGTTGATCATTGAGATCGTTCCTTAGCCGTGTGCGGTGCCCCCTGCCACCATATTCCACCTCGATCATATCGTTGTAGAGCTTAGGCGAAGCCCTGCGTCGGTAGAACATCAAGATCGTCACCACGCCATCGTGCTGACGGAACTCCTCCCCGAAGCTTTGCTGGATCAGAGCCCGGGGATCGTTATCGAGCTGTACGTGTGCTAAGAACTCGGAGGTGCCGGAGTAACGGTGCTTGGATCGGTCGGATCGGGAAGAAGACGTACGACTACTTCCTCTACGTTGTGTCAACGCTTCCGTTGCGATCTACAAGGGTACGTAGATCAAACTCTCCCCCTCGTTGCTATGCATCACCATGATCTTGTGTGTGCGTAGGAATTTTTTGAAATTACTACGTTCCCCAACAGTGGTATCAGAGCCTAGGTTTTATGGTTTGATGTTATGTGCACGAGTAGAACACAAGTGAGTTCTGGACGATATAAGTCATACTGCCTACCAGCATGTCATACTTTGGTTCGGCGGTATTGTTGGACGAGACGACCCGGACCAACCTTACGCGTACGCTTACGCGAGACCGGTTCCCTCGACGTGCTTTGCACATAGATGGCTTGCGGGCGACTGTCTCTCCAACTTTAGTTGAACCGAGTGTGGCTATGCCCGGTCCTTGAGAAGGTTAAAACGGAGTCTATTTGACAAACTATCGTTGTGGTTTTGATGCGTATGTGAGATTGGTTCTTACTTAAAGCCCGTAGCAGCCACGTAAAACTTGCAACAACAAAGTAGAGGACGTCTAACTTGTTTTTGCAGGGCATGTTGTGATGTGATATGGTCAAGACATGATGCTAAATTTTATTGTATGAGATGATCATGTTTTGTAACCGAGTTATCGGCAACTGGCAGGAGCCATATGGTTGTCGCTTTATTGTATGCAATGCAATCGCAATGTAATGCTTTACTTTATCACTAAACGGTAGCGATAGTCATGGAAGCATGAGATTGGCGAGACGACAACGATGCTACGATGGAGATCAAGGTGTCGCGCCGGTGACGATGGTGATCATGACAGTGCTTCAGAGATGGAGATCACAAGCACAAGATGATGATGGCCATATCATATCACTTATATTGATTGCATGTGATGTTTATCTTTTATGCATCTTATCTTGCTTTGATTGACGGTAGCATTATAAGATGATCTCTCACTAAATTATCAAGAAGTGTTCTCCCTGAGTATGCACCGTTGCGAAAGTTCTTCGTGCTGAGACACCACGTGATGATCGGGTGTGATAGGCTCTACGTTCAAATACAACGGGTGCAAAATAGTTGCACACGCGGAATACTCAGGTTATACTTGACGAGCCAAGCATATACAGATATGGCCTCGGAACACGGAGACCGAAAGGTCGAGCGTGAATCATATAGTAGATATGATCAACATAATGATGTTCACCGATGAAACTACTCCATCTCACGTGATGATCGGACATGGTTTAGTTGATTTGGATCACGTGATCACTTAGAGGATTAGAGGGATGTCTATCTAAGTGGGAGTTCTTAAGTAATATGATTAATTGAACTTAAATTTATCATGAACTTAGTACCTAATAGTATCTTGCTTGTTTATGTTGATTGTAGATAGATGGCTCGTGCTGTTGTTCCGTTGAATTTTAATGCGTTCCTTGAGAAAGCAAAGTTGAAAGATGATGGTAGCAATTACACGGACTGGGTCCGTAACTTGAGGATTATCCTCATTGCTGCACAGAAGAATTACGTCCTGGAAGCACCGCTGGGTGCCAGGCCTGCTGCTGGAGCAACACCAGATGTTATGAACGTTTGGCAAAGCAAAGCTGATGACTACTCGATAGTTCAGTGTGCCATGCTTTACGGCTTAGAATCGGGACTTCAACGACGTTTTGAACGTCATGGAGCATATGAGATGTTCCAGGAGTTGAAGTTAATATTTCAAGCAAATGCCCGGATTGAGAGATATGAAGTCTCCAATAAGTTCTATAGCTGCAAGATGGAGGAGAATAGTTCTGTCAGTGAGCATATACTCAAAATGTTTGGGTATAACAATCACTTGATTCAGATGGGAGTTAATCTTCCAGATGATTGCGTCATTGACAGAATTCTCCAATCACTGACACCAAGCTACAAGAGCTTCGTGATGAACTATAATATGCAAGGGATGAACAAGACTATTCCCGAGTTCTTCGCAATGCTGAAAGCTGCGGAGGTAGAAATCAAGAAGGAGCATCAAGTGTTGATGGTTAAACAAGACCACTAGTTTCAAGAAAAAGGGCAAAGGGAAGAAGAAGGGGAACTCCAAGAAGAACGGCAAGCAAGTTGCTGCTCAGGAAAAGAAGCCCAAGTCTGGACCTAAGCCTGAAACTGAGTGCTTCTACTACAAGCAGACTGGTCACTGGAAGCGGAACTGCCCCAAGTATTTGGCGGATAAGAAGGATGGCAAGGTGAACAAAGGTATATGTGATATACATGTTATTGATGTGTACCTTACTAATGCTCGTAGTAGCACCTGGGTATTTGATACTGGTTCTGTTGCTAATATTTGCAACTCGAAACAGGGACTACAGATTAAGCGAAGATTGGCTAAGGACGAGGTGACGATGCGCGTGGGAAACGGTTCCAAAGTCGATGTGATCGCGGTCGGCACGCTACCTCTACATCTACCTTCGGGATTAATATTAGACCTAAATAATTGTTATTTGGTGCCAGCGTTGAGCATGAACATTATATCTGGATCTTGTTTAATGCGAGACGGTTATTCATTTAAATCAGAGAATAATGGTTGTTCTATTTATATGAGTAATATCTTTTATGGTCATGCACCCTTGAAGAGTGGTCGATTTGTTAAATCTTGATAGTAGTGATACACATATTCATAATGTAGAAGCCAAAAGATGCAGAGTTGATAATGATAGTGCAACTTATTTGTGGCACTGCCGTTTAGGTCATATCGGTGTAAAGCGCATGAAGAAACTCCATACTGATGGACTTTTGGAACCACTTGATTATGAATCACTTGGGTCTTGCGAACCGTGCCTCATGGGCAAGATGACTAAAACGCTGTTCTCCGGTACTATGGAGAGAGCAACAGATTTGTTGGAAATCATACATACAGATGTATGCGGTCCGATGAATATTGAGGCTCGTGTCGATATCGTTATTTTCTCACCTTCACAGATGATTTAAGCAGATATGGGTATATCTACTTAATGAAACATAAGTCTGAAACATTTGAAAAGTTCAAAGAATTTCAGAGTGAAGTAGAAAATCATCGTAACAAGAAAATAAAGTTTCTACGATCTGATCGTGGAGGAGAATATTTGAGTTACGAGTTTGGTGTACATTTGAAAAATTGTGGAATAGTTTCGCAACTCACGCCACCCGGAACACCACAGCGTAATGGTGTGTCCGAACGTCGTAATCGTACTTTACTAGATATGGTGCGATCTATGATGTCTCTTACTGATTTACCGCTATCGTTTTGGGGATACGCTCTAGAGACGGCCACATTCACGTTAAATAGGGCACCATCAAAATCCGTTGGGACGACGCCTTATGAACTATGGTTTGGCAAGAAACCAAAGTTGTCGTTTCTGAAAGTTTGGGGCTGCGATGCTTATGTGAAAAAGCTTCAACCTGATAAGCTCGAACCCAAATCGGAGAAATGTGTCTTCATAGGATATCCAAAGGAAACTATTGGATACACCTTCTATCACAGATCCGAAGGCAAGACTTTTGTTGCTAAATTCGGAAACTTTCTTGAGAAGGAGTTTCTCTCGAAAGAAGTGAGTGGGAGGAAAGTAGAACTTGACGAGGTAACTGTACCCGCTCCCTTATTAGAAAGTAGTACATCACAGAAAACTGTTTCTGCGACACCTACACCAATAAGTGAGGAAGTTAATGATAATGATCATGAAACTTCAGAACAAGATACTACTGAACCTCGTAGATCAACCAGAGCAAGATCCGCGCTAGAGTGGTACGGTAATCCAGTTCTGGAAGTCATGCTACTAGATCATGATGAACCTACGAACTATGAAGAAGCGATGGTGAGCCCAGATTCCGCAAAGTGGCTTGAAGCCATGAAATCTGAGATGGGATCCATGTATGAGAACAAAGTATGGACTTTGGTTGACTTGCCCGATGATCGGCAAGCAATTGAGAATAAATGGATCTTCAAGAAAAAGACTGACGCTGACGGTAATGTTACTGTCTATAAAGCTCGACTTGTCGCAAAAGGTTTTCGACAAGTTCAAGGGGTTGACTACGATGAGACCTTCTCACCCTTAGCGATGCTTAAGTCTGTCCGAATCATGTTAGCAATTGCCGTGTTTTATGATTATGAAATATCGCAGATGGATGTCAAAACTGCATTCCTGAATGGATTTCTGGAAGAAGAGTTGTATATGATGCAACCGGAAGGTTTTGTCGATCCAAAGGGAGCTAACAAAGTGTGCAAGCTCCTGCGATCCATTTATGGACTGGTGCAAGCATCTCGGAGTTGGAATAAATGCTTTGATAGTGTGATCAAAGCATTTGGTTTTATACAGACTTTCGGTGAAGCATGTATTTACAAGAAAGTGAGTGGGAGCTCTGTAGCATTTCTGATATTATATGTGGATGACATATTGCTGATTGGAAATGATATAGAATTTCTGGATAGCATAAAGGGATACTTGAATAAGAGTTTTTCAATGTAAGACCTCGGTGAAGCTGCTTACATATTAGGCATAAAGATCTATAGAGATAGATCAAGACGCTTAATTGGACTTTCACAAAGCACATACCTTGACAAGATTTTGAAGAAGTTCAAAATGGATCAAGCAAAGAAAGGGTTCTTGCCTGTATTACAAGGTGTGAAGTTGAGTCAGACTCAATGCCCGACCACTGCAGAAGATAGAGAGAAAATGAAAGATGTTCCCTATGCTTCAGCCATAGGCTCTATCATGTATGCAATGCTGTGTACCAGACCTGATGCGTGCCTTGCTATAAGTTTAGCAGGGAGGTACCAAAGTAATCCAGGAGTGGATCACTGGACAGCGGTCAAGAACATCCTGAAATACCTAAAAAGGACTAAGGATATGTTTCTCGTATATGGGGGTGACAAAGAGCTCACCGTAAGAGGTTACGTTGATGCAAGCTTTGACACTGATCCGGACGATTCTAAATCGCAAACCGGATACGTGTTTTCTTTAAACGGTGGAGCTGTCAGTTGGTGCAGTTCTAAACAAAGCGTCGTAGCGGGATCTACATGTGAAGCGGAGTACATAGCTGCTTCGGAAGCAGCGAACGAAGGAGTCTGGATGAAGGAGTTCATATCCGATCTAGGTGTCATACCTAGTGCATCGGGTCTAATGAAAATCTTTTGTGACAATACTGGTGCAATTGCTTTGGCAAAGGAATCCAGATTTCACAATGTTGGAAATATGCCCTAGAGGCAATAATAAAAGCATTATTATTATATTTCCTTGTTCATGGTAATTGTCTTTATTCATGCTATAATTGTGTTATCCGGAAATCGTAATACATGTGTGAATAACAGACACCAACATGTCCCTAGTAAGCCTCTAGTTGACTAGCTCGTTGATCAACAGATAGTCATGGTTTCCTGGCTATGGACATTGAATGTCATTGATAACGAGATCACATCATTAAGAGAATGATGTGATGGACAAGACCCAATCATAAACATAGCATAAGGATCGTATAGTTCGTCTGCTAGAGTTTTGCAATGTCAAGTATCCTTTCCTTAGACCATGAGATCGTGTAACTCCCGGATACCGTAGGAGTGCTTTGGGTGTACCAAACGTCACAACGTAACTGGGTGACTATAAAGGTAGACTACGGGTATCTCCAAAAGTGTCTGTTGGGTTGACACGGATCAAGACTGGGATTTGTCACTCCGTATGACGGAGAGGTATCACTGGGCCCACTCGGTAATGCATCATCATAATGAGCTCAAAGTGACCAAGTGTCTGGTCACGGGATCATGCATTACGGTACGAGTAAAGTGACTTGCCGGTAACGAGATTGAACGAGGTATTGGGATACCGACGATCGAATCTCGGGCAAGTAATATATCGATTGACAAAGGGAATTGCATACGGGGTTGATTGAATCCTCGACATCGTGGTTCATCCGATGAGATCATCGTGGAGCATGTGGGAGCCAACATGGGTATCCAGATCCCGCTGTTGGTTATTGACCGGAGAGTCGTCTCGGTCATGTCTACATGTCTCCCGAACCCGTAGGGTCTACACACTTAAGGTTCGGTGACGCTAGGGTTGTGAAGATATGTATATGCAGTAACCCGAATGTTGTTCGGGGTCCCGGATGAGATCCCGGACGTCACGAGGAGTTCCGGAATGGTCCGGAGGTAAAGAATTATATATAGGAAGTGTTGTTTCGGCCATCGGGACAAGTTTCGGGGTTACCGGTATTGTATCGGGACCACCGGAGGGGTCCCGGGGGTCCACCGGGTGGGGCCACCTATCCCGGAGGGCCCCATGGGGTGAAGTGGGAAGGAACCCAGCCCTTAGTGGGCTGGGGCGCCACCCCTAAGGGGCCCATGCGCCTAGGGTTAGGGGAAACCCTAAAAGGGGGGCGCCCCCTTGCCTTGGGGGGCAAGCCCCCACCCTTGGCCGCCGCCCCCCCCCCCCTAGGAGATCCATCTCCTAGGGCCGGCGCCCCCCCCTTGGCACCCCTATATATAGTGGGGTGAGGAGGGACTTTGGACTACGGCTTTTGGTGCTTCCCTCTCTCCCTGTTACATCTCCCTCCTGCGTAGTATAGGCGAAGCCCTGCTGCTGTGACGCCCTGCATCCACCACCACGCCGTCGTGCTGCTGGATCATCACCAACCTCTCCTTCCCCCTTGCTGGATCAAGAAGGAGGAGACGTCTCCCGTCCCGTACGTGTGTTGAACGCGGAGGTGCCGTCCGTTCGGCACTCGGTCATCGGTGATTTGGATCACGTCGTGTTCGACTACATCATCCCCGTTCGTTGAACGCTTCCGCACGCGATCTACAAAGGTATGTAGATGCATCTCATGACTCGTTGCTAGATGAACTCCTAGATGGATCTTGGTGAAACGAGTAGGAAAATTTTTGTTTTCTGCAACGTTCCCCAACAGAGGCATCATGAGCTAGGTCTATGCGTAGTTCTTCTTGCGCGAGTAGAACACAATTTGTTGTGGGCGTGGATTTGTCAACTTTCTTGCCGCTACTAGTCTTTTCTTGCTTCAGCGGTATTGTGGGATGAAGCGGCCCGGACCAACCTTACACGTACGCTTACGTGAGACCGGTTCCACCGACTAACATGCACTAGTTGGATAAGGTGGCTGGCGGGTGTCTGTCTCTCCCACTTTAGTTGGAGCAGATTCGATGAACAGGGTCCTTATGAAGGGTAAATAGAAGTTGACAAATCACGTTGTGGCTTTCACGTAGGTAAGAAAACGTTCTTGCTAGAACCCTAATTCAGCCACGTAAAACTTGCAACAACAATTAGAGGACGTCTAACTTGTTTTTGCAGCAAGTGGTTTGTGATATGATATGGCCAAAGTTGTGATGAATGATGAATGATCTATATGTGATGTATGAGATGTTCATGCTATTGTAATAGGAATCACGACTTGCATGTCGATGAGTATGACAACCGGCAGGAGCCATAGGAGTTGTCTTTATTCTTTTATATGACCTGCGTGTCATTGAGAAACGCCATGTAAATTACTTTACTTTATTGCTAAACGCGTTAGCCATATTAGTAGAAGTAATAGTTGGCGAGCAACTTCATGGAGACACGATGATGGAGATCATGATGATGGACATCATGGTATCAAGCCGGTGACAAGATGATCATGGAGCCCCAAGATGGAGATCAAAGGAGCTATGTGATATTGGCCATATCATGTCACGTTTATTATTTGATTGCATGTGATGTTTATCATGTTTTTGCATCTTGTTTACTTAGAACGACGGTAGTAAATAAGATGATCCCTCATAATAGTTTCAAGAAGTGTTCCCCCTAACTGTGCACCGTTGCGACAGTTCGTTGTTTCGAAGCACCACGTGATGATCGGGTGTGATAGATTCTAACGTTCACATACAACGGGTGTAAGACAGATTTACACATGCAAACACTTAGGTTGACTTGACGAGCCTAGCATGTACAGACATGGCCTCGGAACACAGAAGATCGAAAGGTCGAGCATGAGTCGTATAGAAGATACGATCAACATGAAGATGTTCACCGAAGTTGACTAGTCCGTCTCACGTGATGATCGGACACGGCCTAGTTAACTCGGATCATGTTATACTTAGATGACTAGAAGAGGGATGTCTATCTAAGTGGGAGTTCATAAATAATTTGATTTGATGAACTTAATTATCATGAACTTAGTCTAAAATATTTACAATATGTCTTGTAGATCAAATGGCCAACGTAGTCCTCAACTTCAACGCGTTCCTAGAGAAAACCAAGCTGAAAGACGATGGCAGCAACTACACGGACTGGGTCCGGAACCTGAGGATCATCCTCATAGCTGCCAAGAAAGATTATGTCCTACAAGCACCGCTGGGTGACGCACCTGTCCTCCCTGCTGAACAAGACGTTATGAACGCTTGGCAGGCACGTACCGATGACTACTCCCTCGTTCAATGCGGCATGCTTTACAGCTTAGAGCCGGGGCTCCAAAAACATTTTGAGAGACACAGAGCATATGAGATGTTCGAAGAGCTGAAAATGGTTTTTCAAGCTCATGCCCGGGTCGAGAGATATCAAGTCTCCGACAAATTCTTCAGCTGTAAGATGGAGGAAAACAGTTCTGTCAGTGAGCACATACTCACTATGTCTGGGTTGCATAACCGCTTGACGCAGCTGGGAGTTAATCTCCCGGATGATGCGGTCATTGACAGAATCCTCCAGTCGCTTCCACCAAGCTACAAGAGCTTTGTGATGAACTTCAATATGCAGGGGATGGAAAAGACCATTCCTGAAGTATTTGCTATGCTGAAATCAGCAGAGGTAGAAGTCAAGAAGGAACATCAAGTGTTGATGGTGAATAAAACCACTAAGTTCAAGAAGGGTAAGGGTAAAAAGAACTTCAAGAAGGACGGCAAGGAAGTTGCCACGCCCGGCAAGCAAGCTGCCGGGAAGAAGCCAAAGAACGGACCCAAGCCCGAGACTGAGTGTTTTTATTGCAAGGGAAGTGGTCACTGGAAGCGGAATTGCCCCAAATACTTAGCGGACAAGAAGGCCGACAAAACAAAAGGTATATGTGATATACATGTAATTGATATGTACCTAACCAGTACTCGTAGTAGCTCTTGGGTATTTGATACCGGTGCAGTTGCTCACATTTGTAACTCAAAGCAGGAGCTGCGGAATAAACGGAGACTGGCGAAGGACAAGGTGACGATGCGCGTCGGGAATGGTTCCAAGGTCGATGTGATCGCCGTCGGCACGCTACCTCTTCGTTTACCTACGGGATTAGTTTTAAACCTCAATAATTGTTATTTAGTGCCAGCTTTGAGCATGAACATTGTATCGGGATCTCGTTTAATTCGAGATGGCTACTCATTTAAATCCGAGAATAATGGTTGTTCCATTTATATGAGAGATATGTTTTATGGTCATGCTCCTATGGTGAATGGTTTATTCTTAATGAATCTCGAGCGTAATGCTACACATGTTCATAGTGTGAATACCAAAAGATGTAAGGTTGATAATGATAGTCCCACATACTTGTGGCACTGCCGCCTTGGTCACATAGGTGTCAAACGCATGAAGAAGCTCCATGCAGATGGACTTTTAGAGTCTCTTGATTATGAATCATTTGACACGTGCGAACCATGCCTCATGGGTAAAATGACCAAGACTCCGTTCTCAGGAACAATGGAGCGAGCAACCAACTTATTGGAAATCATACATACTGATGTGTGCGGTCCAATGAGTGTTGAGGCTTGCGGTGGCTATCGTTATGTTCTCACTCTCACTGATGACTTGAGTAGATATGGGTATGTCTACTTAATGAAACACAAGTCTGAAACCTTTGAAAAGTTTAAGGAATTTCAGAGTGAGGTTGAGAATCAACGTGACAGGAAAATCAAGTTTCTACGATCAGATCGTGGAGGAGAATACTTGAGTCACGAATTTGGCACACACTTAAGAAAATGTGGAATAGTTTCACAACTAACGCCGCCTGGAACACCTCAGCGTAATGGTGTGTCCGAACGTCGTAATCACACTCTATTAGATATGGTGCGGTCTATGATGTCCTTACCGATTTATCGCTATCTTTTTGGGGCTATGCTTTAGAGACTGCCGCATTCACTTTAAATAGGGCTCCGTCGAAATCCGTTGAGACGACACCGTATGAATTATGGTTTGGGAAGAAACCTAAGCTGTCGTTTCTAAAAGTTTGGGGATGCGATGCTTATGTCAAGAAACTTCAACCTGAAAAGCTCGAACCCAAGTCGGAAAAATGCGTCTTCATAGGATACCCCAAAGAAACTATTGGGTATACCTTCTACCTCAGATTCGAAGGCAAGGTCTTTGTTGCCAAGAATGGAACCTTTCTAGAGAAGGAGTTTCTCTCGAAAGAAGTAAGTGGGAGGAAAGTAGAACTAGATGAAGTATTGCCTCTTGAACTGGAAAATGGCGCAACTCAAGAAAATGTTCCTGAGGTGCCAGCACCGACTAGAGAGGAAGTTAATGATAATGATCTAGATACTTCTGATCTAGCTCCTACTGAAATTCGAAGGTCCACAAGGACACGTTTCGCACCAGAGTGGTACGGCAACCCTGTCTTGGAAATCATGTTGTTAGACAACGGTGAACCTTCGAACTATGAAGAAGCGATGGCGGGCCCGGATTCCGACAAATGGCTAGAAGCCATGAAATCCGAGATAGGATCCATGTATGAAAACGAAGTATGGACTTTGACTGACTTGCCCGTTGAACGGCGAGCCATAGAAAATAAATGGATCTTTAAGAAGAAGACAGACGCGGATGGTAATGTGACCATCTATAAGGCTCGGCTTGTCGCTAAGGGTTACCGACAAGTTCAAGGGGTTGACTACGATGAGACTTTCTCACCGGTAGCGAAGCTAAAGTCCGTCCGAATCATGTTAGCAATTGCCGCGTTTTACGATTATGAAATATGGCAAATGGACGTCAAAACGGCATTCCTTAATGGTTTCCTTAAGGAAGAATTGTATATGATGCAGCCGGAAGGTTTTGTCGATCCTAAGAATGCTGACAAAGTATGCAAGCTCCAACGCTCGATTTATGGGCTGGTGCAAGCATCTCGGAGTTGGAACATTCGCTTTGATGAGATGATCAAAGCGTTTGGGTTTACGCAGACTTATGGAGAAGCCTGTGTTTACAAGAAAGTGAGTGGGAGCTCTGTAGCATTTCTCATATTATATGTAGATGACATACTTTTGATGGGAAATGATATAGAACTCTTGGACAGCATCAAGGCCTACTTGAATAAGAGTTTTTCAATGAAGGACCTTGGAGAAGCTGCTTATATATTAGGCATCAAGATCTATAGAGATAGATCAAGACGCCTCATAGGTCTTTCACAAAGCACATACCTTGATAAGATATTGAAGAAGTTCAATATGGATCAGTCTAAGAAGGGGTTCTTGCCTGTACTACAAGGTATGAAATTGAGCTCGGCTCAAAGTCCGACCACGGCAGAAGAAATAGAAGAGATGAGTGTCATCCCCTATGCCTCAGCCATAGGTTCTATTATGTATGCCATGCTGTGTACCAGACCTGATGTAAACCTTGCCGTAAGTTTGGTAGGAAGATACCAAAGTAATCCCGGCAAGGAACACTGGACAGCGGTCAAGAATATCCTGAAGTACCTGAAAAGGACTAAGGAGATGTTTCTCGTTTATGGAGGTGACGAAGAGCTCGTCGTAAAGGGTTACGTCGATGCTAGCTTCGACACAGATCTCGATGACTCAAAGTCACAAACCGGATACGTGTATATTTTGAATGGTGGGGCAGTAATGTGACGCCCGGATAATCATGCTACAGTAATCTCACGCTAATCATGCCACGTCACCTCAGTTACTGTTGCTAATCTATCGTTAGGTCAAAACCGGTCCAAAATTCAAATTCAAAGTTTGGTAAATAATAATAGTTTTCAAAAATTAAGACAAAAATGTTCGGTGGTTGCCGAATAATGCATAGGTAATTATGGTGGAGAAACCACACTTTTATAAAATGTTTAAATAATCTAAAATGAATTAAACAGTAACAAAACCAATTACTTAAAAGCTTTTAAAATATTAAACACTTACAAATTATTTTATTTTAGGCCCTAATTTAATTGTGGTGGTGGCATATTGTTAATATTAATTTAGGTGCTAACTTGGTATTTTATAAAACTAAAATAATAGAAACTTTAAATGAAATAGTAAAGAAATAAAAGAAAAGAAAATACAAAAGCAAAAGGCAAAACAAAACTAAAAGGAAATAAAAGGCCCCCTCGCTGGGCCTCGGCCCAGCTGGCCACTGGGCTAGCCAGGCCGGCCCAGTCGGTGCCCCACTCCCCTCCTTATCCCCACTTCGGGGGGGAAACCCTAACCCGACCGCACTACCCCACTCCCCCCCACATCGCCCACTCCCTCCTCGATCTGGATCGAGATCGAGGGCTCAACCCCGACCGCGCCCCGCCGACATCGCCGTTGCCGCCCGTGGATCCCGCCGCCTGCCGCCGAGCTTCGTCGCCGGATCCGCCGCCTCCTCATCTCCTTCTCACGCCGCCTCGACCACGCCTCCTTGCCGGACGCCATCGCCGTCGTCATCTCCATCAACGCCGTCGTCCCTGTCTCCCTCCCCGAGCACCACTGCCTAGACCCCCACGACCCCGTGGTGAGGCCCCGGCATCTCCTCCCCATCCCCTGCTTCGGCAACTTCGGCCATGGCCTCGCTCACCGGCGCCCTCACGCGCGTCGGCCGCCCTGGCCGCGCCCGCGCCCCCTGTCTGTGCTCGCGCCCCACCTCGTTCGGACGAGCCTGCCCTGCTCTCCCTTCCGCGTCGCTCGCCAGACCACGCCGCCTCCTCCCCTGCTGCTTGCTCGTCGTCGACCCCCCCAGCTCGTTGCTGCTGCCTGCTGCGGGGCTTGGCCGCGCGCCCGCGCAGCCCCCCCCCCCCCCCCCCGCGTGCACCTGGTGCTGCTCCCCCCGCCTCCCTGCCGCCCTGCTGTCACGCGCCGTGGCCGTGCCCTCTCCCTCCGCTGCTGCTGGTCTGCGCCCGCAGCCACCCCTCTCCGTCGACGCCCCGTCTCCGGCCGCTCCAGCCGCCGCGACCGGCGCCTCCCCTGGCCGGCGCCGTGGCCGCCATCGCCCTGCTGCGCCGGCTTAGTGGGCTCTGCCCGCTAACGGGCGCCCCGCGCGCCCATTCGCCCGCAAGCCCCCTTGGGCCTATGACGAACGGGGCCCACGCCCAGAACGAAAAAGAGGATTAAAAAAATATATAATAATAATAATAATAATAATAATAATTAATTAAGGAATTAATTAAGTTAATTAATTATAATTAGATTAACCTAATCACTAATTAACCTAATTAACTGTTAGTTAATTAAAACAGAGTATGACGATCGGGACCCACATGTCAGGTTGACCTGGTCAATTGCTGACGTCATGCTGACGTCATGATGACGTCAGCAAACACTGTTTTGGATAATGTTGTATTAAAATAATTAAATAAATCCTAAAAATGATTTAAATCTTTTAAAATTAATATAAAATAAACCGTAGCTCAGATGAAAATACTTTCTACATGAAAGTTGCTCAGAACGACGAGACGAACCCGGATACGCAGCCCGTTCGTCCGTCACGCAGCCCGTTCATCCGTCACGCTCCTCTGCTCGAAAACGCGAAACACCGGGGATACTTCCCCAGATGTTTCCCCCCCTTCACCGGTATCACCTCATACCGCGTTAGGGCACCTCTAACGCCGTTACTTGTCATGTCATGCATCACTATGCATATGCTTGCTTAAATATTTATTGTTTCTCCCCCCTCTTCTCTCGATAGACACCAAGACCGACGCCGCTGCTACCCAGTACGACTACGGAGTTGACGACCCCTCTCTCTTGCCAGATCAACCAGGCAAGCCCCCTCTTTGATCACCAGATATCGCCTACTCTTTTCTATACTGCTTGCATTAGAGTAGTGTAGCATGTTACTGTTTTCCGTTCACCCTATACTGATGCATAGCCTGTCCTTGCTACTACTGTTGTTACCTTTACCGCAAACCTAATGCTTAGTATAGGATGCTAGTTTATCATCAGTGGCCCTACATTCTTGTCCGTCTGCCATGCTATACTATCGGGCCGTGATCACTCGGGAGGTGATCACGGGTATATACATTATACTTTACTTGATACATGTGGTGACTAAAGACGGGTAGGCTCGTAGGAGCACCCGCGAGTGGATCTTTGAGGCGGAGCGACAGGGCAGGTTCCGACCACCTAGGAGAGAGGTGGGCCTGGCCCTGTTCGGCGTTCGCGGATACTTAACACGCTTAACGAGATCTGGGTATTTGATCTGAGTCTGGCCATTTGGTCTATACGCACTAACCATCTACGCGGGAGTAGTTATGGGTATCCTGGCATCGTGGTATCAGCCGAAGCCTTCGTGACGTCAGCGACTGAGTGGCACGCGCCGCATTGGATCGTAAGCTCGCGCTTGTATTAAGGGGGCTAGATCTGCTTCCGGCCGCGTTCGCAACGTGCAGGTGTGCAAAGGGCGATGGGCCCAGACCCCTGCGCCATAGGATTTAGACCGGCGTGCTGACCTCTCTATTGTGCCTAGGTGGGGCTGCGACGTGTTGATCTTCCGAGGCCGGTCATGACCCAGGAAAGTGTGTCCGGCCAAATGGGATCGAGCGTGTTCGGGTATGTGGTGCACCCCTGCAGGGAAGTTTATCTATTCGAATAGCCGTGTCCCTCGGTAAAAGGACGACCCGGAGTTGTATCTTGACCTTATGACAACTAGAACCGGATACTTAATAAAACACACCCTTCCAAGTGCCAGATACAACCGGTGATCACTCTCTCACAGGGCGACGAGGGGAGGATCATCGGTTAGGATTATGCTATGCGATGCTACTTGGAGGACTTCAGTCTACTCTCTTCTACATGCTGCAAGACGGAGGCTGCCAGAAGCGTAGTCTTCGACAGGATTAGTTATCCCCCTCTTATTCTGGCATTCTGCAGTTCAGTCCACATATGATACCCTTATTCCATTTGATACCCATGCATATGTAGTATAGCTCCTTGCTTGCGAGTACTTTGGATGAGTACTCATGGTTGCTTTCTCCTTCTTTTCCCTCTATCCCTTCTACCTGGTTGTCGCAACCAGATGTTGGAGCCCAGGAGCTAGACGCCACCGTCGATGACGACTCCTACTACACCGGAGGTGCCTACTACTACGTGCTGCCCGCTGACGACGACCAGGAGTAGTTTAGGAGGATCCCAGGCAGGAGGCCTGCGCCTCTTTCGATCTGTATCCCAGTTTGTGCTAGCCTTCTTAAGGCAAACTTGTTTAACTTATGTCTGTACTCAGATATTGTTGCTTCCGCTAACTCATCTATGATCGAGCTCTTGTATTCGAGCCCTCGAGGCCCCTGGCTTGTAATATGATGCTTGTATGACTTATTTTATTTGTAGAGTTGTGTTGTGATATCTTCCCGTGAGTCCCTGATCTTGATCGTACACGTTTGCGTGTATGATTAGTGTACAATTAAATCGGGGGCGTCACAAGTAAGCTGGTGCAGTTGCAAGCAGAGCGTCGTGGCGGGATCTACATGTGAAGCGGAGTACATGGCAGCCTCGGAGGCAGCACATGAAGCAATTTGGGTGAAGGAGTTCATCACTGACCTCGGAGGCAACACATGAAGCAATTTGGGTGAAGGAGTTCATCACCGACCTCGGAGTCATACCCAATGCGTCGGGGCCGATCAAGCTCTTCTGTGACAACACTGGAGCTATTGCACTTGCCAAGGAGCCCAGGTTTCACAAGAAGACAAGGCACATCAAGCGTCGCTTCAACTCCATTCGTGAAAATGTTCAAGATGGAGACATAGAAATTTGTAAAGTACATACGGACCTGAATGTAGCAGATCCATTGACTAAACCTCTCCCTAGGGCAAAACATGATCAACACCAGAATTCCATGGGTGTTCGATTCATCACAATGTAACTAGATTATTGACTCTAGTGCAAGTGGGAGACTGTTGGAAATATGCCCTAGAGGCAATAATAAAAGCATTATTATTATATTTCCTTGTTCATGGTAATTGTCTTTATTCATGCTATAATTGTGTTATCCGGAAATCGTAATACATGTGTGAATAACAGACACCAACATGTCCCTAGTAAGCCTCTAGTTCACTAGCTCGTTGATCAACAGATAGTCATGGTTTCCTGGCTATGGACATTGAATGTCATTGATAACGAGATCACATCATTAAGAGAATGATGTGATGGACAAGACCCAATCATAAACATAGCATAAGGATCGTATAGTTCGTCTGCTAGAGTTTTGCAATGTCAAGTATCCTTTCCTTAGACCATGAGATCGTGTAACTCCCGGATACCGTAGGAGTGCTTTGGGTGTACCAAACGTCACAACGTAACTGGGTGACTATAAAGGTAGACTACGGGTATCTCCAAAAGTGTCTGTTGGGTTGACACGGATCAAGACTGGGATTTGTCACTCCGTATGACGGAGAGGTATCACTGGGCCCACTCGGTAATGCATCATCATAATGAGCTCAAAGTGACCAAGTGTCTGTTCACGGGATCATGCATTACGGTACGAGTAAAGTGACTTGCCGGTAACGAGATTGAACGAGGTATTGGGATACCGACGATCGAATCTCGGGCAAGTAATATATCGATTGACAAAGAGAATTGTATACGGGGTTGATTGAATCCTCGACATCGTGGTTCATCCGATGAGATCATCGTGGAGCATGTGGGAGCCAACATGGGTATCCAGATCCCGCTGTTGGTTATTGACCGGAGAGTCGTCTCGGTCATGTCTACATGTCTCCCGAACCCGTAGGGTCTACACACTTAAGGTTCGGTGACGCTAGGGTTGTGAAGATATGTATATGCAGTAACCCAAATGTTGTTCGGGGTCCCGGATGAGATCCCGGACGTCACGAGGAGTTCCGGAATGGTCCGGAGGTAAAGAATTATATATAGGAAGTGCTGTTTCGGCCATCGGGACAAGTTTCGGGGTTACCGGTATTGTACCGGGACCACCAGAGGGGTCCCGGGGGTCCACCGGTTGGGGCCACCTATCCCGGAGGGCCCCATGAGGTGAAGTGGGAAGGAACCCAGCCCTTAGTGGGCTGGGGCGCCACCCCTAAGGGGCCCATGCGCCTAGGGTTAGGGGAAACCCTAAAAGGGGGGCGCCCCCTTGCCTTGGGGGGCAAGCCCCCACCCTTGGCCGGCGCCCCCCCAGGAGATCCATCTCCTAGGGCCGGTGCCCCCCCCCCTTGGCACCCCTATATATAGTGGGGGAGAGGAGGGACTTTGGACTACGGCTTTTGGTGCTTCCCTCTCTCCCTGTTACATCTCCCTCCAGTGTAGTATAGGCGAAGCCCTGCTGCTGTGACGCCCTGCATCCACCACCACGCCGTCGTGCTGCTGGATCATCACCAACCTCTCCTTCCCCCTTGCTGGATCAAGAAGGAGGAGACGTCTCCCGTCCCGTACGTGTGTTGAACGCGGAGGTGCCGTCCGTTCGGCACTCGGTCATCGGTGATTTGGATCACGTCGTGTTCGACTACATCATCCCCGTTCGTTGAACGCTTCCGCACGCGATCTACAAAGGTATGTAGATGCATCTCATGACTCGTTGCTAGATGAACTCCTAGATGGATCTTGGTGAAACGAGTAGGAAATTTTTTGTTTTCTGCAACGTTCCCCAACACACAAAAGGACCAAACACATCAAGAGACGCTTCAATTCCATCCGGGATCTAGTCCAGGTGGGAGACATAGAGATTTGCAAGATACATACGGATCTGAATGTTGCAGACCCGTTGACTAAGCCTCTTCCACGAGCAAAACATGATCAGCACCAAGGCTCCATGGGTGTTAGAATCATTACTGTGTAATCTAGATTATTGACTCTAGTGCAAGTGGGAGACTGAAGGAAATATGCCCTAGAGGCAATAATAAAGTTATTATTTATTTCCTTATATCATGATAAATGTTTATTATTCATGCTAGAATTGTATTAACCGGAAACATAATACATGTGTGAATACATAGAAAAACAGAGTGTCACTAGTATGCCTCTACTTGACTAGCTCGTTAATCAAAGATGGTTAAGTTACCTAACCATAAACAAAGAGTTGTTATTTGATTAACGAGGTCACATCATTAGTTGAATGATCTGATTGACATGACCCATTCCATTAGCTTAGCACCCGATCGTTTAGTATGTTGCTATTGCTTTCTTCATGACTTATACATGTTCCTATGACTATGAGATTATGCAACTCCCGTTTGCCGGAGGAACACTTTATGTGCTACCAAACGTCACAACGTAACTGGGTGATTATAAAGGAGCTCTACAGGTGTCTCCAATGGTAGATGTTGGGTTGGCGTATTTCAAGAATAGGATTTGTCACTCCGATTGTCGGAGAGGTATCTCTGGGCCCTCTCGGTAATGCGCATTACACAAGCCTTGCAAGCATTGCAACTAATGAGTTAGTTGCGGGATGATGTATTACAGAACGAGTAAAGAGACTTGCCGGTAACGATATTGAACTAGGTATTGGATACCGACGATCGAATCTCGGGCAAGTAACATACCGATGACAAAGGGAACAATGTATGTTGTTATGCGGTCTGACCGATAAAGATCTTCGTAGAATATGCAGGAGCCAATATGGGCATCCAGGTCCCGCTATTGGTTATTGACCGGAGACGTGTTTCGGTCATGTCTACATTGTTCTCGAACCGTAGGGTCCGCACGCTTAACGTTACAATGACAGTTATTATGAATTTATGCATTTTGATGTACCGAAGGTAGTTCGGAGTCCCGGATGTGATCATGGACATGACGAGGAGTCTCGAAATGGTCGAGACATAAAGATTGATATATTGGAAGCCTATATTTGGATATCGGAAGTGTTCCGGGTAAAATCGGGATTTTACCGGATTACTGGGAGGTTACCGGAACCCCCCGGGAGCCATATGGGCCTTATTGGGCTTTAGTGGAAAGGTGAAAGGGGCTGCCATGGTGGGCTGCGCGCCTCCCCCCTCCCCTAGTCCTATTAGGACTAGGAGAGGTGGCCGGCCACCTCCCTCTCTCTTTCCCCCTTGGGAGTCCTATTTGGAATAGGATTGGGGGGGGGGGGTCCTACTCCCGGTAGGAGTAGGACTCCTCCTGCGCCCTCCTCTTGGCTGGCCAGCCCCTCCCCCTTGGATCCTTTATATACGGGGGAAGGGGGCACCTCTAGACACACAAGTTGATCATTGAGATCGTTCCTTAGCCGTGTGCGGTGCCCCCTGCCACCATATTCCACCTCGATCATATCGTTGTAGAGCTTAGGCGAAGCCCTGCGTCGGTAGAACATCAAGATCATCACCATGCCGTCGTGCTGACAGAACTCCTCCCCGAAGCTTTGCTGGATCGGAGCCCGGGGATCGTCATCGAGCTGTACGTGTGCTAAGAACTCGGAGGTGCCGGAGTAACGGTGCTTGGATCGGTCGGATCGGGAAGAAGACGTACGACTACTTCCTCTACGTTGTGTCAACGCTTCCGTTGCGATCTACAAGGGTACGTAGATCAAACTCTCCCCCTCGTTGCTATGCATCACCATGATCTTGCGTGTGCGTAGGAAATTTTTTGAAATTACTACGTTCCCCAACAGATCACTGCTCCAGTTCTGACTCCGCCTGATGAATCCAAACCGTACGAGGTCTTTTGTGATGCCTCTCTCCAAGGTCTTGGCGCAGTATTGATGCAAGAGAAGAAAGTTGTTGCTTATACATCTCGCCAGTTGAAGCCTAATGAGAAGAACTACCCCACTCATGATCTCGAGTTGGTGGCAGTTGTGCATGCTCTTTTGACTTGGAGACATCTTCTATTGGGAAGAAAAGTGGACATTTTCACTGATCACAAGAGTCTCAAGTACATCCTCACTCAGCCTAATCTCAACCTGAGGCAAACTCGATGGGTCGAAATGATTCAAGAGTATAATCCGAGTATTGAGTATACTCCAGGCAAGGCCAATGTGATTGCTGACGCTTTGAGCAGGAAAGCTTACTGCAACAGTCTGATTCTCAAGCCTTATCAACCCGAGCTTTGTGAAGCTTTCCGCAAACTTAATCTGCAAGTTGTTCCTCAAGGTTTCCTCGCCAACCTTCAAGTCTCTCCTACCTTGGAAGATCAGATTCGCCAAGCCCAGCTCCTTGATGCTATGGTGAAAAAGGTGAAGATTGGGATTGCCAAGAGTCAACCCAAGTACAAGTGCTGCCGCCTTGATGACAAGGATACTCTCTTCTTCGAGGATCGAATTGTTGTACCCAAAGGTGACCTTCGTAAAGTGATCATGAACGAGGCTCACAATTCTCTACTCTCCATCCAACCTGGGAGCACGAAGATGTATCAGGACCTCAAGCAAGCTTATTGGTGGACTCAAATGAAGTGCGAGATCGCTCAATTCGTGAATGAATGTGATGTCTGCAGAAGAGTGAAGGCAGAACACCAAAGGCCAGCAGGTCTCCTCCAACCTCTTGCCATTCCAGAATGGAAGTTTGAACACATTGAAATGGACTTCGTGACTGGGTTTCCAAAGTCCAAGCGTGGCAATGATGCTATATTCGTTGTCATCGACAAACTCACCAAAGTGGCTCACTTCCTGCCTATCAAAGAGTCGATCACTGCAGCTCAATTGGCGGAACTCTATACCTCTCGAATTGTCTCTCTGCACGGTATCCCACAGGTGATCTCTTCAGACCGTGGCAGCATCTTTACCTCCAAGTTTTGGGATTCTTTTCAGAAGGCCATGGGCACCAACATCCGCTTCAGCACAGCTTTCCATCCTCAAACAAGCGGTCAAGTCGAGCGTGTCAACCAGATTCTTGAAGATATGCTCAGGGCTTGTGTGATCTCCTTCGGCATGAAGTGGGAGGATTGTCTTCCTTATGCTGAATTCTCCTACAATAACAGTTTTCAAGCAAGTTCGGGCAAGGCCCTTTTTGAAATTCTGTATGGCAGGAAGTGCCGTACCCCTCTCAACTGGTCTGAAACCGGTGAACGTTAGCTCTTGGGCAATGACTTAATCACAGAAGCAGAAGAAATGTGCAAAGTCATTCGTGATAACCTCAAAGCAGCCCAATCCCGCTAGAAGAACTACTATGATAGTAAGCACCGTGATTTGGCCTTCAAGATCGGAGATCATGTTTACCTCCGCGTCTCTCCTATGAAAGGTACTTGTCGCTTCGGTATCAAAGGGAAGCTTGCCCCTAGATACGTGGGACCTTTCAAGATTGTCAGCAAGAGAGGCGATCTCGCCTATCAACTCGAGCTTCCTTCAAACTTTGCAAATGTTCATGATGTGTTCCATGTCTCCCAGCTTCGAAAGTGCTTCAAGACTCCTGACCGCACCGTCAACTTTGAGGACATTGAGCTCCAAGAAGATCTCTCTTATCGCGAGCACCCAGTGGCTATTCTTGAAGAGACTGGACGCAAGACTTGCAACAAGTCAAACAAATTCCTCAAAGTCAAGTGGTCACACCATTCCGACCGTGAAGCTACCTGGGAACGCGAGGATCACCTCCGTTTTGAGTACCCGGCGTTCTTTCAGTCCTAGATCTTGGGACGAGATCCTTTCGTACTGGTGGAGTGCTGTAACACCCCGGATATAACTTTCCCAATTTGTACTCCAACTCTTGCCGTTTCCGGCGTTAAGTTATTTTATTTTCTCGGGTTTGGGTTTTTTTCTCCTTGTATTGTTATCATTGTCATGCATCTCATATCATGTCATCATGTGCATTGCATTCGCATACGTGTTCATCTCATGCATTCGAGCATTTTCCCCGTTGTCCGTTTTGCATTCCGGCGCTTCGTTCTCCTCCGGTGGTCATTTCTAGCTTTCTTTCGTGTGTGGGGATTAAACATTTCTGGATTGGACCGAGACTTGCCAAGCGGCCTTGGTTTACTACCGGTAGACCGACTGTCAAGTTTCGTATCATTTGGACTTCGTTTGATACTCCAACGGTTAACCGAGGGACCGAAAAGGCCTCGTGTGTGTTGCAGCCCAACACCCATCCATTTTGGCCCAAAACCCACCTAACTTTGCTCCATCACCTAGAGCGTTCGATCACAATAGCGTGGCCGAAAACCGCACCTCATTTGGACTCTCCTAGCTCCTCCTATGTCTATTTAAAGACCCCTTCCCCGAAATCCGGATCTCCCTCTTCGAAACCCTAATTTTTCCACCTCCGCGCCGGCCGGACACGCCCGCCGCCTCCGCCAGCCAACCAGCAGCCGCCACGTGGCCCGGGCGAGCCCCACATCGCCGCCGCCGCCCGAGCCCGCGGGAGGCCCTCCCCGGCCCATCTCTTCCCGACGCCCGCGCCATCTTCTTCCTCGCCCGCGACGACCCAGCGCCCCGCGGCCTCTGTCGCCGGCCGCCGCGAGCGACCTCGCCGCCGGTCGCCGCGGGACACCGCCACCTCGCCGCCCTTTCGCCTGCTCCGTTCCGGCCGCCGCCGAAGCCGGGAGCGCCGCGGCCACTCCGACCATCCCCGCCCCGCGCCTACCTCTTCCTCCGTTGGCCGCCGTCTTCTTTCTTCGGCGAGCCCGCCACCATCTTCGGTTCGCGCGCCGGCAGCTACAGTGCGATCTAGATCTGGATCGGGGTGAACAGTAAACCCTAATCCAGAGGTTGATTTTTTTGTCTAAGTCCCGAAATTGTAGATCCAAGTGCCCCTGTTCAAGGCCCCGTAACTTTGCATTCGTAGCTCCGATTCATGCATATAGCATATCAAAATGTTCGTCTCAAAGTACATCATTTCATTCCATTGCATCATTTTCATTTGAGTTCATCTTGATGCCCGAAATGCTGTTAGAAGGAGGCTACTTGAGTTAATTGTCAGATCTGCTACTCCATCTTAGACATTTGTTATTTTTGCCATGATTATTGTGTGCATGCTATGCCGTGATGCTCTTCATATGTTTTGTTACGGGTTTTGTCATCTTTCCAGAGGTGCAACCCATGTATTTTTGTGATGTGTGTGGTGACTAGTGCAAGCTTGCAAAGTGAGGCACTCGGTAACTCTGTTTTCAGGGACTTAGTAATTTCACTAAGTCCTGGGATCGTTTATCTCATGATGCCTTATGTTCGTGTTATTTCCTAGTGATCCGTGCCTCTTTTGAGGATGATCAGTAAGGGAGTTTTATTAATCTTGTACTGCTCTATCCATCCATGTCCTTGTTTGCAATTATGGATCTCCCTAGCTTGAGTCAATCGAGCTCTACTTTTGCTACTTTATGACTCTGGGCAGATCGTCAACTTGTTTGCGATTTTGCCGATGATGTTGTAGTTGATCCGTGCATGCTATGCCATTGTTCTTGCCATGTCTAGCTTGCATTTTGTGCCTTCTTAATGGGTGTATGCTTGTCTTGCCAGGAATTGCACCGTGGTGAGTGCATCGAGCTCGTAAACATGCCTACTTGAGTTATGTTTCAGCATGTGCCAGTTTTCACTAAGTCTGAAAACTGATTATGTTTTTGCGTTGTTCGTGGGCTTGTTAGTATATTTTCTGATCCCTTTTGGCTCAAGGTAACTAAGGGACTTTTGTTAAGCTATTTGAGTAGCTCCATGCCATGTTTTACTTTGCCATGTTCAGGTCCTGTAGCATGTTGTTTTGTTGCTCCGAAGAGGGCTATATGATCTGAAATTCCAGACAAGTGTTAATTTCACTAAGTCTGAGATCTGTTTACCATTTGCGTTTTTGCCATGCTTGTTTGAACCTGTTAATGGATGAATTGGCCATAGCTCAGTGCTAAACTTTTGTTAAGCATCTTGAATGCTTCCCTGCCATGTATTTTGATGCCATGTTTGAGTGCTGTAGCATGTTCATCTCATTGCATTTAGATGCCTACTTGCTGTAAATCGTAGACCGGTGTCATTTTTGAATCACTTGCCATTTCCAAACCGTAACTCCGATTCCGGCGTTCTTTATATCGTTTTCAAGAGATTTCATCTCATCTTTCCAGTGGCACACTTGGATTTCTAAGTTGAGGCCAGGTTCATGTATTTCCTGTCATATCTTGCATATGCATCCCGCATCGCATCCCGCATAGCATATCATCGTTGCATCATATTGTTTGATCCTTGCACGTGGTTGATTGTGTCCTTGTTGCTTGTTTGTCTTGTTTGGGTAGAGCTGGAGACGAGTTTGCTAACGAGGAGCCCGTTGAGTTTGCTTTCGAGGATCCAGTCAACTCTGACAGCTTTGCAGGCAAGATGATCATACCCTCGAAATCACTACTATCTTTGCTATGCTAGTTTGCTCGCTCTTTTGCTATGCCAATGCTACGATGCCTACCATTTGCTTGTCAGCCTCCCAAATTGCCATGTCAAACCTCTAACCCACCATGTCCTAGCAAACCGTTGATTGGCTATGTTACCGCTTTGCTCAGCCCCTCTTATAGCGTTGCTAGTTGCAGGTGAAGTTTGGAGGCCGTTCCTTGTTGGAACATTTTTTTACTTGTTGGGATATCATTATATTGCCATGTTATCTTAATGCATCTATATACTTGGTAAAGGGTGGAAGGCTCGGCCTCTCGCCTAGTGTTTTGTTCCACTCTTGCCGCCCTAGTTTCCGTCATATCGGTGTTATGTTCCCGGATTTTGCGTTCCTTACGCGGTTGGGTTATAATGGGAACCCCTTGATAGTTCGCCTTGATTAAAGCTTTTCCAGCAATACCCAACATTGGTTTTACCATTCGCCACCTAGCCCTTTTCTTTCCCTTGGGTTCTGCAGACTCAAGGGTCATCTTATTTTAACCCCCCCGGGCCAGTGCTCCTCTGAGTGTTGGTCCCACTGAGCGATGTCCGAGGCTACCAGGGGCAACTCTGGGCTGGCTTACCCAACGTCTTTCTCATCTGAGTGTGCCCTGAGAACGAGATATGTGCAGCTCCTATCGGGATTTGTCGGCACATTCAGGCGGTGTTGCTGGTCTTGTTTTAACCTGTCGAAGTGTCTTGAATTACCGAGATACCGAGTCTGATCGGAACGTCTTGGGAGGAGGTCTATTCCTTTGTTGACCGTGAGAGCTTGTCATGGGCTAAGTTGGGACTCCCATACAGGGATTGAACTTTCGAAAGCCGTGGCCGTGGTTATGGGCAGATGGGAATTTGTTAATGTCCGGTTGTAGATAACTTAAACCTTAACTTAATTAAAATGAATCAACCGAGTGTGTTACCGTGATGGCCTCTTCTCGGCGGAGTCCGGGAAGTGGACACGGTGTTGGAGTAATGTTTGCGCAGGTTGCTCTCTAGTTTCTCGCTCGCGCTTTGCCTCCTCTTCTCGCTCTCTTTTGCGAATAAGTTAGCCACCATATATGCTAGTCGCTTGCTGCAGCTCCACATATATTCACCTTACCCTACCTCTTAAGCTTAAATAGTCTTGATCGCGAGGGTGCGAGATTGCTGAGTCCCTGTGGCTCACAGATTACTATTACACCAGATGCAGGTCCAGGTGATTCCGCTCCAGGTGACGCGTTCAAGCTCAAGTGGGAGTTCGACGAGGACTCTCAGTGTTACTATGTTTCCTTTCCTGATGATCAGTAGTGGTGCCCTGTTGGGGGTGATCGGGACCATGTCGCTTGTTGGGTTATCTTTCATTTTGGCGCCGTAGTCGGGCCATGAGTGTTTGGCTGATGTATGTTATTTATGTACTTGATTGACGTGGTGAGTGTAAGTCAACTATGTTATCCCTTTTATTATCTATGTTACATGGATGTTTGTGATGATTACCTGACTTGCGACATATGCCTTCAATGCGATTATGCCTCTAAGTCGTGCCTCGACACGTGGGAGATATAGTCGCATCGAGGGTGTTACAATATGGGATGACACAATATAGCTTGCTAATGGGAAAGTGGGGGAGAATTGTGTCGTCCCATATGATGTTAAAAAATGTTAACGAATTTTTAAAAATAGCATGGCAAAACCGATGGAAAGAGAAAATGAAACCAATGGAAAGAGGGAGTATAGTAAGCAACTTTCAAGATGCTTTTTTAACGCATGGCATAGTTAGAACCCCTCCAAATCGTGGTCCATTATTAAAATTCATGAAAAAAAATTCAAATTCACAAATTTTAAGGTCACATTTTTAAATTTAATTTCTTGGATATTTTTGAAATTCGAGAACATGTTTCCAAATACATGATTATTTATTCGTATTCATTAACACTTTCGGTATTCCTGGACATTTTTTAATTCACAAACATTTCTTCAAATTCATGAACATTTTTCCAAATGTGTGAACTTGTTTCATTTGTGAATATTTATGACAAACATAATTTGAATTTGAGAATATTTTTAGAATCCAAGACAAATTTCATTTTTTGGGTATTTCTTAAATTCTTGTACGTTTTAACATTTTGGGATTTTTTTGAAAATCTAGATCAATTTTAAATTTAAACAGTCGTAGGTTTTGGTGCAAAATCAGGCTCCAAACTGGTAAGCTTCCCGAAATTAGTAAAGTCGTCCAATGTGCCCACCCACCATGGGCGTGAGGTGCGCTCTTGCTGGTTGTTAAGCACGTTACACGTTGAATAGGAGCTCCCCTATTTGACGCCCTTGGTGCCAAACTGTTGACCTCTTGTGCAGGTGGTAGCTATACTGGGTTGGCCCTTTTTTTTTTACTTTTTGATTTGTTAGTTTTTAATCCCGCTAAAAAACAATCCCTCTGTCCCATAATATAAGGTGCTATTACATCCAATATGTGAGGATATTTGATGTAATAGCATCTTATAGTGTGGTGCAGAGGGAGTAATTTTTATCAGTTTTTCAGTAAACATGAGTATTTATTTATTAAAAACTATGATTATTTTTTGAAAATTATGATAAGTTTGTTTTAAAACGTGAAAATTTTATAAAAACTCAAACATTTTTTCGGAAACTGTTAATATGGACATATTTTTTAAAAAGCCTCCATTTCCAAAATTTATGGATGCTTTTAAAACTGTGTTAAAAAAGTGAAAATTTTGGGAAATTGTCAACATTTTTTAATCATGAACACCTTTAAAATTCCAAAGAATCTTTGAAATTTATGAACAATTTTTATAATGTTCTTTTGCAAGAAATAAAAAAATGGAAAACAAAACAATAGAAAAGGAGAAAAAAATTGGCAAAGAAAACAACAAGAAACAATTTGCAGGAAAAGAGTAGAAGGAAGGTTCCCAAAGCCGGATCTTGTAAACTAGAGTAGACCTAATTGGGCCTGCCTATTTACTTCGCTCGTTCCCTCCCGTCTGTGCGGAACAACGACAATTGGACTCAATGTGCGTTATTTTGGAGTTGCCTTGTTTTAGGTAAAATTCCAAAACCTATGGAGTTTCTCAAAGAAAGAATACCCTATGGAAAATGAGTAACACCTTCTTAGTATCGCCCAATCCTTTTCTTTGCGGGAAAATTTCTGATCTATTCATATTCAATCATAGCAGCACAACGAACACCAGAAATAATAAAAATTACATCCGGATCCCTAGACCACCTAACGACGACTACAAGCACTGAAGCGAGCTGAAGGCGCGCCGCCGTCATCGCCCCTCCTTGGCCGGAGTCAGGCACAACTTGTTGTAATAGACAGTCGGGAAGTCGTCATGCTAAGGCCCCATAGGACCAGCGCACCAGAACAACAACCACCGCCGATGAAGAATAACGTAGATCGAAAAGATCCAAACTGAAGACACGCGAACGTAGACGAACGACGACGAGATCTGAGCAAATCCACCAAAGACAGATCTGCCGGAGACATACCTTCACACGCCCACCAAAGATGCTAGGCGCTCCACCAAAACGGGGGCTAGGCGGGGTGACCTATATTCCATCTTCAGGGAGGCCGCCACCGTCTCACCTTGTTGAGTAGGACAGAAACCCTAACAAAACTGAAGGAAACAATTAAAAACGGAGCCCTCTCGCTGGCCCTTGCCAGGATTCACCGCGCCCCCATGGCCCTAGGGCCAACGAAGACGAGGCGAACCTGCGGCGGCGCTGGCGAGAGGCAAGAACCCTAGCTTTTGTTTTGGAGGAGGAGGAGGCGGCTATGGACAGATGCATATATTGGATGATGGCTTTTGTTGCTAGCTAGTATTGCCCAATCCACTCGTGCAATGTCCTTTACAACATAGCCTTCAAAGTTATTGCTACTAGTCTCAAGGTACTTCTACCTAATATTATTTCTAAGGAGCAGTGAACCTTTGTGTTTGAGCATTTGATCACAGACAATATTATATTGACCATTGAATAATTTACATTTTGTGAAGAGAAATAGGACCCAACATCCATTTTTTTCTTTGGGAACAAGAGGTTACTTTTTTCTGAGGGAGAAGTAGTACGGGAGAGTTAATAGACTGGCCCATGGTAGTGATCATGTGCATTATTGCAACAACTTGTCCCACACAAGTGTAGAATAGGAGCTCCGTAAGCAAATGTGACGCTCACTCCATCAAAATGCCGCAAACTCGCATAGGGGCTCATGCATCACATGCCTTGCACAATTGGGTGCCAAGGGTAGGGAAACCTTTTCTCAAGTTTGGGTAGAAGTTTTTTGAGTGGTTTCCCTTATTTTATTTTTTTCAGTTTTCTATTTGATCTTTCGGCATTTTTTTGGATTACCTTTTTGAATTTTTCCTTTATATATTTTTTCGATTTCTTTCTTTCTTTCTTAAGAAGTAAAATTTTAATAATATATACACTTTGTTTTCAGTTTTTTTTCAAGAAGTAGTTTTTCAATAATATAAACACTTTGTTTTCAAATTTTTTTTTCAAGAAGTTAATTTTCAAAAAATAATCACTCTTTCCTAATACATGACATTATTTTCCTGTAATATTTTTTAAATAACATTGTTTCCCAATACATGTAATGACAAACTTTGCCTTTTAATAACATTTTAAACTACATTACTTAAAAATAACAATGATTATTTTTTAAAATCCAAAATTATTTTTATTAGATGAGATCTTTTGAGGGACATTTTATAAAGTATCAGGTATTTTTAAAAAGTGTTTGGATTTTTTTTGTGGCATATGTTTGAAAATGCCATGTAATATAAAATAATGTTCACACACTTTTGAAAAATATATGTTCAGTTTTTTTGACATCAAAGTACACTTTATTGGAAGGCAATCACCATATTATCTTTTAAAAGAGTATCAACAATCTCTATTGGTGGATCTTCCATCCACCCCACACTCACTTTTGAGAAAATATGTGTTCAGTTGATTTTAAAGAGTATTCATATTTGTTTACAAAAATAATCTTGTTTTATGTTAAAAAAACCTGAATGATGAACCAGAGGTCCAGAGCGAACCTAGATAAACCGAAAAAAGAGAAAGGAGTGCTCGGAAAGGCGTCTACTGGGCCGGTCCATGATGGAAATCGCCGTTGTGTCGACTATGTGACTGTGAGCAACACATAGGAGGACAGACCGGTTCTTTTTGTGCGGGGAAAGGAGGACACACTGTTCTTAAAAAATGGAGGACACACAAATAGGAAATAGATGATGGCTTGAACAACCCTCGTAGCTTATGCAACTTCTTCATGTTTGCTTTACCAATTGCAGAGACACATCTAGCAAAAAGTAATAATACGGTAAAGAAAATGTTGGCATGATTAAGAATCTGCGTCAAGTAAAAAATAACTACCCCAATGTAGCAACAACTCCATAAAACTTCAGGTGACAGATATGTGAAATGCTACAGATGATAGAGATAAATGCCCCAAAACTCTCCACTTTTAACTTCAGAAGAAGAGAACGCCCTGGATAAGAATCTCTTGTGCAGAGATCCATCATAATCCATTGCAAGTCAAAACACATACTGACATACCAATTGGTTATACATTCAAAAATCGTCTTCTCCTTTCTTGTGCTGCTAAAATTAAATAGGACGATCTGCTTCTCAGCCAGAGAGAAAACAGGGTGAATAATCCAACATACACCGATACAGTTCTTGAGAGGCAATTGGATAGCAAAAGCAAACAAGAAAGGCCAAGTTTTTGGAGTGAACAATAACAGGGGCATTATTATTTTAGCACAGGTAACCACTGTGACATGCAAGCATAGATTCATAGATGAAGATATTAATTGCACATTACACTGAATGTTGATGTTCACACTGAGAAGAACAAATGAAAAAATTGGCCTGTTTCCGTACCATTCATAGACAGACTACTACAGATTGAAGCTATAAGGGAAAGGGAAACAAAGTGGGGAAACCCCATTCTCTCTTGCTTATAACATTGTTAGGAAGCAAGTGGCTACAAAGAGAAACAAAAGATACTGCATGATTCATCTCAGCCTTCTCCCTTTCAGATTCTCCCCCCGAGAAAGAAAGGTCTCAGATCGCGATCAGTGGCAGGCCAGATGATTTAGGCTCCTGATTCTGTTAGACCTTTGAACCTGAGCATTGATAGTTGTGGATGACACTAGGAGAGTTGGGACAATTTTCGTTGGTTTATTTCTCACACAATGCCATGCCAACCTCAGGGGTTGGGGATACATACTTATAGGCTGCTAGCCAGCCAAGCATATGCTGAGATGCTACTAAGATGCCAGTCTAAGATGCTAGTCTAAGATGCCGGTCTAAGATGCTATCCTAACTGCCAGCCCTTGATGGTCAGAAACTCTATCCTAACTGCCACAAGGACCATGTGCTGCAGCCCCACAAAGACCCTAGTACACAGACTTATCCAACATTCTCCCCCTAAGTCTTGTACGTCGTCTTGTGGGAGTGTTGAATCATCCCGATCCTGGAGCAAAGCTCGAGGAACTTGACCCTCCCAAGGGGCTTGGTGAGCAGGTCTGCGAGCTGATCCTTGGTGTTGATGTAGCTCGCCTCGATGCTCCCTTCTTCCACACAGCTGCGGATGAAGTGATACCTCAGCCGGATGTGCTTGCTCCGTTCGTGGAACACGGGGTTCTTTGCCAGGGCCAGGGCGGACTTGCTGTCCACCAGGAGCTGCACCGTTCTGGTGTCTTGAACGAGAAGATCACCAAGCAGTCGAGCGAGCCAAAGCGCCTGAGTGCAGGCGGTGGAGGCTGCTATGTACTCAGCCTCACAGCTGGACAGGGCCACCACCTGCTGCTTGACTGATTGCCAGCTCACGAGACACTTGCCGAGGAAGAGGAGAATCCCGCTCGTGCTCTTGCTGGTGTCGATGTCGCCGGCGTGGTCGCTGTCGCTGTACCCGACGAAGTGTGCTGCCCCCGGACACCTAGGATAGTGGAGGCCGTGGTCGAGGGTCCCTGCTATGTAGCGGATGATCCTCTTCACTGCCTGCTGGTGTTCCGACGTCAATCGCTCCATGAACCGACTGACGTAGCCGACGGAGAATGCTAGGTCCGGCCGTGTGTGGGTGAGGTAGCGAAGGCTCCCCACAAGGCGGCGGTACTGCGTAGCATCCACTTCCTCCATCGTGCTGTCGCGGCTCAGTTTCAGCCTCTCCTCCATCGGAGTGAGAGCTGGATGACAGCCGGTGAGCCCAGCTAGCTCAACGATGCGCTTGGCGTAGGCGGACTGTCGAAGCGCGATCCCGGAGTGATCCTGGTGCACCTCAATCCCTAGATAGAAGGAGAGGAGCCCCAGATCACTCATCTGGAAGGTGGCCTTCATGTCTTCCTTGAATGCCGCTACTTCTGCATCTTTGGTGCCGGTGATCACCAAGTCGTCAACATAGACGCCCACCAGCAGGGCATTTCCTCCACTGCCCCGTCGGTAGACAGCGGCCTCATGCGGGCTTTGCTCGAAGCCCATCTTCTTTAGCGTGGAGTCCAGCTTGGCGTTCCACGCCCTAGGTGCCTGCCGTAGGCCATAGAGGGCCTTGCGCAGGTGGAGTACCTTGCCCTCCTGGCCGGGAATCACAAAACCCGGTGGCTGATGCACGTAGACTTCCTCCTTCAAGTCACCGTTGAGGAAGGCCGACTTGACATCCATGTTATGGACACGCCAGCCCTCCTGGGCAGCCAGCGCAAGAAGAAGTCGCACGGACTCCATCCGTGCCACGGGAGCGAAGGCGTCGTCGAAGTCGACTCCTTCCTGCTGCAAGAAGCCTCGGGCCACCAGGCGAGCCTTGTGCTTGATGATGGCGCCGGCTCCATCCCTCTTCAGCTTGAACACCCACTTAAGGGTGATTGCGCGGTGACCACGGGGGAGGTCAGCGAGCTCCCAGGTGCGGTTTTGCTCGACCGCATCCATCTCCAACTGCATCGCGGCACTGCATGCCGCATCTCTCTCGGCCTCTGCAAAGGACCGTGGTTCGCCGTCCTCACACGCGAGTTGTAGCTGCGCCTCCAGGTCACGTGGCATCAGTCCCGGCACCGGCTGGTCGCCGAGTAGATCATCCATCACTTCATTCGCAGCTGTGTGGAAGAAGGGATACCTCAGCCGGATGTGCTTGCTCCGTTCGTGGAACACGGGGTTCTTTGCCAGGGCCAGGGCGGACTTGCTGTCCACCAGGAGCTGCACCGTTCTGGTGTCTTGAACGAGAAGATCACCAAGCAGTCGAGCGAGCCAAAGCGCCTGAGTGCAGGCGGTGGAGGCTGCTATGTACTCAGCCTCACAGCTGGACAGGGCCACCACCTGCTACTTGACTAATTGCCAGCTCACGAGACACTTGCCGAGGAAGAGGAGAATCCCGCTCGTGCTCTTGCTGGTGTCGATGTCGCCGGCGTGGTCGCTGTCGCTGTACCCGACGAAGTGTGCTGCCCCCGGACACCTAGGATAGTGGAGGCCGTGGTCGAGGGTCCCTGCTATGTAGCGGATGATCCTCTTCACTGCCTGCTGGTGTTCCGACGTCGGTCGCTCCATGAACCGACTGACGTAGCCGACGGAGAATGCTAGGTCCGGCCGTGTGTGGGTGAGGTAGCGAAGGCTCCCCACAAGGCGGCGGTACTGCGTAGCATCCACTTCCTCCATCGTGCTGTCGCGGCTCAGTTTCAGCCTCTCCTCCATCGGAGTGAGAGCTGGATGACAGCCGGTGAGCCCAGCTAGCTCAACGATGCGCTTGGCGTAGGCGGACTGTCGAAGCGCGATCCCGGAGTGATCCTGGTGCACCTCAATCCCTAGGTAGAAGGAGAGGAGCCCCAGATCACTCATCTGGAAGGTGGCCTTCATGTCTTCCTTGAATGCCGCTACTTCTGCATCTTTGGTGCCGGTGATCACCAAGTCGTCAACATAGACGCCCACCAGCAGGGCATTTCCTCCACTGCCCCGTCGGTAGACAGCGGCCTCATGCGGGCTTTGCTCGAAGCCCATCTTCTTTAGCGTGGAGTCCAGCTTGGCGTTCCACGCCCTAGGTGCCTGCCGTAGGCCATAGAGGGCCTTGCACAGGCGGAGTACCTTGCCCTCCTGGCCGGGAATCGCAAAACCCGGTGGCTGATGCACGTAGACTTCCTCCTTCAAGTCACCGTTGAGGAATGCCGACTTGACATCCATGTGATGGACACGCCAGCCCTCCTGGGCAGCCAGCGCAAGAAGAAGTCGCACGGACTCCATCCGTGCCACGGGAGCGAAGGCGTCGTCGAAGTCGACTCCTTCCTGCTGCAAGAAGCCTCGAGCGGCGCAACCAGACGGTTGTGGGGATGGCTCGGGCTCTCCTCAAGCAGCGAGGGATGCCGGCTGTTTTCTGGGGAGAGGCGGTGCTGACGGCCGTCTACATCCTCAACCGCTCGCCTACTAAGGCACTCGACGGCAGGACACCGTATGAGGCCTGGCATGGGCGGAAGCCGGCGGTTGTAGCTGCGCCTCCTGCACATCAAGGACTGGCAGTTAGGATAGCATCTTAGACCAGCATCTTAGACTAGCATCTTAGACTGGCATCTTAGTAGCATCTCAGCATATGCTTGGCTGGCTAGCAGCCTATAAGTATGTATCCCCAACCCCTCAGGTTGGCATGGCATTGTGTGTGAAATAAACCAACGAAAATTGTCCCAACTCTCCTAGTGTCATCCACAACTATCAATGCTCAGGTTCAAAGGTCTAACAAATTCAACTTTCCCACGTGCTTGTGAAATACCTGAAAGCTTAGCATAGCTAGATGCAAACAAGTGCTCTTGTGCAAACAATTACTATAATCCTCATGAGCTTCGGACAGAGATACTTTCCACAAACTTATCAAAGTAGCAAGCTAGCAATTGAGCACAAGCCTAAATAACAACTCCTACTCGTTGCCAGTACAGAATAGATTTCATTTTTTGAGAGTGAACAGCATGAACGATATAGCTATAACAGTTTTTAAACACTAAGTCACTTGGTTGTTTGACTTTAATGTCAAGAACAAAAGAAAACAAGAGAAGCCAACAATTTTATTCCTTTCTGAATCTTCCAAGAGCAGGTATCTAGTGAAATTACCTCGTCATGATCTGGAATTACTCTCATGATCTCATCACATAATTATAGTCCTCACTGGCCAGCAGCCCAAGTATTCCCTATCTACTTTATATTTGTGGAAAGCTTATCTGTAGCTTGGTACGGTAATTAAAAAAAAGCAAATCTGAAATCTAGATTGTAAAGCTAAATAAGAGTTCAACTCCAGTACAAAGAAGTCTTCACATTCCAGTCATTGGAAAAAGTAGTATCAGGGTATGCGGGAGGGAATGGACTCACACCAAACGAATGATTTGAGAGGCCTATGCGATGCAAGGTGATCCCGGGATGCTAGTAATGTTCCCGTTATCAATATTCCATAGATAGTAGTTTGATTAATCTGCACATGAATATGGAAGCGCTGCTGGCTATTTTGTCCTGCGTGAGAATGAAACCTTTGATCTTTTGCATGGTGCTCATCTCTCTTTTTCTTCATTTCTTTTTTTTCATTTGTATCTAAGAGAGGAACCAATGCTGATGAATATAGCTCTTCATAATAATGAATTTTGCAGGGTTGATGGCAATAAAGCCCTTTAGAATCTTCTCAAACTTTGATGACTGTGCTCATGGAATAACCAACTACTATGGAATACCAAGTGCGGAGTGATGCACAATATAGGTAGGTATGGTGTGAACAAACGGAAGACAATGATGGTTTAATTTCCGGGATTTGTATATGTACACCGGCAATGTTCATGATTTGTCAAGGAATGCAATGCCGAATGAGGCTAGGAAGTGTAAAGTTACGCGAAGAGAATGACTGGCTTTGAAAGACTTCAGACTAGAGGAACATCAAACTTAACAATACGCACTAAAAATATTCAAATTGCAAATAATAAAGGCTCATGGAATCTGCTCTATTCTTGTCATTGGTGGGATAGAAAAAAAATACTCCAAATCAAGAAGAGAATAAAATCACCTTCACCATACTCAACTCAGCAGGTTCTATGAGTAAAAATTAGCAAGCTCAAGTCTTTTTGCCCTATCAATGTTCATCAATCACCTAGTAACAAGTGTTCTCTACCTTTACGACTATATGTATCAGCTGAAAACTCTTGTGTTATTTAATTCAACATGGCAATGAATTCAGAGATTATGAGCGTGCTCAAAAGCTAGACTGCCAACATATCAAGAAAGCAACAAGTTCTCTAACCTTGGTCTCATGAGGTAATAAGGGTTTGACAATTCCACTTTGAATACAACCTATCATAGCTAAAGCGATCAAAAATTTCAGCAGGGGGTTTACTAACCTTTGCACATATCTGCTACTACTTAATTGTTGAATTCCAAACTTGTCCATAGGCCACATCTATCAAGCAACCAAGAAGCTTAGTTTAGTCTAAAAGTTTGGAACTTCAGATAAATACACGAGTAACCTTTTAGACTTTTATATGTGCGCGAATAGGCAACATTGGGCATACCAATTAATGACAGCCTGAGATCTCAGCTGGCTCCAGGCAACACGCAAGCACTGTGATGGTACAAAGGGTATTCTTGTAAAGGTCCTGTAATTAACAAAATTTCATTAAGCAACAATAATTATCACAAATGCAAGAACAACTTGAATTGGTATCAATGTAATACCGAACAAAAAAAAATAGCAAACCTTATATTCAGTAGCAAATCAACAATATATATTCCAGCATTATGATCCTCACAGCCAAACAAGCTAAGTATCTTTTTACTCGGGGCCAGCTCAGCAAATTAGAAGTCAATGAAAGCCCCAATTTCTTTGGTGGATGGGATCCTAATCCCATGCGGGGGATGGCAGAATCCAAACTGCAGAATCTCGAAACAGATGACATGGAGGGCTTCCTCCGTACACCCGCCCTCTGTAACCTCCTCTCTTCCTCCCTCACCAACTTGTCCTTTAGTGGGAACAATAAGATGACGTGCTTCACAAAGGAGCAGGAGGAGGCCTTTCACCTCCTCGTCTCGCTCCAGGTACTCGAGTTTTGGTTTTGGGACAAGCTGGAACACCTCCCTGCAGGGCTAAACAATCTGACCAACCTCAAGAGATTGCGGATCTACGGGTGTCCAGCCCTGCGTTCGCTGCCCAGGTACACCAGCTGCGGATCTACGATCAATTTGCTGAGCATTATGATCCTCACAGCCAAATCAAAAAAGGTACACCAGCCAGTCTTGTTGAGTGACGATCAAAATGTAACTGCAATGTATCTCAGAACCAACCAGAACAAGCATAAGAACACCTGCACAAGAAACAAATAAAATGTTGAATGCATGATAATTTTCGTCCATGAAGGAAGAGAAGAAAATTCTGAAATAGCGTTAACTGAGGACCATGTTGGTTTTCTTGATATTTCACAGTTCAAGAGAAAACATCTAGGTATAAGAAATATGGTTGGAGGAGTTTAACACGTACTTACCAGATTTGTGTACTATGTACAGTAAGAAGATACAACACAAGATCCTCATGTGCAGACTTTGTATGGATGGGGAGGATTCAACAAGGCTAAAAATTGTACAACCCCCAAGACAGAGAACCTGTAAAGTAGATCAAAACAGAGTGCGTTTAGATTTTGCAGTTATGAGGTAAATCAAATGCAAAATATGACTTGATGATGTTGGATATTGGGATCAGGGCAGACAGCAAAGTTTTTTTTACCTTGGATCAGTCTAGTACTCTACTATGATTTTCAGGATGGTTCATGATTAACTCCTGTTCTAGCTCCTCGATGATGCAACATGGTGCTTAGTTCTCGTAAGTCAAATCCAAAATAAGACTGAGAGCATCGCTGTTGTACAACCTATCAATGTACCATGGTAACACTGTTTTCGCCGCTCCAATGGTCCTTTGTCAAAAATGCGGTGTTCTGAAACTGCTGCTCTTTGCAAAATCCCTGCATCCAGTGCTCCTCTGAACTAACACTGAAGTACAAATTTCATGTTCAACCTTGCGTGACTCGATGAACAAATGGGACTTTCTCTTCTCCCTTCACTTGTTTCCTTGACAAACACAAGGAAACCTGCAGCAAAAAAACAATTGGTGAATCTGAGGGAACAAAAAACTAGTCATGTACTATGCCAAAAAGAAAACAGGGTAAGTTTTGAGAATAATTAAAATTCCCCATGATCTCCGGACAGATACAAATAGATACATTATCTTCAGATCAGGCTAACAAGGTTAATTTTGTACAGACGAAGAAAAAAAAGTCATTTTTGTGTATTATTCTGCTATAGGAACACACTCGTATTTGGTATACTGACCTGACCAATTTACATAAGCATACTGGTAATAATTTTCCAGTTGAATAGACAGGCCCTCCAATTTTTAGTCACATATTCGTATATTAATAAAAACCATGCGCTCAAAAAGTAATAGAACTGGGAGCAATTTTTATCAGACAGATAACTGTACTTCTCAGACAATTCGCAGGTACTTACCATATTATGTACATGAAGAAAATACCAGACGGGACCCTCATGCGCCACTGTCCATGTATGGAGAGAATTCCACAAGCGTAGAAGAATACACAACTCCCAACAGAGAGACCAGCTGCATGGTTGATGGAAACAAACAATGTTCAGAATACGAGAAAGGCCAAACCGAAAGAAAAAACGAGTAGGCGTCTGTGGGATCAGGAAAAAGCAAGGGTAATGGTGGAAATCAGGAATAGATACGAGCAAGGAAGTGTCTGTTACCTTGGATTAGCCTATAGTATGATTTTCGGGATGGTTCCCATTAACCGCCTGCACTGCTTTGTTAGCTCCTCGTTGCCGCACCCGTTGACATCTAATTCTTGCAGTGAACTCGGGAGGCCGCCCTTGGGCAGCGACTGGAGGGCTGGAAAATCCCAGATCCATAATCTCTTGAGGTTGGTCAGCTTGTTTAGCCCTGCAGGGAGGTGCTCCAACTTGTCGCAATACCAAAACCCGAGTTCCTGGAGCGAGGTGAGGCGTTGAAAGGCCTCCACCTGCTCCTTTGTGAAGCGTGTCATCTCATAGTTCAGAGTAAAGGACACATTGGTGAGGGAGGAAGAGAGGAAGCCACAGAGGGCGGGCGCATCAAGGAAGCCCTCGATGTCATCTGTCTCGAGATTCTGCAGTTTGGATTCTGTCATCCCCCGCATGGGATTGGGATCCCACCCACCAAAGAAATTGGGGCTTCTTCGAACTTCTAATTTGCTGAGGTGGCCGCGAGTAAGGAGAGGCAACATGCCCTCGCATCTTAAATCCTCTCCGCAACGAGAAATACCTAATCGGGTGAGAGAGGTGAGGTTTGAAAGGGACTCCATGGCCTGCACGCCCTTCACGGACGTAAGTTGCAGGTCTAGCAGGGAGGACGGGAAAGGGTGGCGAAAAGAGCATCTTCTAACCGAAGGGTAGTTAGGGCTTGGAGGGCATCAAGGGAATGAACTACCAGACCACGACTGTCGATGTCCAACGCCTGCAGAGAGTTGGAGAGATGTTCAGGGAGGAGCAACAGCCCATCATCATCCACCGTGTTTGCCTCCTTCTCCACCTCTGCTATTTCTTGCTCCTCATCTTTCGCTTGTGTATCATCCATTGTAACATCTAAAGAGGTTGACAATGATAATGGTGCTCTTGTTTGCTGCAAATCCACCCCACAACAAACTGTGTTACGTTTCTATAAGAATACACTTGCAGTTTGGATAGCTTTGGGAGGTGAGACAAGAACTGTGTCAATTCCTTTCCACTGGAATTAGATAACCAAATTGTGAATATTGTTATTTACGCACTTCATATTGTTCGTCAGAGTATCCGCCCCGCTCACAGGTCGTGTGGCGGATGGACTCGCAGACGTAGTATCCACAGAAATCATTCCCTTGTTCCTGCCACAACCACTTTACAAGAAATAAAGGTCAATCAAACTGATAAGCAAGAATGCCAAATGGTATTGATGAAACTAGCGCTTGAATCATTAGGAGATGCGCGGAACATGCTATTATAGTACTTACTTTCGGGTGTCTAAATTGCAGCTCCTTCGGCAGTCCCGGAGCTTTTCTGGTGAATTTTCTCCAAACCCTGCCGGACAAAGAAAACAATTACTTGATATCAGGAAATGAACAAAGTTGCTGATATGGTGGATAATGATCGATTTAACTTACTTATTGAGGATTTCAGTCATGTCCGCATACTCCTGGGGATCTTTTGGTCTAGAGTCCAAGACAGTTACTACTCCCTGCTCAAGCCTAATCTCTAGGAGAATATAGTGGAACCTGCGCACGCATGCATAACTCATCAATTACATTACTATAACCTGGACTAATATATAAGGGAAACCGAATATGCACAAGACAGTAACACTCACTTGAAGTTGTAAGGAAAGAGTATTATATCTTTGTGTTCATTTATTTTGAATGATCGTAGCAAGTTGGCCTTGGTATCTTCGGGACGATGTTCAACCTCAGTTGCATCTATGAGATATGTGTTAACGAACCCAATATCACCGATTTGTCTTTTCTTCAATTCGGTGATCTTCAATCTGCATAATATAGAGGATAATTATAAATACATGCAATCAAAGAGCTGAGCTATATAGAGAGACTTAATGACAGAAGTAGTAGTACTTACAGACAGTAGCAGGTGACCATTGCTTTATCGAGGGTAATTGGTTGAAAAACTGATAGAACTCCTCAAATGGAATAGGCAACAGTTCAATTCCACCGAGGTCATGCTCCGGCTTAACTCTCGCATACAAAGTACTCCTCCCACCAGACTCTCTGCAAATTTTCAAGTACCAATCATGCAATCTTCGCATCATCGTTGATAGAGATTTTTCATCTTTGACGAGAGGCTTCCCGTAATCGTATCTGTGTATCTGCACCTTCATGGGATCATAATGTACATCGTCGGGCAGGTAATCGTCAAGATTGCTATAACCGGGCACCATCCTCGGATCGGCGATGTCGCTAGGCACCTTGAGCGGGGGGCACGATTGCTTCGCTTGTTCGCCGAGCTGGGCAATTTGTTTCCCAGCTGCTCGTCGTTCTTTCAGCCTTTGATCACTGACTGTACTTCCCGACCGCTTCGCTTCGGCCCATGCCTTTGCAATAATGCGCTCATAGTTGCCTTTCGGCGGAGACTTGGGTGGTTTTGCCAGGGCAGCCAAAGTGCGCTTCACTTTTACCGGATCTACCTTCTCCTCCGGAGGTGGATGTCTCTTTGCTTTCAACCCTTGAAACCAGTCATCCACTTCGGTTCGCGCGATCTTCGCGTTCTCCTCCGGGGTCCTCTTGTATGGTAACTTCTCTGGAGTCTTCAGAGAAGGACCGAATCTGTATGTCCTCCCGCCTCTGGCTGTACTGCTAGACGCCGGCCGAACAGACGGAGCGGCTGTCTTCTTTACTTGCTTACGAGGCGGACAAGAAGGACTACGACGCGCCGGAGCAGCTGCCGGAGCGGCGGCGGGTCTCTTCCGCCCTTGCTGACGAGGCGGAGAAGGAGGAGGCTGGCTGCTCGGGCGCGTCGGCGCAGGCGGAGAAGGAAGTGGAGTGTCGCCACGCGCCGGAGAAGGAGCCGGCCGAGGGCCCTGATCGTCACTCGCCGGAGGAGGAGGCGGAGTGCCCTAACTCGCCGGAGGAGGAGGAGGCGGAGGCGTCCAGTTCGGAAAGTTGATGAGCTCCTTCCGCCATAGGCATGGAGTCTTCAGAGAAGAACCCAGCCGAGTCTCCCCTTCTCCGGTAGGGTGGTCAAGCGGGAGGTCCTCAAATCCCTCCGTTATTTCATCCACCATCACCTTAGCATATCCTTCTGGAATCGGCCGGCAGTGAAAAGTTGCGCCTGGTTCATTAGGAAAAACAGAGCCAACAGCCGCCTTGACCTTCATATTAATCCATTGCGTCATAAGTGTTGGAAATATGCCCTAGAGGCAATAATAAAAGCATTATTATTATATTTCCTTGTTCATGATAATTGTCTTTATTCATGCTATAATTGTGTTATCCGGAAATCGTAATACATGTGTGAATAACAGACACCAACATGTTCCTAGTAAGCCTCTAGTTGACTAGCTTGTTGATCAACAGATAGTCATGGTTTCCTGACTATGGACATTGGATGTCATTGATAACGAGATCACATCATTAGGAGAATGATGTGATGGACAAGACCCAATCCTAAACATAGCATAAAGATCGTATAGTTCGTTTGCTAGAGTTTTTCCAATGTCAAGTATCCTTTCCTTAGACCATGAGATCGTGTAACTCCCAGATACCGTAAGAGTGCTTTGGGTGTACCAAACGTCACAACGTAACTGGGTGACTATAAAGGTATACTACGGGTATCTCCAAAAGTGTCTGTTGGGTTGACGCGGATCAAGACTGGGATTTGTCACTCCGTATGACGGAGAGGTATCACTGGGCCCACTCGGTAATGCATCATCATAATGAGCTCAAAGTGACCAAGTGTCTGGTTACGGGATCATGCATTACGGTACGAGTAAAGTGACTTGCCGGTAACGAGATTGAACGAGGTATTGGGATACCGCCGATCGAATCTCGGGCAAGTAACATACCGATTGACAAAGGGAATTGCATACGGGGTTGCTTGAATCCTCGACATCGTGGTTCATCCGATGAGATCATCGTGGAGCATGTGGGAGTCAACATGGGTATCCAGATCCCGCTGTTGGTTATTGACCGGAGAGTCGTCTCGGTCATGTCTGCCTGTCTCCCGAACCCGTAGGGTCTACACACTTAAGGTTCGGTGACGCTAGGGTTGTAGGAATATGTATATGCAGTAACCCGAATGTTGTTCGGAGTCCCGGATGAGATCCCGGACGTCACGAGGAGTTCCGGAATGGTCCGGAGGTAAAGAATTATATATGGGAAGTGCTATTTCGGCCATCGGGACAAGTTTCGGGGTCACCGGTATTGTACCGGGACCACCGGAAGGGTCCCGGGGGTCCACCGGGTGGGGCCACCTAACCCGGAGGGCCCCATGGGTTGAAGTGGGAAGGGACCCAGCCCAAAGTGGGCTGGGGCGCCTCCCCCCTAGGGCCCATGCGGCTAGGGTTTGGGGGAAACCCTAAAGGGGGGCGCCCCCTTGCTTGGGGGGCAAGCCCCCCACCCTTGGCGGCCGCCCCCCCTAGGAGAATAGATCTCCTAGGGCCGGTGCCCCCCCTTGGCCCTCCTATATATAGTGGGGGAGGGAGGGCTATTCTCCCAAGCCTTTGGTTGCCTCCTTCTCCCTCTCCAACACTTTCTCTTCCTCCATAGTGCTTGGCGAAGCCCTGACGGAGTTCTGCAGCTCCACCATCACCACGCCGTCGTGTTGCTGCTGGAGCCATCTTCCTCAACCTCTTCTCCCCTCTTGCTGGATCAAGAAGAAGGACACGTTACGCTGACCGTACGTGTGTTGAACGCGGAGGTGCCGTCCGTTCGGCGCTAAGATCTCCGGTGATTTGGATCACGTCATGTACGACTACTTCATCCACGTTATTTGAACGCTTCCGCTCGCGATCTGCAAAGGTATGTAGATACATCCAATGACTCGTTGCTTGATGAACTCATAGATAGATCTTGGTGAAACCGTAGGAAAATTTTTGTTTTCTGCAACGTTCCCCAACAGTGGCATGATGAGCTAGGTCTATGCGTAGTTCTTCTTGCGCGAGTAGAACACAATTTGTTGTGGGCGTAGATGTTGTCAACTTTCTTGCCGCTACTAGTCTTATCTTGCTTCGACGGTATTGTGGGATGAAGCAGCCCGGACCAACCTTACACGTATGCTTACGTGAGACAGGTTCCACCGACAAACATGCACTAGTTGCATAAGGTGGCTAGCGGGTGCCTGTCTCTCCTACTTTAGTTGGAGCGGATTCGATGAAAAGGGTCTTTATGAAGGGTAAATAGAAGTTGACAAATCACGTTGTGGTTTTCACGTAGGTAAGAAAACGTTCTTGCTAGAACCCTACTTTAGCCACGTAAAACTTGCAACAACAATTAGAGGACGTCTAACTTGTTTTTGCAGCAAGTGCTTTGTGATATGATATGGCCAAAGTTGTGATGAACGGTACATATGTGATGTATGAGATGTTCATGCTATTGTAATAGGAATCACGACTTGCGTGTCGATGAGTATGACAACCGGCAGGAGCCATAGGAGTTGTCTTTCTTCTTTTATATGACCTGCATGTCATTGAGAAACGCCATGTAAATTACTTTACTTTATTGCTAAACACGTTAGCCATAGTAGTAGAAGTAATGGTTGGCGAGCAACTTCATGGAGACACGATGATGGAGATCATGATGATGGAGATCATGGTGTCATGCCGGTGACAAGATGATCATAGAGCCCCAAGATGGAGATCAAAGGAGCTATGTGATATTGGCCATATCATGTCACTATTATTATTTGATTGCATGTGATGTTTATCATGTTTTGCATCTTGTTTACTTAGAACGACGGTAGTAAATAAGATGATCCCTCATAATAATTTCAAGCAAGTGTTCCCCCTAACTGTGCACCGTTGCGACAGTTCGTTGTTTCGAAGCACCACGTGATGATCGGGTGTGATAGATTCCAACGTTCACATACAATGGGTGTAAGACAGATTTACACATGCAAACACTTAGGTTGACTTGACGAGCCTAGCATGTGTATAGACATGGCCTCGGAACACAGAAGACCGAAAGGTCGAGCATGAGTCGTATAGAAGATACGATCAACATGAAGATGTTCACCGACGTTGACTAGTCCGTCTCACGTGATGATCGGACACGGCCTAGTTGACTCGGATCATGTTATACTTAGATGACTAGAAGAGGGATGTCTATCTAAGTGGGAGTTCATTGAATAATTTGATTAGATGAACTTTATTATCATGAACTTAGTCTAAATCTTTACAATATGTCTTGTAGATCAAATGGCCAACGTAGTCCTCAACTTTAACGCGTTCCTAGAGAAAAGCAAGCTGAAAGATGATGGCAGCAACTATACGGACTAGGTCCGGAACCTGAGGATCATCCTCATAGCTGCCAAGAAAGATTATGTCCTACAAGCATCGCTAGGTGAAGCTCCCATCCCACAGAACCAAGACGTTATGAACGCTTGGCAGACACGTGCTGATGACTACTCCCTCGTTCAGTGCGGCATGCTTTACAGTTTAGAGCCCGGGCTCCAAAAGAGTTTTGAGAGACATGGAGCATATGAGATGTTCGAAGAGCTGAAAATGGTTTTTCAAGCTCATGCCCGGGTCGATAGATATGAAGTCTCCGACAAATTCTTTAGCTGTAAGATGGAGGAAAATAGTTCTGTCAGTGAGCACATACTCACTATGTCTGGGTTACATAACCACTTGACTCAGCTGGGAGTTAATCTCCCGGATGACGCGGTCATTGACAGAATCCTCCAGTCGCTTCCACCAAGCTACAAGAGCTTTGTGATGAACTTCAATATGCAGGGGATGGAAAAGACCATTCCTGAGGTATTTGCAATGCTGAAATCAGCAGAGGTAGAAGTCAAGAAGGAACATCAAGTGTTGATGGTCAATAAAACCACTAAGTTCAAGAAGGGCAAGGGTAAAAAGAACTTCAAGAAGGACGGCAAGGGAGTTGCCGCGCCGGGCAAGCAAGCTGCCGGGAAGAAGCCAAAGAATGGACCCAAGCCCGAGACTGAGTGCTTTTATTGCAAGGGCAGCGGTCACTGGAAGCGGAACTGCCCCAAATACTTAGCAGACAAGAAGGCCGGCAAAACAAAAGGTATATGTGATATACATGTAATTGATGTGTACCTTACCAGTACTCGTAGTAGCTCTTGGGTATTTGATACCGGTGCAGTTGCTCACATTTGTAACTCAAAGCAGGAGCTGCGGAATAAGCGGAGACTGGCGAAGGACGAGGTGACGATGCGCGTCGGGAATGGTTCCAAGGACGATGTGATCGCCGTCGGCACGCTGCCTCTTCATTTACCTATGGGATTAGTTTTAAACCTCAATAATTGTTATTTAGTACCAGCTTTGAGCATGAACATTGTATCGGGATCTCGTTTAATTCGAGATGGCTACTCATTTAAATCCGAGAATAATGGTTGTTCTATTTATATGAGAGATATGTTTTATGGTCATGCTCCTGTGGTGAATGGTTTATTCTTAATGAATCTCGAGCGTAATGCTACACATATTCATAGTGTGAGTACCAAAAGATGTAAGGTTGATAATGATAGTCCCACATACTTGTGGCACTGCCGCCTTGGTCACATAGGTGTCAAACGCATGAAGAAGCTCCATGCAGATGGACTTTTAGAGCCTCTTGATTATGAATCATTTGACACGTGCGAACCATGCCTCATGGGTAAAATGACCAAGACTCCGTTCTCAGGAACAATGGAGCGAGCAACCAACCTATTGGAAATCATACATACTGATGTGTGCGGTCCAATGAGCGTTGAGGCTCGCGGTGGCTATCGTTATGTTCTCACCCTCACTGATGATTTGAGTAGATATGGGTATGTCTACTTAATGAAACACAAGTCTGAAACCTTTGAAAAGTTCAAGGAATTTCAGAGTGAGGTTGAGAATCAACGTGACAGGAAAATCAAGTTTCTACGATCATATCGTAGAGGAGAATACTTGAGTCACGAATTTGGCACACACTTAAGAAAATGTGGAATAGTTTCACAACTCACGCCGCCTGGAACACCTCAGCGTAATGGTGTGTCCGAACGTCGTAATCGCACTCTATTAGATATGGTACGATCTATGATGTCTCTTACCGATTTACCGCTATCTTTTTGGGGCTATGCTTTAGAGACTGCCGCATTCACTTTAAATAGGGCTCCATCGAAATCCGTTGAGACGACACCGTTTGAATTATGGTTTGGGAAGAAACCTAAGCTGTCGTTTCTAAAAGTTTGGGGATGCGATGCTTATGTCAAGAAACTTCAACCTGAAAAGCTCGAACCCAAGTCGGAAAAATGCGTCTTCATAGGATACCCTAAAGAAACTGTTGGGTATACCTTCTACCTCAGATCCGAAGGCAAGATCTTTGTTGCCAGGAATGGATGCTTTCTAGAGAAGGAGTTTCTCTCGAAAGAAGTAAGTGGGAGGAAAGTAGAACTTGATGAAGTGTTACCTCTTGAACCGGAAAATGGCGCAACTCAAGAAAATGTTCCTGAGGTGCCTGCACCGACTAGAGAGGAAGTTAATGATGATGATCATGAAACTTCTGATCAAATTACTACTGAACTTCGAAGGTCCACAAGGACACGTTCCGCACCAGAGTGGTACGGCAACCCTGTCTTGGAAATCATGTTGTTAGACAACGGTGAACCTTATGTTGGGAACGTTGCAGAAAACAAAAATTTTCCTATGGTTTCACCAAGATCCATCTATGAGTTCATCTAGCAACGAGTATTCAGATTGCATCTACATACCTTTGTAGATCGCGAGCGGAAGCGTTCAAAGAACGGGGATGATGTAGTCGAACACGACGTGATCCAAATCACCGATGACCAAGCGCCGAACGGACGGCACCTCCGCGTTCAACACACGTACGGGACGGGAGACGTCTCCTCCTTCTTGATCCAGCAAGGGGGAAGGAGAGGTTGATGAAGATCCAGCAGCACGACGGCGTGGTGGTGGATGCAGGGCGTCACAGTAGCAGGGCGTCGCCTGTACTATGAGAGAGAGACGTAACGGGGAGAGAGGGAGGCGCCAGGGGCTGGTGTATGAAGTCCCTCCTCTCCCCCACTATATATAGGAGGGCCAAGGGGGGTGGTGCGCCAGCCTAGGAGATCCAATCTCCTAGGTGCGGCGGCCAAGGGGAGGTTTCCCTCCCCCCCCAAGGCACTTAGAGGTGCCTTCCACCATTGGGACTCTTCCCTTATGTGGAACCCTAGGAGCATGGGCTTTTGGGGCTGGTGCCCTTGGCCCATCTAGGCCAAGGCGCACCCCCTACAGACCATGTGCCCCCCCGGGACAGGTGGCCCCACCCGGTGGGCCCCTGGGACCCCTCCGGTGGTCCCGGTACAATACCGATAACCCCGAAACTTGTCCCGATGGTCGAAACAGCACTTCCTATATATAATTCTTTACCTCCGGACCATTCCGGAACTCCTCGTGACGTCCGGGATCTCATCCGGGACTCCGAACAACATTCGGGTTACTGCATATACATATCTTCACAACCCTAGTGTCACCGAACCTTAAGTGTGTAGACCCTACGGGTTCGGGAGACAAGCAGACATGACCGAGACGACTCTCCGGTCAATAACCAATAGCGGGATCTGGATACCCATGTTGGCTCCCACATGCTCCACGATGATCTCATCGGATGAACCACGATGTCGAGGATTCAATCAACCCCGTATACAATTCCCTTTGTCTGTCGGTATGTTACTTGCCCGTGATTCGATCGTCGGTATCCCAATACCTCGTTCAATCTCGTTACCGGCAAGTCACTTTACTCGTACCGTAATGCATGATCCCGTGACCAGACACTTGGTCACTTTGAGCTCAATATGATGATGCATTACCGAGTGGGCCCAGTGATACCTCTCCGTCATACGGAGTGACAAATCCCTGTCTTGATCCATGTCAACCCAACAGACACTTTCGGAGATACCCGTTGTATACCTTTATAGTCACCCAGTTACGTTGTGACGTTTGGTATATCCAAAGCACTCCTACGGTATTCGGGAGTTACACGATCTCATGGTCTAAGGAAAAGATACTTGACATTGCAAAACTCTAGCAAACGAACTACACGATCTTTATGCTATGTTTAGGATTGGGTCTTGTCCATCACATCATTCTCCTAATGATGTGATCCCGTTATCAATGACATCCAATGTCTATAGTCAGGAAACCATGACTATCTGTTGATCAATGAGCTAGTCAGCTAGAGGCTTACTAGGGACATGTTGGTGTCTGTTATTTACACTTGTATTACGATTTCCGGATAACACAATTATAGCATGAATAAAGACAATTATCACGAACAAGGAAATATAATAATAATGCTTTTATTATTGCCTCTAGGGCATATTTCCAACAGTCTCCCACTTGCACTAGAGTCAATAATCTAGTTACATTGTGATGAATCGAACACCCATGGAATTCTGGTGTTGATCATGTTTTGCCCTAGGGAGAGGTTTAGTCAACGGATCTGCTACGTTCAGGTCCGTATGTACTTTACAAATCTCTATGTCTCCATCTTGAACATTTTCACGAATGGAGTTGAAGCGACGCTTGATGTGCCTTGTCTTCTTGTGAAACCTAGGCTCCTTGGCAAGTGCAATAGCTCCAGTGTTGTCACAGAAGAGCTTGATCGGCCCCGACGCATTGGGTATGACTCCGAGGTCGGTGATGAACTCCTTCACCCAAATTGCTTCATGTGCTGCCTCCGAGGCTGCCATGTACTCCGCTTCACATGTAGATCCCGCCACGACGCTCTGCTTGCAACTGCACCAGCTTACTGCCCCACCATTCAAAATATACACGTATCCGGTTTGTGACTTAGAGTCATCCAGATCTGTGTCGAAGCTAGCGTCGACGTAACCCTTTACGACGAGCTCTTCGTCACCTCCATAAACGAGAAACATTTCCTTAGTCCTTTTCAGGTACTTGAAGATATTCTTGACCGCTGTCCAGTGTTCCTTGCCGGGATTACTTTGGTACCTTCCTACCAAACTTACGGCAAGGTTTACACCAGGTCTGATACACAGCATGGCATACATAATAGAACCTATGGCTGAGGCATAGGGGATGACACTCATCTCTTCTATATCTTCTGCCATAGTCAGACATTGAGCTAAGCTCAATTTCACACCTTGCAGCACAGGCAAGAACCCCTTCTTAGACTGATCCATATTGAACTTCTTCAATATCTTATCAAGGTATGTGCTTTGTGAAAGACCTATGAGGCGTCTTGATCTATCTCTATAGATCTTGATGCCTAATATATAAGCAGCTTCTCCAAGGTCCTTCATTGAAAAACTTTTATTCAAGTAGGCCTTAATGCTGCCCAAGAGTTCTATATCATTTCCCATCAAAAGTATGTCATCTACATATAATATGAGAAATGCTACAGAGCTCCCACTCACTTTCTTGTAAACGCAGGCTTCTCCATAAGTCTGCGTAAACCCAAACGCTTTGATCATCTCATCAAAGCGAATGTTCCAACTCCGAGATGCTTGCACCAGCCCATAAATCGAGCGTTGGAGCTTGCACACCTTGTTAGCATTCTTAGGATCGACAAAACCTTCTGGCTGCATCATATACAATTCTTCCTTAAGGAAACCATTAAGGAATGCCGTTTTGACGTCCATTTGCCATATCTCATAATCGTAGAATGCGGCAATTGCTAACATGATTCGGACGGACTTTAGCTTCGCTACCGGTGAGAAAGTCTCATCGTAGTCAACCCCTTGAACTTGTCGATAACCCTTAGCGACAAGCCGAGCTTTATAGATGGTCACATTACCATCCGCGTCTGTCTTCTTCTTAAAGATCCGTTTATTTTCTATGGCTCGCCGTTCAACGGGCAAGTCAGTCAAAGTCCATACTTCGTTTTCATACATGGATCCTATCTCGAATTTCATGGCTTCTAGCCATTTGTCGGAATCCGGGCCCGCCATCGCTTCTTCATAGTTCGAAGGTTCACGGTTGTCTAACAACATGATTTCCAAGACAGGGGTGCCGTACCATTCTGGTGCGGAACGTGTCCTTGTGGACCTTCGAATTTCAGTAGGAGCTTGATCAGAAGTATCTTGATCATTATCATTAACTTCCTCTCTAGTCGGTGCTGGCACCTCAGGAACATTTTCTTGAGTTGCGCCATTTTCCGGTTCAAGAGGTAATACTTCATCAAGTTCTACTTTCCTCCCACTTACTTCTTTCGAGAGAAACTCCTTCTCTAGAAAGGACCCATTCTTGGCAACAAATATCTTGCCTTCGGATCTGAGGTAGAAGGTATACCCAATAGTTTCTTTTGGGTATCCTATGAAGACGCATTTTTCCGACTTGGGTTCGAGCTTTTCAGGTTGAAGTTTCTTGACATAAGCACCACATCCCCAAACTTTTAGAAACGACAGCTTAGGTTTCTTTCCAAACCATAATTCTTACGGTGTCGTCTCAACGGATTTCGACGGAGCCCTATTTAAAGTGAATGCGGCAGTCTCTAAAGCATAGCCCCAAAAAGATAGCGGTAAATCGGTAAGAGACATCATAGATCGCACCATATCTAATAGAGTGCGATTACGACGTTCGGATACACCGTTACGCTGAGGTGTTCCAGGCGGCGTGAGTTGTGAAACTATTCCACATTTTCTTAAGTGTGTGCCAAATTCGTGACTCAAGTATTCTCCTCCACGATCTGATCGTAGAAACTTGATTTTCCTGTCACGTTGATTCTCAACCTCACGCTGAAATTCCTTGAACTTTTCAAAGGTTTCAGACCTGTGTTTCATTAAGTAAACATATCCATATCTACTCAAATCATCAGTGAGGGTGAGAACATAATGATAGCCACCGCGAGCCTCAACACTCATTGGACCGCACACATCAGTATGTATGATTTCCAATAAGTTGGTTGCTCGCTCGATTGTTCCTGAGAACGGAGTCTTGGTCATTTTACCCATAAGGCATGGTTCGCACGTGTCAAATGATTCATAATCAAGAGACTCTAAAAGTCCATCTGCATGGAGCTTCTTCATGCGTTTGACACCTATGTGACCAAGGCGGCAGTGCCACAAGTATGTGGGACTATCATTATCAACCTTGCATCTTTTGGTACTCACATTATGAACATGTGTAGCATTATGTTCGAGATTCATAAAGAATAAACCATTCACCATAGGAGCATGACCATAAAACATATCTCTCATATAAATAGAACAACCATTATTCTCGGATTTAAATGAGTAGCCATCTCGAATTAAACGAGATCCCGATACAATGTTCATGCTCAAAGCTGGTACTAAATAACAATTATTAAGGTTTAAAACTAATCCCGAAGGTAAATGTGAAGGCAGCGTGCCGACGGCGATCACATTGACCTTGGAACCATTCCCGAAGCGCATCGTCTCCTCGTCCTTTGCCAGTTTCCGCTTATTCCGCAGCCCCTGCTTTGAGTTACAAATGTGAGCAACTGCACCGGTATCAAATACACAGGAGCTACTACGGACACTAGTAAGGTACACATCAATTACATGTATATCACATATACCTTTTGTTTTGCCGGCCTTCTTGTCTGCTAAGTATTTGGGGCAGTTCCACTTCCAGTGACCGCTTCCCTTGCAATAAAAGCACTCAGTCTCGGGCTTGGGTCCATTCTTTGGCTTCTTCCCGGTAGCTTGCTTGCCGGGCGCGGCAACTTCCTTGCCATCCTTCTTGAAGTTCCTTTTACCCTTGCCTTTCTTGAACTTAGTGGTTTTATTGACCATCAACACTTGATGTTCCTTCTTGACTTCTACCTCTGCTGATTTCAGCATTGCAAACAACTCAGGAATGGTCTTTTGCATCCCCTGCATGTTGAAGTTCATCACAAAGCTCTTGTAGCTTGGTGGAAGCGATTGGAGGATTCTGTCAATGACCGCATCATCCGGGAGATTAACTCCCAGCTGAGACAAACGGTTATGTAACCCAGACATAGTGAGTATGTGCTCACTGACAGAACTATTTTCCTCCATCTTACAGCTGAAGAATTTATCGGAGACTTCATATCTCTCGATCCGGGCATGAGCTTGAAAAACCATTTTCAGCTCTTCGAACATCTCATATGCTCCATGTCTCTCAAAACGCTTTTGGAGCCCCGGCTCTAAACTGTAAAGCATGCCGCATTGAACGAGGGAGTAGTCGTCAACATGTGTCTGCCAAGCGTTCATAACGTCTTGGTTCTGTGGGACGGGAGCTTCACCTAGCGGTGCTTGTAGGACGTAATCTTTCTTGGCAGCTATGAGGATGATCCTCAGGTTCCGGACCCAGTCCGTATAGTTGCTGCCATCGTCTTTCAGCTTGGTTTTGTCTAGGAATGCGTTGAAGTTGAGGACTACGTGGGCCATTTGATCTACAAGACATATTGTAAAATATTTTAGACTAAGTTCATGATAATTAAGTTCATCTAATCAAATTATATAATGAACTCCCACTTAGATAGACATCCCTCCAGTCATCTAAGTATAACATGATCCGAGTCAACTAGGCCGTGTCCGATCATCACGTGAGACGGACTAGTCAACATCGGTGAACATTTTCATGTTGATCGTATCTTCTATACGACTCATGCTCGACCTTTCGGTCTTCTGTGTTCCAAGGCCATGTCTGTACATGCTAGGCTCGTCAAGTCAACCTAAGTGTTTGCATGTGTAAATCTGTCTTACACCCGTTGTATGTGAACGTCTGAATAAAACACCCGATCATCACGTGATGTTTTGAAACAACGAACTGTCGCAACGGTGCACAGTTAGGGGGAACACTTCTTGAAATTAATATGAGGGATCATCTTATTTACTACCGTCGTTCTAAGTAAACAAGATGCAAAACATGATAAACATCTCATGCAATCAAATAATAAACGTGACATGATATGGCCAATATCACATAGCTCCTTTGATCTCCATCTTGGGGCTCCATGATCATCTTGTCACCGGCTTGACACCATGATCTCCATCATCGTGTCTCCATGAAGTTGCTCGCCAACTATTACTTCTACTACTATGGCTAACGCATTTAGCAATAAAGTAAAGTAATTTACATGGCGTTTCTCAATGACACAAAGGTCATACAAAAATAAAGACAACTCCTATGGCTCCTGCCGGTTGTCATACTCATCGACATGCAAGTCGTGATTCCTATTACAATAGCATGAACATCTCATACATCACATATAGATCATTCATCATTCATCACAACTTTGGCCATATCATATCACAAACCACTTGCTGCAAAAACAAGTTAGACGGCCTCTAATTGTTGTTGCAAGTTTTACGTGGCTGAATTAGGGTTCTAGCAAGAACGTTTTCTTACCTAAGTGAAAGCCACAACGTGATTTGTCAACTTCTATTTACCCTTCATAAGGACCCTGTTCATCGAATCCGGTCCAACTAAAGTGGGAGAGACAGACACCCGCCAGCCACCTTATGCAACTAGTGCATGTTAGTCGGTGGAACCGGTCTCACATAAGCGTACGTGTAAGGTTGGTACGGGCCGCTTCATCCCACAATACCGCTGAAGCAAGAAAAGACTAGTAACGGCAAGAAAGTTGACAAATCTACGCCCACAACAAATTGTGTTCTACTCGCGCAAGAAGAACTACGCATAGACCTAGCTCATGATGCCACTATTGGGGAACGTTGCAGAAAACAAAAAATTTCCTACGGTTTCACCAAGATCCATCTATGAGTTCATCTAGCAACGAGTATTCAGATTGCATCTACATACCTTTGTAGATCGCGAGCGGAAGCGTTCAAAGAACGGGGATGATGTAGTCGAACACGACGTGATCCAAATCACCGATGACCAAGCGCCGAACGGACGGCACCTCCGCGTTCAACACACGTACGGGACGGGAGACGTCTCCTCCTTCTTGATCCAGCAAGGGGGAAGGAGAGGTTGATGAAGATCCAGCAGCACGACGGCGTGGTGGTGGATGCAGGGCGTCACATTAGCAGGGCGTCGCCTGTACTACGAGAGAGAGACGTAACGGGGAGAGAGGGAGGCGCCAGGGGCTGGTGTATGAAGTCCCTCCTCTCCTCCACTATATATAGGAGGGCCAAGGGGGGGTGGTGCGCCAGCCTAGGAGATCCAATCTCCTAGGTGCGGCGGCCAAGGGGAGGTTTCCCTCCCCCCCCCAAGGCACCTAGAGGTGCCTTCCACCATTGGGACTCTTCCCTTATGTGGAACCCTAGGCGCATGGGCTTTTAGGGCTGGTGCCCTTGGCCCATCTAGGCCAAGGCGCACCCCCTACAGACCATGTGCCCCCCCGGGACAGGTGGCCCCACCCGGTGGGCCCCTGGGACCCCTCCGGTGGTCCCGGTACAATACCGATAACCCCGAAACTTGTCCCGATGGCCGAAACAGCACTTCCTATATATAATTCTTTACCTCCGGACCATTCCGGAACTCCTCGTGATGTCCGGGATCTCATCCGGGACTCCGAACAACATTTGGGTTACTGCATATACATATCTTCACAACCCTAGCGTCACCGAACCTTAAGTGTGTAGACCCTACGGGTTCGGGAGACAAGCAGACATGACCGAGACGACTCTCCGGTCAATAACCAACAGTGGGATCTAGATACCCATGTTGGCTCCCACATGCTCCACGATGATCTCATCGGATGAACCACGATGTCGAGGATTCAATCAACCCCGTATACAATTCCCTTTGTCTGTCGGTATGTTACTTGCCCGTGATTCGATCATCGGTATCCCAATACCTCGTTCAATCTCGTTACCGGCAAGTCACTTTACTCGTACCGTAATGCATGATCCCGTGACCAGACACTTGGTCACTTTGAGCTCAATATGATGATGCATTACCGAGTGGGCCCAGTGATACCTCTCCGTCATACGGAGTGACAAATCCCAGTCTTGATCCATGTCAACCCAACAGACACTTTCGGAGATACCCGTAGTATACCTTTATAGTCACCCAGTTACGTTGTGACGTTTGGTATATCCAAAGCACTCCTACGGTATTCGGGAGTTAGACGATCTCATGGTCTAAGGAAAAGATACTTGACATTGCAAAACTCTAGCAAACGAACTACACGATCTTTATGCTATGTTTAGGATTGGGTCTTGTCCATCACATCATTCTCCTAATGATGTGATCCCGTTATCAATGACATCCAATGTCTATAGTCAGGAAACCATGACTATCTGTTGATCAATGAGCTAGTCAACTAGAGGCTTACTAGGGACATGTTGGTGTCTGTTATTCACACTTGTATTACGATTTCCGGATAACACAATTATAGCATGAATAAAGACAATTATCACGAACAAGGAAATATAATAATAATGCTTTTATTATTGCCTCTAGGGCATATTTCCAACACCTTCGAACTATGAAGAAGCGATGGCGGGACCGGATTTCGACAAATGGCTAGAAGCCATGAAATCCGAGATAGGATCCATGTATGAAAACGAAGTATGGACTTTGACTGACTTGCCCGTTGAACGGCAAGCCATAGAAAATAAATGGATCTTTAAGAAGAAGATGAACGCGGATGGTAATGTGACCGTCTATAAAGCTCGGCTTGTCGCTAAGGGTTATCGACAAGTTCAAGGGGTTGACTACGATGAGACTTTCTCACCGGTAGCGAAGTTGAAGTCCGTCCGAATCATGTTAGCAATTGCCGCATTCTACGATTATGAGATATGGCAAATGGACGTCAAAACGGCATTCCTTAATGGTTTCCTTAAGGAAGAATTGTATATGATGCAGCCGGAAGGTTTTGTCGATCCTAAGAATGCTGACAAGGTGTGCAAGCTCCAACGCTCGATTTATGGGCTGGTGCAAGCATCTCGGAGTTGGAACATTCGCTTTGATGAGATGATCAAAGCGTTTGGGTTTACACAGACTTATGGAGAAGCCTGCGTTTACAAGAAAGTGAGTGGGAGCTCTGTAGCATTTCTCATATTATATGTAGATGACATACTTTTGATGGGAAATGATATAGAACTCTTGGACAACATCAAGGCCTACTTGAATAAGAGTTTTTCAATGAAGGACCTTGGAGAAGCTACTTATATATTAGGCATCAAGATCTATAGAGATAGATTGAGACGCCTCATAGGTCTTTCACAAAGCACATACCTTGAGAAGATATTGAAGAAGTTCAATATGGATCAATCTAAGAAGGGGTTCTTGCCTGTGTTACAAGGTATAAAATTGAGCTCAGCTCAATGTCCGACCACGGCAGAAGATATAGAAGAGATGAGTGTCATCCCCTATGCCTCAGCCATAGGTTCTATAATGTATGCCATGCTGTGTACCAGACCTGATGTAAACCTTGCCGTAAGTTTGGTAGGAAGGTACCAAAGTAATCCCGGCAAGGAACACTGGAGAGCGGTCAAGAATATCCTAAAGTACCTGAAAAGGACTAAGGAAATGTTTCTCGTTTATGGAGGTGACGAAGAGCTCGTCGTAAAGGGTTATGTCGACGCTAGCTTCGACACAGATCTGGATGACTCTAAGTCACAAACCGGATACGTGTATATTTTGAATGGTGGGGCAGTAAGCTGGTGCAGTTGCAAGTAGAGCGTCGTGGCGGGATCTACATGTGAAGCGGAGTACATGGCAGCCTCGGAGGCAGCACATGAAGCAATATGGGTGAAGGAGTTCATCATCGACCTAGGAGTCATTCCCAATGCGTCGAGGCCGATCAAGCTCTTCTGTGACAACACTGGAGCTATTGCACTTGCCAAGGAGCCCAGGTTTCACAAGAAGACAAGGCACATCAAGCGTCGCTTCAACTCCATTCGTGAAAATGTTCAAGATGGAGACATAGATATTTGTAAAGTACATACGGACCTGAATGTAGAAGATCCGTTGACTAAACCTCTCCGTAGAGCAAAACATGATCAACACCAGAATTCCATGGGTGTTCGATTCATCACAATGTAACTAGATTATTGACTCTAGTGCAAGTGGGAGACTGTTGGAAATATGCCCTAGAGGCAATAATAAAAGCATTATTATTATATTTCCTTGTTCATGATAATTGTCTTTATTCATGCTATAATTGTGTTATCCGGAAATCGTAATACATGTGTGAATAACAGACACCAACATGTCCCTAGTAAGCCTCTAGTTGACTAGCTTGTTGATCAACAGATAGTCATGGTTTCCTAACTATTGACATTGGATGTCATTGATAACGAGATCACATCATTAGGAGAATGATGTGATGGACAAGACCCAATCCTAAACATAGCATAAAGATCGTATAGTTCGTTTGCTAGAGTTTTTCAATGTCAAGTATCCTTTCCTTAGACCATGAGATCATGTAACTCCCGGATACCGTAAGAGTGCTTTGGGTGTACCAAACGTCACAACGTAACTGGGTGACTATAAAGGTATACTATGGGTATCTCCGAAAGTGTCTGTTGGGTTGACGCGGATCAAGACTGGGATTTGTCACTCCGTATGACGGAGAGGTATCATTGGGCCCACTCGGTAATGCATCATCATAATGAGCACAAAGTGACCAAGTGTCTGGTCACGGGATCATGCATTACGGTACGAGTAAAGTGACTTGCCGGTAACGAGATTGAACGAGGTATTGGGATACCGACGATCGAATCTCGGGCAAGTAACATACCGATTGACAAAGGGAATTGTATACGGGGTTGCTTGAATCCTCGACATCGTGGTTCATCCGATGAGATCATCGTGGAGCATGTGGGAGCCAACATGGGTATCCAGATCCCGCTGTTGGTTATTGACCGGAGAGTCGTCTCGGTCATGTCTGCCTGTCTCCCGAACCCGTAGGGTCTACACACTTAAGGTTCGGTGACGCTAGGGTTGTAGGAATATGTATATGCAGTAACCCGAATGTTGTTCGGAGTCCCAGATGAGATCCCGGACGGCACGAGGAGTTCTGGAATGGTCAGGAGGTAAAGAATTATATATGGGAAGTGCTATTTCGGCCATCGGGACAAGTTTCGGGGTCACCGGTATTGTACCGGGACCACCGGAAGGGTCCCGGGGGTCCACCGGGTGGGGCCACCTATCCCGGAGGGTCCCATGGGCTGAAGCGGGAAGGGACCCAGCCCAAAGTGGGCTGGGGCGCCTCCCCCCTAGGGCCCATGCGGCTAGGGTTTGGGGGAAACCCTAAAGGGGGGGCCCCCTTGCTTGGGGGGCAAGCCCCCCACCCTTGGCCGCCCCCCCCTAGGAGAATAGATCTCCTAGGGCTGACGCCCCCCCTTGGCCCTCCTATATATAGTGGGGGAGGGAGGGCTATTCTCCCAAGCCTTTGGTTGCCTCCTTCTCCCTCTCCAACACTTCCTCTTCCTCCATAGTGCTTGGCGAAGCCCTGGCGGAGTTCTGCAGCTCCACCACCACCACGCCGTCGTGTTGCTGCTGGAGCCATCTTCCTCAACCTCTTCTTCCCTCTTGATGGATCAAGAAGAAGGAGACGTTACGCTGACCGTACGTGTGTTGAACGCGGAGGTGCCGTCCGTTCGGCGCTAAGATCTCCGGTGATTTGGATCACGTCGTGTACGACTACTTCATCCACGTTCTTTGAACGCTTCCGCTCGCGATCTACAAAGGTATGTAGATACATCCAATGACTCGTTGCTTGATGAACTCATAGATAGATCTTGGCGAAACCGTAGGAAAATTTTTGTTTTCTGCAACGTTCCCCAACAATAAGGTGGCAATTTTGAGCCTCCGTGATAGCATCCACGGGATAGCTGGCAGGAGCCGTCAAGACAAGCTCCGGCTGAAGCAGCTCGGTGGAAGCCACGCTGCTTCTCCGCAAAGATGGCGGGGTAGATTCAGGGGAAGCTTCAGCAAGTCGTTTGCTGCGATTTGCTTCTCATTCCTCTATTGCTTGTACCCTTGCGTGCAGCGCCTGCAGTTCGGTCTGCTGCACTTTTTTCCTCCTCTCGTGGCTTTTGTAACCGCGTGCGTCCGGAAACCCAGCCTTCCACGGAATGGAGCCTGGCGTGCCTCGTGTCCGTCCAGGGTGCTCAGGATTTCCGAGGGCCTTTGTGAGCTCGTCGTTCTCTTTGTCTGGAAGGAACGTCCCTTTTTGCGCTGCAGCGATATAGTACCGAAGCTTCTTCAAGGGTATGTCAAGTTGCTCGTCCGTCCAAATGCACTTCCTTGTTACAGGGTCCAAGATTCCGCCAACCCCGAAGAACCAAGTCCGGCAACGGTCTGTCCAGTTCATTGTCTCTGGTTCCATCCCTTTTTCAACCAGATCATTCTCAGCCTTGGCCCACTTAGGCCGGGCTACGAGGTAGCCACCTGACCCCGTGTGATGGTGATGCTTCTTCTTCGCAGCATTTTTCTTGTTTGTTGCCGACATCTTTTTACTCTTTTCCGATGTCTTGTTGGCCACAAATGCGGGCCAGTTGTAGGATCGAAAGTATGTCTAGAGGGGGGTGATTAGACTACTTGACCAACTAAAAACTTAGCCTTTTCCCAATTTTAGTTCTTGGCAGATTTTAGCTATCTTAGAGCAAGTCAAGCAATAATCACACAATTCAAGCAAGCATGCAAAGAGTTTATTGGCAGCGGAAAGTAAAGCATGCAACTTGCAAGAATGTAAAGGGAAGGGTTTGGAGGATTCAAACGCAATTGGAGACATGGATGTTTTCCCGTGGTTCGGATAGGTGGTGCTATCCTACATCCACGTTGATGGAGACTTCAACCCACGGAGGGTAACGGTTGCGCGAGTCCACGGAGGGCTCCACCCACGAAGGGTCCACGAAGAAGCAACCTTGTATATTCCACCATGGCCATCGCCCACGAAGGAGTTGCCTCACTAGCGGTAGATCTTCACGAAGTAGGCGATCTCCTTGCCCTTACAAACTCCTTGGTTCAACTCCACAATCTTGTCGGAGGCTCCCAAGTGACACCTAGCCAATCTAGGAGACACCACTCTCCAAGAAGTAACAAATGGTGTGTTGATGATGAACTCCTTGCTCTTGTGCTTCAAATGATAGTCTCCCCAACACTCAACTCTCTCTCATAGGATTTGGATCTGATGGAAAGAAGATTTGAGTGGAAAGCAACTTGGGGAAGGCTAGAGATCAAGATTCATATCGTAGGAATGGAATATCTTGGTCTCAACACATGAGTAGGTGGTTCTTTCTCAGAACATATGAGTAGGAATGGTGTATGTGTTCTGATGGCTCTCTCTTCGAATGAAGAGGAGGTGGAGGGGTATTTATAGCCTCCACACAAAATCCAACCGTTACACACAATCTACCAATCTCGGTGGGACCGAATCAGAAAACTCGGTCTGACCGAATTGCTAGGGTTTGGCAGTGGCAAATGACAAGTGAAACTCGGTGGCACCGGATTGACAGAATCGGTATGACCGAGTTTGGCTTAGGGTTTAGGTCATTTGTGGATATGGAAAGGTGGTTGGGGATTTTGGAGCATATCACTAAGCACATAAAGCAAGAGGCTCATTAAGCAACACCTCATCCCTCCTTGATAGTATTGGCTTTTCCTAAAGACTCAATGTGATCTTGGATCACTAAAATATAAAATGAAGAGTCTTGACCTTTTGAGCTTGAGCCAATTCTTTGTCCTTAGCATTTTGAGGGTTCCACTTTCACATCCATGCCATGCCAATCATTGAGCTTTCCTGAAATAATCATCTTGGAATAGCATTAGCTCAATGAGCTATATGTTGTTATGAATTACCAAAACCACCTAGGGATAGTTGCACTTTCAATCTCCCCCTTTTTGGTAATTGATGACAACATATAGATCAAAGCTTCGACAAATAATAATAATCATGAAATACATCGTCGCTTTGAGAAGTATGTGATAAGTAAGAGCTCCCCCTAAATTTGTGCATATTTTAAAATTTGCTTTGGACTGCAAATGCACAAGGAGTTAGAATCATGGCTTACTCTTCCATGTCACATACATCTTGGTGGAGGCCTAAAAAAATGATAAGATTGAAATACATGCACCCATCACCAAGAATAGTGAATGATCACAGACAATAGATAGAATGATAACATTTAGCAAGCATTAAGCAACCATTAAGTGTAGCTTATTGTCGGGGTAAATAGCCATGGGTAGCCCAGCCGGCTTCCCCTGGCCCCTCAGAAAAAATTATGAGCCCATCCGGCTCATAAGGAGACTCAAGACCTGGGCCGCCTCCCCCCTAGCCGACTACCATCCTAGCCGGCTTCGGGGGCGGCCCGCCCCTAACCCCCATGAAGAAAGCTGTGGAGGGCCGGCTACGGTAGGGCCGGCTATGGCAAGGCCGGCTACGACAAGGCCGGCTACTGCCGGGCCGGCTCCGATAAAGCAGTCAACACCGTACCCGCAATGTACGCGTCCACTCTGCGATGATGAAGCGGGGCGTGGCTACAGTGGAGCCTGCCACCCCCAAAACCCGGAGCACGCCTAGTACAGCGCGTCGTGCGGGTAGCTGCGGCCCGCCCGGCGCAGCACTGTAGCCACGGCGGCTCTGACGCCGTCCACGACGGGCCGCCAGCGTGGCTCCCGAGGCGGTGGGCCCCTTCGGGCAGAGAGATGCCGAAGGCGGCCGCACCCCCTCTCAAGCCGGCAAGACAAAGGGCCGGCTTCGCGTAGCCGACCTGCCACCCTCCTCGAAGGAGACGCCCATTAGGGAGACAAGATGCGGCGGGGCTACAGTAATCGCCCGCCAGGGCGGCGTTACTGTAGCCACGCTTACCCCGACCAAGCCTGCGTCAACAACGCGGAGCAACAGTAACCAGCTGCCGACCAGGCCCTGGCCGGTGGGGCCGGCCTGTCAACCCAGGAGCCGGCAGCCGGCGGGACCCACTAGCCGGCGGGCCCCAGAAGCTGGCGGAGAAGCCGGCGAGCATAGTCACAGACAGCTGGGCCCCGCGCCCAGTCGGATTACCATTGTACCCCCGGGGGGTAGGCCTATATAAACCCCCCGGTGCACCCATGCAAAGGGTTGGACTCTCATTCTAGACCTAGACACATACAAGGAGAAGAAGCAAGCTGAGCTGAGCCCTTCTTCCTCCTTCCACCCCAAACAGCTCCAGGAGCATTGTAGCTACTTGTGCACTTAGTAACCATGCGGAGACCCCGCAGAGCAGCAGTAGGGGTGTTATCTCCCCGGAGAGCCCTGAAGCTGGGTAAGATTCGCCGGCGTGCATGTCTTCGCCTCATCCCGTTTCCAGGCACCGGCGACGTTCTATTGGCCCCCGCAATGATAAGCCACCCGTTGGCATATGTCGCTCCTACCACCCGACATTTGGCGCCCACCGTGGGGCCAGGTGCACCGTCGTCCGGAGACCTGTTCTGGACGGGAACCCTTTTCCTTCCTCGCGAGCGCAGCCAGCCTGGCTCGCCCGATGGCGCTTGCCGCGACGCGCTGCATGGCGTCGCCAGCGCCTGCGCGGCTGGCGACCTCGCCAACCTCTTCGACAAGGCCCGCATCTCCGACGAGCTTGCCTCCGATGCGGGCACAGATCACCTCGCGACCCTCCTCAGCCAGCTCCACGTCTCCAGCGAGCCCGCTGCGGATTTGGAGTCGGTTGGCTCCACCGACCCAATGCCCGTCGATTCCGACCCGGCATCCTACGATACCTTCCCCACCAACGTCACGGTCTACAACGACCCGCTCCCTCCGGCCGGCGATCACGATTCTGACGCCCCTGAGGTGATGGTTATCGGCCTTGACGGCCCGACTGACGAGGGCGCCCGTGACGCCCCACTCGCGGCTGCCCAAGACTTGTCCGCCCCCCTTCCAGCTGACGCCAGCGACGAAGTTCTGGAGGCGCGCCGCCTCGCCCTCCTCGCGGAGGGCCGGCGGCTGGCCTCCGTAAGACGCCTCACCGAGGCCTACCAGCGCGAAGCAGACCGCGCCGCCTTCGGCACGCCGGCTCCGGTTGGCCCTAGCCGGGCTGGCGTTGTCAGGCAACGTGGCGCCGTCATCGCCGACACGCTTGGAGTGGATCGCCCGGTCTACGCCACCCCGCTCGAGAACCTGCGTGCCGCCCAGGCGGCCGTAGACGAGCTGGATGGCTTGGAAGCCGAAGACCTCCCCCACATGACGCGGCGCATCCAGCAACTGATTGATGCGGCCGCACGACGGCACGAAGCCTACGCCTGCGCGGGAAGCCCTCCCCCATGCCGCAAACACGGCGCGACTTCCTGTTCGCCGACTACAAGCAACACCCGCGCGCGGCGCGAGAAAGAGCCGGCTTCCGGCCGAAGCTGGATCCAAATCTCCATCGAGCGAGACGCGGACGGCCGTCCCCGAGCCATGGAATGGCGGGGCACCCCGCCTCCACCTCGAGCTCGCGGAGAGAGATATCCTACCCCGCCTCCAGTGGCTCACCCGACTCTCAGCGGCCGGCTTGGTTGTCATGAGGGAATCGGCGAAAACAACACCCGCCACCGGATCGACCGCCTGGCCCGATCCCTGGCGCTAGAAGAATAAGACGATGTCGGCCCGCCTTGCTTTGGCCCCCGCATCCGCGACGAGCCCTTCCCCAAAGGGTTCTCGCTCCTAAGAGACACGCCCAAGTACAACGGCTCAGTGAAGCCGGAAGATTGGCTGACTGACTACTCCACGGCCGTCAGCATCGCCAATGGCAACTGGCGCGTTGCCGTAAAGTACGTGCCCCTCATGCTGCAAGGCACGGCGCAGACTTGGCTTAACAGCCTCAAGCCCCTCAGCATCAACAGCTGGGTGGATTTCACTGAAGCCTTTGTTCGCAACTTCACCAGCACCTACAAGCGGGCTCCCAAGCCCAGACAGCTCTCCCTGTGCGTACAGGGCCCGGCCGAGTCCACTCGCGACTACCTGACGCGTTGGGCCGAGCTCCGCAACTCCTGCGAGGGGGTGCACGAGGTGCAAGCCATCGAATACTTCACTGCCGGGTGTCGAGAGGGCACCCTCCTCAAACACAAGCTTCTCTGCGATGAGCCGACTACCCTCGACGAGCTCCTGAACATCGCCGACAAGTACGCCACCGCCGACTCCTCAATGAAGACCGAGCTCCGGGTGGACGCATCCGGAAAGGTGCTCAATCCGGCGCCCAAAGCGCCGGCTGGAGACGGCGGCCGACGCCAACACCAGAATGATCAAAAGCGCAAGGGCCCTGCGCCGCCTCCCGCCAGTCTGCAGGTGGCCACGGTCGAAGACGCGCCGCCTGAAGGGCGGCCCGCACCCAAGAAGCCCATGGGCGGCCGGCCGGCTTGGCAGCCGGCCTTCTCCTATGAGCAAACCCTTGATGCCCCGTGCAAGTTCCACAGCGGCGCGAAGCCGTCCAACCACACGACCCGCAAATGCAACTGGCTCGCCCGAATCTCAAAGGGCGAAGGGGTCACGCCGACTCCGCCTGCCGGCCCGCCGCCGCCGGCTCCGCCGCCCAAAGCCGCCCGGCCCGCGGTCGACGCCGTGCAGGACGAGTTCCCCGATGAGCAAGCATCTTATGTCGTCTTCACGAGCCAGCCCGAAGACCGGCGCAGCAAGCGCCGAGAGCAACAAGAAGTCAACGTGGCCGCCACCAGCGCAGCCGACCACATGCACTGGTCGGAGAAACCCATCAGTTGGAGCCGGGCCGACCACCCAGAGGTGATGCCATCCCCCGGCTCGTACGCATTGGTCCTGGAGGCCACCCTTGCGACGGATACGCGTGCCGCACGCTTCTCCCGCGTGCTGATCGACGGCGGAAGCAACATCAACATCCTGTACCGCGACACCATGGAGAAGCTGGGCGTCAAGGCAAAGCAACTTGCGCCGACTCAAACGGTGTTCCACGGCATCGTACTCGGTTTGCCCTGTGCCCCCATCGGCAAGATCAAGATCGATGTACTCTTTGGGGGCAAGGACCATTTCCGCCGGGAAGCAATCTGGTTCGAGGTGGTGGACCTGGAGAGCCCTTACCATGCCTTGCTTGGCCGACCCGCCTTGGCCAAGTTCATGGCGGTCCCCCACTATGCTTACCTCAAGATGAAGATACCAAGCTCCAAGGGTGTCATCACCATCGCCGGTGACTACAAGAAGTCCGCCGACTGCGCCGCGGCCAGCAGCCGGCTGGCCGAATCCCTCGTGATCGCTGTAGAGAAGAAGACGCTGGAACGGGTCGTGGCCCTGGCCAGCAAGCAGCTAAACCAACCTGCCGACTCCAAGGAGTATGATGCCCAAGGATCTTTCCAGCCGGCCAAGGAGACCAAGAAGATACAGCTCGACCCCGAGCACCCCGAGAAGTTTGCCGTCATTGGGGCGAGCCTGGGTAGCAAATAGGAAGGCGAGCTCGTCGATTTCCTCCGTGAGAATCGGGATATCTTTGCATGGTCCCCCAGGGACATGCCGGGTGTTCTGAAGGATTTCGCCGAGCACAAATTGCACGTGCGGGAGGATGCTAAACCAGTCAAGCAGCCCCTCTGCCGACTTTCAGAAGAGAAGAGAAGGATCGTAGGGGAAGAGATAGCCCGGCTTCTTGCAGCCGGCTTCATCATGGAAGTTTTCTTCCCCGAGTGGCTCGCGAACCCGGTTCTCGTGCTGAAAAAGAATAACAAGTGGCGCATGTGTATAGATTACACAAGCCTCAACAAAGCCTGCCCAAAAGATCCCTTCGCTCTTCCCAGGATTGATCAAGTGATAGACTCCACAGCCGGATGCGAGCTATTGAGCTTTTTGGATGCCTACTCGGGATACCACCAGATCAAGCTGAACCCGGATGACCAACTGAAGACCGCCTTCATCACGCCGTTTGGAGCCTTCTGCTACCTGACTATGACGTTCGGCTTGAGGAATGCCGGCGCCACTTTTCAGCGTTGCATGCAGAAGTGCCTCCTCACGCAGCTCGGCAAGAACGCCCACGTTTACGTGGATGATGTTGTGGTGAAGACGGAGAAGCGTGGCACTCTGCTGGAAGACTTGAAGGAGACATTCGAGAACCTGCGCCGGTTCCGGATCAAGCTCAACCCGGAGAAATGCGTGTTCGGAGTGCCAGCCGGCCAGCTCCTAGGCTTCCTGGTCTCCGAACGCGGTATAGAGTGCAACCCTGTGAAGATCAAGGCCATCGAGAGGATGGCGGTCCCAACCAAGCTCAGAGAGATTCAGAAGTTCACCGGGTGCCTGGCCTCTCTGAACCGCTTCATCAGCCGGCTTGGAGAGAAAGCTCTCCCCCTCTACCGCCTCATGAAGAAGAGCACTCACTTTGAGTGGAATGACCAGGCCGACCAAGCTTTCCACGAGCTGAAGAAAATGCTGTCCACGCCGCCTGTCTTGGCGGCACCGACTGAGAAGGAGCCCATGCTCCTATATATTGCCGCCACTAGCAGGGTGGTCAGCACCGTCATTGTGGTCGAACGCCCCGAAGAAGGCCGAGCCCAGCCGGTCCAGAGGCCGGTTTATTACCTGAGCGAAGTGCCGTCCGCCTCAAAGCAAAATTACCCGCACTATCAGAAGATGTGCTATGGCGTGTACTTCGCCGCCAAGAAGCTGAAACCGTACTTTCAAGAGCATCCCATCACGGTCGTATGCACTGCCCCGCTAGCCGAGATCATAGGCAGCCGAGATGCATCCGGCCGGGTGGCTAAATGGGCCATCGAGCTGTCCCCCTACACGATCTTCTACCAACCTCGCACCGCCATCAAGACGCAAGCGCTGGCCGACTTCCTCGTCGACTGGGCCGAGACCCAGTACTTACCACCAGCGCCCGACTCCACCCATTGGCACATGCACTTTGACGGATCAAAGATGCGCACCGGCCTGGGAGCCGGCGTCGTCCTTACCTCTCCAAAGGGCGAAAAGCTCAGATACACGCTGCAGATCCACTTCGCCGCCTCCAACAACGTAGCCGAGTATGAAGCGATCGTACACGGGCTCCGGCTTGCCAAGGAACTTGGCATTCACCGGATCCTGTGCTATGGCGACTCGGATTTGGTGGTGCAGCAGTCTTCTGGCGACTGGGACGCCAAGGACGCGAACATGGCGAGCTACCGCTTCCTAGTGCAGCAAATCAGCGGATACTTTGACGGATGTGAATTCCTTCACGTACCGCGAGCCGACAACGAGCCAGCAGATGCTCTGGCCCGAATAGGCTCCACGCGGCAAGCAATACCAGCCGGCGTCGCCCTACAGCGCCTCCTCAAGCCATCAATCAAGCCGTCTCCGGAATCCGACTCCATCTTCGTGCCGCCTAACCCCGAGGAGGCCGGGTCCGGCTTGAAGAATCAAGCAGCCGGCCCGGGGACTTCAATATTTGGCTCGGGGACTGCAGTACCCGGCTCGGGGACTGCCGCACCCGGCCCGGGGACTGCGGTAGCCGGCCCGAGGACTTCTTCAGCACAGCAAGCGGCGGCCGACTCCAGCACTGCATTACCCAGCCCGCCCACCCTGGTGGCTGTGGCCACATTGGTGGCAGAGGAAGTCGCCGCCCCATCATGGGCCCAAACCATCCGCAACTATTTGGTGAACCATGACCTGCCGGCTGACAAAAATGAAGCAAGAAAAGTTCAGCGCCGGGCTGGAGCATACACAATCGTCAACAGAGAGCTTGTCAAGCGCAGCGCCACCGGAGTCTTGCAGCGGTGCGTCGAGCAGGAGAAAGGCATCGCGATCCTCAGGGATATACACCAAGGAGAGTGCGGCCACCACGCCGCATCAAGATCACTTGTCGCCAAAGCCTTCCGCCACGGTTTCTTCTGGCCGACTGCTTTGGACGACGCCAAAGAGCTAGTCAAACACTGCAAAGGCTGCCAGCTTTTTAGCTCGCAGCAACACATGCCGGCTTCGGCACTCAAGACCATTCCCATCACCTGGCCCTTCGCCGTCTGGGGATTGGATATGGTGGGCCCATTCAAGACGGCGCGCGGCGGCATGACACATTTGCTCGTCACCGTCGACAAATTCACCAAGTGGATCGAGGCGAAGCCGATCAAGAAGCTGAATGGGCCGACTGCAGTGACCTTCATTGCAGATATAACAACCCGGTACGGCGTACCGCACTGCATCATCACCGACAACGGCACGAACTTTGCCAAAGGTGCCTTAGCACGGTTCTGCACTGCGCAAGGTATCCGGCTGGACCTTGCGTCAGTCGCCCACCCGCAGTCAAACGGCCAAGTGGAGCGAGCAAATGGCCTCATTTTGTCCGGCATCAAGCCTCGACTGGTTGTACCTCTGGAGCGTTCAGCCGGCTGCTGGCTCGATGAGCTGCCGGCTGTCCTATGGAGTCTGCGCACTACTCCCAACAGATCAACCGGCTTCACTCCCTTCTTCCTTGTATACGGTGCCGAGGCGGTCATCCCAACAGATATCGAGTTTGACTCGCCTCGGGTAACCATGTACACGGAAGCAGAAGCCAAAGAAGCACGAGAAGACGGCGTCGACCTGCTGGAAGAAGCCCGGCTGTTAGCCCTCAGCCGGTCTGCCATCTACCAGCAGGGTCTGCGCCGCTACCATAGCCGGAGGGTCCACCCAAGATCCTTCCAGGAGGGCGACCTTGTGCTCCGGCTGATCCAGCGAATAGCCAGCCAGCACAAGCTCGCAGCCCCCTGGGAAGGCCCCTTCATCATCAACAGAGCCTTGGGCAACGACGCCTACTACCTCATCGACGCGCAGAAGCCGAAGGCACGCAAGAGAGACGACTCCGGCAAGGAGTCGGAGCGACCATGGAACGCAAATCTCCTTCGGAAGTTTTACAGTTAAAACGCAGTATGTATTATGCCCACTTTTGTATTAAGTATGAAACAGTAGGCTCCCCGAGAAAGACTCGGGGACTGCCACCCGTTATTTTATGAATGAAAGTTATCATGCCTATGATATTACCTTTTCATTTTGTCCGGTACCGGGTCCGACGAGTCGGCCCGGGGACTGGCCGACTAGAGTTATATTAGGAGCCCTACCCGCAGTTAGACAAGTAATGTTCCGACACCCAGGCTTGGCTCTTGCCGAAATCGCAGCTCGAAGAACCGACTGCCCGGCTGGCAAGAGCCACAAGCCGGAAAGGGTGCCCACATGAAAAACGGCTAGGGACCAAACAGGCTCGCATATATAACAAAAGCCGGCTGACTGCCTCCCGCCGACCGACTACCAGAGTAGCCGGCCAGCCGGCTTACATTCAGGCTGCTTCAAATCCAAGAAAGCTCAAGTACTTGCCTTCCCAAAGAGGGAAGGCGGCAAAGGAAAGAGCCTAAGGACAACAAAGTACACTTGAATGAACGCCAACACATGCATATATTAATATTTACACAAAAGGCCTCCAGAGAGGTCGACATCCAACATTGTTCGATACACCCCCAGTGGGTGGAATTGCAGAAACTTAAAATTGTCCGAAAAAGTAAAACAGGGACAAAAAGAACGGCAGACCAAGCCGGCGGGGCCGCAGACGAGCCAGGCTAGGCGGTGGAAGTAGTCGCGCCAGCTGGAGGAGCGGCCGGCTGGCCAACCTCGGCTTGATCATCGTCTCCGGCAGAGGGCGCGCTCCCGCGTGGCTCATTGCTGGAGGCATGGTCGGCTGGGGGACGGTCGGCCGTCTCACCAGTCGGCTCGGCGTCTTCGCCGTCCTCCTCCTCGTCGTCCTCACCCTCATCGCTGGAGGCGATCTCTTCGGCCGAGTCCTTGCTGTCCGCCGGGTTCAGCCCGAACCATTCCTCCGGCTGGGCGGCGCCATCGTCGTTGAGCTCCGGCGCGAAGACGCTGGTGTCGGTGCACTCGGCGATCGTCGAGGCGCGTTGCGCGATCGCCGGCCGCACCTCCTCCAGTTCCGCGTCGGCTTCCGACCGCCACGTCCGCAGCTGGTCCAGGCTTAGCCCTGGGTACCACGCGCGGACGAACTCCAGCGCGCGCCCGGCTCCAAGACGGGCCACGGACGCCTTCCAGGCCTCGAAGCGGCCGACTGCGACTTCGAGCCAGTCGGCCGTCCAGCTCGGGGTGCGGGGAATTGTCTGGCCAGGCCAGAGCGCGGCCAGCATCGTCGCCCCGGCGCGTTGGAGCCGGCGAAGCAGCCGCGCCTGGACGGCGATGAGCTGCTCCGATAACGTCCGATTCGCGTCCGGCGGAATCACAACCCCGGCCTGACGGCGCTCCTCGCGGTAGGCTTCGATGGCTTGGGCGGCGAGGATGGATTGACCGGGAAAGTACTCTGCGCAAGATAGCAAACACATGTCAAAACAAAGCCGCAGGCGGCCGGCAGATGGAAGAAGAACAAGAAGGACGGCCTACCATCGATAAGATCCTCGATCCGGCTGAAGCCTTCTTCCAATGCTTGGCGCGTCTCGGCCCAGCTCGCCTCCCTGGCCTCGAACTCCGCCTTCAGGGTAGCCTCGCCGTCCTGTGCCTTTTGCAGGGCCGCCTTGTGGCTCTCCTCTTGGTCGGCTAGTTTCGTCGCCAGGCGGTCGCGCTCTTGAACCAAGTTAGCATACTCGGCGTCCTTGGCGCGAAGAGCGGCCTGCACCTCGCCGAGTTCCTTCCGCAGGTCGGCGTTGGCCCCTGCACGAGCAAAAGATAAAGAGAAAAGTCAGCAAAGGAAAAGTCGTCGAGTAAGATCCGACCCGACTGCGCTGCAGTCGGCCCGGATCTCGGGGACTACACCCAGTGGGTGCGCTGTCGCGCCCCCACGAGAAATAAATAAGGACAAAACACTTACGCCGGCTGCTGGCGAGGTCTTCGGTCCTCCGGCTTAGCTCCCGAGCCTGGGAGTTGAAGGCGGCAGCACGAGAATTATGATAATCCTAAGAGATCAGAAAGAACAGTCAAAGATAGTCGTCGAGTAAGATCCGACCCGATTGTGTTGCAGTCGGCCCGGATCTCGGGGACTACACCCAGTGGGTGCGCTAGCGCGCCCCCACGGAAGAAATTCAAAGGACCAGAACGGCCAATGAGTGAAGACTTACCCGGATTGCAGACCGCGTCGACAGAAACTCCTGAGTAAATTGCCTCAGGAGGCCAGCCTGGGCCTGCAGCCGGCTCCGAACCTCTTGAGCCGCGATGTTCAGCTCGCCGCTCCCTCCGCTAGGAGTCTAGCCGGACGTAGCGGAGCTGGCCGCCTCCAGGGCGTCTGCCGTCTGCTCAGCCCCCGCGGCCCGGCACGTGTCCGGCGGGGCCGTGCCCCCTTCGGCATGCCAGCCCGCCGCCAGCTCGATCTCAAGGCCGGCTCCGGCCTCGGGCGCGGCCCGGGCCGGCTCCTCCGGCACCGCCGACGATTGGCCGCCTTCGCCTGCTCCGGCTGGCGCTGCCGGCGATGTCCTCTCGACGGAAATCTCGAAGACTTTGTCCCTCTGCACCGGCGGCTGCTCGGGGATAATCTCCTCCGCCGTGGGCAGAGGGATGTCCGGATCCAAAGTCTGGAGGGGGATGGCGAGTAGCGGAGTCTGGCTACGCGCGCCTTCCGCCTCCGTCTCCGCGGCCGCCCGCTCCGACGGAGTCTCGGCCCCCGCGCTCGCTCGCCCCGGCGCCGTCTGGGCGGCCTCCCGCTCCGCCGCCTCCCGCTCGGCCGCCTCCCTCTCCCGACGCGCCTCGCGAGCGTTGCGCTCCGTGGCTGCGTCGAGTTCGGCGCGGGGGTCCACTCGGCGGGACCCTGAGGATCCGGCACTCGGCCCGACCATGGAGCCGGCTGGGCCTCGCTCGAGGGAGAGCGGCGCCCTGCTCAGAAAACCAGAGAAACATTCAAGTAAAGGAAGACTTCAGAATAACAAGCGCGTAGGCGGCTACTAGAGTTACGCGGAAACTGAGGAGGGCTTCTTCACCGCCTTCCGAAAGCGGGCCGCCTTCGCCGCCGCCTCCTCCCGCTTCGTGGCCGCGGCGGAGGCCTTCGGCTTCTTCGGCCGGCTTCCGAAGAGCGGGAGCGTGGCCCGGCGTTTTCCCTTCCCGCCACCGGCAGTCGGCGCGGCTGACGAGCCCGCTCCGCGGCGGTCGGTTGCCGGCTGGTGGTGCGGGAGTTCTTCGGCTTCGAAATCGTCCGGCCAGTCGTCTAAACTGGCCGAGAGCCCCGTGCCGCCGAGTTCGGCGGCGTCCCCCGTGGCGGCATCTTCCATGGAAACGGCGGAAAGATCCGGGTCATCGAGGTCGTCCACCGTTCGGTCCGGGGCATACTCGCGGTCGACTCCAGCCGCCCCGGCTAGCGGCGGGAGGAGAGGATTCTGATGAAGAGAAAAAAGAGAAGAGCCGCCTGGTCAGAAGCCGGCTGACTCAAGCCGGTAGACGACGAGAAGAAAAAACTTACCACAGGCGGAGGATGGGCGCGGGAGTACGGCGCCTTGCCGAATTGCCACTCGTCGGTGAGCTTCAGGTTGGCGATGTAGTTCGCCATCAGAGCCACCTCGGCATGGGGCATCTCCCATGTGCTCAGCCGGCAAGGGTCGAACCGGCCACTCATCTGGCACATCATGTGCGGCCGGCTTTGGAGGGGCAGAATCCGGCGCTCGACGAAGGCGGTTACCAGGTCGGATGCGCGCAGGCCTTCCGACTGGACCATCACCCGCAGCCGGGAGATGGAAGCATTCCCAGCCGGAGACAAGGACTTCGACCGGTAGCCCCAGGTCCGCCGCCTCCCAGCCGGCGGGCCGGCTATGTAAGCCGGTAGATTGACGTAGTCGCCGTGCGGGGCGACGTTCTTGACGTAGAAGTAAGATTTCTGCCAAAGCTTGACAGACTGGATCAGAGGAATGTGGGGGAAGGGGTTGTCGTTGCTTGCCCTCTTCATCGTGATGAAGGCGCCGCAGGGAGCCGGCACGCCGGCGGAGACGGTGCCGAGCTTGTTCTAGAACAGCTCCGCCCAGAGATCCAGCGTCGGCAGCACCCCCAAGAATCCTTCGCAGAGCGAGACGAAGGCCGAGAGTTGCAGCACTGCATTGGGCGTGACGTGGTGTGGTTGGAGGTTGTAGAATTCAAGGAAAGAGCGCATGAAGCTGCTCGCCGGGAAGCCGAAGCCACGGAGGAAGTGCGCGCGGAACACGACTCGCTCGCCTTCTTCCAGCGCCAGCGAGACCTCCTTCGTGGGCGCCAGACGCACCTGCACGAGGTTGGCGGCGGGCAGGCGCCGGGTCTGGCGGAGGAACTCAATATGGTCCTCGTGGACATTGGACCCGTCCCACGAGCTCGACAAAGCCAGAGACATGGCGGCGTGGGTGGGCTGCGGCGCAAAACTGCGTCGGGCGCGAGGAAGAAGAAGAAGAAGAAGAAGAGGAGCAGGAGGGACGGGGAGCGGGGGAGCGAACGGGCCTGTGCCTCTCCCCCTCCCCCCTACTTGTAGGCGCGTGCGCCAGAGTCGAGGAGGCGCGGCGTGGGGGATCGTGGGGATCGATCGTGCCCATCTCCCCCACGCCCGCGTTAATTGCGCGCCTTGATGACGCGAAGTAACGGCCGCGGGGAGGCGAGCAGCCCCCTCGGGCCACAGAAGATCTGCGCCCGGGCCGAGGCCAGGGAGTGGCGGGCCCGGGCCTGCGGCGGCGTCCCGTCGCGCGCGTGCGACGGCAGGACTTCCCTGCCACGTGGCTCGTCGTGGGGCCCGCGGCCAGCCCGCGGGTCAACCACGGTCACCTTAATAACAAAAAGTGCTCCGAAGTCGGCTGCAACGACGAGGTCGGCCCCTTAGGATATGAAGCCGGCCAAGCTTCCCGTCCTTCCATCCGCCGTGAAGCTCGCCCGCCTTCGGGGACTACTGTCGGGGTAAATAGCCATGGGTAGCCCAGCCGGCTTCCCCTGGCCCCTCAAAAAAAATTATGAGCCCATCCGGCTCATAAGGAGACTCAAGACCTGGGCCGCCTCCCCCCTAGCCGACTACCATCCTAGCCGGCTTCGGGGGCGGCCCGCCCCTAACCCCCATGAAGAAAGCTGTGGAGGGCCGGCTACGGCAGGGCCGGCTATGGCAAGGCCGGCTACGACAAGGCCGGCTACTGCCGGGCCGGCTCTGATAAAGCAGTCAACACCGTACCCGCAATGTACACGTCCACTCTGCGATGATGAAGCGGGGCGTGGCTACAGTGGAGCCTGCCACCCCCAAAACCCGGAGCACGCCTGGTACAGCGCGTCGTGCGGGCAGCTGCGGCCCGCCCGGCGCGGCACTGTAGCCACGGCGGCTCTGACGCCGTCCACGACGGGCCGCCAGCGTGGCCCCCGAGGCGGTGGGCCCCTTCGGGCAGAGAGATGCCGAAGGCGGCCGCACCCCCTCTCAAGCCGGCAAGACAGAGGGCCGGCTTCGTGTAGCCGGCCTGCCACCCTCCTCGAAGGAGACGCCCATTAGGGAGACAAGATGCGGCGGGGCTACAGTAATCGCCCGCCAGGGCGGCGTTACTGTAGCCACGCTTACCCCGACCAAGCCTGCGTCAACAACGCGGAGCAACAGTAACCAGCTGCCGACCAGGCCCTGGCCGGTGGGGCCGGCCTATCGACCCAGGAGCCGGCAGCCGGCGGGCCCCAGAAGGCGGCGGAGAAGCCGGCGAGCATAGTCCCAGACAGCTGGGCCCCGCGCCCAGTCGGATTACCATTGTACCCCCGGGGGGTAGGCCTATATAAACCCCTCGGTGCACCCATGCAAAGGGAGACTCGCTACGGCGGCAACGGCGGGGCAGAATTCCGTTGACGGCGGCGGAGACCAGGGACTGGAGGCTGCTGGCGGCGAGAAGACGATCCGGAGACCACGAAGGCAGAGCAGGCTATCGCGCGGGCGAAGAGGTTTCGGAGAAATTTCCAAAATTTTGCCCGTCACTATATATAGCCCGACCCTGTCGGTGTGACCGAGTGGAACAACTCGGTGGCACCGAGATGCAAAACTGTGTGCAGTTATTGCAACTCGGTGTGACCGAAAAGTTCAAATCGGTTGCACCGAGATCGAAAACCTAGATCAACTTAATGAACTCGGTAGGACCGAAAATGGAGTATCGGTCAGACTGAGATTCATAAAGAGGTTTTGGAAGTTTAAGTCTATGACGAATCGGGTACTCCGAGCGCTCCTCACACAGAGTGGTTCGAATCTGACTTGATCAAGTTTTGTGATGCAGCATGAATAGAGCTTGAGACGAGAAAAGCATAGATAGCTAGAGGAGGTTCTTAGGCATTCTTGTCCATCCACTTGGCAAAAGAAGAAAGCCAAACAATCAAAACAACAAGTGGATGTCCTCGAATGAGTAAAATATGCAACCAACATGCTCACACAATAAGATGGCAAATGAAATATGTGGCAAAGCATGCACAACCAATTCTAGCATCTATCAAGCAATTTGCGATGACTAGGTCATCTATATATGAGTATATTGACTTAGGAGTCAAGTGAGAACACTTGATCATAGGTCATACTCATCGTTTAAGCTCAAGTGGGGTTACCACTTTTACATAAAGCATTGTTGTATTCACATCTTTAGAGTTGCTTTAGCTCAAGTCTTAGAGTAAAGCTCCCCCTAGATGTGATATCCCCCCTAAGAGGGATGAACTAACCTTGGGTTTTGTCGATGATGACTTCATGTAGATGTTGAAGATGTGGATGCTCAATGTTGATGTAGATCACTTGGAGCTATCCATTTGAGTGAATTGCACTTTCAATACCTACATGGGTTAGTCCCACAAGGAACAAACAAGGATATCCATAGACATAGAGTGATGCACACACAAGATGATGTCCATGAAAACTTTAGGTTACCTTGTCCCTTGTCTTACCAACAAGAGGGTTTGTGACTCCTTGAACTAGTGCAAGATGTGGAAGTTGATTGCACTTGTTCTTGCCAAAATGATAAGAGTGAGGTATGTTGGCGGAGTCACCCTCAAGAACTCTCTAGTTCTTCTTCTTTTGGATCCACACCATCTTGATGGGAATCCTTGGAGTTGTAGTCGTACTTGATGTAGTGGAACTTGAAGTAGTCTTGGGAATCCACTTGACTAAGGTCTTAGGAGCTTCTTCAAATGCATCAATCTCCTCTTGAAGCTTGTCCTTGCCTTTTTGCTTGTAGTCTTGTGGTGGAAGATCATCTTGAGCTTGTGTTCCCTTGAAGGAAGTATCATACTTCTCTTGTTGAGGAATAAACTTTGTCTTGGGGTATTGATCTTCTTCCCATTCAACTCCATTGGCATTGAACTTTCGTTCAAAACCAACACCTTGATTCTTCCGGTGCATTCCTTGCTTGCGCAGAATTTCCTCGAATTGCTTACTTCCGGCAAGGCTCTTGTAAACACCTTTCTCTATAATTCCCTTCAATAAGCTATTTTCTTGCTCAAGTGTAACTTGGCTAAGAGAATCATTAGTGGAATCAATAGAACTACTAGAAGCAACAATATTGGATTTAGCATGATCATTGTTACTACTAGAGGAAGAATCTTTCTTATTCTTGTTACTAGTCTTGACTTGAGGCATGTAGGTGGATAAAAGTAAACGCTTGGCAATGTGAGAAGAACTTTTCTTGCGGAGATCATCATTGATTGCTTTTAAGAACTCATGCTCTTGCTCAAGATTAAGCTTTTCAAAGCGTAGTTTCTCATGAGCTCTTAAAAGTTCTCGATGATCTTCGAAGATAGTTTCATGGGCTAACTTAAGAGTGTTTAGTTCTTTAGTTAGAGCCTCAATCTTCTCCTTATCATTGTCATTCGTTTTAGCATGATTAATTGATATTTCACCATAATATTCTTCACTAGAGTTGTCAACAAGCAAATCATCATCACCTAACAAGTCATCTTCATCACTATTAAAGTCAACATACTCGGGGTGTGTTACCTTAGGACCTTTGTCCATGAAGCATCTTCCAATTCCTTCATTTGGTGAGTCAAATATGTCGTAGGAGTTGGTTGACACAAGTGCTAGACCGGCAACACCTTCATCTTGAGTATCTTCAGAGTCGGAGTGATAACTTCTCTCGGAGTGGTTGTCGGAGTCGGAGCCGGATACCCATTCACCAACATGAGCTTGATGTCTTCGTTTTGTATAGCTCCTTGATGATTTTTCCTTCCTTTCCGAATCCTTGCTTCTCCGTGAGTATCTTCGTTCATAACGATCATCTCTACTCCTTCTCTCTCTTGGTGGAGATTCTTTGCTTCTTCTTTTTGGAGAATCTTCTCTTCTCTTGTAGGGAGCCGTACACTCATTGGAATAGTGTCCGGGTCTTCCACAATTATAGCAGTTTCGCTCTTGACTAGAAGATCTTTTGTCATTGTAGGACCTTGACTTGAAGCTTCTATCTTTGTTTCTACTCTTGTAGAACTTGTTGAAGTTCTTCACCATTAAGCTCAATTCTTCATTGAAGTTTTGTTTCTCACTTGATGATGTGGGGACTTCACATGACGCTTTGTAGGCACCACTTGATTTATTGTGAAGTTCCTCTTTATCCTTGAGTGACATCTCATGAGCAACAATCCCTCCAATTACTTCCGTTGGCTTGAGATCTTTGTAGTTGGGCATCATTTGGATTAATGTGCACACGGTATCATATTTCCCATCCAAGGCTCTTAGGATCTTCTTGATGATGAATCTATCGGTCATCTCTTCACTTCCTAAGCCGGCAATCTCATTTGTGATGAGAGCAAGCCTAGAGTACATTTCAGCGACACCTTCACCATCCTTCATCTTGAACTTGTCAAGTTGACTTTGGAGCACATCCAACCTGGATTCCTTGACGGAGTCGGTACCTTCGTGCATATCAATCAAAGTATCCCAAATTTCCTTTTCATTCTCAAGGCGGCTGATTTTGTTGAATTCTTCGGGGCACAATCCGTTGAAGAGAATATCACAAGCTTGAGCATTGTATTGCAACACCTTCAACTCATCCACGGTAGCTTCACGGTTTGGTTCTCTCCCATCAAAGAACTCACCTTGCAAACCAACACAAACAATAGCCCATACGGCAGGGTTATGTCCAAGAATATGCATTTTCATTTTATGCTTCCAACTAGCAAAATTAGTGCCATCAAAGTAAGGACCTCTACGGTGATAATTTCCCTCGCTAGACGCCATACTCTAATAGGTTGTGAAACCAAGGCTATGACCACCAAAAGCTATGGAGATCAAGGCAAATGGAGACCAAAGCTCTGATACCACTTGTAGGATCGAAAGTATGTCTAGAGGGGGGTGATTAGACTACTTGACCAACTAAAAACTTAGCCTTTTCCCAATTTTAGTTCTTGGCGGATTTTAGCTATCTTAGAGCAAGTCAAGCAATCATCACACAATTCAAGCAAGCATGCAAAGAGTTTATTGGCAGCGGAAAGTAAAGCATGCAACTTGCAAGAATGTAAAGGGAAGGGTTTGGAGGATTCAAACGCAATTGGAGACACGGATGTTTTCCCGTGGTTCGGATAGGTGGTGCTATCCTACATCCACGTTGATGGAGACTTCAACCCACGGAGGGTAACGGTTGCGCGAGTCCACGGAGGGCTCCACCCACGAAGGGTCCACGAAGAAGCAACCTTGTCTATTCCACCATGGCCATCGCCCACGAAGGACTTGCCTCACTAGCGGTAGATCTTCACGAAGTAGGCGATCTCCTTGCCCTTACAAACTCCTTGGTTCAACTCCACAATCTTGTCGGAGGCTCCCAAGTGACACCTAGCCATTCTAGGAGACACCACTCTCCAAGAAGTAACAAATGGTGTGTTGATGATGAACTCCTTGCTCTTGTGCTTCAAATGATAGTTTCCCCAACACTCAACTCTCTCTCATAGGATTTGGATCTGATGGAAAGAAGATTCGAGTGGAACGCAACTTGGGGAAGGCAAGAGATCAAGATTCATATGGTAGGAATGGAATATCTTGGTCTCAACACATGAGTAGGTGGTTCTTTCTCAGAACATATGAGTAGGAATGGTGTATGTGTTCTGATGGCTCTCTCTTCGAATGAAGAGGAGGTGGAGGGGTATTTATAGCCTCCAAACAAAATCCAACCGTTACACACAATCTACCAATCTCGGTGGGACCGAATCAGAAAACTCGGTCTGACCGAAATAGTAAACCTAGTGACCGTTAGGAATTTCGGTGGGACTGAGATGCAACTCGGTAGGACCGATTCGGTTAGGGTTTGGGCATAACGTAATCTCGGTGAGACCGATCGCACAAACTCGGTGAGACCGAGTTCGGCAATTAGCTAACCAGAGAGTTGGTCAGGCAAACTCGGTGGGACCGACTTGCTCTTTCGGTGAGACCGAAAAGTTACAAGAAGGAAACAGAGAGTTTGCATTGCATTCTCGGTGGGTCCGATTCGCTCTTTCGGTGAGACCGAAAAGTTACGAAAGGGAAACAGAGAGTTTGCAACCCCATCTCGGTGTGACCGAGATCCTTATCGGTAGGACCGAATTGCTAGGGTTTGGCAGTGGCAAATGACAAGTGAAACTCGGTGGCGCCGGATTGACAGAATCGGTATGACCGAGTTTGGCTTAGGGTTTAGGTCATTTGTGGATACGGAAAGGTGGTTGAAGATTTTGGAGCATATCACTAAGCACATAAAGCAAGAGGCTCATTAAGCAACACCTCATCCCTCCTTGATAGTATTGGCTTTTCCTAAAGACTCAATGTGATCTTGGATCACTAAAATATAAAATGAAGAGTCTTGAACTTTTGAGCTTGAGCCAATTCTTTGTCCTTAGCATTTTGAGGGTTCCACTTTCACATCCATGCCATGCCAATCATTGAGCTTTCCTGAAATAATCATCTTGGAATAGCATTAGCTCAATGAGCTATATGTTGTTATGAATTACCAAAACCACCTAGGGATAGTTGCACTTTCAATCTCCCCCTTTTTGGTAATTGATGACAACATATAGATCAAAGCTTCGACAAATAATAATAATCATGAAATACATCGTCGCTTTGAGAAGTATGTGATAAGTAAGAGCTCCCCCTAAATTTATGCATATTTTAAAATTTGCTTTGGACTTCAAATGCACAAGGAGTTAGAATCATGGGTTACTCTTCCATGTCACATACATCTTGGTGGAGCCCTCAAAAAAATGATAAGATTGAAATACATGCACTCATCACCAAGAATAGTGAATGATCACAGACAATAGATAGAATGATAACATTTAGCAAGCATTAAGCAACCATTAAGTGTAGCTTATGATCAAACACTTGATCATCGATGTCTCACGAATAATGACATAGTATCGCACACGCAAGCAAACAAAGTTCGAAAAACCACCAAATAAAAACAAGAGAGAATAAAAGCAACACTCTCTCTCGAAGCCTATGATCTATACATTTTCTCCCCCTTTGGCAACAAGTTACCAAAAAGTTCCTAGAGAATGCATAGTGCTAAGTCGATGCTCAGGCTTGATCTTCAGGTGGTGGTGGAGTCCGGAGCACGCCAAGGACGAAGCCTTCAGTAGATATGGTAGGAGTTGAGGCTGTGGTGGATGCTGGAGCTGGTGGAACGGAGGCTGTAGCTGGTGCAGACGTTGTAGCTCTAGTGTCAGTAACTGGCAGTGTAGACGACCTCGGACCTCGTGGCACCCTGGCAAAAGCATCAGTGGTGGTTCTGCCTCTTCTCTCGTTCATGTCATCCTGGAGCTGCTCCACGGTAGTCTGTATCTCAGTCACTTTGATGTCCAGGTCATAGAACCTCTGTTCCATGATCCTCTCTAGGCTCGCCTGGTTCTGAGTCAGGGTAGCTATACTCTGCTCAATCCGCAGGGTGGACGCGATCAGGTAACCGAGCTGCTCTTGTTTGGTCTTCAAGAAGTAATCAGATGCCTCCGCTTGAGTAGGCATCTTGGCAGCTTTCTCCTTCTTCGCCTTCTCCTTCTGAGCTTGTGCATGGGCAGATGAGGGTTCATTCTCAGTCATAACCACATGGTTATCCTCAAAATCTGGATGGATGGGCAGGTGTTCCTTATCCAATAAATACACGCCCGTGCCCATCTTGGAGTTGATGAGCTCCTGAATCTGTGGGGCATACCCACAACTCCTCTTCTGGTCTGCAGCTGTCCTCTTGATTGTTTCCACAATGAGACTCATGACCTTGAATTTCTGAGGCACGTCAAAGACATGAAGCAAGTTGATCGCGTGACCTTTGATCATCTTGTGATCTCCAAATTTGGGCAGAAGGGTGTGCCTAAGGATCCAGTTGATCGTAGGCAATCCTGAGAGCAGATAGTGCACTGGGCCAAACTTGAACGTGTCGAGCGCTTCATTCGGGATCTCCTTGTACATGTTGGACATGGAGTTGTGATCCATCTTTTTCTTGGCATAAATGTCCAAGTCATCAGCTTGCTCCTCTGGGGCATTGATCAAGTTCGCCCATTCATCATTAGTGGATTGGTACCTTGTACCCTCTGACATCCATGTGATCCTGCCATCCGGATAAAAGTGTGCTGTGGAGTAGAATTGCATGATCAGCTCCTCGTTCCAGTTTGTGAGCTTCTGCCCAACAAAGTCTGCAACTCCACACGCACTAAAGCTGTTAAATACACCGGGGTAGTACTCTTCATTGTCCTTGATGTAGGTCAAGTCGACCCATCTCATGTCACAAACGATTGGCTTCTTGTCAAGCAAAAAAGTCTCATAGAAATCTTGCTGCTCCTTGGTATGAAATCTGTAATCCACGGCAGTCCTTCTCCTAGAAGCATACGGATCTGCTTCTCTCCATTTCCTCAGCCCTGAATCTCTCCTGAGCTTCATATCCTCAGCCACAGGATGATCATCGTTGTGGTCTGGGATCTTGGGCTTGAGCTTCCTAAGGACACTCTCTTCCTCTTCTTCGATAGCTTCAGGCACTGGGGCCTTGTTCTTTTCCGCAGCTGGGATGCTTCGTGTGTTTCTCTTTGGTGCACTCTTAGGCTTAGATGCAGCCTTAGGTGCTTCCTTGGGCTTGGATGCAGCTGTTCCTGACCTTATAGCATCTTCCATGAGTTTGGCTGCCTTGGGTGCTGGTGCAGCAACCTCTTCTTCTTCTTCCTCCTCATCTACCACGATGGAGGCCTTCCCAAGCACTCTGGCTACAGTCTTCTTCACCCTCTCTTTCCTCTTCTTGCCTTGGCCACCTGCTGCCTCTTCAAATTCCAGGGCAAGCTTCATGGTTTCTTCAGTTGCAGCCTTCCTAGGTTTGGAAGTGGGAACTCTTGCCTTAGACATGGGCTGCCTGCCTGCTGGCCTTTTGATTTTCAGCCCTGGCTTTGTGCCTTGAGCTGGTTCACCTCTCTTTGATGTGGCCCCTTCCTCTGCCACATAGTCTTCATCCTCAGAATCAGACGTTCTCTTCTTCCTTTGACGTGTGGCAGCCTTAGGAAGATTGCTGGGGGTGCTCCTGCTGCCATCATCAGAAGAACTTGAGGGGCTAGTGCCCTCACTCATCACAACTTGCTGCTCAGACACATTCTGGCTGTCACTTTGATCAGACATGTTGCAAACTAACTGCTAACCCTGTGAATAGATTATGGATAAGATAGAGTGGATGAGCATCACAAAAAGCAGAGTTTTTTGCAAAAGATTAATTCAAAAACTTAGTTTTAGTTTTCCACAGAAAGCATCTCGGATCTACCGATTTTCAAACTCGGTGACACCGAAGCAGTTTTGGCACCAGAACTGGTGAACTCGGTCAGACCGAGTCATAGTTCGGTGGCACCGAGACTGCTAGGGTTTCACAGAATTCCAAAATCGGTCGCACCGATAAGTTATTCTCGGTCAGACCGAGTTTCACTTGTGCAATGACAAAAGCCGGATCGGTGGGACCGAGTTTTTCAACTCGGTGGGTCCGAGATGGTTTCGGCGGAAACCTAACCCTAAAATTTTCGAATTAAACCTAATCTACGAATTCATGACTGGATAGGAGTGTTTTAATCATGGCAAGAATCATGACGATCACAATGTGCTAGGAATCGGAGTGGAGAATAGCACAAAGATCGAGTCCATACCCTAGTTCGGCGGAGACTCGCTACGGCGGCAACAGCGGGGCAGAATTCCGTTGACGGCGGCGGAGACCAGCGACTGGAGGCTGCTGGCGCCGAGAAGACGATCCGGAGACCACGAAGGCAGAGCAGGCTATCGTGCGGGCGAAGAGGTTTCGGAGAAATTTCCAAAATTTTGCCCGTCACTATATATAGCCCGACCCTGTCGGTGTGACCGAGTGGAACAACTCGGTGGCACCGAGATGCAAAACTGTGTGCAGTTATTGCAACTCGGTGTGACCGAAAAGTTCAAATCAGTTGCACCGAGATCGAAAACCTAGATCAACTTAATGAACTCGGTAGGACCGAAAATGGAGTATCGGTCAGACCGAGATTCATAAAGAGGTTTTGGAAGTTTAAGTCTATGACGAATCGGGGACTCCGAGCGCTCCTCACACAGAGTGGTTCGAATCTGACTTGATCAAGTTTTGTGATGCAGCATGAATAGAGCTTGAGACGAGAAAAGCATAGATAGCTAGAGGAGGTTCTTAGGCATTCTTGTCCATCCACTTGGCAAAAGAAGAAAGCCAAACAATCAAAACAACAAGTGGATGTCCTCGAATGAGTAAAATATGCAACCAACATGCTCACACAATAAGATGGCAAATGAAATATGTGGCAAAGCATGCACAACCAATTCTAGCATCTATCAAGCAATTTGCGATGACTAGGTCATCTATATATGAGTATATTGACTTAGGAGTCAAGTGAGAACACTTGATCATAGGTCATACTCATCGTTTAAGCTCAAGTGGGGTTACCACTTTTACATAAAGCATTGTTGTATTCACATCTTTAGAGTTGCTTTAGCTCAAGTCTTAGAGTAAAGCTCCCCCTAGATGTGATATCCCCCCTAAGAGGGATGAACTAACCTTGGGTTTTGTCGATGATGACTTCATGTAGATGTTGAAGATGTGGATGCTCAATGTTGATGTAGATCACTTGGAGCTATCCATTTGAGTGAATTGCACTTTCAATACCTACATGGGTTAGTCCCACAAGGAACAAACAAGGATATCCATAGACATAGAGTGATGCACACACAAGATGATGTCCATGAAAACTTTAGGTTACCTTGTCCCTTGTCTTACCAACAAGAGGGTTTGTGACTCCTTGAACTAGTGCAAGATGTGGAAGTTGATTGCACTTGTTCTTGCCAAAATGATAAGAGTGAGGTATGTTGGCGGAGTCACCCTCAAGAACTCTCTAGTTCTTCTTCTTTTGGATCCACACCATCTTGATGGGAATCCTTGGAGTTGTAGTCGTACTTGATGTAGTGGAACTTGAAGTAGTCTTGGGAATCCACTTGACTAAGGTCTTAGGAGCTTCTTCAAATGCATCAATCTCCTCTTGAAGCTTGTCCTTGCCTTTTTGCTTGTAGTCTTGTGGTGGAAGATCATCTTGAGCTTGTGTTCCCTTGAAGGAAGTATCATACTTCTCTTGTTGAGGAATAAACTTTGTCTTGGGGTATTGATCTTCTTCCCATTCAACTCCATTGGCATTGAACTTTCGTTCAAAACCAACACCTTGATTCTTCCGGTGCATTCCTTGCTTGCGCAGAATTTCCTCGAATTGCTTACTTCCGGCAAGGCTCTTGTAAACACCTTTCTCTATAATTCCCTTCAATAAGCTATTTTCTTGCTCAAGTGTAACTTGGCTAAGAGAATCATTAGTGGAATCAATAGAACTACTAGAAGCAACAATATTGGATTTAGCATGATCATTGTTACTACTAGAGGAAGAATCTTTCTTATTCTTGTTACTAGTCTTGACTTGAGGCATGTAGGTGGATAAAAGTAAACGCTTGGCAATGTGAGAAGAACTTTTCTTGCGGAGATCATCATTGATTGCTTTTAAGAACTCATGCTCTTGCTCAAGATTAAGCTTTTCAAAGCGTAGTTTCTCATGAGCTCTTAAAAGTTCTCGATGATCTTCGAAGATAGTTTCATGGGCTAACTTAAGAGTGTTTAGTTCTTTAGTTAGAGCCTCAATCTTCTCCTTATCATTGTCATTCGTTTTAGCATGATTAATTGATATTTCACCATAATATTCTTCACTAGAGTTGTCAACAAGCAAATCATCATCACCTAACAAGTCATCTTCATCACTATTAAAGTCAACATACTCGGGGTGTGTTACCTTAGGACCTTTGTCCATGAAGCATCTTCCAATTCCTTCATTTGGTGAGTCAAATATGTCGTAGGAGTTGGTTGACACAAGTGCTAGACCGGCAACACCTTCATCTTGAGTATCTTCAGAGTCGGAGTGATAACTTCTCTCGGAGTGGTTGTCGGAGTCGGAGCCGGATACCCATTCACCAACATGAGCTTGATGTCTTCGTTTTGTATAGCTCCTTGATGATTTTTCCTTCCTTTCCGAATCCTTGCTTCTCCGTGAGTATCTTCGTTCATAACGATCATCTCTACTCCTTCTCTCTCTTGGTGGAGATTCTTTGCTTCTTCTTTTTGGAGAATCTTCTCTTCTCTTGTAGGGAGCCGTACACTCATTGGAATAGTGTCCGGGTCTTCCACAATTATAGCAGTTTCGCTCTTGACTAGAAGATCTTTTGTCATTGTAGGACCTTGACTTGAAGCTTCTATCTTTGTTTCTACTCTTGTAGAACTTGTTGAAGTTCTTCACCATTAAGCTCAATTCTTCATTGAAGTTTTGTTTCTCACTTGATGATGTGGGGACTTCACATGACGCTTTGTAGGCACCACTTGATTTATTGTGAAGTTCCTCTTTATCCTTGAGTGACATCTCATGAGCAACAATCCCTCCAATTACTTCCGTTGGCTTGAGATCTTTGTAGTTGGGCATCATTTGGATTAATGTGCACACGGTATCATATTTCCCATCCAAGGCTCTTAGGATCTTCTTGATGATGAATCTATCGGTCATCTCTTCACTTCCTAAGCCGGCAATCTCATTTGTGATGAGAGCAAGCCTAGAGTACATTTCAGCGACACCTTCACCATCCTTCATCTTGAACTTGTCAAGTTGACTTTGGAGCACATCCAACCTGGATTCCTTGACGGAGTCGGTACCTTCGTGCATATCAATCAAAGTATCCCAAATTTCCTTTTCATTCTCAAGGCGGCTGATTTTGTTGAATTCTTCGGGGCACAATCCGTTGAAGAGAATATCACAAGCTTGAGCATTGTATTGCAACACCTTCAACTCATCCACGGTAGCTTCACGGTTTGGTTCTCTCCCATCAAAGAACTCACCTTGCAAACCAACACAAACAATAGCCCATACGGCAGGGTTATGTCCAAGAATATGCATTTTCATTTTATGCTTCCAACTAGCAAAATTAGTGCCATCAAAGTAAGGACCTCTACGGTGATAATTTCCCTCGCTAGACGCCATACTCTAATAGGTTGTGAAACCAAGGCTATGACCACCAAAAGCTATGGAGATCAAGGCAAATGGAGACCAAAGCTCTGATACCACTTGTAGGATCGAAAGTATGTCTAGAGGGGGGTGATTAGACTACTTGACCAACTAAAAACTTAGCCTTTTCCCAATTTTAGTTCTTGGCGGATTTTAGCTATCTTAGAGCAAGTCAAGCAATCATCACACAATTCAAGCAAGCATGCAAAGAGTTTATTGGCAGCGGAAAGTAAAGCATGCAACTTGCAAGAATGTAAAGGGAAGGGTTTGGAGGATTCAAACGCAATTGGAGACACGGATGTTTTCCCGTGGTTCGGATAGGTGGTGCTATCCTACATCCACGTTGATGGAGACTTCAACCCACGGAGGGTAACGGTTGCGCGAGTCCACGGAGGGCTCCACCCACGAAGGGTCCACGAAGAAGCAACCTTGTCTATTCCACCATGGCCATCGCCCACGAAGGACTTGCCTCACTAGCGGTAGATCTTCACGAAGTAGGCGATCTCCTTGCCCTTACAAACTCCTTGGTTCAACTCCACAATCTTGTCGGAGGCTCCCAAGTGACACCTAGCCATTCTAGGAGACACCACTCTCCAAGAAGTAACAAATGGTGTGTTGATGATGAACTCCTTGCTCTTGTGCTTCAAATGATAGTTTCCCCAACACTCAACTCTCTCTCATAGGATTTGGATCTGATGGAAAGAAGATTCGAGTGGAAAGCAACTTGGGGAAGGCTAGAGATCAAGATTCATATGGTAGGAATGGAATATCTTGGTCTCAACACATGAGTAGGTGGTTCTTTCTCAGAACATATGAGTAGGAATGGTGTATGTGTTCTGATGGCTCTCTCTTTGAATGAAGAGGAGGTGGAGGGGTATTTATAGCCTCCAAACAAAATCCAACCGTTACACACAATCTACCAATCTCGGTGGGACCGAATCAGAAAACTCGGTCTGACCGAAATAGTAAACCTAGTGACCGTTAGGAATTTCGGTGGGACTGAGATGCAACTCGGTAGGACCGATTCGGTTAGGGTTTTGGCATAACGTAATCTCAGTGAGACCGATCGCACAAACTCGGTGAGACCGAGTTCGGCAATTACCTAACCAGAGAGTTGGTCAGGCAAACTCGGTGGGACCGACTTGCTCTTTCGGTGAGACCAAAAAGTTACAAGAAGGAAACAGAGAGTTTGCATTGCATTCTCGGTGGGACCGATTCGCTCTTTCGGTGAGACCGAAAAGTTACGAAAGGGAAACAGAGAGTTTGCAACCCCATCTCGGTGTGACCGAGATCCTTATCGGTAGGACCGAATTGCTAGGGTTTGGCAGTGGCAAATGACAAGTGAAACTCGGTGGCGCCGGATTGACAGAATCGGTATGACCGAGTTTGGCTTAGGGTTTAGGTCATTTGTGGATATGGAAAGGTGGTTGAGGATTTTGGAGCATATCACTAAGCACATAAAGAAAGAGGCTCATTAAGCAACACCACATCCCTCCTTGATAGTATTGGCTTTTCCTAAAGACTCAATGTGATCTTGGATCACTAAAATATAAAATGAAGAGTCTTGAACTTTTGAGCTTGAGCCAATTCTTTGTCCTTAGCATTTTGAGGGTTCCACTTTCACATCCATGCCATGCCAATCATTGAGCTTTCCTGAAATAATCATCTTGGAATAGCATTAGCTCAATGAGCTATATGTTGTTATGAATTACCAAAACCACCTAGGGATAGTTGCACTTTCACCAGTGATCTCGGATCTTCTCATATCTGCCCTTGAATTCTGGTGTCTCTTTTTTATCGACAAACCTATTCAGCACTTTCTTCCACCTCCTGAATAGGTCTGCCATCCTCTTAAGAGCAAAAGACTTGATTAATTGCTCTTTAACTGGCTTCTCCGGATCATCCTCTGGCGGGAGGGTGAAATTTGACTTTAGCTCAGTCCAAAGATCATTTTTCTGCATATCATTGACGTAAGACACCTCAAAGTCTTCTGTAGACGGCTTTAACCATTGCTGGATGCTGATCGGGATCTTGTCCCTAACCAGAACCCCGCACTGAGCAACAAATGCGTTCTTTGTTCGGATGGGTTCAATTAGTTGGCCGTCGGGCGCGATTGCTATGATCTCAAACCTTTCATCCGAGCTCAACTTTTTCTTCGGGCCTCGTCTCTTTACCTCAGTTGTGCTCGATCCAGAGGGCTAGAAAAAAGAACAAAGACTTAATTAATATGTGTACATACCAAAACAATGAATGCATCAATTAACTAGTCAGCACAGGCTTAACTAATATATATACCTGGCCGGACTCGGTTCAGTCATCGGAGCCGTCATCACGGTCTCCTTCTTGCACCGGCATTGGGTCACCAGAGCCGTCCTCATGTTCTCCTTCTTGCACCGACATTAGGTCACCGGAGCTAGCTTCTTCACCCTCTCCTTCCAGACCATCGGTGTCGTTGAGAAACAACGAGACGACATCACTTCCTTCTGCGATTATGTCCCTCAACAACGCTTCTTTTGCTTCGTCTCGGGCGGTGTCCATAGTTTCTACAAATATTTACAACATGGCAATTATTATTCAAACATGACAGATGGATATATTAGTGGCAAACGTAGAACTAGCTAGCTAATCATAGTAAGGAATCATATATATTAATTAGTGGCCTCGACGCTGCTTCTCTAGGGTTTGGGTGGCCTTGACAACGCTTCAAGGGATTGGGGTGGCCTCGAGAGAGTTTGTCGGGTAGGGGCGCGGCGGGAGGGGGTAGGAGACCGACATCGTTTATTTCTAGGGTTTGGATGTCCTCGAGAGTTTTGATTGAGCGAGGGGGTCGGGGGGGTGCTCCCGCGGTATAAGTTATCACAGTCGAGAGGGGGTATATATATCAACCGCCCCTCATGTCGAAGTTATCCGAGGGGTATATCGATCCCCCTCATGTTGAAGTTATCGGGAGAGGGAATAGAGGAGAAGAAGAAAGGAATAGAGGAGAAGATTGAAGAAAAAAAGAAGAAGAAGAAAAAAGAGGAGAAGAAGAAAGGAATAGAGGAGAAGATCGAAGAAAAAAAGAAGAAAAAGAAGAGGAGAAGAAGAAAGGAATAGAGGCGAAGAAGAAAAAATAGAATAAGGAGAGAGAAGAAGAAAAAATAGAATAAGGAGAAGAAGAGAAAATAAATAAGGAGAAGAAGAGAAAATAGAATATATTTTATTTTTTCTTCTTCTCCTCTATTCCTTTTTTCTTCTCCTCTTCTTTTTCTTCTTTTTTCTTCTTCTTATTTATTTCTCCTCTTCTTCCTCTCCTCTTCTTCTCCTTTCTTCCTCTTCTTATTTCCTTTTTCCTCTCATTCTTTTTCTTCTTCTTCCTTTCCTAGGTAGATATATAAAACTTTTCTAAAAATGTAACTTTTGCATATATACATGGAAAAAAATGTAATCAGGGAGGGGGTATATTAACCCCCCCCCCCTTGACCCTCTTTTCCTTCTTCTTCCTTCTTCCTCTTTTCTTCTCCAACACAAAACACATCTCATCTCATCTCATTTCATCCAAAAATAATCCTTTGCATATGAACATTTTTTTAAATATTAATGAGCATATGAACATACATATCACCAAAAATAGACCTTTTTCTTGGTAACAAAAAAGCAAAAACGAGCATTATACAGCATATACAGAGCATTATACAGTGAACATACATACATACATACATAAAGTGAGCATATATAGAGCATTATACGGCGACGATGGTTGGCGGTGGCGCGCGCTTACGGATGACGTGCGGGGACGGCAATGAGAAAGAAAGGGGAGGAGGCAGGGGCTCACAGCGCGGGGAGCGGTCGAGGTCGCCGGCCGGAATCGGTGCGGCGACGGACGAACGGCCTCAGCGACGGGTCGCAGCAGCCGGCGTGGTGCTTCCCTGCAGCGACGGCAACGACGAGCGCGGGCGACGGCGACGGCGACGAGGGGCGTGGGCGACGATGACGGCGTCGGCGGGGGCGGCGCGGGCGGCTTCGGGGCAGCCTGGCGGCGACGGGGCAAGGGCGACGATGGGGGCGCGCGGACGGCGCCTGGGCGGCGGGCGGCGTCGGGGCAGCGGACGGCGTCGATCTGGGCAGCCTGGCGGCGTCGATGAGCTCGGCATCGTCGGGCGGGCCGGGGGACAACTGGCGATGAGTTCGTCAAATTTTCCTAAGTGCTACTTATATACCCAGGCCATTGGTCCCGGTTCGTGGCACAAACCGGGACCAATGCCCCCCTTTAGTCCCGGTTTGTGCGAGCAACCGGGACCAAAGGCCTCTTTTTAGCAGCCCAAAGGGCGGGAAGCGGCGGCCTTTGGTCCCGGTTGGTGGCACCAACCGGGACTAAAGGGGGGCATTGGTCCCGGTTTGAGCCACGAACCAGAACCAATGCCACCCTTTGGTCCCGGGTCGTGGCACAAACCGGGACCAATGGCCTTGTGCTGCCCCGCGCCCAAAAGTTTAGTCCCACCTCGCTAGTTGAGAGGGCTTGGGAGTGGTTTATAAGCGCTGCTGCGCCCACCCTCTCGAGCTCCTCTCAACTTCAGGCTTTCGGGCCTAATCTATCACTGCAATGCATGTGGGCCTACTGGGCCTGCTGCGGGCCTGAATCCTGGCCCATTGTTGGGTTTCTAGTCGTATTCACGCCGTGGTGGCCCAGTAGGTGGCATTTTTTTTCTTTTTTGCTATTTATTTTTTCATTTCTACTTAGAACTAAATACTTATAGTTTTGTAGTGATTTTTTTTATTTTAGGTCACAAAAATTATAAACTTTCTGTTAGTGTCATTAGTTTTAAAATTTGAATTTTTTAAAATTTGTGTGAATCACTAGTTTATGAATAACTTTACTATAAAAATTGATTTTTGAGTCAATCTTTTTCCTGCTATTTAATATTACTGTGTTTTATCATTATACTCAATTTGGTAATTTTAGTTAGTCATAACAAATATTATAGGCATTTTTTTTCTTTTTTTCTATTTATTTTTTCATTTCTACTTAGAACTAAATACTTATAGTTTTTTTAGTCATTTCTTTTTTCTTTTAGGTCACGAAAATTATAAACTTTTCTGTTAGTGAATATAGATGCACCTATAGAGAAAATTAAACCTAAATTCATAATCAATTTCTGTGAATTTCAGATGAATTCATTATGAATTTAGGTCCAATTTCCTGTATAGGGGCATCTATTTTCACTTTGAGAGGAGCTCAACAACGCAGAGAGGGACGGGCTTATAAACAGGTGTGGGCACCCTTCGGTTGGCGAGGTGGGACTAAACTCCGGGTGCAACGAGGGCCAACCCTTTAGTCCCGGTTTGTGGCACAAACCGGGACTAATGGTCATGGGCCAGGGGCGAGCCCTATTTTTTTCCAGTTTTTTTGTTTTGTTTTCTGTATTATTTATTTCCTTTTATTTTTTGCTTTATTTTTTTATTCTTTTTTGCTTTTAGTTTTAGAAAAATTATAAACTTTCTGTTAGTGCCATTAGTTTTCAAATTTGAAAACACTTTTTTAGTTTTTTTGTTTTCTTTGTTGTTTTATTTATTTTATTTTGTTTCTACTTACAACAAAATACTTATTATTGCTATTTTTATTTTTTTCCAGTTTTTTTGTTTTGTTTTCTGTATTATTTATTTTCTTTTATTTCTTGCTTTATTTTTTAATTCTTTTTGCTTTTAGGTCAGCAAAATTATAAACTTTCTGTTAGTGCCATTAGTTTTAGAAAAATTATAAACTTTCTTTTAGTGCCATTAGTTTTCAAATTTGAATAGTTAAAATTTGAATTCTTTGAAATTTGTGTGAATCACAAGTTTGTGATTAACTTTACTAAAAAAATGAACGTAGATGCACCTATAGAGAAAATTCGACCTAAATTCATTGTTTTCAAATGAACTCTGAAAAATTTTGCATAGCATACTCGTCTGTTACAAATTTGACATGGCATCATCATAATAGTTGCGGGAGAAAGTCTTCACTTTTTCTTCGCTTTGTGTCATTTGCTTATTGCGCCGTATATGTGGCGCTTTGGCTCATCATATGATGTATTCCTTTTCTTATCTTTTCTTTTTCTCGGTCTGGTAGACATGTCCTTCACATAGATAACCTGTGCCACATCATTGGCTAGGACGAACGGTTTGTCAGTGTACCCAAGATTTTTCAGATCGACTGTTGTCATTCCGTACTATGGGTCTACATATACCCCGCCTCCTGACAGATTGACCCATTTGCACTTAAACAAAGGGACCTTAAAATCTTGTCCGTAGTCAAGTTCTCATATGTCCACTATGTAACCATAATATGTGTCCTTTCCCTTCTCGGTTGTTGCATCAAAGCGGACACCACTATTTTGGTTGGTGCTCTTTTGATCTTGGTCAATCGTGTAAAATGTATTCCCATTTATCTCGTATCTTTTGTAAATCAATACAGTCATAGATGGTCCCCTGGACAACAAGTACAACTCATCACAAACAGTGTTGTCACCTCTGAGACGTGCTTCCAACCAACTGCTGAAAGTCCTAATGTGTTCACATGTAATCCAGTCGTCGCACTGCTCCAGGTGTTTGGAGCGCAGACTGTTCTTGTGTTCATCGACATACGGGGTCACCAAGGTAGAGTTCTGTCGAACTGTGTAGTGTGCTTGAGACCAAGAATGCCCGTCCCTGCATATTATTGAGTCCGCTCCTAGCGTGCCTTTTCCAGTCAGTCTCCTCGCATACCGCGATTTAGGGAGACCTATCTTCCTAAGGCCAGGAATGAAGTCAACACAAAACCCGATGACATCCTCTGTTTGATGGCCCATCGAGATGCTTCCTTCTGGCCTAGCGCGGTTACGGACATATTTCTTTAGGACTCCCATGAACCTCTCAAAGGGGAACATATTGTGTAGAAATACGGGCCTCAGAATGACAATCTCGTCAACTAGATGAACTAGGACATGCGTCATGATATTGAAGAAGGATGGTGGGAACACCAGCTCAAAACTGACAAGACATTGTGCCACATCACTCCTTAGCCTTGGTACGATTTCTGAATCGATCACCTTCTGAGAGATTGCATTGAGGAATGCACATAGCTTCACAATGGCTAATCGGACGTTTTCCGGTAGAAGCCCCCTCAATGCAACCGGAAGCAGTTGCGTCATAATCACGTGGCAGTCATGAGACTTTAGGTTCTGAAACTTTTTCTCTGACATATTTATTATTCCCTTTATATTCAACGAGAAGCCAGTTGTACCTTCATACTAAGCAGGAATTCAAAGAAGATTTCTTTCTCTTCTTTCGTAAGAGCGTAGCTGGCAGGACCTTCATACTGCTTCGGAGGCATGCCGTCTTTTTCGTGCAAACGTTGCAGGTCCTCCCGTGTCTCAGCTGTATCTTTTGTCTTTCCATACACGCCCAAGAAGCCTAGCAGGTTCACGCAAAGGTTCTTCGTCACGTGCATCACGTCGATTGAAGAGCGGACCTCTAGGTATTTCCAGTAGGGTAGGTCCCAAAATATAGATTTCTTCTTCCACATGGGTGCGTGTCCCTCAGCGTCATTCGGAACAGCTAGTGCACCGGGACCCTTTCCAAGGATTACGTGTAAATCATTGACCATAGCAAGTACGTGATCACCGATACGCATGGCGGGCTTCTTCCGGTGATCTGCCTCGCCTTTGAAATGCTTGCCTTTCTTTCGACATTGATGGTTGGTCGGAAGAAATCGACGATGGCCCAGGTACACATTCTTCCTGCATTTGTCCAGGTATATACTTTCAGTGTCATCTAAACAGTGTGTGCATGCGTGGTACCCTTTATTTGTCTGTCCTGAAAGGTTACTAAGAGCGGGCCAATCATTGATGGTCATGAACAGCAACGCCTTTAGGTTAAATTCCTCTTGTCTGTGCTCATCCCACGTACGTACACCGTTTCCATTCCACAGCTGTAAAAGTTCTTCAACTAATGGCCTTAGGTACACATCAATATCGTTGCCGGGTTGCTTAGGGCCTTGGATGAGAACTGGCATCATAATGAACTTCCGCTTCATGCACATCCAAGGAGGAAGGTTATACATACATAGAGTCACGGGCCAGGTGCTGTGATTGCTGCTCTGCTCCCCGAAAGGATTAATGCCATCCGCGCTTAAAGCAAACCATACGTTCCTTGGGTCCTTTGCAAACTCATCCCAGTACTTTCTCTCGATTTTTCTCCACTATGACCCGTCAGCGGGTGCTCTCAACTTCTCGTCTTTCTTACGGTCCTCACTGTGCCATCGCATCGACTTGGCATGCTTTCCGTTTCTGAACAGACGTTTCAACCGTGGTATTATAGGAGCATACCACATCACCTTCGCAGGAACCCTCTTCCTGTGGGGCTCGCTGTGAACATCACCAGGGTCATCTTGTCTGATCTTATACCGCAATGCACCGCATATCGGGCATGCGTTCAGATCCTTGTATGCACCGCGGTATAGGATGCAATCATTAGGGATGCATGTATCTTCTCCACCTCCAATCCTAGAGGGCATACAACCTTCTTTGTTGCGTATGTACTGTCGGGCAATTCGTTATCCTTTGGAAGCTTCTTTTTCAATATTTTCATTAGCTTCTCAAATCCTTTGTCAGGCACAGCATTCTCTGCCTTCCACTGCAGCAATTCCAGTACGGTACCGAGCTTTGTGTTGCCATCTTCGCAATTGGGGTACAACCCTTTTTTGTGATCCTCTAACATGTGATCGAACTTCAGCTTCTCCTTTTGACTTTCGCATTGTGTCCTTGCATCGACAATGACCCGGCGGAGATCATCATCATCGGGCACATCGTCTGGTTCCTCTTGATCTTCAGCAGCTTCACCCATTGCAGCATCATTGGGCACATTGTCTAGTTCCTCTTGATCTTCACTAGCTCCCCCGGTTGCAGCATCACGGTATTCAGGGGGCACATAGTTGTCATCGTACTCTTCTTCTTCGTCGTCTTCCATCATAACCCCTATTTCTCCGTGCCTCGTCCAAACATTATAGTGTGGCATGAAACCCTTGTAAAGCAGGTGGGTGTGAAGGATTTTCCGGTTAGAGTAAGACATCGTATTCCCACATTTAGTGCATAGACAACACATAAAACCATTCTGCTTGTTTGCCTCAGCCGCATCGAGAAACTCATGCACACCCTTAATGTACTCAGAGGTGTGTCTGTCACCGTACATCCATTGCCGGTTCATCTGCGTGCATTATATATAATTAAGTGTCCAAATTAATAGAAGTTCATCATCACATTAAAACCAAAGTACATACATAGTTCTCATCTAACAACATATAGCTCTTCAGAGCATCTAATTAATTAAACCATACATTGAAACTATGTAAAACATTTTAATGCGAAAACAAAGGCGATCATAATCGCAACCAAGGTAACAATTGATCCAACGGCATAATGATACCAAGCCTCGGTATGAATGGCATATTTTCTAATCTTTCTAATCTTCAAGCGCATTGCATCCATCTTGATCTTGTGATCATCGACGACATCCGCAACATGCAACTCCAATATCATCTTCTCCTCCTCAATTTTTTTATTTTTTCCTTCAAGAAATTGTTTTCTTCTTCAACTAAATTTAACCTCTCGGCAATAGGGTCGATTGGAATTTCCGGTTCACATACATCCTAGATAAATAAAATCTATGTCACGTTGGTCCGCATAATTTTCATAAACAATAAATGAACCACTAGTTATAAAGATAATATATATACCACATCCGAATCATAGACAGGACGAGGGCCGACGGGGGCGGATACCAAAACCATCGCACTATATAAGATGCAATAATAAATGTAAGAAAATGATACAAGTATCTATCTAAACATACAAGTAAGAATATTTTTCCTTTCAGAAAGAGGATAAGAACAAGAGGCTCACCACGGTGGTGTCGTTGATGAGATCGGCGCGGGTGATCGATGGCGGTGAAGACGGGGGTGGGGCGTGATGGACCGCTAAATCTAGACAAATCTTGAGGAAAATGGAGTTTTGAGGTCGAGCTTCGAGAGGAGAAAGCTTAACTAGTGTGGCTCGGGCATTTCATCGAACACCTCATGTGCATAGGAGGTGAGCTAGAGCACCACAAACCCTCCCCTCACCGGCCAGAGAAAAACAGAGCACTGGGAGTGCTCTGCTCGCGGGCGAGGGTATATATAGGCACCTCATTGGTCCCGGTTCGTGGCATGAACCGGGACTAAAGGGGAGCCTTTGGTCCCGGTTCAGGCCACCAACCGGGACCAATGATGGTGGGCCAGGAGCCAGGCCCATTGGTCCCGGTTCGTCCCACCAACCGGGACCAAAAGGTCCAGACGAACCGGGACCAATGGCCCACGTGGCCCGGCCGGCCCCCTGGGCTCACGAACCGGGTCCAATGCCCCCATTGGTCCCGGTTCTAGACTGAACCGGGACTAATGGGCTGACCCGGCCTGGACCTTTGCCCCTTTTTCTACTAGTGATACTATATACTTTATACATGATACATGTGGTGACTAAAGTCGGGTCGGCTCGAGGAGTACCCGCGAGTGATTCACGGATTGGGGGCTGAAAGGACCTTTATCCCGACGGCCCTCTGGGTGGATCTTTGTGGCAGAGTGATAGGGCAGGTTGAGACTACCTGGGTGAGAGGTGGGCTTGGCCCTGTCGGCGTTCGCGGTTACTTAAAATTAACACGCTTAACGAGATCTTGGTATTTGATCTGAGTCTGGCCATTTGGTCTATACGCACTAACCAACTACGTGGGAAAGATATGGGCACTCGACGTCGTGGTATCAGCCGAAGCCTTCGTGACGTCAGCGACTGAGCGGCGCGCGCCGGGTTGGACCGCGTAACGTGACTTCCTTTGTAATGGAGGTTTCTAGGTCTGCTCTCCGGCCGCGTACGCAACATGCAGGTGTGCTATGGGCGATGGGCCCAGACCCCTGTGCGCTTAGGATTAGACCGGCGTGCTGACCTCTCTGTTGTGCCTAGGTGGGGCTGCGACGTGTTGATCTTCCGCGGCCGGGCATGACCCCGAAAAGTGTGTCCGGCCAAATGGGATCAAGCGTGTTGGGTTATGTGGTGCACCCCTGCAGGGAAGTTAATCTATTCGAATAGCCGTGTCCCTCGGTAAAAGGACGACCCGAAGTTGTACCTTGACCTTATGACAACTAGAACCGGATACTTAATAAAACACACCCTTTCAAGTGCCAGATACAACCCGGTGATCGCTCTCTAACAGGGCAACAAGGAGGGGATTGCCGGGTAGGATTATGCTATGCGATGCTACTTGGAGGACTTCAGTCTACTCTCTTCTATATGCTGCAAGACGGAGGCTGCCAGAAGCGTAGTCTTCGACAGGATTAGCTATCCCCCTCTTATTCTGGCATTCTGCAGTTCAGTCCACTGATATGGCCCTTTACACATATACCCATGCATATGTAGTGTAGCTCCTTGCTTGCGAGTACTTTGGATGAGTACTCACGGGTGCCTTGTTCCCCCTTTTCCCTTTTCTATACCCGATTGCTGCGACCAGACGATGGAGCCCAGGTTCCAGACGCCACCGCCGACGACGACTCCTACTACACCGGAGGTGCCTACTACTACGTGCAGCCCGCTGACGACGACCAGGAGTAGTTAGGAGGATCCCAGGCAGGTGGCCTGCGCCTCGTTTGATCTGTACCTCCGTTTGTGCTAGCCTTCTTAAGGCAAACTTGTTTAACTTATGTCTGTACTCAGATATTGTTGCTTCCGCTGACTCGTCTATGATCGAGCACTTGTATTCGAGCCCTCGAGGCCCCTGGCTTGTATTATGATGCTTGTATGACTTATTTTATTTTTAGAGTTGTGTTGTGATATCTTCCCATGAGTTCCTGATCTTGATCGTACACGTTTGCGTGTATGATTAGTGTACGATTGAATCGAGGGCGTCACAGAGACCGACCTAGCGCGCCGCCGTCAGCCCCTCATTACTCATCGCGCTTCGCCGCCACCAGCCCCTCCTTCCTCATCGCGCTTCCCCGCCACCATCCCCTCCTTCCTCATCGCCCTTCGCCGTCGCTAGCCCCTCCTTCCTCATCGCCCTTCGCCGTCGCTAGCCCCTCCTTCCTCATTGCGCTTCTTCGCCGCCAGCCCCTCCTTCCTCATCGCGCTTCTTCGCAGCCAGACGAAGCCGGACCAACACCGACAGTGGGGCCCTGTCCCCCATGCAATGGACAGGTGCGGTCCTGCTTCCCGGGGTCGGAGCTGCCGTTGGGTGCTGCAACACTGTAGCATGCATGCATGGCGGAGGCGCTTTGTTGGCGGCACTGACGCGCAGATACGGCAATATATCATGTAACAAGACGACGTTGTGTGCCTGCACTGCAGTGGCCAGATCTGACCGGCAGGCAACATGGGCTGTGGCGGCCCGGGTCGGAAGTCGTGGTCCTGCCTCCGGCAGCGGCGGGTGACAGTGGTGGAGGTCCCTGGCCTGCAGGCAGTCGGGTCAAGAGTTGTGTGTGGGTGCGGAAGGTAGTGCGGGCTAGTGGTGTGGTCTGTGGGTCCGACTGGTGGTGCAGGGGGCGGTGCGACGTCTTCCATTTTCCCCGGTTTGGGCCGGTGGCTCGCGGTGCTGCGTGTCGGCTATGCGCGTGGTGGTGCCGGCTCAGACCTCGGGTTTGTGCTCAGCCAGGCCAGATCGGGGTTCAGTCCAGTAGGTCAGGTTGGGCTTGGCATGGGATGTGCTCGTGAGCGATGTCTTTGCGGGTGCGGTGTGCAGTCCCATTCCCTATTTGACGCTTCAGCCCATTAAGCTTGGGCCAGGAACATTACCCTTTCTTTCTTTTTTTGGTAAAAAAAGGGTGCGCGATGACGGTATCAAACTTGGACCTCATTGAGGTCTGGATCGAATTAAAGCATGGGCCAACCACTAGGACATCGCACCACCTATGACTACTAACTTCGTTTTCTCCTTTAATTGTTTCTCCCATCTGCGAAGCGCTCCATTTTGGGAAGCTTCCCAAACAAGTTTTTAATTTTTTCTGGTTTTGTTTGTTTGGTTTTTTATTTTCTTTTTTCTGTTTCTGTTTCGTTTACTTTTCTTTTCGCAAATGCGTTAACATATTCAATTTTTGCAATTTGGTTTTAAAAATAATAAAACATAATTTCAATTTTGTGAACTTTTTCAAAAATCAATGTTTTTTTCAGATTCATGATTTTTTTTCAATATGGATGATTTTTTTTAAAATTCATTATATTTTTCAAAATAGATGGGTTTTTTCAAAATTAGTGAACTTTTTCCAAATTTGATGAACTTTTTTTTCAAATTCAATGATCATTTTTCAAAAGTTGATGAACTTTTTGAAATTCGATGATTTTTTCATATTCATGATTTGTTTCTCAAAATCCATGAACTTTTTTGAATTCACGATTTTTTCACTTTTTTGTCTTTTTTTCTCAAATGTGATCGAGTACATGGGCGGCCCACCAGCGTCAGCGCGTGGGTGCCAGTGAGCTTTCCTGGCACCTGAAGCAACGAATAGGAGCTCCCGTGCAAGATGGCCCTGGTGAAACGTCACCATCATACGGATTAGCGCCAATGCATGCAGATTTGGCGTTGTGCAAGCTGCATTGGTCAGACTGGAGGGCGTTGGCTGGGGTCGGCCCTGCGGTGGTCGTCGGTAGTCTTGGGGTCATGCCCACTCAGTTCACTAGGACTTGTTGGATGCAGGCGTTGACGCCTCCTTCTTTGGAGGTGTTGACCCAGATCTGGAGACTGATGTCGGGCTAGGAGTGGAATGAGTGCTTTCTACCCTTCCTGCTGGGGTTGTGTGCCGTGCGGTGAATGGGTGCGGTGTGTTGGGGCAGGTATGCCGGGGCGGTGGGCCCTAGATGGCGGGCTCCACGGTTGGCTTTCCGGCAGGCTACGTGGTGGCAGTGGTGCATCCACCTCTTCGTTGTGTGGGCGACAAGGGTGTTGGGGCGGAAGGCTCTGATGTGTTCTTCAACCCGCTGACTCTCGCTGTCGTGGTGACCGGGGCGCCTCTGCTGGAAAGTTTCACGCTTTTGTGCCGGCGACGGTGGCACTCGTGGGCGTCGTTTTCTTCTTGAAGACATAGTCGTGGTTCTTGGTCATCGGTCAGGGCTCCAGGTAAAAACTCTTGTCTCCAACTCAGCGGCAACAGCAACACTTCACGCCGTGGAGCTTTCGTGCCATCGGTCGGACCTTGTGAGGTATTTTGGCTGTGCGTAAAATCTCAAAAATTAAACCACCGGTCGAGACAAATTCTAGCAGAGCAGGCGTTCATCTGAAAAATGAAAAGATAGAGCTGGGTAGCGCAGCTGAGTAGTACTAGTAGAAGAGTTGACCAGTGGCTACAAGTGTAGCGATGGCCCCAACGGATATGAAATCCGGTTCAAGTGGCCTCTCAACTAGAGCAAGCACACGTCTACGACCAGCATCCACCCAATCTTGAGCCTCAGCCAAAATGTTCTGGAACAAAGTCCTGATGTTGCTAGCTGAATTCCTGAAGGTTCTCTCCTTCCTCTCTTTCCAGAGCATCCACCAAACCAGCGCAATCACTGACCGCCATGACTTGGCAGAATCCTTAGACATACCGGCTGACGAACGCATCCACCATTCCACTGTTTATTAATGGACGCAAGTCAATGAGTGCTCCCTGATGAACCACACCTAGGATGCTACTTCTTCACTAAGGGCCCAAAAACAAACCCAAATCTCACCGGATCAATACCTGGTCAAGACAAGCATACTCATACCCTGTGCTCCGCTGACAAGACAAGCAATAGGTGTAGTGTGTCCAGACTCCAGCTCATGCCTGTGTATCTCGTGCACTCGAATCCTGTGTTGTAAACAGAAATCACATGGGTTTTTTGCCTCAGAAAAGAAAACCAACATGGCAACAATGATTGGTTCAGATTGCCAATTGGGTATCAAAAGGCACCAGGAAGATTCTGCAGTGAACCATTACAGTGTCTTTATCTAATTATGTGTTAGCACAGGCAGCCAAAAATTGGCACCCAAGCATAGGTTCAGATATGAAGATGGTATTGCAAAGAACTGCATTTCATTTCACTGAATATACATGTCCACACTGAGAAAACAAATGAATATTTTTGGCCTGTTTTCGTACCACCCATCAAAACCTGCTACAGGTTGAAGCTACAAGGAAAATATTCCTAGGTGTGAAAAAACCATTCTCTCTTCCGCATTATCAGGGAGAAAGTGGCTACAAAGAGAAACAAAAGGTATATATGCTCCTGATTCGACTTGCCCACATGCTTGTGAAATACCTGAAAGCTTAGCATAGCTAGATTGCAAACAAGTGCTCATGTGCAAACTATTACTGTAATCCTCGTGAGCTTCGGCCAGAGACACTTCCCACAAACTTATCAAAGTAGCAAGCTAGCGATTGAGCACACACTTAAATAACTACTCTTATTCATTGCCAGCAGGGAATAGATTTTTTTTAAGAGTGAAACATCAACAATATCGCTATAGAAATTTTTGAACACCAAGTCACTTGGTTGTTTGACTTCAATGTCAAGAACAAAACAAAACAAGAGAAGCCAACAGTTTTATTCCTTTGCGAACCTTCCAAGAATAGTAGGTATCTAGTGAAATTACCTCGTCATGATCCAGAATTACTCTCATCACATAATTATAGTCCTCATTGGCCAGTGGCCGAAGTGCTTCCTGTCTACTTTATATTTGTGGACGCTTATCTGGATCTTGGTAGGGTGATTAAAAGAATGAACAAAACTGAAATCTGGATGGTAAAGCTAAATAAGAGTTCAACTCCAGTGCAAAGAAGTCTTTCACATTCCAGTCATTGGAAAAAATTATAGTGTCTAGGGGATGTGGAAGAAATTGGACTCACACGAAAGAAATGATTGAGGGCCTATGCAATGCAAGGTGATCCGAGGATGCGACTGATACTCAAGCTATCAATATTGCATAGGTAGTAGTATGATTAGCCATTTTGCATTCCGCACATGAATATGGAAGCACTGCTGACTATTTCTTCCTGCTTGAGGATGAACCTTTGATCTTTCGAATGGCGTCCCTCTCTCTTTTTCTTTATTTCTTTTTTGATTTTTGTGAGAGAGGCATCAATATTGGCGACATTTGCATGGTCAATGACAACAAAGCGCTTTTGAGTCTTCTTTAACTTGATGAGTGTGCTTATGGAATAATCAACTACTGTGGGATAGCGAGAGATGTGCTATATAGGTAGGTAGGTATGGTGTGAACACATGGAAGAAATGGTTTATTTTCTGGGATATGTATATGTACACCGGCAGAGTTTGTGATATCTTGATGAAGGAATGCAATGCCGAGTGTTGAAGAGGCTAGCAAACATAAGTTACGCAAAAAGAATGACTGGATTTCAAAGACTTCAGACTAGAGGAACATCAAACTTAACTATACGCACTAAAAATTCAGATTGCAATAATCAAAGGCTAATGAAATATGCTGTTTTTGGCATTGGTGGGACAGAAAAAATACTCTGGATCAAGAAGAGAATAAAATCACTTTCACCATACTAAACTCAGGAGGTTCTAGGAATAAACATTAGCAAGCTCGAGTCTTTTTGCTCAATCAATGGTCATCAATCACCTAGTAACAAGTGTTCTGTACCTCTACGACTATATGTATCAGCTGAAAACTCTCTTGTGTTATTCAATTCAGCATGACAATCATTCAGAGATTATGAGAGTGCTCAAAAGCTAGACTGCCAGCTTATCAAGAACGCAGGAAGTTCTCTAACCAAGGTCTCATGAGGCAATAAGCGTTCGACAATCCCACATTGAATACGATCTAACATAGCTAAACCCATCATGAATTTCAGCAGGGGTTTACTGACCTTTCCACAAACCTGCTACCACTGCATTGTTGAATTCCAAAGTTGTCCACATGCCACGTCTATTGAGCAACCACGAAGCTTAGTTCAGTCTAAAAAGTTGGAACGTGATAAATACTGAAATACACGAGTACCATTTTAGACTTTTGAATGTGAATAGACAAGGCATACCAATTAGTGAAAGCCCGAGATCTCAATTTGCTCCACGCAAGCACTGAGATGGTAAGAAAGGTATTCTTGTAAAAAGTTCCTGTAATTAATAACAAAATTTCATTTAGCAACAAAGCTTATCATGAATGCAGGAACACATCCTATCCATATCAATTTAGCATCGAACTGAAGAAACTGCAAACCTTAATTTCAATAGCAAATCAGCAAAATATCAGATATTCCCACATTATGATCCTCACAGCTGAACAAGTACACCAGCAAGTTCTTGTGAATGATGACCAAAATGTAACTGCAAAGTATCTTGAAACCAACTAGAACAAGCATAAGAACACCTGCACTAGAAACAAAAAAAATGCATATTAAATTTCGTCCATGAATAGAATGGCATTAGCTGAGGATCACATTGGTTTTCTTTATATTTCTCAGTTCAATAAGGTTCGAGAAGTTTAACACGTACTTACCATATTTATGTACTATGTACATTAAGAAGATATGACACAAGAACATCATGTGCAGACTTTGCATGGACGGGGAGGATTCAACAAGGCTAAAAAATGTACAACTTCAAGGCAAAGAACCTGTAAAGTAGATCAAAACACAGTGTTCAGATTTTGCAGTTATGAGGTAAATCAAATCCGAAATATGACTTGAAATGCGAGACCAGGAAAAAGCAAGGCAACGTTGGGTATTGGGATGAGCGCAGAGAGCGAAGCTTCTTTTTTTACCTTTATAGTCTAGTATGATTTTCAGGATGGTTCCTGATTAACTGTTGTTCTCGCAAACCAATGCCAAAACAAGCACTGAGAGCATCGCCACCGTGCAACTTATCAATGTTCCATCGTAACACTGTTTTCACCACTCAAATGGCACACTCTCTGCAAAATCCCTGTAGAGCCACTACTCCTCTAAACTACTCCCTCCGTTCCGAATTACTTGTCTTGGATTTGTCTAGATACAGACTCATTTTAGTGCTAGATACCTCCGTATCTAGACAAATCTAAGACAAGTAATTCGGAACGGAGGGAGTAACATTGAAGAGACTGCAATTTTCATGCGCAACCTTGTGTGACTCTATCCGTCGACTTGATGAAGAAATGGGACTTCCTCTTCTCCCTCCTCTTGTTTATTTGGCTAACACAAGAAACCTGCAGATCATCCAAAACAAATGGTGAATACATTATACGCCCTGGGATAGAAATAAGAAAAATATAAACTAATATCTTAATAGTGGACCAGTTATCAATAAGTTTTCTGTGGCAAGTAGCAAATGGTAATCTGAGGAAACAAAGAACTAAAATGCTCCATAATCTCTGGACAGATGCAAATAGATACATTAAAAAAACCTCATATCAGGCTAACAAGATAACTATAAGCAGATACATTTACTTACCAGATGTGTTGACATGAAGAAAATAGCACACAGGACCTCATGTGCCAATTGTCCGATGAGATGGGGATTATTCCACAAGGTGAAAGTGATGCACGGACCAGCTGCATGGTTGATGGAAGCAAACAATGTTCAGCATATGCAGTAGCAAAGTGAACCAAACCGAAAGAAAAATGAGTTGCGTCTGTGGTAACAGGAAATAGCGAGGGTAATGGTGGAGATCGGGAATTGGTACGAGCAAGGAAGTATTTGTTACCTTGGATTAGTCTATAGTATGATTTTTGGAATGGTTCCAATTAATTGCCTGCACTGCTGCGTCAGCTCCTTGTTCCCGCAACCAATGACACATAAGCCCTGCAGTGAACGGCCATCCTTGGGCAGGGACCGGAGGGCTGGACAGTCCCATATCGCTAACATCTTGAGGTTGGTCAGCTTGTTTAGACCTGCAGGGAGGTGCTCCAGTTTCTTGCAGCTCCAAAACCTGAGTTCCTGGATCGAGGTGAGGCGTTGAAAGGCCTCCTCCTGCTCTTTTGTGAAGCGCGCCGTCTTTCGGTCCCAATTAAAGCACAAGTCGGCGAGGGAGGAAGAGAGGAGGCTACAGAGGGTGGGCGCACCGAGGAAGCCCTCCATGTCATCTGTCTCGAGATTCTGCAGTTTGGATTCTGTCATCCCCCGCATGGGATTGTAATCCCACCCGCCAAAGAAATTGGGGCTTTCTCGGACTTCTAAACTGCTGAGCTGGCCCCGAGTAAGGAGAGGCAATAGGCCCTCGCATCTTAAATCCTCTCCGCAGCCAGATATGTTTAATCGGGTGAGAGAGGTGAGGTTTGAAAGGGTCAGCACGCCCTTCACGGACCTAAGGTGTAGGTCAAGTAGGGAGGACGGGAAAGGGTGGTGAAAAGAGCAATCTTCTAACCAAAGGGTAGTTAGGGCTTGGAGGGCATTGAGGGGATGAACTACCACTACCAGACGACGACTTTTGATGTCCAACGCCTGCAGAGAGTTGGAGAGATGTGCAGGGAGGAGCAACAGCCCATCATCATCCACCTCTGCTATTTCTTGCTGCTCAACTTTTGCTTGTGTATTATCCATTGTAACATCTGAAGAGGTTGATGATGATACTATTGGTGCTGTTGCTTGCTGCAAATCCACCCCCATAGCAAACTGTGTTATGTTTCTACAAGAAAATACGCTCAATTTGGATAGCTTTGGGAGGTGGGATAGGAACATTGTCAATTCCTTTCCAGTAGAACCAGATCGCGAAATTTTAATGTCCTCAACAGGATGCTGCCATTCGACACCACTCTCAACTTCTGATGCCACCACCCCAAGATTTGAACATTGTGCCCACAATTCCTTCAACGAGGTTAGCATTAAAAAATACTTCAGCTCCAAAGGTGGGCAATTTTCTATCTTCAACTCCTGAAGTTCTGTTAGTTGACTGAATAGTAAAAGCTGATCTAAGCTATGCAGACCACCCTTTCCATTAATTTGTAATAATGCTACTCCAGAAGATGGTTTTGAGTATACCAAGCTGTATACTAGCTTTGATCCCACGCCACTTATCTTGATAGAGCACAGAGACTGAGTCCAAGGGATAGGAGGCAGTAGCAAGACTTCAGGGCAATTTTCTATCCTAAGCTCTTGTAGTTTGGGAAACCAATCTATGTTCCAGTCTTCTTTCAGTGGGTAAACAATGCGGCTTGAACATGGAAACTCTGAGAGTTTAGGGCAATCCTTAATAATCAGTACTTGCAAACAAGGGAACGAATGACTGGCCTGTGGTACCCATTTTTTGAAATTTTCTAAGCCAATGAGTGTAATCTTTACTAGCTTGCAAAAGCTTTGCTCTAGAGCAAACACCTTTATTATGGAAATATGGTCAAGTGTTAGTTCGCGAAGATCCCACATCTTTCCTGGAGAAGGATAAGCATCCCAAGAAACACCAACGAGATGAAGAGATTGTAGAGCCTCGACGGTGAGTTTATCACCGAGCCACGTTGGGCAAGAAGGACCTCTGTGTCCTCTAATGCACAACTCCTGAAGATTTCTATGTGGTTGAAGGCTCTCAAGAACCACGCCTTCCACATCTGGTTCAATATTGGATCGCGCACTATCCCAGTCTAATGTTAACTTGTCCAAGTAGTTTTTGTCCATCAATTTTGCTTCAAGTGCTTTTTCTTTTGTGCGTATTTTCTCAAGGTTATAAATCCCAAGCTCCCTTATTTTGACGAGATGCTCTAGTTGATTTAGTTCAAAACCTTCACTTTCTTTATTGACTGCAAAAAACTTTAACTCATGTAAGAGTTTTAGTTTCCCCACATTATAAATACCCGAATGAAGCTCATCATGTTTGGTGAGAAAATGACACAATTTTGCAAGGTTACTCATGTCTCTAGGTAACAGAAAAGAACCATCCCATTTATTTAGATCCAAAATCTTCAAATGATAAAATCTGGATAAGGTTGTTGGTAAATGCATCTGGCTCATAGAAGTCCCTAGCTTTAGGTATCGTAGGTGGAGAAGTGATGAAAAGTTATGCAACATGGATTCCAGTGGATATGATAATGTGGGCAAACAAAGAACACGGAGAGCATTTGCTTCCATGAACAAATCACCAAAAATGTTGGCAAAGCTTTCATCTCCTTCTCCAAATATAATTAATGTTTGCAAGTTTTCAACCTTCAATTTTGTCTTAAGTTTCCTCAACTCACTCTTAAAGTTTATGGCAGTCGTTCCATTCCTATCAACAATATCATATGTGCTGATTGACAAGTGACGGATAGATGGCCGAATTTCAACTGATCTCACATTAGAGTGATGCAAACTAAGACATTCATGAGATGCAACCTTCAAAGCTAAATCATGCAACAGGTCATGGATGATATAATATGGATGCCCATCAGTTTCATCTTTTTTGAAAAATCCATTGTTGATCAAATCATTTAAACTGTCCAGACCCACATCTTCAACTGTTTTATTTCCACCACCAGGATGCAAAATATCTAGTCCTATCCAGAAATGAATGAGCTCTTCACTTTTAAACTTGTAATCTTCAGGAAACAAAGCACAAGAAGAAAAACATTGCTGCAGATGAAAAGGCAGATAATCATAGCTAAGTTTCAGTGCAGGCATGATGTCACGCTCACCGGTCTGCATTTCCCATTCTCTACTTTCTAGGACTCTTGTCCAATGATACACATCAAGATGGTTCCTCAATAATCTACCTACAGTTTTTGCTGCAAGAGGGGACCCCCTTAGTTTTCCTGCTATCTTATCTCCAATCCCATGTAACACATGATGGTCTTTCTGTGATTGCTCCTCACCAAAAATGCATTTTTGGAAAAAGCCCCTAAACTCTCCGTGCTTTAAACCCTCCAGATTTATTGACCTGTCAGTTGTCTTAACAATTTCTGCTATAGCCGGAAACCGAGTTGTAACTAGAATTACGTTGCCCTTTGCCTGTCCTTTTGTGAGTGGTACTAAAAGTTTTTTCCAATCCTCAGATTCACACTTCCAAATATCATCTAATACAAGCAAAAACCTTTTGGAATTTAATCTTTGTTCAATCAGCTCTTCTACTCTACCCTTTTTTTCACCTTCCACACTAGGTATAGCTTTTTCAATCTCTTCAGTTAGCTTATTAACATTGAAATTCTGGGACACACATATCCAGATATTGACCTGGAAATGTTTTTTCACTTCTTGGCTGTTATATATATGTTGTATGAGAGTCGTCTTCCCTATGCCACCTGGACCAACAATTGGCAAGACGGTTAGGTCCATGGCACTATATTTTTCACGGGTGATACTATCTATGATTGTCTTCTTTACAACATCCCTCCCGTACAATGTTGATTCTATAATGTCGGAGGTGGTGGTGGAAGGACTCCTGGAAATGCTTGGGGCAGTAGTACGGCTAGAACCCAACAACTCTAGATTAAGAATGGCTTTGACCTTTGCACATGCAGGCTGCAGTTGCTCTACAATATGCTTCATTCTTGTAGACAGATCCACCCTATCAAACTCTAGTTTTGGAGTTACTTTCACATGCTTTTTCTGGGATACCTTGTGCTTGCAGGCACCGCAAATGACTGGCATGACAGAACTATCATCATCATTAGTTGGGAGGGATGAGCAATGGAAGAGTTTACCGACATGACGCATGGTGTTGCAAGCACCGGAAGCAAGCTTACGCATGCATTTGCTGACCTCTTTGTTGGCCTGGTGGTTTTGTGGCGCTGACGAGATGTTTCCGCGTGCACTCCGCCACTTGGCACATGGCCAAGCACAGCAGAGTACTTGTTGTCTTGTATCTTCTCCTCTTGGCTCGCTTGGATCAGCACGACTAGCCGCACGTTGCGAGCACGGACAGAAGCAGAGCAATTTGCCAGCAGCTCTAGCGGTGTGATGAGCGTTGAGGTAGAGGTTGCACATGCATCCCTCGGCATGCTCGTCGGCAGCCTCATAAGTACCCTCGAGCTGGTCCTGGATGCGGAAGTAGTCGAGCTCGTCCAGCACGTCCTCAGCGTTGTACGCAAGGTCCCGCAACTTCTGCAGCAGCACATTGAGTGCCGGGTTGTCGATGTCCCGGCCGCGGGTATTGTTGAGCATCCCCTGCACATACAGCAGCTCCATCTTAAGGGCGTCAATGTTGGGGCCGAGCTCCTTGCTGGCAGCCCAGGCCTCCAGCAAGCCGTCAGCGACAGGACCCAGCGCCTTGCCCACCACCCACCGTGCCGCGCCTACGGCAACCTCCATGATGAGCTCAAGGGTGCTGCATGCAGGAAGAGGAATTCATTTCTTTGCAGTTAGTCACTAGCTAGCAGTAATGCTGATACATATTGTTGACAGGGTAAAATATTAGCGTACATACACAAGGAGATGCTGATCGATCTGGCAGAGGATTGCTGGAGAGGTACGAAGCGTGGCCGCAGAACCAGGGATGGTTCCGACTCGGAATATTACCTTTGCATGTGCAAACTAGGTAAGGAACAACCAGGTTTGGGTTTAGTTTGGGTACACAAGGTGGATGAGGCTCCTTCCTGCTCTAAGGCATGGTGTTAGCAGCAGTCTGCAAAGTCTCTGGGGTAGGTTAACTAGTGAGTTGCTGTTGCACGCGAGAGAGCAGAGATCAGCAAAAGACAAGACCGGATGATTGGAGGCGCGTTGTGGATGCTTGAGTGTAGAGGTTAGGGATATATATATATATATATATATATATATATATATATATATATATATATATATATATATATATATATATATGTATATATAGGCCGGATGATGCAGACTGTTTCAAGAAGAAAGAGGCAATCACATGGTATGGGAAACAGTGAGTTGATACTTTGCGGATGCTATGTTGGTGCAAACACTCCAAGGAAGGAAAAGTCAGGAACTGGCAATGGTCAAGAGTGAGACAAGGCATCTAGGCCACAGCCACACATGCATATTCCGTTTTCCTGAGGTGAAGCAAGGCATACATATACTCGGTTAGTTGGCAAAGAAAGTGGAAAGGAACTGATAGGCAAGGGGGTAATCATCACAAGGAATATGGAAACAGTGAGCTGATGCTGAAGGTTACCTAATAAAGCATCATCATTCTCTCTGAGTGCGCGATTAAGATGTGGGTTAGTGCTAAGACCCATCACCTTTACATGCGGCACACCGGGGAGTGCGGCATTTGTTCCCTGTATGGCCCTTTCCAGCAGCGCTGATGATCTTAATGTCACATCGGATCTCCATTTGCTTTCTTTTTCTCTACTTTTGATACGGCATGTATCACCGCTGATGATCTTAATGTCACACCGGATCTCCCTTTTCTTTCTTTTTTCTCTGCTTTTGATAGGCCGTGTATCACATTTATTGTGTTTATCAGTTTCAAGGACAAGGACTCGCATCCATGGAGCACTTTTGGGAGCAAAAACAAGGAAACAGAAACATCCCAACACTAAAGATAACCTTCTTTCCCCTCGAGCTTGATACGCAGCTCACCAAATCTTCTTCACCTTCATGGTACGATAGTTCCACGCACATGATGCATGACAGGCAAGACTGCTGCTGAAGATCAGTGCCTAAATAGGGGTATCGAGAGGTAAATGGAAACAATTTTGTTCCCTTGCAAGAAGTATATATCCTTTTGAACTTGAACAGATTACACAGAGGGAAAAAAAAAGGGTACAAATATATGGGGATGAAGTGTGATTCGAGTGCGCCAACGCAACTGCGAGTATGCATCTCAAAAGTGCTCCCTAGAACGCAACAGATGGAAAGAGCAAGGAAGGTAGAGCAGAGGTGCTCATGACCAAAACAGTTGCTTGTACTGTCCTAGATATAACCTTCTTCCAACTAGTATTCCTTCAGCTCAAACGGACCAGCTGCATCTGAAGCCAACCAGCTTCCTGACAGTGCGCTTTTGCTGTAGTTAAATTTAAGAAAGAAAGCTCAGCACTCCACTAGTAGTTTTCGTCAGATGGAGCGGAAGTTTAATGCAAACCCAGTTTGCTTATCCCTTTGAGTGTTTTTTTCTCTTTTTGTTCTGCAGACTGCAGAGCACAAATGACACATGAATTACTGTGGTGTCCAGAGAAACTTCCCATTGCAGTAGTAACTTATCATGTTTGTACGAATGGGTAAAAGAGAAATTGGGATAAGTAGGTGACGTGAAGCGACTAGAATTTTTTGACATGTTTGGGATGTTGCCTGTGACTCGGCTCTACTCTGTAGTCTGTGCTCTCTAGTATACCCTTTTGCGCAGAGAAATGTACTTCTGAGGATTGGTAGTAGGACCAATGCTACAGCAGCACTTGTTGCCACTTCGGTGTGTTGTTAGCATAAGAATCAAAACATATTTAGCCACTACGGTTAACACACAGAGTCTGAAAGCTTGCATCGAAACCCTTGATTAAGCCTGACGAAACAGAATCAAGAACCGTAAGCTCACATCAATTCAATTAGGACTGATTCAGAATCGAAATTGCTCATAAAGAATAGCCTCCCCTGTCCACATCACGCCAACGCCAAAAAAAGAAAGAAAAAAGAACGCCTCTGGGTCCACCCACGGAAGAGAAGGGTTTGGAGGAAGCGCGCTTACGAACGGCCGCCGCGGAGCGAGCGGAGGCGGAGGCGGAGGTCGTAGCAGCCTTCGTCTCCGACGATCTCCGGCGACTCCATGGCCGGCCGCCGCCTTGGGTCACCTCCTCGTCGTTCACTGTGGGTTCGAGATGGATGGGAAAGCTACGGGCTTTGAACTGTTGGAAATTTTACTTACTATAAACCCAACAAGAGCCCAAATAAGATCCGCAAATGAAGCCCATTGTTGACAGCCCAGGCGCCGCGAGTGGGAACAGCAAGCACTGTAGTGACTCGCCTACTGCACCCGTTTTTTTTACCCCTAAAAAACCATTATTTTTTAGTTTTTTCTTTCATTCGGTTTTTTGAAATAAACATTGAAAAACGATATTATAAAAAGACTGTCATATTTACCAGTACGTGCATGGAGATAAGGAGATAAGGATTTGGCGTAGAATGCGGCGAATAGGATTTGTCCCGCAAGGATTTGCCCCGCAACACTCCTCATTGGTCAAGCCATGTCCCAAGTTCCTTGCCAATGTAGCAACACCACCACCAGCTTCATCGTTTTTTTTCTCCCTCTCTATAAAGAGGAGGACGGCACAATCCTGTGGGTGATGCATCTTTCTTAGGGTCGTCGTTGCAGTTTTCCATCGCTGTGCCAAGGTTCCGGTGAAATGCCTACTGCACCTGGTTTTTTTACGCCTAAAAAAATTCCACTGTTTTTTTGTTTTTTCTTTCATTTCGTTTTCTGAAATAAACATTGAAAAGGTATATTAAAAAACTTGTGAATATTTTAACAAAATGGGCATTCTTGAAAATGTGTTTTTTTCACTTTTTGAATATTTTGAACATTTTCTGAAAACGCAGAAAATTTCAAATTTGTGAATACTTTATGAGAACGAATTTTGCTAGTGTCGTTCTCCAGTCTAAAACGTGAGTCTCGTGCTGTAATCATTTTGCTAGTGTTGTGAACACAAAATCAGAGGACTTGTGTCTTTTGAAATATACATTTCCCCCCTTCCAATCTAAACTAGCATGAAAGCACACCGGTGCAACGCACAGCAGTTCCAGTTGCATATCAAAAAGGACACCACAAAGATAACAACAAAATTGGTGATCAAGCAACCAGTCTAACATACAAAGAGCAGGTTGAGATCCGATGATATTCGAAACAAGGAATTGCGTCGAATGCAAAGACTGAGAAGAATGAATGAAAAAGTTTGTCTGCTTTAGTACCATTCACAGGAGAAGTACTACATAAGCTAAAGGGAAAACAAATACAGGGATCGCTATACATTTACTCTTCACTTTACATTCTTTCTACAAAGAGAAATACAAAGAGAAGTTGGTATGATTTATCTCAGCCTTCTCCCTCCATTGCTGACTCCCCACTCAACGGTATCTGAAACTGTAGTACATGGCATGGCAGACCAAATTTCTTTACAGGACCTGCGCTCCTGATTCAAATCGCCCATGTGCTTCTGAAATTCCTGAAAGCTTAGCATAGAGAGATTGCACACAAGTGCTATGTGCAAACTATTATTAAAATCCTTGTAGACTTCGGACGGAGACACTTGCCCCAAACTTATCAAAGTAGCAATCTAGCAATTGAGCACAAGCTTAAATAACAACTTCATTCATTGCCATGAGGGAACTCGACAGTTCCGAGGAAGGGTTTCAGTTTTGTGAGAGTGAACCGCATCAACAATATTAGCGATCAATGTTTTCGAACACTATATCACTAAGTTGTTTGACTTCAATTTCAAGAACAAAAGGAAACAAGAGCAAAGTGATTGGCCCAAGTAAACCAGGCCACGTCTTTTCTCTCCAAATAACTAATCATTCAACCAAGTTGAACTAGAAGTAACAGTAGTTTGTACGACTATTTAGGGAGCTTCAGTACATGGATGACAGCAGTGGCAACAGCATAAAGCTGAAGCAAAACGAGCCTTTACATTGATTCAGTTACTACTGTCAATACAGCAAAGCTGAAGCTTCTGCCGTTAATAGTTACACCTGAATTTTGATTGTGAGTAAAATCTGAGAAATTAAACCACCAGTTGGGACAAATTCTGGCAGAGCAGGCCTTCAACTGAAAAGTGAAAAGATAGAGCTGGGTAGCACAGCGGAGGATGGATCGATGACAGATGTGTGAGAGATTCGTTGAGTGCAAGTGTAGCGATGGCCCCAACCAACAGATACGAAATGGCTGTCAGCCAAGAACCCGGTGGCACGAGCGAAATAGGAAAACGAAGACTGAGCTTCAAATCTCGCACCCAAAGTCTTCATTCAGTCTTGAGCTGCTTACTTCGCTCCTCATGCGGCAAAGGCCTTGTTTTTCTGGGGTTCCTTCATTCCCGATCTGGACGGAGAAGAGGCACGCGAGCACTCCAGTTCCAATGGGCATGGGCGCATAGACAGAGGAAGCAGAGCAGACGTACACCATGAAACTGAAAATGGGAGACTTCGCTCAGATCTAGCGTGTGGTTAGTAGAGTTTGCTCGTTCGAATGAGTGCTCCCTGTTGAACCACACCTAGGATGCTACTTCTTCAGTAAGGGACCAAAAACAAACACAAATCTCACCGGATCATACCTGGAACAAGATAAACAATAGGCCAAAGTGCATACAGCAAAAACCCTGTGTGTCTTGTGCACTCAAATCTTGTGTTGTAAACAGAAATCGCAGGATGATTGTTTTCCTCAGATTGCCAACTGGGTATCAAAAGGCAACCAGGAAGATTCTGCAGTGAACCATTGCAGTGTCTTTATTAATTTATGCCTTAGCACAGGCAACCAAAAATTGGCACCCAAGCATAGGTTCAGATATGAGGATACTATTGCAATAACTGCACTTCATTTCACTGAATGTACATGTCCACACTGAGAAAACAAATGAAGTTTTTTGGCCTGTTCTTGTACCACCCATCGAAACCTGCTGCAGGTTGAAGCTACAAGGAAAATAGTACTAGGTGTGAAAAAACCAATCTCTCTTCCTTATAGCATTATCAGGGAGAAAGTGGCTACAAAGAGAAACAAAAGGTATGATTCATCTCAGGCTTCTCCCTTTCTCATTCTTCCCTCGAGAAAAAGAGCCTCCGATCGCGGCCAGATGATTTAGGCTCCTGATTCAACTTGCCCATGTGCTTGTGAAACACCTGAAAGCTTAGCATAGCGAGATTGCAAACAAGTGCTCATGCGCAAGCAATTATTAAAATCCTCATAAACTTCGGATCGAGACATTTCCCACAAACATATAAAAGTAGCAGGCTAGCAATTGAGCACAAGCTTAAATAACAACTCGTATTCATTGCCAGTAAGGAATGGGTTCCATTTTATGAGAGTGAACAGCATCAACAATATAGCCATCAAAGTTTTTGAACACAATCACTAGGAGGTTTGAGTTCAATTTCAAGAACAAAAGAAAACACGAGCAGCCAACAATTTTATTCCTTTGTGAACCTTCCAAGAGCAGGTCTCAAGTGAGATTACCTCGTCATGATCTGGAATTACTCTCATCGCATAATTACAGTCCTCACTGGCCAGTGGCCAAAGTGTTTTCTATCTACTTTATATTTGTGGAAAGCTTATCTGGAGCTTGGTAGGGTAATTCAAAGAATGAGCAAAACTGAAATCTAGATAGTAAAGCTAAATAAGTGTTCAACTCTAGTGCAAAGAAGTCTTCACATTCCAGTCATTGGAAAAAGTGGTGTCCAGGGGATGGATGGGGGAGAGAATTGACTCACGCGAAAGAAATGATTGAGATGTCTATGCAATGTAAGGTTATCCCAGGATGAGAATAATGCTCTGAATATGGTAGTAGTTTGATTAGCCATTCTGCCACTGAATATGGTAGCGCTGCTGACATTTTCTTCCTGCTTGAGGGCCATTCATTGATCTTTTGAATGGTGCCTCTCTCTATTTTTTTTTCATTTGTATGTGGGAGAGGCATGAATAATATTTGACGAATATAGCTCTTCATAGTGCTGAAATAGGCAGGGTTCATGATGATGACAGTAAAGCTCTCTTTTGAATCTTCTCGAACTTTGATGTGTGTGCTTATGGAACAATCAACTACTACAGAATAGCAAGGGATGTGCCATAGAATGTAGGGATGATGTAAACACATCGAAGAAATGGTTTAATTTCTGGGATTTGTATAAGTACACTGGCGGAGTATGCGATATCCTGATTAAGGAATGCAATACCGAGTGACGGAGAGGCTAGCAAGAAACAAAGTTACACAAAAAGAATGACTGGCATTGAAAGACTTCACACTAGAGGAACATCAAACTTAACAATACACACTAAATATTCAGATTGCAATAATCATGGCTCATGAAATCTGCTCTATGTTTTTGGCATTGGTGGGATAGAAAAAAAAAACTCCAGATCAATTAGAAAATAAAATCACCTTCACCATACTTAACTCAGGAGGTTCGATGAATAAAAAGTTGGAAGCTCGAGTCTTTTTGCTGAATCAATGTTCATCAATCCCTTAACAACAGGTGTTCTCTACCTTTACGACTATATGTGTCAACTGAACACTCTCTTTATGTTATTTAATTTAGCGTGGCAATGAATACCGAGATTATTAGTGTGCTCAAAAGCTAGACTAGCAACTTTTGAATAATGCAGCAAGTTCTCTAACCTAGGTTTCATGAGGCAATAACAGTTTGACCATTGCAATTGAAGACAGTCTCGCAATAGCTAAAGCGATCATGAATTTCAGCGGAGGTTTACTAACCTTCCCTGGAAAATCGGAAATGTTCCTATTGGAAAGCACAAAGCCATATCTACGAAGAACCCAAGAACCATAGTTGAGTCTGAAAGTTTGGAACTGGACTGAACAAAAATAACAGCCCGGGTTCTGAACTGGCTCCACCCCAAGCAATGAGATGAGACCAAGGGTCACTTAAAGTTCCTATAATTCAAAGAAAAAACACTAAGCAAACAATTATGATCAATTTAAAGAGCACCTTGTATAGGCATCAAATTAAAACCAAAGTGAAAAAACTACAAACCTTTATTTTAGTAGCAAATCATCGAGTCTCATTTCTTCCACCATTATGTGGTGATCTCACTCTCACAGTGAACAAGCCAAGTGCACTAGGAAGTACTCCCTCCGTAAACTAATATAAGAGCGTTTAGATCACTACTTTAGTATTCTAAACGCTCTTATATTAGTTTACGGAGGGAGTATCTATGAGTAACGACCAAAATTTAAATGACACTCATCTAGAAATCAACAAGAACGAGCATGAGAATACCTGCACAAGAAAGATAAATGTTTAACGCATCATACATATATTTCGTCCAGAGAGGAAAACAGAGAATCTCTGAAATGGTGTTAGATGATGATCACACTGCTTTCCTTTATATTTCTTAATTTGGTACGAATTTTAAAATGACTACTGTTACATTTGCACACACTTACCGGATTTATGGATTTTATCTATGGGACGGAGATACCACAGAAGACCTTATGTGCAACTTTACTGGATGGAGTAGATTCTGCAAGGCTAAGAGAATGTACAACTCCTGCATAGTAAATAAAATGCTCAGACTTCAGATTATACAGCAATGAGGTAAACCAAATGAGATTTTTTTTTTCTGAACTGATGTGTGAAGTTTTTTTTATAACATAAACCGAACTGGGGGAACGATGGTGTTAATTATGGATGGAATCAAATAGTGAATTGCTTGTTCAAACTGAATTATAATACTCAGTAGTCATAATGAGTTAATAACACATGAATCTGCCAGAATAATCACAGTACCGGTTGAACGCACAAATTTTCCTTGAAAAATCAGCACGTGAAGGGAAAGCTGCTCCAGGTTTTCAAAACAATATCATGGCAGTGGTTGATTAATTAAATGCATGTACTAACCAGTTGCCAGTTGTTTGTACTGCAGGATGGAAGATACAATTGAGAACGTCATGCTTGCCACTGGTACCAGAAACCGTGCTTCAATGGAGATTGGAGAGAGTATTCTAAGAGGCTAGAAGAATATATAAATTGAAGGAGAATCCTGCACTGTAAAGTAAAACAAGTGAGCTATTAAGATGAAAACAAGCGCGATTAACCCAACAAAACAAATAAGAGAATCAATTTGACGCTTACGAAGTTAGGAATCAAGAAGGCAGGGGAAGGAACTGGGAATAAGTAGGCGAGTATACATACAGAAAGGGAAGTGTTAGCTCATTACATACCTTGGATTAATTGGTCAGGCTTTGACTATCGGAATGGTTCCTTTTAGCTTGCAGCACTCCCTTATTAGCTCTTCGCTGTTCGCGTTAAAGCTAACATCTAACTCTCGCATTGCACTTGGAAGGCCGTCCTTGGGCAGCGACTTGATGGCCCGACAGCCGGAGATCTTCAATTTTTTCAGAGAACTCGGGAGGCTGTCTGGCAGCGACTTGATGGCTTTACAGCCGTAGATGTTCAATATTTCCAGAGAACTCGGGAGGCTGTTTGGCAGCGACTGGAGTGCATAACAGTCGTAAATCACTAATTCCTGCAGAGAGCTCGGAAGGCTGGGCAGCGACCGGACGGATGAACACTCGCAGATCATTAGTCTCTTGAGGTTGATAAGCTTGTCTAGCCCTGCAGGGAGGCACTGCAGCTTCGAGAGGTTGCAGTGCCGCTCGATATCGGAGGCTGAAAACTGCAGCTCCTGGAGGGAGGTGAGGAGCTGGAGGGCTTCCTCTTGCTCCTTTGTAAAGCACTTCATCTCCTGATCCAAACCGAGGTCCAATTTGGTGAGGGTGGAAGAGAGGAGGCTGCAGATGGGCGCAGCAAGGAATCCTGTGTTGCTCCCCGTTTGCAGATAAAGAGGGTTGGTGCAAATTGGAGCCACAATCGAGGAATCCCATGTAAACGACCGACGGCAGCCAGAATCGATTACTAAGTCTGTGAGGCGGCCGTGGCTGAGGAGAGGCCACAAACCCTCTAAACCCCTCAATTCAAAGAATAACTCACACTCGGTGAGAGAGCTGAGGTTTGAGAGGACTTGCAGTGTCTCCATGTACTTCGCGTCACCTTGCAGGGAGAGGCGTTGCAGGCAATTCGGGAAAGGGAAAGCAGAGGAGGACGAGGACGAATAGGAGGAGAGGAACTCGGGGCAGTAGGATACAATCAAGTCGCGGAGGGAGCGGAGGCGCTGGAGCCCCCCTCCACTTCCTTCTCCCCTGTCTTCCGATTTCTGGCCGTTGTCGTGCAGTGGATTGGAGCGTAAGCTCATGTTTGAGCAACTGTAAATCCACAACCGCTGTAGGTGGGGAGGCAAGAGGAGCATGCCTTCTGCTGCCGCTGCTGATATTATTTCCTCCTCTCCGACTCTTGTCTCTCCACGAACAGTTTCTGCACCCTCCGTCACACCCAACCCAGTTATATTATCACAGCTAGATATTCTCAATTTTGAGAGGTTGGGAAGGAAAGAGAGCAGCAGTGTCAATTCTTTCCCACTAACATCACACCTGGTAATCTCGAGGTATTCAACTGGAAACCGGTATATGCCATCATCGGCACCTTCAGCGGGCAACAAGAAACTGCTCGCACCATTAATCTCGATCTTCTTTAGAGATGTTAGCGCTTGGAGGTGTTCCAATGGCAGGAAAGGGATTTTTTTCATACACAACTCTTCTAGATCAGCTAGATTAGAGAAATTCAACCCACTCCAGAACACATCACCCTGGCCACCTCTTCCCTCAATCTCCAAATTTAATTTCAATTCCTGTCTCGGGTAAATCAGCTCCTCAAAACACGATCCAACTTTTGCTATGTAAGCAGAGCACGGAGCACCGGTCCGCCAAGGGATAGGAGGGAACGACACTAGTTTCGGGCAGTTTACAATGACAAGCTTCCATAGTCTAGGAAACCAGCCTATTTTCTCCTCCCGCTGTGCTTGACAGCAAGTAGGAAGATGTGAAAACGGCAACTCGGTGAGTTCAGACAAATTTCTAATTCTTAGCACTTCCAAGTGAGAAAATAAAGGACAAGTGCCACTCCCGACCCATTTTGTCAAACTAGATATGTTACTTAATTCTAGACTTTTCAAATTATAAAAGGTTGGAGATGAGATACTACAACCCTGATACTCTCCTCCAAGCTCATTAGCCATCCACATCTCTCCTAGATGCGGAAGGTTTTTCCAGGATATGCCATCTAGACAAAGAGATTCCAAACATTTAACAGAGAGATTCTCACATAGCCATGCTGGGCAGTTAGTGCCCCCATGCCCTCTAATGCACAACTCTTGAAGATTGCTATGTGGTACAAGACTTGCAAGAACATTTTCTTCTTTTACAGGATCCTTATTGGATCGCTTGACATCCCATTCTAATATGAGTTCTCTTAAGTACTTCTTCTGTAACAGTTTTGCTTCTTTCGCTTCCTCTTTTGTTTGCACATTTTCAAGATTATAAATGCCAAGTAATCCTCCAATCTCTTTCAATGGCCTGAGCTGACTCAGCTCAAAACCCTCACTCTCCTTTCCCACTCTAAATTCCCTTAATTCCTGGAGGAATTTCAGTTTTCCCACCCCATGAATATTAGAATGAAGTTTAAGCTCTCGTTCCGAGACAAGAAAATGATGCAATTTTACAAGGTTGCTCATATTTCTTGTTGAACTAACGCGGCAATACATACTTTGAATATCAATCACCTCTAAATGATACAATCTAAAGGCCGAACTTGATAAAAAAAAGCTATAGTACTCAAACGCCAACTTAATTCTTAGGTAGCGAAGATGGACAAGTTTTGAAAAGTTGTGCAATATATCCTCCAAATTATATGACACTTTGGACATAAAAATTACGCGAAGCGCTCTAGCTTCCCTAAACAAACCACCAAAAGTTTTGGCAAAGCTTACGTTGTAATCTCCAAATAACATTAAGGTGCGCAGGTTTTCTACTTTCAATTTTTCGCCAAGTGCACTCAAACTTTCTTCGTAGTCTTCAAAGGACATCCTATTCTCGACATCTTTGTTATCTACAATGATAGACAGGTGGCGTACGGATGGGCGAATTTCTATGTCCTTCGCGTTAGAGCTACAGATGCATATACACTCATCCGACGAAACCTTCACCGCCAAATTATGTAGTAGGTCGTGGATAACATAAGAAGGACTTTTATTTTCCAATTTATTCATTTTGAAAAACCCATGATTGACCAAGTCGTTTAAATAGCACAGTCCAACATCTACAAGTCTTCTTTTGTTATGATCAGATAAATTCAGAATTTCGAGTCCAATCCACAAGTGAACCAATTCCTCACTACCAAACTCATAATCTTCAGGAAACAAAGCACAAAAAGAAAAACATCGTTGTAGATGGAAAGGAAGATAATCATAACTGAGCTTTAGAGCTGGCATAATATCATTATCGTGCTTTTCTGATTCCCATTCTTTATTTTCTAGAACACTTGTCCAGTGGTTAAACGTAAGTATGTTTCTTAGTAATCTACCAACAGTTCTGGCTGCAAGAGGGGAACCCTTCAGCTTGTCCACTATTTTCCTCCCAACGTCAAGTAGTTCTGGATGGTCAACCCATGGATTTTGGTCACCGAATACACACTCTTGGAAGAAAGACATAATATCTATTGTGCATAGACGCTCCAATTCTAGTGAGCATTTAGTTGTCTTAACCGCGTTTGCTACCTCGGGTATTCGAGTCGTGACTATGACCATGTTACCTTTTGCACCCTCTTTTTTAAACAAAGCCATTACTTTTTTCCACTCATCCTCACTATGTTTCCACACATCATCTAAGATAAGTAAAACCCGCTTTCCTTTTAACCTTTGTTCGATGAGCTCATGAACACTACAATTTTTGTTTTCATTTCCAACTGGGGGGGGGGGGGGGGGGGGGGGGGGGGGGTTCTCCAAAATTTCTTTTGTCAATCTATTTGCATTAAAATCGAGAGAGACACATACCCAAATGGATACCTGGAAGTCGCTCTTCATTTGCCCATATATATGTTGTGTGAAAGTTGTCTTCCCGATACCCCCGGGGCCAACAATTGGAAGCACAGTAAGTCCACGACACTTGCTGTTAGCAATTTCATCTACAATAATCTTCTTATGGCTATCCCTTCCATATAACTTAGGCTCTATAATTAGCTCATTGGACGTGGGTCTGCTTACTGCAATGTTTTGGGTCGTGATGCCGCTAGAGTTATGTGGCTCTAGACTAAGAATGTCATGGACATTATCACACACCGGCTTGAGCTGCTCTGTGACGTCCGAGATCTTTCTAGACATTTCCACCCTATCAAACGTCAATTTTGGTGTTTGTAAGGGGTCATTTAGAGTCATGTTGGTTTGAGCATCATGGTCTACGGATGGTGACGAGGAGAAGCAGGAGAAGTGTTTACCGACTTTGTTAGCGGTTGACCTTGATGAGGATCCGATCTCGCGCTGGCCTCCACAAAAGCGGAGGCCCGAGAGGCATCCTTGCTTGCCGCTCTTGTCAGGATCTTCGCGACTCGCAGCACGCGAGCACTTGAGTTTGTTCGCACACGCTTTGGCCGTGTGGCCAGCGTTCTGGGCGAGGTTGCGGACGCAGCCGGCAGGATGCTCGTCGGCGGCATGGTAGGTGCCGTCGAGCTCATCCTGGATGCGGAAGTAGTCGAGCTCGTCCAGCACGTCGTCGGCGCCGTAGGCCAGCTGCCGCAGCTTGTCCAGCATCCCAGCCAGGGCGGGGTTATGAATCTCCCTGCCCTCGGCAATGTTCAGCACGGCTTGTGCGCGCGACAGTTCCATCTTCAGAGCCTCGATGTTTGACCCGAGCTTGTTGCTCGCTGCCCATGACTCCAGCACGCCGCCAGACAGTGGGCTCAGCGCCTTGCCCACCACCCATGCCGCCGCACGGATTCCGGCCGTCTCCATCGACCGCTTGACTGTGGTCCTGCCTGCGTCAGAGCAATCAAGGTTAGATAGTTTATCCGTAAATACTTATAGATAGTTTATTCGTCACATCTACTCATACTGAAAAAATAGACCGGGTTATTATTCTCTGGGCCCTGATTGATGCCTCCTCGTTTTCTATCGATTATTTCTCAAAAAAAAAACAAGTTTCTCTGGATTATCTTCTCTATGGAAAAGGTTTCTCTAGATTCTGAAAACAAAGTACTCGTTGCCAGAAAATTTGTACATACTCCCTCAAAAAGGAGAAGAAACAAAACTACACACAAGTGCTGCAAAGAAAACCCCCTCCAAAAAAAAATGTTGCAAAGAGAGCATGAAGAGGAGGAAAATGTGTGCGTACCAGAGGAGGGCGTCAAAGAAGGCTATGCTGCACCAGAGGAGGAAATGTGAAAGGCGAAGGTGTGTCAAGATGCAAAGAGGATACGGATGATAGGGCAGCTGTGTGGAGATGTGGAGCTTAGAGGCCATATTTATAGAGGTACAAGCAGCTTATTCTCAAGAGAGAGGAAAAAAAAGAGGTGAAAGCTTTTAGGGCGCGAAATGGAGAGCAAAGCAATGACTGACCTTTGAATCACGTGACACCTTTGTCTCACGCTCTCATGAATGCATCACAGACGAATCACTCATGTTATACTACGTACATATATCATATATAACAAGATTGTGTTTTATAAAAATGCATCACATGTACGGGTTGCAAATAACCTTATGTGTCATGGGCAATGCATCGGCCCGTTGCTCAACGTTATGTAGGGTTAAATCCCTAAAAAAACTGATATGTAGGGTTAATGTGAGTTTTTAAAATGTGCATTGGCTCAATTGCAGAATTTGATCATCAGTATTACCCAAGGTTAATTTTTTTCCTACTAAAATTAAACTAATTTTAATTACTCCCTGTATACAAGGCCACTTAGTCTCGCCTCAGGCTAAACTATTTTAAGTTTGACCAAGTTTACAAAAAACACAACACCTACTAAACACATTATGTGAACAAGTTTGTGATAGATCTAGTAATATTAATTTGGTTTCAAGATGTTAATAGTATTACTTCTTTTTAATAAAATTGATCAAGCCTAAAATTATTTGACTTAAGACAACATTTAGTGGCTCTGTATACATGGATGGAATGAATATTTGTTTTAGCTACTTTTAACCCTTTTAACTAGTGTCATTATATTGCCGCCAAAAAACTAGTGCTGTTATAATTGGAAAATACTCCTTGACCCTCGGGTGATATACACCCAATATGCCAAATAGGAATTGCAAAAAAAAAACTAATTTTTTTTGTTAACAAATTCCGCCTTCTATTGTACTCGTATAAAAAAATTGGCCGATGAGAAACTTCCATCATCTTTTTGGCAAATAAAACAAAATTTTAAGGAGAAAAAGTGTGAATAGTAACTTCAATATAGTGCTGACTTTTCTGGACGCAACTGTTCTGATCTCGAGCTCATGTGAGCTCGGGTGAATAGTAAAATAAAAATAAACAAAATAATCTGAATATTTTGTGTGCCAAACAATTACGAATGTTTTTATTGGTTACAAAGTTTCATCACCATATGACATTCATGAAAGACGTGGCAAAAACACAAGATGCTTCAAAATGTTATTTTCAAAAGTATTTTGGAACATCGATTTTGTCTTTTTTTGCCACGTTTGACACACATTTAGCACAAAAAAATTCACCTACAATACCATCAAAATCATTCCTTGGCAAAAAGAAGTCACAAGTAAAACACTTGATTATTTTATTGCCAAAAAGTGAATTTTCGGCACTTTTTGTGTTTACTACTTATTTTACCGAAGAACATGTGCATATACACCAGCTTCCAAACTTTTGCCCGTCATAAGTGGCACAAACTACCAAAGCAAAACAATGTGTATTATCAAAATAATCGCATAGGGGCGTATATCCAAGAATCATGTTAGAGTACAACAAGAAAAATTAATCCAAAAAATTGTGAAATAATTTGCACATGTAGAAAGCAGGTTGGAATACATAGATATCAAAGTTGGTAAGAGTGTACCTTTTTTGGCGGCACTATGTGTTTACTACAATTGTACAACTTGTACCTTGTTGGATATGAATATAGTGTCATGCATATGACACTAGTCTATGTTACTATCTTCATAGTAAAAAATAACATAGATGTAGTATAATAAATGATTGCATTTATTAGCTTGTAGACTCTCTTTTTTTCTTAGGGAGCGCTATGTGATGGTACATGTTACTCCACTTTTACTCGCGGGAGTGGCGGATTCTACGAACATTGGCTGGCGCAACCCATGAGTCACAGCACGTGAAGCCACGCGAGAGCAATGCTATATCAAATTTGAAAAGATCTTTCTGCGAGGAATATCAAATTTAAAAAGATGCCGGGGTTTGGGCTTTTCATTGCACCCGGAGTGTACTTGTTTGACGTGCTTGTTCATCGTTGGCGCGAACAGCAGTAAAGAGTTGCCTCACGTATATAGTTGGTGGACTTGCAAAGACCTTGGCGGGCAAGCAGAAATTTAGCAGTGACCCGGCCGAGGGCGTCGTTTGCGTCGATGTAGCAGACGTTCTTGTTGCTGGTGGCAACTTGAGCGGAGACTGGATACCTGGTGCTGCACCTATATATAAAAGGCTCACAGCGCGAGGACGGAACCAACAGAAAAGAAAAAGCCACGTCTGCCGCCAATTGAGGACACGAGGTTGGTCTCGCATCTTGCGCCCCGCCCGAGTGTTGTTGCGAGTATAATTCTACTGTCACCGGTGTACGGCGGCGTGGGCGCTCGCTCATTTCGACAACGACGAGGAGGTAGCGGCCGCAGCCGCAGAGAGACAAAGCTCAACAAGTCCCAGTCTCGGATCCGATCGAGACCCGCGTGCGTGCATGCGTTTGGTGGCCAACGCCAGAACCAAATAATAGTAGTATTCCACTAGCTAGATTGAATCGCACCTGCACCAGCTGGGGCCAAGTAATCAAACCACGGGATGCACAACCCACGCTGCACTGCACGCGAAGCCCGCACCGCACCCCCATACCAGCGCAGCGTGCGAGTGCCTATGAAGAAGCTACAGACCCTCCACTTCTATTATCTTCACGGAAGCCTGAATACACATACATACATACATACTAATTGAAACTCTCTACTTTTATCTTCAGAAGAAGAGAACGCCCAGAATACGAGTCTCTTATGGAGAGATCCATCATAATCCATTGCAGGTCAAAACATGTACTCACATACCAATTGGTTATACATATCGAAAAAGGCTTTCACCCCGCTTTATATATAAAGCAATGACCGACCACAGCTCAGATACAAACGCACGCCATCACAACACAAGCACACACCCAAGGATGGATACATAGGCGCTGAGCGCGGCAACACTACCCCTAGTACTACAAGAGTAACCGGAGTCCTCAACCGCGGACACGCCAACGCGAAGAGAAGAAGCCGCATATGACGAACCGTGTGCTCCAAGGCGGCGCCTTCAGGAAGGTAACGACACCAGAGCGCCGTCACCGCCCGACCCGAGGATCAGAGTTTCCCCTGGAGCAACACGACGGGCAATGAGAGCCGCGACGACGCCTTTAAGAAAGGAACGAGCTTTGCCGCCGCCAGTCCGTCCGAAGACAGATCAGGTTTTCACCCCGGCCAACACTCACCACCACCGGACGCCACATCCCGACGACCACGCCGTCCACACGGCCATGGCCACCAGGCAGCACCTAACCACGGGCTCTGCCCAAGCGCACCGCGGAGCCACCCCAGGGCCGCCGCCCTGGCATCCATGACCTGGAATCCACCTCACTCGAGACCCACCGCTACCTCAACCAAAGATACGAGCGGAAAGGAACCGCCTTTCGCACCCCTGGGCTGCCCCTAACGCCAAAACCCAAAGGTCGGCCAAAATTGGCCTCCATCGACCCATCCTGCAGCCGGGCGCGAGACGAGCACGGTCCTGCTGCCGGGCGCGAGACAAGGTCGGTCCTGCTGCCGGGCGCGAGACGAGGTCGGTCCTGCTGCCGGGCGCGAGACAAGATCGGTCCTGCTGCCGGGCGCGAGACGAGCTCGGTCCTGCTGCCGGGCGCGAGACGAGCGATGGACCATAGTCGGGGGAGGGCCGAACCTTCGATAGAGGTAGCAACCAGACGACGAGGAGAGGGCCGAAGGTCAAAACAGGCCGCCAACAGACGAGCTGACGCCGGAAAGCCAGCCGCCGCCCCCGTCAACCCGCCAAGCTGTCGTGGAGCCGGTGTTGGAAATATGCCCTAGAGGCAATAATAAATTAGTTATTATTATTATATTTCATTGCTCATGATAATCGTTTATTATCCATGCTAGAATTGTATTGATAGGAAACTCAGATACATGTGTGGATACATAGACAACACCATATCCCTAGTAAGGCTCTAGTTGACTAGCTCGTTGATCAATAGATGGTTACGGTTTTCTGACCATGGACATTGGATGTCATTGATAACGTGATCACATCATTAGGAGAATGATGTGATGGACAAGACCCAATCCTAAGCCTAGCACAAGATCGTGTAGTTCGTTTGCTAAAGCTTTTCTAATGTCAAGTATCATTTCCTTAGACCATAAGATTGTGCAACTCCCGGATACCGTAGGAGTGCTTTGGGTGTGCCAAACGTCACAACGTAACTGGGTGGCTATAAAGGTACACTACAGGTATCTCCGAAAGTGTCTGTTGGGTTGGCACGAATCGAGACTGGGATTTGTCACTCCGTGTAAACGGAGAGGTATCTCTGGGCCCACTCGGTAGGACATCATCATAATGTGCACAATGTGACCAAGGAGTTGATCACGGGATGATGTGTTACGGAACGAGTAAAGAGACTTTCCGGTAACGAGATTGAACAAGGTATTGGGATACGGACGATCGAATCTCGGGCAAGTACAATACCGCTGGACAAAGGGAATTGAATACGGGATTGATTGAATCATCGACATCGTGGTTCATCCGATGAGATCATCGTGGAACATGTGGGAGCCAACATGGGTATCCAGATCCCGCTGTTGGTTATTGGCCGGAGAGTTGTCTCGGTCATGTCTGCATGTCTCCCGAACCCGTAGGGTCTACACACTTAAGGTTCGGTGACGCTAGGGTTGTAGAGATATTAGTATGCGGTAACCCGAAAGTTGTTCGGAGTCCCGGATGAGATCCCGGACGTCACGAGGAGTTCCGGAATGGTCCGGAGGTAAAGATTTATATATGGGAAGTCCTATTTTGGCCACCGGAAAATGTTCGGGATTTTTCGGTATTGTACCGGGAAGGTTCTAGAACGTTCCGGAGTGGGGCCCACCTGCATGGGGGGACCCACATGAACGTGGGTAGTGGGGTCAAGGCCCCACACCCCTGGTCAAGGCGCACCAAGATCCCCCCTTAGAAGGAATAAGATCATACCCCGAAGGGATAAGATCAAGATCCCTAAAAGGGGGGGGGGGTAACAACCGGTGGGGAAGGGAAATGATGGGATTTCTTTCCCCCACCTTTGCCAACGCCCCAATGGACTTGGAGGGCAAGAAACCAGCCCCCTCCACCCCTATATATATTGGGGAGGTGCATGGGAGCCGCACCCTAGCCCCTGGCGCCTCCCTCTCCCCTCGTAACACCTCTCCCTCTTGCTGAGCTTGGCGAAGCCCTGCCGAGATCCCTGCTGCTTCCACCACCACGCCGTCGTGCTGCTGGATCTCCATCAACCTCTCCTTCCCCCTTGCTGGATCAAGAAGGAGGACACGTCTTCCCCAACCGTACGTGTGTTGAACGCGGAGGTGCCGTCCGTTTGGCGCTCGGTCATCGGTGATTTGGATCACGACGAGTACGACTCCATCAACCCCATTCTCTTGAACGTTTCCGCTCGCGATCTACAAGGGTATATAGATGCACTCCTCTCTCTCGTTGCTAGATGACTCCATAGATTGATCTTGGTGATGCGTATAAAATTTTAAAATTCTGCTACGTTCCCCAACAGTGGTATCAGAGCCAGGTTTATGCGTAGTTTCTATGCACGAGTAGAACACAAGTTGTTGTGGGCATCGATTTTGTCAATTTACTTGCCGTTACTAGTCTTATCTTGATTCGGCGGCATCGTGGGATGAAGCGGCCCGGACCGACCTTACACGTACTCTTACGTGAGACTGGTTCCACTGACTGACATGCACTAGTTGCATAAGGTGGCTAGCGGGTGTCTGTCTCTCCCACTTTAGTCGGATCGGATTCGATGAAAAGGGTCCTTAAGAAGGGTAAATATAAATTGGCATATCACGTTGTGGTTTTGGCGTAGGTAAGAAACATTCTTGCTAGAAACCTATAGTAGCCACATAAAAACTTGCAACAACAATTAGAGGACGTCTAACTTGTTTTTGCAGCATATGCCTTGTGATGTGATATGGCCAAAAGGATGTGATGAATGATATATGTGATGTATGAGATTGATCATGTTCTTGTAATAGGAATCACGACTTGCATGTGAATGAGTATGACAACCGGCAGGAGCCATAGGAGTTGTCTTAATTTATTTATGACCTGCGTGTCAACATAAATGTCATGTAATTACTTTACTTTATTGCTAAAGCGTTAGCCATAGTAGTAGAAGTAATAGATGACGAGACAACTTCAAGAAGACACGATGATGGTGATCATGATGATGGAGATCATGGTGTCATGCCGGTGACAACGATGATCATGGAGCCCCGAAGATGGAGATCAAAAGGAGCAAAATGATACTGGCCATATCATGTCACTATTTGATTGCATGTGATGTCTATCATGTTTTACATCTTATTTGCTTAGAACGACAGTAGCTTAAATAAGATGATCCCTCACTAAAATTTCAAGAAAAGTGTTCCCCCTAACCGTGCACCGTTGCGAAGGTTCGTTGTTTCGAAGCACCACGTGATGATCAGGTGTGATAGATTCTAACGTTCGAATACAACGGGTGTTGACGAGCCTAGCATGTACAGACATGGCCTCGGGACACATGCGAAACACTTAGGTTGACTTGACGAGCCTAGCATGTACAGACATGGCCTCGGAACACGGAAGACCAAAAGGTCGAACATGAGTCGTATAGAAGATACGATCAACATGAGATGTTCACCGTTGATGACTAGTCCGTCTCACATGATGATCGGACACGGCCTAGTCGATTCGGATCATGTTTCACTTAGATGACTAGAGGGATGTCTATCTGAGTGGGAGTTCATTAAGTAATTTGATTAGATGAACTCAATTATCATGAACATAATCTAAATTGTCTTTGCAAATATGTTGTAGATAAATAGCTCACGTTGTAGCTCCCTATTTCAATACGTTCCTAGAGAAAGATTAAGTTGAAAGATATTGTAAGCAATGATGCGGACTAGGTCCGTAGTCCGAGGAGTGTCCTCACTGCTACACGGAAGGCTTACGTCTTTGATGCACCGCTCGATGTGCAAACCCCTACAACGTCGTCTGTGGATGTTGTGAACACCTGACAGACACGTCCTGATGACTACTTGATAGTTTAGTGCACCATACTTTACGGCTTAGAATCAGGATTCCAATGACGTTTTGAACGCCATAAGACATATGAGATGTTCCAAGAGCTGAAATTGGGATTTCAGGCTCATGCCTGTGTTGAGAGGTATGAGACCTCTGACAAGTTCTTTTGCCAACAAGATGGAGGAGAATAGCTCAGCTAGTGAGCATGTGCTCAGAATGTCTGGGTGCTACAATCACTTAAATCAAGTGGGAGTTAAACTTCCATATAAGATAGTGATTGATAGAGTTCTCTAGCCACTATCACTAAGCTACTAGATCTTCGTGATGAACTATGACATGCAAGGGATGGAGTTGATCCCGGAGCTGTTCGTGGTGCTTAAGACCGCAAAAGGTAGAAATCAAGAAGGAGCATCAAGTGTTGATGGTTTAACAAGACCACTGGTTTCAAGAAGGGCAAGGGCTAAAAGGGAAACTTCATGGATGGAAAACCAGTTACCGCTTCAGTGAAGGAACCCAAGGTTGAACCTAAACCCGAGACTAAGTGCTTCTATTGTAAAGGGAACGGTCACTAGTAGCGGAATTACCCCAAATGCATGGTAGATAAGAAGGCTAGCAACTTCAACAAAATTTATACGTGTTATTAATGTGTACCTCACTAGTACTCCTGGTAGCACCTGGGTATTGGATACCGGTTCAGTTACTATTATTGGTGACTTGAAGCAAAAGCTACGGACTAAACGGAGACTGGCTGAGGGCGAGGTGACGATGTGTGTTGGAAGTGTTTCCAAAGTTGATGAGATCACCATCGCACACTCCATCTGCCTTCGGGGTTAGTATTGAACCTAGATAAATATTAACCTTGATCAGGTGTCTACGTTGAGCATGAATATGATTAGATCATGTTCATTGCAATATGGTCATTCATTTAAGTTAGAGAATAATGGTTATTCTGTTTACATGAATGATACCTTTCATGGTCATGCACCCTATGTGAATGGTTCATTGAATCTCGGTCGTGGTGATACACATGTTCACGCCAAAAGATGTAGAGTTAATAATGATAGTACCACTTTCTCGTGGCACTGCCGCATAGGTCATATTGGCGTAAGATGCATGAAGAAACTCCATGTCGATGGATGTTTGGAGTCACTTGATTTTGAATCACTTGACACATGCAAGCCATGCCTCATGGGCAGGATGACTAAGACCCCGTTTTCAAGTACAATGAAACGGGCAAGTGACTTGTTGGAAATCATGCATACCGATGCGTGTGATCCAATGAGAATTGAAGCGTGCGGTGGATATCGCTATTTTCTCATCTTCACTGACGATTTGAGTAAATATAGGTATATTTGCTTAATGAAGCACAAGTCTGAAACGTTTGAAAAGTTCAAGCGATTTCAGAGTGAAGTTAAGAACCATCATAACAAGAAGATCAAATTCCTATGATCTGATCGATGAGAATTTCTGAGTTATGAGTTTGGCAATCACTTAAGACATTGTGGAATTGTTTCACAGTTGAAGCCACCTGGAACACCACAGGGTAATGGTGTGTCCGGACGTCGTAATCGAACCTTATGAGATATGGTGCGATCTATGATGTCTCTTACCGATCTACCATTTTCATTTTGAGGTTATGAGTTAGAGACAACTGCATTCACTTTAGATAGGACACCAGCTAAGTCCGTTGAGATGACGTCGTATGAACATTGGTTTGGCAAGAAACCAAAGTTGTCATTTCGTAATGTTTGGGGCTGCGATGCTTAAGGCTTCAGCCGGAGAAGCTCGAACCCAAAGCGGACAAACACATCTTCATAGGATACCCAAAGGTGACAGTTGGGTACACCTTCTATCTCAGATACGAGGGCAAATTGTTTGTCGCTAAGAATGGGTCCTTTCTCGAGAAGGAGTTTCTCACGAAAGAATTGAGTGGGAGGAAGATAGAACTTGATGAGGTTGTCGAACCTTTACTTCAACCAGAGAGTGATGCAGCACAGAAGGATGTTTTCTGTGGCACCTGCGTCTGTTGAATAGGAAGTTAATGATAGTGATCATGAAGCTTTGGATCAAGTTGCTATCGAACCTCGTAGGTCGACAAGGATATGTACTACTCCTGAGTGGTACGGTAATCCTTTTTCAGATAATCATGTTGTTGGACAACAATGAACCTACGAGCTATGGAGAAGCGATGGTGGGCTCGTATTCCGACAAATGGTTAGAAGCCATGAAATCCGAGATAGGATCCATGTATCAGAACAAAGTATGGACTTTGGTGGACTTGCCCGAAGATCGGCAAGCCATTAAGATAAATGGATCTTTAAGAAGAAGACGGACGTGGGCGGTAATGTTACCGTCTATGAAGCTCGACTTGTGGGAAAGAGTCTTTTCACAAGTTCAAGGAGTTGACTACGATGAGAATTTCTCACCCGTAGCGATGCTTAAGTCCGTCAGAATCATGTTAGCATTAGCTGTATTTTTCGATTATGAAATCTGACAGATGGATGTCAAAAACAAGTTTTCTTACCAGTTTTCGTAAGAAAGAGTTGTATGTGATACAATCAAATTTTTGTCAATCCTAAGGATGCTAAAAGGTATGCTGGCTCCAGCGATCCTTCTATGGACTAGAGCAAGCATCTCGGAGTCAGAATATATGCTTTGATAGAGTGGTCAAAGCTTTTAGGTTTATACAATGTTTGCCAGAAACTTGTATTTACAAGAAAGTGAGTCGGAGCACTACAACATTTCTGATAAATATATGTGTATGACATATTGTAGATCCGAAATAATGTAGAATTTCTAGAAAGCATAAACGGTTGTTTGAAGAGTGTTTTTCAAAGGAAGTCCTGGATAAAGCTGCTTACAAATTGGGCATCAAGATCTATAGAGATAGATCAAGATGCCTGATGATACTTTCAAAGAACACACACCTTGACATGTTTTTCAAGGAGTTCAAAATAGATCAGTCAAAGAAGGGGTTCTTACCTGAGTTGTAAGGTGTGAAGTTGAGTAAGACTCAAAGCTTGACCACGGCAGAAGAAAGAGGAAGGATGAAGGTCGTCCCCTATGCTCTTGTCATAGGCTCTATACGGTATGCCATGTCTGGCAAGAGGGTACAAAGGTGATCTAGGACTGGATCACCAGATAGCGATCGAAATTATCCTTAGAGGAATGAGGAAATGTTTCTCGATTATGGAGATGATAAAGAGTTCGACGTAAAGAGTTACGTCGATGCAAGCTTAACACCTATCCGGATAGCTCTGAGTAGAGATACCGGATATGTATAATGGAGCAACAATTTGGAATAGCTCCAAGTGGAACGTGGTAGCAGCATCTACGATATGACATAAAGTTTCACGAAATACATAGGGATCTGAATATGGCAAGACCCGTTGACTACAACCATTCTCACAAGCATAACATGATCAAACCAGAACTCTTTGAGTGTTTATCACATAGTGATGTGAACTACATCATTGAGTCTAGTAGACTCTTGGATGTTGGTCAGATGGCGATGTGACCTGTGAGTGTTAATCACATGGCGATGTGAACTAGATTATTGACTCTAGTGCAAGTGGGAGACTGTTGGAAATATGCCCTAGAGGCAATAATAAATTAGTTATTATTATTATATTTCATTGCTCATGATAATCGTTTATTATCCATGCTAGAATTGTATTGATAGGAAACTCAGATACATGTGTGGATACATAGACAACACCATGTCCCTAGTAAGCCTCTAGTTGACTAGCTCGTTGATCAATAGATGGTTATGGTTTCCTGACCATGGACATTGGATGTCATTGATAACGTGATCACATCATTAGGAGAATGATGTGATGGACAAGACCCAATCCTAAGCCTAGCACAAGATCGTGTAGTTCGTTTGCTAAAGCTTTTCTAATGTCAAGTATCATTTCCTTAGACCATGAGATTGTGCAACTCCCGGATACCGCAGGAGTGCTTTGGGTGTGCCAAACGTCACAACGTAACTGGGTGGCTATAAAGGTACACTACAGGTATCTCCGAAAGTGTCTGTTGGGTTGGCACGAATCGAGACTGGGATTTGTCACTCCGTGTAAACGGAGAGGTATCTCTGGGCCCACTCGGTAGGACATCATCATAATGTGCACAATGTGACCAAGGAGTTGATCATGGGATGATGTGTTACGGAACGAGTAAAGTGACTTGCCGGTAACGAGATTGACAAGGTATTGGGATACGGACGATCGAATCTCGGGCAAGTACAATACCGCTGGACAAAGGGAATTGAATACGGGATTGATTGAATCATCGACATCGTGGTTCATCCGATGAGATCATCGTGGAACATGTGGGAGCCAACATGGGTATCCAGATCCCTCTGTTGGTTATTGGCCGGAGAGTTGTCTCGGTCATGTCTGCATGTCTCCCGAACCCGTAGGGTCTACACACTTAAGGTTCGGTGACGCTAGGGTTGTAGAGATATTAGTATGCGGTAACCCGAAAGTTGTTCGGAGTCCCGGATGGGATCCCAGATGTCACGAGGAGTTCCGGAATGGTCCGGAGATAAAGATTTATATATGGGAAGTCCTATTTTGGCCACCGAAAAATGTTCGGGATTTTTCGGTATTGTACCGGAAAGGTTCTAGAAGGTTCCGGAGTGGGGCCCACCTGCATGGGGGGACCCACATGAACGTGGGTAGTGGGGTCAAGGCCCCACACCCCTGGTCAAGGCGCACTAAGATCCCCCCTTAGAAGGAATAAGATCATACCCCGAAGGGATAAGATGAAGATCCCTAAAAAGGGGGGATAACAACCGGTGGGGAAGGGAAATGATGGGATTTCTTTCCCCCACCTTTGCCAACGCCCCAATGGACTTGGAGGGCAAGAAACCAGCCCCCTCCACCCCTATATATATTGGGGAGGTGCATGGGAGCCGCACCCTAGCCCCTGGCGCCTCCCTCTCCCCTCGTAACACCTCTCCCTCTTGCTGAGCTTGGCGAAGCCCTGCCGAGATCCCTGCTGCTTCCACCACCACGCCGTCGTGCTGCTGGATCTCCATCAACCTCTCCTTCCCCCTTGCTGGATCAAGAAGGAGGACACGTCTTCCCCAACCGTACGTGTGTTGAACGCGGAGGTGCCGTCCGTTTGGCGCTCGGTCATCGGTGATTTGGATCACGACGAGTACGACTCCATCAACCCCGTTCTCTTGAACGCTTCCGCTCGCGATCTACAAGGGTATGTAGATGCACTCCTCTCTCTCGTTGCTAGATGACTCCATAGATTGATCTTGGTGATGCGTAGAAGCCACAGCGAAGCCACCTCGCCGCCGCCACCCACATCCGGGACCGCAGCCACGCCGGGCCGGGGCCCCAAACCCGCGCCGCCGGCCGGAAACAGGCGAAATCCGGCCGGCACGCACCACCACCACCGCCACCATGCCGACGAGGACGAGCTTAACAGCCCCCGCGCGCCGCCGGCAGGCCCTAGCCACCGCAGCCCGTGCCGCCCGCGAAGCGGCAGCCGGAGGATCCACTGTCCAGATCAGATCTGGGAAACCCTCGCCGCCACTCCGAGCACACCCCGCCACCGCAACCAAGCACGAGCACCAGGCCCAGCAGCCCTCCACGCCACCACCCGCAGCCGCCGCTGTCGCCTTGGTTGCAGCCGGTGCCGCGCCGTCGCGCCCCACCAAGCGCCACGCATCAGCTCGAGGGGGGGCAGCCCCGTGTCAGACCACCTCGAGGGACGGGAGACCAGGGCCCCGCCGCCGCCTACGCCGGCCGGGCTTTGCCCGGCGGTGGCGAGGGGAAGAGGAGGGCTAGCGGCAGCGCAGACGGGAATCGCCCCCCCCCCCCCCCCCCCCCCCCCCCCCGCGCGCTCGCGCTCGCGGGTTGGGCGAGAGAGGTGAGGTTTCCTTCTTGGTTATACATACACCGTCACAGTTCTTGAGAGGCAATTATTGGATATCAAAAGCGAACAAGGAAGTCCAAGTTTTTCAAGTGAACAATAACAGGGGTATGGTGTTTTAGCACAGGTAGCCACTGTGACATGCAACCATAGATTCATATACGAAGATAATGCACATTACACGTACTGAATGTTGATGTCCAAACTGAAAAGAACAAATGAAAAAATTGGCCTGTTTTCATACCATTCATCGACAGACTACTAGAGCAGATTGAAGCTAGAAGAGACATAATAAGGGGGGAAACCCCATTCTCTCTTCCTTATAACATTGTTAGGAAGCAAGTGGCTACAAAGAGAAAGAAAAGGTATGATCCATCTCAGCCTTCTCCCTTTCCGATTCTTCCCTCGAGAAAGAGTCTCAGATTGCGGCAAATGACGACAGGCCAGAGGATTTAGGCTCCTGATTCAACTTGCCCACGTGCTTGTGAAATACCTGAAAGCTTAGCATAGCAAGGTTGCAAACAAGTGCTCATGTGCAAACAATTACTGTAATCCTCGTAAACTTCGGGTCGAGGCACTTACTGCAAACATATCAAAGTAGCAGACTAACAGTTGAGCACAAGCTTAAATAACAACTCCTATTCATTGCCAGTACGGAATGGGTTCCATTTTATGAGAGTGAACAGCATCAACAATATAGCGATCAGGTTTTGAACACAGGTAACTAGGAGGTTTGACTTCAATGTCAAGAACAAAGGAAGACAAGAGCAGCCAACAATTTTATTCCTTTGTGAACCTTCGAAGAGCAGGTATCTAGCAAAATTACCTCGTCATGATCCGGAATTACTCTCATCACATAATTATAGTCCTCGCTGGCCAGTGGCCGAAGTGTTCTATCTACTTTATATTTGTGGAAAGCTTATCTGGAGCTTGGTTGGGTAATTCAAAGAATGAGCAAATCTGAAATCTAGATTGTAAAGCTAAATAAGAGTTCAACTCCAGCACAAAAAGAAGTCTTCACATTCCAGTCATTGGAAAAAAATTGTAGGGTCCAAGGCATGTGGGAAGGAACGGACTCACACCAAAGAAATGATTTGAGAGGCCAATGCAATGTAAGGTGATCCCAGGATGTGAGTGATGTTCCTGTTATCGATATTGCATAGGTAGCACATGAATATCGAAGCGCTGCTGGCTATTTCGTCCTGCTTGAGAATGAACCCTTTAATCTTTTGAATGGTGCTCCTCTCTCCTCCTTTTTCAGTATGTGAGAGAGAGGCCATTGCTGACTAATATAGCTCTTGAATCTTCATAATAATGAATTTTGCAGGGTGACAATAAAACACTTTTGAGTCTTCTCAAACTTTGATGACTGTGCTTATAGAATAATCAACTACTATGGAATAGATGCGCTATATAGGTAGGTATGGTGTGAACAAATGACAGAAATGGTTTAATTTCTGAGATTTTGTGATATCCTGATGAAGGAATGCAATGCCGAGTGTTGAAGAGGCAAGCACACAAAGTTACCCAAAAAGAATGACTGGCTATCAAAGACTTCAGACTAGAGGAACATCAAACTTAACAATACACACTAAATATTCAGATTGCAATAATCAAGGCTCATGAAATCAGCTCTGCTTTTGGCATTGGTGGGATAGAAAAAATACTCCAGATAAAGAAGAGAATAAAATCACCTTCACCATACTTAACTCAGGAGGTTCTATGAATAAAAATTAGCAAGCTCAAGTCTTTTTGCTCAATCGATGTTCATCAATCACCTAGTAACAAGGGTTCTCCACCTTTACGACTATATGTATCAGCTGAAAACTCTCTCGTGTTATTTAATTCAGCATGGCAATGAATTCAGAGATTATGAGCGTGCTCAAAAGCTAGACTGCCAACTTATCAAGAAAGCAGCAAGAGTTCTCTAACCGAGGTCTCATGAGACAATAAGAGTTTGACAATTGCACATTGAATACAATCCAGGATAGCTAAGGCGGTCATGAATTTCGGCATGGGGTTGCTAACCTTTCCGCAGACCTGTTGCTGCTTCATTGTTGAATTCCAAAGTTGTCCACGGGCCACATCTGTCAAGTAACCAAGAAGCTTAGTTCAATCTAAAAAGTTTGGAACTTAAGATAAATACACAAGTTATCTTTTAGACTTCTGTATGGATGCAAAAGGAGCACATTGGCCGTACCAATTGATAACGAAAGGAGATCTGAATTAGCTGCACGCAAGCACTGATCTGATACGAGGGGTGTTCTTGTAAAGTTCCTGCATTCATTAAATTTCGTTAAGCAACAACAATTATGATGAACGCAAGAACACCTTCTATCGACATCGATGTAACACCAAATTTAAAACAAACTGCAGACCTTAATATCAGTAGAAAGTCACTGGATCTCCTTGCTTCCACTATTATGCCATGGTGATCTTTTCACCATCATAGCCAAATAACCCAAGCATAATATCATCAAGTCATCATTAGGGACGACCATATTGTAAATGCAAAGTATCTAAAGAGCAACCAGAATGAGCAGAAGAACACCTGCACCGGAAAGAAAATATGTTGAGTACATGATAAATTTCGGCGAGTGGACAAAGGAACTTTGAAATGGTATTAGCTGTATAGTGAACAGATTGAATTTACCCATTTTTTTCGAAAAGGGGGGTCTCCCCGGCCTCTGCATCAGAAAGATGCATACGGCCATCTTATTAATAAAGGTGTCCACAAGGTTCCAAAGTCTCGAGCCAAACAACAAGCAAAAGATAAATGCAGCTCACCCAGAGTGACCGACGGCTAGATACACAGGCTAGCCCGAAAAAAAGATGCCACAACCGGCTGGCTAAAAATAGATAGGGAAACTAATTGCCTATCCTATTACATGACCGCCATCCAAACCGGTTGAAGATATCCTGAGCTACCATCTCCCAGCGGATAGATCCAGTAACCAAATGCTCCCTGGCCTCCATCGGAGTAAGTAGCGACCACGAACGGATCAGTACCGTAGCTCGGAAAATAACCTGCAAAAAATGAATCCGTGATGTTCTGTTAAAAACCAAATCATTTCTGCAATTCCAGATAGTCCATAACAAAGCGGAAACTCCAACCCGAATATGTCTTGCTATTTCAGGCTTAACCCCATTAAGCCATGTCCTAAATAAAGCATTGACCGAAGTCGGTGGAGTAATATTAAAAGCAATATGGACCGTCCGCCAAAGGACTTTGGCCAACGGGCAATCAAAGAATAAATGTTTAATCGTCTCATCCCGATCACAGAAACTACACCTAGTAGGTCCTGTCCAATTGCGTTTAATCAAGTTGTCCTTTGTTAAAATAAGTTGTTTATGGACAAACCACATAAACACTTTAATTTTTAAAGGAACTTTGACAGCCCAAACATACTTGGAAGTTGGAATAGCATACGAATTAATAACATCAATATACATTGATTTAACTGTAAATACTCCAGAGCTAGTCAACTTCCAGCGCAATATATCGGGATGGTGAGAAAGTTGAACCTCCATCAGTCTCCTAACTAGATGGAGCCATTGTTCCCATCGATTGCCCGCTAGCGACCGTCGAAACTGAACATTAAGGGGGGCAGACTGGAATACCGTTGCCACGAACACGTCCCGTCGTTGAGCAATCCGATATAAAGACGGATATTGAATGGCTGAAGGTGATTCACCAAGCCAAGTATCCTCCTAGAAACGTGTACTTGTACTGTTTCCAATAACAAATCTCGTCCTATTGAACAAAGATTGTTTGACTTTCATTAGTCCTTTCCAAAAAGGCGAATCAGTCGGCCTGACTGCGATCTGGGATAATGTCTTAGTCTGGAGGTACTTGTTGCGGAGGATCTGCGCCCACATGGCCTCAGTCCCGGAAGACAGCTTCCACAACCACTTACTAAGAAGGCATCTGTTCTTAACTTCAAGATTTTCAATGCCGAGACCCCCTTGGTCCTTCGGTCTACAGATGATGTCCCATCTAGCAAGCCGGTATTTTCTTTTAAGTTCATCACCCTGCCAAAAGAAACGCGACCGATAGAAGTCCAGTCGTTTCCTAACACCAACTGGGACCTCAAAGAAAGATAAGAGAAACATAGGCATACTCGTGAGCACCGAATTAATCAATATCAAACGGCCTCCGTATGACATGAGCTTACCCTTCCAACAGCTTAGTTTTTTCTCAAATCGATCCTCGATGCATTTCCATTCGCTGTTTGTTAGCCGACGATGGTGTATCGGAATACCTAGGTAAGAGAAGGGTAAACTCCCCAACTCGCACCCAAACAATTGCCTATAAGATTCCTGGTCGTCTTTGGCTCTACCAAAGCAGAACAACTCGCTCTTATGAAAGTTAATCTTTAACCCGGTCAATTGTTCAAACAGGCATAACACTAGCTTCATATTTCTTCCTTTGGCCAAATCATGCTCCATAAAGATGATCATATCATCGGCGTACTGAAGGATGGAAACACCTCCCTCAACAAGATGAGGTACCAACCCACCGACTTGACCATTCTCCTTCGCCCTTCCTATCAAAATTGCTAACATATCCACCACAATGTTAAACAGGATAGGAGACATCGGATCTCCTTGTCTTAGGCCTTTATGTGTCTGGAAATAATGACCTATGTCATCATTCACTTTAATTCCCACACTCCCTTTTTGCGTAAATGAGTCAACCTGTCGGCGCCAGGCATCATCAAAACCTTTCATATGCAGTGCCTGTTGGAGGAATGACCACTTAACCTTATCGTACGCTTTTTCGAAATCCACCTTAAAAATTACTCCATCTAATTTCTTGGAATGGATTTCATGGAGCGTTTCATGAAGGACAACCACCCCTTCAAGGATGTTCCTGTCCGGCATGAAAGCAGTTTGGGATTGCTGCACCACAGACTGCGCAATCTGTGTGAGCCTATTAGTCTCGACCTTGGTGAAGATTTTGAAACTAACATTGAGGAGGCAGATCGGTCGGAACTGCTCAATCCTCACAGCATCCGTTTTCTTCGGGAGCAATGTGATAGTTCCAAAATTCAAGTGAAATAGTTGAAGCTGCCCGGAGAATAAATCATGAAACATCGGTAATAAATCCCCCTTAATAATGTGCCAGCATCTTTTATAGAACTCAGCCGGGAACCCATCCGTACCGGGAGCCTTATTGTTCTTCATTTGTGCAATAGCATCGAACACCTCCTTTTCCGAGAATGGGGCAACCAGGATATCATTATCAGCAGTAGACAATTGAGGCACGTCCTCGATCCTGGACTCATCTAGGGACACACAATTATCCTCCGGCGGTCCAAATAACTGTGTATAGTATTCGGTAATATAAGTTTTGAGATTATCCTGACCTAAAATAGTGCCCTCATCCTGCTCGAGCTGAAAGATCCGCTTCTTTCTGTGCTTACCATTAGCAATGAGGTGGAAGAATTGAGTATTCGCGTCCCCGTGGACTACTTTGCGGACCTTGGCACGCAAAGCCCACTTCAATTCTTCTTCGTGGAGAAGTTCTTTCAGTCTCTTCTCCGCCTCATGTTTAAGCTGGAGCTCGGCAGGCAGCAACATCGCGGATTCGGCTTTTACATCCAAGGCCTGTGTAAGAGAAAGGAGCCTATCCTTCTCAATCTTATACACCCCACTAAGGTGCTTAGCCCAACCCCGTAAGAAACTTCTCAAATGCCTAATCTTATTCTGCCAGCGCTCGACCGCCGTCCTTCCTCCGACACCCTTGGCCCACTCCCTGGCTATGGTGTCTAAGAACCCCTCGCGTTCGAACCAAGCCATTTCAAAAGAGAAGGTGTTTTTGTTACCCATATGATTCGGCTCCCCTGAGTCGACGAACAATGGTGTGTGATCGGAGATGCCCCGCGTGAGAGCTTGCACTGTAACAAGAGGGAACTTCTGTTCCCATTCCACGCTGGCGAGAACCCGATCAAGCTTTTCATACGTCGGGTTTGGCAGAGCATTAGCCCAGGTAAATTTTCTACCAGAAAGCTCTATCTCCCTTAGATCTAAGCTTTCAATAATGGTATTGAACATAAATGACCACCTACCGTCAAAGTTATCATTATTTTTCTCCTCTCTCCTCCTAATGATATTGAAATCACCTCCGACCAAAATCGGAAGCTGTTCGGACCCACATATCCGAACAAGATCCGCTAGAAACTCTGGTTTAAGCTCGGGTTGTGCGGCACCATAGACTGCTACCAAAGCCCAGTTGAACCCATCAACTTTAGACCTAACTCGAAACTTAACCGCGAAGTCACCCATTACTACACTCCGGACTTCAAGAGATTCACATCTCACACCCAGTAAGATACCTCCCGATCTACCTCGTGGCGGGAGACAATGCCAATCGAAATCAATACCTCCCACAAGAGAGGAGAGGAACTGCGGTGCAAATTTTCTCTACCGGTTTCCGATAAAGCAATGAAATCTAACCGATGTTCCAGCGAAGCTTCAGCAAGAAACCTTCTTTTAGCCAAGTCCTTCAGACCTCTGTTATTCCAAAAGATTCCTTTCATAGCTCATCATGGAATTTTTTAGCAGTTCGAAACCTAGCACTCCTACGAACTGCAGAATCGGGATAAATCTTTCGTGTCCACTTACGCTTAGGTTTAGTGGGCTCCGTCACCCGGTCCTCATAACCGGGTTCAACGGGACCGCCAGCTGGCTCATCTAAGGGCGCATCATCGCCCTCAGACTCCTGATTAGAAGGTGCTAGATCCGCACATAGATTATTTAGCACTCTAACCCCTAACGCATCAATTTCCGCATCATTCATGGGTTTGACTGCAGCCAAATTACGAATAGTCTCTAAGGCCCTCTCCGCCTCTAAATCTAACATATCATTCACCGAATTGGAAATTTCATTATCAGTAGCGCCTAGTGAAACTCCTAATTGGTTTGCATTATTAATAATCTCCTCAGGAGCAAAATGCAAGAAAGAATTAGATATGTTAACGGACATACCGGCAGAGATCGCAACATCGTGAAGCTTGGCCGCCCTCATAGCACACCGCTGCTGCATATCGTCCACCTCCGGAAGGTCCAGAACGCGAGCACTCATCCGTCTCCCCGTCGAGACCGGGTCTGGGATGCCACCAAAAGCAATAACCTCCTCACGAGAATGAGGAGGCCGCGGGCTCCCAATGCCCTCGGACAAGTGCCCGACGGGTGGGACAAGAGACAGGACAACTGGGGCCACCTGCCCAGTCCCTCCTCCTGCCCCGACCACCGGCTCAGAGCGAAGTGACGAAGTCGCCGATGGGGCGGTCCTCCTGACCGCAGACGAGGATGGGATGTCTGGGGCCTCCTGCCCCAGCCCCCCCTCCCCCGGTGTCATGAGAGACGCGGGTGGCACAACCAGGTCCTGAGGGGAAGGAACCGAGGCCACCTGCCTCGGGCTCCCACACCTAGCGCTGGCAGGCCCCGACGTGGCCGGCACCACCGGCGTCATAACAGGATGGGGGGAGGCCACGACCACCTGCCCTGATCCCCGACCTCCAAGGCCCACCTCGGACGAAGATGCCATTACCGGAATCACGGCAATCAGCGAAGCAGGGGAAAGAGGCGCGACCTCCGGCGCTACAACCCGCACTGCAGATCCCGCAATGTCCAGTATAGGAAGCGTGTGCTCAAGCACATCATCAGTCTCCACCCTATCGCTCCACAGTCTGGGAGGCGCAGAAGCAGGCGCAAAGGACCCAAACCGCAGTGTCGTCGTGGATACCGAATGTGACGGTGTCAGTTCAACCCCGGTCCCCTCCCTAGGCAACTGAGCATCTGGGCGAGACCCGGTCGACCCCTCTCGATCAGACTCGGGTGGCGCCCCCTTGGCTCCTACACCACCATCACTCTCGTGCATATCCAGATCATCCCCAGCAACTCCATCAGCAGGCATCTCAGCGTCCTCAAACTCTATGTCGAGCGGGAATACCTCTCCCCTATAGGTCTAATGTACCACATCAGGCACGAAATCCACATTCAGAACACTCACCAAAATCCGAGCCACTCCATGAGCCCGAGTGAACGCCATGTCCACCCTCTCCGTCTTACCAACCATGATACCCATGCTGGCTACAACTCGAACATCCTGCAGAGGCTTAGATGGGGCCCCAGAGAACCGTAACCAGATCTGCGTAAGCGGCTTTCCTTTAGGTTCCACCTTCGTCCACTCGTGAAACTCCAAGATACACGTAGTACCAGGAACTCTACACAAGCCAAACTCAACAGTTTCTGTAAATCCTCCACAGAAGGAAAATCCACCTTAAAGACATTAGCTTCTACGCTGACCAATTCCCACTGAAAATCCCCTGGTACCAATTCCTGAAGCCTCCGGATAATCTGAGCCTCAGTCACCTCGCCCTGTGTTGCTTTCACAATCCCGGTATTCTGGCCTTGTGGCTCCTCTGGGATCTCCCTCGCAACCGGGGACTCGAAGAACAACAACTCCGCGCAATATAGTCCATACATAGTCAGAGCTGGAGCCTGGTCACGCAAGACCGGGCACTCTCCCGAAGCATGTGTTGGCTTGCCACATGAGTCACACAACTCGGCCACGCACTCTGCAATAAAATGGCCCTTTTCACCACACCGATAACAGAGCATCTTTTCCTTCTTGCGCGCCCACTTGGCTGCCCTCTCAGAATCAGACCTGTCCGATGCCATAGCCACCGCCCCAGGCACAGGAGCCTCAACAGTAGCCAGTGCCGTTACCACCTCCATCGCCTGACCAGTAAGCTCGGTGGACTGAGTGTTATCTGCTTCCATAGCTGTCGCCTCATGGTCAACAGCGGCCGGGGGCGGAGGCTGTCGACGAAACCTCCCACGCCCACCACCCCGACCACCTCGATATCCATGGTAGCCACCTCTCTGGCGGTGCTCTGGGCCGGATGTCCCCTCGACAAAGCCACCCGGAGGCCCAAGGAAAGGTCGCTCCGCTGACCCGTCACCCTGCCAGGCATATCCTCGACCGCCACCCATAGATGAGGAACCACGGTGGTTCCCTTGTCCATACGCATCCACACCGTCATCCCCCCATTGCCCTCGGGGTGGCTCAACGGACTCTGGAACTGTCAAATTTTGCCTCGTCTGCGACAGTCCCGACCGGTTCTGAGCCGGTCTCGCTACGAAGTGCGGCGTGGGAGCTCCCCGAGGCGGTGCAAGACCCTGGGCCGGCACCACAGTGTTTTGTCCAGTCCCAGCGCCCCTGCCCGCAGCCGTAGTTACTGTAGGAGTTGGCGCAGTCGGGCGGTAAGCCGCGGAAGCGCCACGGCCAGCGCCAGCTGCACCGACGCCTCTGGCCTGGGCGTCTATACCCGCGTGCCGCGCGGGCTGTCTGGCAGCCGCATGCACCGGCGGCCGCAGCCCATGTTGTCCGCCTGGCCGCCCAGATGCAGCAGCAGCCCGGCCGGCTCCGCCAGCCGCGCCTGGCGCACCAGTTTGAATGCCGGCAGCGCCCCGTCCAGAGCCTCCCGGCGGTGGCGGCCCGGCTGCTCCGGCCCTGTCCCTGGCCAACTGGGGCGTTGGCGCCGGCGGCGGCAGGCCCCCCGTCCCTCTGCCCGTCATCGCACGAAGGGTGGGGATCCGGCGAGCTCGACCGGAGCCGCACGGAGGGAACAACGGCGTCCCGATCCGGCGAGGCCTAGGGCGCGATACCAGGTCGATCGTATAATACGGGATCTCCTCCGTGCATGCGGCTATACCATCGACTCCTGTGGCGCATGGTCTCGCCTGGGCCTCATACCCAGCGTGCACCGGCCCACATAAGTTGTCGTGAGAAACCGACACAGTTAGCCCACCTCGGCCCAACATGTGGTTCAAACGAGCATGACGAGCTGTGCGGATCCCGATCGACGGGGTCGCATCAGCCGCCGCCGCCGGCGACAATCCGGTCCTCAACCGGCGCACCTGCCTTTTCTTCTTGACGACCTTCCACGAATCCGGATGAATCAAGTCGAAAAGAGTAAGGTTTGGAAGTTGTACCTTAGGTATAGGGCCCTTCCATGGCTTGACTGCCATCGCCGCGGTTCTCCGGTGAACGGCACGGCGCACCATCTCCTTCCTCTCTTCCGGATGTAGCCCGATCCGCGCCGGATCCTCCACCGGCAGAACGGAGTCTATGGTATTGGCCACATCATCCTCGTCGTACCCTGCGTGAAATAAATCCAAGATCAAATCCGATGGAGTAGGCGACGTCGGAGAACCTCCTGGATCCTCTCCGTCGCCGTCCGCATCTTCGTCGTCCGATTCTAGAATAGCCCAGAAACGTCCGCCGACTCCGGTCCGGTCCGCAGGTGCAGGGCGACGCGCTGCGGTCGCCTCGACCGCTGCCTGGGACGTCGCCTGGGACGTCGCCCTGGGAGTCGCCCAGGGAGTCGCCATTCCTCGAGAAAAGAATCCACACAAGACCCTCATGTGCCACCTATGTGTGTATGTAGAAATTTTTGCAAGGCTAAAAGAATGTACAACTCCAAGATGGAGCCCTGCAAAGTAAATAGATAAACATTTTGCTCAGGCAGATTGTGCAGTAATGAGGTAAACCAAATGAGAAATTTGACTTGACACATCGGATAAGGAAGAAGCAAGGTAAATACTATGCATTGATTTCTATGCAGAGTATATATTACATACACATACCATAACTATCATTTATGCTCAGAGGGAGGTGCCACTCAAGGCTTTGACGTCAGAAAGTGGTGGTGCCAATGCAGCGAGTACAAAGATGGAAGAATTTACAACCCTGTGCCTCAGCCTGCACACTGCACAGTAAAACAAAGCCACACTGTTCAGACTTTTGCAATAACAACAAGAAACAAACTGGGGAAATGATCGATGATTAATGGTGGGGATTGTGGATGTATAAAAACAAGGAGTATTTTTTCAAGTTGGACTCTAATAATTAGCAAACCATGTATTTATCTTTTATAATAATCAGCAAACCAAGTTGTTCAGATTGTGCAGTAATGAGGTAATATAAACCAAACGAAACAGAAGGAAATGGTTTCGATTCTTACAAATTTAGGAAAAGGCTAAGGAAGGAACTGGGAAAGAGTAGAAAGATTGAGGGGGAGTATTTGTTTTCGACGTACCTTGGATTGGTCAGGTTCTGACAATCGGAATGGTTCCTATTAGCTTGCGGCACGCCCTCTTTAGTTCCTCGCTGTTGTAATAATGGACATCTAACTTTAGCATTGAACTTGGAAGGCCATTCTTGGGCAGCGACTTGATGGCCTCACAGTATGTGATCTTCAGCTTTTCCAGAGAGCTCGGGAGGCTGTTCGGCAGCGACTTGATGGCATGAGAGAACTCAATCTTTATTTTCTGCAGAGAGCTTGGAAGGCTGGGCAGCGACCGTATGGCCGAACAGCCATTGATTGTCAATTTCTTGAGATTGTTGAGGTTGTGTAGCCCTGCAGGGAGGCGCTGCAGCTTGTCTCCACCGAAAAAAAAGAGCTCCTAGAGGGAAGTGAGGAGCTGAAGGGCCTCCTCTTGCTCCTCTGTCAAGTGCTCCACCTCCGCGTCGAATCTGAGGTCCAACTTGGTGAGAGTGGAAGTGGAAGAGAGGAGGCTGCAGATGGGCCCAGCAAGGACTCCTGCGTAGATTTTAATACACAGATGGAAGAGCTTGCAGGACCGGGAAAAAACCTCTTTGTCATGCGGCCTTGCTGGATGGGAACCAAGGAAGAGATCAGAGTCAGCACGGATCTTTAATGATGTGAGGCTGCCGTGGGCGAGGAGAGGCCATAAGCCCTCGTCTCTTGAGTCCCCCAGTATATCCAAGTCTAATCTGGTGAGATAGGTGAGGTTTGAGAAGGCTTGCATCGTCTCCACGTGCTTCACATCACTTAGGGTGAGGTGTTGCAGGCAGGTCGAGGTCGGGAAAGGGAAAGAAGAGGAGGACGAGGACGAATACGAGGAGAGGAACTCAGGGCATCTATATACAAACAATGTGCGGAGGGAGTGGAGACGTTGGAGGCCTCCTCCTCTTCCTTCTCCTGCTGCTGCTGCTGCTTCTGTGTGGTGGAGTAAGCTCACATTTGGGCAATCCCCTACCGACAAATACTGTAGGTGGGGAGGCAAGAGCAGCAGTCCTTCTGCTGCCACAGCTGTTATTATTTCGTCCTCTCCAACTCTTGTCTGTTGCTTCTGCTCTCCAGAAACAGTTTCTGCGTCCTCCGCCACACCCAACCCACTTATATTCTCACAGTTATGTATCCAAAACCTTGAGAGGTTGGGAAAGAAAGAGAGCAGCAGCGTCAATTCTTTCCAAATAGTTTCACACCTTCTGATCTCGACTTCTTCAACTGGAAACTGGTATACGCCATGACACCGATCACCTTCAACCTGCAGCAAGACGCTGCTTGCACCCTCTATCACGATCTTCTTCAGAGATGTTAGCACCTGGAAGTTATCCAGCGGCAGGGGAGGCATCTTTTTCATACAAAACTCTTCTAGATCAGTCAAGTTGGACAGATTCAACGCACTCCAGAACATGTCAGCCTGACCACCCTTTCCCTCAATGTTTAAGCATAACTTCGATTCTTCATACCCGTACCACAGGCGCTCAACTGAACCCACTTGTTCTACTTCTATATTAGCAGAGCAGGGTGCACGAGTCTGCCAAGGGATGGGAGGCAAGGACTCTAATTTCGGGCAGTCTGCAATGACAAGCTTCTTTAGTCTAGGAAACCAAGCCATTTTCTCCTGCGGCTGTGCTTCACAGCAAGTTGGAGTATGTGAGAACGGCAACTCGATGAGTTCAGAACAATGTCTAATGATGAGCACTTCCAAGTGAGAAAAGAGAGAACAAGGGCCATTTCCAACCCATCTTTTTAGACTAGATATGCCACTTAACCGTAGCGTTTTTAGATTATGGAAGCCTGCAGGTGGGATACTACAACCCTGATACTCTTTACCAAGCTCATTAACCATCCAAATCTCTCCTAAAGGTGGAAGGTTTCTCCAAGACACACCATCCAGACAAAGAGTTTCCAAACATTTAAACGAGAGATTCTCACATAGCCATTTTGGGCATTTAGTGCCCCCATGCCCACTAATGTACAACTCTTCAAGATTGCTATGCGGTACAAGACTGCCTAGAACATTTTCTTCCTTTACAGGATCCTTGTTAGGTCGCCTAACATTCCATCCTAATACAAGTCTTCTTAAGTGGTTCTTATGCAACAGTTTGGATTCGTTTGCTTCCTCTTTGGTTTGCACATTTTCGAGATTATAAATGCGAAGTGATCCTCCAATCTCTGCCAATGGCCCTAGCTGGCTAAGTTCAAAACCATTACTCTCCTTTCCCACTCTAAATAATCCCAACTCCTGAATGAATTTTAGTTTTCCCACCCCATAAATGTCAGAATGAAACTGAAGCTTTTCTTCTGGCACAAGAAAATGACGCAATTTCACAAGGTTCCTCATATGTTTAGTTGAAAAAACACAATGCTCCACATTTTGTAGATCAATGACCTCCAAATGATACAATCTAACTAGCGCATTTGGTAAGCACAAGTCATATCCCGACTTGATCCTTAGGTAGCGAAGATGGACAAGTTTTGAAAGGTTCTGCAATATGTCCTCCAAATTATACCATGCTTCGGACAAAAATATGACGCGAAGGGTTGTAGCTTCCTTAAACAATCCACCTAAAGTTTTGGCAAAGCTTTCATGGTAATCACCAAATAACATTAAAGTACGTAGGTGTTCAACTTTCAGCCGCTTATCTAGTGCACGTAAATTTCCATCGCAGTCTTCGAAAGACATCCTATCCTTTACATCCGTGTCATCTATGGTTATAGACAAGTGACGTACACACGGGGGGATTTCTATGTGCCTCATGCTAGAACTATAGATGCTAAGACATTCATATGATGAAACCTTCACTGCTAACTCATGCAGTAAGTCATGGATGACATAATAAGGACGTCCATCTTCCTTTTTATTCATTTTGAAAAATCCATGATTTACCAAGTCTGTTAAATAGCACAGTCCAACATCTTCAAGTCTTTTTCTCTTCTGGTCACGTGAATGTAAAATATCTAGTCCAATCCAAAAGTGAACCAACTCTTTGCTACCAAATTCATAATCTTCAGGAAACAAACCGCAAAAAGAGAAACATTGTTGTAAATGGAAAGGAAGATTATCATAGCTGAGCTTTAAAGCTGGCATAATATCATTATCATTGCTTTCCGATTCCCATTCTTTACTTTCCAGAACGCCTGTCCAGTGTTTCAATGTAAGTTTGTTTCTTAGTAATCTACCAACAGTTTTTGCCGCAAGAGGGGAACCTTTCAGCTTGTCCACTATTTTGCTGCCAACTTCGGACAATTTTGGATGGTTAACCCATGGTTTTTGGTCACCAAACACACATTCTTCAAAGAAAGACTGAATATCTTTTTGACATAATCTGCCCAATTCTAGTGAGCATTCAGTTGTCTTAACCAGGTTTGCTACCTCGGGTATTCGAGTCGTGACTATAACCATGTTACCTTTTGCCCCGTCTTTCTTAAACAAATTTAATAGTTTTTCCCGCTCATTCTCATGATGTGTCCACACATCATCTAAGACGAGTAAAACCCTCTTTCCTTTTATTCTTTGCATGATAAGTTCTTCGTCACTACAATTTTTGTTTTCATTGTTAACTCCGGGGATCTTTTTCACAATATCTTTTGTCAGCCTATTCGCATTAAAGTCGAATGAGACACATACCCAAATGGAAACCTGGAAATGGGTCTTCATCTGTTCATATATGTGTTGTGTGAAAGTTGTCTTCCCAATACCCCCGGGTCCAACAATTGGGAGCACAGTGAGTTCACGACATTCACCATTAACAATTTTCTCAATAATCTTTTTTTGGCTACCCCTCCCATATAATTTAGGCTCTATGATTTCTGGGGTGGTTTTGGCTCTGTTCATTACAGCCTCTTGTCCAAGGGTACGACTCGAGCCCAGTAGCTCCAGATTAAGAATGGTGGAGACCATAGCACATACGGGTTTCAGCTGTTCTACGATGTCCCTTATTTTTGTAGACATTTCTACCCGATCAAACTTTAACTTTGGTATTTGCGGGGCATGATTCCTCTGCGGTGCCTTGGGGGCCAGCCAAGCGCCACAAAGAAATCGCTGCCCATTTCCACACGTGTTGGTGGATTCCAACATGCCCTTGTTAGGATCATCATCATGGACGGATGGAAAAGAATAGCATGGGAAGTGTTTACCGACAGCGTGGGCAGCCTCATGAGCGCTGGAGGCAACCTTTGGCATGCATCTGCCGTGAATCTGGCTGGTGGGTGATGGTGGTGAGGAGCTAATCTCATGACCTCCACAAAAGCGGAGACCTGAAAGGTATCCGTTTTTTCCACCATCGTCTTGCTCATCCTTCCTGGCAGCACGCGAACACGCCGGTAACTTGAGCTTATTCACACATGCTCTCGCCGTGTGGCGAGCATTGAGGGCGAGGTCTTGGACGAAGCCTGCAGCATGCGCATCGGCAGCATGGTAGGTGCTGTCGAGCTCATCTTGGATGCGGAAGTAGTCGAGCTCGTCCAGCACATCCTCTGCTCCATACGCGAGGTGCCGCAATTTGTCTAGCAGCTCGCCCAGGGCAGGGTTGTGGATCTCCCTACCCCGGACGTTGTTCAGCATCGCCTGCGCGTACAGAAGCTGCATCTTCAAGGCCTCCATGTTGGATCCGAGCATGGAGCTTGCACCCCATGCCTCCAGCACGCCTCCGGACAATGGGCTTAGCGCCTTGCCCACCACCCAGCTAGCTGCGGAGATGCCAACTGTCTCCATCAGTCCCGATTGATATTGATGTGTTAGCCTGTGGTGTAATCCTGCATGAGATCAGTCCCGGGAGTACAAGATTACGCGCAATATTGGAGAAGAAAGCCGTAGAATCCTGAAATCAGATTAATGCCGCAGGAGAACAGGGCATATATGTCACGTAATGTACCAGAGGCTGGCCGGCTGTGCTCCCAGTAGTGCTCTATTGCACTGATGCTGCGAGAGGAGGACTAGCTAGAAGAAAGGTCAATGGTGGAGTGCTGGGAGGAGAGCCATCTAGCAATGTCCCTTCTGTGAACCAGGGCCGAAGAAATCTAAAGGCATCACAGCTTCACAAGGCCAGCTGTGCTCTGACCTTAATTAGCACCACATGGCATGTCTCTCTGCTTTCATCCTGACGTAGACTTCCTACCCACCTTGATTTTTCTCAGGACAATCAGTCAGAGCATCCAACGAAAACCGTACTGAGATGATGCCGAAGGGGGCGCTAGCAGTTAAGTGCCACATTGCTTGTGCCCGCGTGATAAGATAGATGCAACAACTGCTGAGTGTGCAGCCAGCACACGTCTTCAATTCTAGTTGTCCTGGCGAATCAACCTGTGGTTGAGTTGGTTAGGTGGACAGTGGTATCCCCAACCCATCAGGGTTCAAATCCTGATGCTCGCATTATTCCTGGATTTATTTCAGGATTTCCGGCGATGCGCTTTCAGTGGGAGGAGACGTTCCCGTCGACGACGAGGCACCTACGGTGACTTCGTAAATCTCAAGATGATATGCCGGCTCAGTCTCTCGGAGGTGCTCATAGGGGTAGGGTGTGCGTGTGTGCGTTTATAGGGATGAGTGTATGCGCGTGTATATGAGCGCTTGTGTCTGTACTGATGCTCAAAAAAAAAAATTCTAGTTGTCCTGAATCCCAACCGCATTTTGTACCTGATCAGCAGAGCGGTTGCTTTCAGTGGATGGTGTGGCAATAAACACACCTCAACGAAAGCGCGGCAACCACCTTTTCCAGCTTCTGGTAATCCCAGCAAGACTGGGAACGTGTTCAGAGGTGATGGATGGTAAGGGATAACTGGCCTCTTCTCAGGGCATCAAAGACAAAGGCATATATTTTGCCTTTTTCCCGTTTCACTTATTTATTTATGGTGGTTCTCTCATCCTTGAATCCGGTTAGATGGACTTGATTTTTAGCCCATCCGGACACATGCAAGCTTGATAGATAGATGATGAAGTACCAAAGTGCTGCAAATGAGAAAAGGCGCAGTGTTCTCTGCAGTCTCTAAACCAATTAACTTACGAAATTTAGAAACGAACGCATGTATATCCAACAAAACACAAACTGAACCTTTATGCAAAACACAGACACACACACACACACACACAAACTGAACCAGCTTAGTAGAAGAAAAAAGATCTATCTTGTATGAAAACCGCGTCATTTCAAATTACATCGACCTTTGGTAGAAGAAAAAGGCATTGGATGACTATCTCATGACTCTCTAAATACAACTCAACATACTATCCCTCAAGACACCAAACAGGCGTAAACACATCATGTGACATTGATATGTGCTAGCTAAGCACCTTTTTGTTATAGGAAAGTTTTTCGAATAAACAATCAGGTCATTGCTGAAGCCTGAAGGTCCAAGCATCTCAACGAACTCGAATTAACAATGGCGTACTCCACAATAAATGGTGTGAGCTCAGCTTTCGGATCAAAACTCCTACTCACTAATTAATAAATACTGGAAACACCTCAGCATGGAAGAAGGCAGGCTTGTGTCCAGTAATCAAATGTTTAAGCATCAAAATATGCAAGTCAAAAGTTACTCAGTCAAATGAGCAAATACCAGTGTAAAAGATCACTTTGCTCGGAAAAACTACTCATCTATGATATGGAAATTGTACAATCCCTTCATTGTTCCTCCTTCCTGATAGAAATCTTGCCGATAATTAAAATATGAATTCTGAAATTCCATTATGCAATGCAAAATCAGTCGCAAGCATCCAACGAAAATAGTACTGAGATGATGTCTACGCTAACAGTTGAAGCATCATGATTGCTTGTGCCCGTGCAGTATGATGAGATGCAACGACTGCTGAGTGTGCAGCCAGCGCACCTCTTCAATTCTAGTTGTCTTAAGTCCCAACAGCATAGTACCTGATCAACGGAGTGGTTCCTTTCAGCAGATGGTGTGGTGGGCACCGTGGCAATAAACACACCTCAACCACATCAGCCTGCTCCACTTATTTCATCCATATCACAGTTCACAACTACTAGATACAAAGCACGGCGACCACATGTTCCAGAAGCTGGTTCCAGATTCTGGTAATCCCAGCGACACTACATAGTGTTCAGAGGCGATGGGCAGTGAGAGATTACTGGCCTATTCTCTGAACATCAAAGAAAGGGCATAGACTTGGCCTTCTCCCATTTCAGCTGTCTGGGCAAATTCTGACCAGTTACTAGTTGTTTTGCCGGTTCTGTCGTCCTTGCAGTAAGCAGGCCTTCAACTAACGTGTTTCGGAACTTCATGAAAATACCGGAAAGTACTGCAAGTGAGAAAACATAATGTTATTTACATACCGACATTTGTTTACAATGCTTCAGGCTACAAAGTTAGGTCTTGAGAAGACGGAAGCAAACAAATTATGAAGAAAGGCTGGAACACATTTGTGTGCTAGTAGGAGCTGCATATGCACCTGGTCAGTAGGTATCTGTGATCACATGATAAAAAAATGTTATTTACATACCGTACTGTATGAAGTGAACAGGTGGTTGAATAATGTTAAGAGCATGCATGATCTGAAGGATGAAGTTGCAATGTCACAATACAACAGACTAACAAGGCAATCATCATGCCAAGTGTGGCACGGAAGCAACAAAACACAACAATAAGGATGGAGCAACATTATCCCCCTTTAATATAATAAAAATGGTAAAATATTTTAAATTAACACAGGCAGAAGAGCAAGAAATAAAAGAAGTACTGTAAATAGAATAACCAGTAAGATCTTACATCAGAAAGTTCAGACAAAAGCAAAAAGAAGAAGAAAAAATACAGGCAGAAAAATGTGTCTAAACAGCCCGCAAATGAAGGTGCTTCTGTTAGTATTTGAAGGAAAAAATCACGTGTGAAGGAAAAGGAGGCCAAGCGAGAAGTGAAATAGAAGGGGTCATATGCATCAAGGCTGACTTTCATAGGGCATACTGGGTTGAAACGAAATGCGTCTCACAATCTTCTGCATTTCACATGCACAGAGGATCTCTTCACAGAGCACACAGAGTTGAAAATGTAAATATATATGTAAAGAATTTTTGGAAGAAAAAGAAATTCCAGAGCTACATATGCATCGCATAATCCTTGTTATTTCAGGAAATGCATCTCATACGCCTTGATATTTTAGGAAATCTCATTCTTACATTGACTAAATTTGGGAGAAAAATAAAATGTCACAACCTCCTGGGCATGATCTGGCCCCGAGAAGCTCTCCGAATGCTGATGATACAGAGAGAGAAGAAACAATTGTAAGGTTACTGATTAATCTGTCAAGGGCAGATATTTGAACGAAATAATGAACTGGGAAACCTTTCAAACTAGAGCAAGAGTGGATAACCTAGCTATTTCCAGAACCTGTAAAATATGCTGAACTTCCATCTCAGCAAGTCCAGCAAACTACGCACAAAAGATATTTTGAACCCAAAAAGAGAGAGAGAGAAAAGAAGAGTGAAGTGAATTGATAATACATTATTAACTAATTTAGAACAGCTCTGCTCAGCTTCACGCTAGAAGGCATCGAGTGAATGAGCGAAACGAGAAAGACGAACGAACGCCTCTGGCTCTGGGCCCACCTACGAGGCCGGCCGGGGAGACAAGGGCTTGGAGGGAGATGCGCTCACGGAGTAGCGTCGGATTAGGAATCGGGGGCGGCCGAGGAGGCGGAGGCCGTAGCTGCCGTCAGCGGCGACGGTCACCGGCGGAGGCATGGGCGGCAGCCGCCCTTGTCGCCGACGAGTGGAGTGGGTTACAGAGAGAGAGAGATTGGGAGAGTGTGGGCTTTTGCCCATAGGGCTTACTGAAAGGCCGAGTGGAAAGCCCAAGTAAACGAGCCCACGTTCTTGTTGAGCGCAGAGCACCTCGTCCTTTTCCACTAAAACAAAACCCCACTATAGCCCCTAAAAAAACTAACATCCCACTGTACCCCTAAAAAAACTACTCCCTCTGTTCACTTTTATAAGACCTTGAAGATATTTCAGACAATGTGCAAAACAGCCCATTTCGAGTTGTTTGAAACGACTTACAAAAATGAACGGAGAGAGTACCAACCCTCTAATATATTTTTATCGGAAATGATAAATCCCGTACATTCGGATTTTAAACATGACAACCCGAACGTTTTTCATGGCAACTTTAGTTCACATGAGGTTGGCAAACATGGCAATATTCTGACAAAAAAATGAACTAGGACAAAGTTGTCATGTTTTAACAACTAAAGTTGTCACCTCATGTCAACTAAAATTGCCATGAAAAATCATTCAGGGTGACATGCTCAAAATCCGAACGTTTGGAATTTATCAGGGTCCTTTTTTATTTGAGCAGAAAAAAATCATCTAAAAACCCCACTAATGGTTAACTTGTAAAAAACACTAGTCTTTTTTCCTAAAAAACAGCCCACTGGTGTGATGCTCGTAGCAGAATTAGTTGCAGCAACATGCAGCACAGACAACTTTCTAAAAAAGCTTTCTACAACATCTTTGATTTTTCGCATGTTACATTCTGCAGCGAACAACTGTGCCATCCAAGAATGGATTTCAGTCTGAAGATATCACAAAACAAATAAATGCGTACAAAAAAAAGGAAGAAAGTGAGGACAAGAACAAATAACTACAAGGTATATATTTCATCTAAAAAACTCTCTTGATTCTGCTAAAAGAGGAATCTCAATTTTAGTGCCCCATGCTGACTACACACATGCTCCCACATGGGAACAAGATGTGAAATGCCACTGGTAGTGATAGAGATCAGTGCTCCATTGCAATTGAGACACTCATTTGTTAATTGCATTCACCCCAACTTGGTCCTGCAGCAAGTTACTTCCAAACAACAGACGACTCCAGGTTATTATGACCGCACCACACACGTGCAGCGCATGCACCCCTGTAGCATGTTACACAATCAGATGATGTGCTTCTTCGCAGGTAGAGAGCAAAACTATCATGAAAACACCCCGGCCCAATGCTTCGAGAGCCCGCGTTTCTAATTTCAAGTCAAAGGGAAAATCGGTGAAGCATTTTAGGAGCTTTATTTATGCTTTTGGCACAACAAGCAGGCTCATGACGTACGACGATGTTGCAAAGAATCGCGTGACTGAAAATACATGCACATACTGGAACGAATGAATAATGAAAATTTGGGTTATTAATGGCCGCAATTCAATCGATGCTCCCTGATGAACCACCCCGGCCCTAGGATGCTACTTCTTCAGTACGTAATAAGGGCCCAAAAACTAACCCAAATCTCACAGGATCTCGCCTGGACAAGACAAGCACCCTCATACCTTTGCCCTGCTGACAATACAAGCAATAGGTGTGGTGTGTGTCCAGACTCCAGGTCATGGCTGTGCATACAGCAAAACCGTGCGTACCTTCTGCACTCGAATCTTGTCTTGTAAACACAAATCACAGGATTTATTTTCCTCAGAAAAGAAAAACAACATGGCAACCAATGGTTGGTTTAGATTGCCAATTGGGTATCAAAAGGTAACCAGGAAGATTCCGCAGTGAACCAGAAGTGACACCCAAGCATAGGTTCAGATATGAAGATACTATTGCAAAGAACTGCATCTCATTTCACTGAATATAAATGTCCACACTGAGAAAACAAATGAATTTTTTGCCCTGTTTTCGTACCACCGATCGAAACCTGCTACACAGGTTGGAGCTACAAGGAAAATAGTAGGTGTGAAAAAAACATTCTCGCTTCCTTGTAGCATTATCAGGGAGAAAGTGGCTACAAAGAGAAACAAAAGGTATATATGATTCATCTCAGGCCTCTTCCTTTCTGGGTCTTCCCTCGAGAAAAGAGGAGAGTCTCCAATCGCGGCCAGATGATTTAGGCTCTTGATTCAACTTTCCCACGTGCTTGTGAAATACCTGAAAGCTTAGCATAGCTAGATTGCGAACAAGTGCTCATGTGCAAACAATTATTAAAATCCTCATGAGCTTCGGGCAGGGACTCTTCCCACAAACTTGTCAAAGTAGCAAGCTAACAATTGAGCACACACTTAAATAACTACTCTTATTCATTGCCAGTAGGGAATGGATTTCATTTTTTGAGAGTAACCAGCATAAAAAATATAGCTATGACAGTTTTTGAACACCAATCACTTGGTTGTTTGACTTCAATGTCAAGAACAAAAAGAAACAGGAGCAGCCAACAAATTTATTCCTGTCTGAACCTTCCAAGAGCAGGTATCTAGTGATATTACCTCATCATGATCCGGAATTACTCTCATCACACAATTACAGTCCTCACTGGCCAGTGGCCGAAGTGTTTTCCATCTACTTTATATTTGTGGAAAGCTTATCTGGATCTTGTTAAGGTAATTCAAAAATATATAGCAAATCTGAAATCTAGATTGCAAAGCTAAATAAGAGTTCAACTCTAGTACAAAGAAGTCTCCACATTCCAGTCATTGGAAAAGGTAGTATCAGGGTATGTGGGAGGGAATGGACTCATGCCAAAGAAATGATTTGAGAGGCCTATGCAATGTAAGGTGATCCCAGGATGTGAGTGATGTTCCCGTTATCGATATGCATAGGTAGTAGTTGGATTAATCTGCACATGAATATGGAAGCGCTGCTGGCTATTTTGTCCTGCCTGAGAATGAACCCTTTCATCTTTTGCATGGTGCTCATCTCTCTTTTTCTTTATTTCTTTTTTTTCATTTGTATCTAAGAGAGGAATCAATGCTGATGAATATAGCACTTCATAATAATGAATTTTTCAGGTTGATGGAAATAAAGCGCTTTAGAGCGTTCTCGAACTTTGATGACTGTGCTCATGGAATAATCAACTACTATGGAATACCCAGTGCGGAATGATGCACTATATAGGTAGGTATGATGTGAACAAATGGAAGACAATGCTTTAATTTCCGGGATTTGTATATGTACACCGGCAATGTTCATGATATCCTTATGAAGGAATGCAATGTCGTGTGAAGAGGCTAGGAAGTGTAAGTTACGCGAAGAGAATGACCGGCTTTGAAAGACTTCAGAATAGAGGAACATCAAACTTAACAATACGCACTAAAAATATTCAAATTGCAATAATCAAGGCTCATGGAATCTGCTCTATTTTTGGCATTGGTGGAATAGAAAAAATACTCCAAATCAAGAAGAGAATAAAATCACCTTCACCATACTCAACTCAGCAGGTTCTATGAATAAAAATTAGCAAGCTCAAGTCTTTTTGCTCAATCAATGTTCATCAATCACCTAGTAACAAGTGTTCTCTACCTTTACGACTATATGTACCAACTGAAAACTCTCTTGTGTTATTTAATTCAGCATGGCAATGAATTCAGAGATTATGAGCGTGCTCAAAAGCTAGACTGCCAACCTATCAAGAAAGCAGCAAAAGTTCTCTAACCGAGGTCTCATGAGACAATAAGAGTTTGACAATTGCACATTGAATACAATCCAGGATAGCTAAGGCGGTCATGAATTTCGGCACGCGGTTGCTAACCTTTCCGCAGACCTGTTGCTGCTTCATTGTTGAATTCCAAAGTTGTCCACGGGCCACATCTGTCAAGCAACCAAGAAGCTTAGTTAGTTCAATCTAAAAGGTTTGGAACTTAAGATAAATACATAAGTTGTCTTTTAGACTTCTATATGGATGCAAAAGGAGAACATCAGCCATACCAACTGATAACAACAGGAGATCTGAATTAGCTGCGCACAAGCATTGATCTGGTACGAGGGGTGTTCTTGTAAAGTTCCTGCATTCATTAAATTTCGTTAAGCAACAACAATTATGATGAACGCCAGAACACCTTCTATCAACATCGGTTTAGCACCGAATTTATAAAACTGCAGACCTTAATTTCAGTAGAAAGTCACTGGATCTCCTTGCTTCCATGTTCCACCATTAATGCCATATGGTGATCTTTTGGCCATCACAGCCAAATAACCCAAGCACACTATCAAGTCAACATGAGAGACGGCCATATTGTAAATGCAAAGTATCTAGAGAGCAACCAGAATGAGCAGAAGAACACCTGCACAGGAAAGAAAAATGTTGAGTACATGATAAATTTCGTGAGTGAGACAAAGGAACTTTGAAAAGGTATTAGCTCTATTCGATGAACAGATTGAATTTGCCCATACTAACCATATATATTTATGGATTTTAATGTAGGATGAAGATACCACACAAGACCCTCATGTGCCACCTATGTGTGTACGTAGAATTTTTTTGCAAGGCTAAAAGAATGTACAACTCCAAGATGGAGCCCTGCAAAGTAAATAGAATAAACATTTTGTTCAGGCTTCAGATTGTGCAGTAATGAGGTAAACCAAATGAGAAATTTGACTTGACACATCTGATAAGGAAGAAGCAAGGTAAATACTATGCATTGATTTCTACAGAGAGTAAACTGTGATATTACATACACATACCATAATTATCATTTATATTCAGAGGGAGGTGCACTCAAGGCTTTGATAATAAGAGTTTGATAATTGCACATTGCACATTGAATACAATCCAGGATAGCTAAGGCGGTCATGAATTTCGGCACGGGGTTGCTAACCTTTCCGCAGACCTGTTGCTGCTTCATTGTTGAATTCCAAAGTTGTCCACGGGCCACATCTGTCAAGCAACCAAGAAGCTTAGTTCAATCTAAAAAGTTTGGAACTTAAGATAAATACACAAGTTATCTTTTAGACTTCTGTATGGATGCAAAAGGAGCACATTGGCCTTACCAGATTTATGTACTATGTACAGCAAGAAGATACAACACAAGATCCTCATGTGCAGACTTTGTATGGACGGGGAGGATTCAACAAGGCAAAAAAGTGTATAACTCCCAAGACAGAGAACCTGTAAAGTAGGTCAAAACAGTGTGTTCAGATTTTGCGGTTATGAGGTAAATCAAATGCAAAATATGACTTGACGATGTTGGATATTGGGATGAGGGCAGACAGCGAAGTTTTTTTTTACCTTGGATCAGTCTAGTACCCTAGTATGAATTTCAGGATGATTCCTGATTAACACCTGTTCTAGCTCCTCAGTGATGCAACATGGTGCTTTGTTCTCGTAAGTCAAAGCCAAAACAAGCACTGAGAGCATCGCTGTTGTACAACCTATTAATGTTCCATGCTAACACTGTTTTCACCGCTCAAACGGTCCTTTGTCAAAACTGCGATGTTCTGAAACTGCTGCTCTTTGCAAGATCCCTGCATCCAGTGCTCCTCTGAACTAACACTGAAGTACAAATTTCATGTTCAACCTTGCGTGACTCTGTCTATCGACATGATGAAGAGATGAGACTTTCTCTTCTCCCTTCACTTGTTTCCTTAACAAACACAAGGAAACCTGCAGCAAAAAACAAATGGTGAATCTGAGGGAACAAAGAACTAGTCCTGTGCTATGTCAAAAAGGAAACAAGGTAAGTTTTGAGAATAATTAAAATTCCCCATGATCTCTGGACAGATACAAATAGATACATTATCCTCAGATCAGGCTAACAAGGTTAATTTTGCACAGCCGGAAAAAAAAACTCACTTGTGTGTATTATTCTGCTGGGAACACACTCTCGTATTTGGTGTATTGACCAATTTACAAAAGCATAATGGTAATAATTATCCAGTTGAATAGACAGTCCCTTCAATTGTAAGTTACATACTCGTATTAATAAAAACCATGCGCTCAAGAGCAGTGATTTAAAGTAATAGAAGTGGGAGCAATTTTTATCAGACAGATAACTGTAAGCAGATACTTTTCAGACAATTTGCAGGTACCTACCATGTATTATGTACATGAAGAAAATATCACATTGGACCCTCATGCGCCACTGTCCATGTATGGAGAGAATTCCACAGAGAGACCAGCTGCATGGTTGGTGGAAACAATCAATGTTCAGAATAAGAGGTAGGCCAAACCGAAAGGAAAAATGAGTAGGCGTTTGTGGGATCAGGAAAAAAGTAAGGGTAATGGTGGAAATCGGGAATAGGTACGAGCAAGGAAGTGTCTGTTACCTTGGATTAGTCATGCGCCACTGTCCATGTATGGAGAGAATTCCACAGAGAGACCAGCTGCATGGTTGGTGGAAACAATCAATGTTCAGAATAAGAGGTAGGCCAAACCGAAAGGAAAAATGAGTAGGCGTTTGTGGGATCAGGAAAAAGTAAGGGTAATGGTGGAAATCGGGAATAGGTACGAGCAAGGAAGTGTCTGTTACCTTGGATTAGTCTAGCTCCCGCTTGCGCAGGATCTGGGGAAGGGTCCGACCACTTTGGGTCTATTGTACGCAGCCTTTCCCTACATTTCTGTAAGAGGCTGTTTCCAGGACTTGAACCCGTGACCTCATGGTCACAAGGCAGCAGCTTTACCACTGCGCCAAGGCTCCCCTTCTGTTACCTTGGATTAGTCTACGATTTTCGGGATGGTTCCCATTAACCGCCTGCACTGCTGCTTTAGCCCCTCGTTGCCACAAAGGCTGACATCTAATTCTTGCAGTGAACTCGGGAGGCCTTCCTTGGGCAGCGACCGGAGTGCTGGACACCACCAGATCCATAATCTCTTGAGGTGTTGCAACTTGTTTAGCCCTGCAGGGAGGTGCTGCAACTTGTTGCATCTCCAAAACCTGAGTTTCTGGAGCAAGGTGAGGTGGTGAAAGGCCTCCTCCTGCTCCTTTGTGAAGCGTGCCATCTCTCGGTTCGCATCAAAGGACAACTCGGTGAGGGAGGAAGAGAGGAGGCCACAGAGGGCGGGCGCACCGAGGAAGCCCTCGATGCCATCTGTCTCGAGACTCTGTAGTTTGGATTCTGTCCTCCTATTCTGCTCGTCCTGCATCCCCCACATGGGGTCCCACCAACCAAAGAAATTGGGGCTTCCTTCGACTATTAATTGGCTGAGGTTGCCCCGAGCAAGGAGAGGCAACAGGCCCTCGCATCTTAAATCCTCTCCACAACGAGATATGCATAATCGGGTGAGAGAGATGAGCTTTGAAAGGGGCTCCATTGTCTGCACGCCCTTTACGGACGTAAGTTGCAGGTCCAGCAGGGAGGAGGGAAAAGGGTGGCGAAAAGAGCAATCTTGTAACTCAAGGGTAGTTAGGGCTTGGAGGGCATTGAGGGAATTAACTACCACACCACCATATCTGATGACCAACGCCTGCAGAGAGTTGGAGAGATGTGCAGGGAGGAGCAACAGCCCATCATCATCCACCGTGTGCTCCACCTCTACTATTTCTTGCTGCTCATCTTTTGCATGTGTATCATCCATTGTAACATCTAAAGAGGTTGATGATGATACTACTGGTACTGTTGTTTGCTGCAAATCCACCCCCACAGCAAACTGTGTTATGTTTCCACAACGATATACTTCTAGTTTGGATAGCTTTGGGAGGTGAGATAGGAAATGTGTCAGTTCCTTTCCACTAGAACCAGAGCTCCAAATTTCAATGGACTCAATAGGATGCTGCCACTCGACACCACTCTGACCTCCTGATGCCACCACCCCAAGATTTGAAGACAATGCCCACAATTTCTTCAATGAGGTTAGCATTAGAAAATACTTCAGGTCCAAAGGTGGGCAATTTTTTATCTTCAACTCCTGAAGTTCTGTTAGTTGACTGAATAGTAACAGCTGATCTAAGCTATGCATACCACCCTTTCCAGTAATTCTCAATGCTACTCCAGAAGATAGTTTCGTGTAGTCTAACTGGTCTGGTAGCTTTGATCCCACACCACTTATTGAGACATAGCTCAAAGTATGAGTCCAAGGGATAGGAGGCAGTAGCAAGACTTCAGGGCAATTTTCTATACTGAGCATTTGTAGTTTGGGAAACCAATCTATGTTCCAGTCTTGTTTCAGTGGGTAAACATTGTGGCTTGAACATGGCAACTCCAAGAGTTTAAGGCAGTCTCTAATAGTCAGTTCTTGCAAACAAGGGAACAAATGAGTGGCCCGTGGTACCCATTTTTCAAAGTTTTCTAAGCCGATGAGTGTAAGCTTTACTAGCTTGCAAAAGCTTTGCTCTAGAGCAAACTCCTTTATTGTGGCAATATGCTCAACTGTTAGTTCACAAAGATCCCACATCTTTCCCAGAGAAGGAAAAACATCCCAAGAAACACCAACGAGACAAAGAGACTGTAGAGCCTCAACAGCAAGCTTATCACCCAACCACGTTGGACAAGAAGGACCTCTGTGTCCACCAATGCACAACTCTTGAAGATTTCTATGTGGTTGAAGGCTCTCCAGAACCACTGCTTCCACATCGGGTTCAATATCGGACTGTTCACTATCCCAATATAATGTTAACTTGTGCAAGTGGTTCTTGTCTATCAGTTTTGCTTCAACTGCTTTGTCTTTGGTGTGTATTTTCTCAAGGTTATAAATCCCAAGCTCTCTTATCTCGGTGAGATGCTCTAGTTGATTTAGTTCAAACCCTTCACTTTCTTTATTGACTGCAAAAGCCTTTAGCTCCTGTAAGAGTTTTAGTTTCCCCACATTATGAATACCAGAATGAAGCTCATTATGTTGGGCAAGAAAATGGCACAATTTTGCAAGGTTACTCATGTCTCTAGGTAAAAGAAATGAACCAGCCCATTTTTGTAGATCCAAAATCTTCAAATGATAAAATCTAGATAAGGTTGTTGGTAAATGCATCTCGCGTATAGAAGTCCCAAGCTTTAGGTATCGTAGGTGGAGAAGTGATGAGAAGTTATGCAACATGGATTCCAGGGGATATGATAATGTGGGCAAACAAAGAACACGGAGAGCATTTGCTTCCATGAACAGATCACCAAATATGTTGACAATGCTTTCATCTTCTCCTCCAAATATAATTAATGTTTGCAAGTTTTCAACCTTCAATTTTGTCTTAAGTTTCCTCAACTCACTCTTAAAGTTCTCATCAGTAATTCCATTACTATCATCTAGACCATCTATTATGATCGACAAGTGGCGGATAGATGGCTGAATTTCTACTGACCTTATATTTGAGTGATGCAAACTAAGATATTCATGAGATGCAACCTTCAAAGCTAAATCATGTAGCAGGTCATGGATGATATAATATGGATCCCCGTCAGTTTTATCTTTTTTGAAAAATCCGTTGTTGACCAAATCATTTAAACTGTCCAGACCCACATCTTCAACTGTTTTATTTCCACCACCAGGATGTAAAATATCTAACCCTATCCAGAAATGAACGAGCTCTTTGCTGTCAAACTTGTAATCTTCAGGAAACAAAGCACATGAAGAAAAACATTGCTGCAGATGAAAAGGCAGATAATCATAGCTAAGTTTCAGTGCAGGCATGATGTCACGCTCACCGGTCTGCATTTCCCATTCTCTACTTTCTAGGACTCTTGTCCAATGATACACATCAAGGTGGTTCCTCAATAATCTACCTACAGTTTTTGCTGCAAGAGGGGATCCCTTAAGCTTTTCTGCTATCTTATCTCCAATCCCATGTAACACATGATGGTCCTTTTGTGACTGCTCATCACCAAAAATGCATGCATGGAAAAAGTCCCTAAACACACCATGTTCTAAACCCTCCAGAATTATTGAACTATCAGTTGTTTTAACAATTTCTGCTATGGCTGGAAAACGAGTTGTAACTAGAATTACGTTACCCTTTGCATGTCCTTTTGTAAGTGGTACTAAAAGCCTTTTCCAGTCCTCAGATTCACACTTCCAAATGTCATCTAATATAAACAAAAACCTTTTAGAATTTAATCTTTGTTCAATCAACTCTTCTTCTCTACCCTTTTTTTCACCTTCCACACTAGGTAGAGCTTTTTCAATCTCTTCAGTCAGCTTACTAACAATGAAATTCTGAGACACACATATCCAGACTTTGACCTGAAAATGTTTTTGCACTTCTTGGCTATGATATATGTGTTGTACGAGCGTTGTCTTCCCTATGCCACCTGGACCAACAATGGGCAAGATAGTTAGGTCCTTGCCACTATATTTATCGTGAGTGATACTATCTATGATTCTCTTCTTTGCAGGTTCCCTCCCATACAATGTTGGCTCTACGATGTCAGAGGTGGTGGTGCGAGGACTCTTGGCAATGCTTGGGGCACTATGGCTAGAACCCAGCAACTCTAGGTTAAGAATGGTTGCAACCTTTGCACACACGGGCTGCAGTTGCTCTACAATAAACCTCATTCTTCTAGACAGATCCACCCTATCAAACTCCAGTTTTGGTGTTCCTTTCACATGCTTTTTCTGGGATACCTTGTGCTTGCAGGCACCACAATTGATTGGCATGACAGAACTATCATCATCATGGGTTGGGAGGGATGGGCAATGGAGGAGTTTACCGACATGACGAATGCTGTTGCAAGCAACAGAAGCAAGCTTACGCATGCATCCGCTGACCTCTTTGCCTGCCTGCTGGTTATGTGGCGCTGACAAGAAGTTTCCGCGTGCACTCTGCCGCTTGGCGCATGGCCAAGCGCAGCAGAGTACTTGTTGCCTTGTATCTTCTTCTCTTGGCTCGCTTGGATGAGCACGACTAGTCGCACGCGAGCATGGACAGAAGCAGAGCAGTTTCCCAGCAGCTCTAGCGGTGTGATGAGCGTTGAGGAAGAGGTCGCACATGCATCCCTTGTCGTGCTCGTCAGCAGCATCGTAAGTACCCTCAAGCTGGTCCTGGATGCGGAAGTAGTCGAGCTCGTCCAGCACGTCCTCGGCGTTGTACGCGAGGTCCCGCAGCTTCTGCAGCAGCACGTTGAGTGCAGGATTGTCAATGTCCCGGCCACGGGTGTTGTTGAGCATCCCCTGCACATACAGGAGCTCCATCTTTAGTGCGTCAATGTTGGGGCCGAGCTCCTTGCTGGCGGCCCACGCCTCCAGCAAGCCGTCGGCGACGGGGCCCAGTGCCTTTCCCACCACCCACCGCGCCGCACCTACGGCCACCTCCATACTGAAATCAAGGGCGCTGCATGCAGGAAGAGTAATTCACTTCTTCGCAGTTTCCCACTAGCTAACAATAACGGTGATAACATTGTTGACAGGGTAGGATATCGGCGTACAGAAGGAGATTAGCAAAACAATACCAGATGATTGCAGTTGCGAGCGAGAGAGCAGGGAGGCAGAGATTGGTGAAACACAAGACCAGCCAGATGATTGCAGGCGCAGGCGTTGTCGATGTTTGGGTGAAGAGGATAGGGAGGTACTTATAGACCCGGTGATGCAGGCGGTTGCAAGCAGAAATAGGTGTGGGGTCATCCATTGCGTGGTATTGGCATTGGTGAGCTGATACTTTGCCGAACCTATGTTGGTGCAACCAAAGTAGCAATGGTCGAGAAGGAGCCAAGGCATCTCAGGGCACACGCATTCTGTTTTTCTGGGGTGAAGCAAGGCATGTATACCTATGCTTGCTGTCCTCCCAAAGCAGGCCCTTTGGTGAACAACAAGGAATTACTAGTAGGTAAGGAAACGGGCACCGGCAGCGGCGAGCTGGTTCAAAGGTTACCGAATGAGGCATCGGCTTTTCTCTCTGAAATGGTTTCCTTATCCCTTTCCCGCTTTTCTGGTTTACCTCTTGGATCTTGCTGTTCCGCAGAGCACAAAGCCACCTGCAAATGACACACTAATCTTGTAGTCTCCAGAGGTACTTTTGCATTTGCAGTAGTAACTTAGCATGTGCTCCAGTAACAAGTACTACTCCTAAAAGACACCGTGAGATAAGTAGGTAAGGTGAAGCGCTCATAATTTGTTGAGATGTTTGCCTTGTTGCTTGCGGCTCAACTCGAGTATGAGATTTGACTGGGTGAAACATCACAATCAGAAGTTCAGAACAGTAGGGTCAATGCTAAGGGCCTAAAAGAGGAAATATTTCTGTCAACATCTCGGTGTTGTTACCGTAACAATAAAAGCGCAATTCGCAAATGTTTCTTCCCAAATGCTGCAGGGGAAATGTAAGATCACATGAGTAATCTACACAATAGCCTCCTCGCCTTCACGCGAACGTATCCAGCAACGCATTTGGGTCCGCAGGATGACAGAACAGGACCGGCCGGGAAGGGGAGAGAGGGGCTTGGAGGGAGATGCGTGCCACTTACCGAGTGGAACCGCCTGCGGCGAGAGGCAGCGGGCGGAGGTGGAGGTCCTAGCTGCCGCCGCCGGCTACTGGTCTCCGGCGAAGCCATGGCGGCCGGCCTTGGTTGTTTGACTGTGACCTTGTCGCCGCTGAGGGTGGGTAGAAACGGGGGTAAGCTTGGGTCTGGGACCTGAAGCCCTGTGAAAGGCCCAAATATGCTAGCCCACGTCATTCAACATTTGTTTTGCACGTACGGAAACAAAAAAAACATCTTTTTACGTACAGAAAACCAACAAACTCCGTTCGACCGCTACCAGGCATCGGTTCGGAAGGGAATCGCTTTGGGGTCTTGTTTTTTTCCCCTATATTGCCTTCCTTTGATCTGTGCTTGTTTTTTATTCCTACAGAAAACTGGAGACCGCGGAGGGGGTTACAAACTTACGATGAACCAAGGACAACATGTCGCTCCACACGATCGGCATCAACAACTTACATTTTTATACTTTGGTTTATATGGTTTATACATAGATATGGTTCAGTTTCGGTAATAACCATTTACTTTTGGTTCGGTTTCAGTAATAACCAAATTAACCAAATTAACCAAAGTTAACGCGTATTTCTGAGCCAACACATAACTTTTCATGTGTAAATAGATGATATATATCATAATGAGGAAAAATAATTAGAAAATGATAAAGAAGGGACGTTGGATAAGCAGCTAGGCTAATCACGTAAATTGAAGGACTAAATGGGCTAGACAGTACTATACTATAGCAGCCATTATGCTTTTGAACCCCAAAAAACCATAATTTCGATAAATTCAGTTTAACCAAATGGCTTTCGGTTTCTATTGATAAAAATCAAAATGAAAATGGTTTTCATATTTCAAAACTGAAACCAAAACCTAAAAAAACAAAAGTTTGGTTTGGTTTGGTTTTCAGTTCTTTTTTGGACACTCTTGCTAGCATGTGAGGTAACATCCATCATCTTTAGTGTGACGTAAGTATTAGATATTAATTTATATTTTCTAGACATTTCTATCGAGGGTTTTACATTTATCCTAACAGCGGTATTGGAGGGAGTAAGTGGAATTTATAGTTGAGGGGTTGCCGCGTTAGGAGATCAAGTGTCTTGAAAACAGAACACAAAAGACATGATATACCGAACTTCATGCCCAAGTCATACTTAATGTGTTGCTCTTTTCTTTATATGTAGATGAAAGAACATGCGGTGTCCCCATGTTTGGTTTTGGTAATTGATGACAATCTCTATGGACTAATGATTGCCTTGAGTTATATTTGAAGGTTTTGTCCATAGGCTTTTCTTGGAGTACATGTGTTGGTTTCAATGAGAGTTTGTGTTGACCAAGGTGCTATTAAGGAATTAACCAAAGATTGGTCATGTGAGAGTTGAGCTTATTGCAAGCATGTCTTGAAGAAGAAGATTGTGTAATCATTCATGTTTACCTTCAAGACATCATCCAAAGGAAAGATTCAAGGTTGATCAAGACTAAGTCAAGAGTGAATCAAGTTGATCAACTCACAAAGCGTAGAAGATGTATCAAGAGGGATCAAGTGATCCCATGGCATGGTAAGCATTGTCCATTGTGCTTTGTGTACTAACCCATGGTCTATGTAAGAGTTCTATGTGGGGTTAGGTACGTGTTCATGGGCTTGCGTCAAGAGGAAGATATCACTCAACCCATGGAGAGGATGACATCAAGTGGTGATCGTCATCAAGATTGCTGTGTGTAAGTTCAAGTGGAGCATCACGAAAAGATCAAGTGCTTGAAGCTTTCCATCCATTGTGGTCTCAATGGACTTGTGAAGATGTGTCGAAGAGTGGCTCACCCATAGTGGAGTATGGGGGAGCAATCATCTAGTCTCCATCGACCCAACGCAATCAAGAAAGGTGGTCCATCTTGAGGAGGACAAGATCGTCATCATCTAGCTCAAGTGGATCATGTTCAAGGCAAAGGTTTGCCCTTGATAGGTTTTCTATTTTACCGGTCTCATGGTGGTAGTTGGGAGATCGGGTTATAGGATCGATAGCCATACTATCAAGGGGGGCTCTCAAGTGAGTAGCTTGATCGTATCGTTCGTCGAGAGCTCAAACCATTGCATCCTTGCATCATGTTTCTTGGTTGTTGTTTGGTTCTCTTTGTGAGTCTTAGAGCTTATGGTCATCTTGATGACAAGCTTGAGTTCATCGAAAACGGAGTTTGCATGCGTCTTCTATGATGTTTTCGGTGTTGGAGGTTTTACCGGTCTTATCCGAGAAAGGGTTCTCACCATTTTCTTTTGAGCCTTTTCTCATTTGCTTCTTATTGATATTTCTATCAAGATTGTGTTAGCCCTTGTCGCTAGCTTTCCAGCAAACTTGGTTTCGTCGAATTCGGAGTCCGTTTGCAGAAGTTGTGTCAGTTTTGGTGTTCTGAAAAGGCTGCGGCGGTACTACCGCGGACAGGAGCGGAAGTAATTTTTTACTACCGCTCTTGGGAGCGGTACTACCGCTTGGAGCAGTACTACCGCGGCTACTTCCGTGGCTACTTCCGCTCGGGACCAAAAACTCGTCACAAGTCCAGCGGTGGTAGGCACGGATGTAATTTTTTAGTACCGCTCGCAAGCAGTAGTACCGCTACCCTTAGCAGTAGTACCGCTACCCCTAGTGGTAGTACTGTGAGGTCAAGCGGTACTACCGCTCCGACGGTTCTTCTGGCCTTTTTGCCTCCTCGCTGTTGTGTTTCAAAGGGCTACTACCGCCCTAGCAGTAGTACCGCTCCTTGGAGTGGTAGTACCGCTCGGTGCGGGCTGTGAGCATAACGGTTGGATTTTTTGTTGGGGAACGTAGTAATTTCAAAAAAGTTCCTACGCACACGCAAGATCATGGTGATGCATAGCAACGAGAGGGGAGAGTGTTGTCTATGTACCCTCGTAGACCGAAGCGGAAGCGTTGACGCAACGTAGCGGAAGTAGTCGTACGTCTTCCCGATCCGACCGATCCAAGCACCGTTACTCCGGCACCTCCGAGTTCTTAGCACACGTACAGCTCGATGACGCTCCCCGGGCTCTGATCCAGCAAAGCTTCAGGGATGAGTTCCGTCAGCACGACGGCGTGGTGACGATCTTGATGTTCTACCGTCGCAGGGCTTCGCCTAAGCGCTGCTACAATATGACCGAAGGTGTAATATCATGGAGGGGGGGCCCGCACACGGCTAAGGGACGATCACGAAGATCAACTTGTGTGTCCTAGGGTGCCCCCTGCCTCCGTATATAAAGGATCCAAGGGGGGTGCGGCCGGCCCTAGAGGAGGCGCGCAGGAGGAGTCCTACTCCTACCGGGAGTAGGACTCCCCTCCCTTTCCTTGTCCAATTAGGAGAGGTGGAAGAAGAGAGGGAAAAAAGGGGGGCGCCGCCCCTCCCTCCTTGTCCAATTCAGACTAGGGGGAGAGGGGGCGCGCGGCCTGCCCTGGCAGCCCCTTCCTCTTCTTCACTTTAGGCCCATGAGGCCCATTAACCCCCCGGGGGGTTCCGGTAACCCCCCGGTGCTCCGGTTTTATCCGAAACTTCCCCGGAACGCTTCCGGTGTCCGAATATAGGCATCCAATATATCAATCTTTATGTCTCGACCATTTCGAGACTCCTCGTCATGTCCGTGATCACATCCGGGACTCCGAACTAACTTCGGTACATCAAAATGCATAAACTCATAATAACTGTCATCGTAACGTTAAGCGTGCGGACCCTACGGTTCGAGAACAATGCAGACATGACTGAGACAAATCTCCGGTCAATAACCAATAGTGGGACCTGGATGCCCATATTGGCTCCTACATATTCTACGAAGATCTTTATCGGTCAGACCGCATAACAACATACGTTGTTCCCTTTGTCATCGGTATGTTACTTGCCCGAGATTCGATCGTCGGTATCCAATACCTAGTTCAATCTCGTTACCGGCAAGTCTCTTTACTCGTTCCGTAATACATCATCTCGCAACTAACTCATTAGTTGTAATGCTTGCAAGGCTTATGTGATGTGCATTACCGAGAGGGCCCAGAGATACCTCTCCGACAATCGGAGTGACAAATCCTAATCTCGAAATACGCCAACCCAACATCTACCTTTGGAGACACCTGTAGAGCACCTTTATAATCACCCATTTACATTGTGACGTTTGGTAGCACACAAAGTGTTCCTCCGGTAAACGGGAGTTGCATAATCTCATAGTCATAGGAACATGTATAAGTCATGAAGAAAGCAATAGCAACATACTAAACGACCAGGTGCTAAGCTAATGGAATGGGTCATGTCAATCAGATCATTCAACTAATGATGTGATCCCGTTAATCAAATAACAACTCTTTGTTCATGGTTAGGAAACATAACCATCTTTGATTAACGAGCTAGTCAAGTAGAGGCATACTAGTGACACTCTGTTTGTCTATGTATTCACACATGTATTATGTTTCCGGTTAATACAATTCTAGCATGAATAATAAACATTTATCATGATATATGAGGAAATAAATAATAACTTTATTATTGCCTCTAGGGCATATTTCCTTCAGTCTCCCACTTGCACTAGAGTCAATAATCTAGATTACACAGTAATGATTCTAACACCCATGGAGTCTTGGTGCTGATCATGTTTTGCTCGTGGAAGAGGCTTAGTCAACGGGTCTGCTATATTCAGATCCGTATGTATCTTGCAAATCTCTATGTCTCCCACCTGGACTAGATCCCGGATGGAATTGAAGCATCTCTTGATGTGTTTGGTCCTCTTGTGAAATTTGGATTCCTTTGCCAAGGCAATTGCACCAGTATTGTCACAAAAGATTTTCATTGGACCCGATGCACTAGGTATGACACCTAGATCGGATATGAACTCCTTCATCCAGACTCCTTCGTTTGCTGCTTCCGAAGCAGCTATGTACTCCGCTTCACATGTAGATCCCGCCACTACGCTTTGTTTAGAACTGCACCAACTGACAGCTCCACCGTTAATGTAAACACGTATCCGGTTTGCGATTTAGAATCGTCCGGATCAGTGTCAAAGCTTGCATCAACGTAACCGTTTACGATGAGCTCTTTGTCACCTCCATATACGAGAAACATATCCTTAGTCTTTTTCAGGTACTTCAGGATGTTCTTGACCGCTGTCCAGTGATCCACTCCTAGATTACTTTGGTACCTCCCCGCTAAACTTATAGCAAGGCACACATCAGGTCTGGTACACAACATTGCATACATGATAGAGCCTATGGCTGAAGCATAGGGAACATCTTTCATTTTCTCTCTATCTTCTGCAGTGGTCGGGCATTGAGTCTGACTCAACTTCACACCTTGTAACACAGGCAAGAACCCTTTCTTTGCTTGATCCATTTTGAACTTCTTCAAAATCTTGTCAAGGTATGTGCTTTGTGAAAGTCCAATTAAGTGTCTTGATCTATCTCTATAGATCTTTATGCCTAATATATAAGCAGCTTCACCGAGGTCTTTCATTGAAAAACTCTTATTCAAGTATCCCTTTATGCTATCCAGAAATTCTATATCATTTCAATCAGTAATATGTCATCCACATATAATATCAGAAATGCTACAGAGCTCCCACTCACTTTCTTGTAAATACAGGCTTCTCCGAACGTCTGTATAAAACCAAATGCTTTGATCACACTATCAAAGCATTTATCCCAACTCCGAGAGGCTTGCACCAGTCCATAAATGGATCGCTGGAGCTTGCACACTTTATTAGCTCCCTTTGGATCGACAAAACCTTTCGGTTGCACCATATACAACACTTCTTCCAGAAATCCATTCAGGGATGCAATTTTGACATCCATCTGCCAAATTTCATAATCATAAAATGCGGCAATTGCTAACATGATTCGGACAGACTTAAGCATCGCTACGGGTGAGAAGGTCTCATCGTAGTCAACTCCTTGAACTTGTCGAAAACCTTTTGCGACAAGTCGCGCTTTGTAGACAGTAATATTACCGTCAGCGTCAGTCTTTTTCTTGAAGATCCATTTATTCTCAATTGCTTGCCGATCATCGGGCAAGTCAACCAAAGTCCATACTTTGTTCTCATACATGGATCCCATCTCAGATTTCATGGCTTCAAGCCATTTTGCGGAATCTGGGCTCACCATCGCTTCTTCATAGTTCGTAGGTTCATCATGATCTAGCAGCATGATTTCCAGAACAGGATTACCGTACCACTCTGGCGCGGTTCTCACTCTGGTTGATCTACGAGGTTCAGTAGTATCTTGTCCTGAAGTTTCATGATCATTATCATTAGCTTCCTCACTAATTGGTGTAGGTGTCGCAGAAACAGTTTTCTGTGATATACTACTTTCCAATAAGGGAGTAGGTACAGTTACCTCATCAAGTTCTACTTTCCTCCCACTCACATCTTTCGAGAGAAACTCCTTCTCCAGAAAGTTTCCGAGTTTAGCAACAAAAGTCTCGCCTTCGGATCTGTGATAGAAGGTGTATCCAATAGTTTCCTTTGGATATCCTATGAAGACACATTTCTCCAATTTGGGTTCGAGCTTATCAGGTTGAAGTTTTTTCACATAAGCATCGCAGCCCCAAACTTTCAGAAACGACAACTTTGGTTTCTTGCCAAACCATAGTTCATAAGGCGTCATCTCAACGGATTTTGATGGTGCCCTATTTAACGTGAATGCGGCCGTCTCTAAAGCATAACCCCAAAACGATAGCGGTAAATCAGTAAGAGACATCATAGATCGTACCATATCTAGTAAAGTACGATTACGGCGTTCGGACACACCATTACGCTGTGGTGTTCCGGGTGGCGTGAGTTGCGAAACTATTCCACATTGTTTCAAATGTACACCAAACTCATAACTCAAATATTCTCCTCCACGATCAGATCATAGAAACTTTATTTTCTTGTTACGATGATTTTCAACTTCACTCTGAAATTCTTTGAACTTTTCAAATGTTTCAGACTTATGTTTCATTAAGTAGATATACCCATATCTGCTTAAGTCATCTGTGAAGGTGAGAAAATAACGATATCCGCCACGAGCCTCAATATTCATCAGACCACATACATCTGTATGTATGATTTCCAACAAATCTGTTGCTCTCTCCATAGTACCGGAGAACGGTGTCTTAGTCATCTTGCCCATGAGGCACGGTTCGCAAGTACCAAGTGATTCATAATCAAGTGGTTCCAAAAGTCCATCAGTATGAAGTTTCTTCATGCGCTTTACACCGATATGACCGAAACGGCAGTGCCACAAATAAGTTGCACCATCATTATCAACTCTGCATCTTTTGGCTTCAACATTATGAATATGTGTGTCACTACTATCGAGATTCAATAAGAATAGACCACTCTTCAAGGGTGCATGACCATAAAAGATATTACTCATATAAATAGAACAACCATTATTCTCTGATTTAAATGAATAACCGTCTCGCATCAAACAAGATCCAGATATAATGTTCATGCTCAACGCTGGCACCAAATAACAATTATTTAGGTCTAATACTAATCCCGAAGGTAGATGTAGAGGTAGCGTGCCGACCGTGATCACATCGACTTTGGAACCGTTTTTCACGCGCATCGTCACCTCGTCCTTAGCCAATCTCCGCTTAATCCGTAGTCCCTGTTTCGAGTTGCAAATATTAGCAACAGAACCAGTATCAAATACCCAGGTGCTACTGCGAGCATTAGTAAGGTACACATCAATAACATGTATATCACATATACCTTTGTTCACCTTGCCATCCTTCTTATCCGCCAAATACTTGGGGCAGTTCCGCTTCCAGTGACCAGTCTGCTTGCAGTAGAAGCACTCAGTTTCAAGCTTAGGTCCAGACTTGGGTTTCTTCTCTTGAGCAGAAACTTGCTTGTTGTTCTTCTAGAAGTTCCCCTTCTTCTTCCCTTTGCCCTTTTCCTTAAAACTAGTGGTCTTGTTGACCATCAACACTTGATGCTCCTTTTTGATTTCTACCTCCGCAGCTTTCAGCATTGCGAAGAGCTCGGAAATAGTCTTATTCATCCCTTGCATATTATAGTTCATCACGAAGCTCTTGTAGCTTGGTGGCAGTGATTGGAGAATTCTGTCAATGACGCAATCATCTGGAAGATTAACTCCCATCTGAATCAAGTGATTATTATACCCAGACATTTTGAGTATATGCTCACTAACAGAACTGTTCTCCTCCATCTTGCAGCTATAGAACTTATTGGAGACTTCATATCTCTCAATCCGGGCATTTGCTTAAAATATTAACTTCAACTCCTGGAACATCTCATATGCTCCATGACGTTCAAAACGAAGTTGAAGTCCCGATTCTAAGCCGTAAAGCATGGCACACTGAACTATCGAGTAGTCATCAGCTTTGCTCTGCCAGACGTTCATAACATCTGGTGTTGCTCCTGCAGCAGGCCTGGCACCCAGCGGTGCTTCCAGGACGTAATTCTTCTGTGCAGCAATGAGGATAATCCTCAAGTTACGGACCCAGTCCGTGCAATTGCTACCATCATCTTTCAACTTCGCTTTCTCAAGGAACGCATTAAAATTCAACGGAACAACAGCACGGGCCATCTATCTACAATCAAACATACATAAGCAAGATACTATCAGGTACTAAGTTCATGATAAATTTAAGTTCAATTAGTTAAATTACTTAAAGAACTCCCACTTAGATAGACATCCCTCTAATCCTCTAAGTGATCACGTGATCCAAATCAACTAAACCATGTCCGATCATCACGTGAGATGGAGTAGTTTCATTGGTGAACATCACTATGTTGATCATATCTATTATATGATTCACGCTCGACCTTTCGGTCTCCGTGTTCCGAGGCCATATCTGTATATGCTTGGCTCGTCAAGTATAACCTGAGTATTCCGCGTGTGCAACTGTTTTGCACCCGTTGTATTTGAACGTAGAGCCTATCACACCCGATCATCACGTGGTGTCTCAGCATGAAGAACTTTCACAACGGTGCATACTTAGGGAGAACACTTCTTGATAATTTAGTGAGAGATCATCTTATAATGCTACCGTCAATCAAAGCAAGATAAGATGCATAAAAGATAAACATCACATGCAATCAATATAAGTGATATGATATGGCCATCATCGTCTTGTGCCTGTGATCTCCATCTCCGAAGCACCATCATGATCACCATCATCACCGGCGCGACACCTTGATCTCCATCGTAGCATCGTTGTCGTCTCGCTAATCTTATGCTTCCACGGCTATCGCTACCGCTTAGTGATAAAGTAAAGCATTACAGCATGATTGCATTGCATACAATAAAGCGACAACCATATGGCTCCTGCCAGTTGCCGATAACTCGGTTACAAAACATGATCATCTCATACAATAAAATTTAGCATCATGTCTTGACCATATCACATCACAACATGCCCTGCAAAAACAAGTTAGACGTCCTCTAATTTGTTTGTTGCAAGTTTTACGTGGCTGCTATGGGCTTAAGCAAGAACCAATCTTACCTACGCATCAAAACCACAACGATAGTTTGTCAAGTTGATGCCGTTTTAACCTTCGCAAGGACCGGGCGTAGCCACACTCGGTTCAACTAAAGTTGGAGAAACTGTCACCCGCAAGCCACCTATGTGCAAAGCACGTCGGGAGAACCGGTCTCGCGTAAGCGTACGCGTAATGTCGGTCCGGGCCGCTTCGTCCAACAATACCGCCGAACCAAAGTATGACATGCTGGTAGGCAGTATGATTTATATCGCCCACAACTCACTTGTGTTCTACTCGTGCACATAACATCAAACCATAAAACCTAGGCTCGGATGCCACTGTTGGGGAACATAGTAATTTCAAAAAAATTCCTACGCACACGCAAGATCATGGTGATGCATAGCAACGAGAGGGGAGAGTGTTGTCTATGTACCCTCGTAGACCGAAGCGGAAGCGTTGACGCAACATAGAGGAAGTAGTCGTGCGTCTTCCCGATCCGACCGATCCAAGCACCGTTACTCCGGCACCTCCGAGTTCTTAGCACACATACAGCTCGATGACGCTCCCCGGGCTCCGATCCAGCAAAGCTTCAGGGATGAGTTCCGTCAGCATGACGGCATGGTGACGATCTTGATGTTCTACCGTCGCAGGGCTTCGCCTAAGCGCTGCTACAATATGACCGAGGTGTAATATCATGGAGGTGGGCACCGCACACGGCTAAGGGACTATCACGAAGATCAACTTGTGTGTCCTAGGGTGCCCCCTACCTCCGTATATAAAGGATCCAAGGGGGGGTGCGGCCGGCCCTAGAGGAGGCGCGCAGGAGGAGTCCTACTCCTACCGGGAGTAGGACTCCCCTCCCTTTCCTTGTCCAATTAGGAGAGGTGGAAGAAGAGAGGGAAAAGAGGGGGGGCGCCGCCCCTCCCTCCTTGTCCAATTCGGACTAGGGGGAGAGGGGGCGCACGGCCTGCCCTGGCAGCCCCTTCCTCTGAAGGAAATATGCCCTAGAGGCAATAATAAAGTTATTATTTATTTCCTTATATCATGATAAATGTTTATTATTCATGCTAGAATTGTATTAACCGGAAACATAATACATGTGTGAATACATAGACCAACAGAGTGTCACTAGTATGCCTCTACTTGACTAGCTCGTTAATCAAAGATGGTTATGTTTCCTAAACCATGAACAAAGAGTTGTTGTTTGATTAACGAGGTCACATCATTAGTAGAATGATCTGATTGACATGACCCATTCCATTAGCTTAGCACCCGATCGTTTAGTATGTTGCTATTGCTTTCTTCATGACTTATACATGTTCCTATAACTATGAGATTATGCAACTCCCGTTTACCGGAGGAACACTTTGGGTACTACCAAACGTCACAACGTAACTGGGTGATTATAAAGGAGTACTACAGGTGTCTCCAATGGTAGATGTTGGGTTGGCGTATTTCGAGATTAGGGTTTGTCACTCCGATTGTCGGAGAGGTATCTCTGGGCCCTCTCGGTAATGCACATCACATAAGCCTTGCAAGCACTGCAACTAATATGTTAGTTGTGATATGATGTATTACGGAACGAGTAAAGAGACTTGCCGGTAACGAGATTGAACTAGGTATTGGATACCGACGATCGAATCTCGGGCAAGTAACATACCGATGACAAAGGGAACAACGTATGTTGTTATGCGGTCTGACCGATAAAGATCTTCGTAGAATATGTAGGAGCCAATATGGGCATCCAGGTCCCGCTATTGGTTATTGACCGGAGACGTGTCTCGGTCATGTCTACATTGTTCTCGAACCGTAGGGTCCGCACGCTTAACGTTACGATGACAGTTATTATGAGTTTATGCATTTTGATGTACCGAAGGTTGTTCGGAGTCCCGGATGAGATCACGGACATGACGAGGAGTCTCGAAATGGTCGAGACGTAAAGATTGATATATTGGAAGCCTATGTTTGGACATAGGAAGTGTTCCGGGTGAAAACGGGATTTTACCGGAATACCGGGAGGGTTACCGGAACCCCCCGGGAGACTAATGGGCCTATTGGGCCTGGGTGGAAAAGAGAGAAGGGGCAGCCCACAGCCTAGCCGCGCGCCCCCCCTTCCCCAAGTCCTAGTAGGACTAGGAGAAGGGGCCGTCCCCCCCTCTTTCTCCTTTCCCCCCGAGAGTCCTAATTGGATTAGGATTGGAGGGGGGAGTCCTACTCCCGGTGGGAGTAGGACTCCCCCTGCGCCTCCCTCTCCCTGGCCGGCCGGCCCCCTTCCTCCAACCTTTATATACGGGGGCAGGGGACACCCCAAGAAAACACAAGTTGATCCTTGAGATCGTTCCTTAGCCGTGTGCGGTGCCCCCTGCCACCAAATTCCACCTCGATCATACCGTTGTAGTGCTTAGGCGAAGCCCTGCGTCGGTAGTATATCAAGATCATCACCACGCCGTCGTGCTGACGAAACTCTTCCTCGACGCTTTGCTGGATCGGAGCCCGAGGAACGTCATCGAGCTGAACGTGTGCTAAGAACTTGGAGGTGCCGGAGTAACGGTGCTTGGATCGGTCGGATCGGGAAGAAGACGTACGACTACTTCCTCTATGTTGTGTGATCGCTTCCGCAGTCGGTCTGCGTTGGTACGTAGACAACACTCTCCCCTCTCGTTGCTATGCATCACCATGATCTTGCGTGTGCGTAGGAAAATTTTCGAAATTACTGCGTTCCCCAACAGTGGCATCCGAGCCTAGGTTTTATGGTTTGATGTTATTTGCACGAGTAGAACACAAGTGAGTTGTGGGCGATACAAGTCATACTGCCTACCAGCATGTCATACTTTGGTTCGGCGGTATTGTTGGGTGAGACAATCCGGACCAACCTTACGCGTACTCTTACGCGAGACCGGTTCCCTCGACGTGCTTTGCACACAGATGGCTTGCGGAAGACTGTCTCTCCAACTTTAGTTGAACCAAGTGTGACTACGCCCGGTCCTTGAGAAGGTTAAAACGGAGTCTATTTGACAAACTATCGTTGTGGTTTTGATGCGTAGGTGAGATGAGTTCTTACTTAAGCCCGTAGCAGCCACGTAAAACTTGCAACAACAAAGTAGAGGACGTCTAACTTGTTTTTGCAGGGTATGTTGTGATGTGATATGGTCAAGGCATGATGCTAATTTTATTGTATGAGATGATCATGTTTTGTAACCGAGTTATCGGCAACTGGCAGGAGCCATATGGTTGTCGCTTTATTGTATGCAATGCAATCGCGATGTAATGCTTTACTTTATTACTAAACGGTAGTGATAGTCGTGGAAGCATAAGATTGGCGAGACGACAACGATGCTACGATGGAGATCAAGGTGTCGCGCCGGTGACGATGGTGATCATGACGGTGCTTCGGAGATGGAGATCACAAGCACAAGATGATGATGGCCATATCATATCACTTATATTGATTGCATGTGATGTTTATCCTTTTATGCATCTTATCTTGCTTTGATTGACGGTAGCATTATAAGATGATCTCTCACTAAATTATCAAGAAGTGTTCTCCCTGAGTATGCACCGTTGCCAAAGTTCGTCGTGCCCAGACACCCAAGGTAGTCAGAGTCGGGATTCGGAGTCGGATCGATTTTCCTTAGACAGAATCGAGTCGTAGAATCGAATCGTGGAATCGAGGATTCTACTAGATTTACTCGAATAAGATATTTTGTATCAACGCCATGAATTTATATGGTTTCTATGGAGTTTCCATATTAAATATAGAGCAAAAATTCAAAGTACGTCGACCACAATAGAAGTTTTATAATCGTAGTGGTAGTAATCTAATAGAAGTCATCCCCATTATTGTTGGCCGCGTACGAGGTGGAAGGATGTGCGCTACCATCATCTCCATCTAGGACATCATCGTATTCTTTATCCTTGTTGTACCCATCGTTAGCTTCGTCTTCATTATAGTCAAATACATGATTATACTCGTCGCCACCAAAGCCAAATTCATCGATACCTGCATGTATATATGAAATTGTATGCATTACTTTATGTCCATATATTATATAATGACATCACAACTATATAATCAACAAACTTACATGCATCATCTATGTTCTTTGCCATGGTCTCAACTTCATGGTCAGTATTTTCTTCTGCATCAGCACGTGCTTCCCTTCGAGTAATCCTATCAAGGGAGTGCAACCAATCTTGGTTTATAGGAAGCACTGGATCCTCTTTTTCTGTGATCCATTCATCATCTGATTCAATATCCTCCAACTGAAGTGCAGCCTTGGCATCCCTTCTCCTCTGTCTTTCTTTTAGTTTGAAGTTGTACATCACAAACACAAGATCATTCATCTTATCTTGGTGCAGCCGGTTTCTTCTCTTCGTATGTACCTTTATGATTCATAATACAATATATTATTTAATAATGAAATTAGCCCAGCTGGATGGTTATTGGTTATACTCATCAGAGAAAGGACAAATTAGTTTTTACCAACTGAAAGGCGCTCCAATTCCTTTCACACCCTGAAGAGCTACATGTTAAACTTAAGACTCGAATGGCAAACCTTTTCAGTTCTGGGCATTCATCTCCATAGGAATCCCACCAATCAGCTAAGGCAGTGACACATATAATTAGATAACTAGAAAACTGAGGTATATTGAAGAGATGATTGCTTGTGTGGAAATATTAACCTGGTGATTTCTTTGATCTTGTCAGAACTGCAGACTCCATTCCAAATAGACCCCTAGCATTTTTGAACAAATCAAGCTGCAAGTCTATCTTTACCCTTTCATTTACATCAGGAACCATTCTTTTCAGGCAATTATAGAGCTCTACTTTTACTTGAGAACCCTTGAAATCAGGCATATAGTGGAAATGCGGATTCAGATAATATGCAGCTGAATGCAGAGGCCTCTGGAGTTGTGTTTCCCATCTTTCATTAATAATATTCCACATTGGAATATAACTGAAAATATGGGACAAAAATCGGTGAAACAAAGAAAGTAGTGATAAATAGAATAAAAGTGCGTACTCATGTTAGTCTGATCTGAAACGTACCTTTTCTTCACTTTGTTAAAATTATCCTTTATCCTCTCCTTTGCTTGCTCCATCTGAGCATAGATAAATGGCATGGCTAGCTTGTCATCAGAATCAACCATTCTAAGGACCTTGATTAGAGGCATCGCAGCTTTCAAGCATGCCACAACATTAGGCCAAAATCCTTTACTGTCCATGACAATATCTTGAACTCTTTTACCATCTATTAAAGAAGCAAAGCGGCTAGCCTTCCATTTAACTGAACTAAACATATTGATCAGTGCACCTTTATGTTGCTCAAGACAAGACAAAGTCAAGTAAGCTGTAGCAAATCTTGTGACAGCAGGCCTTATCAAATCCTTTCCTTCTGTAAATTCTCTCAACCATGCAATAAGCATAGTCCTAGAATAGATGAAAGCAGTGATTTTACGTCCCTTTGTGATTGTAGTGGCATGCATCTTAATTTTCTTTTCAAAATCCTCAAGCATCAAGTCGATGCAATGTGCACCACAAGGTGTCCAGTAGAGCTTTTTTCTCTTTTCCATTAAGAGATCACCAGCTGCTTTATAGTTGGATGCATTGTCAGTAACAACTTGGATAACATTTTCCTCTCCGACCCGCTCTACTATCTCATCTAACATGTCAAATACCTTATCAGCTGTCTTGCTAATTTCAGATGTGTCAATTGATGTCAAAAAACAGTACCTTTTGGGCTGTTCACCAAGAAATTGCAAAGTGATCTTTTCTTTGTATCTGTCCAGCCATCAGACATGATAGTACAACCAGTTTTTTTCCACTCTTCTTTGTACTCAGAAATCACATTGATCATATTCTGAACTTCTTTCTCCAGAAATACAACTCTTGCTTCATGATATGTAGGAGGCTTGAGTCCATTACCAAACCTACCTATCATATGAATCATCTTGCTGAACTCAGGGTTCCTAACAACATTAAAAGGTATAGCACTAGTGTATAAGAAACGACAAATCGGCGCACAGACCTCCTCCCTCTCTTGCTTTTTGTAGTGTTGGTTCATGGTTCCTTAAGCAGTTCTCTTCCTAGTGACAAAATGATCCATCACTTTCTGCTTGCACTTTTGTGATGCCTGCTCTTCATCCTTTGAGGCACTTGCTTCTGCTTCCTCTATGGCAATCAACTTTCTCCTTTTAGCATCATTTGTTTCTACAGTGGTTCCAAGAAGCTTAATAAACTTTTCACGAACCTCAGTTGGAACTTTGGTACAAGGCTCGGCATGGAATTTAGTGCCAGCCAAATGATGCTTCAATCTGTATATGCCGCCAGATCTAGTTTCATTGCAAAACTTGCATTTAACTGTTTTAGCCTTTGCATCAATCTCCTCACCGTACTGCCAACCTGGGTCGGTCCGGTTGCCCGCTGCATTCTTCCGCTTGAGTTTACTACCGCTGCTACTATCGGTTGTTGACATCTCTGACCTGAAAATTTAAAAGCAACAACAATATCGACTTAATCTGTAATAAAGTAGAAATAAAAATACTTACCAAGAAGACGTAATGGTACCATGTGCATACAGTACAAGCGATGGGGGATACTGTTGGCTAAGCAATGAAATAGAGCTCCCTGTTCATTCTCTAGAACGACACTGGAAAATGCCCATTTATGTCTCTTTGATTTTCTTGTTTTCTCCTCACGTTGTTACAAAACTCCCGGCCATACCCACGTATATATGGGCATGCTAGTAAGCCGATTCAATATATATTCCCAAACACAACACAGAATGCAAAACACGTACACGTACACGTACGTACCTCACAAGTATTGCACCCGTAAACCTAATCTAACTAGAACTAGTACCAATTCTGCTTACGTGCACAACTAGCTAGGACCCAAACTTGTTTACTAACCGACTATATGCAATACCAACTGAAGATTAGCTAACACATTAGGTATCCACAGTTGTGCATCTTGATTCCTTAACATATAATGGATGCTAGTAAACTCCCACCACTTCTAAAAGACGCACACGTCAATGCTAGCTATACTCCACTTATTTTCATCACTGGCCTACTATGTATAGCTTGCACGTAGGGAACATATAGGAGAGGAAACGTATAGAACGTGTGAATCTTCAATGCACGCAATTACCTATAGGGCCGATCCTTGAAGGGTCTTGCTCCCCTCCGATCAATTTTGATGCATCCTTCTTCTCAAACCAATTCCATCTGTCGACAAGCTAATCCTCACGTTCAATCTATGGGTTCAATCTAGGGTTTCTGGGAGCAAGGTGTCGGCGGCTGCGTTTGGGGTTGGGAGGGAAAAGGGTCGTGGCTCATATGGAAAAGAGTGTGGAGGCTGGCCTAATATTCCCCTCAAGAAAAAAAAGGCTAGGGTATTATTATGCTAGAATTAAACGAACGGCTCAGATGATAAATTAGTAGAATCCGTCATAGTCCATAACATAGTCGGGATTCTACCGTTTTGTACAGGATTCTACGATCCGGATCCCGAGTCAACATGGATTTTACCTGGACCGGATTCATAGTGGGACTTGGATCGACATGCTTCCATAGGATCGTGAAATCGTAGGATTCTAGCAGTCGAATCGCGACTCTGACAACCTTGCAGACACCACGTGATGATCGGGTGTGATAAGCTCTACGTCCAAATACAACGAGTGCAAAACAGTTGCACACGCAGAATACTCAGGTTATACTTGACGAGCCAAGCATATACATATATGGCCTCGGAACACGGAGACCGAAAGGTCGAGCGTGAATCATATAGTAGATATGATCAACATAACGATGTTCACCATTGAAAACTACTCCATCTCACGTGATGATCGGTTATGGTTTAGTTGATTTGGATCACGTGATCACTTAGAAGATTAGAGGGATGTCTATCTAAGTGGGAGTTCCTAAGTAATTTGATTAACTGAACTTAAACTTATCATGAACTTAGTACCTGATAGTATCTTGCTTGTTTATGTTGATTGTAGATAGATGGCTCGTGCTATTGTTCCGTTGAATTTTAATGCGTTCCTTGAGAAAGCAAAGTTGAAAGATGATGGTAGCAATTACACGGACTGGGTCCGTAACCTGAGGATTATCCTCATTGCTGCACAGAAGAATTACGTCCTGGAAGCACCGCTGGGTGACAGGCCTGCTGCTGGAGCAACGCCAGATGTCATGAACGTCTGGCAGAGCAAAGCTGATGACTACTCGATAGTTCAGTGTGCCATGCTTTATGGCTTAGAATCGGGACTTCAACGATGTTTTGAACGTCATGGAGCATATGAGATGTTCCAGGAGTTGAAGTTAATATTTCAAGCAAATGCCCGAATTGAGAGATATGAAGTCTCCAATAAGTTCTATAGCTGCAAGATGGAGGAGAACAGTTCTGTCAGTGAGCATATACTCAAAATGTCTGGGTATAATAATCACTTGATTCAGATGGGAGTTAATCTTCCAGATGATTGCGTCATTGACAGAATTCTCCAATCACTGCCACCAAGCTACAAGAGCTTCGTGATGAACTATAATATGCAAGGGATGAACAAGACTATTCCCGAGCTCTTCGCAATGCTGAAAGCTGCGGAGGTAGAAATCAAGAAGGAGCATCAAGTGTTGATGGTTAGCAAAACCACTAGTTTCAAGAAAAAGGGCAAAGGGAAGAAGAAGGGAAACTTCAAGAAGAACAGCAAGCAAGTTGCTGCTCAGGAGAAGAAACCCAAGTATGGACCTAAGCCTGAAACTAAGTGCTTCTACTGCAAGCAGACTGGTCACTGGAAGCGGAACTGCCCCAAGTATTTGGCGGATAAGAAGGATGGCAAAGTGAACAAAGGTATATGTGATATACATGTTATTGATGTGTACCTTACTAGAGCTCGCAGTAGCACCTGGGTATTTGATACTGGTTCTGTTGCTAATATTTGCAACTCGAAACAGGGACTACAGAATAAGTGGACGCTAGCAAAGGACGAGGTGACGATGCGCGTGGGAAACGGTTCCAAAGTCGATGTGATCGCGGTCGGCACGCTACCTCTACATCTACCTTCGGGATTAATATTAGACCTAAATAATTGTTATTTGGTGCCAGCGTTGAGCATGAACATTATATCTGGATCTTGTTTAATGCGAGACGGTTATTCATTTAAATCAGAGAATAATGGTTGTTCTATTTATATGAATAATATCTTTTATGGTCATGCACCTTTGAAGAGTGGTCTATTCTTGTTGAATCTCGAAGATAGTGATACACATATTCATAATATAGAAGCCAAAAGATGCAAAGTTAATAATGATAGTGCAACTTATTTGTGGCACTGCCGTTTAGGTCATATCGGTGTAAAGCGCATGAAGAAACTCCATACCGATGGGCTTTTGGAACCACTTGATTATGAATCACTTCGTACTTGCGAACCGTGCCTCATAGGCAAGATGACTAAAACACCGTTCTCCGGTACTATGGAGAGAGCAACAGATTTATTGGAAATCATACATACCGATGTATGTGGTCCGATGAATATTGAGGCTCGTGGCGGATATCGTTATTTTCTCACCTTCACAGATGATTTAAGCAGATATGGGTATATCTACTTAATGAAACATAAGCCTGAAACATTTGAAAAGTTCAAAGAATTTCAGAGTGAGGCTGAAAATCATCGTAACAAGAAAATAAAGTTTCTACGATCTGATCGTGGAGGAGAATATTTGAGTTACGAGTTTGGTGTACATTTGAAAAATTGTGGAATAGTATCGCAACTCACGCCACCCGGAACACCACAACGTAATGGTGTGTCCGAATGTCGCAATCGTACTTTACTAGATATGGTACGATCTATGATGTCTCTTACTGATTTACCGCTATCGTTTTGGGGTTATGCTTTAGAGACGGCCGCATTCACATTAAATAGGGCACCATCAAAATCCGTTGAGACGACACCTTATGAACTATGGTTTGGCAAGAAACCAAAGTTGTCGTTTCTTAAAGTTTGGGGCTGCGATACTTATGTGAAAAAGCTTCAACCTGATAAGCTCGAACCCAAATCGGAGAAGTGTGTCTTCATAGGATATCCAAAGGAAACTATTGGATACACCTTCTATCACAGATCCGAAGGCAAGACTTTTGTTGCTAAATTCGGAAACTTTCTAGAGAAGGAGTTTCTCTCGAAAGAAGTGAGTGGGAGGAAAGTAGAACTTGACGAGGTAACTGTACCTGCTCCCTTATTGGAAAATAGTACATCACAGAAAACTGTTTCTGCGACACCTATACCAATCAGTGAGGAAGCTAATGATGATGATCATGAAGCTTCAGAACAAGATACTACTGAACCACGTAGATCAACCAGAGTGAGATCCGCACCAGAGTGGTACGGTAATCCAGTTCTGGAAGTCATGATGCTAGATCATGATGAACCTACGAACTATGAAGAAGCGATGGTGAGCCCAGATTCCGCAAAGTGGCTTAAGGCCATGAAATCTGAGATGGGATCCATGTATGAAAACAAAGTATGGACTTTGGTTGACTTGCCCGATGATCGGCAAGCAATTGAGAATAAATGGATCTTCAAGAAAAAGACTGACGCTGACGGTAATATTACTGTCTATAAAGCTCGACTTGTCGCGAAAGGTTTTCGACAAGTTCAAGGAGTTGACTACGATGAGACCTTCTCACCCGTAGCGATGCTTAAGTCCGTCAGAATTATGTTAGCAATTGCCGCATTTTATGATTATGAAATATGGCAGATGGATGTCAAAACTGCATTCCTGAATGGATTTCTGGAAGAAGAGTTGTATATGATACAACCAGAAGGTTTTGTCGATCCAAAGGGAGCTAACAAAGTATGCAAACTCCAGCGATCCATTTATGGACTGGTGCAAGCATCTCGGAGTTGGAATAAACGCTTTGATAGTGTGATCAAAGCATTTGGCTTTATACAGACTTTTGGAGAAGCCTGTATTTACAAGAAAGTGAGTGGGAGCTCTGTAGCATTTCTGATATTATATGTGGATGACATATTGCTGATTGGAAATGATATAGAATTTCTGGATAGCATAAAGGGATACTTGAATAAAAGTTTTTCGATGAAAGACCTCGGGGAAGCTTCTTACATATTAGGCATAAAGATCTATAGAGATAGATCAAAACGCTTAATTGGACTTTCACAAAGCACATACCTTGACAAGATTTTGAAGAAGTTCAAAATGGATCAAGCAAAGAAAGGGTTCTTGCCTGTGTTACAAGGTATGAAGTTGAGTCAGACTCAATGCCCGACCACTGCAGAAGATAGAGAGAAAATGAAAGATGTTCCCTATGCTTCAGCCATAGGCTCTATCATGTATGCAATGCTGTGTACCAGACCTGATGTGTGCCTTGCTATAAGTTTAGCAGGGAGGTACCAAAGTAATCCAGGAATGGATCACTGGACAGCGGTCAAGAACATCCTGAAATACCTGAAAAGGACTAAGGATATGTTTCTCGTATATGGAGGTGACAAAGAGCTCACCGTAAGAGGTTACGTTGATGCAAGCTTTGACACTGATCCGGACGATTCTAAATCGCAAACCGGATACGTGTTTACTTTAAACGGTGGAGCTGTCAGTTGGTGCAGTTCTAAACAAAGCGTCGTAGCGGGATCTACATGTGAAGCGGAGTACATAGCTGCTTCGGAAGCAGCAAACGAAGAAGTCTGGATGAAGGAGTTCATATCCGATCTAGGTGTCATACCTAGTGCATCGGGTCCAATGAAAATCTTCTGTGACAATACTGGTGCAATTGCCTTGGCAAAGGAATCCAGATTTCACAAAAGAACCAAACACATCAAGAGACGCTTCAACTCCATCCGGGATTTAGTCCAGGTGGGAGACATAGAGATTTGCAAGATACATACGGATCTGAACGTTGCAGACCCGTTGACTAAGCCTCTTCCACGAGCAAAACATGATCAGCACCAAGGCTCCATGGGTGTTAGAATCATTACAGTGTAATCTAGATTATTGACTCTAGTGCAAGTGGGAGACTGAAGGAAATATGCCCTAGAGGCAATAATAAAGTTATTATTTATTTCCTTATATCATGATAAATGTTTATTATTCATGCTAGAATTGTATTAACCGGAAACATAATACATGTGTGAATACATAGACCAATAGAGTGTCACTAGTATGCCTCTACTTGACTAGCTCGTTAATCAAAGATGGTTATGTTTCCTAAACCATGAACAAAGAGTTGTTGTTTGATTAACGAGGTCACATCATTAGTAGAATGATCTGATTGACATGACCCATTCCATTAGCTTAGCACCCGATCGTTTAGTATGTTGCTATTGCTTTCTTCATGACTTATACATGTTCCTATAACTATGAGATTATGCAACTCCCGTTTACCGGAGGAACACTTTGGGTACTACCAAACGTCACAACGTAACTGGGTGATTATAAAGGAGTACTACAGGTGTCTCCAATGGTATATGTTGGGTTGGCGTATTTCGAGATTAGGGTTTGTCACTCCGATTGTCGGAGAGGTATCTCTGGGCCCTCTCGGTAATGCACATCACATAAGCCTTGCAAGCACTGCAACTAATATGTTAGTTGTGATATGATGTATTACGGAACGAGTAAAGAGACTTGCCGGTAATGAGATTGAACTAGGTATTGGATACCGACGATCGAATCTCGGGCAAGTAACATACCGATGACAAAGGGAACAACGTATGTTGTTATGCGGTCTGACCGATAAAGATCTTCATAGAATATGTAGGAGCCAATATGGGCATCCAGGTCCCGCTATTGGTTATTGACCGGAGACGTGTCTCGGTCATGTCTACATTGTTCTCGAACCATAGGGTCCGCACGCTTAACGTTACGATGACAGTTATTATGAGTTTATGCATTTTGATGTACCGAAGGTTGTTCGGAGTCCCGGATGAGATCACGGACATGACGAGGAGTCTCGAAATGGTCGAGACGTAAAGATTGATATATTGGAAGCCTATGTTTGGACATAGGAAGTGTTCCGGGTGAAAACGGGATTTTACCGGAATACCGGGAGGGTTACCGGAACCCCCCGGGAGACTAATGGGCCTATTGGGCCTTAGTGGAAAAGAGAGAAGGGGCAGCCCACAGCCTAGCCGCGCGCCCCCCCTTCCCCAAGTCCTAGTAGGACTAGGAGAAGGGGCCGGCCCCCCCTCTTTCTCCTTTCCCCCCGAGAGTCCTAATTGGATTAGGATTGGAGGGGGGAGTCCTACTCCCGGTGGGAGTAGGACTCCCCCTGCGCCTCCCTCTCCCTGGCCGGCCGGCCCCCTTCCTCCAACCTTTATATACGGGGGCAGGGGACACCCCAAGAAAACACAAGTTGATCCTTGAGATCGTTCCTTAGCCGTGTGCGGTGCCCCCTGCCACCAAATTCCACCTCGATCATACCGTTGTAGTGCTTAGGCGAAGCCCTGCATCGGTAGTACATCAAGATCGTCACCACGCCGTCGTGCTGACGAAACTCTTCCTCGACGCTTTGCTGGATCGGAGCCCGAGGAACGTCATCGAGCTGAACGTGTGCTAAGAACTCGGAGGTGCCGGAGTAACGGTGCTTGGATCGGTCGGATCGGGAAGAAGACGTACGACTACTTCCTCTATGTTGTGTGATCGCTTCCGCAGTCGGTCTGCGTTGGTACGTAGACAACACTCTCCCCTCTCGTTGCTATGCATCACCATGATCTTGCGTGTGCGTAGGAAAATTTTCGAAATTACTGCGTTCCCCAACATCCTCTTCTCCACTTTAGGCCCATGAGGCCCATTAACCCGCCGGGGGGTTCCGGTAACCCCCCGGTGCTCCGGTTTTATCCGAAACTTCCCCGGAACGCTTCCGGTGTCCGAATATAGGCATCCAATATATCAATCTTTATGTCTCGACCATTTCGAGACTCCTCGTCATGTCCGTGATCACATCCGGGACTCCGAACTAACTTCGGTACATCAAAATGCATAAACTCATAATAACTGTCATCGTAACATTAAGCGTGCGGACCCTACGGTTCGAGAACAATGCAGACATGACTGAGAGAAATCTCCGGTCAATAACCAATAGCGGGACCTGGATGCCCATATTACCTCCTACATATTCTACGAAGATCTTTATCGGTCAGACCGCATAACAACATACGTTGTTCCCTTTGTCATCGGTATGTTACTTGCCCGAGATTCGATCGTCGGTATCCAATACCTAGTTCAATCTCGTTACCGGCAAGTCTCTTTACTCGTTCCGTAATACATCATCTCGCAACTAACTCATTAGTTGTAATGCTTGCAAGGCTTATGTGATGTGCATTACCGAGAGGGCCTAGAGATACCTCTCCGACAATCGGAGTGACAAATCCTAATCTCGAAATACGCCAACCCAACATCTACCTTTGGAGACACCTGTAGAGCACCTTTATAATCACCCATTTACGTTGTGACGTTTGGTAGCACACAAAGTGTTCCTCCGGTAAACGGGAGTTGCATAATCTCATAGTCATAGGAACATGTATAAGTCATGAAGAAAGCAATAGCAACATACTAAACGATCGGGTGCTAAGCTAATGGAATGGGTCATGTCAATCAGATCATTCAACTAATGATGTGATCCCATTAATCAAATAACAACTCTTTGTTCATGGTTAGGAAACATAACCATCTTTGATTAATGAGCTAGTCAAGTAGAGGCATACTAGCGACACTCTGTTTGTCTATGTATTCACACATGTATTATGTTTCCGATTAATACAATTCTAGCATGAATAATAAACATTTATCATGATATATGAGGAAATAAATAATAACTTTATTATTGCCTCTAGGGTATATTTCCTTCATTTTCCCCACCTATAAAAGGGGGTCTTCTTCCCCATTGAACCTTATCCTTTGATCTCGTGTTCTTCCCCCATTGTTGACCTTCTTCGAGCTTGCTAACTCTAAATCCCTTCATGGATTCTTGCTAGTTTTTGAGGAAAAAGAGAGAGGAGATCTAGATCCACATTTCCACCAATCACTTTCTCCTCTATGTGAGGGGAACCCCTTGGATCTTGATCTTGGATTTCTTGGTGTTCTCCTTCTTGTTCTTCCTCTCATTTTCCTCTCTAGCATTAGTTGCTTTGGTGGGATTTGAGAGAGAAGGACTTGGGCACTCCGTGTGCCTTGCCATTGCATTTGGTGCATCGGTTTGAGTTCTCCACGTGATACGTGGAAGTTACAAGTTGAGAAGCTTATTACTCTTGGGTGCTTGGTACCCTTGAGCTTGTTCCTCTTGGGTGCTTGGGCGTCCTAGACGGTTGGTGGTGTTCGGAGCTCAATCATTGTGGTGTAAAGCTCCGGGCAAGCATCGGGGTCTCCAATTAGGTTGTGGAGATCGCCCCGAGCAATTTGACGGGTTCCGGTGACCGCCCCCAAGGGTTGCCAAAGTGTACGGGTTCGGTGACCGCCCCCAAGGGTTGCCATTTGTACGGGTTCGGTGACCGCCCTCAAGGGTCCCTTAGTGGAATCACGGCATCTTGCATTGTGCGAGGGCGTGAGGAGATTACGGTGGCCCTAGTGGCTTCTTGGGGAGCATTGTGCCTCCACACCACTCCAAACGGAGATTAGCATCCGCAAAGGTGTGAAGTTTGGGATACATTGTCGTCTCCGCGTGCCTCGGTTATCTCTTACCCGAGCCCTTTACTTATGCACTTTACTCTGTGATAGCCATATTGTTTCTTGTCATGTATCATGCTATCACCTAGTAGTTTATCTTGTTTAGCATAAGTTGTTGGTGCACATAGGTAAGCCTAGTTGTTTTAGGTTTTGTGCTTGACAAATTAACCGCTAGGCTTATTCCGCATTTGTTCAAGCCTAAACCGTAATTATTTTAAAGCGCCTATTCACCCCCCCCCTCTAGGCGATATCCACGATCCTTTAGTAGAGAATATATAGGTTTACCATGTCGAGGGAGGAACTCGAGTAGTTTGAGGAAATTCAATGAGTTTATGATGATGGTGGTGATCTTGGCGAAAAACGTTGAAAATCGCCTACACGGTTTGGATTCTTTGTAAGGTGAGGGAGACGCCCCCCCTCTATGTTGCCATTGTTTCCCCTTATATAGAATTGGTTATGGACAACTCCGTGCCCGGGCGCACAGGGACAAGAGTCGGACAAAGTGTCGATACACAACATGTTTGACCCTTTTTCTATGTTATGTAGCGTGTGCATTGCACCCTGATATTGTCTGATGGATGGTCTCTTCCTAAGGCATTGTTGCTTCTACATAGGTCGATTGGTTATCCTTGGACCCTGGAGGGCACTAGAGCGGTGATGGTAGGTGATTTGACTTATCACCAACTGTTGGGGAACGTAGTAATTTCGAAAATTTTCCTACGCACACGCAAGATCATGGTGATGCACAGCAACGAGAGGGGAGAGTGTTGTCTACGTACCAACGCAGACCGACTGCGGAAGCGATCACACAACGTAGAGGAAGTAGTCGTACGTCTTCTTCCCGATCCGACCGATCCAAGCACCGTTACTCCGGCACCTCCGAGTTCTTAGCACACGTTCAGCTCGATGACGATCCTCGGGCTCCGATCCAGCAAAGCGTCGAGGAAGAGTTTCGTCAGCACGACGGCGTGGTGACGATCTTGATGTACTACCGACGCAGGGCTTCGCCTAAGCACTACAACGGTATGATCGAGGTGGAATTTGGTGGCAGGGGGCACCGCACACGGCTAAGGAACGATCTCAAGGATCAACTTGTGTGTCTTGGGGTGTCCCCTGCCCCCGTATATAAAGGTTGGAGGGAGGGGGCTGGCCGGCCAGAGAGAGGGAGGCGCAGAGTAGGACTCCCCCCTCCAATCCTATTCCAACTAGGACTCTCAAGGGGGAAAGGAGAGAGAGGGGGGCCGGCCCCTTCTCCTAGTCCTACTAGGACTTGGGGAAGGGGGGGCGCGGCCAGCTGTGGGCTGCCCCTTTTCTCTTTTCCACTAAGGCCCAATAGGCCCATTAGTCTCCCGGGGGGTTCCGGTAACCCTCCCGGTATTCCGGTAAAATCCCGATTTCACCCGGAACACTTCCTATGTCCAAACATAGGCTTCCAATATATCAATCTTTACGTCTCGACCATTTCGAGACTCCTCGTCATGTCCGTGATCTCATCCGGGACTCCGAACAACCTTCGGTACATCAAAATGCATAAAATCATAATAACTGTCATCGTAACGTTAAGCGTGCGGACCCTACGGTTCGAGAACAATGTAGACATGACCGAGACACGTCTCCGGTCAATAACCAATAGCGGGACCTGGATGCCCATATTGGCTCCTACATATTCTACGAAGATCTTTATCGGTCAGACCGCATAACAACATACGTTGTTCCCTTTGTCATCGGTATGTTACTTGCCCGAGATTCGATCGTCGGTATCCAATACCTAGTTCAATCTCGTTACCGGCAAGTCTCTTTACTCGTTCCGTAATACATCATCTCACAACTAACATATTAGTTGCAGTGCTTGCAAGGCTTATGTGATGTGCATTACCGAGAGGGCCCAGAGATACCTCTCCGACAATTGGAGTGACAAACCCTAATCTCGAAATACGCCAACCCAACATCTACCATTGGAGACACCTGTAGTACTCCTTTATAATCACCCAGTTACGTTGTGACGTTTGGTAGTACCCAAAGTGTTCCTCCGGTAAACGGGAGTTGCATAATCTCATAGTTATAGGAACATGTATAAGTCATGAAGAAAGCAATAGCAACATACTAAACGATCGGGTGCTAAGCTAATGGAATGGGTCATGTCAATCAGATCATTCTACTAATGATGTGACCTCGTTAATCAAATAACAACTCTTTGTTCATGGTTAGGAAACATAACCATCTTTGATTAACGAGCTAGTCAAGTAGAGGCATACTAGTGACACTCTGTTTGTCTATGTATTCACACATGTATTATGTTTCCGGTTAATACAATTCTAGCATGAATAATAAACATTTATCATGATATAAGGAAATAAATAATAACTTTATTATTGCCTCTAGGGCATATTTCCTTCAGTCTCCCACTTGCACTAGAGTCAATAATCTAGATTACACAGTAATGATTCTAACACCCATGGAGCCTTGGTGCTGATCATGTTTTGCTCGTGGAAGAGGCTTAGTCAACGGGTCTGCAACATTCAGATCCGTATGTATCTTGCAAATCTCTATGTCTCCCACCTGGACTAAATCCCGGATGGAGTTGAAGCGTCTCTTGATGTGTTTGGTCCTTTTGTGAAATCTGGATTCCTTTGCCAAAGCAATTGCACCAGTATTGTCACAAAAGATTTTCATTGGACCCGATGCACTAGGTATGACACCTAGATCGGATATGAACTCCTTCATCCAGACTCCTTCGTTTGCTGCTTCCGAAGCAGCTATGTACTCCGCTTCACATGTAGATCCCGCTACGACGCTTTGTTTAGAACTGCACCAACTGACAGCTCCACCGTTTAAAGTAAACACGTATCCGGTTTGCGATTTAGAATCGTCCGGATCAGTGTAAAGCTTGCATCAACGTAACCTCTTACGGTGAGCTCTTTGTCACCTCCATATACGAGAAACATATCCTTAGTCCTTTTCAGGTATTTCAGGATGTTCTTGACCGCTGTCCGGTGATCCATTCCTGGATTACTTTGGTACCTCCCTGCTAAACTTATAGCAAGGCACACATCAGGTCTGGTACACAGCATTGCATACATGATAGAGCCTATGGCTGAAGCATAGGGAACATCTTTCATTTTCTCTCTATCTTCTGCAGTGGTCGGGCATTGAGTCTGACTCAACTTCACACCTTGTAACACAGGCAAGAACCCTTTCTTTGCTTGATCCATTTTGAACTTCTTCAAAATCTTGTCAAGGTATGTGCTCTGTGAAAGTCCAATTAAGCGTTTTGATCTATCTCTATAGATCTTTATGCCTAATATGTAAGCAGCTTCCCCGAGGTCTTTCATCGAAAAATTTTTATTCAAGTATCCCTTTATGCTATCCAGAAATTCTATATCATTTCCAATCAGCAATATGTCATCCACATATAATATCAGAAATGCTACAGAGCTCCCACTCACTTTCTTGTAAATACAGGCTTCTCCAAAAGTCTGTATAAAGCCAAATGCTTTGATCACACTATCAAAGCGTTTATTCCAACTCCGAGATGCTTGCACCAGTCCATAAATGGATCGCTGGAGTTTGCATACTTTGTTAGCTCCCTTTGGATCGACAAAACCTTCTGGTTGTATCATATACAACTCTTCTTCCAGAAATCCATTCAGGAATGCAGTTTTGACATCCATCTGCCATATTTCATAATCATAAAATGCGGCAATTGCTAACATAATTCTGACGGACTTAAGCATCGCTACGGGTGAGAAGGTCTCATCGTAGTCAACCCCTTGAACTTGTCGAAAACCTTTCGCGACAAGTCGAGCTTTATAGACAGTAATATTACCGTCAGCGTCAGTCTTTTTCTTGAAGATCCATTTATTCTCAATTGCTTGCCGATCATCGGGCAAGTCAACCAAAGTCAATACTTTGTTTTCATACATGGATCCCATCTTAGATTTCATGGCCTCAAGCCACTTTGCGGAATCTGGGCTCACCATCGCTTCTTCATAGTTCGTAGGTTCATCATGATCTAGTAGCATGACTTCCAGAACTGGATTACCGTACCACTCTGGTGCGGATCTCACTCTGGTTGATCTACGTGGTTCAGTAGTATCTTGTCCTGAAGCTTCATGATCATCATCATTAGCTTCCTCACTAATTGGTATAGGTGTCGCAGAAACAGTTTTCTATGATGTACTATTTTCCAATAAGGGAGCAGGTACAGTTACCTCGTCAAGTTCTACTTTCCTCCCACTCACTTCTTTCGAGAGAAACTCCTTCTCTAGAAAGTTTCCGAATTTAGCAACAAAAGTCTTGCCTTCGGATCTGTGATAGAAGGTGTATCCAATAGTTTCCTTTGGATATCCTATGAAGACACATTTCTCCGATTTGGGTTCGAGCTTATCAGGTTGAAGCTTTTTCACATAAGCATCGCAGCCCCAAACTTTAAGAAACGACAACTTTGGTTTCTTGCCAAACCATAGTTCATAAGGTGTCGTCTCAATGGATTTTGATGGTGCCCTATTTAACGTGAATGCGGCCGTCTCTAAAGCATAACCCCAAAACGATAGCGGTAAATCAGTAAGAGACATCATAGATCGCACCATATCTAGTAAAGTACGATTACGACGTTCGGACACACCATTACGCTGTGGTGTTCCGGGTGGCGTGAGTTGCGAAACTATTCCACAATTTTTCAAATGTACACCAAACTCGTAACTCAAATATTCTCCTCCACGATCAGATCGTAGAAACTTTATTTTCTTATTACGATGATTTTCAACCTCACTCTGAAATTCTTTGAACTTTTCAAATGTTTCAGACTTATGTTTCATTAAGTAGATATACCCATATCTACTTAAATCATCTGTGAAGGTGAGAAAATAACGATATCCGCCACGAGCCTCAATGTTCATCGGACCACATACATCGGTATGTATGATTTCCAATAAATCTGTTGCTCTCTCCATAGTACCGGAGAACGGTGTTTTAGTCATCTTGCCTATGAGGCACGGTTCGCAAGTACCAAGTGATTCATAATCAAGTGGTTCCAAAAGCCCATCAGTATGGAGTTTCTTCATGCGCTTTACACCGATATGACCTAAACGGCAGTGCCACAAATAAGTTGCACTATCATTATTAACTTTGCATCTTTTGGCTTCTACATTATGAATATGTGTATCACTATCATCGAGATTCAACAAGAATAGACCACTCTTCAAAGGTGCATGACCATAAAAGATATTACTCATATAAATAGAACAACCATTATTCTCTGATTTAAATGAATAACCGTCTCGCATCAAACAAGATCCAGATATAATGTTCATGCTCAACGCTGGCACCAAATAACAATTATTTAGGTCTAATATTAATCCCGAAGGTAGATGTAGAGGTAGCGTGCCGACCGCGATCACATCGACTTTGGAACCGTTTCCCACGCGCATCGTCACCTCGTCCTTTGCTAGCGTCCGCTTATTCCGTAGTCCTTGTTTCGAGTTGCAAATATTAGCAACAGAACCAGTATCAAATACCCAAGTGCTACTGCGAGCTCTAGTAAGGTACACATCAATAACATGTATATCACATATACCTTTGTTCACTTTGCCATCCTTCTTATCCGCCAAATACTTGGGGCAGTTCCGCTTCCAGTGACCAGTCTGCTTGCAGTAGAAGCACTTAGTTTCAAGCTTAGGTCCAGACTTGGGTTTCTTCTCCTGAGCAGCAACTTGCTTGCTGTTCTTCTTGAAGTTTCCCTTCTTCTTCCCTTTGCCCTTTTTCTTGAAACTAGTGGTTTTGCTAACCATCAACACTTGATGCTCCTTCTTGATTTCTACCTCCGCAGCTTTCAGCATTGCGAAGAGCTCGGGAATAGTCTTGTTCATCCCTTGCATATTATAGTTCATCACGAAGCTCTTGTAGCTTGGTGGCAGTGATTGGAGAATTCTGTCAATGACGCAGTCATCTGGAAGATTAACTCCCATCTGAATCAAGTGATTATTATACCCAGACATTTTGAGTATATGCTCACTGACAGAACTGTTCTCCTCCATCTTGCAGCTATAGAACTTATTGGAGACTTCATATCTCTCAATTCGGGCATTTGCTTGAAATATCAACTTCAACTCCTGGAACATCTCATATGCTCCATGACATTCAAAACGTCGTTGAAGTCCCGATTCTAAGCCGTAAAGCATGGCACACTGAACTATCGAGTAGTCATCAGCTTTGCTCTGCCAGACGTTCATAACATCTGGCGTTGCTCCAGCAGCAGGCCTGTCACCCAACGGTGCTTCCAGGACCTAATTCTTCTGTGCAACAATGAGGATAATCCTCAGGTTACGGACCCAGTCCGTGTAATTGCTACCATCATCTTTCAACTTTGCTTTCTCAAGGAACGCATTAAAATTTAACGGAACAACAGCACGAGCCATCTATCTACAATCAACATAAACAAGCAAGATACTATCAGGTACTAAGTTCATGATAAGTTTAAGTTCAGTTAATCAAATTACTTAAGAACTCCCACTTAGATAGACATCCCTCTAATCCTCTAAGTGATCACGTGATCCAAATCTACTAAACCATAACCGATCATCACGTGAGATGGAGTAGTTTTCAATGGTGAACATCGTTATGTTGATCATATCTACTATATGATTCACGCTCGACCTTTCGGCCTCCGTGTTCCGAGGCCATATCTGTATATGCTTGGCTCGTCAAGTATAACCTGAGTATTCTGCGTGTGCAACTGTTTTGCACCCGTTGTATTTGGACGTAGAGCTTATCACACCCGATCATCACGTGGTGTCTGGGCACGACGAACTTTGGCAACGGTGCATACTCAGGGAGAACACTTCTTGATAATTTAGTGAGAGATCATCTTATAATGCTACCGTCAATCAAAGCAAGATAAGATGCATAAAAGGATAAACATCACATGCAATCAATATAAGTGATATGATATGGCCATCATCATCTTGTGCTTGTGATCTCCATCTCCGAAGCACCGTCATGATCACCATCGTCACCGGCGCGACACCTTGATCTCCATCGTAGCATCGTTGTCGTCTCGCCAATCTTATGCTTCCATGACTATCACTACCGCTTAGTAATAAAGTAAAGCATTACATCGCGATTGCATTGCATACAATAAAGCGACAACCATATGGCTCCTGCCAGTTGCCGATAACTCGGTTACAAAACATGATCATCTCATACAATAAAATCAGCATCATGCCTTGACCATATCACATCACAACATACCCTGCAAAAACAAGTTAGACGTCCTCTACTTTGTTGTTGCAAGTTTTACGTGGCTGCTACGGGCTTAAGTAAGAACTCATCTCACCTACGCATCAAAACCACAACGATAGTTCGTCAAATAGACTCCGTTTTAACCTTCTCAAGGACCGGGCGTAGTCACACTTGGTTCAACTAAAGTTGGAGAGACAGTCTTCCGCAAGCCATCTATGTGCAAAGCACGTCGAGGGAACCGGTCTCGCGTAAGAGTACGCGTAAGGTTGGTCCGGATCGTCTCACCCAACAATACCGCCGAACCAAAGTATGACATGCTGGTAGGCAGTATGACTTGTATCGCCCACAACTCACTTGTGTTCTACTCGTGCAAATAACATCAAACCATAAAACCTAGGCTCGGATGCCACTGTTGGGGAACGCAGTAATTTCGAAATTTTTCCTACGCACACGCAAGATCATGGTGATGCATAGCAACGAGAGGGGAGAGTGTTGTCTACGTACCAACGCAGACCGACTACGGAAGCGATCACACAACGTAGAGGAAGTAGTCGTACGTCTTCTTCCCGATCCGACCGATCCAAGCACCGTTACTCCGGCACCTCTGAGTTCTTAGCACACGTTCAGCTCGATGACGTTCCTCGGGCTCCGATCCAGCAAAGCGTCGAGGAAGAGTTTCGTCAGCACGACGGCGTGGTGACGATCTTGATGTACTACCGACGCAGGGCTTCGCCTAAGCACTACAACGGTATGATCGAGGTGGAATTTGGTGGCAGGGGGCACCGCACACGGCTAAGGAACGATCTCAAGGATCAACTTGTGTGTCTTGGGGTGTCCCCTGCCCCCGTATATAAAGGTTGGAGGGAGGGGGCTGGCCGGCCAGAGAGAGGGAGGCGCAGGGGGAGTCCTACTCCTACCGGGAGTAGGACTCCCCCCTCCAATCCTATTCCAACTAGGACTCTCAAGGGGGAAAGGAGAGAGAGGGGGGGCCGGCCCCTTCTCCTAGTCCTACTAGGACTTGGGGAAGGGGGGGGGGGGGCGCGGCCAGCTGTGGGCTGCCCCTTTTCTCTTTTCCACTAAGGCCCAATAGGCCCATTAGTCTCCCGGGGGGTTCCGGTACCCTCCCGGTATTCCGGTAAAATCCCGATTTCACCCGGAACACTTCCTATGTCCAAACATAGGCTTCCAATATATCAATCTTTACGTCTCGACCATTTCGAGACTCCTCGTCATGTCCGTGATCTCCTCCGGGACTCCGAACAACCTTCGGTACATCAAAATGCATAAACTCATAATAACTGTCATCGTAACGTTAAGCGTGCGGACCCTACGGTTCGAGAACAATGTAGACATGACCGAGACACGTCTCCGGTCAATAACCAATAGCGGGACCTGGATGCCCATATTGGCTCCTACATATTCTACGAAGATCTTTATCGGTCAGACCGCATAACAACATACGTTGTTCCCTTTGTCATCGGTATGTTACTTGCCCGAGATTCGATCGTCGGTATCCAATACCTAGTTCAATCTCGTTACCGGCAAGTCTCTTTACTCGTTCCGTAATACATCATCTCACAACTAACATATTAGTTGAAGTGCTTGCAAGGCTTATGTGATGTGCATTACCGAGAGGGCCCAGAGATACCTCTCCGACAATTGGAGTGACAAACCCTAATCTCGAAATACGCCAACCCAACATCTACCATTGGAGACACCTGTAGTACTCCTTTATAATCACCCAGTTACGTTGTGACGTTTGGTAGTACCCATATCTGCTTAAATCATCTGTGAAGGTGAGAAAATAACGATATCCGCCACGAGCCTCAATGTTCATCGGACCACATACATCGGTATGTATGATTTCCAATAAATCTGTTGCTCTCTCCATAGTACCGGAGAACGGTGTTTTAGTCATCTTGCCTATGAGGCACGGTTCGCAAGTACCAAGTGATTCATAATCAAGTGGTTCCAAAAGCCCATCAGTATGGAGTTTCTTCATGCGCTTTACACCGATATGACCTAAACGGCAGTGCCACAAATAAGTTGCACTATCATTATTAACTTTGCATCTTTTGGCTTCTACATTATGAATATGTGTATCACTATCATCGAGATTCAACAAGAATAGACCACTCTTCAAAGGTGCATGACCATAAAAGATATTACTCATATAAATAGAACAACCATTATTCTCTGATTTAAATGAATAACCGTCTCGCATCAAACAAGATCCAGATATAATGTTCATGCTCAACGCTGGCACCAAATAACAATTATTTAGGTCTAATATTAATCCCGAAGGTAGATGTAGAGGTAGCGTGCCGACCGCGATCACATCGACTTTGGAACCGTTTCCCACGCGCATCGTCACCTCGTCCTTTGCTAGCGTCCGCTTATTCCGTAGTCCTTGTTTCGAGTTGCAAATATTAGCAACAGAACCAGTATCAAATACCCAAGTGCTACTGCGAGCTCTAGTAAGGTACACATCAATAACATGTATATCACATATACCTTTGTTCACTTTGCCATCCTTCTTATCCGCCAAATACTTGGGGCAGTTCCGCTTCCAGTGACCAGTCTGCTTGCAGTAGAAGCACTTAGTTTCAAGCTTAGGTCCAGACTTGGGTTTCTTCTCCTGAGCAGCAACTTGCTTGCTGTTCTTCTTGAAGTTTCCCTTCTTCTTCCCTTTGCCCTTTTTCTTGAAACTAGTGGTTTTGCTAACCATCAACACTTGATGCTCCTTCTTGATTTCTACCTCCGCAGCTTTCAGCATTGCGAAGAGCTCGGGAATAGTCTTGTTCATCCCTTGCATATTATAGTTCATCACGAAGCTCTTGTAGCTTGGTGGCAGTGATTGGAGAATTCTGTCAATGACGCAGTCATCTGGAAGATTAACTCCCATCTGAATCAAGTGATTATTATACCCAGACATTTTGAGTATATGCTCACTGACAGAACTGTTCTCCTCCATCTTGCAGCTATAGAACTTATTGGAGACTTCATATCTCTCAATTCGGGCATTTGCTTGAAATATCAACTTCAACTCCTGGAACATCTCATATGCTCCATGACATTCAAAACGTCGTTGAAGTCCCGATTCTAAGCCGTAAAGCATGGCACACTGAACTATCGAGTAGTCATCAGCTTTGCTCTGCCAGACGTTCATAACATCTGGCGTTGCTCCAGCAGCAGGCCTGTCACCCAACGGTGCTTCCAGGACCTAATTCTTCTGTGCAACAATGAGGATAATCCTCAGGTTACGGACCCAGTCCGTGTAATTGCTACCATCATCTTTCAACTTTGCTTTCTCAAGGAACGCATTAAAATTTAACGGAACAACAGCACGAGCCATCTATCTACAATCAACATAAACAAGCAAGATACTATCAGGTACTAAGTTCATGATAAGTTTAAGTTCAGTTAATCAAATTACTTAAGAACTCCCACTTAGATAGACATCCCTCTAATCCTCTAAGTGATCACGTGATCCAAATCTACTAAACCATAACCGATCATCACGTGAGATGGAGTAGTTTTCAATGGTGAACATCGTTATGTTGATCATATCTACTATATGATTCACGCTCGACCTTTCGGCCTCCGTGTTCCGAGGCCATATCTGTATATGCTTGGCTCGTCAAGTATAACCTGAGTATTCTGCGTGTGCAACTGTTTTGCACCCGTTGTATTTGGACGTAGAGCTTATCACACCCGATCATCACGTGGTGTCTGGGCACGACGAACTTTGGCAACGGTGCATACTCAGGGAGAACACTTCTTGATAATTTAGTGAGAGATCATCTTATAATGCTACCGTCAATCAAAGCAAGATAAGATGCATAAAAGGATAAACATCACATGCAATCAATATAAGTGATATGATATGGCCATCATCATCTTGTGCTTGTGATCTCCATCTCCGAAGCACCGTCATGATCACCATCGTCACCGGCGCGACACCTTGATCTCCATCGTAGCATCGTTGTCGTCTCGCCAATCTTATGCTTCCATGACTATCACTACCGCTTAGTAATAAAGTAAAGCATTACATCGCGATTGCATTGCATACAATAAAGCGACAACCATATGGCTCCTGCCAGTTGCCGATAACTCGGTTACAAAACATGATCATCTCATACAATAAAATCAGCATCATGCCTTGACCATATCACATCACAACATACCCTGCAAAAACAAGTTAGACGTCCTCTACTTTGTTGTTGCAAGTTTTACGTGGCTGCTACGGGCTTAAGTAAGAACTCATCTCACCTACGCATCAAAACCACAACGATAGTTCGTCAAATAGACTCCGTTTTAACCTTCTCAAGGACCGGGCGTAGTCACACTTGGTTCAACTAAAGTTGGAGAGACAGTCTTCCGCAAGCCATCTATGTGCAAAGCACGTCGAGGGAACCGGTCTCGCGTAAGAGTACGCGTAAGGTTGGTCCGGATCGTCTCACCCAACAATACCGCCGAACCAAAGTATGACATGCTGGTAGGCAGTATGACTTGTATCGCCCACAACTCACTTGTGTTCTACTCGTGCAAATAACATCAAACCATAAAACCTAGGCTCGGATGCCACTGTTGGGGAACGCAGTAATTTCGAAATTTTTCCTACGCACACGCAAGATCATGGCGATGCATAGCAACGAGAGGGGAGAGTGTTGTCTACGTACCAACGCAGACCGACTACGGAAGCGATCACACAACGTAGAGGAAGTAGTCGTACGTCTTCTTCCCGATCCGACCGATCCAAGCACCGTTACTCCGGCACCTCTGAGTTCTTAGCACACGTTCAGCTCGATGACGTTCCTCGGGCTCCGATCCAGCAAAGCGTCGAGGAAGAGTTTCGTCAGCACGACGGCGTGGTGACGATCTTGATGTACTACCGACGCAGGGCTTCGCCTAAGCACTACAACGGTATGATCGAGGTGGAATTTGGTGGCAGGGGGCACCGCACACGGCTAAGGAACGATCTCAAGGATCAACTTGTGTGTCTTGGGGTGTCCCCTGCCCCCGTATATAAAGGTTGGAGGGAGGGGGCTGGCCGGCCAGAGAGAGGGAGGCGCAGGGGGAGTCCTACTCCTACCGGGAGTAGGACTCCCCCCTCCAATCCTATTCCAACTAGGACTCTCAAGGGGGAAAGGAGAGAGAGGGGGGGCCGGCCCCTTCTCCTAGTCCTACTAGGACTTGGGGAAGGGGGGGGGGCGCGGCCAGCTGTGGGCTGCCCCTTTTCTCTTTTCCACTAAGGCCCAATAGGCCCATTAGTCTCCCGGGGGGTTCCGGTAACCCTCCCGGTATTCCGGTAAAATCCCGATTTCACCCGGAACACTTCCTATGTCCAAACATAGGCTTCCAATATATCAATCTTTACGTCTCGACCATTTCGAGACTCCTCGTCATGTCCGTGATCTCCTCCGGGACTCCGAACAACCTTCGGTACATCAAAATGCATAAACTCATAATAACTGTCATCGTAACGTTAAGCGTGCGGACCCTACGGTTCGAGAACAATGTAGACATGACCGAGACACGTCTCCGGTCAATAACCAATAGCGGGACCTGGATGCCCATATTGGCTCCTACATATTCTACGAAGATCTTTATCGGTCAGACCGCATAACAACATACGTTGTTCCCTTTGTCATCGGTATGTTACTTGCCCGAGATTCGATCGTCGGTATCCAATACCTAGTTCAATCTCGTTACCGGCAAGTCTCTTTACTCGTTCCGTAATACATCATCTCACAACTAACATATTAGTTGAAGTGCTTGCAAGGCTTATGTGATGTGCATTACCGAGAGGGCCCAGAGATACCTCTCCGACAATTGGAGTGACAAACCCTAATCTCGAAATACGCCAACCCAACATCTACCATTGGAGACACCTGTAGTACTCCTTTATAATCACCCAGTTACGTTGTGACGTTTGGTAGTACCCAAAGTGTTCCTCCGGTAAACGGGAGTTGCATAATCTCATAGTTATAGGAACATGTATAAGTCATGAAGAAAGCAATAGCAACATACTAAATGATCGGGTGCTAAGCTAATGGAATGGGTCATGTCAATCAGATCATTCTACTAATGATGTGACCTCGTTAATCAAATAACAACTCTTTGTTCATGGTTAGGAAACATAACCATCTTTGATTAACGAGCTAGTCAAGTAGAGGCATACTAGTGACACTCTGTTGGTCTATGTATTCACACATGTATTATGTTTCCGGTTAATACAATTCTAGCATGAATAATAAACATTTATCATGATATAAGGAAATAAATAATAACTTTATTATTGCCTCTAGGGCATATTTCCTTCACCAACAACCCCTATCAATACTCGTAATGCAGCGTGGTCTATGAGTAGAGTTGATGCGGATACTTGTGGACTTCTTGTCTTGTCCCTCTTGATGAACTGTAGGGTTGAATCCTCTTTGATGCTTCTTGATGTTGTAGATTGTCTTGTGATGTTTGGATTCTATAGTGGAGCAGGTTCTAGCTGTCGCAGGCGGTCTTGGCCCTTGCCTGAGGTGTTGGCTGGCTATTGTTCTTTGGCCAGGTTGAAGGTGTTTGTTCGGCCACGTTTCTCTATGCCATGCGGTCTGTTGGTGGTCCTCGGTTTCCCGGCTATGACGACGAGGTGCTGCAGTGATGGAGGTGCGAGGCTACATTGACGGTGCCAATTTCTTTGAGGTGTGGAGATGTGTGATGATCGGATGAAAATTTTAGATGGCTTGTCGAACCGGTAGTGATGGCACCCGTGGTATCCACTTGCACCCGTGGTAGTGATGGCACCCGTGATAAGTCTCACACGTGTGGCATGAAGCAATTCTGCCCTGACGTTTTTTATGGCAATTTTAGTTATCCGGGGATGGCAACTTTAGTAGAGAAGCATGGCAAATTTCTGTTTGGATGACAAATTTTAGTTTCTTTTGGGTTTCTTTTTTTCGGATGGCAATTTTAGTTGTAAAAAGGTCAAGACGGTGTTACTTCGTGTCACACGTGTGGCACTTATCATTTGGGTAAGGGAAATCCTTCCCTTCAGCCGGCGGATTACAACGCAGGCGTTGACCTCCTCTATCGAACGACACGTGTCCCTGTTTCCCAGCAACCTCTTATCCATCCTAGCTTTATCTCCTCACAAAGCAAACCGTCCACATATTTCTTCTCTCTCAGGCATTCTTCTTCCCTTCTATTGATTTCTCACCACCCCAACCACCGCAAGGCAAGACTCCGGCACACCGTTGCTACTTCTACAACCTGTAGCAACACCTTTGTTGCAAGAAGGGAAACCACAACAACATGCACCACCACGGGCGCCCCGGTGCTCCAGACGTGTCTCTAGCCGTCGCAGGACCAGATCCACGACATGGTGCTGTGAGTGTGTGCCGCTTGTGGCCTGGGACAAATTTCCATAGCTTTCCTGCTGCAGGATTTTGCAACGGGAGGTTACTGAAACACGACAGGTGTTGCAGGTATCCAACGACCGTTGCCAAAAAAAATCTGAACAAGACCTTAGTTGAGAAAAAAAGCAACAAGATCTTGGTTGCAAAACATTTTTTTTGCAACAAAACCTTTTTTGCAAAAAGAAACCACAACACGACCCCTGTTGCAGAAAATTACTGCAACACGGTCTTTGACTCCGCCTGATCCGATGTTTCGCAAGGCGACGGATCTTTTAAAAAGATTCGCAGGCCGACGCGTACAAATGCCCATGGATAAAGCTATGATACACTCTTTTTTTAAGGCAAAACTATAGTACACCTGGACGTACTATTGAAAAAACTGGCCACGTTGGGGGCACGTAAGGCTAGTCATAGTGGGAGTAATTAACTTAACTAGTAACACAGTGTACTTCGAGAAAATTTTGCTTATGTGGCAAATAATTAATAAGAGGTGGTAACATAATATGTTACTGTAACATAGCGCTTTTCAAGACAAGATGAGTCTATGAGCTAATAAATGAAGCCATCTATGATACTACTATTATGTTACTTTGCATTATGAAGGTAATGACTTAGACTAGTTTCATATGCATAACACTAGTCTAAGTTACTCCCCACTATGACCAGCCTAAGAGCATCTCCAATAGACGGTCCAAATATAAAAATACCGAACTTTTGGACCGTCTGGGGCAAAAAACGCTGCTCCAACAGACGGTCCATATGCAAAAAAAATTGGACCGCGGCCTCCTTGTGATGTAAAATCCAATATCTTGCGATGCAAATATACATCACGAGATGCATCTGATCCAAAACCAGCCGTCACCCGCGAACGCCCAACCGCCACTTTATTTCCGTTCCTGCCCGCGCCCGTCTGCCCGCCCGCGACCCGCCCGCCGGAATTCGCCGCCGCGACCGCCCAAAACCTCACCGTCACCTGCGTCACCACCCCACATCCCCGCCGCCGCCCTTCGCCGTCGTCGCCCCCCTCGCCTCCCTGCTGCCACCCGGACACCGCCGAATCGGGAGGCAGCCGGCGCGGGAATCGGCCCCTCTGGCGGTCCGGCTACCGCGGTAGGCCTCCGCAGGGTCTCGGGCTGCTGCCGACCTGCTCCCGTCGGCTGTGAGCCTGTCCACGGACGTTGCATCGGCCGCACGATGACCGCCGCACCAATCCCTCCGCCCGGCTGCCGAATTTGTCTTCACCGCCCACCGAGCTCCTCTTGGCCGGCCTCCAACCTCTTTTGTTATCACCGCCGCCGTCCGGAGCCGTCCGTAGCCGTAAAGCAACAGCCAATCCAACCGGCGGCCATCTTCCCCCACCGCGCCCACAAGGTGTTCGACGGAATTCCTCAAGGTAAAAAAATTGACAAAACTTGATGATTTAACTCGGGATTAGATAGTATGTTTGACAGTGGTCGTGTGCATTGTAGATGAGCTCGATTAACTCCTCTTTCGTGGATGATTCATCGTCGGACGAGGAATTTGATTTCCATGAAGAAGAGGAGATTGCTATGCTAGTGGCCATGCACAAGAGGAAGAAACCGAAGCACGGTGGTTCCGTTTATGGTCGTGCGTTCATTTGGAGAGAACGGATTGATGCGCACAAACGGTTGGTGCACAACTACTTTGCATCATCACCTGTCTTTCCGGAGAATTACTTTCGACGCCGTTTCAGAATGTCGAAGGACTTGTTCTTTTGCATTTGCAAGGAAGTGAAGCAGCATAACCCAGTCTTCGAGCAGAGAAGGAACTGTGCAGGGTTGCTTGGGCATAGCATTGAGCAGAAGGTCACTGCCGCTTTGCGCATTATGGCATATGGTGTTCCGGCAGATTACATTGATGACAACTTGGTGATGGCAGAGAGCACTTCTATCTTCTATGTCAAGCAATTTGCAATAACTATGGTAGAAGTGTTCGGTCCACAGTACCTGAGAGCACCCAATGCTCAGGACACTCAGAGGCTTTTGGAGATGAACAAAGCTCGAGGGTTTCCAGGTATGCTCGGGTCTGTAGATTGCATGCATTGAAAATGAAAGAACTGTCCAAAAGCATGGCATGGAAAATTCAAGGGGCGTGGGAAGGATGCCACTATCATTCTTGAGGCAGTTGCTAATTATGAAACATGGATTTGGCATGCATATTTTGGTATGCCCGGTTCTTGCAACGACATCAACGTGCTCGACCGGTCACCTCTCTTTGCCAACTTAGCAAATGGAGAAGCACCACCGGTGACCTTCAAAGCAAATGGCCGCACCTACAACTATGGGTACTATCTTGCAGATGGGATCTGCCTAAGGTGGAGTACATTCGTCAAGCCGGTTGCAACACCTCAAGGTAAGAAAGAACTTGTCTTTCATAATGCACAAGCGGTGGCTAGAAAAGATGTTGAGAGGGCATTTGGGATTTTGCAATCCCAATTTGCTAATGTGCGAGGACCAGCTAGATTTTGGGATCAAAAGATCCTTTGGTACATCATGACCGCTTGCGTGATCATGCATAACATGACCATTGAGAACGAGCTTGGAAAAGATTTAGATTACAACTTATATCACTTGATAGGCATTCCTGTTAACCCCATCCGAAAAGAACAGCGCATCAGACGTTTCATGAAGGTGTACTGCGAGATTAGAGACAGCGATGTGCATGACCAACTCCAGAAAGATTTGATGGAAGAGCATTGGAAATGGCATGGCGAAAGATCCGCATAGATTCATTATTTGTTTGTTCAAAACTATGTTGTATTGTGCAAAACTATGTTGTATTTGTGTTGCATTTCATTTCCTGTATCTGAAGAACTATGTAATAATTTGATACTGTGGACATGAAATTTTTTTATGTTGTTTTAAAACATGTTTTATGCAATATGTGTGGCTGTACAGTGGCTGGACAGCGGTTGAACAGTAGCCACGTGGCTGCCGGCCGGTTTTGGACCATGAATTTGGACCATCTATTGGAGTTGCTTTTTTTAACCATGAATTTGAATCATCTGTTGAAGTTGGTCTTTTTTCAAAGCTCCAAAACACACTTTTTTACGGTTCAAATTTTACATCTCTAATTTTGCACTGTCAAAATTTAAACCATCTATTGAAGATGCTCAAGAGTCGAGCTAACTCGACGGGCCACTCACTTGGCTCGATACACACTGGAAGGGGGCCCGGCGTTGGAGCGGACGTGGGGGCTGCCCATTGGGCGGCACCGGATGACGACGCTCTGATCTGCTCCCGGGCGGACTCGTCCCGTCCACCGACCGTCTTCGCCGAGCAAAGCTGCCGATGCCACCTGCCCACATCATGGTGGGAAAAAGGAAATCCACCGCGAAACCAACCCCAACAAAACGTCCCCGTCCGTCGACAACGCGGAGGACCCGACACCGACGCCGACGCCGACGCCCGGAGCCATGGCCCTCCTGCCGCTTCTGGGCTCCCCCTCCTTCCCGTTCCCGGCCTCGCGCCCCGCCCGCCCGTCCAGGTACCACCGCCGACCACCAGTAGCAGCAGTGCCAGCTCCTTCCTTCGGTTAGTTTCTTCGCTTTAACTGCTGGATGAATGGATCCGCCGCGACCAGATCAGCGCGAGTTTGCGGTCGCCTCGCCGCAATGTGTGCTGCTTTTTGGATTTTGGATTGGTGTTGCTGCATTCTGTTTTGTACATGATACGAATTTCACATTCAGCAAATGATGCTTAGAGAGTTACAGGCAGGCGTGGGATTGGTCTCGGATTTCTGCTCCTAATCCGTATGTTTTGTTCCCTCTCCGATGCTTCTTCTTGGCAGGCGAAAATGTGGCCCTGCGGCGCGCATGAATTTCAGGTGCTCTGCGGGAGAGAGGGCCAACACTGGGATATCCAAGCATCTGCTCTCGTGCCTTGCTGCTTCCCTCGTCTTCATCTCCCCACCTAGTCAGGTAGCTGTGGTGCTCTTCTAACTTATCATCAGATGCACGTCTTAAACCGGTTCAGAGAGCAAATCTGCTTTGGCCATTGCCAAATTATCCATTTCAGCAAGAAAAAAAATGTTGATTCATAGACAGAAAAAAAAAACAGAGATAGTCAGTAAGGTTACCAGTTGAGACCCGCGACATGGTATCGATGCGCTCTTCTTGTTGACCAGGCTGTTCCTGCAGACACCTTTGCCCGTCCGAGCTTGTGCCAGGTTGCGGTGGTGGCCGCCATCGACAAAGGTGCCGTCCCCCTGAAATTCGACGGCCCTTCCGATGATGCGATGATGATGATGACCAAGGGCATGACCGCCAAGAACTTCGATCCCGTTCGCTACTCCGGTAGGTGGTTCGAGGTGGCATCGCGCAAAGGCGGGTTCGCTGGTCAGGGACAAGAAGACTGCCATTGTACTCAGGTACTGCAATTACAGCAGCCTCATACTGAATAATCTGAATTTTTTCTGGTTTACGAAGACAGAATAGTTGTATTATATGTCTGAAAAATATATTTCTCAACTGAATTATCGTAAGCAAGCTATTTGCATGGTATGATCGGAAAATTGCTGGTGCTGCAGGGAGTGTATACATTTGATGAGAAGGCGGGCGCAATCAAGGTGGAGACATTCTGTGTCCATGGTTCGCCTGACGGATACATCACTGGTATCCGTGGGAAGGTGCAATGCCTGTCTCAAGAAGACATGGCTGGTGCCGAGACTGATCTCGAGAGGGAGGAGATGATCAGCAGCAAGTGCTTTCTGCGATTCCCGACACTCCCCTTCATACCCAAGCTACCCTATGATGTCCTAGCGACCGACTACGACAATTACGCCGTCGTCTCTGGAGCAAAGGACACCAGCTTTATTCAGGTGGGGAACTGAATTTCTTCGTACTATAAACTACTCATGTCTAACCATCTCGAGAATATATTGCCATCTGAATGTAGATTCTAGAGTGTAGTACTTTGTGTTGTTGAAGTCACCTAACTATCTGATGCACTCGTGATCTGAAAATAATATGTCTGACACTGAACCAGATATACTCAAGGACGCCAAACCCTGGTCAGGAGTTCATCGAGAAGTACAAGTCATACGCCGCCGGCTTCGGCTACGACCCAAGCAAGATCAGGGACACGCCGCAGGACTGCGAGGTGTCCTCGGACCAGCTTGCGGAGATGATGTCCATGCCCGGGATGGACCAGGCCCTGACGAACCAGTTCCCGGACCTGAAGCTCAAGTCGTCGGTCGCGTTCGACCCGTTCACGAGCGTGACCCAGACCCTGAAGAAGCTCGCCGAAGTGTATTTCAAGTAAACACAAACTCATCCGCTGTTCCACGGATCGGTGTTTGCTTCTCCACGCGGAAGCTGCACTTTTGATAAATATAAATATAAGTAGATCCCTTCAGTGGCTTCAGCCCGTCGAGAAACCATGAAAAATCATGCAGCAAACGTACTAAATGGAGTAGTACGTGGTTCACCATGAAAAATCATGAAGCCTTCTTGTGCTATCTCAGCCCGGCCAAGGACGTGGTGATGACAAACTTCACCTTAACCATGCTGGACGATCAAGGCAACGTACAAGCAACTCGGCAGGTATCGGGCACCTTTTCTCGAGGGGAAGAAAATGGTACCTGGGGCATTGGAAAATTCGTGGAGATATCCAAGCTGAAATCGTCGTCACCTCGCCTCCTAACAATAAGGTGCGCTCTCACTGTGATCAAAGAACCACCAGCAGAGTGCAAGAGCAATCTCATCGTGGACCCTCCATCGGAGCTGCCCGGCCGCCTCCACTGCACCCTCAAGAACGGGAGAGGCACCGACATCATGCTCCTCGTGGGCAGCACGGAGTTCAGCGCGCACAGGTTCATGCTTGCCGCGCAGTCCCCGGTTTTCGACGCTCAGCTCTTCGGTCCGATGATGGATAAGGACACACCATGCATGGAGATCGTTGACATGGAGCCGGCCATCTTCGAGATGCTTCTTCACTTCATCTACACGGATTCGCTGCCCCCATGTAACGAGGAAGGTTACGATGCTGCTACCATGCAGCACTTGCTAGTCGCAGCACATCGGTATAGGCTGGACAGGCTGAAGGTGATGTGTGAGGAGAAGCTATCCAAAAGCATCAACGTGCAGACCGTTACAAGTACATTGGCAGTTGCAGATCGGCACTTCTGCGAGGGGCTCAAAGATGCTTGTGTGGAGTTTCTTTCTGCGCGGGGAATAGCGGGAATTGTCTTGTTAAGAAACGGGTTCACACGCTACATGGCAAAGCTTGAATCGGGGGACAAGGAGGTATCTGCCGCCGGGACGACGTAATCTAGGACCCCCAAAAAAAGCATGGAATAGATTTTTATTCTTTCATCAAAATAAATCTTTATTTTCTGTTGTGGTTTGATCAATTTCTGGTCAAATGTTAATCTATTTATTTATGTACTAGTTTAATTGTAAGAATAATTCCTATCAGTTTTACTAAAGCATATCTAGATGTGCCATAAGTATTGCACATCTAAGTCCTATGTCATTAATCTTACGTTGAGATTCGTATGGATATTTTCTTTTTTTTTCCTTTTCCTTTTTATGCATGATTCACTCACTTAGATGTGCAATAACTAGAGCACATCTAGATGTGCCCTAGACACACCCAATTCCTATTTCTTTTGGGACAATTATTATTGTTATATGGACTGATCCGATCCAAATATGATCTAGCCCACGTGAAGCACGTTCTAATTTTAGTGAGTTTTTCTTCTCTCCTTTTTTGTAATTTAGTCAGCACTACTAACGGAGAAGGTGATGTCAAAGCCCGGAAGACAGGAATCAGTTGTTTCTTACAAATTAGTTTGGGCATGTTTGGTTACCGGCTACATCCCTGCGTCTATTTTTGTCACTTTGCATCTGTAGCACTACTCAGCCTGGCTAAGTCCATATATACAGCTCAAAACCCATGTTCTGCACATAGTTCATTTGTCTGCATCCGCTCCAGCTGGCTGAGCAGCAACATAGGCAACAATGTTTTGTTTCCTCCATGTTCTTCCCAGATGAAAGTGTTAGGCCTCCTTTCTAGAGGATAGGATTTTTGTAGGAAAAATTCCTATGAAGCCCTTTGGTTTGTAGGAATGAATTCCTATTCCTATATAGGATAGGAATCAATCCTTCACATTTCATAGGGAAAAAAACATTAGCCTAGACTCAATGGAAAAAATCCTATCCTATCAATCAAGTGACATCTCTTTCTTTATAGGAAGTGAGATGCATGCCACCTCACTTCCTATGATATTTCTATCCTATGAACCAAAGGAGGCCTTATTGTTTGGTTACATATAACACAGGTGTTGTGGTAACCTCTTCTGAGAGTGATGAGGTTATGAGCATACACAGAGAGACACAACAGCATAATATAGTCACAACATACACTGTTTGCACACGATAAATCATAACCATACGTTGTCATAGTAGTACTAACAGGCGGGTTCATAACAGTACCACAAAGTCTACAAACAGGTTTTAGATAATATAGTATGAGATAACACCCTAAGCACGCTCTTCGGCATCCATGTCAAATGATTTGTTGTGCAGCCCGCACTTTGCCACCACCTCAACGCCCTCGGCGTTGAAGACGACCACCTTCAAGTACGTGGGACTCACCAACTTCCAGGTAAGAAGGCACCCAATCCTGACCGCTTGAGCTACACAGAAGCCTTCCCATCCCTGATCAAGGTGAGCCTGCCGCCAATCATCTAGACGATGACCTTCTAGGTGCAGTCGTCAACGTTCTTCGTCATCAACTTGAACAATCTCTAGGATGGGGACGATGTGTTTGCTGAAGGCATGGGACATTTGCAGATACTCCAATTTAGGTCCAAAGACGGTCTTGCAGAAATGTGTTTGGCCGACATTATCATGTTAATGGTCATATTTCTTAACCCTCTTCCGGGGCTGCCGTTCTGTAGCACCAGCTTGCCCTTCTTGCCAGATCCAATCTCATTTCTCCTTCAAGTCAGAGGCAACCTCCTTGCCCTTTGTCTCCGAGGTGACCTCCTTGCCAGCCTTGTCGTTGCCTCCCATGACGAGCTTCTCAATCTACATTGAACATACAGATGTGAACTAGTGCTCCAAACAAAATGTATAACACATATGAACAAGATCGTTTTGGACGACTACGACTATGGGGAGGAGCACTATGCATTGGAGATGGTGGCGAGGGTTCCTCGGTTTGGCTGCTCTACAATGCCCCTTGAGGTGCATGACGACAAACCTGAATGTTCGATTTACCATCGACCTACACGCCGGTCGGCACACGCCTCCAAGCCATGCGCCTCGAACCCCGCCGCGACTATGCTATGTCTGAAGTGCCGATGAATCGATTCAAGGGTTAGTTCTAACCTTGATATCCGTACCCGTAGTGTGTGAAAAAACTAGAATCTATAATCGGAATCGATTCAACCGGTCCCAAATCAAAGCCTAACCTTGAATTGAATGCTCAATTGACAATAAATCGAATGCGCCCACAAGAAAATCGATGCTACAGAGGACACGGAGGACATGCCGCCATTGACACGGAGGAGGGTGAAGCCGGTGCTTGCCGCTGGTGCTCACCATCCTGAGCCTGCCTTTGATGTATGCCTGCCAGTGCTCGATATGCATATCTTGGGGACACAGCCATTGAGAGTGGACAGATGGGAGAATGGGCAATGCAAGGAGGGGAGAGTGATGCAGTGGAAGAAGGGGTAGTGAGCAGTGAGAGGAGGGTGAGGGGAGTTAAGGCCGCTTTGGGAACCAACGCGTCTTGTACCGCGTGACCCCGTGCGTGTGTCGCAATCACCCACATAAGCCCCCTCGCATTGCTCAGACCTGACTCTGGAGCAACAGTTGATTTGAGCATTCCTCCAGAGCCATGCATAGAGGTGCTTTTATCACCGTGTGTTGGAGGTCCAACAGTGTTTGCACATAACCGAACTGGCCAAAAATGAGAAAGCTACATCCAGCGGTCCTGGTTGGAGTTGATGCAGATAACCAAACAAGCCCTTTGTGGATCTAATACACGATGTGTGTGTGTGTGTGTGTGTGTGTGTGTGTGTGTGTGTGTGTGTGTGTGTGTGTGTGTGTGTGTGTGTGTGTGTGAAGAAGCTTTACTGTATTATACATGAAATAAACACATACATCAAGTATTCTTTTGATTAGGCATGTCCAAGGCTGACCCTCAAACCGCCCGCATCCGTCCGGACTGAGCGGTGTGGACGCATTTTTTCATCCAACAAGGTACCTATCGGTCAAGGCGTCTGTTTTTCCGCAAACTGGAGGCAAACCAGGGTCCCGCCCAAAATCACTAGGCACGCAACTGCAAGTGTCGCCCCTGACTGCAACTGCATGTCTTCAACACGACTGCAACTCAATGGTGATTTGTCAGAGGGAGGGCAGTTGCATGTCTGTCACTAGGCACACAGTGTCACCTCCGACTGCAATTGCATGTCTTCAATGCGAATGCAACTCAGTGATGCTTTTTTGGAGGGGGGCAGTTGCATTTCTGCCACTAGGCACGCAATTGCAAGAGTCATCTCCGACAGCAACTGCATGTTTTCAATGCGGCTGCAACTTAGTGGTGTTTTTTGAGAGAGTGACAGTGGAGGGATGGCTGCATGTCTACCACTAGGCACACAAAACTACAAATATCTCCTCAACTGCAAGTGCATTCTTCAACACGCCTGCCACTTAGTGGTATTTTGTCGGTGGGCTAGCCGTTTTATGTCCACCCCTCGAGTTGTAATTGCAAATGGTGCAATACGCCAACAACTAAAGAGACTGCATGTCCATCTGCCAAGCTACAACGACATAGGTTGTAGGTTGTGGTGTGTGCCTCTGGCGGCTCCCGAGGGTGGTGACAACAATTTTAGTTGCATGTTTGCTTTGCATGTCCGTGATTAATGTGCACTTTTCAAACATACTGCCACTAGTTGCATCTACTCCCTCCCTTCTTTGGAGACCACTATGAGTCACATACAGAACAGAATGAAAAATCTACACTCTAAAATGTATCTATATACATCCGTATGTGGTTTATAATAAAATCTTTATAAAGATTTACATTTAGAAACGGAGAGAGTATGTCGGTCTGCATGTAGTTCATGTTCGCCGCCCACGTGCAATTGCATTTCCGTTGTTCATGTGCAACTTAAGTGTTTTTCTTTTTAAAAGAATATTGCCATCCGATTGGACACACATAGTCCGCATGCATTTGCAGGTCGGTCGATCATGCCCGTGTGATTATTATTATTTCCAAAAATATTTGCCAGTAGCTACATATATGTTGGCCTAACGCAATTGCATTCCGTTGGCCATGCACAATTAACTTTTTTTTGTTTGCTGTTTTTATTTCTTCATCTCATAAAACATTACTTTTTAACAATACAAAATAACTTTTGAAGGAAATGATAATAAGAAAAGCATGAGAAAGGAGGAGAAAACAGAGCATCAGCGAACCGATATAAAAAAACAAATGGGCCATGTCCAGCTCAACAAGTAGCGATCAGACATTAGTTGGTTGGCTAATGAAACTAGCGATTTCAGGGGATGTTTGTTTACAGAGACTTATTGATGTAGGGACTTAAAAAAAATCCTTTTTAGTCCCATCTAACCAAATAGGAGGGACTTATAGAAACTTAGTATTTTGGACTTATGAAAGAAGATCCTCAAAAAGAGTCTTTTTAAGACTTTTAGTTGTAGAAACTTTTTAGTTCGGACTAAAAAAAATCCTATGACTTATGAATCAAATAGGACCTCAGCTTGTATCAACCACAAAAAAAACTAGCGATTTCATCAGTTTAATAAATACTAGGACATATCAGCCGACTGAGAAGTACTCTAACAAAGAATCCGGAAGAAAGCAAAAGAAAGAACTAGGACACGATTTGTACACCTGCTATGCCCGTCGCCGAAGGGAAGTATAGGCAAGCAAGGACAGCTTTGGTACTACTATCGAAAGGAACTACATATTAAAGCATCTCCAACGGCCGCCAAACGCGCCGTGCACTAAAAACTACTTTGCCATATGCCTATCGTCTGATTTGACGTTGTGGGCGGCGCTGGTTCCAGCAACCGTGCTAAAATGCAGCGCGCGCGTAGCTCTAGCAGTGCGTAAAAATGCAGCACGCGCGACTCTCGCACAAACAACATATGCATTCCAAAACAAAAGTAAAAAGATCAAACACAAACAAAAAAAAATCAAAATAAATAGTTCAATTTCGTTATTACAACTCAAACAAACAATTTATCGTTCAATACAACAAATAGTGCAATAAACAAAACAAATAGTTCAACAATACAATATCAAACGCACAAATCATGATGCTCTTTGTCGTCCATTCTATGCCCACCACTCCTCAATGAGATTCTTCTGAAGATCATTATGCGCTGCGGGACGTCGAATGGCATGATAGGAGGCAACAAAACGGGCCACCCTTCAGCCCTCCGTCACACTCGCACGGGATGTCCCAAGAGCTCATACTGAGAGTAGTCTACATCTTGGCCACACTCATTCTCGATGATCATGTTATGCATGATCATACAAGCGTGCATGATGTACTAAAGCATTTTTTTGATCCCAAAATCTAGCCGGTCCTCTCACAATAGCAAATTAGGCTTGCAAAATCCCAAAAGCTCTCTCCACATCTTTTCTAGCCACCGCCTGAGCATTGTGGAAATCAAGATTTTTCTTACCTTCCGGCTTTTTCAACGGCTTCACAAAGGTTTGCCACTTTAGATAGATGCCATCCGCTAGATAATAGCCATAGTTGTATGTACAGCCATTTGCTGCAAACTGCACCAGTGCCAAATCACCATTTGCAATCTTATTCATCAATGGTGACCTGTTGACAACATTGATGTCATTCAAAGATCCCGGCATTCCAAAGAATGCATGCCAAATCCAAGTCTCTTGATCCAGGCATTCAAAGATCCCGGGCGTTGTTCGTCGGAGGACGGACACGCGCGAGGGGCGGCGGTGACTAGAGAGGGGCGGCGCCATGGCTGGAGGGGGATGAGTTGCGAGCGAGCGCGCGAGAGTCCAGCGCGCGACAGCGGGCGCAGCAAATAAGCGGTGCGCGATGAAGTTTCGGCCCGCGCGCTAAACTAGATATGCCGCGCGCACGGCTTTTATGCGTCCGCTGGAGCCACTATACCGATTGCGCGCGCGTTAAAATAGACAATTTTGCGGCACGGCGCTTGTTTAACGCGGCTGCTGGAGATACTTTTAGCAGGACACACGAGCGGTTAATAACGAATTAAACAGCGCGTCATTGTGCTATAAATATCCCGTGATTCTCCCCGCAGATGAATCACTTTTCGCCTTTGGCATGTGCAACTTCATCGCGAGCTCCGTGCGGCTGGCCGAGACGTCGTCGAGATGCGTTTTTTTTAGAAAAGGAGGATGACCCCGGCCTCTGCATCTGGGAGATGCATACGGCCACTTTATTGATTATTCTCAGGACCTTACAAAGTATTACAACAATGAGCCTGAATCCACCATCTTGGTAACACATGCCGCTACTCCTATCCAAAATGATGAAGGGGTGCTAGCTGGGCCACTACCCAAACCACTCACCTAAGCTTAACATCAAAAGCCAGAAACCGAAACATATTCGGAAGCCCCAGCCGAGCCACATACCGGATCTGGGGCGCAATCCGGTCAGACGCACTCGTGTGTCGTCGCCGCCATCTTCCACAGGTCCGTCTTTAGATCATATTGAGGCTTCTACCTTGTCTGGCCACTCTACCATCGACGTCACCATGACGCCAGACAAACAACCTCCTCCTGCGCGAGTCCATCTCCAAGCATCAGGCGGCGAGCCTCCGCAGCGCCATGCCACCGATCTTCGCCGCCATCAATGAGTGAGATGAAGTATCGCTCCACCACGGCATGTACAAGGTGAGGAAGGGCGAGGTCCCCATCGGAGACACGGCCGGAAGAGAAGCACCGCAGCCCCGAGACACTGCCCGGAGTTGCGACGCGGTAGATCAGGCGGGCTGCCACCAGGAAACAGACAAGCACGCCATGCACACCCAGCATCCCCATGCCCAAGTCGGCGCCTTCAAGAAGGTGACGACGATGTGGCGCCGCCGCCGCTTAGCCACCGGGGCTAGGGTTTCCACCCGGGCGGAGGGGAAGGGGAGAGGCAGGGGAGGTTTAGCCTCGGCGTCGCCACCAAGTAGGGAATGGCGTCCGGGACGCCATCGACGCCCTGACCGCCACCGGCGGCCAAGGGTTTCCCCCGGCCAAGCACCCTGCCGCCACCTCCGAACCAGCCACATCATTAGTAGGCGCATGTACGCCGGAGATCCAGGCCGGCCGAAGGTCATGCATCACGAGTGGACCAGGATCGCCTCCGATCTAATGAGGGGAGCCCGGGGCCTCCCCGCGCCATGACCTGCGCCTGTTAGAGACCTACTGTCCAACGGCTCATGATAACCTTGGCGTGCGAGTTAAACTCCCACCAAATAGATAGCTTCCTTATTACAGTCTCATTGTATTTATACCAAACTCTATAACTCTCCTGTATATTATATAAGAAGGGGCTGAACCGAGGCAGGCATCAAGCCGCCCAGTTTATCAATCTTACATGGTATCGAGCACTCCGATCTTCCTCCTCTAGACCCCAGCCGCCGCATCCCCCTTGCCCTAGCAACAGCAGCCGCCGTCCTCTCCCTCCACCATACCCTGCCGCTGCATCGCTCCAACACCCCAACCCCTCCCACCTCGCCATGGCGTCCGCTGATGAGCTCAAGAAACTTGAAGAAGAACTCAAGAACCGCGAGTCCCTCCTTCCGGCTCGCGAGGAAGAACTCCAGCGCCAAGCCGATGAACGAGGAAAGGCCGCCCTCCCCCCTGCTGCCTCTACATATGCTGCCTTCGTCAAGACGTTCATCCCCATCACCCTCGATCTCCAGGACTCCAACTATGCCAAGTGGCGCGAGCTCTTTCTCGTCGCTCTCGGCCGCTACGGCCTCTCGGCGCACGTTCTCTCCGAGAGCACCCCGCCGGACACCTCCTCCAATTCTGATTGGGGCCGCGACGACTTCATTGTCCTCTCTTGGATATATGGCTCGATCTCTCTGTCGCTCTTCGGCACCATCATGAAGCCCGGCTCCACGGCGAAGCAGATTTGGGATGCCATAGCCAACCTCTTCCGCAACAACAAGAAGAGCCGTGCCCTAGCTCTCGATGCTGAATTCCGCAATACTGCTCAAGGGGACATGACGATCTCCGACTATTGTGCAAAGCTCAAGTCTCTCTCCGATGCTCTCGATGATGTTGGTCAGCCGGTCACCGACGACACTCTCGTGCTCACCTTGCTCCGTGGACTCAACGAGCAGTATTCCCATCTACGCTCGTTCCTGCCGTTCCAAGTGATGTTCCCGTCCTTCCTTCAAACTCACTCTGCCCTCATTCTTGAAGAAGCCCAGAAGAAAACCGACGCCAAGAATTCTGCCGCCACCGCCTTGTGGGCCAGTGGCAACAACGTCCTTCCCAACGCTGGTGGCGAACGCGCTCCACCTCCCGGTGATGGACGCAACTTCTCCAATGATCGCCGCGGCTCCCCATCCTTCTCTGTTGGACGTGGGGGAAGCAACACCAACAGCCGTGGCCACGGCCGGGGCGGCCGAGGCCGCCGTGACACTCCCTGGATGTACAACCCTTGGACCGGCCTGAAGGAAATATGCCCTAGAGGCAATAATAAAGTTATTATTTATTTCCTTATATCATGATAAATGTTTATTATTCATGCTAGAATTGTATTAACCGGAAACATAATACATGTGTGAATACATAGACAAATAGAGTGTCACTAGTATGCCTCTACTTGACTAGCTCGTTAATCAAAGATGGTTAAGTTTCCTAACCATGAACAAAGAGTTGTTATTTGATTAACGAGGTCACATCATTAGTTGAATGATCTGATTGACATGACCCATTCCATTAGCTTAGCACCCGATTGTTTAGTATGTTGCTATTGCTTTCTTCATGACTTATACATGTTCCTATGACTATGAGATTATGCAACTCCCGTTTGCCGGAGGAACACTTTGTGTGCTACCAAACGTCACAACATAACTGGGTTATTATAAAGGAGCTCTACAGGTGTCTCCAATGGTAGATGTTGGGTTGGCGTATTTCGAGAATAGGATTTGTCACTCCGATTGTCGGAGAGGTATCTCTGGGCCCTCTCGGTAATACACATCACTTAAGCCTTGCAAGCATTGCAACCAAGTTAGTTGCGGGATGATGTATTACGGAACGAGTAAAGAGACTTGCCAGTAACGAGATTGAACTAGGTATTGGATACCGACGATCGAATCTCGGGCAAGTAACATATTGATGACAAAGGGAACAACGTATGTTGTTATGCGGTCTGACCGATAAAGATCTTCGTAAAATATGTAGGAGCCAATATGGGCATCCAGGTCCCGATATTGGTTATTGACCGGAGATGTGTCTCAGTCATGTCTATATTGTTCTCGAACCATAGGGTCCGCATGCTTAACGTTACGATGACAGTTATTATGAGTTTATGCATTTTGATGTACCAAAGGTTGTTCGGAGTCCCGGATGTGATCACGGACATGAAGAGGAGTCTCGAAATGGTTGAGACATAAAGATTGATATATTGGAAGCCTATGTTTGGACATCGGAAGTGTTCCGGGTGAAATTGGGATTTTACCGGAGTACCGGGAGGTTACTGGAACCCCCCGGGAGCCATATGGGCCTTAGTGGGCTTTAGTGGAAAGGTGAAAGGGGCAGCCCAAGGTGGCTGCACGCCTCCCCCCTCCCCAAGTCCTATTAGGACTAGGAGAGGTGGCCGGCCCCCTTCTCTCTCTCTCCACTTGAGGATTCCTATTCCAATTAGGATTGGGGGGGGGGGGGGGAGTCCTCCTCTCGGTAGGAGTAGGACTCTTCCTGGCGCGCCCTAAGGCTGGCCGCACCTCTCCCCCCTTGCTCCTTTATATACAGGGGCAGGGGGCACCTCTAGACACACAAATTGATCATTGAGATCGTTCCTTAGCCGTGTGCGGTGCCCCCTGCCACCATATTCCACCTCGATAATACCGTTGTAGTGCTTAGGCGAAGCCCTGCGTCGGTAGTACATCAAGATCGTCACCACACCGTCGTGCTGACGGAACTCCTCCCCGAAGCTTTGCTGGATCGGAGCCCGGGGATCGTCATCGAGCTGTACATGTGCTAAGAACTCGGAGGTGCCGGTGTAACGGTGCTTGGATCGGTCGGATCGGGAAGAAGACGTACGACTACTTCCTCTACGTTGTGTCAACGCTTCCGTTGCGATCTACAAGGGTACGTAGATCAGACTCTCCCCCTCGTTGCTATGCATCACCATGATCTTGCGTGTGCGTAGGAAAATTTTGAAATTACTACGTTCCCCGACAGTGGCATCCGAGCCTAGGTTTTATGGTTTGATGTTATTTGCACGAGTAGAACACCAGTGAGTTGTGGGCGATACAAGTCATACTGTCTACCAGCATGTCATACTTTGGTTCGACGGTATTGTTGGATGAGATGACCCGGACCAACCTTACGCGTACGCTTACGCGAGACCGGTTCCCCCGACGTGCTTTGCACACAGGTGGCTTGCGGGCGACTGTCTCTCCAACTTTAGTTGAACCGAGTGTGGCTACGCCCGGTCCTTGCGAAGGTTAAAACGGAGTCTATTTGACAAACTATTGTTGTGGTTTTGATGCGTAGGTGAGATTGGTTCTTGCTTATGCCCGTAGCAGCCATGTAAAACATGCAACAACAAAGTAGAGGACGTCTAACTTGTTTTTGCAGGGCATGTTGTGATGTGATATGGTCAAGACATGATGCTAAAATTTATTGTATGAGATGATCATGTTTTGTAACCGAGTTATCGGCAACTGGCAGGAGCCATATGGTTGTCGCTTTATTGTATGCAATGCAATCGCGATGTAATGCTTTACTTTATCACTAAGCGGTAGCGGTAGTCGTGGAAGCATAAGATTGGCGAGACGACAACGATGCTACGATGGAGATCAAGGTGTCGCGCCGGTGACGATGGTGATCATGACGGTGCTTCGGAGATGGAGATCACAAGCACAAGATGATGATGGCCATATCATATCACTTATATTGATTGCATGTGATGTTTATCTTTTATGCATCTTATCTTGCTTTGATTGACGGTAGCATTATAAGATGATCTCTCACTAAATTATCAAGAAGTGTTCTCCCTGAGTATGCACCGTTGCCAAAGTTCGTTGTGCCCAGACACCACGTGATGATCGGGTGTGATAAGCTCTACGTCCATCTACAATGGGTGCAAGCCAGTTTTTGCACACGCAGAATACTCAGGTTAAACTTGACGAGCCTAGCATATGCAGATATGGCCTCGGAACACGGAGACCGAAAGGTCGAGCGTGAATCATATAGTAGATATGATCAACATAATGATGTTCACCATTGAAAACTACCCCATCTCACGTGATGATCGGTTATGGTTTAGTTGATTTGGATCACGTAATCACTTAGAGGATTAGAGGGATGTCTATCTAAGTGGGAGTTCTTAAGTAATTTGATTAATTGAACTTAAACTTATCATGAACTTAGTACATGATAGTATCTTGCTTGTTTATGTTGATTGTAGATAGATGGCTCGTGCTGTTGTTCCGTTGAATTTTAATGCGTTCCTTGAGAAAGCAAAGTTGAAAGATGATGGTAGCAATTACACGGACTGGGTCCGTAACCTGAAGATTATCCTCATTGTTGCTCAGAAGAATTACGTCCTGGAAGCACCGCTGGGTGCCAGTCCTGCTGCTGGAGCAACACCAGATGTTATGAACGTCTGGCAGAGCAAAGCTGATGACTACTCGATAGTTCAGTGTGCCATGCTTTACGGCTTAGAATCGGGACTTCAACGACGTTTTGAACGTCATGGAGCATATGAGATGTTCCAGGAGTTGAAGTTAACATTTCAAGCAAATGCCCGAATTGAGAGATATGAAGTCTCCAATAAGTTCTATAGCTGCAAGATGGAGGAGAACAGTTCTGTCAGTGAGCATATACTCAAAATGTCTAGGTATAATAATCACTTGATTCAGATGGGAGTTAATCTTCCAGATGATTGCGTCATTGACAGAATTCTCCAATCACTGCCACCAAGCTACAAGAGCTTCGTGATGAACTATAATATGCAAGGGATGAACAAGACTATTCCCGAGCTCTTCGCAATGCTGAAAGCTGCGGAGGTAGAAATCAAGAAGGAGCATCAAGTGTTGATGGTTAACAAGACCACTGGTTTCAAGAAAAAGGGCAAAGGGAAGAAGAAGGGGAACTTCAAGAAGAACGGCAAGCAAGTTGCTGCTCAGGAGAAGAAGCCCAAGTCTGGACCTAAGCCTGAAACTGAGTGCTTCTACTGCAAGCAGACTGGTCACTGGAAGCAGAACTGCCCCAAGTATTTGGCGGATAAGAAGGATGGCAAGGTGAACAAAGGTATATGTGATATACATGTTATTGATGTGTACCTTACTAGAGCTCGCAGTAGCACCTGGGTATTTGATACTGATTCTGTTGCTAATATTTGCAACTCGAAACAGGGACTACGGATTAAGCGAACACTGGCGAAGGACGAGGTGACGATGCGCGTAGGAAACGGTTCCAAAGTCGATGTGATCGCGGTCGGCACGCTACCTCTACATCTACCTTCGGGATTAATATTAGACCTAAATAATTGTTATTTGGAGCCAGCGTTAAGCATGAACATTATATCTGGATCTTGTTTGATGCGAGACGGTTATTCATTTAAATCAGAGAATAATGGTTGTTTTATTTATATGAGTAATATCTTTTATGGTCATGCACCTTTGAAGAGTGGTCTATTTTTGATGAATCTCGATAGTAGTAATACACATATTCATAATGTTGAAGCCAAAAGATGCAGAGTTGATAATGATAGTGCAACTTATTTGTGGCACTGCCATTTAGATCATATCGGTGTAAAGCGCATGAAGAAACTCCATACTGATGGGCTTTTGGAATCACTTGATTATGAATCACTTGGTACTTGCGAACCTTGCCTCATGGGCAAGATGACTAAAACACCAATCTCCAGTACTATGGAGAGAGCAACAGATTTGTTGAAAATCATACATACCGATGTATGTGGTCCAATGAATATTGAGGCTCATGGCGGATATCGGTATTTTCTCACTTTCACAGATGATTTAAGCAGATATGGGTATATCTACGTAATGAAACATAAGTCTGAAACATTTGAAAAGTTCAAAGAATTTCAGAGTGAAGTTGAAAATCATCGTAACAAGAAAATAAAGTTTCTACGATCTGATCGTGAAGGAGAATATTTGAGTTACGAGTTTGGTGTACATTTGAAAAATTGTGGAATAATTTCGCAACTCACGCCAGCCGGAACACCACAGCGTAATGGTGTGTCCGAACGTTGTAATCGTACTTTATTAGATATGGTGCGATCTATGATGTCTCTTACTAATTTACCGCTATCGTTTTGCGGTTATGCTTTAGAGACGGCCGCATTCACGTTAAATAGGGCACCATCAAAATCCGTTGAGACGACGCCTTATGAACTATGGTTTGGCAAGAAACCAAAGTTGTCGTTTCTTAAAGTTTGGGGCTGCGATGCTTATGTGAAAAAGCTTCAACCTGATAAGCTCGAACCCAAATCGGAGAAATGTGTCTTCATAGGATACCCAAAGGAGACTATTGGGTATACCTTCTATCACAGATACGAAGGCAAGACATTCGTTGCTAAGAATGGATCATTTCTAGAGAAGGACTTTCTCTCGAAAGAAGTGAGTGGGAGGAAAGTAGAACTTGACGAGGTAACTGTACCTACTCCCTTATTGGAAAGTAGTACATCACAGAAAACTGTTTCTGCGACACCTATACCAATTAGTGAGGAAGCTAATGATGATGATCATGAAACTTCAGGACAAGATACTACTGAACCTCGTAGATCAACCAGAGTGAGATCCGCACCAGAGTGGTATGGTAATCCAGTTCTGGAAGTCATGCTACTAGATCATGATGAACCTACGAACTATGAAGAAGCGATGGTGAGCCCAGATTCCGCAAAGTGGCTTGAAGCCATGAAATCTGAGATGGGATCCATGTATGAGAACAAAGTATGGACTTTGGTTGACTTGCCCGATGATCGGCAAGCAATTGAGAATAAATGGATCTTCAAGAAAAAGACTGACGCTGACGGTAATATTACTGTCTATAAAGCTCGACTTGTCGCAAAAGGTTTTCGACAAGTTCAAGGGGTTGACTACGATGAGACCTTCTCACCCGTAGCAATGCTTAAGTCTGTCAGAATCATGTTAGCAATTGCCGCATTTTATGATTATGAAATTTGGCAGATGGATGTCAAAACTGCATTTCTGAATGGATTTCTGGAAGAAGAGTTGTATATGATGCAACCGGAAGGTTTTGTCGATCCAAAGGGAGCTAACAAAGTGTGCAAGCTCCAGCGATCCATTTATGGACTGGTGCAAGCCTCTCGGAGTTGGAATAAACGCTTTGATAGTGTGATCAAAGCATTTGGTTTTATACAGACTTTTGGTGAAGCCTGTATTTACAAGAAAGTGAGTGGGAGCTCTGTAGCATTTCTGATATTATATGTGGATGACATATTGCTGATTGGAAATGATATAGAATTTCTGGATAGCATAAAGGGATACTTGAATAAAAGTTTTTCGATGAAAGACCTCGGGGAAGCTGCTTACATATTAGGCATAAAGATCTATAGAGACAGATCAAGACGCTTAATTGGACTTTCACAAAGCACATACCTTGACAAGATTTTGAAGAAGTTCAAAATGGATGAAGCAAAGAAAGGGTTCTTGCCTGTGTTACAAGGTGTGAAGTTGAGTCAGTCTCAATGCCCGACCACTGCAGAAGATAGAGAGAAAATGAAAGATGTTCCCTATGCTTCGGCCATAGGCTCTATCATGTATGCAATGCTGTGTACCAGACCTGATGTCTGCCTTGCTGTAAGTTTAGCAGGGAGATACCAAAGTAATCCAGGAGTGGATCACTGGACAACGGTCAAGAACATCCTGAAATACCTTAAAAGGACTAAGGATATGTTTCTCGTATATGGAGGTGACAAAGAGCTCACCGTAAGAGGTTACGTTGATGCAAGCTTTGACACTGATCCGGACGATTCTAAATCACAAACCGGATACGTGTTTACTTTAAACGGTGGAGCTGTCAGTTGGTGCAGTTCTAAACAAAGCATCGTAGCGGGATCTACATGTGAAGCGGAGTACATAGCTACTTCGGAAGCAGCGAACGAAGGAGTCTGGATGAAGGAGTTCATATCCGATCTAGGTGTCATACCTAGTGCATCGGGTCCAATGAAAATCTTTTGTGACAATACTGGTGCAATTGCTTTGGCAAAGGAATCTAGATTTCACAAGAGTACCAAACACATCAAGAGACGCTTCAATTCCATCCGGGATCTAGTCCAGGTGGGACACATAGAGATTTGCAAGATACATACAGATCTGAATGTTGCAGACCCGTTGACTAAGCCTCTTCCACGAGCAAAACATGATCAGCACCAAGGCTCCATGGGTGTTAGAATCATTACTGTGTAATCTAGATTATTGATTCTAGTGCAAGTGGGAGACTGAAGGAAATATGCCCTAGAGGCAATAATAAAGTTATTATTTATTTCCTTATATCATGATAAATGTTTATTATTCATGCTAGAATTGTATTAACCGAAAACATAATACATGTGTCAATACATAGACAAATAGAGTGTCACTAGTATGCCTCTACTTGACTAGCTCGTTAATCAAAGATGGTTAAGTTTCCTAACCATGAACAAAGAGTTGTTATTTGATTAACGAGGTCACATCATTAGTTGAATGATCTGATTGACATGACCCATTCCATTAGCTTAGCACCCGATCGTTTAGTATGTTGCTATTGCTTTCTTCATGACTTATACATGTTCCTATGACTATGAGATTATGCAACTCCCGTTTGCCGGAGGAACACCTTGTGTGCTACCAAACGTCACAACGTAACTGGGTGATTATAAAGGAGCTCTACAGGTGTCTCCAATGGTAGATGTTGGGTTGGCGTATTTCGAGAATAGGATTTGTCACTCCGATTGTCGGAGAGGTATCTCTGGGCCCTCTCGGTAATACACATCACTTAAGCCTTGCAAGCATTGCAACCAATGAGTTAGTTGTGGGATGATGTATTACGGAACGAGTAAAGAGACTTGCTAGTAATGAGATTGAACTAGGTATTGGATACTGACGATCGAATCTCACGCAAGTAACATACCGATGACAAAGGGAACAACGTATGTTGTTATGCGGTCTGACCGATAAAGATCTTCGTAGAATATGTAGGAGCCAATATGGGCATCCAGGTCCCGCTATTGGTTATTGACCGTAGATGTGTCTTAGTCATGTCTACATTGTTCTCGAACCGTAGGGTCCGCACGCTTAACGTTACGATGACAGTTATTATGAGTTTATGCATTTTGATGTACCGAAGGTTGTTCGGAGTCCCGGATGTGATCACGGACATGACGAGGAGTCTCGAAATGATCGAGACATAAAGATTGATATGTTGGAAGCCTATGTTTGGACATCGGAAGTGTTCCGGGTGAAATCAGGATTTTACCGGAGTACCGGGAGGTTACCGGAACCCCCCGGGAGCCATATGGGCCTTAGTGGGCTTTAGTGGAAAGGTGAAAGGGGCAGCCCAAGGTGTCTGCGCGCCTCCCCCCTCCCCTAGTCCTATTAGGACTAGGAGAGGTGGCCGGCCCCCCTTCTCTCTCTCCCCACTTGAGGATTCCTATTCCAATTAGGATTGGGGGGGGGGGAGTCCTACTCCCGGTAGGAGTAGGACTCCTCCTGGCGCGCCCCAAGGCTGGCCGCACCTCTCCCCCTTGCTCCTTTATATACAGGGGCAGGGGGCACCTGTAGACACACAAGTTGATCATTGAGATCATTCCTTAGCCGTGTGCGGTGCCCCCTGCCACCATATTCCACCTCGATAATACCGTTGTAGTGCTTAGGCGAAGACCTGCGTCGGTAGTACATCAAGATCGTCACCACGCCGTCGTGCTGACGGAACTCCTCCCCGAAGCTTTGCTGGATCGGAGCCCGGGGATCGTCATCGAGCTGTACGTGTGCTAAGAACTCGGAGGTGCCGGAGTAACGGTGCTTGGATCGGTCGGATCGGGAAGAAGACGTACGACTACTTCCTCTACGTTGTGTCAATGCTTCCGTTGTGATCTACAAGGGTACGTAGATCAGACTCTCCCCCTCGTTGCTATGCATCACCATGATCTTGCATGTGCGTAGGAAAATTTTGAAATTACTACGTTCCCCGACACGGCCAGCCTACTCGCCTTCATCTTCAACAGCAGTCGTCATCATCGCATCAACACCTTCAAGCATCTCCTCCAGCTTGGTCGCCTCGCCCCTAGCTCCCCTCAGCTCCAGGGGTCCTCGGTCCTCGACCCACCATGCCCTCGCCCCAAGCCTATGCGGCCTACGGTCACGGCCACGCGGCAGCACCTTCCGGCTACAGCATGAGAAACCATGCAACACCCTACAACAACTTTAATCAGCAACAGGTCGACCCAGCTCTCATCACCGCGCTCAACAACATGCAACTCCCCGGCAACCAAGAGTGGTACATGGACTCCGGTGCATCCTCCCACATGGCATCTAACCCTGGTAGACTCTCCACTTACACCCCTTCTAATGCTCACACAATCACTGTCGGTAACGGTGCTTCCTTACCTATCTCTCATATTGGTTCCCACACTCTACCCTCTCTGTCTCAACCTCTCTATTTAAATCATGTCCTCGTTGTTCCTCACATAATCAAGAATCTTCTCTCTGTTCGTCAACTCACAACTGATAATTATGTTTCTATTGAGTTTGACCCTTGGGGTTTTTCTGCGAAGGCACTTCCTACTCGGATCGAGATTCTTCGATGCAATAGCTCCGGACCACTCTACTCCGTATGTCCACCATCACCACCCGAAGCCCACATCATCACTGTCTCCCTCGACATCTGGCATCGTCGTTTGGGTCATCCCAGTTATCACACCATGAAGCGTCTCCGGCACCATCAGAATGTTCCATCTTCTAGAGTTACACCATCTATATGCATGCTTGTCAACTTGGACGTCATGTTCGATTTCCCTTTTATCCTTTGACTTCATATACTGTTAAACCCTTTACTTTACTACATTGTGATCTTTGGACATCTCCTGTACCCAGCACTTCTGGTTATCTATATTATCTTGTGATAGTTGATGATTATACTCATTACTTTTGGAGGTTTCCTCTTCGAAAAAAATCCGATGTCTATGCCACATTTCTTACTTTTCATGCCTATGCCCGCACCCAGTTTGACCTACCCATTGTTGCCATCCAAAGTGACAATGGTCGTGAATTCGACAATACCAAGTTAGACTCTTTCTGTGCTTCCCAAGGTATCACCTTTCGATTTTCTTGTCCCTATACCTCTCAACAAAATGGCAAAGCCGAACGAGCAATTCGCACCACCAATAATGTCATCCGCACACTTCTCATTCAAGCCTCTCTCCCACCATCCTTTTGGGCCGAAGCTCTTCACACTGCCACCTTCCTCATCAATATTCGTCCCACTTCGTCTACCAATTTTCTCACTCCATATACTCTACTCTTAGGTACTACACCACCATACAACAGCCTCCGTGTCTTTGGCTGCCTATGTTATCCAAATACCACCTCTACATCCGCTAACAAACTCTCTCCACGTTCCACAAAATGTGTCTTCCTTGGGTATCCCTCTCGACACAAAGATTATCGGTGTCTTGATCTCACCACTCGTCCTATCATTATTTCTCGCCACGTAGTTTTCGACGAGTCCACTTTTCCATATGAACCATCACCATCTCCTACTCCACCCCGTTGCACTGAAATTTTTGATCCACCCATTATACATACCTCTTTTCCATCCGCATCTGATATGCATGCACCTATACCCACGATGCATGCACCCCCTACACCCGCTACGCATGCACCCCCTAGCCCCCACTCTCCAACGCTGGACCCTCCCTCCCCCTCCATGCCACCTACACCACTCACGCCGGCTACCCCTCCTGCCACGCCGGCTACTGCCCCTGCCACTCCGGCCACCCCTCCTACCACATCTTCGCCCCCAGCTCCACCGCCGCCACCTCCTGCACCTCTTCATCGCACACGCGCCACTACCGGTCGCCTCCCACCACCCATTGATCGCCTCAACCTTTCAGCTCTAGCCTCTTCCCCTCTTCCTCATAACTATCTTATAGCCCTTCGGGACCCCAATTGGCGACAATCCATGCAGGAGGAGTTTGATGCTCTTACACTAAATAAAACGTGGGTCTTGGTTCCTCCGCCATCTGGGGCAAATATTGTGAGTGGAAAGTGGATCTTCCATCATAAATATAATGCCGATGGCTCTCTCTCACATCACAAAGCTCGTTGGGTTGTTCGTGGCTTCTCTCAACAACCGGGGGTTGATTTCGATGAAACATTTAGCCCTGTCGTCAAACCGACCACTATTCGTATTGTTCTTTCTCTAGCCATCTCACAATCTTGGCCTATCCACCAACTTGATGTAAAAACGCCTTCCTTCATGGTCATCTTGATGAGGTAGTCTATAGCCAGCAACCATCTGGTTTCATTGATCCTCGTCATCCCACTCATGTTTGTCGTCTCCTCAAATCCTTATATGGGCTCAAACAGGCGCCCCGTGCCTGGTTCCAACGCTTTGCATCCTTCGCTCGTTCCATCGGGTTCACCGAATACAAATCTGATGCTTCTCTTTTCATCTTCCATCAAGGTCCTTCCACGGCCTATCTTCTTCTCTATGTCGATGATATTGTTCTCACCGCATCCTCCTTATCTTTCCTTACTACCATCACCAATTCCATGGCTCGTGAGTTTGCCATGAAGGACCTTCGTCCCATTCATCACTTTCTCGGTATCTCAGTTACTCGTTCGGCTTCTGGTCGTCATCTCTCTCAACGGCAATATATCCTTGACATCTTATCTCGTGCTGGTATGCGCGACTGTCACTCGGTTACTACCCCTATTGATACTAACGCCAAACTTCCTTCCTCTACCGGTCCTCCGGTCCCCGATCCTTCTCTCTATCGTAGCCTTGCCGGTGCACTCCAATATGCTGCTCTCACTCGCCCGGACATTGCTTACGCTGTCCAGCAAGTCTGTCTTCATATGCATGACCCTCGTGAACCTCACTTTTCTCTCATTAAACGCATCCTTCGCTATCTTAATGGCACTCTCGATCATGGTCTTTCTTTACACCGCACTTCTACACATTCTCTTACCGCCTATTCAGATGCTGATTGGGCTGGATGCCCGGATACACGTCGCTCCACTTCGGGATTTTGCATGTATCTTGGAGATAATCTCGTCTCCTGGTCCGCCCGACGGCAGATGACAGTCTCTCGATCTAGCGCAGAGGCCGAGTACAGAGCTGTTGCTGCGGCCGTTGCCGAGTCCTGCTGGGTTCGTCAGTTATTACAGGAGCTTCATAGGCCCATCTCGACTGCTACAATCGTCTATTGCGACAACATAAGCGCGGTATACTTGTCAGCTAACCCGGTACACCGTCGTTGCATGAAACATATCGAGTTAGACATTCATTTTGTCCGGGAGAAGGTCGCCCTCGGAGCAGTTCGTGTTCTTCATGTTCCGTCAGCTCTGCAATTTGCGGACATCTTCACCAAGGGTTTACCTACGGCTCTCTTCCGCGATTTTCGGTCCAGTCTTCAGGTCACTCCAGTTCCCGGCTCAGACTGCGGGGGCGTGTTAGAGACCTACTGTCCGACGGCTCATGATAACCTTGGCGTGCAAGTTAAACTCCCACCAAATAGATAGTTTCCTTATTACAGTCTCATTATATTTATACCAAACTCTGTAACTCTCCTGTATATTATATAAGAAGGGGCTGAACCGAGGCAGGCATCAAGCCGCCCAGTTTATCAATCTTACAGCGCCCACCGGGACCTTGTTGCCTGCGCAGCCGAGGGGAACTGGCCTACCTCACCGACAAGCACTCCCCGCTGCCGGAGAAGCGCCGTCCGCACTAGTAAGGCCGCCGCCTCAGATCCGGACCCTCACCACCGAAAGGGGTCGGTCAGATTGGGGGGAGTGCTGGATCCCGCCAAGTCGCCCCGCCGCCACCATCCCGGGAGCAGGCGCCGGCTTCGCCGGCCATTCCTCTGGTGGCGGCGAGGTGGGGAGGGAGGTGGGAAGGTTGTAGGCCGCCGGATGTGGGTTCCCCCGTCGTCGAGATGCGTGACGGACAGCGTCACCGCGAGCACGACTTCGAGGTGCACAACTACCCGCTGCTGGACGGCCTAGGCGTCGGCAAGTACGTGAGCTCCAGCACGTTCAGCGCCGGCGGCTACGACTGGTGCATCAGCTTCTACCCCGACAGAAACAAGGAGAAAAACGCGGGCTACACGTCGGCGTTCCTCAACTGCGTCAACCCACCAGCTGATGGTGTGAGGACAAAGGTCACCATCCAGAAGAAAGAGGACATGGCCCAAGCAACCAGACTGGGTGTCCACGACAACACCTTCACCCCGGCGAGCTCCTGACTTGGCTTCCCCAAATTCGTCGAGGAATCCAAGCTGAAATCACTGTCCAACGCTGACGTCTTGACCATAAGGTGTATGGTCACCGTGGTACAGGAATCGCGCACGGAGTCGACGAGGGATCTTATCGTGGTTCCGCCTCCGGAGCTGCCGGGCCAGCTCGAGCGCGCCCTCAGGGCCGGGAAAGGCGCCGACGTGGCGCTCGACGTCGGCGGCCAAGTTCATGCTCGCCGCGCACAATTTCATGCTCGCCGCGCGGTCGCCGGTCTTTGACGCACAGCTTTTCCGTCCGATGACGGAGAAGGACATGAAGCACATAGAGATTGGCGATGTCGAGCCGGCCATCTTCGAGATGCTCCTTCACTTCATCTACACGGATTCATTACCACCGTGCGACGGCCGGCAAGGTAACGCCGCCACCGCCGCCATGCAGCATTTGCTAGTAGATCTGTACGGGCTTGACAGGCTGAAGGTGATGTGCGAAGAGAAGCTGTCTCCAGACGCATCGACGTGAAGACTGTCACAAGTACAATGGCACTGGCTGATCGGCACTACTGCCGGCGGCTGATGGATGCCTGCCTGGCGTTCATATCACTGCCGGGCGTAATGCGTGCCGTCGTGGGGACCGATGGGTTCAAGCACATCACGGGAAGTTGCCCACTGCTAGCATTCAAGGAGGAGCTCCTGAAAAGTAATCCAGGCCACTAATTGTGGTGTCATATGGACATCTAAATTTTCATTAAGCAGTTACGCACGAACCAAATCTAGTTGAAAGTTGTGCCTATGTTCGGTCATATGTTGTTCCTCGGTTGTTTAAACAATGTTGATTTTTGTGTTAGTGTTGTCGTGAAAACTAGAGATGATATCCCGCAGTGCTGGAATTGGTGGCAATTATTTCAAAATATTTTGTTGTATAAAATATTAGTGCTTGGATTAATAATATGAAAACCAAAACTAAAATACATAAAACTTACAGTATTGTATTTGGTTATTGTATAGTTGTAGAATAATTACTGAAAATAACTAACATGCATAATGGATGTTTAAGGTGGGTCTTTCCAATGCAGGGTGATATGCCAACTATTTAGGTATACAAGATACTTGTCTAACATTTCATCAACTCAACTATAATGTGTCATTCGGAGCTCAGTTGATCAATGGTTGAGAAAATATAAACATGATACTTAACGCACACCCCGCCACAACAGTTCGACAACTAGGCTGGCCCATATAACACTACTAGGGAAAGCCTATACACAGAATCTTACCAGCAGTGCGTTTTAAAATTAGGCGCTGCTGCTAAGTAGCAGTAGCGCGGATTTTTAAACCTCGCTACTACTGAGTTGATAGCAGTAGTGCTGGTTTTTAACCCTCGCTACTACTAAGCGGTCTCTACCGTGCCCCCCGGGACATGCCATAGTAGTAGCGCGGGTTTTTAACTCTCGCTACTACTAAGTTGATAGCAGTAGTGCTGGTTTTTACCCCTCGCTACTACTAAGCGGTTTCTACCGTGCCCCTGGGCCATGCCATAGTAATAGCAAGGGTTATAAACCCGCGCTACTACTATGTTTTTACCCCTCGCTACTACTAAGAGGTCTCAACCGTGCCCCTCTGGGACATGCCATAGTAGTAGCGAGGGGTAAAATCCTTCGGTTTTGTAAAAAGCAAAAGAAAATGATAAAAACTTCAAAAATTAAAATCCTTCGAGTTGTAGTTATGTTACTACATCTACTAGTTAGGAAGATTTGAAAACTTAAATTTGAACATGTTTTGCAAAAAGTGTAGGAAAAATGTAAAACGGCTATAACTCACTACTAGAGATTAGGTCAATAACGACCAACAATTAACAACTCCTGGTTGTTGTTGATATGATGAGCCGGCTCCATGTCCAAGCTAGCCCCGCAAATCCTCCAATAACGACCAACAATTTTACTTGCCTATGCATATTGTTGGTTGGTTAGAGAGTAATTAGCGTCCTTATATCAAGATAAATACCAATCAGTTAGGATAGTAAACTATGGTGGCGCATCCCATGCGATCAGGCTCTGTGCGATCTGGCTCTGACAGGTGCGTGTTCTGACTTCCCCAAAACTTTTCTCCCTTCCTGTTGCCACCGTCGGCCGGCCTGCCTGGGTAGCGGGCCCTTCCAGCTGCCTTCCCTCCTCCCACCGTTGTACGTCTCCCTCCTGACCTCGAGCGCAGCGGCTGATTCTAGTACGGCTTGAGGCGATCTCCGGCAGGGCCTAGTTCCAGCGGCAGTGAGCATCCAGTGCGTCGAGCTTCGTCAGGGTGGGGCCGGCGCTGCTCATCTCGGTGGCGGCGGCCGCGACCATCCCCGTTCCCAATCGGCCCCCAAGATAGTGCATAACCGGTGATCTGCCATGGATGAGATCTGAGGTCTAGAGGTGTGTGTGTTCGTGAGTTCAGAAGAAGATGTGAGCCTCATTGTTTGACGAAGGGATATCCTTTCCGGTGCAGCTCAGCCAAGTAAGTGCAGCACGACTCGAACTCCAAGCCAATTTACATATATATGGAAATAAAACCTTTATTCATTCACGTACGTACTAATTACATATTTATGAATATGATTTCTGTTGAGACTGAGGCAGCCAGATAAGTGGAAGAATAGATTCGAAATGCATCTGTCGCTTCATCAGCCACGTCAAATTGTAAGTAAATCATAGCAGGAAGAGGTGTCGTTACCACGTTAATGTTATTTGCTTACCAAATGTTCGAGGTAATGCCAGGAAGAATATGAACCTAGGAAGTCATTTGTTTTAATGTTGTTCTGTTACAAATTAAGTCCAATCGTGGCCTCCTTTTTAATATTACATTATCCTCTACTTTATAGTTGATTCATCACCTGAGACTATAAATTCATTGGTCACTGAACTTTAATTAGTATTACTGCATGAAAGGTTGCAAAACATTGCAGTGCTATTGCTTTGGTCAACCTGAAAGATTTTAGGTGCTATAGGTTTTGCCAACTAGAAAGATGCTCTGAAGATAGAAGTTATGTAAGATGTCACATTGCTTAGTTGCATCGTACATGTGCAGTTCCATTTGCTTAATTTGATTTACAAATTCGTTATACCATGTTGAATACAATCCATTTGTGTACAGCTCTTATATGATCTGCTTTATTTTGCTTTACGCCGAACAACCTAAATGCAGGCTAGTTAGATAGTAAATTGGGAATTCCTTGCTACTTCTAAGTAAGACATGGATGCGACTAGTTGATGAGAAATTAAATGATGAATACTTAGAAGGTGTAGAGAATTTCCGTGAGTACGTGTTCAGCCACGTGGGGCAGGGAGAATGAAATTTGATGTGACTTGTCATGCCATTCTTTTTATACTAATAGAACCACTTGTCTCTGTTTGAACAGAAAGGAAAGAAAAACAAGCCACCAAGCATTGTTAAAGTATTTTCTGACTCACAAGAAGGGTACAATCTTTGTTGATTCTACAGCCTCCACCAAATAGGTAAGACTTATTTTAAATGTAAAAACTTCTCTGATGATTTGCAATTATACAAATACCTGCTTACCGATGGAAGTTGTTGCAAATAATTTAAGCACTTCGGGAAAAAATTAGGAACTTACTTCAATCTAATATCAGCCTTTCCAGTAATGAAGTCTTGTAGAAATGTGACTCATCTAATCGGCATGATCACAAAGTTGGAATTGGTGGTGGGATTAAAACAACAGTTTTGCGAGGACCAGCATTAAGTAAATACTCGGGGAAAAGGTGAATGTTGTGGGACATGAAGTGGCAGAAGTTAAGTGTGTTATTATGTCGATAGATCTTTAAGTGACAGTTCTCATGAAAGCCAACATGGTCGAGTAAGTGTCTCTGAGTAAGTTTCTCTGATATGATGATATTTTGTGCCACTTTGTGCCAATTTATTTACATGGACTAACTTCTATAAATTGTTCAACATCTTGTAGAACTGATGGTCTACCGTGTTAGATATATAGCGTGAAGAGGCATTGTGATCACCAATGACTAATGGTGTCCATTCAAACAAGGATGGTGTCTCTCGAGTGAAGATTAATAAATAATACATTTATTAGTTTTTTCAGTTAGAGATGTGCCAGTACATTACTCATCTAGTGAGTGTTGCTGACTCATATTTCTTAACTGTATTGTAATTCCAGAGTTGTACGTGGTAATATGTTTAGGTTATCTGATATCTATCAATAAAAGGAGGCTATGGCCTTTCATTATTAAGATATTTGTTGTTGTAAAATTGATGTGGATGTCAATTTTGAAGTGTCAGATGCTACATAAAGCGATTTTCAATTATTCTATAGGTGGTTGAACAGAAACCAATGATAATATCAACGATGGCAAAAGTGGTTGCTAATACTAGAATTGTGGTCGTTGTTGCCTCAGGATTAACGACAACACAACATCTCGTCGTTACAAGAATAACGACCGGAAAAGGTATGTGGTCGTTATACTTTTAATGACGGAGCCTATCACGACCGCCATATTGTGGTCGTTAATGACCTTTAACGACCGCAATTCGACTTTTAACGACCACATATGTCGTCGTTAAAAACAGTTTTCCTACTAGTGACTTTTGCATACGATGTTAGAAAAAAAGTATAATATATTAAAATGTTTCAAAAATGAAAATCCTTTGAGATGTAGTTATGTTCTTACATCTACTAGTTAGGAAAATTTAAAAACTTAAATTTGGACATGTTTTGCAAAAAGTGTAGGGAAAATGTAAAACGGCTATAACTTTTGCATACGATATCAGAAAAAAAGTATAATATATCAAAATGTTCAGCACGAAAAATCCGCATACGATGGAGACCGCCTACGGCCTGTTTGCAAATTTTTAGAATCCTCAAATTCTAAAAGGAAAAAAGTTATGCTCAAATTTCAGTTTTTTTTTTAATTTTGATCAAATCTGGTCAAACTGTGATCAAACTACTTATTCAAGACGTATTAGTGTTACTAAATAATTATTCAAGAATATTAGTGTTACTAAATAATTATTTTAGTTTTTTGGAATTTTGGTCAAATCTGGTCAAACTGGATTTTTTTTTGAAACTGTGACATTTTTTATAGCAAATTCGGAAACTACATGACCTAATGTGTTATTTGCAAAACTATGACCCCGTCAGCCTCTTTTAGGCCGAAGACCATCTTTTCGGTCAGCACTAGGCCGAAGTAGACTCTTTCATCTCCTAATGGCCGAAGACAGGCGGCTGGGCCAAAGAGCTGTTTTCGGCTTTGCTCTGGCCGAAGACCACTCTTCGGTTATCTTTTGGCCGAAGAGCGCCTGGCCGGTGAGCGTACCGTACATATGATGCTAGACTAATGCATCGAAGGGCTGATCGGTATTGCATGTGGTTCGTACGTGGCTAATGCATGCATCAGGACCGAGATAGCAATGCATGCATCAGAACTTGGTGCATACGTACTAGCACACACGCATGCAGCCAACATGCGCACATGTATTGGCCGAGAAGTACTGGCTGAAATACCAGTACAATATAGCGTACCTGATATAGTCCAGCCGGCAAGCATGCGTATGTATACGAATACGTGCACACAACCAACCAGCCGGCGAGCTGCCCACGTACTAAACACATGCATCGGCATCAAATCTCGGTGCAGCTAACGTGTGTGCACACGTTCAGGTCGTCCGTGCCATACGCCGGACTGCGCTGCAGTATGGTTACGAGCTCTTCGGCCAAAAGATGACCGAAGAGTGATCTTCGGCCTGAGCAAAGCCGAAAACAGCTCTTCGGCCCAGCTGCGCCCATCTTTGGTCATTAGGAGATCGAAAAGCCTATTTCGGCCTAGTCCTGGCCGAAAAGTTGGTCTTCGGCCTAAAAGAGGCCGACGGGGTCATAGTTTTACAAATAACACTTTAGGTCATATAGTTTCCGAATTTGCTATAAAAAAGATCATAGTTTTAAAAAAAAGTCGTCAAACTTTGGTCAAAATGTGGTCAAACTCCTTATTCAAGAAATATTAGTGTTACTAAATAATTATTGTGGTTTAGAACAATAGTTTTAAACTCAAACAGCGAAATGTGTGACTTTATGCTCAAGCTAAACTCCCGAGGGTTAACAAGATTGACATCTTACTATTGTCAAGAAAACAACAAGTGCAAACTTGGAATCGAGGGAGAATAGAATCCGGAAGTTAAGCATGCTTAGGCTGGAGTAGTGAGAGGATGGGTGACCGTTCGGGAAGTTAGATGATTTAGAATGATGAGGGGTGATTAGAGATTAAATTGAGCAGCAATGAGGGTGATTAGAGATTAGAGGTTAAAATAATTCAGAAATTTGAAAATTCGGACAAAAAATTTGAAAAAAAAACTATGCGGGTTAGTAGTAGCGCGGGTAACGCGTGCGCCCGCGCTACTGCTATACGTTAGCTGTAGCGCCTTATTCGTAGCGCCGGCCCCCGCGCTGCTAATAGGCCCAAAGCCCGCGCTGCTGCTAGGCTTTTCCCTAGTAGTGTAATGTTACCGACCGTTTTATGTTTTTTTTAGCTTTCTGGGCGGTTTTCGGAAGCTTCGCACCGGTTTTGGAAAGACCCTAGAAGCTTTTGACCGGTTTTTATTTCTTTTTTCTTTTTTTCCTTCCTTTTCTTTTTGATTTTAAATTTTCATTAGAAAAATAAATCCGTGATTTTTTTCAAAAATAACGAACAAATTTTAAATTCATGAACCTTTTCCATTTTTTGTGAACAATATTCGAATCAGTGTTCTTTTTACACGCCAATAAAACAATATGTTTAGCCCACACACATAAACGGCTTTCTTGAGGAATTAACCTTTGGTTGGATGGTTAGGAGGATAGGGGAGAATATCAGGTGATACCATGACTCAAATGCTTCCATGATACCATTTTGAAAATTTTAATTTTAGACGTGTCAAAAAAATTAAAAAAAAATTGTGAATGTTCATCATATATGTGTCTACAACCCCTAAAAAATTCAGATCAAAATCTGAAATACACAAAGAGAAACAAAAAAGAGAAATCCAACATGAATAGTGTTAATAAAGACAAAATGATGAATAGTGGCAAACACAACACTATTCATACTGGATATTTCTTTTTTTGTTTCTCTTTGTGTATTTCAAATTTTGATCTGAATTTTTTAGGTGTTATAGACACATATGTGATGAACGCTCACAAAATTTTTCGAATTTTTTTGACTCATATAAAATTGAAATTTTCAAAATGGTATCATGGGAGCATTTGAGTCATGGTATCACCTGATATTCTCCTAGGAGGATAGTACTATCCCAGCCCACCAGTCACCAAAGTTCATGTTCTAGGCTTGACACCGGTGCTTGTATTTTTCTGGATGTATTTCAGTCCTTCTGGCTATGTGTGTTCTGTGAGAGTAGACTTTTCCGTTGACTACGAAGACTTTTGTGAAGACTTCATCAATCTCAAAATAATTTGCCTGATTTGCCTGCTTAGTATCTTAGAGGTGCTTATAGGGTAGGATGTACGTAAACCTGGGAATAGTTTGTAATCCAGACTAAAACCGGCCCAATCCATACGTGTATAAGTCTAGTAACCAAACCAGATTAGACCAATCAGCAAGGGGTGCAGTCCAAACCAATTCAAACTGTACATATTTTCAATCCAAACCCATCCAGACCATTCTCTATATACAGTTTGTACTCCGAAGTTTCAAACCATGGGCGTATCCAGTGTCTAATTACTGCCATAAGAGAGGCGTCGGGCGGCTGGTTAGCTGCTGTTGCATGCCTACTAATTTCCATCGCTGTTATTCTTAAAATACGCGACCAACGAAACATGCATGCGTGCAGGTGGATTCTAAAGCTAGCCACGCACTCACAAACGGATTCACCATAGTACCTACAACAAATGGATTCACCATGCTCACAAATGCGTGACCGGAAGCCTTAAACCCCTTAAATGCCCGGGCGGACGGCCCGGTCCAAAAAATCTAAGGACGTGACAGACGCGAGTGACACAGATCTGTAGGCGGAGCAGCATGCAATTGTCGATTCATTTCTATCGGAGACGGAGGAGGAGGCCAACCGCCGTATCGAGACAGAGCAGGAAGCGGACATTGATGAGATGCTTGCCTTTATGAATGAGGAGGAGGAGCTGGAGCCCATCTCCGTATATCAGGTGCCCGGCACAGAGGTAGTGAACATCTCCGACAGCGAAGCATAAACTAGTGTGGTTTGCGTAGTATGTAGGATTTCGTTTGTATACTTTGTATGGATCTAAGGTATAAAATATGAGGTACTCTTTTTTTGCGGATTGAAATATGAGATACTCAGATGCATTAGATAAATTATATGGTGTGACCGGTCAGTCGGTCACTGCCCGCGGACGCGTAGGTCTGCGCGCATTTGAGGGGCGTCATTTAGTGTCCGCCGCTGTAGATGCTCGGTCAATCATCCCAAACCCGCCTCATACAACCGGGCGGGCCACCCGGTCACAAATTTTTGACCCAGACGGGTGCCTCAAATGGGCCTTAAACGCCCAGGCTGACCGGCACCCTCATATCCAGCCCAATTATGGAGCGGATATGGGGGCGCTCGGACGCGTCCACCACGTAGGACTGACGATGGGGGTCCCACGCGGACTCGCCCGAAAACCTGGCGGTCCGACGGACGCCTCCTCCATCGCTGCGGTGTGAACGGCACGTGCCGCCACTCCAGCTTGCCGCGCGAGGCCAAATCCGGCTGTTTAAGCCGGCCGGCGTCCCCCAACCCTAGCCCATCCACCTCCTCCGTCTCCGCGCCGCCACCCGAACCCGTTCGCCTCCTCTCCCCCGCTCTCCCACGCTCTCCGGCATCGTCATGGTCGGGCGGCTGATCACCACGTACACTATGCTCACGCCGGAGCGCCGGAGGCAGATCGTGGAGGAGATCTAGGTAAGGCGCATGCCCACATCACTGCCAAGCTTCCTTCGGACTCGCCGGAGCCGGAAGAGGAGGAGGGAGAGCTGCCGTCGGAGCCGATGAAGGTGGCGGATCCGGAGGAGGACGAGGCGGAGCAACCTGCTCCGGGGCTCAACATGGTTCATCATCGACCAAGCCGCGGAAATGGTGGAGCAGCAGGCCATTCTGGAGTCCATCCAAGATGTGGCCTATGTGGAGGCTCACCGGCAGTTCCTTCGGTGGGAGCAGGTGGCGTCCGACGCGTTTTTTGCCAAACTTGATGTGGAGATAGAGGAGGAGAATGCCGGAGCGGGACCCAGGCAAGGAGATTGTCGACATCTCTGACAAGGAGTGACTAGATAATCTATGTAGTACGTACTTCCTGCGTTTCGAAATATAAGTATTTTTAAAGATTTCAATAGAAACTACATACGTATGTATATATAGACATATTTTAAAGTGTACATTCACTTATTTTGCTTCATATGTAGTCCGTAATGAAATCTCTAAAATGACTTATATTTAGGAACAAAGGGAGTAGGTTGTAGCGTTTTCATGCTTTTGTGGATTAAGAATCTAGTATGAGATGTCCGGATGCAGTTGTGCTAATTTGAAGAGCGTTCGGTCACTGTCCCTGGATATTTAAGGAGTTATATTTGTCATATACGAAGATGCTTTAAGCCGGCACGTGGTCTACACACAGCCGTCAACCCGCCTCCCTGATATTTCTGGTGCACCACCCGAGCCCATGGATGGTAGTTTGGGTTCCGCCACGCCGCGGTATCCGTGGTCTGAGCAGTAACGACGAGAAGACGTTGCCATTATGTGCGGAGCCGTGAGGAGGAGAAGCTAGTGGCTGATTTAGTTCTCAGTCCATGGGGTGAAATAGTTTGGGATTGTTTGGTCTGTGACCAGACCGAACCAAACCAAACAAATAATAGGAAAAATCCAAATCAAACCAACTTACATTAGGGACTCAGCCCGTTTTATCCAAACCAAAAGAGTCCAATAGGAAAACTGATCCAGAACTGGAGTTTGAGTCCAAACCATTCCCAGGTCTAGATGTACGTGCTTGTGTTCATAGAAATGAGTATATGTGCGTATGTATGAGTGTGTGCTTATGTACTACTATGTTCAATTATTATTATTTTGCCCATGCCACTTCATTGAAAAAATAAAATCGTAGCGCATGCACGGGCAAAAATCGTGGTGCAGGCGGATAAAAAGTACGCACGTTCCATGCAAGACAATCAACAACGAAAAGGAAAGGAAACGGCACATGTCCCGTACTAATAGTGTACGCGAGTGCTTGATCGGGAGCACGAATCTTTGAAGGTTCAGATCATGTGGCTGAGAGATTAGATGTGACTTCATTAATTTCTCGTCTAGATGAAAATTAGCAAATCAATTGTTACAACTTACAACATGGAATCTAACTGAATCACGACGACCCTAGGCTATATATACGGGTATATCCCGTACGTGATATCCGGAGGAGAGACATCCCATTAGTTGATCGACACCGTTTTCGCTCGTTTGCCATGGCTCACAACTCGACCTCTCCAGCAAGTCACGTCGAGTTACGGGAGACATCGTCGAGATGCGTGACGGAGAGCAGGACGCACAACTTGGAGGTGGCCGGTTACTCGCTCGACGGCATGGGCGTCGGCAAGTACATTAGATCGAGCAGATTCAGCGTCGGGGGCTACGACTGGTGCATCAGATTCTACCCAGATGGAGAGAGAGAGACCGTGAACGATGCCGGCAACGCATCGTGCTTTCTGTTCTGCATGAGCCAGAAGGAGGTGAGAGTCATGTTCACACTCAACATGCTGGAGAAACATGGCGCCGTACAGGTAACCAACCACCGTGCGCTAGAGCATACTATCTGTCCGCCACATTATAATTATGGCCTCCCTTATTTCGTCGAGAAATCGAGTCTAAAATCGTCGGCCCTCGCCAACAATGGCTACGTGACGATAAGGTGCGCCCTCACTATGATCAAAGAGCCGCCCGTGGAGCCGGAGTGCGAGGAGAATCGTGTCGTGGTTCCGCCGGAGGAGCTGCCCGGAGACCTCGAGCGCGCCCTCAAAGACGGGAACGGTGCAGATGTTGTCATCGATGTGGGCGGCAGGCTGTTCAGCGCCCACAAGTTCATGCTCGCTGCTCGGTCCCCGGTCTTCAAGCCTCAGCTCTTTGGCCCGATGATGAAGAAGAATACACGGCGCATCGTGGTCGTCGGCATGGAGGCAGCCATCTTCAGGATGCTTCTCGAGTTCATATACACGGATTTGCTGCCAACATGGGAAGGGGAAGGTTATGGTGCCGCCGTGATTCAACATTTGCTCGTCGCAGCAGATTGGTACGGGCTAAACAGGCTCAAACTGATGTGCGAAGAGAAGCTGTGCGAAATCATCGATGTGGAGACTGTCACAACCACATTGGCACTAGCGGAACAGCACAACTGCGAAGTGCTCAAGAAGGCATGCCTGAAGTTTATGTCGTCGCAGAAAGTGATGGACGCCGTCGGGGAGACCGATGGGTTCAAACACCTGATGGCAAGTTGCCCACTGCTGAATTTGAAGAAAAATCTCGGAGACAAGATAGGTGTCACGAAGAAGTCAAGATAGAACAAAATTTCCTTTTGATTGATTTTAATATTTTGAAAAGCATAGAACACATATTTTATGACTTGGGAGCAATGGAATTTTCTTTAGAAAATTACTATTTGCATCGGTTGCTTCTGATCATATGGTAATTTTGGTATTACTTTTATTGTGAAAATAACACCTAGTATTGGTTTATTGTGAACCAACAAATTTGAATAGCTAGCAATCTAAGATATCTCATACTTGTAGCCTCTCACTCTCGTTGATGAGCTCACAGAGACAAGAATTTTGGCGCAGCTTAATGTGTTGTTGCTTTTCTGTTTCTTCTCTCTTTTATTTCCTTGACTAAAGCAAAATAGACCGTGGCGCTCCCACTCTTGTCAGATCGTGCCATCCACAACTGAGCACGCACCCACGGTAGCCTACAAACTTGACACAGAGTTAATTGCAAAAAACCACCTCATTTGAGGCTTCTTCTGCAGAAAACAACCTGGTCTCTAATCATTTGCAAAAGACACCGCGCATTCGGTAAACTTTTTGCAAAAAGCACTGATCGCTTGATTTGCAGCCTCTGAGGGCGTTTCCGACAGGTGGGACCCAAAATAGGTGACGTGGCGTAACGGCGAGGCGGACTGCACCGTTACTCACTACCTGGTCAAACCGACGCGGTCGGCTCGCCGGACCGCACCAGCTCACTCACAAATCTCGCACGCACTCTCTCTCCCTCCTTCGTGCTCCCACTCATGGCGACGACGAAATCCCGCGACGGAGGCGCTGCTGATGCTAGGTGCGGCGCTGATGGAGATCCGCCGGAGTTATGTGGTAGCTCAAATCCATCTCAGCCGCCGCTTCCTTCCCAACTGCCGGCGGCAAACCCAGCAGTTGAATGTGCGGCGGCGGCGGCGTTCGCCCGAGCTGTGAAGGAAGATCCGACGGGCAGCCAAAACTGGGCATCCTCGTTCGGCGGCGTCTGGTAAGTAATGCATCCGCGTTCTCCCTTTTCCCCGATTGGGTTTGTAGTTTAGGTTTCTAGGGTTAGGCTTCTAGGTTTAGGGTTGTATGGTTAGGGTTGTATGGTTAGGGTTCTAGGGCTGGTGTTCGTCCAATTGGGTTCTAGGGTTAGTGTTCTTGGGCTGCTGTTCCTGTGTTAGGGCTGTAGGGTTAACTGAAATTTTGTCTGAGTATTTAAATGAACATTTGTCTGAATATTTAGGGCATTGAAGTGTTAAGTTTACTGTTTTAATTGAATTAGTAACTGAACACTAGTTAATTGAACATTTTACTGAAGTGCTAAATTATCTGTTAATTGAACATTTGTCTGAATATTCAGCAAACTGAAGTGTTAAGTTTACTTATTTGTCTGAATATTTAGTTAATTGAAGTGTTACATTTACTGTTTTAGTTGAATTAGTAAATAAACATTTGTTAATTGAACATCTTACTGAAGTGTTAACTTATCTGTTAACTTAACATTTGTCTGAAGTGTCAATTTTTTGGCATTTAACTGAACTTGTAACCGAACATTTTACTGTAATTTTACTGAAGTGTTAACTTATCTATTAACTGAATAATCTTTTAACTGAACTTTGAATATAACATTTAAAGTAGCTTTGTACTGAATATTTTACTATAATTTTGTTTGTAGTTTGGATGATGAAGTCTGGGAAGTCAGATTTCATTTCTTTGACAGAGATAACTTGGAAAGAAATATAGGCCTGTCAGACATAACTTTCTGGAATCTAGTTGCACTTGTAGAGTTAGAAGGCTATTCTTGTAGAGATTATATGTATTATGTCAGAGATCCAGGTGTTGGGGTGTCAGGAATGGTAGAGTTAACAGATGATGACAAGGTGGAGGAGATGCTGGATGAGCTAGCCAGTAAAGGAGAAATTGTGGTTAATATTACAGTAATGAGAAGTGATGCTCCAACACCAGCTGATTTGAACAGAGGCACTGTGTATGAAGACCAGGTTCCTTTGTCTGAAACAGGTGAGCCACTTGTGTATCAGATAGATACATCTACAGTACTTTTCCCTAGTCCAGTGAAGCCACAACCAGAGCCAGTCCAGGTCATGCACACACATGATAGCATTGAACCAGAATTTGTAGTCCACAATGGTGAGGAGAGGCATGAGTATTTCATGGACATTGATCAGGAGCAAGAGCAAATAGAGCAAAAAAATGGAGGAGAATAGGAATAAAGAGATTGAGAAGTTCAGGAGCAATAAGAAAAGAAAAGAGAAATACAGAGCAGCTAAAAGGAAACTTCCAGAGTTGCTTACTGAAGATTGTACTGACAGTGATACTGATAGTGAGATGCTAGCAGATGAGGACATAATTGTTAGGCTACAGGCAATGAAGAAACATAGAGATGATCCACTCAACCACTTTGAAGGGGACAGTGATGTTGAAGAGCTATATGAACCAGATGAGGAGGAGGGAGTTCATGAGGATGAGGCAGCAGAGCAGGAGGCAGCAGTGAATAGCAGCATAGGAGGAAGCAGCACAGGAGGCAATCAGAGAAAGGGGCCAACAACCAGATCTCATGCAAGTATAGATCAAATTATAGAACAGGACTGGTACCCTTCCTCTGATGAGGAGAGCAACCCGGGTGACTTAAGCCAGGAAGACAATGATGGGGCTCAGCCACCAGCTTTTAAGATTCCAGCTGGTAGGAAGAGCAGGGCCAAGAAGAAGAAACCAAGGGTTTGGTATGATGAGAAGAGAGAGAACCCACAGGAGCAATTTGTGAAGAAACTATGTTTCCTAGCTGTGAGCCAATTCAGGAGGGTACTTCAAACATTCCACATCTCACAGAACAGAAACTATTCCTTTCATAGGAATTGTTCTGATAGGGTTATTGCAGTTTGTAGTAGTGCATAATGCCCTTTTTTCATTGCAGCCTCTCAGATAGCACATGAGAAGACATTTTGCATAAAGAAAATGAACTTGGGCCACAATTGTGCTGCAGTAGGAGAGAGCACCAAAGTAACTGCCAAATGGTTGGCACATGAGTGTGAGCAACAGTTGAGGACAGACATTAATACACCGGTCCAATCCATAATTGAGAATTTGAAGCAGGAACATGGCATAGATGTGTCCATTCACATGGCCTACAAAGCAAGGAAAGTTGCTAAGAGTGTGGTGCAAGGAGATCAAAGGGCACAATATACAAGGATAAGGGATTACCTCCAAGCTGTATTGGATACCAATTCAGGAAGTAGATGCATTCTTACAACAAAGCATTTGAGGGCACATCCTAGCAAGAATCCTAGATTCCATGGCTTGTTCATGTGCCTAAATGCATGCAAAGAGGGTTTCTTGAATGGCTGCAGACCTTTCATAGGTACTTATTGTGCTAATTGCTTGTTCATAGGTACTTATTGTGCTAATTGCTTGTTCATGTGCACTACTTTGTTTCTAATGTGCTCTGTGTTGTTGTAGGTGTTGATGGGTGTTTTATAAAGCTTACCACAGGGCAGCAAATCTTGGCTGCAACAGGAAGAGATGGTAACAACAATATTTTTCCTATTGCATTTGCAATACTTGACAAAGAAGACACTGCAAGCTGGTCCTGGTTTTTAACACAACTCAAGTATGCCATTGGTGGTGAGTCTGGAAAGTATGGCTACTACACTATCATATCTGATAGACAAAAGGTAAAACCAAAATCTGCTCCTCTACACTATCATATCTGATACACTATCATATAACAAGTGCCTTGTTAGTTACACTTTAGTTGTTTCAAACAGGGTCTTCTTAAAGCCATAAATAATGTCTTTCCAAACTGCCCACAAAGATTCTGCCTTAGACATATTTATCAGAACTTTCAAACTGCTGGCTTTAGAGGTGAAGAGTTAAAGAAATACATGGATCAGGCTAGCTATTCATATACTGAGCATGGATATCATGTAGCAATGGATGGCATGAAAAGAGAGTGTGAGGCAGCTTGGAAATGGCTTAGTAAGATTCCCAAACATACATGGGCTAGACATGCCATGGACAATAATTGTAAAACTGACTTGGTTGTCAACAATATTAGTGAAGTGTTTAACAAGATGATACTTGATGTCAGAGGCAAGCCAATTAAAACTATGGTTGATGGGATCAGAACTAAGTTGCTAGTTAAGTTCAACACAAACAGAACTAAGACAGAGACAGCCAAGTGGAAGATATGCCCAACATATGCTAAAAAGCTAGAAGAAGCAAAACATCATTCAAGATACTGTCAATCTATCAAAGCTGGACCTGATCTATACCAAGTTACAAGTGGAGAAAGTGCATGTGCAGTTAATTTGCAAGGATACACATGTGGTTGTAGGAAATGGGACATGACAGGGGTTCCTTGCAATCATTCAGTTTCTGCAATCAACAAGGCAAAATTACACCTAGAAGATTTTGTCAATGATTTCTTCAAGAAACCCATGTACCAAGAAGCTTACAATGCAATAGTTTACCCTGTGCCCTTGACATAGAGCCACCAGTTTTCAAAGAAAAGCCAGGAAAGAAACAAACTAAGAGGAGGAAGAGTAGGTTTGAGAAGCCAGCTCCCAAGGATACTTCTAGGATGGGTACAATCACTTTTATAAATTGTAACCTGGCTGGGCATAGGTACACTAGCTGCCACAAGACTCTTAAGCCAACTCTAGCAATGAGAAGGAACCAGCATGAGGTAACTTTGTGACTATCTTGTAATCTGGAGTACTCTGTAATCTGTCTATGTTTATGCAAGTTTCCTATCTTATATAATCTGTCTATGTTGTAATTCCAGGAAAATAGAAGAGTTGATGCTAGGACAGTTCCAAGGGCACCAACAAGAGCCACACCAACATCAAGCTAAGCTCCATCAGCTCCTCCTTCTCCAAGGGCACCCACAAGTGCTACACCAGCAATACCAAGGGCAGCTCCATCAGCTCCTCCTGCTCCAAGGGCACCCACAAGAGCTACACCAGCTGCAAGCAAAGCTCCATCAGCTCCAGCTGCATCTAGGAGAGCTCCAAGGGCAGCTACTACTAGTGCATCTTCTGCTGGGCCCAGTTCCTCTACAGCTGCTGGGCCAAGTACCTCTACTACTGCTGCTGGTAGGCAAAAGAAAAACTTCATCCCTCCAAGACCAGCAGGTACTGGAAGAGTCAGAAAACCATCTTTTAAGATGGCTGAGTGGTTCAATTGTTCTAAGGGAAGCAGGTAAGTTTGTGGTGTCAGAAAAACATTATGAACCATGTTGCCTATGTTGGCACGGTACTGTTTATGATTGTGTTGAACTGTGGAACTGGTGATGGTTGAACTATGTATGGTTGTGTTGAACTATGTATGGTTGTGTTGAACTATTTATGGTTGTGTTCAAGACTATGGTTGTGTTGAAGACTATGATGCATGAGTGCTTGTTGTTATGATCATTGCTTCTCTATTGTTGTTCATGATTGTTCTTATGATGCTAGTTATGTTCAAGATTTTTTGCATGAGTACTGTTTATAGTTATGTTGAAGACTATGATGCATGAGTGCTTGTTGTTGTCGATGATGGCTCTTATGATGCTTGTTGTTGTTGCCACAAATGAGTAAGTTTGGCCATTTGGGGTGGATCGACGTCGAGAAAAAACCAAATGAATGAGTTAGGTCATTTGGGGTGGATCGAAGGCGACAAAACCCCAAATCAGTAAGCTAGGTCATTTGGGATGGATCGACGTCGAGAAAAAACCAAATGAGTGAGTTAGGTCATTTGGGGTGGATCGAAGGCAACAAAACCCCAAATCAGTAAGCTAGGTCATTTGGGGTGGATTGACGTCGAGAAAAAACCAAATGAGTGAGTTAGGTCATTTGGGGTGGATCGAAGGCGACATAACCCCAAATCAGTAAGCTAGGTCATTTGGGGTGGATCGACGTCGAGAAAACACCAAATGAGTGAGTTAGGTCATTTGGGGTGGATCGAAGGCGACAAAACCCCAAATCAGTAAGCTAGGTCATTTGGGGTGGATCGACGTCGAGAAAAAACTAAATGGGTGAGTTAGGTCATTTGGGGTGGATCGAAGGCGACAAAACCCCAAATCAATAAGCTAGGTCATTTGGGGTGGATTGACATCAAGAAAACTCCAAATGAGTAAGTTTGGGCCAAAACACAATTTAGGTCTCACCTTAATTCAGCCAAAACTTTCCTCACACAACATTAATCACAAACCATAACATAAAATGAAAGAACACATCAAATGACCCAACTTAATACTTAAGATTCATAGTTCAAGGACATAAATTAGTCTTCATCACAAATAACCCAACTACAGAATTAATAGAGTTCAACACATCCAAAGTTAACACATTACAAGCTTTAGTCCAAAGCTATTGCAAAAGACAATGACCCACATGGTCAGACTACAACTCAACTTAGTCTTCATCACAAATAGCCTTAATCTGGTGAAGCTTCCTCTTGTTACTATCACCTGCTGTCTTGAGCTCAACAATGCAGGAAGCAAGAGTACTCTTCTCCATGGCCAACTTCTCCTTCTCTTTCATCAGCTCAACAATGCAACTATCCACCCGATCCTTCTCTTTCTTTAGGTCATCATTCTCTTTCTTCAGGCCATCCTTCTCTTTCTTCAGGTCAGCATAGCAAATCTCCAAAGTCCTCTTATCAGAGCTCATCTTTTCCTTCTCTTTGAGATGCTTGAACTTCAAATTTCTAATGACAGTGGCTTGAGCTACATGAATTAACTTTAATTGTTCATGAGCAACCTTCCATTTTTTGATCTCCTCATCCTTTGCAAAGCTGCTTTCCACACTGATTGTAATGTTCTCAGCATCATCATTCTCCTGATTTACCTCAGGCAGGTTATCCTGTGAATCTAGGAGGTTGTTAACATCTTCAACAAGCTTCTCATATGTCTCCTGCAGCTCTTTTTTTGCTGTCTGAGTATGTGTACAGTAGATGAATGCTCCAGGCATGCCATCCTATTGTCATGCTGGCTACGCTCATACATAAGCCACAACTTGTGAAGAGCATTTTGCAGATGATCTGGCCACTCCTCATCTACCCATTGCACTAATCCACAATTATTAGCACCCTACAAAGAAGTTACAGATTAAAGTAGTTACAGAAAAAATCAGTTAAGTTAATGTACCACATTCAGTTAGGTTAAAGTACAAGATTCAATTAAGTTAATTGATCAGATTCAGTTAAGTTAATTGATCAGATTCAGTTAAGTTAATCTACCATATTCAGTTAAGTTTATCTACCATATTCAGTTAAGTCAATCTACCATATTCAGTTAAGTTTATCTACCAGATTCAGTTAATAAAGAGTTACTATCAACCATAGAACAATTACTACGAACCCTAGAACAGAACAAGAACAGTACCTATGAACCCTAGAACATGAACAGTAAATAAGAACCCTAGATGATGAACTGGACTACTGCAAAGCTAGGACTAAATACTTACTTCAGTGGCACGGGCAATGAACCTCCTCCCAGTGCTTATCCCCTCGAATGCAACACATTTCCTCCCTGGATTCCCATGCTCGCACATCACCATCAAATCGTCAGCAGCACCCTCGAACAACGGGTCATCAATCAAGCTGGGATCTGGGCAATCCAACACAAACTTTTTCAAATCGAGCAGAACTAGTAGAACCCTAGAACACGAACTCCCTAGAACACAAATGAGCGGTGGCAAAAACAAACAAAGAACCAGAGGAACAACTGACCTTGAGAGGGGAGTCAGGAGTGAGGTTGTACTGCGCGGCGGAGCCATCAGTGCTTTTCGCTCTCGCTCCAGGACACCATGGCGGCCGGCGACCGCCGGAGAGGAAGAGGGGCACGAGGGAGCGAGAGAGTGCGGGAGAGATAGTGCGGGCGAGATTTGTGAGTGAGCTGGTGCGGTCGGGCGAGCCGACTGCGTCGGTTTGACCAGGTAGTGAGAAATGGCGCCGTCCGCCTCGCCGTTATGCCACGTCACCTATTTTGGGTCCCACCTGTCGGAAATGCCCTCAGAGGCTGCAAATCAAGCGATCAGTGCTTTTTGCAAAATGTTTACCGAATGCGCGGTGTCTTTTGCAAATGATTAGAGACCAGGTTGTTTTCTGCAGAAGAAGCCTTATATGTGGTGGTTTTTTGCAATTAACTCCTTGACACAGCCCACACGGCCCGTGTCCTATGGCGTTTCTATAGAAGAACAGCATGCCGCTCGTGCTCTTCCGGTTGTGGAGTTTTCTGGCAAGGTTGAAATCGTAGCATCAACTAGCCTGGTGGAGGTGTTTCACCACCCCAGTGCTCGCCGGTGGGCTCCTCCATTAACCGGTAGACATAGGTGGTGTTTCGTTCAGCTGTGGATTTTTAAAAGCAGCTGTGGAAAGTCTGCTGTGAGAAAACAATTATAAAAAATTTGCTGTGAAAAGGTTGTAGGCTATTTGGCAAACCAGCTGTATGAGCTGTGGCTGTGAAGATAAATGTCTAAAATACCCCTAAGAGCTAAGAGATTGGTTGCACGGTGTTTAATGATAATAACAACATTACATACTGATTTAGAGCACTAGTAAAATATAATTAAATAATTATCCAACTATATACCATGATCAACTTTATATTTTCGACATGGCGATAGCATTTTTTATAAGGATCATCATGTAGCACAGAAATAGAAATAGTACACTAGTTATTACAGAATGAACTAGCAATTGAATCCCCTAAAAAAACTAGCAATTGAACCCAAATATTTCATCATTGATCAATACATCAGTACATTACAACCCGTTTTTGTCTGGATTTTGGTGGAATCAGCTGCTCGGGCCGGCCCGTTTGGTTAGGATTCGGCCGTGACGTAGCGGAATCTGGCCAGAAAATCTAAACCAAAAAGGGCCATAGCCGATGACGAACGTGATGTCCGACCGTGTGCGCATGAGGTAGCGCGGGCATACGACATTTTAGCGGCGGGCCTGAGCTCGTGGCACTACTGACCTTTGATAGTGCAGTAAGAGCATGTCTAGTAGAACCTTCAAACCCTCAAACCCTTAAAACAGTTTTAAGAGTTGAGAAGTGCCAGTTTCTGGCATTTTTAAGGGTTAAAAAACAGGGGCAAAGACTAGAACCCTCAAACCCAACCCTGCTTTAAGGGTTGGGTTTGAGGGTTCTAGTCTTTGCCTCAACCCCATCTTTTAAATTTATCATTTGACATCTCACAATTTATGACTACAAGAACACAATCAACCTCTACACAAACTACCAAATGAGAATCATTGATGCATAGTTTAATAGTTTACATCACAAAATCATCATCTTCCCCCTCTCATCGGCACCATCACCAAAAAGTTGCACCTCGGCGCCATCTCCTAGACCACATGCGGGCTCCATCAAGCATCTCCATAGGCGCCGGTGGAGTCATCCACACCGCCATCGCCACAACTACTCATCAGAGTTTCACCTCGAAAAGTAGAGGACGCACGACGGAACATCCTCTTCCTCTCTGCGACGTCCTCCTTGTAGTCCTTCCACCATTGCAATTGGTCTTCATCCATGTCCTTCTTGGACATCATCATGTGCTTCTTCTCTTCCACCATGAGTTCTTTCCATACCTTTGCCTCTTTGAGCTTGATCATCCTCTCCTCCAAGTCGGCCTTGCGCTTTGCTTCTTCACGCTTTGCTTCAACTTGTGCAAGCTTGACGTCTTTCTTCTTCTCGGTGATAAGAAGCTTCATCTCCAATGTCTTTGTTGTCAATTCTTCTCTTGCCTTCATCATGTGCTCCATCTTCTCCCTTAGGCTTGACGCCTCTGCTTACATCTTCACCCTTAGCTTGCCCTTCTTGGTTCCCTCGGGCTTGCCCAAGTTCTTCTCCTCCTCATCTTCACTATCATCCATCCTAAGCATTGCCGACTTCTTGGGTGCGGTCTCTTGATCCCTCAACTTTCACTTGTCAAAGGTTTGAAGAATTTCCCAAGCATGCTTAAATGGGAATGGCTTGCCCTTGGAAGTGGCCATGTCCTTGTACCTCATGCCGGCAATTATCTCCTATCAACCACACATAATCACATAAGAACCCACCAATAGCATAGTACACACACATAATCAAAATAGTGAAGAGATATTTACTCACATAGTCACTCTCCACGGTTCCACTAGGTGGTGCATCCCTCACTTGGTCCATGGCCGCACTCCAACGAGCACAAGCGGGCTTCATCAACTCCCACCAGCCTTGAAGCGACCGGTAAGTGCGAGAGATGAACCCACTGTTCTTCGGCTTGATCCTACAATAGTTGCCCTCGATCCTTTGCGAATACCGTTTACCGGTTTGATCGGTGCCGGTGCTTGCATCCGTCCCCACAGCTGCCCAAGCACGAATCAAGAGGATATCTTCCGCCTCGCTGTAGTTTGTCGACCGCGCGTGTGGGCGGGAAGCGGCGGTGAATGCCTCCTCCCCTATCTCGGCCACCTCCTCCTCGTCATCCCCTTCATCCTCCTCATCTTCCTCCAAGTCGTCACCAACCCTAAAGGGTTCTAGAGGCGGAGCCCCGAGGTCCACCTCCCCGTCTTGGAGGAGGTCCATGAACGAGGATGGGGTTGCCATTTCTTCGAACACCTCATGCGCGGTGGGAGGAGGTTCGACGACGGCGGCGAGTGGGGCCGCGGGATTCTTCCGCGGCTTCTTCACGGCCGGGGACGAGCCGGCAACCTTGGAGGAAGCCCCTCGCGGCCCATGGGAGGCCGCCTTCGGCCGGCTCTTCTTGGGGGCGAGCGCCGGGGCGGGGACGGGGGCCGGGGCTGGAGCCGGGGAGGCGGGAGGAGGCGGTGCGAGGCCCGCCCGCTGCCGCTTGGCCCCGACGTGGGTCGCCGCCACCACGTCGGCCACGGTCGGGTGCCGGGCGGGTGCGGTGTAGGGGCGGGGCCCGAGTCGGGAGGGGCGGGCGCGGCGGCGGGCGGGGGCGCGGCGGCGGCGGAGGCCTCCATGGCCGGCGCGGGGCGAGGCGGCGGGAGGAGCCGGGGAGGCAGGGATGAAATTTCCCTCCCGCACGAGAGGAAAGAGGAGTGCGGGTTGGGGGGAGTTTTTTCTCCCAACCCTCACTTCTACAGGTTGGGAAATAGTTTGAGGGTTGGACCTCTAAATTTTTTTACAGGTTTGAGGGTTTAGAGGTTCTAGTCTATAGCTTTTTTCAGCAAAAACTATAAAAATGCAGTTATTTTTAAAGGTTTGAGTGTTTGAGGGCTCTACTAGACTTGCTTTAAGCAAGTGGTCCGCCAGTGCCTGGGGCAGTGTCGTTAACCGCGATGCCGAGCCCGTACTCCGTGTACGAGTGTGTGTTAGCGCAATTCCGAGAACACGGCAGAATAAGCATCGCCTTGTCATCGTTGTTCTTGGCCGCCACCCTGGTGAAGCAAGACGAGCCGGGGAGGCCTCATGGTTTGCTTGTTCGTTTGTCTTGCTCTTAATTAGATCATTGTAAGTATTAGTAAGTATGTACGTGCAACGCACGTTTCAACTAATATTATAGTTATATATGATAATTGTAAAAAAATTCCATTATTCACAAATATAATATGTGTTTGAATATTTTAATATAAACTACATACGGATTGCAATAAGTGAACAAACATACTAAAACATGTCTATATAGATCCGATTCACAAAACAGAGTTTAAAAACTAGTATCTAGACAAAGAGGAAACAAAATAAACAAAAGAATAATTGAACTTTGTACGTGCCTTTATCCTTTTCTTCTCGTATCTATGAAGTTCACATGCAATTCTCCTCCATGGTTTAAAAAAACGCAGAGAAATGACTAAATAACTCATCAAAGCCCAGAACTCGTCCAACATGATCTTTTCAGAGGACATAAAAGGATGCCTACACTAGTAGAAAATAGGGCTTTGGTTCGGGCATGGCAAGCCCATTAGTCCCGGTTCAGTCACGAATCGGGACTCATCGGGGCATTCATCCCCGTTCGTGAGCCCAGTGGGCCGGCCAGGGCCTCGTGGGCATTGGTCCCGGTTCGTATGGACCCATTTGTCCCGGTCCGAGGCACGAACCGGGTCCAATGGGCCTCGCTCCTGGCCCACAATCATTGGTCCCGGTTCTTGTCTTGAACCGGGACAGAAGGCCGGGCTTTAGTCCCAGTTCTAGTCACGAACCGGGACAAATGAGTTGCCTATATATATCTCATCGCCACAGCAGAGGACTCCACAGTGCTCTGTTTTTCTGGCCGGCAAGGGGAGGGCATTTGGGTGCTCTAGCTCACCTCCTATGCACATGAGGTGTTTGATGAAATGTCTGAGCCACACTAGTTAATCTTTCTCCTCTCGAAACTCGACCTTCAAGCTCCATTTTCCCTGAGATTTGTCTAGGTTTAGCGGTCCGTCACGTCCCGTCCCCGTCTTCACCGCGGTCGATCGCCCGCGCCGATCTCGTCGCCGGCACCACCGTGGTGAGCCTCTTGTTCTTATCTTCTTTCTGAAAGAAAAAAAATTCTTACTTCAAATAGATACTTTTCTAATTTTCTTACTTTTATTATTCCTTGTTATTATATAGTGCAATGGTTTTGGTATCCACCCCCGTCGGCCCTCGTCCTGTCTATGATTCGGATGTGGTATATATTATCTTTTTATAACTATCTGGTTCATTTATTGTTTATGATAATTATGCCGACCAACGTGACATAGATTTTATTTATCTAGGAGGTGGTTGAACCGAAAATTCCAACCGACCCTATTGTCGAGATGTTAAATTTAGTTGAAGAAGAAAACAATTACTTGAAGGAAAAAATTTAAAAAACTGAGGAGAAGATGATATTGGAGTTGCATGTTGCGGATGTCGTTGATGATCACAAGATCAAGATGGATGCAATGCGGTTGAAGATTACAAAGAATAGAAAATATGCCATTCATACCGAGGCTTGGTATCATTATGCAGTTGGATCAATTGTTATCTTGGTTGCGATTATGATCAGATTTCTTGTTGCATTGAAATGTTTTACATAATTTCAATGTATGGTTTAATTAGATGCTCTGAAGAGCTATATGTTGTTCAATGAGAACTATGTATGTACTTTGTTTCAATGTGATGATGAACTTCTAATAATTTGGTCACTTATCTATTCATGAGAGCTATATGTTGCCTTCAATTTCAGGGTCTTATAGCTCAAAATAATCAGTAAATGCATGAAAAATAACAAATAAAGTCAGAAAGGGTTGAAAATTGACGATGTGGCTTTGAATGGTGCATTTTGAACACAGAAAAACTACGGAGTTCAAATAAGTTCAAAAAATGAAATCCCTTTGTAAGAGACAAGTTTCCGTATGAAACCCTAATACTTCGAAAGAGATTGTTCATTTTGTACACGGAGTGCATCCAGTTTTTGCCGTAACCCTCTCTACTTTCTTGCACATGCTATGTGAATGAAATGATGATACCATGCCAACTTTCAACCTTATCAGAGTTCATTTGAAATGCTTTTCAATTTCAGGGTCTTATAGCTCAAAATAATCAGTAAATGCATGAAAAATAATAAATGAAGTCAGAAAGGGTTGAAAATTGATGATGTGGCTTTGAATGGTGCATTTTGAACATAGAAAAACTATGGAGTTCAAATAAGTTCAAAAAATGAAATCCCTTTATAATAGATGAGTTTCCGTATAAAACCTTAATACTTCGAAAGAGATTGTCCGTTTTGTACACGAAGTGCGTCCAGTTTTTGCCTTAACCCTCTCTACTTTCTTGCACATGCTATGTGGATGAAATGATGATACCATGCCAACTTTCAACCTTTTCAGAGTACATTTAAAATGCTTTTCAATTTCAGGGTCTTATAGCTCAAAATAATCAATAAATACATGAAAAATAACAAATGAAGTCAGAAAGGGTTGAAAATAGATGATGTGGCTTTGAATGGTGCATTTTGAACACAGAAAAACTATGGAGTTCAATAAGTTCAAAAAATGAAATCCCTTTGTAACAGACGAGTTTCTGTATGAAACCTTGATACTTCGAAAGAGATTGTCCGTTTTGTACACGAAGTGCATCCAGTTTTTGCCGTAACCCTCTCTACTTTCTTGCACATGCTATGTGGATGAAATGATGATACCATGCCAAATTTTAACCTTTCCAGAGTTCATTTGAAATGCTTTTCAATTTCAAGGTTTTATAACTCAGAAAAAATCAGTAAATGCATAAAGAAGAGGCGCAATGCTCACTTTCATGTTGCTTAGCTCCAGGCCTTGAGAAACTACACATAGCTCCTCAAGGCGTGAAGCTAAGCAACGTGTAGGTGAGCATTGCGCCTCTTCGTCATCGTCTCTGCACTCAGGGCTTATAAACCGCTGCGACTGCCTCTCGCTTGGCGAGGTGGGACTAAACTCCCACCACCACGCCGCTGTGCAAGGCCTTTGGTCCCAGTTGGTGGCACCAACCGAGACTAAAGGGGGGCATTAGTCTCGGTTCGTGGCAGCAACCGGGACCAATGCCTCCCCTTTAGTCCCGGTTGGTGCCACCAACCGGGAACAAAGGCCTCTGCTTCCCGCCCTTTGGGCTGCTGAAAAGAGACCTTTGGTCCCGGTTGGTGGTAACAACCGGGACTAAAGGGTGGCATTGGTCCCGGTTGGTGCCACGTGAAGGAAATATGCCCTAGAGGCAATAATAAAGTTATTATTTATTTCCTTATATCATGATAAATGTTTATTATTCATGCTAGAATTGTATTAACCGGAAACATAATACATGTGTGAATACATAGACAAACAAGAGTGTCACTAGTATGCCTCTACTTGACTAGCTCGTTAATCAAATATGGTTATGTTTCCTAACCATGGACAAAAGAGTTGTTATTTGATTAACGAGGTCACATCATTTGTTGAATGATCTGATTGACATGACCCATTCTATTAGGTTAGCACCCGATCGTTTAGTATGTTGCTATTGCTTTCTTCATGACTTATACATGTTCCTATGACTATGAGATTATGCAACTCCCGTTTGCCGGAGGAACACTTTGGGTGCTACCAAACGTCACAACGTAACTGGGTGATTATAAAGGAGTACTATAGGTGTCTCCAAAGGAAGATGTTGGGTTGGCGTATTTCGAGAATAGGATTTGTCACTCCGATTGTCGGAGAGGTATCTCTGGGCCCTCTCAGTAATGCACATCACATAAGCCTTGCAAGCATTGCAACTAATGAGTTAGTTGCGGGATGATGTATTACAGAATGAGTAAAGAGACTTGCTGGTAACGAGATTGGACTAGGTATTGGATACCGACGATCGAATCTCAGGCAAGTAACATACCGATGACAAAGGGAGCAACGTATGCTGTTATGCGGTCTGACCGATAAAGATCTTCGTAGAATATGTAGGAGCCAATATGGGCATCCAGGTCCCGCTATTGGTTATTGATCGGAGACGTGTCTCGGCCATGTCTACATTGTTCTCGAACCGTAGGGTCCGCACGCTTAAGGTTTCGATGACAGTTATATTATGAGTTTATGAGTTTTGATGTACTGAAGGAGTTCAGAGTCCCGGATGAGATCGGGGACATGACGAGGAGTCTCGAAATGGTCGAGACGTAAAGATCGAAAGGTTCCGAGTGATTCGGGTATTTTTCGGAGTACCGGAGAGTTACGGGAATTCACCGGGGAGTATATGGGCCTTATTGGGCCATACGGGAATAGAGGAGAGAGGCCAAAAGGAAGGAGGCCTGCGCCCCCCCCCCCTCTGGTCCGAATTGGACAAGGGGCGCAGCCCCCTTTTCCTTATTCCTCTCCCCGTAGCAGCCACGTAAAACATGCAACAACAAAGTAGAGGACGTCTAACTTGTTTTTGCAGGGCATGTTGTGATGTGATATGGTCAAGACATGATGCTAAATTTTATTGTATGAGATGATCATGTTTTGTAACCGAGTTATCGGCAACTGGCAGGAGCCATATGGTTGTCGCTTTATTGTATGAAATGCAATCACGATGTAATGTTTTACTTTATCACTAAGCGGTAGCGATAGTCATGGAAGCATAAGATTGGCGAGACGACAATGATGCTACGATGGAGATCAAGGTGTCGCGCCGGTGACGATGGTGATCATGACGGTGCTTCGGAGATGGAGATCACAAGCACAAGATGATGATGGCCATATCATATCACTTATATTGATTGCATGTGATGTTTATCTTTTTATGCATCTTATCTTGCTTTGATTGACGGTAGTATTATAAGATGATCTCTCACTAAATTATCAAGAAGTGTTCTCCCTGAGTATGCACCGTTGCCAAAGTTCGTCGTGCCCAGACACCACGTGATGATCGGGTGTGATAAGCTCTACGTCCATCTACAACGGGTGCAAGCCAGTTTTTGCACACGCAGAATACTCAGGTTAAACTTGACGAGCCTAGCATATGCAGATATGGCCTCGGAACACGGAGACCGAAAGGTCGAGCGTGAATCATATAGTAGATATGATCAACATAATGATGTTCACCATTGAAAACTCCATCTCACGTGATGATCGGTTATGGTTAGTTGATTTGGATCACGTGATCACTTAGAGGATTAGAGGGATGTCTATCTAAGTGGGAGTTCTTAAGTAATATGATTAAATTGAACTTAAATTTATCATGAACTTAGTCCTGGTAGTATTTTGCAAATTATGTTGTAGATCAATAGCTCGCGTTGTTGCTTCCCTGTGTTTATTTTGATATGTTCCTAGAGAAAATTGTGTTCAAAGATGTTAGTAGCAATGATGCGGATTGGATCCGTGATCTGAGGTTTATCCTCATTGCTGCACAGAGGAATTATGTCCTTGATGCACCGCTAGGTGACAGACCTATTGCAGGAGCAGATGCTGACGTTATGAACGTTTGGCTAGCTTAATATGATGACTACTTGATAGTTTAGTGCACCATGCTTAACGGCTTAGAATCGGGACTTCAAAGACGTTTTGAACGTCATGGACCATATGAGATGTTCCAGGAGTTGAAGTTAAAATTTCAAGCAAATACCCGAGTTGAGAGATATGAAGTCTCCAACAAGTTCTATAGCTAAAAGATGGAGGAGAATCGCTCAACTAGTGAGCATGTGCTCAGATTGTCCGGGTACTACAATTGCTTGAATCAAGTGGGAGTTAATCTTCCAAATAAGATAGTGATTGACAGAATTCTCTAGTCACCATGACCAAGTTAGTAGAACTTCGTGATGAACAATAGTATGCAAGGGATGACGAAAACAACTCCCGAGCTTTTCATGATGATGAAATCGATGAAGGTAGAAATCAAGAAAAACATCAAGTGTTGATGGTAGACAAGACCACTAGTTTCAAGAAAAGGGCAGAGGGAAGAAGGGGAACTTCAAGAAGAACAGCAAGCAAGTTGCTGCTCAAGTGAAGAAGCCCAAGTCTTGTCCTAAGCCTGAGACTAAGTGATTCTACAGCAAAGGGACTGGTAACTGGAAGCAAAACTACCCCAAGTGATTGGCGGATAAGAAGGATGGCAAAGTGAACATAAGTATATTTGATATACATGTTATTTATGTGTACTTTACTAGTGTTTATAGCAACCCCTCAGTATTTGATACTAGTTCAGTTGCTGATTAGTAACTCAAAACGGGACTTGCAGAATAAACAGAGACTAGTTAAGGGTGAAGTGACGATGTGTGTTGGAAGTAGTTCCAAGATTGATATGATCATCATCGCACACTCCCTATAATTTCAGGATTAGTGTTGAACCTAAATAAGTGTTATTTGGTGTTTGCGTTGAGCATGAATATGATTTGGCCATGTTTATTGTAATACAGCTATTCATTTAAGTAAGAGAATAAATTGTTGTTCTACTTACATGAATAAAACCTTATATGGTTACACGCCCAATGAAAATAGTTCGTTGGATCTCGATCATAGTGATACACATAATCATAATATTGAAACCAAAAGATGCAAAGTTAATAATGATAGTGCAACTTATTTGTGGCACTGCCGTTTAGGTCATATTGGTGTAAAGCGCATGAAGAAACTCCATGCTGATGGGTTTTTGTAAGCACTTGATTATGAATCAGTTGATGCTTGCGAACCATGCCTCATGGGCAAGATGACTAAGACTCTGTTCTTCGGAACAATGGAGCGAGCAACAGATTTGTTGGAAATCATACATACTGATGTATGTGGTCCGATGAATATTGAGGCTCGCGACAGGTATCATTATTTTCTGATCTTCACAGATGATTTGAGCAGATATGAGTATATCTACTTGATGAAACATAAGTCTGAAACATTTGAAAAGTTCAAAGAATTTCAGAGTGAATTGGAGAATCATCGTAACAAGAAAATAAGGCTTCTACGATCTGATCGTGGAGACAAATATTTGAGTTATGAGTTTGGTCTTCAATTAAAACAATGTGGAATAGTTTCACAAATTCGTGCCACCCGGAACACCACAACATAATGGTGTGTCCGAATGTCATAGCCGTACTTTATTAGATATAGTGCAAATCTATGATGTTTCTTACCGATTTACCACTATCGTTTTTGAGGTTATGCATTAAAGACAGTTGCATTCACGTTAAAGGGGCACCATCTAAGTCCATTAAGACGACACAATCTGAACTGTGGTTTAGCAAGAAACCAAAGTTGTCGTTTCTTAAAGTTTGGGGTTGTGATGCTTATGTGAAAAAGTTTCATCCTGATAAGCTCAAAACCAAATCGGAGAAATATGTCTTCATATGATACCCAAAAGGAGACTGTTGGGTACACCTTCTATCATAGATCCTAAGGCAAGACATTCATTGCTTATAATGGATCCTTTCTAGAGAAGGAGTTTCTCTCGAAAGAAGTGAGTTGGAGGAAAGTAGAACTTGATAAGGTAATTGTACCTTCTCCCTTATTGGAAAGTAGTTCATCACAGAAATCTGTTCCTGTGACTACTACACCAATTAGTGAGGAAGCTAATGATGATGATCATAAAACTTCAGATCAAGTTACTACCGAACATCGTAGATCAACCAGAGTGAGATCCGCACCAGAGTGGTACGGTAATCCAGTTCTGGAAGTCATGCTACTAAATCATGATGAACCTACGAACTATGAAGAAGCGATGGTGAGCCCAGATTCTGCAAAGTGGCTAGAAGCCATGAAATCTGAGATGGGATTCATATATGAGAACAAAGTATGGACTTTGGTTGACTTGCCCGATGATCGGCAAGCCATAGAAAATAAATGGATCTGCAAGAGGAAGACGGACGTTGATAGTAGTGTTACTATCTACAAAGCTAGAATCGTCGCAAAAGGTTTTCGACAAGTTCAAAGTGTTGACTACGATGAGAGTTTCTCACTCGTATCTATGCTTAAGTCTGTTCGAATCATGTTAGCAATTGCCACATTTTATGAAATCTGGCAAATGGATAAACAAAACTGCATTCCTTGATGGATTTCTTAAAGAAGAGTTGTATATGATGCAACCAGTAGGTTTTGTCAATCCTAAAGGTGCTAACAAAATATGCAAGCTCCAGCGATTCATCTATGGACTGGTGCAAGCATCTCAGAGTTGGAATACACGCTTTGATAAGTTGATCAAAGCATATAGTTTTATACAGACTTGCGGTGAAGCCTGTATTTACAAGAAAGTGAGTGGGAGCACTACAGCATTTCTGATAAGTATATGTGAATGACATATTGTTGATCGGAAATAATGTAGAATTATTCTGTAAAGCATAAAGAAGTGTTTGAAAGGAGTTTTTCAAAGAAAGACTTCGGTGAAGCTGCTTACATATTGAGCATCAAGATCTATAAAGATAGATAAAGACGCTTGATAAGTTTTTTCAATAAATACATACCTTGACAAGATTTTGAAGTAGTTCAAAATGGAACAGTCAAAGAAAGAGTTCCTTGCCTGTGTTACAAGGTATGAAGTTGAGTAAGACTCAAAGCCCGACCACGGCAGAAGATAGAAAGATAATGAAAGTCATTCCCTATGCCTTGGCCATAGGTTCTATAAAGTATGTCATGCTGTGTACCAGATCTATTGTATACCCTGCATTGATTTGGCAAGGGAGTACAATAGAGATCTAGGAGTAGATCACTGGACAGCGGTCAGAATTATCCTTAGTGAAATAAGGATATGTTTCTCGATTATGGATGTGACAAAAAGGTTCGTCGTAAAGGGTTACGTCGATGCAAGTTTTGACACTGATCCAGATGATTCTAAGTCTCAATCTGGATACATATTAAAAGTGGGAGCAATTAGCTAGAGTAGCTCCGTGTAGAGCATTGTAGACATAGAACTTGCAAAATACTTACAGATCTGAATGTGACAGACCCGTTGACTAAAATTATCTCACAAACAAAACATGATCACACCTTAGTACTCTTTGGGTGTTAATCACATAGATATGTGAACTAGATTACTGACTCTAGTAAACCCTTTGAGTGTTGGTCACATGACGATGTGAACTATGGGTGTTAATCACATGGTGATGTGAACTATTGTTGTTAAATCACATGGCGATGTGAACTAGATTATTGACTCTAGTGCAAGTGGGAGACTGAAGGAAATATGCCCTAGAGGCAATAATAAAGTTATTATTTATTTCCTTATATCATGATAAATGTTTATTATTCATGCTAGAATTGTATTAACCGGAAACATAATACATGTGTGAATACATAGACAAACAAGACTGTCACTAGTATGCCTCTACTTGACTAGCTCGTTAATCAAAGATGGTTATGTTTCCAAACCATGGACAAAAGAGTTGTTATTTGATTAATGAGGTCACATCATTAGTTGAATGATCTGATTGACATGACCCATTCTATTAGCTTAGCACCCGATCGTTTAGTATGTTGCTATTGCTTTCTTCATGACTTATACATGTTCCTATGACTATGAGATTATGCAACTCCCGTTTGTCGGAGGAACACTTTGGGTGATACCAAACGTCACAACGTAACTGGGTGATTATAAAGGAGTACTACAGGTGTCTCCAAAGGTAGATGTTGGGTTGGCGTATTTCGAGAATAGGATTTGTCACTCCGATTGTCGGAGAGGTATCTCTGGGCCCTCTCGGTAATGCACATCACATAAGCCTTGCAAGCATTGCAACTAATGAGTTAGTTGCGGGATGATGTATTACAGAACGAGTAAAGAGACTTGCCGGTAACGAGATTGAACTAGGTATTGGATACCGACGATCGAATCTCGGGCAAGTAACATACCGATGACAAAGGGAACAACGTATGTTGTTATGCGGTCTGACCGATAAAGATCTTCGTAGAATATGTAGGAGCCAATATGGGCATCCAGGTCCTGCTATTGGTTATTGACCGGAGACGTGTCTCGGTCATGTCTACATTGTTCTCGAACCGTAGGGTCCGCACGCTTAAGGTTTCGATGACAGTTATATTATGAGTTTATGAGTTTTGATGTACCGAAGGAGTTCAGAGTCCCGGATGAGATCGGGGACATGACGAGGAGTCTTGAAATGGTCGAGACGTAAAGATCGATATATTGGACGACTATATTCGGACTTTGGAAAGGTTCCGAGTGATTCGGGTATTTTTCGGAGTACCGGAGAGTTACGGGAATTCACCGGGGAGTATATGGGCCTTATTGGGCCATACGGGAATAGAGGAGAGAGGCCAAAAGGAAGGAGGCCTGCGCCCCCCCCCCCTCTGGTCCGAATTGGACAAGGGGCGCAGCCCCCTTTTCCTTATTCCTCTCCCCCTCTTTCCCCTTCTCCTACTCCAACAAGGAAGGAGGGAGTACTCCCCTTGGCGCGCCCCCTCCTAGGCCGGCCGCCCCCTCCCCCTTGCTCCTTTATATACGGAGGCAGGGGGCACCCCATGACACACAAGTTGATCCTTAAGATCGTTCCTTAGCCGTGTGCGGTGCCCCCTGCCACCATATTCCACCTTGATCATATTGTTGTAGTGCTTAGGCGAAGCCCTGCGTCGGTAGTACATCAAGATCGTCACCACGCCGTCGTGCTGACGGAACTCCTCCCCGAAGCTTTGCTGGATCGGAGCCCGGGGATCATCATCAAGCTGTACGTGTGCTAAGAACTCGGAGGTGCCGGAGCAACGGTGCTTGGATCGGTCGGATCGGGAAGAAGACGTACGACTACTTCCTCTACGTTGTGTCAACGCTTCCGTTGCGAATTACAAGGGTGCGTAGATCAGACTTTCCCCCTCGTTGCTATGCATCACCATGATCTTGTGTGTGCGTAGGAAAATTTTGAAATTACTACGTTCCCCAACACCACGAACCGGTACCAATGCCCTGGGTATATAAGAAAACACTAAGCAGTTTCGACGAAATCCATCACTTCTTCTCCCCCGACGCCCCTGCTCCTCCTCGTCGCCGTCGCCGCCGGACGCCCCTACTCCACCTTGCGGTCGCTGCCGCCACCGACGCCGTCAGGCTGCTCAACATCGCCGTCGCCACCGCCACTGACGTTGTCAGGCTGCTCAATGTCGCCGCCGCTGACGCCCTCTGCACCGACGACGGTGTCGACCCTCGCGCCCCTGCAGGCCCCAACGCGCCGCCCACCGTGCCCCGCTGCCCCTTGTGAGCACCAGCCTGCTCCCGCGCCCCTCCCCTGTCCCGCGCCCCAGCGCCCCTGCCCTTCCCGGCAGGCGTCGGTGCCGGCCCCTGCGCCGTGCCCCTCTGCCCCTGCGCCGTGCTATTAGATTTTTAGATGTTTTTTAAGATGTTTTTAGATACTATTTTTAGATGTTTTTAGATTATTTTAGTTTATGTTTAGTTTAGTTTTAAGATTAGGAAAATTTCATATGTGTAGTTATATTTATTTAGATGTGTAGTTGATTTAGATGTTGTGATTTGTTCATAAAAATTGTGCACTTTTGTATAGAAATTTTATTTTTTTCATATGTACGAAAATCTGGAGTGAAAGCGAAAACAAACATATAAGAAAAAACAAAGGAAAGAATGAGGAAGGAAAAGAAAACCGCCCGGCACGGCCACCACCGCATTTTCATAAAGTGTTTCCACCAAGTCCACGTCGCACCGATCGAGCACCCGCTGCGAAGCAAGTCTTTTTTTAAGGTAGTCCTTTGTTAAAGTGAGGGGGGACGTCGGACATTACATGAGGCGCGGGGGGGGGGGGGGGGGGCTTCGGACATGACATGAGGGGGGACGTCGGAAAAAATAAGAAGAGGAAGAAGAAGAAAAAAAAGAGGAGAACAAGAAGCAATAGAGGAGTGGAAATCTATTTTTTTTCTTCTACTCCTCTATTCCTTCTTCTTCTCCTCTTTTTTTCTTCTTCTTTTTTATCGGGAATGAGGGTGTCGAGGATCGCCGAGCGGTCGAGGGTCGGGAACTAGGGCAGAGGGTCGATGGTCACCGAGGGGTCGAGGGTGGTCGAGGGTTCGAGGGGCGAGGGTCGTCGAGGGGTCGAGGGTCGAGGAACGCCGAGCGGTTTTGTTTGCCACTAATATATCCACCCGCTTCATGTTTAGAAAAGTGTGTATATGTATGTATGTTCTCTGTGTATATATGTGTATATATGTTCATATATGCAAAAGTTAGATTTTTAGAAAAGTTTTATCTATATATGTTCTCTGATTTAGTACATTTTAGGTTAGTCTCATTTTTAGAAAAGTTTTATATATTTAGGAAGAAGGAAGAGAAGGAAGAATGAAGAAGGAAGAAGAAAAGGTTTTATATATGCAAAAGTTACATTTTTAGATATAACCCCCTCCCGGATAACTTCGACATGAGGGGCGGTCGATATATATACCCCCTCTCGACCGTGCTAACTTATACCACGGGAGCACCCCCCCCCCCCCCGGGCCCTCTCGCTCGATCAAACTCTCGAGGACACCCAAACCCTAGAAAAAGCGCTGTCGGTCTCCTACCCCCTCCCGCGCAACCCTACCCGACAAACTCTCTCGAGGCCACCCAAATTTACCAAGTTAAAAGAGCGTTGTCGTCGAGGCCACCCCAAACCTTTGAAGCGTTGTCGAGGCCACCCCAAACCCTTGAAGCGTTGCCGATCGAGGCCACCCCAAACCCTAGAGAAGCAGCGTCGAGGCCACTAATATGATTCCTTGTTGTGATTAGCTAGCTAGTTCTACTTTGCCACTAATATATCCATCTGTCATGTTTGAATAATAATTTCCAAGTTGTAAATATTTGCAGAAACTATGGACCCCCGAGACAAAGAAAAAGAAGTGATGTTGGGGGACATAATCGCACATGGAAGTGAGGCCGTCTTGTCGTTTCTCAACGACGACGATGGTCTGGAAGGAGAGGGTGAAGAAGCAGACTACAGCGATCGAACAATAATGAAGGAGGAAGGACATGATCATGATGGCTCCGGTGACCCAATGCTGGTGCAAGAAGGACGCAGTGATGACGGCTCCGGTGACCGAACGGAGTCCGGCCAGGTATAAATATTAATTAAGCATGTGCTGACTATAGATAATTGATGCATTAATTGTTTTTGGTATGTACACATATTAATGAACTCTCATCTTTATTCTTTTTTCTAGCCCTCCAGATCGAGCACAACTTCGGTAAAGAGAAGAGACCCGAAGAAAAAGTTGCGCTCGGATGAAAGGTTTGAGATCATAGAAATCGCGCGCGATGGCATGCCGATTGAACCCATCCAGACAAAGGAAGCATTTCTTGCTCAATGCGGGGTTCTTGTTAGGGACAAGATCCCGATAAGCATCCATCAATGGTTTAAGCTGGCTAAAGAAGACCCTGAGGTGTCTTATGTGAACGATATGCAGAAATATGATCTTTGGACCGTGCTTAAGGCAAATTTCACCCTACCGCCAGAGAAGGATCCGGAGAAGCCAGTTAAAGAGCAACTGATCAAGTCTTATGCTCTTAAGAAGATGGCAGAACTATTCAGGAGGTGGAAGAATGAGCTGAAAAAATTGTTGACAAAGAAGAGACACCAGAATTCATCGGCCGGTATGAGAAGATCAGAGATCACTGGCCCGCATTTGTGGCCCACAAGACATCGGACAAGAGTAAGAAGATGTCAGTGAAAAACAAGAGGAATGCTGCGAAGAAGAAGCATCACCATCGCACGGGGTCAGGTGGCGACCTCAAAGCCTGGCCGTTGTGGGCCAAGGCTGAGAATGACCTGCTTGATAAAGGGGTCGAACCAGAGAGATTGAACTGGCCAAACCGTTGCCGGACTTGGTTCTTCGGGGTTGGCGGAATCTTGGACCCTGTATCAGGGAAGCGTGTTTGGACGGACGAGCAACCAAGAATACCCGTCACGAGGCTTCAGGAGTATATAGATGCAGCGCAGGAAGGGACGTTCATTCCAGATAGAGAGAACGATGAGCTCACAATGGCCCTCGGGAATCCTGAGCACCCTGGATGGACACGAGGCACTCCAGGCTCCGTTCCATGGAAGGTTGGGTTTCCGGACGCAGGCGGTTACAAAATGCCAGGAGAGGAGGAAGAAAGTGGATCATACCCAACTGCAGGCGCTGCACGCAAGGGTACAAGCTATAGAGGAACGAGAAGCAAATCACAGCAAACGACCTGCCGAAGCTTCCCCCGAAGCTACCCCTCCATCTCAATGGAGAAGCAGTGTGGCTTCCACCGAGCTGCTTCAGCAGGAGCCTGTCTTCACGGCTCCTGCTAGCTACCCCGTGGATGCTATCACGGAATCTCAACATTGCCACCTTATGACACAATGGATGAAATTTAAAGTCAAGGCAGTTGTTGGCTCTATTGCACCACTTGAACCTGGCGCAACTTTTCACTGCCAGCCGATTCTAGAAGGATATGCTAGGGTGATGGTGGATGAAATAACAGACAGATTTGAGGACCTTGAGCTTGACCACCCTACGGGTGATGGGGAGACTCAGTTGGGTTCTTCTTTGATGACTCCATGCCTATAGCGGAAGGAGCTCATCAACCTTCCAAACTGGACACCTCCACCTCCTCCTCCTCCTCCTCCGGTGAGTCAGGGCACTCCGCCTCCTCCTCCGCCTCCTCCTCCGGTGAGTGATCAGGGCACTCAGCCTCCTTCTCCGGCACGTGGTGGCACTCCGCCTCCTTCTCCGCCTACGCCAGCGCACTCGAGCAGCCAGCCTCCTCCTTCAACGCCTCGTCAGCAAGGGCAGAAGAGACCCCGCCGCCGCTCCGGCTGCTCCGGAGCATCGTAGTCCTTCTCCTCCGCCTCGTAAGCAAGGAAAGAAGATAGCCGCAGCCGCTCCGTCTGCTCCGGCGTCTAGCAGTACAACCAGAGGCGGGAGGCAATACAGATTCGGTCCTTCTCTGAAGACTCCAGAGAAGTTACCATACGAGAGGACCGAGGACGAAACCGCGAAGATCGTGCGAGCCGAAATGATGAACTTCTTTGAAGGGGTGAAAGCAAAGAAACATCCACCTCCGGAGGAGAAGATAGATCCGGTGAAAGCAAAGCGCACTGTGGATGCCCTGAAGAAACCACCAAAGTCTCCGCCGAAAGGCAACTATGAGCGCATTATTGAAAAGTCATTTATCGAATCGAAGCGGTCGGGAAGTACTATCAGTGATGAAAGGTTAGCACAACGATGGTCTGGGAAAAAAATTACCCAGCTCGGCGAACAAGCGAACCAATCATTCCCCCCGCTCAAGGTGTCTAGTGATATCGTCGCTAATGATCCGGGGATGGTACCCGGTTATAACAATCTTGGAGATTACCTGCCCGACAATGTACATTATGATTTCTTGGAGGTGGACGAACACAAATACGAGTACAGGTAGCCTCTCATCAAAGATGAAAGATCTCTAACAACGATAATGCGAAGATTCCATGATTGGTACATGAACCCTGCAAAGAGTCTGGGGGGACCAATATTTTGACGCTGAGAGTTAAAGAGGAGCATGACCTCGTTGGAATTGATCTGTTGAATGTTCCATTTGAGGAGTTCTTCCAGTTTTTCAATCAAAAGGCCCTCGATAAATTAACGGTCACTTGCTACTGTCTGTAAGTAGTACTACTTCTGTCATTAAGTCTCTATATATCGGTCAGCTCTTTCATTGCATGTATTTTTAATTATCCTCACTATATTATGTAGATTGAAGATCGCCGAATTGAAGGAAAGACAAATCGGTGATATTGGGTTCATTAACACAAATCTCATAGATGCATATATGGTTGAATTTCAGGCCAAAGATTCCGAGGCCAAGTTGCTACAATGGTTTCTATTAAATCAAAACAAAGCTATAATACTCTTTCCTTACAACTTCAAGTGAGTGTTACTGTCTTGTGCATATTCGGTTTCCCTTATTAGTCGAGGTTATAGTAATGTAATTGATGAGTTATGTATGTGTGCGCAGGTTCCACTATATTCTCCTAGAGATTAAGCTTGAGCAGGGACTAGTAACCATCTTAGACTCGAGACGAAAAGATCCCAAGGAGTATGCAGACATGACTGAAATGTTAGAGAACTTAAATCGATCATTATCGCACCATATCGGCAACTTTGTTCATTTCCTGATATCAAGTAATTGTTTTCTTTGTCTGGCAGGGTTTGGAAAAATTCACCTCAAAAGCTCGAGGACTGCCGAAGAAGCTGCAATTTAAAACCCGAAAGTAAGTACTATAGTAGCATGTTCCGCGCATCTCCTAGTAATTCAAGCGCTAGTTTCATCAATACCATTTAGCATGCTTGCTTATCAGTTTGATTGACCTCTATTTCTTGTAAAGTGGTTGTTGGAGGAAGCCGGGAATAATTACTGTGGATACTACATTTGCGAGTCCATCCGCCACACGATTTGTGAGCGGGGCTACATTAAGAAACAATATGACGTGCGTAAGCAATAATATTCACAATTTTATTTTATAACCATCATTTGTGTTGAGTTTCATTCATTCATATATATGTATTGACCCCCTTCTTCAAATTTAGATGTTTCGGATGCGGGTTGAACTCCTGGAACCAGATCGCATGCGAGCAATTCAAGAGGAATTGGCGGCATTCTTTCTTGATCATGTGATCGATAAAGACAGAGAATACCACGTGGACCCTGAGTTCGTATATAATTAGGGGATTATATTGTAAGAGATCTTATATTGTATATATGTAGCTAGTAGCGTCGGATAGATATATGAAAACTTGTTGTTCAACCAATATCTCGGAGAAGGAGAGGTCGATATCACTTCTCTCTGTATGCATATGTTCATGACGATCTTCTGTTTCCTACATTTGCTTACTAGCTAGCGTGTCTAGTCCTTTCTATACGTATAGTACGTACCGTCGACCAAGCACGGAGATAAGACATGGCACTTCTCTCTATTAATTAGCTAGCTAACACAATACATGAAACACCTAAATTAACCCCCCACAACCCCCAACCCCCCCCCCCCCCCCCCGCCCCCCCTTCAAAAAAAACAAAAACCCCAGCCCCTGAAATGCTGACGCATGGATGCTTATTGGTCCCGATTGGTGCCACCAGCCGGAACCAAAGGGCCGCCTGCCTGGGCTCGCCGCACCGGCCACGTGGAGGCCCATCTGTCCCGGTTCGTGTAAGAACCAGGACTAAAGTCCTAGGAATTTAGTAACGACCCTTTAGTCCTGGTTCAACAACCGGGACAAATGGCCATTACGAACCGGGACAAATGGCCCTTTTTCTACTAGTGCTATAATCACCAACTCATTGTTGGCGACGGTCTTAAATGTAATTAGTATAGTAGTGCCAATCTCATGTCATGTTTCATGAGGAACTTCTTCCATCCTTGCTTGAAGAATAGACCGTCGAGTGAGGTGTCATACTCGATCCTCCTGCTTCCATCCTGGCTTGAAGAATAGACCGTCTGAGTGAGGTGTCATACTCGGTCCTCCTGAAGCTCTCTTTCCCCAATCTTAGTATTTCCAGCCCATGCTTCAGGATGTCCAAATAAGAGGCAACTTCTTTTGGAATTTTCTAGATGCCCTGTAATGTACACACACACAAAATGTGTGAGGGCCCCAATTAGAAAACTGTGGAAAACAAAAGGAGCAACTGAGGAAATTGTGAAAACTTACATACCATCATCTGTACTTCGGCCTTAGTCCTAGTGAAGCAGTGTATGAAGGATGGCCATGTGACCCATGGCAGAGCGACAATAGGTTGCACAATTTAGCTATGGCATAATAACAATTAACTAATTGAACCGTGTATGACAAAATACAAGACAAAATGGGGAAAAGACACAACAAATATGTCCCCAAAAAGGACCAACTACTCTGCGAACCAGTTTCAAAAACAATTGTCAACTTTAAACTTTCAGCTAGAATACCGATTAATAGACAGACTATAGTAACACAAAAAATGAAATGAAAGTTCTAGGATAGGTGAAGCGCCGCGAGCATGTATGTAGCTCTGAGCATAAAACTCAGTCACAAATTCCTACGTGTATCAATCTAGTTTGGAACACCCTACTCTGTATTTCCATCAGAGCAAGAGCACCGCTATGTTTTCACAAAAATCTTCTCAAGCTAAAATTTGCCCCTCAGAAAGCGACAAGTGGCCAGTGGAAACACATATCATAGCTGATCAACAAACATGTCATATTTTTCTACTAATATATTCAAGCATCAGTCGAATTGACAAATTGACAATACAGAGAATGACAAGATTGGTAAATGAATAGTCATTTCTCTTAGTTCCTTTCAGGATCATCTGGTTTGACAGTCTGGCAAATGCACAGTTCATCAACATAATACCAAACCCATATTCATCTCACCGTCCTTCTGCACGAAAAGGGAGCATGCCAACTTACCTTGGGGAGAGAAAAAAGAAAGGACGAGGATGCAGGTCGAGGGAGGTTCTAGTTGATGCTGATGGAAATGGTCTTGATCTCCTTCAGTGCAGTGGAGATGGGAGTGCCAATCCGTTCACGTGCATCATCCATATTTCTCACCGATGCCTACAATTTATGGAATAAGATCATATCTTTGAAAAAAACAAATAGACAGAAGATAGAATACAGTAAGGACATATTTTTTTGAGGGAATATGACTAAAAACACTGATTGACAAAGAGAAAAAAAATAAAACAAGATGGTCTGAAGACAGATATATAACTAAAATCTCAGGAATAAAAGACTTAAGAATGATGCATTTGTTGTCCTAACACTTTTACATTCAGTCAAGGAAGTGTTCTGGTATCTGTTGGGGAACGTAGTAATTTCAAAAAATTTCCTATGCACACGCAAGATCATGGTGATGTATAGCAACGAGAGGGGAGAGTGTTGTCCACGTACCCTCGTAGACCGAAGCGGAAGCGTTATAACAACGCGGTTGATGTAGTCGTACGTCTTCACGGCCCGACCGATCAAGCACCGAAACTACGGCACCTCCGAGTTCTAGCACACGTTCAGCTCGCCAACGATCCCCGGACTCCGATCCAGCAAAGTGTCGGGGAAGAGTTCCGTCAGCACGACGGCGTGATGACGATCTTGATGTTCTACCATCGCAGGGCTTCGCCTAAGCACCGCTACAATATTATCGAGGAGTATGGTGGAGGGGGGCACCGCACACGGCTAAGAGAACGATCACGAAGATCAACTTGTGTGTCTTTGGGGTGCCCCCTGCCCCCGTATATAAAGGAGTGGAGGAGGGGAGGGACGGCCCTCTCTATGGCGCGCCCTAGGGGAGTCCTTCTCCCACCGGGAGTATGATTCCCCCTTTCCTAGTCCAACTAGGAGTCCTTCCAAGTAGTAGGAGTAGGAGACAAGGAAGGGGAAGAGGGAAGAGAAGGAAGGAGGAGGCGCCGCCCCTCCCCCTAGTCCAAGTCGGACTAGTCAATGGGGGGGCACGCGGCCTGCCTCTCCCTCTCCCCTAAAACCCAATAAGGTCCATATACTTCTTCCCCCGTATTCCCATAACTCCTCGGTACTCCGAAAAATACCCGAACCACTCGGAACCTTTCCGATGTCCGAATATAGTCGTCCAATATATCGATTTTTACGTCTCGACCATTTCGAGACACCTCGTCATGTCCCCGATCTCATCCGGGACTCCGAACTCCTTCGGTACATCAAAACTCATAAACTCATAATATAACTGTCATCGAAACCTTAAGCGTGCGGACCCTACGGGTTCGAGAACAATGTAGACATGACCGAGACACGTCTCCGGTCAATAACCAATAGCGGAACCTGGATGCTCATATTGGCTCCTACATATTCTACGAAGATCTTTATCGGTCAGACCGCATAACAACATACGTTGTTCCCTTTGTCATCGGTATGTTACTTGCCCGAGATTCGATCGTCGGTATCTCAATACCTAGTTCAATCTCGTTACCGGCAAGTCTCTTTACTCATTTCGTAATACATCATCTCACAACTAACTCATTAGTTGCATTGCTTGCAAGGCTTAAGTGATGTGCATTACCAAGAGGGCTCAGAGATACTTCTCCGACAATCGGAGTGACAAATCCTAATCTCGAAATACGCTAACCCAACATGTACCTTCGGAGACACCTGTAGAGCACCTTTATAATCACCCAGTTACGTTGTGACGTTTGGTAGCACACAAAGTGTTCCTCCGGTAAACGGGAGTTGCATAATCTCATAGTCATAGGAACATGTATAAGCCATGAAGAAAGCAATAGCAACATACTAAACGATCAAGTGCTAAGCTAACGGAATGGGTCAAGTCAATCACATCATTCTCCTAATGATGTGATCTCGTTAATCAAATAACAACTCATGTCTATGGCTAGGAAACATAATCATCTTTGATCAACAAGCTAGTCAAGTAGAGGCATACTAGTGACACTCTGTTTGTCTATGTATTCACACATGTATCATGTTTCCGGTTAATACAATTCTAGCATGAATAATAAATATTTATCATGAAATAAGGAAATAAATAATAACTTTATTATTGCCTCTAGGGCATATTTCCTTCAGTATCTAGATACAACAGATGGATGCCCTATCCCGCATCATGCGTTCATGCGTGTCGATCTGTAGCGATGGCGTCGTTGCCATGATCGTCCCTTCCATAGATCCAACTTGTCATAGCCGGATTCGTGCAGATCGAGGTCACCATCACCGGATCCGTGCAGATCAAGGCCATGTTCACCAAATCCATGCACATCCAACTTCCAGATACCTATTGACAATGGTATAAATTCTTGTCCTTTTCTGACTGTTTTTCTGGAGCGCAACATTTGGTTATATCCTTGTTGTCAAAGTGAAACTGCAGATTATGCCTCTTCTGAATGCGTTCCTAACAGCTTAGACTGGCCTCGTTATTCTCCTTGTAATTATAAGGAATATGTTTAGTCTTGCAACTTGCTCTCTCCCAACATACAACCGCGTTGTTATGAATATTTATTTGCTTCATATACCATACATTTTCTTCGTAATGCAACAAGTGTTTGTTCTGTAACTAACATGTTTGAAGCAGAAATTATTGTTTCCCATGCACCCATTACATTTTCCTCACACTAATAATATTTTTTGTTGCGTGTGAAAAAAATGGATAGAATTTACATATCTACGCGAGAACATTGTCATTGACCATTTCTTTTTCACACTAGATTATTCCTTGTCTTGCACCTATTCTTAAATTTTGCTGTGTAGTTTGTTGCTTACTGGGTTTCTATATTGTCAGAAAATTATCAACATGTATCATTGGTATTGCTGCAGAATCCATTTCTATCCTGGAAAGCATGCATTCTAAAGCGTGAACATGCATTTCCTTACCTACCCCGCCCTTGGCCATCTACGAGCTGCGTGCTTGCAAGGGATCGAGGCAGCCCACCCCACCGGAACAACCCATGACTGCTGTTGATTTAGGTGATTTCCCTGCATAATTTTTTGTTTGTCTAGGGATCTAGGCCGTAACTTTTTGGTTGATTCATCCAACTTTATAGCTGCATAGGAACTGATGAACTCAGGGCACTAACAGATTTCTCCTTGATTGGAATGTTCAGACCATCAAAATAGAGAATGAAAAGCTTTGTGAGCATAAACACAAACACTTGGTGGTCAGATTTTTAATTATTATCCTATTTATGCTAGATCGGAGGCATGAATCAACAAAAATAATGCTTATGCGCCAACGCAAGGATCCTAGATCATTCCATGGTACGGTATAGTGGGCGAGATAATTTATTAATCTTCTCTCTGCTTCAATAACCTTTCTCGCGGGCAGAGGGCATGGAATGGTGTTGTGCATGTCCTGGTCGTGCGCCATTGCCCTTCGGGCGTGTGGTTTTTATTTTAGCGAGGGGCGGCGGCGATAGGTGCGAGGCAGGTGCTAGAAGAGATGCAACCATGGAGAAGTTAGCGATTAGAATTGTGTGAGTGTAGGGACGTCGGGCACGTAGGTGGAATATTTCTCTGCAGGTGAAGCACGGTCAGCCAATGTAAATTGCTACGTGCACACCATAGAGGTATGGCTGTTAGATTCAGATTTGTGAGACTAATCGTGCGGTGGTGAATGGGTCGTCCGATGTGCTCGGGGTAATTGCGGGGTGCACTTAAGAAAATTTTTGTTCGATTGTTTAATAGTAGTGGAGATGGGGATACAGTTTGCGAGCTGCGAAGGAGAGGCCGTAATACTTTCCAACCGACCAGAAAGGTGGCGTAACCTCAGGTCGAGTACAAGTTTACGGTATGTTCCTCTCCGTATCCTCCTAGGCCAAGGAGTCCGTGACCGCTTCGTATTTTCCACAGCCTTTACAGCCTTTATAACTCCTGTCTGTCGATCAGACCCGTCGCTTATTCTCAAAAGCTTTGATGGCCATGGCTAACGAAGACGGCGCAACCTCGGCGGGGGATTACTACTGCATACCCGAGGCCACGTCCTCCACATCCATTACACATCATCACACCGCGACGTTTGATTTCGTGGTGACCGATTACCTGCAGCTTAAGGGCATGGGTGTCGGCGAGTTCGTTGCCTCGTCCGTCTTCAAGGTCGGCGGCTACAAGTGGGAGCTCAACTTCTACCCGGATGGGATCACCCAGTACAGGTGTGGCGATAACACCTCATGCTACGTGTTCGCTACCTCGGCGGAGCCAAGGATGTGAAGGCCAAGTTCGCGCTCAGCATGCTGAGGACCAGCCAGGCAGAGGTGGTCAGCTCGCGCGCGAAGGAGTACGTCTTCTCTCAGCGGAAAGACGAGCGGGGCCGCCGCAGGTTCGTGAGCAGGTGGAGGCTGAAATCCCTGTCCCGCGAAGGCGAAGGCGACGGCTGCTTCACGATACGGTGCGTGCTCACCGTCAGCAAGGAGACTCCGCTGGTGCTGCAGGGCGACCTCGAGCCCTGTATGGGTGACCCGACAGGCGCGGACGTCACGTTCCGCGTGGGCGGCCAGGAGTTTCCAGCACACCGGTTCCTCCTGGCCGCGCGGTCGCCAGTCTTTCGAGCTCAGCTCTTTGGACCCATGGCGGAGAAGGACATGGGGCGCGTCAAGGTCGTGGATGTGGAGCCGATCATCTTCCAAATGATGCTTCACTACATCTATACGGATTCGCTGCCACCGTGCCACCACAGAGACGGGCACAGCGTGGCGACGCTGCAGCATTTGCTGGTCGCCGCGGATAGGTATGGGCTGAGCATGCTGAGGCTCATGTGCGAGCAGGAGTTGTGTGAAAAGATCGATGTCAAGACTGTCAGGTCCACCTTCGCATTGGCGAACCAACACAACTGCGAGCAGCTCAAGAGTGATTGCCTGTGGTTTATGGCATCGCCAAAAGTCCTTGGCGCCGTCTTAGAGACCGAGGGGTTCAAGGAGCACTTCATGCCAAGTTGCCGCCCAATGGCCTTGGAGGAGGGAGCTTCAGGGAAAAAAATGTAGACGCCGAGAGGAAAAAACTGATCCAAACAAGAAAAAGATCAAAAAGATCCGTACAAAACAGTGATCTTACTTTCATTTTGCAAAACTAATAGTATTTTGTAGGGGAGCCAAGTGCCTCATTGCACATGACAACGTCTGTAAGGTAGAAGAATTCAATGGTTAAGGTAATATTGAAAAGTTAACGCTCAAGAAAATTTTAGAAGGCTCGTCGTAATGGGAGTATCATAAGTACTATCATGCATGTCAACTGGGCTTTTTGAATGAAGTGACACACATTAATTGAGGAAAGAGAGGATGTGGCAGCATATCACGATATTGTATCACATTAAATGTTGTACTATTTTGTGTCATGTATGAGAATTAATAAGGCAACCTAATTAAGATGCTAACTTACTCCTCGTTACAAAAATATGATACTATGCATTACAAAAGTATGTTGTACTACTTTGTGTCATGTATGCTAACTCACTTGTATCATATGCATGATACTCCCCATTACGATCAACCGAACACCATAAACCATATCATAGTCACCGGCAACTTCTAGTTTGCCCGTGGCAATGGATCCTGCCATTAATTAAAGAGCTCCAAATTCAAAAAGGGTTGCCTTCTTATGACATTATCATATTAAATATTGTGTTCCTTCTCATTTCGTCATTTGATGATGCATCATGCATAGTGATTTCTTCCATGAAAAATGCCTCATAAAAGGGAACTTTATAAGACAGTCAACTTAAAAATGGTTAATTTTCAGAAGATATATAGATAGTTATCATATCAATATCTTCTCTTTTATACTATGTAAAAAACCTCGTTGAATATCCTTCCATGAGAAGATATTGATATGATAACTATCAATACTCTTTCTTCTCATGTTTAGGTATGATGACTCTCTTTTCTATGGGACATTTACATTTTTTTCCCAAACTCGAACCCACTACCGATATTACACCAATTTTTTTACTGTGCTCAAGTTTGCCCATTTTTCGCCTGATGGACTTACAGGAATACCCTTCCATGTTGTTCTGTCCCGTCAAAAGGGTTTGCCCGTCTACAAGATATTTTCTAGACAATTTTTCCCATGTCATATGTCCCTTACATGTGGGACCAATGCACGTCGTCCCGCGTGCACAGGGTCCTGGGAAGGATCTGACCATTTTAGGTCTATGGTACCCAGCCTTTCCTTATATTTCTGCAAAAGATTGTTTATAGGACTCGAACCGGTGACCTCATGGTCACAAGGAAACAGTTTTACCATTGCTCCAAGGCTCCCCTTCCATGTGAGACCCATTCTAACAAAAAGGAAAGGGAAAACTCCCTCTGCCCTCCCTCTAACTTACACGAGGGACCCCACCAAAGAAAAATAAAAACTCTATCTACGTGGAGTATTTGCACCCGAGCTCAAATGCTCTTGGTGAATAGTAAAATCCGAAAAAATAGTAAACAAATTCAAAGAAGTCTGATTTTTTGTTTGCGGTAAACTTTGATGGATGTTCTATGTGCTTGCAAAAATTAATCATGAATGAATATTCTTGGAAGAGAATGTGGTGGAAAAAATGTTATCATGACTTCAAGGGATGTACTCCAAACATCCTATTTTTTAAAGCATTTTGGAGTACAGAATTTTTTTATCATGACTTCAAGGAATGGCATCTTGTGATGAACATTTTCAAGCATAGAAAACATTTGTCAAAGGTTATCACAAAAAAATATTCAGATTTTTTTTCATTTTTTGCATTTTCTTTTGATTTTACTATTCACCTGAGCAAGAACACTTTCGCTCATATATAACTTTGTCTCTCTCGTGGCCTCATCAGACTCTCCGATACCCAATCTCTTTGTGTGGGGTAGGCCTAGCGTGAGTGAGACGCCGCCGTGTTACCTGTATTTGGTGGTCTCCAGCGAGCTCGGGCAAGGACGCTTGGATGGCACATTCTGCCCTCCAACGCCCAGCACCCAACGCACGCACAACCACCATATGGCCATGGATCTCGGACTGCGATCGCGATGGATCGAGGAGGGATAAGGTGGTGCTTCCTCCAACGTTGTGACCCACGCGGTCGTCGCCATAGACCTCCATCTTCCCCCGTCGACCACCGCGAGGAGCTCGAGACCCCGCCAGCCATGGATGCACACTCTCGCGCCCGACCGCCGTGGATGCATGCCCGATCCCACAATCGCGCCCCAGCCACCGTAGATGCACCCCCGCAACCTGCTCACTCTCTTCCTTCGATTCGGAGGCAGGGAAGGACGCTGGTTGCAATAAATGTTTGCAAAAAATTGTAAAAAACTCAAGTTTTCAAAATATTCCACTTTTCAAAACAATATCATGTTTATTTGGAAATACAAAATAAAAACTAATTCAAAAGTAACAAATAAAATAAACAAAAAAGGAACAGGTAAAGGAAATGCTCATTGTTGGGCTTGTGCTATATGGGTCGGCCCGCGCGAGTACTCCATGTGCAAATGCTCGACTGTTTGTTTATAGTTTACATCAAATTGCGAAACTTCACTCCCCATCTTGTGAGGCACTGACAAATGACGCACTGCATGTGCGCCAGTTGTCACAACCTATAAGTTCTTTTTTTTTGCATATTCGTTTATTCAAAACGTTTTATCTCTTGAACAGTGCATCCAAATCCCGAGCAGCCCATGGCACAAGCACGAGGACGGTGTTTTGTATCGTTTTGTTGGCTTTCAGCCAATTCTGATATTGTTTGAAGTTGTCCAGCCGATTTTTTGATAGATTATTTTACTCCAACATTTTTTGGCCTTCTCTTTTGTAAAAGCTTTTCATGGGTTAAAAAATATACAAGGAATTTAAAAAGTTCGTAAATTACAAAATATTCACGAAGTTTGAAAGCTTAGAGAATTTTAAAAATGTTAACGAGTTTTAAAAAATCTTCATGGATTTTCAAAATGTATGCTCAGTTGAAAGTTTTTCATGAGTTAAAAAATCTTCATGATTATTAAAACGTATCTTCTGAAATGAGAATTTGTAAAATTAATGAGTTCAACATTTTTTGAATTAAAAACAAAAAACAAAAAAATTCAAAAATAATGGCCAAGGAAATTATATGAAAGAAAATAATAAGAAGAAACCAAGAAAATCAACACAAAAACACAGAAACAAAGAAAAAATAAGACCTGGGACAGAACATTCTAGCACCTTCATATAACTGTTTGGAACCAAAAAGAGTGCGTGACATTGGCCGGCCAATTCCTCCACTATTTTGTTGCTGCAGGCGGAATAAAGAATTTACAAAGCGAACCGGTATTCCCTTGGGTAGTGGCCGATTGTATGGGCTCTGAGATCACATCGTCGAGATGCATCCCGGAGAGCACCGTCACTGGGACTCTCAGCTTCGAGGTGGCAGCTGCCCATTACCCCAATCTCGAAGCCATGGGCGTGGACGAGTGCGCTAGATCAGACGTCTACAGCTTCGGCGGCTACGATTGGGGCATCGAGTTGTACCCGTACGGGTGGTGGGACGCGAACCATGCCATCAATGCCATGGCCTACTTGTGGTTCCTCAGCCCTGCCGGACCTGTGCATACCAAGTACACGCTGAGCGTGCTGGGTAACGAGGGAGAGGAACCGGTAGCCAGCTTCGGCGTGTTTGAGGGACTCTTTTCTCCGGTGGAACCCAACAACTGCTGGGGCACAGAGTTGAAACCGCTGTCCGAGCTCGGGGACGGGGGGACGGCGGCTTCACGTTACAGTACGTCCTCACCATCATCAACGTCGAGTCCCGGCCGATGGAGCTGCCCGGCCACCTCGAGCGCATGCTGGTGAACGGAAGACGCGCGGACGTCCGGTTTCGGGTGCGCGGCCGAAACTTCCGCGCGCAAAGCTCTATCCTGGCGGAGCGGTCGCCCGTCTTCGAAGCTCTGCTCTTTGGCCCCATGGCGGAGAAGGACATGCGGCGGATCAAGGTTGTCGGCATGAGGCCAGCCATCTTCAAGATGATGCTTCGCTATATCTATACGGACTCACTGCCGTCATGCAACGACCAAGGCGGCCGCAGCGCTGCGGTGATGCAGCGTTTGCTTGTCGCGGCGGACAGGTACGGGCTAGACAAGCTGAAGCTCATGTGCGAGGAAGAGCTGTGCCGGAGGATCGACGCACAGACCATCATGTCCATGCACGCGCTCGCAAATCGGCACCATTGTCATCGGCTCAAGCATGCATGCCTCCAGTTTCTTACGTGGTCGCCGGAAGTCCTAGGCACCGTCCTTGAGAGTAGCGGGTTCAACGAGCTCTGCATGACAAATTACCGACCATTGCCTCTGGAGGGGGATCATGTCCCGGGGACAAATAAGCGTAGCCATCCAGAGGAAGAAACTGATCCAGGCCAGAAATTAAAGACGGACCGCAGTTTCTTAGGAAGTTGATATCCCCTCTGTCCGAAAATACTTATCGGAGAAATAAATGTATCTAGATATATTTTAGTTTTAAATACATTCATTTTTATTCTTTTCTGCGATAAGTATTTTCAGACGGAGGGAGTACTACGTATGTTTTCCTTTTGAGTTACAAATACTTATATTTTACATGAGCTATTGCCGCATTGACTGATGAGGTCATGTTTTTAAGACCACAATTTTTTTATATGTATAATAAAGACCCTTGAACATCAAGAGTCCTTTGCGCCACGGAGAAGATCGATCGGCCCCAAAGGACCCTTGAACATCAAATTTTTTTTTGCATGAAAACTTCCTATCTATTCATCTCCAATCATGGCAGTACAACGAACATTAAAAATAAAAATTACATCCAGATTCATAGACCACCTAGCCACGACTACAAGCACTGAAGCGAGCCGAAGGCACGCCACCGTCATCGCTCCTCCCTTGACGGAGCCGGGCACAACTTATTGTCGTAGACAATCGGGGAATCGTAGTGATAAGGCCCTAAAGGACCAAAGCACCAGAACAACAATCACATGAAATGTAGCAGACCCCACTGTTACAAACCGGCTGTAAAAAAAACTTGGCTGGTACTATAGCGGGTGAAAGAGTGAAACATTGTTGTACCAGAGCAGTTTATCAGGGCTGACAGAACAAATCGCGTCTTCTCCCCTTCCCCCGCGTCGCCTTAGGCGACACGGGGGGCAAGATCTGCCGCCGGCCCAAAGGCCTCCTCCCACGTCCTCTCTCCTCTGCCGCCACCAGAGGCCACGCCCGTAGCCTGGCCGATGATGGCGGCGACGCACAAAACTGCGGGTTCCCGGTGGCGTGGAGCGGCGGGTTCCCGGCGGCAAGTGTGACAGCACGATACCGCGGCAGAGGAGCCCCTGTGGATTTCGGCTGGCTGGCGGATCTGGTGAGCGTCTATAGGCGGGCATGGTGGGCCTGACGACGCCGGCCTAGGCACCATGGTGGCGCCATGGCCGGTCAGGCGGCGGCGGCCTGGATTCTCTGTCCAGTCCCCGGCGGTGATGGTGGCGGTTCGTGTACAAGTTGCTTGATGGAGGTCCTCTGTTCTGAACCGGGTGAAAACCTGGCCAAGGCCGGCGGTGACGGCGCTGGTATGCGGTGTTTCCTTCTTGAAGGCATCGCCAAGGAGAAGTTCAAGACATCTATCTACTACCTCCTGGGGAAACCCTAAATCAGTAGATCGGATGACGGCGGCGCATTGGTGTCGTTTCCTCCTTTGGGGCGTCATTTTTGGAGGCGTACACGGGATCGAGGGACCAGTGGGTGGCTTTTTTGGTGGAGTGGTGCTTCATCCTACACATTGATGTGGCGCAGTGGAGACTCAGCGCCCGATGTACGAAGATGGACTAGCGCAGTAGGACGACACTGTCTGGCGTCATGGTGGCGTCGATGGCAGAGAGACCTGGCACAGTAGATGCAACAGTACAACTCTGAAGATGGATCGGTGGCAGGTGGCTGCGGCGGCCTCATACCCGGCAGGCGTCCTAGTTAAGAAGTGCGACGGACTAGTGGGTGACCCTTACCCGGCAGGCGTCCTGGTTGGGGCCTTAGGTCTTAAATGTTAGGTTTGGTTGCGAGGTCTGTTTGGTATTAGGTCCAGACTATCAGCATCCCTACATCAACTGGATAGAAGTAGCGACAGATGTTGCCTAGGCGGTGGCTTTAGGCTTACTTTTGTATGACTTTGTGAGATCTTGTTGAATTTTTAATAAAGTGGTTGCATGCATCGTCCAGATGCAGAGGCAGGGGTCCTCCTCCATTTAAAAAAAATCGTTGCTCCAGTCCAATTGCAGCCTCTTTACGGACCTCTTTGAAGTATTTTTTTTTCAAACAGAATATGTTTCCAAGATTTCATTGTAATTTTTAGTCATAGGAGTTATATATATTTTTTTAGATTTTAGATCCAAATCAGTGTACCTGTAATTGTTACGAGTATAAATAAAATTGCATGTGTTTCTAAAAAAAAAGCAAGAGGAATCCAATTGTGCGGGCGGGGTCAATCGGATGGGGCACGCGGCGGCCGGTCGACCGGCGCCTAGTGCTGTCCATTGAGTATAGACCCTGGCTAATGACCTTCCTACCACGAGTATTTGGGTGACCATACAAAACCTACAGTTTTGGCTCTTTACGGTGCCTACCAGACCGATATCGTATAGGAGTCCTTGGGTTGATTAATTCCATATAATCTGTTCTTCCTTTCCAAGTTATTTATTTGGCTCGATCGTGTTTGCCCGTGATCCGTCGTCGATCGTCTACCTTCGCCATGGGTAATTAAAAGCTCGACCACGGCAGTGGTGCGTGTACGGGAGACCATGTCGTCAAGCAGCTTCAAGGAGCACACGGACACACTCAGTTTGGAGGTGTCCGACTACCTGCAGGTCAAGGACATGGGCGTCGGCGAGTTCGTTAGCTCGCGCGTCTTCCCGGTCGGTGGCTACGAGTGGGAGATGAGGTTCTACCCAGGCGGAAAAGACCGGCACTGTGCCGGCAACGCCTCCGCGTACGTGTTCTGCCGCAGCCAAGTCAAGGACGTGAGCACCCGGTTCACGTTGAGCATGCTGCACACCAAGGGCCAGGTGCAGGTAGCAAGCTTCGACCCGAGGAAGCGCGTCTTCTCTCAAAAAGCAACGAGATACGACGAGTGGGGCCACCCCAAATTCGTGGAGAGGGCCAAGCTGGAATCGCTGTCGCAGCTCGGGGACGGCTGCTTCACGATAGTGTGCGTCCTCACCGTCGTCATGGACGAGCCACCGCCTCTGGAGCTGCACAGCCACCTCGAGCGCATGCTCGAGGACAGGAGGGGCGCCGACGTGACGTTCAGCGTGGCCAACCAGGAGTTCCGCGCTCACAGTTTTCTCCTGGCGGCGCGATCGCCGGTCTTTGCGGCGCAGCTATTTGACCTAATGGAGGGTGTGCGGCGAGTGGAGATCGTGGACGTGGAGCCTGCCATATTCAAGATGATGCTTCACTACATCTACACGGAGTCGCTGCCACCGTACGACGATCAAGGCGGAAACAACATCAGGGTGATGCAGCATTTACTGGTGGCAGCAAATAGGTACGGCCTAGAAAGGTTGAAGCTGGTATGCGAAGAAGAACTGTGCAAAAGAATCGACTCAGAGACCATCACAACCATGTCGGCGTTGGCAGATCAGCACCAGTGCAAACGCCTCAAAGTTGCATGCATGAAGTTCAAATCATCACCCAAGTAATGGCGTTGGCAAATTTTGTACTATTTCTATCTAGTCGAAAAATATCTTAAGATTCTTATGATATAATTAAGTATATCTATTATAAGGAATATTGACTATTGTATTATATTTTTTATTTTTAGTTTGAAAAATAACCGATTGATAAGTTTCTTGGAGCACTTCCCCGCAAGTGTCTTCACAAGGTTTGCCCGGTTCCGAGCGATGATGGCGGCACGCCTTCAACACGCTCCAGTGCTTGTAGTCGTCGTTAGGTGGACATGAATCTGGATGTAATTTTTACTTTCGGTATTTTCTGTACCGCTTTAACAGTTGATGAATAGATTGAATATTTTTCTCAAAAAAATTTGTCTTCACACGGGGCTTTGGAGGGGGAGATTCAAGGACCAAAGTAGTAGTCGAGAGGATAAAATTGATTAAAAAGATACCTACAAATGTTAATGGTAATTGTTCTTTGTTTTGCATAACAATAATTTTGTGCGGAGGCGTTCTTAAAAATGAATTTTGTACTAGATATTTCTAAACCACAAATGTTGAAACACCATCTTCAGCACCATATCTGAAAGGACTTGAATCACATATAGCCTTTGTAGAAAGACACGTGCAAAACAAATTTAAAAGTAATAGAGGTATATGTACGATATTTCTTTTTTGGAACAACATGTATGATTATTTATTAGCTATTAAAGACCTTAAAGCTCTATTACTCCTTCGATCCTTTAGATGTTGGAAGAAAATACTTTTGCCGTGATGACTTTATTTATAAAGCCGAGCATTTGCCTTTTCTATTAAAAACTCAAAAATTTGATCTTGATCGGGGGTTTTTAATCTCTGTCAGGCAAAAGTACATAATGAGCTCTTTTATGGTGATTGGCATAATACTCGGAGTACTACTTACCCGTATGATTTTTACTAGCCATCCGATCTGGTGGGGGTTAAAAAAGGTTAAATTTAATATGTTTATTCCAAGAAGGGCATAATGGTCCAGGTTAAAATATCTTCTTTTTTGCAACCGATCACCTCCATGACAGAACCACGTCTAATAGATCCAGATCAAGGTCGTCCTCATCGTCACCCTCGCCCCTTCACTGTTCTTGTCAATTCACCGCCGTCGTCCTCGCTCTCCCCTCCTCCCCCTCATTGTCCTTGACATCCCCGGCGATAAGAAGAAGAATAGGACACCACATATGCGGCGGCTGAACCGGCAGCGACGTGGGCGGCACTATAATCTGCAGGAACTCGACGCCGGCCGATCCCATCTCTTCACTAGTAGAAAAAGGGGCTATGGTCCAGGCCACCTCAGCCCATTAGTCCCGGTTCAGTCTTGAACCGGGACCAATGTGGGCATTGGTCCCGGTTCGTGAGCCCAGGGGGCCGGCCGGGCCACGTGGGCCATTGGTCCCGGTTCGTCTGGACCTTTTGGTCCCGGTTGGTGGGACGAACCGGGACCAAAGGGCCTCCCTCCTGACCCACCACCATTGGTCCCGGTTGGTGGCATGAACCGGGACCAAAGGCTCCTTTGGTCCCGGTTCATGCCACGAACCGGGACCAATGAATTGCCTATATATACCCCCTCGCGCAAGAGCAGAGCACAGTGCTCTGTTTTTTCTGGCCGAGGGGGAGAGGCCTTTGTGGTGCTCTAGCTCACCTCCTATGCACATGAGGTGTTCGATGGAATGCCCGAGCCACACTACTTAAGCTTTCTCCTCTCGAAGCTCGACCTCCAAGCTCCATTTTCCTCGAGATTTGTCTAGATTTAGCGGTCCGTCACGCCCCGTCCCCGTCTTCACCGCCGTCGATCACCCGCGCGGATCTCATCACCGACACCACCGTGGTGAGCCTCTTATTCTTATCTTCTTTCTGAAAGGAAAAATATTCTTACTTGTATGTTTAGATAGATACTTGTATCATTTTCTTACATTTATTATTGCATCTTATATAGTGCGATGGTTTTGGTATCCGCCCCCGCCGGCCCTCGTCCTGTCTATGATTCGGATTTGGTATGTATATTATCTTTATAACTATTGGTTCATTTATTGTTTATGAAAATTATGCCGACCAACGTGACATAGATTTTATTTATCTAGGATGTATGTGAATCGGAAATGCCAACCGACCTTGTCGAGAGGTTAAATTTAGTTGAAGAAGAAAACAATTTGTTGAAGGAAAAAATAAAAAAAATTGAGGAGGAGAAGATGATATTGGAGTTGCATGTTGCGGATGTCGTCAATGATCACAAGATCAAGATGGATGCAATGCGCTTGAAGATTAGAAAGATTAGAAAATATGCCATTCATACCGAGGCTTGGTATCATTATGCCGTTGGATCAATTGTTACCTTGGTTGCGATTATGATCGCATTTGTTTTTGCATTGAAATGTTTTACATAGTTACAATGTATGGTTTAATTAATTAGATGCTCTGGAGAGCTATATGTTGTTAGATGAGAACTATGTATGTACTTTGGTTTTAATGTGATGATGAACTTCTATTAATTTGGACACCTAATTATATATAATGCACGCAGATGAACCGGCAATGGATGTACGGTGACAGACACACCCGCGAGTACATTAAGGGCGTGCATGAGTTTCTCGATGCGGCTGAGGCAAACAAGCAGAATGGTTTTATGTGTTGTCCATGCACTGAATGTGGGAATACGAGGTCTTACTCTAACCGGAAAATCCTTCACTCCCACCTGCTTTACAAGGGTTTCATGCCACACTATAATGTTTGGACGAGGCACGGAGAAATAGGGGTTATGATGGAAGACGGCGAAGAAGAAGAGTACGATGACAACTATGTGCCCCCTGAATACGGTGATGCTGCAACGGGGGGAGCTGGTGAAGATCAAGAGGAACCAGACGATGTGCCCAATGATGCTGCCACGGGTGAAGCTGCTGAAGATCAAGAGGAACCAGACGATGTGCCCGATGATGATGATCTCCGCCGGGTCATTGTCGATGCAAGGACGCAATGCATTAGTCAAAAGGAGAAGCTGAAGTTCGATCGCATGTTAGAGGATCACAAAAAGGGTTATACCCCAATTGCGAAGATGGCAACACAAAGCTCGGTACCGTACTGGAATTGCTGCAGTGGAAGGCAGAGAATGCTGTGGCTGACAAAGGATTTGAGAAGCTACTGAAAATATTGAAGAAGAAGCTTCCAAAGGATAACGAATTGCCCGACAGTACATACGCAGCAAAGAAGGTCGTATGCCCTCTAGGATTGGAGGTGGAGAAGATACATGCATGCCCTAATGACTGCATCCTCTACCGCGGTGCATACAAGGATCTAAACGCATGCCCGGTATGCGGTGCGCTGCGGTATAAGATCAGACGAGATGACCCCGGTGATGTTGACGGCGAGCCCCTCAGGAAGAGGGTCCCTGCAAAGGTGATGTGGTATGCTCCTATAATACCACGGTTGAAACATCTGTTCAGAAACGAAGAGCATGCCAAGTTGATGCGATGGCACAGTGAGAACCGAAAGAAAGATGGGAAGTTGAGAGCACCCGCTGACGGGTCGCAGTGGAGAAAAATCGAGAGAAAGTACTGGGATGAGTTTGCAAAGGACCCAAGGAATGTATGGTTTGCTTTAAGCGCGGATGGCATTAATCCTTTCGGGGAGCAGAGCAGTAATCACAGCACCTGGCCCGTGACTCTATGTATGTATAACCTTCCTTCTTGGATGTGCATGAAGCGGAAGTTCATTATGATGCCAGTTCTCATCCAAGGCCCTAAGCAACCCGGCAACGAAATTGATGTGTACCTAAGGCCATTAGTTGAAGAACTTTTACAGCTGTGGAATGGAGACGGTGTACGTACGTGGGATGAGCACAGACAGGAGGAATTTAACCTTAAGGCGTTTCTGTTCGTGACCATCAACGATTGCCCCGCTCTCAGTAACCTTTCAGGACAGACAAACAAAGGATACCACGCATGCACGCACTGTTTAGATGACACTGAAAGTATATACCTGGACAAATGCAGGAAGAATGTGTACCTGGGCCATCGTCGATTTCTTCCGACCAACCATCAATGTCGAAAGAAAGGCAAGCATTTCAAAGGCGAGGCAGATCACCGGAAGAAGCCTGCCATGCGCACCGGTGATCACGTGCTTGCTATGGTCAATGATTTACCCTACGTCATCTTTGGAAAGGGTCCCGGTGGACTAGCTGTTCCGAATGACGCTGAGGGACACGCACCCATGTGGAAGAAGAAATCTATATTTTGGGACCTACCCTACTGGAAAGACCTAGAGGTCCGCTCCTCAATCGACGTGATGCACGTGACGAAGAACCTTTGCGTGAAACCGCTAGGCTTCTTGGGCGTGTATGGGAAGACAAAAGATACGCCGGAGGCACGGGAGGACCTGCAACGTTTGCACAAAAAAGACGACATGCCTCCGAAGCAGTATAAAGGTCCTGCCAGCTACGCTCTTACGAAAGAAGAGAAAGAAATCTTCTTTGAATGCTTGCATAGTATGAAGGTCACGACTGGCTTCTCATCGAATATAAAGGGAATAATAAATATGCCAGAGAAAAAGTTTCAGAACCTAAAGTCTCATGACTGCCACGTGATTATGACGCAACTGCTTCCGGTTGCATTGAGGGGGCTTTTACCGGAAAACGTCCGATTAGCCATTGTGAAGCTATGTGCATTCCTCAATGCAATCTCTCAGAAGGTGATCGATCCAGAAATGGTACCAAGGCTAAGGAGTGATGTGGCGCAATGTCTTGTCAGTTTCGAGCTGGTGTTCCCACCATCCTTCTTCAATATCATGACGCACGTCCTAGTTCATCTAGTCGACGAGATTGTCATCCTGGGGCCCGTATTTCTACACAATATGTTCCCCTTTGAGAGGTTCATGGGAGTCCTAAAGAAATATGTCCGTAACCGCGCTAGGCCAGAAGGAAGCATCTCCATGGGCCATCAAACAGAGGATGTTATCGGGTTTTGTGTTGACTTCATTCCTGGCCTTAACAAGATAGGTCTCCCTAAATCGCGGTATGAGGGGAGACTGACTGGAAAAGGCACTCTTGGAAGAGACTCAATAATATGCAGGGACGGATATTCTTGGTCTCAAGCACATTACACAGTTCTACAGAACTCTACCTTGGTGACCCCGTATGTCGATGAACACAAGAACAGTCTGCGCTCCAAACACCCGGAGCAATGCGACGACTGGATTACATGTGAACACATCAGGACTTTCAGCAGTTGGTTGGAAACACGTCTCAGATGTGACAACACTGTTTGTGATGAGTTGTACTTGTTGTCCAGGGGACCATCTTTGACTGTATTGACTTACAAAGGATACGAGATAAATGGGAATACATTTTACACGATCGCCCAAGATCAAAAGAGCACCAACCAAAACAGCGGTGTCCGCTTTGATGCAGCAACCGAGAGCGGAAAGGACACATATTATGGTTACATAGTGGACATATGGGAACTTGACTACGGACCTGATTTTAAGGTCCCTTTGTTTAAGTGCAAATGGGTCATTCTGTTTGGCGGCGGCGTACAAGTAGACCCACAGTACGGAATGACAACAGTGGATCTGAAAAATCTTGGGTACACTGATGAACCGTTCGTCCTAGCCAATGATGTGGCACAGGTTATCTATGTGAAGGACATGTCTACCAAACTGAGAAAAAGAAAAGATAAGGAAGCAAATACATCATACGATGAGCCAAAGCGCCACATAGTTCTTTCAGGAAAAAGGGACATCCTGGGAGTGGACGGCAAGACAGACATGTCTGAAGATTATGAAAAGTTTCATGAAATTCCTCCCTTCAATGTCAAGGCTGACCCAAGCATCCTGATAAACAATGAAGATTATCCATGGTTACGGCGCAATAAGAAAATGACACAAGCGAAGAAAAAGTGAAGACTTTCTCCCGCAACTATTATGATGATACCATGCCAACTTTGTAACAGATGATCTTTCGTCCGAAACTCTGATACTTCGAAAGAGATTGTTCGTTTTGTACACGAAGTGCATCCAGTTTTTTCCGTAACCATCTCAACTTTGTTGCACATGCTATGTGGGTGAAATGATGATACCATGCCAACTTTCAACCTTTTCGGAGTTTATTTGAAATGCTTTTCAATTTCAGGGTCTTATAGCTCAAAAAAATCAATAAATCCATGAAAAATAACAAATGAAGTCAGAAAGGGTTGAAAATTGATGATGTGTCTTTGAATGGTGCATTTTGAACACAGAAAAATATGGAGTTCAAATAAGTTCAAGAAAATGAAATCCCTTTGTAACAAATGATCTTTCGTCCGAAACCCTGATACTTCGAAAGAGATTGTCCGTTTTGTACACGAAGTGCATCCAGTTTTTGCCGTAACCATCTCAACTTTGTTGCACATGCTATGTGGGTGAAATGATAATACCATTCCAACTTTCAACCTTTTCGGAGTTCATTTGAAATGCTTTTCAATTTCAGGGTCTTATAGCTCAAAAAATCAATAAATCCATGAAAAATAACAAATGAAGTCAGAAAGGGTTGAAAATTGATGATGTGTCTTTGAATGGTGCATTTTGAACACAGAAAAAATATGGAGTTCAAATAAGTTCAAGAAAATGAAATCCCTTTGTAACAAATGATCTTTCGTCCGAAACCCTGATACTTCGAAAGAGATTGTCCGTTTTGTACACGAAGTGCATCCAGTTTTTGCCGTAACCATCTCAACTTTGTTGCACATGCTATGTGGGTGAAATGATAATACCATGCCAACTTTCAACCTTTTTGGAGTCCATTTGAAATGCTTTTCAATTTCAGGGTCTTGTAGCTCAAAAAAATCAATAAATCCATGAAAAATAACAAATGAAGTCAGAAAGGGTTGAAAATTGATGATGTGTCTTTGAATGGTGCATTTTGAACACAGAAAAAATATGGAGTTCAAATAAGTTCAAGAAAATGAAATCCCTTTGTAACAGATGATCTTTCGTCCGAAACCCTGATACTTCGAAAGAGATTGTCCGTTTTGTACACGAAGTGCATCCAGTTTTTGCCGTAACCATCTCAACTTTGTTGCACATGCTATGTGGCTGAAATGATGATACCAAGCCAACTTTCAACCTTTTCGGAGTTCATTTGAAATGCTTTTCAATTTCAGGGTCTTATAGCTCAAAAAAATCAATAAATGCATGAAAAACAACAAATGAAGTCAGAAAGGGTTGAAAATTGATGATGTGTCTTTGAATGGTGCATTTTGAACACAGAAAAAATATGGAGTTCAAATAAGTTCAAGAAAATGAAATCCCTTTGTAACAGATGATCTAACTTCATAGTAAAAAAATATGGTGCATTTTAAAACTATAAGTATTTAGTACAAATAAAAAAAAATTAAATTATAAGTAAAATAAAACTATAAGTATCACTAAAAAACTATAAGTAATTAAACTAAAATAAAACTATAATATTCTTCAAATTTTTAAAAATTCAAATTTAAACTATTTAAAATTTAAAACTAATGGCACTAACAGAAAGTTTATAATTTTTGTGACCTAAAAGCAAAAAGAAATCACTAAAAAACTGTAAGTATTTAGTTTTAAGTAGAAATAAAAAATAAATAGAAAAAAATTCTAATTTTATAGTAAAGTTATTCATAAACTAGTGATTCACACAAATTTTTAAAAATCCAAATTTATAATTTTTGTGACCTAAAAGCAAAAAATAAAAAACCAAAAAAAATGTAGAAAGAAAAGAAAAAAAATGCCACCTACTGTGCCTCCACGGCCTGAATACGACTAGAAACCCTACATGGGCCAGGATTCAGGCCCGCAGCAGGCGCAGTAGGCCCACAGGCATTGCAATGACAAGTTAGGCCCGAAAGCCTGCAGTTGAGAGGAGCTCAGGAGGGTGGGCGCAGCAGCGCTCATAAACCACTCCAGAGCCCTCTCAACTAGCGATGTGGGACTAAAATTTTGGACCCGGGGCGCACAAGGGCATTGATCTCGGTTGGTGGCACCAACCGGGACTAAAGGTGGCATTGGTCACGGTTCGTGGCTCCAACCGTGACCATTGCCACCCTTTAGTCCCGGTTGGTGCCACCAACCGGGACCAATGGGCTTCGCTTCCCGCCCTTTGGGCTGCTGAAAGTTGGCCTTTGGTCCCGGTTCGTGTCTCCAACCGGGACTAAAGGGTGGCATTGGTCCCGGTTGGTGCCACGAACCGGGACCAATGCCCTTGCTATATAACCAGGACTTGTGAAAATTTCACATCTCCCTCGCCTCCCTAGCCAGTTGCCCCCGCCGCCAGGCTGCCCAAATCGCTCGCGCGCTCCTCGTCGCCGTTGCCGCCGCCGGCCGCCATCCCCGTCTCCCCGTCCCCCTGCCCCGCGCCCGAGCCCACGCCAGCCGCCGCCCCGTGCCCCTGCCCCGTCCCCGAGCACGCACGGCCGCGCCCCTGCACCCCGGCCCGCCCCCACCATTGTCGTCATCGCCGGCGCCCGCCCCCACTGCCGCCCCTGCCTCGACGCCGCCCCTCCTCCCCGTTCGGTCCGGCTCCGGCGACCCCCTTTCCTCCCTGTCCCCTCGATCCTCTTCATATAATTTTTTTTCATATAATTTTTTTTCATATGCATATGTTGATTATATGGATGGATGGATGATGTATATGTTCATTATATGGATGGATGGATGTTCATATGTATGTATGTATGTTATGCAGATTTTTAGAATTTTTTGTGTATGTATGTTATGTTTATATGTATGTATGTATGTTCATATGTATGTATGTTTATGTTCAGATTTTTAGAAAATGTATGTATGTATGTTTATATGTATGTATGTTCAGATTTTTAGAAAATGTATGTATGTATGTTCATATGAAAGAAAAATGTATGTATGTATGTTCATATGCATATGCAAAGAAAATGTATGTTCATATATATGATGATATGTTCAAATGTTTGTATATTCATATGAACAATGAATTAGGCAAAACCTTTACTTTTTTCTAAAATTTATATTTGATCATTATTTATGTTTGTATATTCATATGAACAATGAACAATGTATTTTTAAGAAAGGACGAAGAAGAAAAAGAATGAGAGGAAAAAGGAAATAAGAAGAGGAAGAAAGGAGAAGAAGAGTGGAGAGGAAGAAGAGGAGAAATAAATAAGAAGAAGAAAAAAGAAGAAAAAGAAGAGGAGAAGAAGAAAGGAATAGAGGAGAAGAAGAGAAAAATAGAATATATATTCTATTTTCTCTTTTCTCCTCTATTCCTTTCTTCTTCTCCTCTTTTTTTTCTTCTTTTTTTTCTTCGACACGTGGGGGGGGGGGTCGAGAACGCCGGACATTCATGAGAGAGGCGAGGAAGAAGGGGAAGAAGAGGGAGAAGAAGAGGAGAGGAAGAAGAGGAAGTCTTCTCCTCTATTCTTTCTTCTCTTCTTTTTTCTTCTTCTTCTTCCTCTTTATTTTATCGGGAACGAGGGTCGTCGAGAGGTCGAGGAGCAGTAGAGGAGAAACCCTAAATAGAAACTATCGTCGGTGTGAGATACATGTACCGTCGGTGTCAGACACTACACCCACATCCCACAAGTGGCGCGGGCTTCGATGCCCACATCACTTGTGGGATGTGGATGTAGTGTCCGACACCGAAGGCCACATGTATCTCACACCCACGAAACTTGCTAGCTATTTAGGGTTTCCTCTACCGAAAAGAAGAGGAGAAATAAATAAGAAGAAGAAAAAAGAAGAAAAAAAGAGGAGAAGAAGAAAGGAATAGTGGAGAAAAGAGAAAATAGAATATATTCTATTTTCTCTTCTTCTCCACTATTCCTTTCTTCTTCTCCTCTTTTTTTTCTTCTTTCTTCTTCTTCTTCTTCTTCTTCTTCTTCTTCTTCTTCTTCTTCTTCTTCTTCTTCTTCTTCTTATTAGCCGGAAGTAGAGAGAGGTTTCCTAGTGTCAAAGTATTGAAGAAATCCATGCCTTCATCATTAGCCGGAAGTAACCAGGACATGTTGGTACGAAGTTCTGCAAAGTTGTTCTGGAATGGAGTCCCGGATAGAATAATCCGCCTTTTGGTACGAATTCAGCAAAGGCCTTCCAAATAGCGATATTCGGAAGGCTCTTGCTGAACCTTGTACCAAAAGGCGGATTATCCTATCTGGGACTCCGTTCCAGAACAACTTTGAAGAGCTTCCTACCATCATGCACATGTTACTTTCGCCTAATGATGAAGACATGGTTTTGTTGAATCCTTTGACACTAGGCAACCTCCCGACCCCAAGGCGATCCTCTCGAACATGAGAGGAAGAAGAGGATAAAAAAAGAAGAGGAAGAAGAAGAAAAAAGAGGAGAAGAAAGAATAGAGGAGTTCTTCTCCTCTATTCTTTCTTCTCCTCTTTTTTTCTTCTTCTTCCTCTTTTTTTATCGGGAACGAGGGTCATCGAGGGACATATATAGATGTAGTGTCGTCGTTGTCGATATATACCCCCTCCCGATAGCTTACTATGATTAGGTAGCTAGTTCTACGTTTGGCACTAATATATCCATCTGTCATGTTTGAATAATAATTGCCATGTTGTAAATATTTGTAGAAACTATGGACACCGCCCTAGACGAAGCAAGAAAAGAAGCGTTGTTGAGGGAGATAATCGCAGAAGGAAGTGATGCCGTCTCGTACTATCTCAATGATATCATCGATGGTCCGGAAGGAGAGGGTGAACAAGCTGGCTACGGTGACCTAATGCCGGTGCAAGAAGAAGAACATGAGGACGGCGCCGGTGACCCAATGCCGGTGCAAGAAGGAAAAAGTGATGACGGCTCCGGTGACCGAACCGAGTCCGGCCAGGTATATATATTAGTTAAGCCTATGCTGACTAGCTGATTGATGCATTCATTGTTTTGGTATGTACACATATGAATTAAGTCTTTGTTCTTTTTTCTAGCCCTCCGGATCGAGCACAACTTCGGTAAAGAGACGACGCCCGAAGAAAAAGTTGAGCTCGGATGAAAAGCTTGAGATCACAGCAATCGCGCCCGACGGCCAACCTATTGAACCCCTCCGGACAAAGAGGGCATTTGTTGCTCAGTGCGGGGTTCTGGTTAGGGACAAGATCCCGATAAGCATCCAGCAATGGTTTAAGCCGGCTAAAGAAGACCGTGAGGTGTCTTATGTCAATGATATGCAGAAAAATGATCTTTGGACTGAGCTGAAGTCAAATTTCACCCTACCGCCAGAGGATAATCCAGAGAACCCAATTAAAGAGAAATTAATCAAGTCTTTTGCTCTGAAGAGGATGGCAGATCTATTCAGGAGGTGGAAGAAAGAGCTCAATAGGTTTGTCGATAAAAAAGAGACACCAGAATTTAAGGGCAGATATGAGAAGATCAGAGATCACTGGCCCGCATTTGTGGCCTACAAGACATCGGAAAAGAGTAAGAAGATGTCGGCGACAAACAAGCAGAATGCCGCGAAGAAGAAGCTTCACCATCGCACGGGGTCAGGTGGCTACCTCGTAGCCCGGCCTAAGTGGTCCAAGGTTGAGAATGATCTGCTTCATAAAGGGATCAGACCAGAGACATATAACTGGCCAGACCGTTGCCGGACTTGGTTCTTCGGGGCTGGCGGAACCTTGGACCCTGAAACAGGGGGATGCATTTGGACGAACGAACAAATGGACATACCAGTCAGTAGGCTTAAGCACTATATCGACGCAGCGCAGGAAGGGACGTTCTTTCCAGACAGAGAGCACGACGAGCTCACAATGGCCCTCGGGAATCCTGAGCACCCTGGACGGACACGAGGCACGCCAGGCTCCGTTCCATGGAATGTTGGGTTTCCGGACGCAGGTGGTTACAAATCCCATGAGAGGAGGAAAAAAGTGCAACAGACCGAACTGCAGGTGCTGCACGCAAGGGTACAAGCGATAGAGGAACGAGAAGCAAATCGCGGCAAACGTACTGCCGAAGCCTCCCCCGAAGCTACCCCGCCATCTCAGCGCAGAAGCAGCGTGGCTTCCACCGAGCAGCTTCAGCTGCAGCATGCCTTGACGGCTCCTGCCAGCTATCCTGTGGATGCTATAACGGAGTCTCAAAATTGCCACCTTATGACGCAATGGATGAATTTGAAGGTCAAGGCGGCTGTTGGCTCTGTTTATCCTACTGAACCCGGCGCAACTTTTCACTGCATGCCGATTCCAGAAGGATATGCTAGGGTGATGGTGGATGAGATAACGGAGGGATTTGAGGACCTCCAGCTTGACCACCCTACCGGTGAAGGGGAGACTCGGCTGGGGTCTGCTCTGAAGACTCCATGCCTATGGCGGAAGGACCTCATCAACCTTCCGAACTGGACGCCTCCGCCTCCTCCTCCTCCTCCGGCGAGTCAGGGCACTCCTCCTCCTCCACCGCCTCCTCCTCCGGCGAGTGACGATCAGGGCCCTCGGCCGGCTCCTTCTCCGGCGCGTGGCGGCACTCCGCCTCCGTCTCCGCCTGCGCCGACGTGCCCGAGCAGCCAACCTCCTCCTTCTCCGCCTCGTCAGTAAGGGCAGAAGAGACCTGCCGCCGCTCCAGCTGCTCCGGCGGGTCGTAGTCCTTCTCCTCCGCCTCTTAAGCAAGTAAAGAAGACAACGGCTTCGTCTGCTCGGTCGGCGTCAAGCAGTACAACCAGAGGCGGGAGGACATATAGATTCGGTCCTTCTCTGAAGACTCCAGAGAAGTTACCATACGAGAGGACCCAGGAGGAGAACGCCGAGATCGCGCGAGAAGAAGTGAGGAAATTCTTTGAAGGGGTGAAAGCAAAGCAACATCCACCTCCGGAGGAGAAGGTAGATGGGGTGAAAGTGAAGCGCACTCTGGCTGCCCTGACAAAACCACCAAAGTCTGATCCGCCGAAAGGAAACTATGACCGCATTATTGGAAAGGAATTTGCCGAAGCGGAGCGGTCGGGAACTACTGTCAGTGATGAAAGGCTGAAAAAACGACGAGCTGGGAAACAAATTGCCCAGCTCGGCAAACAAGCGAAGCAATCATGCCCCCCGCTCAAGGTGCCTAGCCACAACGTCGCTAATGACCCGAGGATGGTGCCCGGTTATAATAATCTTGCAGATTACCTGCCCGACGAAGTACATTATGAACCCATGGACATGCGGATGCAAAGATACGAGTACGGGAAGCCTCTCGTCAAAGATGAAAGATCTCTATCAACGATGATGCGAAGATTGCATGATTGGTACTTGAAAATCTGCAGAGACTCTGGGGGAGGAGTACTTTGTATGTGAGAGTTAAAAAGGAGCATGACCTCGTTGGAATTGATCTGTTGCCTGTTCCATTTGAGGAGTTCTATCAGTTTTTCAATCAATTGGCCCTCGATAAAACAACGATCGCCTGCTACTGTCTGTAAGTAGTACTACTTCTGTCATTAAGTTTCTCTATATAGCTTAGCTCTTTCATTGCATGTATTTATAATCATCCTCACTATATTATGCAGATTGAAGATCGTCGAATTGAAGAAAAGACAAGTCGGTGATATTGGGTTCATTAACACATATCTCATAGATGCAACTCAGGTTAAATTTTATGCCGCAGATACCGAGGCCAACTTCCTACGATCGTTGGTAATAAACGAAAACAAAGATATAATACTCTTTCCTTATAACTTCAAGTGAGTGTTACTGTCTTGTGCGTATTCGGTTTCCCTTATATATTAGTCAAGGTTATAGTAATGTAATTGATGAGTTATGCATGCGTGTGCAATTACCACTATATTCTCCTAGAGATTAAGCTTCAGCAGGGACTAATAACCGTCTTAGACTCAAGACGAAAAGATCCCCAAGAATATGCGGACATGACTCAAATGCTCGAGAAGTAAGTTAAATCGATCATTATCCACCATATCAGCAACTTTGTTCATTTCCTGATATATATCAAGTAATTGTTTTCTTTCTCTGGCAGGGTTTGGAAAAAATTCTACAAAAAAGCTCCAGGACTCCCGAAGAAGCTACAATTTAGACACCCGAAAGTAAGTACTATAGTAGCATGTTCCGTGCATCTCCTATTGATTCAAGCGCTAGTTTCATCAATACCATTTGGCATTCTTGCTTATCAGTTTGATTGACCTCTATTTCTTGTAAAGTGGTTGTGGCAGGAACAAGGGAATGATTTCTGTGGATACTACATCTGCGAGTCCATCCGCCACACGACGTGTGAGCGGGGCGGGTACTCTAACGAACAATATGAAGTACGTAAATAACAATATTCACAATTTTATTTTATTACCATCATTTGTGTTGAGTTTCATTCATTCATATATATATATATATATATATATGTATTGACCCCCTTCTTCAAATTAGATGTTTCGGAAGCGGGATGAACTCCTAGCACCAGCTCGCATGCGAGCAATTCAAGAGGAATTGGCGGCATTCTTTCTTGACCACGTGATCCCTGAAGACGGAGAATTCTATGTTAAACCTGAGTCCGTATGATTATATTTGTAAGAGATAATTACTGTATATATGTAGCCGGTACTGTCAGATAGATATACGAGAACTTGTTGTTCGACCAATCTCTCGGAGAAGGAGAGGTGGTCGATATCACTTCTCTCTGTATGCATATATGTTCATGACGATCTTCTGTTTCCTTCGTTTGCTTTACTAGCTAGCCAGCGTGTCTAGTCCTCTCTATACGTATGTATAGTACGTAGCGTCGACCAAGCATGGACATAAAAGAGGACACTTCTCTATATTAATTATAGCTAGCTAACACAATATATGAAACACCTAAATTAACCCCCCAAAACCCCCAACCCCCCCCCCCTTTCAAAAAAAAACAAAAACCCTAGCCACAGAAATGCTGACGCGTGGATGCCTATTGGTCCCGGTTGGTGCCACCAACCGGGACCAAAGAATCTCCTGACTGGGCTCTGCACACTGCCCACGTGGAGGGGCTTTAGTCCCGGTTCTGGATTGAACCGGGACTAAAGGTGGGAGGTATTAGTACCGACACTTTAGTCCCGGTTCAGGAACCGGGACTAAAGGCCCTTACGAACCGGGACTATAGGCCCTTTTTCTACCAGTGCTTCTCGGCTGCCATCCTATGGTATGAACCTGACTTCTTGGATCTGTAGCCTCCACTTCCTACTTATTTAGTTTAGTATTCATGGAGCGGAGAGATGGTGGCTTTACAATGGAGAAGATGGAGAGGAGGCGGGGTGGTTTTGCAATGGAGAAGAGGGAGAGGAGCGTGTGGTGGCGGTTCAGGATTGAATAAGAGCGGCGGTGCATTGTGATTGGATCTAAATTAAATCAATCTTATCACATTAACCTAAGTACTGACACCTCGCGGTTTCTAGTACTTTCTTCTAATTACTATGTATCTAGTAGTTGTTAGGATGATCTCCACCGTGTGGGCCCAAAGGCCCACCAGGCCCTTAGATCCTCACCCTGATCGGGGGCGCTCAACCCACTATAGGTGATGGGCCCCTGTCACCTCACTAGTAGAAAACAGGGCTTTGGTCCAGGCCGGGTCAGCCCATTAGTCCCGGTTTAGTCTAGAACCGGGACCAATGTGGGCATTGGTCCCGGTTCGTGAGCCCAGAGGGCCAGCCGGGCCACGTGGGCCATTGGTCCCGGTTCGTCTGGACCTTTTGGTCCCGGTTGGTGGGACGAACCGGCACTAATGGGCCTCGCTCCTGGCCCACCACCATTGGTCCCGGTTGGTGGCTTGAACCGGGACCAAAGTCTCCTTTAGTCCCGGCTCATGTCACCAACCGGGACCAATGAGGTGCCTATATATACCCCTCGCTCGCGAGCAGAGCACCCCAGTGCTCTGTTTTTCTGGCCGAGGGGGAGAGGGCTTTGTGGTGCTCTAGCTCACCTCCTATGCACATGAGGTGTTCGATGGAATGCCTGAGCCACACTACTTAAGCTTTCTCCTCTCGAAGCTCGACCTCTAAGCTCTATTTTCCTCGAGATTTGTCTAGATTTAGCGGTCCGTCACGCCCCGTCCCCGTCTTCACCGTCGTCGATCACCCGCGCCGATCTCATCACCGACACCACCGTGGTGAGCCTCTTGTTCTTATCTTCTTTCTGAAAGGAAAAATATTCTTACTTGTATGTTTAGATAGATACTTGTATCATTTTCTTACATTTATTATTGCATCTTATATAGTGCGATGGTTTTGGTATCCGCCACCATCGGCCCTCGTCCTGTCTATGATTCGGATGTGGTATGTATATTATCTTTATAACTATTGGTTCATTTATTGTTTATGAAAATTATGCCGACCAACGTGGCATAGATTTTATTTATCTAGGATGTATGTGAATCGGAAATGCCAACCGACCCTATTGTCGAGAGGTTAAATTTAGTTGAAGAAGAAAACAATTTGTTGAAGGAAAAAATAAAAAAAATTGAGGAGGAGAAGATGATATTGGAGTTGCATGTTGCGGATGTCGTCGATGATCACAAGATCAAGAAGGATGCAATGCACTTGAAGATTAGAAACATTAGAAAATATGCCATTCATACCGAGGCTTGGTATCATTATGCCGTTGGATCAATTGTTACCTTGGTTGCGATTATGATCGCATTTGTTTTCGCATTGAAATGTTTTACATAGTTTCAATGTATGGTTTAATTAATTAGATGCTCTGGAGAGCTATATGTTGTTAGATGAGAACTATGTATGCACTTTGGTTTTAATGTGATGATGAACTTCTATTAATTTGGACACTTAATTATATATAATGCACGCAGATGAACCGGCAATGGATGTACGGTGACAGACACACCCGCGAGTACATTAAGGGCGTGCATGAGTTTCTCGATGCGGCTGAGGCAAACAAGCAGAATGGTTTTATGTGTTGTCCATGCACTGAATGTGGGAATACGAGGTCTTACTCTAACCGGAAAATCCTTCACTCCCACCTGCTTTACAAGGGTTTCATGCCACACTATAATGTTTGGCTGAGGCACGGAGAAATAGGGGTTATGATGGAAGACGGCGAAGAAGAAGAGTACGATGACAACTATGTGCCCCCTGAATACGGTGATGCTGCAACGGGGGGAGCTGGTGAAGATCAAGAGGAACCAGATGATGTGCCCAATGATGCTGCCATGGGTGAAGCTGCTGAAGATCAAGAGGAACCAGACGATGTGCCCGATGATGATGATCTCCGCCGGGTCATTGTCGATGCAAGGACGCAATGCATTAGTCAAAAGGAGAAGCTGAAGTTTGATCGCATGTTAGAGGATCACAAAAAAGGGTTATACCCCAATTGCGAAGATGGCAACACAAAGCTCGGTACCGTACTGGAATTGCTGCAGTGGAAGGCAGAGAATGCTGTGGCTGACAAAGGATTTGAGAAGCTACTGAAAATATTGAAGAAGAAGCTTTCAAAGGATAACGAATTGCCCGACAGTACATACGCAGCAAAGAAGGTCGTATGCCCTCTAGGATTGGAGGTGGAGAAGATACATGCATGCCCTAATGACTGCATCCTCTACCGCGGTGCATACAAGGATCTGAACGCATGCCCGGTATGTGGTGCATTGCGGTATAAGATCAGACGAGATGACCCTGGTGATGTTGAAGGCGAGCCCCTCAGGAAGAGGGTTCCTGCGAAGGTGATGTGGTATGCTCCTATAATACCACGGTTGAAACGTCTATTCAGAAACGAAGAGCATGCCAAGTTGATGCGATGGCACAGTGAGAACCGAAAGAAAGATGGGAAGTTGAGAGCACCCGCTGACGGGTCACAGTGGAGAAAAATCGAGAGAAAGAACTGGGATGAGTTTGCAAAGGACCCAAGAAATGTATGGTTTGCTTTAAGCGCGGATGGCATTAATCCTTTCGGGGAGCAGAGCAGCAATCACAGCACCTGGCCCGTGACTCTATGTATGTATAACCTTCCTCCTTGGATGTGCATGAAGCGGAAGTTCATTATGATGCCAGTTCTCATCCAAGGCCCTAAGCAACCCGGCAACGAAATTGATGTGTACCTAAGGCCATTAGTTGAAGAACTTTTACAGCTGTGGAATGGAAACGGTGTACGTACGTGGGATGAGCACAGACAGGAGGAACTTAACCTTAAAGCGTTGCTGTTCGTGACCATCAATGATTGACCCGCTCTCAGTAACCTTTCAGGACAGACAAACAAAGGATACCACGCATGCACGCACTGTTTAGATGACACTGAAAGTATATACCTGGACAAATGCAGGAAGAATGTGTACCTGGGCCATCGTCGATTTCTTCCGACCAACCATCAATGTCGAAAGAAAGGCAAGCATTTCAAAGGCGAGGCAGATCACCGGAAGAAGCCCGCCATGCGCACCGCTGATCACGTGCTTGCTATGGTCAATGATTTACACTACGTAATCTTTGGAAAGGGTCCCGGTGGACTAGCTGTTCCAAATGACGCTGAGGGACACGCACCCATGTGGAAGAAGAAATCTATATTTTGGGACCTACCCTACTGGAAAGACCTAGAGGTCTGCTCCTCAATCGACGTGATGCACATGACGAAGAACCTTTGCGTGAACCTGCTAGGCTTCTTGGGTGTGTATGGGAAGACAAAAGATACACCTGAGGCACGGGAGGACCTACAACGTTTGCACGAAAAAGACGGCATGCCTCCGAAGCAGTATAAAGGTCCTGCCAGCTACGCTCTTACGAAAGAAGAGAAAGAAATCTTCTTTGAATGCCTGCTCAGTATGAAGGTCACGACTGGCTTCTCGTCGAATATAAAGGGAATAATAAATATGCCAGAGAAAAAGTTTCAGAACCTAAAGTCTCATGACTGCCACGTGATTATGACACAACTGCTTCCGGTTGCATTGAGGGGGCTTCTACCGGAAAACGTCTGATTAGCCATTGTGAAGCTATGTGCATTCCTCAATGCAATCTCTCAGAAGGTGATCGATCCAGAAATCGTACCAAGGCTAAGGAGTGATGTGGCGCAATGTCTTGTCAGTTTCGAGCTGGAGTTCCCACCATCCTTCTTCAATATCACGACGCACGTCCTAGTTCATCTAGTCGATGAGATTGTCATCCTGGGGCCCGTATTTCTACACAATATGTTCCCCTTTGAGAGGTTCATGGGAGTCCTAAAGAAATATGTCCGTAACCGCGCTAGGCCAGAAGGAAGCATCTCCATGGGCCATCAAACAGAGGACGTTATTGGGTTTTGTGTTGACTTCATTCCTGGCCTTAACAAGATTGGTCTCCCTAAATCGCGGTATGAGGGGAGACTGACTGGAAAAGGCACTCTTGGAAGAGACTCAATAATATGCAGGGACGGATATTCTTGGTCTCAAGCACACTACACAGTTCTACAGAACTCTACCTTGGTGACCCCGTATGTCGATGAACACAAGAACAGTCTGCGCTCCAAACACCCGGAGCAGTGCGACGACTGGATTACATGTGAACACATCAGGACTTTCAGCAGTTGGTTGGAAACACGTCTCAAAGGTGACAACACTGTTTGTGATGAGTTGTACTTGTTGTCCAGGGGACCACCTTTGACTGTATTGACTTATAAAGGATACAAGATAAATGGGAATACATTTTACACGATCGCCCAAGATCAAAAGAGCACCAACCAAAACAGCGGTGTCCGCTTTGATGCAGCAACCGAGAGCGGAAAGGATACAAATTATGGTTACATAGTGGACATATGGGAACTTGACTACGGACCTGATTTTAAGGTCCCTTTGTTTAAGTGCAAATGGGTCAATCTGTTAGGCGGCGGGGTACAGGTAGACCCACAGTACGGAATGACAACAGTGGATCTGAAAAATCCTGGGTACACTGACGAACCGTTCGTCCTAGCCAATGATGTGGCACAGGTTATCTATGTGAAGGACATGTCTACCCAACCGAGAAAAAGAAAAGATAAGGAAGCGAATACATCATTGTTGGAAATATGCCCTAGAGGCAATAATAAAAGCATTATTATTATATTTCCTTGTTCATGGTAATTGTCTTTATTCATGCTATAATTGTGTTATCCGGAAATCGTAATACATGTGTGAATAACAGACACCAACATGTCCCTAGTAAGCCTCTAGTTAACTAGCCCGTTGATCAACAGATAGTCATGGTTTCCTGACTATGGACATTGGATGTCATTGATAACGAGATCACATCATTAGGAGAATGATGTGATGGACAAGACCCAATCCTAAACATAGCATAAAGATCGTGTAGTTCGTTTTGCTAGAGTTTTGCAATGTCAAGTATCTTTTCCTTAGACCATGAGATCGTGTAACTCCCGGATACCGTAGGAGTGCTTTGGGTATACCAAACGTCACAACGTAACTGGGTGACTATAAAGGTATACTACGGGTATCTCCGAAAGTGTCTGTTGGGTTGACACGGATTAAGACTGGGATTTGTCACTCCGTATGACGGAGAGGTATCACTGGGCCCACTCGGTAATGCATCATCATAATGAGCTCAAAGTGACCAAGTGTCTGGTCACGGGATCATGCATTACGGTACGAGTAAAGTGACTTGCCGATAACGAGATTGAACGAGGTATTGGGATACCGACGATCGAATCTCGGGCAAGTAACATACCGTCTGACAAAGGGAATAGAATACGGGGTTGCTTGAACCCTTGACATAGTGGTTCATCCGATGACAACATCGAGAAACATGTGGGAGCCAACATGGGTATCCAGATCCCGCTGTTGGTTATTGACCAGAGGTAGTCTCGGTCATGTCTACATGTCTCCCGAACCCGTAGGGTCTACACACTTAAGGTTCGGTGACGCTAGGGTTATTAGGAAGACAAGTATGTGATTACCGAATGTTGTTCGGAGTCCCGGATGAGATCCCAGACGTCACGAGGAGTTCCGGAATGGTCCGGAGGTAAAGATTTATATATGGAAAGTGGTTAAACGGACTCCGGAAAGTTTCGGGGGCATGCCGGTATTATACCGGGGCCACCGGGAGGGTTCCGGGGGTCCACCGGGAGGGGCCACCCCTCCCGGGGGGCCACATGGGCTAAGTGGGAGAGGGAGCCAGCCCCTAGTGGGCTGGGCGCGCCTCCCCACCTAGGCCCATGCGGCTAGGGTTTGGGGAGGGGAAACCCTAAAGGGGAGAAGGGGGCGCCCCCCTAGCTTGGGGGGCAAGCCACCCTTTCCTCCTCCCCTTTGGCCGCCGCCCCATCTAGGGTTTCCCCTAGGTGGCCGCCCCCCCTTGCCCTCTCCTCCTATATATAGAGGGGTGAGGGGAGGGCTGCAACACACAATTGAAGGCGCAGCCCCTCCCCTCCCCAACTTCTCTCTTTCTCCGTCCGAGCTTGGCGAAGCCCTGTCGGAGAACTGCTGTACCAATTGCACCACGCCGTTGTGCTGCCATTGGAGTTGTCTTCCTCAACCTCTCCTTCAACCTTGCTGGATCAAGACGGAGGAGACGCCATCGTCCCGTACGTGTGTTGAACGCGGAGGTGCTGTTCTTTCAGCGCTTGGTCATCGGTGATCGGAATCACGTTGGGAACGACTCCATCATCACCACTCCCTCGAACGCTTCCGTACTCGATCTACAAGTGGTATGTAGATACAAACTCACTCCCTTGACTCGTTGCTAGATGAACTCCTAGATGATCTTGGTGAAACGAGTAGGAATTTTTTTTTGTTTTCTGCAACGTTCCCCAACAGTGGCATCATGAGCTAGGTCTATGCGTAGTTCTTCTTGCGCGAGTAGAACACAATTTGTTGTGGGCGTGGATTTGTCAACTTTCTTGCCGCTACTAGTCTTTTCTTGCTTCAGCGGTATTGTGGGATGAAGCGGCCCGGACCAACCTTACACGTACGCTTACGTGAGACCGGTTCCACCGACTAACATGCACTAGTTGCATAAGGTGGCTGGCGGGTGTCTGTCTCTCCTACTTTAGTTGGAGCGGATTCGATGAACAGGGTCCTTATGAAGGGTAAATAGAAGTTGACAAATCACGTTGTGGCTTTCACGTCGGTAAGAAAACGTTCTTGCTAGAACCCTAATTCAGCCACGTAAAACTTGCAACAACAATTAGAGGACGTCTAACTTGTTTTTGCAGCAAGTGATTGTGATATGATATGGCCAAAGTTGTGATGAATGATGAATGATCTATATGTGATGTATGAGATGTTCATGCTATTGTAATAGGAATCATGACTTGCATGTCGATGAGTATGACAACCGGCAGGAGCCATAGGAGTTGTCTTTATTCTTTTATATGACCTGCGTGTCATTGAGAAACGCCATGTAAATTACTTTACTTTATTGCTAAACGCGTTAGCCGTAGTAGTAGAAGTAATAGTTGGCGAGCAACTTCATGGAGGCACGATGATGGAGATCATGATGATGGAGATCATGGTGTCATGCCGGTGACAGGATGATCATGGAGCTCCAAGATGGAGATCAAAGGAGCTATGTGATATTGGCCATATCATGTCACGTTTATTATTTGATTGCATGTGATGTTTATCATGTTTTGCATCTTGTTTACTTAGAACGACGGTAGTAAATAAGATGATCCCTCATATTAATTTCAAGAAGTGTTCCCCCTAACTGTGCGCCGTTGCGACAGTTCGCTGTTTCAAAACACCACGTGATGATCGGGTGTTTTATTCAGACGTTCACATACAACGGGTGTAAGACAGATTTACACATGCAAACACTTAGGTTGACTTGACGAGCCTAGCATGTACAGACATGGCCTCGGAACACAGAAGACCGAAAGGTCGAGCATGAGTCGTATGGAAGATACGATCAACATGAAGATGTTCACCGATGTTGACTAGTCCGTCTCACGTGATGATCGGACACGGCCTAGTTAACTCGGATCATGTAATACTTAGATGACTAGAGGGATGTCCAATCTAAGTGGGAGTTCATAAATAATTTGATTTGATGAACTTAATTATCATGAACTTAGTCTAAAACATTTTACAATATGTCTTGTAGATCAAATGGCCCACGTAGTCCTCAACTTCAACGCGTTCCTAGAGAAAACCAAGCTGAAAGACGATGGCAGCAACTATACGGACTGGGTCCGGAACCTGAGGATCATCCTCATAGCTTCCAAGAAAGATTACGTCCTACAAGCACCGCTAGGTGAAGCTCCCGTCCCACAGAACCAAGACGTTATGAACGCTTGGCAGACACGTCTTGATGACTACTCCCTCGTTCAGTGCGGCATGCTTTACAGTTTAGAACCGGGGCTCCAAAAGCGTCTTGAGAGACATGGAGCATATGAGATGTTCGAAGAGCTGAAAATGGTTTTCCAAGCTCATGCCCGGGTCGAGAGATATGAGGTCTCCGACAAGTTCTTCAGCTGTAAGATGGAGGAAAACAGTTCTGTCAGTGAGCACATACTCACTATGTCTGGTTTACATAACCGCTTGACTCAGCTGGGAGTTAATCTCCCGGATGATGCGGTCATTGACAGAATCCTCCAGTCGCTTCCACCAAGCTACAAGAGCTTTGTGATGAACTTCAACATGCAGGGGATGCAAAAGACCATTCCTGAGTTGTTCTCAATGCTGAAATCAGCGGAGGTAGAAGTCAAGAAGGAACATCAAGTGTTGATGGTCAATAAAACCACTAAGTTCAAGAAGGGCAAGGGTAAGAAAGCCTTCAAGAAGGACGGCAAGGAGGTTGCCGCGCCCGGCAAGCAAGCTGCCGGGAAGAAGCCAAAGAATGGACCCAAGCCCGAGACTGAGTGCTTTTATTGCAAGGGAAGCGGTCACTGGAAGCGGAACTGCCCTAAATACTTAGCAGACAAGAAGGCCGGCAAAACAAAAGGTATATGTGATATACATGTAATTGATGTGTACCTTACTAGTGTCCGTAGTAGCTCCTGGGTATTTGATACCGGTGCAGTTGCTCACATTTGTAACTCAAAGCAGGGGCTGCGGAATAAGCGGAAACTGGCAAAGGACGAGGTGACGATGCGCGTCGGGAATGGTTCCAAGGTCAATGTGATC